>JARWLC010000019.1:20041793-22719293 GCA_033318265.1 Phyllotis vaccarum
TCTGAACAGCTATCCCCCCACCCCAGATGCAGCTGCTGGAGTGTAGTGACACCATTACCCCAGGACACACATCAGCCATTGTTGGGACTGGGTCCAACCACTTTCTCAGCAGGCTCCTGGTGCCAGACTGCAGGCGTGGGGCTGAAGTCAGGGCACCTAGATTTGTCTCGTCTTTACATCAGGAGCTCTGTCTCACTCCTTGGGGCTCACAAGCCATTCCTCCTGTCCACCCTGAGTCTCCACACCCCACCCCCACGCCTTTCTCTCAGGTTCCAATTTTTAAAGAATTCTGGGAATGCTGCCTCCTTCAGGAAGTCTTCCTTGACTGCTCACCCCAAGCCCCAGCTCTCTGGCCTCTTATGTGATGGTCTCTGGCACACATACTGGAACCAGACAGGGGGACACACTTCACACACCCCAAGATTCCTCCCCAAGGGCAGACTGTAGCCAATTCCTCCGTGTGCCAAACTATGTGCTATGAAAAGGTTGCTGGGAACTGGAAGAGACCTGAATTTATGTCCAGCTCCATCTCTGGGTGGCTGGGTAGATCATTGCTCCTGCCTGACTCCTGTTCCGTCTTTGTGGCCTCTGACCCCATCCTAGCCCCCTGGGCAGTAGACATCACACCCTTGGCAGAGGTGTCTGCAGGAGCTTCAGATCCCGTATCCTTGTTTATGTGGCCTTCTCTAGGACCTTTTCTTCACCTGAATAGCCAGGTGGGTCTGGGGTTCCTCCTGGCCCTGCCTTACATCTAGAGTCCCTTGGCTACAGCACTTGAGAGCCTGGTATATGGAGGGCCTCTGTCTGCTCTGACAGAGGTCTTGGCAGACCCAGGCTGGGACCTAGGAGTCAGGACTCCAGACTTCCCAGAACCGGGAAGGGAGTGGGTGGGGCTGGGTTCACCCTTGAGCCTCACAGAGGTCCAAACTCTTGTCCTACCAATCCAAGTGTGTGTGTGGGGGGGAGCAATTACCATCCCTGAAAACAAGACAAGCAGACTAAAGAGTCTTAGATATAGGCTCCCACTAAGGGACAGTGGGTACACCCTGTTGTCCTTCCTGAGGCTGCTAGACCCCCTCACTCTTCCCTGCAGCCTCCTTGACATCGGAGATTAGGACAGGTGCTCATACCTGAGCTTGCCAGCGCTCAGGCCACATCGCCTCTCACTGGTCTCCTGGCTTTCAGAGATGCTTTGGGTCATTGTGGCTGAGGGTGGAATGAGTGTGGCCTGACTTGAGGTGGCCAGAATAGGCAAGCTGGGTCACACCATGAAGAAAGAAGCTGTCCCACCATCCTCAGAACTATGCTCAGGGCCCAGCACCTAGGGGCTTTGTGTCTCTCAATAACCCCTGCCTCATTCCCCTGGCTTCTGGCTCTGGGATGGATAGGACAGGTGTGAATCAGCAGGGGGAGATGTGGCTGGGTGCAGTAGCCAGGGTACAGCTACTTCTCAGCATGTGGAGAGTGTAGTCAGGGTATATCTGCCATCAAGGTAGCCAGTCTAAGTCGAGAGAAGACACAAGATGCTTAAGGCTCTGGTGAAGTGTAGGACAAAGCACAGGGGGTCTGGCCCCTGGGAGAGGGTGGATGAAGGCTTCCTGGAGGGCCTGTGTGGGCTGATGCTATGTCCTAAATGAGTGCCAGGAGTCATGTGTATTCGTGGAACACGGGTTCTAAGCAAAGGAAGATGGCCTTGCTTTGCTTTGTCCAAGTCCCACTTTTGGGTGCTGCTGGGCCTCCTCCATCCACTGCTTCCACCCTCTCCACTCCAGCTGCACTCCTTCCAATTCCTCCTTGAAGCCCCTGTGAGCCCCGGGCCTGTTCTTTTCTACCATCCGTGGCTTCCCTTGGCCTTCAGGTTAAACCCAGACTTCCATGGGAGAGAAACCTGTATGATCCGAACCCTGCTGATCTCCTTAGCTTTCAAGAGGCCAAGAAAGGTGAGACCAAGGTTGTGGGGGCCGAGGTGCCTCTTCCAGATGGGCAAGCGGAACTTCCCAAGATAAGGGTAGCCAACAATGGGTCTGTGTGGCTCAGCCTGTCTCCAGGCCAGAGGAAATGAACAGCCTTCGCACCACTGATCCGCTGAATCCTTAGGCTTCCGCTGGTAGGGTGGCCCAGATGGGAGGAGATGTTCCTACCAGAGGGCTGGGCCTGCCACCCCTGGCTTCCTCCTTTCAGGACCATGACTATCCGGAGGAGACTTAGGGGAGGGACTTGGAAGGGCTCACACAGGTTTGGGCCTTTGCTAGACACAAGGTCCTGGGACACAAACTGTACCCAAATGTGAGGGTTCTATTGGTAGGATTCAAGCATCAAGCATTGGGGGTGACTGTTGGGGAGACATCTGGATGTCATGGACTGCATTCTCAGTGGTCCAGAAGAGCAGTCCATGATACCCCATGGCTATCCCATCAGGACCAGGCTGTGACACAGACGTGAAGCTGTGAAATGCCTTGAGTTCCACCTTACCTTCACCTGCGTGGATGAATCTGCAAGGTCCCTTCATGCCTTGGGGCCTGGTCTTCCTGTTGATAACACAGAGCCCTTGCTCACTAGCCAGCCAGTAGAATGTGCACATGTCATAGGTGCTGTTGGGCAGTAGGCTGGGAATACGCTACTGTGTGTGTAGGGATGGGCAGCAATCTCTGCCCTGTTCCTTCCCAGCTTGTCCCAGCTCTTAGATGTGCCTGGCTTCAGAGGGAGAGGCTGCCGTTCCCAATTCAGGTGACATTTTAATCAAAGAACCTTTAAACCTCTTTAAACACAGAGGCCTTTAGATAATCCTAATATCCAAATATGCAAGGATACCGTATTACTTTTTAGTGGCTGTGATAACACAGTGACTACAGCAATACATAAGGAAAGGTTTATTTGGCAGATAGTTCTGGAGGGCATAAGGGTCCATCACCATCATAGAAAGGAAGTGTGGCCGCAGGAGCTGACAGCTGAAGGCTCACATCACCAACAAAAAACAGAGAGTAAATTTAAAACTATAAGAGTCCTTAGATTCTAAAAGCCTGCCCTAAGTGATGTCTGTCTTCCAACAAAGCCACACCTAAGCCTCCTTAGTGTTACTAACTGGAGACTAAGTAGTGAAATGCCAGAGCCTCCTCCGCTTTCAAGAGGCCAAGTATCCCAGGCCCTTGTGTCTAGCAAAGGCCTCGTTTTCCAAACCTTGTGTGAGCCCTTCCATGCAGATAAGTGGAGAAGAGCGGACTGTGCCGGTTCTGTCTGCAATAGGACTCTCAGACATGTCTTAGTCACTGTTCTTTGTAAAGAGACAGCCTAAGTCCAAAACTCTTCTGTTTTGCCTCAGGTGAACTTTTTAGGACAAGGGCAAAGAATAGTCACATGAATGGTCTCTAGGCCACTCACTAATATTCTTCCCTTCAAAAACCTCTTGAGCTGTTATAATTTACATCACTCTCAGCACTACTGAATTCCATGTTTTCAGCTCCTTCTCCAGCACCATGCATGCCGCCAGGCTCCCCTCCCCTAACCTCTGAAGCTGTGAGCCACCCCCAAATTAAATGCTTTCCTTTATAAGAGTTGCCGTGGTCTCGGTGTCTCTTCACAGCAACAGAAAAGTGAATGGCTAACAGAGGCTTACCGTACAATATTGTGAATGTAGTCATTGGGATTAAATTCTACTCAGTACACAGAGGAGGTTGCCACCAAGCCTGACAATGTGAGTCCCATCCCTGGAACCCAGGTAAAAGGGATAAATGACTCCTGAAAGTTGTTTCCTGATACACTGTGGCATATGTCTATGTACCCCCCCCCACACACACACAAACTAAAACATGGTTTAAAATTGCATGGCAAAATCTTTTATCTCATATAATTTATGTGCACTAATAAAAAATAATTTAAATGTCAATTTTATGTGTTAGATACTTTACCAAAAAACCAATCAAAAGGCAATGCACCGAGAGCTATTGACTATAATTCTAAATGGGAAAATGGCATGGGATACAAATTATCTCTCAAAAAAAGTTGTTTTAAAAATTGTCTTGATTTCTTGGCATGCATGCTCTGTAGACTCTTGTCTCAAGCATTGATAGGACAGATGTGCCCCACAGGAGGAGGAAGGTGCTCTGATAGGAGAAACAGGGGCTGCAGGGGCTCAGGGAAGGGAGCCCTTGGCCACGGGGCTGTCACAGGGCCACAGGCCAGACTCACTTTGTATTCCCAAGTGGAGATCCTGCTGCTGCCAACATTGACTGAGCTCACTGCCAGCCCCATGGCAGAGGTGACATTGTTTGGGTTTTGAAGGATAAATAGGAGCTACATAAAGCCTGGAGAAATTTTAGGGGAAGAATCCAGCTAGAGGAAATGGTGCATGCAGAGGCCTAGAGGTGTGAGCTGGGGGCTGAGGGTGTGCCATCAAACCCTGTACTGGCTTGGAGAGCAACGTCAAAATCTGCCCAGGGGCCAAAAGCAACAGGCGCTCCTTCATCCTCCCTGCCACCTTCCACTACCGGCCCTGGAGCCTTCTCAGCCTGCCTGTCAGTCAACAGCCAAAATTTACTGGGTGAGCAATTCTGGGTTCTGGGCTAACAGCACCAACTGCTCCTTCACACCTTCCCAGAAAAGAGGCCTAGCGCTGCTGGTGGAAGACGCTGGGCCTGGCTGAGGAGGAGGCTGGAGACCAGTGCCTCTATGAGTCCTGGGTGGAGCCTGGCTGTGTGTGTGCCTGCATCCTCAAGATGTTCCATGCTCCCTTACCTATGTTAAATCATTAAGAAGCTGAGAAGGGGGCTGGGGTGTAGCTCACTGTCAGTTTGAGGCAACCTGGGCTACACAAGTCCCTGCCTGGTGATATGTTGTATATTTAATAAAATATAATCTAAAATATTAGAGGACAGAGCCAAGCCGTGAAGGTCAGGGAGGCAGAGATCTCTGAGTTCAAGGTCTAACAGAGCCAGGCCATTAATCCCAGCACTAGGAAAGTTGAAGCAGGAAGTGAGATAGCTGAATAGAGGGAGGAGGGAAGCGTTCTTGGCCTGGCACTTCCTTTTTGGCTGAGGATGGAGCGATCTGGAGTCCAGGATTCATGGGGACAGGGCTGAGGAATTGGCTGGGTGAGAAGTGGCTGTGGTTTGTTCCCCTATCTCTACAATTTTCAGCTTTGCGCTAATATCTGGCTCTGGATTTTTATTATAATACCAAATAGAATTCATGCAATATCTTCTCCACCCCCCACCCTTCTTTTCTTCTTCTTGGCTTTTCAAGACAAGGTTTCTCTGTGTAGCCCTGGCTGTCCTGGAACTCACTCTGGAGACCAGGCTGGTCTCAGAGATCTACCTGTCCCTGCCTCTGCTTCCCGGGTGCTGGAATTAGTGTGCATTAGCACAACTCCATGTCTTTGGAAAAACTAACAAACAAAAAGCTAGCCAGGTGTAGTAGCACACAAATTTAATTCCAGCCCTTGGGAGACAATAGGGGCAGATCTCTGAATTCTAGGCCATCCTGCTCTACAGAGTAAGTTCCAGGACAGCCAGAGCTACACAGAGGAACCCTGTCTCAAAAAAACCAAAACAAAACAAAACAAAAAACCCCAAATCAAAAACAAATAAACAAACAAACAAAATGCTGAGGGACAGCATGGCAGCACTTAGAAAGTGGATCGGATGGGAAGAGCATGAGTTTGAGGCTAGCCTGGGCTATATAGTGAGACCCTGTCTCCAAACTGACCAAATGAATGAGTAAATAAAAACAGAAGAAAAAAAAATGAACCAAAAGGAAATTTCTGAATTTGAAAGCATATCTAAAATGAAGGTTTTATTTAAAATGTTCAGCCAGCTGTGGTGATACATGTGTGTAACTCCAGCACTTGGCAGGCTGGGGCAGGAAGAGCAGGAGCTGGAGATCCAGAAGAGGGGGATGAAGATTATTACATGCGTAATGGGAAGAGAACTTCCTTCTGGGGGCGACAAAAAGGTTCTAGAACCAGATAATGGTGATCAACACTCTATCAATGTTGCGAGCGGTAAACGTTGTGTGTTTTAATACAATTTTTAATTGTGTGAATGGATTCAAAAGCAATCACAATGGTCACTGAAATAGAAACTGGGTTCATCATCACCCACTAAAACTTACTGCCAAACGCAGGACTAGAAGAGACATGACCATGGTCTTGGAACAGTGAGCCTCCAATTGGCAGGCCCAGGCGACTTCCTAGAACAGGCACAGAGAACACAGAAGGGAACATTAGCCTTTCAGGAGGACATGGGGACACTGGCTGTTTGGGTGTCTCCTCCAAATGTCTGTGCATTGGGAACCACCTTGGCAGGAAGCAGGGGCCATGTCTGCCAGAGAGCCAGAAGGGCTGTCCAGTCACCTTGCTGTGTACACAGTGCATTGCCGTGGGACTCAGCTCAGGTGATGGCCAAGTGCTTGATATCTTGAAGAGGTGTCCTGAGCACCACAGTTGCAGGGAGATAGTCCTAGGAGATGCAGGCCGAGAAGGGGGAAGGAGGGAAGAAGTGAGCAGACTTAGTCATTCAAGGTTTTACCTCAGTGCCTCTTACTGCACGTGACGTGCACAGGGAATCAAAGAATAAAAGGTCAGGGAGTGTGAACATGGTGCTGCTCTTGGTAAGGCCCAGGAGGCTGCCAGGTGAGGTGAGGGTCTGGCAGAGGACCCAGGCTCACCCTTCTGTGAGCAGTCCCAGATTAGATGACAAGGATATCCATTGGCATTCTCTTTCAGAGACCAGGTGGGGGGTCTGGTTTCTGACAGGCTACCGGTCCCATAAAAGCAGTGATTTATGCTCTAGTGGGCTGTGGACCAGGGTGTCTGTGCTGTGTTTATTTATTTGTGAGAGCCAGTTAGGTTCTGGCTCCTCTGTACTTCTGTCTGAATGTGTTCTAACCCCATACGGGGAAGAGATGAATGCCTTGGAATTATTTTGCATGAAATTGCTGTGGAAAACTATTTGGCCCACATTTGATTTCACCTCCTATTACAACCTAATTTGTTCTCCTGAAACATGTGGCAGCTGGGGGCCTGGAGAGGCAGATGTTCTGGGGGAGGTAGAGACTCTGCAGACTAAGTGAGCAGCACCATAGTGATAGTGGAGCATTGCCTCTGGTTGTGACACAGTTTACCTACACCCAGGGACAACTCTTGGAACCCTATTGGTCTCAATTTCCCTGCCCATAAAATGGGAGCAAGGCAGCTGCATTTAATGTTTTCATCCTAATGGCGTAAGCAATCAAAGACAAGAGAGATTCCAGCTCCTGGTTTCTGAGGTTGCAGCTCATAGCCTTCAGCTCTGTTGTTTCTGGGGCTGTGGTGACAGGGTATCATGGCAGCTAAGGCTTCCAGAAAGATGTGTGTGTGTGTGTGTGTGTGTGTGTGTGTGGGTGTGGGTGTGGGTGGGTGGGTGTGTGTCTGTGTAGGGTAGACTGATACATATCCTGGGCAAGATACAGTCCTAGAGGACAACTCCACCACCACCCCTGTAACCCATCTCTTTCACCAGGTCTTAGTTTATGGAACTATAAACAGCACCCGCAGCTGGGGACCAAGCCTTTACGCTTTATAAAGTTTTATCTATGACCCCTTTGGAGGGGATAATTTGGATAAATATCCAAGTCATAAATGCTACTTGCTTCTTAGAGGCAACAAATGATATCTAGAAAGCTTGGTGCTGGCTCTGGAGAGATGGCCCAATGATTATGAGCACTGACTGCTCTTTCCGAGGACCTGGGTTCAATTCCCAGCACCTACATGACAGTTCAAGGCTCACAATTGTCTGTAACTCCAGGAGATCCTACAAGAGGGCTCAAAATTATAAATAAATAAATGAGGTTTGCTATTAATTCTGGAAGAAATTTTTATGAAGAGGAGTAAAGGAGTCATCTGGAAGGATCTGGAGAGATGGCTCAGAAGTTAGAAGCACTGGCTGCTCTTCCAAAGGACCTAGGTTTGATTCTCAGCATCTACATGGTGGCTCACAACCCTCTGTACCCCCAGGTCCAGGGGATCTGATATCCTTCTCAAGCATACAAGTGGTGCGTAGACATGCACACAGGCAAAATATACATCAAATACAAAATTCTAATGAAAAAGAATCCCCTAAGAGATTAGTGAGGCAAAAGTCTGAGCATTGTGAAGTATTTTCCAGCGAGCATAGGAGAAGTCCCTCCCTAAGTATGGATGGCACCATCCCAGTGCCAGAGGACCCAGGCAGGATGAAGGATGGGGAAAAAATAGAAAGTAAGTTGGGAGGCTAAAGGCCCTTTATCCTGACAGTCTAAATTTGATCCCTGAGACCCGCATGGTAGGAGAGAACCAACTCTTGTAAATTGTCCTCTGGCCTCCAAGTATTTATCACAGCACCCATGCACACACAGCAAATAATGTATAATTCAAAAAAACCATTTTTAGCCCCAAATCGGTGGCTGACTAGCATTATCCTTTTCTTTGGTCCTTGACTGATGTGCTATGAACTGCTTTCCATGACTACAGTGGAAGCCAGGCATGGTGGTGCACACTTTTAATCGCAGCACGCGAGAGGCAGGTCAGCCTGATCTACAGAGTGAGTTTCAGGATAGGCAGGGCTGTTACACAGAGAAGCCCTTGAAAACAAAACAAAAAAAAAAAAAATTAAAAATTAAAAAATAAACCAAAAAAACCCCTGAATTGTGGTGATCTATTGTAAATTTAATAAAAATAGTCTGGAATATCAGAGGACAGAGCCACCCAGAGACCCAAGATCAGGATAGTGGTGACTCACGCTTTTAATCCCATCACTTGAGAGACAAAGATCTATCTGGATCTCTGTGAATTCAAGACCTAAAAGCCAGGCAGTGGTGGAACACACCTTTAGTCCCAGTACTTTGGAGGCAGAAGCAGGCAGGTCTCTGTGAGTTCGAGGTCAGCCTGGTCTACAAATCAAGTTCCAGGACAGCCAGGACTGTCACACAGAAAACCCTGTCTGAGGGGAAAAAACAAACAAACAAACCCCACAATCAAACAAAATCAAGACAAAGCTAAAAAGGTGGAGAGGTGGCTCTGTCCTCTGATACTCCAGACTATTTTTATTAAATATACAATATATCACCACACTGAATCAAACTCATCTTTCCTAGATTTAAGTTGTTCAGTCAGGGGTTCGGTCAAAGTAACACGAGTGTATACAGAGAGAAGAAGCTGGGGGAATTTGTGGGATCACTTATGAAGGGTCATGGATGCCAGAGAGAGCCACTGGAGAAGTGTGTGCAGAGGAGGACCATGAGCTGACTTCTCCACGACAAAGGGGACCAGGGACTAAAGAAATCACGTCCATGAGCAGCTGTGGCGCTTGCTCTGGGGCTTTCATAACAACCAACCACAGACTGGGGGCACAGTGGAAACTTCTTACACCTTTTGTTACTGCACACACCCCCCGCCCTGTTTGTAGGCATGCCACAAGGTATGTGTGGAGGTCAGAGCATAATCTGTGGGAGTTGGCTCTCTATGTCTGCCATGTGGGTACCAGGGATAAAACTCAGGAACAGGCTTGTTAGCAGGTGTCTTTACTGAGCCTTCTTGCAGACCTCATACACTTCTTGATGTTAAAAATCCAAACTCAAGGGATTATCATAGCCACACTCCTGCTGAGGATCATGGGCAAAAAGACCTGTCATTTCTCAGGCACAGTCTGCTTTTGAGATGGTCTCTCTCACTAGCCTGAGACTAATCTCGACCTCCCCAGTGCTAGCATGACCAGTGAGTATGAACTCAGGTCCTCATGCTTACAAGGCAAACATTCTATAGACTGAGTCATTTCCCCAGGGATTTCTCTGCTTTTTTTTTCAGTTTCTGATAGTGGCCAGGAAGTCCTTGGCATTCTGTGTTTGGAGCTACACCGCTCTGGTCTCAGCCACTGTTGTCCTACGGCATCATGTCTTGTGCCTTTGCATCCTGTCTATCTCATAAAGATATCAGTTATCCAGGAATTAAGACCCACTGGAATCTAGTACAGACTGCATCTGGTATCTATCTGCTTAGCGGTATTTCCAGATGAGGACACGTTTACAGGTACCTCAGTCAGAAAGCCAACGCACATTAGGGAGTAGAATGCAATTCAACCCACACAGCTTCTCTAACTCTGTTCTCAGTCCCTCAGCCACTGAGAAGCCCAGAGGTTCTGGATCTCAGGACTCACTCAATGAAGACTGCTCCTGCTTGGGATGGGAGCACTTCAGAGAATCACAGCTCTGGAGGAACATAGTGAGCCCCTGAGAATACAGGCAGCATAAAGTTGTAACCAGAAAAGGTTGAAGAGGAAGGGCTGAGGCCAGAGCAGGGGCAGGCCTGGAATGGAGGGGAGGCTGCCTTCTAAACGCTTAGCATGATGTCATACTCATCCCTCTGGGTGCAACTCAGTGAGAGGCAGGGGAGTGAAGGCTGTCTGCCAGAGAGCTTAAGCAATCACCAGAAGCTTCAGGAGTGACAATGAGACAGATCAGAGGGACCTAGTGTTCCCTATGGGGATTTGGTTAGGGGTCAAGCACTACTGAGAATGTTAATTCCGTGGTAAATCTCTATTCTCTAAACACACACACTTGTGTGTCTGTGTGTGTGTTTCCTGTGAATGAGCAGAACTGTGGAAAGCAGGGCTTTCAGTTCCTGCAATGACACTAACACACCCTTCCCTGGTGTCTGTCTGCCAGAGAGCCAGCAAGCACGCAGCCTTGTCTTTGACAACTATCTGAACTGTCATCATGGCAGCCTGGCTGCTTTGAACATTACATGGTCACTCCAAGGAGGGTCCACTCCAGCTGGAAGAACCTCAGCAAACACAGCTGCCACTGAAACCCAACTCCTGCTTCGGATAGGCTCGTCCCAGTTGCAACAACTCCAGACAGTGCACCTGCTTTGGAAGATGCCTCTCGAGGAAAGACAAGTCTTGGTGAGCTCTAAAGAATCCAGTTTACCTTCCAGCCATACTCACAGAAGATGGACATCCTCCTCAGTGACTCAACAAAAAGCCTGTGATTGGTGGAGCTAGAAGCTGTGCCTGAGTGAGGGCTGTGATTGGAGGAACTATATACCACCTTTCTGACTGCTCAAGAAGAGTTTTGAGAGTAATCTGGGCAACTTCTTCCCACCACCACCAGTTTTTGCATTGTTAGTCCCTTAACAGCTTCTCCTGGGTAGCTTTTTGCTTTCTTGGGTCTTTATCAAGAGTAGAGTAGGCTGAGCTGGTTGAACAAAGAGCATACAATGGAAATAAGGGTGTGTGCACATGAATAGGTAGCATAGGACCCCCCAAGGCCAGGATATCAGGAAGAGGTGGGGAGGGTCTCACTGGGGAAGGAGGTGCCTTAGAGATTAGCCCAAGCCGAGCCTTGGCTGCTGACTGAATTCACTGGAGGCAGTGGGAGACACTGATGCTCCCAGTTTCAAGCTTAAAATGAATCAGCTATTAGGACTTGAAAACAAACCAGCTAGGGCAATAGAATTCTTTGTTTAAAAGACACAGTTTGTAAAGACGCCCACCTCTGTCTTTTGAGAGCTAGAAATGCACCTGGGAATGGAGGTGGCTAAACCATCTTTGATTCTGTTCTGTTTTTGTCCTT
Source organism: Phyllotis vaccarum (assembly GCA_033318265.1). Lineage (NCBI taxonomy): Eukaryota > Metazoa > Chordata > Mammalia > Rodentia > Cricetidae > Phyllotis > Phyllotis vaccarum. Next base: position 20,053,374 of record JARWLC010000019.1, read on the forward strand.
ATGAACAAAAACCTTAAATACATCATTTATAACTTTTTACTTATATTGAGAGTCCTGTAAGACTTCAGGAACTAGCCATTTTACACCTTAAGCTGCACTCCAAAAACCCACCACTGTAGCTCAAGCCCATGTGCCTCACCAGGGCGTCTCTGTACCACGGCTCACGTGGGAGACACAATTCAGAGGCTGCTTTGGGCTCTAGACCATTTTTAAGCTTTCTATGACTTTATGTGGGTATATTTGACCCACGTTGGGCCGCCATTTCTCCACAGTACAGGAAACACACGGGAAACCTGACAGGAGGAAATACAAACCAGGATTTAAAATAAAAAAAAAAAAGCAGTAGGCAAATTCCAAAGCCCACACCTGCTGCAGAGGCCTTGGGTCTCCCCAGAGCTGGCCTTTCTGGCCCTGCATGAAGTAGACAGAAGCAGGAAGCAGACAGAAGCCTAGGAGCCTTCCTTCCCCTCCCTATCCCTCCCCCACTCCCTACTCATAGCTCTGAGCACCTGTCTGCACCTCCCTCATCCATATACCAGGAGGGACCCAATCAGCCTCACTGTTGGCCCGATAAGAGCAAAGAGAGGCTGTCCCAGGACCCTCCTTTCCCCCTTCACACAAGTCTCCCTGTCAAAGATCAAGCTGAGGCGCTTCTTAGCTCCCTCATGAGTACCAGGGCCCAGTTTTACCTTGTGTTGCTGTTTCTCAGAGCTCCTCAACCAAGCAGGACTCTGGTCTATACCAGCGTCCTAGGAGATGCAAAGGGCTAGCTCCCTTTACTTTAATGTACCCACGCCTTTCATGTTGCTGAGACATAAAGGTGTTGGGCTAGTCTCCTCAGCCACCTCCAGGCTGTGTAGATATTTGCCCGACAGATGTAAACAGAAGCTGAGCTCTCCGCCCACTATGGAGGCTTTTGGCTCATAGGATAAATTTCCATCTGCCTGGGTCTCCCAGGGAGGAACAGACTTACTGGCTTTCATAGGCCTGGGAACCACAGAGCCCTTGGGGAGCGCAGAGCCCTGAGTTCATTGCTTGCTCTCTCTGTCCCAGCCTAGCCTGAGGCTGCCTGGGACACCCAATTCCTCCTGGAATCTCTATTTGGGTTTGGTTTGGGGTTGGAGTTTGTTTCTACTCAGGGGAACCTGATCCCTCTCAGACTCCACTCTCCTGCATGCCCCCAGCTTGCCAGCCTCGAGGGAACTTGACTTTGCCACATGCTGACAGGGCAGGGGCTCAGACCTCCCACAGAGGGTGAGGGAGGCTCGGTAGCCTTTGATGTCCCTGAAAGGAGGCCTCCAGCCTCAACCCCCCTCTCCCTCAATACTTAAACAACTCAACTTGAGAAGACCAAATGCCACCCTGTGGGGATAAATGCAAAAAGAATAAGGGAGGTGGTGGAGCTAGGGTGTGGATAAGCCCTCATTGTTTGATCCAGGTGACACCAACCCTGTGGAGAAGCGGCCTAAATGGCAGCCCCAACAGATGGGTCGTGTGGCTGCTGCTGTACAGATATGAACTGTGTGCCTTGTTGTAGGCTGTTTGCTGTAGATTGTAGTCAGTAGCACTCAGATCCTCCCCCAACTTCAAAGCCCTTGTATAGATGGGAAATAGGTCCTAGACAAGTTACTCAAGCCTCAGAGAAGCAGCCACTCCAAGCAGCAGGGCCGATTGGACTCAGTTGAGGATGCTATTCTCTGCCCTCTGCATATGAAGAAATTGAACGGAGGGGATGACTGGTTGTCAGGATGCAGGGTAGAGGTGATGCACAAAAAAGGCTTAATTAAACTGTGCCCTTCCCTGCTGGGCAGAAGCTGGCATCCTCTGTTGTGTTACTTGCTGTCCACCTCTGATGTTGTTCAGGACCCCACACACTCCATCTCAAGAGAGAACTTAGAAAATGACTGAAGGAGAGCTGACAGAGAAGGGACCCCTCATGTCCTTGCTGTCTACAGAAGGCAGAGGTATGATTGTTATCCAGGCTGCAGGGGTCAGATGCCTCCCATGCATCCTGCTTTTCTTCCCACCATGATGTGAACATTGGACTTTTCCGAAGCTGGACCGGCCACAGCCTCCATGCTTCATTTTTTTCTTTGATTCTGGACAAGGATATTCATGCATGCCGTGGGCGGTAGAACTCTTGGGTGCAGTTTGACATTTTTTGGCATAGACAAGGTTGGCTGGGGATGCTAGGATTCCAAACTCAAAGAATCTGCATACAGAGTCTCTGGTTTTAACATAATAAACTCTTAGATTATCATTGTGGCTCCCTAGGATTCCATGATTGAAGAAATCTGAAATGACATCAGAACTTCCATTTTCCTATGATTCTAAAGTCTTAGGATTCTAATTCTCTTGAGAGTTTGGGCTCCGAGGAATAGGAAAACCCAGCTGGGATGGGGCTGAGGTGGTGCAGGCAGCTTTTCCATAGTGGATTTTTCTAACAGTGGAGGACAATGCACTGCCTGCTTTTCGTTGTGTTTAAAGGAAAATGCTCAGTCAAGTGTGGCCAAGCCACATCAGAGTGAATTCATCCTCCCAGGGCAGACAGCCTCTGGAGATGGTAGAAGCAGAGGAAGGGGGGGGGGCTGTATATCTCCACACATTCTCTCTCTCTCTCCTTCTTTCTTTTCTCCTCACCCTTCTTTTTTGGAAATCATTTTTCTGTAGAGCTCTGGTTCGAGAAATACTAGAACTCAATTTGTAGCCCAGGCTAACCTCGAACTCACAGAGATCTACCACCTGCCTTTGCTGGGATTAAAGGCATGCACCACCACTGCCTGGTCTCATCCATCTTTTAGGGGTAAACTGAAGGCACCCTTCCCTTGTGTAGAGGTCACCTGGATGTTGAGGAAAGCTGGACCATAATGCCACCATGCACAGCTACTATGGCCTGCAGAGCCCTTCCCAGAGGCTAACCAACCCTGGCCTTCCAGGGGTGGATAGAAACCAGTTCCCAGAGGTAACAGAGATGTCCCTAGTGGAGGAGTGATTCACCAATCATTTCAGCCTGGGATATTCTGCCAATCAAATAGTGTCATCTTCAAATCCGCAACCCACAGCTGGGCCATTACCTAGATCTGTTCTCTTCAAGACTGAGAATGCTGGAATTTTTTTTTTTTTTTTTGATGTCATATACATCCCTACACACCTCAAGGCCACACGGCTAGCTCAAGTGTGCCCTATTCCTTCTGAGTCACAGACATAGATAACAACACACACATTTGCATTCTCAAAATCCTGCCGGTTACTTGCAGAGACATTTGAGAGAGCTTTCATGTCCCTGATCCCCAGATAACTGGCTTGGCCAAGAGCTCCATCCATCCTCCCCCACAACTCTTGTGTGTGTGGCTGTGTGTACATGTATGCACGTGCGCATGCTCAGGGTTAACCTTGCCTCTCATTTTTCGGGATCTTTCACTTGCCTGGGACTCAGTGAGTAAGCTAGACTAGCTATCCATCAAGCCTCGGGAGTCTGCCTATCTCTGGGTTCCCAGCACTGGTATTGCAAACATATGCCACCATGCCTAGTAGGCCCTAGGGATCAAACACAGGTCCTAAAGTTCACAAAGTTCAAGGCTAGTCTGGTCTACATAGTGAGTTCCAGGACAGCCAGGGCTATATAGAAAAACCTTATCTACAAGCAAACAAAAAGATTTATTTTAGTTATTTTTGATTGTATGTGTGCATGTACTCATATCTGGGGTGGGCAGTATATGAACATGAATGCAGGTACTCAGTGAGGCCCTAGGCTTTGGCTCCCTTTTCCCCAAGCAGGAGTTTCAGGCAACTGTGAGCCGCCTGATGTGGGTGCTAGAAATTGAGCATAGGTCCTCTGCAGGACCAGTACCGGCTGTTGCTAACTGCTAAACTCTCTCCAACCCCCCCTTCCAATTTCTTTTAATATTTCCATATGTTATAGTTTGGAGATGAAATGTCTCTGTAAGCTATGTATTTAAACACTTGATCCCTCACTGGTGATGCTGTTTGGGAAGAGTGGACATGAGGCCTTGCTGGCAGCCTTCAGACCACTGGGAAGGATTGTAGGCTGTAGATTGCCTCTTTTTCCAGCCAGGACTCTCTGCCTGCTTATCCTCTGAGGTATAACAAAAGCTCATCTATATGTTCCAGCTGTAATGGAATCCACTTGCCATGATGGACTGTCTCCTCACAAACTGTGAGCTGAGGTAAAGCCTTCCTCCCTTAAGTTTCTCCTGTCAAGTATGTGTTCACAGAGACAAGAAAGTTAACTAATACATCACCTGAAAAGAAACCTATAAAATTAGTGCCTCTTACCCCAAGTGATTAACCCTTACAAGTCTCTCATCTTATTTCTATCCAAAAAGAGCAAAAGGCAAGAGAGAGAGGACACACATTTTGTAGGACCCCTTAACCATGATTGTCCCATGAGTCGGGCAGATGCCATCTGAAAGGAAGCCTGTTTAAACCTTGTCAGATGTAGCTACACACCCCTCTGGTTACTGCTGCCTTATGACAAAGGGTCTGAGAGCTATCACTGAAGCACACTTCACAGGTCCAAATAGTCCATGGAATGAGTGTTTATCCAAACACAGAGAAGCCACATTGGTCTGAGAGAATATCCACAGGCAAAGGCACCACCAGCACACTCCTAAATAGCACTGCCTTGACCCAGGGCTCACCCTGAGATGACATCGTCTCCAACAATATCACCCCAACCCAAGGCCTCACTGTTGGAGATGACCTCACCCCTAGCACCAGAGACAATTGCATCCAAACACTCAGTCATTCCTATAAATTAAAATCCCAGAGTACTAAGCCAACCATCCTGCAGTGAACTGCAGTTCCCAGAAGAAAAGGGGGGAAGAACGCACCCATCTTAAGATTCTAAGGGCCAAATGACTAAACTTTGAGATTGTGGATAGTTAAAATGTTGTAGACCAGAGCCAAATTATCTTGGGCTGTTTGTAGTGCCTCCATTGTTTATCCGAGTCTGACCTAACATCCTCGACTATCAAAACCTTCCAATGTATTCTTAGTAGACCACTAGCTCTGGCTGATCCAAGAGCTCCAAGTGTGATATCAAAGAATGTCTGAAACCCAGAATAGGACTTTCCAATGTGCTTTAGCCAACCTACCTGTGGCTTCCACCCATGTATTTACTAAATAGTACGAATCACTATTTTCTTCTACTTGTAACTAATATATACCACTTCCACAATGGAATGTGTTATTCAGAGAAACCTGAATCTTTCTTTCTGGGCTATGGTCATTCCTATTTGGCTCTAGAATAAATTGTTATCCCTTAGGGGGAAAGAACTGTTTGTGTGTTGACAGTACTACCGCTGTCTTTCTTCAGACTCCACCTGCCTGTTCCATAGTGCCCTGCAAAGTTTCTGAGCTCTGTACTGGTCACACTCACTCTGGACAGTGTCCTCAAATGTCTTCTATACCCAAATTCCACAGAGTATGGCTTCCTAGAGGCTGCTCCTTTGCTTTCCAGACCTGCATCACCAGACCTGTTGGGCACAAGTGCTCCTAGCCTCTGAAATTGTACAGCGTCATTTGTGTCCCTGAAGGATATGGTGTATCCCCATAAGATGAGGATGAGCCTAGCATCAAGGACTTCTTCAAGAAAGGGATGTTCTGCTGTCCCGGACATCCACCTTGTTGGAAACCACCTATGACCATGGGGAAACTCTAGGAGGCATCTCCATATCCTGACATGACCTGGCATCTACAAATGGGCCACATTCGTGGATATCTTGGGACCCATGTGGTCTGTGGATCATGGGTTGGATGTGCTGGTGAATCTAAGTGTCTGAGGCTGCTCTTCTTGGAAACTACTGGGGATAAAGACTGATCCCAGGGAAGCAGCTCTGATGGAATTTGAGGCATTGAGGTGAGCCAGAGGAGGTGATACTTGGAGGCTAAAGCATCTGAACCATCTGGAATACCACAGTACTTAAGTGTCAGTCATGGGCAGAACTTCAAAGCACAACCACACCCATGATCTCACTGAGTTCTTCCAATACCTTAACAAGAACAAGAGGGTCTTTCCCGAATCCACAGACACTGAGGCCCAGAGAAGTGGGGTGGCTCCTGTGATGTCATATAACAAATATGGACAGGTGTTAGGGACAATAAAAAGAGGGCCTGGGGACAAACCTGTAGTCCTGGGTGTCTGTGAGCCCATCATTTATCTCTGGCCCCGAGTCTCCTGAACTGGAAAGGAGGCTAAAAATCTCCATTTCACAAGACTGCGCAGAGGTTCAAATCCACAACCAGCTTGCTTCTCAGAGTCTGCTCTTTCCCACCATCCACCCAGCTTCCATGCAGCCTGTGGCTAGTGACATCATGACGGTTCCGTAGCCGGTATCAAGACATTTTTCCTGTAGCCGGCGCACTGCCTCCTTCTCCAGGCAGGTGTATTAACTACTCTCTTATTGCTCTGGCAAACATTAGATAATCTAAGGAAGGAAGGTTCATCTGGTTCACAGTTTGATGGTACAGAAGGCACAGAGGTGGAAACATGAGGCAGCTGGTGACATTACATCTACAGTTAGAAAGTGGAGAGATGGGCCCTGGTGCTCAGCTCCTTTACTAGTCCATGGTACCTCTTATATTCAGGCTAGGTCTTCTAACCTCAGGTAACCTGATCTAGAAGCTCCCTCATAGACTAGCCTAGAGGTTTGTCACCGGGGTGAGCCTAAGTTTGCGCTAACAATAACGTGGTAATGTATGTGAATTGATGCTAGTACATGGGTACCATGATGTGTGTGCAGAGTGGAGTCAGTTCTCCCTTCCCATCTTACTGAGTCAGGGGCTCTGCTGTTTTGTTGTGTTGTGTACCCCTAGCTAGTTAACCTACACCCTTCTGGGTAATTCTCCTATTTGCACCCCCCACCTCAAAGTAGGAGTGTTGTAATCACAGAGGCATGCCCCTGTGTCCCGCTTCTTCGTGTGGTCCACAGATGGAATTCAGGTTGTTGGGCTTGCATGGAGAGCACTTTGCCTGCTGAGCCATCTCACTAGACCCTCTAGTGTACTGTTTCTCAACCAGTGGGTCGCGACCCTGGGGGGGGTCAAATGACCCTTTCACTGGGGTCACCTAAGACCATCAGAAAGCACAAATATTTACATTACAATTTCTATCAGTAGCAAAATTAGAGTTATGAAGGAGCAATGAAAATAATTTTATGGTTGGGAGGGTCACCACACCATGAGGAACTGTGTTAAAGAGTCTCAGCGTTAGGAAGATCGGGAACCCCTGCTCTAGCTGGTTCTATACCCTATCAACCTGATAATTGGCATCAACCTTCACAGCTGGATTTAAGATTCTTGTTCTGGGTCACGTTACTCTCCTGCCTAAAAGGTCTACAGAATGTGCTCCTACACCTTCTAGGTGTGGATGCTGGGTGGGTCAGCTGTGAAAGTCTTGAATAAATTATTCTGACTATCTGAGCCTCAGTTGCCTTAGCACTGAACTTGGAACTATGAAATCTAGCTTTAATCTTGTAGTAAGAGTCAAAGGAAAGCGTGTATGCAGAGCAACTCAGCTCAGCACCCAGGCCTCACAAACACAGAACTGCTGACTTCCATGACTGTGCAAATAGCATAGCAGAGTTTTACTCAGCAAAGGACCATCTCTGTGCCCGTTTTATAGAACAGGAAAACTGAGTGAGGCCACGCCCCTAGGGAGAGAACAGGTTCACACCAACTATAGGATTTTAAGTACTCAAGAATTAAAAGCCCTGCTGAGAAAGCCCTCTCTGATTGGACTTTAGAGAAATCTTTGGGGCCTCTGCCCTTTTGGAAATCCTAGATAATGATGTTTGCAGCCACCCACACTGCTGCGCATGAACAGCCTGGAGTAAGGGAGACAAAACTCTATGTCCCCAGTCCTGAGTATTCCAGAAGCCACACACCCTGTCTCCAAGCCTCTCTGGCAGCCTTGTCTGATTGGGGGGGGGGTGCTAAGACTGGCTGGTAAGTGTCAGAGGGAGGGGAGAATGAGTGAGAGAAAGATGGGGATATGGTATGGGACCTGGGCACATGAATTTTAAGTACTACTACCCTCAAACACTGACCGACAACCGGAACTCCATCCTATCCCCAAACCTCCTGCTGACTTCAGATAAACCATTTCCCCTCTCTGACCTCAGTTTCCCTGTCTTTGAGATAGAAAATGGATGAGAGTTCTTGGTGTATGGGAAAGCCCTTTGGGAGGCACGGTTTCCAGAAGCCTGTGACCTCCCTACCCTACAGTCCCACACCCACCTGCAAGAGTCTAAGAGTCTGTGGTATTTCATTTATCATCACTGTGGTTCATAGGTACCAAGGCCGGCAGGCTGATTTCTCAACACGTTTGTTGGACTTCTTGGTGACTAATAGATTCTTCTTCTGTTTGTATTTCAAAGCCATAGCAATAGCATGGGCTCTCAGGAATGGCACTGAAATCACCATCATTTAGCCCGACCTTACCTACAATGATAAACAAGCTAGTGGTGCCATAGCTGTGTGTTGGGGGAGGGCTGGTCTGATGAGAGAATCAAGGATTAGGTCATTCACCTAGTCCTTTCCAGCTCTGACCTACACATGAAGACTTCTCAGAGGGAGAGCTGAATAGATATCATCTTGGCTTTGAAAGGTAGAGGGTGTAGGATTAAGAGCCTGCCTAGGAGTCAGACAGCCTGGCTATGGGTCCTGGCTCCACTACCTACTGGCTAGGTGACCTTGGCAAGTCATATCTTCATGGGGAGCTTGTCCTGTCTGAAAAGAGAGAGAAATAAGATGATATGAGGCCGAGCATCGTGGTACACGTCTGTAATCCTGGCAACAAGGAAGCTGGGATTACATTGAGCATCTGAAGCTAGAAGGACGTTCTCCTGAGGAGAAGCCCTCAGAACACAGTGGGCCCAGCACACAGTAAGCCCAACACACAGTGAGCATTCAGAAGCTCCAGCTGTGTCATGGACTGGAGCTCAGCAGGATGCAGAAGCTCAGGAGTGACATCAAAAGGACCTGGGCACCATGAGGGAGCCACATGGCCTCTCTCTGTTTATCTGTCAAATCCAAAGAACAAATTAGCCTAGAGACAGCAGCCCCATGGGACCTCAGCATCTGTGTGTTGTGCAAAATCATTAGTTGCTAAATTCTTCAGGAGCACGGAGTATGTTCCATAGCTGTTTGAATCTTTTCCCAGGTCTCATGGATTCAAAGCTTCCTGGCTTGTTTTCGAGCCTTCCTGTCACCTGTCATAAACAGTATGTCCCCCCTTCCATCTGCATCAGCCCGAAGGCCCCACACCCCACCATCACATAGAGATGATCGTGGTTGATAACATTGCCTGCTTCCACTCACAGTGGCAAAAGCCAGGGCAGCCGGTGAACTAGTAAATATTTAACAGTCACCTCCCTGAAGGAAAAGGGAAACTTGATTTATATCATTTGCCAATTTCCGTGGTGTAAATACTTCCTTCCTGACTGATTCCAACCTCCGGATCTAACAACAGGGAGCGGAGTTAGGAAGACACACAGGCGCACGCACACTCTGCGTTTGCTCATGTGACTTGGCTCCAGAGCAGCATTCACAGACTGAAACAGATGAAATAAAGGAAAGGGGGTTGCTAACACAAACACACAGCTCACCATCTTCACGCTGGGGCTGGCAGCCCTGGAGGACAGACCAAACGGGTGCATGTGTAGGCTCACGGTAGTGACAATTTCTATACACACAGGCTGGGGACCAGGAATGTCCGGCTGGTCCTCAGACACCACCAGAAGTACTTCTGTCCATGCCATGACTATTATGAAATAGCAAACCAGTCTCAAAACTGTTCTGTATACAGGACAATCTTCCCCACATTAAAAGATGACTGTATTCCTAAGAGACACTAGGGTGCATTAGAACCCTGCAAAAAAAAAAATGTGCTTATATATAAAAGAGTTAAGTTTGAATCATATCATATTTTCAATCATCCATACATCCTAAAAGATTTTCAAATATACCCACTCATAAAAATGCCAGTGGAGACACTGTGACCTCCAAAACTCACCCCCATAAATTTCTAATAAAAAAAATCACCACAACAGTCTCTCAATTTAATAGCTGGTACCTGTTAAGATCTAAATGTTCATCCCTTGGCCCCAGGAACCATTCTTTAAGACCCAACAGTGTTAGAGGCTTTATTAACTCATTCACAGTTTTCCTTCCAAAGTCTGAAATGAGTTTAACCATCAATCCATTCAAGATTCACCCACCGTCATCTACCATTTATCCATTCACCCATCAGTTCATCCATCTACCATCTACCTACCCTCATCATCCATCCATCCATCCATCCATTTACCATTCATTCATTCATCCATCACCTATCTACTTATCCATACATTCACCACTGGTAAACCCTCCATTCATCAACTATTTATCTAACCATTCATCTACTATCCAAAAACCTACCATCTATCTATCAGTATATCTATCATCCATTCATTTATACATTTGCCCAACATACATTCATCTACCTATCTACCTGTCCATCCATCTCTATTTCAGACTAACTACTGGTACCTCATGATGCTGTCAGTCTGATTCCAGTCCTCAGTAAGTTGTCAGATAAATGAGACTCATATTCAGGTATATATAACAGAGCAGGTTAGTGTGTAGTGCCAAGTGTGTTGATAAAGCAGGTGCCTTTGGCTAGTGTAAAGATTAAGAGCCCCAATGTTGGTCTTAAACATCTGGGTTTGATTCCTACCCAAAAGTGGGCATTTGCTGTTTAACCTCAGGAGTGAGGTATCTATTTCTAGGTTTTACTTTTATCAGTTATAATACTAGGAAGTGTAAACACCTGACCTCACAGAGCTGTTGTACTCAGATATTAGAATAAAGATCTTGGCAGCTACACATGCCTAAGCAGGGGTCTCAGAGTTTAGGCAGCCAGCTTCTGGCTCCTAGTGGTTTCTGTAGCCTGACCCAGAGGATGAGGAGGCTTCTGTCTCACCTAGGGTGGGAAGGTTTCCATGGAGAATGATTCATCGATAACCCCAGGCTTCCCAGAACAAAACTTAGTTAATTGAACTTTCCAAGCTGACCTAGAGCCCACTGTGTCCCCATCAGCTGGAGTGACCTGACTTGTAAAGTGTGTCACCAAGTCTGCTCTGGACTAGCTCTCCCTGTCAGGTGAAGCTGAGATATCTAAAGGTAAGTACAGTCCTAACCAGGGAAGCTGCAGTCTGAGAGAGAAGGTAAGCCTGTCACTGCCCTCACCATCCTTGGCTTGTTTGTATCACTCTCCCTTGGCTTCCATGTGACTGGCTGATGGTCCCCAGCATACTCTTGTGCCCTCTGACACCTTCTGCCTAGGCCCATGGCAGATCTTGGCTTCCTTAGGGGTTGTTCCTGACACAGGCTTCGGAGCTCTTAGCTGCATTATGCCCCCTTGGGGAGGAGGAAATCACCCCACTTCCCTGTCTTCCCTCAGCTCCACTGTGATCAAGGGCCCATGGCCTATGAAATAGCAAACAGCTGCTGTGACCACGGGCTGCCCAGACCCCAGGGGCCAGAGGGAAGCGAGCCAAGGAGAACTTGGAGAAAGAGCTCTTAATAACATACCTTCCCCAAGCTGCTTCCAAAGAAACTTCTCCTCACAAATCATTCCATAAACACTTAGCAGGCTCTCAGGAAAGAGCACACGGCTCTCACTCGGCTATTAGGGGGCTCCTCACAAGTAAATTGAGACCAGGCAGCAGAAGCCTGTGCCAAATCCCCCTTCCTGCCCTCTTCCCATGCGGCCTCTTCCTCCTCCACCCTGGGCCCTTCAGCTCTAAGGGCCAGCATCTCCCACTATACCTTGGGCCTCTCCAGGGGTAGGTAGTAGGGGGGCTTCTGTTTCCTTGGAAACCAGTCCAAATCCCTATAACACAACTGTTAGATTTTTAAAGGGTTCTCCTGGTTGTACATAGTCTAAGTTCTACAGACTTCTGAGGGCCACAGCACCAGTCATCAACAGATGAAGAGACCCGCATCCCTGTTCCGTCCCCACTGCCCCTCAGCTGAGGCTGCTGGTGCCTCTCAGGCTGGAGCTGCTCAGTGGGGAACTAGCTCTAGGTTCATCCAAGTCACACTGGAAAATCCCTCCCATCCAGCAAGCCCCCTCCAGGGAGAGCATTGAGCAACTCACTTGGGCTGATATCCAGCCCTTGGCTAATATCCAGCCAGGATCGGGGAATGACCGTTGTTCAGAAGCTGACATGCCTGCTCAGAGGTTCACAGCTTGTTGTGGGGAATGGCTTTTATATGAATGTCTGAGAAAATGAAGTGGGCTGGTACCCCAGGACAGTTCTGGATCATAATTTGACTTTGGGAAACACTTCAAGAATGACTTCTCCTTTTTTTCCCTAAGTCAGTATCATTTTGAAGGCCAGAAAGCTCTAGTGCAAACAGAAATCCTGGTTGAAAGAAAAGCATTTGGATGAAAAGAAATGTGTGGATCCATAGAACCTGAAATTAGTAGTAGATGGGCCTTGGCTGTGGATCTTGGGCCAGATTCCAGCTTAGTGCTTACTGGAAGGCTGGTCCTGAGCAAACCTGACCTCCTCAACTGTGCCGTGGGGACAGGCCTGCCTGTCTCATGGAGCTACAGAACAGCTCTCCTGCCTCACCACGCTTACACATCCTCAGAGGAGGCCTCCAAGGGCACTCAGAGGCTGGGCCATCACACACCATGCCAGGAGCTGCTATCTGTTTACTTCAGGAGATGACTCTGGGGCTGTTCATTCTGTCTTTCACCAATGTTTAAAGAACATCTTCTATGTATCAAAAGAACGCTGACCACAGTGGACACAGGCCTGCTCCATGAGAAGTAAGCAGAGAGGTGCAGGCACAGAAGGACAAGGAATGGTCTGCACTTTTGATAAGAGTCACAGTGTCCCAGAATTCCAAGGATGAACTTTCTTCTGAGAAACAGGGCTCAGGCTTGAAGCTGCCAAAAACCAGAAATGTAGGTCCCCAAGGCCTCAGTGAGAACCAGTCTTCTGATATGTTGGCCCCAGAGGTAGGAATGATGAGCAGACGCAGAGAGGAGGGAGATTTGTTCTCAATATTGCATCTCAATCTCAGCCCCAATGTCCAGATGGGACTCAAAAGCTCATAAAGGTGCAGCGCATTGTTCAATGCCACATATTGTGACAACTGCACAGTCACATGGAAGCCTGGGACATTAGCCCGTCTATGCACATATCCAACCTCAAGATAAGGTACTAACCCCTCTCCAGGTCTGAGACAAAGAACATCACCCCGGGAAGCCAAGCATAGTGGACACCAGCCCTCCTGGAGTACCTAGGACTGACCCTACAGCCTCATCCAAGGGTTTCACTTTCTCAGAGTTCAAGGATTTGAGTACTCATGGTCACCTAAGAGTTAAGGGTTTAGCATAGTTCTCTCCAGACACCTCTATGCCATTCATTCTTGGAAGCTAAGGACTCTTTTTTCCACTACAAATTATTCAACGTAACACATAATACCTGTCCACTCATAAGTCTGTCCACACATGATGTTGGTCAGCAGGTCAAACCTCCATTCCCTCCTCTTGGCTCACATTGTTCCTTCTGCTAACATGCCCTTCCACCTCCTCCCATCAGAGCACCCTTCATGCCTACTTCTTCCCAAAGTCTGTTCTGATTCTTCATCTTCCCAGAAGGCAACTCAAGAGGGGAGAGAAAACACAAGTTCTGGCCAGGGCTTTAGTGAGCGTGTGACCAAGAACCAACTGCATCTCCTTTCTGAGACTTATTGTTTCTTACCTATAAAACAAGCTAAGATTCCTTATTTCCTGCTGCATGTGGGGTAGTGATTAGATGAGAAGAGAGTACAAAAGATCTCTACAAACTCCAGACTGCTGTCAGGACGTTATTTGTGATCAATGACCCCTCTGTCACAGAATGACACAAATGTCTTATGTGTCTAACTGTGGCAGTACACACCTGCAATCCCAGCACTTGGGAGACGAGGTAAGAGGTCATCGTGGTTCTATGGCTGAAGGAGTCTTTCTCAACAGTCTCTATGAATATTCAAATACTTAATATCACCGCTTCTGATGGGTCCCATGCCCTTTCCTGAACAAGTCCTGGTGGCCAGGAAGATATGGTATTGATTAGCCAGACTCAGGTCTTACTGTTGGCTGTGGTACTAAGGTGTAGGGACCGCACTACTTGAAATAAATGAAACAATGTGTGGGGATGAGCAGAACAAGGTTCCCTGCAGCCCTTTGGTGGGGTAACAGTCGTGTGTGATTTTATTTACACATGAAATAATACCTTCCCATCTCTTCTCCTTCCCAAACAGAAGCAAACTTTGTAAAGGCTTTTGATATTAAGTATGAATCTTTTGGTGATTTATATTCTCTTCCTTCAAAGTTAGATGTAGCCTTCAGGTCTCACTGACTGCAACAAGCCATGATTGACATCGACTAACGGAGAAAAGAGATTTATCTCACGGTTTTGAAGGACAGAAGTCCAAACAGCCCTCTACATGCATCACCTACTTCAAGGTAGACGGCACTACCCTATGGGGTGATCACATGGCCAGACAGGAAGCCAGAGAGAGGAAACCTAGTAATGATCTTGTGATGGTTAGCTTCACTGTCAACTTGACTGACTATAAAGTCATCATGAAAGCACACCTCTTGGTATGTCTATTACAGTGTTTCCAGAAAGGTCTAACTGAAGGTAGAAAACCCACCCTGAATGAGGGCAACTCCATCCCATTGGCTGGAAAGCTAGACTGAATAAAAAGGAGAAAATGAGTTGAGTGTCACTCATGGACCTCTGATGTCCCGCGCCTTCTTTGCCCGCAAACAAGACGCAGTACAACAGGATCCTTCTGCAGCAGGTTTATTGAAGCTTCACACACTAGGGCAAAGAACGGAAGACCCCAAGCCTCCCAGGCAAGCCGCTTTTATAGGCAACATTGTTTGTCTCTGACGTGGGCCTTTCCCATTGGTCAGCACACCCTCACCCGATATGATGTATCTGTCTGGGGGCCAGGCTTCTTGCTGGAAAATTACAAGGTGTCATGCTCAGTGACTTGTTTACTAAGGAGCTTCCTTAAACCGCTTAGTCATAGGCCCGATACAAGCGCCATCTTTAGGGTGCGGCTGGCTCCCTACACTCTGATTTCTGATTGCAGGTGCAATGTGCTCATATTTGCAATGTGCTGCTGTACCGTCCCCATCATGATGGACTGACTACACCTTCAAACCGTGAGCCAAAATAAATTGCTTTAGTCAATTTACTATTTGTCATCATAACATCTCATAGGCTCTGTCTCCCAAAGGTCTACCCTTTCTGTTTGTCTGTTTTGTTTTGTTTTTCAAGACAGGGTCTCTCTGTGTAGCCTTGGCTGTCACGGAACTCCCTCTGTAGACCAGGCTGACCTTAAACTCAGAGATCCGCCTGCCTCTGCCTCTCAAGTGCTGGGATTAAAGATGTGCACCACCATAACAAGGCAAGGTCTATCTTTTTAATTTAAATTTTTTCATTATATTTTATGTATATTGATCTGTGTGAGCATAGCTGTCAACCTTCATCTGCCTGTCTTCAGGCCATGCTTTGTCCTCAGGGCATATCCTTGGCCAGCAGGGGGCACTCATGCCTGCACACCAACAAGACTGCAGGCTTCCTGGTGGACAGAAGAAGGTGGCTGGAGTGTGGGACCATGGCTGACCAGTAGACAATAATTCTAGGTCCAAGGGCCTTGACCTTGGCTGCGCTGGCCTCCTGCTTTCCTGGGAGGAGCAATTCCTATCCAAGAAAGCTCCTCCCAAGTCAGGGCAGTGCCGCTGAGGGCTGTATCAGTCTGTACCGATGGAGGAACCAAGGCCTTTGTCTCCAGATTTATCCCCTCTCATCTGATCTGCCAGTGTCCCCAGAGTGTCCCGGGGAGGGAGGGCCGGTGCTTCCAATTTCTTCCCGTCCAATGTGAAATGAGTCAGGGGCCATCAGGGAGATAGAGAGCCCTAAAAATGTTTGTATGCAGTTTGGCGAGGAGTAAGTTCATGGAGATGTAGGGTTCTGAGGGTGCACCCCAGAGGCTGTCCCAGCCACCTGACAGGCAAACACAGCTGCCTCCTTTTCTAATACATACATCTCATGCAGAGGCCCAGACCACAGCCCTGGATGAGTGAGAACAACCAAGGTCTCCAGACCGCAACTGAACACAGAACCCAGGACAGTCCAGGGAAACATTCAGTCTGAGCTCTTCATTGGCCCAAAGAAAGAAGTTAGCTTTTCCTGGACCACACAGTAAAGCTGGAACTACTACCTGAATAGGGCTGAGTTCTCTGGGGGTAAAATACAGGCTCATGGAGAAACTAGCATGAAGCAGAACCTGCTAGGCAAACCTGAGTGGGGAATAACAGCCCTCTGTGGATCAGACACACACTGTATGCAGGACACCTGACCCAGTGTGTGACAAGCCTCGTCATGTTCCGCCCTTACAGTGCCGTGTTTCGCTATCGTTTCTCCTAATTTTTTTTGGATACAGAAACTTAAGCTCCACAAGGGAACTTTTTAGAGAGGACTGCATGCCTATATATATATATATATATGGAGAAAGTACATGAGCTATGCATGTCAGATTGGCGAGCTTCACGCTGCCAATTTTTAAATGCTGGGAAACAGGCTCAGAGAAGTTAATGAACTACTTCAAGACCACACAGCTGGGGAGGCAGAGCTCTACCTTTCACTGTCTGTGTTACATGTCAGCATCCAGAGACTCTGCCCATACACAGTTCCAATTTTCCGGACCCAGGTCCAAAGGAGTGGCTGGGAGGTCTAGGAGGCTCCAGAGGAAGGCGAGGGGTCTAGATGCCAGATGTTCAGGGGCCTGCCAGTTGGTTCTCTTACAGTACACAACCTGAAGACCTATAGGCATTTTCACACCCCACGGCTCTCAGGCAATTCCAACCCACCCTCTATTTCCAGAGCCATGTCCCCCCCAATGCCCCCCCCACCCCCACCCCCGCAGCCCACAGCCTCTCTACCTTGCATTTCCCTACCTGGCTTCCCTGGTTTTTTCTGCCTTCTAGGCCTGGCAGACAGGTCTCCAGGGGCTGCCTGCCTGGGGCTGTGTGGGATGTGTACAAAGCCAACACTCAAGTGGGGGCAATGGCCCTTGAAAAGCTTGAAAGCACTCCTTGTCAATGTGACATGAAGGCAGGCACGGATGGGAAAGGGTGGGAGGGAAGAATGGGTCATGGGAGAGAGCAAGTCTAACATTGCTCAGCACCCAGTTGGGTAAGGCCTGTCGACACAACTTGGCTCCTGAATCTGCTGAAGGTCAGGTAAAGCCCGGGGAAGTTCAGAGAGCCCTAGTAAGGTGCCAAGGGCACACAGCAACACGGAAGGCCTGCAGAGCATGAGCACCAGCCTGTGTCTCCATCTGGGGCCTCCATCATTACCATCCTCAGATATTTTCTGACTCATCTAGGGGGCTCAGGGAGGCAGGCAGCCCACCTGCCAAGTGCACTGAGGTGCTGGGGTATTGGCAGGGATGACTGGGATGCTGGGAGGAGCGTGGTCTGTAGATGCTTAGTCTGTTGGCTCTGTGGGCAGGTTGAAAAGAGGAGACCCACCTGTGCCAGATGGGCCTGAGCAGGGGCCCATGACTGGATATAGGAGTATCTCAGCAGAGCCAGAGAGACAGTGACAAGCCTGGGCCCTCCTGTCTCCCACTCCTGCTGAAACGGGAATGTTGTAAAATGTGGTCATCCAAGAAAAACGGCTGGCATCTCCATCAGATCCACTGTTCCTGCTTCCAAGAAGCCACAAGGAGCCAGACTGTTGACATTCATTCCCTCAGAAGAAAGTAGCATCATTGGACCCTCCTGAGAATCCAGCCTTCCCTCTCAACCACTTGCATGTACTGTCCTAACTGCATATGGCCTCAGGATCTTGAGAAGGATGGGCTGGAATGCCTAATAGAGATGCTCCATCTATGGAGATTTGGAGGACTCACCATCCACGCTGGGTGTAGAATTTCCAGGGTGTCTGCTTTGGGGTCACCAATGGTTTACAAGTAAACCCAGAACACTTTTCGGTGCCACAAAGTAAACTTTGGTAGAATTGTATGGACACTGGGACCCTTGTAAGGTCCCAACATAGTTAACATCTCTCCAAGGAAGGAATTCTTCAAACAGCAGACATATAGTCTGTCTCAACCTCTTTTGTGGCTGGAGAGAAATGAGGGACTCGAACTCAAGGGCAGGCTTTCTCAGGCCCCTTGCAAATCAGACAGCAAACAAGAGTGTAAGTGACTTTGGGTCACCTTCCTGGATTAAAATCTTAGCTACCTAAGGATGACCAGGGAAGCTGATAGGGACAGAATGATCACTGCAGACAGTGGTTGTGATGTTTGAGCCATTCCCAGTGTGTCAGGGCCAGGCAGGGATGACGATTCATTATCTTCCCATAGATCTTGGATCTACTTGAGAAGGACACACGCCTAAAACTGCTCCCAACAGCCTTGACCACCTCAGCCTTCCATCAAGTCTCTAAGTCCCCGAGGAGTGCCACACTACAGCCTGTACAGGTCCCTCAGACAGTGAGAAGACAATGATTAAGGTGCCCAGCTTCCTGACACCTCTTTGACAATCAAAACAAAGGACAATTCTTCTCTTTGGTGTGCACTGGTGCTGAGGTGGGGCTTAGAACTAGATGCACTTTCCCAACCCTCTTTGCCACTGAATACTTTCTCTATGGTTCCATTTTGTCATGTGTAAAATGGTTTACTGTCTTCCTCACAGGGTACAGGCTCCCTCACCACAGCTGGAACTGAGAAGAAGTTGGAACTCCCCGGCGTCTGGTGACTCAGTCAACCACCACAATGCCAGCCCAGGTGGAGAAGGTCCTGATGTGTCTTTCTTTCCATGAGCAAGTTCCAGGGTCCCCAGAGAAACCAATGCTGAGGTCAAAAATGTCCCTATGGGTGAAGGAGTTATGCTGGCGAGGGAAGAGGTGACCTTTTTCTTGGACATTGACACTAGAGTAGTGATTGTGGGAGAATCCCCATGCTATCCTTTGCAATTCTGCACGTGCAGAATTGGTTCACATTTAAAACTTTTGGGCATTTTTATGAATTGCCTAAGTCATCTCAAATCCAATCAGCAACCTGCAGCAGTCAGCCAGACTTTACCAGGAATTCTTCAGCTCACCTAACTTTGCCCACCCCAGGCAAACTCCAGTTATTCCAAGGCATCCAGAGCTGGCAGCATTTCCACGCACACCTCCTTCATGGTTCTGGCTCCTATGCCTCTAGTGATGCAACCCCAAGATGATGGGACCATCCTCTGCAGTCTCCATCCGTTGGCTCCCAGCTTCTCTTCCTTCTGTTCCTGTCCTGGGTGGCCTGCAGGTGGGCTGAACCACAGGTGGCAAATATTTGCTGACTGAGGCAATGTATTGTCACAGAAGACACTTGGTAGGTGTCTGTGCATATACTCTCAAGAGGTGAAACAGGGCAGGGCCAGGGAAGGAATAGCCCTGCACCTGTTAGGGAGCCTAGGCACTGCCCTCCTCCCCCAGCTCTAACTGGAATCAAGGTCAAAGACGGAAGAATCAGACACTTGAACAACAGACATGAGACATGGAGATGACCCCTCCTTGGCTATAGGGAGGCCAGTATAGGGATGCAGGTCAGGCATACCTAGTGTTGGGGGGACTTGCTTCTAGGAAAGACCCAGAGGCCAGGGGAAGGCTGAACATGCATAGTTAGAGGCTGCACAGCACAGTGTAGCACACTAAGACCAAGTTGAAGAGGGTGGTTATGCAGTGTACTGGGCACAGTGAATGCTAGAGAATTACAGTGCCATAACACCTCCTTTTTGGGTTCCCTCTGACATCAGTACTAACGGCTGGGAGGCTTTGGGGGACCTTGACTGCAGGACTTCATAGAAGCGAGGTACTCAACTGTCTCTAAGTATCTAAGGCAAGCCTGGAGTTGCTGGATGTTCCTGAGCAAGACTGGCCCCTCCTGCCACGAGGCAAACATGTTATGCTGGCCCATGCCTGTAATACCAACTCTCAGGAGACTGAAGTGAGGAGTCTGGGACGTCCAGGCCAGCCTATGTACATGGATCCTGTCTCTGGTGGGGAAGGAGAAAAGAAAAAGAAAGGTGACCTCAGAACACCTTATTAAGCACTTGCCGAGAGCCACATCAGGCACTGTTTTTGTGAAGGCAGCCATTCTCAAGGCACTCTGCATGGAACCATGGAGTGTTTCTATAATGTGTCACAAGACATGTAGATGCTCTCCAAGAACTGAGGAGGTGATGCTCCTGTGATGTTGCCCAAGAGATGCAGATATGGTGCTCTCCAGAATGTGTTGATGAGATGTCCCAATGATGCTCTCATACTGATACGGATGGGATGTTCTCACAATGCCTCCACAGTGCTCCTTAGGAGATGCGGATACTAGAACCTCCTCCTCCAAGGCCAGTGCATGCTACAGGATGCTGCAGCCAGCCAGCTAGCCCAGCTTCGGGGCCTTGTTGGTCAGTGACGTTTTTTCTTACTGCACCTTATCACCCAGCCTGTATAGTGGTCTTTTGCTTTTGTGGCTTTTAAAGTGTTTAGCTGGAGGGGTTCCCGTGGGTGTTGGGAACTGAGACTAGACACAACCCTCTGGATTCACACTCAAGGCTGGAAGAACTTGGGGAGATACATGGGCCAGGGTATGGGAAATGCCAATGCTGGACAGTCAGGAGACTCCAACACCTTGTCATGCATGCCTGCACAGCCAGAGGTAGAAATAGGAAAGCCCCGGGGTGTAGTGGGGGAGGGCATTGATTCACTACCCTTCACGCTGCTCTGGGACTCAGAAATTTTATTGAGAAAACTTGGTCAGGGTGGTTCTCAGCTAATTGTGTGCCCAGCCTCACCTAGGTTGAGGCTCTAGGATGGCGACAGAGGCCCCTGTGAGTCAGAGGGGCTTTATTTGGGCCGGACTAGGGCATCTTACTGGCTCCCTCTAACCTTAGAAATCTCTAGACATCATGAATCTTTGATTCTGCTGGCACTGAGGAGAAATGGTCCCTGCTCAGACAGCCCAGTCCAGCCCTACTCCATGCCTGCATTGTCCTGTTCCTTATCTGAACTATGCCTCAATCTCCTAGACTCCCCACTCCTGCATCTCCCTAGCTCTTTCCAAAGGGCTCACTCTCACACAAGCAGGGAAGGGGGGTGTCTCTGTCCCAGCAGTTCTTCAGAAAGTCTCCAGGCAAATAGAGCAGCAGGATATGCCCTGGCGCCTGAAGAACCTGGCTCATTCCAATGCCAGTGTGTCTTTTGTATGACTCAAGGGGAGATGGTGTGGGCAAGGTTGCAAGCTGATCTGGCACCTGAATGTCAGGCAAGTCTCAGAGTTTAAAGAAGGGAATAGAGGACGTAGGAAAATGGAGATCAGAAGCTAGAGGTATCCAGGAGGTCTTCCCAGAAGTGTCAGGATGATGGTCTGGGGAGTGGTCTTGCATGGGGGACTTTCTATGCCCACGTTTTCCTGCTGTGAAGTAAAGGGAGAGCAGTGGTGTTCAGCTGAGACTTGGGCATGGACAGGACTTTCCTAAAAGGATCTGAGTCCACAGGCACGCACAGTCCACCTGGACAGCATCACAGGCACTGGCAGTATGACCATCCAAGATGAGCTTAGCTAGGCACAGGCGGGATGCTCTCCCTCTCATTAACACCCCAGGCCACACAGCTAAGGCTATCATATAGTCCATGCCCAGTCTCTCCTGCAGTATCCAGCAAACAGAGGCCCCTCCCTCACGATTTCCTTGCCCAGAACCTTGTCCCTGGGACTCACCTTCAAGCTTCACGAGCCAGATCAAGGTAGTTCTCCTTAGACACCCTCTTTGAGTTTCTCGTACTGAACTCCTATGGCTCAGGGCTTCCCACTCTGATCACACCACACTGGTGGTGCCTTGTCTGTGCCTTTGGCCCTATGAGTTGAGGAAACTGAGGTCAGGGACTCCTAAATGTGGCTCTTCGCAAATGTGGGATGGGTAGGCAGGAACAAAGAAAGGGTGGAAGATGAATAATGATGGGCAGGTAAGTAGATGGGAAGATAGCTAGGTAATAAATAGGCAGATCATTGGGTAGATAGCTGGGTAGATGAATGGATGAACTGATGATGTGTAAGTGGGTAGATGGGTGTGGTATGCGAGTAGATGAATGGGCAGGAGAAAGACACATGGTAGGTGGGTGAGTAGATGGGATTGATAGGTAGATGGATGGATGGATGGATGGATGGATGGATGGATGGATGGATGGATGGATGATGGATTGGTGTGGTGATGCATAGATAATGGATAGTATCTAGTTAGGGTTTCTATTTCAGTGAGGAGACACCATGACTATGGCAACTTTTATAAGGAAAACATTTAATTGAGGGGGCTCATTTACAGTTTCAGAGGTTCAGTTCATTATCATCCCAGCAGGGAGCATGGTGACATGCAGGCTTACATGGTGCTAGAGAAGTAGCTGAGAGACCCACATCTTTTGACAACAGGAAATGGTCTAAGGTTTCATACTGGGCAAAGCATGTACAAAACCTGCCTCCACAGTGACACACGTCCTCCAACAAAGCCACACCCCTTAATTGTTGTAACGGGGTTTCTTTGTCCCGGGCAGCCAGAGGCCCAGATGCACAGACCTGCCACGCCAGACCCCTTAGCTGCCCGCCGCTGCTGTTCAGGCCCCCAGAAATGACTCAGATACTTATATTAACTTCATGCTGTTTGTCCTATGGCTTAGGTACATTGCTAGCTTGCTCTTACATCTTAACTCAACCCATTTCCATTAATCTGTTTGCCACGTGGCCCGTGGCTCACCTGTGTTCCTTACATGTTGCTCCTTTGGGCTTCAGCTTGGTTTCCCTGACTCCGCCCTGCTTCTCCTACCTATGCTCTGATTTCTCCTCCTACTTTTTCTATGGTGCCTGTCATGGGCCAAAACCTCTCCTTTATTTAAAGATTGATATTCACAGCATATAGAAAGGCATTCCCACATCACTTAATAGTTTTACTCTTTATGAACCTATGGGGGCTAATTACGTTCAAACTTGATGTGGGAATGTCTTTCTGTATGCTGTACATATCAATCTTTAAATAAAGGAGCTATTTTGGCCATGGCAGGCACTGTAGAAGAAGTAGGTGGGGAATCAGAATAGTTAAGAGACAAAGGGCAGAGTCAGATCAAATCGACCCAGCTGCCAAAGAAGAAACATGTAAGGAACACAGGTGAGCCACCGGCCACGTGGCAGACACATTGAGAATGGGTTGAATTAAGATGAAAGAGCTAGCTAGCAATGTGCCTAAGCCATAGGCTAAACAGCATGAAGTTAGTATAAGTGTCTGAGTCATTTTGGAGCCTAAGCAGCAGTGGGCGGCTAAGGGGTCTGGGGCAGCAGGTCTATGGGTCTGGAACATCTGGCCACCCAGGGTCAAGAAACCTATTTGCAACACAAACTAGTTAGAGTCTCTATTGCTGTGAAGAGATACTGTGACCACAACAACTCTTATAAGGAAAACACTTAATTGGGGGGTTCATTTACAGTTTCAGAGGTTTAGTCCATTATTGTCATGGTGGAGAGCATGGTGGAGAGCGTGGTGAGAGCATGGTGGAGAGCATGGTGGAGAGAGCATGACAGCCTGCATGCAGACATGGTACTGGTGAGATGTAGTGCAAATCCTAATTGGTTGTAGTGATATATTTTATATTTAATAAAATCAATCTGGACTATCAGAGGACAGAGCCATCTCTTGAAGATAGCAGTTAGCCTATTTGGCCTGAAATCTTGGCTGGGTGAGAACTGACTGTGGTCTATTTCCTCTCTCTGATATTCCAGCTTTTCCCCAAAAAGGAAAAAAAGGAGGGGGGGGGATAAAGAGATGGAAGTTGACTGAGACACTGGGAAGTATCCTGAGCATAGGAAACCTTAAAGTCTGCTCTCACAGTGACACACTTCCTCCAATAAAGCCATATCTACTCCAGCAAAGCCATACCTCCTAATAGTGCCACCAATTGTAACGGGTCCAATTACATTCAAACTACCACATTAGGTACACAGAGCAGATAGGCAGGGCTGGAAAGATCCCCCCCCCGCCCCGTGTGTGTATGTGTGTGTGTATGTGTATGTGTGTGTGTATGTGGGGGGGGACAGTGTGTGTCTTTGTTGGAGCACAGATAACATATAATGAGAGAAAACAAGAGATAAGCTGTGATAATGAGAGAGTATGTATGTTCGGCTTTAAGTGTACCAAATTCTCATAAGGCAAGCTGGTTAGATCTGCCCTAAAACAGGCTCTGGGGCTCTTCATAAAACAGAGAATCTGCTATTCCACTAAGGATATCCATCAGGGCCCCAGCAAACACCTCCAGGGCATCCATCTGGATCTGAGGCTGGAAACTGTTTTGGGTGTATGTTTAACTGTCCCAACACAGGTCAGGTCAGAACAGGGACCCCGCTAGCCCGGGAACTTGCCCTGGGTACAGAGCATGGAGAAAGGGCATGGGGATCCAGGGAGTGTCTGGCATGAGGCGGGGAGGGTTACCACATTCAGGGCCTCTAATGGTTTAGGGCTTTCATATAAGACATTTTAGACAGTCCCTCTTTCCATCTGTTGAATCAGCAGGAGAGGTGACTTGACCAAGGTCACACTGTAGAAATGGCAGAGCTGTACTGGTCCTTAGAGCTCAGACCCTTTCTCCCTGTAAAGACTGTCACCTCCCAAAGAGTGAAATGAAAAATTAACCCACTGAGAGCAAACCCCTGAGAAAGAATCAGTGTAAGGATTCCTGGCACATAGCAGCCATGTGGTAAACCCAACATGGCACCAGCAGAACATGCTTCACAGGAAGGGCACGCCCCTAGGTGTGGCTAAGTAAATCTTTGCCCACCAGGACTCTTATAAGGAGACACCACCTGAAAGCCTTCCTCTCTCTTTTCTCTTCCCTTGTACTCACCTAGTAACTTTCGTGAATAAACTCCAGTGTGGTGCTGGTAGTGTGTGTGTGTCTGTTCTCATGAGCGAAACCAACACCCAGGGCAAGGCAAACCAAGAAACTATTGAAAAGGAGAGTGTCTGGAGACAGAGTCCCCAGGATGCCCTTCACTCGGACAGGAAACAATGGTACACTTCCGGTGAAGCAGTTCTTTGTCTCGAAGTGACTGACTGATTCTGTGGAGTTTCGGTGAGGATAAGGGAAGGGTGTACTGGTTATCCAAAGAGAAGACCATGTGGTAATGACAAAACGATACAGGGAAATCAGCATGCCCCTTAGAGGCTCTTCATCTTGTTAATAAAATGATTAGCAGGCATTTAATAAATAATAAGTAAAAAGGCTATGTCACTTAAACTGGAGGCCAGATACATGGCAGATAAGCGGCCCTGTGGTGGGAAGTGAGGCTTTAGGGGAAGAGTGGGGAGGTCCCAAGTGTTGGGGGAGACCTGAGAAAGAGTTCCAGAAAAAAGGCAGAAAGGAGGAAAGAAGAAGTTACACTTTCTGAATAATTAAAAAAAAAAATGGACAGACTTAAATGCGACATGGCTGTAGCCCTAAGCTACTACACAGAGGGCTGGGATTCTGGGAGGGCTAGTTAGTCGGCCCATCTCTTTAGCACAGCTTAAGGTGAGCTGTTCTTCCAGGGCTGGTCACTTGGCTTAGTGAATTACTTAGCCCAATTGGAATAATAGGTCTCCACCTAGGCCAGACATCCTAGTCTCTTGACCAGAAGTTTTTAACAGGGTTGTGTATCCACAGTGTGTAGACTGACTGGTACCTCTGGCCTCGGGGCCTCAGTGTCTCAGTCTGTGAAATGGTGTCACAATTGCCTCTAAGCCCACCCCATAGGGCCAATAGTTCTGACTGTAAGGGGAGAGCTCTGGGCCTCCTTAGATGTCCCAAAATCCTCCTGTGAGTAAGGCTGCTTGGGATTAGCTCCTGGGTTCTGTGGAGAAAGGCAAGGGAGAAAAAATGTTTCTCATCTGTTCTGTGGTCTCAGTGTAGCACCTGCATCTCAGGGCCCTTAACCAGCCTGCCCCTCCCGGCCCTTGCGCTGTCTGTCTGGGAAGCAGCTGGTCCTCAAAGTTCCCCTTCCCCAGATCACCCTCTTAATCTAAGCACTGGAGACAATGCAAATTCCATTCCAGGGATTCCGTAGCCCCCACCTCTGCCCAGTCTCCTTCAGAGAGGTGGTAGGCCTGGGATCTGTCCCTGAGGAGGTGCCAAGCTGCATGCCTCTCCTACCTCTCCCAGACTAGGGCCTCTGACGTCCTTCCAGCTGGCCCTGAAGAGAGGCCTGTGCTGGATGCTGTGGCCAGGCCTCAGTAGGGGGATTGGGCTCCACTCACCTGGACTTGGGCCAGGATCTTCCTCAGACAGGCTGGGCAGTTCCATTTAACCACTGCCTACTTTCACTTGGGACTTCGTTCTCTCTGTGAAGGATGGTAGAGATAGCAAGCGAAGTATGCTCATGAAGAAACCATAAGCTTTGCAGTCTGAGCCCCAGGATGCTGCTGGTCCTGGCTTTGACTCACACGGGTCACTGGGCTGATTCTAGGTCCCTCTGCCTGCCATAGAGGATGGTGCCAGCCCTTGCCTCTCAGGGGCTGTGTGGTTAAGTGAGCTGGAAAGGCACTCCACCACACTGCAGGACACTCCCTGAATTCGTTTGCTGATCCCGTAATCTCTAATGTGATCAAAGGGTAGAAGTTTAGAAAGTAATTATTGATGACATGGATTGGAGCACTCTGCTGGGATCAGTGCCCTGGGAGAGGGCTCCTTGGGTAAAGCTGCTTGCTGTTAAGCCTGACAATCTGAGTCCCATCCCTGGAACTCACCTGTTGAAGGAGAGAAAGGAAAGCTGCACATTCTGACTGCCACATGCCTGCCACAGCATACTGACCCACCCCCTACAAACACCTTAAACACAAAAAATAAGAAGAAGAAATGGGAAAGTCCGTTTCCTTTCCATTTGCATCATGTGATGGCACTGCTGGCAGACAGGCCAGCTATGAGCCAGGAGGTGGCCCCTTAGTGGCCTTGCATTTGTTTGTGCCTTGATCTGTAACTTCTAGTCAGAACGGAGAAGGAAGTCTGTTGGTATAGCATGTACCTGTAATCTCTACCCTAGAGGCTGAGGCAGGAGGATCACTGCAAAGGTGAGGTCATCCTGTTCTACACAGTGAGTTACAGGCCAGCCAGGGCTACATAGGGAGACTCTGTCTCAAATACCAAACAAAGCACACAAACTCCCAAACTAAAACCACACAACAGCAAAGCTCCACCAAACAATGGAATCATGGTCCAAACCCAGACCCACAGAGAAGTCAGTGTCTGCCACACACATCAAGTTGCCCCATCAACCACATACACCAGAGCCTATGAATTTAATAAAAAGCGCTGATTGGCCAAAGGCAGACAGGAAGTGTGGGCGGGGTTACCAGACTAAGAAAACTCTGGGAACAGGAAGAACAGAGCAGAAATGCCACAGAGACTCCAGAGTTGCCAGACAAGCCAGAAGATGCAGAGGACAACTATGCTGCTCTGAGAAAAGGTACCGAGCCCCATGGCTGAACAGGATAAGAATCATGGGTTAGATTAAGGGTAAAGAGTTAGCAAGTTATATGCCTGGGCCTTAGGTCGATCAGCCTAAAATTAATGTAAGCATATGTGTGTCTCTGCGGGTCTGCTGGTCCAAACCTTGAGGCTAGGCCCAAAAGTCTGGGCCAGAAACCTCTTACTACAAATGGCATCCAACATGGGGCATGAATTCCTCCCCTCCTGACCCAAAAAATGGCACTTGCCAGCCAGAACATGTGGCCAGAGGAGTAATTGCCGGCAGGCTAAGCTTTCAGTTCTACGTTAGCCTCCAATCTTAGGCAGACCGGCCACACGTGTTTCCATTTCATTTTCATCTGGGTAAGTTTTTCAGACTATGGCCTCTTTCTCCTGGTGGGTTGTTTCTTTTTTTCTTTTTGGACGCCCCCTTGGGCTGCTCTCACACTAGGTAGCTGCCCCACTTCACAATCAATTGAATCATCAACAGACAACAAATTTTTTTTAAGTGGGAATTTGTGTAAGACAATAGAGGGTACTTGGTCCTTCTGTGATCTTTCTCTAGATGACGTGATAATAGAATCAGTGAAGGAAAAGATAAATAAGGTAGATGGGACTATCATGATGTTTATCATACTGTTTATTATGAGTATTTTTGTTTGATTTCTATTTTATCACTTAAAAAGTTAATTAATATAAACGCAAAGAAAGGGTCTTTAAAAAGCCTGTTGAGATAGAACACAAAGATGTTCAAATTCAAACAGGAATATGAAGAACCAATGTCAGCAAGGTCATCTAAAATTAGACAAAAACAGGCAATATTAATATATCCATTAATCCTTAAAAAAATTAAGAATGATAAAGATGATAGAGAAGCTAGCTGGGCTCTAGTACAAATGCTAGAATTACAGAGAGTAAAAGAAGAAATTGTAACATATGGGATGCATTCACCATTTGTAAAACAAATGTTGAACAGCTTGTCATGTTGTAACCAGGTCACCCCTAAAGATTGGTTAGATATGGTTACAGCTGTATTAGAGGCAGAAGAAGCCAGGGGGAGTGAGGCTGAGGAAGCTGGAAGACAGCTGGGTGAGATCTGACTGTGGTGTTTCTTCTCTGATATCTCTGCCTTTCCCAGAGATCTGGCCCCGAGTTTCCTTCATTCGTGCAACACTCACGTTGTGATTGACCCCCGCCATAACATTATTTCATTTCTACTTCAAAACTGTAATTTTGCTTCTGCTATGAATCGGAATGTAAATATCTGATATGCAGGATATCTGATACATGAACCCAAAGGAGTTGTGACCCACAAGTTGAGAACTGCTGTCCTAGGTGGGGGGCATTTCTCAACAGTATCACGGGATGAACATAGCCACCTCGTCTGTCAGCCCTGCTCAACACCTGCCTGCATTGCTTCACAGGGGAAGGCTCTGGTCTCCCTCCATGGAGTGTTTCCCTTGGAGTCTCTTCCTAGGGCTGTCTGTTCCCCATGAGCATGACCCACTCATTTCCTTCTGAAAACACTAAGACTTCCTGACTTTGCAGAGAACCACTGGGTGAAATGGGCCATGGTCCCAGAGAAGTCTGTGTACCCCAGCCCCAGCTGGGCCAAGCTGGCACCTCCCTAGCACATATCATCCTCTGGTAAACCTCCATGGAGTCTTGAGGAGGGGCAGGCAGTGTGGCATTCAGTGAATTTCACCTGTTCCTCCTCTGTGCCAGGGCCTGGGCCGCCAGCATTAGTGACAAGGAACATACCCCATTTTTACTTCAAGGCCTGGAGAAGAGAAGCCAGAGGCTGTCACAACAAATTGGGTACAAGTCCCAACCCAAGGCTGAGTGTCCTGGTGAGGAACCCCAGACTTTGGCATTAGGTGCAGACAGGACAGGGCTGTGAGAGTCTTAGGAGGGAGGTGCTCATTGATATAAAGCAGACAACTGGGACAGAAATACTCAAGCTAAGCAAACAGTTTCTGTAAGAGATGCAAGACCTTTGCAAACATGGGTGTTTTGAGATGAGCCACTGAGAGTCCCCACGGTTTAGAACTTGGAGGTTGGACCCTCACTACCTCCAGTACCCCAGAGCCTGGCTTCCCATTGTAGAGGACCAGGACTCTGTCTCAGATGCAGAACAGGTTGTGGAAGTGGCTGAGATGGGAGAATCTGAAAGTCAAGTTCATGTTACTGAAGGGAAGGTCTTGGAAGGTCCCACGAACCCATGCCCAGGCTCTTGGTGTCTCAAAAAGTTGAACAAGACACATAAAATGGTGAAAGGGGTAGGTTTCATAAAAACAAGAAGTGCCCTCCACAGCATGGCAGCAGACCCTAGCAAGCTTAGGCTCTGTAGCTCCTCTTTCTGGGTCCAGAGGGGAAGGAAGAGCAGCTCCCCAAAGGGGTGACCCTTCCTTTGACTGTCATTGGTGATTGGCATTTCTAAGCTATATAAATGAATGCTTATAGCGCACACCACCCCACAGTCCTCTGTTATTTATACTCATGGGCGGAAGATGCAGACCTGATGCATTAGCTGGTAAATGGTTTATGATGTCTTGGGACAATCTTGTCCTTAGAATGCATGTTATCTCCATGGGAATTGGTTCTCTATTTTCATTGTCGTCAACTGTTTTCTGTTTGTTGGAAGGAGCTTGTATAACTTGCAGTTGTGGGCATGTGACCCTTCCTCAGTTCTACAACCTTAGACAAAGGGGCATGCAGAGACTGGGCAAGGAAGAAGGATGTGGAGGACCTGGTCTAGGGGGGGCTTGTAGGTGAAGGGGAAGCATGTGAATAAATTTGTTTGTGTCCATCTACCCTCAGACAGCCTGACCTTGTTGGATCCCTGGATATTTCCAGCCTTGTAGACTCAATTTAGGATCAACACGGGGTACTGCTCACTTCCAGGACCACTTGGTCTTCAGATGGCTCATCTGATGACACACTGGGATGGGTGTATTTGTGTCTTGTGTGATTTCTTCTTTGTATACTATACTTCAGAAAAGATTTTTTCTCCCTCCCTTCTTCCCTCCATCTCTCTCCTCCCCTCTCATCTTGACAGTCTCCTTTAGTGCAGACTGCCCAAGACTTGAACTTGCCAAGGGTAGCCTTGAACCTCCAATCCTCTGCCTTCACTTCCCAAGTGTTGAGATTATAGGCATTTACTGTCATACCTGGCTTGCTGGGGGCATTCTACCAACTGACTCACACCTCAGTACCCCCAAAACAAGGTTCCATTTAAAAAGGAAATGACTATGACCCACCCTGTCAATTATCCCCTCTCCCCTCCACCCAGTCCTTGCCCAGTCAGGCCATTATAAAGTCCCCTAGACCACCATTATGGTTTTATCTCTATCCTTTCTCCAAACTGGAGCTGCCAGAGTGAGTAATAAACATATAGACACCCTTCCCTTAAAAACCCTTCATTGTTTCCCGAATTGCAGATTTAGCTGTATAAGTGTATTTGACCCAATACCTATAACCCCAGTTTCCCAAGAGCCCTGACCCTGGTGGCTTAAACTCTGTCCTAGGTCTCCAAGCCATGGGATTCACCTAAGTTCTTGAGAATGGTTTTCTCATTTTCCAACTCTTCCCAGATTCTCCCACGCCTCCATCTCCTACACCCAAGCTACAGTAAACTTTTGAAGATTTATCCATCTCTCCATCCATTCAGAAGTTACTCACTGAGTGCTTATGATGTATCAGGCTCCACCCCAGCTGCGTGAGTCCCTCCAAAGCACTGTCATTGTGCAGGTGCTATTGCTCTGCTTAGGAATCCCTCCAGAGTTTAGCTAGTGATTAATTCATCCTCAACATCCAGGTCAAGTTCCCCCTACCCTCCCGGGGGATTTCATGACCCTTATGACTCCAGTTGATGTTGGGGGGAGGGGTGTCCTCAGGTTTCTCTTTGTCTCAGATGAGCACACTGGTTTGTCATTGTCATTGCCTATGTTCACACCTGTCTCTCCATCAGACCATGACTTCATCCTGGACAAAGGCCAGGTCTGACTCATCTCTGGGTCCCCAGGCTCACCTCCGAGTCTGGAGCATAGTTGGCACCTGGAAAGGTGTATGGAGTATGGGGAGAAATGGGTGATAAATAAACGAGAGGGGTTTTTTTTTCTTTTCAGTTGCTCCCCTAAGAACCCAGATATTGTCAGACCAAGTGTCTTAAATGCATTTCAGGGGACATATCCCCATCCACAGGAGAGGCCTAGAGCCTGGGGTATGGTGGATCACAGTGGCCAGCAGCTGCCTCCACCTCCATGGGTCACTGCCTCCTGCCCTCTCCAGCCTCTGTTCTGATGCTATAAATGGGGCTGTGGAGACTGGAGGGTGTCTAAGTGTCCTTACCACACGGCCTTTCAGTCCTCGCTTGCCTCTTCAAGCTGCCATGGGGCTCACGCTCCATCGCCTCAGGCTGTGAGAGTCGCCACCAACAGCAGCAGAGGTGAAACCCTGGTGCATTAATGGGGCCCCTGTTTACCCAGGCTGGGCCCATAAAATGCTTCAAGTGGAACTGAGCTTAACTGTGAGCTGTGGGGCACTGTCCGTTCCGGCTGCTGGTCCTTGGAATGGACCACCTGGAGAGCCTCTCCTTCCATAGACACCCTAGATGGAAGCCTGGGAATGTCTGGGAGCTAGAGAATGAGCGAGAGTGGATTTTGCGAGGTCAGGCTGTCCAGCACCCTTTCCTTTGGTAGGGTCCTCTGAAGGCCATCTAAAGATCCAAAGGAAGAAAGACTCCTGCTTGCTGCCTCTAAGCAGAAAGCTTGCCCTGGCATCCAGCAGGCAAGGCTCAGGAACAGGTCACATCTGCCTTGTCTATGTTCTCTTTCCTTGTGGAGAGCTGGGGTCACAGCCCTGGGCCCTGGGTCTCCTGATCCATTTGTCTATATCCTTGTCCTTGTCTATCTTGGTCTTCTGTGCCTTGTCCTGTGCTGAGCTCTCAGGACCAGAAATAAGTCAGACTCGTATTGCTTTAGTGGAGTTTATCTCTAACCTAAAAAATAGCTGGATATCCAACGAGTTTGAGACTATAGCAAGAATCCATCCATCCATCCATCCATCCATCCATCCATTCATCCATCCATTCATCCATCCATCCATCCTTCCATCCATTTCTTGAGAACTATCCCATCAGATTCTTGAGTACAAAGTTATTAGTAAAGTCTCCAAGGTACCATAACTCTGACTTTAAACTTGCCTCTTATCAAACTATCTCTGTCGTTCCAGATCTTAGCTATGGAGCTCTGTGGATTACAGAAGCACCTGGCACTGTAGCCAAGGTACCAGGAAGCTGATGAAATCCACAATGCAGGACCTCTTCTTTGTAGCTTTTCCTCTGGAAGAGACCCTGGCAACGTGTTACTATGGCCAGTGTTCTTTGAAAATCCTGTAAAAGAGAGCTATGCTAGCCACAGAAGTTTGGACCACAGTTTTCTCCCACGCCAAGTTTCCTTCACCCCCCTTTCTTGACAGGAGTGTTGAATGGCTAAGGCATTTGGGGGCTTAGCCAAGAGGAGCTGAGTTGAGGATTAGTAATGTATATTTATATGGTTTGCGGTCACTTATGGGTACAGTTGTTGCTAAAGGTCCCCGTGTAGGAAGAGCTTCCAGAATGAACACCCTGCTATCCACTGCACTCGTGGGACAGCCCTGGAAGTCAGTGGAGAGTTAAAGAAACACATTTTGAAATGTTCGGCACTGGAAACTAGTCAGTGAAGTATTCTTGCAGGAATTCAAAGTCTCACATTGTAAGCAAAGGACTTGGGAACCAGCAAAACAGATTCTTTTCCATAGAGACTATAACTGGAGGACCGGGGAAGATGGCTTAGGTGGTACAGTACTTGCTACCTAAGTATGATGACCTGAGTTGGGTCCTCAGGATCCATGTAAAAATCCAGACATGGTGGCATGCACTTGTGATCATGACACTGGGATGATAGATGTGGGAAGATCCCTGAAGTTTGCTGGCTGGCTGGCCTACCTCATCAGCAAGCACAAGGTTTTAGAGCGAGACCCCTCTTCCTCACACAAACAACAGCAAAAAAAAAAAAAAAAAGATAAGGGAATCCCAAGGAACAACATGCAGTGTTGACTTGCAGCCTCTACATGCAAGAGCACATGTGTGCACATGTTTTCTCACACACACATACACACTCACCCTTATACATATATACATGCAGCAGAAGTATAACTGATAGTGCAACCTATGGAATTAGAGAGCATAGCTGTATCTTTGGTTTCTTCTTGATTGGGAGGGTGTTGACGTGGGATGTCTTTCTGTATGCTGTGAATATGCTTTATTACCATTGGTTAATAAAGAAATTGCTTTGGCCTATGGCAAGGCAGCTTAGATGCAGGTGGGAAATCCAAGCAGAGATAAAGATGAAGGAGGGCAGAGTCAAGGAGATGCTGCAGGCTGACCTCCAGAAAGCAGGATGTAAGCCACGGAGCCATGTGCAATACAAAGATTAATAAGAGTGGCTTGAGTTAAGTTGTAAGATCTAGTTTATAATGAGCCTGAGCCATAGGCCAAACAGTTTGTAATTAATACAAGCTTTGTGTGATTATTTAGGAATAAGCAACTATGGGACTGTGGGTCTGGACCTCAGGCACTAGCTGGACGGGGCGGAAAATTCAGACTATAGGTGTGTGATGTAGAAGCTAGCAGCTGTTCTGTTTCTCGGGCACCAAGCTGGAGCAGTGCTATAAAGCAGCATATGCATTTGGGTCTGAAGCTGCACTAACTGTCAGCAATAGTTCTAGTGAATCGACTGGCTGCCTTTCTCTTTGCTCTATGAGAGATACTTAAAAGTCCTGTGCCTCTGTCATTGAACACACCCAGCTAGTGACCTTTGGGTAGTGTCACAGCCCTCCAAGCAGTGTCCTTGTTCACCCTGTGATCTCATGGCTGCTGCAGCTGTGGCTTGCTCACGCTGCCCAGCATCTTGAGGGATTATAACATTGCTTACCATCAGCCTGGGAAGAGAGCCACTTCCACAGTTTGAAGATGTGGGGGTCATGCCCCATTTTTCTTGTCCCAGCCACTTTGGGGTTGAAAAAGGAGGATGACTCCCTGAGTTTAAGACAAGACTGGGAACACAAGGAAAGCCCCTTGTACCCCTCAAAAACAAAACCTAAAAGGTGAGATACATTTTCTACCCGCCATATCACTTCTGTGCATAACAACACAGGGGAGAGCTGCTTCTGAGCTCCATTCAGCCAGCCAAAGCCTGCCTCTCCCTCCAGAAACAGCACTCAGGCTGCACCATGTATGACTCACGTGGGTCCCAGAACAGGATCCTGGCCTGGAGGAGGTTCTCAGACCCACAGGGGACTCGGCTTCCTTCTCTCTGTATCTCATAGATAAAGAAGAGCATGGGGCTAGAGAACGCCTCAACTGTTAAAGACTAGGCTCACAAGGAAAAAGGAAGTATATGACGATCACAAGCTGGTGCTCTTAAATGTCTTCCTTATCCTCAGTGGGGCTCCGGAAGCAGCCATGATAATGAAACAAAGACCCAGAGGTGGAGACTCCATTTTAACTACCTTTCTCATCCCCGTGACAAAGCACCCAACAGGAGCAATCTAAGGGAAGAAGATTCATCTCGGCTCACAGTCTCTGGGGGCTTTAGGTTATCTCAGTGTGGAAGGCATGGTGGCTCCCTACACAAGGCAATAAGAACACAAGGTAAAACCCCTCCCAGGGAGGCTGGACCAGGAAACTGAAAACTGGGCTATAACCCCAAAGCCGGGCCCCTCAGTGACCCACCTCTGCAGCTAGGACCATCTTCTTCCTCTTCTTCCTCCTCTTCCATATTGTTGCATCTAATTTTTATTTTATGTATATTGATATTTTGTCTGCCTGTATGTGGCTACATGCCTGGCCAGAAGAGGATGTTGGATCCCCTGGGACTGAAGTGATAGATGGCTAGAAGTCATCATGTGGGTGCTAGAATTAAACCCAGGTCCTCTTCGAGAGCAGTCTATGCTCTTAAACGGCTGAGCCATCTTTCTAGCCTCAACCCACTTCCTAAAGGTACTGTAACCTTCAGAACTAGAGAGAGACCAGGTTTCCAGTTATATCAGGGGCATTTTGGATTCAAACAGTAATAGATGCCACAGTCCCCTCACTGCCCTTCGCTTTTAAATGATATATTGGTGAAGATTGCTATTCTCCTTGTAACGTGGCAGCCATTACTGATTGAAAGGAGCATGTGTTGTCACTCTGGATTCCCCATGTTTTCTGGGGCTTATCCCAACTCTGCCCCGTTCTTGTCCTTATAGACAGCCATCTCCCAGGGTTCTCTAGCCATCCCCAGAAGCCCCCTGGGCTAGATTTAGATCTGGTCCATCCAGCCCTGTCATTTCCCTTCAGGTCCTGCAGCTCTATGGCTGTGCTGGGCTTCGGTCTTAGGGGTAAATCCAGTATGAATATTGAAAATCACAACACAATGGCCCAAGTTCATGGAAGCCTCATTCCCTAGACATATCCGTTATACTTCACCAAGTTACAAGTATTAATTCAACAAGCCTGCAGTCATGTGGCTAGAAAGTGCTACAATTGTCCCACTATACAGATGAGAATACCGAGGCACACAGAAGCAACTTGTCCCAGAGTTCCATGAGAAGGAGGTCAGCAGAACCTGGATGAAACTGATGAAGTCTGACTCCTGAGCCCTGAGTGACATTCCTGGCATTTGTCACATATTCCTTTGTAAAATAGTTGCAGATGGGGGCTGGAGGTCCAGGGATGTGAAGACCAAGGCACCTCCAGTTGGAACCCTCAGAAAACACAAGTGCAGCACAAGGGCAGATGTAACACCGAAAGGCACAGTTATTGCCACTCTCAGATGAGGTGGCTGAGCTCTGTGAGGCGGCAGTGCAGAGAGTAGCCCAGTCTTACAGGAGGGAAGAAAAGAACCCCAGGGATCCGTGCCTGAGTGCCCAGTGTCTCTCAGCCCCTAGGCAGGCATCAAGTTGATGCTTCTGCTTCCCTGGCCCTTGTGGAATGCTGACCCTTGGCCACTCGGTTAGCTTTTGAGGGTTAGGAGAGAACT
Organism: Phyllotis vaccarum; assembly: GCA_033318265.1. NCBI lineage: Eukaryota > Metazoa > Chordata > Mammalia > Rodentia > Cricetidae > Phyllotis > Phyllotis vaccarum. The sequence goes on from JARWLC010000019.1 coordinate 20,090,032, forward strand.
TCCGGTTAGCATCTCTGTCCAGATGAGGGATCCCTAAAACGCTGCCCAAGGCATTGCCGGCAAGTCATGGAACTGCTCTGAGCCTCCATTTTTTAATCTGTAATTTGATAGTGAAAAAGGGATGGACAAGAGAGTGAGTAAAGCAAAGCATGCACAGCTAGCTGTCATGGGGCAGACTGGGCTCCAAAGTTTGCAAACACCAACTTTACTTTGTCATCTCCACCTCTAACCCTGCTCTGCAAAGGCCTCCCTTGCTGCTCCCCCCTTCCGCTCCTCTGGGACAGAAGCAGAGGACTTGCTGGGACTGCTGAATTCACTGTACGGCTCTCCTCAGGACCACAGCATCTATGGCTTTTCACTGACGACCTCTTGCAGCAACCTTCCAACTGGAGTTCACTGACCTGGGTGGTGCTGCTTCCTGCTGTCCTCTGCTGTCTTTTCACTCCGCCCATACCCTCAGGCTTCTCTACTGTCACCTTGGCAGCAGCCAACGTCCTAGTCTCATCCTGGCTAAATATAGCAGAATGTCCATGTTGACCCTGTCACCCTCTCCTCTTCTTCCAACCCAAATCTCAGGGTGACTTAATCCTTAAAGATGACACACATCCCGATGATCCTAAGCCCCACAGTCCTTGCCCACCAAAGACTTTCAGCTCCAGCCTCCTCCATACTTGTCTGAGAGTGACGGTCATTATAGGACCGATTTGGAGCCAACACTTTCTGTTCTGCACAGATATCTTAAAATGTAAGTATGGGGCTGGGTGGCGGTGCTGTGTTCCTTTAATCCCAGCCCTCAGGAGGCAGAGGCAGGCAGATCTCTGAATTCAAGAGTGGGCTCTAGGACAGCCAGGGCTACACAGAGAAACCCTGTCTTGAAAAAAAAATGTGAATGTGGAACCTAAGGTGGAGAAGGTATTCACAAAGACTTCTAGAACCTTCTCTCCAAAAACAGGGAGAGACAGAATCTACAGGAGGAAAATAGAGAGCAGAAAGCAGGGCAACATGAACCACCAGATAGCTGGACCCCTGCAGGCTCCTGGAGATGAACATAAAACCCAGGGATCGGGAGGGATTCGTTTTTAATTAAAAAGTCGTCAAAGCCCAGATATAAAGTATCATGACACTAATAGTCCAGGAAATCTGGAACCTTAAATCACAACAATTCCTCCCCTGAGGCAAGCCTAGGTCCTCAGGATTGGATGGGATCTTGCCATGTGCCAGGGCATGAGGCACTGATGGTGAATTCTGACTCCTTTAAAGCTTCCAGATAAAAACAGGCAAGTGCTCAGAGCCTCCAATCCAGCTGGCACCATCGTTTCCTAAATGGGGAAACTGTGGAAGGGATGAGGGGCACCTGCGATCTCCCACAGAGCAGGAGCAAAGTGGAAGCCAGAAACTGATTGAAGTTTCTCATTTTGGAACTGGCTTGTAATCACTCTCAGGCTGCCTGATGACGATGGGTGGGACTAACAGTGAAACTGCAGATGAGCCAAGCCCGATATCCCCCTGGAGCAGAGCCATCTACATCTAACATGACCCTCTCCCACATGGGCAACAACTTCCCACAATGGCTCCCTGACTTGTTAATCCAGGAACCAGTGCCCACCTTCCCCGTCCCAGAATCAGCCTCTCGCTCTGTTTGGTGAGGAGGTCGGCCAGACTCTCTGCAGAGGCCTTGCTAACATCCTTCAACTTATTAGTCAGTTTATCCTGCTGTTCTGCTCCTCAGAACGATGGATCATGGAGGCAGAAGGTGACCAGCAGGGAACAGTGATGAATGGGGAGACAGGAAATAGTTTGAGCTCTCAAAGCAAAACTCTAACAACCACCTCCAACCTTGAGGGTCCCCCTTGTGCCACCTGATTCTCCAGAGTTTTCCTCTCAAGGTTGATATGAGCCAAAAGCCAGACACTTCATTCATTCTTCTTATGAGGATTTATTGCTTCCCTCCAGTGTTCTTGCTTCTATAACTCTTAGGCTGTCTGAGAGCATCTAGCCAAAGGGGGAGGATTTCCCTGCCGCAGCCGAGGGAAGACAAGGTGCCAAGCATCCGCAGAGACGTTGTACTCAAATCCAGGGAGATGATATTCTCCATTTATTTTCACATCAACTAGATTTCCAGAGAGTACTGACCAGTGTAGGAACAGAATTTTAAATATAGCCAGAAGAGGTGACCAGGAATCTGGGACCTAAAACATTTAAGATTGCTAAACCAGGTCAGCTCAAAGGGCAAATGCAAAGGGCCTGGATCTTAGATTCAAGTCTCTAGAAGCAGTTGTTCAGCAGAGGACATGAGTTTGGGGGAATTACAGGCCTGAAGTTCTCTCTGGATCACCTCTCTGGGCATAGTCCCGTGTCCCCAGGGATGCCGGGGAGCACTGGTCTCCTGGCAGTCTTCTACAATGATCTGAAGCTGGGTGTGGTAGTGTATTCCTTTAATCCTAGCAGAGTCAGAGGTAAGTGGATCTCTTTGAGTTCAAGCCAGCCTGGTCTTCACCGTGAGGTCTACGACAATCAGGGCTATGTAAAGAGACCCTGCCCCACCCCATCCCACCAAAAAGATTTGAGCTGATAGAAAGGTCTGTTCATTTGTGACATCCCAGGAACATTGGCTACACACGTTACACCAATCCTTCTTCATATCACTCTCAAACACTGAATTAGCTCTTGTTTCTACAAATCCTAGGCTGAGAACATGCCAGGTAGATCCCTCAACCCCCATAAGAAGCTAGAGCAAGCTGAGCGATGACCTTTAACCTCTTCCCTGCTTTGCCACCCTTGTCCCTCCTCTCTGAGTCCCATCCTCTGAAAGCCTCTGCTTTTGCCTGAGGCTCCTGGGGCTCAGAAAGCCTTCCCTTCCTGGCTGGAAGATGTAAACAGCCTCTGAAAGGCCTTTCTCACCACTGAGTCACACATGCCCAACCCTGGGTTCAGTCAAATACCCCAATAGGTACTTGGCATTTGAATGCTTGGGACAACCTGTCCTTGACTCAGCTCATCTCCAGAGTAGGCAGGCTCGTCTGGGTTCCCCACTCTATGCTAGGCTCTGATGTCTCTTTTGACCCCAAAACTGACACAAAGACAAGATTCAGAAAGTCATGTGAACACCAGGCAACCCTGGATCACTAGTGAAACTGGAGGTCAGGATCTAAGCAACATTCCACTAGATGTCCTAGTCAAGGAAACAAAGGGCATGAGGAAGAGGCCTGTGGTGGCCCCAGCTGGCTCCCCAGTTATCCTGCAGTGGTCTCAGACTCACCTCTAGGGCTTTGGAGAGGTGAGCCAAAGGTCAGAGGGAGTTGCTGAGGCTTCTGCCTCCCCACAGAGGCTTCTTGTGTTCCAAACCAAGGGCCTTCTCAGCTGGCAGGAGGAAAGGCCCCTGGTGGGTACTGAGTATCAGCCTAAAGTTCAAAGGCTGCCTGAAACAGGCACCAGCCCTCAGCTTATGCCACAAATTTACAACCCCAAAAAGTCCTGTATGCTGGGAGAGGGAGGCGATTTTCCATGGCTGGCCCAACTGCCCTACCTCGTCCCCCACTTAATGGAAAGTCAGAGTGAGACAAAACGGTTGTTCATGCTAGGGAAGGCTGGGCATAGTCTGAGAAAACAGACCCTGCCTACATGGGCCTCAGGTAGGATATCATAGGCACCTCAATCTGAGTAGGTCATGTCCTGGGGCTCCCCGTCTTCTTAAAACAGAACTCAAATCCTGGGATCCCAAGGAACAATCAGGGGTCTCTAGGGTGGGAAGGAGACCACCCTCCTGCCTTCCTGATGCACATGGGGCTCCCTGGGCCCACAAACAGGCGAGCCTGGAAGAAATTCCCAGTCCAGTAGACAGCAGCCCGAGTCTGCAGCAACAGTGAAGGCTGGTTGGAACACAGCGAGCAGGTGATGCAAGGCTCCAGGATGCCTCTTGAGAAAACATGAAGGTACAGCTCCTGGGGGTAGGTGCCTTCTGTGGCATGCGGCTGGGGCTACCTGAGGCCTCCCCCATAGTCCTGAGCTTTATAGCTCTCAGGAGCCAGTTTCAATGCATCTATTTGGCTAGACTTATCCCAGAATTTGTAAGATCACTAAGCACCAGATGCAGGAGAAGCCAAGTGGGTCTCTGATACCAACCTCAGCTTCATGCAGAATGGGAAAGTAGACAGAGGAAACGGAAAAATTGCTCCAGGCCAGAGCTGAGATGAGTAGAAATGGGACACACCTGGTTCTCCTGCAGGGTAATGTGGCTTTGGAGTGTCACCTGAGAGAACTGTGGGCAACACCGAGCCAACCGTCCCTGACTCCGGCTGCCTTAGTCTGTGGCACTGAGGTCTAGGTACTCAGATCTACTACAGGCCTCCTGGTACTGAGGGATGAGGGCCGAGAAGGGGACAAAATAATGTCATAGGAAAGTGGGAGAGAAAGAATTAGACAGTGGACTAACATGTTTAAAAATCCAGATAGTACACCCAGCAAGGAGTGCACCCAGCCAGGGGTGTGGGAGGGTTTAGAGCGTCCCAGGATACAGGGTGGAGTCAAGGTGGATTAGAGGGAAAGAAGCAGGAGAGGTGTGGTGTGTTGGACCAGGCTGGGGAGGGTTTTGTGCAGGAGGCAGACTTTCCCCTGAATTCAGGAAGGGTTCAAGTGCATTCCTCTCAGCTTGTGACAGAGCCAAGCAATTCTCACGTACCTTGTCCTCTCTACATCCACTCACTCGCTACCAAGAGGAGCATGTCCCCAGGCCTGCAATAACAAAATGCAAAGCCTGGGCCATGCCCAGCTGAAGGCCATCCCAGTGATCTTAGCTAGGTTCTGCTTTAGGACCTTGGGGATCCTAATCGTGGTGAGACCTACTACTAGAGCTGGCCTTCTCTAACCGGAAGATCAGCCTCTAATTGGAGCCATTTTCTTCTGCACAAAAACAACTAAACAACAAACCATGTCCCCTGTTGCTTGGGGACAGATTTTCCTACACAAGAGCCAGTAGTTCCATACACTCCTCCCCATCATTAGCCACAACTCCCAGTGTGGGCCAGACTAGGGGGCCCAAGGTGTGGTGGGTCAACCTGCCCACCACAGCCTGCAGGAGGGGCCAAAGCATAGAGTCCATATAAATTAATTTAATTGGGCCCTATTATCACTTTGCTCTGAGCCTGCAAGTCTAATCTAGCGTTGAAGTAATTCATTGGGTGTGAAGTGTCCCCAGCCAAGACTTCCCTCTGCTCACGGAACAAACCTCTCCACACTTGGCGGAGACCCTGGGCCACTGCAGCCTGGCTCCGGCAGAGGGGTTGTGCAGGGAGCAGGGCCAGCAGGGGAAAACTTAAAATAGCTTCAGCCTTGGCTGCCTCCCCTGACTTTCCCAGAATGAGGCCCCAGCCCACACCCCACCAACCCCCCAAAGTACACATATGCTCAGCTATACAAGTACAAGATGGAGTGACATTCAGGCCTGAGCAGACCCAGAGGATGGCTACAGAGGTCCTAGGAAACCCAACTGAACCCTACATTACTAGGAAGATTTGGACAGGTCTTTCTCTGCTCTGTGCCTCAGTCTGCCATCCTAAAATACGTCCTGGCTTGTCACTTCCGTATCCAGTTGGTTCTAAGACTTGACCTCCTCACCTAGGAAACAGACTCCTAGTGGCCAATAGAGTCTCTGGAAGAGTAAGATGAATTAGCAAATGGTGAGGACACAATGCCATGCAATCAGTGCTCCATAAATGTTCACACATTGTGAGATTGAAGTAGGACAGGGCAGGGAGCCATCTGCATCTGTAATTGCTGAGACAAAGGTATACGCTTGTTATAATTTCAGAAATGTAGAAGGACACGGGATGGTGTAGTTCCCACGGAAGCTTTACCCCAGGCTTGGGGGCACCTGAGAGCTGAGAGAATGCAAGTTGGCCAGCTTGATGTGTTATGATTTGATTTGCATAATTTATGGTGCAATTATTCATACCCTGATGTCAAGCTCATTAAGTAATCAGGCACCATAACCTGCTAGTTGAGTCTAAATCTGAGGCGGGGGAGACTCAACTTTGGGGAACCTGGGGACCCTAGCCTGAGGATATAAGCAGGACGCTCATGCATGAAGACATATATGCATACCACACCCACATGGGGACCTGTCTCCCTATGCCAGGCACTCATCAGGAAGGGTTGCAGATTAAAAGGACCTAGGGGAGGTAGAGGGTTTCCTGTTTGCCCCTCCATCCCAGATACTGAAATAACATTAGCTTCATTATTATTATTATTATTATTATTATTATTATTATTATTATTATTTAGCTGGCCTGGAACTCACTATGTAAACCACTCTGGCTTCGAACTCACAGAGATCTACCTTTCTCTGCCTCTCTGGTGCTGGGCTTAATGGTGTGTTACCACACTGCCTAACACTGCCAGGTCTGAGCTGACCTTGGAATCCGAATTACACCCCAGCTATGTGAACGGCTATCAACGGATGGATGAGGGGACAGCGATGAGGGAGCAGGGACAACCAGAACCTCCTAGCAAGTGGCAAAGCTCCAGCCTCTCTGATCCAGATTATAGAACACTGCTCAGAGGGCGCATCATGGTGGGGACTCGGGAGCTCAGAGCCCGCCTTTTCTTCTCTCCAGTCTCCTGCTCAGAGGGTGAGCGTGCTGATCTCTTGCACTGGGGTTACTCTGGCCTCAACCTCCCTCTCAGCAATGGCTTCCTTGAAAACTCATGACTCCACAAGGCCTTGGTGCACCTATGTGTACCTACATATACCAAGACAAACGGCTTCGGAACTCAGCCCTAGAGACACCAAGCCAGGAAACATTCAAACAGCTCTCTCCTAAGTCCCCATCTCATGAAGAGGCAGGCGATGGCGATGAACCCTAACCCTGCTTAAAGCCAGTGGGGAAATTCTCCTACACGCTGGATCTCAGTACTCCAGCTTCATTACCCACAATCTCTTACCATGACCCACTGAGGTTGGAAGGTTGGCAGCAGAACTCAGCCAAAAACATTCAGACCACGTTCACATCAGGCTCTTTGGCCAGACAGCTTTAACCTGTCCTCTGCCTGTGGTGGTCATGGGGATAGAGACGCAGCCTGGCATACTTCCTCTTTACCCTCACTAGAGAACTGCCAACTGGGGGAAAGTGGCAGGTCATACTTCAGATTACTCTTGAATTTTTTTCTTTCTTCCGGGTTTGCACTGCTTACCATTTGATTTGCTGCAGTGTTTAGACTCTCCTCATCCTTTTCAAATGGGCTGGTAAGTGCTCCGCCTTCACAGAGCGCTGAGAACTCCAGCCATGTGCACTTGGGAAACCGAGACTATGCCTGAGTGTTGGCGTTTCACTGTGCTTTGCTGTTTATCTTGTCTAATCTGTGTCCTGGGAAATGCCGGGGCCCAACTTGGTCCTACCTGTCTCTCCCCTTAAAACACAGTGCTGACGTTACCTGCTGGCTCTCAGCCAGGACCCAGGCCATGACTCTGAAGGGCATGGGGCCAAGGATGCCACAGGAGCCAAGTGAGGGTAGTTCTAAGGCAGTGAAGCTCCAGAAGGAGATTCCAGACTCCCTTCTCAGACTAGCCTCAAACTCCCTGTGTAGCTGAGGGTGGTCTTGAACTGCTGATCCTTCTGCACCTCCCAAGTAATGAGATTACAGGTATGGCCAACTAGACCCCATTTATACGGTAATGGGGATCAAACCCGGGGCTTCATGCATGTTAAGCATGCACTTTAACAGATAGACTACATTTCTAATTGCCCTGGTTACGGTTTGAATGTGTCCTCCAAAGTCTGAGTGCTAGGAACTTAGTACTGGTTGCACAGCATTGTGAGGTGGGGCCTCTGAGAAGTAACTCAGCCATATGGACCTTCCCTCCTGGATGGACTCATACAGAGTGTGCCTCATATGGAAAGAGTGACCTTCTCCACCAGATGCCTTCATCACGCTATGACTGAACAAGACTGCAGTCCTGGGTGTGTCCAGGACTACTTGGGCTACTCGGAGCTGTAAACCAAATCACATCCCTGTTTCACTGCAGATTACCTAATCTGTGGCATTCTGTTACAGCAACGTAAAATATACTTAGATGCTATGCGTGGATGAAGATGTACCAGGTGTGAGGAGTAACCTGTGCTATGCATGAACCCTGCTGGCTGTCCCCACCCCTCTTCAGGAGGGAAACATGACAGCCTTGACTGTCAGCGCTTTGGGGAGGATTAACTCAGCTGAAGAAAAATACTTGTGCAGGATCATTGCCTCTTGTGGGAAAGCTTACATGGTTGACTCAGAGAAAAGGCAGCCCTCACCTTAAACTGGGACAAGTCTGCATCTCACCCAAGCCCCAGAGTTCATGCAACCATTACAGCTCAGTATCTCTCCTGACCCCGACTGCTTCCAATGTACAGGAGAAATTCTAAGAGTGCTCCCAACATTCATGAGTGTCCCTAATATTCATTCATTTGTCATGCCAGCCTCTACCACAGAGGCTGTGTACAAGGAAGCAGCTGTTACAGATGGACACTGACCCAGATTCATGGCAGTGAGCACAGGGACAGTTTCACAGAGACACAGCTGGTTTGGAAAGACATTCCTTACCACATGAAAGACTGGTGTGGACAACTGATCCATGCAACTCCTGGTCAGGATGAGACTGTCTGCGTAGGATACTGGAGGGCTTGCAAGGACCAGATGTGGCAGAAGCTCATAGGACCAGCCTCCGCAGGCTTACTGTTGTTTGCTTGCAGGATGTATGAGGGGAGAGAACAATCTAAGAAGATGCTGATTTTAGGTCCAGCTCTGTTAAATTTGAGGTCATTTACTGGCCTGAAGAAATGGGGAAGAGAAGCAGTTGGTTGAGGTAGGGAATGTAGAAGTTCTGATTTGAGGAAGCTGTGGACAGCCAAGAAATGAAGCATAGGCCTTGTGAAGTAAATGTGAAGTAAAGGACTGGGGGCATCTTAGAGACTGATTGTGAATCTTTGAAAGAAGGACCTTGAGTGTTCTCTCTCCAACTCAGCCTAAGTCTGGGAGAGAGGCCATGTTGGGTAAATATTGGCTATGTGGGTAGACTGATGGATAATTAAATGAGTGGTGAATGGATGGGTAAGTGGGTAGATATTGAACATATAGATAGATAAGTGGATAGCAGGCACATGATTGGAATGCAGATGTACGTATGGGTGGATGGATGGATGGAACAGTGGGCAGATGAGTGGATAAATGGAATAGAAGGATGCTGAATGAACAAATAGATGGATAGATAGGTGGACAGATGGACATATGAATGGATAAATGCGTGAGTAGATGGATAGATAGTTGTATGAGAGAGTGGGTGGACAGACAGAAAGATAAATGGATATCTGGACATGTGGATGGATGGTTAAGGGGTTGGACATATGGAGGTATGGGTACGTGGATAGATGAAATGGAAAACAGGAAAATGACAGGTGAACAGATGAACATATGGATGTCAGTGGGTATCTGGTTAGATGGACAAATGAATGATTGGACAGATGGACAGATGGATAGATGGGTAAGTAGATAGACTGAAAAACAGACCTGTTCCCTGCAGCACTTCACATTCCCTGTCAGTAAGGAGTGGGCCCTTTTCTGATGCTCACACTAGCCCGGTCCTCAGGAGTAGGCAGTACCTTGGCTCTTTCTATAGTCGCCAGCCTTACTGGACAAATCCAGAAAAGGGGTGGGAAGGACAGCAGTGCTGAGACTGACCAATCACAACCAGATCACTGGGAACACTGGGGAGGGGCTGTGTCTTGGAAAAAGAACAACCGAAGCCCATGGGGAGCTGCTCACTCACCCAAGGGTACAGCTTCAGACAGTGCTTCAGATGGAAATGGACGGGATTTGAGTTTAAGGTTTGATTTCGGTTCCTCATGAAGAGCTCTGAGTACTGAGTACTCGGGGCTAGTCAGGCTCCCTGAGGGTCCCACCTCCCATGATGACGAGGTGAAGCTAGAGAGGCCTACTTCCTTGGGTTTGGCCAAGATGTGTCACAGACTAAGTAAGTAGGAGCATGGTCAACTTTCCAATGCTGTAGGTGGCTGACAGGCACCATCGCATCATCCAGCCCCCTGCAGACCTTGCTAATATCAGTGGGTTGCCGGCCAAGTGGGATAGCCTGGGGTAAGGGATCAGAGCTGAGAGAGATTCCTATGTGAAGCAATGTGGGCTGAACACAACCGGATAGGCCTTTCCCTATCCTTCCTGGGGTGCTCTGGCTGAAGGGGACATGTGGCCATCTGTCTGCCTCTGTGCAGTCACACACACACACATACACACACACACACATTCAGAGGGATCACAGGGGACCATTACCTACAGTACAGGTGGGGTAGCGGAAACCAGAGTAGGATGGGGCTTTGCCCAGTGCCACTTTGTAGCTGGCAACAGGTTTTCACATTGGAGAGAAATTCTCCCCAACTCCTCCTGCAACCTTTCTGAGACGAAAAGACCCTGCCAGGAGGACCTTGGTTTGTTGGGGAAACAGCCACATACCTAGTCAATGACAACATGGAACTCTGAGACAACAGCCCGCAAAAGCAGGGGGAGCCCAGAGGCAGCCCACGGAAGGCAAGGGTGCTGAGAGGCCTTTTGGAAGAGTCTGAGTCTGCAGAAAAGAGCCCTCAACACAGGCAGCACAGATGTGTGCAAGCACCGGACCCACAGGGGACCAGCACCCCACTGCTCACTCAGTCTGTGCTCCCTTAGCCCAAGGCCTCACCTTTCCGCATACTCACCCTGTAGTCCATGGTGTGGGACACACAGGAGACAACAGTCCTGCAAACTGAAAAGATGGCCTCCGGCCTGGGGTGGGGACACCTCCTATGACACCTCAGCAGCCACCTTTACACACTGCAATGTTGGGGAGGGCCGGTGCAGAACACAGGGAAGGACAGGCCACCCCGTGCTTTGGCCCCTGAGGACCAGTTCACTCACTCATTAAGCAAGTGTCAATCAACTTGCTATCATGGGGGAGTAGTTTTTAGCATCACGATCACTCTAGGAAGAAATATGGTGGATATGCTTTCCCTACGTGCATACAGGGAGATTTGAGGAGGGGTCTGAATGTGGACTCTAAGCTCCATTTAAGAACTGGTTCTCCAGTAATAAATGGGCAGTTTGGGGCCTCAGTAGACAGGGAGAACAAAGGTATTCACGTTTCATGAAAGGCAGTTATAAAGGCAGGGGTGAGGCAGTTATAGAGGCAGGGGTGAAGCAGTTATAGAGGCAGGGATGAGGCAGTTATAGAGGCAGGGGTGAGGCAGTTATAGAGGCAGAGATGAGGCAGTTATAGAGGCAGGGGTGAGGCATTTATAGAGGCAGGGGTGAGGCAGTTATAGAGGCAGGGAAGGCCTCTGTAAGTGTGTCCCAGTGTCCTCTGCATAGTCCCTTTATAGACAGAGAATGATTCAGGGATAAGGCAGGGCCACAGGAGGGTCAGAAATCAGGCAGAGAGGCTGTGGGACGAGCCAAAACTTGCCTGACTTTCCACCTGCGGTGGGATACTTTCCCTTTCTGTCACTGGAGGCGAGTTGTTGGCATCATCCCGAGAGTTGATCTGACTTTTCTCACTGGGGAATTAGCAGGGACCTTCCTTGTATCCCACAGCCGGGCAACAATGACCAGAAAGTCCCATCATCCAGGGCAGCGTGGAGGTAGATAAAGACACCCCAACTTGATGATAAAGGACTTGTCTCTTAGATGTGGTTAGACCCCTTGGCTGCATCAAGAAGCCATGATAACCTTATGGGAATCATCAGGGGAACCTCCTGGAGAGGATGACATCACCAAGTGGTGTGATGCTGGCTGGCAGTAGATGGATGCCATGTTGGCCATACTAAACCAACATCTCTCTTCCCCAGTGATCCTGCAATGTTCTTCCCTAAAGATGCTCAGCTAGATGAAGGGTACACTTTGGGAAGGCGCCTGGCACTGTCTGCACATTTGCCCTGGGGTGAGGATAGTCTAGCTGCCTTGAGACCCAGGCTGCACCAAGTACCCATGGACAGGCTCTCCCAAAAGGATCCCAGTGGCATTTTTGAAAAAAACAGGAGACAGCAGAAGGACCAGGAATCAGACCAGCATCCTGGGCCTGGTGCACTCTGGGTTGCAGAGGCAACCTTCTCCATACCTCTTTCTTCTTCAGATCACTAAGGACTTCCTGGTGTGTCCAACCTTTTGATGTCGCAGTGTGATCTCATCATCTATGAAGTTTATACAGAAAAATCCACACAATAGTTATAGAAATAAAAAAAAACTCAATGTTTTAAAGAACGTTATGGTTTTTGTGTTGCGTTGCATGCATAGCTCCCACAGGGAGCCTCAGTTTGGACACACTTAACTTTAGACACTGAAGTTCCCTCCCCTGACCTCTGGCTGCCTACACATAGCTCAGGACTACAGGGACACTGAACCCAGAGTCCCCAGGGGAACTCTAGGCTAAAATTCTAATTGGTACCTAAACAACCAGCATCATCATGAGCTGAAAGTCCTCATATCACTTAGTCCATGACCCAGAAGCCTTAGCCCACATTGGCAGCTGCTCTTCCTTCCTATGCCCATGCTGTGTTTCTCAGCCCTAAATACTTTCAGGCCCTTCCTGTACCCTGCCTGTTCTCTCCAGGGGCACCACATCACTCCCTACCTTGGCTTGTGGCACCAGTCAGCTCACTGCAGGGTTTCTTGGAAAGATATCACACCAAGAGCCTTCCATCCACTGGACCTTGCTACTTCATTGACCTCTAGCTGGTTGCAGACACCAATGTCGAGACCCAGGTGCCTGGCTGACTTATAACAGCTGGGGCTTATAGGGAAGGAAACCTCACCTCTTTTTATTATTTTTTATTTTTAATTATGTAATGTGCGTGTAGTTAAATATACACATGAGTATGGATGTTCATACAGCCAATCATCAGATATCCAGAGCTGAAGTTCCAGGCTTTCATGAGCTGCTTAATGTATGTGCTGGGAAGCAAACATGGGTCCTCCTCAAGAGCAGTGCAAGCTCTTAACTGATGATCCATCTCTCCAGCCCTAGACCTCACTTCTTGAGAGAACTCAGCTGCAGGAACCCCAGATAGCCTCTTGAGAGCTCCATACCAGCCCTGTAGCCCCCAGCTGGACCCACTGAGCTCAAGGAATCCCTGAAGTCATGTACCCAGGCTTTGCAGTACTAGCTAATGCATGGAGCCTGCTTCCATCACACATTGCTGTGTGGTGCCAATGAATTCGCTGTAACCAAGACAATAATAATTCCACTCTGATCTCACCAGACTGTCAGAGGCTGCATGGAAAAGCAGGAACACAAGGTCTGGACCACTGAAGGTGGGCAACAGCAAGGTGTTGGCAGAGTGCTACTCATCCAAAATGACTGTGCTGAGTGAGCCCTGTGACAGTGGGTGCAGGCGAATCAGGTGTCAGGGCTACTAAGTGGTCCAGCAGAGCAGACAGACACAGGGCACTTAGGCACACCGTGTGTCACAGGCAAAGCGACCCAGGAGATGCATCTAGCCCTCTCTGTCCCTAAGGCTGCCACCAAGTTACATATGCTGAGCAGCAGTTTGACCAGAGGGCAATGCAGGAACATTTCAGGGCAGAGGAGAGGCAAGGGCCAGCATGACTACACAGATCTGTATGCTAGGAGAATATGGGTGTTTGTCACAGGCCCTTCTGCAAGGCTGAACAACCTGTGGGTGACCAGGATAAGAAAGGGATTTTGGCAGAAAAGGATGATGGCTAAACCAATGTCTAAAAAAGTACCTGGGGTTGTGGGAAGGACCTGAGCAGCCATGGAAAAGGCCTCCAGTTTAGGGACCTGTAGGAAAACTGGGCAGTTCTGTCCTACCCAGACAGATGGTTAGGGAAGGAACCAAGGGATGGCAGGAAGGAGGTTCCTATCTGGTACCTCCGTGTTCTACTAACCTATCCAGTGACTCAGCCAGCCCCTTCCTCCCAGGCCTTAGCTTCCCCATCTAGGCCTGAGTAGCCACAGAGGTCCACCCAAAGCCACCCCCTACCGGAGAGGCTTTAAAGCACGATCTTCTCATGCTTCAGGGTAGGGGCACCGATCCCCACAATTCAGCTCTCAGTCTGAGCAAGGGAGTTAGGGGGCCTCACCCACCCCCCAGGTGAGGGCAGGTGACCTAGCCCGGGAGGCTGCATTACAGGGCTTCAGCGCCATCTACTGTCCATCTGGAAAGCCCACTAGGTTCAGGCTCTTGTTTGAGCCCAAGTCCCTGTGGACTGAAGCACTTCCTCCAGCCCACCCCAGGCATCTCCAGGTGACTCAATGGACACAGAACGTTACCTTCTCTGGTGGATTCTAAGCACATCAGCTCTTTCCAGTAAGGTCACTGGGTGAGAAAGCACACCACCTGCCCTTGCTCCCTCCTGGGGCGGGTCTCTATTACGATTCATCTCATTCTTTCTGACCCCACAGCCAAACCCCTTGGAAAAGCCAGCCTCTTCCCTGCCAGCCCACTGTAGCCTTCCTCGGCCCAGACATCACATCTTATTCTTGTCACCTCCCTCTGGTCCACACCACATCAGCCTTTGAAAGCAAAGACCGGAAGGACCTCCAGAAGCTTTAACTTTATCATATGTATCATGCACTTACATCAAGGCTCTTGTGAGACTTGGGGAGCCCATCCTGTTGCAGCTTAAGGTACCCGCTGCAAGCTGCCATTTTGTAATTTAAGCCCCCACTGTACCATGACCTATATCAGAGACACAACTCAAAAGCTGTTTTGGGCTTTGTTTCTGTGATCCGGAACTGTTTTCTTAAGCTTTTTTAGGCTCTTTACAGTTGTAAGTGATCACAATGGAATAGCCCTTCTGTCTGGAGTCACTTGTGGCTGCTTAGCTCCCCCCCCAAAAAAAAGATTCAGATGCTTATATTAATTAAATGCTGTTCAACCCATGACTAGGAATCATCATCAGTTCATCTTAATTCAACCTATTTCTATTAACATGTCTTGCCACATGGCCTGTGGCTCATCGAAACTTTTTTACATATTACTCTTTTTAGTAGCTGAATTGCTTTTCTCATAACTCCACCCTCCTTCCCCTGTATCTATGCTTGGATTTACCCCCTACTTCCAAGATGACATGCCATAGGCCAAAACACTCTCTTTATTAACCAATGACATTCACTACATACAGAGAGACATCCCCCATCATCATGACTCCATTAACAACGGCCGAGTCATGGAATCAGCCTCTCACAGATGCATAGATGAAGAGACCGTGAACAGATGAGAACCGTGGTAAAAGCTGTAAAGGAGAATGAAGTATATCTGTAGGAGAACAGATGGACCTGGGAACCATCGTGATAGGCAATATGAGACAAGTACAGTGTCTTCTCTCCTATTTAGGATCTAGAAAGTGCCACATAAAAGTGGATGGGAACTTGAGAGAGGAGGGAGGGACGCAGGGGGAGGAGCATAGGAAGAGTATGGTAAGGCTGGAGAAAAATACTTTATACGATTACATTACAATGAAACCTGTTATTTTATATGCCAATGATGATTGCACTGAGGCCTGGGGTTACAGTTCCTCAGGCTGTAGTACTCACTCTCTCAGCATGCGCAAAGGCCGGGGTTTGAGCCCCAGTGCCAGGCGCAGCCAGAAATAATGATACTTTCCTATGATCCCAGCATTTAGGAGGGGGGGGCAGGAAGATCAAGAGTTTAAGGTCCTCTCTAGCTACAAGTTTGAGGACAGCCTGGGCTACATGAAGCTAAATTATAATGAGAGAAAAAAAAAGTAATCATGGGAGACAGTAGCTAACACGAAGGTTCTAGGTTCATCTTTTAGAGACTAAGTAGATGTCAAGTAAGACAGGCGGGCAGGCAGTGCCGCACACGTGGTGACTACTGAACACTTTAGAAAGTTCTCTGGTCTGGTGATCTGAGAAAATTAGACCAGACAGGATGAGGATGCAAAGGGCTGGACATGGAAGGGAAGGAGATGAGTCCCAAAGCCAGAGCTTTGCAGCTGTAAGGTTAAACTCTGCACCCTGGTTTCATCTTGCTTCAGAGAGATAGTGTCCAAGCTACCGGGTCCTGTAAACTCAGAGATCGGTGCAAGTACTGTGCAGTTTTACCCCAACCCTGGTTATTATTCCAGTTACTGCAGGTTCTCTAGAAGCCCGGCTGAGAGTAGGAGGTGGGCTCAGCAACCCCTCCTGCCACACCACCCTGGACCAGCCACATGGAATGAAGTCCTTCTTCATCTGTCCCACACCAACCTTACTCCCCACCCCCAGATCTATAGGCCTTCTGTAGTAAGAGGTTTCTGGCCCGGACTTTCAGGCCTAACCTCAAGGTTTAGGCCCACAGACCCACAGACTCGCAGACCCACAGACTCGCAGACCCACAGACTCGCAGACCCACACAGATGTGTACAGTAGTTTTAGACTAATCTGCCTAAGGCCCAGGCATATAACTTGCTAACTCTTTACCCTCAATCTAACCCATGACTCTCATCCTGTTCAGCCATGCGGCTCAATACCTTTTCTCACAGCAGCATAGTTGTCCTCTGCTTCTTCCGGCTTCTCTCTGGCATTCTGCTCTGTGCTTCCTGTTCTCAGAGTTTTCTTAGTCTGGTAACCCCACCCACACTTCTTGTCTGCCTTTGGCCAATCAGCGCTTTTTATTAAACCAGTGGGTGGGACAATTATTTACAATGTAACAACATAATCTCCCACAGCCTTCCCTGCAGCTAGGCTGGTTTCAGTACATGTGTCATCTTCCTTCAGGATGCCTCAAAGTCAGCCATGGCAGAGGGCCTAGAGGGAGGAGACAGACCTGAGCTTAAACCTCTGGCAGAACTATGGGTTTGGTTTGCGGATCAACTTCCCCGAAGCCCTGTAGCTAGAAAACGCTGTGTGTAAGTGAAATGGTACTGGAAAGGTATATGTGCCACTGGATTGGCTCAATCAGATCAGGCAAGGCAAGAAGGCATCACAAGAAGTGTCTTTGGATTTGAGCATTTAGCGTCAGGGTAGGCCAGAGTAGGGAGGGAGGAGGGGTTCTCTACCCCCAGCCTCCCCCCCCCCCCCCAGTCTAGTTACACTCTGTTGATGTTTATGAGTCGGCAGCAAATCAGCCTTTCCCAGATATGTGCTGTTGCTTTTCTTTTTAAAAGCTGAAGTGGGGTAAAGAGAGAAAGCTGAGCTTATCCTGTGGTCTTTCCTGAAACCAATCAAGTCAATGTGAAGAGATTTCTCAAAACATTGGTAAAGCAGACCCACAGGACCAGAAATAGTAACTGGCCGAGCGATAAACAGGCAAGAAGGGGGTAGGAAACAGCCTAGAACACATCTGAAATCCTGTGGACTGGTGAGTCTCAACCTGTGGGTTTCAGCCCCTTTACTTGGCTGCTCCGGTGATATTTGCATTATGAATCATAGCAGCAGCAAAATTACAGATATGAAGTAACAATGGAGATAATTTTATGTTGGGGGGCGGGGGGCTCACCACAGCATGAGGACCTGTATTAAAGAATTACAGCATTAGAAAGGTTGAGAACCACTGTCTTAGATGCTTCTGGAATTTGCTGTGCTGGGTATTTCTGAAACTGGGTTGGTACAGAGGCTAACTACGGGAAGACCAAATGAAAATCTATTTAAGAAGCAGACTCCTGGGATGGAAAGATGGTTCAGTGGTCAGAGCACCTACTGTTCTTGCAGAGGACCAGGGTTCAGTTCCCAGCACCCACATAGTAGTTCACAATTATCTATAACTTCAGTTCCAATAGATATGATGCCCTCCTCGAATTCCATGGGCACCAGGCCTGCACATGGTACACAGACATACATGCAGGCAAGGACTCATACACATAAAGATAAATAATTCATTACACTTGGTAGGGATGTGGGTGAGGGGAGAGCTGGACTCCTATGTTCCCATCGCACCCTACCCCTCTGCAGAATACCAATTAATAGTTCAGGAAGGATAAATACAAGAGTTTAGGCAGAGCTAGGCATGGTGTCATGTAGTGGGACTATGTTACATTGTAAATAATTGTCCTGCCTACTGGTTTAATAAAAACGCTGATTGGCTGAAGGCAGACAGGAAGTGTGGGTGGAGCTACCAGACTGGGAAAATGCTGGGAACAGGAAGAGCAGAGCAGAGATGCCACAGAGATGCCAGAGAAGCTAGAAAATGCAGAGGACAACTATGCTGCTCTGAGAAAAGGTACCGAGCTGCAAGGCTGAACAGGATAAGAATCATGGGTTAGTTTAAGGGTAAAGAGTTAGTAAGTTATATGCCTGGCCCCAGGTCAATCAGCCTGAAATTGATGTAAGCGTCTGTGTGTCTCTGTGGGCCTGCAGGTCTGCACCTCAAGGCTAGGCTGGAAAGTCTGGGCCAGAAACCTCATACAACAGTGTCACATGACTTTAATCCCAGCACTTGGGAAGCAGAGGCAGGAGGATTGCTGTGACTTGGAGGCCAACCTAAAGAGCAAGTTCCAGGCCAGCCAGGATTACACAGAGAAACCCTGTCTCAAAAACAAACAAGCAAACAACAACAAAAAGGGTTCAGGCAGTTTAAAGAAAAAAATATAACCTTTCTCTGGATCAGTCTTGAAAAGATGTGAAATGCCTTAAGCAGATCCTTGTACCCTGCTTTATCCTGTTCCCAGAGGACCGAGTCTGTGCTGTAATGTTCTATTCTCAGATACAAGCAGATGAAAGGAGCAGGCACTTGACACTCCCAGTGGGACAGTCAGAGATTTTAAAAGCTAAAAGACAAAATTACAACAAACTCCCAGGGGGTAGCTAAAAAGAAATGTAGATAAGGGAGTCTACAGAAAGCAGGCTTCAAATAGAAGAAGTAATTAGTACTTTAAGAAATGAGATATTGTAGCTACAAACAGGAATGGGATGCCACAAATATAAGAATTCTTGGGTATTAAATATAAAATAACAAAAAGCAGGTATTAACAAAGAATGGCTGGAAGAATGTTTTGAAAGAATAGAACAGAAATGTGGTGATATATTGCTTATACTCTGAGAAATAAAACTTGCCTGAAGATCAGAGGGCAGAGTTAGCCATAGAGGCCAGAAGGTGTTGGCACACACCTTTGATCCCAGCACTTGGGAGGCAGACGGATCTCTGTGAGTTTAAGGTCACACCAGACTACAAGAGATTAATACAGTCTAAAAGAGATGCAGAGGCAGGCAGTGGTGTCTCACACCTCCAATCCCAGCACTTGGGGTCAACACCTCTAATCGCGGCACTAGGAAGGTTGAGACAGGAAGTAATATAACTGGGCAGAGAAGGGAATATAAGAAGAGAGGAGACAGGAGCTTGGCCCTGAGCTTCCCGGCGCCTTCCCATTTGGACCTCTGCCACTCTCAATACATTAACCCTGCTTAGTTGTGAGAGTCCAGCACAATCTGGCCTGTGGACTGTAGTGGTCCCGTCAGAAAAAGAGTGGGTGGGGTCACTGGCCATTCCCTGAGTGCCCAGCCATTCTCCCCAGCCCTCTGTATGCCCAATCTGCCCTGATTATACATGGCTTTGTGCTACAGTATGTAGGCATGGAAGTGTGAGGAAGGAGACTCTTTTTCTATGTGCCTATGGGGGTGTCATTATCAAGGCTGGGTGAAGACTTTCCAGGGTGGCTGCTTTGGGGTCAATCACACTTCCCTAAGCAACCCCTCATCCATGCTCTATAAATAAGCCCCATAAACTCATTAGTTCCCCATTGTTGACTTCAATGAAATAGAACTTAGTTTCATCATCTTAGAGGGAGGGAGAAGGCACAGTTTATATCTTCCCCCAGGAAAGGATTCTAACAAGGACTCACAAGGCAGAAAGAGAGAAGTGTATTCTCGCTCTTGCTGGAGCCATGCTTTAGGAGACGTGAGCAAGTAAATCGAGGTAGAGGAAGATACAGCACTCAAGGAAGGATGCAGCCATTACAGCAGGCAAAGGGTGCCAGCGACCAGCGCACTGACCAAGCAGCTCATCCTGATGGCACAGGATGGAGGGCTGAGAGAGCGCTTCACTAACCAGCCAGCACACACCGAAACAGTCTGAGACTGACGCCATCGCAGCTGCTATGCACGGAGGGAAGAGTGACCACAGAATATCACAACCCTGTATTGTCAGCGGCGGCGTTGACTTGATCTGGTGCCACCCAGAGCTCTTCCAGCCAAAGCTGTGAAGTAATTTTGCTGGGAGGTGGGGAGACACAGACTGTACACCTGGGTGTAGAAATAACATGGGGAGGGAATTACAGATCCAGAAGCAGCTGGGCAGGCAGGGACAGGGCAGATCCCGGAGGCTCCTTGCCAGCCAGCCTAGTTTAATTGGTGAACTTCAGGTTCCATTGAGAGATCTTATCTCCAGATGGACAGCTCTAGGCTATCTAAAAGCTATGCATGCACAACTAAACTTAAAAGTTTGCATGCCTACATGCTCTTAAGCCAGGAGGCAACTAATAGCTCGGGGCAGTTGTTCTCAACTGAAGTCCTACCTTAGCATGGACCAATGTCTCAGTGACAACAGGGATGCAATGGAAGATGCTGAGAACTAAGCCAACTAAGTGGATCCTTTTGGGATGCCTTCTGTGGTCCCTGCGACCTCGAGGGATGCTTCCTTTCTTCTCCCTGTATCAGCTCTTGTTATTGCTATGAGTGTCCAGTTTCAGCTGCCTAGTAGATATTTATTGGGTCTCTTCTCTCCCATATCACAACCTGGGCGAGAAGAGCTCTCAGAAGCACCAGATCAAGTCAATGCTACTGACAATACAGGCATGTGATATTCTGTGGTCACTCCTTCCTCCCTGCACAGCAGCTACAGTGCTGTCAGTCTTGGCGTGTTTTGGTGTGTGCTGCCTGGTTAGTGAAGAGCTCTCCTAGCCTCCCATCCTGTGCTCTGCAGTCTTCTAAGGACAGTGACCTCAGCCCAGATTAACCAATCATTTGTCCCATGTGTGAATGATCAACAGCCACTGATCACCAGGCACATGCTTATGAAACAATATGACCCTTGCACCTTATCCAGAATGATTATCCTTCGTCTCGCCCGGCCTCATGGTTCTGGTCCAAAGCTCCATAAATTGTCCTTTTTGTGTGTCTGAAGCTCCTACACTCCCAGTGTGCAGTAGAACTGAACAACTCTCAGAAGTGCTGAAATAGTCCCATGTATTAGCAGAGAATGGCTTCTGGGTCTGGGAGGTGTGACCTGGGAATTGAGTGTGAGGAGAAAGGATGTGGTGATGTGGTCCTTGGGTGAGGGGTTCATGGGTGTCCTGGAGGCCTGCTGTAGGGGGATGAGAGCAGGAGGAAGGAGGGAATCGGGGTATCACAAAGCAGCTTCGGAACAGCCTGGCTTGGAGGAGTGACTCATCTTTGTCCTACCCAGAGCTGTCTAACTCACTGCCCCTTGGTCTAGCTTCCAGTGTCCAGCTTGCCGAGGTCTCCATCTGGAAAGATGTCTGAGCCAGATTCTTCCCACACCCTGGGATCGGGTGGGTGGGGCCCAGTCCTGTGTCCCTTGGCTGGTGCATCACTGAAGATACTGACTCAAAGGCTCCAGAGGAATGTGACATTAGACCATTTAACCCAGAAAGTACTCAGCTTTTAGGGACTATCAAAATTGAACTAAAGAGATGACAATCAATATCAAATGACAATCAATATCAAGTATCTTTTTTTTTTTTTTTTAACTTTGTTAAGAACATTCCAAACTGGGTGGTGGCGGCTCACACCTTTAATCCCAGCACCCCGAGGCAGAGGCAGGTGGATCTCTGAGTTCCAGGCCAGCCTGGTCTACAGAGTGAGTTCCTGGGCAGCCAGGGGGGCAACCATGTCTGGGGGGGGGCGGATTCTAAGAAATATTTTTTTAAATGTGTTTTGTGCACTAAATGCGTGCAGAGACCAGGAGTGGATTACCATGGAGCTGGGGTTACAGGCAGTTTTTAGCAGCCAGACATGGCTGCTGAGAATCTTAACAGCCATCTCCATGGTATTTAAAAATAAATTTAATTCCCAAATGTAAAGGTGGCTGGAACTTGACCTGACTGGAGTGATGGGAAATGAAGAAAGGGCATGTGTATAGAAAGGCTGGGGTCAGGTGGGCTGTGAGTGTTCTGATGGAATTCCAGCTACGGTGTGGCAGCAACCCAGAACCTCAGCATTTCTGAAGAGCGGCACAGGGGGAAGAGCTAGTCTTGATAGAAGGTTTCTGCCTGCCAGTCAGCTCCAGAAGCTGCCTTGCTAGATGTGCGCACAACTGTTTGTAGATATTTGCACTTGCATACCCTGTCAACATTCATCCTCAGAGAAGAGAAAGGCTTTGCCATCCCTCTGAGCCTCACCCTAGTGGGTCTGAGGCATTTAGTCCTTAGCCATGCCCAGTCTCGACCGACTGCATAAAGCCTCTTTGATTAATGAGGCCATGAAGAAGCCGCTTCAGGTTCTGGCCTTTACCACCCAATCTGTAAAATGGCTGTGACAATCTTCTTAAAAGGATATATTTTAATTACTTTAGTGTGTTTGTGTGTGTGTGTGTGTGTGTATACAGTGCTCACAGAGGCCAGAAGTGGGTGTCAGACATGGCTGTGTCTATATCAAACAATACACATTCACTCACAGTTTCTTGGATCCCCACTTATGAAGAAGGAGCGATCTGAAGGATACTTGAGTTATCCTAAAAAGGGTACAGTAGAGAGCGTCAATAGCTTACTTCATGTGTATAATAGAAAAATAACTTCTAAGGGAGAAATGAGCAAAGCCTCACATCACAGCTCTCCTCGCACACTGGTTTTTGAAATTCACTGCAGAGGTTTCACATCCAGCCCAAGCTTTCCTCACTGACACTGCTGAGGAAGATCCGGGTCTTCTGGATTATCTGGGAGTGGAAGCCACACCCAGAATACTTCCGCTGCAGATGCACTGTTCCTAGACAATCAATTGTCAGCCCTGCTACTCTCCTGCCCGGAAGGCCAGGCTCATGGAGAGGACTCAGCCATCATGTGCCCTCATCACAAGGCAGAGCCATCAGAGCATGGTCTGAAAGGAATGCTTTAGTCCCAAGAGACCCTGATCGGACCCTCCACTGGCAGGCTTTGGGGTAAATGTCAGCCTCTCTTGTGGGGAGGGGTTGGCTCTCTCGAAGTAACACAGTAATCTGGGGAAAGAAGCTGGACTCTGAGGCTAGTCAGCCCTATTCCACCAACCCCCGGCTGAAAGGTCCATTGGTAACCGGCTCCCTGCCCTGAGAGCTGCCACGGGTCCCACCATGAGCCCTTCAGACATCCAGGGCTGGTGCTTGGCTGCAGGAGATGGTTTGAGTTACTTGCGTGGAGACTTCCCCTCAGAAGCCAGACAGCATTCTCAGGTTGGCAGGAATACAGTTTAGCAGGGCCGGGCTCCTGCAAGAGGCCAGAACCGCTACAATGGAGGGCCTCAGCCACCCAACACCTCTTTAGGACTGCTGTCACCACGCTTAGGCTGACACCCTGGCTCTGGCAGAGAATGGGTGGGGGCAGAAGGAGCGGTTAGGAAGGCTCTGCCAGGTGGGTTGGGGAGGGATATTTGGCTTCTACAAAACGGATCCCTTTCCATCTGGAGAGCTCTGCTCAGCTGGCCTCCTCCTTGCTTCTTCCTCCTTAGCCATGCCCAGTCTCGGCCGACTGCATAAAGCCTCTTTGATTAACGAGGCCATGAAGAAGCCGCTTCAGGTTCTGGCCTTCACCACCCAATCTGTAAAATGGCTGTGACAATCTTCTTAAAAGGATACATTTTTATTACTTTAGTGTGTGTGTGTGTGTGCACGTGTGCGTGTGCGTGTGCGTGTGCGTGTGTGTGTGTGTGTGTGTGTGTGTGTGTGTACAGTGCTCACAGAAGGCCAGAAGTGGGTGTCAGATCCCCTGGAGCTGGAGTTGTGAGCTGCCTGTAGTGGGTGCTGGGAACTGAACGTGAGTCGTTAAGCTCAGTCAGTGCCCTTGACTGTACAGCCATCTCTCCAGCACTATAAGTCATAACCTTCAAGGAATCTATCAGCACCTATCCTGAGGGCTAGGGAGCTTGTCAGATGCTCATTCCTTCCCCAAGCAGAGGGGACAATGACCATTAAGACCTTTCTCTTACGCACACCAGAGAGACTCAAGCCAGGAAAGTGCTCTGCTAATTATAAGTTCCAGGTGTCTTGAAGGTGTAGTATTTGTTGAATGTATAAAAGAATAATTAAGTTCAGCTTAAGTTAATTTTATTTTTGTTTTGTAGCACAGGAGACACAGGCAAGGCAAGCATCCACACTACCAAGCCACATGCTCGGCACTGTATAATATTATCTTACAGGAGATGGGAAGATGATTCTGTGGTTAAGAACACTTGCTATTCTTGCTTAGGACCTAGGTTCGGTTACCAGCACCTACATGGTGATTCAACTACCTATAACTCCAGTTCCAGGGGATCTGACACCTTTTTTTTATGCAGGCATATATGGTATATATAAATACAAGCAGGCAAAACTCATATACATAAAATAAAAATAAATCTTTAAAAATTACCTTAAGCCATTGATGGTGCTGATGCCATTACCTCAACAAATCAGACTCTATTCTAGCATCTGACAGGGAGGGAAGCAAAGCTGATACTGGGCCATTCTTGCTGAAGTCACGGGGACAGCGCATGGGAATCAGGCTGGCATCCTGAACTTAAGCTGTCAGACAGGTGATTGTCTGATGGATGAGAATCTGCTCCTGGCCAGAGCTGGAAACTCCGTGACAAATATGTCGTTTCTCGTGACATTCAAAGCCTTCAGTTGCTCTAAAATTCCTGTCATCTACCTGGTAAGCCCACTTTTCACTGAACTTCTTTGGGTTTCCCAATGGCCATGGCTAGATTTGTGACTTCAGGAAGCTGCTCAGCCTCTCAAATCTTGAGCTCCCACTTCAAGAATTTGAGAGGAACATGACTACCCCATAGAGTCACTGTGTGGCTCATGGCTCAAGTCAAGATCCTGCACGGTAAGTCAACCCTGTGTACCATGCACACAAGACCCAAGGCCAATTCCTACACAAAACAGGAATGCTGAGCTCAGGTTCACAGGTGGCATGTATGGCAGCTGTAAGGACAATCCTTGTAGCACTCTTTAGTACACAGTTTCCTGTCAAGGACCAGTCAGTGACTATTATTTAGGCTTGAGGTCCATATGCTCCACCATGATGCTGTGAAGCTCAAAGTCAGCCACAGATAAGCCTACTGGATGGGCATGGGTGTGGCTAGTAAAATATTATTAAATTTAATACACTTAAACATTTTTGAGGCAATATTTTAGTTTAGCCTTGAGTTCCCTGCGTGGTTGAGGATGACCTTGAACTTCTGGTCCTTTGACTCTACTTCCTTAGAGTTATTCCTTACTCTGCCCAGTTCATGTGGTACTGTGGACTGAACTCAGGCTTTTTATAAATGCTAGGCAAGCCACTTCCTCCAACTAAAATTCTTTAAAACCTAAAAGCCTCATAGCTTAAGGGCCATACCAAAAATAAAGAAATAAAAAAAAAAAAAACAATAAAATGGATTCAGGGCTAGATCTGCCCAAATCATACCCCATTTCCCTGTTTAAAATAGATTCAAAACATAAGTGCATGACAGCTTCCTCAAAATATGATCCCTTATTTCCTGTGACTGTTTATATTGTCAACTCAACACCTTCCAGGGTCTAGAATCACCTGAAAGCCAAAACACTAGGCACACCAGTGAGAAATACTGATTAGGTTAACTGAGGTAGGAGGACCCACTCTAAACATGGGCGGCACTAATCCCTAGGCTTGGGCCCCGAGCTACATAAAAAGAAAAAAGCTGGCCAGGTGGGGTGGGACACTTAGCTCTCAGGAGTCAGAGGCAGGAGGATCTCTGTAAGTTTGAGGCAACCTGGTTTTCATAGTGAGTTGCAGGGTAGCCAGGGCTACATAGAGAGATCCTGTTTCAGAGAGAGAGAAACATAAGCCAAGTGCTACATTATATCTGCTCCCACTGTGAATGCAAAGTGACCTCCATCCTCTGCCATTCACATTCCCCACCTGTGCTGGACTCTGCCCCTCACACTATGAGCCAACAGAAACCCTTCCCCTTTACGTTGTCAGGGAATTCTGTCACAGCCATAGCAAATGAAACTAAGATATACAGAATGCACATTATATTGGTAAATTCTCACATGTTTTCACTCTGAAGTTGATTCTGGAAGCAGTTACCCCTCCCCCATTCCAGACCCAAGTGTGGTTGTCTCGAAGTGTCCTCTAGGGTCTGGGGATGTGCTGGCTTCTCCAACTGTGATAGGGAAGGGAGAGAAAGCAGAACAGCCCAAGAGTACTGTGATCCTGAGGGCTGCCAGGACATAGCAGGGTTACCACTGTTTATCCCATGGCGTCTGCAATGGGAAGTTCAGCCAATGGACATAAAGCTCAGTTGGGAACCTCAGGACTGCCTCTTCCCCAGATGACTGTAAGTCTCCAATTCTACTGTTATTTGTGGGTTGTTTTTTTTTGGGGGGGGGAAGCTTCACTTGAGGGTCACTCTGCACTGCCCACCACTCTCAGCTAGGAATGCCAGCTGGCTGTCCTGGAAGGGACCTTCCTCAGTTTCTGCCCGATGGTTTGGGTTTCGGTGTGACAATGCTCTGTGTTCTCTTACTTTCTCAAGCTCTCATTCTATTTTTACTTACTTATTTTTACCTAATAAACCTACTCATTCAAAACAGAAAATATAGCCATCAGTCTCTGGACTGTGTAAAACCTCTTCCAAATAAAGATGGTCCTAAAAACAAAGGGACTGTGGTAAAATGGTTAGAGCAATGTCTTAGTTAGAGTTTCTATGGCTGTGATGAAACACTATGACAGAAAATAATTTGGGGAGGTAAGGGCTTATTTTGCTTATATATCCACATACTGTTCATCATACAAGGAGTCAGGTCAGAAACTCAAGCAGGACAGGAACCTGGAGGCAGGAGCTGATGCAGAGGGCATGAAGGAGCTCTGCTTCCTGGCTGGCTCCTTATGGTTTTCTCAGGCCGCTTTTTACAGTGCCTAGTACCACCAGCCCACCGGTGACATCACCCACATGGGCGGGACCCTCCCCACTGGCTTGCCTACAGCCTGATCTTGTGGAGATAATTTCTCAGTGATGGCTCCCTCCTCTCTGGACACACTAGTTGTGTCAAACTGCCAGCACATGTGTGTACTGGGTGCTTCGCAGCTGGGGGTGGAGCGGCCTCTACCAAGGCATCTGTACCTTATGAAAACACTGAAATATTGGTGCTTCTCAAGCTTATTACTGGAGCCATCTTTCCAGGCAGCATCTCTGAGGACTAGCATTCTGTGGAAAGCGCGAATGCCTTCACTCCTGCACACGTACACCCCATGTAGTGTCCCTTACTGAAGTGCACTCCTCAGGTCACCAATCCTGTGAGATGCTCTGTGGCAGGACATACTGCTCTGCCACAATGGATGTCTCTGCCTTTGCTCCTACTGTTCCTTCCGATGGGACTGCTCTTTTGGATCCAGCTCTCAGCCCAAGTCCTATGTCATATAGACAGCAGTGTTGGTCTCATGCTTTCTGCACCAGGACTCTAAGGCCTCTGGAGTTAGTGACAGGTACTCCCAGATAGTGACCAGAAGCAGAACATTAGTGAGAAAAAGTTAAAGAAGGATTGGAGGCACAAGGAAGGGACAAGGGAATGCTGGGTAGAAGGATGCCTGAGATTGGACTAATGAGTAGAGTGTGCAGAATGTTAGACCCGTCTCCAATTTCACTCACGCAGACACTTGAATTTTGGGGTCTGAGGGTGCCAGCTCTTGAGTGGTCCCCAGGGACACATGGAAGGTCCTTTTCTCCTAAGCTCTCCCTTGGGCCCTCATCCCTAATCTGAAGCTTCACCTAGAAGTCCACTCACCTCTGCATGTGAATCTGGAAGCACCCTGCCTGGTTTTGACTTTTCAAAAGTCCCTTTGGGCAATGCCTGGAAGCAACATGTGAGTTGGCCTGACCATAGCACCTGGTGGGACTCTGTGGAAGGTGAACAGTCTATGCTCATACCCAGAGTTAGTGAACACCCACACTGTCGTTTTTCCCAGTGGATGTAAATGACAAGATGACTTTAAATGTCCTCAGAAACCATTTCCTATCATCTAATTGCCTCCTACTTCCTCAACTCTACAGTGAGGGCCCCAACCTCTCTGCTTACCTTGGGTGTGGAGTTAGATAGCCTAGGAAGGTGCTGGCATGTGGTGGGTGCTCGGCAGCACACTCATTTTCCACCGGTGCCGATTTCTGAGCTGCTAAAGAGAAACCTTCATTTTCTTTTGTGTGGCATCAGGACACTGGATGAAGGATAAATTGGGAGAGAAGCTGTGACCCAGCCCATAAAAATAATAGATCCGCCCCTCCGGGGCAGCCCGAACCCCAAGAGTGTCTTTGCTAACCCTTCCCCTCTGAGGGTGGTTTTGACCTTGATGGTCTAGAACTAGCCAGATTTCTTACCAGCCTGCCTTCCCCCAATTCTCCCACAGACACCAAGCCCCTCGCATCAAGTATCAGGACAACTCAGCTCTTGGTCATCAAGCCCTTCAAGGGCTTGGCCAGAGTGCATTTGCCTGACAGAATTATGAGCAGGCTGTTATCTGTAGTTGTCGATGAAATGCCCTTGAAGAGCAGCTTCTCTTGCCTCTGAGAGGGTGTCAAGCCCTTGGCAAGAATGAACAGGTCCTGGGAGGCCAGGCAAAGGGGGAAAAGGGGTGAGAGGCAGGGATTCACAGAGCTCATATGTACACCCTAGCTTGTGATTTCCCCTTGGCATTCGCTTACCAAACTCCACAAGCATTAAGTGCCTAGGGTTGCCAAGATCGTGGGGCATTCTGGCTTGGGGTGCTGCTGAGTGTCCCAGCTAAGAATGCTGTACATCTGGTGCTACACATTCTTAGGTAAGCTATTTAAGGTCTCTGAGCCCTGGTGACATCAACCCAGAGCCATAATGTTCCACTAGGTTGCTCTGCAGAGAACATGAGTTTATTTATATAAATTTAGTGGCACAATCCTTGCTAAATACATGCTCATTACTATAGGTTAAAAACAACATTCTTCTTTCAGCCCTGCATGGTTAGAGCAGGCACTGGGGTCCTGGATCCTAATCCAGCATCTTTATCTGATGGTTGAGAAAACTGAGACTGGAACAAGACACCAAGGCATGCTTTTCCCTGAATTTACAGAGCAGGCGTGCTCACTGACTTCTCAATCACTCCCCTGGGGAAAGTGGTATGTGCGCAGGAAGGCACAGTTAACATATAACAGCACAGCCTGGGTGACTCCTAGACACACAGCTGAGGATGTACTTAGGAAATGGAACACTATGGACCTGCAGTAGACTGCTGAGAACCTTACCTCTTCCTCCCGCCTGGCCCAGGAGAGAACTGCTTTACTCCAGAACATTCTCTTACCAGACTGAGTCTGAGGCAATTGTAGTGACACAGTGTATTTGAAAGACTTTCAACTGTTTCCATGGTGCTAGCACACCCTGATTTCATCAGATCTTCACAGAACTTTAAAAAAAAAATTACGTTGTGGTGTGTGTGTGTGTGTGTGTGTGTGTGTGTGTGTGTGTGTGTGTGTGTGTGAAGGAGCACATGTGAGCATGAGCACTGGTGTGTGCCATAGCATGTATGTGAGGTCAGAGGATCACCCTTGGGAGTTGGTTCTCTCTTTTTATCATATGGGTACTAGGGATCAAACTGAGCTGTTAGACTGGGCTGCAAGCACATTCACAGGCAGCAGAGAAAGCCACCCTGACACCCTCTTTCTTCCCCCCAACACACCACAGCACTATTACTAATCCTCTCAACAAAGGCCACTGATGAGCAGAGGTCAGGGAAACAACCCAAGATACACAGCCGGGGTTCCAATCCAGGCACCTGGACTCTAGTCTATCCTCCGTGCTCTAAGTACATTTGAGGCTCCCCTGCATTGCAGGATACATTGATGCCCTCCTGGTCCCTATTCCCTTGGTGCTGGGAGATCTCCTTTCACCATAGTTGTGAGAGCCAAAAATGTCTCCAGACACTGGCAAATACAACACGAGGGGAAAACTAGCCTCTGGGTGAGAATCACTGCTCTCCTGCTATTCTGACAAAAAAAAAAAAAAAAAAAAAACAAAAACAAAAACAAAAACAAAAAAAAACACAGAGGTGTTTTGAAAACACAGCAGCTTCTAATTAGATAAATACTGTTTCTGCAGCTCTCTTTCCAAGATGAATGGACATTGAGACCATCATGAGAATGAGCTGATCAGAGCAATCAAGTTTCCTGCCTGCAATAACAAAGCTGGTCTGTGGAAGAACAGAGGCTGAATGCTGGCCTTGAATTCCATATATCTAACTCCAAAGCGGCAGATCATTATTCTCTCGATTCTAAGATACACATTCTCCTTTGATTTAATGGTCTTGGACTCGAAATGCAACTTAAAACCAGTGCATGCATAGGAGTGCTTTTTAGTTCCCCTGAATGCTATTTTTCAATCAAAAATCTGTCTGAACGGTTTCTTAGAATCCAGAGTCGGGACGCGAGCCATGAGGAGGATTGAAGGCACGAATGGAGAAAGACCAGGAGGAGGAGACCAGTGATGCTTCCCTGCTCTAAGCTCTGGTGCCTCTCCACCATGCTGTCCCCCTCACCCCGCATCCTGAGCTGCTGATGACAGGCTTGCAGGTAATGTGAACCACAGCTTTTCTAATTCCTTCTAGAAGTTTCTGTAAGTGTTTCAATTAAGAACTAGAGTATTATGTGTGACTGGGCATTTTCTCCTTCATCATGGGGGACATACATCCCTGCTTTACAGACAGTGATACAGGGGTCCAGAGAGGGGTTAGTATTCAGGCTAGCCACATGCTGGAAAGATTCTGGTATGCTTGGACTCTAAACGCTCTACAAAAGCTCATGCATTTAAAGGCTTGACCTCAGCAAAATAGTGCAGAAGCGTGAGTATCAAAAGCCAGTTTATCAATCCATGACTAGACCTTAGCCTACCTGACTACTTGAGAGGTGGCAAAAATGTTAGGAGGTAGAAGTCACGGGGGTGGGGTGGGTGGAGAGGCATGCCCCTAAAGGGGATATTTATTCTATACCCAGTCCCTTGCATGCTCCCTGCTTCAGGCCTCCTGAAGGTAGCAGCTTCGCTTCCCCACACTCTGCTGCAGTATCTTCTCTGACAGAGCCAGCCAGCCATAGTCAGAAACCTTTGAAATTGGAGCCAAGATGAATCTGTCCTTTACTTTTCTCAGGAAGTTTTCACAGTAAGGAAACCTGACTAGCAGCCTCTGGAGTTAGCACTCAGCCCAGGCTTCATCTAAACACTGCTTTATCCTGTTGCTGTCTCACCCCAAACTTTTTCCTCAAGTCTGCACAGCTAAGCTTTGATCCCTTTAAACAGCACAGTGTCATGCAAAGGGCCTTGGCAAGGAAGTCACAGGGACAGAGGGAAGGAGACAGGAGGCCCAGGCCTAGTGGTGTTGCATTGGGAAAGTCTCTCAGGGATAGTACTTCCAGCTGAGAAGCTATTATGAAGACTGATAGGCTGGCCACCCCTGGCTTTGCACTGATGCTGGCCTTAGGCAAATGACCTCCTTGGTTGACTTGTAGGGACAATACATTAGCCTCATCAAACTGCGGGTCTCAAATGAGATGATATGCCCAACTCATCTCACATTGCCTGGCAGAATGGAGGCATTTGATAAACATTCTGTCCCTCTGAAATGTGAACATTGAACGTATGAAGGACAGAAGTTGATTCTAACTGCTGTGAGAGTTAACACTTGACCAGCAGCGTTTGGAATTCCATTCCAGGTTTCTATTATTTAAGCACATGGATGCGGAAGGAAATTTAACCTTAAGTGAGTATCATTGTTAGGTATCCCTCCCCCGTTTCAGGTCTGTTACCCTTCCCTGCTAAAAGGTCGGTGCTCACACCGAAGCCTGCTCTAAGGAGGGCAATGGAAACTATATCGGCTGTGGTTAGAGAAGGGAAGAAAAGCCGAAGGCAGGGATTACTTGACTAGGAAAGGAGAAGTAGGATAATGGTACATACAAAAGCATTAAAATAGCAAGGGAGGAAGATGAGTCCCATCTCGGGGTCATTAATGTGCTGGGGCCTAGGGGACTCATCTCAAGATCTTGGAACATTTTAAAGACAGACCTTACACAAATCACAGACTTTATTAATCGTCATGGTTAGCACTGACCAAGGTTTGACTGTGTCTCTCCCTTTCTAAACATGTCTAGAAACTGCAAGCCAGATGCTGCCCCATTTGCCTTGTGTATGACAGTCACTGACCTTGACCAGTTCACACACTTTGGGACTCTCTTGCATACTCCTTGACCAGAGACTCATGGCAGTGCCTGAGAATGACTTCCACGGCTTTAGATTGGCTTCTGAGACTCTTTTTCCCCTCTAATCCTCTAGCCACTTGGAATCCCCCACTGGTCCTAAGACATCCTTTACTCATTTACCAGAAAGGCATGGAGCAGCTGGTTTCTGCCTAGCTAGGGATAAAAGCACAGTAAAGTGGACCTGGGTCTAGAACGTGTCGAGAAAGAAGCCATTTCTAAAGAAGAAAGCCTGGTTCTGGAAGCATCTAGCAGTGGGTCTCAACCTTCCTAATGCTGTGACATTTTAATACAGTTCTTCTTTGTTGTGGTGACCCCCATCCATAAAATTATTTCATTGTTACTTCATTAGCTAAAATTTTGCTAGTGTTATGATATGATACTCTTACTGTAATGTAAATATTTGATACGCAATCCCCCAAAGGAGTTTCCACCCAAGGCTGATAACCATGGAAACCACTGACTTGGAGAAAACTCGGACAGCAAAAAGGTGAATGCTAAAAAGCAAGCTAAGAGTAACTTAGGCTGAAGCTCACAGACACAGTGTTTGGTTTTTGTAACACTGGGTGATGAACCTGAGCCTCTCATATACTAAGAAATTGCTCTCCCAGCAGCTTTCAAGAGGCATCCTGAACATGCTTCTATGCATAGGCTGGGTGAAAGAGAGAAGCCCAAAGATGAGTCCATTGGTGGGCATGGAGCACCTCATGCATGATCAGTGGCCTGTGATCTGGAGCACACTTGTGCTCCAACCACACTGGAAAAGAAACTCAAAAAGAAAAATAAGCATGGCAGCAGTAGGGGTGGGTGGTCACTGGGGGAAAGAGATAGTAGACATTTGGGCTTGAAGAATAGACAGACTAGCATGCTGTCTCTAGGGTACAGTCTTTGGGACAAAACACCCATAGTAATGGCTGGCATGATGTATATGCTAAGGGAACCGAAATAACATATATTCTTGAAGAAAAATGTTGTCATAAATAATATTGAAATTTCTCCTTTAGAGTGCTACTGAAGTCTAAGACAAGAAAAACATGTATTATAGAACATATAGCATTATAGAAAACATGTAAATGCATGCATGCACACACACACTTAAGATGCAATCAATATCAAGTAATTTTAGAGCAAACTTTTATGGTAACAAACCCCAGCAGTGTGCCAAGCACTAGCCCCAGACCCTGGCCTGCTTAATAAATCTCTCCCCTGTAAAGCTGACACCCGTCCAGGATTACTGTTTACATTAGTAATAGTTGAAAGGGCAGACACTGCTCACCTGCCAAGACATGATTCAGTCTTTCTTCTGTGTGGTATGACAAAACACAGCACCCACAGGACACTTCTGCTCACCCCTGGTCTCTGACACCATCCAGGGGTGTGATTTGGAGAAAGCTGTCCCATTCAGTCCTCTATAAATGAATGGCTGGCTATGCAACCTCTGAGGTGCCTCCCCGCTCTCAATCTCTATATGATACTCATTTTGGTTGTCAATTTAACTACATCTGGATTCAACTAAAACCAAAACTGCTGGGTTTTTTTCTTTTTTAAATTTATTTTGTATTTAAAAAGTTTTTTCCCATACCCACCACTGCTCCCCCTCCCTCCTCTCCTACCAGTGCTCCCTCCACCTCATCCCCCTATCCATTCCCCAGGGAGGACAAGGAATCCCAAGGTTCTTCCCAGTTCAGTCTAGCATATCCAGTTGAAGTAGGTCTGAGTCCCTCCCTCAGTATCAAGGTTGAGTCAGGTGTTCCTCTGTAGGGAATGAGCTCTGAGATGCCAGTTCATGCACCAGGAACATAGTCTGATCCTACTGCAAGAGGCTCCACACACTGCCCATGCCATTTGACTGTCATCTACATTCAGAGGGTTTAGTTCCTTTCCATGAAGGTTCCTCAGTTGTCATTTCAGAGTCAGTGAGCTCCTAATAGCTGGGGTTAGCCCTCTCTGTGGGTCTCCTCCTCATGGTCCTGATCCCTTTGCTCATATACTCTCTCCTTTCTTCAGCTGGGCCGGGAGTGCTCATCCTGGTGCTTAGTTATTGCTCTCTGCTTCTGCCTCCATCCATTGCTGGATGAAGGTTCTATAATGACAGTTAGAGTGGTCATTCATTCGATTATAGAGCAAGTCCTGTTTAGAGGCCCCCTCTCTACTATTGCTTAGAGTCCTAGCTAGAGACATCATGTGAGTTTCTGGATGGTTCCTTAGCACCAGGTTTCTTTCTGACCCCACAGTGGCTCCCTCTATCAAGACATCCATGTCTTTGTGCTCCCTCTCTGTTGCTCCTCCCACTCCACCATCTCCTTCTCTCATGATTTGTTCCCACCTCCTCTTGCTCATTCCCCATTATGATCCCAATTTCTATTTCCCCTTCCCAGGGGGATCCACAGATATCTCTCTGAAGTTCCTCCTGTTACCTAGCTGCTTGGGGATTGTGGGTTATAGCCCGGTTATTCTTTGTCTAAAATCCACTTATGAGCACATACCATGTCTATCTTTCTGGCTCTGTGTTATCTCACTCAGGATGTTACTCTCCAGATTCATCCATTTGTCTGCAAATTTCAGGATTTTTTTTAACTGGTGAGTAGTACTCCATTGTATAAATGTACCACAATTTTTAATCCATTCTTCAATTGAGGGGCATCTAGGTTGTTTCCAGGTTCTGGCTATTACAAATGCTACTGCTCTGAACATATTTGAGCTAATGCCCTTGAGATAATTATGTGCTGCATCCTTTGGGTTTATGCCCAATAGTGGTATTGCTGGACCCTTGGGGAGATCGATTCCCGGTTTTCTAAAGAACCGCCATACTGCTCTCATAAGTGGCTGTACAAGTTTACATTCCCATCACTGCTGGGTTTTCTTAATCAGATTATTTGGAGCAGGAAGACCTACACTAAATCTGAGCCACACCAGGTTCAGCCCAGAGAAAGCAAGTGGAAGAAGAAAACAGTTGCCTTTGCCTACGTGTCCTCTCTCTCACTGACAAGTTTGTCTTGTTGCTGCAGCTGGTATTAAATCCACCTTCTTCAGGATTCCAGTGCAGGCTGAAAATGAGCATCTCTCCAGCACCAGCCTGGGACTGCTGAGACATACTAGATTTTTGATCTTTCCTTTGAGAGACAGCCATTATTGGACCACCCAGACTGCAGCCTATAAATCACTTTAATAAATCCCTACACACACCCACCAGGTTTCTCTCTCGCTCTCTCTGTGTGACACAGAGACACCAGGTTGGTTCCTTTAGAGAACCCCAACTAATATACTACTATGCTAAATTCAATGTAACATGGATAACATTGGTGTCAGGAAGCAGCATTACATACTTATGGATCTTGCATACAAGATATTAGTTATTAATATTTTATCTCTTTGGGGATGACTTATCAAGATAACAGCCCTGCCTGTCTTCACCAGGAAGGAAACAGGAGAAAACTTAAAAATACTTGGGGCCAGTTACTTGGTAAACACTAGTTTTAAAGGTCCATCTCTTAGCAAATGTAATTTCTATTTCTCAGTGGCTTCCAACTTGTTCCCTAGAGCTTTACTGGAAATGACAACGACAGACTTGGTTGAATTATATGCCATCTTCACTCAGTAGCTTAGAGAATGTTTGGAAAACTGTTGCTGCTGGAGACTTCTGCAGGCTCTTGCTCACCTCAATGATGTCCACGCTCTGAGCATCAAGACAGCATACCCAATAACCACACTGGTTCTTGCAGGGTTTCCATCAATGAACGACTAAGGCAAACCCAGGAACACAGGTTAAGTAAAGCTACTTGACCCAGGGAAGCCCCTAAAAAAAGTAGCATCTAAGCTGTGGTATGAAGGCTGAGCAGTGAGCCTGGTAATATAACACATAGGTTATCGCCTCCTCTGAATGGCTGAGATCCTCTTCTCACCTGAGGCTTCCTTAGGACAGGGACCTAAAAAGTTCTGCATTGCTCAGAAAAGTCCATTCATGCTATCTTGAGATATGCTCTTGCATTCTGAAAAGTGCTCCAGTTAGGATGTCAGTTACAGATATCTACCTAGCCCTGATTCTGACCGCCCCTGGCTTGTATGTCTGGCTCCCCTACATGACTGAGCTCACCAAAGGCCTGGATTCCATCTTACTCACCTTTGTATGGGCTTTGCTCCATTCTCTGTGCCCATGATATTTAGCCTTGTGCCTGAGGCTAAAGTCTGAGCACTGAGCCAACGCTAACATTTGAAATTATGGTAAGAAGTAAGCAAGGGTCAACATATTAGATTTGCAAACCTTCACATCATGCTGGAATCCTAGTTCCATAGCTTATTAGATGTCTGACTCCTAGGCTCTCACCAGGAAGAGAGGTACAAGTACCTTCCTTATGGGGTAGAAATTTCAACTGGATGGGCCAAGCAAATCGCCTAAGCACAGGCGTGGCATACACTAAAGTAGCTAGCAGAAGCTGCTACTGTGAACAGTAACTCTCCTGCTGCTATAGGAAAATCCAATCGGCACCTCACAAGTGTCCCATGGGGATGCAGTTAACTCTACATTAAATGAATGCTTAGTCTAGTGCTAGATGTTGGCTGTGGACCAGATTCTTGGATTACAAGACCCATTAATCAAAATTACAATGTTCGTCAGAAGTTTTGACTTTTCTAAGTCCAGTTTTAAAAACTCAAAAAACTCTCATTCTTCTGTTCTTAATAGAGACGACGAGAAAGGAAGGGCTGCCCAGTATATCCCAGATGTTAATTAGCAGCATTTAAACTCAGCCCTCCTGTAAGTGTTCTGGGAACGTTACTCAGGTACGTGAACTTGGGTATTTGGGTTCGGCTCTTCTTTGCTGTCAGCTTCCTGTGCATAGTGATTAATGTACATAGAGAAGAGAGAGCCCTCAGACCGAGTCAACGGTTTCTTCATCCCTCAATTACAATATCCTCTTTTGCAGTATATCCCTGTCCAACATTTGGAAGGAATTAGGACTTTAAACTTCCAGATGTTCAAACTACTACTGTAAATTTAAACTCATTAAAAAGAGGGCAGATTTACTACCTCTACTTAGTTTTGGGGTCTGTTGTTCACTCTGTCCAAGTAATTTATGAACACAAATACACTGGCATGTAGTGTATTCTATTTATAGAGCATTCATAGTGAGAAGTAAGGGGCATAAAAATAGGTCTGGAAATGAATTGCCAACCTATAGATCAGCCTTATTGTTCCTAAGTCAGTAATTATTTCCTGAAGCTGACCTAGGAGAGATATTTTTATGCTAATCTACACTAAAAATTACTTTGCTTTTCCTGGCCATAGAAAGCTGGCTAGAGCAGCCTCTGATGATGGCGAGGAGAAAGCTGCATCCACTCGTGAAATAAAGAAACCTGGACCCACAGCCCTTTGTGGTAGTATTTTGGAAGCTGAACAAAGACGGCTGCATTTCTACATTCAGTTTGTAAAGCCTCAGAAGTTGCAGGTTCCAGCCTCCCTTCCCCCCTCCCCTGTGCAAGAAACCAATGTCGACTGTAATGAGCGCATTTTCAACGTTGTGCTGAAAGCTGGCAATGGATGAAGCAAGAACATAAAAGAAGTCTATGTCCAAGGCAAATATTTCCTTCACAAACCTTAAGAATGAAGTGCCTTTCATAATCAATTTTAAGATCAAATGCTTGGGCTAAAGTACCTGGTTCTGGCACTGGTTAGCTATTTAATTTGGGACAATTAATTTACCTCTGTGAGCCTGCTTTCTCAACTGAAAAATGGGGCTAATATCTGCCCAAGTTTCCCTGGGAAATAAATGAGATAATGAAGGTGCTTTGTCAGCTCTGAAATATCATATAAATATTAACAAACACTGCAAGTACAACTTTCCTGTGCCTGATGAATCACTTCACTTTACACAGCTTTAAGTAGTGGCCGCCCCCCAGAAGAAATGAAAATAAACCAAATCTGGCTAAATTATTACAGAGGGGTTGATCTCCAGAAGAGGGCACTTCTAACTCAAACCACAGATGACCTCACTGGAGTCCACCTAAGAATCAACAGAAATTACATGCAAATTTGAATGACGGATCTGTTTCCATCTATTTCACAGGGCCACCGTCCTACGGCAGGGATTCAACTGTGCAACTTTCTTCCCAGAATCAAAAGTTAACATCAAGAGCAAAAATTTCTATAATCAGACATTAATTCTTGAGTATATTTAAGACATTTTGCAAGTTGTCTAGACTTTTTCTTCACATTGCACAAGGCTTTTGTAGATACTTTTCTTTTTCTTTGCTTTAATTTTAATAAATTAATCTACTGAAGTTATGCCTTTTGTGTGTATGGTTATTTAAAAGTACAAAGGGGGAGGCTGGAGAACTGGGCAGGTGGTTAAGGGAATTTACTGCTTTTGTAGAAGACCAGGCAGTTCCCAGCACCCATGTCTGGCAGCTCACAGCCATCTATTAACTCCAGCTTCAGTGCCTCCAACTCTGAGGGTACCTGTACTCACAAACACACATATCCCCCCATACGTACAATTTTTAAATAGAAATTAATATTTAAGAAAAGTCAGTTGTGGTCCCATAGGTCAACTCTAGGCTTTAAGTTCCTTGGGTAAATGTAATTGGTTATTGCCAGTATTTAGTTGCTATAACTGGCAAATTTGTGATATAACTAACCACCACAGCTACCATGTCTTTTAAGACAGGGTTTCCCCATGTAGCCTTGATTGTCCTGGAACTGTAGACCAAGTTGGCCTTGAACTCAAGCGATCTACCTGCCTCTGTCTCCCAAGTGCTGAGATTAAAGGTGTATGCCACCAGCACCTGACTAATTACCTTATCTTAAAAAACAGAAATTCTCATCTGTGCAACTCCCATGAACCACTATCAAGGATTTACCTATGAAAATCTTTTCTGTTTACTGAAACAGGGTTTTCGCTGTTATAACCTTGGTTGGTGTGAAACTCACAGCAAATCTGCTTTAGATCCTCATGTACCACACCTGGCATGAAAACACCTTTAACTAGGGCTTTTGCCAGGGTACAGCTCTGGCAGAATGCTTGCCTGGCACACAGAGACCTTCACACTTTCCATAAAGCCCCATATTAGAGAATATCCAAACACAAAAGATGGCACCTTCAAATGCTTCTGGATACATGGTGCACTGAAGAAGGCCTGCTTTGCAACTCTTGCTGCCTAGGGGATTTGCTCATCTCTTCCATCTAGGCCAAGTGACTTGCTCTGACACTATGTGGTATAGGTGATATTCCATGAGTTCCTGAGTCCAGATTTTGAAGGTACCCTTGGCATTTTGGTACTATGGACCACAATGACATAAGATTACATGGAGACCCTGCCATCCCACCTAGACCCAACAAATTTTCTAATAAAAGACAGAAAGCCCACATGACCCTTGCAAAGAAATCATTTAACCAACCTCAAAACTGTGAAAAGTCTGGACAGCAACAGGGCATTAACAAATTACCTAATCCCCACAGCATCACCTTATGGTGAAGGAAACAGACCTTGGATGGATAGTCTGCCAGTTATGAGTACTTAGCTGGTCTTCACTGTCACCCTGAATTGGTCAGTTCTTTCTGTTAAGGACAGAACCACCATGCCGAGCACTAACAGCATAATTGCTTCTATAATCTGCATAGGCAACATGTCCTGATTTGACCTAGTGCTATAACAAATGCATCCAATTCTGCTGAGTCTAAAATAACATTAACTCACTTCAACACAAAACAACCCAACAGCAGTTATGAAATTCACCCATTAACATTCTAACCAGCAACAAATAGCAACATAAATCCCAACAACCTATATCAGGGTCCATAGTATATATTTAATAAATCAGTTAGATAAACAAGTAATCTCTTATGTTTAATTATTTTCCTACATCTTAAATCACATACCAAAAAAGAAAAACTAGAAAGTACTCCATCTTGAGTAGTAAATCATAAGGGTGATTATTAAATAATCATTAAGAAATATACAAGAATGTGTTCTGATCTGTAAAAAATACCTCAATTGAAATTTAAACAAAATTCACATTTTATTTAGAATGAAATAAACTGTACAAAATTGATTTTATTCACCAAAAATAACAGTAATATTTTCTGTATTTTTTTTTAGATAAACCACAAAACATTTATTTTTGTAGGTTTTGCTTATAAATCATGACGAGGCAGTATACATAATCATGTAGAGACAGAAAACAGAGGAGTCAGTTGCCTGTTTGGATGGATGGCCTTTGCCTGTCTTCACCATGAAACAGAAGTGAACTTACCTGCCAAGACAGCTGATGAGAATGTGGGCTGCTCAACAAAGGAATGTAAACAGCAACAAGCAAATGGGGAGCAACAGTGTCCGGCTCTGCCATTCCCGTGTCCCTCGGAGGCCCTTTCATCCAGTGGAGCTGCCCAGATCTGCTTGCTGTGCTTATGAACTTCTGTAATTCCTGTGGTTATTGGGATTCCTGCCGCACAGTTGGATTTTGTTGGGGTTTTTTGTTTTGCTTTTGCAGTACTGAGGCATGAGCTTGAACATGCTAGGCAAGTGCTCCACTAAGCTAATTCCCCAGCCCTTGTTTTTTTGAGACAGGGCCTCACTATGTAGCTCAGGCTGGCCTAAAACTTTGGATCCTCATGCCTCTGCCTTCCAAGTGCTGCTACCACAAATTTTGAACACCTATCCCTCCTACACATCAGTCAGCAGTGTGCTGCATCGTAATATATTATAAGCTGTATCTCTCATAAAATTCATTTTTCAAAGACCTGATAACTCAACAGCTGACAACTGGATCCGCAATGATAATGTTATATCTAAAATGACTTTAACTAAAGCAACTCCAGAGTGCCACTGGCAGGGAGGCATTTGGTGCTTCCAATGCCAACTTCTGGAAGTACTGAAGGCATGAGAGTTCAAACGGGGGCCATTTAAATATGGGGCCTTACCAACAGCTAGGGATGCACTCAACTGGAGGTCTGCCAGGAAATAACTGGCCAACTATAACTTACAGCTTTTTTTCCAAACAGCATCATAAGACAACAGCCACTTTTAAAAATGTTTTAGGAATTTTCAATTGTTTCTGAATTATTTGTAGGAAGCTCGGACTTATTTGTATAGAGTTTGATATATGTGTCCACCATTAAATCCAGATCATGCTTTATATCAAAATTTATGTTAAGTAAAGCCAAGTTACTTGACCTCTGGTCTGTCAAAGTGTTCCGCAAATACGCCTTGAGACGCTTCCGTCCATTCTCATAGCGCTCATTCTCAACTTTCATCACAGGGAGGATGCACAGGACCTTCAACAAGGCGTAGACGTTGGGGAAAAACTTGATGTCAGGGAGGTGGAGGGCTTCATAAATGGTGGACGGGAGCTCGATGTCTTTCCCTCTGTGTTTCCACTTAATTCTCCAACAGTGAAGCTCAGCTGAGAGCGTGTCAGGATTGGGTAGGTCACTTCTGTACATGTCAGCATGGTGTTCTTCTGATGTGTTGAATTTGAGCTGCCCCATCACTGAGGGTACCAGAGACAGGCACTTCAGAGCTCTGAGGTGCTGTTCAGAAAATATATCTTTAAGTTCCTGAATAATATGCTCCACTGTTGGAACACTGAGGGTGTCTTTATAGTAACTCTCAGAGGTTAACTGAGATTCCAGGTTACCTTGCTGGGCCCTCCGGAATTTCCCTGGGAGTTTCATTTGAATGTCAAGTTTGGTTGCTAAGTTTGTGGCTTCCTCAAACCAAAACTCATGATAAACTTCAATATTCTCCATCACCTCATTAAGTGAATGTAGCACTGCAGTCAAGCTACTGGCTGCAAAGAAGACATCAGAAGTCTGTCCCTGGAGATTCTTCCCAAAGGCCCTTGTAAAAGATAACACATTTTTAAGAACAACAATGGTAACAATGAAATCAAAATCTGTCACCGCACTACAGAGTACAAATGCCCGTCCAGCTATACAGTTATTCCACCTAATATCTGTGTCGCTATTTATACCGTCTAAACACAAAACAAGTGCTTGTAGAAGATCCACTAAGATTTCAAAGGCGTCGTGCCTGCCTGTCCACTGGGAACGGCAAATTTCCTTCAGTTCTTTACCCCGCTCTTCACTATTCTGAAAAAGAACAGATATTACATTGTCAAGTTCTAAAAGCAGCTGTGGTGATCGGTGGAAAAAAGAACAGACTTCCTCAATCGTTCCCAAAGCCACAGATACCCCTATCACAGGGACAGACTTTGCCAACCACGCATTTAAGGCACAGGAAGAGCAGAGTGTGTAGACAGCTTGGGGATATTTTTCTAAAAGTCTGGAAGCAACAACTTTCATTTTAGAAGAAAATCCACTGGACACAATATAAGCCTGACCACGACAATACTCCATATTCAATCCCCACTTCTCAGTTATTGTGGTGTGAAATTTCACAGCCAAAATCTCTGCATCAGCTTCATAGGGCAGGAAGCCCACAAACTCCTCTCTCAGGTTATGCGCTTCATCAACAAATCTCACCAGCACAGGCAGGTGCTCTTCGCCTGCTATGTCCACCACATCGTCTGTGATGATGGAGAAGAAGTGCGAGTCTCTCACTTCCCTGAGTGTCTCCTCCCGGATGCAGCTCTCACAGATCTCCAGCATTTGCCTCTGCTGAGCTTTAGAGCAGAATAACGTGTTCACCGCCGTGGTCTCAAAGCGCTTCCGCAGGACCTCTTCTCCAGAATTGATTCGGCACTCCAGTAGCGCCTGAAAGTTATCTGGGGCAAAGAGGCCTTCTGGGATGTCATCAGCCTCGTGCCCGTCCAAGGGTATGTTCTGCTTTCCCATGAGAATCAGGATCTCAAATAAGGACTTGAGGTATTCTTTGTTCTCTTTCTCCTCCAGGGTTAAAGGTAACACGTCTCCGTCCTGCTGGTTCCCTGCTTCTGCACTGGGCTTCTCAACATGGCTGTTAGTTTCCTGTTCTTGTTCAGAAGCTTCCTCTACTGGAAAACAAAGAGTTTTACAGTCATGAGGACCACAAAAGACAAAACAGATTACTTTTGACAGGCTAAGTATTTAAATCTACAAACTCACTCATTCACCATTAGGGGAACAAATAAAAGAGACAAGTGCTGTGGACAGATGTTAATAAACAAACTAGTAACATAAACGACACAGTGCACACCATGAGAAGGAAGGTACATCCCTTTCTTCAGGCAGATACCATCAATCCCACCTGACAGTAAGGACAGTAAATAACTCCTCTAATGCCACAGATAAAATTACAAGGGCAGAAATGAAATCCAAGATTGACAGATGCTGCGTCTAACTGCTAAACCACTCTTCCATATGAAAGACAGCTTTACAAAAACCAATATAATACAGATTCATATAACAGGGGTGGGATTAATATTAGAGTATTAGTAAGTTCAGCCTAGTTTCTCAAATCTGGACGGAGAAAGTTCCTCTATAGTCATCTAAGTCAGTAATGGTCCCAGTAAGAGAATCATTTAAAAGCTTAGTTCTTAAAGTGTAGGTCTATGAGAAAGCCACCAAAAATTGTACAGCATCACTAGGAGGAACAAAAAACTGAACAGGAAGTTGCGTTTGATAATTACAAGAGCATGGGGTACATGGGCAAGGAAGGCACATCAGGAGGTTGGTATACACACTCCAGTCAAAGCACTAAGTGGCAGAGACAAGCAGCTGCCCGATACAGAGCAAAGTCTAGTGGGACTGAGACTGTGCCATCTGTGTTTCGAGGCATCCCAGCCTCTCAGAGCTCAGCAGGGCTCAGTGAGTCCAGGAAATATTTCT
Organism: Phyllotis vaccarum; assembly: GCA_033318265.1. Taxonomy (NCBI): domain Eukaryota; kingdom Metazoa; phylum Chordata; class Mammalia; order Rodentia; family Cricetidae; genus Phyllotis; species Phyllotis vaccarum. The sequence continues at coordinate 20,134,186 of JARWLC010000019.1, forward strand.
TCCTTAACCTTTCTCAGTGTATACGACTCCTCCTCTATTATATATACCACCCAGAAAAAAAGAGGTAATCCTGGATATCTGCTGTCCTTGCGGCTACCTTCTCTCTGCCTCCTTTATTCCTTCACGTTGATCAGCAAGCATTAAAATACAAATTTTATTGTATTGTTTCAAAAAGATGCTTAATAAAGCACAGAGAATATAAAGTGAAAACGCAGTCTCCTTTTGAACACCATTATATATGTGAATCACCACATGCTGTGGGAATATGTTCTAGAAACTTTGTATTACACCTACACACAAGTTCTTCCAGTTCTGGCCCTTCTGCCTACACAGTTGCCTTTCCCGGTCCAGAGTGCTCCATGGAAGCCCTGTCATGTTATCACCTAATTACAAACTCCGCAGAGGTTCCAACTGCTAGCTGCTCACAACCCTGCAAGTTCTGAATTCTGTGCTCTCTCCTCTGGGTCTTCTGTGCTCTCTCCTCTGGGTCTATTTGTTAGGCACCATAGGCTATCAGAATCCCTAACAACATCTAAATGAATGTGCTTACTTTGATATAGCAGCTTCTTTTGTTCTAGCATATGTTTATATAAAATAGCTTTCCTGTCTTTGTTGAGTCTGTCTCTTCATCTATGAGGAAGGAAAGTGTTATTACACCAGGATGATAGAATGGCATCAGCCAAAGCTTATGTGATGTGAGATGGTCTTCCTGTGTGCTGTGAATATGTGTTAGTACTATTGGTTAGTAAAGAAGCTGTTTTGGCCTATGGTGAGACAGCTTACAGCCAGGTGGGAAACACAAGCAGAGAGACAGAGGACAGATGCTGAGAGCCACCAGGGGAGCAAGAAGTAATGGAACACAGGTAAAGCCACGAGACACATGGAGATACGTAGATTAATAGAAATGGGTTAATTTAAGATCCAAGAGCAGGCCGGTGACAGCCTGAGCCATAGACCAAACAGAGAGTCTAATCTGATTAGATTAGATTAGAGAGTCTAATCTGAGTGATTATTTTTAAATGCTGTGGCACTGAGGGGCTGGGCCAGACAGAGTTCCAGCTACACTTAAGTTTACAGTAGCAAGATAAAGGAGAAGAAACGGTGTCAACTGGTAAGAAGAGAAACAACTTCTAGTCTCATCCTTTGATGGCACAGCTTACACATCAGCACCTACCAAGACTCTGTAACCACTACATCTAAGGTACCAGCTGCCTTTACAGACAAGGTCCATGAATGGAATTAGACTAGCTAGCTTTCCTGGAGCGCTCTGTGGCCAGCCACCCACCACACCGAGAGCACTTCAGAGAAGGAGCTCCCTCTGTTCTCTGTACATGGCAATGTGTACAGGACAACAATCCTTTGCAGATACAAGACAAACTAAGACTGTAGTCTCCAACAACTCCAGGCCACAGGACAAAGTCAACCACACTTTACATTCATGCTCAAAGGAAGTTTTGGATATAAAACATATTTATTTGCTCTTACCGGGTCAAGGCCTTTTAAGAAGGCCTTCAGAAGCTGAGTCATTAACACTATCACTTACTTTTTTTCTGTTTCAGTGTCCTGATTTCATCTTCACTCTAAAAAAGGGGAAAAAAATTGAAGACAATCATCTCTAGTAAATCATCTTAGACTTAAAAAAGCCCATTCTGAGCTAAATAAATAAATAAATTTCTCATTTAAGAGTTTAAGGGATTTTGTTACTGTTATTTAAAGAAAGTGTCTCATTGTATTCCACGGTGGTCTTGAACTTGAACTTCTGATCCTCTTGCCTTCACCTCCCAACTACTGGTTTATGTGGTGCTAGGAATTCATTCTTCCAGCTAAGCTACATGCTTAGCTCCTAAGAACATCAACTCTTGATGTGGAATACATTCTTCAAAGAAATGACAAGAAACCAAAACCTCATAATGTGTTTATGATTCCAAGCTTATAATAAAGTACTGTAAGAGAAAGCATATATATTTAACCTACTTCCTCCCTGAAGTTCCCTAACTGGACAAATGTGTGTTGATAAATGTTGAGTGATAAATGGGATGAAGGTATACCACAACACTTAGCATCAAATTCAAGAGAACACAATGGTCCTTCTTCCCAGTCTAACCCTAAAGATGTCCCAAAACAGGGAGGCTGCTGAACCACAGGACAAGCACCTAGGAAGCAGGAAGCGTCAGAGTCAGCTCAGAAGAAAAAGAAATACAGAGAATAGTCTGTGCCCCACACCAATGACCACAGGTAGACTGAAAGGACGGCCTAGACTTGTCCTTTACTTTGCTCTCAATATTCCAGTGTTTTAGTATAATCTACACTATCGGTAACAGGAAACCAACAGAGCCAATGAAAGCCAGAGACAGCAATTAAAGCACGGAGTGGAAGTGTGCCTGCCATCAAAGGCAGAGTACAGGGATGCAACAGCTGATGGAAAGGACAGCCGTTAAATGTAGCAATCATTCACGACCAATCCCAGAGAAGTGTGAAGGAAAAATAAGGAAGCAAAAGGAAGTGTGATAGTCCTGAGATGTAAAATGGTCATTAGACCAAATAATAAGGGAATGAAAACCCACTGTGTACACTACCTATGGCACTTGCTTTGTTTGTTGCTTGTTTTGTTTTTTTAATGGTGCTTGGAACTGAACCCAGTGTCTGTAAATGCCACACAAGCACTGTACCACTGGACTATCTCCCGGACCCTGTTCAATAAAATGTTCACAATAAAAAACTCCAGGAAGCTTTCAGGAAAAACAATGGATCACCTGAGAAAGCACCAGACTTCAATGGAGACAACATACAAGATCCTGTGGACCACAGCTGCACTGCCTTACATTTGAAATGAACAATGTGAGGTTTTCAAAATAAAAACAACCTCAAAGAACTAGGGAAGACTACAAAATACTGCCCGCTAAGCAGGGCAAATATCATCCTTCTAAACTGGCTTGGGATGCACATGAGCCAGAACATTCAGGAGGCTAGAAAAATTAAAACCTATCCCTCCCAAATCTAGAGAGAATAGTGTTGCTGCTAAACTACGGACTCTGAAAACACCACTGAAAGAGTTTAGGAACAGAAAAGGTGAGGCTTTAAAAACTTTAGATGAAGATCACAAACTTTTGGAAACATAATTAAATCATGTAAAGGAAACCAAAAATACTGGGCAGACAAACAAAAGCCCGGGGGACTTCACTGAGTCCCACCTAATTTTCAATCTCAGTGTCTGGAACATGAACATTTTTCTTGAAACAAAACAAGAAAATCTCTGAAGAGCTGACAGAAACTTGTCCAAAACTAGATAAGGGGCGCAGAGCGAGTTAGATGGCTTAGTAGGCAATGGCCTGGTCCTCACAAGCCCATCCAGAGCTCCCAAGGCAAAAGAGATTTATTCCTAAAATTTGTCCTCTAGTGTATACACACATGCTGTCATGGCATGTGTGCCTAATAAATAATTACATAATTGAAAAAAAAAAAAAACAAACACAAAACGCCTTTGTAGGGGTAATGTGTAAGTAATGGTGTTTACATAAGGCCAAAAAGATAACCAAGTCTCAGCTATCAGATCTGAAAGGTAGCAAAGGATTATTATACAACATTTTAAACAATAATAGTGAAATTCTCATCTCTAAAATAATCTAGATCTCAAATTATAACACTTGCCCTTTCTTTATTCCTTTGTGCTGAATTCTGGAAACAGGCCAATTTCATTTTCCTTGCTGCTCCTGGGCCCAGGAAAGCAATGAGCTGGTGACCTGTAATTAACAGCAGCACCCTTTGTCCCAAGTCAACACCTATCAACTGACTATATCTGGAGGAGCTTTTCCAATTTAAATAGCACCAAGACAGACTGTCTTAATAAGCACAGCACTCACTTCCCAGCATGCTAATGGGAGACACAGAATAACTCGGATGAACTGTTAACAAATGCTTTAATAGGATTGTGAAGAAACAGGAAAGCTGAAGAGCCAGACGTACCAATTCTTTTATTCGTTTTCTGTGTCTGCTATGTGGATTGTTCAAGTGACTGGTGAGATCAAATATTGTTGGTATTGCATTATCTCGAAGAACTGTACGATAAGGACTCTGAAAAAGAAAATGTATCAATTCAGAGAAGGTTTTTCAAAAAAAAAAGGTAAATAAAATACTACATTTATGAACTTCTTTATCTTTCTCTAAAGTACAGATTTGCAAACGCTGATGTCTTTCTGGAGATCTTATCTATTCTGTTCTTTTATTAGCTAACAAATCTACAGGAATCATAGGTCTCCCAAATTATCTATGCCCTTTTATATTCAATTAATTATAATGCTCCCTTCCTTACCTGCCATTCACTCCACTGTTGTTAGAACTGAGAAATATCAAGGCACAGTAAAAAAACATTAACTTGACCAATGACTTTTTAGACTCCATTTTCTTGTTCTAAATAGGAGTCAGGTGTCTGGTCAACGTTCTCCAAAATGACATTATTCACATACTAAGGATAACAAAATACACAACCACAATTCTACCAACACTCAATTGGGCATTTCTAAACTCCCCACTTGTCCCATTGATCTTATCACTGAAGAAGCATCTTTCTCTGCCCTGCCAGCAGCTGGACCTAAACCTACATGGGGATAGTCTTCCACAGTGAGCCAAGAGGACATCAATTAAGGAGAGTAACTAATAAACAACTATCATTCCCACTAGCTAGTCCGGAAGGGACAGGTTTATTTCTCCCCTCAGTTACAGAGAAACACACAAAGCACACTTCATTTGAGAGAACTTGCTTGGCAGTAGTGATTATTTCAAAACTGACCTCTCTAAATCTTTCACCTTGGTAAGGGAGGTTGGGAAGATAGGACAGGAAAATATAAGTGAAACACACACCTTGAATTCCTTCCAAAGAGGTGCTCAATTATTAATGTTTTCTAATTCAGTTCCACATGTCACAGAAAACAAAAGAAAGTCTGTTTTATTATTAAGCATACTTAATTTTTCGGTATGTTGAGACATAGTCTCACCATATTGCTCAACTGGGCTTCAACTCATGATCCCATATACCTCTGCCTCTTGATTGCTGGGATCAGAGGTAAGAACCACCATGCCAAGCTGAAATCTTTTGTTTTTAGAGATAGGGTTTCTCTGTGTAGCCTTGGAGCCTGTCCTGGAACTCTAGACCAGGCTGGCCTTGAACTCACAGAGATAACCCCTGCCTCTGCACCCTGAGTGCTGGGATTAAAGGTGTGTGCCTTTAATATAATTTCTTAATACTTAGCTTCTAAACTGAACTACAAACTCTGAGTCCACCAGGAAGTTTGGGTTGAAATTGGTATGGACAAAGTTACACCTTTGTAAAGCCAGCTTGACTACAGTTCCCTTTACTCCAAGGTGGTGCCCATTGCAGAGAAAGCTTAGTCACTGTCTGGAAGCAGGCTTTTCATGGGAAGATGATGAGGTACTGGTTAAATAGCTTCCAAAAACCACCCCATAGCATGTGCTAGACCCTTTCAGAGCAAGCAGGCTGAGAAGCCCAGATATCAGGGGTGACCTGAAAAGGCCAGGGAGGTCTAGTGATCTCCTTTCAGAGATAGCCCTATGTCCCCTACTTGAGTCTTTCATCTTTCTCATTAAGCCAAAATCTCAAAATTAAACACAGTCAACATCAAATGGGTGACTAGGGAAGGATGAGACATTCTAGAGAGTTCTAAAAGTTCAAATGAGAGACAAAGCAAAGATGAGAAAAATCAGAATATGAATGAAAAACTGAGATAGTCTGTATTCATTCATAAATTTACATGTCAGAAGGTTATATCTAACTCACATGGACAATTCTAACTCCAGATTACCGCTCAATCTCTGCTAATCTAAAGGAACTAGACTGATCTTACTCTAGCACCAAAGATAACAAAAGTTCTGGCTTTGACAGAACTACTCATGTATGTTAACGAGATCTTAAATGTCAAACTAATGAAGCCAACAAGCTCCCACATTTCAATACGATTATCATGTAAGCCAGCTTTCAAGCTCTACACAAGCAGAAAAAACATTTCTTACATTTGGGTTAATTTCCTCAAGATGAAAGAATCATTTGGGAATTAAAAAAGCAAAACTAGCTAATCTTTCTATTCCATACTCTGAATAAAACCTGACACATTAGCGAGTTATATTAAATTTCTCAAATTAATCATGCTGGAATTACACAGTTAAAAGATATTTACTATAGTAAAATAAAAAAGTAAAAATGCATGATTTGTGCATTTTAAAATAGTTTGTGATATTTTAACTGAATGTCAAGAACACAAAAGTAGTTTGCCTTTAAAACATATGAAACCTTTTGGCTGAATATGAAACCTTTTGGCTGATCAGTATAATTCTTGTAACAAAGCAAGGTTTAAAAGAAAAAAAAAAACTTAAATTTTTGTGATTAAACTGTTGAACTGGAATTAGCCCACCTCTCAATGACTTCACAAGTATCTGTTTCAATTAATATTGAGAAATAAAATAACCCAATCATTCTTAGGTTTCTAATGCCTCTGCAAAAATGTATCTGAAAAATACCAAAATAAATTGCTGCATAATAATATATAGTGTACCTTCAAGTCAAATTTATGTTTGGGATAGATCCAAACCTAATACAAAACGTTAATTATACCTAAGGAAAAACACTATGGATTTATCAAACTCTTAATTACTAGTTTCAATGGTGGTTCATACATGTCAAGCTGCTTTTATGAATGACAGCAGTAACAGAATCCTAGAATATTAGAAATCTTAAGATTTTGGTCTGGGATCTCTTTAGAAATGAGTCCAGAAGGGAAAGGTCTGAGTGTAAGAACATCTTTACGTTAACTGTGAGATATCAATTCTTGTTCTAGTCAGCTCTTAAAAATTAAGTGTTGGTTCTTAAGAGGATATTCAAGTTGGTTCTTAAGAGGATATTCAAATCATGAGCACCAAGAGCATTATTCCTAGATGAGACTGTCATTCACAAGAATGCTCTAGGGGCTGGGGCTAACTCATCTGTAGAGCACTTGCTTAGCATTCAGAGGGCCCCAGGTTCTATCCCTAGAACCACATTAAAACAAGCAAACAAAAAACCCAAGGAGAACAGAGAAACCCTAGAAAAGTTGCTTGAAATGAACAGCCACAGTATTATACACTCACATTCTCTATAAGTTTAAAAGTTGTTACCTCTAGTAGAAAGAGGGGAATAAGGCATCAGGAACAGAGGGGTTTAAAGTCAAATTTTTGAGAATAGGTAATACTACTGAACTCCAAGCCTATCTTTACTTAAATGGTAGGGTATATAGGTAGACATTCCAATAAAAATTTACACTGCAAACCAGACATAGCAAGAGAGAAAGAGAAAGAAGCCAAGCTGGTGATTACTTACAGTTCTACAGATCATAGAGGTCTCAAAGTGTTTGGCACATAGTCGATAATGTTTATTTAGTTGATCAGGTGTTTTATCTTCTAAGTCTGCTCTCCTACAATTTTCAACCCACTTCTGGCATCTATAAATAAAACCAAAATATAAAGTCAAAGTTTAAATTTTAGCATTTGAGCTGGGCATAATGGCACACACCTATTATCTCAGTACTTGGGAGGTTGAGGCAGGCGAAATCTTCGTCTGAGACCAGAAAATTCGCCTCAAAACATTAATCGGAACCAAGCATGGTTTACAGGTCTTTAATCCCAGCCCCCAGGAAGCAGAGAAAAGCAGATCTTAATGCTTTCTAAGTTGAGACCTCAAAAGTCAACTACGAGGAATCAGTGAGAACTCCAGCAGCAGCATGGAAAGCCAACATGGAACTCAACCCACAAGGCAACAGCCCATCCATTTCCTTCATCTGAGTGGATCAAAGAGGAACACTGCAAAGACTAGCAAATACATGTTCTACAAACTATAGTACCTCACAGAAGCATGAAGGACAGTCCGTTTGCCTTATTACAAACATGATTTAGTACACATAATGGTATATGTACAAATGTAAAAGAAGCCTCCAAGAACAAAAAGATGGCATCTGTACAGTCTATTACACAGGAAGTATCAAGGTAAACACGTGTCTAGTGCTTAAGATTTCAGAAAATCTAATGTTTACCAAGCACTCACGAAGGGCTAAACACTGCTCTTTCCAAAGGTAAATACAGATGAAGAAACAATCCTTTAAATATCCCCCAACAAACTGTATTTCCCAATCTTTCTTATGTCAGTAACTGTCTTACGTTAAAACTCTCAGGAATCTAAGAGAGATGGTTCAGTGCATGAAAGCACTTACTGTACAAGCACTGGGATGAGTTCAGATCACTGCACCCACATAAAAAGCTGTGCCTGCAACTCCAACACCATGGGGAGGGGAGACAGGAAGACTGCCTGGGCTTGCTGGCCATTGATCTGACTACAGGTTCAGTCAGAGACCCTGTCTCAAAGAAAGGAGGCGAGTAGAGCAGGGCACCTGTGTACCTACAATATCTTCATACACATACATAACCTTGGGAGTTACCCTTGGCTGTTTTCTCTTTTAACCCACATCCAAACTATTAGTAAATCGTGTTGGCTTCACCTCGGAATCTTATCTAGAACACACCAGTGCACCTCTTCCTCCTCTTCCGATACGGATTACTCAAGTCTTTCGCTCCTGGTCTCTTTTCACTTTCGCTCCCTACAATTAACAAACAGCCAGTAATTCTGGTAAGAACTCTAAGCTTTGACTTCTCTCTGTGGAGAACAAATTCATAAACCATCTGACTCCCATATACACCTCATCAGCAAGCACACCTTGACTTCACCCTTCCTGTTTCCAGGTCTCCTAAGATACTTCATGGCTGTCTCCTGCCCTAATTCAACTCTTAGCTCATGTTCACTGTGGTGAGACTTTCTTTTTGTTCCCTCTGTTTAAAATAGCAATTGTGCCTCTCTTGTTACCATTTTTTTTTTTTTAAATGAGTGAGACAAGATCTCACAATTGTTGCCCTAAATGACCTGGAACTTACTTTTACTCAGGCTGGCTTTAAAACGCAAGCTAATTCTCCCTGCCTCCTCAGAGCTGGGATTATAGAGCATATCACTATGCTCGGGTTCCGGGCTATACGCTTTTCTTTAAAAAACAAAAACCCCTATTCATTTATAAGCATGAGTGTTTTACATTAAGCGTGCCTGGTACACACAAAGGCCAGAAGAGGTAATGCATGAGATCCCCTGGAAGTCAGTCACCTGATGCGGGTTTAGAACCCAGGTCCTCTGAAAGCTCAGCAAGGGCTCTTCAGTGCTAAGCCATCTTTCCAGCTGTTTCCTGGCTACTGTTAAATCCTTCCAACCCCTGCTGCCTTTTTCTTCAGGGTCCTTCTTCATTATTGGGCACACTACTGTAAATATTTTACTTGCCAATTTCCCACCACTTGAACGGAACCTCTGAGAGCAGGGACTTTCACTGGTTCCCGTGTTACCCACCCCCTGTGCTCAGACCAATTTCTACCAATTGTAGGCTTTCAGTAACTATTTTTCAACTAGTAAAAAGCATGCTACATGACAACGCTTGTTGACAGATCTGCTCCCTCCATGGACTAGGAGCTTTTTGCGGTCCGCGATAGCACTCAGAGTTCCCAGCACCTGACACGAGTACTCCAACCGCGGCTTAATCACTTTCTTTAAATGTGAATGAACCAACAAGAGAGCCCGGTGAAACACCTGCAGCCTATCACACTAAGTCCCTACGTCTCTCAAAGTACGACCCAGAGTAGGAGCTACCCCGAAGGGAAAAGTGAAGTTTCGATACCTACTCCCACACCCTAACACGCATCCTCTGTGCTCCCCACAATAACCAAGTAAGCAACGAGTAACGGTCTGCATTTGAACACTGCGATGACACGTCCGAAGGAGGCAGCAGCTATGACTTGATTTAAGATCAAAGAAAGTGGCCCGACTCAAGACAGAAACACTGTCCTTTAAGAGACAGGTGACACGGGGGAAGGCAGGGCCCCAGAAAACACACCCCGGGAGTCCTATCCTTTCTTTGACAGCTAAGGGAACGAGTCGGGCGGCCGAAGGCGCTAGGCGCCCACTTCAGCCGCTTTCGCGCCCCCGGGTGGCACCCTTCAGCCAGGTCCCGGAGAGCGCACGTGCGCCGAGGTCCCCGCCGTCTCCGCGCCCAGCTCACCTGGCCGGATCCCGAGGGAACCTGAAGAAGGCCAGGTCCGACTGCGTGCTCTTCCGTGTGCAGTTGGGGGCAGCGCAGAAGTTCGGCATGGTCGCCCGGCCACCGGCCGGTCCAGCCCTCCCCTCCCCGCCTCGTCAGGGCAGCACGGCCGCCCCTCGGGGCCGGGGAGGGGAGCTGGGCCGGCCGGCCGGCCGGCTCCGTAAGGCCGCGCGCGGAGGAGGGGCTGGCTCGCGAAGCCGCGAGGGGCAGGAGGGGCGCGCGGGCCGAGGCCGGGCTGGGGCCGCAGCTCCACAGTGCTGTGAGCGGCCGGGAGGATTTACCGCCGCCGCCACCGCTGCTGCACCTCCAGCCCGCCCGGAACGCTGCCGCCTCCTTCCCACAATGCACCCTGGTGCTCGGGGGTGCCCTCTCTTCTCTCAGCACTCCTCCCCCGCCCTCTTCGCCGGCGACCTTTCCCGCGGGTGGGCATGCGCACCCGAGCACGCCCGGCCGGGTGTGGTGGGGAAGTGGCAGGGCCTGGCGCGGAAGCCTCAGTACGCATGCGCACAAACCCAATCCGCGCGAGGGATGAATTGCGCATGCGGCCTAGCCTCCTGGGACTTGAGAGCAGAATACGGAGCATCTGCGGTGGGTTTGTTGTGTACCGGTTTCTGCAGGTCTGAACGTTACACCATGGCCACATCATCCCTTCTTGTTGCCACTGTGTATGCGTCCACTGTATGAGTCTCCATAGACTCTTAGGGCCACAGAATCAGGACGATCTTGGTGACTGATTTGCAAACCACGCACGGGTTGGAGGCAAACATGGATTGTAGAAGATTTAATTTTTTCCAGCTTTTCCTCTCAGTTACTCTGTGACCCGGCTGGTGCGCAAATTGCCAGCCCCACACCTCGACTAGGCCCTAAGGGCTAAAACTCAGAAAAGCAATAACTTCCCTGGTGGCTTCCAGAAGGGCAGGAATAGCGAAATGATTAATCCAGAAGCGCCCTAGAGATTGCTACCTCTGGTTTCTCACAGTCCTGACCTGATAATGTTCCTGTATAGCTTAATGCCAAAATGAGTGATCGCTATTTAGAACAAAGGATTAGTATCAAGTTTTGCATGCAATTGAACAAGTCTGCAAGTGAAACCCACCATCTTTTGAAAGAAGCCTACAGTGATGAAGAGATGTCGAGGGCTCGAAAGTAGGGCGGGAAGATGTCCTAGATGATACATGAAGTGGTCGTCTAGTCAGTCACCCACCCACAGGACGGATGAAAATATCCAGAAGGTCAAGGACTTGGTTTGTTCAAACAGGCAGAATGGCGGCTAAGATTTACATTTAAATAAAGAAACAGACTCATTCCAGAAGAAAACTTAAACACGAGAAAAATGTCTGTCAAGGTTATAGCGAGTATTTTGAAGGATGAGCCTAAATTTGAGAAATTTGAATTTCTACCTGACAGCTCAAAGGAGAATTTGAAAGCTAGCTTGTATGTGAGTGAAAAGACAAGTTCTGAAACATGGAGTCATCTGCAGCAGAAAGCTGGTGGTGACATGTCTGCCTGTGTCAAATTGAGAATCCACACCCCCACCCCACTCCAACAGCCAGCTTCTGCAGGGGACATCCTCAGCAAGCACTCACATCCTGGTGAAATGAGCCTGAGGGAGCTGAACCTGACCAGGAAGTTGTCCCCATCTGCTTTCTGTCTTTATGCTCCTCCTTCGAACTTGGCAGGGTCCACCTGCATACTGAATTATCCTCCTTTGCACTTGGCAGGGTCCACCTGCAGTACTGAATTATCTTCTTGCTCTTCCTCACCATCTTAGAGGGCTTGTGGCTGTTGACTTCCCGTTCTAGCTTGTTCTTCATTTCTGTAACTTAACAAGTTCGGAGCTCTCCAGTGCCTGCACCTGAGCTTGGGGCTTGTCCTGCCCCTCATGCTGTCCAGGGAATCATGCCAGTGAAAAGCAGGGGTAGGAGTTCTGTGCCAGGGGAGATATACTCTTCTGAGGGGACTCCAAAAGAAGCCCTACAGTTTCAGCCTGCTTCACAGTAGGGCCTGGGTGGTGTGATACAGAAGAAGGCAGCATTGCTAGTTTATTGAGTGGTTTAATCTCGCTCAAGTGACTCAGTTGGCTTCCAGTACTTCCCACACAGAGCCCTCCTCCCCAGACAGGAGAGCTAAGTGTGTTTCATTCTCCTGTGCTTTAGACCTCCATTGCTTTGGATGTTCCTTTTGCTGAAAGAGGAGTGTTTGGCCCTAGAACATTTAAACCCTGAGATCCAGGCGAAAACCATGATGTCACCTAAAGTAAGGTGATTCCTCAGGTCCTCCTTCCTTAAGGATCTGTGATCCAGCGCCAATTCACACACTGCAACATTTATTTAGTAACTGAAGCTGAAACAGCCGAGGTCAGGTGTTTTCTTTAAACATCCCGATGGGAAGCTCTGCAGTGAGGGTAGATGGTGTTTATGGAGGAGGGGCTTTTTAAAATGATGTCCACGAAGAAGGATGAAACAAAGGGCTGGGAGTTAGAGAAGGATACCCAGCACAGAATGAGGCTTGGAACCTGTGCAAATAGAAACTGATGACACTCTTAGAGTTAACATATTAAAGTGGCGGGGGAGGGGTATTGGAGACAGTAATTTGAAACATGGGGCTTCCTCTCCTGTGTCTTTAATTTTATGCTAGTAGTTTATAAATTGCTACCCCTACGTCTTTGGGTAGGTTTATAATAACTTACTTATTAGTGTAGCTAATTGGACCTCCCAAAAGCAGGCTTTACGAATTTAAAGTCTCTTCATTCCTTTCTGCCAGAGTTCATGGAGTGAAACTTGTCTCAGGTGGGTTCCAAGTATCCCATTCAGACTGAAAGCATCTCAGAATGTCTCAAAGGGGGCAGAGGAAAGGGAAGCAACAGCATCCTACAGCACTGGCCAATGTCTGCCTTACCTAAGGGGTCTGACACACAGTGATCCTGCTAAGAAGTAAATGATACTAGATAGTTATACCCAGCACTGTTTAACATTATTGTCTCTCCTTTCAACGTTTCAAGGCCAGGCTTGGCAGCACATACCTTTAATCACAGTTCTGAAGTTCTTGAAAGCTAGATCTTGTCTCACAAAGATGTTACCTAACAAAACTCTTAAAAAAGGGACTGGAGAGATGGCTCAGCAGATGAGAACACTGGCTGTTTTTCCAGAGGACCTGGGTTGGATTCACAGCAACCACATAACAGTTCACCACTGTCTGTAGCTTAAGTTCCAAAAAATCCAATATCCTCACACAGAGATACATGCAGACAGAACACCAATTCAATGCACATGTGCGCGCGTGCGTGCGTGTGTGTGTGTGTGTGTGTGTGTGTGTGTGTGTGTGTGTGTGTGTGTGTGTGTGTGTTAAAAAAAACTTTAAAACAAGTAGCAGCTTACAGCCTCCCACCTGCTTGTAGTTCTGAGACATCCCTCTTTTAGATCATTAAACCTTCCTCTGAGATGAAGTAACTTCTGGTTCCTCCACGATTGCCACCAAGGACAATGCATCGTAGAATGTAGTTCCTACTACTGCAATATTTTTAATAAATGTATTGATCTTCCCTGGTCTTTCTTGTAATCACTGCAGAATAGTGTGTCCGTGGGACAGAGAAGGACCCACAACCACAACTTTCAGGTCAACATCTTACTTTATTTTGGTCTTTTGAGACAGGATCATTGCCTAGTCCTGGAACTCACAGAGATCCACCTGTCTTGGCCTCCCAAGTGCTGGGATTAAAGGCAGGTGCTACCACTCCTGGCTCTCACTTATTAAAAACAGATCCTGAGAGAAGTTATTTTTGGATCTATTTCATCCTGTAAATAGGGTTAGAATGAAGGTGGCGGTGATGCTGGACTGAGACCCATATTCCCATATTGGGATAAAAGGTACCAGGAGTAAAATGGTCCCAGTTAGGGTTTAGACGCAGAATACTCAGAAGCAATTAGGTTGGTGAACTCAGATTGTTCTAAGTGGTTTCCAAAAAGAACTTAATTTATTACCTCAAGTCAAGTCCCATATAGTAGTCAGACTGAACTGCCATTTCAACCTGTTACTCCTTTGCAAGGCTTTCCCAGAAATATTCGGCAGTGGCAGGACGCTTCAGATCTGGGGGAAGTAAAATTACTGCCATAGCTTCAGGCCAGAGCAAAGCACTTTCATATGGCTATACAGCATCACTGAGCCAAGGATAGAGCATGGGCTCCTAGGTGACAGGAGAATTCCTGCCCAGCAGGGCTCTTTAGGAGCCTACCATCGCTGACTCAAACTTTGTCCTGGTCTGCACCTACTTCACAGGTATCTTGGGTTCCCCGTCCTATAGACTCAGATCCAGCCAGGACCTGATACCTCAGTGTTTTCTCCTGCTTCCTTCAGAGACTTTATTGTCTTCTAGTTTGCTATTGATTCTCTGAATATCTGTTGCTTGTTTCCTCATTCTGGGCCACACCTCCAGGTGTGGCTGCTTTGGGCGTTTGTTGTGGCAAGCCTTGAATTTAAGGTATGTTTTTCCACTCACACAACTCTCCTTTCTGATCTTCGGATCTTTCTTCCTGCGCCCGACTAAAGCTGTGGTCTGATTGTAGCGGGCAGTTTCTGCTTCAGCCTTGGCTCCAAATGGTCTGCAGGAGTGGGATGGGGAAGTACCATATGTGGGTGAGAGGCCAAACCCTCTCACCTTTAACAGTCACAGTACAACTGGCATTACCAGTTTCTCAAGGATCGGTTACCTCTGGTCCTCTGGTCCCTAGAATCATGAAGCCTTTTCAGAGGTGTAACTAGTCCCATCCCCCCAGCAACCGTATTTTTCCCTGGCTGGAGGTCAAGCCTGGCTTTCTGTGACTGTCAAGAGAGGTGGCAATCTGCATACTTTGACTCATTCTCAGGCTTAATAGTCTGAATCGACAGTTGATCTTGCTCCCCACTCTTACCTTCACCCCTCTTCTGACTCAGAGTCCGTTCTGAGCTACTGTATTCTGTGTTACTGCCTATAGTTCAAAGGGAACAGATACCTTTACAAAGGCACCATCTCATCACTGATTTTTGTCTACTTCTCCATCTCTCATCACCTTATCCTGCATCCTGTCCCATCCAAAGTAATGAAATAAATCATTATCTTTGTTTTGGGCAACACTTCGTTAGGTTTTTTTCTTCTTGTTTGTTTGGTTCTTTGTTTGGTTTCTCCATGTAACAACCCTGGCTGTCCTAGAACTTTCTTTATGGGCCAGGCTGATCTCGAACTCATAGAGGTCCACCTGCCGATGCCTCCCAACTGTTGGGATTAAAGGCATATACCACCACTGCCCAGTTTACTTATTCATTTATTTTTAGTAATATTTTTAAACAATCTTTTACAACATTTTTAGTCAAAAGTTTACCAAATCTTTGACTGGGGAAAAAAAAAAGATGAGGATGGTTCTTTTGGAATGTTCTGGATTCTGTTCCTGCGAGTTGTTGAAATGGTAGCGTCAAGATGAACAGAGTAGTGCACACCAACCACCTCAGCCCTGGGGAGGCTGAAGCAGGAAAAGTGTGGTTCAAATCCAATTTGGGCAACATAGCAAAGACCCTGTGTCAAGAAAGAAAAAAGAAGGAATTTATTTAAGAAGAAAGGTTTTTCTAGAGTGTTCCTTTCAGATCCACTTCTTGTTCTTAATCCTCATTTGCTATGGCAATGCCTTGAAATGGATGGAAAAATGACTTGAAGACCCTTAGGAAAAGAGGAGAGTGCTACTCGAGAGCTACCACTGCTGCCTGCTGTTTCCACACACTGTTGCCAGCATGCCACGCGCCTGCTCACTCTGCACTCCAGCGGATGCTTCAGTTTGATCGGCTGTCCTTGGTCTTCTAGGCTTTTGCATCTTATCCCAGGATGGTGTTCAGTGGTCTCTGCCTTATTGGATCCTAGTATTTATGGTGCGAGTTGTATCACACTTCATCCCGTAATAATATCTACAAACATCCCGATAGGGACTTGTCAGTTGTCAGCAGACTGTACAGGAAACACATCGTGAGCCACCCACTCTCTTAGTACAAAGCAGACGTGACTCATATGGAAGCAGATGAGTGTGGCTGCACACCAGTGAAACTCTATAAACGAATCCTGGAATTGGAAATTCATGAAATATTTTGATTTCCTTCCCCAGCCATTTTAAATGCAAAAAAATAAATAAAAATAAAAAATTTAAATGGAGACCAGAGAAAAACTAGTGGTAGGCCACGTTGGCCTGTGGCCTATAGTTTGCCTGCCCCAGTCTAGTGTCCATAAAATGAAAGGTGATTAATTGTTTCTAATAATTTTGCTCATGCAAAGTTAGTCTGGCATCGTCTCACAACTTACTCTCTAGAAAATGTGGCATATTGGAAAGAATATGAGACCAGGAAAGTGAACTCAGGCTTGACCACATTCCGATTCACAAAATGAGTTTTGTTTGGTTTTTCACTAAAAACGGTGTTAAACAAGTACTGTCTACATTATTCCTGAGATTCATCTCAGAACCTCTTTGGCAATGCTGAAAACGATGTCAAATTATAGCAAGTAGTAAGAAGCTGCACGCTAGTCATTCCAAAAGTGCCTTGACCATGAGCAGCACCGAATACATTTATGTCATCACTTCTTAAAAGATGTGCTGTAGAGGTGGCAGATGTCACCAAACTATATTTTTTGCATGCTTATTAAAAATAACTATGTAGAGATAGTTGTGACTGGTGCTGGGGTGTGCCATGTTGGGTGAGTTTATTTTTATTTATCCTAAATAGATCTTTACTATGCTGCCTTTATTGAAACTGCTTTTCCAGTGCAATGGTAGAATTTCATGGATTGAGCCAACCTTTACAAGAGTGTTTGATCATTGTTTCCCAGATACCAGCAGTGACCAATCACACGGCAACCATCTGAAAGAAGAGTCTGTGTTAATTTATTCAACAGACGTTTATTGAATAGTGCATGTGCCAGGTACTGTCCTGCGAGCTGGAATACAGCAGTGGATAAAAGTGATCCAAGCCTTGGATTTGGCCATCCGAAATCTGATTGTGTTACTCTCCACTGCTGAAAACTCACACTAACTCACTGTTAACTGCAAACCTGGAAATAGGGATGACCTTTGCCATAGGCCTCTGCCAGAAGTCAGTGTACCTCTCCAGCGTCATTAATAACCCAAGGACTGTGTGTTCCACTTAAATTTTATTATCCTTTACAAAGATCCATATTGGTAGAAAAAACACGCTGGCAATGTTGGAAGTGTAAATTGGCAACAGCTTTCTGAAAGGCAATTTGGCAGTATCTGTGGGGAGCTTTGGAAATGTTTGTATCTCCCGATCCTCTAAGTCCATTTCTGGGAATCTGTCCTAAGGAAACAGCCTAAAATATGGGCAAAATTTATGCCTAATAATCCGAAAGCCCAACAGTAGAAGTTAGTTAAATAAATTGTAGTCTGACTATAATAGGCTAGTATGCAGTCATGCTAACGAAGAGTATTTAACAGCATAGTGGAAATGCTTCAGATGTTTTAAAAGAAATAAAGAATTATATGCATACATCCATTTTTTTAATGACTAGAAAAGATTTGTTAACTTTTGGGTGTTGAAGTTTAATTTTTTGTTTATATGCTTTTAATAGATATTTCTTTAAAATTAGTACAACAATTAAAAAAAAATAGCACCAAAAGTTGGCAATGGTGAGATTGAGGCTCCGTCACAAAGTTGATCCATGAATATTAACTGGCTTAGTCGCATGGAAGCTTCATAGTACTGTGCTGGCAGCCAGAATGGGATAGAAAGGAAAAGGACCCCCCCCCAAGGCGTGTGATTAGAACCCTTACAAAATGCCAAAGTGGTTATGAGGACAGGTGCACACTTCTAGTATGTGGCCCTTAGGTAGGAAAAGAGAGACTTTCTGGAAAATTCTTGAGCCTCCCACAGAATTTCTTTAGTGCTAAAAATAGTTTTCAATTAGCTAATAAGCCTATCACCACCCATATATAGCAGGGCACCCAAGCAACATGGCTGTGAGCTGTAATATTTATTCTACATTGAGAAAACAGTGTGCAAATCATAAGACATTTCACATTGCAACTTAATGAACTCTTGAGGTTCAAAAACGTTATTTTATTGCTGTCTGGAATACATAAGACATGTTCCAGATATACATGCAACAATATAAATGTGTCCTGTACATAACTGTGTTGTGGTATTTTTAAAGATTTAACTCTAATTATTTGGAGGTAGGTGTGTGAATATAAATATGGATGCCAGCATTGGGGGATGGTGCTGAAGAGGGTGTCAGATCCACTGAAGCTGTTTGTGAACTCCCCGCAGTGGTTGCTTGAAACTGAACTTGGGTTCTCTGCAGGATCAGTAGGTACCCTTTATGTCTTTATCCCCTATGCTATAGGAGCTGAAGAGACAAACTAGGTAGCTAATGTCTACCACAGATGAAATTAACATGTACACTTCATTGCTATAGTAAAGTATTAAAACATTATCACCTTAGTAAATTTCCAGCCTTCAAACGTGTACACAAGGTAAAAAGCTCCCACTTAAGAGTTGTATAGGTTACAGATGCCTTGAACTGCATGAGTTCCTTAATATCTACATGTTTATCCCTCTGGGTATAGAAAGAACAGAATGGGGTTCAGGCTTTGATTCTGGCTTCTCAGCCAGCTATGGGGCTGGGAAGTTCATCTACTCTCTGAGTGCCTCCATTACTCACATGTAAGAGGGAAAGAATACTATGTAGCTTATGGCGTTGCTCATTTCTCTAATTCAGCAAATACCCAGAGCATATGGTAAGACAAAAAAGTCTGTGTGGACATACATCTAAGTGAGGGAAATGAGTCAAAAACAGTAGTATCTCTGTGGTTATTAGACATGTGGTTATTAGACACTAAGTAGCAGGAGGCACAGGGCAGGAGACCTTTGTCTTTTCTGCCATTGTGGAGAGTATTGAGGAGCTGTCAGGAAGACATTTTCCATGATGGGAGAAAGCAACAGACAGTGGGACCCGTTTACTACTGCATTGTCCCTGGCCTGTGACTACCTAAGCTGGCTTTTGCTGGAGACAAATTCTTACATGTCCTGTGATTCTTACAGTGTACTTCCAGTGTGGCAAATTAAAAATGGCCTTTTCTGAGCTAGTTCTTAAAGCAGGTGTTAGGTCCACAAACGTAGTGTTGTTTGCCCTCTATGCACAACATATACGATCATTTTAATGGTTATTACTCTTCAAGAAAAGCCACACTCTACATTCACACCAGACCGTGGAGAAGCAAGCAGTGCTTGCAGCGTTAGAAGAACTGGCCACTGTGTTATCTATGGGAGACCAGAGTGTTGACAAACACCCAGACAAGGCTTTACCTTGTGGTTTGTTGATGCATTTTTCTTGTCGAAAATTTAAAACATTAAGAAATGCTTACAGAAACAGCCAGAAACCCCTGGCACTAGAAGCCTTTACTAACCCCATCCCTTTCTCGGCTTCTTCCCTCCAAAATATCTAGCAAAGAGTCATTTAGTGAATTTCTTTGGGCCTGGTCGGTGCTAGACAGAAGCTATAGTCTTTGCCCTTACCTACTGCCTTGCTCTGTGGAGTGGAGGGAAAGAACCAAAGGTGGAATGTACCCACTATGGCTCTTGCCTTAAGACTAATCTTTCCCAGAACACAATTATAAGAACCCAACTTTTACAAAGAAAACAAAGTTGGAATCAGCACATTTAAAATAATTATATAAGTGAGCAAATGGGTGTGTAGAGGCCAAGTATACAGTGGAATGGTAACTGTTCAGCTCATGCTATCACTAGTTTCTCTTAAGATCCAGGGCCCCCAAGCACTGTCCACAAGGAGCTGGTTTTAAATATTATCTCCTGGAAGAAACTAGACATGGCCTTCACTTTAAGAACCTAGTAAGTGGGGCTTATTAGATAAAGGGCCTGTTGCCAAGCCTAACAACTTGAGTTTAATCCCTGAAACCTCCATAATGGAAGTAAAGATCCAACTCTCACAACTTAACATCTGACCTCTACATGTGGGCCATGGCACAATTATCACACACACACACACACACACACACACACACACACACACACACACACACGGGGGGGGGGGGGTGGTTAATAAAAGCTCCAAAAGTTTCAAATATAAGAGGGATCTACCCACAATCAGTCTAGGAGGATCAGACAGTGGTAATTTACACCTTTAATCCCAGCACAGCACAGGGAATATCCCAAGAGTGGTGACCTACACCCTTACTCCAATCTGAGTTTGAGGTCATTTTAGTTTACAGAAGGAGTTTCAGGCTCCCAGGCAGGCAGTGGTGGGGCCACGCCTTAACTGAGCAAAGAAGGTATTTAAGGCAGAAGCAGCCATGGCTCACACGACCAAAACTTTTGGATCTTTTATTAAATCCCCATGAGAGAGAGAGAGAGAATTAAAATGTAATAAAAAATTAAAAGAACCTAGTAAGTAACAAATCAGAATTTAAGCCCAAAATAGATGAGGAATAGGTTCCGGAAAGTTGGACAGTTTCTTGAGTCACACGCATCTGCTTGATGGCAGAGCTGGGACAGTAAGAAAGGACCCTGAACTCATCTAAGCCAGTTAGGTGTTTTGTTTTTATTTTCCCATGGTGTCCTTGGTAATAATTTCTTTTACTAAAATGTTTGTCCTTAAGGTATCTTGTATTTGATGAAAGTCTAATAAGAGTGATTTGTAGACAGTTTTTAGGGAATGTGATCAAAACACAGAATACTGGGCAGAGGTTTCCCACATTCCCCTGGAGTATCCAGGCCCCCAGGCCTCACAGATTTGGATCTATGAGGACATGCTGGCATTTGGTCACTCGCCTTTTCCAGATGTTCTTCCCAAGTTGAAAGTTACATTTTTGTGTTTGTTAGAATTTCTCATGGAAATGCTTAATGTCCATGAGAAATTCAAAACCTGGGCACATAAATCTTGATAAAGTGCTTGGCTATATCTCCTTGGTGCTGGCCCACATTTCCGTGTTTGTATTTATGACACAGTGTATGAAGTCATGAATTCTGTCACATAATTTGGACCTTGTATCCCCTAAATTCCAACACTGCATTTCTGCAGGTTCTAAAAATTCTTAACACTTCACTTATAAACCCCAATGTATCATGCCACGGTGTTTCCATAGTAACGTGTTTCAAACAGAAAAACAGGAAGCCCAGGAAGGAAAGATGCCTTCAAGTAGGGGGACATGGGAAAGGGGAAACGAAGTCATTGGACGTGGAACACAGGAGATGGCTTGAGGGCACAGTGAGAGGCGTGTGGCTCTGTTCTAGTCTCTTGAGTAGAGTGAAGGAAGCTGCTGCAGAGGTGGCTGTCGCCTCATCACTACCCTGTTTTTTGAGACAGAGTCTCTCACTGAACCTGAAGGTGGCTGATTGGCTCCTGGAGAATGGCACTTGCCTTGATTATCCTGGAACTCACTATATACATCAGGCTGGCCTCCAACTCACAGAGATCCGCCTGAGAGTGCCCCCTTCCCCTCTGAGTGCCACTGTACCGGGCTTACATGTTATTTTTGAAATTACATTATTGTGTGTATATCCCACAGTGCATGTGAAGGTCGGAAGACAGCCTTCCTTCACCATGTGATTTCTGAACAAACACGTCACCAGCTTTGACAGCAAGTACCTCTACCCACAGAGCCAGCCGTCTAACTGACCCTATATATGCATTCCCTTATTTACATAAACATTGCCTCTGTAAATGTATGTATAACGAACACTAAGATTACTTTTAAGAAAGAAAAAATTCACATTTTATGTCAGGAAAGTAATCTGCCCCCAAGGAGCTGATTACTTAACGGAGACATGAGATACATACACACATAACGTTTCTTTCAACGCAATGAGGATAATGGAAACTTTACCAAGTGTGGGTGGAAGGATCAACTCTGCCTGGGAGAGCTGTCCTTTGGTAAAAAAGTGACATTTGCACAGGATCATAGTGATGAATAGAGTTCTCTGGGGCTTTGTAAATTGTCAAGCACTGTATAAATGTAAGTTAGTCTTTGGCCATTATTATTTCTGTCAAGGCTTACCTCATATAAAGCTCTCTTTCTTGTCTCTTTCCCATGCTTTCCAAAGCCCAGGCTCTCTAGGCCAGGAAGCAGCCACAGTTAAGCAGTCACACATCAGTGCTGCAGCAAGTGAACTGAGGTGCATCCAGAAGATGCAGATTCAGGACCAGAGATATAAAATCACCAGGGAGCCAAGCCAGGAAGGTTTGAGAGGGAGGCAGTCACCCCTCTCCCCATTGCCACCCTGTGGAAAGGCCAGCTTTGCTTGGGCCGCCACCCTGACTGATGTGGATGACTCTACCTGGGGGATGGTAAGAACTAAGAGCAAGTACCACACATCAGTCTGATTTGCCATGACAGGAAATGATGTGTTAGATGTCTTATGGACTCCAGACAGGGCAGAGTAGAGAGAAGGGAGTGAGTCAGGGGACAGGATGGGTGGCAACAGATGAGCTGTTCTAGATTAATGTTCTCTGATTTAATTCTCCGGTCCCCTGCTGAGGGCCCCCATCATGTTGTTACACTTCTCTGCCTTCAGAGTGGGGATTAGAGTCCTTCTAATACTTCTTACTTCAATTCCTCTATGGAAAAAGAGTCAACCCCTGTTCTGGGCCAGCACAGGTCTTGGTCCCTTGGTCCCAATGTGTCCTCTTGTGCCTGCTCTTATTAATGTACTCACTCAGCAAACATGTCCTGGACACTCACAATATATTCTAGATGTAAAATAATGAGGAGAAGGCAGACTTTAGACTCCCATGAACTGAACATTTTGTTTTATTCAGTTTTCCTTTTTTTCCAAGATAGGATTTCTCTATGTAGAGCTGGCTATCCTGGAACTTATTCTGTAGACCAGGCTGGACTTGAACTCAAGAGATGTGTCTGCCTCTGCCTCCTGATACTGAGATTAAAGGTGTGTGTAAGTGGTGCTTTCTGTCCCAACAGCCGCTCCCCACGTTTCTGGTTACACAGAAACTTCTTATTAATTATAAATGCCTGGCTGATAGATTGGGCTTATTACTAACTAGCTCTTAGAACTTAAACAGACCCATTTCTATTAATCTATGTGCTGCTCCAAGGCCGGTGGGTTTTACCTCTCCTGCATGTCCTGCTTTTTTTCAGTCTAGATGGTGACTCCTCTCTCTGACTCCACCCTTTTTCTTCCCAGCATTCTCCCTGTCCCAAAAAATTCTACCTATCAGCCAATCAGCTTTTTATTAGCAATGAGAACAATACATTTTTATAGTGTACAAAGGATTATTTCTCAGCAGGTGTGCACCACCATGCCGAGCCTTATTTATTTATTTATTTATTTATTTATTTATTTATTTATTTATCTATCTATCTATCTATCTATCTCTATCTATCTATCTATCTATCTATCTATCTATCTATCTATCTATCTATTTATTTATTTAGAACAAAGTCTCATGTTGCCCAGGATGGCCTCAAATTTGCTAAATAGTTGAGGCTGATCTTTAACTTATTTTTTTTTCCAGTTAAAAATTTGCCTGCATGTATTTATGTGCATCATGTGTTTGCCTGGTTGCTGTGGAAACTAGAAGAAGGCATCAAATCCCCTAAAACTAGGGTTACAGATAGTCGTGAGCTGCCATGTAGGTTCATGGAACCAACATAGATCCTCTTGGAGAGCAGCTCTTGCCCTTAACTACTGAGCTATTTATTTCTTCAGGCCCCTGAACTACTGATCTCTTGATACTCCTACCTCTGCCTCCCAAGTGCTGGAATTACAGACATGCACCATTAAGCCTAGATGGATCAATTATTTTTGTTATGGGAAACATAGAATTGAAATATAAAATATCAGCTTAAGCCAGGCAATAGCAGCATACACTTTTAAATCCAGTACTTGGGAGGCAGAGGCAGGGAAGTCTGTGAGTTCAAGGCCAGCCTGGTCTACAAAGCAAGTTCTAGGACAGTCAAGGCTGCACAGAGAGACCCTGTCTCAAAAACCAAAAATAAAAAGGAAGAGAAGGGAGGAGGGAGGGAGGGAGGGAGGGAGGGAGGGAGGGAGGGAGGGAGGGAGGGAGGGAGGGAGGGGGGAGAAAAGAGAGCAGAGTAGATACAGAGACCCACAACCAAACATTAGGCGGAGCCAAAGGAACCCAGCAGAAGATGGGAAAGGAGGATTGGAGGAGCCAGGGAGTAGAGGACACCATGAAAACACAACCCATAGCAAACAAAGCAGGCTCATAGGAGCTCAGAGAATCTGAAGCGACTTACGGGAAACCCGTATGAATCTGAGCTAGGTCCCAGTATTTACGTTATGGTGTTACGTTAGTATGGTGTTCCTGGGGGACGCCCAGCAGCAGGAGTGGGGTGTCTCTGACTCTTTTCCTCTTACCTGGGTGCCATGTCCAGCTGTGAGGAGGGTTTGTGCCCACTCATGCTGTATCTTGTTAGGCCATATATGGTGGATATCCATGGGAAGCCTGCTCTTATTTTTTTTTCTTTTTCTTTTGAGGGGAAACTGAGGACTTTATCTAGAGGAGAGAGAAGGTTGGGGGAGAGACTGGAAGGAGAGGAGGGAGGGGAAACCGGCTGGTATGTAATATATGAGAGAAAAATGAAAGTTAATAAAGAAAATATTAGCTCATAAATACCAAGAAGGAGACAGCGGTCTACCTTCTTTATTTCTGTACTAGGGTTCAAATCTAGGACCTTGGGGGCATGCTAGACAAATACTCCTGGTATTTGAACCTCTAGTCCCACATCTTAAAGGTCTACCACGTCTAAACACTACCACACTAAGGACTAAACTTCTAGCACAGACCTATCCAGCCCTAGCAGAAGAAAGCTGTGCTATCATGCATGGGGTACCTTTATTTCTCTGAAATAAAATATTTTCATATATCACAGGCTTAGCTGAAGAATCACCTCTTCCGGAAAGTATACCCTTGTTTCTCAGGTGAAATGGCCACTGTCTCTTTTCCTCTTTGTCAACCCTAAGCACACTTCTATCACCAGACCTCTGATTTGCCACTGTTTTTACTGATTGGTTGATCCTGAGACAGAATCTCAGTGTTTAACTTAAGCTGCTCCCAAACTAGCTTCATGTTGGCCTTGAACTTGAGTCTTCCTGTTTCAGGGCTGGGCCGACAGGCAACATCACCATGCTCAGCTCGCTTTATTCTGCTTACCATACTGGAGCACCCTTGCTCTCCGCCAAGGGTGACCTGAGCTTCCCATATACATCTCCAGCACCTAGAGCAGAGGATAGCATAGGGCGTGAGATCATTTGTTTCATAAATGTAAGACTCCTCTCCCAGCACTCTTACCAGAACTTTACTGTTGGCACTTTTTAAGAATTATTGGTTTTATTTTATGTGCCTGAGTGTTTTGCTTCATGTATATACCACATGTGTGCCTGGTACCCACAGAGGTCAGAAGAGAGCGGCACCAGATCTACCAGAACTGGTATTATGGGTGTTGGTGAGCCATCGTCTGGATATTGGGAACTGAGTGCAGGTTCTTTGCAGGAGCAGCAAGTGTTCTTCACTACTGAGCCATCTCTCCAGCTCCGGACAGTGCTTGTTGAGACCTGGAAGATCTATTGCTCAGTTCTCAGCCTTGTGCTGTGTACTCCCCAGCCTGCTAACTTGCATGGACTTCACAATAGCCATGCGCAGGGCCATATAATATACTGCAATTAGAACTCAGACCAATGAAGGCCAGAAATACAAATGAGGGCTAGGAGAGTTTTCATCTTTGTTTTTATTTATTTTTATTTTACATGTTTGAGTTATGGATGTGTGCCTGCGCATATGTCTGCACTACACGTGTATGATGTGCCTGCAGAGAGCATCAGACATCCTAGAACTGAGGTTACAAATGGTTATGAGCCACTATGTGGGTGCTAGAAATCAAACCCGAGTCTTTTGGAAGAGCAGCGGTGTTCTTAACTGCTACACTATCCCTCCAGCCTCCTGAGAATTTTTTAACAAGTAAACAATTTTCAAGATGTATTTTTATTTTTAATTAAGTGTGTACATATCTGTCTCAGTGCACACACATGTGCAGATGCCCAAGGAGGCCAGAAGAGGGCAGAAGACTCCCCTGGAACTGGAGCTATGGTGGTTGTGAACTTCGCAGTATGGGTTCTGGGGATGGAACTCAGGTCTTCTGCAAGAGCAGCAAGTAGCAAGTGGGTTTTTGTTTGGTTAGTTTGGTTTGGTTTGGTTTTTAAAGACAGGGTTTCTCTGCGTAGTCCTTGCTGTCTGGGAACTTGCTTTGCAGACCACGCTGGCCTCGAACTCACAGAGATCTGCCTGCCTCTTTCTTACAAATTCTGGGATTAAAGGCATGCATCCCCATGCCCAGCAAGTGCTCCAGCAAATGCTTGTAACTGCCTAGTCATCTCTCCAGCCTCTGGAAGCTGAGATGTGAGCCCAAATCCTCTTGATACCCTGATACTTCGGCTTCCCTATGATATAATATTACCAGTCACATGTCAGTTCATGTTTTGGATGCACCCTCTGTTCTCCTAGATCACCATTCCCTGAGAGAAAGCTCTGTATTTGACTCCATTCCCTATTTCCTATGATAGCAGAGCAGTGTTTACCATTTACTACACTAAGTATGTGCTTTTCTATGTGTAGCTCTGACTGATCTAGAAGTAACTTTGTAGATTAGGCTGGCCTTAAATTCACTGAGGTCTGCCTGCCTCTGCTTCTGGAGTGCTGGATTAAAGTCATGCATCACAATACCAGGATTCAGGCAGGTTTCTTTGAAGTCGGAGGCTAGCCTGGTCTACATAGTGAGTTCCAAGACACCTGATACACGGTGATTTCTCATCTAAAATAAAAATAATAATAACACCAAAACACACACATATGTATTTTTCACACAGTGTCTCCTCTCTCTGGGTATTTAGATTAAAGGCATGTACAACTATGCCCAGTTTATTCCATGTGTCATACCTACAACTCCAAGGACTAGAAATGAATGAATATTTCTTCTTCTATAGATCAGACTGGTCTCGAACTTACGGACATCCGCCTACCTCTGTCTCATGTCCATTGAGATTAAAGGGGTGCACCACCAAACCTTTAATCCCAGCCTTTGATCACCACTTCTGGCATAAATAAATACTTCAGACATCAGTTCACAAGATGGTGATAGGCCGGAGGCAGGAAACTTTTGAGAGTAGGAAGGTGGGGGAAAACTGAGGGAACTCTTAGTGCTAATGTACCTTTAGAACTCAAACCTTTTGCTTAGCTGTGCATCTCAGCAGACAGGCATGCAGGCAGGTCAGGCAGAGGGGAACATGTATGGTTCCCAGTGAGTTGGGAAAATAAGGTTAGGTTTCGATTCAGATCATTATTTGTGTTTGCTGGGTCTGCATGGTCGATAAATGTTCAATGAACAGTGATTCTGTCCCTCATCTTTCATTGCTTTATGGGACTGTGGGGAACGAAAGCATAACATCCTGCTTTCCCATAAGTTCCCTGGCCGCTACCCTGGCACCGATTAAAGACATGTCTATGTGATTAATCAAAAACCGATGTGAAAGCACTCTGGCTCTGTTCCTCTGATGTGCTGCCTGCTTCATATACAGTAGTTCCTCAGCTGCAGCAGTGGAGCCAGCACATAGGAGCTTTTGATTAACTGGCTGTGTTTGCCCCAAATGCTAACTATGTCATTTGACATGACTAATGAGGCTCTGGATTTGATCTGTGCAGAGCGGCCCTGCCGTCTAGAGGAGGCCACAGCTAGCCTGGGAAGAGACTGCACTCACTGTCCGGCATATCAGCTGGAGTCTGGGAGGCCTCTAGTGTTGGAGCTGGGAGTTGTCAACCAGGAGGGGGAGAGAAATCTGTGCTAGGTTCTGTGCTAGGCCCTGAGGTAAAAGTGACCCAGTTTAAGGAGTTCAGCCTCTGTTTATAGAAATGGAAACGAGATCCAGGAGAAGTGAGGGGTAGAGGCCTGAGCTCTGGGGAGAGAAGTAAAGGAGTGAACGCAGATAAACATGTATAATGTTAATGACTGGGACCCAGTGTAATATACCTTATGAAGGGTTTGACTCTGGCCTGCCTCCCTTCCTCAGCAAAAGACTGTCAAATGGTAAGGTAGACAGAGACCTTGTCACCCCTGCAGTTCCAGAGAGAGGGGCGTGAAGTCAACAGGGCTGGGTCTGAGCCAATTAACCTTCAGCACATCGCTTCATTTTTCCAAACCTTGGTTACCTCAACTGGAACAGCCAAATACTGCCCACTGGAGCCTTGTGAGACTTGGCAGAGTTAATGGTGTGAAGGAGTCAGTTAGCATGTGCTAGTTCCTACCCCCGCTACCACCATCTCTCAGGAGCTCTGGCTGAACTCTGGAGTAAGGATCCACAGATACCCTTATCTGTCTTCTTCCTCCTTCTAGAGTGCACAGGAATGCAAGGGACAGAAAAACAATGGGTTGCCTATCTTCTCAACAGCTTTCCCAGAAAGCCATGACATATAAAGAGGAAGGAGCACACTCATTGTTTAATGTCACTACACACAGTGACTGAGCACATACCACATGACAGACATCCGTATGGAGAGTCAGAGTTGGATAAAACATGTTCCCTGGCAGCCTTGAGACGCGCACCGTTTAGTGGAGGAACCAGACATGGACGTAAGTAATTATAATGCATGGCAGAAAAAGTACAAATCAGGAGCTTTGGGAAAAAGAGAAGGGGGTGATTCTTTCCCCAAAAGGAAGCTGGAGAAAGGAGTGTGGAATATGTAGTACAAGGGCAAGGGACAGAGCCCTATTGGTAGTGCTCACCTAGCATTCATGGAGCCCTAGGACCTACCCAAAGTCCCACACAAACCGGGTATGGTGGTGTACATCTGTTGCCCAAGCAACCTGGAAGCAGGAAAAGTCCAGGTAACAAAAGACCCTTTGTCAAAAAAAAAAAATAAAAATAAGATCAAAAGGATGTGGCATTACAGTACAGGCAGAGGTTAGCTGTATCAGGAACTACAAGAAAGGGATGTAGAGGGAAAGGTATGTGGATGGACAGATTCTGGAAAGCATTCATAATTGACAGGACAGAATGCAATTTAAGGACTCATGACACACGGCCTAACTCCAGTGGTTGATGATATCTCAGTGTCTCCTGGATGAGGTGACCTTGGCCTCTATCCTTCAGTCAGAGTCTTACATAGGCCCTTCCTCTGTCAGGGTCAGACTCGTACTCCAGCCAGAAAGAGCCAACAACAAATAACCAGGAAACAGCAATCACCGTCAGATGCAAAAAAGTCCCAGGTCAAGGTGCCAGGTCACTGCTGTCCCTTCAAGCCCAGGTAAGAACTTCACATTGGCTATGGCAACCGCTCCGACAATAGAACGCGGCAGCAGCCCACCGAGACCTCTCAGCCTGGGCTGCATGGCAAGTTTTATTCCTCCCTTTCATCTAGAAAGAGCTAGCTTCTTTACAAGTGCTGCTATCAGGACGGATCTGGAAGACCCCGGGCTAAAGTTGCACCCCAGACATGCAGTGAACCACCCGAGGGGCTCATGTCTTCCCAGTCTTTCCTCCCTTCCTCGTGGGTTGTTCTTATTGTACAAATAACACGGTGATGAGAAAAGAGAGTCAGACTCTAAGAGAAAGAACAGCCACGTGCACACTGTGTCCTCATTCACATTCCGTCCACGGTCTGGGAATAGCCTTTGCTTTTCCCTTGTGACACTGACACAGCCATACATGCTGTTCTTTCTGCTTAGCACCAAGAAGATGTGGCTCTTCCTAGCTTTGTATCCATTGGTATCCATGCAGGCTTATTCTCCTGAGATTGAACTAAGATGTAAGGACTATTTGGGAGACTGAAACAGGAAGATGGCTAGGTTGAGGCCAGCCTGGGCTACATAGTGGGGCATTGTCTCAACATATCAGGAGGATAGTTAGGTTGAGGCCAGCCTGGGCTACATAGTGGGGCATTGTCTCAATACATAAAATAAAGAGGATATGGAACTAGAAGAGGCATATAAAGGTGTAGTCTGGAAACAGTTGGGGTAGTTATAAAAATATATTACATGTATGAAATTCTCCAAGAATAAACAAAATTAAATTTAAAGAGACTTACCATAGATGCATGTTATGGTCACTTACCCCTCCCCCTAAAAAGCTAATTAATTGAATGATTGGTCTAGCTGATAGTCCTGTTTGGCAGGTGCTGGAAACTTTAGGAAGTTGACTTAGCTAAAAGAAACAGGTGCAAATATGCAAGGGTCCTTAACCATGGCCTCTAATCTCTGCTTCTTGTCCATCAGGAAGTGAAGCTTTCTCCTTCCTATGTTTCCCTAGCCACGATGTTTAGCCTCACCTCAGCTCCTAAGGGAGCCAGTTGACCACAGACTGAAAAGCAACTGATTTCTCTCTTGATACTCTTCTCTGAGATATTTTAGTGACAACCATGGGAAGCTCACTACCACAAGATCTTCAGTCATGACAGCATCCCTTCACTGCTCTGCCCTCACTGACTTCAGGAGGAATCTCAGCTCCTCAGCTGTTTCTAGGCAAATCATGCCATCTCTTTGAGCCTCTGCCCCCCCCCCTTTTTTTGTAACCTGAGAATGGCATTAGTATCACCATCTTAGATTGCTCTGACAATTGTGACTGGAAGTGTTGGGCTGGAGCATCAGCTCAGTATTTAAGAGCAGTTACTCTCTGAGAGGACCCCAGTTCAGTTCCCTCAACCAATTCCTGCATCTGGCAGCTCACTATGGTCTCTAACTCTGTCTCCAGAGAATCCCAGGCCTTCTCTTGGCCTCCACAGGTACTGAACTCATGTTCACACAGACACATAATAAGTCCCATCCCCACCCCCAGGTGCTACTGAGCAACTGGCAAATTCACACTGTCTTCTCTCCAGTTTCAGCCAGCACCCTGCCTGAAGCCTACCCTGGTCATGCTGGCTGCTGGCCTTCCTTACTGCAACACAGCCACAGGCCTCTGAAATTCCCAGGTTCTGCCTCTGCTCTCCAATCAGCTTGCTGCTATTCTCCTGGGTCACATAAAAGAGATGAGTTTGGTGCTAGGGAGGTGACAAACAAGCCGGACAGATACCTAGGGATTGAATGAGGATTGAATGCAATTGGTTTTTGGTCTCCAAGTGCAAAATCATTGATGATACTTTGCAGGCATTCTGACAATGTAATGATTTTGATGGTGTTGCTCCCATCCTGGAGTTTGTTGTGGACAAATAGGACCTCCTAAGGAAATTTACCTCTGGAGCTGGGCCTCCGCACAGTGAAACTCCCCTTGGTGGGCTTTCTAAGCATTTATTGCTCTTGCTACCAGATGGAAGCAATCACTTGGAAATG
Source organism: Phyllotis vaccarum (assembly GCA_033318265.1). Lineage (NCBI taxonomy): Eukaryota > Metazoa > Chordata > Mammalia > Rodentia > Cricetidae > Phyllotis > Phyllotis vaccarum. Next base: position 20,165,687 of record JARWLC010000019.1, read on the forward strand.
TTATATTTGAACAAAATTGCCTTTGAGAATCAACCATGTAATAGTAACTTGGACTTTAGTAAAAAGAAAATGAGTTTGAACTGAAAAATGAACAAAAACTTGAAATGGACATGGGCTCAGTAAATGAGGACTCTTCTTCATGGGACTGAGTGAGAATCCTTCCAGGCTTTTCTCTCTTGCCCAGCTATGACTTTCTTGGACCACTGGGTTCAGCAGGTCTGGTAAGTCTGTCTAAACTCTGACTGGCTTACCGGCCACAGTCATTGGGTCTACCACCGAAGTAAGTTTTGATGGAGATTTTGTTGCTTCTCAGTTTTTTAGTGATGCGAAAAATAAATGCCTTGGTGTGGCTGGTAACCTGGTCCATCAGTTAAGAGTGTGCACAGGACATTGTGCTTGACCACCCCATGCTTGGCAGCTCACAACTTCCTGTAACGAGGTCTAGGAGATCTGATGTCCTCTTCTAGATCTGCACTCACATCCATGTACCACTCGCCAACACTTAAACACAGAATTTAAATTATTTAAATATTTAAAATATCCTTTTTAAAAAACAGTATCTTAAGTCCAGTCATTGCCAGGGGCTTAGGACTCTGCCCAAGAGGCCCATCTGTTTAGATGTGAACCTCTATCAATCCTCAGCCCCTGGTCTCTTTTGGGACGCTTGCCTTTGGCTCCTGCAGAAAGCTTTATGTTAGCTTTGCTTGCTATGTCCACCTGTTGGGAATCCTGTGGGAAAAGCATCCAGGGCTCTCCTAGGCCAACTGGCCAGTAGACAGCCCATCTCCCTTCTTACATATCAAGCCCTGTCTTGTCTGTTCCTCCTGCCCACTGCAGGCACAAGTGCAAGACCTCATCAGGAGATAACCCCAGAGAGAATGCTGGTGTCTCAGAGGACAAATAATCTTAGTGGTTATCCTTATTATAATATATAAATAATCTGTGATATGTTTAATCCCCAAACATGACATAATGTAGATCTAATTATATTTGAATATGGAGGAGAAAGTGATATCACAGAAATCTTTCATTGTTCAAAGTCAATAGATAATGTTTAACTTAAAATCAAGAAATAGTGTATATAGGTCATTTGAAAAATAAAAGTACATACTGAAAGACAGAGCTAAAAATGTTAGAAGTGGTTCATTGTCTCTCAGAAGCAAATCTTAGCATGGGGACAGAGGAGGCAGAAATTTATCTTTTAAATTATTTTTCTTATTTTTTTGATTATTTTTGTTAGTATTTTTCTTATTTATTTTTTATTATTTGTATTTATTATTGTAATTCTTTTATAAGTCTTATAATTTTTGTTTCTTTTTTGTTTTTTGAGACAAGGTTCCTCTGTATAGCTTTGGAACCTGTCCTGGAGCTTGCTCTGTAGACCAGACTGGCCTCAAACTCATAGAGATCTGTCTCCTGGGTGCCGGAATTAAAGGTGTGCATCACCATAGCCTGGCAAGTCTTAGAATTTTGACCTTTGGAACACAAACATATTACTCTCTTTTCATTATTATTATTATTATTATTATTATTATTATTATTATTTTGTTTTGGGAGACTGGTGATGGAACTCTGGTGAGAGGTGATGGCCAACGAAAATGTTAATGAGACAGATATAATCAGACCTAAAAATATTTAGATGATTGTATTAGTTACTTTTCTCATAGTTGTGACTAAATACCCTGACAAAATGGAGGAAAGAATGGTTTAATTTATTCCAACTCTTAGTTCCACAGAGTATAGTTGGTCGTTGAGGGCAGGCATTGACAGGAGAAGCAGAGGAGGCTAGTCACTTCTCGCCCATGGTCAGGAAGTGGACAGTAATAAATGCCTGTGCTCAGCTCATTTTCTTTTTATTTAGGACCAGAATCCAGTGCATCAAACAGTACTATCCACATTTAAGGTGGATCTTCCTATTTCAGTTAACCGAACAGAAATAATCCTTCCTGGGCATGTCCAGAAACTTATCTCCATGGTGATTCTAAATACCATCAAGTTGACAGTCTAGATTAACCATCGCAGAGAGTAATTGATATAACCAGGTAACTGCTGGTACAAAGTGTAATGAGGCATGAAAAGAAAGGACCATACAGACTAGAACACATAACTGAGATTAGAGGATGACTCTCCCCTAAGTAATCATTTGGGTACCAAGAGTCCCTCCAGGCACCACACACATTAAGGATGGCTAACCCTCCTTGGAAAAACTAGGAGTTCATGGAGGGAGGGTGTCTTGGAGAAAGTATAAATGTTCTTAGTTCTACAGAGCTGATATCCAACATGAGAGGAGAGTTTAACAGAAGGGGATTGGTACCACAGGAAGTACAGAAGCATGTGAGCATGATGCTGTGGGGGTGAGGGAGACAGTTGTTCCAAGAAGTCTAGGAGCTTGAGAGGCATGATGGGAGAGGACAGCAGAAGAAACACGTTTGCAAGTGGATCCCAGCGGCAGGTAATACAGGCCAACTGCTCCTCTCTGCAGAGCAAACCCAAGGCATTGGGAAGATGATTCTAACATGTCTGAGGGGTCCTATCCCAGGGATTGTTCCTGGCTGATATAGAAGGTAAGACCAGCAATATACAGTAAGATATCTTCTTGTTTGCTTGTCTTGAGACAGGGTGTCATTGTGTAGCCCTGGCTGTCAGGGAACTTGTTATATAGACCGGGCTGACCTCAAACTCACAGAAATCCATCTGCCTGTGCATCCTGAGTGCTGGGATTAAAAGTGTGTGTCAGGCTCTTTAGTTGCTGACTCCTGGAAGTTCTAAGACAGCATTAGGGATACTCAGGGAGCTTTGGGAGCCACTGCTTACTGATTAGACAACTATTTCGGTTATTTAACCGATGCAGCCTGATGTAACTAGCAGTCCTGTGAGCACTGATCATGTCTATATTAATGTACTTCTTGAGCTGTGTAGTTCCATTCCTGTTTAGATTTTAGTTTTTCCCGGAGGTGATAATACCTTCTTTTCTTTTTGCTTAGTTCCTATGTGTCCATCACTCAATCTTTTCCTAGACCCTTTGACAGAACAATATGCTGACTGAATCTGTCAGGTAATTTATTATGTCTATTTATATTGCAAATACTGCAAGTATTATGCTGCACTGGCTCTGGGGACATATGTGGTCCCTACTTTCACTGCGTTTATGGTGTAACAAGGTATAAAGCATAAAGTATAACATCTCTTGGTAGCCATGAGGGATTTGTTCTAGAACCCCACCCCAGACCTCAGCAGACACTCAAACCCACAGATGCTAAGATCATTTACTTAATATAGAATAATATTTACATATAATTCACACACGTCCTCCCACATGCTTCAAATCCCATCTAGAGTGCTTACAATGCCCACCACAATGGAAGTACTGTGTAAACAGTTATACTGTATTGCTTAGGGACTAATGACAAGAAAACCGTGTCTGTACATTTTCAGTGCGAATGTAGCTTTGTTCTCTGCCTGTTTTCTGTCCTTGATTGGCTGAACCTGTAGGAGTGGAATTTATAAACCTATAACATGAGTGAAAACAGAGAGCACGTCTGTCTTGTTCATAGCTGAATTCCCGGTGCCAGCCTTGCGTATGACTGGAAATGATAAATTGCTCAACAGCTCAGTCATGGTGTTGTTCTGTCAAAGGGCCAACTGCAATTGTAATTAAGTGTTATAATGAGAGAATGTGTGGGTCCTCTGGGGACACATAGCAGAAACACCTCACCCAGGGAGACAGGAGAGCCTACATAATTGAAGAGTAGATGGAAACAATTTGTTCAGGCAATCTAGTTAACGAGTACCACTCTACCACTGAGAACACAGCGCTCGGCACAAAGCTGCCTGCCTTTCTGGAGCTCACATCCTAGTCAAGGGAGAGAAAATATAAACCCAGAAGATGGTTCTCAATAAAAGCAAAATCAATTAGGTTAACAGTGGTGTCATGGGGAACGGCTAAGCAGGAAGTGGAGCCGAGGCTAGTTTGGGCATGTTAGTAAGGTCATTTCTTGGGATGTCTTTTGGAGGAGAAAATGCTGAACATGGTATCTGGAACATGAAGTCAGTTAGCCACGTGAAGAGAGAGGGAGGGCCCAGGAATGCAAGATCCTCAGATGGTAGAACACAGAGAAAGGAAATAATGTCATGGGCACGAAGCAGTGGTTAGCACCGAGGAAATGGACACAAGCTCTAGGTTGCCTGTCCTAAGAGTATCACTGATGAAACCCCTCCTCTGTAGGCTGTTTGTCTATTGTAAGATTATCCCCGTCAGCTCATGAGGCCCCACCCCTCCCAGAAGAGCAGCTAATAATTTCTGGGATGGGGGTCATTTTCTTTCATGGTGTAGCAACAAGTAAGTTGTTTATGCAACTCATCCAGAGAGAGAAAGAAAGAGAGAGAGAGAGAGAGAGAGAGAGAGAGAGAGAGAGAGAGAGAGAGAAAGAGAGAGAGAGAGAGATATTAGGAAGAAAGGTTTACTGGAGTACTGGAATGAGAGAGGGGTGAGAAGGTTAATGGAGAGCATATGATAAAAATACATTATATATCCATGCATGAAGTTGTCAAAGAAGAAATAAAATACTTATAAGACAAAATCCATTCTCACTTTCTTTGTCCTTCTCCACATTACAGGCAATGTAGAAAACTTGCAAATTGGAATTTTCCCCCATATCCCCTTGCTAGACAGCAGTGTTGACAAGAGATTAGAAAATATATGGTTGGAAGAGGCTCTTGTTTTGTCCTGAGTTTTGGTGGCACCTCTGGAAATAGCAGCACCAATACAGCCCCAGTTCCTCCTAAAATAGTGTGTTCTTAGCAGTAGGGCCCAATGGACCAGTGTAGCTGGAGGCTAGCTGGCTGGCTGGATAGGCCAGTAAATGAGTGGGTGAATGCACAGTGGCAGCACTCACCCCATGTCTAGCCCACTCAAGCCTTTTTTGGGAGCTCTTCCCATACACTCAGACTCTTTGAAAACAAGTTCCTGAATTAATTAATCTACAGCAATTAATCCAATAGAATGCTCTGTGGTGATAAAAATAGACCTTTGCTGACCATTTCAGCGATTTCTGGCCAGATGTGGACAGTGAGCTCTTTGATTAAGTGGTTAATGTAAGGAACTGACATTTCAGTTTCCTTCAGTAATTTAAACGTGAATTGCCACATTGGCTGAGACAACACAGACCTACAATGATTTGTTGAGACAGACACTGGGTTGGTTAAGCAGTTGTGATGATCTGATGTTCAAAGATAGGACTCTGAAAGCATACCTGACCGGGTTTCTCTTCAGTGATGACTTCACTACTAATGTAAGATGGGATGCTGTGATGGGGAGGAGACTTCACCTCATAAAGATACCAGAGAACCCCAGCAAACCAGAAGCTTGACCCAACTCAGCAGATAGAGGAAATTTTCTCTGCAGCCTAGTGATCACCAGGACCACTGCTTAGCAGAGAAGTGTCATTGCCTGCAAGTCCCAGGGGCCAGGGCAATGGCTGGGGTGGCAGCTCTCCATTGTAATATGGGAATGCTGTGCAGAGGAATCTCAGGCCAAGACCTTAGATGCTTTTATGGCAAGCTATCAACCAACCTGTTCTCTTCCTCAAGGGGAGTGAACTGTTGGCATAGACATCATGCTATAGCCCCTTCGGCCTACCTAATTCCTTTGTGACTAATTATAGAAATGGCTCGGGCATAGAGTATAGTTAAGTCTTACCCATTTGGCACACCTGCCAAGGACACACAGCAAACTTGGAGTTCTGTCAGATGGCATCTCTCAGCAGTTAGTGGTCTAAGAAGAAAGACTTGCTTAAACTACCACTTGAGTTCCTGGGACAAGATGCCTGCTGAAGACAACCCTCTGGGAGACCTAGTGATGGCTAGAAGAGACTTTCTTTTTAATTTTTAAAATTTTGTTCTTAAACAGAATTTCTTTGTTTAGCCTTAGCTGTCCCGGAACTTGCTCTGTAGACAACTCACAGAGATCTGCCTGCCTCTGCCTCCAAGGTGCTGGGATTAAAGGCCTGAGCCACCACCTCCCAGCTGGAAGGGACTTTAAAGTTAGGAGCTTGATTAAAAAAAAATTAAGGTCGATTGACTTCTGATTACAAGCTCAGAGTTCTAAAACCCTGCTTTACTCTGAGAGCCAAAGCTTTGTAGTGTCTCTGAGAACACTTTGCATTGCCTTGGGGTGGGGGGTGGGGGTTGGACATAGGACCTTGCACATAGTAAAAGAGTTCTCTACCACTGAGCCACAAACCTAGCCTCAACTAACATAAATATTCTTTAAAAAAAAATCTTTAGGACTAATACAATTGAAACTCGGACCCTAGCTTTGATACTTGATCCTGATAGCACAGGATTAAGGCTAGCAGAGTCACAGATGCCTCAGGTTTCACTTGTAAAAGGACATGGAATGAGAATGGGACCCCCAAAATCCCCCCCCCCCAAAAACCCCAAAGAGCATAAACATCTAGGGGAAATCATGAAAAGTATGATTTTTTAAAAAGTATCATGTGCCTATGCAGGCATCATGAGGTGGGGTGTGCGTGTGTATAGAGGATGCGTGGAAGCCAGAGGACAATCCCAGGTGTTGGTCCTCAGGTGCCTACTGAAACCTTCTGATTGAAACAGTCTTTCTGAGTTGGCACTCCACTGTGTGAGCCAGGGTCTCTGCCTCCACCTGTGTTCAGATCCCATCTTACCATTGCTAGGATTTATCCACGGGCTCTAGGGATGTGACTTAAGTTCTCACACTTGCAAAGCAAGCCCCCTTTCCACTGATGATCAAAAGATGAATCTTTGTATATTGGCATGGGTAGGGAGCAGCAGACATCCATAAGTGGGAGGCAGGAGGCGTATATACATTCTTGTAACTTCAATCCCAAAGGACTGTTGGAAAGTACAAACTCAGATTTCTTTCCAAGTAAAATGAATCTGGGTGTCCTGTCTCCTCCAAATCATTCCAGCACTGTGTCCTGTCCAGAGTGCTAACTACTCTGAAGCAGGCAGGTCCATGTGGAAAGACAAAATTCCCAGTCATAAATCTCTGGCTGTGAATGTCTTCCCAGCGTCTTGCCAAGTCTGATTCCAGCACTCCTCCTGGGACCCCACATTTCCCCTCCCCTATTCGTTCCATGCTTTTATTATTTGTTTATTGAAATGCTCCACTTGCTGGGATAGTCTCTCCAGGAAGTCAGCCATCATGCTCTTTTTTTTTTATGGTTGGGATTCCAGGGGTGGCTCTGGGGGCCCCCCACACAAGATACACAGCAACTTCACTAGCAACTGCTGAGCCTCCCTTCACTGATAGGAGCTCAGCGCAGCAATAGTACTTGATAACTCCTGAGCCACCTGAGAGCAAAGCAGTGACCACGTGTTGGAAGGTGACCTTGTCCTTACCTGGAGGTCTCTATCTAGTGGCGAAGACAGAAGTGTAAGGAGAGTTCAATCCTGGGGAGATCACTGCAAAGCTGTATTTTAGGGTCCTTGTGCTGTGGGGAAGGGGTGAATCCTGAAAGACTAGAGGGTTATCCAGGGGAGGATGGGACTGGGGTAGTTGCTGATCCTGCAGGAGAATGGGCGAAGGGGAGAACCCTGCAGGTTATTCCAAGTTTCTGTAAGCTGGAGTGTGAGGGGAAAGCTAGGAAAGGCAAGGCTTTCAGCTGTGGCAAAAGCTGTTCAAAGACAGGTAAAGTGCTTTGCCTATGTCACACTGCTCATAATGGCAGAAATGAGACTGCACGGGATCTTGACCCAGACATGGTGGTGGCCGCTGCTAAAAGATACTTCCTGACCACCACGAAACGAGAACTCCTCCTAAGATGGTTGGAGTTATTATAATCTTGGGCTATCAAATGCTTCTGTTGGGCAAGCAGGATTGCCCCGGATGCCCTCTAGTGTCAAGGGCATCATCATATGACAGTAGACCACCTCATAGAGGTCAACTTCTCACTGAGCTGCCTCTCACAAAGGGAAAACTATTGGGTATACATGACTACAGGATTACAGGCTAGCAAATTAACATGCAGAATTGCAATTAGAGAATATTTGTCAGTGTAAACTGCGTCTTGTGCTCATTCTTTTGAGTTTCACAGGCAGGGGCCACCCCTAAGAGCCTTGAGCTCTAAGTGACCAGGCAATCATTAGACACAACTATGGTAAGTAGCTATTTATTAAGCACCAATGATTTTTGATGTTCTCTAATTTAATCTTGTGACCTCCCTCAAAACCAGTTGCTCTTTTTTCTCTGTTTTATTAACCAATTAAATTAATTACACACACCTCTAACCCCAGTATAGTGGATTTATGATGTTACATTGTAAATAATTGTCACGCCTATGAGTATAATAAAAAGCACTGATTGGCCAAAGGCAGACAGGAAGTGTGGGCGGGGCTACCAGACTAAGAAAACTCTAGGAACAGGAAGAACAGAGCAGAATGCCAGAGAGAAGCCAGAAGAAACAGAGGACAACTATGCTGCTCTGAGAAAAGGTACCCAGCCCCATGGCTGAACAGGATAAGAGTCATGGATTAGTTTAAGGGTAAAGAGTTAGTAAGTTATATGCCTGGGCCTTAGGCCAATCAGCCTAAAATTAATGTGAGCGTCTGTGTATCTTTGTTGGGTCTGTGGGTCTGTAGGTCTAAACCTTGAGTCTAGGCCTGAAAGTCTTGGCCAGAAACCTCTAACTACACTCCAGTACTCAGGAATCAGAGGCAGGTGGATCTCTGTGAGTTCAAGGCCACCCTGATCTACAAAGCAAATTCCAGGACAGCTAAGGCTACACAGAGAAACCCTGTCTCAAAAAATGAAACAAAAAAATTTAAATGTACTTAGTTGTTTGTGTATGTCTGTTTATATGCATGGAGGAGGCCTTTCTCTGGCCTCCAACCCACTGGATTTATAGGAGTTGTGAGCTACTCAGCATGGGCACTGGGAACCAAACTAGTCCTCTGCAAAAGAAGTACACACTCTTAATTGCTGATCCATCTCTTTTGTCCTGTTTTTTTTGTTTATATATTTTTGTATTTTAAGACAGATTCTCATATAGTCCAGACTGGCCTTGAACTCAGTCTGTAACTGGGGATGACCTTGGACTTATGTTCCTCATGTATCTTCGTTTACAGGTGTGCCCCACTACTGCCAAACCATATAATTTTATCCCCATATTTCAGATGAAGAAATTGGAACCTTGGAAGACCTACCATCAGTAAATTCAAATAGTAAGAGTTCATAATGCATTGCTAACAAATAATACTATATTTATCACAAAGTTACACATGTAATGGACACTGTTGGGGTCTTTCCCAACATCCCTCCTACCTCTTCTTTGCTAACTGAACCCTGGTTGTTGCCCATCTCTTGGGTCTTGGTCTCCAGTATGACCAGCGAAGCTGTCATGGCAATCCTAATTTCCCTTATCAGGTGTTGGGATAAAGTATGCTGTGTTAATCAGCTCTGGCCAAAGATATGCTGGCAAAAGTCAGGGAAGGACATTGAGGACAGATTTTCTCACTTTTTTAAAATTGATTTTTTTTTTTTTTTGAGTTAAGCTTCTCTATGTAGTCCTGACTGTCCTAAGCAAGCTTTGTGCTGAGGCTAGCTGAATGGAAGATGCAAATAGCCTGGTCCTTGGTGAACGAACTCACTAGTCCAGAAACTCCTACTTTTGGACTTCTTGTTATGTGAGATTTACAATTTCTTTCATGGTCATGGCCATTTTGGGTCATTGTTTATACCTGGCTACTGAACTGCTGAAGACATAGTATGTGATGCTCTCTTCTCTCTCTCTCTCTCTCTCTCTCTCTCTCTCTCTCTCTCTCTCTCTCTCTCTCTCTCTCTCCATCTCTCTTTTTCCAAGACAGGCTTTCTCTGTTTTGGAATTTGCTCTGTAAACCAGGCTGGCCTGGAGCTCTTGCTCGGCCTATGTCTGTCTCCAGAGTGCTGGGATTAAAGGCATGCGCCACCACTGCCCCTGGCATTTTCTCTTTTACATACTATAAAATTAAGCCCCAGAAAAACTGGGTGATTTATACAAAGTAGCAAAGATAGGAAATCCATTGCAAACCAGTCTTTAGCCACATCGTATGAACTGTTAGGATGAAAACTGAGCCCGACCCACTTCTCTGGCTGCAAAGATCACGATCTTTTGTTTACATTTCATTGTCTCCCAATTTCTTGGGCAAAACTTCCAGATTCCTGGATTTTCGATGTATGGTACTTAAAATATGATATTACTCCCCTACGAGAATGAAAGGGACAGCCATAGGATGCAGTATAGAAATGGTGGGTAACAGGCCAACTGTCTTGGTTCTGGTCACTCGTTATGAGCAAACTGGGCCTTCACCACTTGGGCTTGGGACACCTGTCAAAAAGAAAAACCTACGTCATGAAGAGATCAACTGTGGTGCTGGCACAGGAAATCCTCTCCCAGTACAGACATTTAGTTTGGCCTGGATGGGCCTAGCTGCTTTCCCACCTGTCTAGTGTGAAGTATCTTGGCACCATATCCTCATTAGGGACGTCTTAAAGAGATTCATGTCATCAAATGGAAAAATGAACAAAACGACCCTCAAAAGCCATCCCTATGCTGAAGAGATAAAGATGGCACGAGAGACCCCAGGAAGCCTTTTCTAAGTCTACCAAATAATAGAGCAGGGCAGAGGGTGCAATCCACTCACATAAACACTTCTGAATACCTTGCATTTACTAAGCCCTGGTATTATAGACTAATAATATCTGACCACTGGGATCTAGTCTCTAAAGCAGATGACCAAATGACTAAAATAGTAGATGAAGTCAGGTGGTGGTGGCAACACCTTTAATCCCAGCACTTGGGAGGCAGAGGCAAGCCGATCTCTGAGTTCAGCCTGCTCTACAGAGAGAGTTCTAGAACAACCAGGGATATACAGAGAAACCCTGTCTAGAAAAGCCAAACATAAATAAAGAGATAATACCTAGAAGCGTGTGTGTGTGTGTGTGTGTGTGTGTGTGTGTGTGTGTGTGTGTGTGTGTACATGTGTGTGTGCATGTGTGTGCGCACGCATGTGTGTGTGTGTGAATGTGCCTGTGTGTGTGTACATGTGCGTGTTTGTGTATGTGTGCTTATATATGTGTATGGTTGTGAGTGTAGGTAGAAGACATAGTTCAATACAGTGTCTCTCTCTATCAATCTCCACACTATTTATTGCAGCAGAGTCCTCACTGAGCCTGGAGCTCATGGATTCAGCTAGACTGGCTGGCCAGCTAGTCCCAGAAATCCACATGTCTGTGCCCCTCTAGCCCTGGGATTACAGGCTCACAGGGCTATACCTGGCAAGGGAGAAGGAGGAGGTGAGGTGACAGAGATCCCTCTGTGAAAACCATAGTGTGAACCATTCCAGCTAGAGCATTTGCTGTTGAGAGTGAAGGAAGGGAAAACAATAAAAAGTATTTTGGGGTCTTCTTGGGGAATGTACCACATGCCAACACGGATAACTTGCTTTGAATTTGGTAGAAAAGGGGAAGCCACTGAAGGGTTTTGAAACGTGATACATAGCATTGTGTTATAATGTATGTTAATTCTGCAGGCATAAACAGAATGGTTGTGGGGCAAGATGGGGAACAGAAATGTCAATCTGAAGGTTTAGGGGATCTCTTCTCCCTAATCCCCAATGAATGCCCGGTTTCTAAAACTAGTGGGTCCCAGACCACAGGCTTACTGCAGAAAGGCAGCCTGTGTGAGTGAGAGGAAACTCTCACTTCACTGAGGGTTGCCGCCCAGCTGGGGGCTCACACATGTCATGGTGTACACAGAAGAGGTGCTGACAGAACCAAAGGACTGGGATCAGTTACACAGGGAGAGGAGGCCAGACTGCCAGAGCTGAGCTGCAGAGAATCATTGCTGAAGACAGGCGGTCCCCACGGAGACCAAGGCAGCCTCCTCCCACCAGCTGTTTGGAGCACAAAAGCACGTCCGGACTCTAGGAGAGCTGCAGGGTGCAGATACTTAGTGAAGAGCATTGGTAGGATGTGAGGAGAGATAGCTGGATCTCTGTGGCCAGCTCTCAAGCCCTTGCATGTTAAGTGCACCTCAGCCTTTTGGGCCTAGATAGGGGTGTGGATGGATCTGCACTAACATCTCCCCTGTGATATTACTGGCCGCAGAGAACTTTGGCCATTAGCAGTCTTTGGGGCCTCGGACAAGCCCTTTCTCTGTGTGCTTTCAATTTTTTGATTCATCACTTACTTGAGGCTATGAGTTAATGTTGGCCTCTCTTCCACAGGCTCTGGCCAGACATGTCTCCTACACCTTTAAGACTAGCCCACCCTGCACATTCCTTCCTGATGGTCTGTGAGCACCGTGAGGTGGTCCTAGGAAGTCATCACTCTCCACAGCAGACCCTGCAGATGGCGATGGAGGGAGAAGAGTGGGGAAAAAGGTTCTGTCTCCCTGAGGGCAGACTTTGTTTCTCCTTCATGGAGGCCTGCTGTTCCCCATTTCCTGAGACGCTTGCTTGCTATGGTAGCTTGACCTCTGTGTCCCAATTTTTCGTGAGACACTGATACTAGGAAATATTTTTCCTCTTAACAAAAAACCAAGAACACAAGCACGTGACAAAGGGTGTGGTGAGTCTGCAGAGTTATGAAACACTTTCACAGAGGACCTAGAACAAACAACCCTCAAGACAACCAGAATGAGAGCCTTAGGGTGGCCAGACCTGTTTTGAAGCAATTAGTAAAAAAAAAAAAAAAAAAAAAAAAAAATCATTTTGAGCCTGTATTTTGGGGCAGACAGTGCATAGGAGAAACCGTGAGGGTGATTTACAGCCTCTGTTTTGCTGGGTTAATCTAAGCTCTTAGCTTGGAGCTGAAGGCTTTCCCTTTCTGACCTCAGGTCTTTTCCCTTGCTTATTTCACCCTTCCTGGTCTGACTCTTGCCACGTCACCAACCTGTCTGCAGCCCCCTAAACTCTGTCTGCTCCTGTCTTTACCCTCAGCATCACTGGCCTCTATCAGCGGTACAGCCTCTCTCTGCTGGGAACCTGCAGTCTCATAGACTCAGGCCATACACTTCCCTGTGCTGCATGCCCTGCCCTCTGCCAGGTCAGAGAAGCTCTTAATGCCTTTTCCACTCACATGTTACTCTGGATCTACGTCAGCCAGAACATCCTAGGCTCATCCTTTGCTTTCATCATGAACACTTGCAGAGGGCTATTTGAGCCCGTTTGAATCATCCTGGCTCCAGGCCCCTGCTGGTAATTCACCAGCTACCTCAGTTGCTGCTTCAAACACTCCAAATCTTGTCTTGTTTGCATTTCCAGCCCCCCCCACCCGATTAAATTATTTTTCCTTTGTTGACATATTCCCTACCTAAGTTTTCAGGTCAGATACTATGAAAGCCATTCTTCTCAGGGAATCTCAGGTTGATGAGTGAGAAGAAAACCACAAATATCAGGTCTGTGAAAGACTTGATAGATGAGCAACAATAGAAAGGTATGGAGGCCTGAGAAAAGCCCTTCTCCTCACCAAGACCCACAAGTGGCAACTTCCACGTGGTCATACAGCTGGGAATGGAAACGGAACCTGGGTTAGAACTGAGACCTTGCTCAGTTTAGGAGTGCCCCATCCCTGTAATTCCAGATCTCAGGAGACTGGGGTAGGAGAAACCGGAGTCTGAGGCTAGCCTGGGATACATTATTGAGACCTAGTCTTAATAACAAACCATCAGGGCTATTTGGGGGATCCTCCCGATCATGAGTGGCTTCCAGCCAGCTGTTGGGTGTTTGCTGCCAATCTATAGCTTTCTGCAGCCGTCTCTAATAATTAGTTTGTCTTTTGAAAGCCCTTTTATGGAATCTGGGTACCTGAGTTCTGCTGGTATATTTGACTGGGAACTCCACTGATTCCTGCTTCTCTATAACTTTGGGAGTAGGGTTCGTTGCTGATGAGATTTTATTTATTTTTAAATAAGTGTGTTTATCTATGTATGGGTTTGTTCATGTGAGTACAGGTGCCCTTGGAGGCCAGAGCTAGAGTAAGATTGTAGTAAGTCATCTAACATAGGTTTGGGGACGAACGTCAGGTTCTCCATAAGAGCACTGCACACTTTAATCTGCTAAGCTATTTCTCCAGCTCCAAAGTCTGAAATCTTAAAATAAACCCCATCCATCTTAGTTTATAGTAGTTCAGTGCCCATAGCTGAACACTATGATTTTCCCAGTGAGAAAAATAATTTAGTGCGTAGAACAATAGACTAAGATTAAAAGTCTGGCTTCATCATTATCTAACTCCAGTGCCCTGAATTTAGAACTTCACAAAATGCTGGATAAATTGGATTGAGGTTATAGATTACCTCTAGTGTTGGGTTGCTGGGATTTATTTATTTTATATTATTTTATTTGTGCATGCATCATGCATGTGCGTATGTGTGTGTGTGTATGTGTGTGTGTGTCACAGCATGTGTGTAAGTCAGAGTACAATCTCTGATATCGGTCCTCTCCTTCTACCTTGTTTGAGGCAGGGTCTTCCTGTTGCTCGCTGCTGCATATGGCAGGCCAGCTGGCTCACCATCTTTGGAGGATTCTCCCATCTCTAATTTTGCCATAGGGGTATTGGGATTACCGATGTGCATACAAATTTGTGCTGCTTTTATGTAGATTCTGGGAATTTGAACTCAGGTCTTCCTGCCTGCACAGCAAATTTACCCACAGACCTGTCTCTCCCGTCCCTTATCTGTTTCTTTTCCTAAGATTGATTTAAGGGTAAAAATGGAGTCCTTTATGGCTTATGCTCTGAAGTTTTAGCCCAGGACATCTGTTATGTTGACTACATGTGTTCTTCATTGCTTGCAGTACAACAGATATTTTTTTCTTCTGGCTTCAGCTCTTCTTTCTTTTAAGAGCCTCTGTACTGGGGCGGTGCAGGGAAAAGAGGGGAAGAGGAAAAAAAAAAAACTTCACTCTTGTGCATTTTTTCCAAGGAATGTATTTCACTCTGTAATCAGATCAGCAAAAAAAAAGATATATCAGGTTACCCTTTGGGGAATAAGAATGTTCTCCTTGGAATTAGGGGAATGTTCTCTGGTCTGGCTAGGCTGGAATTAGAAGAAACAAAGACATCTGGAAATAGAGGCTCTGAGTATTTGGGCTGGATGGACAGCAATCAACTACTTAATTGTAGGGAAATTTCTTCCTTGCTGCTTAAACCATCAGCACTTTTGGGGAGAAGATAGACATGTTCATTTGTCTCCTGAAATGCAGGATTAAGTGTTATTTCAATTAGATGATAATTTAGGAGATGCCTTCCCCCCAAATAATCCCTCTGCTGGTTGTTTAAGATCATCCCTTGAGACATGTTCATCTCACATAAGGGGATGAGTCACAGGATGAACCAGCCTTTGAAAAGTCCTAGGAGGGTCTGGGGACAACTCAGTTCTGTCCCTATCAAGCACATTAAAATGCCAGTCATGATGGCACATGTGTGTAATCCTGACGCTAGAGAGAGGGAGAGACAGGGTAGGTATTGTGTGACACTACTCCTGAGGAAACACAAACAAATGTCTACTTACCTCAGATAAAAAGTGGATGACAGACCAAAAAAAGGATAAGTCTTGTTGGGGTTACTTAAAGGAATATGGGTAAGGGGTTACTTACAAAGACAGCTGTTTACTAAAACCCCATCCAGCTTCACAAAGCTGGAAACCTGGTGCACACTGTAGGCGGCTCCACAGGCTGAAGGGGGTCTTTTCCTGGAGGCTCAGTTGATGCTAGCCTCTTTTAGACAGCTTGGCTGGTCTTTGTTTCTTCTAGGCAATCCTGCTGGTCTCTGCATTTTCCAGGGTGCTAGGCTGATCTCTGTTTCTTCCAGGAGGCTAGGCTTGGCTGAGAGTCTTTCTGGAGCTTGGCCTGAGAGTCCTTCTCAGTACAGTAGTCTTTACTACTTATCTACTTTTAGGGAGGGAGGGGCCTAGTGAATCTAGCCAGTTTCAGAAACTTCCTGAAACTACTTTGAGTTTGTTACTTCCTGTCTCACCTAGCTTCTCTGTAAGAGTGAATGTTTTACCTCCCTTTAGAGCATCCCTTTGCTGTACCTTCTTGCAAACATCTTTTCCTAAAATGAATACTCTGTTTAACTTCCCTTTATTTCTTCCGTCTTAAGAAGTTGCCTCTAAAATAGAAAGTTTTAATTTTGTAGGAAACAGCCACACACCAGAAGGCCAGGCACCGTGTAATTCAGTGGGCTAGTGCTAGCCTAGTGTATGAGGCCCTAGGTTCGAACCCAAGCACAGAAAATTCTACACAGAGGAAAGTAAGGTACAAGAAAAATGTTCTAACTTGCTAAACAAAAATTCAAAGAAGAATTTGGATTCAAATTCAGGTCTTTTCTAATTTCCACAAACTTTTTCTGTCCCAGTTGGTGCTTAGAAAATTATGTTCAGTGGCTGGAGAGTGGAGTGGTTAAGGATGCTTGCTGATCTTGGGTTTAGTTCTCAGCGACCACACTGGATGGTTCACCACTGCCAGGAAGTCTTTTGACCTGTTAGTACTGCATGTACATGGTGCACATATACACAAGGAGGTACATATTTATATTCATAAGTTAAAATAAAATTTTAAGATTTTTATTTGTTTTTATTTTAGGAGTATGGGTGTTTTGCTTGTGTGCATGTCTGTGTATCATGTGGTGTGCAGTGCCTGCAGAGGCCAGAAGAGGGAACGACAGCATTTGGAAGTGGAGTAACAGCCAGTTGTGAGCATCCATGGGGGTGCTTGGAACTGAACTCTGGTCATTGGAATAGTAGTCAGTGCTTTTAACCACTGACCCATCTGTTCATTGCCTCATAAATATTTTAAAAAAGAAAATTATTTTCAAAAGACAGTAAGTTGGACTTTTTTTAAACATACAATTGTTAGAAGCACAGACTAGTTTCAGTGTCATACAAAGCAAACATACAAAGCAAAGTAGTTAAACAGGGCAATTCTATTTGTACAAAGATCATACCAGAACATATACGAGGCTTGCAAGCAGACCTGAACAGGAAGTTCTCTTGGCTTTTAGTCTAATGCAGTGGAGACTGTCATTTCCTACCCTGGTTGGAATCCGACCTCGAAGTCTTTCTTTGTTGGTTTATTTTAAAAGAATCAACGCAAAGGGAATGACGGTGATCATTTCATGGCATCAAAAGTTTTACTGGGGAGGGGTTAGATATTTGCATGAAAATTTTACAAGGTGGTGGAGATAAAAAGATGTGAATGCCTTGTCATAGAAGTTTTACAGTGTTAAATAGAAGAGACTAATATTTAATGTTTCTTATACCTAAAAAGATAAAGACTTGGGGTTAGGAGAGGGGTAAAGGTGTTTCTGGTGGAGTAAGAATGATGGGGATTTGACCACAGGCAAGAGAGAAGGTGCAAGGCTTGTGACAGGAAGCGTAGGCTGTGCCCTGGGCCTGGAAATGCCTTCTCAGATTCAACTCAACATTCAATAATGGAGTGATTCATTCAACCGAGCAGGATCCAGAGTTTCCAAAGCCTTAGGCCCACTCTCAATCTGATTGTGCTCTGGTGAACTAACCGCTTTTAACCCTGGTTGCCTTGGGATGCTTCAGTGCAGGTCATGTGTGCGTGTGTGAACAGGAGCCCAATTCCTTTGCTCCCTTCCCTTCTCGCAACCACCATCTCAATACATGCTCCCTGGGCTTTCCATAAGCGTTTATTACCTTAACCTTTAGTGAGGCATGGATTTGAATCACTGACCTTAAAGTGACAAGTTTAAAGCCCTCAGCATCAGAACAAAGCCCTGTCAACCTAAGAGAGGCCCGACCTGATCTTTACTAGCTCACTTGGGAAACTGATGCACTCTGGGGTTTGCCAGGAAAAGACCTTAATTGGAACTGACAAGAAAAAGGACACCTTCTACTATTTCTTTGCAGACTTCATGAGTTCTCAGCACTTCTTGAAAGAGAATCTGCCTCCAAGTCTCCTTTCTTCCAGCTGGCTAGAATTTTTTTTTTTTTTTTTTTTTTTGCATTTCATCTCTGGCAAATCACAGCAGAACATCACAAGCAGCTGGAAACTCTCTGAGGTGAAGACAAGCTGGATATTATGTTTGGATTTATCATCCCCTCCCCCATGGTAGCTGATTTCCACTTCTGACAGAGTTATTATTTCCATCTTTAGGAACTACCTTGGACCTCGCCTTGGATAATTGCAAATTATCATCAGTCCCTCACCTGATGTGCACTTGTGTGAACCTCAGCCCTCCCTCCACAATGAAGTAGAGAGGAAATCTCAAATGTATGAGTCTTGGTTTCTGTTTTCATTTGCAATTCTCCTTGGCTGTCTGATAACCAAGCCATTAATCAGTGTTAAGTCACAGTTTAGAGCACACACAATGCTTTTGCCACTTGGGGTCCAGTGTGGCTTAAATGGCAATGACTTGTGTCATTAAGTCTGGTCTGTCAGGAGTTACAGTGGAAACCACAGACTTAGAAACTGTTAGGGCAAAGACACCATTTCAGTGACCATCTATGGCTTTCACCCAAGGTTGGACATCTGTCTGACATTGCCACATTTTTCTGACTGGCACTCCTAGCTAAGGACTATAAGGATCTAATATCCTTCGCTTTGCTTTCTGAAGTTGCTAATCCTTATGTTTGCCTCAAGATCCCGGATATTTTGTGGCTGGCTTGTAGCTTAGTTGGTAGAAATGCTTGCCTACCATGCATAAAATTCTGAGTTGGATTCCTGACATTGCACAATGCTGTGCTTGGTGGCACAAATATAATCTTATCACTCAGATGTGGAGACAGAAAATCAGCGACTCAAAGTCGTCCTCACCTATGTAGAAAGCACAGAGCTAGACTGGCCTAAATGAGATCCTGCCTTGAATTCAAACAAAGGGCAACCATCTGACTGCAGGCCAGAGCCAGGGCTCAAGCCTGGAGTCTTGGCCCTCAAGAGGCTGAGGCAGGAGGCTCAGCAGTTCACACTTATTCTTAGCTACATATTTAGTTTGAGGCTAGCCTTGCTGAATTGGAACTATATAGACCAGGCTGGCCTGGAACTCAGAGATCCACATGCCTCAGAGTCCTGAATGCTGGGATTAAAGGCATAAACTACCATACATGGCGTTCGCAGATTTTTTTTTTTAATGGAGCCTGTGCCCTCTCCATTATGTGCCCCCCCCCTCCATTAGTCCCTTCTCTTTGAACTCTTCTTCTGATCATTTTGGTTTTTAAATTTAATATTCAACTATCCAAGACAACTGTATCATACCAATATAGTCAGAAAGGCATGTGTGTCAATAGTTGGAGCTAAGGGATGGAGGGGTGGCTCAGTAGTTAAGAGCACTGGATGCTCTTCCAGAGGACCCGAGTTCAATTCCTAGTAACCACATAGTGGCTCTCAACCATCCGTAATGGGATCCAATTCCCTCTTCTGGTGTGTACAAAGACAGGTCACTCATATACATAAAATAAATGCTTTCTAAAAAGTTGGAGCTGAGTTTAAATTTGGGTGTGACTGTTGACAATTTGTTCTTCCCAACTGTGGCTAATATCCCTGCCAAGTCCTACTTACATTGCAGATTCATGAGAGGAAGCAAATCTTATTGTTTTTTTTTTTTTTTGCCAGAAATTTTTGTGGTGATGTTATGTTGTAGCTGATCAGCAAGTCAAATTCTGGGGCCCAGGGTAAGATGATGCTCTACTAGAACTGAAAGTGTGGCTTTGGTACAAGTGTTAGGGCTGACCTAACACTTTCAAAAATACTGTCCACTGTCCTCAGAAGCCCGAGGTTTCTAGAGAGAGCCATCTGTGAGAGATGAAAGTGAGGAAACTCTTACTGGAAGCAGGAGGAATGTGAATCTCAGATATATAGTAGAGGAAGTATTAATGGTATTGCTGCTGGGGAAGACAGGGAAACTTAAAAGGTACCTAATGAGCTAATCTAGCAGATGTTTTCCAAGTAGTGCTAAACAAGAGACTAAGAATGGCTAATTTTTAAAATAAAGAGGCCTTTTGTTTTTGTTTTTTTTATTCCTATCTTTCCAGAAGCCAAGTGATGTTAAAATTAAGGAAAGCTTGCAGTAGATTAAACCTAGTGCTCTATTAGGATAACAAGGCTTAACAACAAAGTTAAGGGCAGGTTTATAACACCCTCTATAAATGCCTCAGGTTGCTGGGCAGTGGCGGTGCATGCCTTTAATCCCAGCACTTAGAAGGCTGGCGGATCTCTGAGTTTGAGGCTAGCTTGATTTACAGAGCGAGTTCCGGGACAACCTGGGACACATAAAGAAATGCCTCTTTCAAAAGGAAACAAAACAACCCCTCCTCCAAACGATCCCCCCCCCAATTCCCCCCAAATCCCCCCAAACCAAAACAACAAGAAACCTCTCCGATTCCCATGGAGCTTCAACAGAAAACAGTCCCTTTAAACATCGTAACAGGATTCATCAGCATTTCAAAAAATCTATAGAAACTTGGGTGGTGGATCACACCTGTGATCTTATTTGCCACTTTACAACTACCTGTAACTCCAGCTCCAAGGGATTCTATGCCCTCTGCTGGCCTCCACGGGCATTGTAATCATGTGCACAAACCCACACACAGACACATACGCATAATTAAAAACAAAATTCCCCCCTCTATTTTAGATTAATTTATGTGTATGAGTCTTTTGCCTGCTTGCATGTATGTGAACCAGGAGGTCAGAAAATGGTGTCAGATCCTCTGGAACTGGAGTTATGGATAGCTGTGAGCCATAGTATAGGTGTTGGGATGGAACCCTGGTCATCTGCAAAACAGAAGTGCTCTAAACCGATCTGCTCTCTCTAGCTCCATGGCAGGCCTCTTACTTAGCTGCTTAGATAAGCAAGGAGTAGTTAAGGCAGGTATTCTATCTACCCCTAAGCACTCTCCCAGACTAGGCTTTAATTGTGATCATTAAGGTCTAGCAGGGTAAGTCTTCTCCCTCAGAAGTTAATCCATTTGAAATCATAGCTCTGCTATCTTATTAATCTGAAGGCTGACTATCTTATGCCTGGTATTTAACCTGTGCCTGTTTGTTTCATCCATTTAAACATGGCTACTGTGATGGCTGTCCCAAGCCAAGTGGCTGGGTATAATGGTAGGGATTTTTTTTTTTTTTCTTAACTTTTAATCTGGATCATCTGAGGTGGGAAGATTCACCTTTAATCTGGATCTTTTGAGGTGAGTAGATCCACCTTTAATCTGGGCCACACTTTCTGCAGGCAGCCTGTATAAAGGACATGGAAGCTTGCCCTCTTTGCCTTGCTTGTTCTTTCTGGCAAGTCTATTCCTTCACTGGCACAGAGCCTACTTCTTCAGGATTCCAGAGTGTACTGAAAACCAGCTGAGCCATCCGGTCTTACGGACTGAACAACTACTGGATTCTTGGACCTTCCATCGGAAGATAGCTATTGTTGGACTAGTTGTACCATATATATATTGACTGATTCTATCAGTTCTGTTCTCCTAGAGAACTATGGCTAATACAATTATTATCAGGTTATTACATGGATTAAGGAATCGAAAATATGAAAATAGGGAAAACTGTGAATATATTTTAGTTATTTTATATATTTTGTGCTAGGCACAAAAATGCATATACCTATTTGGACTCTTTCCATAAAGAGCTTGTTCTAGCCAGGAATTTTCAAATGATCATACCTCTCTGTTTTGAGCTCTGTAACATGGGAACTGTGAGAACAGACATGGTAATGTTTATCTCATGCTAGAGGGACTGGTAGGTCCTGAGGAGGTTTCACGAAATGTAAGGGAGAAGGGTAGTTTGAATATGATCCTTAAGATGAAGAACATTGGGAACATTTGTAAATACAAAGCAGTCAGACATAGCTACAGCCTCTGGCTACAAAATATGTTCAAGAGCTAGGCACAGTGGCACTCAGGAGTCTGGGATAGGAGGGTATCAAGTGTGAGACCAGCCTAGGACACAAGGTAAGATCTTGTCTCTAAAACAACAAAAATCCCAGCTAATCAGAGAACAGGGAAGGGGTAAAATGGTTATGTAGAGCCAGAATTGTGACTTGGGAGTTTGTTAGAAACAGGATCTGGCCCTAACTATACAACCAAAAAAATTTGTGTTTTATCAGGAATGTGTTTCTGCTGAACACTAAAGCTTGAGAACTACCGCTGGCTGAAGGTATAGACTCTGGAACCAAGTTACCTAAATTTATAGCAAATAAAAGTTTCTATCATTACGAGTGAGTTCTGAAGGTTGAATTCAGGTCACCAGGTTTGCAAGGCAAGTATCTTCAGTTGCTGAACCTTCTCAACATCCCAGGTTGCCTACATTTAAAACCTTGCTTTGTCATTTTAATTATGTGGGTGGGACCTTAGGGATGCTTTCTAATCCTTATCAGGGACTTATTTTTAAATAGGGATATAACTAATAATTTTAAGGACTTATGTAAAAAAATGGAGGGTTAACTCCAACATGTTACTCATACTTGAATAGTCAGGTTTGTTTGTTATTTTTCCAGAGTTTCATGTATAACAGTCTAGGCTGTTCTGGAACTAGTTCTACAGACCAGGCTGGCCTTGAATTCTGATTCTGCTTCCCAAGTGTTTGGGATTAAAGGGTTTCCTAATCATTGCCTGGCCAAGAGTCAGGCTTTTGTTGTTGCCTTTTTAAAATTTATTTTCTGTGTATGGGTGTTTAGTCTGTGCACTACATTTGTGCAGCACCTGCGGAACTCCTGCATTATATATGGTTGAGAACTGCCACGTGGATGCTGGAAATGGAACCCAGCTCCTCTGGAAGAGAAGCCACTTACGGTAATATTTTGTGTATCCTCTAAGAAACAAAGCTTGCCTGAAGATCAGAAGGCAGAGCCAGCCACAGAGTCAGCCATACAGTTCAGACAGTGGTGGCACATACCTTTAGTCCTGATCTCTGTAGTTCAGGGCCACACTGGGCTTCTTGAGATTAATCTAGTCTAAAAAAGAAACAGAGACAGGCAGTGGTGGCACACACATTCAATCTCAGAACTTGGGATCCCATGCCTTTGTTCCCAGTACTTGGGAAACAGACAAACCTTTAATCCCAGGAGACAGGAAGTGATATGGCTGGGCATTGAAAGGAATATAAGGTGGGAGGAGACAGGAGTTCCACCCTTCCCTTTTAGCAGAGGAACTCTGAGCATTCATGTCTGAGGATTTGTGGAGACAGAATCTCCCCCTTTTGGCTGAGGAGTTGGCAAGGTGAGAAGTGGCTGTTTCTGTTTCTTTTATCTTTCAGCTTTACCCCAATAGCTGGCTCCCGATTTTTATTATAAGACCAATTAGGATTCCTGAAACAGCCAGCGCTCTTAACCACTGAGCTATTTTTCCAGCCTCGTATTGTTGCCTTTTGAGAGATGGTTCTATTATGTAGTCCTTGGTTCAACAGTTCCTGAACAACTGTGCCTTTCCATTTATAGGACGGGCAAGCTTAATTACACCAGCCTCATGGAGATGCTGCAGGGCTCAAATCAAAGAATGTCTGTTAAATGACAAAGTCATTTAATTTACCACCTTATAAGGTATGCTCAAGCAATCGACCTCACCGTGTGCACAGGAAGGTAAGGAGTGTAGGAAAACTAAAATGGTCCTTTTTATTCCTGACTAACGTCCATCTCCATTCAAGAGAACGAACAGGTTCACATGTATGCAGTGGTTCACAATTTAATTAAAAACAAAAACACAAAGCAACAACAACAACAAAGCCAAAATGGCTTTTGATTAGGGGGCCTCTTGCTGTCCAGGCTAACCTTAAACTGCTGATCTTCCTTCTTCCATTTCCGCAGTGCTGGGGTTACAAATGTTATTTAGAGCAACCTATTCAGGAAAGGAACTTTCACCCACGTTGGGTCTAAATGTTTGCAGAGTACTTTTTGTCGTCGCCCGCCCTTCCCACTTCGTGCTAACAGTCAAATACGGGGATGAAGGTCTTGGGTATACAAGCAATCTACCACGGAGCAAATGTCCTTCCAGTGGCATTCCTAGTTTTCAAGGGAATTTGCTGACGTCAGGATGTGGACTAACAATTCCTTTGGATCTGTACACTTTCATTGCATCCGACGTTACCCGAGTTCTACAGAGGGAGGACACCACAAAGTTTGATGGGACTTAGAATTCTAGAAAGTAAATTTGATTTTTCGTATCGTTGCAACAACAAATTGGGCCTCTTCCCATCCTTACCATAGGGTGGCAAGCCTCCCACAACATGGTGTGGTTAAATAATAACAAAGGCTGAGGGTGAACCTACCATGTCGAAGTGTCACAAATAAATCCCTTCTTCCCTTTGACAGATATAGCACAAGATATCACTATCAATCCTATTTCGCACATAGCGTAACCCCAAGCCGAGAACGCTCGGGTTCCCTTCCTCGACTTGCAACTCAACCCCGAGAAGGGGGTACGGGGCCACTGTGAGGTCCTCTCTCTCCGTTCTCTCCGTGAATAACCCCTCTCGAGCTGTCGTCTGGTGGTTGAAGGACGTTGATGATTGCTCCCAAGGGTACGAGGAACCAGATCTAAATCCTCAACCGTGCATCAGGGACCAAGCTGTGTTCTTTTCATTCCCTAACCTCGCTAAAGGTCGAAGCTCGGCTCCAATTACCAACGCCATTTTGGCCGGTACGTGTGACGCCACACGTTTAGCCGAAGGGGCAGCCGATTGGCTGGGAAAGGCCGGGAGGATAGGCGCGCGAAGCTGGAGACTGGAGGGTAAAGTAGAAGCCAAGAGAAACTACACTCCCAGACGTCCTTGCGCACGCGACCGGCAAGCGGGGAGAGAAAGAAGACGGATTTTGAGCCCAGACTACAACTCCCAATAGGCGCCGCAACGCCCGTCCTTGCCTTTCGAAACGCGGTGGAAAAAGGACAAGACGAATGGAGGCTTTTGAGCGCTCGTTTCTCAAAAGGCGGGAAAGGCGAACTACATCTCCCGAGGAGCCGCGCGCGCCTGCGCCTGCGCTCTGCTATCTGTCGCCATCTTGCCCCTTCTGAGGCACCGCAAACAAACCTAATTCCTGGTGTCCCCTAGTCTTGGCGGAGGAGCCTTTTAGATGAGCCCCGAAAGACCGGGCAGGTGGGTTTCTCTTAGGCAGGGTCCTGGGAAGAGCTGGCAGGTTATCCAGGGTACGGGGACTCTGGGCCAGTCACGGGGAGCCCGGCTTGGGGCGCTCTGCCCCATCCTCCGTTGTTTCCTAACGGGATCGCTGGGCTCCCTCAAGTGGACTGAGGGGAACTCCGGCACGCCTGGTGATGGGACCCCCGAGGTCGAGGTCTGGGAACCGCAGCGTGAATCCGGGCCGTCTGGCTGACTGTCCGCGTCCCTGCTTTTTCTCCGCTGTCCCCTCCGCCGAGGAGGGAGCGCGAGGCGCGGGCGCTGACCAGGGTTCCCGAGACCGGCTGCTGGCCGCGGGGGCGCGGGCTTGACATTAGCAGCAGCGTTGACCGGCGCGGGCCGAGGAGCCGGGCGGGCTGCTCTTGTTGTGGTGCCGCTGTGAGGGAGTGCGTGTTTGGAGAGGGGGCGGGGCGGGCTGCCTGCTGACACTTGAGTCGGGGACCGAGTCGTGGCGACCCCGGGTCCCCGGAGCGCGCTTTGGCTGCAGCCGCCCGGCTTTCCTTCGCTGTGCGGCCCCTCTCTGAGCTTCCCTGGTGGGGATGCTTTGGGATGCCGTGACGTGGTGCCCGATTCGGGCGGTCGCTGGCCGCCTCCGAGATCCTATCGGGAGAGAGGCGGGGACTGGCTCCGGGAGCGAGCGGATTCCTTTGGCTCTGCCCCTTCCTCCTCTCCACCCCCTTTCTTTATGTCATCCTGCCAGCTGGGGCGCGCCGGCCAGTTCGGCTTGCTCGGAGTTGGTTCTGAGCTCAGAGGACGATGGGAAGCAGAAAGGGGGGGAGGGCTGCACTTGAGAGGCCAAGAGTTAGCGTTAGCAGTCCAGAGCCTGGAACGCAATAGAAGAATTATATCGATTTAGTGTTTGGCTCTTAAGCTGGCTCATTCACTCATTCATTCACTCTACTCTCCTGCTAACCATCCAGTTATCAGTTTAACATGTTTAACTGTGTGCTCAACCAGTACTAAGTGAACTAACTTTTTTTTTTGTTATGTTTTTTGGTTTATTTTGGCCTCCTGACTAGGGAATTCTCAGTGCGAAATTCCAGGCATCTGAACTTTGGATAACTAGTTGATTCATGACTGTTTTACTGCCAAAACTTGAGAAAAGAGTTCTTTACTATGTTCCGTTTACCCAAATAAGTGCTCTACCCTTTGCTTATTTATCTCATAACTGTTATTAAGGAAACTGGCAGAGGTCAAGTCACTTGTCCAAGGTTGCACTGGTGGCAGAATCTATTTGGCAAGTTATATGCCAACCACTATGAAAGAACTTGACATGCCCTCTTTCTAATATTTATAACAAACCAGGCGAGATTACTTTTTTTCCTTCATTAACATGTACAAATTGGGTTCAGACAGGCTAATTCACTAGGTTGAAACAACTAGTTATGTTGAAAAGCCAGAACTGGAACCAAGTGTTTGACTCTAAACCTGTGCTCTTCCACTGCTCCTATGGGCTGCATCAGTGTGCTCTCAAATGGTGGTTTGATTATTTGTCAGCAGCTGGAAAGCATGGTGATGAAAGATGGTTATGAGGTATCTCTTCATTTTACTTCCTAGCCTGTGGATGGATCTCCAAGTGAGTGGCCTATTGATATATTTTGGTAATTTCATTGTTTGTTTTGTTTTATAGGGAGGACAAGCTCTTTGGGGCTACCAAACAGAAGCAGCAATGCCTGTTGTGTGGCCAACCCTTTTGGATCTCAGCAGGGATGAATGCAAACGAATTCTTCGAAAATTGGGTATGAATTTTTTTTTTTTTTGTTCTGAGCAGGGTCTCACTATATCTCAGATTGTTTTCAAAATCATGACAGTCTTCTCAGCTTCTCAAGTGCTGGTTCCACAGCTGTGCTCCACTATGCCTTTCTAATGGCTTTATTTTTGTTGCTTATGTTTTTCTGTGATTTTTTTTTTCTTTTTCTGTGTGGGTTATGGTTTATTTTTCTCACTGTTTTCCCAAGGCCTAGAAATATTTGTAAGTGAGATACAGGGATTATGATACAAGGAACCGTGATAAATGGAAGCCTGGGCATTTTTGTGTGTGTGTGTGTGTGTGTGTGTGTGTGTGTGTGTGTGTGTGTGTGTGTGTGTGTGTGTGTTTAATAGTTTTTTTTCCTGCATGTATGTTTGTGTGAGGGTGTCAGATCTTGGAGTTACAGAGAGTTGTTAGTTGCAGTATGGGTGCTGGGAATTGAACCCAGGTCCTCTGGAAGAGCAGTCAGTGCTCTTAACCGCTGAGTCACCTCTCCAGCCCAGGTTCTTAAATTCAGCATCTCACATAATACTCAAACCCCAAAGAAGATCTTTGTTTTGGTTCTTGTTTTACATATGGTTTAGACCTAAGGCAATGCTCATAGTACGTTATATAGTTAGTATGTGACTCAAGGGCAGTGATTCTCACCTTCCTAATGCTGGGACCCTTTAATAGTTTCTCATGTTGTGGTGACCCCAACCATAAATTATTTTTGTTGCAGCAGCTTCATAACTAATTTTGCTACTGTTATGAATCATAATGTGAATAACAGTTCTGTGTTTATCAATGGTTGTAGGCAACCCCTGTGAAAGGATTGTTTGACCCTAAAAGGGTCTATTCATTTTTTTTTTTTTTAAATTGGTCTCATGTTAGCATACTACAAACTTTAATAGATATGTATGTGTGAGCCATGCCTTTTCTGTATTTTAATGCTATTTTTCTAATTAATCACTGTAATTGGTAAAACACACTTTCTGCTTAAAGTTGATTATTTAATGTTTCTCTTTTTTTCCACAGCCCTTTTCAACACGCATTTAGGGAGAGAAGCAAGCTCTTTAATGCTAAGGCATCTGTTTTTTTTTTGTGTAGTGAACTAACTTTTTCCCCATGATGAAAAATGGTGTTAGCCACATGCCATTCTTGGGAATATTGAGAAAATGAGTTACTCTAATCATTTGGATATTTGGTTTAAAATGAAAATCCATGAAAAATGTTGTTTTAGACTATAAGGGCCATTTCTTATTTACCACTATAGTCTGAGGCTAGTGTACTAAATGAAATAAATGACAGAATAATTTGAAAAGGAATAAATACAAAGCCTATCATTGTGATTGACATCTGAGAATATAGTGTTTAAAGCATCTATTTTTCGACATGTTTATAGACCACTAAAGTTTTCTGTCAAAAGAAATCTTTGTGAATTCTGTATGTAGATCAGATAAAACTGTAGCTACTGTGGACCTACCTGCTGCCTTCTGCCCTTTTTTGTCCATCCCCCCTCTCCCCCAGGATTGCAAATTACTTAACATTGTTTTAGCAGTTTGAAGAGGGTTCTTTGGGGTGGGTGGGGAGCAAGCTTTTAAACGTGTATACTTTTATTACTATTTTGAAGGTACTTGGCTATAACATGCACTAATGTAACTTGCTGTTGTTATAAAGATGGACTTTATTTCTGCATGAACAGATCAAAGACAGTAAATTGGACTGTGCTTTCTGGGTTTTGAAGGCTTTGAATCAAAAGTTTATGTTTAAATATAAAGTTAATAACCTTTAAGTTTACCCCTTGTTTTTCCCATAAATGACTTGAGGTGATACATAAAAATGGCTTGATGCTAAGACCCTATAAAATTATGCACATCAAGGGGTTGAAGTTTTGATATTCAGAATGAACACCCATGAAACTGCCCATGCCATCAAGGTTATAGATATCTGGAAAGCTACGAAGACCCAAGAAAATGACACTTTATAAAAGCAATGTGTACTGTTGTGTTTGTAACATATGGATAAAGCCCAGCTAGCTCAGTCGGTAGAGCATGAGGTGCTTAATCTCAGAGTCGTAGGTTTCTGCCCCACATTGGGTACCAGGAAAGTAGGAATTAATCACTAACAACTGATTATATAAAAGGATTAATATTTATTAAGGGGTTTATATGAACCACTCACTCATACAAAGACTGTGGAAAGTTGGACTGGTTTCCGAAGTGGCAGCAAAGGGTCAGATCCTCTCTCCAAGAGTGCAAGGGAATAAACATTAAGGAAAGACAGCGTGTACTGGGCCTTAGACTGACCTGGCCATGCCCTCTACATGGGTCCTCAAGACCATACCTCTAGGTCAAAGTGAATAGTGCCTGATTCCCACTACATGATGGGCTAATATGTATGCCCTGGTCAAATAGTAGGTCCAGTCACAGCATCAGAGAGTAATGCTTAACCTTTGGGTTTACATGTATATTCTCAGTTACTGAGTAAGTATATCCAGTGAACAAATCACCCAGGATGTACAGGTGGACTTACAGAACGTAGGGTCCGATTGATCTATTTTTGGGTCTCCCCTTGCCACATCAGATTGATCATCACTGAAGGGGTTACATTGTTCTTAAGCTAGAAGAGGAGGTTGCACAGGAAAAGAGATACTATACTCCAGAAGAAACTAGGCTTTGGGTGCAGTAAAAAATTCAAGTAAAAGTAAAAAATTACTAACAATGAATGTGTCCGAAGTTTTATGCAGACTATGTGGGAAATACTGCTGGGGTCCTGATTATGTGCTAAAGAATGCAGCCATCACCTATGGCACTGCTGGTTCCATCTACACTTAGGAAGGTGGACCTTGACAGCAATTTGACAAAATATTTCTTCCTCTTACTGGCTTACTGTCATGACAATGAATCTTTGAATTGCTTTCAAACACTAGTTCCAAGTCATCCTAGAGGAGATACACATTGTCTAAAGAATTGTTAGGTTAAGCTGGAGAGAGCTCAGCAGTCTTGTCAGGCTGCTCACAACTACTTTTTAACTCCAGCTCCAAAGATCTCATGCTCTCTTCTGGTCTCTTTGGGCTCTCTCTCTTTCTCTCCACACATATTTTTAAAAAGTAATGTTATCTTAAAACTAAAAAACAACTATACATTGTTTCAATGTGGGATGCCAAACATTTTAATTATCAAGAAATTAGGGTGGGGGGGTTGCTGGAGAGATGGATCCACTGACTGCTCTTTAGAGGGCTCAGTTCCCAGCACCCACATGGCAGCTCATAACCATCTGTAACTATTTCTGGGGATCTATGCTCTCTTTGGCATCAGGCACACACATGGTGCATACACACACACACACACACACACACACACACACACACACACACACACACACACACACACACGTACGTATATGTATGTGTGTGTGTATAAACTTTCAAACAAAATATTCATACATATTAAAAAGAAAAAGTTGGGCTGCACAATTATAATACACTCATGGCACTAGTAGCAGGTAAATGCTTGCTACTTTTTGACTGCTTCTTTGCCTTATTTTTATAACTCCTGAGTTGTAATTTAACTGATTTGGAGGCTTTATGACTAAAGTGTAATTGAGTGACTGATTGGTTGGTTTAAATGGACCTGGTTTAGGGCTTTATAAGAGTAGTGTGGCATATCTTTTGTTTCTCAGACATTCAAGTGTATTTTTATTTTATTTTATTACACTTTTTTGTTTGTTTATTTTTTGAGACAGGGCCTCACAATATAGCTCTGGCTATCCTGGAACTCTCTCTCTAGACCAGGCTAGACTTGAACTCAGATCTGCCTGTTCCAACTCCCACATACTGGGATTAGAGATATGTACCACCACTGCCGAGCTTCATTGTAATTTTTTTTTTGTCACTGGAATTAACCCTATAATAGAATAGCACCAGAAACTAAACAAAGTTTAAGATATCTTAGGGTCTCAGGATTCCCCATATACGAGCTTGTCAACAAATAGGAGGGAAGCTTGGGGGTTAGTAAAGGTTCTAGTGGTGACTGGACCACTTATAGGGGTGCTGGGAATAGTGTAGCTGAGGTAATGTTTTCAGAGCCACAGTTTTGTGTGTTGGATATTGCCACCTCCTAATTTTGTGCATGAAACTTGAAAATGTCAGAAATTTTGTCATAGTAAAAGATTATATTGCATTTTAGCCAAGTATGGCATCTGCCTTTAATCCCAGCACTCAAGAGGCAGAAGTAGGTGGTTTTCTGAGGTCAAGGCCAGCCTGGTCTACATAGTGAGTTCCAGGTCAGTCAGGGCTACATGGTAAGACCCTGTCTAAAAGGAAAAAAAAAAATACATTTTAAATAAATTTTGTCTTTATTTTGTGTGTGTGTGTGTGTGTGTGTGTGTGTGTGTGTGTGTGTGTACCAGATCTTGTACGTATGCTGTGGAGCAGGTGTGGAGGTCAGGCTACAGCTTTGAGGAATCAGGTTTTCTCCTTCCACTATGTGGGTCTTGAGGATTGAACTCAGGCCATCAGGCTTGTTAGCAAGCTCCTTTACCTGTGGAGACATCTTTCCAGCTCTGTCATATATTTTCAGTTATATATTTTCTTTAAAATAGTTTGTTTTAAAGTAAGGCATGACACCACACGCCTGTAATTCCAGCATTAAGGAGGTGGATGCTAAAGGATCAGGATTTAAAACTAATCTGAGCTACATATACAGGATTCTCAAAAACAAACCATAAAACCTGAAATGAGATAGTGTTTTTAATCTTTTTTTCTCAAGCCACCTTATCCCTCTGATCTGTTTCTTTTTATGACATTGTTATTGTCTTAGACATTTTACAAAATCTAAAATAGTTCTCATTTTCTTTTGTCATTTCTATAATCAGTTACTAAACTCTATCAAATAATTCTAAACTTGGATTAAAGAATTTTCTTAGTCTAGTCAGATTACTTCTGTTTCCCTTTTTCTCTTTTATATGTGTGAAATAAAACCTTCATAACAGTTTATCTGTCTATTAGTCAGTTATCTAACACAGTACCCTTCTTAGATTTTGATTTTAATTATCTTTCTGGGACAGGGTTTCTCTTTGTAGACCAGGCCTGTCTCTGCCTCCCAAGTGCTGGGATTAAAGGCAAGTGCCACCACCATCCGGCTTAATGTAAAACCTTTAAAGGTAGTTATTGTTCCTGGAGGTTACTGAAATAAGGTGAGTGAAGCATTTTCAGTTCTTATGCTCTTTATTGCTTTTGCGGGAGTTTATCCTCCTGCTCGCCATAGGGACAGTTCTCTTCCTCAAGAAAACTTCGGTTTCCCAACCAGATGATGTGTTTTTCCCATGCCTTTAACACTATGCAAACTGTTCTGGTTGCCTGATGACTCCCCCCCCCCCCCCCCCCCCAGTATTTTGCAGTTACGTACTTGAGGGCAGGACTTAACACTTTTCAGTGCATATGTATTAGGACTCAATATTGATTTGTTGAATAGAATACTCCATAAATATTTTTATAGAACATAAAAATTAAATATAGAGAATTTTCAGCTGGTTATTTCTAGTGCCTTTTTTGTAATCTCTCCCAGCTCTGGCCAGTTCTTGGAACTTAGTATTTGCTTTTCGCCTTTGGAGAAGCAGAGCTTTGTCTTTTGAAAGACACTCTGTGTGGTGCCTGCATAGTATATAATGCTCACACTCAAGAGTATTTCAGTGGAAGTAGACATTTAAGATTTAGTTTTATATGTATGAATGTTTTACCTGCACGTATGTTTGTGTATCATGTGTATGCATGGTGACTGGGTGAAGCCAGAAGAAGGTGCTGGAGTCTAGGCAAGTGGAGTTACAGATGGTTCTGAGCCACCATGTGGGTGTTATTATTTGAACCCATATCCTCTGGAAGAGCAGCAAATGCTCTTTACCTGTTGAGCCATCTCTTCAGACCTGAAGGCCTCCTTTTGACAGAACTGTGAACACTATGAACAAAGCAAGACCACTGTTAACTTACTGGGCCGTTTTGAGTCTGCAGGCCTATATCTATCATTAGTTAACCCGTATTTACTGAGTTTCTGTTGGACAGATAGCAAATATTTGTAGCAATGTGAACCTGAAGATTCTCCCCCCACCCCCTTTTCCTTAGTCCTGAGATGGAGTTTCTTTGTGTAGCCCTAGTTGTCCTGGAAATCACTCTATAGACCAGTCTGGCCTCAAACTCACAGAGATCTGTCTGCCTCTCTCCTGGGTGCTGGGATTAAAGGTGTATGCCACCACTGCCTGGCTATGGAGATACTACCATTCTGGGTTTGCTTTGGTGTCTCTGTTTCATAATATTAATGGCTAAAACCCCCAGTGTTTTATTACTTGTTCCACCCTCTTTGTTATTGGTGTGGTCTGCTCTCCTGAAGCTCCCTCCATTCAGCCAGAAGCTTAGCAGGTATAGCTGAGGTGGCTGAACCTCTTTCTCTTTGTGTCCTTTCTTTCTGGGTTTCTTCACAGCTTGTTGATGTTACAGTTCCTAGAAAACAAGCCACAAGTACAAGGGCTTAACAAGGATCCGCATCCTATTTGCTGGTACACCACTGGCCAGGAGCAGCACAGAAGCTGGGGTTGGTGCAGATGGAGACGACAGAAAGATTACAGTGGGTGGTAGTGAGAGGTCTACATAATTGCTGAGAGGGCCTGAGGATTTTGCATTTATATGTATGCTTTTGTTTGTTTTATTTTGTCTTTTGAGACAGGGTCTTGTTTAGCCTAACGTAGCCTCGAATTTATGATCTTCTTGCTTCACCTTCTGAGGACTGGGACTACAAGCATGTGTTATCGTGTCAGGCTTGTATGTTTGTATCTTTGTGTGCACATGTGCACGTATGTGTATTTGTATATTCCTGCACATGCATGTGGAAAGCAGAACAGCCTCAAATGTTGTTCTTCAGACATCATCCATTTAATTTTTTTGTAATTAAATTTTTTTTTTTTTTTAAGGTAGGATCTGTTACTTAGAACTTGTACAGTAGTTTAGGCTGGCTTAATGGCTGACAAACCTGGAGATCTCCTATTTCTGCCTCTCAGCACTGAAATGACAACTATGTACTATCATATCTTCTTTTCTTTTTCTTTTTTTTTTTCAAGTGGATTTTGGGATTAAACTCAAGTGCTGATTGCATCTATCCCAAGAATGAGTCACCTCTCCTGCTCCGTTCTTTGAATTTGTATCTTGCTACATATCCTAGGCTGTCCTCATACTCTCTTATCTGTCTGCCTCAGCCTTGTGAGTGCTGGAATTACAGGCATGTAGAACTGTATCTAGATTAATTGGCCATTTTGATGGTGGGTTTTATGTTTGTATTGCTTGGATAATGTTTTTGATGATGTTAAATGTATAGCTGCCATGCCTGGCTAGGTCAGCAGTTCTTTAGTAATAGGTCAGGCCTTCTTTCCTAGGCATTTATAACTGTGCCTTTTGTGAGACACTGTATAGCAAAGCAACATAAGAAATGACAGTGACACTCTAATCTTATTCAGTGACGTTTTTGAAAGGAATTTAAAAGTTTGCATTTGGTTGATTTTTGGACTTCTTGCTCCGGCGTTTAATATTGTATAGCCAAATTAATCAAAATTGAAGGCTTTTCTTTTTTATAAAGTAATTTTCTTTTTCTAGAATTGGAGGCGTATGCTGGAGTTATCAGTGCACTTCGTGCACAGGGGGATCTCACCAAGGAAAAGAAAGATCTTCTCGGAGAACTCTCAAAAGTCCTTAGGTAATTTGTCCTGAAAATTTTGGTGATGTGAATAAAAATTTCATTTTATTGGGGGTTTATTTCTTTTCATTCTCAAATTGAAGAACAGAGATGTTCAGTTTGTTGGGTGCTTAAAGGCCCTGTTCCAGTTGTGTGCTTCCTGCTATAGAAATATAGGGAAACAGACTGGTTGTATAATCCAGTCAGAAGGTTTAAAGGTAGGTGTTTTTGGGCACCTGGAATGGGAGGTCCTTTGACAAAGGTGAAGGAAAGAAGAGCTGGTGCAGCTGAATTTCAGGATGCAGAGTGGCATTTATTGGAGGGAAGGAGGGATGTAAGCAAGAATCCGCAACATGTAAGTGGGTGCTGGTGATGGAGTCGTTGTCTTACCTGAGTAGATAGAGTGCTCCTGAAATCATTAGACAGGTCTAGTGAAAGGTATTCCTTGATGCTTTGTCTTGATTCATTTTTATATCTTGTGCTTTCTCAGAAAATGTTCTGCTTGTTTACTTTCTACATTTAAAGTCATTTTGTTCTATTTTTAGAAGTGAGAATATGGAAGAGTCTCTTACTGTTTAATTAAGATTAATATAGGAATGTAATTAAGCACATTCTCAGTCATATTTCTTTGTTTGCTTCCTCATAAATTCTGCTTTTAGTCCTTAAGTATTGTGATCCATGTTATAAATTTAGTGTTAAGTGCTAAAGAGTACAAGAGTGGTATTTACCTTATTGGGTACTTATGAATCTAATGGATGTAGTTTTTAAAAATTGTTTTATTTATCAGTGTTTAATAGATGCACATTCTTACCATTGGTAACATAATATAGAAGGCACCTAGCTGAGGTTGAGTCACGTTTCATTGCATGTACTCACAAGAAACACGTTATCTCGCCACTCTTACTGCTTTTATTATATTGTTTGGACTAAAGTTACTAGATTCTCAAGCCTTAGAAAAGACCTTAGAAGACTTTCTTCTAAGTGTTAGTCCTCCTGCCAGCAGTCATGAGATAAGGGGGTCCTTGAGCACCTGTTTCCAAGTCCAGGTAACAGGAAGCACTGTGAGTCTTACCATGGTGTATTGTTCCATATCAGGCTGTTTGTCTGTCTTCCTGAGATTTCCAGATAAATAACCCTCAATTACACAGAATCAGTATGAAACCTTTTCTGTGACTTTGAAACATTTGAAGATACACATTAGACAAAGTAATCCTCAGCCCCCAAAAGATGTTCTCTTAAACATTAATAAAAGTATAGAGAAGAGCTGCCTGCCTGGCAGAGTTCTATAATGGCTATTTTTTTTCATAGCATCTCAACAGAACGCCACCGTGCTGAAGTTCGGAGAGCAGTAAACGATGAACGGTTAACAACAATTGCACATAAGTAAGCCATTAGTCTACCACCCCTGATTTTTTAAATGATGTAGTATAACGTAGTTTTGAGACAGTCTTCCTTTTGTATGGCAGGTCCCTGAGTCTTTTATCAGTAATGTCTCTATACTCAGAGACCCTGCCCATAGTGATTACTGTTTACTCCATTGGTTACTTTTTGTTTTTGTTTTGCATTTTGTTAGGGAAGCTTAAAGTACTTAGGTCAAATACTATTGAAGGTAATCTCTGTATAATCAAAGACAACTGGAAGCACAGCTCAATAACAAGCAGCACGGCACCTTAAATTGAAAGGTGCTTGGAGGTTTCTTGTAATGGTATTTGATATGTATATTGCTTTATAAACAGGCATTACAATTTTTATATGGCTCTAATTTCAGATATTTTGAGATTCAGAAAAAATTATAAAAAATATATATTCTTTTAAGAGATAAATATAACTGAATTATGTACTTTAAGAAACAAACACAATAAGATTATAAAGGTTTCTTATATTGTTTTCAGATGGTCGTAACTGACCCGATTGGGTAGAGGGTGGCAGAGGACTGAGAGCAGAATCAACCATTAGTTATAGAGAGATAGTGCCTCCTGAACAACCGAGAGGATCAGAGAGTAGTCCTTTCAGTGATAATAGAAATAGCGCAGAAAATGTTAAGTATAATCCATTGATTTTAATTTTTATGTTTTAATATGATGTAAAACTAAAGAAAAAAAGTCAGTGTGTTACCGTAATATGATGACATAAGGCATTTGGCAGACTGAATTGATTACATAGCTCTGTTGGCTTCTTGTACTTCACTGTCCCTCATTTTACTTAACACATAGAATGGGGTACTCACCATTTAACAGTGCAGTTTGAATGTTTTGCTGTTTGTTCTGTAAGACTGAGATTTTTTTCCATGGTAGGTATTCATTGAAGAAATTTAGAAATTCCCTATAGAGACAGTAGTGTTTATATATCAGGCTAACATAGTTGAAACACTCATTCACTGTGTCCCTTTTTGAATTTGCTTCATGACTTTTGAATTGGAATGCTTTAAACTGGGTCTGAATTCTAATTTGGGAACTGGTAATGGAAACTGCTAGATAATAAAGTAGAAATGAATACCTTAGAATCATTCAAATGCTATTGTGGGGCAATGAGTTGTAAGTTGATGCATCAGTGTCATTCTGAAAGGATAACATTTATTTAGTTTCCTTTTCCTTTTTTCCCCTTTTAAGAATGAATTTATCCTTATATTTGGGTGAAAGACCAAGTTACAGGTATGCAAATAGGTTATTATTATTTCAGGCTTTTTCTTGTATTTATTTCCAAATTGACACTCTCAATTATTCAGGGGCACATACTTCATTTATGAATTAACCATGCCCCTTGCTTCTCCTTCTTTCCCTTCTTACCTTCCTAATACTGCCCGACCTTTAGCCATTTTGCTGCTTGGGAAATATCTCTAGTCAGAGGATGGGAAGGGAGAGGAGGTGAAAATTTTATAATTCATTTCACTACTTGTTAGTTGGCCTGAAAAATAATTGGTGAAAGCATTTACTAGTATTTACTAAAGTAATTTTTGGATAATATGTGGATTTCTTTAACTGTTTGGCCTCTCCCTTTCCTTCCTTCTCTCCATTAGCATGGATAATTGAGAGTTGGCTTCTTTCCACTGTGTTTCTCTGCCCCTCCCCTTTTCATTTCTTTAATATATGAATTTCCTTTTTTTGAAAAGAGTTTACTTCAGTATATAAGTTTTTAAAGAAGACCTTCTTAGGTTTTTTGTACTAAGATTTTAACGTTTTATATTGTGGTTTTAGTTTGACTAGATACTGCATTTACTTGTTGGGCTTAAGAGTCAGGGAATAAGGACTGGTAACACTTTCTTGTCCTTGGGTATAACAGTGGAGACCCAAAAATGACTTTGAGGGTCTTAGCTGTAAGTACGGCTAGAGGAATGCATCTGAGCTGACTTGCATTCCCTTTTCCTCCTCCCTCCCTTCCCCACTTGAAATTGCTGTGTAGCCCAGAAGGAATGTACTTGAAAGGTGATGGGAAAGCTAAGAAGATTGAGCAGGAAAGAGGAGACAGAAGGAGAAAGGATCCTGTACACAGAGAAACTGTACTAAAGTAAAGGCCTTCAGCTCCAAGGCTTGACTAGGATGGTGTTAGTCCTTTGATACCATAACGGAGTTCTATAGTTACAACAATATTAATGCTTCACATGTTTTGCTTAGGTCACTCTTTGTTCTCATTGTTCTACAGTTAGACTAAAATGATAGTTGGGATATTAGATCTCTGCACTTCTGCCAACTATCAGACATTCCCAGGATACCATGTTTCTCTGTGATGATGCAGCTTTCGTAACTGCTGCCAACTATAGCTCATTAGTATGTGGTTTTCTCAGAGTAGGATTTCACCTTCCTTGTGGTCCTTGGATGACTAGAGAGGCAGGCGAGTGTACAAGCTGAGGGGACCTGTGAACTCTCAGGCACAATATTTAATTTCTAAATTCTCTTAGATGACTTGTGCAGCTAACACATATTCACACCTTATCACTAAGCAGATAGGAACTTTGGACCTAACCCTAACATGATATTTGAGCATGCTTGCAATGCTTGCATGAGTGGGCATTGGAAGACCTAAGAGTTCTTCCTGAGAGTGCGGTTGTGTCTCTGCACTGCAAGCTTCATCTTTTCAGTAGCATATGTCCATGTGCTTCATATTTTAATCTTACAATACACCAGGTAAGTATAGAAGTCACTTTTTGTGTGGTAAACTTATACTAAACAAATATATTAGTGATAGTCTAATAAAATGATATCAAAATAGAAGTGATATAGGAAATGCTGGCCTTGGAAAGTTTTCATTTAACAATTAGTAATAATGCTTTCTGTCTTTTTTGTTTGTTTGCACTATTCTTTATTTTGAACTAGTGTTAAACATGGAGCTTACATAATATATTTCTGAGGTTACTGGTGTCTTAGCAGGTCTACCTTTTTCATCTGCTTTAAATAACAAAGGAATTTAATATATTTTTCACAGTAATTAACTGGATTTGCCAGATTCTAGAAATTCAACTTAAGTCCTCCCCTCCCTCTCTCCCTCTCTCTTCCTTTCTCCTTCCTTCTTCCCTCCCTTTTTTCCTGAGACAGGTTTTTTTTTTTTTTTTTTTTTTTTTTTTTTTTTTTTTTTTTTTTTTTTTTTAGTGTTTTGAGACAGGGTCTCATGTAGCCCTGACAGGCCTGGAATTGACTATGTAAACCAGGCTGACCTTGAACTCTCTTTACTTGCATTTTCCAAGAGGGTGCTGGAATTAAAGGCTAAAGGCATATGTCATCATACCTGTTTTAAATTGTAATTTATTCCCTGCAGCAAAAGTTGGCAGTAATTAGATAATAATTGCTCAATTGATATAAAGAAAAAGCTGCCCATAAAACCCACTAGAAAACTTATTCTTTGTGTTCATGATATGACAAATAATTTGGGAAGCATGATACATACTTGTTGAAGGAGACATTTATTAGTTGTGTAGCTTTAGGCAAGTTATTTAAATTCTCTGTGACTCAGTTTCTCATTTTAGAAAATGGAGATGTTATACTACCAGCTTCATAGGATTGTTGAGAGAACTGAGCTAACATACATCAGATATGTAGAGCAATGCCTGATATGTAACACGCTCTTCGTTGATTTTAACGTCAGTACTGTCAACATCACCGTCATCATCATGATGACATTATTCCACTGCTCACTGACAAAGGCTTTGGGGTACTCTGCCTAAATTTGAAGAATCATTGCACATGACGAATCTTAAGCTTTAGGTTGGGCTGTAGAATCTGTGGTTTCAGAAAACTTGAAGAAATATTTCTGATTTAGTGAAGAAAATTAGTTATTTCTAGACTAATTTTAAACCTTCACAGTAATCACTAGGGCGTTTCATGAGAGATATGGCAGCTATCTGTTGATATTTAACCTCTGGTCTGATCGGTTTAAAGCAGAGAGACTTAAAAATGTCAGAGAGAGAGGAGAGAGAGAGAGAGTCTATTTGCCTCAAGTGCCTTTTAGAGTTCAGGGTACACCATACAAAAAAAGTGAAATAGTGGTGGATCTTTTTAAAAAGCATCTTTAGTTCTCTCTCTCTCTCTCTCTCTCTCTTAAATCAGGAAGGATAATGTAAAATGCAGTGAATATTGTCAGCGACACCTACTGTTTTCCATCTCGCTAATTCCTCTCGTTTACTGCCTCAGTTTTCCATGTTTGAAAGCCTTTAGAAACTCTGGCCATGCTGGCAGTTAGACAGTTTTGCAGAGATTCATTGAATTTCACCTTATCTTTAAAGGAAAGTGGTTCTTAATACTATCAGTGCTTTTACTTTCTTGGTATAATTACAAAATTAAGTTCTGAAAGTTAATTTTATTAATAGCAATACCTGTTTTCATTCATGAAACCCAATTTCATAAAACTAATACCAATTTTTATTTTCAAAGCATAGAGAATTTTTCATAACTATAGTTATTCAGATTACAGAATAAAGTGTGTAAGAACCTCAGTGTATGGCATTCCTTGAATTTAATTGTATCTAAGTTTGATCTTTCTTGCTTAAAATGAAGCCTCTCCAGAATAATCCAGGATCTTTTTTGTCATTTAAAAAGTTGTGTTTGTTTGACTCATTGTTAGCCAGTGCGAACCCTTGTAGCAGCATTTTCTCTTTTGTTTAGTATGTCTGGACCTAATAGCTCTTCAGAATGGTCAATTGAAGGGCGTAGATTGGTGCCACTGATGCCCCGGCTGGTTCCCCAGACTGCCTTCACTGTAACAGCAAATGCTGTGGCCAATGCAGCTGTCCAGCACAATGCATCCCTTCCTGTGCCTGCAGAGACAGCAAGCAAAGAAGGTGAGTAGGAATACTGCTGTTAGCTTCTCAGGACTTTTCTTCTATTTTTATTAAGTGTTTAAAAATTATGAGATTGATATGTTTTTGATTCTGAAACTAGAAACTGCCAGGTTTTTAGTCTGCATCAAAATCAGATTTCTTTACTTCAAAGGGAAAATTATGTTAATTACAGAAAAAGTTTTCTCAGACTGAATTTCTGACATTTGTCTTATTTTGTTTGTTTTGTTTTGGTTTTGAGACCAAAGAAAACATTGTAGCCCAGGCTGGACTCTGGTTGAGGTAATCCTTTCATCTCAGCCTCCCTACTGCTGAGGGTACAGACATGAGCTACCATGCCTTTGAGTGTCTCTTGTTAGAGGTGAGTGGAAAGACTTAGTGAATGGCTTAGAGAATAAACAAGATGACAGAAATGCCTGCTAGATTAAAGATGGTGAGCGGATAGCTCCAGAAGATAAAATGGTTTTTTGTCTCTTCAAATCAATGGTACATGCAGCCTCTCTATTCCAGTCAATGTGCTTTCTTACTGTGACTTAATCTAGTAATCGACATATTTTAAACAATTTTTGAATTCTCCTACCTAGGTGATACTAAATTTTAGAGTATGCTTGGTTCAGAAGCAACAATGACAATGTCTTTGCCGGATTACTTTGAGTAATAGCTTTGTCTTGTCTTGTGATGGGCTTATGTAGCGTGAGACAGTTTTCACTCTTGGCTGGGCTCAGCTCTGCCAGAGAAAACTATGTTTTTGAGGGAGACAGTTATCTGTGCACACTTAACTTCTACTGGGTTCCTGTTTTCTTTGTTGCTGGCAGTTATATTTCCTCTTCTCACTTTTACCTTTTCCTTTTGATAGCTGGTAGGATGGGAAGAAAGTTGGGTTTCTAATAGTAAAATTGTTGTCATTTCCTAGCTTTGAGACCTTCAGTAAATTATAAACTATGGGCTCCTCAGTGTGACAGTTGGTAGTGATGATAAAGATTGAATTTAGTATCTGACACTCAGTACATGGTAACTCCAGGCTGTTGTTGGTGTTCCAGAGTTTGTCTTTTCATTCAGTGATAAGGAGGTTGAAATTTTAGTTACTGTTGTACCACTTGGTTGGCAATGACAGAAGAGTTAAGTTTACCTGTTTCTCTCCTGTAAGCGCTTTGAAGTTGCTGTGGCGAGGGAAAGTTAACGTTGTTGGTGCTGCTATTAGGTCTGTGTCTGTTGTCCAGTTCTTGCCATAATGAGAAATGATTTTCCTTTTTCTCAGAATAGTTTTAAACTTGATTGCTTTGTACCTCCATTCTTCTTCATTCACTGTTACCTGTTGATAAGCCGGTAAATACTTGGAAAGACCCATTAAATGATTTTCAAAATAGACTTGAACCCTGTAGTCTAGTACTTTGTACTAGCATCTAGCTTCTGCTCACATGAAAATGATAAAGTTGGCTTGCAATAGACGTAATTTCTTTGTATGTCTGGACAGTTGTGGTGAAAGTTAACTGCAAACTTTTTTTTATCATTACTTCAGTAGTGGTTTGCTATTCCTACACAAGTACCACGTCAACCCCAACCTCTACCCCTGTTCCAAGTGGCAGCATAGCAACGGTTAAGTCTCCAAGACCTGCCAGTCCTGCCTCCAGTGTAGTTGTCTTGCCAAGTGGAAGTACTGTGTATGTCAAAAGTAAGTGATGTCTTGGTGTTACCAGGCCTCTGGACAAAATACTACAGCTAAACAATGATTAGATCATCAGGCCACAAACTGTTTTCAGTGGGTAGTTTTTCAAGGTTCTAAAGACTTCTCATTTATATGTAGGTATTTGCTCTTTCGTCAGTTCTGGGACTTGAGAAACACCATGAGTTTTTGCTCTGTGGGTATCTGCCTTTGCACAGTACTGTCTGCCCTTTAAGCATTCACATCTTTTAATTCCTTTTAATTCACACAGACATAAATAGGAAATGAAGGCGTGCTTATGTGACTGACTATTTGATGTTTTCCCAGAATTCCAGTCTTTGCAGTATTTTCTTGAATTACATCATGTATCATCCAGCTTTTACATTCAGTGACTCATTCTAGGAGCTACCTTTTATATTTCTACTTGACTTAATCTTTAGAACAGTTTTGTTTTTTTTGTTTTTTTTTTTTAATTTGCAGTTTTAAACTCCCAATTCTATTCTGCTCTAAAAATAGTCTTTTTCTGAGACAGAATCTCACCGTGTAGCCTGGGCTGGCCCCATACTTTGATCCTTCTGCTTTAGCCTCTCAAGTGTTGGGGCCACTGCTATGCTCCCATAGCTGGCTCTACAAAATTGATTTCCAGTTTTTCTTATATCTCTTAATTTTATTTCAAGAATTGTTTTGTATTTTATTTTGTTTGCTTTGTTTTTTATCATTAGTATTTGGTTTTAATTGGTCTGAGTATAGTAATAAACATGATTTCCTAATAGATTTTAGAGGTGATAGTTGCCTTTTTAGACAGGTTTCTAGGTCATTGCCAGTCCTGTATAGAGTCTAAAAATTGAAACTGTAAAGACATATTTTATTACCAATTCCATGAATCATACTGTGTAATTTTTATATGTGTTCTATAGAAATTTCCCGTGTACATTGCTTCTTGTATATTGTCATATTAATTTTATAAAAAAAGAATTGAGGTTTTTAGGCAATAAAAATGTGAAGAATCTTGGACTGTTAAGTTCCTCATGTTCAGGATTTAAATGTGGTCTTTAGAAGTGACTCTCGGGGCTGATTTTAAAAATTATTTTTAAAACTTCTTTTAAAATTTCAAGCATGAGGAAACTATTTCACAAACAAATGCACTGAGCTGATATGTTTTATATTTAATAAAAATAGACTGGAATATCAGAGGACAGAGCCATGCCATGAAAGTCAGGGAGTGGTGACCTACATCTTTAGTCCCATCACTCTAGGAGGTAGAGATATGTCTGCATCTCTGTGAACTGGTCCCACAGCCAGTCAGTGGTGGCACTCACCTTTAATCCTACCTCTGGGAAAGTTGAATAAAGAAGTAAGATAGCTGTGGGGTGGGGAGGAGGGAGGAGTTCAGTTTCCCCTGCTACTTCCCTCAGGACAGAGAAGCTTGCAGTTGAAAGATTGATGGGAGACAAGCCTGAGGAGTTAGTTGGGTGAGAAGTGGCTGTG
Source organism: Phyllotis vaccarum (assembly GCA_033318265.1). Classification (NCBI taxonomy): domain Eukaryota; kingdom Metazoa; phylum Chordata; class Mammalia; order Rodentia; family Cricetidae; genus Phyllotis; species Phyllotis vaccarum. Next base: position 20,209,666 of record JARWLC010000019.1, read on the forward strand.
GTTTGTTTTTCTACCTCTTTGATATTTCAGCTTTCCCCAATATATGGCTCTGGGTTTTTATTATAATATCAAATAGAATTTGTGCAGTCATGCACTTTCAAATTATAAGAACTATATCATTTTATACTCAAAGACAATGTTAGTTTTTATTATTCATTCACCAACTTTATGCTAGTCTCTATACCAGGGAGACAAAACAGACTTTGTCTTTCTTTTCTGAGAGCTTATTAATATGGGAGATGTATAGACAGTTATATTGTCATATAGTTAAGTGGTACAGAAGAGGATGGACAAAGTACTAGAGGAGAGGTGGATTATCTCTTTATCCAGGAGGCTTTACTGAGAAGGTGCCTTACAGAATGGTAGGATGAAGAAGAGGTCTTTGAGGCTGGTAGTATTCTTCAAAGAAAAATACAATACACAGACTCAGATAAGAAGGTCCTGAAGCATGGCAATGGTGAGAAACTTAGTCAAGATTTTAAGAGGGACGCAATGTTAGGGTAATGGTATTGTATGCCTGAAAAGATAGGGGTCCTTGAAGTTTTGTTTGGTAAGGATTTTAGGAGGATGGGGAAATACAGACTTAGGGAGTTTTAAGCTGTGCATATCAGTTATGAAATATCCTGACTTGTAGCATTGACAAGTGTAGAATTGAAGTGGGAAGATGCAGGAGCATCTTTTAGGAGGTTATTGATAAAATACAGGCAAGAGACAAGAAGCTCTGAGTGGATTCGTAGTTTAAGGAAAAGATGGTGGGTGTTCAGAGAGACAACTTTTCTGAGGGAAAGTTTTAGAACTTAGTGGTAGATTGGACATAAAAGAAGGGGAGAGTTGGGGCTGGAGAGATGGCTCAATTTTTAGGAGCACTGACTGCTTTTCCAGAAGGCCCATGTTCAGTTCCACGCACTCACATGGCAGCTCACAACTGCCTGTAATGCCAAGATCTGACACCCTCACACAGACATATTATGCAGGCAAAACACCAGTGCACATAAAATAAAAATAAATTAGGAAACTAAGGAAGGAAGGAAGGAAGGAAGACAGTCAGAAAGAGGCAAAGGATGACACAGACATTTTACAGTGCTAGTTCTGTATAAGTAGGAATACTGTCACTGTCTTTCAGGTGTCAGCTGTTCAGATGAAGATGAAAAACCCAGAAAACGCAGGCGAACAAACTCTTCTAGTTCTTCTCCTGTGGTCCTGAAAGAAGTTCCAAAGGCCGTTGTTCCAGTCTCAAAGACCATCACTGTGCCTGTGAGCGGCAGTCCTAAGATGAGCAACATCATGCAGAGCATTGCCAACTCCTTACCACCTCACATGTCACCTGTGAAAATAACTTTTACCAAACCATCAACACAGACGACAAACACAACAACACAGAAGGTATGTGGTGGAGGGAGTCTCAGTCATTCTGTCTCTCACACAGTATGATTTAGAGTTGATGGTCATGTAGTGAGTCCTTCCTGTGTACTTGGCATTATGCTGGGAATGCTCACATCGTTTAAGACTATACATAAAACATTAAGATAGGTAGTATTTGCTTTTTAAAGAAGAGGCTTAGGTGCCAAATGGTTTGCTCAAGATGACAGCTAGCAGACTGCTTCTAGACTTATGTTGTATTTAATAATTGTAATTCTATTTTGAAACAAACTAGAAACGGTTTAAAGTCTTTGTTTATGTGGTCTTACATTTAGGAAGTCAGCTTTTGCATTGCCAGTAGAGTTAAGTGCTTCTTAGGAAAGCAAAGGGGTATGGGTAAGTGAATAATTGTGATTTTTCTTTGTGTGCTGTCATGCATTCCTTTCTGTCCTCAAGTCACAGGCATTCTGTCGATTTCATGTTCTTGCAAACCTCAGTCTCTACACAAGTCTGGGTTCTCATGACTTGAGGCTTATTTAACCCGTGTTTCTGGGGTTTTCTTTTTAGCATCTTTCTGTTCTTCCTTTTTTATTAGTTTATTTTGCTAAAGCATGTCCTTTGGTAGTTTCCCAGTGTATTAGTGGCTGAGAAATTTCCTGAGACCCTGTCTGGACAAAGGAAGATTTTCCCTGTGCGCTTTGATGACATTCTTGGCTTGGCTTCCAGCTTCTAATATTATTTTTGGGATACCCAGTGCCATTCTGTCTTTTAGCTTCTAGTTTTGTCCTTGTACTGAAACAGCCAAGATCTCATGACCCTTAGACTGTGTCATTAGAGCTTTTTTACCCTGTACACTTCAGTTCTCACAGGTTCTTGGGTTAACTCTTTGTGTTCTACATTTCTTTATGGATCACTTATTGAGAAGATACTTTAAAACATAGTTTCAATTTTTTTCATCTTATTTTTATTTTCCATGCTCCCCCGCCAACTGTAGCATAGTGGCTTGGGCTATGGGTTTTAGAACTAGACTTTCTTGATTTGAATCCCAGCTTGCCACTAGCTTTTTTACTGTGGGGAAACTAAACTCTATACCCAGGTTTTCTCTGAGAAATAGAGGGGAAAAAGACCTAGTGTTTTTTGTAAGTTCTTCAGATATAACAAACAATATGTGTTAAAGCTGTTAGAAGAGAGCCCCACATGGATAAATGTGTATCTTCATTTTCTGTACCTTTCATCACTTATCCTATATTACTTGCATGGAATTGTACTTTTGCCATTCTACTTTATTTTTCTTGATGAAATGATCTCATTATTTAGTTCAGTCTGGCCTGCCACTTACCATGTAGCCTCGGCTGATGATGAATGTCTCAGTGCTAAGGATCCCAAGCATGCATTAACATACTTGGCAACCATCATAATTTAGACTTCTAATAACTCTTCCTTCTTCTGTAGATGTTTCTTGTTTTTCTTCCTAAAATAAAAGGATGGTAGGATGACTGGATTCTTTTATTTGGTTTGGTTTTCTTTTTCATGATCTTTATCTTACCTGTCAGTTCATTTTATTACTTGACGTTTTCTTTTCAGAATTTTCTGAAATTTCTGGCAGTGAGCTTACACATGAAACTGACCCTGTCCCTTACCACTTGTCCTTAGGGTGGTCAGATTCATTAGGCAGTTTTCTTCTTAGAGTATTATAAACTTGGCTGCCAGTACTTTGGAGTAAATGGTGGAATGGTGCTGTGGTACTTGAGATAGTAAGTGTTTCTGAGCCTTTTCTCATCTCAGGCAAGAGTAATGCCGAACCAGAAGATTACAAGGTTCATGTGAAACTGAATATTTAAGATGTGACAGAGAGCATGTACCTAGCATGCTCTTTTGCTTTGCTTTTTGGAATCTACTGTTTAAAATATATGAATTCACTGGTTCAGTAAAGCTTATCCACTAATTTGTTGAAATTAACTGTTCGATGATTTTGGTGTTTATGGAACATAATGCTTGCATTTTTACTTGATTTCAAGTAAGCATTTCTGAATGCTACTCTTTTTCTACATGGTGTTATGGTTATTTATTAATGATTTATTGTGTGTGTGTGTGTGTGTGTGTGTGTGTGTGTGTGTGTGTATGTGTTGGAATCCAGGGTCTTGTATATACAGACAAGTACTCTACCACTGAGCTGTATCATCCTTAGCTCTTATTTATGCTTTCTGAACTGGCCTTGATACCAACTGACTATTATATGACTATGCTTCAGGTTGTTAAATCTTCCTGTAATGTTTTTACTGCCTTCATTGCTGGATCGTATGGCTATTTCTTTTCTCTTTTTTTTCTTTTCATCTACTTAAAAATGATTTCAGTATTCAAGAAATAGGGTGGGAAAACTGTCACTAAAAGAGCAAGTACATCTCTTTCTGTATTTTTTTGTTCCTAGTGTGTATTTCATTATTATTCATTATATTTAAGTAGTTGATGATATAAATTACAAGTTTATTTTCTATCTGTCCCATAGACTGCTGAGGGTAGCTTAGATCTCTGTCTTTTCCATCATTATATTTAGAACAATGCCTTGGCATGTACTAGATGCTAACTAATATTTGTTGAATGAATGAATGAATTAGCTAATTAATGAACAAATTGATACACACATAAGTAGATCTGACTCCAGTACTATCTGGTCATTTTAGGCAAGCACTGTCCCACAGAGCTGTGTCCCTAGCCCTTTGCTAACTGCTTGAACTTGTCTCCTTTTAAGACAAAAGTAATAATAGTACTTCTTAAGAGTTACCAGGAGAACTAGATGAGATTATTCACTGAAAATAATTATAGTCTATACAGTGAGTGTTTAATAAATGTAACCTAACATCATTAACTTTGTAATCTTCTTTGTTAGACTTACATAGAACAGTTTGTAACAGATGGGGTTCCCTGTAAATAGAGTCTGAATGCTTTGGTTTCACTTTCTTTTTCCTTTTACTGGCTTTTGTTTTTATCTCTAGGATTTTGAGGTGAGAATGAGTATGTGGTTGTCAGATTCATGCTTTTAAGAAGGCACATTTATTTCCAAAGTCTTATATAGGCCATGCCATGAATTTTCAGATTCAGAAATTTAGATTTACTTGTGTTAAAAAAAATAAATGTTTGAATCAAATTAAATTTAAAAAGACTCATTTATTCCACAAATAATTACTGAGCATCTACTGTGTTCCAGTTTTAAACTGTGCTCTCTTATTTTATTCCTTCTCTGACATTTATTTTTAAAGATTTTTGGACAACTAGAGCATGGTTAAGATTAATAAATAAACTTTTCATGTTTTGTTTTATTTTCTGTTTTCTGAGTAAATGGATTTTTAAAAATATTTTTATCCAAGGCTGTTGTCATAATTGTATTTACCTTGGATTTCTCACAATTTGTATTTAAATCAATTTAGCAATTATTTATTGTAGGTAAAGTGACTTTACATTAAGTATAACTGTTTCTGATTTTGTAAATGGTATTCACATTTGAATAGGTTGTGCATTTTCAGCGTAGATAACATTTCCACGTATGTTAATATGCCTCATTGAAAACAACATTGATGCAGCACTGATACAAACAGAGCAACAGAACATAGCCTTATGCTTTCATGTGCTTGATTGATATTTTTCATTTTGTCCTTAGGGTGCAAGCCCCAGCACTCTTAAGGAGTTTTTGTGAGTGCTAGAAGGTCAGTAATTTGAATTATGGCCTGAATAAACACTGTGTGGTTCACTTGGCTTCAAACCTTTTAATCTCCCCTGTTGTAATAAGCAACTCTAAAGTGTAAGTGATTTCTCCAGGGTGGAACTCTAGTTTGGGAAGCCCTTTTACAGATCAGAAATCATTTGTGTACTGAAATCTCAAACTATGTTTCATCATTTGTACCTGTAATCTAAAAATGTGCTCCTAAAGACCCTAGACTTACTTTTATTGTTAGAATCTTGCCTTAATTCTCAAATTTCAAATATTTGAACTGTGCATACTTTTGTTTCCCTTTCATGCCAACATTGCTAATTAACTATGGCATACTTTCCTGTCAAGCCCGGTGAATCCTTTTTTGTACCACAGTCATCAGCATTGTGCCTTTTAGAAGCTGTGATTAGTGGTTCAGGATTGACAAAGTGAAACCCAATTGCCCTTCGTACCCTAGTAAGTTTGGGTCTTTGTATACTCAGGGATATCAGAGTTAGGCAGGGGAAGAAAAAATGTTTCTAATGAAACAATGTTTCTTTTTTAAACAAAATGTTTCTTTTGAAACAATTATTCAAAATTGTTTCTAGATTAAAGTGATCTTTAATGCTTTATTCATATTCATCTAACATAAATAGGAATAATAAGCTTCTAGTAAGTATCATTTGTTAACTCAAATATTGACCACCTACTATGTGCCTAGTAGATGCTTCACATAATTATATCATCTAATCCTTGTAATGATTTTGTGAGGTTGGAATTATTATCCCTATTTTATAGAAAAAATAAATTGGAGCCTAAAGATTTTAACGTGTCCTGGGGCCTGTCATTTGAAAGTGGCAGAGACAAGATGATCTAAGTGCAGGCTCATTTGATTCTGAAGCTTATGACCCTATGCTGTATTGGTCCACTTCTTACTTTGTATAATAGTTTCTTGATTGTTTTCAATAATATTGCATATTCTTTGTTAATCCAGCCTGTTTGTGAATTCACTGACCTACTTTCTACAAATGTCTGCTGGTTAAGACATGTCTTGGTTGCTAAGACAACAGACTTCTTAAAGTAATGGACAAGTACTAATATCTTAAATTCTTTGTTAGACTGGAAATATATAGTAATGGTTTATGTTTCCTTGGTGAAGATACCAAGTACAAACTCACTCAGAAAATTTTTGACTGATTTAGCTTTTAGACTTTCTTTAGGACCAATGTAAGACTGAAAAAGAATCTTGTTCATAACTTCTTCAGATTTTTTTCAAAACAATTTGTTCTGTTCTAGGTAGGCACAAATAATTTTAGTGAAAGAAGTGAGTATCACTATAGCACTGCTTACTCATCCCAAAATAAAACTGTGATACATACTACCAAAGTCTGAGTCACTTTTGTGTTCTCCACTGTGAAATGGGGATAATAATAGTGTCTGTGTCATGGGATTTTGGGACAGCTAAATAAGGCCATGTATAAATCAGCTCTGGGAGCTTTTCCTGGTTCTGCTCTAGGATCCCTGCTGTTGTCATTCATCCACAAGTTTTGGGTTCTCTACTTGTCAGGATAACTTGAATCTGGTCACTTTTCTTTCTGCTAACACCCCAGCCCGAGAAACTGCTGTTGCTTCTTTTCTGGCCTGCTGTAGTAGCTTCTACTCTTGCCTCACTTCATGGCAGAGAGAACGACCTTCTTAAACAGGTGCCACATCTTGTTTCTGTGCTTAAAAATCTTTCTATGGCTTCTTAATTGTTCTTAGCCTCTCTTTCATATTTGATCCAATTTCTGCTTTTAACCCTCTTTGCTCTAGGCTTGTACTGTTTTCTTTTTTCAACACATTGGGTGATTCTGGCCATGGATCTTTTATTCAGTGCTGTTCTCTGTGAAATGCACTGCTGCTAAATCTACAGTTTCTCAGCCTTACTGGCTGAACCTTGACTTCGCTCTCTTGATATCTGTTCTCTGTACCAGGCTAGGGACACATCCTGCTACTTCACCTATAAGATGTAACTAACAGCTCCCACCATATTGGTCACTGCCATTTCTGCTGGCTTATGAGGACTTCTTAATTAGTCTTTGTCTACTGTCCCTGCCCTACAAGAGCTTCCATCTAACAGATAGATACATTTAAAAATAGTTTCAATTTTTAGAAATTTCAATTTTTTTACAGGAAATTTATGAAACTTGCATATTTTAGATCTCTTTCCCTGTTAATATTTTTTATTAGTATGATGCATGGCTTTAATTAATAGCAATAATGCATTATTAATATTAACTTAAATCCATAGCTTATTTGGATTTCCTTGGGTTTTTCTTACTGTTACTTTCTGTTCCAGGATTCCCACATAGAATGTCACATTCTACCTACCTGTTTTGTCTCCTTAAACACCTCTCACTGTGAAGATTTCTCAGATTTTCCTGGTTTTTGATAACTTTGACAGGTCAAGTGTTTTAGTAAATGCCCCACTCCTAGAATTTGCTTGATATTTTTTTCCTTATTAGGTTAGGCTATGAATTTTATAGAGGAAGGTCACAGAAAATAATGCTACTTGCATCACATCATATGAAAGGACATGAATTGTCATGATTTTACATTTTCCAGTCCTCCCTTACTTGTGTGCCTTATGTATGTCAATCTGTTAGTTAGATCTTTAAAGCTTCTTGAGTATCCAAAGCTTGCTTTTGTCTTAGCCTTTGTTTCCTACTTTATGCCACTAAGTGCCCTTCTAAGTGTTAACAGCACATGGTTCATACCCTGACCTCACTCTTGTTCTTGCTTAAATGTCACCTTACAGGGATATCTTCACTGACTCCATTATTTTAAAAAAATCAACATTCTAATTATTCTTTTTTCTTTACCCTGGTTTATTGTCTTTTCCATTTGTTTCTACATGCCATATATATATTTTTTTTATTTCTATCTTTGCACTAGAATGTAAACTACATACAAGTAAGATTTGTTCATCCCTCTGTCCTCAGTGTCTAGAACCATGCCTGGCACATAGTAGATGCTCAATAAGTATTTACAAGTGAACAAATCTCCAGATTACTTTCTCATGTGATGGTGTGGATTTATCCCCTAAATGGGGTATGTTGTATTGGAATGCTTATAGAGCCACATCATGCCTAATACAGAACACTGCCTCTTAAAATAGTTGCTAAAAATTGGTATTTTTAGGTAGTTTTGATTATTGCTGCTAAAGGAAAGTGTTCAATTAACTGTATTGAATTAACTCTTGAATTGTTTTTTTAATTGAAAAACTTAGTTTTGAATTGTGAATGAGTTTAAATACACTACAGGTATATAGTAGCTACATGAAAATAACTTATTTTTCCTCCTTTAGGTTATTATAGTGACCACATCACCAAGTTCAACCTTCGTGCCCAACATTCTCTCCAAATCCCATAACTATGCAGCAGTCACTAAGCTTGTACCAACATCAGTCATTGCTTCCACAACTCAGAAGCCGCCTGTTGTTATAACTGCACCACAGTCCTCTTTGGTGAGCAGCAGCAGCAGCAGTGGCAACAGCAGTTCCACACCATCACCTATTTCTAGTACAGTTGCAGTAACAGCCGTTGTGTCTTCCACACCATCCGTGGTCATGTCAACAGTAGCACAAGGTGAGTGGTGAGCCACTGTGCGTGCGTGTGATTTTGAAGACAGCAGCAGAGCTGTGTGCCTGTGTGTGTGTGATTTTGAAGACAGCGGCAGAGCTGTGTGTGTGCGTGTACACGTGTGTGCATGCACGTGTGCATGTGTTTTAAGTCAGTGGTAATGTGCTTTCTTTAGCTTGATAATGAAATGTTTGTGATGTTCTCTTCTCTGTAGCTCCTACATCTTGTCCTGTCCTTTTCCCCACTTCTGTTCCTTTCTGGGTTCTTCCGTTTATAAACATGGAAGCAAGAAGACGCACATTCAGGCTTCTCCTTAGCTCTACATTAGCAGCATATTATAAATGCTGTGTGCACTTTAATGTTGGAAAGGAGAATTTATAATTTGGTGTTTAAAAGTCTGGCACTAATATCATAGAGAGGGGTGTGAATTGGTGTGTTTTGTGTTTATTTGAAAACAGTTTATTTTTATTTGTTTCTTCCAAATCTTTTTTAAGATTGGAGTCTTTAACTAGCTTTTTGGTTCTCTCAGGTCTGTTTTGTCTTCCAAAACCCAAGGAATGGCCACTGCCAGTTACTTAGGTTGACTGATGTTTTTTATTCTGTTGTCACCATCTCTTATATGTTAAGGAGTTTTTTATGCTTTTCCTTATGGTTTCTCTGAACTTCATGAATTCCTTTTGTAATAGTGTAACAGTCTTCTAGTGATCTTGGTTCCCCTACCCTGAGCCTGCTTAGCTTACATGATATGCTGCTTCCAGTAGAAATACCTGCTAGTATCTCTCCTTTCATTTCATTTAGGTTGGCTCTGAAGAAATCTGTTTTCCTCTCTTAGTACTTGAGATTCTGTCCTTGTTACATTTCCCTGTCCTACCAGTTTTATGTTGGTTCATATTTAGTGTCAAGCAATGTTTTAAAGTTGTTAAAACCTGAAACCAATGGATTCAAGAATTTTAGAGAACAGTAGAAAAATAAAAAATAGTATACCAGTTGCCTGCAGCCATATTTCAGCACACTTCTTGTTTAACAGATTGAGCCCTTTACCTATGCTGGCAGTGTTGTTTACATTTCTGTAATCAAAAGTTCCTACTCCATTTGATAGCATTTTCTTAGAGCTGTGCATCATTGACAGGTTTCTACTTTCTGTAACCACTTTGGTTATTTTCATGGTTGCTTTATTCTATTGCTTTTGGGCAATTACTTATTTAGGTTTTTTTTACTGGCTTTAGCATTCTAGCTTAATGTCTTTGTGAATTTTACTGGGCCTCACCAGCACCGGAACAAGAGTCTTCAGTGGAAAAAGGGGAGCCTCTGGGAGTGTCCTATATGCACACTTTATCTTCCTGAACCATTATATTAGATTATGTCATGAATGACTGTAAAACAATAAAATAAAACAACATTATGAGGGAATAATTTCTTTTCTTTTAAAAAAGTATTTATCTTGAATGTGAACATGTTTATATATAGTTGTATGGACATGCACATTCATGACACACATGTGAAAGTCAGAGGACAACTTGTGAGAGTTGGGTCTCTCCTTCCACCACATGGATCCTGGGGACCCACCTTAAGTCCTCAAGCATGGCGGACCCCTTATCTGCTGACCCACGTCACTAGCTCAAGAATAATTTGTAAGATTGTTTTTTTTTTTTTTTTTTTAAAAGTGAAACCTTTTAATTAGAATATTGTCCCATTCTTGCTTTTTTTCTTTCCCAACACATAAAGCATGAGCTTTACTCTTACTTTTATGCATTATCTTTCTCCACTTTATTTTTATTATGTAGGTGTGCATGTGTTACGCTTTGTGGAGTTGTTCTCCACCTTTTTGTGGGTTTTAAGGATCAAACTCAGATTGCTAAGCTTGCACAGTAAATGTTTAACCCACTGAGCCATCTCTTTGGCTCAACTTATACTTTTTTTTTATATATAAAAAGGGTTTTTGGTGTCATTCTTTCTAAAGTTTATGTTATAGATTTTTGACTCTTATATTGTAATTAGTTCATTTTTAAAACTTGCTATAATGAAGTATTTCAGGCTGGGTAACTTTATAATGGAAAAGGATTTCTTTGGGCTTATGGTTTGAACATCTGAGATCAAGGACTTGGATCTAGTGATGCCTCTCTTGCTTTCAGAACTTCAGGATACTACATCACAGTCACACGGCAAGAGACAAGGAGTGCTAGGTGTGCCTTTTTCTTAAAAAAGCCCAAATAGCCATGGGTCTCTCTGATTACCCTGCTTAGTTTCAGTAGTGTTCTAAAGGCTCTACTTCTAAACTAGAGTCATTAAGTCAGATGAAGTTTCTAGCTTTTTTAGACTTCACTTTGGGGATTGAATTTCATTCTTAGGCTCTGGTATATACTCAAACCATAGCATATATTTAGTCAAAATTACCAATGTATCTCAATTCATAATTCTTCCAAAGATGGACTAATATGATTGATTTAGTGGTATTCCCTGTATTCTTTTGGCATCTAAATGTGCAGTAAATTAATTTGGAGTCTGACTGGATTAGTGTCTATATCTACTTGCAACGTGATTGAATGAATGACTGCACATAAATAAGTATTGATTGACTGACTGATTTTTAAGAAGCTTTATTATTTCAGAAGTTCATAAGACAAACTCTTCAGTTAAGTTAGGTGAATCATTGGACCAACAAGGAATTCTTTCCCCTCCTTGGGTAACTCCTGTTGGTTAAATGAGTATATTGTAGGCATAGCCAGCTATGGAAATATCCAAAGGAAGAAGAGGAATTCCTTTTTGTGTAACCTTCCTAGAAAAGAGAGAAAACCTTACCTAGATGTGCTCAATGTTCTCCTGATTCTTCTCATAGCATGTTGGCTATAACTAGCTTTACCCTATTGCTGGAGAAAGGATAGAGTGCTTTGGCAAGCTTCCACCAATTCAGAATTGCCCTCTAAAGCTGACTTAGGGACAGTCCTCCATGGAAGTGTATGCCAATGACTAGGAATGTGGGTTCTCAAGGGGAAAAAACATGGTTTTGTTAGGAGGAAGAAATTAGACTAGCAACCAACAATGGTAATAGAATTAAAACTACAAAGAAAATAAGTAAGATGGTTACAGAAAAATTTGAAATTTGTTAGTGAAGCAAAACTGTGACCAGAGTGGATACTGTGATTAGTCTTCTTAGTAGATGTTACATTTGATCCTGTGTGTTCATAAGGCATTTGTTGGCTGATGGAATGGGCCAAATCTTCCTTGTTTTGGCCTGTCCGTCCTATCCCTTCCTAAATCTTCTTTATTTTTCATAGGTGTATCCACATCAGCAATCAAAATGGCGTCGACAAGACTTCCTTCCCCCAAAAGCTTAGTGAGTACCCCTACTCAGATTCTTGCACAGTTTCCTAAGCAGCATCAGCAGTCTCCTAAGCAGCAGTTACATCAAGTGCAACAGCAGACACAGCAGCCAGTGGCCCAGCCTTCTTCAGTGTCTCAGCAGCAGCCGCAGCCTCAGCAGTCACCTTTGCCACCTGGTGTCAAACCTACCATCCAGATCAAACAGGAGTCAGGTAACTGGAAAATCTGCTGGGTATCCTCAGTTTTCAGTTCTCCTGGTCCTATAGGTCATGTGCATAGCCGTCTTCCCGTTTATTTACATCTTCAGTGTTTGGTTTTCTATAGGAAGTGCCAATATATGATTTTTAAGCTATAGTTCTAAATGTCAGTTTTTTTAGTGTGGCTGTAAATGGTATTAGGGTTTTAATTTTTATTTCACATGTTTACTATTGGTATGTAAACATGTTGCTGAACTTGGGTTAGTGAACTTTATTATTTGTGGGAGTATTTACATAGATTTCTTGGGACTACTATGTATGCAGCATGTATTTCATTATGTCATCTGTAAATAAGGATAGGGCTTTTCTTCTTTCCAGTTGTTACTCCTCCCCCACTTCCTTCCTTCCTTCCTTCCTTCCTTTTCTGTGTTTTTCACCTGGCAGAATGTATCATAAGTAGGAATGACTGGAACAGACATTCTTGCCTTGATCCCTGTCCTAAGTAGAAGGCATTGGGTCTTTCAGCACTGACTGTGAGGCCTGTTACAGGATTTGTATTAGTGGTTTTTGAATTGAGGACATGACATCTCCACTTTTCTGGGGCCTTTCATTATGACTACGTCTGTCAGAAGTTCTTCCATGTTCAAGTCTGAGACTACCAAATACTTGTGTTTGTGTTTAGCTGCTGATATATTGAATTATATGGGTTCATTTTATGTTGAATCAGTTACATAAATGAAATAAGCCCCACTTCACTTGGCCATTGTATAGAATTCTTTCTTTTGCATCAGTGGTTTCAATTTTTAATCACTGTCTATGAGAGGATTTTTTTTTTTTAATGTGTGTATGTGGTGAGCGCATGTTCACATATGAGTACGTGTAGGCTTCTTGCACACGTGTGCAAGTGCATGTGGATGCTGGTGTCCTTGTTTACTCTTCACCTCATAAATTGAGGCAGGGATTCTCACTTGTACATGATACTTGCTAATTTGGTTAGTTTAGTTACCATGCTTGCTCTGGGATTCTTTGTCTCCACCTCTCACCTAGAACACTGGGATTACAGGCAGGACATCACACCTACTTGGCATGCTGGGGATCCAAACTCAGTTCCTCAGATTATCTGCTAAGTCATTTCTCCCTCCTTGGGGGGATGTTGATATATACTTGTCTTATAATTATCTTTACACTTTCTTTACCTAGTTTGTCTTTGTCAAGGTAGTACTGGCCTCAGAAGAGTTTGAAGTGTTCTGTGTTTTAGAGGAGATTAGGGAAGATTGGTATTAGTTCCTTAAATACTTAGTGAACTTCAGTGAATCTGTTGGGCTGGGAGATTTCTATTTTGGGAGCATCTAAATTATGAATTCCCTCCTTTTTTTAATGGTAGGAAGACTATTTGGATTACCTATTTCATCTTTGTTGAACTTTGGTAGTTTATGGTTTTTAAATGTATTCATTTTCAAGTTATCAAAATGGATAGTTATCACTATCAGTTCCTTATTAGCCATAAAATGGCTGCAAGATGTGTACTAATGATATTTTTTTTGCCAGGCTGTGTTGGAATTTTTAATAGTAGTGAGGTTCTTAAAATTTTAATAAAGTTTTGCTTCATTGATCTTTTCTGTCACTTTTCAGTTTTTGGTTTCACTATTGTTTTTGGTTTTTGGCATTGTTTTGCTTTTCTAGCTTCTTGAGACCAGAAGGTGGATTATTGATTAAAGACTTCTTTTCTATGAATTTAGCATTTAGTTCTACTACATCTTTATAACTATGCTTTGATAAATCCTTCTCAACACTTTTTTCAGCATTCTCTGTATTTTTATATTTTGTCATTTTCTTACAAATTTTGTTCAGAAACCTTCGCAAGAACTTCCTCTTTGATATTTATAAGTATGCTGTTTTATTTCTAAATATTTAGAGGGTTTTGTTGTTGTTTTGGTATTTATTTCTAGTGGATTCTACTATGGATTAGAAATACTCTCTGTGGTCTTTTAGTTGGCATTAAGCAACAGTGAAGAGAAGAAGTTGCAGTTCTGTTTGTTCTGGCTAAGAGCTGTGTAGAAGGGACCTTCTTCCACTTGGTGATTGTAGTGATTTGGAGTAGAATCACCAACTTACTAAGCTGAGGGAGGGGAAAGAGAAATGGTCTTAGCTCAGATGTCACACAACTTGACTTTAACTTTTAAGTGTGGTTGGGTAGTTGTTTCTTTGTGGCTTTTTGCCATAAGATCCCTTTCTGGAGTATTTTAGTTAGGGTTTTATTTCTGTGAAGAGACACCATGACCATGGCAATTTTTATAAAGGAAAACTTTTAATGGGGTGACTTACAGTCTCAGAGGTTTAGTAAATTATCATCATGGTGGGAGATGGTGGCACGCAGGCAGACATGGTTTTGGAGAAGCTGAGAGTTTTACATCTTGATATGAAGGCTCACTGGGTGTGGTTTGAGTGTACATAAGACCTCAAAGCCTACCTCCACAGTGATGCGTTTTCTCCAGCAAGGCCATACCTACTCCAACAAGGCCTGACCTCCTAAGAGTGTCATTCTCTTTGGGGGTCATTTTCTTTCAAACCATCACATACAGCAAGCATTCTCCTTTATTGCATTTTATTAATATTTTGTGTGTACATGTGCTGTGTGACGATTATATTTGTGCATATATGTGTGCCATGGTGTAAATGTGGAAGTCAGAATATCCCTTGCAGTAATGGGTTCTCTTTTTCCACCATGTGGATCTTCGGGATGGAGCTCAGGTGGTCAGGCTTCATGTCAGTTCTTTTAACTGTGGAGCCGTCCTGTGGCTCCCAGAACCTTTTAATGATGGCTGCTTTATAACGTCCATTAGTTCCACTGTGTGTATTGAAGAGTTCCTCACGCCATCTCACCAGGCATGGCTCTCCAGAAGGTTCTGGGTTCATTGAAATGACTGTCTTTTTGAGGGCAGCATTCTAGGCTGACACTTTCTGAGAGGTTTGGAGTTCTTAAAAACTTCTTTGGAAATTTGTTTATTTGATTTGCTCGCTTTTTCATGGGTCAGTTTTGAGAAATAATGTTTCCTTGAAATATTATTTATTTGATCCAGATTATCAATTGATTTGCATAGGACTGAGTATAATTGTCTTTTGGTTTTGTGAATTTTTTCTGTGATTATTTCTTGGAGCTTCTTTCTTCATGGACATTATACAGGATTATCGTTCTTTAGTAAAAAATACTAGAAATAATTTTTTCTTGTATAACCTCACTGCTTATGGTTCATTATATTCAGAATTACTTCCATAATGCTTACCAAATTTTTGACATGTATTACATATTTAATTGTTGCAATAGGCTGATGAGGTATATACTAAATGATTTTTATTTTGTAGATAAAAAAATAGTCACCAGTTAAATTACTTAATTAATTATGCCCAAATACCATAATTTTAATTTCTTTCTTAGCTAATAGAAGTTTAGAATTACTTTAACTACTAAATATATGGATCTATTTCTTTCCTTAATGCCTGAGTTTAATTATCACCTGTATTAGTTACTTCCTTGTTGCTGTACAAGTCATTTAGGAAAGGTTTACTTTGACTTGAAGTTAGAGGATCATGGTGAGGAAGTAATGGTGGTAGGACTGAGGCAGCTGGTCACATTGAGTCTTCAGTGACAGCAGAGAGTGGCAATGCCCCTGCTCCGTTCCTGTCTTCTGTTTAACCAGGATCAGAGTCCATGGAACAGAGCAGATCTTCTCTCTTTAACCCAATCTGGAAAATCCCTCCAGACATACATGCCCAGAGGTTTGTTTTCATGGTTATTCTAAATTCTGTCAAATTGACAGCCATGAAGATGATAAACATACTACACCAAAAATAATACAATTCTTAATTTTTATGAGAATATTTTGCTTTATGTATTTTCTTTAAAAAATTAGTAGTGGAGAATGGGACTTTAGTTACCACTATTTTAGAAGTGTAGCTAGATCTCATACTTTTTAATGAATACTTAAATGTTTGGAAAGCCAATGAAAACATAATAGTTTTGTAAATATAAAAGTTTTAAAATGGTAAAAAGTCTCAACATAACTTCCTTAACATTTTTATTGTATTTATTGCATATTACCTTTGAGTTCTTTTTCACTGCATGCTTTATATAGGTGCAATACTGATATGGCCTTTTTGGCATTCTGTGTTTGATACAGTGACTTATTAAGGATATAGCTTAGTGGTAGAGCATTTGCTGAGCATGTGTGAATTCCTGGGCTCAACAATATTAACAAGAAACAAATAAAAACAAAAACAAGATTTTTAAGCTGGGCATGGCAGCACATCTGTAATCCTAGCACTCAGGAGGCAAAGGCAGTAGAAGCTGTAATTCTAGGCCAGCCATGACTACATACTAAGATCCTATCTCAATACAAAACAAATGAAAGATGAGACATCCATTTTTAAAAAAACCAAAAACTGTCTTTAGCCTATTAAGTTTTTATCATATTATGTAAGTTCCGAGTCATGAAAAGTTTTTGTTGCTAAGAATCTGGAAGGGCTGTGTGCACTGCTTGTGAAACCTTTTACTAGTTCTTTCTTCTCAAGTACTTGTATGGAACAGATTATTTGCTTTTGCTAACTGGTTTGAAAGCTTGTATGCATACCCCTATAGATAAAAGTCCAGATTTAGTTTTCTTTAAGAAATTTGTTAATATAATATTATAGCTGCATTCTTGAATTGAGAGAATTTAGGAAAGAGGAATTTGAGCAATGAAAGTGTAGAGTTTCATCAGTGTTAAAAAAATCTCTAGAATAAGGCTCAATAAGTGTGTGTGGCTATTGCCCTATTCGGCTAAGTGACATTCTTTTAAAATCATTTGTACTGAGATTTATCTTTTTCTTTCAAAGGTGTTAAAATCATCACACAGCAGGTTCAACCAAGTAAAATCTTACCCAAACCAGTGACTGCAACTCTACCCACCAGTAGCAATTCCCCTATTATGGTGGTTAGCAGTAATGGTGCAATCATGACAACTAAACTGGTAACTACTCCTACTGGTAAGTTTCACAAGCATCAGTCCATTCATTCACGTGTCATCAAATACCATCAAATACCATCAGTGTGTTGATATTGCACATCTAGAAATTAATGATACAGTTCTTCAATGAAGTTTTTTTTTTTTTTTATTTTGTTTTGAGACAGGGTCTAGGGCCTACAACTCTGTATATATCTATTCTTGATCCTCCTGTCCCCACCTTCTGGGTGCTGGGATTTTGGGTGTGCACCACCACACAGGTTTATTGGGTGCTGGGGGTCAAACCAAAGGCCTGGTGCATGCACAAGGCAAGCACTCAGTTTTCAAAAGGTCTTTTTTGTCTCCCTCCTGTCCTGACTGTCCTGACCCCTGAAGTTAGCTCTCTTTGATATTTTTCCCCATAGTCTTCAGATATTTTTCTTTATTGCAGTTACTCCAATTTTTACTTACCTAACTGTTTGTTGAGTTGTTTTGTCTATATTAGACACTAAGCTTTATGGGATTAAGGGACCAAATCTGTTAATTCACTGTATGTAGGTGTCTCAGTCAGGGTGTGTTGAGTAACTGAAAACATGTCCAGCTCACCAGGATGTTACTCAAGAGAGTCCGTGTTACATTATAGTGTGTAAGGGTTCCTTAGACTAATAGAAATGTCTTGAGGTGGTAACAATGAAGAACATTTTAAATTACCACCTTAGGAACTTTGTAAATGTAAAGTGATATCAAGTCAGGAGCTAAGGAGATAGCTCAGTGTGTAAAAGCACTTGGTAAAATGCAGGTGTAAAGACCTAAGTTCAAATCCCCAGAATCTACATAAAAGCAAGACCCATAGCAGTACTGGGTCTTGTTTCTGTTTATAGTGCAATAGTGCTTCTTTTGTTACTTTTTTTTTTTTAAAAGACGCTGCTGTCGGTCATCCTGTGTCTCTGTCCCTGTGTCTCCCCCCCCCCCCTTCTTTCTATTTGTTGTTGTAATTTAAAGCACTCAAGCTTTATACCCTTGTACCATGTTTAGACTTTTTTTCCTGGTTTAGATGTAGTCTGATCAGGCTAATGCTTCTTAATATTCCTTTTTTGGTTGTAGTGGTTGTACATTTTTTAAAGTAAGTGATTTCCTAAACTAAAAGTATTTTTCCCCCTGAGGTGAGATATTGTGGAAATATCTGTTATGGATTCTCTGACTCCCCGTTCAGTTTAAACAAATGCCAACTTCATCTTCTTTTCCTTTTGCTCTTCATTTCCCTGAGGCTGACCCTTCTTGTAGGGCTAGTCTTTCTGAGTTACTGGGCTTATAAAAAACAGAACAGACTCATGTGATGAATTTCTAATCCTTTGAGAAGGAGAAAAGTTGTAGAAATAGTAGGAAAGGGTATAATATCTTTTGAGAGACATGTAAAGATAGATTTTTCTAATAGGTCAGTTAAAGTTAAGGAAATGTGTAAATAGAGACGATTTTAGTCTAAAACCTAAATTGCAATTCTTGGCAATTTCAACTATATCTCTAGAAAATGATGAGATGATCCTTTAAAAGATGAAAATCTCTTTAGAGTGTAGCAGGGTATAAAACAAAATTTGTAAAATTTTAGATTAATAATATTGCCTTATTTGCTGAATGGTGACATTGAATTTAGCTCCGGGGCAGCATTAAACAGACACAGAAACCTTAGTTATCTGTAACAGAAATACCTACAGTGTTTTGGTGTAAACTAATGGAAGAAAGATAGCAGGAGGAGGGGAGGGAGGATTCTTCCTTTCCTTGGACTGGTAATTTGATGCAACACGTCACAAAGTTTTATGTGTAAAATTAATTTGAATTGACTTGGCACTGGTTCTTGCTATCTACATTGAAAACTCGCTGTAAAATTGTCCATGAATGTCTTGACACCTTGCAATTCCATTTTCAAGTTAAAGCGAAATACATAACATTGAACTATAGTGAAATTATACAATTATCATTCTTTATATAAGTTAAACTTTTTGTTACTTTTTTTTTTTTTTTCCACTACTTTCTTCCTACAGGTACTCAGGCAACCTACACCCGGCCAACAGTGAGCCCATCCTTAGGTCGAGTAGCCACAACCCCTGGAGCTGCAACCTATGTGAAAACTACCAGTGGTAGCATCATTACTGTAGTACCCAAATCATTAGCTACCTTGGGAGGCAAGATAATTAGCAGTAATATTGTTTCTGGTAGGTATGTCTAGAATATGTTAAAAGCATGGTGATTTCCAGTTAGAAAAAAAAGCTGTGTTTCTCTACAGCAGGACTCTATTAACACCATTCAAAATTTTATACTTTGTTTTCAGTTTTTAAATGTAGTGATTAAATACATCTAAAGTTGAAAGAGCATTTTTAAGTCACAGTGCAAAATTATGGTTGATGTTTGCATAGTGAGTTTTTATTTAAAAAATAGTACCATGTCTGTTAGCCCTTTTAGACTCTATAGAACTTGAGGTACTGTGCCAGCTTTACAAATGGAGTCATGAGGATTTAGAGGTAACAAAGAACTGTCCAATGCCTATAAAGAAAATAATAATGGAAGAACCTGTATTTGCATCTGACTATGCTTTAGGAACATAGTTTGGATTTTCAGTTACTAATGTCACTTTAGCTTATGAAACCAAATATTTAAATATCTTTGTTTTTCGACATTTGTGCTGCTTGCTCTTTAAAAATACTTTACTGAGATAGTAAAACTAACTCTCAGCCTATTTATTGGTATGTTGGAACAGTACCTGGTTTTTATTGGCTCATTAATCTTTATAGTATTTGGGTTACAGATTCTGAAGTGAACATTAATGTGGCATTTGTTTTCATTGATTATTATTTTTAATTAAAATTATGTAAATGATCTGATTAAGCAAGCCTTGTGGATTTTAACTGTCTGCTATTTGTGTAGAGTACTCATGTTTTGTCTGCCCCGGGTGAGTTGTTTTAACATTTTTAAAATTAAAGGAATAAAGTTCCTGGGAGTAATTTGATGATAACTCAGAAGAATGGAAACAAGCAGAACAGAGTATGGTGTTGGCATAAAGCTCTGTATTCAAAGCTGTTAATTTTGGCTCCACTCTTAAGTGTGAGAAAGCCCAGTGTTTGCCAACATGAGGAGGAGGGAAGGGATCATTGTGCTTTTAAGTGGATATATAAGTAACACAGTTAGTACTTTAATTTATCATTTGATAGTATTTTTAAATAGTATAAAGCTCTTGCACTCAAACACATTTCAGAAAGTTGACTTCATTGGAAAGTAGCTTTTTATGATCTTGAATAGTTTTCTTACGTGTATCTGTATAGCTTGCTAATTTGTCTAGATGTCACAAGGCTGCTTTTGGGACCTTATTCTACTAGATTAGAGTCATGTCAGCACATCCATCTAAGCAGATAGACACACACAGACACATATGCGCACACACACCAATCTACCTTTGTATTAACAATGAAACTGCTCAAGGTTAATCGCTATTTCAAGTGAATGGGTGGTTCTACATAAGAGGAATTATTAAAGTTCTCCAGCTTTCCAGCACTGTAGGATATATTGACATAGAGTTAAAATAGTTTATCTTGGTGGCAAATTCTTTTACTTACTGAGCCATCTTTCTGACTCCTATTTCATAGTTTTTACTTTAAAAAAAAAATAATACCTTATATTCTTGCTCTCCTCTGACATTGAGATCATGTATAGTAATTTAAAAATCTACTTATCAGCTGGTAGCCTGATTCATCTATAAGCAAGTTGTGGGTTCTGATTTCTCCATCTCCCAGACAAAAGAAGATTTTGCTAAAATATTCTCAGACATTTGGCTGTAAGAATAAAAGTCTTAAAAAAAATTTTTTTTCTTCTCATTGTGAGGGAATTTAGAAAGGTGCAAGCAAAATTAAGAATCTATAAAGTTTTGTACAGATGTTTATATTATAATTTTAAATTTAATTTTTATTAACAATTTAGATATTTTCTCATATCAGTAAATGTACTTTGATCACCCTATGGTTATATACTATTCACTAGTGTATCATAACTTAATCATATTCTTAATGTTGAGTGATTCAATTAATTGTTTATGAATGTGGGGGTTTCGGCTTTTAGATTTTTTTGTTTGGTTATTATAAACAATCTTTGGTGAACATATATATTATTTGTGAAACTCTTGCTTCCTTTGTATAACACTTTAGGAGGCAGATTAAATTTTCCATAGTACTTTCTAGAAAAGTTGTATTTTTATTTTTATTAGAAACAAATGGAAACTACATTATTTATATGCATATATATCAGATAACTTTCAAATATATATAGTGAATATTTTTGAATTTTGATTGTAGAAATATACTCATTTTATGTAGAAGTTTTATTCCTTTGGGGGTGAATTAATTGTCTTTAAGGACATTTTGAGGATCTAGGGCAAGACTTGGTTGTGACTTTTAAATCTTTCAATGTCTAGCAAGGAGCTGTTGTTTGTGTACTTTTTTGTTTATTTATTCAATTATTCTTTGGGCAGAGCAGCATAAAACATTACACAGAAACCAAGATAGAATGACTTAAGAATCTGTGGATAGTAGATTAAGCCAATATATATTTGTTATGTCAGCATACCATAATATTCAAACTCCTCCCTTCCTCTCTTGGGATGCCCAGCAAACACCTTAACCCTGAACAGCAGTACTTCTCTTTCCACCCCATTCAGCGTTTTGTACTTTGAATCAGGCTCAGGCTGTGACCTAGAACTTGTGACCCTTTTGGGTTAATGTTGTATCACCAAGACTGGCTGCGATGGTTCTGACTTGTCCATAGTTTGTTGTTACTGTTTGAGACAGGATCCACTATGTACTCCTGGCTGCTCACCAGCCATGCAGCCTCAGTTGCCTTTGAACCTGTAGTTCTCTTGCTTCTGCACTTTATAAGCATTTTCCCCATCTTTAGACTTTATTGTCAGAGAGCCAGCTGTGATCCAAATGTGATTGTTATTTAGGTTCATTGTTTGTCGTCCTTCTAAGTATAGTCTTTGTTGATAGGTTCTCTGAAGTACCAGAGAACTGTATATCATGCTGTGATACATAAACATGTACACAGGATTCAGTATATGCCCTAAAAAATGCTAAATGGGTCAGAAAGTTGTGGTGCAGGCTTTTAATCCCCAGCACTAGTAAGTTCCAGGACAGCCAGGGCTGCACAGAGAAACCCTGTCTTAAAAATAACAACAATAAAAAGATTTGGGCCTGGAGAAATGGCTCACTGGTGAACAGCACTGGCTGCTCTTCAAAGGTTTATTTCCCAGCACCCACGTGGCAACTCACACCTGTCAGTAACTTTAGTTCCAGGGGATCCAACACCTTCATACAGACCTACATGCAGGCAAAACACAAATGCACATAAAAAAAGACTTATGTGCTTCGTTTAAAATCTCCACAGAAGGCAGGTGTGGTGGCACAAACTTTAATTCCAGCACTTGAGAGGCAGAGGCAGGTGGATTTCTGAGATCACGTTTAGCCTCATCTACAGAGCTAGAATCAGGACAGCTAGAGTTAGTTACACAGAGAAACCCTGTCTTGAAAAATCAAGGGGGTGGGTAGAATTCTAAATGGACTACAAATGATGCTCAGAGGTAGAGCAGTTGCGTATTGTGAACAAAGTCCTGGGCTTGATCCCCGGAATTGCAAAAGAAAACAAAATTTAAAAACCCACCTAAGGAGAAGCAAGGATGCTATCCAACTTATTCAGGTTTTGTTGTACTATGAAAACTGTAGTTCTACTTCTGTGAAAGCCTTGCTGTGGTCGGCTGTACACTGGAATTTCAGGCATTTAATACTGGCCATTCTAGAAAAGAATGATGTTGCATCTTAATGCAATGTTATACTTGCTATTTTCTGTTAGTCTTTTTTCTCCCATTTTGTATTATTGATCCCTGTCCCCATCTCCATCCGTTAAACTGCTAGTCTTGATTTATGACTGTCTCCTAAATTGACAAATCTTTATAATGGAAGGGGTATATATTTTAGTACATATAAATAAATCCAATTGTTAAGCAAGTTTTATATAAAAATGATTTTATATTTTGATATTAATTTAAAAGCATAGTTTATATTTTTTGAGGTAGTCTTTATAAAAACACTTTTATTACCAAATATTTAATAATTTTTCAGTGTCTAAAAAGGCCTACACAGTCATAAATGAGGGATTAGAATTAATCAAGAGTTAAAGTTGGTTTAAGTGAATGACAGCTTAGTTCCTGTGGTTTATAATGGCTCACTTATCCACAGCATAGTTGAAAGAAAAAACCAATTGTAAAGCTAGTCAGTAGATGAAAGTGCTTTCCTATATACCTGCTGAGTGGCACTTTGGACCCATGAGGCAGCAAGTGTATTATGAAGATTTATAACAGGATTGCCCCTATTTAACAGAATTTCTTAATAATTCTTTAAACATTTTTAGATTTTATTTTTATGTGTATGAGTGTTTTGCCTGTGTGCGGGCGTGTGTGTGTGTGTGTGTGTGTGTGTGTGTGTGTGTGTGTGTGTGTGTGTGTGTGTGTATGTGTGTGTATGTGTATATGTGTGTGTTCACCATGTACATGCCTGTGGAGGTCATAAGAGGGTGTTGGATCCCTTGGAACTGGAATTATGGATGGTTATGAAGCACTGTGGATGCTTGGGACTGACCTCAGGTCCTCAGCAAGAACTAGCCCTTGACCTCTGAACCATCTCCCTGACTCCTTTGAATCTTAGAATTAGAACCTTGTTATTCTTGGTGTAAGATTATTTCATGTAATATGTTAATTTGAAATTCTAGTAAAGGATGTTAATATTTTCCTAGTGGAAAATAATGTAACTTTTTATGTAATATATTTGAGAATATATTAGTCATGTTTTTATTGAGTGCTCATTCTGTTTTTAATCATTTACTACAGTCCTGTAGAAAAATATCTGCCTGTTTTCTTAGATCCAGAAATTTTTAGGATAGAAAGTAGAATTGGGCCTTATATTCTCAGTATGAAATCAGCACACTGAGGGAAAGGTGTATATTACTAATCTTAGAATCTGTCAGAACTGTGAACATCCCACACAAGAGTTTCAGCTTTGATGGATAAGTAAAGGGAAATCTCATAGTTTGCCATTAGTGCCACCAGTGTATGTATGTTCTCCTGTGAACAGGAGGAACTGATATGGTTAAATTGGTAGATTCAGGGTCTGAACCAGTGTAAGATGCTATTTTTGTTACTTGGTTTTAATATTTATTTTAGGGGGTAAGGAGTGCCGAGGTCAGAGGACAGCTTGCAGGAGTTGGTTCTACCCTGTGGTCATGAGGCATGGCGAGCAAGTGACTTCACTTACTGTGCCATCCTGTCAACCCACATGTAGGCTTGTGACATTCAAGAGGGAAAGTTGAAACTAGGTATAGTAAGGATTAGGAATACTCTTTAAAACCAAAAGGTTTCATTTAGGATGCTGGGTTTGGTATAGAATATCAAAACTGCAAGACAGAAAAGCTTGAAACAGAGGAGAGCAGTGTTCACGGTGCTTGCATGGATATCATTTTTAAAGAACTGTTACTGATGAACTGAGATCATTCACATATATGATTAACAATTGCTAAACACTGAGGATTTTATTGGCAGGTACAGGGAGTCAAGACAAGGCAGGAGTCCAGGGTTTGTACCAGGTCTTCTAACTTGCACAGTTAAGAGTATAGAGCATAAATTTGATAGTAGATAGATTTGATAGGTGGGAGAGAAGCAGGTTGTTTCTGCCAGTAGATTTCTACACCTAGAGAGTAGATCTCTTCCCTGTCTTATAGAAAATTAGTTTTCATTATGCCATTTTCTAACAAAAATTACTTTTTGCCTCAGCCCTGTCCTCACTTTTCTCCTCCTGTCCCAGCACCAGCTCTGTCCCATGTGACCTTTGGCTTTTCCCTCCCTCCTTTCTTAACACCTGCTCACTGTCACAGCCCTTATATGAGGGAGAGTATGAGATGCTTGCTTTTCTAAGGTTGAATTATCATTTAATATTATAAGAAAGTCGATCTTAGTGACTGAGAACAGCTTTACCCTGTAAGCTGTGCACATATGGACTGTCACTTGGTCTACATGTCTGTGTCGGGTTTGTTGTTTAAATTCAGTTTGGTTGTTTAAGGTAGGATGTCACTCTAGCACAAGCTGGTTTAGAGCTTACAGTTCTTCACCTCTCAAGTACTGATTTTACAATGTCATGTCTTTTCATAAATCTTTTACTAGATGTTTACCTCTAATATTTCTTTTTTGAACATTATTCTGGCCATCATGCTGGCTACATAAATTTACTAATAGGTTTGAGAGAAACATGTGTCATAAGATTTTTGTTTAATTTCAGACTAGTCAGGAAAGAATGTTGATGGAGAAATAGACAGTGATATTTTTAGATTTGGAATTTGGTGTGTTGGTCCTCAGATTTTCAAAAAAGGATTGCTTTAAGACTCACTTGTTGCTGGGCATGGTGGTGAATACCTTTGATCCCAGCACTTGGGAGGTAGAGACAGAGGCAATTAAATCTCTTGAATTCTAGGTCAGCCTGGTTGACATAGTAAATTCCAGGGCATCTAAGGCTACCTAGTGAAACCCTGTCTAAAAACCTTTAAAATCATTCTAGTGTGATTTAGAATAGTAATTCTGCCTTCGTGTTTTTTGTTGTTAGGACCATGCTCACGTCACCTAAAGATGGCATTCTTTAGAGATGTATTTCTTGTATATATCATAAACGGTTAACAATCAAGTCACTATCTCTATCACTAGTCCTTAACTCAGGTCTCCTTTTCTTCCTGCCTCTCTAAGGAACAACTACCAAAATCACTACAATCCCAATGACTTCCAAGCCCAATGTGATTGTTGTACAAAAGACTACAGGAAAAGGAACGACCATTCAAGGCCTCCCTGGCAAAAACGTTGTCACAACATTGCTAAATGCTGGAGTAAGTAAGACTTTGAACACACTCAGTAATCCATTGAGTATTTTTTTTAAAAGTATCTTTATTTTTCTCTTA
Source organism: Phyllotis vaccarum (assembly GCA_033318265.1). NCBI lineage: Eukaryota > Metazoa > Chordata > Mammalia > Rodentia > Cricetidae > Phyllotis > Phyllotis vaccarum. The sequence continues at coordinate 20,235,854 of JARWLC010000019.1, forward strand.
TGTGCATTGGTGTTTTACCTACATGTATGTCTGTGTGAGGTGCTGGATCCCCTAGAACCAGAGTTACTGACAGTTGTGAACTGCCACATGGGTGTTGGGGATTGAACCCAGTCCTCTGGAAGAGCAACCAGTTCTCTTAACCTTTGAGCCGTCCCTCCAGCTCTCCACTAAGGATTTTAAAGGCCATTTATACAAACATTTTTCTAAGAACATCAGAACCCCATAGTGGATGGGATGGCTTGATTCTCAAGTGCTGAGATAGAATAATCTTTATCTATTATCAACTGATGTGATTTTTGACAATAATGTTTGACAGTAATCTGAAAGAACGCTGCTGCTCATAGATGCTCATAACAAGGTAGCTTGTGACCTTGGTTTGAGTGCTTAGTTTCATTCAGATGGACAGTTCTACTGACTTAGCTGCAGAAAGACTCGAACAATTTTATTCCTGCTTATAGCCAGTAGATTAGTGTTTGATTTAGGCTGGGCAAAGAGAAATATTTGAGTTTAAGATAATATTAACAGATGGGGATTTGTTACTTAAGGGTTGTTGATTATTTAATCTTTCCCCCCATTTTAGGCTCTGAAGGCAATTGTTAAGATGTTGGAGTTAGACACTTTTAGGCTTTGTGTTTCACTATTGTAGATTGACTTTGGGTGGCTTATTTAACCACTGTAATCTTCTATTTCTTCATGTCTACATTGGGGTTGATGATAGGTGTTTTTCAAGTGCTTAGAACAGTGTCTAACCACACATGGGAAGTTCTCAGTCACTGGTTTCTTACTGCTCTTGGTACTTACTTATTAAGCACTCAGGCTTAATAACATCCTTACCTTTTCTGATCTCACTAGAAGACAGAAATCTTTCATTTAAGCAGATCATAAATACTTATGCTTTACAGTCTTTTATAATGCTGAAAGTGGTCCACATTAGGCCTTTTTTTGAATTTACATACCAATTCAACAGGAAAGCCAGGGTATTTGGATTTATAGCTATGTGGTGGTGGTGGCTCACACCTGTAATTCCAGCACTCAGGAATCAGAGGCAGGTGGATCTCTGTGAGTTCCAGGCCAGCCTATTCTACAAAGCAACTTCCAGGAAAGCCAGAGCTGTTACCCAGAGAAACGATGTCTTGGAACTCCCTCCCCTGCAAAGGGTATGTTATCTGCTACAGGATATCTAGGAGTCATGTGTGAATTTTGTTATTAGATATTTGACCAGTAAAGTTTGGCAGGAAATGGCTAGTAAAAATAGTAGATCAACCTATGGAACCATTGTCATCGACACACAGAGCATGTGTATATACTCCCCACCTACATCCATGCAGGCAGGCCCACTACACATGGGAGGAGCTTTCTCAGATTGGTTGCCATTTGTTGTAGAAGTTTTGACCCAGCTTAGCCTCACAGTCTGGACCTGCCTGCTGCTCCTTAGCCCCTAAAAATGACTTAGACATTTATATTAGTTATATGTTGTTTGATTTATGGCTCAGGCTTATTGTGAATTTTTTTTTAATTTTAACTTAATTTTTTTTATTAATCTGTCTTACCACATGGCTTGTGGCGTATTTGAATTTTTTTAATATATTGTTTTTTGGGCAGCTGAATTGTGTCTCTCTTTGACTTTGCTTATATATATGTATATATATATATATATGCTTTGATTTCCTGCCTGCTTCTGAGATGCCTTGCCATAGGCCAAAACAGTTTCTTTATTATCCAGTGATAATTCACAGCATACAGAAGGACATCCCACATCACTTTCCCTTTTCTGTCTAATCAAAAAGGAAGGTTTTAATTTTAACATAGAAAAATTACATACAGCAAGACAGCTATCAAGCAAGAATTATAGTTACAATATCTAGTATATTTGTATTTTGAAAAATTAAAGAGAATATTTTATCATCTACTTTATCTTTGTGAGTGTAAAGTTTTACATCTAATTTACCTTTTACTAAAACTAAGGACAACTATAATTGTAACTGTCTAATTTTTAACTACATCAAAGACCACAGAAGGATGTATATTACTTGAGTAAACAGAAAGTGTAAGCAACTCCCAAAATTTAGAAATCATAGAGATGACATCTTGCTGCCTGGACAGTCACCCCATGTTTCTGCAAGCCGGTTTGTTTGGGTCACAGTATTTGGACAAGCTGTCAAGCCATATACACATCAGCATGCTGCATACCTGCAAAGTAGTGGCTGTTGGAGGACTAACGAGCGCTCTTTCTGCCACCTGATTGGAGACACTTTGTTTCCTTTACATAATTAAGAGAAACACTAATGTAAAAACTGCTAACTTAATTTTATGAATTTTAATTTTAAAATTATTAATAAAATTATTGCTTTAATTCAGTTAAACTGTGAAACTATGTTGAGATTAAAACTAACCAAATTACTTTGCATGTATGAAGCCTCTAGCAGCACAGAGAGGCAGGCAGACAGACAGACAGGCAGGCAGGCAGACAGGCAGGCAGGCAGACAGACAGAATAATGCAGCTGAAAATTTAGAAAATGTTGAAAGATTAAAGGGCTTGAATCTGTAATAGACTAATGTGGCATTAGTAACATATTAGTCAATCATGAGAGATGCTCTAAGTTTTCTTTCCCCTTTCTTCCATATATCCATCCTTAGGAAGAATGTTAATATATTTGTTCTTTCATCTTTCCCATACTTCTTTATGCAGGTACCCTGTTGTATACCTTTATAATTTCATATATGCCTGACTTATTTTGTTTATGTTGTTTATATGTTGATATATACTGCACAGTTTTTTTTTTTTAATTACATAAGTATTCACTTCAGGTATACTAAAAAGTAAAAGTTGAATGTGGGAGATGACCTACAATTTCAACTCTCAGACTTATATAACAATTGTTGACATTTTAGTGTATGTTTTTCCAGAAATTTCTGTTTTGATATAGGTATTCTGTGAATGGGCTAGTATAAGTTCTTAGATGTTCTTGGATGTAGTGATTTTAAAAAATCGTACCCAACAGAAATAATTTCTATTTTTGGCTAGAAAGTTGGTCAGATGACTTCTATTATTTCAGCCAAGTCCAGGATGTTTTAGTCACTTAGAAATTATGTACTTCGTTGCATAATTTTTAGTTCTCTTCCCATCCTGGCAAAACCTTTCTGTGCTTTTTCAGTAAAATAACAGTTTGTTTGTTTTTTTAAACATTTAAGTGCATATAAATCTTTTAAATAATGATTGACTTCAATTTAGGGAGAAAAGACTCTTCAGACAGTGCCAACTGGAGCAAAGCCAGCTATCATTACTGCTACAAGACCCATCACAAAAATGATTGTAACGCAGCCCAAAGGAATAGGTTCCACAGTTCAGCCAGCAGCTAAAATCATCCCAACAAAAATTGTCTATGGACAACAAGGGAAAACACAGGTATGCTGTAAGATGTAGTATCTTTCCTTGTCTTTTGAATATTTAAAATTCCCAGGTAGAAATTTTCCCATTTCTTTCCTTCAGAAGACCAGAGTTTCGTTTCATGTACTCACATTGGCAAGGCCACGACCATTTTTAACTCTAGCTTCAGAGTATTCAAATTGTTTTCTTGCCTCTGAGGGCACCCATCTTCATATACAGACACGTTTAAAAACAAAAAGAAAGAATCATAGCTGTTGCAGTTTGGCATGTCCCATTTAAAGTATTGTACATAGCTTAGCTCTAGTTCATCTGTGGATTGAATTAGTCTTCGGTAAGCAATACTGGGCCCAAAGCCTAATAATAGATATACATAATTGTAATTTCTCTATCTAGAAAATGACCTATAAATTTAGCTTTTACTGTTTGTTTCTTTCTGAGACAGGGATTTTATTCAAACTGAAGCTGTCTTAGAATTTGCAGCAGTCTTCCAAGTGCTAAGGTTATAGGCATAAAGCACCATGCCTAGCCAGTTTAGCATTTACACACTGCTCTGGAATTCATCTAGCATATTTCTGATTCTCTTCTAGGTTCTCATTAAGCCCAAACCAGTGACATTTCAAGCTACAGTTGTTAGTGAACAAACAAGGCAGCTGGTAACAGAAACCTTACAGCAAGCATCCAGGGTAGCTGAGGCGGGTAATTCATCTGCTCAGGAAGGAAAAGAAGAACTACAGGGTTACACAGATAGTAGTTCCTCTTCCACAGAGTCCTCCCAGAGTTCCCAAGGTAAGACTTATTGTACTTCTGATTACACAAACACTGATGACATTGTGCCTCCATTCCCAAAACAATTGTTACCTCTAGGGAATTCCAGACCAAACTTGTATGCTGGTAGTTCTTTTGATTTGATGTTTTTGCCTATTTAATAAATGAGCTGAAGTTTTAGTTTTGATATAGCTTACCATTCTTGTGTCATGTTCATCAAATCATTTATAGATTTTAGATGATGGTTTTATCAGGTAGGTAATGTTGGACTGGGCAGAGCTATAGTTTCCAGATGGTAACTTTTATGTTTTCCATCTTTGGTTTGGGTGAGTAGAAGAAGTATACAAGAAAAGGAATGTGTTTTTTAGAATTTATTATTGCTGAACCTTGGGAAAGAGTCAAGGTGACCAGAGGTGAGTTATAAGTGGGTGACTGTATATCCTGGTTTGTATGGTGTAAACTATGTTATAATCTGCCTAATTATGAATAACATTTCCTTTAATTCTCAAAAGTATTCCAAATGGTAATCAGTGACTATCCCAATATTTAGAAGCTCTTAGACATTGTCTTCAGTTCCCTGTTACTCAATTATCCTGACTGCCCTTGTTGGGTGATACAAGCTGAGGATCCTGTCTGAAATACTTGAGATGAGAAGTGTCTTGATTTCAGATTTTGTACTTGTGTGTTAGTGTTTGAGAGAGGGAGAGGGAAAAGGAGGAGAGAGATAGAGAGACTGAGACTTAGAGATGGGATCATATAGACAGATTTACAGAGTTTTTCTTCCCCCGTACATGTGTTCTGACTGTGACCGTCATGTGAGGTCAGGTGTGGGATTTTCTGCTAGTATTGTCACTTTGCTTAAAATGTTTGAGATCATGGAGCATTTTGGATTAGAACTTTTCAGCCTATTTTTATGTCTGTGCTTATGCACTCTGATGCATCTAAGCACAAATATCTTTGTCCCTCTTACTTACGCCTTGTTCCTCCTCTCTCCTCTTTGCTGCTATATTAGCCTTCCTGGTGTGTCTGCTGCTTTGTTTTTGTTTCTATTAAACACTTCATTATTTTTAATTCTTCAGTGATGTCTCTGCATTTTACATAGTTTACATTGTTACATGTTATTTGTTAACAGTTATTTGTTGGTTTGTACTATGTACTAAGAATTGTGTTAGACCCTATAAAGGTTGAGCAAAATACAATTACCCTCCCTTTACCCCTTCTTAAAGATAGGGTTTTATATAGCCCAGTCTGGCTTACAAACCAGTAGCTACAAACCTTTAGCTGAGAATGGTATGGAACTTTTGTTACTTCTGCCTTAGTTTTTCAAGTACTGGGATTACACATGTGTACCACCATACCTGGCTAATTCTTGTGTTGTAGGAGCTTAAAATTTAGACTAGGAGGTGTGTATATATATATATATATATATACACCCACACAAACACCCACACAAACGTAGCATATAAAATTTTATTATTAATGAACAAAATTATGCAAAAGGCAATAGAATAGTCCACACTCCAAGAAAATGAGAAACGTTCATTCACAAAGCAAATAGTGTAGAATGAGGCTTCTGGCCCATCCAGCGGGGGTCCAGTCCCACAGACCTGCAGTCCAAGACTGCCTAGTCCCAAGGTCCAGACCTGTCCACCTTGCTTAGCTGCCCCCAGAATGACTCAGATGCTTATATTAATTACATGCTTTTTGGCCTGTGTCTCAGGCATATTGCTAGCTATCTCTTTCAACTTAACCCATTTCCATTAATCTGTCTGTCACGTAGCCTGTGACTGACTCACCTGTGTTACCTTACATATTGCTTCTTGGGCAGCTGGATGGTGTCTCTGTCTGACTCCTCCCTCGTTCTCCTACCTATGCTTCGATTTCCCCGCCTACTCCTATGATGCTTGCCTTCCATGGGCCAAAACAGTTCCTTTATTTAAAGAATAATGTTCACAGCATACAGGAAGACATTCCCATAGTTAAAATGATCTTTGATAGCTTGTTAGTAATAATAATAATAGTAATAATAATAATAAGAAAACCTGTTGATTTCAGTAAACAATATAGCATTTACTTTAGAAAGTAGATAGCTTTTCCCAGCTTGATACCAGGGATAGTAATATTTAGCAAGTCATTTTACTAATATTCATTTTATCTTTCTGCCGATTGTGAATCAGTATGTCAACTATTTACAGTGTGTGACCCATTACCAGTCATTCCTATCTGCTTATATTTTGTTTTATTTTCTCAATGGGGGTTTTATTTTTTAAATTTTTATTCTTTATGTGTTTGTGTATTTTGCCTCCGTGTTTGTTTGTGCACCAGTGTACCTGCCTGGTTTTGTAAGAGGCCAGAAGAGGGCATCAGCTATCTGGGACCAGAGTTACAGACAGTTGTGAGCTGCCATGTGGTTGCTGAGTAACAAACCTGGGTCCTCTGAAAGAGCAGCCAGTGCTCTTAACCTTTGAGCCATCTCTCCAGCCCTAGATTTATTTTTGTATTTTATTTTTTCACTTCTGAGGATGAAACCTATAGCCGTTTACATGGCTAAGCATACACTTTGCCACTAAACAATACCAACAGCCTTGTATTGCTTTTGTCTCCATTTTCTTTTTGTTGTATCCATTGTATGTGTGTATAGTGTTGAAGTTTTTTTAGTCAGTTAAGAGTAATTATAGGTACCAAGTTCTTTTACCTTTAAATTACATTTTTAGGTCTCTATTTGTTATGTGTTATCCTTTTTAAAACTAAATTACCATCACCAAAGTCAAGAAATTTAATGTCGTTAGTAGTACTATTATCTAATTTATAATTTATGTGGACATACTGCTAATGGACAAGTGATGTTTTAGTGCTTTGTCTCCTAGTCACACCCCAGCTCACACATATCTCACCTGTATTAACACGTAACTGTCACACTGTTGCTATCATCTCCTTTTCTTTTCCTCCTCCTGTCACTCTATAACCCTTACTAGCTTGGAATGTGATAGGTAGACCAGGCTGGCCATAAACTTAAAAATACCTGCCTGCTTCTTCCTCCTGGGTGCTGGGATTAAAGGCCTTGCCCTTTTTTGTAGTTTTTTTTTTTTTTTTTTTTTTTTTTTTTGAGGTAGGAGCTCATTTTGTAGCCCAGGCTAGCCTGTAACTCATAGAGATCTTTTTGCTTCAGCCTCCCAAATTCTGGAATTAAATGTATGAATCATCACTCTGACATCATCATCATTCTTGATTCTCTTTTGTTCTAGATAGCCTTTTAATCTCCATTTTCCCCTTTGATATGACATTTTGAAGAGTTTAGGTGAGTTATTTTATAGACTCTTCTTCAACTAGGTTCTGTCTGATGCTTCCTCAAAATTTGATTCAGTAGGAAATGCTTAGGTAGATGATGTTTCTCAATGTCATCAGAAGTCACATGATGTCCATTTGCCACATTGATGAGATGAACAGTGGTCAGTTGGTTAGGATGATTTCTTCTAGTTTTCTCCACTGTGAAGTTAACACACTCCTCTTTAAGATTAATAGTGATTTGGGATGAGTAACTCTGAGGCTGTAAATATAATATTCCTCATTAATTATTTATCTACAAATTCTAACACCTGCACATAATTTTTTTAAATTCCATCTTTATTTTATTCCAAAGAAGAATAGTCTTATTTGTGTGTGCGTGCGTGCGTGCGTGCGTGCGTGCGTGCGTGCGTGCGTGCGTGTGTGTGTGTGTGTGTGTGTGTGTGTGTGTGTGTGTGTGTGTGTGTGTGTGTGTATGTGTGTGTATGTGTGTATTTCAAAGTTCTTTTCAAATGTTTTTTCTCTAGGTACTTTGGAGTAAGGGTCCTTTATTTCAGGGGAATGCCTTGATTCCATTCGTAGTTTCTAAGGTTCTTTCTTGGTATACCCATTCTCACAAGGGCCCCGTATCTAATTCCTGAACTGTTTCTTCACAGGTAGAGTAGAAGCCTTGGGCATTTTTCTGATGTGAGACTTGATCACCCTGGCAGAGTTTACTACACCATATTATGCTTCTAATACTGTTTTTTTTTTGTTTGTTTGTTTTTGTTTTTGTTTTTAGTGTTAATCATTTTGTTTTGTAATTCTGTTACTATTTTCTATTCTGTAAGTGTTTAAAGGGTAATTATAACCAGGGAATAATTAAGCTTCATGCTTATAAACTCATTTTAATTGCCTAATTCCAAACCATTGTTTTTTCTTTGTGGTTTCCTAACCATGGAGGAGCTCTAGACTGTTGCTTAGATACTGATGGACAGTGAGTTAACCAAAACTGTTAGATAGATCTAGGACATTTTTGCCTAGATCACTGAAAATCAGCTGCTGTGCTTCCCCTCCCCCTTCCTAAATGATTCTTCTGTTTTTCTTTTCTTACTTGTAAAAGATATTCTTGCTGGTTTTCATATTTTTAAAAAAGTATTATTACTTTCTCATTTATACTCAGCTTTATCTCTAAAAGTTTTTTTTTAAATCTTTCTGGGGGGGTGTGGTATTTTATTTTTGTTTTTCAAGATGGGATTTTGTTATGTAGCCCTGGGTGTCCTGGAACCTGCTCTGTAGACCAGTCTGCCCTGAGAGCTCTGCTGCTTCCATCTCCAAGTACTGGGATTAAAAGCCATGCCACCACCTTTCATCTAAAAGGTTTTGATTAAATGCAAGGTTATATTAAGCAAACCAGGAGAGAACAAGTAGATTGATTCATAGAGATTTAAGGGATCTGAGCATGAGGCAAATGTGAAAATAAATGTCATAAAGACATTGTTTTAATTCAGAACTCAATTTCTGCCATTATTTTTCCTGAAGATTCATGATCTTAGGAGTTTAGAGTGAAGATGATTTAAAAAACAAACACAGGTTATGCAAAGTGTACTTTTTTAAAAAAGAATTTCATTAGCTAATTTATGTGGTAATTTATATTGTTAAATGTGAAAACTAAGATATATAATATACATAGTGTAAAATATTTCCCAGTGATTTTTTTTTTAGTATTGAGCCCTTTTTTGCAGAAAATTTTGTGGAATTGATGTTTTCTAGAGCCATTGGGGCAGTATGTCAGAGGGAAGACTTTTATTGTAAGAAAAAGAATATTGACAACTTGAATTTATCTTAGTAAAGATGGTTTAGGGAAGTCAGACATCTGGGAATCATTTTCTGTGAGGAAGGACTGGTGGGGATGGGTTGGCTGCGAGTGCTCTGGGAACTGTTAGTAGTGTTGAGGTCTGTAATATAGATGAAGAAAGTAAATTGATTGGTCTTTGTGGATTTGTGAACAGACAGTAGTTCTGTTGTAGAAATCCCTGGAAAATCTATTTCTACTTTATGTAAGAAAACTCTTATCACAGCTATATAAGCAGAAATGACATTTGCATGTAGGAGTCATGTAGGGTGGATGATAACATTGACCTAAAAGTTCCCTTATGAGAGGTCTTGAGACTAGGAAAGTGTAATATAGACTATTTGTGATAAAGCCAGCAGGTGTTCTTCTATGGAGATGACTGTGTTTGCCTTTTAACATAATACTAAAGTATGTATTTCTGGTACCTATTGTCAGTAAACAATTATTAAATAGCCTGTAAGGAAAACCTGTAGCAAGCCATTATTCTTGAGAAGTATTAAAATCTAGTTCTAGACATTCCATTATACTGTAGACCACATTGTCATGTTAAAATGTCAGAAGGCTAGACACCTTTGAATACATAGATCAGATCAGACTCGTAGTGTCCCATGATTGAATAATCACCAGGTCCTAGCCTAAATTGAAAGTTGAAGAGGGTGAGACTATCAAGAATTTTTACTTAGGTTTCCATTCTCATTTTGTGTCATTATTGGGGTTACTGTCTGATACTTGGTTATTGTCGGCTGCTGTGTATGGACAGAAAGAGATGGCACAGTCTCTCAGTCTCTGCGGAATAGTTTTATTTGAAGAGATGTTAATTGGTTAGCACTCTGTAGCCAGAAGTTTTTTAATCCATCTGGGCCCATGGTCTGAACAAATCTCTCTTATTCGTGGTTCTGCAGCCACTTATAAAATAATTATTTAGAGGCTTATATTAATTGGCCTATGGCTCAGGCTCATTACCAGCTAGCTCTTATAATTTAACTCAACCCATTTTTATTAATCTGTGTATTACCGCTTGGTTTATAGATTTATTTGTGTTCTGTTATATCTTGTACTCCTATAGAGAAATGTGTTACCCTCTTTTAATCTTTTTCATCTTATTTTTACATAGTCTCTGCTCTGAATATTCAGTGTATCTCAGGGTTGGGTTGTAGAGACTCTCTTTGCCTATATCATCAATGAGAATTTGTTTTTAAGACAGGCCTAGCTAGTCTGGAACTATATGGCCCAGATTATATGACATCCAATTTATGCTCCTCCTGGGTACTCAGATTATAAGCCTGTAAGCATACTATTCTGTCTAGCTAGCCTGCCAGCTCCCAAATAATCACGTGGAGACTTCATATTAATTATAAAAGCTTGGGTGATAGCTTAGGCTGTTACTGACTAGCTCTTACAACTTAACCCTTATTTATCCATCTACACAATGCCACATAACTTGCCATTTACATAACTTCTTGTATCTCTTGCTCCTTAATCTCACTGGCAGTTCTACCTTTCTTCTTCCCAGAGTTCTCTCTGTCTGTTTCTCCCACCTGCACCTCTTCCTTCCCAGCTACCACCCATGTTGCTCTTTATTAATGAGAGAAACACATCTTCACAGTGTAAAAAAAAGATTGTTTTGTAACATTTACTCCTTTTTGTTTAATTATAAAAAGGAAGGTTTTAGCTGTAACACAGTAAAACTATATACAACAAAAACTTTATCATAACTAAGGAAAACTATATAAGTTTAACTACTAAGTCTTTAACTTCATCAGAGACCCCAGAAGGAAGTAATATTACCTAATGACAGGGACATCTGGCTGCCTGGACAGTCACCCAAAGTTCCTTTGCAGTGTTGGGCCATTCATCTTCGGTCTACAGGCCTAGAATACTGGACAGACTTTTCTGAGAAGCAGGAAATTTTGAAGGACTGTCCTACAAAAGTTCAGCTGTCACTTTTCTTGTGTGTTCTGTTTGTCCAGTTTGGAGAGCATAATGTCAGCAGTTGAGGCAAGGGCAATTTCTTGCCCAAATGACTAGCTTTTGCCATAAAGAAAGTAAACTCCATATGGAGGTTCTTTGATACCCGTAATCTTCTCTGAAATGGTTGGTGATGTCTCACTGTCATGAAAAGCCTTAAGATACCAAACATCTTAAATGCCATATTATATAGGTCTTTTAAGTGTTCAAAGATCATCTGTCTACCTAATATATCTGTTTAATTTTGAAAACATAACCTAATATGACTAAAATTTATTATAGATAACTGACTATTAACCTTTATTCTTAATTATACATTACATTTTTAAATAAGCTGAATAAGCATACTACCCCAAGCAAAAGTAGAAACATACATACAGTATAACAAAAATAACTTTAAATTTGTATCAGTAAACCAAAATCCATACCAATATATCCCCCTTTTTTTCCTTCAGAAAAAGATCCTTGAATCTAGCTCATTTGTTTAGCTTTTTTTCTGACCATGCCCAATAACCATAACCCATTTCTTGAGAATGTGGATACTATTTTCTCTTGACTGTTTCCTGTTGTCTTGGGGTATTGGCGTCTTTGGGATACCCTGAGAAATCAAGATAATGGTCATGTCCTGCCTGGCTAGAGTAATCTGTAAGGATGAACCACCTCAGCCAGCAGCCTCGAAGCAGCTCTGGATACAGAACTTTGAGGAAACTGCAACAGAGGAACTCTGAGATGTTGGATCACCTGGGCCATTTGTTTTTATTGGTGTCTGTTCCCCTTGTTCTGAAAATACATAAACTTTCAAAGGTAACATACATATCTGCATTAATACAAGATCTTTCTCGATCAAACCTGATCTTCAACCTTTAACAAATTCATAGCCTTTTGTTTTCTGTGAGAACGAAGGCATAACCTCTTCCCCAAAGCAACATATCTTTTGACTTCCATTTTGAAGTCAAGACTCTTAAAATATATAGGTTGGTTTAATCTAGCAGCCTCCATAATCTAATGTCTATCAGCACTCATTCATTAGCAATCAAAAAAAAATTAAGTTAACACAATACCATACAGGATGCAGACTCCTGTGTATTTTATATTTTTATGTGGCTTTTGAAAAAAAAATTATGGTACTTAAAAAAAAACAAAACAAAACAACAGAACTTTAACCTGCTATACAGTTTAGCTCATGACATGCTAGTGGCTGGCACCACCCTCCTCGGTTCCCTAGTCTCATGGTGGAGGTACCATTGAGTAGCCTGCTGCTCATCAACCCTATACAAATGCTTGGTCTCAGGGCCTCTAAAAAAGAGCCATGCCTCTATTTATCACTAGCACTGAGCCTACCTGAGAGAGCTTGGTCACCAGGAAGCTTCATTTTACTCTGCGTTTCAAACATTTTTTTAAAAAAAACTTTCTCAGGCCTTATGTAGATCCTCTTTGGGTACCATTTGTAGACTGAATTTTCTTTCCTGCCTGCCAGTAGCTTAGGCTTATTACTAACTAGCTCTTAAAACTTAAATTAACCCATATTTATTAATCTATATGTTGCCACATAACTTGTGGCATTTACTTGTCCTCTTGTATGTCTTGCCTCCTCTCTGTATTGCTGGTAACTGCCTTTCTTTCCAGAGTTCTTACCTAACCTCTTTTTGCCTAGCTATCGGCCATTTAGCTTTTATTAAACCAATGAGAGCCATACATCTTTACAGTGTTCAAAAAGATTGTTCTACAGTATAGTGTTTCTCTAGTATAATCAGTTCTCAAGTTAAAAAAATTTTGCATATTGGGACACTAGGGATGTATCTCAGTTGAAGAAGTAATTGTCTGGTATATGTGGAGGCCTGGGTTTGATCCTCAGCACTATATAAACATCAAGGAGTATGCCTGAAAATCCCAGCCCTTGGGAGGTGGGAGTGGGAAATTCACGAGGTCAGGGTCATTTTGGCTGCATGAGACCTTGTCTCTAAACAAACAGAATTTCTTGCATATCTTCCTAGAATATGTGAAGAAAAAATGTAGTATTCTTCATAAGACCCTTGACATATAGGCTAGCAACTGGTCTTTCACATGTGGTTTGAAGCTTCATAGAAATTGTATGTCTCAGATAATGATGTTTCTACTCAGGAGTTTTTGCTTTGGGGATAATCTATTTTATCTTGATTTTTAAAGACAGGGTCTCATATAGTCCGGTCTGATCTCCAACTCTGGTTGGTCTTATTTCACTTTCCATATTCTAGGCTTACAGACCTGTGCCACCACACCTGACCTGTTTAATGGTGATTAAACATTCTGAACCTCTTGCATATTATTTTCTTCAGGAAAATTGTTTCATTAGAAGAATTGTTCCCTTACTTTCAAAAATGTAATTTTCAAATGATGAACTTGCATATTTTTTCTTGTATTTTGAACCACCAGAAAACTTTTCTAGTACTTTAAACAGCACAATGAAAATCATTCCTTTTCTTTGTTTTAATCATTTGATGTTTACCCCTGGATGTGAAGCTGTCTATCTATTTTTGTTTTCCTCATTACAACATTTAGATCTGAGCATTAGGGGGCCGTATAGTTATATCTTCTCTATTTTCTTATGCAATTTTAGACAAAGTGCTCCAACCTCTTTGTTTTATAGAGAACTCTTAAGTATGTGTGGCTTAATCTGATGCACATTTTATATTTACATGTGTCCCATAACAGCTTGAACATTAAAAAAAAAATCAAAAACTTTATGCTGGAATTTATTTTCAAATCAACTTAAAGTCTTAGAATTGAGTTTTCAGTCACCCCCTCAACAAACACATTTCTACTGATCTTTATAGTTTATAAAGATTATTTATATATCATCATGTGCCTCATAATAATGTTTTGCTCTGCAGTGGACTGTAAATATATGATCACAGTTATAGGGTGTGCTGTATAGCCTACACGTAGCAAACTATTTCTTCTAAGTATGTATGTGCTTACAATGAAAACATTGCCTAAGGTATTTCTCAGAGTGTATTCTTGTCATTAAGTAGCACAGATTATCAGTGCATTATACCCACATATCTTGTTCTAAGACCTGACAAATCAACTGACAGTGTTGAAGCTTTACCTGGCTTTGACCTCTCATATACTTGTGTTACGTCATGATGTTACTAGATTGCCTCTCTTTTCTTACTATCAATAATTCAGCCAAACATTCCCAAGAGCTCAGGCTGTATATAGAATACTTTTCGTGTGCATTGGGGGAAAATCTGTTTTCTAGAACATTTTGTTTTTAGTAAACACAAACAAGCCTTCACCTATATAGATAGTTGTACACCTGTGTAGACAGCAGTTAGCATATCGAATTGTACTTTGTCTTTTTACATGTTTGTCTTCTCAAACAGACTGTGTGCTTTTTAAGCATTCTTGATTTATTCTGTGAGTTTCTTGAAGTTCTTTAAATGTGGATCCTGATACACAGTAAAATAAGTGAGTGAATAAATTAATTCAGAAGTGAGAGACAGTATGCCTTTTGATATTTACAGTCTTCTTAGAGAAGTCAAGTTTGACGTTTACATTAACTACAAAGATAAAATTGCTTTATTTTAAGAGAAACTTTGTTTATAGGGTTTGTTTTTTTTTAACTAATATAAAACAGATTCCCAGCCTGTAGTTCATGTAATTGCTTCCCGGCGTCAGGATTGGTCAGAACATGAAATTGCAATGGAGACTAGCCCCACCATAATATATCAGGATGTATCCAGTGAATCACAATCAGCTACTTCAACAATCAAAGCTCTGTTAGAACTCCAACAGACAACAGGTATGAATTCACATGCTCAACTGAATGAAGCATGTTTTCTCTAGAGACGGGTTGTGCTAAAATACACTACTGTTGCATAGTTTTTGCACATTTCTCCCCCTCTGGATTTGTCTATAATCATTGGTACCATTTATTGTTCTTTAAGATGCACATAGGAGTGTGAAGCATAGATGGAGAGTTGCTATTAAAAGACAAATAGAGTAGACAGGGCTGACTTATATTTCAAATGGCAAATTTCTTGCCAACAGAAAGGAGTGAGTTTATCACTTATAAGCACAAGAGGGGCACATTTGGATCAAAGGGTCTCTCTTGTCCTTATTTATACTATCAGAACATTTTTTTTTTTTTTTTACTGTAAAACACCTTTAGACTTGTAAACATTCTAATTTGTTCTCACCTTATTTTCAGCTTTATTTATTTTTGTGAAGGTTATTTATGTAGGTCTTTGTATAAGATCCTATCAGTGTTTCTACTGAGTTTTCTGCTATAATAGGGCAACAGTTACCTGAATGTTTTAGGGTTGTGTTGTAGTGATCTCACCTAACCTTTTCATGTTTTAGAGAAGCTAGCTGAGATTGAGAAAGGTTGGCAGGATGATGGGATCACAGCAGGGTTTGCTTTCTTTGTTAAACATGATTGTTCTCATTTGTCATATTTTGACTTGGGAGCAGTCTGTTAGTGGACTTACTTACTGAATTCTGTCTATTGTAAGTTCCGTGCAATACTACATGCTTATATTTGGTGTAATCTGTAGATGATTTCTTCTATTAGTATTATTTTTAGCCTTAGTACTTTTTTTTCAGCTGCTTGTCTTTGACAAATTTAACCATTTCTATCAATCATTTATATAGACAGGAATGTTGAGTGAAGGGATTTTGTTGAAGAAGTGGTAAGAAATTTAAAGAAAAATGCATCTATACATATACCACTATCAATTACAGGCTGTTTTATTGACATTTTAGACATACAGAGCAGAGACCTTTTTTTTTTTCTCCCAACAGTAAAAAACTAAGTTTTGTTGTTTAAGAGTAATTAAAGACTTTTAACAATTTTTGGCAATATCTTAAGTTACACACACACACACACACACACACACACACACACACACACACACACACAGAGAGAGAGAGAGAGAGAGAGAGAGAGAGAGAGAGAGAGAGAGAGAGAGAGAGAGAGAGAGTGCAGTGGACAGGGTCTCACTCTGTAGCTCAGGCTGGCCTGGATATAGCCCAGGTCAGCATTGACCTCAGCAATCCTTCTCCCCTAGTAAAGGCTTTATGAATTCTTCCCTTATGCTGGGGATCAAACTCAAGACCATGCGTGTGCTGGACAAGTACCCAACCTCTGGGTGACGTTTCCAAGCCTTTGGATTTTCAGTAGATCAAATGACCTAAGGAGGGGGAAAGTGCTATTTTGTGATTTACTCTTGTGAACTGAGGAGACCAGCAGTTACTTAGAATACAAAGGAACTAACATCCTAGGAGGAATACATAAGGAGAAACAACTGGCTGTGTGGAGTGATAGGGGGGCTGGAGTATGACTGAATATGAATTATTGTAGGCTGCTCGTATGGCTATGCAGGTTGTAGCCTGTACAGCCATACTGAGCAATCTGCAGTTTTCAATTCATTGTCTTTTTAATCACTGCCAGTGTGGCACCCCAGAGGTCTGGTTCATTATTCCCATAGACAACTCTGGTTTTAGTACTTGTTTATAATAAAAGTTAACTTTTCCCCGACTTTTTTATACAGTAAAGGAAAAATTGGAATCTAAACCAAGACAACCCACTATTGACTTGAGTCAAATGGCAGTACCTATTCAGATGACCCAGGAAAAGAGACATTCTCCTGAGAGTCCATCCATTGCTGTGGTAGAGTCAGAACTAGTTGCTGAATACATCACCACTGGTAGGTGTCCGCTTAAAACATAGTATTAAGGTAGTGCTGCCTTTGTGGATTTCATGGGGTGCTCATTTGGGGGAGAGCATATCTTTATATTTTAGCTCTTTTCCTATTTGTTTCAGAGCAGATTCACATCATCTCTGGGGTTTCCCTGACTTTAATCTCAATCCCTCTGTCTTTCTTACCTCCCCCCATACACACACACACACTCACACACAGCAGATTGGATATTTAACTATGGTCCAGCAACAGACTGCTAATGAGATTTTGGAGATGGTACCTATGGAGGAGGGAAATTCTTTGTCTTTCATTCAGGTGAGGCCACACCTGGAATACTGCTTTCTGGTTTGGATACTTCATTATCTTTAGATCTGATGGAGTTAGTGATGTGAATAATCCAGGGGTGAAATAAGCTCCTGACTTGTATCTGTATAAGCAGTGATTAAAGGAGAATGTAAAGTTTTAGGTATTTGAAGGGTCCAAATGCCATAGAGAAAAGGGAGTTCTTTAGCATTGTTGAGGAGATACTAGTACTGATGGGTTAAAAGTGCCCAGAAAGAAAATCCAGTGAAGATAATACAAAGCTTTCGACTTCACAGACACTTAGCAGAAAGCCACCTGGTGCAAAGACTAGTATGCTGGGGAACTGAATGTTAGCCTCTCCAATAGCCTAGAGTCGCTCCTAGTAAGTAGATGAAAGACCTGTGATTTCTTCCTTACTTATCCTTTTCAGAACGCACTGATGAGGGGACAGAGGTTGCTTTTCCCCTTCTAGGTAAGTGGTGTGCATCCATTTGTAGTATATTGAAAAGTAGAGATGATTAATTGTGGGGAACTACTTAAATGGATGCGCTCTGCTCTTCTCTGATAGAGGGAAGTTAAGCTCCACTTAGTGAAGGGAAGGAAATGTTATTTTGGAAAGTAGTGGGAAAAAGAGCACTTTGCTGGAAGAAAAAACTAGAATTGTTTAAAGAAATAAACGACTGTTTATGGTGCTTATGTGGCCAGCGAAGGTTGCATCATCTTTGACACAAATGTTCTATGACCTCTTTCCATTGTCGCCACCTTTATACACACAACAGTATTGAGCATTTGCTTTGACTTTAAAGCTAGTTGTTCTGGGCCCTGTTTTATTCTGTAGTATATGTTAGTTTTCTTGGGTTTCACTGAACTTTAGTGACCTATACTCTGGACATTTAGTATAAAAAAATTTATAGGCTCGTAAGAAGAATTATTTTTACATAGTGTTATTTGATCTTTTGTTAAGTCCATTTTGTTTCTTTAATTTAAAAAGTCTTATTGTTGGGGCTGGAGAGATGGTTCAGCAGTTAAAAGTGGGTGATGCTTTTCCATAGGTTTTGAGTTTGGTTCCTGCTACCCATATTGGGTGGTTTACAGTCACCAGTAACTCAAGCTCCAGGTTATCAAACACCTTCCATTGGTCCCTATAGGCACCAAGATAACATGTAGCATACACACATACACACATACCAAAATAAATCAATTAAATGAATAAATGTAAGAAAAACTTACTGTAATAATTATGAAAACTAGTACGGATATCAAACTGGTCTATATAGTCTGACAATTTCATCAGAAATTTATTATTTTTCAGATGTCATTCATTTTTTATAATGCTTTCATTTAAAATTATTGATTGCTTGCTTGAGTTTGATGTCATAATTTTTTTTTCCTATTTAGTCCTTTTGTAAATGATTTCAGTATTTGTTTAAGTGTAAATCTTGGGTCTTTATTTTTCAGTTTAGCTGAGAGTATGTGGAAGATTATATTAAGTCATACAATTTAAAATACACATAAGAGCATACTGTGAAATACAGTAAAGTAATATGGTGCAGTATAAAAGGAGTCCAGGGCATGTTGTCTGTAATCTCATGGCACATGTAGCTATATTTGTAGTTAGAGAGAAGTACTACATTTGTAGTATATAAAGAAAAGTGTATAAAGAAAAGAGTGTTGTAATCATAGTTACAGCTGGAGTTCAATCTTTAGACCACCACAAAATACTTTGATCTGTAAGGATAGCTCACTCTTGGGCATTCAGCTGTTTCTAAGCATGGAGCTTGAAATTGAAGATAAGCTAAATAACCTTACAATTATGGGTTATTGGAGGAGTTTTCATACTCTCAAAACCCTTAGCTTATTTACAGATTTGTTTTTTACCTTTTCTTTATTCAAAGGTTTTCTTCCCAGTAGGTGAAGGCATTTGAGTGTTCTCTGGGTTTGAATGTGGCACGTGTCTATACTGTTAAAACTTGGGACTTGAGGCTGATAAGGGGCTGGAGAGATGGCTTATCAGTTAAGAGCACTGACTGCTCTTCCAGAGGACTCACGTTCAGTTCCCAGAACTCACATGGCAGCTCACAACTTTCTGAAACTCCAGATCCAGGAGACCCAATACCCATGGCAAAACACCAATGCACATAAAATAAAAATAAATAAATTAAAAATTAAAATTGAGGCTGGTAAATGATGTCACAGATTGGCACCTATGTGGATGGATAGTTTGAATGAGCCCTGTGGTGAGAGAGGAGAAAGTGAGGTTGATCCCTACAACGTCACTCTTGATGGCCTTTTTGAGCTAAAACTGAAGTGGCAGAACAACATTTTTTTCCTGTTGATTCTTAATTTATTTAAGGACCGTTTTCAACCTTTTTCATTTGCCTCTTATAAGGGGAAAAAAACCCAGCAAGTTTTTATTATCCCATCAAACACAGGCTCTGCATTTGTACTCCCATAGAGAACAAGTGGCTTCAGATTTACAGGAGTGGTTGGGGTAAAGAGGGACAGGGTCCTTCTGCAGCAGCATTTTATCTTCTGACGGTTTCAGGAACCAAAAGGCTGTGAAGCTAGTGTTTGGATTGAATTCTTTTCCCACTTTGCTTAATGATGTGTCTGGGCTTGTGGAAATACGTTGTTTCCCTATGACCTCTGTGGGCTAAGAGTCACTGGAGAAAACCCAACACTTCACAAGAGGGTGTCACTTTAAAGGCAAGTCCTACAGCTCTGTTGTTCCCATTTTGCAGATGAGGAAACAGTTTCATAAGAGGCTCTTAGGGTCACACAGTTCCTAGACGGGCAGGTTCTGGTTTTCTCCCTCTTAGTTTGCAGTATCACTCTGTGGGATACAAGCTTATACTTGTGTTTAAAATAATTGGTCACTGCTTACAGTGCTGTGGTGATTTCTGGAGAAACATCACCACCTCCTCTATTTTCAGTCAGCCATCGCTCCCAGCCCCAACAGCCTTCCCAGCCCCAGCGGACCCTGCTCCAACATGTGGCTCAGTCACAGACTGCAACACAGACTTCAGTGGTGGTAAAGTCCATCCCAGCGTCTTCCTCTGGAGCAATCACTCACATTATGCAACAGGTTGTATTTCTTCTTTTCCTTCTTATATTCTCTAACCACTTTATTCCCGAAATAAGGTGCAATTTTATTTCCAATTTGAAAAAGGAGACATACCTGATTTGTAGAATAAATGTATAGCTCATCTGTCTGTGAGGAATGGATAGAACCTGAACTGGGGGTCTGAACACAGGAAATAATTTGAAAGCAGTATTAAAAAAAAAAAAAAATAGAGAAACTCTTAGCATTTCATAAGGTTTGGGCTGTCTAGTGAGACTCCTAACATCAGCCTTGGTCACTGTTTTCTGTCTCATCCTATTACAGATGGACTTACTAATGGTGTAAGACTTTTCAAAACAAAATAGCATTTGGCTTGTTTAGCCGTTTGCTGCTCAGTTTGGTTAGTATCAAATAGAAACACGTCTATTAAGGCTAGTGAGAAAAAAGAAAGCTATGTTGTTAAGTTGATTTTTATGTGGTATCATGCTTTAAGCTGTAAGTACCTCTCATTATGATTCTGAAAGGTGGGTATGTCATACCTTTTACTAGCCAAGTCATGTAACTTGCTCCAGGTGGCAGAACCATGATTTAAACCCATAGTGACATTTCCGCCACATAGCTTCCTTGTGAGTATCAGATTTAATCATGACTTTAGTCACTTCCTTGTCACTTGGCTGCCAGCAGTTAAACCTGACTGTGTGTGACCTACCTGAAAGACAGTGAAGAGGTGTTGAATCAAAACTGTATGTGTATAAAGCCTTGACCCAAGGGCAAGTTCCAGTTTTGAAGTTAGATTAATGGTATAGTGTATGACAAGGCAGCAGGTGAGTTAGGGATAAGGTGGCTTTTGTCTCAAGATTTCAGTGGGTGGCAGATCTTAGTAGGTCTTGACATTGATTTTTCTTAAGACACGCAGAGGTCAGATGGGCTGGCTCTACCAGTGTTACCCAGAATGATTTCTTCTTCCAGTTCTATCTTAGCTGACCCTAGGCAGACAGTCTTCTTTCCTATAAAGAGAAATGACTTGTCTCCTGGCTTACTCCCATCCAGGAAACGGGTCTCTAGGAAGTTGTGGCCTAGTGAGTCTAGACTCTGAGATTCACAAACCTTGGTGACACAACCTTGCCTCAGAGAGGCCTGCTGTGGAGATTGGAATGGACAATCTCCCAGGCAGCATGTGGCTAAAATGCACTTTCCCGAGCCTTGGTTTTGCACTGTATATACCTTACTGCTCAGTTGCTGCCTTCTGTCTTTAGACAGGAGAGCGTCCCTCAAGCACAGGCTGCAGAGTGGCTCCTGAGCTGGGAAGCCTACTTTTTGCTTTATGGGCTGGTGTAAGTGTACCTTATCCCTCTAATCTGTAGGTTTGGGATTCTCCAGGACTTTCCCTACACAATAATGAGTAGACTGGATTTTGAAGTACTTGCTATATGAGTTTTGATGAAAAGCCTGTGAGGTCTTTTTAAGCTCCTCAAAAATTTCTAAATGGATCTCTAATATTTTTCAGTTCAAGAAAAATGTGATATTGTAGGTGGATTTTTTTTTTCTTATTTCATTCCTACTTTCTATCTCTTTTACTTAGGCATTAAGCAGTCACACTGCTTTTACCAAACACAGTGAAGAACTTGGAACTGAGGAGGGTGAGGTTGAGGAGATGGACACATTGGACCCTCAGACAGGTCTGTTTTACCGGTCTGCCTTGACTCAGTCACAGTCAACTAAACAGCAGAGACTTAGCCGGCCCCAGCTGGAACAGACTCAGCTACAAGTGAAAACTCTGCAGTGCCTTCAGACCAAACAGAAGCAGACCATCCACCTGCAGGCTGACCAGCTCCAGCACAGACTTACGCAGGCGCCCCAGCTCTCCATCCGGCACCAGAGACTGACCCCTCTCCAGCAGGAACAAGCACAGCCCAAGCCAGATGCACAGCACACACAGCATCCTGTGGTAGCCAAAGACAGGCAGCTTCCTACCTTAATGGCACAGCCCCCACAAACTGTGGTCCAGGTGCTTGCTGTGAAAACCACGCAGCAGCTTCCTAAATTGCAGCAAGCTCCAAACCAACCAAAACTCTACGTGCAGCCCCAAACTCCCCAGAGCCAAATGGCGCTCCCCACCTCATCAGAGAAACAGCCGGCAAGCCAGGTAACAGAATTTTGATAGCTTGCAAAGTTACTCTCTATTCACTGGGCTTGGGGATAGGTGAGGTGTTTTTTTTTTTAAGGTTGTCATCATAGCCAGCAGTGCTTTCTCCAAGCAAGAGGAATCCAGAAGCCTCATTATGCTGGTGTTGGTGTTACGGGGAAAGCATATATACTGATAAAGAAGAAAACACAGCTTTCAGAGTGTGCTTTCCTGGGCAGTTTCTAAAGAAATCAGTTCAGCAGTAACCAGCAGTGCATGGAAATGATAGCTCCATACCTCCATGCTTATAAACTCATACCTTCATGTCTGTCAGTAATGCTAAGTAAACTGCAGTCTTTTAAGGAATGTAATTGGCCATTTATCTTCCTGTCTAGTTTACATCATTACCATTTAATTGATGAATTTACCTTCTAGATTTATTGTTTAGATAACAGAGAAAATATATGCATAATCAAAAGAAAAACTTCATTAGCACTAATTGATGGTTCTGGACTGATGTGTGTGTGTATATATGTAATATACACATATATATAATATACCTGTATGTATATTATATATATAGCAAATATATTTAGAATATGTTTATACAATTGTACATTGAAGGAAAAGGCTGAAAAAGAATCCAACTCACTTTTTGTTTTAGAAGCAGATTATATGAAATCATTTGAGTGGGTTGAAGGTATCTCGGGATATAAATCTCAGGAAAACTAGGCTGCTGTGATATTTTTTTTCCTTTACTGCCTCAAAGCTTGGCTGGCTGAACAAAGGTTCTTTCAACCCCTCCTCTTTCCCTAGGTTCCTTAAAAGAAAACAGATCCTTCCCATCCAGCCCTTACTAAAACATGGAGCTTCAAAATGTCTTCCTAGTATACCGCACAAATGTTTCTTTTACCATATTTTCTGGAGTGTTTGATTAGTTTTTCCTCAAAGAGATGTAGCTATAATACACACAACCCCAATTTGTTTTCAGGTGGAGCAGCCAATTATAACCCAAGGATCCTCTGTTACAAAGATAACATTTGAGGGGCGCCAGCCTCCCACAGTTACAAAGATAACTGGTGGCGGTTCTGTTCCTAAGCTGACGTCACCAGTTACAAGCATATCTCCCATTCAGGCCTCTGAGAAGACAGCAGTGTCAGACATTTTGCAAATGTCTTTGATGGAAGCTCAGATTGATACAAATGTAGAACATATGGTAGTGGATCCCCCAAAGAAGGCTCTAGCCACCAGTGTGCTCACCGGTGAGGCAGGAGCTTTACCCTCCACCCACGTGGTGGTGGCAGGGATGGCGAAATGTAGAGAGTCCTGTTCAAGTCCATCTGCTGTTGGCCCTCCCCTAACGACCAGAAAAATGGAAGCAGCAGGAGTGCCTGCGACAGGCCAGTTCATGCGTATTCAGAATGTAGGCCAAAAGAAAGCTGAAGAGAGCCCAACAGAAATTATCATCCAGGTAAGACTCGGAAGGAAAATGAGAAGTTTTGGGTAGATGGGGGGTTGTGGGTTTGATACATGTTGGGGTTTCACACCACTAGTCACTCCAAGTTGGTAACAAATACAGAGATTATCTTTGAGTTGGCTTAGAAACTGAGCATATATGAATTTGTATTTAGCTTTTTGTTGTTGTTGTTTGTTTTTAAAATAATCATTGAAGCTGGTACACTGTGACCGACCAGTAAGGACCGTGCTTGATTTTATGTCCACGCCATACTTGTAGTGTATTGACTTAGAGAATTCACTCAAAAGGTCAGTGATTTCTAGGCTCACATTTTGAGCTGGTTGGTTTGACACACTGGAATATACCTGTTTACACTTCTGTTCAGGTGGATTTCAGGGACACTTTGTAAACATTTCTTGTTCCTCATCTAAATTTGTTGTTCCTAGAGTAGTAAGCTTCAGCCAACTGGCATGTCTCAGAACACCTTTCCCGCCTGTGTTTCTGTCTACTTTTTGTCTAACTTGGCGTTAGTTAGCCGTAGCCTTGCTTCCTGTGTCAGTTGTTATTTGCTCACCGACCTTCTCCACCCGGCCATTCTCTGTTACATATGAAGACTGAGCCCTGAGGAGTTGTGTTTTATCTTCATCTCCAATGCAAGATAGGAGGGTTTGTTTGTTTGTTTGTTTGTTTGTTTTTTTTATATTGGCAGTTTTTCCTCCAAACAGCTATATAGTTTGCAAAGTATCAGAGCAGCCCATTTTAGCTCAATGAGAATTTCCATTTACAGAACTATGGATAATTTAGAATTGGCATAGAGCTGTTGTTGTGTGCTTCAAAGTTCATATAATAAGCTTTCCGTTTGCAATGATGTTAAGCTATGAGAGAATACAAATTAACCATTGTTAAACCAAATGAGACATAATTAAATAGAGGGCTTGATAGTTAAAACGAGTCAAAGTAGTCATTAAATTATTCAAATATTTCTTCCATCTATAAAAATAAATTTAGTGGATTGCGTATTTCTTGACAAAAGGTTTTGTTGTGATTACTAGTTTTTTACCTGAAGAGGTAGGCTGTTTTGGGAAAGGAATGGGTTTCTAGTTTTGCCATTCACTACTTTGGTTGTTACTCTTGTCTCTGTTTACTCATTGGTAGTGGGAATAAGTAATGCCTAATTTATAGAATCTATGTTAGGGTTAATAAAATTAAGCACCTAGCACAGTGACTGTCTCAGATTTGTCTAATAGGTGGTAACTGTTCCTGATTTCACTAGACTGTATTATGACAACTGAGGGCTTAGATTGCTATACTCATTTGAGGTGTCTTAGTTGAAAATTATTTTTCTGCATTGTATTAGCATGGATGAGAATGCAGTTCATTCATGTGGAGGATTAGGAGCAGAGATGTGATATAACTGATACTACTTGTTAAAAGGCATCTATCTATAGCTAAGGCATGGTAGTGCATGCTTGTAATCCCCACACTTGGGAGGTAGAGGCAAAAAGGATCAGAAGTTTAAGGTCATCTCAGCTATACAGTCTGTTTAAGGCCAGCTTGGGATACACAAGGACCCCCCCCCCCCCGCACCCCCCACCCCCAAATATTATGAAGGAAAAAAGAATCTAATAGGACCATAAGGCACCAATAATTACTTACCAAGGGGCCCTAGCCGGTGTTCCTCCCAGTAATACCTTTTTAGTTGTTTAAATGGCAGGTTTTTGGGCATTCTCTTATATTTGAATACTTTGACTACTTAATTACAGTAAAGGTGTTTGTGCAATGAGTAAATTAATTGGTTTCCTCTTTGAACCACGAAAGAGGCTTAAAATTTATTGTGTATCAGCAACCATTCATCTTGAAGATGAAGAACAAAATTATTGTATAATTCAGGCTAGGTGTGATGGTGCATGCTTTTATTCCCAGAACTTGAGAGGTAGAGGTAGGAAGATCTCTGTGAGTTTGAGGCCAGCTAGGACTTCATAGTGATAGCCTGCCTGAAAAACGAGAACAGAACTGATAAGGTTCAGGTAAGATGAAAGTATTCTTTAAAGCCTACCCTCTAAGTCTGCAGTAGTTGTTAGCCTTCTTTGTTAGAAGAGGACAAAGAACCCTTTGTATGGGATTTGAGGTCGAATCCAGCATTAAGTTTGACAGCTGTGTGATCTGAAGGATGTCTCCCATGTTTGCTCACTGTAACAGGAGAGTGATAGTTACAGGATACAGTAGAACGTCGTGTGTGAGATCTAGCACTGTGCTTGTCGTGGAAGTCCATGCCAGCTTTCTGTTTTCTATACTTAGTAAGGGGGGGGGGACATTCTCCCTTTACGTTTCTTCACTGTAAACTTATTCTTTGCATCTTCTCTTCCAGGCCATTCCCCAGTATGCTATTCCTTGTCACTCCAGCTCCAATGTGGTAGTGGAGCCCAGTGGGCTTCTTGAACTGAACAACTTCACCAGTCAGCAGCTTGATGACGAGGAGACAGCAATGGAACAGGATGTAGACAGTAGCACGGAGGATGGAACTGAGCCCAGCCCCTCCCAGAGCTCTGCTGAACGGTCCTAGTGTTCAGATGCTGGAGTGCACTTTAAAGCCTGCTTGGTTACCAAGTGTCCAGGGAAACTTATAATTTGTTGTTTAAAAAAAGCACTTTGCTCATATTTAGGCTGTGGACCTAGAAACACAGTGTTTCAATGATATGTTGCTGCAGGAGCAGCATTTTAACAAGATAAAACTCACAGAGGAATGTACTTTTTAAAAAAAAAGAGAGAGAGAAAAAAAAAAGAAAAAAAATCAAAGGAAAAGATACACACCCATGGAGACCTAGCACCTTGCTGGAGCTGGGCAGTGGAAAGAGACTTTCTCATGAGTGGTTCTCAGCTGATTTTCACTGGGCAAATGCCACCAGAGAATATTAAAAGGAAAGAAAGGAGAATGTGAAGAGTTTGTATTTTTTAAATGATGTATTTGAACATTTTTTTAAAATCGTGTTTGTTTTTGCATATCCCTGGAAGTGTTGATTTGGTTAACATTTTACATTTGCTCAGTTCATGATTAGTTTATGAATACCTAGGAAAGTTCTGGCATTAAAGAGTTCTTGCTGGAGGGTAAACATCCAATTACTGACCGGGAAGTGTTTGGGGTGGCTTGTATATGCTCCTTGGTTGTATACTAATTTATTGTGGTGTTCCACACTTGCCTATTTATTTAATGTAAATGTTTCCAAGCAGGCTGAATCCCTTCTCCTACAAGTCCTAGAAAGCTGGATCTCCTGGCCTTTCCACCTCCCCTTCCCCCCCCTTTAAGAAGATGGATTAGAGAAAGTTTGGTTGGGAAGCAGAGAAAAAGACATTTCTAGCCCAAAGGAAATGTTGGATTGTGTCGAGGAAAGTGAACTCTGTTCATGTGATGCTCTCGTGATTCCGAAGTTGCACACCTATGTTGGACTGAGACTTTGAGAACAACTTTTACTACTTTTGTTTAAGCCCCTTTGAATTGTATGAAAAGGTTCACTTACAGTGTAATGTTTTTAAGTTTTTACTTTTTTTAGGGAGCAGTTTGTTTATGTGCTGTTTTTGGTCTTGTGATTGCTGTCTATCACAAGTTGAGTGAAGGGGAAGGGATGGGAGGGTAAGGATTTTGACAAACTGTGGCAAAAGAAACTATACTTTCCATTTTTAAAAAGTGTAAATAGAAAAGTTTTTAACGGTTTTATATGAATTTCACTATAAATAAGCATTAAGACTGACAAATGTTGAACTGTATATACATTTATTGGCCTAACTGCCCAGTTTTTTGGTGCTGAAGTACTGTAAGTAGAATTTATCAACCGCCTCCTAATTATTGTGTCAACACCTGGGAAGAAGAAGCTGTGATGCTGTAGTTAAACTCACACTGGAGTGACATTGAAAGTCTCAGCAGGAGCATCCCCGAGACAGGCTTGCTCCTGCTTGTTGTCCCCATTTCTACTAGGTGGTAATTACTCACCCATAGATGGAGCTATTGGATAGCATTTTATTGTACAGATTTATTTCAGCCACTTTGTGACTTTTTCTACCTAAGAAATAATTTAACCTGTCTTGGGTCATAGACATTTTTAAGAATCTGACTAAACTATATGAACTCTCACCAAAAATATGCACATGCCAGTATACACGTTAGATTTTTGCATACAATTTTAGGGGCTTTTGGGCTCTCAAGAGCATCTTAAGGATTTCAGGTTAATCCTTCTGTTATGGTCAATCCACACTTACAGGGATAAGTTTTTATAAAATAAAATACTCTTTGAATACACATGGATCAGGAAACAAGAACAAGCTTGAGTAAGTTATGTTTCATATCTTCTATCAGTATAGCATACCTGTGTCCCTCTGAGAATTTAGCCTTACTCTGTTCCAGCAGCTCAAACGCCAAATGAGTCTAATCTACATTTTAAAGGTTACATGCACACACACAAATAAATACTCACATGAATTAGCAAGTAAGATTTAATTTTTTCTTTTAATGGTTCTAATTCCAATTAGAGCATGAATTTATGAGCAAATATTACTCATTTCTTTTTTATATGCTAAGTATGGTTTTAACTGCCAAGGACATTACAGTAATCTAATGGAGAATCCTACCCATCTGGAGCTTATAAACAGGGCTTCCTGCTTGTGAAGGAAGGAAGGAAGGAGGAAGAGTGATTCTGAGGCGCTTTCTCCTTTTTTAGTTGCACATATTCAGTGTGTGTAATTGTGGTTTTGTCTTATGTATCTGGAGAGCAGAGATCAAGTGTGAGGCTGTTGCTCAGAAGCTATCTTCCTGGTTCCTGTTTCTTTTTTAAAATTACATTTTATGTACTTTTTTATGTGTATATGCGTATTTATTATGTATGTATACCACATGTAAATTACATGTAGAGGCGGGAGGACAACTTGGAGTTGGCTCTCCTTCCATCTGGGTCCTGGAAATCTGACTCAGGTAGCCAGGCCCAGTAGCAGGAGGCTTTACCCATTGAGATACCTTGCTGTCCCCCACCTTATTTTTTGAAACAGGCATCTGGGACTTCGTGACTAGTCTAGACTGGTTGCTTAACAAATCCCAGGAGTTGCCTGCCAAGTGCTGGGGTTATAAGCACAAGTGGTCTGGCTTTTCATGTGCACACTGATTTTCATGTTTGTGTAGCAAGCACTTTACTTACCTATCTCCTCAGCCCTAGCACTGGGTTTCTTAAAGACATTTCCATGTAAGCATATAATGTTCTTTGACCACATTCCCGGTGGGGCTCCCCATTTTACATATGTGAGTGTTTTGCCTATATGTGCCTGGTGCACCTTGCGCGTGCAGTACTCATGGATCCCCTGGGACTGGAGTTATAGGCAGTTGTAAGCCACCATGAGAGTGCTGGGAAGTGAACCCAGGCCCTCTTAGAATAGCAACCATGACTCTAGATGCTTCTTATCTACCGTGCCATTGCTCCAGCCCCTTTTTCTACATTTCTTGAGTAGAATGATGATGACAGTGTTAACATGTATAACTTCTCTCCAGACATGCTTGCTGAAATTGATACCATTATTGCTTTGTTTCATGTCTAAGACCATAAATTAGAAGTAATTTTAATCTGTCCCTGAAGAATATTTAGAGATAATGATGCATTTCAACAAAGCCATTAGAATTATAATTTTGTTTTGAGTTGGAGATGTAGCTCAGTTGGTAGAGTTCTTGCCTAGAATGCACAGAGCCCTGAGTTCAATCCCTTAGCCCCTAGACACGGGTGGTGGATGCTTATAATTCCAGTAATTGGGAGGTAGAGGCAGGAAAATGAGAAATCACAGTCATTCTCTGCTGTATAATACAACTGAGGGCAAACATTCAAAGATTTGGTTTAAAGTAAACTTTAAAAAGCACCTACTACTACTTATGGTGAATTTAGAAAACTACTTACATTTTTCATTTTTATTTATTATTTTTGAGACAGGTCTCACTCTGTAGCTCTGGTTGTCCTGAAACTTGCTATGTAGACCATGCTGGCCTTGAACTCAAAGAGTTGCAATTTTATTGAGCAATGTGTGTGGCCCAATTGTTTCTAGGATTTTTCATAGATAGGACACCCATTATCAAAATCAGTTTTAGAACAGTTTCCTCAGTCAACAAGAGAAAGTGCCCAAAATGGTAAGTATCACCGCAGCCTCCTTTCTAGCACTAGGTGGCCATTCATCTTTTTATTCCTATGGACTTTCTGTTTTGGACACCTCATATGAATAGAATACAATACATGGTCTTTTGTGATGCCTTTCACTTAGTATCATATTTCAAGACTTTCATGTTGCAATGAAGCATGTATGAGTGTTTCTTATGTCAGTACGTGGATGTGTCACACTTTAAAACTCATCAGCTGATGGGCATTTTTTTTTTTTTTTTACTTCCTGACTACTATGAGCAGCGCTGCTACAATGCTTGTGCATGAATTATGCTTAAGTTTGTATTCTGAGTTGACCTTTGACCTTTTAAGGAATTGAGCCAAGCTCATTGGCCACAGAGACCAGGTGTTTTACATCCCTTCTACCTGTGCATGAGGACTTCTTATTGTTGGCTCTTTTAATGTAGCCATCTTAGTGTGTACAGTGATGCCTCATTGTAGTTCTGACTTAGATTTTCCTAACAGCTAATGATGGACATTTTTCATGTGTGTCTTGGCATTGGCTTATCTTTGGAGAAGTATCTCTTTGGTCTTTTTGCTTCCTTTCAGTGTTGTTATTACTTCAATTGAGAATTTGTGAACTATAGTAGCATTACTACTTTTAGGAGAAAAATAATTCTTCACTGTTAAAATCTTTGGAGTTGGCTCTAGTTTTTATTCTCTGATGTAGCACTACTTAACATTTTTAAACTGTATCTTAGAATTGAAAGCTTGCTCTTTGAATGCATTGCTTTTTAAGGTTCTCACAATAGGCTTCTTGGGCAGAGAGTGGCAAGAGACAGTACAAAGAAATAGTGGCCTGGGTTTGAGCCCCCAGCTCCTTTGGTTTGATTTTTTTTTTCCTTTCGTGAACTTGAGTCAATTGCATTCTCTCTCCACTTCCCAGAACAAAGTCTAATCTTGGGACTTGAAAGGCTGGCTAAACGGGAATGTAAAGAATGCTGGGCAAAGAGGTGTTGGATGTGTTTGAGTAGTCACACTTTCCATTTTATTCACAAATAGCAAGGGCTTGAGAAGCTAAAGGAAAGAGAGGTCACAGATTAAGTGCAGATGGAGTTGCCCTGAGCCATGCTTTACTGCTTTCTCTAGAAGGGCGTGTTTATGTCATCCAAGAAGACTGTCCTCTGGAAGGGCAGAGGAACTTGGCTGTTCATGAGCCTTAGGTAGGTAACTTCTCACAGAGGTCCTTGATTTAGGTTGTTTGTTTTAATGTTTTGTAAATCTGTAATAAGTATATGGAAGACTTTTCCCAGAAAGGTTTGTGAGAAGTTGGCTGCCTCTGTGTTGTGGGTTTGCAGGCTTCTGAGTTGACCTGTATACTGGACAAAGAAAAGAAAGCAGCACAGATTTAGACTTGTGAGAAAGAAGGCTCACTGACTTTCCGTGCTTACAAGTCCAGGGTTTTTCTGTAAAGCAGGCGAGCCTGGGCTTGAGCCCCAATATGTCCATTGAACCTAAGCTCCAAAAAGCTGAAGATAACAGAGGTTAGAGTTCTTGCCCTTCATAACCTGATTCCTTCAAGAAGACTTTGCTACCTATGCAAATCCACACCCATCCACCATGGTTCTTCTTTGTAGGGTCCTCCTTTTCTTTATCTTCCATGCATCCTTGGAGTACATATCCAGATGTTGGGTTTGGAAACATCAGTTGAGGGTAGGAATGTCCCATATTGGGGGAGGTTTCAAGATAGTGAGGATCCGTGTGAATCAAAGAACTACAACTTATGTAGTAAGTGGTAAGAATGATGGAGAAATGCAGAGCTTAGGAAGGCCATAAGTGGGGCTGCTACAGAAAGTGTCCCTCAGAAATTACGAGCTATGGTCTAAAGGAAAATGAGGGTTAAGGATTTAAGCAATGAGGAAGAGGAGGAAAGCTGTCTAGGGACAACCAAACTCAAAGGAAGTGTGGAAGCAGAAAGTAGGAGTAGAATTGTGTCACAGCAAAGGGGTGTGTGTGTGTGTTAATGAAAAGTCAAGATTCCTACCACAGCTGGCATAGTGAACTAATTTGGTCACAGTATTTAGTTGTGTTGGTGCATATGCACAAGACTGCATTTCTTGATATCTCAGTTCCTTCCATCATTAAAAAAAAAAAAGAAGAAACCTCTTCACTGGTTCCCTGATAGCCATTTAAATCTCACCTTTAGGCTATTAGCCAAATCCTCAATCTTTGTTCTAGATTTGTACCCCACTTTGCTACTTCTGTGCTCTCTGCTTGAAATCTCATGCCTCAGTAGTCACCTTAATCCCTCCTCCTCATCCATTCTTTTTGTCTTGTGTCTGCGCTCTATCCATTATTGGTATTGGAAAGATCCTTAATAATCTTCATAAGACTCATTAACTCAGTAACACTAACCACTCCATCTTCAGAGGACCACAGGCTCTTCTGTGTGGTGGTGCCCCTAAGATTTGTGATGAGCTCACAGCTCTTCTCATGCCCATTTCTATACTGTAACTATAGATTCACCTCCCAACTATGTGTAGTTAATGAAATCCAGTTAATTTAGAGGCGTGGATCACTTAAATATAAATTTTAAAATTACATAGCATCTTTAAAATTGTCTGAGGTTTTAAGCATTAGAGATAAAAAAGTAAAATAAATGAAAGGACATTCTCAACAGGCAAGGAATATAGATTTAACATTACATAGCATTTGGGTGATAATATAAGCAATATCAGAAGGGGGATTCCAAGGTGTGTGAATGAAAGTTTTGACAGAGAATGAGAAATTGACTTGCAAAAATCTGGATGAAGTGAGAGATCACCAGACATGTTTACATGTAACTAGTAAGGAGGAAAGGATGAAGAGAAAGGGAAGCATAGGGGAGAACTGGGTCCTAGTTTCTGAGTATATTGTTTGCTTTTTTTATCAATGGAAGTGATTATGTGATTTTCCTCCCTTCTGGCCTATTAATGTGTTTTCTGATTTTCTTATGTGGAGCCGTTCTTGGATTTCTGGGTCAAATCTCACTTGGTTATAGTGCTGATACTCTTCACTGTGTGAACTGAACTTACTAAAATTTTGTATCTATATCCTTTTTTTAAAGTATTTTTTTATTTAATTTTTTTCCCATACCCACCACTGTTCCCCCTCCTTCCTACCCTCGCTACCCTCCCTCAGCCCCACCCTCTACCCCATTCCCCCATCCATTTCTCAGGGAGGGCAAGGACTCCCAAAGTAAGTCAGTTTGATCTGGCATCTATGTTCTTAAAGGCTGTTGGTCTATAACCTTTTGTTTGTCTTTATCTGCTTTTGATAGGGTAACTGAGCTTCATCAAATGAATTAGGGTCATAGTTTTTGCCACACTTTGAACAGGACGAGTGTTGATTCTTAAAATTCACCAATGATGACATCTAGTCCTCAGTTTTTCTTTGAAGGGGTTTGATTAGTTCCCCTCAGCCCCATTAGCTGAGGTGGTTTGTTGTGTCTCTAGGATTTCCCCATTTCATCTGTACAAGGTTTGTTGATGTTCCTAGCTTTGTTTTGATCCTTTTCACTTTCATAAGACTACAGCAATGTCTCTACTTTTATTTTTTACTTTAAGCATGGAGTTTGCTCTATCACGTAGTTTGGTATTTTATAGCATCCTTTGAGATTTCTTTGGCCTGTTGCTTATTTGAGTGTACTGCTTCATTTTCAAGTTTGTGGATTTTCCAGTTTTCCTGATTGTAATACCAACTTGATTACTTCGTAATTAGAGGAGAAAAATCTGCATATTTCAGATTTTTCAAACTTATCTTGATACTTGTTTTGAGACCCGTTTCTAGTTTAATGTAGTTCATCTTGATAATTTTCCATGTGCATTTGAGGAGAATGGTCTCCTGTGGTTATAGGGAGGAATGATGATTTTAGATCTAATTGGTTTGTAGAGCACAAGTCCTTTCCTCATTGGTCTTCTGTCTAAACATCATCTTTTGTGTGTGTGTGTGGGGGGGGCTGGGACAGAGTGTCTTGGAACTCACTTTGTAGACTGGGCTGGTCTCAAACTCATAGAAATCTGCCTGCCTCTGCCTCCCATGCTTGGATTAAAGGCATGCGCTACTGGATCATACTAGGTCCAGGTCTTTGTTTCTTATTGAAAGTGTTTATTGACATCTCTACAAGTCTCCATTATTGTGGGATATTTCTTCCGTTTGATTCTATAAACATTGACTCATTTTTGTGAACAAACACCATGCAGTGTTGCATGGTGCGTTTCCACTGATCGTTATATCTTCCTGCTGAACTAATCCACTTACCAGTGTACACTGGTTTTTTTCCTAAGTCTGTTTTGCTCCTTATTATATTGTAGCCACCGCAGTTCTCGTTTGGCTAAAGCACGTATGAACCTCTTGTTTCTGTCTTTTCTTTTCACTACAGTCTGCTGGGTCACAAGTGAGCCTTTTAAAGACTGCATGCGTATCAGATAGTGGTTTTAAAATCCATTCTGACATTCCTGTCTTTGCTCCTCCAGGAGGGAAAGCACTCCACCACTAAATTACCTTCCCGTCCCTGCTCTCTGCCTAAGGGATTGCCAGTGAGGAAGCCTTCTATTTGCTTTGGTTTCCAGTTTTCTTATGTCCTCCTTTGTCCCTTGATTTCCTGTTTTTCTGACTTCCTTGTTTAATTATTTTCTGAGAACTGTCTTCATTTCTTATTTTTTGATGTACATATTAAGAATTTTTTTACTTTTAAAATTACATTTATTTGGCAGAGGATGTGGGGATTCATGTGCCATGGCACACTTGTAGAGGTCAGAGGACAATTTACAAAGATTCTCCTCCCCTTGTGGGACCCATGGATATTAAACTCACGTTGTAAGGCCTGGAAGGAAGTACCTTTATTCACTGAGACATTTTTCTAGGATATTTAAATATTTCCTTTGTCATTACTATGGGAATTATATTGAATGTTTTAAATATGTTTGAATCAAGTTTGAATACCAACTTCCAAACCTGTGTTCCTGTATAGCTTCTCTCTCTTTATGTTGTTACAAAGTATATTTTTATGTACTCAATAACATAGATTTATAATCATTTTTATACATTTGTCTTTTAAGTCATGTAAACCCATATCTTTTAAACCTCAGATTTCTCTGAGTGGTGATGTTTGTTCATTTTGGAGACAGTCTCTCAACGTAGTTCTGGCTGACCTGGAACTCACTATGTAGACCAGTTTGACCTCAAATTCACAGAGATCTGCCTGCCTCTCCTGTGTGAAAGGCATGTACACCCAGCTCAGGTTTTTGTTTTTTACTAGCTAGCTGTTTAAAGCTGTAGCAATCTATTTGTCTAGTGCCCTTTTCTGTACTTCTCATGGATTGTTTTCTTTCTCACATGTGGTTACTGAAGTCTTTGTTCCTAGTTGCTGTTCAGCTAATATGTGGCAGATTTCCTTGGATCCCAGGAGCTAAACAATCAAACAGACAGATGGACAGACAAAAATCTTTATAGATTGCTTCTCTCATCTGGCCTCTCAGCCTTACTTAGACTTCCGCAGATCCCAGAGACCCACTGGAGATGACAGTTTCAGGTCTTCTGGGATGAGTGATTTCAAGTTCCCTCTCCTAAGAGGTGCTTTTGAATGTCTGCCTCCCCAGGAAACTCTTCCCCACCCCTTCCTCCAGGGCTCAAGGTGACTTACCGTGTTGCACCCAGGTAGGTCTTCCTCTTGGCATCTGTGGGATGTCCACAGTGTTGTAGGACACTGTCAACTGAAGGTAGAGTATAACAGGTGAATGTGCCTGCCACCTCTGCTCTGCTGCTTCTAGAGCTGGGAACCGGGTCTCACAGTGGGGGCACAAGCTGGGCAGTGTCATAGGTGCCATCAGTTACCCCCCATGGCAAAATAAACCTAACCTGAGATTACCATTTTAACTGTTTAAAAATATAACTTGGTAGCATTTAGTGCATTCACAGTGTTCAGTCATCACCACTGTCCATCAATAGAATTTTTCTATCAACCCAGCTGAAACTGTCTCCTGTACACAGTAGAACTTAGAGTGGAACTCCTTGCCTCCTCCAGTTCCTGGTAAGTACCCTGAAGTTTTGAAGTTATCTTTTTTCTTTACTGAGTATTTGTTGCTGTAACTCTGTTTTCCGGAACTCTGACAAGACTGCTTCTCACAGTTTTTTATTCTTTGGGGGGATGAAAGCATAGAACTTTGTAATGATGTCAATCAACACCCAGGTATTTGAACCCAGCACCTAGGAAGAGTAGAAAGGCTATTGAGAGGGGAAGGACTGGCAAGTTCCCATTGGAGTGAGAGCAGGGCTGAGTTTGGTATCAAGTTCAAGATGCTTACTAGACATTAGATGGAGAGGCAAATGATCAGAAGGACAGATTGAATGAATCAACCCTGGGACAGTGCAGCATATGTGGTCAGAATGAGTCAGAACCAGAAAAAAAGATGGAAGGGGTGGCCAGAAGGGTGGGAGGTGAAAGTGGATGATGGTGTCCTAGACACAGATAAAGAAGCAGTTCATTTTCAAATTATTTTTACATTTAGAGAGCCAGAGGGAGAACAACGTTCAGGAGTCTGTTCTCTTCCTCTGCCTTGGTGGGTCCTGGATATCAAACAGACCATCAAACTTGGTGACCTTTTCCCAGTGGCTGAGCCTTCTCACCAGCCCTAAGGGATTTCTACAATTACATTAGATACAACGATCCTAGGTTGGCCCCAAGAAAGTCAGTGGTGACCTTGGGAAAGTCAGTTCTGGATGAAATAGGGGCAAAACTACAGGAGAATTGGAGAACACAGACAATCCCATGAGTCACTGTTAACAAACAAAATAGGTCATTGCTGTATGAGTTAGTGCAGTCAAGAGGTTTTAGAAAACACATTTATTGACAGTTTCACCATGTTCAGGTTAGTCTCAGATCCGTAATCCTTTCAAGGGCTGAGATTAGAGACGTGTGTCACATCGCACATAGCTGCTTTGGGGGTATTTGCTTGTTTATTTTGAGGTGAGATCTCACTCTTATCCAGCCTAGTTGTGAACTCTTGGCTCAATTGATTCTCCTCCCTCAGCCTTTCCAGACTGCTGGAATGACATCCGTGTACATACCTAGTTCTATCATTTTTCTTGGCTTTGTTTTGGTGTAAGGAATTATTCCTGGTGAGATCCCTCCAATGAGGATTTCTGATGTGGGAGAGAACTGTCAATGTGGGGGCCTTTGGATTACAGGAGAAGGGTTAGCTGGTACTAGAGGTACTAGCTCCCCAAAAGGAAGCTGTACAGGTTAGCACATTGCTGAGTAGATGTATCGGCTTCAATTTTCTAGTGACTCAAGTATGTACCTGTATGATCTCTTTTGTGAGTAAGCCTTCTGTATTCACAGTAGATTTCCTAAAAGTACTTCAGCCTTAAGCTGTCCCAACCAAGATCAACACCTGCCGTTCCTTCTAACTCCTGTTTACTACTCTTGACCATAGCATCTTGCCTGTGCTGAGAAGGTGCAGTATTTTGA
This sequence comes from Phyllotis vaccarum, assembly GCA_033318265.1. NCBI lineage: Eukaryota > Metazoa > Chordata > Mammalia > Rodentia > Cricetidae > Phyllotis > Phyllotis vaccarum. The sequence goes on from JARWLC010000019.1 coordinate 20,273,352, forward strand.
GTCATGGGAGGCTTCAAGAAGAAGGCCCCCTGGGGCTGAGGCAGCAGATGAGGTTGGCATTCCCTGTGTGGTAGAGAGGGGTGAGGTATGCTACAGCCAGAGCATCCAAAGGTAGAATGTGAAACTCGGCTTAGATGTGGGGTGCCAGGGAGCAGTCAAGTTACCTAACTAGAAGAGTAACACTCCCACCTGCCCACAAAGTATTGTCAGAATCAGTGGAATTGTCAACATGATTGAAAGGGGTACTTGTTTTGGATTTTAATTTTATAGTGCTTGCGTGTCTTCTTGGAAGAATCTGACAGTCCTCTCCCTTGCTTGCCTCTTGTTTCTTGAGATAGATTCTTTTTATTGGGAGTTGACTAGGGCACTATTACTAGGCTAGCCTCGCTGGCCAGTAAACTCCAAGGATCCTCCTTTATCTGTACCCCAGAGCTGAGATTACAAATACATGCCACCACACTTGGGTTTTCACATGGTACTGGAGATCCAACAGGTGGCACTGGACAGACTTAGCCATGTCCCAACCCTTGACTCATAATTGCTTATGAAACCCTCTTTAATCTTTTCCTCCTCATCTACATCTTCTTTCTGGATGTTTTCATCTGGACCATAACTTTCACTGTGAGAATCAAATTCACTTTCCTGCCCTTAGAGCAGTGCCTGTATAAAGGAAGCTCCAGCAAGTTCATTGGTTCCACAAACCATCTTAGTTTTTGGTCTCTGCACACAGGTGCACAGTGCTTCCTAACTGAAGGGCACAAGCAAACGACAGAAATAACATCCTTCTTTTGGGTTGTTTTTAGATGAGGATGTTATTGTTGTGAGATGTTATTGTTGAGATGATGTTTGTGTAGCATCCATTCTGGACTCAGGACAGTGCCCATCTCTGCTGTCATTTGTTCTGTCACTTCAAAGGACAGGAAGAACATGGGTGGTGATTTTAGGATAATATTCAGAACCTCAGGGAATGAGTCATTTGGAGGTTGACGACTTTTCCGGTGACTACAGCACAAATAAACGAAACAGGACGTTGTTGGTGTAGTTATTGTTCATTTTAACCATGGCACATAACTTCTAGAAGTGCACTCTCATGATCTCTTGACTGTTATGCTGAGCATAGTTGTAGTAACTTCTCAGTTCAGCATTAAGAGCACAGTCTTAAGAGGAGGAATATAAGGGAGTGGGGACTCAGTGCTGTCACCTAGGAGGGTTCGCAGTCTGCCGAGAAGATCTGAAGTAGAGGCAGCTGGCCTGCCCTAGCAATTGGAAGAGGGAGGAGAGGCTGACCCTAACTCTTGCTTCAGTGTGCTGCTTCTGACTTGTTATTTGAGACAGGGTATCATCACTGTTTAGCCCAGGCTTGCTTCATTAGCTTCCGTAGTGTTGGAATTACCAGCATGGGCCACCATGATGTTTCCCATGTGATGTGCCTGACAAACCAGCTGACAAAGGGAACTTAGAAAAGAGGGGGTTTTGTTTGCTTGCGGGGGGGGGGGGGGGTGGTGGTGGTGGCACAGTGTGATCTCCCAGTCCTTCCTGACTTCCCGAGGTGTGAGGTGGCTGGCAGGAGTGTGATGGGATGAGCCATGGTCATATTGCATCTGCAGTCAAGAAGCAATGAAATGCTGGTGCAGTTTGCTTAATCTTTTTCTACATCCATGTGTTGGGGGGGGGGCGATACACCCGTGCTCCAGTGTGTGGAGGCCAGCGATCAGCCTCAAACATTGTTCCTTACAACCCATTATTGATTTTTTATTTATGTGTATTTCTGTGGATCACGCATGCTTATGTAGGAGGTACACATGCATGTGTGTGGGCAACCCGGGGACAATCTTGAGAGTCATTCTCGTCCACTTCCTTTGAGGTAGAGTCTTTCAGTGGCTTGGGAAGAGATTCGGCCTTTTCCCTAATGCTGGGATTTTAAGGTGCCCTTCCACATGTAGCATTTTTATGTGGATGCTGAGGATTGAACATAGGTCTTTATACTTAAAAGGCAGACACTTTACTGACTGATCTATCACCCTTGCTTTTGAGACAGGGTTTCCTAGTGGGAATTGGGGCTTGCCAAGAAAAAAACTTGACTGAGAGCCCTGAGATCTTCCAGTCTCCATCTCCTTAGTGCAGCGATTGCAAGTGCTGGGAGACAGGCGTGCCCCTCTTTCAGTCAAGAGCTGTTGGAAGCTTATCAGATTTCCCTTGGGGTCATGTTGAGGTTATGCTGAGGTCTGCACATCAAGCCTCTGGTACCCGTCAGAACTCCTGGAATGTTTTCCTTGTTTGCTGCCTTCTCTCTGCTGCTCTCCCTATCTCATAATGGGCTTCCTGAAGGGGGACTCTTCCTAAGCTAGTCTGGAGCTTTGCTGGGGAAACCAAGTTAAGCCACTTCTTCCAAGCATTGTGCTATTTCCCTGACCTACCTACAGCTGAACTCACATGCCTAACTTTGTCACAGTGGAAGATTATCCTGTTAAAGTCACACTCTATGCCACCACATCCCTCCATCCTGCTCAAGGATTTTTTCCTCCTGAAAGTGTTCCTTTTCTTTTAGCAAAGGTTTATTACTTTCATGTATATGAGTGTTGTGCCTGCATATGTGCCTGTGCACCATGTGCATACAGTACCCACGCAGGCCAGCAGAGGGCATCAAACCACCAGGGACTGGAGCTAAGGATATTTGTGAGTTGCCATTTGGATGCTGGAAATGGAACCTGGATCTTCTGCAAGATTCCTTAATGCTTGTAACCACTGAGCGATGCATCTCTCCAGCACCAAATAGTCCTTTTCGATTCAGTGTTACCTTCCTTTTTTCTTTTTTTCTCCTCTTCCCTCTCTGTTACTGTCCAACTCTTTCCCTCTTTGTCTCTTTTCTTATCATCCTGACTTAAACATGCCTCAGTATAATCCCCCTGGGCCTTTGCCATTTAATTCTGATTAATGCAGAGCAATAGCATTGATTGTCTCTTCTGGGCCAACGATGAGTGTCACAATGGTTTTCAAGACATTGGACATCCATAGTTGCACCAACATAGGAGAAAGCTTCACTGCACAGAGAGCAGAACCTAGGCAAAGCCTAGTGGGCTCCATTAGTGAAACAAAACAGTGCAGAGAAACCCAAGGAAGCAAGAATATGCAGGGACCTAGGACTCGAGAGATCTGCAGACTTCAAGCTCAGCAGGAACCTGTGCATCCATACAAGGAGATGTCCTAAAGCTAAGGCAAGAAGTGCCACAAAGGATTAGAGGAAATCACAACTGGCCAGGATGGTACCCGTTTCTGCCTGCCACCTGGAAAAAGCTTCATGTGAGGCTAGAGTGCCCAGAGTTCTGCTCTAGTCCAGACGAACAGATCTCAGAAAGAAATGTTTGAAAGGACTGTTTCCAAGTAACTATCTCAGAGCAAAACTGTTGAATATATACACATACATATGTATCATGCAGTAAGATGTAATTTATAATTGTTAGCATTACATCTTAAAATTGTTGAGGGTTGGCCAAATGGTGGTATATGCCTTTAGTCCCAGCACTCAGGAGGTAGAGGCAGAGCAGGCAGATCTGTGAGTTTGAGGCCAATTTGGTCTACAGAGTGAGTTCTAGGACAGCCAGGGTTACACAGAGAAACTCTGTTTTGAAAAACCCCAAATAAAAAATAAATATAACAAATGTTAATGTCTACCATGCATGGGAGCAGGAAAATACAACACATGATGAGAAAAATATATCAAAACTGACTCAAGATTGACATGTGGAAACTGCAGACAAAAGGATGGCAGTTGTCACTGTAACTGCATTAGATATGTCCAAAGTTAAGTAGAGGTGCGGCCAAAATATACAGTCCAAATTATACATCAATGGAGAGTACCACATACAAGCTATAGAAATATGTGCATGTAAAATTAATAGATGGAGCATTTTAGAAAGTCAGTGGATATAACAACTATCCAAAATGAGGCAGCATAAGAAAAATATTTTTTTATTATTTTATGTGTGCCCGGGATGTCAGATCCCCTGGAACTGGAGTTACAGATAATTGTGAGCTGCCATGTGGGTGCTGGGAATTGAACCTGGGTCTTCAGAAAGAGCAATCAGTACTCATAACAACTAGACATTTCTCCAACCCTAAGAATATTCTTTTAAATGAATAAAACATCAGTTAACTGGGAGACAGTATCAGCAATCTGGCATGTGTGTCACTGATATATTAGGTAAATAAAGGATTTGATAAATTATACAAAGATACGGTCAGTCAACCCTTGGCCAGTGATAAAGAGAAAATCTTAGAAGTTCTTGAGTTTTGTTTTGGTTCGAGTTTTATGACGTTTCATTTTCTGTTTGTTAGTTTGAGATGATCTGTTGCTCAGGCTGGCCAAGGGTGACCTTGAATTCCTTGTCCTCCCTCTGCCTCCTGGTTGCTGGAATTACAGGCATGTGCCACTACCACATCCAGTGTATGGGGTGCTGGGAATGGATGCCTGGGCTTTCTACATACTAGGCAAGCATCCTACCAGCTCAGCTACATTCCCAGTCTTCTGTTCTTTTGCTTTTAACATTTCCATATCTTCTTACACACAATACAGGGTTGAATCTTGCCTTTTTGTCCAATATGACAGTCTCTTTTGATTATGTATTTATACTATCTATATTTAATGAAGTTATTGATGTGGTTGTATTTAAGTCTTTCCATCTTATTAGAATTATTTTTTCCATTTGTCTATCTTTTCTGATTCATTTTAGCCACTGGGCCCACCCCCCATGGCTGGCTAGGTCCTAGGAGAGAACCTAATACTATTACTCTGCAAAATGGACAGTGTTGAACTAAGAGCCCTATTAGTTCTTGACTTTGTACCTATAAATTACTACATCTCTTTATCACTAATGCTGAGAATGCCCCCCTCCCAACTAGTCATAAGAGACTTCAGAGTGCTCAGCTCTACCTGGGACATCTGTATCACACCCCTTCCTCACCAGGCTCAGGGATCATGAAGGAAGAGGTTGTGAGAGCCAGTGACAGTGGCTGGCTGACTGAAGCAAACTAATGTTTCACCAGAAGTGACAGAGTTGCTGTGCACATGAGTTCACAGTGGCTATGACTTAATGCCCAAGATCTCCACAAAGGCACGCTAGCCAAAATCCCAGCAGGAGTGGGAAAGGGGCTCATCAAGTCCCACTTCATCAAGAACTTACCCTGAGGAGCTATTAACAATTGTCTTTTTGAAAAATGTTTATTTTATGTCTATGAATGTTTTGCCTGCATTTACGTGTGTGCACCATATGCCTGCAATAGTGCCTGTGGAGGCCAAAGGGCATGTGGGATCCCCTAGAATGAACAAAATCTGGGTCCTCTGGAAGAGCAGCACTGTTGAGCCATCTCTCCAGCCCTAGCAACTGTCTTTTGTTTTGGCTTAGTTGTCAAACACTGTTTATAGAACAGAGACTGAAGTAGGGATGTAGGTTCCTGTTGAGGCAGACTGTTAGTGTAGAGGAATCAGTTTAGTGAGGAGTTGAGTTGGGCTGGTTTTGTTGTTACTGTAGTCTTCTTCAGCGCACCAGACTTGCCATTCCTCTAGAGTTAGATTTTTATCACTATCTGTCATTAAGACTCATTGGGAGTGGGTTCTCAGTAATCCTGGTCAGGCTTCGGCCAACACCGCACTTCTGCAGGAGCTGAGGGGATGTGTAGCTCAGCAGCAGAGTGTGTACTTAGATGCACAAGGCTCTTCAGCACACACACACAAAGGCAGGCTATGATTTGAGTTTATTTGACTGACAAAATAACTGACGTCAGCCGGATTGTGGTAGCAAATGCCTCTAAGCCCAGTGCTCAGAAGGCAGAGGCAGGCAGATCTCCAAATTTGATATCTGCCTGGTCTACAGAGAAAGCTCTAGGACAGGGCTACACAGAGAAATGCTGTCTTAAAAAATAAACACAAACCAATGAATAAGTGAATAAATAACTGGCATCAACTTAAGGGGGGCACTTACGTTAATTTATGGTTCAGAGGGCCCATGGTCACTAGGCCTTGTCATCTTCGGTCTCTGATGAGGTGGTACATTATGGTGGAGCAAAGCTACTCTTCTCAAAGAGGCTAGAAAGGACAGAGGGAAAAGGGAGGGAGGGGGAGAACTTACTCTGGAGGGCGTACTTTCAGCGGCCTACTTCCAACTTGGCTCCATTTCCTTTAGCCCTCATTGCCTCCCAGTGGCTCATGAGCCATGGGGCCAACCCCTTACCACATAAGTTCTGGGTCTCCATTTGAGGCTCAGAGTGTAGCATTGGCTCTTTCTTATTAAAAGGGCATCTTTCTACACCGACATCCTGAGCAGTAGCTAACCCCTTCCTGTGTTCTTAGAAACTCATCTACCCTCTTTTGCCAGGTCCTTCCTTCCCCTTTGCCTCCCTCTGTTAGGCTCCTCTCTGCCTACTCTACAGTTCAACTCTCTGTCCTCAAAGTGAAAAATGCCCCCTGCCATTGTAATACTTGCCATAGGAAAGGATGGAACCATGAAGAGTTGTGAGAGGCCAGGATGCCTTCCATTCTGGTAATTTTACTGGGTCAAATTTTGTTCTATAGGGGGATGGGGGGATAGCTCAGTGGTGAGGGTACTTACTGTTCTTCAGAGGGCCTAGGTTTGGCTCCTAGCACTCACACTGGATGGCTCTTAACTCAAGTTCCAGGGGCTCTGGTGTCTTCTATCCCTCTGGATTTTTTCTCTCTCTCCATAAAACCTTAAAAAATGTGCCTTTTAAATAATGGTAGCAACTTGGATAAGACATGCCTGCTCATACAGGGTTGTCTGCCCTGTCCTGCATCTTTCTCTCTGCTTTCCTCGTTGCTAGAGGAGAGGCCAAGCTGTCCGCAGCATAAAGCACTGAGGGAGAGGATAACAAGTGGTTGGATAGATCATGACTGGAATTTTCCAGGGGGTTGAGAAAGATACCAAATCAGGCAAAGAGCAGAAGTGGGTGGGAGAAGGGGGTTCTTGGAGTGCTCTATGGGTTGTGTGCTTGCATGCATTTTTTTATTTTCAAAATAATGCACTGTTTTAGTTGCTTCATCTGGATGTACTTTTAAGTTCATTGCTGTTATGAGGTCTATGCGTGTCATCATGGCCTCAGGAGGGTTACACCACCAGTTCCTGTGGAGTACTGAGGCCGGACACAGGAGTGACTTGTCCCCACACCACATACCTAAAAAGTGACAAAGCTTGTATTAAACCTCAGCCAAGTCTGAATTTAGCTCAAGAACTTTTAGTATTTCTACTCAACAACTATCCCCTGGTTAGCCACTGAACCTCAGTTCACCCTGACCCTATCTTCCACCCTGCCCCAATACCAGGCAATAGGCTCTGCCTCAAGATCTGACTGGACCTCCATCCTGCCAAAGTCTGCATTAGCCTCTAATCATACCTCCTGGCCTTATCAATGAAGAGAGAAAGCTCTTGGCTTTCTGACATCCCTCTGACAGCCAGACCTCAGGACTCATAGCCAAGCACACCCTTCAGGGTACCCCCAGCCTGGGCCCCCAGTATACACTCCATCACAGCCCAGGAATGTGAGCATCCAGGCACCAGCAGACAGCCAAGCTGGGGCCCCTGACAGCTGACAGAAGCTGACAAACCATTAAAGTAGAGGGCTGGGCTGGGCTGAGGGCAAATCACAGCACCTGGACTCCAGATTACCACCAGGCATCTATGAGAAAACCATTATTGCACTTCCTGACTGTATTACCTACCTCACACTGTCTCAGGGGATCTGAGCTTCCAAGAACACACTGTATTCTCAAGTTAGTAAGAGCACCACTACTAGGCTCCAGACCCCTTTCTGGAGTCAACACCCTCCCGGGGAAGGAGAATGGCTTCCTGCATGGGGGAGGCCAGGATGTGGCTATGCTAATTCAAGAATCCCTGGATGGGGCATCCAGGCTCAGGGCTGTCAAATTGGCAAACAGGACACAGGAGTCTCCTTTCTCAGCCTTGACTCCCAAGATGGAGCGACCATGGAGAGTGGGGCTCCTCTAATTCTAACAATGCCCTGTGAACTCCCGGGCTCTGCCAATATGCAGACTCTCCCTTGCAGGCTAGGGAGAGGCTTGAGCCGATATCTCCAACAAGCTCCAAGATTGATGATGGATGCTGCCAGCCTTGAATCAGCCACCAGATCAGACACTTGGTAACTTTGAGGCTTTGAGATGCCTCTCCTCTGAGGTTCACAAAACTCACTGGGAGCATGGCCTCTATTCTCCAGGAATCTCTGTCCTTTCTGCCTCCCTTTTACGATCCACAAGCCTGTGGAAACTCTTTGCTTCAAAGGGGCCACCCATTTACTTTGATTATTTTTGTTGTTAATATTTGTGTGTGTGTGTGTGTGTGTGTGTGTGTGTGTGTGTGTGTGTGTGTGTGTGTGTGTGTACATGTGGGTGCATCTATGGAGGCCAGAGGTAGCTCTGTGTCTTGTTCCTCAGGAGCCATCACCTTGGTTTTTGAGATAAGATCTCTCATTGGCTGGAGCACTAGGCTGGCTGGCTACCATATCCCAAGGATCCACTTGTCCCCTCCTCGCTGGCCATTGGAATTGTAAGCACCCTCCTCCACACCTGGCTTTAAAATATGGGTTTTGGGGGTTGAATTTAAGTCTTCATGCTTGCACTTTACTGAACAATCCTACCCCCCAAAACTCCCTTCCCAAACTGCTTCTGGTAGGAGGCAGGTTCCCATCTCTGCCAAACTTATGGGAGCTCAGCATACAGCTTCCTGCCTTGTGTGCAGATAGGCTTGTGAGAGAATGGTACTGCCTGATTTGTGTCTCCATCTCAGAGCCCGACTCTCTCAGCTTCCTGCTCCTCCCACCATGCCTGTACAGCAGCTGCTGGAGTGAGATTTATGTGTGTGTGCCATTGGGGTTTTGTAAAAGAGGGTGTATGTGCATAAGGAAGGAAGAAACTAGCATTAAGGGTCTATTGTGTGGCAGACACACTGGAAAACATTACTTCTAGCCAGCCCTGTGCCATGTGAGTGCCCTTGAAGCACCCCACATGGTGGAAATAAAACTGAGTACATTCAGCTCCTGGGTGACTAACTCATCATCAGTATGAGGAGTGGACAGAAACCAACTTGCCTTCACTGCACAGAGAAGGCTGAGGGGAGGGGGGGGATCCAACTCAAGAAAGGCCTACAGACTAGGGGTGGAGTATGACTTATCTATGAGAGCAAAGACCAGAGAGGCAGGAAGGCAAAGAGTCAGGTAAGTTTGGAATCAAATCAGGTTAATTGTATCCAGAAATAGAATGTGCTCATTGAGTGGAGCAGGAGGGAGCACACTGTGGGGTCAGAGGGTCACAGAGCACCTCCTTCCACTTCCGGGTCTGGGCAGGTATCTTGGTTTGTCTTCAGAGTAGACAGAACTCTGCCTACTTCTCCTGTCAAGATCCCCAGGAGGGGGCAGTAGAAGCCTCAGTCTTTGGAAGATCAGGTCTAAGGAGCATCAGAGGTGTCCCCAAGACCACCCTGAAAGAGCCATTGGTTTGGTGTGGAGCCCACAATCCTATAAGCGGTGTAGCTGTTAAAACCGAGTCCTGGAGGAATGAAAGGCCATAAGGCCAGGGCTCAGCCTGGGTCAACTGCAGTTCATTTTCAGAAGCACCGCCCAGCCAGCCTGGCTCGAAATAGCCTTCCAGATGCAAGGACACAATTCATCTCGTTCTGTTTTCCCGCATGTACTCATGCACACACACAAATAAACATCCCTACATCTCAATGGGGCCAGACTTTAGAGTGGGGGAAGAGGGACTGGGGCAAGGCTGACAGCCTACTGAGAGGCCCAGGTTTTATCCTTTAGTTCCTTTCTTGGGGTCAAGACTTCACTTCCTGACATGAGTATGGAAACTCATGCTGGTTTCCCAGAGGCCATCGGTTTGTTCTTGGGGTCAGGCTGCCCTTTCCCTCAGGGTCATACTCCTCAGACATCATGACGCTAATGGGACAATGGAAGGGACCATGCATGGGAAGAATTGGGAAAAATAAAACACAGTTCTGCCTTGGAGGAGCTTCTCAGGCACAGGGAGGCCTGCTGGGCCCCTCTATCCCCAAGAAGCTCCTGAAAACCTGGGGAGTTAGAGGTTTTTCCTTCACAGAAAGCTGGGCACACAGCCACTCTCACAGATGAACTCCTTGTGACCCTCAAACTAAAGTCATTGAGGTATCTGGGCATAAACTACCCTTAGCTCAAAGGCCATGCTGCCTTCCCATTACACACTTGGAGACTGATAGGTAGAGTAAATGAGTCTAGGGCTACTAGAGTATAGCGGTTCAGTGTTGATAAGATTTAAAATGAAGCTAGTGGTATAGGTTGACCTGGGTCTCCCAAAAGACATACTTAGGTCTTACTTATTCTGGAGCCCACAAATGTGATCTTACCTGGAAAAAAGGTATTTGCAGAGGTAGTAAGCAAGTTAAGGTAACGAGGGTGGGCCCTCGCCCAAAAGACTAGTGCTGTTTTTGTATGCGTATTATGTGCATGTGGAGGCCAGAGTCAGTTTTTCCTCCACTGGTACCCTCTACCTTGTCTTTTAAAGACAGGGCTTCTCACTGGCCTGGAGCTATTAAGGAGTCTAGATTAGTTTTGGTGAATCGCTTCCAGGCATCTGTCTGTCTCTGCCTCCCCTCCTAGGGAATTATGATATAGTCCACTGTGGCTTGATACTCCTATGTAGATCCTGGGATTGAATCTGGATCCTTATGTTTTAAGGCAAGAGCCTTACCAACTCAGATCCTTTGAAGTCAAGATAAACATTTTGCCAACTGAGCCATCCCTCTCCACCTACCCCACACACTGAAGGCCCAGCAACTAGTGCTTTTTTGTAATGAAGGAAGCCCATGCATGAGCATGTGGGAGGCAGCACAGACCTGGATCCTGGATCCCAGTGCTCCAGAAGGCTTCAATAGATGGATCTCTCCATAAGTTTGAGGACAGCCTAGGCTGTAACAGTGAGATCTTGTCTCAAAATCACAGAAAATAATCACAGAAGAGACCACACATTCTGTTGCTGCGAGCATCCCAGTGGAATTTCCTTATTTCAATGCTAGGGAACCCACAGGGTGGGGCGCCTCCTGCTGTCCCCAGGTTCTCTGGAAGCAGGCCTAGCTGGGAGACTCAATTCAGTATATCTGCTCTACTTCTGAGTGAGTGCACAGCACTTCTTGGGATGTATGCATGCTGTGAACTTCTATTTTTGTTTTTGAAAATGACATTTGTTCTCTTTTTTAATTCCAGCACTGGAAGAAAGGCACCTATCTTTTTGTTAAAAAATTCTAACACTACTTTTTGCAAATGTATTTTATTCATCTGTAATTGATTTTTGTGTAGGTTTGTTTGCTGAGGTAAAGTATCTCTATAGCCTCAGGCTGGCCTGGCTTTATCCATACTCCTGCTTTATTCCAAGAGCTGAGATTACAGACGAGCATAAACATAGGCTTCTTTGCAGTCTGTATTGCTGGCTTCAGTCACTTTACCAGGTTACGTCTTAAGAGTTGGCAGAACAAAACCCACTCATCTTAGTCTGACTATTCTGGCATGTGATACATATATGGATGTGTGTGCATGCCACACACACACACACACACACACACACACACACACACACACACACACGCACACGCACACGCACACGCACACGCACACACACACACACACATACAATCATTTTTCTCCCCCATTACTTTTCTTCATTCTGAGGCTCGTACCCAGGGCCTCCCACACACTAGGTGAGTACTCTACCACTGAGCTATATTCCAGCCCTAAAAAATTTTAGGGATGTTTCTCAACAGTTTCCTTACATAAAATTTCTCTCAATATTAATATCACTATTATTTTGAATAATTTACTTTGAGATTTGTAAATTCTAACAAAGAGAAGACCCATGGTTTGGCATGTGTTCTGTGAGAAGTGCTCCTTCAGTGTAGACAGCAATATATACACAATGTATTTATAATTAATTATGATATTGTCTCATGTCACGTACTGTTTTAACTTTTTCACTTATGAATACATCTTAATTTGTGCCTACCTATGAACCCAGCACTTGGACGGTAAGAGGGAATTGAGTTCAAGATCATAACAAGCTCAAGGCCAACCTGGGCCACAGAGCAAATAGAACATTATCTATTTGTTTGGTGAAAAAAGAGAAGGGCCTTATTTTTTAAAATATCTGCAAAGATTCACACCTTAGATTATTCTTCTTACACACTCGACCAGTTCCTGACGGACGAGATCCTCTAGTGGAGTTTCTAATGGCCAATTTTAAAATAAATTTTGTTTCCAATGCCCCCTCAGGAGACTGTGCTTATTTGTCGGGCCACTGGCCTGGTGTCACTCTGGCCACACTAACCCAGGCCGGGCCATCCTGCATTGGATGAAGAAGCTGAGCATGTGCAGTTAAAGGCCTAGCCGGGAGTGAGATGAACACACTTCCCCCATTATGTTAGCTCCACTGTGCTAGCCCCTTAGTCTCCTAATAAAAACAGTTCAGTTTCAGATTTTCCCTCTGTTGAATTTTTTTTTTTTTTTTTTGTCAGAGAGCATGGTTGATATGATACTGTGTCACCTTGCTTTACAGCTTAGTGCATTATGGGTGCACCAAAGAGGTCTCTGTGTGCGTTGGAGACACAATGGTATGAAGGGCGTAACAAACCATCATATACTGTCAGAAATTATGTGCACTCTCATGCTCAGGCTAGACTCCTAGCCCTGAATTATTTTGAGACAAATGATATTAACCATCTCATTTCACACATAACTACTTTACCAAGTCTCTTCAATAGATACAGACTCTTCAACACTTCCAGATAGACAAATAATGATTCTATAACAGAATCACACATCTAATAAATTTCCTTGGCTGCCTTTTAAATAACTGTTGATAAGATTGGGGAGATGTCAGTAAAAGTTCAAAAACTTCAGTCAGGCAGCAACAGCTTTTTCTTATCAGGTTTTCAAGCATTCATTTGTTTTTACTGTTTTCTGCCTTCCTCAGTGGGTTGGTGGGTTGACGTTTATCACTTGTGATGCATTGAGTCTTCCTAGTTTGGCCTGGTGTGGGGGTGGGGGCTTCAAAGTGTCTTTTGCGTTTCTTTAAGAAATCCCCATCACTCTCTGAGAAGGTCCCTACTCTGGGGATTACAAGTTGTTCCAGCCTACCTTTGTACTTTCCCTGTCCATCCTGTAATCAGGCATTCTCTAAGGAAATGCAAAGACGTGACTTCTGATTATATTCTTCTTTATTTATTAGCTACAGTTCCTATATTAAAGAAAACAACAACTTCCTTTCCACAACTTCGAGTTCATTTCCTCCAGGTTTACTTTAAATAGCAAGTCAGGATGAATGTGTCTTTCTCTTGACTCACCGCTGTTTATAGTCATGAGTTAGATTCTGGACTTCTCCAAAGATGATCAGTAAAGGGTTTTTCTATGACACACTGGCCTTTACACCAGTCTGTTTGCCATCATTCCTGTTGATGTTCACATTGGGTCCTTGGCCAGGGAAACCTGCTTTGGAAATTTGTTCTATACAGATCCTGAAGGAACAAACCCACAGTCAGTTTTTCCCCCCAATACAAGAGTCATTGGGAACCTCACAAAGATTGTATAGACTCCATGGCTCTCTATAAGGAGAAATGACATCTTGGTAGCATAAGACAAGCTATTCGTGAACATAGTGTACATCACTATTTAGGATAACTTCAGAGTCTCCAGTGAAGTTTGATCAGGGTCTTTAGATTTTATTGAACTTATTCCAAGATATGTATTTTTATTGACAGTGGGAATCATATATACTTCTTAAAATATTTTTTAGTAAAAACCTGTATAAGAGCACAATAGACTTTTTATGTTGATTTTACATCAGTTAAATTGTTAAACTTTTGTTAACTCTGCCTTAAAATTATTTTTGCTTTTATATGTAGTAAATAATATAATCTAGAAAATGACTGGTAGTGTTCTTTTGGCTTCCAATCTTTACAACTTCTCCTCTTTCCTTAATAATTTCCCAGAACTTCTGATAGAATGTTGAATAGAAATGGGGATACCAAGCATACTTATTTCTCTCATTACTAAATTTAATTGCATCTGTTTATCTATCCATCTATCCATCTAGATATCTACTATCCATCCATCTTCCATCTATTCTATTTACTTATCTATTCATCTACCCATCCATCTCTCTATTCTTCCATCTATTCTCTCTATTCATCCATTCATCTACCCATCCATCTCTTTATCCATTCATTCATCTATCATTCCACCCATCTCTCTTTCATCTATTCTCTCTCTGGACCTCTCTGGATATCCCGACACCATGCATGTAGAATAGACAACATCAGGAACTGGTTCTCTTCTCCATCTTGTTGGTTCTGGGGATCAAGCACCTCTAGCCCCACCTCTATATTGCCAGATCTTATTCCTGTTTTTAAAAGCAATACTACTAACCAGACAGTGTGACTCACCCCTGAAATCCCATCGCAGAGAGGACTAAAGCAGGAGGATCCCCTTTTCAAGGCCGGCCTGAGACCCTGACTCAAATAAACAAATACAAACAACTCTCAGAATTTTAAATGTTTGCTGAAGGTTTTTTTTTAGGTGTTAGGGATGTTAAATATCAAAATTTAAGTTTCTAATGTTGCTTACCTGCTCAAATTTTAACTAATCATGGACAGATATTAATTTTAAATCAATTTTAAAAATATGTTTTGACATGATTCATAATTTTGCCTCTTACTCTCCCAATACAAGCACAACTCATTTTCAAATTCTTCTACTCTTGAATTCTTTGGACAGAGCACGATGCACATGACACTTGGTTCTTGGGGTCTCTCAGGTTTGCTGTTCAGTTTAGTTCATTATCGGGGTGCTGAGGAAGTCTGTGTGCATTTCACATAAATTTGGCGACCTTGGGCCTGGGGATATTGCTCAGCAGTCTAAAGCATGTGTTTACTGTTCATGCTTTGAACTGGAGTTAGAATCTGGCTCCAGGAGATCTGACGACATCTTATGGATTCTGTGGGCACTTGCACTCTGGTGCACACACACACACACATACACACACACACACACACACACACACACACACACACAAAATTAAAATAATAATAATTTAAGAATCTTTCAGGTTGACTTCATTTTTTAGGCATTGCTGTCTGGTTTGGTATTCATGCACTTGGCCATTTCTTTCTACAGTTGTTAAAAATCTCACAGATGACATTTTGTTACTTGGTCCGTCAAACCTTGTTACCACTGTCTGATAGAAATTCAACAGTTTTATTTCTTCATGCTTGGCTGAATATTTAATGGGGTCACTTTATAGAGGCATTATAACAATGTTTCCAACTGTTCTATCTAATAACAATCTGTTAGTGTTTATCTGGAGTGATTTGTTTTATTCTTTGAACTGTCCTAAGTTCTTAAAGTTGATTTTTTTGTGGAAGGGGGGCTACTTTGACAGTCTTACACGTGTTATTGTGGTGAGTAATAGATCCAGTTTGTTTCTACCATACAGCACATAGTAGGGGCTTGGGCAAAGAGCCGCTGTTAACCCGGGTATCTCACAGAGGTCTTCCAGGTGGTACTGTGAGGGAGTGTAAGTCCTCTTTTGGGGTGGGGAATGTGTGTCAGTATTACCTACTGTCTGGAGGACATACAGGACATGTTTTCCCCCTAAGAAAAGCCTAGTGTTTCCAGAAAGATTTGGCTGAGAAATACCAACCTTGTCTGAGGCCACATGCCTGTTTCCTAGAAACTAGATGTGAGTGAAACCGGCCGGTGCCCAAGTCACAGCGTACATTTCCTGTTTTTCACTCACTAACTAATAAAGTTATTTCCTTCATGTGCTGTGTGACTGAGCAGGAAGGCCCTATGGCTTCAAGGCCTGAGGCCAGCTATTATCCACTACCTAGCTCCACTTGGAGGGAGGAAGTGGCCTGGATCCCCTGGGGAGGAATTTCCTCTGCATCAGGGTTGTCACCCTTTACTGTCCTGTCCCCTGCTCTCCAGTAGTCACAGTGACCCTGAGACATCATCACTATCTATTCTGACACCTTCCAGGCTCTGTCCCTAGCCTGGAGTCTCCTGGATGTCTAGCCAGCACTTCAGGCCCCTTAGGTCCTAGATGGACTTTCTTTTTATTAAGTAATATTATGTTATATTGATTGATTAGTTAGAAACAAGGTCTTATGTAGCCTAGGCCTTCCTCAGACTACCTATGTAGCCAAGGATGACTTTGAACTTCCCCTGCCTTCTGATGGCAAGCACTATAACTTGTGATACCACACAGTGTCCATGAGTTGCTGAGATTGGAAGCCCATGCTTTGTGCATGCTAGCTAGGCAGGCACTCTGCCAACTGAACTGTATCCTCAGGCCTCCAGAGGAATCCTGATACTGCCTTGTTTATGTTCCTCATGTTCCTGGAGACCACAGCTCTGTGTCAGTTCTAGGCACCCAGCAGCTTTGTCATAATCAAGAAGGCAGGTCTCTGTAACTATCCCCAAACTCTTTGCTCTGCCCCACCTCAGGTTCCAATCAGAGAAGAATGGCCTGACAGCACTTCTGCCCTCTGTTTCTGGTATCTTCTCTGAGGCAGGTGCAGGCAGATCAGATTCAGCACGGCACTCCTGGAGCCCTACCCCAGATGTGACTGGGGAAGGCCTCTCAGAGAATTTGCCTATAGATGAATTTTGAATGAAGGAAGGAAAGAAGACATACACAAACCCTCCTGTGTTTCCTCCAAATCAACACCCTGTATCCTGGTTCCCCAACCATCTTCGCTGGTTATGGTACCCAGAATCATCTGCTTCCCTTCCTCAGTAGCCAGAACAATATGGCATGGAGGGCAGGTCCCTTGGTGGCCAGAGAGCAAGAGACTTGAACACCAGGCTACTGTGCCACTAAGTGCTACATGGCTGTGGCCAGTTCTTTCCCAGCTTCTCCTGTGCCACTTCTTTCTGGTGTATAGGAAGTATCCAAATGAGACTTCCTTCCACAGTGCTCCAAGGTGGTCTCTATCACCGACTGACCTCTTGAACTCACCTGGGCAGAGAGGCTGGGTGTGGATGAGTGTTATTATCTACTCCCCCATGTCTCCTGAGGGCTGGGGTTCTGGCTTGCTTTTTCACACATTCAGACATTCTTTCAGTCATGTGACCATTCACTCTCTTGTACTCTTAATTAACCATTGTCCATGCTGGGCTTTGTACTGGGCCAGGCAGAGGGTCACAGACATTCATGGGACTTGGTGCTAACTTACCATGGTTGCCCAGTCTGTTGAGATGAAAGCCAGGCACAGATGTGAAAATGAGGAAGAAATGATGTCCTGTTGCTTTCTGCCATGGGGAAAGTAAAAGTGTGTGTGTGTGGTGTGTGTGTGGTGTGTGTTTGTGTGTGTGTGCCTGTGTGTGCACGTGTTGGGGTAGCCATGGTGAAGGCATGCCACAGGCGAGTCCCCTCTCCTTCTGTTTATGAAGTGAGTTAGTAAGAGAGCAGCTGGCCTTTGAGGAGCTTAGTTGTTAAGGAAGCGATGGCCTGACTGTGAACACCTCATGGTGTTGGTGTGTATGGACCACTGTGGGAAGTGCTGCACAGGGACCCTGTCTGTCCCTTCCTAGCACCTGTTGGAACAAAGCATGCCTCAGCTGCTGGGCTGTGCAAGGGACTTCTTGAGAACCCCTGAGATGCTTATCTTTGCCTGTCGGTGCTTCTCAGAAAGGGCCTACAGCTGGAGTCTGCAAACCCTGAAGGCCAGGCCCCTCCCTCCGGATCTAGGGGACAGAAGGCAGGTGCAAAGCTACTACAAGTGGGTTAGTCAAGAGCAGGAGTTTGTTGTGTGTAGCCTCAGTAGTGCTGAAGGGGACATGGAGCAGATGGATTCATCTCGTGAATGATAGATGGAAGCTGAAGGACCATGCCATGCTTACCAGTCCCGATGATGCTTCTCACAGGTCACCTCACTACACCCCACATATATAAATATACACAGGTACATGGATGACCTTGGTGTTATAAGTACAATACCCATTTCACAGATGTGGAAAGTGAGGTTTAGAGAAGATCACGTTGCTGATAGGCGACTGGTTGGGAGTGGGCTCCTGGTGCAGGTTACAGGGCTACCATCACACTTTCTTCATTCATAACCCTGCTCCCTTCTGACCTATACCTGTCTGTCCGACTTCCATTTGACACTTTATTCTTTGACCTCTTTCAGATTTGCCTTAGGGCAGCAGGGCTGAGACTGGAGAGATGGCTCAGCAGTTAGGACTTGGGGAGTTTACTGTTCTTGTACTTCAGTCCTCAGAGCCCACACCACAGCTCATAACTAACATTAGCTCCAGTTCTGGGGGATCTGACACCCCTTTCTGGACTTCTGGGGCTCCCATATGCACATATAAAACTCACAAAGGATCATACACATTCATATAAATGAAAAAATAATAAATCTTAGCCAGGTGGTGGCGGCATGCAGGAGGCAGGTGGATCTCTGAGTTTGAGACCTGTCTGGTCTACAGAGCAAGTTCCAGGACAGCCAGGGCTACACAGAGAAACTCCCTCTCAAAAAACAAACAAAAACAAAGAAGTAAATCTTTTTTTTAAAAAAAAAATTGTAAGGTCTAAACTTTCATCTTTGCCCTGTGACAGACTGACTTGTGGGGTCTTCCTGATACAAACCTGGGAAAGGTGACTGGGAAATTCCCACAGCTCTGCCCTGTCCAGGTCCAGCCCAGGCCCACAGGCTCCACCTTTGGGTGGAGGATGAGACAGAGCTTCTTTGTTTCCATGCCTGCATTCACTTGGCTCCACTGGAGCAACCTGGATCTGGGCAGGTGCTGACAGCTTTGCCATCTAGGCTAGGGCTTGCTCTTGAGGCAGCAAAGATGGAGTACCTGCAGATTGGACACACAGGCTGTCATCTCTGCCTGCAGGACAGATTCATCAGAGTTTGCCCAAATCTCTAATGCCTGGGCCAGCCCAGCCCCTTTAAACCAGAATGCAGAGGTAGGACCAGCACACTCTTATCTTTGAGTAAACAGTTCATTACAGGACCTGTGTGTAGCCAGGCCCACCCCAGTGGAACCTAAGGTGCCCCTTTGGTTGCAGAAGCAGGGCTGGTTATGGAATATACCTAACATTGACCCTCAATGGTCCCAACACTCCAAAATTCATGTTGAAGTCCTGGATCTTTGTATCTCAGAAATGCAATAATGTCTTTTTGTTCGATGATTTTTGTTTATAGGTATGCTTTGTTTTTCTTTTTGGAGGAGATGGGGCCTCAAGATGTAGCTCAGGCTGGACTGGAATGTGCCATCCTTCTGTCTAATCAAATTAAAGTGAGGTCATTTGTAAGGACCTCACCCTTTAAGACTAGTATCCTTATCAAAGGGGGACAGGCAAAAATATGTGAAAAGACAGAATCACCAAAAGTACCTATAAGCCAGCAGGAGCCTGGAGAAGATACTCCTTGAAGCCTCACAAGGAACCAACCCATGTATGACATGGCTCTGGAAATCACCACCTCCACCCCCGACCAGGTAAAGGAGCACATTTCTGTGGCTGGAGCTGCCTAGCCTGTGAACTTTGTTACCTTGACTCTGGTTAAGTAGTCACCTCCTTTCTACAAGAGGCTGGGATGCAATGTCCCTGAAGGGGACAGACGACCTCAGCAGCTGGTGACTCCTCCTCACAGCTGTGGTACTGACCAGCACACGCTCCTGCCAAACTTCAGCTCTCACACCTCTGCCAGTATGTGCACTCTCAAGATAGGCCATGCTCTAAGCTATAAGGCCTTGCAGAAAATAAGCCAGCAATGAGCACAATCCCAAGCCAGTGAGCTGGAGCTCAAGGGTGCATTTCAAAATACAGGTTCTGTGGAGAAAGTGAGGTAGGCAATGGGTTTAAACTCTCCATTAGGGACGGTTGATCCTGGGACTACCAATCTTCCCAGGCTTTCTCTGACCCCAACTTCTTACACAGTTCTTAACTTGGGCTCATCCTGCTCAGCCACACTCTGCCTTTCCTGGTGCTAACAACGCTGCTCAAACTCCAGCAAATGGCACCACCATACTGCCACACAGTCATTCAAACCAGTAGCCCCGGAAAGAACCAAATGTCCACTAGTCCTACCTTCCCCCACCCATGCTTCCACCCCATCTTCCCTGCACCAGCTCATTCCCTCTGAAGTCTGGAAGATGTCCAGGCCTGCCTGGGTGACTGCGAATCCGGGAACATTTCTAAACAATTGTGTAGACCCTTCCATCACCACCTATGCCTCCAGCTTCAGGGACATGGCTAGGCCATGAGCTTTGTCAATCTACCTCTTCTGTGCCCAACAAATGTTGGGGCCTTGCCCTGACTTGTCCCTGGGAGCGAAGAAGAAGCTACATATTTCCAGGACCAATACCGAGACAGCGACCTGAGTACCAAGTTCCATCCCCTCCTGGACCCCAGTGTCCCATCTAAATCATGGACATAAAGGCCTGCCAGGCTAGCCTCTTGAGTTTCCTTGGCTGAATCCATGGGTAGATGGAGCAGGACCACAGATGAAGGGCTGGGATGGCAATTGGGGGTGGGGCCTACATGACTGAAGTGAGCCTGCCTCTGTCTTTGGCCCTGGGAAGATAAACATATGTAGACTTCCATATGCCTCAGGGGCAGGTTCTGGCCAACACCTTGGCCTCTCAGGAAGTCACACTGCTATGTAGTACTTAAATTCTACCAGTTGAGCTACAGAGGGGTGGATCTTCCAGGGTCATTGGGGCTTTGGGACACCGGAGTCTTGGTGGGGACAGAGTCCCTGTTACTACTCTCTTGCCTGGAAGAGGTAAGAAAAGCCCCATCCTGGCAGCTGCCATGGCAGGGCAGGTGGCACCTGACAGACACTGTCTGTAGCAGCCTGTGATGGAGAAGGAAGGGAGAATAACCTCTTAGCCCTACGAGCCCACCACCTCTGTCTCTCACCTCCCTGGAAAGGAAGGGTGGGTGAAGCCCCCTCTCTGTGTGTACCATGCCTGGCTTGGCAAGCCTGGGCATTCATGAGGTCAGTAAATTCTACCACGCTGGCTGGAATGGGCTGTAACATCTCTGAGCTGGGAGCCATGTAACAAATTTTCATCTTACTGCGTGACTGTGTGTGAGTTACTTGTCTTTTTTGAACTGACTCACTTGCCTTCCCAAATAAGATAATGCTTGCCTCACAGGCTTGTGGAGAGGCTTGCTGCCTCTGGGTGTCCAGCCCAGGAAGCTCCTGGCACAGAGTTCCATCGATTCAACTTCTTCCTGGGATGCCAGAATACTCCTATTGATCTGAGTCATAAGCATGTCATCTAGTGCAGGGCTCACAAGTGGCTGGGGTGTGTTTGAAAAATGGTCAGTCTGAGGGGGACATCCTGACATTATAAGATGCACATCTGATGACCACTCCGTGCAAAAGAAGATTGGAACTTTTCATGTGTTACTTTTAATACTGACAAATAAAAAACAAATTTAAATTAATTAAATAAGCTCATCTTTTTCTTATTTTTGAACTGTGGCTACTGGAGAAACAGATGTGAGTGTAAACTAAGGCCAAGCTGTGCCCAAATTTGGAGAGGGCATCTTTAGGGCACCTTGTCTCTTGTCCCAGCAGCCTGGATTTCTATCTGTTTCTTGTGGCTTCCCTCCCTAACCCCCACTCTCATTCTCTCAGAGCCTTAGACTCAGGCCAGGGTCAGGAGAGCTGCCCTCCCCAAGATGAGTATAAAGCCAGCTCCCTGCTGGTGGGGATCTCGAAGCTGTGTGGGAATGTCCCTGGCCTCACTTTCTCCCTCCCAGCCACCCCAAGGGATGTGGCTTCCTGGCCCCAGGGTCTGAGTCAGATGTAAGGAATCCTCTCTCTTCTCAGGAGGGTCTGGTGACAGGCTGCTAGAGATGCTGAGCATCAAAAACACAGGGTGGATCCAGGCTGGGCAGTGTAGATGGTGGCTGAGCCTCACATTCCCACCTGGCCACATCACAGTTCTCTCATCTGTAAATCTGCACAGTCTTCATTGAGCTCATGTCAGAGTCCAGGGCATAAAATGATATCATGGGGGTGTGGCCCTCTGCACAGTTCCTGTGCAGAAGATGACAGTGGTTGGAAGACCCTTGCTGGGCCGGGCTGTGGCTGTTGTCTTGGAGGAGGAGAAGCAGATTCAGGTGATCAGGTCAGGCTGGCTTACAGTTCTCTTTTATGGCCTACTTGTAGCCTGAGGGCTCTTTTCAAATGGGGTCATTGAGATGCCTTCAGGTGAGGTGACTCACTGGAGGCCAGAGCCAGAGGTTGGTTTCCATCCCCAGAACCTATGTTCTCTCTACCACCATGTCCATAGGCCACACTAACATTCCTTCCTCAGCCCTTCTCTGCTACCACAGGGTCTGCAGTGGGGGCTGTAGAATACTGCAGATCTTGATGTGCCATAATTTACTAAGTCAATTTCCTCTTGCTGTAATTTTAGGTTACTTCCACCCTCACCCCCTCCTTTCTGTCTCTATCCCAGGATGGCCTTGAACTTGCTATGTAGCGAAGACCGATCCTGAAGTGTTGGCCCACTCGTCTCCATCTCCTAGTGCTAGGATTACGTACAATGTACCATCGGACCCCGTGTCTGTCCTGTCTTGCTCTCATGGAGGTCATGCAGTGTGACGGGGTGGACGGTCTTGCTTTCAGGATCTCGTCACTTGTTCTATTGAGTCTTGGTATCTTTGCCAGTCTCTTGGCTGCTGTATCACACTCTGTCTTTCCCTCTCTAGCTTCCTCCCTCCCTCCCTTTTCCCCTCCCCTTGCACCTCCATGCCTACCTCTGGTAGCAATTACTCTGGATTAGAATGGAATTCTTTAGGGCCCAGCAGACCCAGGAGCAGCACATGGGACCAGATGGTGAACAAAATCCTCAAGAAACTAGACACTTTGCTCACGGGAGTGGGCGGGGGGGGGGGGGCACATCTGGAGAGGACACAGCTCACTCAAGAGCACAGACCCACATCGTGTGTCTGCTCCGGGCCCTGACTTACCAGGCTGCTCTACCAACAGAACTCAGCTTCCCATGAGAGACAGAGGAGAAGGCTTGCTAGAATCAAGACTTCATACCCACGTCCACAGGCTGCAGCCTCCATCATCCTCACCCATGAGCGTCTGAAGTCATCAGTGAGTGGAAAACAGTCTAGAAGGCTTGAGTCTGAGTCCTGGCTCTGATCGTACGAGTGAGAGGCAGCAGCCCGGCTTTCAGACTCCAGCTCTGCTTCTGGCTATGTGACCTCTGTGACCTTGAACTAGTCACTGCCCTTCTCAGTGTCTTTACTTGGAAATCGGAAACAACAGTAGCGCCTCCATTGGGGATGATGGAGAAGATTCACCTTATTACCAATGCGTGAGGCTGGCATACATAGGACAGGATATCATATTCAAATAGTGATAAATAATAATAACAAATAATTGTTACTTCTTTTAAAAAGTGAGGTTTACCTCCAGCTTTTTCTTCTTAGGAGTCTCCACGGTCTCCATTGCCTAACAAGTAAAGTCTAAGCAAACTCAAATGGCTAATTTTCTGTCTTCATCCAGCTTAACTCAGCAGAGCAATGCCTCCCTTTGTGACAACTGCCTATTTGGTTCCCGGCCCGTGGGTCACTGCCCATTCCACCACAGGCTTCTCATTTTCCTGCCAGTCCTTCCAAATTCACACCTTTGCTTACTTAGTTATGTAAGTTTTGAAGTACTGGGTCTTGAATTCAGGATCTTGTGATGTTAGCCAGGCTCTTTACCACCAAGATGCATCCCAACCCTTAAAAAAAAAAAAAAAAAAAAAAAAAAAAGTTTGGTTGTATGTTATTGAAATAGGGTCTCACTGAACTGTTCAAGATGACCTTGATTATATCTGTTCCTTCAAGTCTCTCCAGTCTCCATCCACCCACACTGTTCAGACCAAGACCTTCTCAGCCACTCTGGAGCTCTCTCACATCTCTCATCCAACATGCCAGCAAATCCTGTCAGCTCCATCTTCAGAAGTATACCCGAAGCCTCTTGGCTTGCACTGTGGTCAATCCCCTGATGCCACGCCTCCCTCTACAGGATCCTTTAAAAGAGATGTGCACTAGTATGCTGCTCAGTTGGTGAGTTGGTGCCTAGCATGCAGGAGGCTCCATCTCCAGCAAACTAGGTGTGAGGCATGTAACCCTAGAATACAGGAGGATCAGAGTTCAAAGCCATCCTTGATAGGTAGTAAGTTGGGTTAAAGAAAATTCTATCTCAAAATCAGTCTAACAAGAAGAACAGAAGCAAGGCAAAATGTAGAATTTACAAGACTACATACACTTGTCAAAATTTACTAGAAATGTATCTTACTGTGTAAATTATATGTTATATTTTAAAAGGGACAAAAACCAGATTCCGTCACTCCTCGCAAACCTGCATGGATGCCTCTCAGCTCTCCGCAGACTGGCTACGACCATTTAGTGGGTCAGAAAAGGAAGTGGAAATTGGAGTCAATATCGTTTTATTTTACAGTAAATAAAATACAGAATCTTGCTGTAAAGCCAGGCTTTATAACAATCCTCTTGCGCCAGAATTATGATTACATGGGATTCACTAAATGTGGCTTCAAAGTCATTGCCAGTGTTACTGCTTTGGTTTGTGACGGTGTCTTACTCTGTAGCCTGGGCTGGTCCTAAACTCAAAAGTGACTGCTAAAATTATATACATGAACAACCACACTTGACACTCCCACCACTGTAATTGTTGAGATGGGAGAAGCAGAGATTGGAATCTACTATGTAGCCTGGCTGTCCTGGAACTCAGAGAGATCTGCCTGCCTCTAACTCCCAAGTGGCACCGGCATTATTTTTAACTAAAATAAAATACACAAGTGCATTTTTTTATAGTTTGCTTCACTGCTATTTTATGCATGTATGCTGGCACTGCATTGTAGAATGAAACTTTTGCTACAGTGGGTTGAAATAAATAAGAATCCAAGGCCAGCCAGTTTCTCATCTCTACCTTCCTTAGTGCTTATAACCATTGTACCATTCCTGACATTCTTCCATGCGGGGCCTTTGCACGTCTGCTGGGAACATTCTTCCTTTCTCACTTCCTTTACTTCTTGTCTCAAATGTTAGTTCCTAGGGAGAGGCTTTCCTGACTGGCATGCTTAAAATAGCTATGCGCCCAGCTTCCAGAATCTTTGCCTCACTTTCTTTTTTCTGCACAGTGCTTGTGACTCTCTGGTGGTGTTTGTTTATCCCTTTGCCCTACTGGAATGCAAGCCCCATGTGGTAAGGATTGTGTTGCTTTTATTCACTGTTACACCCTGGTGCCATAATGTTTACACACAGTTGGATGTCTGCTGTCCCTGTCTCCAAGGACCATGCGCCTGCCTCTCTGCAGCACTGTAGGGGCAGAGGGCTGGCAGCCATGGCCAGTGTTTACTGAGGGGAACTGGGACAGCTGAGGGCTTATGGGGCCTCAGCTTATGGAGCCTCATGGACCTGGTGAGACCTGTTGTTCCCCTGGAGCCTGCTGCTCTCTGGAATCCCTCCCAAGTGGCTTTTCCACACTCTAGAAGACTGTTCTCAGTGAGCTCCGATTCCCTCTGGGGACTCTAATAACTCCACTGAGCTGCATGCCCATACCCTGCTGCAGTGGCAGGCTGAAATGCTTTGTGGATCCAGTTGTGACAGAATGAACAGTCAGTGCAGCCACATGGTTGGGGGCTTCATACAGCACAAAGTGGAGCTTGCTGCATGAGGCTGCTCTGTTTGGGAAGTAAGCCTTGCCAGGACCTCTTTCTTACTGTGAAGAGAGGCATCCACTTGGGTGTCCTCACCTACTCCACTGCCACTGATTTGAGTATGTGTGTAAGGACCAGGAAGTCTCTGCAAATGTGACAGTTGCAGTCCTGATCCCCAGACTCAGACCACTGGGAGAGTTTGTGAAAACCATGAATAACAATTCCATCCTCTAGACAGTGCTTCTGAGGACCAGGCAGAAGCAACAGCCCTGAAGCTGCATAACATGCAGCTACACCCACCCAACAGCCAGCAGAGACCACCAGAGCAGGTCTAGGCCAGGCAGGAGAACTGGAGCCTAACGTGTATCCTCGATACGAGACAGGGAGGGTAGCGCCTTTAAAACAAAGGCTGCATTTAGGGATGCTGCAAGTTCAGACTGGTTGGACATCTATAGGTACAGACAGACTTGGTGGTGGGGAGGATGGGTTGTTTCTAAGAGAGGTAATTTTGGGGGTAAACAATTTTGGGGGGAGAGAATAGGCCTTTCTTTGGGGGCATCCCTAGTGCAACTTGAAAAATGTATGTCCAATTCTCCACCCTTCTTGGATACTGAGCACACAAGCAATCCTTTTCCTACACACAGACATAACACCGTGTGTGTGTGTGTGTGTGTGTGTGTGTGTGTGTGTGTGTGTGTGTGTGTGTGTGTTGTTAGATAGCTATTTGTCTGTCAATCTATCTAACCTCTGAAGACCAAATGATGTCTCTGAAAAAGTGTCCAACCACTTCACCCAGAACACACACACACACACACACACACACACACACACACACACACATCGACCTCCCTACATACATACATATGTATATGATACTATTTTTAGGATGCAGAAACTCCCAGCTGAGGCCCCTTTGGGGATGCTGGGGAATGGGAAGCAGGCACAGGGCCTGGGAAGCTGCCTGGCTATTCAACTATCAAGGGATAAGACAGTTTCAGGGTCACAGTAGATGACTAAATATAGGGACACTAGGATTGGAAGTGGTTCCTGCCAGCAGCAGGAGGCCATCCAGTTCCTTCTCCTAGGCGCAGGACGAGGATGCTGGGGACCAGGGTGGATGGGTCTCCAAGTGCCACATTGTCTTGGGCTAGACTACACACCTAGAGGGCCTGAGTCTGGAATCGCGACTATGGTGATCATGACCACTGTGCATGGTTCCCTCTCTTAGCTCTGTCCAGCCTATGTTTGAGTTCAGGCTTGGAGGTATGCCCCTCTGAGAACCAAATGGTTTCTCTGGGAGGCACATGTGTCAGGGTCAGAAATAGGGCTCTACTCACAGCATCCGAATCTTCCTCACTCACCTCCAAGGTCCCAGGGAAGGCGAGTTACCTGTTGGTTCATTGCTAGATCCCCAGAGTTTGGCCAAGAGTATGTGTTCACTGCAGATCAGAATGCATCACTCCAAGAATCAAATCAAGCTTTGTGCAGGGAAATCCTGGGGCTGGCTATCAAAGATAGAACCCAGAGCCAGTCCATCGGGGGATGACATGTCAGGTAAAGACTCAACAATTTGTCGTGGGCTCAGAGAGATCTTGACTCTAAGTGACATGGGAGCCAAGTGTGAGAAAGGCTGGCAGAGATCAAATGGGGCTGGGAACATGGTCCAGGACTCTGCTGCATAACCTGGAAGCATCTAAAAGTATGAGTGTGCAATCCATTCTTCTTAGAGATGGTGTTTCACTGGGTGTATCCCTGACTGGGCTGGGACTCACCATGTAGAGCTGGCCTTAAACTCTGAGAACCACCTGCCTCTGCCTCGCTAGGATTAAAGGTTTGTGCCACCACACCCTGCGTGTTATTCCTTACCATTTTTAATTTTGTGTATGTATGTGGGTGTGCATATGAGTTTAGAAGAGGGCATCAGATCCCCTGAAGCTGCAGCTACAGTAGAAGGCTATGAGCCATTCAACATGGCTGCTAAGAACCCATACCGGGAACAGCAGGTGCTCTTAACTGCTGAGCCATCTTTCCAGTCCCCTATAGACTGTTTGAAATCTGAAAGAGTTTCAGTGTGTTTTGAATAAAATTTTCAAACATATTTAAAATGCTATACCTTCTGGTAAGTATCCAGTAACAACTGATGGACATTAGCTATATAAAAAAAATTAAACTGTAAACACATGCCTTAGGACATGCATAGTGGCACATAGAACCTATGGCACAGGATGGGAAGTCAAGGCCAGTCTGGGCTACATAGCTAGATCTTGTCTCAAAAGAGAGAACACAGACCAACAAAACCAAATAAAAAGACAAGTTGAATTCAGCACTCGATTTCCAAATGAGTGAACAGAGTCTTTCAACCACAATTGTGTTTAGAAATGAAGAGTGGGGTGAGGGAGGGCAGGGAAGGTGGTGATGAGTTTGAGGGAAACTACTTGGCCTCTAAAGCCCAACCTAGTCCGAATCCCTGGAACCGCTGTGGAAGCCTGACCTCCAAGAGCGTAAATATAAATAAATACACAAATGAAGCAAAGTGTGGTTAACCGAAAGTTTTCATAGTAATGTGTTAAGGCAAAGGAAAGTGCTTTCTATCACCACTGAATTGCGTGAAAACAAAGCCAAAATACTACTTATTCTCACGTCTGTTTCTTATGCCTGCAGGTATTTCCTAGTTCATTCATAATGTCTGTCTGGCAGCATATGTAAATTACTTATTGCTTTCTCTCTTTTTTTGGTAGCACAGACTAGCTTTGAACTTGAATCCTCCTGCCTCAGTCTCCTGAATGGATAAGTGTGCCTCGTGTCTGCCATCATATTTTTACATAAATAGGTAATGTGACTAGTTGACAGCACATACTTTTTCATTAGCATTAGGAGATTAAGATTCATCTGTGGCTAAGAGCAAGGTTGGGAAAAGAAACAGGAAGGAAGGATCTACCTGAAGCTTCTTCTAGAAACTGTGGTCCAGTGATCCAGGCAAGACTCAGGGACGGCCTGAGCCAAAGGCAGGGAGACTCATGCAGGCAGACTCCAGAGGCATCCTGAAGAAGGAAGAGGCAAGTCCAGGCTGTGGAGACTGCTGAGATCTGAACTCCATTTGTTGTAAGGAAGGTGGAATGCCATCTGATGGACGTAATGAGAGGGTATAGGCTTTGATGTCACATTACCTTTAACCCTAGGCCTGAAAAGTATTGGGAACAAGTTAGTAAGCCTTCCTGAGCCTCAGTTTCTTGACTTGACAAAGAGGAGAATGAGGGGGTATTTAGCAGGCTGGGCTCCTGGTTCTGAGCATATCTGAGGCAGGATTTATATATCATAATTCTTTATTGATTCCTAGGGAATTTCACATCATGCATCCCAATCCTGTTCACCTCTCAGTCCCTCATTCCTGCAGCATCACCCGCAAAACCATCTCTTCCCAAAGTCAATTAAAAACAAAACAAACAAACCCCCACCTCACTCCTTTCTTTCCAACAGTACTTTTACCTTTGTGCATTGGGAGCTGCAGTGTGTCACACAGTGGTCCCTTTTGTCCATTAAGCCCCACCGCAAAATGTACATTGCAATGAGTCACTGGTTTGCTTCAAGGCCTCCAACACACCATCATCACTGGACCTTCAACGAAACCCATCTTGGATATCCCGCCGTTGCCCTGAGTCATGAAGATCCCACAGTTATCCTTCCTCAGGACCAGTCCTTCACAGGGTCCAGCAGGTTATATATGGGGTAGATGTTAGGGTGGGTTAACCTGAGGCTCAGGATGTGGGTCTGGGTGGTAGCTGAGTCAGTTGGTCCAGAACACTGGTACTGCCTCCTTTAGGTAAAGGGAAGAGCCAGCTCTTCCATGCCCATGATGAGGGGTGAGGCCATCTCTCCTGAGTGCAGGGGCCAGCGAGGGACAGGGTCACCAACCCCAGGGCCAGTGAGGGTGGGGCTGACTTAACATGGTCCTTCAGATTTCACCACATATGGCTTATATGACCCCCCTGTGGCAACACAGGCCATGGATATCATCACACACTCAGCTGCAGCAAGAACATGGACCCAGGTATGGCCCTGAGCAGCAGCTTGAGCCTCTACATCACCATGGTTCTGGTAGCAGTGCAGGCCACTTGGGTCAGTATAGCCCGGTGGCAGCAAGGCCCTCGGACACCAGCATAATCTCAGGGGGCTGTCCAGACCCTGGGCCTCCACACAGCCCTCAGTGGTAACAAAAGCCATGGACATCAATCAGCTTAGACCTTGGCTGCTGCTGGACCAAGGATCCAGACATGGCCCTAGGAAGCAGCCTGGCCCCAAACAACACCATGGCCCCATATGGCAGTGTATGGCCCTGGTGATAGCACACCCATCAGACACCAAAATGGTCCCAGGTGGTGACCCAGACCCCTAGTATCAGCAAGATCTTCAGTGGTATCAGAAGCCACACAGACATCAACATAGACCCTGGTCGAGGTAGGGCAACAGACACAGACATGGCCCCTGGCTGTAGCCTGGGCCCAGATGTCACCATGGCCCAGGGTGGCAGTACAGGCCATCCAGATCTACATGACCCCAGCAGCACTATGACTGTCAGACACCAACATATATTCAGGTGTCTCACCAGAACCTGGTCATCCACACAGCCTTCTGTGGTTACTGAAACCCTGGACATCAACACAGACCCTGGCTGCTGCAGGGCTATGGAACCAGACAACACAGGGCACTCAGATTAACATGACCCCCTTGATAACATGGCCCTTTGACACCAAAATGTCCACAAGTGGCGACCCAGACCCCAGGCATTACTATGGTCTTGGTGGCAACATAGGTCATGGATGTCAACACAGACCTCAGCTGTGGTATGATCACAGACTCAGACCTGGTCCTAGGCAGCAGCTTGGATATCACCCTGCGCCACCCACATCAGTCTGTTCCTCACTGCTTCCTCCTCTTCAGTTACACAGCATGCAAACTACTGCTTCAATCTCCCCCCCCCCCCCCATATACTTGCTTATCATAATGGCAGCCACCCTTGTCACAAGGCATCAGGCAGGCCCAGGAAAAGGAGAGAGGCTTGGGCAGAATGACAGGACCACAGAGACAGTTGGGATTTGGGAACGTGAACTTCCTGAAGGACCTAGGATATCACTGAATGAAGACTAAATTCAGGACCTGACTCTCAGGTCCTGAGAGGAAGACCTGAGAGCCACCACACTGTAGGCCTTGGAAGAGATAAAGCCCCAAGGGAGGATCCCAGGCAAGTCCTTGGGCTAGAGAACCACTGTTTCCTCAGGCTTATGAGGAGGGCCCTCACTGAGGATATGGGAGTACATCTTGGCAACCTATAGACACATGATGGGGAAACTAGGCCCCAGAAAAAGGGTGATTGCCTACCTCAGAGTATACTAGAATATGGCAGCTATATGGGAAGGGTGTGGCCCTTCTGAGGAGGTTTGAGACAGGCCCGAAAGGAGCCCTGGATAGAGGACCCTTGGTTTTCTCATTGGTGTAAGTATAGGAGCTTCCCAAAGGGGAAGTCTATTTGCAGGGCTAAGTACAGGTGCCACCTCTCACCGATGGCCTGGAAAGGGAGGGTCTCTGGTATCCTGATAGGCTGTTCAGAACAACTCCGGAATTTCTCAACCTGACTCTGAGGGCTTGGAGAGATCATGGGTGGTGCCCATGCTCTTCCTGGCGTTGCCCCAGCTTGGTAACCATGTCCTGTTTGTGATAAGATGTTTGAGATGTCCTAGACAATGGGGGACAGGTGGTTTAGGGGCAGTTCAGTCTAAGTCTATATCCGTAGGGCCACAGCTTAGAAAAACTGGTAGATGAGGGGAGAGAGAGAGAAGCTCAACACTCGTCTGCTCTTTCCTCAACATTAAAATGTGCATGAACACCCCCCCCCCCACACACACACACACTAACTTTCTCCTGAGCCCAGCTGAGCCAGGGAGAGCTGCCTTTTGAGTAACCGGTGAGGGGTGTCAGAAACCTCAGGTCTATTATGTCTGCAGGTTGCTTTAGCAACAGGCTGTGTTGTGATGCTTCAAAGACCCAAGGGTCTGTTAGTCAGAGGCATGCAGGAAGGGGTCATCATGTCCCCTCTGGCCCTGGAAGGTTTAGCAAGTTGGTCATATTTGGGAGTGGTCCAAGGACAGTCATTGTCTGACTGTACAAGAATGAGCTTGTCCCAGAAGAAGTCCTTGTAAGGTCTTTGGTCTTTTAACAAATGTGACGGGGGACTTCAGGCAACCCATACCCTACTCTCCACAGAGGCAAAAGAATCCCTACCTACCAGGGAGAGAAGACCAAAGGCATGTTATCAGCACAACTTTGACTCAGCCCTGCAACAAGCCTCCCCTTTGAATTCAGCAGGCCCTCTTGAGAGGCTCCCATACTTACACCAGTAACAGAACCAAGGGTCCTCTACCCCTGCTCCTTGATATCTCAAAGCTCTGAGGAACGGCCACACTCTTCCCATCTGGCTGCTATATTCTAGTGTACTCTGAGGTAGGCAAACACCCTTTTCTGGGCCCTAGACTTGCCACTGTTTGCCCATAGGTTTCCCAGGAGATAGACTCTTCTACCTTCCCAGTCAGAGCCCTTCTCACTCCCATGAGCCTCCACTCTCCAGCCTCTTAGCATATTGCTCTGCCTTCTGGGAATGTCCCATCCCATTCAGATAGGCTGGCCTGTCACCTCCTACCAACCTTTACCTGCCTGGCTTCAGTGCTGCTGCTGTGGGCCTGAGGATGAAGGCAGTAGAGAACAGGCCTCTCTCAAGATGGAGGGACCTAGGACCATCAAAATAGCTCAGTAGGGAAAGACACTTGCCTCCATATCTCACAGCCTGAGTTTGAAGGAAGAGAAAACTGAGCCTAGAAAGTTGTCTTCTGATGCTTCCCTACACACCCTAACATCCAAATACATAAAACAAATGTAATTTTGAAAATAAGATGGTGGGGAATCACAGGGTCCATAAGTGTCCCCTTAACACACACAACTGATGTCCCCTTCACTGCTGACTAGAATCCCCTAGTTGAAGATGCTGTCTCAGAATGACCAGCCTACACAGTCTCAGGGGAGCCACTTGCCTGCCTGCCTAAGTTTTCTCCACGTAGGGGAAGAGACTAGTGACCTCACACGGAGGATTACAGCCGCTGAGTCCCGTATTTCGGGACACATGTAAGGAACTGTTATTTTTATTACTATTGTGGGCGTCTCTTATGACTTTTTTTTTTTTTTTTTGGCTGTTCCGTGAATAATCCTAGACATGGGCCACACCCACTCACTTCCATGACCCCTCCTGTGGGGTAGATAGACTGCAGCCCGGGAGAATTCCGCCTTGAGAAAGAACCTGCCTCATATGAATGTCAGGAAGCCCAGGTCAAGCTGACAGTCTCTTGGCCCACCCCATCCCGAGGGAGGGCTCAGAATAGATGCAGAAGCCCTTCCAGGAAGCAGCATCCAGCACAGGGAAAAGCAGACTGATGGATCAGAGCCTCCCTTCTACTCACGCTGCCTCTTCAGGTGACATGGAACATGTTGTGAGCTTCTCAAGTTGTAACCTCATCCTGTAGTCTGTCCCAAATCATAGCTGTCATGTGTGGCATTGTGGTTCTATACATGCTCTTCCCTCTTTCTAGCTCAGCTCCAGCCACCAGAAGTATTCCTAGATGCCCCTATTGAAAGAACCTTCCTCAGAGCCTTGCAGATATCCTAAAGACCCAGAATAATAGCTATACCCTGGGATGGAGAGACGGCTCAGTAGGAAAAGGTGTTTGCCATGTTAGCTGATAACTCGAGTTGGATCCTTCACATCCCGTGGTGGTAGAAGAGAACCTCATTTTCCTTATTTGTCAGGTGAGGAAACTGAGGCTCAGGAAGGGTTAGTAACTTGTCCTAATAACTTAAAGACTCTAGGACTGAAAACAGGGTGGCCAGGAAACCTGTGCCCTCCGCTTGCATCCATCAAACATCCCATCTCTGATGACTCCATTAAACATATCAAGTTCATGACCTGAAATGAATGCCAATTCAGCAAAGTCATATGTTGGTCAACCGGCAGTCCCCAGTGTGCCACGCCACGCATCAACTCTAATTTGCCCATTGTCTGTGTTAAAAATTGGTTTTCTCTTTGGTAGAAACGGGTGTTTTCTAATACTGACAGATGTAGTGAAAGCCAAGGCTCAGGAGATGTGGAAGGCTATACTCTTCCTGTTAACCCAACTGACAGCACCTCAGCACCAAGGACAGTCAGGGTAATGGTGTTTGTGTGGTGACATCATGCTGACTGAGTTAAAGGATTTGTTTTCCTTCATTCTCATAGCAGCTCCGCAGTGTGGACACTTTGCTTTATGTCATTGGTGAAAGACACTGAGGCAAATACAGGTTGTTGGTGACCTGGACAGACATGCCTAACTCTGAAGTTCACCTTCTCAAGACCGCCACTCAAACACTTGGACCACTCCATTCCCAGGCTGCCTCTCCCTGTGGGCAGGCACCTTCAACCCAGGGACTTGCCTGAGACACCTTCCTGGGCTCTCTCTCTTCTAGGGGTTGCAGGATATAGCTGACCCTAAGTACTACTTAGGCTGGTCCTCCCCTGGTCTCTTGGGCTATCGTGTTGCACTGATGTTCTGCTGGTGGGGTGAGGATTAGGGTTTGAACATGAAGTTAGGAGCCCTGGTTTCTAGTCATTTCTCTGCCAGCATTTGCTATGTTGTGACATTTGGTCACTCATTCACCCACTGGCCTCCCTGAGATCATCTACCAGGTGAAATGATGTCTGAGTGATAGGGACAGGGATGTGGGCAGGAGGAAGCCTGGGCCTAGAGGTCAGAGTCTCTTGGTGCCTGTTGAGGGGCGGGGCTAAAGAATAAGAGCATGAGAGCAGGGGTGCTCTTTCATATGTAGGGAGCAGGGGCTTGTTTCAGGGCACTCCACATTTTCCTCTTTTGTGAAAAGAAGATACTTTCCCCTTTGGAATGTGCCCCTCTACCTCCCATGAGCCTCAAGACAGACCTCCAGCATTTGTCCTGAATTAAGTGCTTCAGACATCAGCTGCCTCTGAATCATGGGCTGCTGGGAGCTAGGGAGCATCGGTGGTTTGCACATTCTCCAGCAGACCCTGGGAAGTCTTTAGGGGTGCTCATGGAGAAAGGGACACTAGGCATTCCATAGATCTCCCACAGCAGCTTCCTCTATCTGCTTTTTAAAAGTGGGCTCCTCTTAATTTAACAGTTCTGTTTCCAAAGACAGAAATATCACCCATGACTTTAGCTCACTCTCTCTTTACGTAGGTCCAGAGAATTCACAAGCCAGACAGTGGGATGGTGAGATTAGAACCATCTGCAACTCATTCATGCATGAATGCCTTCATCCACTCATTAATCCAAGGAGTATGCATTCAGTGTCCTTCCTGTGCCAGACCAGTGGGGGCTATGGAGACACAATGGAACCCAACAGGGTCGCTGTCGTCAGATCTTAAAGCCTAAGAAATGGTATGTTTAATAACAGATCCTTCATTAGCACTTCATATGCCATGTTCTTTACACGTCACCGTGACAATCCCATGAGGTATGTAAATCTCCAATTTATAGACAAGAAAATTGAGGCAAAGATAAGGCAAAACCAGGTAGGGACCAGCCAGTTAGTAAATGGCAAAGCTGGGTTTGTACCTCTAACATCTGGCTCAGGCTTGTATGCTTGCTTGCACTTAGTACTAAATGTATCTTTTAACCATGGTATTATCTATAAGTTATCTACAAACTATAAATATATTGTGTAGCTCATCATCTGTGTTAGTTTAGATGCCATTATATAGACACAGCCCATGCTGTACTCTGTGTATATGTGTATATTGGGAATGCAGACATGATGAAGTCAGGGTGTGGAGGCTATCAGTCACGGTCCCTAGGGAAATAATGCTTGAGTTAAAATGGAAGGACGTTTGCAGACAATTGATTTTCAGCAATGTTACCAATCCTGTTTCACAGACTTTCCAACACGGGAACTTGAGCAACACACATGTTAAGGAATGAAGTCAGTCTCCGATGTCACACCAATACAAAAACTTAACTCCAAATGTATCAAAGTCTGTAAGAATTGAAATGTAAGACTCTTGGAAGAACACACTATCTTGTGGCCTTGAATGGTTTCTTAAGTATGGGAGCGAGAGTGTGAACAATGGGGAAGTTAGACACAGTGAATAGCATCCAAAAAAAAAAAAAAAAAAAAAGCTTTTGTTCTTCAAATTAAACCATCAAAAGAGCAACACGTAGAATGAAAACAATTTTTTGTAAATCATATATCCAATGGGAGATTTGTGTCTATAATATATAAAGAATCCACTTAAGATCTGGGGAGCTGCGTCTCTAGATTGTGTGACTGGCCAGTGGGTCCCTGGAAAGATGACATCACTAGTCATCAGACAAACACAACTCAGCCACAACCGCACTGCCCGCACCAGCTACAAGGGATAGAATTTTTTAAAAAGAGTCGAAGTGTTGACAGAAATGTGTAGACGTTGGAACTCTAACTCACTATTGGGCAATGTGGTGCAGCTTCTGTGGTGGGTCTGGTGGTTCCTCAAAGCCCTATTTACAACACAGTGATCACATGACACAGAAACTCCATTCCTAGGAATTTTCCCAAGAGAAATGAAAACATATGTCCACACAAAGCTTGCAAACTAGCATTTTTCATAATAACTAAGACAGGAAAATCACTGAGATGCCTGCCCACTGATGAATGGACAAGTGTGGTATCATCCATGCAAGGAGTGAAGTACAACATGGACGAACCTTGAAAACAGGATGCTGAGTGAAAGATCCAGTCACATACGGCCACATGTTGGGACTTCATTCATGTGAACTGTCCAGAATAGACAAACCCATAATGGCAGAGATCGCGGCTGCCCTAGTCAGAGAGAGAAGGCACAGCTGTGCAATACAGGGTCTTGGAGGGAGGGTAATGCCGATATTCTGACAAGTACCTGATTGGGAAATATCAAAATCTTGAATTGTATACATTTAGTAGATAAGAATAATAAAAATAAAAGTGGTTATTTTTAAAAGATAATTTCATTAAGAGATGTTAGCTATGGGCCTGGGGGAGGTTAGTGAACACCTTATAAATGGAGGGAACTATTGTATAAAGGAATTGGGACGGGGAGCCTGGTGTGTTTAAAAACACACAAGGAGACAACATGATGGGAGCTTATGGGACCAAATAGAAAAGGATAGAGATGCACCCAGAGCTGGCCATGGCCCAGAAATGTCAGCAAGGGGCTGTCCTGGCACCTCTCCATTTCACCGTGGGACAGGATGCAGGATACAGAAGGAGTCCAGATCACTTGTCAGTGATCCCTGTAAGCAGCAGACCTGGCAGACATTGCTATGTGACATGGGTACAAGTCTCTCCCTCTCTGAGCTCTGATCTGCATTGTCACATGGCTCACCCTTCCTCACTGAGCCCCTGTGAGTGGGCCCCATAGGGTGGTGCCGGGCATTCTGTCAAGAAGGTTAAAAGGCCATGGTGCATCTGCCCAGCTGCCTTTCTCCTGCATTCCAGTTCTGAAGGAGCAGGGCTATGCATCCCTGATCTGAGCCCAGGGGCTTTGATGTACCAAGATCTGGCCCTGAAACTAAAAGGAAGACTCTCAGGCCTTAAAATCTCCCCTCCCAGCATTCAGGCGTGGATATTAAGAAGCAGGAGATGTGGGAGCCCAGAGCTGCTCCATTCCTCAGGGCCTGACTAACTACTGGACAGCCTTGCAGAAGCTGGGTCTTAGCAACGGCGGTCTGTTCATTTGTTCTTTGAACAAACATTGAGGCCTTCGTGCAAGCTGACAGTTCTTTGGGCTTAGTACCAGCTGTGGATTAGCAGAGACTGTTGAAACTGGGGGAAGGCCCGAGAACCATTAGGACCAGAGGAAGCCAAATTGGCAATTCAGGGAGAAAAGGGAGGGGGCCTTCTGGTCTGGCTCCCACACTGTGCAAGCAGAGCAGAGGTCGGTGGAACCCTCAGCCAACACAGGTACAAACCAGCCTACGTAGATGCAGTGGCCGGGGTGTGTTTGCCCTTCTGTTTTTGATACCAGGCATCTTTTAAAGTCCTGCTCTGCCCTAGTCACCATAGCCAACACTCCGCTGAAGGGGCCCAGGCACCTTCTATTCACTCTAGGCAATTTTGTCAGGATCTGGTATCTTCCCAAACTGGGCCTGAGCTTAGAACCAGGCCCCCATACGGCAGTGCTTGTTATGTTTTCTGAGCCTGGTTCTGCCTTCTAAGACCCTCTGGTGGCATCCTTGATATCCCCAAGCTGCTCCAGCATCCCCTGCCCCTCCTTTCTGAATAGCACTCTCTTTCCTACCTTTGATGAACTCCAAAGCTTGCCTGCTATCTTCAGACCTGTTTGCCTCACAGCATCTCACCCTCCATTCTCACCTCTTCACAGTGTCTTGTTTTGGACATGATCCCAATCCTTCTCCCTAAAACCCTCTCTAGCTCTCAACTCTTAGAGCGAAATCTCATTCTTCTGCGTGACCATGGCATCCCTTTCTATTTGGCTGGTTCTTGCATCCCTGCTCTTCTCCAGCCCCTTCAACTGGTCCTGTTCCTCACAGCAGCCAGACCTCTGTCCTCCAGCTCCCTCTGCCCAGGTCTTACTCTTCTTTCTGTCCAGTCTACCCATCAAACCCTCCTCCTAATATTTCCAAAGACCTTCCCTGATGGTGGC
This sequence comes from Phyllotis vaccarum, assembly GCA_033318265.1. Classification (NCBI taxonomy): domain Eukaryota; kingdom Metazoa; phylum Chordata; class Mammalia; order Rodentia; family Cricetidae; genus Phyllotis; species Phyllotis vaccarum. The sequence goes on from JARWLC010000019.1 coordinate 20,311,843, forward strand.
CTTGAGCCTATGCCCTCAACTTGTCATTCCTCCATACTGTATGCAAACCTTGATGGGATGGGAAGCCCTGGAGGCTCTGGATGTGTCAGCTTTCTCTGAGCGCAGGCACTGCTTCTTTGTTTCTCACTAGAGTACAATAGGACAGCATTTAGGGATCCGAATTCCCATCTGAGTCTTCAGCTGGCCACCTCATCCCCAACTCTGCGGCTTGGGCCAGCATCGTGGCTTCCTTCTCTGCAAAGTACAAGAGGCACTCTTGTCACCATTCCGTGGGAGCCCTGTGGGAATTACAAGAGGTGACACATGAAAATCAGACAGAGTGACACCTGGCAGGCAGGAAGCAGAATGAAAGGCTCTGCAGAGCCCAAGGATCTCCAGCCCGGTGCCATGCTTTTTTCCGCCAGGCAGGCCATCTTCTTCATGGGATACGTTGGCCAGGGCCACACTGACAGAAAAGCTTCATAGCTCTCCTGAGTCCCAGCATAGCTCCAAGGGGCAGAACACATCATGGATATCGATGAGGAGGACCCTGGGGCCACTGGCTGACAGGCCTGCAGGAGTAACTCACACCACATCTGCTTTGTGTCTTCTCAGGGCCACAGGCACCGAAAGTTCACATTCCCAAGTACCCCAGACATGGCTGATAAGGTCTGGGAACCTCCCTGACTTAATCTCCCTAGATAGGGTCGGGAGTGGGAGGGAAGGCATGCCTCCTGTTTGCTGAGAAGTCACAGAGGCAGACCTCTTGCTCAACCCCATCTGGTGTCTTCCTCTGTTTCAGCTCCCGAAGGCTTTCCCCTCCTCTGCTGCTCCTTATTCACCCTTGACCAAAGCCAGCCAGGGCCTGACCAGCTAAAACTCACCCTTCCTTCTTCCCAGCTAATCCACTCAAACCCCACTTCCCCTGAGAGGCTTTCATGTGGCAGACAGGGATTTGTCATAACAGTTGGTGGCCTGGGTTCTGTAGATCAACCTGTGGCTCAGAAGCAGAAGGGTGACTGTAGGTTCTGCCACCACGGTTGCAAGGCCATCTCTGTGACCCGTATGGAGTCACCAACCACTCGAGACAGTGGCTTGAAACAGTGACATTTGTTTTTGCTCTCAAAACTGCCTTCTGGCAGGGCTTAGAAGAGAGTTGCCTTCTGCTCTGGGTGACCTTTCCTGGGCTGTGGGGGAGTCTGGGGGACGGAATCCCGAAGAGTCCTTCACAGGCATGCCACATTTCTGAGGCTGGCTGTTGGCTGTGACTTTAGCTGATGTAGGGGCTTTCTCACAACGGGATGTCATCATCCTCATCATCAGCCCTCAGTGAAGGTTAAACTTAGGAAGTGATGTGACGTCACTTCTGCCACATCCTCTTCATTGAGGAAATTCCAAAGGTGACAGTCCCCAGAGGAAGGGTGATGGACTCCATCTCACCATGGGGAATGATAAGGTTTCAGTTCAAAGAGCTGCAAATAATCCAGAAGACGGCTGTAGAAGGCTATAGTCTGTCACAGGGCCTGCTCTCTCTGACTCTTGTGATGCTTTTACTTCTTTGATGGGGGACATCGAAGGCTCCTCCTACTTTGAAAGCTTGGTCTCAAGTGGGGGGAAGGTCAGAAACTATCTACTGTGTTCTATGGGCCTTAGTTCCCTGAACCCCCACCATAGTCCTCATACAAGTGAGCAACACACCCCCTATGGTGCAGGTAAGGCCACTAAGGCCACCCAGAGTCACCAAGGAGGCTGCAATTTGAAGCAAGGTCTGTGTGGCTCTTTCCCTTGTATTCCAGCTCAAGTTAAAGAAGGCACAGTAGCGGAGAGAGATCTGCACTCCTTAGCTTCAAATGGGTTATTTCATCCCTCAGAGACTCAGTTTCCTCACTCGTCCAGTGAAATAAAATAACCCTTGTTCCAGGCGTATCATGGCCCCCAGCACATCCTCCTAGACACCCAGCTCTCTCTAGGCAGTACTGGGGGAGGCAGGTCAGCAGACACCTGGGGACAGCCATCGCCACTCACCAGTGGGGATTCCCTATTTCCTGTTGGCTATTTTTAGGCTTGTGGGCAACCACAGAACCACATGTGGGGTTTAACACGGCCATTCGAGTTCCGAAGAGCAAGCGACTACTCTGATGATAGGAGACAAGCATCGGAGGTCAGGCTGCACCTCACTTTCTTCCTTATTCCTCTGGTTTGACGCAGAGTCCTCATTTGGAAAGCTGTGGACCACAGCAAGCATGGCAGTGTACATTTTCACCAAGTCTACGTGTCTTCTCACGTGAGCAGAAGTGAGTCTTGCCAGAAGGGAAGTTGGGTGGAGGGAAGAATCGAGTAGGGTTGGCTTTTACTTACTCTGCCTCAATCTCTCCAAGCAGAGATAGAAGCTCTTAAGAATTAGCTAGAATTGTGGATGTGGGTGTGCAGTCTAACTGTAGGGAATACCACGGCCCTGGTCTTAGAACTGTGCCCTGCTTGTCACATAGGTGACTCTTAAAAGGCTGTTTCACACCATAACCAGAAAAGGGGCTTTGAAATCCCCAAGGACTGTACTTAAGATCAGTGCCCCTCCCAATGGACACATGGGACAATTTTGGTCAGGGCTGAGGCCTGAGACATTTCTGTTCTTGTCACCAGTTTGGTTTACAGCAGTGCCCTGAAGGCTTCTGTCCTCTTCTCTGAGGGACCCAATCCCCATTCCTACTTCCATAGGGCCCCCTAGTTTTACTTTTTGGGCTCCAGGAAATCATGCTCCTAGAAGTGCCACTAGCCACTGTTAGAATTCAAAAGAAGTTCTGTGATTTCCCAAGAGGAAAAGAGTCAGACAGTGGTGGTGCAGGCCTTTAATCTCAGCACTCAGGAGGCAGAGGCAGGGGGATCTCTGTAAATTTGAGGCCAGCCTGCTCTGCAGAGTGAGTTCCAGGACAGCTAGAACTGTTACACAGAAAAACCTTGTCTTGAAAAACCAGAAAAGAAAGAAAGAAAGAAAGAAAGAAAGAAAGAAAGAAAGAAAGAAAGAAAGAAAGAAAGAAAGAGCGAGCTACCATTGCCATGCACACTCACACACAAGAGCCACACGCACAGGCACACTGGCCTCACAGATGCACCTCTCTCTAGGCTTGAGGATCTCCAGTATACACTCATTCAATCAAGCACAAACACCGGCAGAATGCCTACCTGTATTCCTATATTAGGATGTCCGCCCAGATCACAGAAACCTTACATGAACATACATATGCCCCCACACTTACGTACATTGATGTACCTAAATGCATACTTATGCAAAAAGCATAAAATGCACAAATTACACATATTGACATAATCCCACTATTATTCACTTTTGTGACAAACAAGTGCATATACTCAGAGTATATTTGTTTGGATTGTAAAATCTTGAATACCAATAGATTCTCACGAAAACAAGGGCTTCTCTGTGCAAGCATGAGTATATGTATATGCTGCCTTTGCCCAATAACAACCAGCACAGATAATAAACATCTGCACATATAGAATACCACCACACACACCTGAGCCATCTGCACACACATGCAAGTTCTGCTCATGTACCTACATGCCAACACTAAGGCCTTACACGTGGAGACACGTACAAACTCGCCACAGCTGTACATCACGTACACATACTGCCTCTTCTGAACCCTGAAAACCCCCAGCTTCCGGGTGCGTAGGAGGTCAAGCCTTCCATGTGGGGGTCATGGCGGAAAGTATGACCTGAGTTACCTTTTGTAAGAAGAATGAAGGCAGGGTGAGGATAAGGGGGGTTTCCAAGTTGTTAGAGCATCAGTATGTCTATGCAACCAGGACTACCATAGCTGATCACCTTCCATTAATTTTGGTTCAACCAGGGAGCCAAACTCTGGCCTTTCTGCTTGCAGACTGCCCAAGGGTTGGGAGTAGAAAGAAGAGCGGTGTGAGCGGGCCCTTTGGGAACATTAGACATTTTTCTAGTGTGCCAACCTCATGATCAACTCCTAATCAATGTTTCAAGGGATCCTCTGCTAGATTTAAATGCTAAATGTGCTAAATTCACTTGCTTTTCCAGCTCAAAAGCAGACAGAGCTGGTTAGATGGTTCAGCATGTAAAGCCAAGCCAGAACTCAGGTCCCCTGTGGGAGAAAGAGAGAACCAGTTCCTACGAGTCGCCTTCTGGCCTCTACACATGTGCCATGGGCATGTGCATACACACAGGTGTAATAAAAATTCTAAAAGCATATAACAGTTATATTAGACAGATTGATACTTGTTTTAATTAGTATGCAAAATAGTCCTTTAAAGAATGTTTAAGAGGCCAAAAGTTAAAGATCAAAAAATGGCTTGGTTTTGTTTTTTTCGGGACAGGGTGTCTCTGTGTAGCCCTAGCTGTCCTGGAACTCGCTCTGTAGACCAGGCTGGCCTCAAACTCAGAGATCTGTCACCCTCTGCTTTCTGAGGGCTGGGATTAAAGGCATGTGCCACCACCACCTGGTGTAAGAATGCCTTTGTTTAATAGAGGTATTTAATGATTGTTCCTGGAGAGGGACTTTCTGGAGACCTCTGCCAGAACAGCCTTCTGGAAGCCCTATAGGGTCTGTCTCCAGGAGTCACGTGATCTGGACCTTTGTTCTCTGTCTTGCCCTGAGAGTTTGGTCAAGTCCTTGTTTCTATTGGGGTCTCAATCTCTTTCACGTATAAAGGATTCACCTTCTGACATTTCATGAATCTCTCCAGCATGGCACAGATAAGATGCAGATTCTGTTAGGCGTTGTCCCCAGCTCTGCTGTGACGTCAAAGTGCTGCATTGGGGCCTTTGAATTATGACAATGACTCCAGTCAGGGAGGGGTTGCTGGCTATGCTGGCTGCGTGAGGGAAGCACAGGGTACAGGGTGGGGCTGGGCTAACTTTCCTTTCCTAGTAATGTGCCACATGAAGCTCATTTCCTTTTTCTGAAGGGAAATGCCATTGACATCACACAACTGGATTTTCAGCCAGGCCTGGGGAGAACTCGTGATTCTCTTGCAGGCAAGAAACATGCATAGCCGGGCAAGATGCAAATGCACCCCAGGTAGATTTATCTATGTGCTTAGGGAGGGATAAAATGCAAACGCACCCCAGGTAGTTTTGTTGAGGTCTCATCTGAGGCTCTGGCCTTGGTTTAGAGATGAAGCTCAAAGACTATGGGCAAGCCCAGGTCCTCAGATGGAGGGTACATTCCCTCCCACCCTCTTCTCTGGATGCATTCTTTCAGTACATGAGTGTAGGTCAGAGTCCAACTTGGGGAATTGGTTTGCCCCTTCCATCATGTCGACAGTGAGGATCGAACTGGAGTCAGCAGGCTTGGCAGCAGAAGCCTTTTCCTACTGAGCCATCTCTCTGGATTATCTCTTATTTTATTGTTATTTGTTGAGGGTCTCAGATCATAACTCAGGTTGGCCTGGAACTCATTATGGAACCCAAGCTGGCCTCCAATTTGAGACAATGCTACTGTTTAAATCTTCCAAGTGCTGGGATTATAAGCATAAGTCACCATGCCCCGTTCCAAATTTTAATAATAGTTTATAATCACGAATCTCCACAACTGTTTGATAAATGATCTTTGTTCAAAGCTGGGCCCAAGCAAGGTTCCTGAATAAATTTGGCCGGTTATATTTTCTGGGCCTTTTCAAATCCATCATTTTCTTCTCTCTCTCTCTCTCTCTCTCTCTCTCTCTCTCTCTCTCTCTCTCTCTCTCTCAATATATTTGTTGAATAAAGCAAGTTATTTTGAGCCCAATGATGCTGTTTATCATATTCTTTTATAAATGATGTCTATAATGTGTAGAGACCAGAAAGGACATTTGGAGTTCTGCCCTATCTTTCTTTCTGTGTTCCCCAGAGACAGGTTCCTCACTGACCCTGGAGCTAGACTGGTAGCCAGCAGCCCCATCTCCTCCTTGTTCTCACAGGGCTAGGAGGCAGCTGTACAACCACACATGGCTTTTTACAAGGGCACTGGGGACCTGAAATCAGCTCCCCAGGCCTATGTGGCTGGCATTCATCCATTGAGCCATCCGCCCATCCCTCATCTAACATACTCCTCCCATCTTTACTGTGAATTGGGAATTAAAGGCTCGATTAAGCTAAGTCTTGAGGCTTTGTAGATGCCCTTCAGAAAGTTCAGCACATCCCTGGTGTTCAATGGTCTTTGTTTGTGCCCGTAGATGCTTTTGAGGGTCTTGGGCAATGTCTGTTATTTCATTAGGCTCTTGTAAGACAATGGATTCTCTCTCTCTCTCTATTTATTTGGAGACAGACTGTCACTATGTAACTCTGACTGTCCTGAAACTCACAATATAGACCAGTTTGGCCTACATCTCACAGAGATCCGCCTGCCTTTGCCTCCCAACTCCCAAGATTAAGGGCATGTGCCACCATGACTGAAGCCAACAATGCTTTAATTTGTCATTTCTTCTTATCTATCTTATCTACGTCAGCCAGAATATGTCTACAGAGTTAAATTTCTCTCATCCACTCTGATTTCTCTGAAGTTCAGATTGTCCAACAAAGGCAGGAGAAATGCTACATTTCTTATTAGTTATCTTACCAATTGTCAGAATAAGTGGGTTCTCTGGAATTCACAGATGTCCATAGATGTCACAGATATCCAAGGATGGTGTCAGCAGGGGCTGTTATGGGTTTTTTTTTTATACTGCATTTCATATATCATCTCTTGCTTTGCTATATCTTTGTCACTTCCGTGTCCTATTGACCCAGTCCCACGAATATTTCATAACTTCTTCACTTTCTGCTATGATAAACTGTACGGACTGCAATTCTCTGTAAAGAATCCTGCTCCCCCACTCCTGGCCCCCAGGAAATCTTATTTCTTTTTTATGAAAAGTGCTATTTAGCAACCTTGAGTGTGGGAGCTTGGGTGCTTTTGATGTCATTTGATTGGTCTTGTTCATAGACCTTTTCAGTAGGCAGAGCTGGTGATTTATTTCTCATAAGGAAACATATATTAAGAGTTCATAGGCAGGCAGTGGTGATGCACGCCTTTAATCCTAACACTCAGAAGGCAGAGGCAGATACATCTCTAAGTTTGAGGCCAGCCTGGTCTACAAAAGGAGTTCCAGGACAGCCAGGGCTACACAGAGAAACACTGGGGAAATAGCTCAGTTGGTAGAGTACTTGTCCAGCATTCAGAGTTCTGGGTCCAATCCCTAGGACCACATAAATTGAGTATGGTGATAAACTCCTGAAAACCAAGGTACAGGCAGGAAGATCAAATGTTAAAGATCAGTTAGAGGTTAATCTAAGTTATATGTAATAGTCTGAAAAAAGAAAAAATCCAACCAACCAAATATGGCATTTATATTCAGATGTCTACTCCCTAATGCTGTAAATCTTACTTCCTAACAATATTGACATGATGATTGAACTCGGAAGAGCTGGTTCTCTCCTGCTCCATTTGGGTTCCTGGCATGGCAGGCTCGGTGCCAATACCACCTGAGCCATCTCACCAGGCCTAATCTTCTTTTATTCATATGAAATACATTTTTGTGTTTCTTAAAATATTCTAAAAGTTAGGTATTTTCAGTGAAGATATTTTTACATCTATTCTTGGACCCCATTCCTTCCTGCTTCCACAGGTAAACAACTTCTTAATGTTTTTAAAATATATTTTATGTCTGAATCTATTTATTTGTCTTACAACCTGAATACTGTTTCTCTTCCTTCCTCTCCCCCAGTCCCTCCAACCCCCCCCCCCCGGAGATGCACACATCCATTTCTCCTCCATTTCTTTTCAGAGGAGGGTAGGCCTCCCATGGGTGCCAACAAAACATGGCTTATCAAGTTGAAGGCTAGACAAGGAAACCCGTTATGAGGAACAGGGTCCCAGAAACTGGCATAAGAGTCAGAGACAGGCCTGCTCCACTGTTAGGAGTCTCTCACAGAAAGATCAAGCCACACAACTGTGACATATAAGCAGAGGGCCTGGAGGTTTATTTTTATTACTATTATTAAATAAAATGTGCACGTGCTTGTGTATCCGCTTTCTTTTTTGACAAATAATAATGCACCATACATATTTTACCCAACTTTTTTCTCTTACTTGATGTTTTGCCCTGAGGACATCAGAACAGACAGAGAGACCCCTCTTCCCTCCCTATTCATGGCCTTCCAAGTTTTCACACTGCAGAGGGTCCAGCCATGATAGCTTCATTCCTCTGTGTGTGTGTTTCGCCAGCATATCATTGAAATCAATTTCCAGAAGTGAGATTGCCAGGACAAAGGGTACACACATGTAATTTTTCTAGAAATTACCAAATTCTCCTCCATATATGGCTCCCACCATTCCATATTCCCAGCGGACAGGGGACGGGGTGGGTGAGAAGCCTTGTTTTCCCATGATACTACCTAGGGGGTCTGCTCTCCAGTCTTCAGCTCGCCATCAGTTCAATAGGTGAAAAATAGCATCTTGACCCAGTTTTAATCTGATCATTCAGAAGCTTTACAGCTTTTTATATGTTCAGAGCCTGATTCACTTCTTGGGTCCCCACTGCCCAGCATGGAGCCCTGAGAGAGAGCTCTAGAACAAAAGAATGAAAACACACACACACACAGAGTTATGTAGGTAGACAGATTCAGAAATGAAGTATTGAAGAGGGTGGCTGACTTGACCAGGGTCACATATCCGATGGGCACCGGAGTTGGGCTGGGGTTGATTTAATTTGCTTCTCTTTGTCTAATTTAAAATCTCTTTCTACTGAAAAGTGGGTAGCATCACCCAGCAGAGAGTCTAGAAAGCACAAGAAACAATACAGGAAAATTCAACTTTCCCACCTTGACACCCATTTGTCTTTTTATTTTGTTTATTCCCTCGTGTACTTTATGCTATTTTCAGCTTTGTCTGGTCCATTTATCCCATGGCTTTATGCTCTTTTTAATTTCTTAAAAAAAATAATTTATTTGTGTGTGTGTGTGTGTGTGTGTGTAGTCAAAGGATACCTTGTAGGAGTTGACTCTCTCCTTCTCATGAGCTCCAAGCCACCTGCCAGCCTCTGTTATTTCTTCCCTAACACTCTGCATGTGTTTAAGTCAATAATGAATTATCAGAGGCAAGCTATTTAGGAAAAAAAAGAGCTTTATTATCTCACAGTTTTGAATGCTGGTGTCTAAGTAGCCAGGAACTGACATTGGTCTCACATGGAAGGTGGAGGGTGGATGTGTTATGGAAGGGTGGCATCCAGGACAGGAAGGTGGAGCTGGTGTGATGGGGTCTTCTTGTCAGCTCGACACAAACCTAGATGTATCTGTAAAAAGCAATTCTTGGTTGAGCAAACGCATCCATCAAATTGGTCTATAGGCAAATCTGTAGGGCATTTCCTTGATTAATGATTGATATGGGAGGGCCCAGCTCACCTGTGATGGAGCTACCCCTGGCCAGATGGTCCTGGATGATATAAAAGACAGGCTGAGCAAGCCATATAGGAAGCCAGTGAGCAATGTTTGCTTGAGTTCCCGCCTCCAGGCTCCGGCCTTGATGCTGCACTACAACCTGTGAGGTGAAATAAGCCCTCCTTAGGTTGCTCTGATTGTGGTCTTTATCACCCCTGACAGCTGGATGGGCCAGGCTCAGGCCTCTTCAACCTCTCAGGAGAAAGCCACGTTTATCTTTTTTGAGGACACACCCCCAACAATTTAGGAACTTCATACTAGTCTTGGCCTCATAAACATTCCATCTGCTCTCACATCACCACCTAAAGACCAAGCTTCCAAAACATGAACCTTTGGGAGAGACAGTCAACATCCAATCCACAGATCCCATTCATAACAACTCCGCAAACAAATGGCTATACATTGCCTTTCCTATTCCAATAGGCCTTCATGTATTTCTTTTCTGTTACTGCAAAACTTCCAGATCATTTCCAGATTTTTCCTGTTATGAAAATATCCTACCATGTTGATCTTTGTTCACATGCTGGATTTTTACCCCTTAGAATTGATGTCTGGAATCTCAGCCTGGTGATCCAAGTTCATGGTTTTTTTTGGCTGCACTCAGAGGGGAGTCAGTTCAGCTTTGCCCTGTGACGCTGTAGAGTCCCTGCCTTGGCTCACTTCTCGGAGTCTGTGATCCAGACATACTCACACCCAAGGCCGTTTAGAAGATGGAAGAACAAGAAATAGGCCTTCTCTAGCATCTACTTATATTCTCTGCCTTTTCCAGGGTTATAGACACATGACCTGGAGCCAACAGGAGGAAGCCACACACAAGCAGAGGGAAACTTAGGGAAATGAGGGTCAGTGTGGATGCTGTGTTTGTGCTCTGTATTTGTTAGTAAGCACAGGGACAAGTCAAAGATGGGCCTTGGGGAGGCTGCTTAAAAGAAGTAACAAGTGAGTGTAGTGATAGGAAGGTAGCTCTTGACTCTTGAGGTGGGGTTCTTTAAGCCAAGTCCAGGGACACTGAGTCTTACCCCACAGACAGTAAAGCAGGGCATGGCACTAATGTCCAAACTGAGAATAATCCTTAGGGACGGGGGCAAGATTAGGGCCGGAACTGGGCAGATGTAGTGAGAGGGAACTCATTTGGAGACAGCATCAGCACATGACGATGATAGAATCCAAACCGAGAGAATGGAGATGAGGAATGGAAATGAGGACACGGAATGGAAAAAGTTACAACTGTCATGAATAACAGTTTACAGACAACACCTGGCCGAGAACCTAAGGAACCTGGATTTCAGTCTGCTGAATGTGACCTGTAACAGGTAGATCTCTTACCTACATCCAGGCCTCCATTTCCACTAATCTACTCCAAGGAACTTGCACTGGCTCATCTCTGAAGACCTTTATGCCTTCAAAATCCTGTGCTCTGAAGGCTGTTGGGCAGCCAGGCTTCCTGCAGGGAGGAGGGAGGAGGAGCCTGATGTTGAGCAAAGGGAATGCCAGGGTGGGGGCTAAGGGTTCCAGCTCTGTTTCTCCACCTCATCTGTCTTGCAGTCCTAACACCAGGGTGGCCTGGGCCCAGGCCAGGGACCAGATGCAGCAGAGAGAGGAAGATGGCAGAATTTCCAAAAAGCTGTGAACAAGTTGTGGGCTCTGGCTGGGTGCCACCGGCCTGCAGAGAACCAGGGTGGGGGAGGCAGGCCCATTTCCCCTCTGCACACCAGAGCTGCAGGATTACTGAGAGGCCAGGGTGACTGACACCGTTTGAAAGCAAACCCAGCCTCTCCTGGGCTATACAGACGTCACCTGGCTGCGGGGCTAGGCAGCCTCCTCCCACCCCATCCCCACATAAACATTCATAGCACAGACTGCCTTCAGTCCTGGCCTCAGCTAGTTCCCAGGATGGCTGTTGCGCTCCTTGACCTTAGAGATGGCTGCCAGTGGCTGTGGAGACCACATGCTTGCCTGTGGTTGTCTGGCTAAAGGGAGCTAGTCAGGGTGATTCTCCTGGCCTGGGCTGGAAATCCTTTTTTTTTTTACTCTGAATGGGACAACCTGGGTCCTGTTTCTCTAATTACAGTCTCTCCAGGAATGCCCTATGCTGACTGTTTTAAAGCAGATGGAGTCTAGTCTGAGTGCTGGTAATAGGAAGAACATTCAAAGAGAATTGGGGTTCTCTGAGGTAGTAATGATGTATGTGCCTGTGGACCCTCGGTCTCAGTGTTGACCTAATCAAGTAGGGCATCCAATTCACCAGAGCACAGAGGGGAAAAGTGGGTAGCTTGAGCCACCCAGAAGGCACGTGCCAGAGATTGGGTTGAGAAGAATAAGTATACAGCAAATCCAGAGGGCTGTAAAATGCCCCTCAAGCCCCTATGTGCTTTCTCTAGGCTCATTCAGTCTGCCCTATAGTAGGTGGCTCTGCTTCAGCCTGAGGGTTCATACACTTACCCATCACCGAATCAACCTTGGCCAGGATTCAAGGTTGGGGTGTGGGTTTGAACCCCAGCTCTAAGCTTCTGTGTCCTCTAGCAGATGGGATTAGGAGCCCCCCCCCCCCAGTATTTCCTGGCTTCATTGCTGGAGGACTGAGTGAAATGAAGTGGTACGTGGTGATACATTATATATTTAATAAAATCAGCCCGGAATATCAGAGAACAGAATCACCCACAGTCAAGCTGTTAATATCAAGGAGTGCTGATCCACGACTTTAATCCCATCACTCGGGAGACAGAGATTCTCCTAGTCCGGAATATCAGAGGACATAGCTATCTCTCCAGCCTTTTGTGGTTGTTGCTTTTTCAAGACAAGGTTTTCTTTGTAACAGTCCTGGTTGTCCTGGAACTTGCTTTGTAGACCAGACTGACCTCCAACTCACAGAGATCCTCCTGGTGCTTTTGCTGACTGTGAACTGCTGTGGAACCATCAGGCTTCCCTTCTGTTGGATACACGAAGCTTGGAAAGCTGCAGGGGAACATACAGGTTTTGAATCTACTCGGTAATGGAAGAGGAGATAGATGAGTTCAGAGAGGGTTGGTGACCTGCCCAAGGTCACACAGGACTAAAACTTAGGGCTGGGTTCCCAGGCTTGTCTCTTGTGCTAGGCCCCAGGGTAAGAGGGGTCCACCCCCAGTCTGGGGTGCAGGGGAGGCACAGCTGTACTTGTCAGTGCCTGCTTGCACGTCCTCCAGATTTTCGGGGGCCATTCTTAAGGGGTTCACTGAGGCGAGGCCACACTTCCCCTAAGGCGGCTTCCTGTTTTTGCCAAACAATGACCTTTTCAGGACCTGGTGCCAGTAGGCTGCAGCTGTTGCCAAGGTCTTGACTTCTTGCAAGAGAGGAAGAAAAGGTCCTGGTCCCCAGGGATGCTGCTGGCCCACACTGAGACATGACCCTGCATTTAGTTATCCTTTCTGTCTTGGTCATACACATGAGTAGTGGGTTCATTTAGTACCCGAAGGCCCATCAGATAAGGTGTGTTCAGCAGTTCCACTGACATTTATCCTGCACCCACAAGGAGCAGGGCATGGTGTGGCTGCAGGATCAGAGACACACAGGACAGTTTCCATAGATGGACTGGCTAAGGCCTCCCCTTAGCCTCCTCTCATTGCCTGAGAAGCTCAGAGTTAGTTCCCATCCCGTTAGGGCAAGCAGCTTTGTTCTAAGGCTCAGGATGTATGGGAGACCAGCAATCTTGATATGGAGACAACAGTAGAGATGGCTTTAGTAGGTAGGAGGGGATCAAGGTTTGGATGTGAGAAGCTGGAGCTGGGTCGTTAGATTTTACAACTCTTCAACAATGCTTTTAAAAGCAATTATTATAAACAAGACCTGGTGTGGTTGGGACACAGGAGCAGGCATATCTCTGAGTTGGAGGCCAGCCTGGTCTACATAGTGAGTTCCAGGCCACCAGAGCTACATAGTAAGACCTTGTTTCATGAAAACAAACAAAAAATAGTTTATTTATCCATCCATCCATCCATCCATCCATCCATCCATCCATCCATCCATCTATCTATCTATCTATCTATCTATCTATCTATCTATCTACATCTATCTATCTATTGGGAGGCTTGAATGTATAGTTCAGGGGACTCCTTCCTTCTATTATGTGTGTTCTAAGTATCAAACTCAAATCATCAGGCTCAGTGGTAAATGCCTTCACCTTCTTAGCCATCTCTTCCACCCCTGGCATACTTTAAAAAGTCCTGGGATTGGAACTTCTAGGAAGGGTGTCTAATAAATCTATGGGGGAGGGGGTTCTGCTGTGAATAAGATGCAGGAAAATGGATGAAGGGTATGATAAGAGGGAGCTGATGAGGTCCACTGTGTGTTAGGCGTATAGGCAACCTTATTCTCCCTCTACAGGTGAGTGGAGTGAGAGTCCTTGGAACTTCAGCCGAGAGGGTACAGCTGGTGGGATGCTCATCTAGGCTTATCTAGGCTCCACAATGTAGATGCTGTGTAAGGCCACTCCAGGCCTCCCCAGAAGGGTGAGTCCTGCTGTGTCCCTACTGTGTCCTGCCTAAGCACTAATGGGGACTCATGCTCAGAACCAGAACTGCCCCATCGCCCTACCTGGTTTGCCATCACCAGCATCACCCGGTCACATGCCTACGGCAGGAGAGTGACTTGGCAAGACTTGCTTCCCCTAGAACCTCTGGGATTGTTTTGGGGCCTGTGCTGCTGTAGAGACAATGGGGAGGTTCTCAAAGGCTGGCACAGGTCCTATCACGTCCTCTTTCTCCCAGGACAGACTGTTCTGCTGGGCTTCAGAGCCTGCAAGAATGATAGCATTCCTGCTGAGGGGCTTGGGGAGCAGCGGTCTGGTCTCAGGTACATCTGCCCACTCTCAGCTGGGCCTATAAATACATTGGAGACCATGGAGCAGAAGACGCAAGAGGCAGAGGCTGTCCTGATGGGCTTTAGGGCTTCTGGAAGTTCTCTGGGGAATTTCTCTTGATTCAGTATCAGGAACAGGCTAGGAGGAGGAACACTAGTACAATACTGTTATAGTTTGCCTTCCTACAAAAGCAGAATTTGGGGCTGAAGTGGCTCAATGGGTAGATTGCTTGTCTAAATACAGGAAGGCCTGGGTTCTCTCTAGCATCTCATAAACTGGATATGGTGGCTCATGCCTGTAATCTTAGTATTGAGAAGGTAGAGACAGGAGTTCAAGGTCATCCTTGTCTACACAGCAAATTCAAGGACAGCCTGAGTGATATTTGATCCCATCTCAACATATAAACTAACAAAAAATGCTCCCATCCCCCTCCAGAAAAAGCATAATATGAAACAAGAGCTTGGTGCAGCTGGTTGCCTGGAGACAGGAGTTAAGAGGGTCAGAAGAGGGACAGGGAAGGAAGAAGCCAATACCAGGATGTATTTTGCCAGTCTTGACTATTGACAAGAGGGCTGTATTCCTTCATCACCTTGAGAAAGCCACAGAATGCATTTCAGAATCATCAATACACAATGGGAGCCGGGAATAGACTTGCTGACTCCAGTCCCCTCTGGATGAGAGCTTAAAGACATCTGTGCTGTGTGGCCTACCCAGCCTCATTCCCATGATACCAAAGAGCCCAAAGCAGCTTCAGAAACCTTCAGCACAGTCTAAGGGTAGAACACTGACTGTGGCTGAGCCTGGACTGGTAAGGAACTGTTCACCCTGGCTGTAGCTTACATCCAATACAAGCTGAGCAGAAGCATCCTTAGTGAGTCAGTCGGAGTGGGGTCTCAGGAGCTCAGCTGAGCCATGAATGCAGGGTACTGAAGAAGAGGCTGTGCTCAGAGACAGCATGAGCTTTGCTATCAGATTTCCCCAAGTTCAAACCGTATTCCACATGAAGCTCACACCACCCTAGAGTCAGGGTGTCCTCAACTAGAATGTAGGGGTGACAATCTTTACTATATAGAAATGTTTATGAGAGGCCAGGGGAAATCTCAGTTGATAAAGTGTTTGTCACGTAAACGTAAAAACCTGACTTTGGTCTCCAGAATCCACGTCACATAGTCCCCCATTAAAAAGGCAGGTGTGGCAGCATGTGCTCCTGGCCCTAGAGCTGGGAAGGCAGAGATAGGCAGATCCCCGAGGCTTGCTGGCTAGCCAGCTTAGACTCATGGATGAGCTTCAGTGCCCCAAGAGACCTAATCTCAAAAGACATGCTGAGAAATATGCACTCAAGTATGACTTCTCCATGCCTATGGACCCACATGCACAATACAAA
The DNA here is from genome assembly GCA_033318265.1 of Phyllotis vaccarum. Lineage (NCBI taxonomy): Eukaryota > Metazoa > Chordata > Mammalia > Rodentia > Cricetidae > Phyllotis > Phyllotis vaccarum. The sequence continues at coordinate 20,327,479 of JARWLC010000019.1, forward strand.
GTTGCACATACACCCTCCCAAATAAATGTTTATGAGAATCAAGCATAGCCCTAGAAATTATGTATCTGGCAGAATCTGATGGTGGGTGCCATTATAGCCCTTCCTCCCATGCGAAGCTGACTGCCTGGATTCTTCCTCATTTCCCATCTCTGTCAGGCCTACTCTTACCTCCTCCAAGGCCAGGACCTGTATTGCCTGTGGGACCCAAAGCCTTGGCCTCCTGCCTGCCTCTAGTATAGCTTTTGCCTGGTCCCAGCTTGGTCAGCACGTCAGTAGTTCAGCCCCCATTGCCCTCCAGAGGGCAGAAGTCAAGTGTCATCCGTCCACAGCCTCCCTGTCCTTTGGGTCTGGACTGTCTGTTAGAGGATGAATCTTTACCCATCTCCTTAATTTTATCTGTTCCAGTCCTAACCTCCAGAACCCTGTGAAAATAGGGACATTGCAAATGGAGACTGATTAAGTCGTGTTGAAGTAGTGTAGGCATCTATTATAGTGCTTAAAAAAAATATTAGGTAGAAAATATATATATATCAGAAGGCCATGTGTAGAGTGGGGTTACTTCACCACAGGTTAGATTATAACAGAACCAGAAGATAGGCCTGGAATTGATCCTTTCTGATGCTTAGTGAGCTCAAAGCCTGCCTAATAATGCCTTCAACTTGAAGTTTCCAGCCTTCAGCACTACGAGGCAAGCAGTTTCTGCTTTTTTGTTACAGTAGGTAGCACACCATCTGAAAAGACACAAGACAGTTTCTTTTTCTGATGCAAACACAATGCTTCTCCTCATTTGCATCCAGCCCTTGCATCTCTGTTCCTATATTCAACCATCTCTTGATGTAGTAGAGAGCCTGGAGGTGGAGCCTGGGCTACTGCTGAGGGTGTGTCTTTGACATCAGAGCAGAGGCAGCCCACAGTAGGCACTCAGAAAAAGGCACTTAAGCCCTCCGGACACAGGCGGTGCCCCTGGAAATGGTACTATAACTAAGCTGTGAGTCACCAGATGTGGGTTCTGGGTGCAGAATTCGGGGTCTCTACAAGAATACATACTCTTAACCTCTAATCTATCTCTCCAGACCCCACTCGGTTTGTCTTCTCAGGACAGGATTTCACATTGCCTATACAGGCTGGCCTCACACTGGTTATGCAGCCAATGCTGGTTTTGAATTCTTTCCTCCAAGAGCACCCAATGCCTCTGGCCTCCACATGCCCTGCACTCACTCACACATACCCCCACATAGTTAAAACAACCAAAGTAAATAAAACAAAAAGCCTAGATGGCTCAGTGAGTAGAGGTTTTTGCCACCAAGCCTGGCAACCTGAGTTTGATCCCAGGGTTCCACGTTAGAAAGGAGATAACAGACTCCTGCAAAATGTCCTCTTACCTCTATATGTGTGCTGTGGCCCACAGATCCATATACACACAGTAAATAAATAATATTTGGGGTATAAGTCCACCGTGAGAGAATAAAATAAAAATCAACTAGGTTCTTCCACCCACTCTTATTTTTTATCAAATATCTTCATTTCTAACCTTCTCTCTCCCCAAACATATGTAATGCTAGAGTCAGTAGAGTAGAATCATGATGCTTTTTCTGACAACAGCATCCTCTTTTCCCTCATCCTGTATGAGTAGCTCTTAAAGCCTTGTTTGTGGGTTGCTTGAGCAGTGTGTGTGTGTGTGTGTGTGTGTGTGTGTGTGTGCACATGCACAGTGCATATGTTCACATGCATATGTTATATGATATGTGCATGTGTGCTTGTCTGTATGTGTGTGCATGCGCAGTGCATATGTTCACATGCATATGTTATATGATATGTGCATGTGTGCTTGTCTGTATGTGTGTGTGCACACACACAGTGCATATGTTCACATGCATATGTTATATGATATGTGCGTGTGTGCTTGTCTGTATGTGTGTGCGTGCATGCGCAGTGCATATGTTCACATGCATATGTTATATGATATGTGTGTGTGCTTGTCTGTATGTGTGTGTGCACATGTACACTGCATATGTTCACATGCATATGTTATATGATATGTGTGTGTGTGCTTGTCTGTATGTGTGTGTGCACACGCACAGTGCATATGTTCACATGCATATGGTATATGATATGTGTGCGTGTGTGCTTGTCTGTATGTGTGTGCGTGCATGCGCAGTGCATATGTTCACATGCATATGTTATATGATATGTGTGTGTGCTTGTCTGTATGTGTGTGTGCACATGTACACTGCATATGTTCACATGCATATGTTATATGATATGTGTGTGTGTGCTTGTCTGTGTGCAGGGCGGTCCCAGGTTGGCTTTGAGTGCTCTTCTGGCTTGCTCTCTACTTTATTTTCTGAGACAGGTTTTCTCACTGAACCCAGAGCTCATCATTTCCATTAGACTGGCTGGCTGTTGAGTCTCGGGGATCTGCCTGGATCTGCCTGATTCCCCCATTCATGATGCTTGGCTTTAATTGAGTGTGGAAGATCTGAACTCAGATCCTCATGCTTGCACAGCAGGCACTGTATCTGCTGATACACCTCCCCAGCTCTGGTTGGTTTCTTAGTGGACCTGGAAATAGCTATGTAGCCAATGAAAACCTTGAATTTCTGGTCTTCCTGCTATACTGTCCAAGTGCTAGAATCACCAGTGTATGCATCATGCCTAGTGTGATCTCACAGGTTTTGTGTAGAAGAAATCAGTCAACAGTCTCATTTGGCTTTATAAGGGGGAAAGCCTGCCAGATAGCAAAGGGACTGGTAGGAAGGGGCTCTGTGCAGGAGTAGAGCGTGCATTAATTGGTGTCATACTGAGATAAAATGAGAAATATGTATTTGCTCTCTGTCCTCAGTTCCTTGGTGTAATAATAGTGTCCTTTTAGGTGTCAAAAATATGGCGGCTGTGGCCCCTATCAGCTTCCACTGAGAGGTAATCATTGGAAAATCACTGGACTTTCAGCCCCACCCCTTGACATCCAGATGGGATAGGCACTAAGGGTTAATTAAATTGATCTCCAACAACCAACAATATTATCAAACACCCCAAGATTCCACAAATACCTAGAAGGGAATGGGCCCAGAGAGCTTCTGGACAACTGACAGGTAGGAACTCTAGAAGGTGATGTGACCAGAGAGGGTAAGGGGTCTTCCTACCCTCCTGACATGTCTTCTCCATGAATCTTTGTCACAGTTTTTACAAGAAACTAGCAAGTGTAGGTGAGTGCTTCCAGGTTCTGGATGCTTCCCTGGGAAGTGAACCAGCCCAAGTAGAGGTTGTCAGAAGCACAGGTGATGGAGGGGCAGTCATCGGCACTGAGTGAGCACTCCACCTGTGAGATTGGTACTCTTTTGGGGCAGACAACCAGAATGGCGTTGAATCCGACAGCTGTTGTCTAGGAAGGACTGGCTGTTGAGAATTCCCATGAATTCTGAATCTTAGAGTATTCTGTGGGATCTTTGGAGTAGGGAAAAAAAAACAATTTGGTTTTTCTTTTATAAGGTGCTTTTTCAACCACAAAGAAAAAAAGAATGGACAGAGAAGACCCAGATAAGTCCAGATTAAAGACTTGTCTACAAGCTAGCCAGTCTTCACTCACTCAACGGCTCAATGAAATAAACACCATTGAAAGAGTTGGAAGACTATCTTCTGTGCTGAAGGCTGGAGAAGGGTATAATAAAGAAGGGTATTGGGGAATTTAGTGGAATTTGGCTCTTGCCTGGGGCTTAGTGTCTTAGTTACTATTCTATGGTACCATGACCACGGCATCTCTTCTAAGAGAAAGCATTTAATTGGGGACTTACTTACAGTTTAAGAGGGTTAGACTATTTTGTTGCACCAATTCTGGTTGTGTTAAAGGAAACTCAGAGCCAGATCTCAGGGAAAGGCTGAGATATCAAAGAGAGGAAACACCACAGTCAGATCTCACCCAGCTGCCTTCCAGCTTCCTCAGCCTGCTCCTCGTGGCTTCTACTGCATTAGAATCTATGCCTGCCTTAAACACCCTCTTTGCCCAGCTGCTTCACGTCCAGGTTAAGATTAAAGGTGTGGGCTACTACTGTATGTTAATTAGACCTTGAACTCACAGAAACACAGAAAAATCTCTGTCTCTGGAGTTATGGGATTACAGGCATAAATCACCCAGGCACCCGAGAGCCTGGAACTCCTTCTAAAAACCATCTGGTCTCAGACTCAGATGTGCTGAGATTAAGAGTGTAGGTCACCATTCCTGGATATTCCCTGTGCTGGGATTAAAGGTGTAAATTACCACTTTCTGATCCTCCTGGATCGACTGTGGATGGATCTCTTCTCTGATATTTCAGACTGGTTTTATTAAATATGTAACATATGACCACAGTCTATGACCAACAAGGCAGGAAACAGACAGGCCTGGTGCTGGAGCAGTAGCTGAGAGTTTTACATTCGAACCCACAGGCAGCAAGCAGAGAGAGAGAGAGAGAGAGAGAGAGAGAGAGAGAGAGACAGAGACAGAGACAGAGACAGAGACAGAGACAGAGAGACAGAGAGACTCTGGCATGGGGTTTTGAAACCATAAAGCCACCCCTAGCAAAACACCTCCTTCAACAAGGACACACCACCTAATCCTTTCCAGAGAGGTCTACTAATAGCAGACCAGATATTCAAATATATACGCTGGGAGGGGGTTGGCAGTCTCATCCAAACCATCACATTTGGAGAATTCTATTACATCAATGTTAAACTTCCCAGTTATATAAAAGATCTTTTTTTTCCTCTTAAGAATCATATACAAAAATGTTTAGGGGCATTATGTGCCACTTTCTTTCAAATTGTTCAGAGAGACAACGTTAACAGTCACTAGGACTTGGTAACCATGGAAGAAGCTGCATGGGTGTTTGCTGCATTATTCTTGCATTTCCTCCGGAAGCTTGCCATTCTTTCAAAGGTCAAGGAAGAAGTATGTTTGATGATTGAGGTTTATTGAAATCCCCAAGGCAATACTCATCTACTTGTGATAGCATTTAAGAAAAGGCATATTAAAAAGTATGTCTAATCAGGATAATCACTTATGCTTTACAATTAAAAATGAATAAAAAGTTTTTTTAAAAATCCCAGAACAAGCAAATCTCTGGGAGAGAATGTTTACAAGAGTCGTACATAACAAAGGACTATGATTCCAAAACACATAAACAGCTCGTAACCATTTATAGGCTAACAACTCACCAGGTGTAGTGGTTCAAGCTGTAACCCTACTCCCAGGAGTCCAGGTCACAGTCAAAGGAACAAACAGATGTGTCATAACTGACGTAGTATTAAGGGTAAAGTTTACCATCTGTAAATCATTCCTCAGCTGAACCAATGAGCTGGCGTCTATCACTCCTTCTGGGTTTATGTCCCACACTGGCTCTCAGCCTGTCACTGAGGCATCTGGAGAGGACAGGACTCACCGTGCTAGTCTCTCCTTTATGGGCCCTGCATTCCTGAATGGGTCTCAGAGCTGGGTAGGAATCTGAGGACGTAAGGAAAAAGGCAGTCTACTCAGAGTGAAGTTCCTATGAACTGCAGGAAGCTCCCTCTGGGTGACCCACACACCCCAACTCCAGTGTACTCTCAAGAGACAGACATCTTCCTCTTTTGGATCTGCTACAATTGGTCCCCGGCTTATGTCACCTGACCCTTGTACCTGCCCTCCACTCCTGCTGAGGAGTCCTCTGTAGGAGGTCCCTCTCTGGTGGAGCGGTGGTCCTCTACCTGGGCTCATGCCCTGTGCGTGAAATACTCTAGCTGTCAAGATCTAAAGATGAACAGGCCACACCCACCATAGGCTCCACTGTGCGTGTTGACAGCAGCGGATTCTCCTACCTGCCTTTCAGCTGTAGACTCCCAGGGAGGAGGCTGGTAAGCTCTGTGTTCTCTGAGTTCCAACAGCCCTGGTTTTTTCTCTTTCATTTTTTTCTTCCTTTCTTTCTTTTTTAAAAATTTTATTTATATTTTATTTTTTCCCATGTATCCCCCCACTCTCCTTCCCTTCCCTCTTTCCAATCCCTCCCAGGCTTCCCTCAGCCTCCCCCCACTCCTTCCTCCCTCCCTCTCTCCCTTCTTCCCTCCCTCCCTCCATTCCTCCCTTCCTTCCTTTTGTGTTATTTCTGTTTTTGTTTTTTGAAACAGGGCTAAATGTGTAGCCCTGGCTGCCCTGGAACGAACTCTGTAGACCAGGCTGGCCTCAAACTCAGAGATCCACCCTCCTCTGTTTCCTGAGTGCTGGATTAAAGACATGCGCCACCACCACCCAGCCGCCAGTGATTTTTAGCCTGAGCTTGTAGGAATGAATGGTGGCCCAGATGTGACTCTACTCCAGAAAGTCTGACACTTGCTTGGCTTCTTCCCTGATCAGGGCCTGCTTGCTTGGGGCTGGAGTGGGTGATGGAATGAGAGTGTCAGCGGCTACTATGCCCTCCTGAACTGTGGAATTGTTTTTGTGACTCTGCATAGCCATGGCTCCATGAAATAATCTAAGATCCCTTTGCAAAGCTGTTATGAAATGCCTGATAAAAGCAATTTCTGGGAGAAAGGATCGTTTCAGTCATGGATTCCAGCCCAACATGGCAGGGAAGGAGTGTGTGTTTGTGTATGTGTGTGGTGGAGGCTGCTCCAGTCCTAGTGGACTGGAATGCCGAAGCTAGAAGTGGACCTTCACTTCATATTCCCAAGGACCAACCCTGGATGATCTTCTTCCAGCAGCATCCGACCTCCCAAAGCCGCCAGAGCCTCTCAGTTTAGTATCGACAACTGGAGACCCAGCATTCAAAACATGAGCCTGTGGAAGACAAACCATACAATACACAAAAGACCCACGTAATATTCTGCAACTCATAACTAATAAGTCATTTGACAAAACTGGGATCTTTGCTCTCAACATGTCTTAGTCACTTTTCTATTGCTGTGATAAAACCCTACAATCAAGGCAGTTTATAAAAGAAAGTGTTTCAGAGCATTAGAATCCATGACCACATGGCGGGAGCACAGCAGCAGGCATGACCATCATGGTGGGAACACAGCAGCAGGCATGACCATCATGGTGGGAGCACAGCAGCAGGCAGGCATGGAGCTTGAGCAGTAGCTGAGAGCTTCCATGTAGAGACATAACCAGAAGGCAAAGAGAGATACACCATGATAGATTGATTATGCCTTTAAACTGTGAGCAGAAACAAATCTTCCCTTCCTGAGTTGCCCTACCAGGTCCCAGCCATGGTGTTCTGATCATTTCCCCATGTCAACAGAGATTCTATATTCATATCATGTGGGGCAGCTGGTAGATTTTCTCCCATATACACAGATATCTCATAGCTTATTACATCAGTTCCCAACTGTCAGCTCTGATTGCAGATAGCGCAATGTTTATGCTGAACTTATATGAAGCTGATCAAAGCCTTCTCATTTGCACAGGGCCTCCCAAAGGCCTGAGAAGGAGCTAGCAGTTTTATACTTTTCTCTTATTTTGCATTCTTTGTGCTAACGGGGCCCTTCTAAATTATATAAACACCAGGCTCCACAAAACCTGGATGTGTTCATTGGCTATTATAAACATTCTCACACTCTTTTTTTTCTTTTTTCCTTTGGCTGCTTTTTTATTTTTGTAGGACTGATTCCTAGAGATAGAATTGCTGGGTCATCAAAGCAGACATACATTTTTAAGATTCTTAAACAGATCACCAAAGGGGCCTCCAGACAGGATGACCCAATATACATTCCAGTCCAAAAGAGGTCTGTGTGGTTCCCATGCGCTTGTGCTTCCCTGTGACTGTGGTTATTCACACATCTAGAGGAAGGGTTGTCATCTGAGAGGTCCATGGTTGTCAAGGGTAGAAGTTTGACCATGTGTGAACTGGGCTGAGAGGAGAATCAAACCCCAAACCAAACACTGAGCTAGGCCTCTCTTCCTACCACAGCCTCTCTTTTGAGCAAGGCAGAATTCCTCAGTCAGGAATGCCGCAGGCAGGAATCAGGCTTTTTAGACCTTGTCAGAGCTGCCGTTGGCCCCTCGAAACATCTTTTTTCATCGGGCCTCAAACACACACATTAGTATGCCGGCCGCGTTTGTGATATATTAGTGAGAACTTGTGAAATCACTGTGTAATTTAATCCTTTCTTTTTTTGGCATATATTCAACAGAACTAGTTTCCTAAAGAATATTGTGCCTCTTTTATTAGTCAAAAATCTTGGTGTGTAAAGGGTTCTGTCCATATACTGCCTAGGGGACAGGGCACAATTACCTCAGAGTGCTTACTAATTAATTGGCTCACGTTTCCTTAATACGTGTGCATGGCATGGAAGGGAAGGAAGAAATCCCTTCTGAAGCCCACACCAGAGCACACTCTGTGTCGGGAGTTAGGACTGGAGGAGACAGGCTGAACCCTGCCCTTGAACTCACAGCCTAGGTGGGAGGTGCAATTCCTTAGTTCCTGCTGCATGTCATTCTATGAGCCCAGATTTCAGTGTCTTGAGAAAAAACAGAACTGGGTGGGGTGGATGTGTGTGTGTGTGGGGGGGGGGGGGGGTTGCTCAGCCAGTACAGGGCCTGATAACCATGGAGACCGTTTATGTCCTAAAACCACTATTAAAATAAATAGCCTGGTGTGGTAGCATGTGCCTGCAATCTCAGCGCTAGAGAGGCAGACAGGAGGACCCCGGGCCTCACCGCACATGCCTCCAGGTTCAACAAAGGGGCTCTGTCTCAAAAATCATGGTGGAGGCTGGTAAGATGCCTCAGAGGACATGGGCATGCGCGTAACCCTGGTGACCCGAGCTTGCGCTCTAGAACTACAAGCTGGAAGATGAAGAATTATTCTATGAAGCTGTCTTTGGATCTCACCCGTGCCAGCTTGTGCACCCACACACTGGCACATCACACACACACAATACTAAATATATCAGCCAATAAAGCAACAGCAAAAGGCAGCTGTTTTCTTTTTTATTCCTTAACAAATGATAATTCAAAATAAAATAAACATAAACACAGAGAAAAGGACTTTGTTCTGTCTGCTACCTTTGGTGCTCACACGCCATGTGAGCACACGTGCGTGCACATGCAGGCAAAACCAGGCTTTCACATGTTCCCACAGGAAATAACTACTGCAGTTTTTAAAGTTTTTAAATATTGTAAACTAATCACAATTGTACAGGTGCTTGTGTGGGTCAAATCAAGCATAACTGTAGGCCAGGTATGACCCAAAGGCCATCAGCATGCAACCTTTGGCCTAGGAAGTGGGCTTCAGTTCCTGTTTCTACTAACCAGGGAGACTGGGGCCTGGGATGGGAAGAAGCAGCTGGAGAAGGTCCATGAGCAGGCTGGGAGTGGAGGGTGCTCATGGAAGTGGGTGCTACCTGGGGACCGTTAATTGGCTGGATACAAGAAAGCTCAGGGGCTTCTAGCAAAGAAATAACTGACCAAAATAATTACAAAAATTTTAAAATTTAGTGACAAAATTCTTGAATATAACACAAAAATCAATCATTTTGTGGTTTTTGACAATAAACATAGAAATGAGCATATAATGTTCTAAAATTTATAAAATATTTATAAATTTCCCTATACCATTGGAAAAACTAAATGCTAAGGAGTGCGTTGAACAAGGGAGAGCCTATTCAAAGAAGTTTGTACGTGATCCAGGTATAGTAGCAATGCCTGAGTTCTATAGCCCCAGAAGTTGGTGGCTGAGGACTATGGTTTAATCTCATGCTCAGCTCTATAGAGAGTTCTTGAGCCTGGGCCACAAGCAGCCTTCCTCAAAACAACCAACCAAACAATAAACCAACAATAAAAGAAAACGGACGAATATACCTCAACACATTTCTACTCCAAAGAATATTCCTAAGAGGAAGCAACGACCCTGAGGCTCCTGTGGGAAATGAATGCCCACGGATATGCCAGTTAGCGGAGATAATACCGGACATGCCTCTCAGAGATAAAAACCAACTAACAGCAATCATCAGGAGCTGGTATAGGAACGTAGATCAGTAGGATGGACCAGGAACTCAGATCCCAAATATATATCAGAATGTAGTTATCTGATGGAGTGACTTGCTAATTTTAGCAAATGAGGATGGCATAATTGTTATTCATCTGAAGGCAAATAGATTTTGATATCTGTTCAGCTCATAAGTAGAGGTCTATTTCAGGTTACTTAAAAACTTACCTATGGGCCAGAGAGACGGGTCCCGATTTAAATGATTGATCTGAATATCTGATGACCTGAGTTCTGTCTCCAGAACTTACAATGAAAGGAGAGAATTAAAAAACCAAGGTTGTCCTCTGAACTCCACATGTGCTATGGCATGCACACACTTACACACAGATACATACATATCATACTTACCGTACGCAGTAATACATCTTAAAATTAAAAACAAACTCTACACATAAAGAAGCACAAAGAGCTGGGTCTGGTGGCACTGAGGAGGCAGAGGAAGGCAGATCTCTGAGTTTAAAGCCAGCCTGATTTACAGAGGGAGTTCCAAGGACAGCCAGGGCTGTATAGAGAAACCCTGTTCCAAAACAAACCAACAAAGAAGCACAGAAGAAAAAGTACAAAATATGGGAGATTATAAAAACCACATGAGGCATAAATCAAATAGCTTGAAGGCCCTGAAAACATAACAGACCAAAAATTTCAGCCAATAGATAGATGAGAGGCTCAAGGGCCATTAGCCTGGAAGTACTAGACCAAGTTTAACGTCTGTGGCCCTGTGAGGTTTTACCATAGACATGGCCAGAAGAGTTAATCCGAGATGGCAATACAACTGTGAAGTAGGAAATTCAATGAGAGACCAGCTGTCACTCTCACAGCCTGAGTCTGTCCTACCTAGCAGGTTAGCACAGAGAGGGAGCCACCATATACCGGGGCAACGGGAGACATGACTGTCTTTTGAAATGTACGGTGTATTAAACATTCTAAATTAGGAGCTGGAGAGAAGGCTCAGCAGTTAAGAGCACAGGCTGTTCTCAGAGGACCCAGGTTCAGTTCCCAGCATCCACGTATGCCTCACCACTGACTGTATCTCCAGCTCCAGAGGATCTAACTCTTCTAGCTTCCCTAGGCCCTAGGCACACACGTGGTGCACAGACAGACATGCAGACAAAGCAACCATATACATAACATTTTAAAAATTATAGACAGGGATTTAGAATATATCATTTATTTTCATTTATCATAGGACACTTATTATCTGTATCTGTATTGATGACAATTTTTGTTTGTCAAACTGGTTGAATTAAGAAACACACATTGGGGCGTGTCTGTGAAAGTTTCCAGAGTATGATGAGAGCCTGAGAGCCTCAGCTCAGCCAAACTAGGAACGTTCATTTACACCTACAGCTCAGGGGACATTGAGGAAGAGGAAGAGGGACCAGAATGAATTCAAGAGCCAGAGGACCAGGGTGTTTATAGTGAGGCAGTGCCTGCTATGTACGGTAGGAGCTGAACCCATGTATTGTCATCAGCAGCAGCAGCATCATTTCCCCCTCCTCCTCCTCCTCCTCCTCCTTAGCAGAGGAGAGCATGGACCTAGTTCCTCACTACCACAAATTACAAAGTCAAGTTCCTCACATTTGGGGAAATTGCAGGAATCAAGATATTTAAACCACAGTGGAGAAGCCTCACCCTGAGAGAAACACCTTCAGGACCATAGTATCACTCCTGCTGGGTAAGTAGACCCATGTCATCTTAACAATATGGTCACCTAGACAGATCTGCACAGTGACAACACTAGCCGACATTCCAATGTGGACGCGGGAAATCTTTGAGTACCACCCCTAAATGAGGAGCTACAATCAATTTCCTGCTGCTAAGAGTGAGTGGATCAGTCTTTTCTAGAGGTGAGACCCCAGATAGGTTAACCCATCACAAGGGGTCAGCCGTAAATGAATGCACATATGAGCAATACTAAGTAGATTCGTCAGGTCATATTTATGTATATGTGTGTGTGAGAGTGTGTGTGTGAGAGAGAGTGTGTGTGAGTGTGTGTGAAAGTGTATGTGTGTGTGAGTGAGAGTGTATGTGTGTGAGTGTATGTGAGTGTGTGTGAGTGTGTGTATGTGAGTGAGAGTGTGTGTGTGTGAGTGTATGTGAGTGTGTGTGTGTGTGAGTGTGTGTGCAGCAATAATAATCACAGAAGAGATCATGAATTTGAGAGGGAGTTGGGAGAGATGGGAGAAACTGGAGGCAGGAAGGGAGGGGAGCAATCATGTAGGCACAGTACCCATGTATGAAGTTCTCCAAAAGAAAAATGCCCATCAATAATGAATGACTAAATAAATAAAAAACATTAAAACTGGAATATTATAAACTCCAAAAACCTGAATAGAACTACATTAGTTTATTAGAGGTGGTTTCCTTAAAATATGGTTGATTTATTTTTTTAATTACAGGAGACTGTACAGACTTCAATCCCATTTTTGATAAAGCAATGATGAAAATCCCTCTACTATATACATATTTGTATTTGCACACAGTTTCACTGTGTCAAAAATGACTTAGACCTGGAGAAACAAATAAAGGGCTTGATAGAAGAATGTGAATGTGTTGAGGGAAGCTGAGGGGACAGGCAGACATGTGGGGAGACCAGAAACCAAATCCATTCTCTGGAAAAATGATAATAATAATACATATGAAAAGTGGGGCCTTTGGGATGGGGCCTTTCACCCCTGCCCACACAGTGCTTGGACCCCAGAACACACAGACCCCATCTTCTCCTCAGCATTACCGGTTTTCTTCTTGATGTCAGAAATGGAATCAAAGAACTCTGGGCAGGGTGGGGAGAGAGTCTCAGAGGCCACTGCCTTCAGTGCCCAGCCTGGCCTCAGGGTCAAAAGCTCAGTCTCTGCTCTCTGAAGGTGTTCAATAATTGTGAGGGGGGCATCATTCAGGGTCCCTCAGTTTATAACCTCCTCCATCTCAGCTACCATCAGTTCCTCAGAGGAGATTCTTTGGGTCCCACCCCGTCCCAGCTCTGGCCCTGACCCTCCTCAAAGCTCTTATCACTATTTGTCATTTTTAAAATGTGTATATGGAGAGACAGAGAGAGAGAGAGAGCGAGAGAGAGAGAGAGAGAGACAGAGACAGAGACAGAGACAGAGACGGAGATGGAGGGAGAGAGCAACAGAGGATTTCTTTCCCTAATGGGAAGGGTTGGCTGCTTTCAGCGATGTATTCATTCTTGGTCTCCTTTTCTTGATTCACGCTTTTATTAAATTTTTTATTTGTTCTTTCTGAAAGCTCGTGCTGCTGTGGTCAGCAGCTTTTCACTATCCGAGTCTTCTCCTTTGTAGGGGCTTTAAGGGAAGAAGGAATAGGCTCATGACAAAAGGCTGGGAAGGCTTCCCCAACATGGAAAACTGAGTTGGGCAAGTTAGAAGCTCTGCTGCTGAGTAAAGATTCCAGAATGCAGGGCGATGCTCAAGGATGAAATCCTACAGTACCCTGGCTTTCCTGCAGCCAGGCTGAGCAGGACTTGGCTTTGCCTTCGACCTCTCTGCTTCTTGCTGAAATCCTGCTCTCCCTGTAGGCAGCTCAGAAGCTTTCCAAACCCACTCATTCTTCCAGCTGTGAGGCCTGTGACCAGCTGCAAAGAAACTCTCAAAGTACAAAACCTTCCTACCACTGACAGTTTCCTGGCTGGAGCTACAGCTTGAGTCTCCTCTCCTCCCTAGCAGGGGTTTTATCTAACCATCCCTGGGTTTCCCACAGACCCAGCACCCGGAACCGGCATTACAAACAAGCATGTTTACGAGCCCATTGTACAGATGGAGAAATGGAGACACAACAGTACACTTTGCCCTCACTTCCAGAGCACAGGTGGGCCTAAGAGCAAGAGTGGCCTGAGATCTGAGGCTGATTTCACAGGCAGAACTCTCTCCGGGCCAGCCTGATGGGAGGTTGGAGGGGGGAGTTGAGTGGAGGGGGTGGGAGTTGGGTCCTGAGAACCAGCTGGCTGGAGAGACTTGAAGTTGGGAGGGCCAAGTTCAGGGAGAGCACAGCTGGGGAGGAGCCAATCTGTTTATTATGCTTGCTCTGTACTCCAAACAGAGCTGATGGATGGAGCCGCTCCAGCTCCTATAAGCAGCTCAGCCTCCCTCCTTCCTTCTACCCCTCCTGTTCTCAGGACAACTGTTTCTAGGGAGACAGAGGTGATGGTGGGGTGAGGAGACAGGATGAGATGATGGGGAGGACAAAGATAAGGCAGAATCCTCAAGGCGAGGGGAGACTGGGAACAGCAGAAGCTAGCCAGAAAGCACACGTGTGAACTGTTACTGCCCCTGGACAGTCTATGTCCAGCTGCCCTCTGCCCTCTCTGGATCCCTTGGGTCTGTCTGAAAGCTGGTTTTAGGCCCAGGAGTTCATAAGTCCTGGAGGGCAGGGTCCATTAATTCGGGAAATCTTTTCTGAGCACACGGTCCCAGGGGACACGCAGAGGACTCTGGGTAGGAATTTTTTTCCCAGGGCTCTTTATCTGACGGTGGACCAGACAGAGACACCCAATGTTAGAGCCTGGGGGTCCCATAGGGATATAAGCAGCAGGAGGAAGCAATCGGGGCCATCTCCTCAGCGGGGGTGATCCAGTCAGACAGCAGTAGCAGGAGTCTGTGGGTGGGGTGGGATGTGCCCAGGGGTGGGTGGGATGTGCCCGGGTGGGTGGGATGTGCCCGGGTGGGATATGTCCAGGGGTGGGTGGGATGTGCCGGGTGGGTGGGATGTGCCCAGCGCAGGAGGGGAGAACCTGGGCTGCCGGGTTCAGATGCTGGGGCTGCCAATAGTTAAGGTCATCAGCTCATTGCCGGGCCTGTCATCCCAGTACATGGGAGGGAAAAACAGGATGAGGAGGATCTCGAGGTCATTCTCAGCTACGTAATAAACTCAAGGCAAACCTGGACCACAGGATACCATGACTCAGAAGAAGAAAAAAAGAAAGAAAGAAAGAAAAAACAACGAACATGAAGCAGGGGAGAAGGCTCAGTGTGGTAAAGCATTTGCCACCAAGCCTGACAATCTGAGTTCCAGCCTCGATATTTATAAGAAAAAGAGAACTGATTCCAACTAGTTGTGCTCTGATCTCCGTGCACAAAGGCAAATAAATACAACATAATAAAAATAATCTCTGGCTTCAGAGAGGGATGAACCTGCTTTAGAAACCTCTTCAGATGCCGTAGGAATAAATTTCATCGACTGCTCAGCCAGGACTTAGCTGGATGTGCTTAGTAATGGTCAACAAATGGTGTAGAGAGGGGCTGTTAGGGTCAGCAGACAACTACTCCTGGGGATATGCAGCCTGTCTGGAGGACAGGGGTGTTTAGAGTGGGTAGCTGACCAGGTCCCTGGATCTGGTGGACCGAGATGGTGAGGCAGCTGGGGTGGGGGGCACGGGGGTCCCTTGAGGAGAGAGGCGCCATAAGAACCTGCTGAACTAGCTAAGCTGAGCGTGATGCTCCAGGTGGCCTGTAACACAGCACATGAGGGCTAGAACTGGCAGAAAGCTCAGTAAACCGGATGTTCTGATGACCTAGTTGGCAGCTGTGTCCATGTTTCACTGAAAACAGGAATTTCTGCTCCACTGGGGGGTCTTGGCCAGGTTAATAGGCTCCCCTGTTTTCCAGGAAAGAGGGTCAGGGGCCTTTGGTGGGGTCCTATTGGAGGGGAGGCCCACAGTTCCTGGGCTGAGCCCAGTCCATGCAATGGCCTGGTCGGACTCTGCCTTTACTGATCCCCTACTGTGTGCCTTTCCAAGCCCAATACTCCCCTCAGAACAGCAAATTCAGTGCTCCTCCAGGAGTGTGAGGGCGAGAACAGGAATGTGAGAGGATGGAGGCAGAGGAGTAGTACATGAGATCTAAAAGTATGGAGATCTTATAAGGAGGCCTTGGGAGACCTCAGCTAAGGAAGGGTAGGAGTAAGAGGAGGGGAGGGGCTCGGGCATGGAGAACTGGGAAAGGGGGAGGGGAGGGAAGTGCAAGGATCTTTCATTCATTTTTTTAAGATGGGGGAGGGTGAGCTTTTCTCGGTGCCCACCTTCCCTATCGTAAAACAAAGACAGAGGAAAGACACATTGCTGCAGTCAGGTGAGACGGGATTATGGGAGTTGAGGCGGGGCATAGGTGATGTTGGGTGTGGAAAGGCTACAAAGGAGGCCGAGGCCCAAAGCCCACAGTGGGGCTGGCCAAGAGCCCCAGTGAGGAATGCATGTCTCTGAAGGGGGAAGAAAGGGTCAAGAAAGTGCATGCAATGGTAGTGGATTCCTAAAGGAAGCCGGCAGGCAGGTCACAGTTTCTCCAAAATTATACTTTAATACATTCACGTGAGTTATACAAAGAGCTGGTCCCAGGGCCTGGCAGTGGCCAGTTCCGGGAGGTGACAGCAGCATATGATAGTGTTGTTTTGGCCTCCAGGCCAAGAAAGAGTGCTGTGTGCAGTAGCACCTAGACATCACTAAATGACCCGGCGAGGGTTCTATCCCTGGATTTGCCCAATGGGCTTTAACCTTTAACCTCTCTGAGCCTTTAACCTTTTCTGGGCCTCAGTTTTCTCATCTGTAAAGTGGGTCAGAGAGGATGGTGTTTTCATCTTCTGGCACATTACCAAGTGCCCTGGCAGACAGGGAGGGAGCCAGGCATCGGGGAGCTGATCAAGCAGATTCTGCAACTGGGCCCAGGGCTCTCTTTCTTCCTGTAGCCCATAGGTCTCGAGAATGAGTGGCTAGTCTGAGGGGGTCTTCCTTCTTATTTTCCTTGTGAGAATAGGCATGACAGCTGGAACTGTCTTGTACCTGTGACTTCTGAAAGAAACCACACAGGTGACACTGCTGAGCATCTAGCTCAGACACCTTGAGCAGGCAGACACTCTACCACTATGCAACAGCCTGGCTGGTTTTTTTCTATTCCTCCTACGGTTTCTGCTGTTGACTTGTGTGACTTTGAGCAAGTCCTTAAACTTTATTTTCTTTATCTGTTCAATGGGGAAATTACACTCAAGTGTCAAACTCCACACTGTGCATAATGGGGGAAGAATGGGATTGTGGGTACGATTCAGACTGGTCTGCAAGTGAATGCAGGGCACTGAGGCTGAGAGGCAGAGGCTCTGTGGGCGCCTGTCTGAGAGAAGGGAACTGGTGACTGCAGCAAGGATGCTTGGATCCTGGTTAGGGTGGACTCACTTCCTGTCCACTTGACAGCCCGCTGTACTGCCAAGGCTTAGGTCCTGGAGACTGAAGGACATGGGTTTGATTCCTTTCTGGTGTTGGCATCTCTCTCGGCCACAAGGCACTCAAAAGAGATATAAGGAACCTTGTTTTCTTCTTGTGTATAATGCAGATGACTTAAAAACCTCTGAGAGTTGGCTTGCTTCGATTTGCCTCTGCAGCTGCTAAGCTGAGTGCAAAACAGAACTAGATAGTCGAGGCGCTCTCCCTCTTGGCTCAGAAGCCAGGGTGGGGTTGGGATGGAAAGAGGCCTGAGCAGGGGGCTGGGAATTCAGGCATCACTGGGGTATTCAGGCATCACCCAGGGCAGGACACACAGACTGGCCTGGGCCTGGCTGGAAATTCAGGTGACTACACATTTAGTTGGTTCAGCTGGAAGTTCAGAATCTGGCCTTGGATTCCAGATTCAAGACCTTTGTGGGAGGTTCTGGCTCTCTCTTCCGGTCACAAGTTTTTCATTTCCACAGAGGCTGAAAGTCATTATCAGCAGATGTGACAGAGCTCTGTGTGGAAATAGCTCAGACAAATCATCTCTCAGGCTTGGCCCAAACATAGTCAGCCAACGTGGACTCTCCACGACCAGCTGGGGACTGCAGGTCTGGGGGCCCAGGGCCTCCTCACCTCAAACCCATCACACACTACATGGTCACTGGTTCTGTGACAGCCTCTCTTGCCAGAGGACAGGCACATGTTTCATTTACTTGTGCCCAGAAAAGTGTCTGGACTGAAACAGATGCTCAGCAGAGATCTGTTGGTATCCTCTGTTCAGTAAACTGCCCCACTTTGGGCTCCACGGCTGGACCACATATGCAGCCCAGAAAGCAACTACCTGTCTACGAGGCAGGATGCAGGATGCTGAACTCCTGGTCACTGTGTAACCCGAGTCAGACCCCAGCGTCTCTGCCCCTCTGGCTTCCACACTGAGTGGGAAGAGGATCCCTAGGCTTTGTACTGTTGGCTGAACTTCTGTCTACAGAGAAAGCAGCAGGTGGCCAGCGTGGTGAAGATGATGGCAGAGGCCAGTGTGAGGGTGAGGATGATGATGAGGTTGATGTTCCTGAGCCCTCCCTTCTCACAATCCTCTGGACGCACATTGCTTAGGGACACCTCCTCCTGGGAGCCAAAGCGGCAGACCAGGTCCTGAGTAGCATCCACATCCACTCGACCTTGGTGTAACTGGGCTGCCAGCCAGCCATTGCCGCAGCAGCTGAGTGGATTTCCTTGCAAGTACAGGCGCCTGAGGCTAGTCTCCAGGCCACCCATGGCATTGCCTGGCAAGAGACTGAAGCTGTTGTTCCGCAGATCCAGCACCTCCAGGGACACAGCCTGTGTCCAGGCAGGCAAGTGGCTGAGGCAGTTCTCCGAAAGGTTAAGGAGCTTGAGATGGCGAAAGCATGGTAAATCCACATTCAAAACAATCATCCCATTGCCTTGGAGTTTCAGTACCTCCAGGGATGCCTCCAGGCCTGCCAAGGCCCCTGAGGCCACATCCAGACCGAGATTGTCCGAAAGGTCCAGTTCAGTAAGTGGAGTGTGGAGGAAGCTGCTGGCCCAGAGCATCGCCATTGAGTTCCCTGCCATGTTCAGAACACGAAGGGTGGGGATCTCAGATAAGTCCACGCAGCCTGGGGGACCTGACTCTGCTCGACCTCCACAGGGACTGACCTGGTTTCCCTGTAGGTTAAGTCTCTGTAAGCTGGCCAGGTTGGCAAAGGTATAGGGTGGCAGCTCTTGTAGAGCATTGTCCTGCAGAAGCAATGTCTTCAGGGACCCCAGGACTTTGGCACCCAGTTCCAATGTTTCCAGCACATTGTGGCTCAAGTCCAAGAGCACCAGGTAGGGCAGAGAGCCCACATGCCAGGCCTCAAAGGATCGCAGGCAATTTCGGCTGAGGTTGAGGAAGCGCAAGGAGCTCAGATGTTCAAGAAAGCCGAGAGGGACCAGCTCAATCTCATTGTAACTCAAATCCAGGTTCAGGAGCTGGGAGAGGGGATTTGTGCTGGCATTGTGACTGGGGTTAGACAGTAGAGAGGCTGACCAGCCCTCAGAGGGTGCATGGAGACCCTCCCTGTCCTGGGGCAACCCCGCAGGGAACTGGATGAGGTTGTTGGATACATTCAGGTAGATGAGCCTTGGGAATGCGGCCAGGTCAGGGAAGTGGAGAAGCTTGTTCTCTCTTAGGTCGAGCCAGGCCAGCTGGAACTGGACCTGGGGTTCCGGGGCCGTCTGGAAGGCCTCAATGCTATTGCAGCTTAGGTCAAGTACCTGCAGCTGCTGGAGGCTGAAGTCCGAGATGCAGGTGAGAGAGTTCCTGGAGAGATTGAGGTGGGTCAGATGGGGCAGGGACTCAAAGGCACCATCCTCAATGTCCATCAGTACATTGCTGTGGAGGTCCAGCTGCTCCAGTGCTGGCATGCCCCAGAAGGTGTGGCGTGCCAGGCGAGTGAGGCTATTCTCTGCCAGTGAGAGGGTATGCAGGCTTGGGGCCTCACCCAACAGTTTCTCTACGAGGCTACCATAGAGGCTGTTCCCAGACAGGTCCAGAGAGACCACAAGGGGCAGAGGGCCCAGACCACCACTGTTCAGTGCCATGCCCATGGCGAGTCGGTTGTGGGCTAGGTTGAGATGTTCCAGGTTGGGCAAGGCCTGGAAGACTCCCAGCTGGAGGAAGCTGATCTCGTTGTCACTTAAGTCCAGGTGACGAAGTGCTGTGTAGAAGCGTAAGGGGGAAGCCAGGATACTCTGCAGCTTGTTCCCAGACAAGTAAAGAGCTCGGATGTCCAATGAGAGCCCTGAGGGCACGAGAAGAAGACCAAGGCCCTGGCACAAGGCCTCCTTGTTCACCTAGAGAGAGAAAGGATGGCAGAGAAGCTGACATTAATAGGGACAAGACAGTAGAACAGGACAGGGTTCCCTAGGAAGAATGACTCTCTCCAAGCTTCGGGAGGAGTGTGGTAGTTTAAATGTAATTGGTCCCCATAAGCATATAGGAAATGGCACTATCAGGGGTGTGTTTTTGCTGGAGGAAATGTGCCACTGTGTGAAGGCAGGCCTTGAGGTCTCATATGCTCAAGTCATGCCCAGTGTCTCAGACCACTTCCTGTTGCCTTTGAGATAAGGTGTAAGAACTCTAAGCTCCTCCAGCACCATGTCTGCCTGCATGCTGCCATGTTCCCCACCAGGATAATGGACTAAACCTCTGAACCATAAGTGAGCCATCCCAATTCAATATTTTTCTTTATAAGAGTTTCCTTGATTATGGTATTTCTTCACAGCAATAGATACCCTAACAAAGACATGGAGCTTCCCCACAGACTCCTAGGATGCTAGATCCTTTCCAGCTAATGGCCCCATGCTTTTTTCTCTGGCCCTGCCTTGGTAAGTCTGGTGGGTAAGAGGGACAGATCTAAGAATAAATATGTGCTGATTAATATCCTGTTATATGGAAAATTAGGCCATGCTTCACTCAGAGTGATCCAGAGCCAAGGAGCAACATGGCCACAGCTTCCAGGTCCACATCTGGGTCCTTACCACAACCCAGATAAAGTCCCAGAATTAGGCTTGGAGCTTCATTGGGAAAAAAATGTTTGCAACAGGGGAAACTAGCAGGGTGTCCTTCCAGCCCCGGATCTCATTCCTCTTATGATGTGGGGGGGCTCTGCACACAATCCTTCCTGCAGCTGTTATCTACCCCCACATCAGTCGCCCCACTTTTGGCAGCCTGGTCCGGGAGTGAGGAGACTGAAGGGTAAGGTAATCCCAGGACCCAAGCAGCATCTGATGGCAATTTAACTGAGTGACCACTAGCAAGTCACATCAACACTCCAGTTCCTTACCCCCAAATTAATTTGTTGTTCTTAGCACCTACTTTATATATCAGGACTTTCAGACTCGGTGACCCTGTTAGAGCAACAACAGCCCCAGTTTGGGGTGACTTGGTGTGTTACATTTTTCTTTCTTTCTTTCTTTTTTTTCTTTTTTTTTTTTTTTTTTATCAAAGTCCAGGTCAGAGAGGGTAAGGGAGACTTTAGGATCACCCAGATGGTATGGAGAGAGCTGGGATTTGAAGATGGATCTTTCAATGTGTCTTTAAGGGTCATATGCAAAACTGCATCTCCATCTGGTTATTCCTAGATTTTCACCCCAGGTCCCCCAGTTCTCCCTAGCAAATAGTGTAACTTCTACTACCAGCCAGCTTAGTTTTGCCCTCAGCCTGAATCCATTGACCCCCAGCTCCACCAAACCACCCATCTGCTGAAGCCCAGACACTGCTCAAAGCTCATTCTGCCTATGGTGCTCTTCGCCTAAACATAGAGCAGAATCCATCAAGACTGTCTGTGGCTCTGCCCAACCTGTCCACTCAGCTCAATCCAGTTTGCATGCAGTGATCATGCCTAACCACTGCTCCCACAGTCTTCCACACCCATCTCTGGACCGTGTGTGGATCAGATCACCTCTTCCACCAAGGCCCTTCCTAACTGCTTTCTGCCTGTTTCAGGAGCCCCTGAACAAAGACTGAGTGTGGAGCTGCAGTCAGTGAGACTGGAGTAGAGAGGGATTACTTTGACATGAATGCCTTGGACCTGACCCACAGAAAGTACTCTGGAAATGTCCTCTGTGAATGAGTTGCAGACATCTGTGCTTAAATAAAGGTCTGAGGCCTTGATCCAATCAATGCCGGAAAGAAAAGAGCTAATGTGGATATTCAGATTAAACAAGAGGCCATCCCAACTGCTGTTCATATGCTGAGGTCAAGGCCTGTCCTGGCCTGGCCACAGGGATCCAGTAGCTGAGATATTGAGGAACAGACAAGTCTGCAGTCCCTGTCTGGCCTAGCTCTGAGGTTCAGGGCACTGTTTGGCCGTGGGCACCAGTGTGGATGCCTTCTGCATAAAGTAACTTGAATAGCCCTATACCTCCAGGACAAGCTACCAGCCGAGGCTCTAGAGACCCCAACAACATTCCTCACTGTCACCCACAGAAATTCAACACCCACTTGCCACCGAGTGCCCAGGACCACCTTGCTATAAGCAACAGTAAGATGAACCCAATGCTAGCATGCTAGTTAGCTTTTTGCATAAGCTGAGCCTTCAGCATCCAGGTACCCAGGCTGGCTGAACAAAGACCACCATGTATTATTTACCCTTCATTTGCAATACACATGCCACATTCCCCAAGCAAACACACAGCCATGCCCCCCCCCCCTGAGCAAAAGCTCTCCAGAACATCAGCTCCAGAAGAACCATGACAGGTCTTGGTGTAACCTGGACTGTCTATCGGCTACTGCAGGGTCCAGGGGAGCACCTGGTACCTACATCTCTGATCCATCCCAGACTTCAGAAGGAAGGGCAGGAGGCTCCTGAACTCCATCTCAGTACCCCTTCTCCCCTTAACTCCAAGCTCTGACTGACTGCCCGGAGTCTGGTGCAGAGATAATAGGAGATGGGCCTTGGCTATGGGTTAGCATCTCTGCTCACTCTATCACGTCAGTCACATGCCATCCACACACAGGGGGGACCTATGTAAGGAGAGGCAGTGAACAGCACAGGGGGAGCTGGGTTTGAATTCTGACTCTGTCATTTCAATCCTTAGGGCCTTTGGGGTCACATGTCTTTTCTGTGATGGTTCCAAAGCCCTTTACTGTCTGTCACATCAGGTTCTCAGGGCATCCTTGCCCCGTGCCCTCTGTCTGCTGGGACCAACACCCTTCACCTTCTAGGGTCTCAGTCCTCTGAGTCTCTGGGCACATGGTGATGCCTGAAGCCTTTCCTATCATTCTTCTGGAATGTAAGACTCCCAGGAGGCCTCCAAGGAGGAAATGTCAGCCCCAGCAGGGCACATAAACCGTAGAAAAGGCTGCTGGCCGGTGGTTACCAGTGTCCTGTCCTCTTTCTTTGGGCAACTGTCCATTCTGTGCCCAAGTGCCTGTCATATTCTAGCCCTGCTTCACAAGTATCCTAGAGCTGTTCTCAACCTTCCTAATACTGGGACTCTTTAATACAGTTTCTCATGTTGCAGTGACCCCTAACCATAAAATCATTTTTGTCGCTACTTCATAACTATAATTTTGCTACTGTTATAAATAGTAACATAATTATCTGATATGGGACGTGTGGGGGGTCACGACCCACAGACTGAGAACCACTGACCTAAAGGATCATTTCCCTGCAGCTCACAATGTCTTTAGCATCTGTCTGGCTTGGACTAGAAAAAGAAGAGAAATAAGTCAAGCCTACCCTCTGTCCCCAAGGAGCTCTTGGACTATCGGGTAAGACAGGCTTGGGCCATGTACCAAGTACCCCGTGTTCTCCATCTGCTCAATATAGAGATGGGTGGAGGGCATGAAGCCAGAACAGGGAGAAGGAGTCAGCCAGCATTGTTGGCGTTGGGGGAAGAGGGGCACTTGACCTGGCTGTAATGAGTGAGGGGCATTCTAGCAGGCAGGCAAGTGCAAGAGCCCAGCTGGGAAGGGGATCTGTGCCCAGAAGGATGAGTTCAGAGGAGCCTTTCATTCCCAGATCCTTTCCCCCAGGAGTTCCTAGATGACAGGGACACAGTTTGGGGAACAGAGAGCCAGTGGACCCCACTGTCACTAGCTGAATGACCTTGATTAAGTCACCTAGCCTCCTAAAACCTCCGTTTTCCTTCTATAAAAAGGGAACAAGACTGTTTCTGGGCAGTCTACTGTGTGGTCAACAACTATCAAGGCGAAACTCTAACTTCTGTTCCTGTGTTGGGCTGTGGGGGTCCCTCCCCCTCAACAGCCTCCCTCCTTTGCCTGAGAGGTATCTTACCATCCTACAGGGCACTTGGTTTCGGTGCTGAGAGATAGCCAGGCCCAGGGTCAGCATGGCCAGGAGTAGCAGGATCTGGTGGCTCATGGCTCTACCTAGGGTGGAGAGGAAAGAGGAATGAGCAGGCTGCTACCCTCTCCGCTGCCAGCAGCACCCGCTTGGTTTCCCTTGAGAGTTCTAGGCTGAAAGCAGGAGGCATATGGGCCTTCGAAACTCAGAGGAGCCTGAAAAAAGTGGTGTCTTCGAACTTTAGAGGCTGAGGTAGGGGCCAGGGGTTGTGACTTTGGGGCCAAGCTTAGTCATTACCCAAGGGAAGCAAGACTTCTTAAAGCAGTGTACGACTTGTCTGCTTTGGGTTTACCTAAGGCCCACCCAAGGCCGTTGAGATGACTCAGGGCTAAAAGCCCTTGTTATCAAGTCTGATGGTGATCTTGGGACCCACATGGCGGAAGGTGAAAACAGACTTCTGGGATTTACTACCCTCTACACATGCACCCCCTCCCTTCACATAAGTAAAATATAACTTAAAAAATTACAAAGTTCAACCTGGTAAAAGAAAATTAGGAGTGCTAAAATTGGGTGCTCGAGAAGCAAAGGGACCCTAGGCAGGGGTGACTGGAGGGACACAGGTCTCAAACTCCATTTCCCCAGGCCCCAGAAAGGCTCCATCTCAGGTCCATGGGCCCCAAATGGAATGTATCACTCTCCTTCATTTTGACTTTTTCTTTGGTTGGAATGCTCAGACCTTGCCATTGTTCAGGGCTGGCCAGGGCACTGTCAGGAAGCCCCACCCAGCAGGCTGCCAGGCTTTCCTTTCACTGCAGGCTATGGTTACCATGGCCACAGTCCTACTGCAGTGTAAGCAACCAGGGTGGGGGCCCACGAGGACCCTCAGAGGCCTTTAACAGGGGGAGAATCTCTGTGAACTCAAGCCATGTGCAAGGAGACAGATCAGCCTATTCACTGAATTAATTAACGAATGAATGAATCCAATTACTCCCATACCGAATGACATCTCATATCTAGCTCTCTGCTGGGAAGTAGTGATGAGACAGTGGGCCGTAGAGGTCACAGCATGGACACCATGTGCTCACAAGGAGGGACCGGCCACAGGACTCAGAGCTCCCACATTTCCCCTAGGTGCCTGCTGTGTGACCTTATACAGGTCACATCTCTCTGGCCTCATTCGCAGAGGTAAATGGCAAGCATGCCAGGTTTTGTTGAGGACAAATGAGATATATATAGTCTCTGAAAGTGTCACAGCATTATTATACCTCCATAATCAAACCTCACAATTACTAACCCTTTTAACATTCACAAGGATTCAGTTCCACTTTCTTACATCTCTCAAACTGCAAAACCCAAACAAAACAAAAACCAAAGCTCAGTGGGGTTAAGCAATACACACACCTAAGGCAGACACAGCTAAGTGGCAGGCTTAGACTCCTAGCCTATGCCTTTCACCTCTACACTCGAAGGTCTCCCACACAGTGCGTGCTCAGGAAAGAATAAGAGCTGCCACTCTGAAGATGGCCTTGGGAGAGATTGATAGACCACCGGCAAGGAAGTTCAACTCAGTGTCTCCTCTGTCTTCCCCTCGCTCAGACAGGCAGCTTTCATCTCTCCTTCCTGGCTCCCCCAGGGCCCAGCTCTGCCTCACAACACTCTCCTTTCACTTCAGGCTGTGAGTTCACAGGAAATTTTGTTCTTTTGGTTCAAAAGCAGTCCCCACCTGTTTAACATTAGCATACTCAGAGGTAAATGAAAGCCCGTGGCCTTCACTTCAGGGGGGGGGAGATTGGGGGGGGGGGACTGGAGGCTGGGGGGGGGGGTGCTGAGAGCCTCCTCTCTGGGCCAGACCTTGTCTCCCACCTGGCTTCTCCATCATCCTCTCTCTCTCTCTGGGTCCTGATCACTTGTATTTCCTTTGGGTCTCTAGGTAGCTTTCATTGCCCCAAAATTTCCTTCTTTTGCTCCCCTTGGGGTTAAGTACCTCCCAACTTCATGGAGCTTGGCTTAGATGCCATGTCCTCCAGAAAGCCTTTTCTGGTTCCCCATGGCTGGTCTGTGTTCTTCAGACTCTCATGGTTGCTGTTTTGGACAGCCCAGTGTGGAGCACAGAGCACCCCCCACTATGCTTCCTCACCCCTTGAAAGAAAGTACCCCTGGGGACAGACCTCATGACACAGGACAGCCAGATGGTGCATCAGCATTCAAGTCTCTAATGAAGAATGCAGGTGAGGGGAGATTTCCCCACCCTGACTCTGTTTACTTCCTTATCTCACCAGGTTCAAAGCTGTCCA
The DNA here is from genome assembly GCA_033318265.1 of Phyllotis vaccarum. Taxonomy (NCBI): domain Eukaryota; kingdom Metazoa; phylum Chordata; class Mammalia; order Rodentia; family Cricetidae; genus Phyllotis; species Phyllotis vaccarum. Next base: position 20,353,790 of record JARWLC010000019.1, read on the forward strand.
CCTTCGCTACAACAGCCGACTCCACTTTCTATGTTCCTGCTTTCATCCAGTACCAGACAATCAGTCCCGTACATGGCAGCCAGTGACATTTCAAAATCACATGGCAGATCTTACAAGTCACTTTGGAATCTCCAGTAGCATCCAGGTTTCACACTCTATTCCATCAGCCTCTACCACCTCCTTCCCCTCAGCAAGCGCCTGTCACATCACTTTCAGCCTGCCTGGGGCTCTGCTTTGCTCCCTCTTTGCAGAATGTCAGGATGCGTCTTGCTCAGGCTCCAAGGCGGTGCATTTCCCCCACACCCATTTGCAGACCTATTTAGGTGCTCAGCAAAGTTCTCTCAAGGAACAAGTACTGAGTGAGGGCAGAAGTTCTGCTGCAGATAAGGTGGAGATGCCTAGGGGCTCTATTTCTCCCTCCCTCCTCCTGTTCTACCCAGCATGAGGTTTCCGCACATCTAGAAGGGACAGTCCCAATTGCACCACAGAATTATGGTATACAGAAGCCCCCTGCTGTGCCTTCTCCCTAGCATCTGAGGACTTCAGTCTCTCACAGAAAGGACCACGAGCATTGGATCTGGGCTCACAGTCAAGCCCCACCACTGGGTCCCCAGAGCATGTTCTTTACCTCTCTCACCTGGGTGACCCATCTGCCATCTGCAGCACGTGCTAGCCCCAGTCCACCACTGGTCACCCTTAACCATGGGGATGATCAGGGGGAGCACGGTTGGGAAAGTATCAGGATACCACAGGGTCCTTCCTTCCCAGTTGGTACAAGGAACAAGCACTAAGCATCCCGGATGAGGTGTGCTAGAACAGAGGTCTCGGCTCCACAGGCAAGTGGCTGGATTCTGACATGGAGAAGTATGCGCTTGTGTGTGTGTCTCTATGTGTGACACAGAGAGGACAGACAGATACAAGAGGGGCGATCCTGTAATCAAAATAAGACTGTCCCCACTGTTCAAGGAGGGTACACGTTTTTCTAAGTACTTGACTCATCTAAGGTCTTTTAAATTCTCACAACCACAAAGTGAGGTAGTTACTATAGCTCTTATTTACAGACCAGAAGACTGGGGCTCAGGAAGGTGAAGTTCCTGATCCCTGGCCCCTAGTGTGCTGGTTCTGGGACACTCATGCAGATCTGTAGACCCTTAGTGCTGCGTGGTCTCTGGCTATGCAGACCCCATGGGACCCCTAGAGGACTCTCTCCCAGAACTAAGAGAAATGACTTACCCAAAGTCACTTGGACAGTAAATAGAGTCGGGATCAGAATCCAGCCCCTCTGTCTCCAAAGCTTTTGCCAAGACTTCCCTCCTAAGTTGCCCAGGAGCACAGTGGGCGGTAGTGCTCTCAGCGTGCTCTGACGTACTGGCGAAGGAGGACTGGGAGAGCACTGAAGGCTCACAGGGCAGTGAATCACTAGGGCAGCCCGTTCTGGAGACATCCCACATCTCGAGGGAATCAGACCTTAACCCAAAGGAATGTGGTTTTGATGCGGAACGTCGGGTTGGAGGTGGAGCAGGGGTCCCTCCCATCTATCACCCATAAAGGTCAGTTTCAAGTCTCTCCAAAGAGAGCTGGGGTATCATCTCCAAAGGCAACAGCAGTAGTGTGGAAACTCCATGTCCGCCTCAGGGAGATCTGAATTCAAACCCTAGTCTGCTTGCTTGTGTGCTCCTAGGCACATCCAGGACTTCTGGCCTCTATTTTTCCAGCTGTCAAATGGGAACACCCAGGGGAGATCGACTAAGACCTGGGGACCGAGGAAAGATCCAGCCCCAGCTCCCGAGGCACTGCCGCCGCTGCTCCTACCTGGCTCAGCGCCGCCGCCGCCCGGCTCCTTGGCACATCGCGCAGCCCGCGGGGTCCAGCCCGCCGAGGCCCGGCCGCTGCAGCGCCGCTCCAGCCGGCCGCGAGGGGGCGGCGCCCGCCCTTTAAATAGCACTCTCCGCCCGGCCACGCCCCCCTGGGGACTCCGAGCCGTGGGGTCCTAACGCCGCCCTTCCAGCTGTGAGACATCTGGCAACCGAGCATCCATCATCATCTCCGCCCTGGAGTTGCTGGGCCCAGGCTAACGCGGCCGGAGGGAGAAGGATCACGAAGGAAGCTAGGCCGGGGCAGCCGCACGTGCAGCCTTGGGCCCGCGAGGCCTGGGGTGCAGGGAGTCACAGGTCCGCGGAGGAAATCCTGGCGCCGCTGCACCCGGGCTGAGGCCACCCAGAGGTGACTGATCACGGAAGGAAGTGACCCTTCTTTGGCCTGGGACGGCCTGGGGGGGGAGGGGGGAGGAAGGGTCCCTGAATCTCTGCTATTCTGTCTTCAGATCATCTCCAAACCTGTCCTCAGCTAACTGATGGAGAAACTGAGGGTAGGCGTTAGGGACAGGCTATGACTGAAAATATATTTAAAAACCAATTGGCCAGCTCTACTCAGCTTCCCATGTATAGTTGCAAAACCTGAGGCCCGGGAAGGTTAAATTTCACATCGAGAGTCTCACGACTTACCCAAAGCGGCTCCTTTTTCAGAATACTTGGCCTTTCTCGGTCCTTGGCACCGTGTGACTGGAAAGACAGGCGTCCTGGGAGAAGAGTGTTACCACTGTCCTCCAGGCCTGCTTCTTCAACCACAATGTTCTCCCTCATGGTCACAGCGCTGGGAGAAGGGCCATCCACCCCATGAACGTGGGCAACACCAAGCTTTGCAGTGAGCAAGAGGACAGCTGGGCTGAGAGCTGGGCCTTTGCTTCCCATCTAGTCCACCGTGGGATGGACCTGAGCAGAGGGGACAACCCAGAGAAGACAGTCCCTGGTGGCCAGTGCCCAGGGCCTGAGGCCTGTTGCTATGAGGAGTGATGTCCGTTGGGATTGCAGGTGAGGGATGCAGCAAGGTCAGAGTAGGCAAGCTCCCTGCTTGCCCCCAGCCATTTCAGGAGCTTCCAGAGTACTATCTATTAAGCCCGGATTTCAGTTTCCCTCTGCAAAGTGAGAATGACAAGAGCTGCTTTTGGATGTGGTGATGGGAAAGATGAAATGAATGTAGGCTGGGGCCTGCACCCCAGGGGCTTTAGAGAATGCTCCATCTGCAAGCATTAATTAGGTGGACACCTTTTACAGATTCATGTATCAAGGAAGGGGCTTTGTGGCGGCTCTGCAGCATGAGCCGAACAGGAACAAAAAAATCCAGGCAGGCTGGGGCTCTCCCTATCTACTCTCCCATTAGATGCTGTCTTACTCTATTGGCATGGTCCTAGAGCTTGGCCTAAGGTGGGGGCGGGGCGGGGCTGGTGTCACAGCGACAGGATGAGAGGCCTGCTTCCCTAGTGTCCCCCAGAAGCTGCTGCGGTTGTAGTTAGGAAGCACATGGGGTTCTGTCTTATCTTATTCAGTGCCTGGATGGGGCCCCCAAGAGACAGGAGATAGGGGCATTCCCATCACTACAGAGGTCTCCTAGGCCTGAGGACCAAGCTGGAACGCCTCGGTCTCTGACTCCTGCATCTCTTCCCTTGAGCTGTCATACTGTGTGATGTGGGGAAAGTGGCTTGTTACTCTGACCTCTACTTGATTCTACAGAGGAAGACAAATTGGAAGACAGCATAAAACAGCCTTGGTTAAGAACCCAGTGAAGAGCCTGGCCCTCTTCCTCGGTGGGCCCTGGGAGGCCGGGAAATAAAATTGTTCAGCATCCTCTCTTGTGGGCAAATGTGAGGCTGAGGAAGGAGAATAAGGAGTGTGACTGGTTCAGAGATGTAAAGGGCCTCAGGGATGAGAGGCAGGGGTGCTTTCTTCTAAAGCCTGTTGAGACTGGCTTTCCATCTATTTCCATCCAGGACTGCTGGACTATCCCCCCCCCCCAAAAAAAAAAATAACTGGGTGTTTTCAGCATGATCCTCAGGTGGCAGGTCAGACATCAGCTTTGGTGATTTTATGAAAATGCTCCCATCTAGACAGTGGACCCATCTTTTCCTGGGTCCTTATTGCTCATGCTCTGAGAGAGTGGCTCTCAGACACTAAATCTTGCTCAAGGCTTCTTGGGAGGATTTTGCTCAGGCAGGCTGACACTTGAGGACACATGTAGGAGCCAATGCTGTACATTGTGTGACTCTGAGCAGGTTGCTAACCCTCTGACTTCCTGTTCTCGTCTAAGCTAAAATTAATATTCTATCCTATAGAATGGAATAAGAAGGATCGTGACAACATGGGTCCCTATTTAGCTGCCATTGCTCTTTTCTGAACACCTACTCTTGGCCAGTCCTCCTTATTTGGTAACCAGAGTAAAGATGGCCACAAACAGCTTTCCAGTTAGGTGTCTTTAGTCTCATTTACTGGTAAATGAGGCTCAGAGAGGTTAAGAAACTGTCTCAAGTCACACAGCTTGTGGGGTCAGCAATTAATCACAGGTTTCCTTCCTGCACCAGAGTCTAGCACTCAGCTTCGGCTGTCTTCATTCTGTGCCCCTGCCTAGCACCCATGTGGGCTCCTGGGAGCCAGGGAGTTCCCCATCAGCTGATATTAGGGCCCTGGCTGCTGGAGCAGAACCCTGGCTTCCCCAGTTCTTCCCCATTTAGTTTCCTTTAACACAGAGGGCACTAATCATGCTTGCTGAGGGTCATGGCTCTGACTATGCCTCTTGGAGAGCCGATAAGAAAGTACAGTCATCACAGCTAGGTATCAAATGTACCAGAGAATGGAGTTTGAAGCCAAAAGCCGATGCTGGAGGCCAGGGAAACAAGCCCACATAGGGACGAGGTATGTCATTTGTCATAGGGAATGGATGGCTTTAGTGGAGGAAAGAGAGCTGTGGAATGAGTCCAGGGGCCTGGTCATCAGGGCCCCTTTTACAAACAGGCTCAGGGATTCTGCCTTTAACCATACAGTGGGAAGAGCCGGTCATCTTGAAGCCCACAGACCATTGAGCCTGGCTGACCCCTGAGGACTTCTGTTCTTAGTAGAACTTGTGGCAGCCAGAGTCATCCACATAGGAATTAGTGAGGCCTGGTTTCCCTCCACCATCACTCATGGGCCTCCAGGTTCTGAGTCTATTCAGTGAGCACCTCCCGGCAGTGAGCTCCTTGACTGAGCCCCACCCCCACCCCCGCAGGCTCCCAGGCCCCCAGGGAGTGGCAAGGTGCCAAGAGAAAACTTTTAAGACAAACATGAAACTACAAGCATCTTCACAGCATGTCTGTGCTGAGCCATGGACCGTGAAACCACAATACTGCGGCGGGGGACTGCTGGGAACTGGGAGTTGGGGGGGACGACACCCAGCTCACAGGTTTCCCGGTTAACCATTTGAAGGTCAGATCCCATGGGACTTTGCTCCATCATAAGGGTGATATAGCATGACTTTATCCATGGTCCACGAGGCAGCATACATCAGCTCAACATCTTCATTGTAGACTCAAGATCATCTTCTGTAGAAGGGAGCCCAGTGTCAGGGGTGGTGATGGCACTAGATGAAGAAATGAGTTGGTCTAGCTGGTGGTGTCATCTTCCTCATGGGAAAGCCTGAGTTTTCTGAGTTCCAACATAGAGGAAGGACCTGGGGGAGGGGTCTGATTTGGGGGGAGCTGTAATGGGGAGACCTTGCCCTTCGGGTTCCATGCACCCAGCAGCTGGGAGAGGGTCGGACAAGGCTCTCACAGTGGGTATCTTTTCCTGGAAGTTCCCTGAGGCCCCTTCCCAAGACGGAGGTTCCCAAGATGGCAGGCTCCTAGTTGGGATGTTTGTAGTAGTTTCCAGACTCCATCTTCCTTCAGAGGCCTAGAAGTCTCCCACACTTGGCAGAGATTCTGGAATCTGGCTCCCACAAGCCAGACTGATCACCACAGGTAGGGGTCACCTTCCCACACGTCAGAGATCGCTATCTGCCTCCTCTCCTAGGTCAGTAAGGCAAGAACACAGCCTGTGGCCATATGGGGAGAGTTCAATTCTCTCAACCCAGCCTGATTTCTTTGACATGCTTCACATTGAATGTGGGGCCCACGGGCTCACACAGCAACCCCTTCAGAGATAATAGAGTCTTGCTCCCATTCTTCATAAACATGAGAGTTCTTAGACCCATTAAAGTAGATTGCTGCCCCCCACCACCGCAGGAAGTCTAGTTCAGCAGGCTGGAGTGGGCCCCAGAATCTGTACCTCCAGTGAAGCCTAATGATGTTGAAGCTGGTGACCCATGGACCCCCTCCTGAGAGGCACCTAGGCTAGGATGGGTCTGGGCATGGAGCTGCGTGGTAGAAGGACAATGGGGAGATACTGTGAGTGCCTTACCCCTTATTCTTACAATTCTTACAGCCATGAGGCTGGAGAGGTGGCTCAGTGGTTAAAAGCACTGGCTGCTCTTCCAGAGGACCCGGGTCCAGTTTCCAGCACCCACATGGCAGCTCACAACTCTATGTAGCTCTAAGATCTGACAGCCTCATACAGACATACATGCAGGACAAACATCAATTCCCATAAAAGAAACAATTCTTGCAGCCAGGCAGCCTTCACCTGTGAAGCAGAGGTAACACAAGGAAGAGGAAGGGGTACAAGCCCTTCTTACAGGGTCTCTAGACCTCCTTGCCAGGGATGGTTTCAAGCTGGGGAGGGAAGGATAGGCCAGGAAGCTTTTGAGTTATAGTCCAGACAAGCTCTACTACACCCAATGAAGCAGGTTTTAAAATCATCGTCATCATCTCCATTCTGCTGGTGACACATGCTGGTGGAAAGTGACCCAGCTCAAGACTCGGGAGTTAGCAAGCAAATTCAGCTTCTTGTACTGCATCACTGGTCCCCTAACCCCATGGCAGTCCTTAATATGTCAATAAGAGCCACACATTTATCCCACCAGCACTGTGTCAGCAAACAATAGCCATACTGTGTGCCTTCCATACACAGCCACAGAGAGAACCAGGGACCCCAGCAGCACATCGATAGAAACAAAGTGTGTCACCTTACACAAAATGTCACATAGGCATCCAGTATGACCACCTCTCAAGCTCATAGGGATGCCCCTGAAAAGCCATCACATGGAAAGTGCTTGCTGATCAAGGATGAGGGCGTGAGTTTGAATCCCAAGAACCAGAGTTGAGTGTGGTGGCATATGCTTCTAATCCCACTGTTGGGCTGGGCTGGGGCAGCCTAAGAGATAGGTTAATCCCTGGAGCTCACTGGCTGGCTTGTCTAGATGAATCAGTGAGCTCCAAGCTCAGTAAGAGACCTTGTCTCAAAAATGAATACATAAATAAGGTATGGAGTGACTGACGAAGCCACCCAATTTTGACCTTTGGCCCCCACATGCACATGTAAGCATGTGTGTGCTCCTACACAAACATGTATACACATATACATCAAATACACACAGAGAAGTCACATAGTCACTACACAAAGACACACACACCCTGTGGAAATCCAACACAAGCATACACAACTTGTGCAGCACACATCACAAACATACACTGAACACACATAATGCATGCTCATACACTAGATATAGAATGAAAACAGTGGTTCACATCTTATGTGTACAGAGGGACAAAATGCCCCAGCTCCCCAAACCCCTGTGGATTGTATACCAGAGATGTGAAGAAAAACCTTTTTCTGCATGTACAGACATGCACATACTTAGACACACAGGCACACTGTATGCATAATTCATAGGAACTGGACTGCCATCTGCAGGACCCACAAGCAGATGATTTCCTGTGTTAGATCACACATGAACCAAGTACCTTTTACTAGGGCTAATTCTTGGGGTTCAAAAAGGAGGGGAAAAGACATGTTTTGGCATCAGACTGCAACAGCTTTGGGGAATTCCCTGGTTAATCCAGATACAAGGAGGTTGGACTGCATTGATGGATGCTTGACCTCCCAAAGCCATTCCTTTCCAGATCTGGAAGCTTTGACATGGTCATTGGGCCTGCAGGACTTCTGGTCTCCAGCCTCTTCTAGGCTATGTCACTGCTCTGTGTACTGTACGTCAGGCTGGCACAATACCAGGGCTTGAGGTCTCAACTCCATTTCCCAGGACAAACTTGACCATGTCCAAGTGGGTCTCACAGGTCTGCCCAGCCTCCTGGCAGTCTGGCTGTGCTGCCTGCTGGCAGACATAGGTCCTAAGGGAGGAACATTCTAGACCGCTGTTCTCCCTGTGTATTTTTCCACCCGTAGGGACAGAGCCCTCCTTCCCAGCTCCTTCCTAGCCAAACCTAGAAGAGAACTGACAGCTCTCCTGTCTCCCTGCTTCCCCTGATGCCTCCAAATCCCTCAGTGCCTTCATGCCAGTGCCACCATGTATGGACTCTTCAGTTCCCTAGCCGCTGGCCTGCATCCTTGCCTGTGACCTCTCTTATTTCCCCTCCCCCCCGTACCTGGAATCTTTCCCCAGGACAGCTTTCTAGTTCAGGGTCCCCTTTCATGTTCCTATGTCCCTGGGACAGCCAGGGACCAGGCCGCCCCTCTGTGTGAAGACTTAGGATGGATCGCACCACCCTCCCATTTTCCTGTCTCTTAGACTTCTCATGCCACCTTCCAAATCACACACACACACACATCCTCCTCTGACCTCTCTCTCCTTCCTGTTCTCTCTAGCCTGCCCAGTTATCACCACCAAAAGCCCTTTCCAGTGCCCCCTCTCTCTTTCCTCTCCAGCTCCCCCCTCTCTGATTCCCTCCTCCCCACCTCCTCTCTCTAATGGAAAATTCCAGAGGCAAGAGCTGGAGGAACTTTCCAGTGAACTCCATGCTGACTGCAAAAGTGGCCCAAAGGGGTGCCTTGTATCTGTATTTCTTGGTCTCAGGAGCCAGGAAAGGGCACTGTGGGAGAGAGAAGATACACCACGGAGGCTGCTGTTGCACACAGGGACAGAAGCCTAAAGCATCCTGGGTCTCTGGCCTTTCCTCTTGCTCTCCCACAGCCTGACACTAACACTATTGGCTTGACCTTGACTTCTGTCACCATGAAGACATCTGGTCATGGTGTAGTCTTAACTGGTTCCTCCTTTGCCTTCATCCCACCTTGTGCCCCCCCCCCCCCCTCTCTCTCTCTCTCTCTCTCTCTCTCTCTCTCTCTCTGTGTGTGTGTGTGTGTGTGTGTGTGTTGGGTGAGGGGACACTCTGGGTAGGCGAGGGCTGTCTGTGTCACTCCAGGAAGTTGCCAGGTGGCTTTGGAGTCAAGGTTTAGTTCTGCCATGGGGTGGCTGAGTGACCCTCAACCCAGCTTGAATGCCTTCATCTAAAACATGACCCCTGCTTACCTCATGGGACTATGGAGAGAAGATGGAGTTCCACACACCCCTTCCACGTTAGTTCCTCTGCTTGGTGGCATGAAAGACTATCCCTGAGTACCTCACAGTGTGCCCAGTCCAGGAGAATGCCAAACCTTTAAGGCCTTAGGGCTGGGAGAATGGCCAAGTCAGTAACATGCAATCACAAAGCCCTGTGTTCTGATCCCTGGTGCCCCCATACAAAGATGGACATGGTGCTGGGCACCTCCAATCCTAGCAATGGGAGCCTGCGACTTGGGCTCATCAGCCAGCCAGTCTAGCCTAATCAATCAACTCGGAGTACAGTGAGAGACCCTGTCTCAATAGCTAAAGGTAGAGAGTGACCCAAGAAGACATCAGCAACAACCTCTGGCCACACACACACACACACACACACACACACACACACACACACACACACACACACACAGAGAGAGAGAGAGAGAGAGAGAGAGAGAGAGAGAGAGAGAGAGAGAGAGAGAGAGTTGCTGGGTCTTTGGCTAGTCCTGCTGAGGCTGAGGCCAGGCACGTGGCCCACAGGGTAGTTGGTGACCAGCTGGTGTTGACAGGCTGAAGAGGCTCTGGCTAGCACTGACGTGGGCAAGAGTCTGCAGAGCTTGGCTGTGTGGTGATTGGTGGTAGTTTCTTTTAGGGTACCCAAAGATCTTCAAAAGCTCCCTATTTCTCAGGGGGCCCACTGGGAAGCCGGATCTTCCTTTAGAGCAGACACACAGGAAGACAGGGTGGGAGAATGGTTCTCACCTGGTGCCATCTCCCCTTCACTCCAAGCATGACAATCCCCAAAGGTTTAGGTGAATATGGTGATGCTCTCAAGCTAGAAGCACCTGCGCCTGACTCAGGACTCTGGACATCTCCAGGGCTTATTGGCAGGAATTCTTTTTACCATTTATACCATTTAGTTGGAATTAGCTGACTAAGAGATGCAAGAATCACAAAGACGGAGGACTGGCAGGCAGGAGAGGACGGGGCTATGGGCAAGAATGTTTTGATGAAGATTCATGGCCATCAGCAGTGGGGCTAAATAGAAAAATGATACACATATGAAGTCTGAATGCAAACACATTGGAATGGGATGGAGGCAAGAGGGCTGAGGGAGGCCACTGTCCTTACAACTGGACTTTTGAGGTTAGGACAATGGAAAAATCCAGATGGGAGATGCCGGGGCTCCATCCTAGCACTGCCAAAAACTAAAGGGTGGTGGAGTCCACTGTGGTGGGTTGGCCGGGTGGCTGGCTGGTGAGCAGTGGAGAGAAGGAGGTCATGGAAAGAGGACAGGCACACCACCAGTCTGGCTAGACCATGCACAGTCCGAAGACCTGAGACTCCCCAAGGAGGTGTCTGGAGTCTGGAGCCCAGAAAGAAGGTCAAAGCCATCAGTGGTAGGGCCTGCCACTGAGTGCTTTGTGAATAGGATAGGCTGGCCTGCCTCGTAGGAGAGGGTACAATAAGCCACCTGAGCCAGGGAAAGTGTTCAAAGTGAGTCATTTGGTAGGAAGTGTGACTATTAGAAGCCAAATAAACCCTTTGATATGTGCCTCTTGGTGCCTCAAGGCCTTCTAAGTGGTGACAGGACATTTGCAATCTCTCATTGCCCTTCAGTGGGCAGGTGGAGTCCCCAGGCAAGTTGCTACAGTCCAGTGAGCCGCTCTCTTCAGGCAGGACAACCAAGCAGGGAGCCTGTAGCTGAAAAAGCCCATTTGTTTCTGGAATGCCTTGCCTGCCCCCTAGTGGATATCTTGAGACCCATCCCTCTGAAACTGGAGCCTTGAACAGGCTGTGTGAGAGAGCCAGGATTGACTTAGGAACCTTGGCTTCTCATTAGGGAGCTGCTGGCCCTCTCTCAAGGCTAGCCAGAGATTATGTGTAGCAGATGCCCAATACTTATGTCCTTGCCCTGCCACATTTAACAGCCTCCCCTAGAATATGTAGCTTCTTTTTGAGTAGTGTTCCACACACATTAGCATCCTTAAATTGATGTTCATCTGACCACCGTAGCCGCCTGGACCTCTTCTGAGCCACTAGGTTTCTTCTCTATTGACCAGACACCAGAGTCACAAAAGCAAAGTGTAGACCCAGCACTACTCATAAAGAGGTATACACAGATAATAGGTTGCTGTAGCCAGGATGGCTGAGTATGAGGGGCCAGGAGAAGCATAGCTCTCGGGAGGGAGGAAAGGCTTCAGGGAAGGCTTCCTGTAGGAAGTGGCAGAGTAGAGACTTGGAAAAAGAGGGGGAATCTGTCAGGAGGGGTGGAAGCCATGGTCTGGGAAGGAACACCCAGGCTGGCACAGGGCTGGAGGCACTGAGAGGTTGTGAGCAGAGGCTGGGCAAGGCCAGCTGACATGCTGCAGAGCCTAAACCACTGGGCCCCGGATGAGTGTTAGTCCAAGCATCCAAGGAAGAACTGTCATAAGAAGGCTTTGGGCTTAGCTTGGTCACTTGTGCATTCACTAATTCAGTTCCTATGAATTGCTTCTACACAGGTATTAGGCTAAAGGAATGAGCTGGATAAGGTTGCTGCCCCAGTGATGGCAGCCATAGCAACATTCAGCGCATGCATTCAGAGGAGGGTTGGGGAGGAGAAAGGGGCTTTGGGGGTGGGTTTTGACGGGTGTGTAGGGTTTACTGGGTGTTGGAAAGGTCATTTAGGTAGACAGCAGCAGGAGCAAAGCTGTGGTGTCTTGAGGAGTCTGGGGAAGAGTGGAGTGTGTGCCACAGCAAATGAGCTGGCAGTTCTGGGAGCCTGTGGTGAGGCAGATGGGTGCAGAGTCTGGGGGTTCTGGGAGCCTATGATGGAGCAGGTGGGTGCAGGGTCTGGGGGTTCCAGAAGTCTTTGGTGGGCCGGTGGGAGCAGGGTCTGGCTGCCAAAATAAAGCCTTTGTAGTTTTCCAAGTCTTGCACCCCAAATTGTGCCCAGTTGCAGGATGAGGAACTAAGTGCTTCCAATCATCTGACCCTACCAGTCCCCCCAAATGTGTCCCCATTTCCTAGTGAGGCCCTTCATTGGGAACCCACTGCAAAGGATGGGAGGCTAGCCCAGGCTGATGGGACAAAGGGGCCTCTTAGTCACCAGCTGAAAGCCAACACAGGACCTAGGCACAGGCTTCACCTGAGCATGTGTGTGAGCATGTGCAGACGCTTGGCTGGCTCCTCTCCAGAGCCTCAGTGCCCAGTTCTGAAGGCCTCTCAGCTCTGTAGAGAGCCATGATCCTTGAGGCAACTCCTTAGAAAGATATTAGGGACCGTGTTAATTTTTCTGGGGTCCTCTGGTAGTGTCTGTCACCACCTCAGGAGGCAAAGGTCAGGGAGGGGGTACTACCTGACCCCAAACTCTCTTTCCATTTTCTGGTCCATAAAATGGGAAGGCAGCATGAAGGACATAGGGAAGGGGTAGAGACCACTCCCAAATCTGGATGACAGCAAAGGGTATGTCAGGGTACCTTGAAGGGGACCCTCCCATGCCTACTTGTGCTTTGTGGGCCCATTTGGGGCCAGAGTTCCCCAAGCTCCCAGATTCCCTCAGCGGAGTCTGTGTAGGAGCCTGAGAACCACCACCTGGGCCAGCAGTGGGGACATCTCCTTGGTCACCAGCTAGCTGGCTGCTCTCCTGTACTGCTCACACACAAAAGCCCACAGTTAAAGCCAGCAACACCAGACATGACACGTACATGGATATGCACAGTTACATGTTATAGGACATACAAATATGAACTGCATGGTGCTCACTGAAGGGCCTGTACAGACACACAGATACAACATGCATGCTGAAGCCATGTTCACAGGCCATCAGGCCCACATATACAATAACATATGTGCATAGACACAGAGCTTTACAGACAGCGCTTGTGTGACACACAGTGCTCACTGTGGCCCACATGCCAGGGACCCTTGAGCTCTGGTGTCTACATAAATAAATGGGTCAGCATATACTCGGGTACACTCTGAGTCACATCTATCCCACATGCCATTTGTTTGGCTTAGCTCCCTGTCTCCCTCTGATCTCACAAGAGCCCCAAGGCAGTAAAGGCATGTGGTTCTTGTAGCGCATGGGAGACTGAAGCTCAGAGACCTGTGTGATAGCTGAAGCTACACAGCTCACAGAGGGGATGCTGAAGCCTGGGTGAAGGCTAATTTCCTTGTGTTTGTCCATCATGTGTATTAGTCAGGACACTCACAGCTCACACACATCCGAGCATTCAGAGGGGCCTCACTGACTAAACCAATCACTCATGGCCCAGATGCAGACACAGATAAAGGTTTCAGATAAGAGCCACCGGCCTAAGGAAGGCCATGCAGACCATCAGAGAAAACAGATCACAGCCATGTGTCACCAATGTATAGGAGGACTTTTCTACTCAGCATGGATGACTGGGTGGCACAAAATGTCTCCACGATCCTTGCTTTAAAAGATAGAGAAAGTTATGCAGGTAGGGAAGGCCGGGTAGAGGGAATGGACACAGTGGCCCCAGACAGGTTTTCCCAGAAACCCCAGGATTAAGCTCTGCAGCCCCTCCTCCCAAGGGATCTTTTAAAGGAGAGTTTGTCTAGTGGTTTATCCTGCAGCCCCTACCTCCCCACCCCCTCCCCCTGCTCCAGGCCTCTTCCCACAGTGGGGAAATGAGTTACACGTGTGCTCGATTCTCTGGCTCTGAAATCACCCGCAGGGATTTGGGGAGCATTCTTTGATGTGCTGTAATTTAATGAGCTGGATTTTTTCTTTCTCCTTCTGAATGATAGAGCTTTCATTTTCCTGACAGCCAAGGAATTTGAAGCCCCACTCCCTAGACCTCAAACACATCCCCTCCCCTGAGATTCTGGGGGCACATACTGGACTCTCAGCACAGTGCTCCCAGCTGCTGAAGTTGTGGGCTGGTTTAATTAGGCGGGGGGGGCGGGGGGTAAGGCAAGGTTGGGAGCGTCCTGTAGGCCCAAGGTTATACTCTAAGCACCTTGAGAATCTTCTTAGGGAGGATAACACACAGGGTGTGTGTGCTGTGATGGGAAGGAGATGGTACTGTCCTAGCCTGTGGAGCCCTCACCTGCCTGGCCTTCACTTTTCCCAGAAGAGCTGTGCCTCATGGAGCAAGTGCCCTTTTCACTCTGGGCTCTTAGCCATGTGGTGGGGACAGGGCCCTCCTTAGGAACCAGGGCCTTGGAAACTGAGTTTTCTGCATCAAAATGGCTTGTCCAACACAGCAAGGAACTTCAGGATGGAAGAAAGTATTCTATTTTTATTGCTTCCCTAGGGGTAGGTAAGGACACATGGCGGGTCACTAGGGAAGACACCAGCTCATGTCATTCATGAGTGACAGATCACCAGGGAGCTGATCAGGCATTCCTTGAAGCAACTGGTAGGGCACCTTGGCTGCTTTGAGTCTGCCCACTGACTTCCTATCAGGGACCTGGCCCAGCTTCTTCTGACCTCCTGGGCTCAGCCAGACCCTGGCGCGCTTTGGCAAAGCCAGTCCGGATTTCTTGGTTTATGCGGTCCTGCCATGGGTCTCTGAGGAGAGCAGAGAGATGAGAATCATAAAAACTGCAGGAACAATAGTGATGGGTGGCTGAGGCTTTTAAAGGTGGCAGGCAGACTTGCCTTCCATTCTTGTGTCTACTGACATCCAGCAGCCTGCCCCGGCACACCGGGCACACCAGGCACACTGAGCACACCGGGCACACTGGGCACACCAGGCACACTGAGTACACCAGGCACACTGGGCACACCAGGCACACTGAGTACACCAGGCACACTGGGCACACCGGGCACACTGAGTACACCAGGCACACTGGGCACACCGGGCACACTGAGTACACCAGGCACACTGGGCACACCGGGCACACCAGGCACACTGAGTACACCAGGCACACTGAGCACACCGGGCACACTGGGCACACCGGGCACACCAGGCACACTGGGCACACTGAGTACACCGGGCACACCAGGCACACTGGGCACACTGAGTACACCGGGCACACTGGGCACACCAGGCACACTGAGTACACCAGGCACACTGAACACACCGGGCACACTGAGCACACCGGGCACACCAGGCACACTGGGCACACTGAGTACACCGGGCACACCAGGCACACTGGGCACACTGGGCACACCGGGCACACTGAGTACACCAGGCACATTGGGCACACCAGACACACTGGGCACACCGGGCACACTGGGCACACCGGGCACACTGAGTACACCGGGCACATTGGGCACACCAGGCACACTGAGTACACCAGGCACACTGAGCACACCAGGCACACTGGGCACACCGGGCACACTGAGTACACCAGGCACACTGGGCACACCAGGCACACTGGGCACACCGGGCACACCGGGCACACCGGGCACACCGAGCACACTGAGCACACCGGGCACACTGAGCACACCGGGCACACTAAGCACACCGAGCACACTGAGCACACCGGGCACACTGGGCACACTGAGCACACCGGGCACACTGAGCACACCGGGCACACTGAGCACACCGGGCACACTGGGCACACTGAGCACACTGAGCACACTGAGCACACCGGGCACACCGGGCACACTGGGCACACCAGGCACACTGAGCACACTGAGCACACTGAGCACACCGGGCACACTGGGCACACTGAGCACACCGGGCACACTGGCTTGATGTTCCCCACCTTTGCATTGTGGGAGAAATGCTCAAACATGTGATGTCATCTCCACAGCCACACAGTGACTCCTCCCCTGTCTGTGCCCTACTTGGGATATGACTCTGGGATAACTAGGGTGAGGGGTTCCCTGGACAACCCCCCCCCCCCCCATACACATTCACTTTCTCATGCTCTGCCCACAGTGCCTGGAGCTGGTCAACTCGGGGAATTGTTTTGATCAAGAAAATGAAGCAGACATCTGAGGAACAGTCAAGACTTCACAGCAATCCACGGGGGACATTTGTTGACATTGTAGGGGTAAAACTCAAGGCTTCACAAATGTTAAGTAAGCATTCTACCACTGAACCACACTCCCTGTCCTCAGGGACACTTTTGAGGATGTTCAGCAAGGGCAGAGGGAAGAGATAGGGAGCTGTGTGGGTATCTCCCTGAGGTGAAATGGGGGGGGGGGCAGGACTCCCTGAATTCTGCTGCCCTGCTCAGTAGCTTTGCCACCACATAGGCAACATAGCGCTTCTGTCCCAGATCTCTGCCTTTTGACGAAATGAGTGTATGTAAGCAGATGCTTTGTGCGTTCCTGAGTGCCTGCATGTATGGTTGAAGAGCATGTGTGTATGCATATGTGTGTGTGCGCAAGTGTGTGTGCATGTGCCTATGTGTATGTGTGTGTGCAAGTGTGTGTGCGTGTGCCTGTGTGTATGTGTGTGCAGAGCTCTGCCAGCTCACAAGCAAGCTCCTCCAAGCACAGACCTGCCTGCCTGTCTGAGGTTGAGCATAGACCCTCCCTACCTGCTTGAGGTTCTGAGTCAGGTGATGCTCCTTGCAGCTAATCTCTGTTTTCCCCCCTCCTTGAGCCAGAAAAAGAAAAATATTTCTGGCACTTTCTAAAGTATCCGCCGAGGGAGCTCTGCTTGATAAATGCTGGCCAAGCCTGCAGGTCCCCAGTCCTGGAACAGGGTAGCCAAGGGCAGGCAGGGCTTCCCTGAAGTGTGGACCTGGGCATAGCCTGGCTGGGGACTCAGTAGGAGGTGACTGGGCTTCATCAGACTATGACCCAGAATAGGTGCATAGCGGGAGCTTGTGAGCTGAGGCCTGAAGTACAGGAAGGAGCAGGCTTCTGGGGGTGTGGCTCAACAGAGGAGCAGGTTCCTAGTTCAGTCCTAGTAGTAATAATAATGATAATAATAATAAAATATGAAACACTTAGCAACCAAAATAAATAAGTTAGTAAGTAGGTAGTAAATCATTAATTTAAGAACGACAGGGCAATCTTAAGCCATAGAAAATCAGAAGAGAAGGCCCTGGGGAGGGGAGACTTGAAGTATGCTTTAGGAGGCAGCTCAGAAGCCCAGGAGCAGGTGTCCAGCTTCAGGAAACAGCAGAGCAGGAGCTGAGTAGGGCAGACCCAGAAGTGGCTAAGAGCAACTAATTAGACCAGTGGTCTCAACCTTCCTAACGCTGAGACCCTTTAATAGGGTCCTTCATGCTGTGGTGATCCCCAACTATACAAATATTTCATTGCTGCTTCATAACTAAATTTGCCGCTGTTGTGGATTATCATGTAAATATCTGATATGCAGCCCCTAGTGGGTTGCAACCCACAGGTTGAGAACATCTGAGTTAGAGGCTCTGATCAATGGAGAAATTTAACACAGTGCTCAGTACATTCCCCGATTAAGCTCGCCTGATGGACTGAACCCCTTGGCCATCATGGTCCCAGATCCCTCTGTTCTTTAGTAGCACTGTGCCTGCTGCCTTTGCCTGTGGGGGCTCTTTTGCAGTCAGGGGAGTAAGGGACAGCCTGGTAGAGAAAATTGCTACTGCTCCCCTGGCCCTCAGAGAAGGACATAATGCCCCCAAGGATGCAGGGCAGAGGGCATGCTATCAGAAGCTCTTTCTCTGAAGAATCTCCCTCATGAAGCCTTTTGACGTCCTTCTAATCTGAGTCATGTGACTATGGCGGCAAGGACACAGCTGGTCAGCTCAGAATAGAAAGACCCTTGGTGCTGGGTGTGCATGGCATGCCCCTGTGTGCTGTTCCTGCAGATGACCTGTTTATGTAGATTTTGTGGGGATACAGGAAGCTCTCATGCACTCCAGTGGAGCATCCTGGGACCCCCCTCCCCCACCAACTGCATCCCAAACAACCTGGCTGAAGAGGTTATGGAGCAGACACAGCAACCATCCAGCATTGCAGATAATGCTTAGTTAGCATGGGGAAAATTATGTATTTTTCAGATCTTTGATAATCTAAAGTAACGGACCATTCCTAAAGAGGATATGTTCTGGCTTTGGGGAATCCCTCCTCACTCACCCAGGTCTGATAGACAGAGGTGTAGGGAGAGGCCTACAGAATCCCACTTTCCCTGTCAGCCAGTAGGTCTCCTCTGAGCCCTTTCCCTGGAACAAAGAAGAAGAAGAAGTGAGAAGCCGAAGCCCAGAGGAAGCTCTCCAGGCAAGAATCCTGGCTCTGCCTCTTGACAGCTGTGTGACTTTGGCCAATTTACTTCACCTCTCTATGCTTCGTCTGTATCTCATAAAGCTGTTGTGGGGATTAAATAATATAACACTTGTCAGTTAAAGAAATGAAAGCAGGCCTGGGATGCTAACTCTTGAGGCATGCACAGGTAGACTTCCTTCCAGTTTTTCCTGGAAGACTGTGCCGCCTCCCCTGGGACTATGTGGGAGGGAACTGTGCGACACTGAGGATCTATGCAATTCCACTCTTCTGAGTCCCTCTGCTCACCCAGTTTTATGTTTCTCCTGCAGCGGCACCTCATGCATCATCCCACAGTGTCATCAGTGTCACAGAGAGTGCCTGATTCTGAGGTCCAGCATAGCCTGGGGATTTGGGGGGCCTTTAAACTAGGCAGCCCCTGCCTTCTAGTCAGGCCTGCCCCTAGCAGAGGAACTCGGAGAGGGGACAGGACAAGGTGAGGTAGGAGACGTCTGCTGCCTTCATCTAGCACTGTATACAAAAGGAAGGAAGGAAGGAATAAAGGAAGGAAGGAAGGAAGGAAGGAAGGAAGGAAGGAAGGAAGGAAGGAAGGAAGGAAGGAAGAAAATGCCAGGGTTCAAGGCTTTTCTCTGCCTTGAGGGCTTATGAGTAAGCTCAGCCCAGGGTCACACTGTGGAGAGCTATTCATGAGCACACAGGAAAGTTTTGACAGCCATCGGAGAAAGTGGGATGTTCTTGGGCCAGAGTGGGCTTTAGTGAGAGGTGATGTCTGAACTGAGTTCTGAGGGATGTGCAGAAGCCCAGGAGTGTTGTAGAGACAGCCCAAGGTCAGAGTCTTTACCAGATTGGGTCATGGGCTAGCCTTTGCTTTTCTAATTGATTTTCCTCAACTATGTAACATGAGGGTACTTTGTTCTTTTCACAACTTGAAACTATATGTGTTACGGGTGTTGAGCACCAGGGTGATACACAGGTGGATCACTAGGAGCCACTTCTCTGACCTGCCCCTGACTCCCAGGAAGAAACTTTTTCTTGATTCTAAATTTGGGGAGCAGAGAGAATCACCTCCATGCCCAACTCACACGAACCGGCCAGCTGACACAGGTCCCTAGGGCAGTCCCTCACCTTCAGTTCAGTCTGACCTCTGACATCAATTGTGTAGCCTTCGTTAAGACTGAGCAGGGTCTGGACAGTGCTTCGGCTAACATGGATTCTGTAGGCTGAGAAGAAAGGCAGAAAGCAAACCACCACTTGGTGGCACCTACTTCTCCAAGAGCCATGGCTCTAGCCTCAGTCAGTCTCACAACACAATTATGATGCATGTGAATCTTTCTCCCAAACCTCATTCCCATAGACAGTGGGTAGCTGAAAAGGGCCCCTCAACACCCCCCCCCCAAAACAAGTCACATAGACGAAGTGTTAGGATGGGAGCTCCCTGGAACACAATATTTACCTGAGGGGCTACCACACCCAGTTACACAGTGGGTGCACCAAGCGACCTCAGCACCACATAGCACCATCCATATGCCCAGAAGCAGAGGCCCTACGACCTGGCAGTTTGGGGTGGCTTTCTCCAAGCCATCAGAGTAGATCTTCCCCAAGTAAGGGTCTGAAACATTGACGATGTCTACATGGAGGTGTTGGTGCTGGCCTAGCATAACAGAGGCTGGCATGCAGCCAAATAAAATCTCAAACTGGGAGGGGGCAGCCTCACTGCAGAAGGAGGACACCCGGGCATGGCCTGCTCAAGGACACTGGGCAAGGCACTTGCAGAGCTAGGGGGAGGGCCCAGGTTTTTTTTGCCTCTTGAATCATTGTTTTTCTCTGCTGATTCTCCCATGAGACCGCATAAAAAGTCCATGGAAAGTTAAAGAACACACATCCTTCCCTCCTGCGCCTTTTGCTGTCACCTAGGGCCTGCTGCCACCAGGTGGGGGCATGGTGACAGAGTTTATTGAGAAAGACTTCCTTCCCCCTGGGGCAGGATAGAAGTTGGAGACACTCACGCAGCCCTGTGGATTCCATCCTGGAAGCGGTGTTGACAGTGTCCCCAAAAAGGCAATACCGAGGCATGGTGAGACCCACAACACCTGCCACACAGGGCCCTGAAATCCAAATGTGCCGTGGGAGTCCCAGGAGGCCAGACAGAGGTCCCAGCCTCAGCCTCCCCATGCCACTACACCACCTTTGATGCTTTAATGCTGTCTGGAGTTAACTTCAATACAAAGGGAAGTGGTTCATGTGCCAGACCTTGCCATGTGGGAGAGCGTAGGGGTGGTTGGGGTGACAGGGTGGGGCGGGGACAGGACAGGGACAAGACACACAATAGTCAGGACTGGGGTGATAGAAGCAAGTGGAGAGGAGATGACAGCCAACCTATATCTTGAAGGGAAGTTGGACCAGGAGACAGCAGGTGGGTGAGGAGCTGGTGGGGAGCCACATGGGGAGGCTGGAGAGATCAGTGAGGGCTTTGGAGCTACAGGGGGCCTCCACTCCATTTAATCCTGAAGGAGGAAGCCTCAGAGAGGAGGGGCATAGAGACCCCGCTCTGAAGTCAGTAAACATTTAGTTGCCCCATGACTACAGGAGATTTCTGCCTCTTCTATCAGACTAATGGCTTCTCCATGTGGAATCAGATGTTGTCTAAGGAGAGAAGGTTTGTGGATCTGCACCTCCAGACCCTTTGGCATACAGTAAGCAAGGGTCACAAAGCTTTTCTGGTTTTGTGTTTGGTTGCTAGAAGATCAGATGCAGCACCTGGGGCTGGTCCATCACCCTGGGCATTCTGAGAGACCTGGCCATGGCCCCCAGCCCTCTCTGCCTACCTGAGTGCAGACCGGCCCTGACATGGATGGGCACATCAGGTGCATGCCTCATCCGGAAGTTGCCTGCATAGCTAAGTATGTCCAGGGCCATGTTGGCAATCTCAGCTGCATGCTGACTCCCATTGCGCCGAGGAAGCCCAGATGCCACCATGTAGGCATCTCCGATGGTCTCTACCTACAAATGACAATCTAGTATTAGAACAACGCGCCCCACACCCAAATCTACTTGCCACCAGTCACCCTCCCAACCCCAGATTTCACACACTCAGCAGCCTCTGCTAGACTTCCAGGCCCAGGCATTCAGCACTGAGCCATGAGTTTCAGGTGGCCTCTGTCTATAAAGCAGATGGCAGGTCTGTCTGTCTCTGATAGCAGATCTAGGGAGCGGTGTGCTTGAGGCCACAGCAGCCAGTCAAGGCTTCGTATGAAAAAGACACATATCAGGAGCAATCTGGTGTCCTGATTCTATTGGCTTCCATGGATATTGGGAATAAAGTGGGTTCTAGGGCAGCCTGTAGCAGCAGCCTGTGATCCTCACATTCATGAGGCTGAGGTAGGAGACTAGAAAGTTTGAGGCCAGCAATCTTTGGGCTGTACAGTAAGACCTTGACCCAAAAGGAGAAGGGGTGGAGGGAGGCTTGAAATGACTTGGTGGATAAGGGTGCATGTAGCTGAGCTTGATGACCTGAATTTGATCCCCAGAATCCTCATGGAGGAAGAAACACATTGCCCTTTGTTCTCCACATACGCACAGAAGCACATACACACTCTTTCTCTCTTACACATACTTAACACACACACACACACACACACACACACACACACACAGAGAGAGAGAGAGAGAGAGAGAGAGAGAGAGAGAGAGAGAGAGAGAGAGAGAACTAAAATTGAGGAGGAGGAGATAAAGAGAAGAAAGTTCTGGAACCAGAAAGACCACCATTGGGTTCCACCCCAGCTTTGCTGCTTGCACAGGCAGAGGGCTTCCCTTGCAGTCACAGCTTCCTCTCTGTGAGCTGTGAGTGGAACAGGTTGACAAAGCCAGCTGTAACACTGCCCCACAGAGCCCCTGCCAACCTCAGGACCCAAGGTCAATGTGATGCCTTCTCCATTGCACCCCACCACTACACCTCATATCAGTTGTGTGTACCCTGGCTCTTTTCAGCTGATGCTCCCACAGCCCAGTACTTCAGAGCTCAGGGTCAGCTACACACTGGCCCTCACAGAGATGCCTGGTGATGACCGGCCACCTACAAATGAGGTTGTGGCTGCCTGTAATGCATGTGCTTCCTTGTGTGCATGGAGGGGAGTAGTGTGGAGAGGTGAAGGCTAAATTCTAGTGAGCTTTCCAGCACAGTCTAACTGCACCACTGACTCCCTGTGTGACCTCAGTGAGGGATCTTGCCTTCTCTGAGTGCCATGCGTGTTAACAGTTACATCATCCCAAGTGCTACAGGAGGCGTTTGTGAAGCCCCCCTAAGGTTCTTCTCTGCTTGCGTGTTCCTTTCCTCCAGGTTTTCAGTGGAAGCTTGGAAATAGGGAAGCTCTGGCCGTTGGCCAGAGCTGAGCTATGTTGTGACTGGGTGAGAGACAGTTGTTCCTAATCAGCAGAATAGTCCTGAGCCACAGCCGCTTCAACCCTTGCAACACTCACAGGAGCTTTAGGTTCAAGGATGGACAAGCTCCCTGTCCTTTAATAGCTTAGATGGCCAGGGTCTCACACCTCCATGCTCCAGGCCAAGCTGGGTGATCACACCCTTGTCCCGTCCTCCTATTCTCCTGCCCTGTGTCTTGTCCCAGGCTCTGAGCCCCAGCACTCAATTCCATGCTATGTCCAGAAAAGTGCTTAGTCAGTGATGCTGATGCTGGGGTGGTCCTTTCACAACCACCCACCCTCCTACCCTCACCCCTACCCTTCTTCCTCTCTCACCCCCTCCATAATCCCCACACACGCAGGAAGTATTTGTCTGAATGGTTGCTTTTCAGACCAGAAAAAAACCTCAAAGCTGTAACTAGATCCTGCTGCTGACAGAAGGGAAACCGAGGCAGATGGTGGGAGTGGTAAGAGCCGCATCACACATCACAGGGACAGGGCCTCCCATTCCCCACATCTGGAGAAATGTGCAGGCCTTGTTTGATTTCCTTTTCTGCTGCCGGGAAGGTACAGGCCTCTTGGCCAGAGTTCAGAGCCCAGCCAAGGCGTGATTCAGAGCTGGGAAGGACACATGTGTGAGAAAAGATTAGCAGAAGCAGCAGAGACAGGCCAGGGTGACTCAGGGTGGATCAAAGCACGGGGTTTGGGGGAGACACCTGCGGGACCCACAGGAGACTGGAGTGTGGGCAGCCAGACACCTCTTGGAACTATAGCGTCATAACCCCTCCCCCCCACCCTTCCTCTGTGGCAGAGGGGGAGGAGGGGAGATCTGAAGATCTGTGGCAGAGGCCTTAGTAGGTCACCACTACTGTCTGCAGGGGCTAGTTCCTGTGAACACTCTGGTTCCTCCTGGCTCTGCTTCAGTCTGTGCGGGCCCCAAGCAAGCCTCCTTCCTCTCTGAGCCTCAGGATTGAGCCATCAAGTTCTGTTAAGAGGAATTTTGGGAGTGCCAACCAGAGTACTTTACCATGTCTGGGAGCAAGTGAGCAAATGAGAAAATGGAAAGATGGCTAATAGGGGAGAAGGTAGAGAGGGAAGAGGTGGATGAACCAGGAAGAGGAAGGAGCACCTGAGAAGGTCTGCTGGTGTGTGAATCAAACACCCAGAGAAATATGGAGGTCCACAGAGAAGGAGCAGCACAGTGGCAAAGTCATTCAGAGAAGAGGTGCATCCACTCCAGAGGCCTTATGGGCCATTGTGACCTGCCACTTTATCCCGAGTCTGCAACATGAAGAGGGTCAGCAGCCTACAAGTGGCTGAAGACCCAATTTCAAGTTCAAGCCTCAGGCTCACAAAAGCCACTCACCTTTGCCATCTCATCTGTAAGCTGGGGGTGGGCAGCACTTTCCCGACAAATCCTCATGTATACAAAGCCCTTAAACACAGCATCCGGTATACACTAGGTGTCCCATAAGTGCTGGGGTGGACACTACAAATAATTCGTACAGCAGGATGCTTGCCTGCTCCATCCCCTGGCTCCTTCCAGCATCTGCCCCCGCCCTATCCCCCAAAGGCCATGGCTCAGAGTTGCTGGACCACATACGGTGATGAAAACCAACAGGGCATGAATGGGATGACACCTGGACCCCTCCCCACTTTCTTTGTCATATCTGGAGCTTCCTTGGGACACCAACTCCTAGACCAACATAAGAGGCCGGGGTTGGGAGGCTGGGGTGCAGGAGGGCCTCTACATAGTGGAGCTACAGAGAATCAGTGAGCTACTTGCTCTCCCAGTCACAGCTGACATACACGTCTATGTCCCCTGTGAAATGACAGGATACAGGCTGTCTGACCCACAGAAGGGCAAACTGGCCCAGAGAGGGGAAGAAATTTGGCCTAGGCAACACATTTGGCCATGCTGGAACCAAACCCAGAATCTACAGAAACAGCTCACAGAAGGTCTTGGTACCTCTGCCAAGACCCCTGATGCCCGTCTCCTCACAGCTACTACTGGCCAATGTTGTGTCCCACCAGTGACCCATCTGGAATCCCCTAATAACAGGCCTCTCAAGTCTCAGGGGCTTGCTTGCTTGTGGTCCCTCCTGCTGAAGTGGCCTCACCCGAGCTGGATGGTTTTGGAGAGAAGGCTCCTCTTCCGGGAAGTCCTCCTTACTGTCTTCACACCCGCTCCTCCTGCTCCTCACTCCCTGTCATCTCTCTTTGTCACTCTCAGAGGGACTATTGTCATCTTCCACCTACAGGACTGAGAGCTCCTGCAGGGTGGGGACTAGAGCTGGCTTGTCTCTGTATCTATGCTCCAAGCACAAGAAGGGCCTGCCCATGAAAATGTTAAAGACTAAATAGACAGACCACAGTCCACAGGCTCACTCAAGGCTGCGATGGTGGTGAAGCCCACAATGTCAGATGACACACTGTCAGTCCCTCCTTGGATCCTGGGGTGTGTCTACAACAACTCCCATCCACATCCACTATTACTTCCCCCACCTCTTCAAGCCGGCCATATTGTCTTCCTTGGCCGACAGAATTCATCAAGAAAAGCAGTGTGCCAACCCCCAGGCTGGAGCTCAAGAAGTCAGCAGGCCTCTGCCCTCTCTCAGAACCCAGCCATGCACGTGAACCGTCTCAGAGAGACCATGGGCCAGACTGACTCCCTCAAGTCAAGGTTCCAAAGATGCAGAAAAAGCCAAGCTAAGGTCATACAGCTGCCCATCGTGCCTGCAGCTAGCCAGAGATGTGTGTGCGTTCTGAAGCATCCTCCATCCCATTTTGAGGCTTGTAACACATGGATTCATTGTATGCTCCTGGACTTTGAGATTATTCACTACACAGAAATAGTTCATTGATGCAAATGCACATATATGTGGATGGAAACAAATCTGCAAGGCACCGCTGTAGAGGGAGGAAGAGAAGGCTCCAGTTGTCCTCACCTTATACACATCATGGCCATCCAGAACCGCATCAAACAGTGTGTAGAGGTCATTGAGGAAACCCACCACCTCAATGGGCTCACTCAAGGCTGCGATGGTGGTGAAGCCCACGATGTCACTGAAATAGATGGTGACCTGGTCGAAGTACTCCGGCTCCACAGTTGTCCCCTTCTTTAGAGCATTGGCAACGGACCTGAGAAGATGGGAGGGGCCAGATGAGGACCCTGTTTCCACAGTTGGGAGGCTGGGATATAGTAAGGAGGAAGTCCCGGGTTAGTCACTTTGCCAGCCATGTTGTTCAGACCTGTCCTGACTTTCTTGGAAGTGATCTGGGAGCACTGTGGCCACTCCTTGTTCCCAAAGTGTGGGCAGAAGGAACTTAACACTGGTATACATAGCTCAGTGCCCAATACATGGGGAAAGGCTAGAAAAAATGTTGAATAAATGAGAAGAAATGAGGCTGGGGTAGTGGGATAATTTAGTTAGTAAAGGCGCTGTCCTAGAGTGAGGGCCTCAGTTTGATTCCCAGAACACACATAAAAGTCCAGGGTAGTATGCACACTTGTTATCCCACTGCTGAGGGGGGAGAGGCTGGAAGACCCCTGGGTTTGCCTGTCAGCCATGCCAAATTGCAGACCATGAAGAGAGACTCTATCTCAAATAAACAACACAGAAGTTATTCTAAAAATGAAACTTGCTGTTGGCCTCTGTTCTCATACATACGTGCTTACACGTGGACTTAAGCACCAAAACATGTGTGGGGGCATGGAGCTGTCTGTGCTTACAGATATGCACTAGGAAAACTTGAAATGCTAAGCACACAGGGTTGTTCCTTCAAGAAAGGAACACAAAACCCGTTTTCTATCCAGAAGGCTGGAGCAGACACGCCTTCTAGCCTGGTGACTTTTGTGTGATCTGTGTGGCCACAGCTGGCACCTGACCTCCCCCAGGCCCTTCCATAAAATTGTCTTTCTCAGTCACTCTGTAGAACCCATCTCTATGGAAGGTGTCACATGCACTTTACAAAGAGCTTCAACATAGTCAGGTCTGATCTGTATTTAGCTTATTTTGTGCCTCAAGGAGATTAAGGCATGCTTTGTTGTGCTTGCAAGACTGAGTTAATCATCACAAGAAGTTATTCACCAGATTGTGCTGTGCTTTAATATGTCTGAAGGGAAGAACTCCCAAAGTTTGGACCAAGGCTGACTACTGAGTGGTGTTGCACCAAACTGCCTTCTTGTCTCCTATGGCTGATCCCTCTGATGCTCAAAAGGTCACAGAGACCTCCACAACTACTGCCCAGTGTGGGCCTATTTTTCATCCCTTGTGGTTAAAAATTTCCCACTGACATCAGGTCCTTGGCTATTGATTGACTAAAATGGGAACAGGAAATGCAAACCTTCCTTATCATCGGGACGTAAAGGGATATAGAAAAAGCAGTCTTTCAAGCCGACTATAATAATCTAATGTCCTTGAGGAATCATAGTAGGCACAGAAAACCCTAGCTGGAGCCCACTCATTGTTTTCATAATACCATTTATGCTCCTAAGATTACGTAACAGTCAAAAATTATTCTTTGATTTTTTTTTTAATAAATTACAAAAAAAGGGAATCCTAAGGACTGACTGAAGGTTCTCTATGGTCCTACACTAGAAGTTTTAATCATTCCCCATGAAAGGGCCACTGGCCAATCCATACTGGATCAATTTCTCCCCTAAGTCTGGGGCTAGGATTCCCCCCCATGGGAGTTTAAAGGCTTATTATCCTTGTCAATTTTTGATAACCATTTTTTATCAATGTTTTCCCTTTCTGAGCCACTTAAGCAAGGGTGGGAGACAGCCCTTCAGCAAGCCTCACACCTGCTAAAATGCATCTGAAGGATCCTTCTCTTTATTACAGCCCTCTTGAAGCAGGTCCAAGTAATACATTACTGCCATCCAGAGTGCAAAATAGCAGGCAGAAGCCAAGGAATGAATTTTATGGTCATTTGTATAAAGTTGCTGAGCTATTGCTCTGAACATTTTGCTCCCCTGAATTTTTAACAGACACACCCCAATAATCATATGAAATGCTTTGCTTTAGAGGATTGAGAATTCCTGCTATCTCACTTTCTCACTTACGGTCGAGACTCCTTGGGTGAGAGGACCCACCTCCTATCCTCTGCTTCTATATAAAGAAAAAAAAAATCTTACTTTCTCTGAGAGTTGAGCCCCCACATGTTGGGGATCCATTGAGAGTCTCTGGAACCTTTTTGGGCAGCAGGGGTCTAGGGAGAGCCCCTAGAGACAAGAAGGCAGTTTGGTGCAACACCACTCAGTAGTCAGCCTTGGTCCAGACTTTGGGAGTTCTTCCCTTCAGACATATTAAAGCACAGCACAATCTGGTGAATAACTTCTTGTGATGATTAACTCAGTCTTGCAAGCACAACAAAGCATGCCTTAATCTCCTTGAGGCACAAAATAAGCTAAATACAGATCAGACCTGACTATGTTGAAGCTCTTTGTAAAGTGCATGTGACACCTTCCATAAAGATGGGTTCTACAGAGTGACTGAGAATGACAATTTTATGGAAGGGCCTGTGTGCCAGCTGTGGTGGCCACACAGATCGCACAAAAGTCACCAGGCTAGAAGGCGTGTCTGCTCCAGCCTTCTGGATAGAAAACGGGTTTTGTGTTCCTTTCTTGAAGGAACAACCCTGTGTGCTTAGCTTTCCAGGTTCCCAGGGCAATTGTTCTCAGCATGTGGGCCAAGGCCCTTTGTGGGGGAGGCGGACCAGATGACCCTTTCACAGGGGTCGCCTAAGACCATGAGAAAACACAGAGGTTTACATTATGATTCATAACAGATGCAAAATTACAGATATGAAGCAGCAACAAAATAATTTTGTGGCTGAGGGTCACCACAACATGGGGAACTGTCTGGGTTGCAGCATTAGAAAGGTTGAGAACCACCGTCCTGGTGCATGTCTGTGAGCACAAAGGCCACGCACACACAGTAAGTAGGAATGAACTAGAGACCAGGTTCTTCGAGCCCCTCCCGGGTTCTAGAGCCCCAGGGGAGAGTAGGTTAGTGGCACACTGGCATCCCCAGGCCACTCACGGAGGCAGCATCTGTGAGAGCAGCCTGTCTGTCTTCTGTCTTTCCAGTTCCAGCTCCTCAGTCCGCTCCTGGATCAGGCTCTCCAGGCTTTGGGAATACTTCTCCAGCATCCGCAGCATGGAGTCGGCCACACTAGTCTTCTTGCCTTGGTTGATACTTTTGAACTGGAGAGAGAACAAAATCTCATAAGGATCAGTGCTTTCTGCCTGCAGCTGAGGAGTGAGCCCAGCAGAGCTCCGGCCTGGGCACGTGGTTTGATGTGGAGGCAGATATGTGAATCAGCAGGACACAGAAGCTCAGAAGGATGTGGGTGAACCTCTGGATGGGATGAGTAGGTAGGGATAGAAGCTTAGCAGAGCAATTTGTGTGGTGGACAAACATGCAGCTAGATTAAGTGATCTCGCGGTAACTTTGCAGGCAGGATACTCTTGTGTTCTTCTCAAAGGCAGATGGATAGAGTCATTATGGATGAGTGAATGGATGAATGGGGGATGATGAGTAGATAGACTGGTAAGTGATGAGTCTATGGACAGACAGACAGGTGAACAGACAGATGGTGGATGATTGGACAGGTGAGTGGAAAGAAAGATGGACAAATGGATAAGTGGAATATATATAATTTCATTTTACATCTACCTCTCTAAATATTTGAGGGCATTAGGACAAGTAAGGGTAAAGAAAACCAAAGATTAAGAAAAAAAAGGTTGAATCCAAGAGTGAAGTTTCCATGTAGAAACTGATCATTGTTTAAACACAAGCTTCTTAGCAAAGAAACCAGAATGGGAGCACATATCACACAATCCACCAACACCCAGTCAGACAATATAAGATTAAACCCATGCTACCACTGCCAAGTGGAGAGAAGCCTCTTTGGGGGTCTTCATATCAGGACACTGTGGCTATAAATGACACCTCTTTCCAGCCCTCACATAAGGAGACTGGATAGCAGGGGAGGTTAGTTACCCAAACAGCAGGTGAGGGTTGACATAGCTGGATCAGGCCTTCTGACCCAGCCCCCCCCCCCCATGTGTGATGTAATCCCACCTTCATCATGCCAAACACAGTGCATGCCTATCCTGACTTCTTTGTCATGGGCCTCAGACAGGGGCCTTTCTCACAGTCACCCTTCACTCAGGGCCAGTACCTCCTCCCCTGGCTTTGTAGTTTGGGTGACTTCTAATCTCCCCAGGAAGATGGCATCCTGGTGTTGCCCATCATTGCGACCTAAATGGTCATCTGTGAAGTTAGTGCTACCCATGATGCTACAGTATGGATTGGGGGCGGGGTATGAGTCCATGTCATAGCCCTATAGCTTGTCTCTCTCATGCTGCCTCTGTTCCTCCTTACCCGCCCCTCTGACCTGCTGAACTTCACCTTGGTAACTTGATGCTGTGGCTGGGGACTATGAGACCAGAACAGGATGCAGAGCTGTGCCCCTGGGTTTGATGGGTTGGCCCTGGAGGAGAGCTCTCCTGCTCAGTCAGGCCCACACAGCCCTGAGGGCTTGTGTAGGCTTGCCTCAGCCCTCCC
Source organism: Phyllotis vaccarum (assembly GCA_033318265.1). NCBI lineage: Eukaryota > Metazoa > Chordata > Mammalia > Rodentia > Cricetidae > Phyllotis > Phyllotis vaccarum. The sequence goes on from JARWLC010000019.1 coordinate 20,384,144, forward strand.
ACTGCAGTCTCAAAGCAGACTAGGGGGACTCCAGAGCTCATCTAATCTCTTCCTCCTGACTTGGGAACCAGGGCTGTCTCTATAGTCACTAAAGCCTCCTCTGCTCAGGTGCTAGGAGATCTGGTTCTGGGTGAGGCTCCCAACAGCTCTTCCCACACATAGCCAGGTCACCTTGTTAGCTCCCTTAGGAACTTGTCTTTGCCTAATTTATCTTCTACAGAGCTAAGACCATGGCAATATACTTCAGAGGGTTGCCTTAAAGAGTGACTGAAAAAGGCTGGCCACTCAGTACAGCACTGATAGACACAGCACTCTCTATGACTGTCCTCCTCAGAGTGGCCTGTGTCCCCTGACTACCCATCATTTCTAGACCCTGGAAATGCATGAGGCCTGCACTGGACCAAGCCAGGTCTGTGGACAGGAGTGCTTGTAAGTACCCGTGCCTCTGGGGAGTTACTGACCTCCGTATATATCTGGTCCAAGCTTGGTCTGTCATCTGGAGCTTCCTCCCAGCACTGCTGCATCAGCTGGATGCACTCATAGGGGCCCTGGTCAGGGGACACCACTGGCCGGCACAGAGGAGGAGGAGGAGATGCCACCTTCTGGATGATCTCTGCAGCAAACACCATGAGCACCTTGGATCAAAAGGCCCTGAAGGGTCTGGTGGTAGGGAAGGGTAGGGAGAATTGGGCCCTAGGGATGCTCCCAGGACTTTCCATATCTTTTGCACAACTGATCAGCCTTGCTAGTCTCCCGGGTCTGCCTCAAGCCATGGCCTGAGGAAGGGTCTCAGATTTGGGCCAGGAGAACTGGCTGGGTTCCTGCTCCAAATCTACTACTACTCTCTACAAGGTGGTGGAGAAGATGATGGTCCCTCTAGCCTCAGTCTCCTCATCTGTAAAATGGGAGTGTGTAGGAGGAGGTGTAGAAGGCAGGCTCTCCCCAAGGCTGCTGTTCTATCATGGTGATTTCCACTCATGTGCTTGAAACCCAGTTCTCCATACCTGTCTTAACACCCAGAGGGCACAGCATCACTCACAAGAGTGACGCAAATACAGCTCAAGTCATCCAAGACATTTCTACTCCCCCCCCGGGGGGGGGGGCTCATACATCAAGGCCACAGAGACCAGTCCTTTGGCTCTCTGGTTCCGCAATTCTGTGCCTCAGTCCCACATCCCACCCCAGACAACTGCCAGATTGCTGTCTCTTTATGGTTTGAGGTAGGTGTTTGTTTGAAGAAGGATCTCTCCAAAGACTGGCCTCAAACTTATTGCATAGCCAATAATAATCTTAAATTTCTGATCCTCCTGCATCCCAAAAGTTGATCCCAATTCTCCAGGCATGTGCCATCATGCCCGTTGATATCATGCTAAGGTTCAAACCCAGGGCTGTGTTCATGAGTGGCTAGCACTCTACTACATCCCCAGTTTGGATTGTTGGGTTTTTGAAACAAGACAGGCCGTGGCTTATCTGAAACTCACAATGCAGCTCAGGCTGGACTTAAACTCGCTATCTCTTTCCCATTTCCTAAGTGCTGAAGTTATAGATCTACCACACAGTAGCTATTAATGTCCAGCATGACAGACAGGTAGACTGAGGCATATGGTATGAACAGGGCACCTAGACAGGCCAGGAAAAAGCAGACATGATGGTAGGTTTGATTTTCATTCAGCCTGTCTAGAGGGTCTTGCTTAGCTCAAACATCAGACTCTAAGGGCCTCAGACCACAGGCACTGAGAGGCTGTGAGCTTACAAAGAAGTGCGTGCAGATGGAAGTGATATGCGCCATGTACACACACGCAGCTGTGTTTTAAAAGCACACCAATTGCATTGTGATGAATGAAATGTAAATCCATTTCAAAGCATCGCAGATTTCTGAATAATGTCTGTCATCGGGTGTTTCTTCAGTCAGCAGACCCTAAAAGCTGAAGACAGTGGGGAGGCTCCAGCATTCTGTGTAGAGTGTGTGTGTGTGGGGGGGGGGAGTTGGGGTGCATATGCACAGATGGGACACAGGTGTTGGGTGTGTGTGTGTGTGCATGGGTGGCACACATGTAGAGGCCAATATTGAGTGTCTCCCTTAATCAACCTCCATCTAACTTTTTAAAGACACTCTCTCACTAAACTTGGAGCTTGTCAATGTGACTAATCTGTCTGGCCAGCAATCCCCAGGGCTTCTCTTGTCCCTCCCTTACTGGTGCTACACCACCACAGCCAGATTTTTATGTGAGTGCTGGGGACTCAAACTTGGATCCTCATGATTGCAGGGCAAACTCTTTACTAACTGACCCATCTTCCCAGACCTGGGTCTCAGAATCCTTGGGAAAAAAATTGCATGATAAGAACAATGGCCCTGGGTTGGTTCCCAGGTTTTCTTACTGTGTCAGGCCTATTGTTTATACCCATCACAGCTCTGTTCTCAACTTGATCCCTAAGAATGCCAGGCCTGGATGAGGAGACCACCATCCAAACCCCACTTCCCTCCTTCAGAAGTCCCTCCCCTGCTGCTTTGAGCATCACTTACATCTTCTCTGAAAAAAAAAAAAAAAAGTGTGGGGCCAATGATTGTAAAAGTTGCTTTAGGCTTAGTTCCCAGATCTAAGCTCTGGATCCTGCACTTTCCAGGCCTGGTAAAAGCACATCTCAGGAAGCAGCAGGCTTGGACTGAGCCCCCTCTGAAGGTCCCAGATCCCTGCACCCGAAGGCTGATGTCCTGCCTGGAGGGCCTTACCTGGAAACACACTGCAGAGCTCATCTGGATGTGTTCTTTCTTTTCCACAGCAGGCAGACATGGGGCACAGAGACCAAATGGCCCCCTAAGTCTGTTATCTTGCCCCTTCCTGACCTCCTAAACCCAGGCCTGAAATGGGCAGTGTTCCCCACTGGAAAGGACTTTGGTGGAGGAAGGGGAAGGTCAGGCCCCTATGAATTAAAACACCATCTATCAAGAGCTCAGCTTCACCTCTGATCCCCCCTTTCTAGCTGAGGTACCCCGAATATCTTTAGGACAGATCTCTGGGACTGGACAGACATAGCGGGATGGGGTGGGGGGACAACTACAGGAGCAGTCTCAGGTTCAGGGAGCCCTAACTGAGAAGAATGCGTACCTCCTGCTGAGAGTCCCCAGCAGCAGTAGGGCGGGCCTCTGGTAAGTACCTCCTGCAGGATGATGCCCAGGCTGAAGACGTCACCTTTGAGGCTGGCCTTCTCAGGCCCCCGCAGAAGCTCAGGAGCTGTCCACAGAAGCTCTGCAACCACAGGAAAAGGTCTCCTGCTGCTGTTCTGCACCTGAGAGGACCTAGGCACATCTGTTCTCTTGGATTCTCAGGTTAAGGGCCCCAGCTCCTTCCAGAACAGAAAACCCACAAGTTCCAAGTCCCAACATCAAAACTGTGGGACACTGGAGACCTCCCCTTCCCTTGCCTCACAAACACAAATATACCACACCCTACTGGTGGTACGCTGCTGCCAAGCTGACCTTCTGGGGCTGGCTGTGGCTTGAGAGCACAATGAGATCCCAGGAACTCTTCATAACCGTGGTCTGTGATCTTGAGCACAAAACGACTGTCCACCACACAGTTCCTGGACTTGAGGCGCCCATGGGGGAAATGCCGATGATGTAAATACCGCATACCCTGGGAGGGGAGGACATATGGGGTCATTGAAGAGTGAGGAAGACCGTGGAATGTTCACAGGACCCATAGGGCTTCTGGCTCCAACTCATTTTTTACATTGTTGGATTTCAGATCTTGGAGTTATAAACTCCATGTTAGCTGCCATGTGGATACTAGGATTGAACCCCGGTCCTCTGGAAGAGCTGTGGGAAATCTGAGCATGTCCCATCTCCCACCCCTCCCCTTAACTCTTAGTTCATGGAGCTGTTCTCACCCTGATCAGATCAGACAGCAGGGAAGCCTTGAAGGTCCAATCTAGCTTCAGGGCCTTATTCCGCAGAAGGTCCTCCAGGCTGCCACGGGAACAGTACTCCATCACCAATGCACTAAACTCAGGGCCCACAAAAAGGCCCAGGAAGTTAGTAACATTCTCATGCCGCATCTCCCGCATCTGCAGGGGCAAAAGTCACCTTAGAGGCCCCTGGAGACCCTTCATCAAGGCCCTAGTATAGATAGGTGAGTAATGGGGTTTGTGGGTGGTGTGACTGATAGGTGGATGGATAAGCAGATGAAAGATAAGTAGGTAAATAGACAGATGGGTAGTAGGTAGTGGGTGACCAATAGGTGAGTGGATAATTGAATGAACGGACTGATGGGTAGATGACTATAGATGGACAGGGATTGGAAGGGTGAATAGGTGGGTGGATGACCAGGTAGGCACAATGATGAATAAATGGATAGATTGGTAGAAGAGTGAATGAATGAATGAATTATTGAGCTGAAGCATTGTGGATGGATGTGTGGAGGAGCTGTAGGTAGAGTCAGATTGAAGCTGTTTCTCAGTGACTCATGCCATTGATCTAAATACTAATAGTCGTTTTCCCAGAAGCCCACAGGAGGATGGAGAGCAGACGGGCTTCTGCCTGCGGTGAAGGAAAGCAACCTCTCCAATGGAGGGCCCAACCTGCGCAGATCGAACCCTTGTCTGACAAGGCCTTCACAAAGATGTCTCAGAACTCGACTAATTAGGAAGAATGCCTGCGTGTTTTCTCTTTTCTGAGATGAACAGCAGCATGCATAGAGAGATAGGAATGGCCCCAAAGCCTTTCACACTACTGTCCCTCCCTCGGTGTGCTCTGTGACTAGTGTGAACCACTGAACACAATGGGAGCAGTCTTGTATGTTTGGGGGTTCAGATCTTAGGAAATGGCAGCTCCCACTTCCCATCTCTTGCTGTAATCCAAGTCTTTCTCTGAGTCCAGAGAGACCAGTAGGCAGCCTTGAGAGTATAAGAAAGAAGTCGGGTCCCCCTGGGCTCAGTCTGCTCGTGAATGGAGTTCTCCAGGCCCTCTGGACCAAGACAACACAGGTGGCCCCAATAAAACATATTTTAGGTTTTTCACACCTCTGTCATAAAAACTCACTCCTGACACTGTGGCAGGAAGTGTGGCTGTGTCTCAATTTATTTATAAAGACAAAATTGAACAGAATTGCCCAACTGAGTCCTAACCAAATTTCTCACAGAGGTATGAGATATAAAAGCATCGTTGTTTTTGGCCGCTGCATTTTAGAGTACAATGTTACACACCAGTGGATAGCCACGGAACGGTACAGGCTCTAAGAGGTTCCGTGGTCACCCTCAAGCAACCCCAGACTTAGTTAACTCCCATACAAAATTTTTCTTTCTTGGAGAAGCTGCTCACACTGGTTACAGGGAAATGACTAACTGCCCCCCGCCCCTTAATCTCTCTGAACTTCGTTCTAACAAAAGTCACTGCTTGATGGAATTCCCCATTTCTCAAAGGCATGCAACTTGCCAGGGAGAGTTTTAGGTTGTTTTATACATATTCTGCCCCTCTTACAATTCTTCTGGGCTAGGTAGTACTAGCTCTGCCTTACAGAGAAGCCAGGTATTCCACAGAGACCGGATACCAGGAGGTCTTCCTGGGCTCTGCCTCCCCGGCCCCATGTTCCTCTCTGATGGTAATAATCTTGGGGGAAGGTGCTTATGTGGTCCATGATGGTGACTGAAACTCCCTCAGGAAAGGGAACCCCTTCTCCTAAGCCCAGACCTCTGCCCTGCGTACGAGGAAACAACTGGTGCAGGGACGGATACAGGGAGGCAGGAACAGGCTGAGAACCCTTGGTGGTACCCAGATGCTACTGCTTATGGAGGAAGAACAGTGCCAGACAGTTATGGTGAAACTTGTTTTGGGATATTGGCTGGGGGGATGCTGGTGCTTAGTGGTGACCACGATGATGGCTAACTGATGAGATACCATCCTTAGGCTGTGGTAATAATGAAAACAGAAACTATCCTAGGCCAGAAGCATGCCCAGGGACTAGGGGCCAATCCAGACCAGTGAGGGTATCCTGAGCACACGCCTCTCTGGTCCCTTGCACCCCTCCATCTACAGTCCTACCTTCCTGAGGAGGCTACTTGGCCGCAGCTCAGGAACCATGCCTGCTTCAAGCTTCTTCAGCCACACCCAGTCTCCCTGTTTAAGCAAAACAAAAGTCTGAGTCAGGAGGTGGTGGTGCACACCTTCAGTCCCAGCTCTCGGGAGGCAGAGGCAGGTGGATTTCTGTGTATTTGAGGCTGGTTGGTCCGCAGAGCGTGTTCCAAGACTGTCAGGGCTACAAAGAGAAACCCCGACACCCCACATTCCAAAGCATTTTCTTAAGAGAAAGGGAGAAGGAGGGGGGTATTGGTGGGGAGAGATGAGGAGGAGCTGGGAGGAAGGAGGGAGGGGAAATTGCAATTGGGATGTAAAAAAGAATAAATAAATAAATGCAACATGAACATTCAATAATTTAAAAACAAAAAGAAAAAAAAAAAGAAAGAACGAGTTTGCCTGCTTAGTTCGCTAGCTGGGTGATCACAGGATACTCCCACCACTTCTTGACCCTAGCGCCCCCCTATATGTACCTTCTCTTTTGTGCTCTGAGCTGGGCAGAGCCTGGTCAATGGAGCAGTGAGCAGACTCAGAGAGGGCCAGGCTCTGGCTGGTGACCCTGAAGCCCACTCCTCACTTTACCTCCCCGGAGCCCTGCAACCTGAGTAGCTAACTTCTAGTCCGAGCCTCAGATTCTAAGGGTTTGCAAAGCAAGGTTGCCAACAGGTGAGGACTCAGCAGTGCAGCTGGGGAGTGGGTCCTAGCCGGAGGCCAGCTTTACTATGAAGGGTTCAGGGACCTGTGATACCCAAGCTGTGACAAGAAGGCTCCAGAAGAGATGTGAGAGAAGGGTAGGAGAGGATGGGGTCCAGCTCTCAGTGTGGTCCCCACGGATTGCCACCACACAGCCTCACCTGCAGCCTGTTGGCTATTGTGTGCCTTGTGCTTCATTCAAGCCGCTCTTTGGTAGAAAAGGGGGAAAATGTGGGGTGGCCCTGCTAAAAAGGTGCAAAGTAAGCAATGAGAGCCCCGTGCTGGTTCCTATGGAAACAATTAACCACACTCAGTAACCATGGAAGCCATAGGCAAAGATCCATCTGTTATCAAGTAGTTAAACTTAAGACTAACGGCATCTGAAAAATGGTTGTGTTCTCAGCAACCATAATCATGCTTGTCTGACCTCTGACTGTAGATTCCTTGTCAGTTGCCAGCCCAGCTTCTACCTAAAGGTATCCGTGGCTGGGTACTGTCTTCAGCCTGCGTTTGAGGGACAGGGAATCTCACAGCTTGAGCAGGTGGGTGATCTGGGCCAAAATGCTGAGACTGCCTGGTTCCCAATGTTAGCCGGAGAACCATGCTGGTGAAAGCCAAGTGCTCTGTTTCCCACTTCTGGAGATGTTGTCCATGCACTAGGGGGATCAGGAAAGTCCCAACAGAAGGGGACTCCAGAAACCAAAGACTATGTCTTTGATTGGCTTCTTCCAAACTGGTCACAGCTTTCCAGACCTGGTGTGGGGTGGTGACAGCCCTTACCTGGTACAGGGCCACGTTGGTATGCTCCAGGAGGGTTGGTAAGCTCCTTGCTGACCCCCTGATCGCTGACCTTGGACTCCCACCTTCCAATACACTTCTTGACTCACTGCCACTGTCCATATGCAGCCTCTGGGACAGGTACAGGGGTGGTCAAGAGGCCGGACCCAGCCTTCCCCTCTGCCTACCTGCACACCCAGGCCAGGTCTGCCCACCTACCCTCCGGCTGGGAGTCCGCTGGAGGAAGATAAGGTCCTGAGCTGTCAGCAGGATCCGGTGGGGGCCCCGAACCAGCTGCAACTGCTGGAAGCCTAACCTGGAAGTGAGAGATAGCAGGGCTTCAGTCAGGCTATTGTCCCTGCCTCTGACTCAGCACCCACCTCCTGGTATTTCCACATCTCCTTCAGTACCAGTTCAGGGCTGGTGGGTACCAAATACTATCTACACAGACCCCATTGGCCTTAGGCTCAGGTCTGCCACTCCCCAGGACCTAATGGGCCTACTAGTGATTAGACCAGTTTCCTTGAGGACTTGCTAGAGGTGAGAGTAGAAGGTCACCATCTTCCAGATATGGCTGAGGCTCCAGAGCATCTGACTTCAGGCACAGAGAGGGGAGAAGTGTTTGCAAAGCTGAAGGTTCCCTGGGATAGACCTGGCTAGCCCCTTACTGTACAAACAGGAGCCTGAGGCTCAGAAGTAAAGCCTCATCCAGCATCAAAGGCTTCTTCCTTAAGCCTCAACAGACCTCTCAGGAGGCCAGGCTCTTGATTCTTTTTGGGTGTAGCTAAGAGAGGAAAAAAGAGGCAGTATGTCCTGAGATCAGGAAGTGGAAGTGGGGAGAGCCCCTGTAGGCTGCCAGTGGAGACCCCATAGGGCAGAGATGCTTAAAGCCTGAGCCAGGCCCATCAGCCTCACCTCATGAGATAAGCAAGGACTCCACCAACCAGTGCTAGGATACAGGTCAGTGTCAGAGTCAGGAGGCCACCCAGAGGCTGCATACCTGTGCAGGGAAAGACAGGTGTCATTAGAACAGTGACCATCCCCTCACAGTCCTACTGCTGCCCTCTCATATTCCTGCCTGTGAGGTCCCTAGCCATCCTCCGCATTCTACAAATTGAAGCCCCCCAGAAGATAAAGCCCGGCATTGTCTTCAAGAGTGTCTATGGGAGGACAGGGTCTTTGTTCTGTCCCCGCCTTCTCCTGAACAGTGGTGTAATAGGGGGAAGGAGGGTCAGGTGAGCAGGTGAGGGCTTCAGCCCCCACCCTCCCCAGGAGGCTTCTTGGTATGAGATTCAGTATGAGCAGGCCATGAACGTGATACTGAGGGAGCTGATGTGTAAGAACCATGGAGGCAGGGGGTGTGACTCAGTGCTAGAGTGCTTGCTTATGATAAGGAATACACACCTTACAGAGCAGAAGTTGGGGTGGCAATGGGGTCAGGAACACAAACAAGCATTCCTGTAAAGGGAGGCCTGATGGAGTGCCATGTGTCTGAGAAGGTGCAGGAGTTACTGTGTAGATTAGGGCTGGAAGAACAGGGTTGGCCGAGCCTGGGACGAAAGGGGGCACAGAAAGTTTTAGGTAGGACAGGGACACATACAAGCCCAGTCAACCTGTCACTGCTGCCATAATGATCATGTGTGCATTAGGAATGTGCTTGTACATATGTGACTGTATACATGTGCATGTACTTCCCTCTATTCATAATCTTGTGAGTCATAAAGGATGATGGCCAGAGTGAATGAATGACAGAAATAAGAACTATGTGGACCTCTTGCCCCACATCCCCCAGTGAACATAAGGAAAATCAATCCCGTACTTGGGGTCATCAGAATTTTTCTGTGACTCTGGTAATTCACCACGGCTTTCTGAACTTCTTTAGTGGTGTCTGGGGGTGGGGGGGGGTAATGGTCTACTCACAAGGTTATGGGGCATTTAGGAGATCTGTGAGCTGGGGCTCTCTCTAGCCCTGATAATCTCAGCTTCTGGTCAGGCCTCCCATGGAAGGTCATTACTCTTCTTTATATTTGCTCTTGCACACTTTGTAGGACTATCCACACACAGTTTTAGTGAAGAATGGGTGAGTAAACAGATGTAGAAACAGGTCAGGTTGACTGGAAGATGGGTGTGTGGGTGAGCAGTTGGCTGGAAGGATAGGTAGGCCACTGAGAAGATGGATGGATGGATGGATGGATGGATGGATGGATGGATGGATGGATGGATGGACAGATGGATGGATGGATGGATAGATGGATGAGAGGGATGATAAGTGTATGAATGGGTAGAGAGATAAATGGATAGAGAGATGAGAGATTAGTGGGTGGACAGCAAATTACCTCTTATGCATAGTGTGTTAGGGTCGAACCAGCAGCTGGCATCACGGGCTGGAGGGCTCCCTCCAGGAAAGTGTATAGCCTTTCCCAGGGGCTGCACCTGCCATGTGCTTGTGTCCAAAATGTGGGTAGGAACCAACTGGCTTCCTTCATCATCTGTGTCCAGAATGACATACTGGGCTAGCCTCCTGCCTTCCTCATCCATTTGGATTCTCTGGCTAAAACCGGCCACATCAAGAGCTCTTATGTGGTCCCCTAAGTGAGCCCCCGAGAACCCTGCTCCATGGTTCACAGAGCGGTTCAGGGCATGGGCCAACAGGATGACAGCATCATAGATAGTTCCAAAGAGTGGGGACACCTGTAAAGAGAAATCCATCCATACTATCATCCTAGACATCTCAGGGGCCTGCAGGATTGTTAAGACTGTTATCCTCTACCAAATAGTCCACTCTCTGGTCACACGTCACCGCAGCCTCACTGAGTAGCCTCTCTGCCACCATGATTGCCACCACTATGTTCTGCTACAAACTCAATGCACTGTGGGCATCTTAAACCTTCTGAAAACAAATTTTTTGCTCTAAGATTCTACCTCATTGCTCTTTATTTATGTCCTCATGTGGATGCTTCCCGCTCCCTCAGAGCTCTGCTCAAGAGTCATCTCCTCATGGATGCCTCTTGGTTCATCCTGACTCTGTTGTCCATTCCTCTGTCCCATCCTCTCTTCATCCCTCAACCTTGGCTACTTTCTTGACAGGACCTTGACTGTTTGAATTTGTTTATCTTGTTTCTCGGTTATTGTTTGTATTCCCCAGTAGAGTGAAGCTTGTCCCTGACATTTGACATGGTGGCATATTGGAGGAACTCAATTCACGTCTTTAAAAGATGAATAACCTTCATCTGCACCTGCATCCCTGTTGCCACCTCAAGATACTACTATTTTTTTCTATTAAGAAGCAGGCATTGGAGTTCAGAGGAATCCTATAAGCCAAAACCAAGCCAGTAGCCATGCCCACCACTATAACTTTTCAGATTCACAGTGGTGATCTCCAAAAATCAACTCCCAACCTCTTTTGGTCTTCATGGCCTGCCAGAATGATTAGAGTCAAGAGAGGTGGAATGGCACAAAAGAAAGAACAGGTGGAAATAAAATTAGAGGAACTGAGTACACTGTCATTGGAAGTCATAACAGAGCAGAGGGGAAGATGAGAGAGAGAGAGGGGGGGAGAGGGAGAGGGAGGGGAAGGGGGAGGGGGAGGGGGAGGGGGAGAGGGAGAGAGAAGAAGTCAATACCTATGGGTTAGCCAGGCAGACACAGATCGTGTGGCCACAGTAGGGTCGGACTGACTAGCCTAGTGAGTCCCTAGCCCAGGCCAAGAAGACCAGTAATGAGTAAAGTGTGCACATATACTGGCTCAGGGCCCCACCTTCCAGGCTGAAGAGAATCTGGCATACCCACCTGCTCTGGCTCCAGGTGAGAAGTAGCTTCTCCACTCATGCTGGTAGCAGTGAAGGCATGGTTCTCAGCACCAGACTCCAGGCTGATGGTGAGTACTGCATCGTAGGCCTCCTGAAAAGGCCCGTGGTCATCCAGGGCCAGGTAGGAATGGTTGCGGTAGGGTAGAGCAAAGAGCAGAGTGTCGTAGGGCAGGAAGACCAGTCTCCCATCTGTCAGGCCCTCCTCCCAAGCGCAGTGCAGCAGAGTGCTCTGTTCCAGGCCACCCAGCAGAGCCGAGTGCATGCATAGAACCACAACTGGGGGGTGGACACAGCAAGGTCACCTTTGCACTTAAACTCTTGACAGAAACCCAAATCCTGAGACCCTCAGAGCTCCTAAAATCTGTGGTTATAGTTCTAGCCCCAGGCCCTAAGCATTCTGGGTAGGAGTGAGACCACCGAATTTAGGTGGGAAAAAAATCCTTTCAATAGAGGAAACCCTTGTATTAAGATGACCCTCTGATCTTCCACCCCAGCCTGCCACAGAGCACCTGCACCAGCTTCTTATCCACCCAACCCTCAGGATCAGACACTCGCTGATATGTATGAGCAGCTGTCTACGACTGTCCTCTTACATTAAGTCATTTGCTCCTGCATGTGGTGCTATACACTCACATACAATGTGTAATGCCAGCACTCGGGACACTGAGACAGCAAGGCAGAAGGATTGTGAGTTTAAGGCCAGCCTGGGCTTACATGGTAACATCCTGTCTGGAAAAAAAATTGTAGTAGCATGAAGATGTATATTTTTCATTATCAAATTTTCAGGCGAGGAAATTTAGGCACAGAGGTTTACGAATTTCCCCAGAATGGAAAAGCACCATAGTAGTAGAGCTGAGACTTGAACCCAGGGCTCATTACCAGTTTATAATACTTGAAAAGGTGTGTGTGTGTGTGTGTGTGTGTGTGCATGTGTGTGTGTGTTTGTGTGTGTGTGTGTGTTGAAACAGAGTCTTGTCATATAGCCCACACTAGCCTTGAAGTCTAGGTAGTTCAGGTTACTTGAGTCTGAGATCCTTCTGATTACTGTACCAAGTACTGGGATTATAGATGTTTGGCATCAGGCTTAATTCTTTATTATTAAGATGATTTCCAGGGCCTGAAGAGATGGCTCAGCAGGTAAAGGCACGGACTGCTCTTCCAGAGAACCTGAGTTCAATTCCCAGCACCCACATGGTGGTTCACAACTGTCTGTGACTGCAGTTCCAGGGGATCTGATGCACTCGGTACAGACATACATGAAGGCCAAAACACCAGTGCATATAAAATAAAAATAAGTTGTTTTTAAAAACATTATTTCCATGTTAAAAAACAAATCCTTAAAATGTGCATGCTTTGGTAGTTTGGATATATTTAAAAATTGTACAGAAAAAAAATGACCATTATTTTATCTGAGAGAATGTTATCACCATAGGGTCACGTCTGCCCATCTCAATGGATTACCTGTTCTGGATATTTCATCTAAAGGAGCCATCTGACATGTGATCCTTAATGTTTGACTGCTTTTCCTTAAAAAACTCCAGATCCATCTTGGTCATGGCATGTGTCAGTATTTATTACTTACACGTCTGTATACTATTCCACTGTCTGATTGGACACATTTTACATCGTTCATGATCAGCCTGTGACCTTAACTGTGGCCTTGGGTGGCACCTAAAGGTCTAAGCACTGAGAGATGATTAGGTCAGAAGGGCTCTGCTTTCTTCTACACTAGTCCGTGGATGGGTTTATAATTGGCAGCATTGTTGGGAGGTGATAGAAAGTGGGACCTCATTGGAGGGAGTAGTCCCCTGAGACCATGCCTCTGAAGGTTATCCTTGACCCTTCCTACCTTTGGTTTCTGGGGTGATGAAGTGGGAGCCACATGCTCCCACCACCATGATACCCTGCTTCATCTCAGGCCCAAAGCAAGGGGTCCCAGCTGACCTTGAACTGAAGCTATGACCTAAGCTTCCCTCCTTCTGAGCTGTTTTTCTCAGGTACTTTTTTTCACAGGTAGGAAATGCCTACTACAGCCTACTGGTAAGAGATACAATTGTCTCCCCAGGCACAAGACAGAGTGGACCCTCCACACAGTCCCTCTCTGATCCCTTTGTCTCTTCATACTTCAGGTCCCTGACAGACTTAGAGCCATGACAGAGAAGACCACCATTGGCTGAGATGAAGCCAGGTCCCTACTGTCATCCTTTTCCCCAGAAAGTCCAGGAGTATGGAGCTACCACAGAAGAACAGAGGACACCTTGCAGGAAATGAGACTCCTCATCACACAGAGGTCAGAGACTGGATGGAGCACTTTCCTAGGCTGAGACCCTGAGTTTTTTGAACTGGTGGCCATGAAAGTCTCAAGCCTAAACAGCATGAGGAGCTCCTGAAGAAAGACCCCCTGGGATAGGCAGATAAAGAGCTATGGCCATGTCACACATGCTCTGCCACTATTCGAATTGGGGCTTTCTCCCAGACAAGGCTCTCCTCGGAAGAAGCAGTTGGAAGAACTGTTTTGTATCTGGTCACAAGGGAGAGCTGAAAACCACATAACTGTGGAGAGAGCCAATGCAGGCCACCTCTCCTGTCTGGCCATGTCCATCTTCTCTTTCCTACCCTATGAACTAGGCATGTTGAGTTGCCCCGTGCCATTGAAAAAACATTGGAAAGCACACAACATTGGAGAGAAAACATCAACTGCACAGACAGGTTTAGGAGAGTTTACCAGAGGCCACACAGCTAATAGGGCCAGCATGGCCAGCATGGAATTCCTATGGTGCCCCTCACCATTCTGCCTCCTGCAAATCTCAGCATCATGGCTGGAATTTGGTTCCCTGTCATGGGGACTGAGGCATGGTTTCATGGGTTCCAGAGCTTCTCCCACACTGCTTCAGCCATGAAGAATCAAATTATCCCTTGGCCATGAGGCGTGTTCTGGAATTTCTGCCTCGAATGCCACTCCCTCATGTCCATTCTGCAGTTGACTTCTGCACTGAAATAATAGGGGTGGTAAAAAAAAAAAATCCAACCAACAATTTCATATCCGATGCATAAGTCCCAACATGAAAACCCAAGAAATATGAAAAGCTAAGACAATGTGACTATTTGAAAATCAGTAATTACACAGGAGGGGCCCACAAAGAGAACAGAGTAGATGAAATTTGAAATGGAGAGTTCTAAAGAATGATTGTAAGACTGTCCAAAAGTGTCAAAGAGGTTACAAAGAACTTACTGGGTAAACTAAGAAAGGATACGAATAAAGAGCAAATGGAATGACTCAGTGTGTGATATGAAAGAGGATTCAATACAAAGGAATAGCAAAGAAGGGGAATGAATAGTGGGTAAGGTGGCTCAGTGAGTAAAGATACTTTCCACCCACTGATGCAGATCTGACAGCCTGGGCTCAGTCCTCAACACACATGTGTATTATGGCACGAGCATCCATATAATCACACGATACATATCACTATCATCACCACCATCATCATCAGTTTAAAAAGGAATACTGAAAAGTCTAAATGTTGGAAGTGAATAGTTCAACAGCTCAAATAAAATCTTAGCGGAAAGCCTCAGGGCAGAATGAATCAGTGTAAGGCGATTCCTTCTTGAAGTCATAGTACGTGAGTTCAAATATTCAGACACTGGTAAAGATAAGAAAGTGTGAGCAGAACACGCGAGATCAAAAGTGCCACCAAAGGACCAGATCTGAGAGCCGTGGACGTGGAAGAAGGAGAATTTCAAGCTAAATGTGTGGGAAATACATTCAGTAGGAACGGAAGAAAATTTCCCAAATCTAGTGGCTATCTAGATACCAGAGGCATTTAGAATGCCAAACAGACCAGACATTCCCATATCATATTATAGCTAAAACACTAAACTTACAGAACAAAGAGTGTATGTTGGGAGTTGAAAGGGAAGCACCAAGTCACATCTGGAACAATATCATAACAAGAGCAGATTTCTCAACCGCGATTCTAAAGGCCAAGAGGTTCAATCCCCGAAAGGTAGTTAACTGAGAACAAGGATTATTATACCCAGCAAAATATCCTTCACATCATTCTTTTCTATAAAGCAAAAGTAAAGACATCCGTGACCACCAAGCTAGCATGACACACAAATGAGAAAGATAAACACACCCATGAGGACACAAGGAAGGACAAACCACACTAGAAAAATATAAGCACTCTAGGATTGGGAAAGAACCAAGTACCAAAAAATAACAAACTGACAGAATGAATGCATACATTTCAATAAAAATCCTGAATGTTAACAGCTTCAGTTTCTCAACTGAAAGACATCGCTAACAGATTAGATTTTTTAAAAAACCAAAAATACAAAAACAGGACCTATTTGTTGTCTAGAAGAAACACACCTCACTGACAAAGACGGCCTTTTAGTGAAGGGATAAAAAAAAAGATATTCCAAGTTAATGGAGCTGGAAAGCATGCAAGTGTAGCAATTATAACATCTAGCTAAATAGGCTTTAAAATTTAAAAAGTTAGAAAAGATAAAACAGTATATTTGGTTAAAGAGGGATACTGCAAATATGAACATACATGCACCAAACATTGATGCACCCAGTTTATGAAACAAGCCATACTTGATGTATAGGCACTGACTGATCTTAACACAGTAATAGTGGATGACTAATTTGCTGTATTTTGTAACACAAAGCAACTCTTAACAAATTTTAAAAAACCTTAAATAATTTTATCTGTTCTGTCTGATAACAATGTAATAGAGCTGTAAATCAACAGCAAGAGGAATGACACAAACTTGAAACTGCACAACACAGTCCTGAATAATGAACAGCTCATCAAAGAATTTGGAGGGGCGAACTTTTAAATTCCTAGATTCAAAGGAAAACACAACAGATACCTTTGGCATGAAAGTATCTCTAAGAGGTACATATATACATGCCAGTGTAAGAGTGTGAGCACAGTGCATGCACACACACACACACAGGCACACACACACACACACTATTCTGTTTTGCTTCGTTCTCAATCTATTCTTCTTATTTGCCCCTATTATTTATTTACCTTTAATGCTAGTCATGATTAGATCTTTGCTCCACTCCCGGGATTCTCATCTCAGAGGCAACCACCAAGAAAGCCCTGAGCTTCACAGTGAACATTTGAACCAGAGCTTATAATCTGGATCTTTCTAACTACTGCGTGACAAGTACCTTGCTCTCTCTGGGCTGCCAAAGGAAGCCTTCAGCAAGGATGGCATACAGGGTTGTTGTTTCGATACTTAAAGAGTTCACCCAGTTGATATAGATAGGGCTTTCTTTCAGCCGTGTGAAGTCCAGACTGCCTACAGACATACTTACTTTTCAGACCATGAACACTGTGAAGCTGCTTGCAAACCTCCATGGCCTCCTTCTCTCCAGGTCCCAAAGAGGTCACCAGTCCAACGGACAGCCCATGGGCCCTGAAGGCTGTCGCCAGCTGCTGGGCTGTGGCTACCCAGATGTCTTGCTGGGAGAACACGATGGCCAAGCGAGCCCAACCAAAGTACCTCATGACAGACAGTAGTACATGAGCAGCCGAAGGCAAAGTGGACACTAATTCACCTCCTCCCTCTGGAGCCCCGCATGCCCAGGAGAAGAGGGACTTTCCCCAGCCTTGGGCCAGAAGGGCTGCTGCTCGGCAGTATCCAGGATTGACAGGGCCCACAAAAGCAGCCACTGTGTTCCTGTGGGCCACAAATGTGGCCAGGGCATGAGAGGTATCACAGCCTGTGGGGAGGACCTTGAAATCCAGCCTTGAGCCCAACAGCAATGAGTCATCATGGTTGACTCGATCTACAGCCAGCTGAGTAGCCATGCTGGGGAATGCCTGAGCAAAGATGGTGTCACAGTCCCAGGGACCCAGCACCCCAAGGGTGAAGGTCTCTCTCGCCCATGCTGGAAGGGAAAGGGAGTCAGCCCACAGAAGAACACCCCAAAATACCACAGAGAGAACTGACATGGAAGAGGCTGTCCTTGGATGATTGACAGTTAGCCCCTGTGGGCTCTGGCAGGGCAGGCAGGTCTTCTTGTGCAGTGCTGTCCAGTCGTGGCATTCAAGGTACAGGCCCTGCTGCAGTCCTGAGGGGTGGAGGAGATATAGATAAGCCTTGCTGTCTAGCCTTTCTTGTATTGGTGCAGAAGATACTTGGAGTCACAATCTGAAGGACTCCCCAGAACTGGCTCGGAGCTGTGATGTACAAGCTGAGTTCCAGGCTGGAACTCAAACAGGACACTGCCTACAGAAATAACATCGAGACCCAACACCTTGTCTTCCTCCTCTGAAAACATGGGTTGAAAAACTACTCAGAAGTCTTACTGTGGTAACAAAACGGCACTATGGACAGCAGTTGGCATAATACCAGTGCTCTGGGACTTAATGTCCGACCTCTTTTACTCTGTGACCTCTATTTCTCTCTCACTCATCTTTAGGAGGACCAAGCTCTCCCTGCCCTGTCACTGTTCTCTACAATCCTATCTCCACCTGGCTCCCAAGTCCAAGGCCCTGGAAGCAAAGCACACATCCCAAGGGCTGTAGCTCACATGCTGGGTGTGTCCAAGAGAGTCAGAGCTACAGTGTTCACACTCCATTCCTGTCCATCCTTCACAGACCTGCCTGGACCAAATGGCCTCTCTACCCCACTGCTTAGAGGAATGAACTAGGGGAACTGGTACAGAATTAGTAGAAATATGGGGTATGACCCAAGTCCATTCAACTCCTCCTCCACCCCAAACATGACCTTCTCAACCAGGATGCTTGGACCTCGAGTCTCTGTCCTACAAAACATCACTAAGATTCTTCTACCTGAATCTCTGCTGACCAGACTCAATGTCTCAAGAATTCTGTAACCAGTGGCCTGTAGGGATGCACAGAGAGATAAAGAGCCTAACGAGCCAACTTGAGGATAAGACAAAGGCTGGTATTCACCCGAACCCTGTGTCTGATTCGTGGCACAGAGCCCACCCCCCTTGTCATTATTTTCCACTCTACTGCAAGAGGCTCCAGACACCACCCTGGAGTCCTTGGACTCATGAAAACCTGCTATAGCCCCTCCTCCATCCACAGGGTTCGGTTATCTTTCTGTCCACACCATTTATGCAGTCATATTGAGAACTCCAGGAAGGAATAAGATCTGTTCTGGCCCCCAAGAAACTGTCAAGTGAGTGGAGAGGCAGATCTCAGTCAAGGGAAGAGTTAGCTATGAGTTTGGGCTATAGACCGAGGGTGAATGGGGATGAATAGATACAGTGAGGAGAAGATAAACCCCACTTCAACCTCTACACTTGGAGATACAGCTCAAGAGAAGGGAAGGATTTCTTTGAACGCCATCAAAAATGTCTGACTAGGGCAGCTCTTTAAAAATAATGTTTGATGCCCAGAGACAGAAGAGCCTTGGAATCATATAGAAGACCTGCTTACTAGCTCCTAAACACTGAGGTTCTTTGAGCCTCAGTTTAATAACTTGGTGGAACGTGGAAACTAGAATGTATCTTGTGTATGGTGGGGATGAGCACTCTGCACTTATTAAATGGAGCCACCCTGCCTCTTCCTCATCATCACCCAACATCTTCAGATCTGTGAGGGGAGGGAGAAGATGCAAACAGAGCTGAGCAGGAAGGAGGTGGGAGACTGAGTCTCAGCTTCTTGTCAGCTTCATGTGAGGCCTCAGCCTTGCATCTGTGTAGAAACTCCATCTGTGGAGTTCCAGTATGTAGAGCTAACAGTTTGCCCTGCCAACTGGTCTGTAATACTCTGCCTCTCCAGTTCAGGGCTGGAGGCTTAAAGCTGTTCTCTTATTTGCCTCTGAACCCTGTGGACCTAGTTTTCCCCTGTTGTGATACTCAGAGTGGCATCCTAGCATCCAACTGAGGTCCACCTGCCCTTGGGTCTATGTGATAAGCTCTGGCCATACAGTGTCTTTGCCTGTCTCTAGCTGAGAACCAAAACATGTGCCTGCATTGGCCAAAGTGGCAGTCACTTCCCCCAGAGTTTGTTTCCAAATCATGTCTGACTCAGAGTTTTCTGGCATCTCCAAGGAGATTCTTAAGTCTCATTTTTAGAGGAGGAAATTGATTTTGAATAGATAGTAACTTGTCCAAGGTCTCACAAAAGGTAGGAAAAAATCAGAACCAGAATTTAGCCTCCAACTTTCCAGCCAAAGACAAATAAATACCCACCAAATACTCATTCTCTCTCTCTCTCTCTCTCTCTCTCTCTCTCTCTCTCTCTCTCTCTCTCTCTCTCTCTCTCTCTCTCTCCCTCTCCCTCTCCCTCTCCCTCTCCCTCTCCCTCCCTCTCTCTCTCTCTCTCTCTCTCTCTCTCTCTCTCTCTCTCTCTCTCTCTCTCCCCCCCTCTCTCATCTATCTATCTATCTGTCTGTCTATCTAACCTATTTAATTATTCATCTGTCATCTACCCATCTACCTCATACGGAGCATCAGAGCCTTAAGGATGCAGATGCCTTCATGTCCAGATGGGGCACTGAAGCTCAGAGAAGAGGCTACACTTTGGTCCTGAAAAACCCTGGTAGGCTCCCTGACCTAAGATCCTGCTGGTCAGACTCAATGCCTTAAGAATTCTGCAGTCAATGCCCTGCAGAGACATATAGAGGGCTCACAGCATCAGTAGGCAGTTGTAAGACATGGCAGAGACATCTTTTCACTAATTTGTAGCACATAGTCCAGACCTTTCTGCACCCTGATTTCCCCAACTGTGCAAAGAGAAATCTGTGTGCATCATAAGTCTCTAAACATCCTTTAGCATTGATGTTCCATGCACTCGCTGGTAGAATACCTAGAGACAGAAACCTGTCTCTGAGCTTAGCCACATTCTCCTCCAGATATTCTCCACAAGAGTGTAATCTCCTTGGTCACTCTGCAATGGCCAAAATAGGTGAAATGAAAGGACCACCCTGAAGCGGGGAGGAGATTTGCATTTTTTAAGAATCCGAGATGGTTAGGGTTAGCCACTGTTTGGTTTATGAGGCCAGGGCACATGGAGTTAAAGACTCCCACCACAGTCCTGGAGCTCAGAGATGGAGAAGCCTTTGTCTGGATGAAAACACAAAACTAGAGAGTGATTGCAGCCCACAGGACAAGGATGAAGAATTCCTATCAGCCCAGGGTCACCCCCCCCCCCCGACCTCAGCCTTCTCTTCAGGGCATGCTTCCAGCATACTCACCCGCCATGGTGGGCTCTTGTGGACACTGCATCTTTGCCAGTCCTGAGATTCTCACCCTGGGTCCTCAGAGGTCAAACTTTCTGAGCACTCTCTAACCAGGGCCTCCCTGGCTGCTGCTCCTGTTGTATGCCTGCTTCCTGTGACTCTTGCAGAGGGACTGCCTCAGACATGGCTCATTCCCTCCCTGTCCCCCTTAGGAGCCCAGAGAAACCACTTGGAAAATTTAATCTGTTCAGAACCCCCGACTCTGGGGAGCTACATCAGAAAAGAAGGGGGAGCTGAAGATAAGAGGGAGGGAGAGCCAGAAGAGGGTCTTCAGCACTGTGGACAGCTCCGGTCATATGAGGACATCCAGGGGGCGGGAAGTCACACGCCCCAGAACCCAGCATCAATAAGCATCTATCAAGCGCTGAACACAACTCATTCTACTCTCACAGGTACGATCATTACTTCCACTTTAAAGATAAACGAAGTCTGGCCCAGAGAGTTTGGTAATTTGATAGGGTCCACAGAACCAGTAAATGGCATGGCCAACTGGTTGCAGCTTCAGGCTCTGCTGGTTGTGAATGAGATGGCTTTTCTACCCTCTCTTTGGTGTGGATAAGACCTCAGACCAGAGGGATTAACACCATCCCTCCTCCACCTGCTCCCCTTTACCTTGTCAACCAGCTTTTCTGGAGGACCCTGTGTCTGCTAAGGGCTGGCATTGTGCCCCACCTCACCCCTTAGGCAACTTGGTCAAGCAGGAATGTGTTTGTTTTCTTTTTCACCTTATTCATTCAACGGGAACTTACAAAACACTCATCCCTCAGTTCTACCATGGCATGGAGTGAGTTGAAGCCACTCTCTCCCCTTCCCTCAGTTAGATCCTAGTTTCTGCCATTTTCCCCAAACTCATCTGTCTCTAGGTATTGTCCTAGATAATTGAGCGCCATCTTCATATGGGAAGAACAAAGATTTTTATTCTTTAAGATCTTTTCTATCAGGGATGGGAAGGAGCACAAGAGTTAACAAATAAAGTGATGTGGGACGTCTTTCTGTATGCTGTGAATACCATTGGTTAATAAAGACGATGTTTTGGCCTATGGCAAGGCATCTTCAAGGCAGGTGGGAAATCCAAGCATAGATAAAAGACAAAGAAGGGTAGGGAAGGAGACGCTGAATGCTGCCCGCCTGAAGAAGCAAGATGTAAAAGTACAGGTAAGTTACAGGCATGTGGCAATACGCAGATGAATGAAAATGGGTTACGTTCTAAGAGGTAGTTAGCAAGAAACTTGAGCCATAGGCCAAACCGTGTGTAATCAATAATAGGCCCCTGAGTAACTATTTTATAAGCTACTGCAGGATCGGTGGGTAGGAGAGATTCCTCTAGACCATGGGGCCAGATATAAAAATTAGACTACGGAAGGTAGATGCCATTTTACTGCTGAAAAGTGACAGGTGTTGTAATATGAGTCAAAGAACATCAACTGCCATATACACAATTCAGCATAAAAGTTTTATATTACTATGCTGCCTTTTGCATGATTTTAATAATCATGAAAGAGGAGATACATCATAAATTAATTTTGACTGTGCATTTTTGTATGGCCCCAATATTACTCTTGGGGGGGGGACTTCAAGGCCCCTGTTTCTGTGACAGATATGAGCCTTTTGGCTCTCATGTCCATTCCCTGAACCCTCAGCAGGCTGAATAAGTTCAGAGGGAGAAGCAAAGGAGGGGAGCTGAGTTCCTGCCATCACCGCAAAGGCTAACTTGAGCCAATCGGAGAAACTTACAGACAACATGAGGCAGAGAAAGGGAAACATCGGGAAATTCTTTCCCTCACACTTTAGGTGTACTTTGAGTTCATTATAATCTTCCTTATATTTCTATGTGTATTTGAAAGTTTTCATAATTTAAAGTAATAATGTCAACAAACAACGTAGGGATATGAATTTCAGCACACACTCCTCAGCACCAATAGTTTAATTTTTTTTCACACAACACTTTAAAAAATTCTGTATTATATTTTTCTTTTCTTTCTTTCCTTCTTTTTTTTTTATTTTTCAAGACAAGTTTTCTGTGTAGTCCTGGCTGTCCCGAAACTCACTCTGTAGACCAGGCTAGCCTTAAACTCAGAGAACCTCCTGCTTCTGCCCCCCTCGTGTGCTACCACTGCCCAGCCCTGAATTATATTTTTCTATGTCATACCACATATTTCCACAAAGCCGTTATTATCCCATAGGTTCTATAGGTCCTAGGTCTGAGCACAGATTAGCGAGAGACTCCTGCCTTGTGTCTGACAGGCTGTAGTCAAAGGGCCAGGCTGAGTCTCATCTGGAAACACAGTCATGGAAAGGTCTGTTTCCTAGCTCCTTTGGCCATTAACTGTAGGATTTACTTGCCTCTTTAAAGCCAGCAACAGAGAGAGATGGCCAGCCAACCTAACAGAGTATAACATTAATTGATCTGATAACAGCATCTCTGCCATGTTCTTTGAAAGCCAGTAACAAGTAGCCCTCACTAATAGGGAGGGGGGATTGCAGAGGCCGGCATCGTGATGCATTTTCACAGTCTGTTTGCTGCATGCTTGTGATAGGGGACGAAATTGACAGCTCAGAGATGTACAAAGATAAATCATTCTCTTTAGGGAGCAGGATCAGGAGTTGAACTAGGGCTTAGGCCTCACTTCATCACCACCTCCTCACCACCAGCAGTGCTGCTAGGGAACAGTATAGCTGCCTCCCAACTGCTGTGGTTCCCCCTTCCTGCTCTGTGCTCCAGAAGAGAATGTGTCCTTTACTTGAGCCCATCTGTTAGAGAGGTCCCCGTGGCGTCCATTCTTACTGCAGGCCGGCCAGTGACCTGCAACAGAGCTGCCCTTACATAGCTGTTTGGAACAAAGATGACTTATGATCCAATAGGGTGACTTTCAGACTCTAGAGGCCCTGACCATCATTGGTGATGGGTCAGTCTTTTAAAAACAGGAATAATTAGATATTATCATAGGGCTGTGGAAACTTCCAGGTGAATGAAACAAAACTTCCTTCCTGAAGGATCTGAGTCTAGTCCTTACAAGGTTGTCCCTTAGCTAGGATTGTACTGCAAGGCAATTATTGGGGCTAACACACTATATTCTCACCAGCGCTCTTTTGTTAGAGGGCACTAGCAAAACTTATAAAAATTGAGATCTGCCACTCAGGCTTATGTAGTAGTTCCCTTCTTGGACTGACTCTGGGTCCTGAGGAGTGCATATGTCCAGAGGTAGGCCAATCCACTTCATCAGAAGACCCATTGAACCCTCTAGAGCAGTGGTTTTCAACCTGTGGGTCGCAAACCCTTTTGGGATCAAAATACCTTTCCATAGGAGTAACCTAAGACCACCTGAAGACACAGATATTTACACTATGATTTATAACAGTAGCAAAATCACAATTTTGAAGAAGTGATGAAAATAATTTTATGGACGGGGTCACCACAACATGAGAAACCGTATTAAAGGGTCATGGCATTAGGAAGGTTGAGAACCACTGCTAAACATCTAGGTCCTCCAGAACCCCAAGTTCAAGATGTCAGAAATGGGTAACAATTTAACAGTGACTGTCCTGCTGTGTATCTGTGGGATGAGACCCCCCCCATATACATCTCTCCCCTCCCCTCTTCACTCCTTATCCTGGTTCATTGCTCTGACTACAGAATGGCACATTTGGCCACTAGACTGCATCCCATCATGCACAATTCTGTCCCCAGCTGATCTGTCATAATCCCCAGCACTTCCTTCCTCTATCCCATCAGTCAGATGCTGGGTGACAGATGAGGTAAGGCCAACTGTGCCCTTGCAGTAACATGCCTCCTCAAACCAGGGGCATCACTGGACACCAGGAAAAGATGGGGTGGTCTGTGTGACTATAATTGTGGGTTCAGCAAAAGCACTGAAGGTGAGGGAAGCAGATACATGTGCAGTTCAGCTTCTAACTCTATATGGAAAGGAGTCATCTGAGAGAGAGACCTGATAGAATTAATCTCCAGCTAGCTAGCTGATACCCTCCCCTCTATAGGAACTGTTGCTCAGCAGCGACCTCTGCTGCTGGCTTCTTGGAAACACAGCAGTGGCATAGCCATAACAGAAGTCCCTGCTGTCATGTGTGGGCTACATTCTGGCTGTTAAGGCTACTTCCACCTATTGATGGAGCCCTAGGGTGTAGGAGAAGAGCCTGACTGACATCCAAGGTCATCTTGTATACCTATGTGATAAGAACATGTGCACACACAATAATAATAATAAATTATATTAAATTTAGTGCATGCTCCAGTATGCTTCTTTAGAGTTCATCAGGTACCTTCCCACAACAGCTAAAATGATGAAGCTGATTAAGACCATGGAAACTTTTCAGGAGGCCCTGGATGTTGCAACAAATAAGCACGTAGTGTTGGACTTCCACGACATGTGCTGTGGACCTTGTCAAAAGATCAGCCTCCTTCCATTTCCTCTCAGAAATGTATTCTATCGTGCCATTCCTTGAAGTGGCTGTGGTTGACTGTCCGAAAGTGAAGTCAGATACATGCTGACCTTCCAGTCTCATAAACAGATCAAAAGGTGGATGACCTCTTCTGGAACTAAGAAGGAAAAGCTAGAAGCCACTGTTAATGAATTTGCCTAATCATGTCCTGAAAATGCAAAACCAGCAGCTGGTTAAAACCCGTTGTTTTCCTAATTTTTGAAAGAGTGTAAAGTAGAGAAGTTTATACCAAACTGCCATTGATTATAAATGACAACAAAATATTAATTCTACTCTTAAAAAAAATAAATTTAAAAAGGTTCACGGCTCCTGAGAAACAATATTCAAGGTAGACTTCCAGCCTCCAATTCCCCCAAGACAACTACACCCACACCTACAGCCTCATCCCCCACCCCATGAGCATGCACACACCTACAACCCCATCCCCCACCCCATGAGCATGCACACACCAAAAAGGAAGAAAAGAGAATGGAAGGAAAGGACATTCCAATATGGCTTCAGACCATCTGGGCCCTGGGGTGACAGCCTCGTGAATTGGAGGCTCTCCTGGCACTTAGCATGTGACATCTAGTGTTCTGACTACTCCCTTATTATCAGATCCAGTTAGCAAAATGGCATTAATATAATCTACTGCTGTGATACTCTATGGGATTTCCAACTTATATAAGGTCCCCTGAGCCCTGTTATGACCGAGAACTGGAGGGCTAGATAGCTCTGGGGATAAAACAATAGAGACATCTGTTGCTCTGCACACCAATTCTAATGTGCTTCCTGACAGGAATGGGAAGGAAGACGTTTGTTAGGACAAGAGCCACAGAGCAGGTGTCAGAGACTATGTGGACCCTGTCTAGTAAGGACGGCTGCATTGGTGACATCATTTTTGTCCTCCAGGACATCTTTTTTTACCCCTTCAGTCAAAATGCCAGTGTGAGTGCAGGAGAGACAGCTCAGTTTTAAAAACACTTGCTGCTCTACCAGAGAAGACCCAAGTTCACTTCCCAGAAGCCATGCTGGCTGCTCATAACAGCCTGCAACTCCAGATCCAGGGAATCTGAGCCCCGCTTTCTGGTCTCCATGAGCACCCACACACATGGCACACATATAAACACATAATAAATAAATAAATATTAATTTTTAAAGAAATGCAAGTTAATAGAGGTGTGATAAGAATGACTGCCCCATGTCTTACAAACCTTAATTTCTCTTCAGGCCTTCGGAGATCTAGTGTTGCTTTGGTTGTGCTCTCCAGGCAGGGAATAGATGGGGGAAGGGGTCAGAGCATCTGCTTTCCTTCCCTAGAGGGTCAGGGAAGCCAGGTGGTGACTTGCCTACTTGCCATGCATGCCCAATTTTGGTGATATATTGTATATTGAATAAAATTTGTCTAGAATATCAGAGGACAGAGTCACCCATAGCCAAATCGTGAAGGTCAAGGAACCCATGCCTTTAATTCCATCACTCGGGAGACAGAGATCTGCTGGATCTCTGTGAGTTCAAGATCTAACAACCAGGCAGTGGTGGCTCACACCATAGTCCTAGCACTTGGGAGGAAGGAGCAGGAGGAACTCTGTGAGTTCAAGGCCAGCCTGGTCTACAAAGCAAGTTCTAGGACAGCCAGGTCTGTTACACAGAAAACCCTGGAAAACCCTGTCTCAAAACAAACAAACAAAAAGTCTAGAGAGATGGCTCTGTCCTCTGATATTCCAGGCTAATTTTATTAAATATATATCACCACACCCACTGTCATCAGCTCTTTTAGGAACTGGGTGAGTAACCATCTCATCTCAAGCCAAGAGTGTCCTGCTTGCTCTTTCCAGGCACCTAGCAGTCAGTGGCAGTTACAGTATGTGTCTAGTAACCTCCCAGCTTCCCTCTCGAATGGAGGAAGATCCGTAGCATCCACTTGCCTCAAAGAGATCTGGTGTCCACCCTCCTACCTCCGTGAGGCTCTGAGGCTGGGGAATGAAGTCTGGGAGCTGGATGTGAAGCAAGGCATGCTGACCATGATGACCCCAGATAGCATTTGACTGCCAAGCAGAATTGCATAAGGCTCCCATCTTTCTCCTCATGGATGGCAGAGCTCACAACAAGGGGGAAAGGGGAGGGAGGGAAGGGGTGTCTGAGCCCTTAATCGGCTACCCACTCAAAGCACGATTCTGCTCCATCCTTGTTCTTCTCAACAGCCTTCTCACAGAATGCTGGCTCAGGCCGCAGAATGTTTACAGGAGCCCTGTGCTGAGACCAGCTGAGCAGATGAGGTCCAGGATGGCTTCACAAGTCCCTCAAGATCTCTGAGAACATGAACAGAAGCTACCTACCAAGCGAAAGGTCATATTATAAAAGGCCTGTGATAAACCCCAAGAATGGACTCAGATGTTGAGTCAGAGCCTGGTGTCAACTCTTGCTTTTGGCTAATTCAAAAGTCACTCATTTTGAGGTTCTGCCACTGGGCAGTGCATTCCCAGCTCCCCAGTAGCTTCCATGGAAAACAACCGCTTTCATTGAAAACACCAACTCTTCTTGCATTTGTCTGAAGAATGACTAAGCAGGTGGAAGGTGTGGCATCTCTGTCTTCACGGCATGTTTGTCCCTTTAGCTCTTCTGCCCCAAGAGTCAGATTCTACTTAGCCATGCGTGTAGAAGAAGCATTGTTTACTTAAGATGTTTTGTACATGAGCAATTATGCAGTTAACTTGACCTAAGGCCCACTGGGGCTGCAACCTGTTCTACCTCACCTTGCTCCCTTGTCAGTAGCCCAAACACTGAAAGTCTTTCTTCCTATCATAGGGCCAAGACTAAACTATAAGGCCAGGGCATCCGTAAGAGATGGTGGTGCCCACAGCAAAGGTAACTCAGCCACTCCTGGGTTAATAAAACCATCAGGCTAGCTTGCAAATCTCAAAGCCAGATGTTTGTACACAAGAAGGAAATAAACATCTTTTGAAACTATTCCTAGTTTATCTGGTTGTAGCAGATCAGTGGATGTGTGCCTTCCTATGTCCAGTGGGCAGTCTGCTTACCTCTTTGGGCACCGCTAGCAGCTCACAAGCTTAAGCCCTATTCATGTCTTGTCTGTCTTTTTGAGAAATACTTTTTTTTTGGCAGAGTTTGAAAATGAACCCTTGTCAAGTTACTTTGTCTGATCTGTAATCTTTTTCTTCTTTCATCTTTGCTAGTTCCATCCTAAAACATTCTGCCTGTGGTGTCAGGGATACTGCAATTAGTTAAAAATCCCTACAGATCCCATAGAAACTTCCACAGTTACTCTGTACCCTGTGGCCCATTTTGAGTGGTTTCTGATGGTCAAGGCTCTTCCCTCCCTAGACTCCCAGACTTTCATTGCCCACACTGATCTCAAAGAACGTCCATTCCATGACCCCCACAGTTGCCTCTGTCTCCCAGAAGTTTTCAGCATGAGAAAGACCCCACTCAAGACATACATCCTCTTTGCTGAGTGAAGGGAGCATCCTTCTGTTTCTCCTAGGAGGCTGGCAGGCCTTATCTATTTTCTCCAATGTGTCTGCTTCTCTTGACCTCCAGATGTGCCCCTCTCCCTGTTTCAAAGAAGTTCTGACATTTCTTCTTTATGAGTGAGGCCTTTGTAGAATCCACACATCCATCCAACAGATGAAAAGACTACTAAGTGATCAAGGCGAATATTATATCCTAAAACCAGCTTTTATATCAGTAAATTTGGCCCAATCTAATTTTAGCATTTTTCCTCTTGATCTAAACTTTTGGGGATTGCATGGACTTGGAAGTCTTTCACTGCGTGTGAGGCTGGGCACTGACTGGCACATGCCACTTGACCATCTTATACCTCCCAGGAAGATCACTCTCCAGGACAAGGTGGTCCTCCATCCTCCAGCAGGCCAAGTCTATGGTAATAAAGCCTTCCCTCTCCCTCCCTTGCTCAGGACTGACTGGTGTCTGTCAGCAGGGGCCAGACCCAGCTTTTTGCGTGCTAACATTGAAAATTTTTGCTGGTAGTTTGGACGTTGGGGTTCTCTAGGCTTTGCTGGGATGGAACCCTGGCTGAAGTATGAAAGCAATCAAGTGATTAAGGAATGCTCTGGGTATGTTTGTATGTAGCCGTGGGGGTGCTCAGAAAGGCCTGCAGGGGCTGCCTTCACTAGCAAAAGAATCAGGGCAACCTGAAGTTTTAGACTGCTTACACCCATCCCTGGACTCCTAAATGTCTGCCCCATGTGACTTGGGGGTTCCATCCTTGTCCATTAGTGTCCCTCCTTTATAGTAGAAGAGGCCTTGACTGAATGTTGACTTCAGATCCTGAGTTTGAGCCTTCATTGTACCTTAGCTGTTTTTGCAGAGCACTAGGGATTCCCTTTAGATGTCATAGATACCTTCCATCAATCATTACATACCCTCAATTATGTGATCATAATTTACATCCTTATTTCCTACATACAGATACGTGTCACACTGATGACATATTGCATATGTGAGAGTGTGGTTTTGTGTTATAAGCATGTATCAGGCTGTATGCCATCAAGGTTTGTATGTATAGATTCTGATGGTCACACAACAATGCAGGTGCCCAGCAATGTGCCCCTCAGACTGAATCCCTGCTAAGAAAGACACAACCGTATGTTCTCTCCCCCCTCCCCACTGTCTATAGAATCATGATCATTGTCATAGTTCCAGAGCCCTGTGACATCCTAGTGGTATTGTCCCCTGCTACACTTATGACAATTCTTGTTCCCCGTCTCCCTCAGCAAAAAGACTATCCCAGTATTGCACAAATACAGAATATTCCTGTATTTCATGGCTCAACTCTTCATAGTGTGGTTCCAGGAACGGAACCCAGGTCTTCTGCTTAGGTCAATACTTTGACACAGATTCACAGCTCTTCTTCCAACAACTCAGCTCCATTGTCTTGTTGGGATCGTCATTTCCTAGCACCTCTGATCCTGGAATTGTGACAGAAAAGAGCCAAACTGAGGCTACTCCAAGAGGCCTTGCTCAGACACGTCTATGCTCAAGATGGGGCAGTGTGGCTGGTGAAATGGCTCAGTAAGTGAAGGCAAGTCTGACAACCTGTGTGAGGATTCAATAAAAGCTTCAGAAGTTTCTGAGATATCAGAGAGGATCTACCCACAGTCTATGTGGGGGGTTAATAAAAGCTCCAGAAGTTCCGGGCTCTAACCACAGTCAGTCTAGGAGGATCAGAGAGAGTGGTGATCCACACCTTTAATCCCAGCACAGGGGTTATCCTGGGAGTGGTGACCTACACCCTTAATCCCAACTGAGCCGAGGTCATTTTAGATTATAGAAGGAATTCCAGGCTCCCAAGCAGGCAGTGGTGGGGCCACGCCTTAATTTACCAAAAGAGTATTTAAGGCGGGGATAGAAAGCTGAGGAGATGAAGCCAAGAGAAGTGAGGCTGAGGAAGCTGGAAGACACCTGGGTAACATCTGACTGTGGTGTTTGTTCTCTCTAATATCTCTGAGTTTCTCAGAGATCTATCGCTGAGTCTCATTTATTTGTGCAACAATTGGCATCTAACTTTGGGACACGAATTACCCCCCTCTCTACCCAAAACACCACACTTGCCGGCCAGAACAACACGTGGCTGGAGGAGTAATTACTGGCGGCTTGGCTTTCTGTTCTAGGTTAGCCTCCAGCCTAAGGCAGACCGGCCACACGTGTTTCTGTTTCACTCTCATCTGGGTAAATCTGTCAGACAGTGGCCGCTTTCTCCTGGTGGGTTGTTTCTTTTTTCTTTTTGGACCTCTCCTTGGGTTGCTATCACACTAGGTAGTTGCCCCACTTCACAATCAATTGAATTATCAACAGACAACAATTGGTAAGCAAATCAATTTTTTTTTAAAAAAGAGGGAATTTGTTTAAAGCAATGGAGGGTGAATGGTCATACTGTAACCTCTCGTTAGACGATTTGATATTAAAACCAGTGAAGGAAAGCATAAACAAGGTAGATGGAAATATCATAATGTTAATCATTCTGTTTACTATGAATTTTTTTGTTTGATTTCTTTGATATCACTTAAAAAGGCAGCTAATATAAATCCAAAGAAAAAGGTCTTTAAAAAGCCTGTTGAGAGAGAACACAAAGATGCTCAAATTCAAACAGAGGAATATGAAGAACCAATTTCAGCAAGGTCATCTAAAATTAGACAAAAACAGGCAACATTGATATACCCAGTAATCTTTAAAAAAACGAAGGATGATAGAGACGAAAGAGAAGCTAGCTGGGCTCCCTTACAAATGTTAGAATTACGGAGAGTAAAGGAAGCAATTGTAACATATGGGATACATTCACCATTTGTCAAGCAAATGCTGAACTCCTGGTCATGCTGTAACCAGGTAACCCCTAAAGATTGGTTAGATATGATTACAGCTGTGCTAGAGGCTGGGACGCTTATACAATGGAAATCATGGTGGAGGGAAGAAGCTAAAATAATAGAATGAAGAAGCAGGATTGGATTGGATTCATGAGACAATTAATGTGGAGTCTTATGACAGTGATGATAACTGGGTAGGAGGGCTTATTTCAAAAGTTATAAGAAAAAAAATCAAAATGTCAAATGTTATAATTGTGGAAGGGAAGGTCACATAAAAAGAGACTGTAAACAAGGCTTTCCCAGAAGCAGTGCTTTTGATAGGAATAATCCCAAGAGATCACACCCCCCTTTCTGGAATATGCAGAAGGTGTGGAAAAGGAAGACATTGGACTAATGAATGCAGATCAACAAGGGACAGACAAGGTAACTTTCTGCCCTTGAGAAATGCCCCAAGAGGGCTTTCAAAAAACTCTAGGTCAGGTAACTATCTGCCCTTGAGAAATGTCCCAAGGGGGCTTTCAAAGCCCCCATATCAAATCCAATCCAGTCTTACCCTGCCATTGTGAAGGAAACACCTTCCCAGAACAATTAAAAAGGTTAAAACCTATTTTTAAAAAGACATACTACATGGAATGATAGAAAATCTACAAAAAAAGAAAACAAATTCAGGAAAAATTATAAAGCAAATATTTTGGCAAACTTCTATCAATGAACAAAGGCCAAAATTAGAAGTACAAATAAATGATGTTATTATTGAAGGCTTATTGAACATGGGTGTGGATGTGTCCATAATTTCACCGAGTCATGGCATCCAAGTTGGCCCCTTCAGGAGGTAAATGTTCAGTTTTTGGGTATTGGGTCAATATCCCAGGTAAAACAGAGTGCAAGATGGCTTGAGTGTATAGGACCAGAAGGACAGAGAGGAATGTTAAAGCCATATGTGGTTGACATTGCTATAAATTTATGGGGAAGAGATTTACTACAACAGTGGAACACACAGATTAATATCCCTCCAAACACAGAAATAAGCCATAAACTAGCACATGGTTCTGGAAGAAACATTAGAAGGTATTATGAGAAACAGTCACAGATCACTCAGGTTATAGAGAAACAAGGCAAAACAGTTGCTGATCTTTCAAAAATACCCACAGCACTACCTATAAAATGGCTAACAGAAAAGCCTATATGGGTTTATCAATGGCCTCTAACAAAAGAAAGATTGCAGGCCTTAGAGCAGCTGGTACAGGGGCAGTTAAATGCTCAGCATATAGAAGAATCAACCAACCCTTGGAATTCTCCTGTATTTGTTATTAAGAAGAAATCTGGAAAGTGGAGAATGGTAACAGACCTAAGGGCGATAAACAAGGTGATCCAGCCAATGGGCTCTCTACAATCTGGGATTCATTTGCCTTCTCTGTTACCTAAATAATGGCCTATTGATTTAAAAGACATTTTTTTTTTTTACAATACCTTTACAAGAACAAGACAAAGAAAAATTCGCCTTTATAGTGCCCACTTATAATAATTCTCAGCCTGTAAAGAGATTCCAGTGAAGGATCCTCCCTCAGGGAATGCTGAATAGCCCTACTCTGTGCCAATATTTTGTACAAAAGCCAATAGAACAGATACATAACAAATTCCCACAATCTATAATTTATCATTACATGGATGACATCTTGTTGGGCGATTCAAATATTGATATGTTGGAAAAACTTTTTGAAGAAGTGAAAAGAATTTTGCCTGCTTGGAGATTACAGATTGCCCCAGAAAAAATACAAAGAGAGGATTCCATTAATTATTTAGGTATAAAATAGGCCAACAAAAAAATTAGACCCCAAAAGGTACAAATCAGGAGAGATATATTGAAGACACTTAATGATTTTCAAAGACTACTAGGAGACACTGCCAACTTACGACCCACTATTGGAATTAAAAATGATGAACTAGATAATTTGTTCAGAACCTTAAATGGTGATAAGGACTTAAATAGTCCAAGAGAATTGTCACCTGAAACTGAGAAAGAACTGGCTTTGGTGGAAAAGAAATTACAGGAGGCGCATGTAGATCGTGTGGATCCAGACCTTAATTACATTCTAGTCATCTTGCCCTCTAAGCATTCTCCTACAGGAATTTTAATGCAAAAAGAAAATGTTATATTGGAATGGCTATTTCTTCCATATAAACCGAGTAAGAAGTTAAAGACATATGTGGAAAAGATTTCTGAACTTATTTTTAAAGGAAAATTAAGACTTTGTCAATTGACAGGAATAGACCCAGCAGAAATTGTTGTACCTTTAACTAATGAAGAAATTGACCAATTATGGGTAGAAAGTGAACCTTGGCAAAGAGCCTGCAGTAATTTTTGGAGAGATATTAACAACAAATATCCTCAAAGCAAAAGAATTTCTAAAGAAAACTGATTGGATTCTCCCTCATATTTTTACGAGATAAGCCAATTTCTGGAGCCCCTACATTTTATACCGATGCAAACAAATCAGGAAAGGCTGGTTACAAATCAGAACATCTAAGTAAAGTGATTCAAAGCCCTTATAATTCTGTTCAAAAGTCAGAATTATATGCTATCATGATGGTGTTAATGGACTTTACCGAACCTCTTAACATAGTCACTGACTCTCAGTATGCAGAAAGAGTTGTTGGCCTTAATTTACCAAAAGATATGTAAGGTGGGGATAGAAAGCTGAGGTGAGGAAGCCAAGGGAAGCCAGGCTGAGGAAGCTGGAAGACAGCTGGGTAAGATCTGACTGTGGTGTTTACTCTCTCTAATATCTCCGAGTTTCTCAGAGATCTATCCCTGAGTCTCGTTTATTCATGCGACAAACCTGAGCTCCATCCTGGGGATCAGCATGGAAGACAGAGAAAAGTATCTCCCCCACTTTCCATTTGGCACACACACATTCTCAATAAGTGAGTCATTTCAAAACTTTCGAAGATGGGATCAGGCTCTGGAGAGGGTTTTTTTCAGGGGCCCCACAGACATCTGACTCCCTGGAGAGAAGCAGTAGCCTCTGGTGAAAAGCCATACCAGATTGCAGCATCCCAGCTGAGTAAAGAGAAATTAAACCCGTGTGGAATGGCGCAGCTTAGCCTGAATGTTCCAAATGCTATGGCTGTTGTCTCATTTTGCAGATGAAAAAACTGAGACCCACAGAAGGTAACTAAGGCACATGCTGTATGTTCCAGAAGTGTCCCTCTGAAGTCTGAAGGGGACAAGCAGAGTGTAGCATTATGCTCTAGTTACCTAGTGAGGGAAAGATACCTGAAATGTAAATGCTTAGTACAACCCTTGGTTATTTTGTTCATGGATCTGTAATTTGGGAATGGCTGGGCAGGGAAAATTGTTGAGCCCATCAGTTTTCATTGTTCTGATTAAATAACTGGCCCAAACTGGATTGAGCTCAGTTGATTCTGGGTCTGTACCAGGCAGAACACCATGCCAGACACATGAGTAAAATAATAAACCTTGAAAAATGTCTTAAAATAGTCCAGCCATTCCTGTCTGTGTTTTTGTAGAGGTAATGACAACAGTGTGACCTAGGGTTGCTCCTCTGGCACTGTTGTGTCACACAGGCTTCATTATAATGTCACAGTGCAAGGCTGAGAGGGTCCCCTCCTGCCCTGCCCACTGATGAGTCCCAGAGCCACACATGGCATGTGGTCTACACAGCAAACAATCATCAAATAGTTGACTTGACCGATGAAATCTAAGACTCAGAAAGCCTGAGACACCTGCCCACTGTGACCAACTGAGGGACGTTCCACCATCTCCAAAGACTGTTTCCAATGTGCCACTGTCCAGTACTGTGTTTCAGTTTCTCCATGAAGTAAGCAGGGATCCTCAGGCTTCTGAGCTACCAACAGATGGGAAAGTGTTCTGCAAACGGGAAGAAGCACACAGGTGGGGACTCTGTGTATCCTCCACTATGGCATTGAGGCCGTATGGGGACTGGTTCAGAGCCAGACATGATTCCTATGAAAAGCCTAGTAAAGAGAGATGATGTCTTTGGATACAAGTGATAGAGGAAGGGAGGAAGGAAGGGAGGGAACGGTCGTGACTATAAAAGTAGGTGTATGGATAGAAACATGGATTTGTAGGCAGATGCTGAATGAGTGATGATGATAACTGGATAAATAGATGTGTGGGTGGATGGATGAATATGTTGTTAGATGGGTGGATGGATAATAAATAGGTGAGTGGATGGATGGATGGATGGATGGATGGATGGATGGATGGATGGACAGACGGATGGAATATTGGTACCTGGATAGGCAGGTGAATGAGTGAATAGCAGAATATCAGATAGAAAAATGCATTTGGAAGTGTATTCACAGCATTGCTTCCAGCAGAGGGCACCAGGACTGTTCTCACCGGCTAGAGTTCTTAGGGAACCACTTCTTGTGAGCAGCTCTCTTGTAGTGAGAGCTGGGCTTCATGGCAGCCTCTTAGCAGCTTAGGTGCAAAGGAGCAGGCCAGGGTCCACAGGGCACAGGACAGAGACAGAAAGCATAGACTAGGTATTCAGTGGCATCTACCACCTGCCATGGAGTTCTAAAGGGTGACACAATTGTCTTGCACTTGTCCAAGAAGTGAATGGAATGTACTGCAGTGTGAAGGAGCTCAGAGAGTCACCCCAGACCACCCAGCAAGTATGAGGTGGGAAGTAAGTTGTCCAGTATCTAAACACCACCTGGCTCAAGGTTTCTCTGGAAGGGGTACGGGAAATCTGACTAAAGTGGAGTGTGTGTGTGTGTGTGTGTGTGTGTGTGTGTGTGTGAGTGTGTGTGTGTGTGTGTGTGTAGGGGGTTATGGAAAGCTGGGGAAGGTCATTGCAGACACACATGGGGCTGAGTCAAATGGGCTCATTCGGCTACCTGCGAGGATGTCAGGTGTACATTTCACACGTCACGATGAGCACCAGCTGTAAGTGAGCAATGTGCAAAAGCTGGATCTCACGGAGAACCTTGGCTTGTACCTCTGGAGTGAGTGCAGACCTGCCACCCTAATAAAGTATAAGAACATCCACATTTCCATTTGGGGTTTATCAGTTACTCCTATCCATGCCAGATATTTATCCCAAGACAAAGAATGAACCTTTGGGCTCTGAATCCACCAGTGACACTCTGAAGAAGCAAAGCCAGGTTTTACACAGCTTCAAAATGTAAATTTTTAAAAAATCTGAGCACAGTGGTACACACCTATAATCCCAGCTCTTGGGAATCAGGGGCAGGAAGACCATGAGTTTGGGGTCAACTTCTGCTACATAGCTGAGTGAGACCCAGTTGCAAAAAACTGAAGGCTATGGTGTGATTCAGTGGTAAAGCACTTGCTTAGCATGTACAAGGTCCTGGGTTCATCTTCAGCACACACAACACACACACACACACACACACACACACACACACACACACATACGAGGGGGGCAGGTTAGAGACAGACAGAGTCAGAGAACAGAGAGAGAGAGAGAAATACACTAGTCAAACAACTGTCTTTTCTGAGTGACAGTACTGCCTAGAGCACAGTGACATGGAGTTGTGTGGGGTGGTACCTGGTCATTTGAGGGCAGGTCTGAAGATGAAGTGAAGCTCTCATGGGAGGCAGTGTCTAGAACCACATGTGCCCTGGTCTACGACCTCTCCTACTGGTGCTTCATCATGACTTCTGTATCTCCTCAGCTTTGGTTTGGTCCACTCAGAGAAAACCAACATCCTCTACAGAGGAGCGCCAGCATCTTCTGGCAGTGTGAGGCCAAGCTCCCCATCTTGGACTCACAGGACCTTTCCTTCACATGTATTCCTCTTGAAATCCTCCAGGACATCCTGCCCATTAGTCTTGACAGTTGTAATGCAGTCTCTATGCACACATGGGTTCTATTGCCCCCCATCTCCTGCTCTGCTAGTTGTTTCAAGGGTAGCTGTCACAATTGGATGGAGAAAGAAGACCCTTAGGACCTGCTAGAGAGCAAGGAACAGCAGAAGTTAAGGGTAACTGGTTTGGGGACCCCCAATATGATGGTTCCTGCCCCTCTATATTCTCATGGCTGTGCAGGTGAATGGACCTTCTTTCTACTAGTTCATCTCCATCCACAGTTAAGTAACAGAAGCAATGGTGGGCAGGCTGCAGGAGGACCTGCCACCTGCATAAAGCAAATAGGTGTAAGCGGGAGATACAGAAACTATAAGTCATAGTGCATGGCAAAATGGGGGCCCGTTTATGGGAGCTGAGCCCTGACAGTGCCCTGGGGTAGGTGTGCAAGTATTTGTACCCTAAACAGCTGTCCACCCACCCCCGCTCAGCCAGTGCCCCAGTAGGGCCAGCTTGACTTGGTATTTGCAGGTCAGCATCCATGCTACACATTCTGAAACTCCTGCAAATACCAAGTCAAGCTGTGATGTGGAGGACATTGGTACCTGCCTTGGAGGGTGACCATGGAGGTCCTATATGAGTGGTGGGCACACCTAGAACTGTGGACACACAGCAAATGTCACATGTTATGTCTGAGTTCTAGAAAAGCATGGGAGCCAGGCTACAAGATGTAGGATCTGCCAGGTTGATAGTGTGTCAGCTCTGAAACTGTGGGTGGGTCCATCCTTGTTTCCTCTTCACTGAATCTTCATCCATACCTGTGTGGAGAACATTTCAAAGGCCAGGCTGGAGCCAGAGCTGGCAATTAAGGCTGGAGTAAGCCCCAAAGTGAAGTGGTCCTAAGTGGAACCTGAACAAAAGCAGCAGTTTCCAGAGAAGCCTAATGCCAGGCTGGTGGCCAGCTCTGTGTGTGTGGATGCACATGTGGCATGTGGTTGCCTCCCACCACAGCTGTGGTTGCTTGTGGAGCTGATGTCTGTCTGTTCTTAGGGTTCTGGCCGTGACCAGGTTCTTGCCATCTGAGCCACTTCTGGCTTGCAAAGCCTTTTTTGAGACAGAGACAGCCAGCTGAGCCAGCATACTTCCCCAAGCCAGCCTGTAGTGGTCCTTGCTGCCCGAGAGGGAAGAAGAAGCCAGATAGCATCAACTCCCGGTCCTCAGCCAGGGTGTGTGGGGAAGGGGCCCTGATCAGGGCTAGTGACGTGGGTAGAAACCCAGAAACGATGCTAAGGGAAGAACGGGGCAGTGGCAGGGAGAAAGCAGGAGGCGGGAACCAAGTGGCAATGAGGTGAGAGAAGAATTCACAGCACAGCTGCGAAGGACAGGATAAGAGAAGGGTGGAGGGAGACAGGCAGAAACCGGAAGACAGAGAGAAGGAGAGCTAGATTTTGAGGAAGGTTAAGACAGGAAGTAGATGCTGGAAGACAGAGTGGGGGATCTTAAAAAGAGGAAGAGAGCGAGAGGCAGAAAGAAGAATATGCAGCAAGAGGCCAGGAACAAATAAAGAGTGTGGCTCAGGACCTGGGCTGGGAAAAGGCAGAGAACTTACGGTGGTCCAGCCTCTCCTATGTCCCAGATGAGAAGACAGGGATCCCCAGAGCAGTGTGGGATCCAGTGACAAGTAAAATACATGTAGAACAAAGAGATGAGCAGGAAGCCTCAAAGGGGAGGAAAGAAGGTGTGGCAGGGGCGGGGCTAAAGAGTTCCTTCTGGTTGGGA
Organism: Phyllotis vaccarum; assembly: GCA_033318265.1. NCBI lineage: Eukaryota > Metazoa > Chordata > Mammalia > Rodentia > Cricetidae > Phyllotis > Phyllotis vaccarum. The sequence continues at coordinate 20,423,114 of JARWLC010000019.1, forward strand.
AAGCAAATGCTTCCCTTTCAATCGTAATTAAAAGGCAAGCTCATAAAATAAGCCTTGAACTTTCTGGAGTCTGGATAATTGTGTCAGACTTAGCATTGAGTGGGCGTGACAACTAATATTCACTTCTATCTGCCTCCCCTGGGGCAGGGCGGGGGGGGGGGGGCAGCAGCTATCAGCCTACAGGCAGAGAGAGGAGGGTGTCCACACACTGGGCCAGTGGTTGTGTGTGTGTGTGGGGGGGGGGAGTTAGATGACTGAATGAGAAGCAGTGAGTGGACCCTGTGTTGTTGGCAGAGAATTGGGAGCAGAGGCATGAACCCATAGAGAGATACATTCTTTTGCTTTCTCTGCTGACAAGGTCTGGGGAGGGCATGCTCCTCTCTGTAGCAGTGGGTTTTCTTGGCCTAGGGTGGCCAGAGGTCCAGACCCACAAACCTGCTGCACCAGACCCCTTAGCTGCCCGCTGCTGCTCAGGCCCCTAAAATGATTCAGACGCTTATATTAAGTTTATGTTGTTTGGCCTATGGCTCAGGCACATTGCTAGCTAGCTCTTACATCTTAACTCAACCCATTCTCATTAATCTGTCTGCGACGTGGCCCGTGGTTCACCTGTGTTCCTTACATGCTTCTTTTTGGGTGGCTGGCTCGATCAGTCCCTGAGTTCACCCTGCTTCTCCTACCTATGCTCTGATTTCCCCTCTTATTTTCTCTATGGTGCCTGTCATGGGCCAAAACAGCTCCTTTATTTAAAGATTGATATTCACAGCACACAAAAAGACATTCCCACATCACCCCCCTCCAAAAAAATGCAATGGAGTCAAAGCCTCTTGCAGGCATGACTGACTCCAAGCCCAGGGGTAAGGAATACACAGTAAACCTGGAACAGCTTGAGATCTCAAAAAGTATATGTTCAAAAAATGTTGGGACATTTCAGAAAAAAAAATCATAAAGGGTTCCCATAGATTACTCTGTGCATCAAAATAAATGGTCACAACAGACTATAAGTCCTTGAATAAAATAACGAGACCAGGAGTTCAAGTTACTGGAGACAGAAGAAAGAGGCAGGGAACATTCAATGTTGATGGGATATTTACACACCCTTTGAAACACTCACAAAATGCTGTTTATTGTGAATGGGATGAGAAAGGATCCTTTTTCTCCAAGATTTTCCAGTGGGGAAGTCTAACAAGTGCTCTTCAAGAGACCAAAGAGCATACCATCAGTGTCAGGAAAAGGTGAAATCATGTGCTCTTAACAGGAGGCTACAGCAGAGCAGTGCCTGGGATATTCCTGTCGAGGAGTCACATCTGAATCTAGTCACAGGGGCCACTAGATAAAGCAGTGGTGAAGCATGTCCTATAGGAAACTGACCGGCCTGGAATCTTTGAGAGTTTTGGGCCCATGGAAGGTAGGACAGGTCTGAGATTCTGCCTCAGTCCCAAGTCCAAGAGGTGGACAATAAGAGACTTTAAATTGGATCACTGGGTCTAGAGGACTTTATGGGGACAATTGCAGAAACCCACAAGGAGCCTAAGGAGTAGATGGAGATAATGCAACCATGCTCATGCTTTGGTTTTGGTGATCTGATGTAGACAGGGAAACAGCCTCCTTTAGTAGGTCACAGTGGTTTGTTCAGGAAACAAATACCTATTTGGCTTGCACATTTGGATACTCTGTGTGTGCGTACACAATAAAGCTTTCAAAAGAGAGAGTTTTGCTCATAAGCAATACCAAACATTCCAGAAATGAATAACTCCTAGTTTTTACAACTCCGCCACAGCAAAAGCCAAAGCCTATATATGAAATAAAATCATGTTTATAGGCACATGAATCTGAAAATCCCCCAATAAAACATATGAGGTCTCAGGAGTCCTTCTTCAGGTGAGCCAGCCTTTTGCCCCTGTCCCACCCTCCTATCCACCCTGGGACAAAGGGCTGTGCCAGCCAGGGTGCCACCTTGGACCAACAGTGTCAGCTCCTGTGGCTGGAGCACCTCCTGGTGCTCTCCTTCACACTACTTCTGTACTGTGCACTCTAGAATAGTCTCTAAGAAAGACGGCTCCCTCATAGGAAAACCAATTCTTTTGGGTTATTAGTCATCTACAGCCAAACCCAATCCTAGCATTCAAGAAAGGGGATTAAAGGAGAGAGATTACCCTTCATCTCATAAATGAAAAAAAAATGGACTCAATAAAGTTCAATGTCCACTCATGAGTTTAAAAATAACTCAGCAAACTTGGAAGAGTCAACAGTTCTTGTGACTTCGTCAAAGAACACCTACGCCCACCAACAAACACTGGATAACCGGGGGGGGGGGGGGGGGGGGGGGGGGGTGGTTGTTGTCTAAATCCTCTTTAGAACTCTGGAGGAGACAGATTCCCCACTGTTGTAATTTCTATTGAATTCCTTCTGGAGACCCTGGTCAGCACAATAAAACAACACCAAAACATGAGAAACATAAAGATATAAAGTGGAAAAAAACCAAAGCCCATTATTTGCGGAAGACACTGCTATCTACATAGAAATCATTAAATACCCATGAATATAACAAGAGTTTAGTGAGGTGCATGATATAAGATAAATATATTAAAACAGGCACAGTGCATATATTATATAAAGTTCAGAAGCATAATTTTAGAAAATGTATTTATAATAGTAACGGAAGTTAAAATGAACTTTGAAACAGATTTAATAATAGACAAACAAGGCTTTTATGACAAAAACTTTAAACTATGTTGAGAACCACCAGCTTAGACCTATAAAGAAACAAGACATTTTAGATCCATATACTTAAAGATACCAATTATGGATCGTGGATTTATAAATCATATGCCTTTTCAATTCAAGTTCTAGTGACTATCCTGGAGAACTGTGTAAGTCACTTGTATATGGGCTTTTAAAGAAGATTACTTCGTTATTTTTAATTATGTATGCGTTGGGGGTATGTGTGGGTGTACTTAAGACCAGAAGAAGGTGTAGGATCCCTTGAAGCTGGAGTTATGGGTGAGCCATCCAATATGGGTACTGGGAACTGAATTTATTAGAGTAGTGTATGCTCTTAACCACTGATGTCCACAGCCTACAATATAGGCTTCCTCTACTTCCTTTTGTAAATGGGTGAGCAAAAGGCCAAGATACACTCCTCGAAAGAAAAATAGGCTAGCAGGCTTGCCCAACAAGCTATTGAGACATACCATAGGCCATATGGAAATAAAGAAAATGTGGCTGTGGAGAGAAAGAGTAAACCCAGTTGAGGAAGAGAGAGAGAGAGAGAGAGAGAGAGAGGAGAGAGAGAGAGAGAGGAGAGAGAGAGAGGAGAGAGAGAGAGAGAAACAGCTGTGCATGTATGGAAACCTGATAAACGGCAGCTGCAGAGAGAAAAGCCTTCTCCAAAGGGCGCTGACATTTCTGCTTGTCTCTATGGGAAAGCTGCAACTTAATCCACACTTGACAACCAACACAAAAACCGGTTTCAGGTGGCTCAAGGTCTTTAACACGAGTTAGCCAACCAATTGCTTTTGTCAACTTTTGAAGGATAAGAAGCATTTTTTTTTTTAAAATGAAGCTGAGGTGGGGAAGAACTCCGAGGAGACATTTTAAGATGCGAACAGAAAGACAGCCCTCAAGAAACTCATTTACTACAGTGACTGGACGCTCTGTCTATGGAAAGGTGTCATACAGAAAGCGAAAATTCAGGTGTGAACCGGGATGGCAGGCTGTATTTTCCAAAGATAGCTGGGACAACACTTGTCTTAAATGTTTCCTGAGAGCCCTGCCTGCCACTCCTAGTTAATAGGGCAGGTTTATACCCTGCTCAGATGCTGGAGACCACCTTAAATGATAGGCTACAGCTAGCACAGTGACATATAACTACTGAGGCTGGGTCATAAAAAAGCCACATACTTCAGCCTCCATCCCCTGTGTCAACATCTTAATTGCTTTCCAACTGATGGCAATATTTTGGGAGGCTATGGGGCCTTTAAGGGTGGGCCTAGCCAGCAGAAGCAGCCACTGGAGGTACGTCTTGGAATTCTACAGTCCGTAGCTCTCTGCTTCCTCCTCAGCTGTGCTATGAGGAGACTGCCACTAGCTCCCACCCTGTGAATATCACACTTTCTGGGAATGCGAACCAAAATAACCCTCTTCCTTGTTTCTGTCAGAGACACAGCAATGCTGAAGTAACTGATCCACTCTGTTGCTTGCCCCATGCTCACCTCACCCAATCAGGTGATGACACCAACTGCAGGAAGTTCTCAGACCTACCATATCTGAATGTTGATATTCACTCAGCCTGAGAGGTGGAGAGAACCACAGAGCACAGAAACTAATACACTATTATGCATCTATTTGTGTAGAGGAATCCGTGTGGGCACAGGAGTGGCTTTGGAAAAGCCTTCATCGGCACACTCAGAGCAGAAAGCTGTGCTGTCACTACGGCCTGTACATCCTCTGGAGCCGTGCTCAATAAGGGTGAGGGAAGATTTGGATCTAGGGAGTTGGAGTCATTGATCTGTCTTTAAGGGCTGTGTGACACAAGGCAGGTCATTTTGCCTCTCTGGACCTCAGATTCCTTAGCCCCAGTCCCCGTGTGTATCATTTTCATCTTATTTCATATAGCTCATCTATCTCGGGAAGCCTGACTACATATTCACAATGTACCCACTCAGCAAACTCTAGTCACTCATCAATACTGGTCTCGCTGTCACCTGTCTAGGATCTTCCTTTTCCTTATCTCGTCAAGTCGCTGTGTAGCCTTGGACTCCCTTCCATCCCGACAAACAAGACTATTTATTATTTGTTTATTTACAAGGTAATACAAAGCTCCTAAATTTGACTTAATCATTAATAAAAATACATACATGAGTACTGTCTTCTTCAAAAATATCCAAATAAATAAGATGTGAAAACAGGCAACTTTCCATTAAATAAATAAACATTTTTAAAGATTGATTTTTAAAGAATACATTATATATGTATGTTTGTGCATGTGCGTGCAGGTGTCCGAGGAGGCCAGAAGAGGGCATCAGATCCCTTGGAGATACAGGTGCTTGTGAGTGCTGGTCCTAGAAGAGTGTTAAGTACTCTTAACTTTCTAAGCCATCATGTCAGCCCCAAATAAGTTTCCTTTCCATGCCATTTGATGAAGATTGGAATAGATGCCAATCTGGTTTCTATGGCATCAATTTCTTCTTGCAAATTTTCTTTGCTGCTTCTAACATATCCTGGGTTTCTTCTTGAAAACAGCTAATGGGAACATCTCCCATCTGACAGGGTATCATTAAACAGTCATCATGTGTGAGCATGACGCCATTCCAAGCAGCTTGTAAACTCTGGAGTTGTTTCTCTTATTTCTTCATTTAGTTCTGGTATGTTCCTCATATTCTGCACAAATGACTTTATTACTTGTCTTTTTCTTCAAAACCAATACTGGAATCTTCCACAAGCATCTTTTTTGTGGTGGCCAGCATCACCCCAGTGTTGAAGTGCCTTCTGTCTTGATCATCTGCATCTCTGTCAGGAGAGATCATGTGGGAACCATCTGTGTGCCCCAGGCCCAAGCTTTTGGCTAGTTTGCACCAGGAAGTAGCTGTTGGTTTCAATATTTTATCAGCATATAATAAAATCTCTTCTTCCAAGAGGACCCAGTAGGGCCTGTTCTGCTGAAGGCCACAGGGCCTGTTTACAACCATCCTTGGGATCCAGTTCCCAAATTTCTTTGGGAGTTCCACATAGGTGCCATGTCATAAAGCTGCTGGGGAAAAAAAATCACTGTCGTCCAGACAGCTGATACCTCCGCAGATCTCAGATAGAGACATGAGAGTCCCTTTAGGCATCAACACTGGCACTATTCCAGTAGTTTTCCCCTGTTAAGATCTTCAGGGACTTTATGAAGATAAGAATTGGTATTCATGCTGTCTAAAATACATCTTTAATCCTTTGGTGGCTTTTTTGGAGGCATAGGGTAGACTCTGTGCTATGTATGTGGATCAGTCATGGCCAATATGCAATCTGAAATGGTTCGTCCTCCACCCCCACCCCCAACCCCCGCAATTCCCCACAACCTGAAGCTAACACCTGCTTTCCAATTCAGTCTGTTCCAAATAAGACCCGGAGTTCACTCATTCTCATCTATAGCTCAATCCAGCTCCATCCTGTTGGGTTTTAGAGTGGATTTGGACTAGAGGCAACCCACCATGAGGTCCTGTTATGTCTGCCCCAATGCCCCTAGCCTTGTCCTCCATACTAGTGGTTCTCAAACTGGAGGCTGTACAACCCTTTCACATGGGTTGCATACCAGATATTTATGCTGCAATTCATAACAATAGCAAGGTTCCAGTTATGAAGTAGCAACTAAAATAATTTTATGACCGGGGGTCACCACACCATGAGGTATTAAAGTCACAGCATGAGGAAGATTGAGAACCACCGGCCTCTACTCACACGGCACAGCCTTGCACCCAGTCTCAGGAAACCCCGTTTTAGAGAGAGAGGCTGAGGTAGGTTAAGCCAGCAGATGCTGTGATACCTGCTCTGGATGCTCAGAAGACCATCCTAACTTCAGAAAACAATGGACTGATGCCCACCTTCTGCCTCTGTAGGCATGAAGAGAAAGGCTCTCCCAGGCTACTCCACTTACAGTTACCCCGAATCTTCAGTGAGCAGAGCTCATCCCTACCTACTTTATCATCTTTTCTCCCCACCTTCTTCAATGCATATTTCTCCCTATGATCACATACCGCCCAATAAATTACATGACCTAAATCACACCGGAATCTGCTTTGGGGATGGACAATCCAAAGGAAGATAGCTGGGGGGGGGGGGGTCCTGAGACAGGAGAAATAGCAGAAGCCTGACTCAGGAAAAAGCCGTGAGAGTGAGCAGGGTTCCTGAGTAGATGGTGCAGGTGCGGGCCACAGTTAGATAGACATGCAGGGCTGGGAAGAATGGGGGTTTCCAAACGGACAGCACCTTTCCAGCAATAAGAAATAATACATTTTGATGAATTCAACTTGGGTTGAATTTTTTAAAATTCAGTTCTAAATTTTACATATACAAAATTATTGTTGGTCCTCATATAGCAACCTCATAGCAACTCAGTAAATATCTTGATTTCCCATTTGTCAAAAAAGAAAAGCAAGATTTAATGTGGCTTATAAGAGCTATCTATCCATCTGTCTGACTGTCTATCTGTCCATCCATCTCACTCTATACATATATCCATCATCCATCCATCCATCTATCCATCTCTCTATATATATCCATCATTCATCTATCTATCTATCCATCTATCCACCTATCTATCCTTCCGTCTGTCTGTCCGTCCGTCCGTCCATCCATCCATCCATCCATCCATCCATCTATCAATCTGTCTATCTATCTATCTATCTATCTATATATCTATCTATCTGACCATCTATCTACCTATTTATCTATCTTTTGAGATAAGGTATAATTCTGTAACCTGGAACTTACTATGTGCCCAGGTTGGCTTCAACTTTTGAAAACCTTCTGTTCCATCCTTCTGAGTGTTGGGATACAGGTGTAGTGATCCTGTGTTAATATTTCAGTTAATATTTCATAAAATTAGAAGATGTATAGGATTATATACTCAAGTATCAGAGGTCTGTCAAAGGTAGTCACAATCAAGGACATTTAACAACATGGAAAGCCATTTAAAGAACTTTATTAGGTTATAATAATTATAAACTAATATTTATTGATAATAACTCATTTGGGGGTTAAGAATTGTATACCTACTTATATGCTCATGTATATAAATAATAGTTTACAATTTTAGACCACACAAGGACAAAGTAACTACTAATTTCTTTTTTGTAATTAAGTTTTAATTGGTAGGTTCTCAGATGTCACCTGTCTGCAGTGGTGTGCCCTAGGATAGACATCTCATAATCTTGTCTGAGCCCTGGCTGGCCAGCTCCCACTAGTCACTGCCCAGTCCATCCTTGTCCCCAGTGATAAGGCCTATTGATTCCAAACGTCCCCTACCCCCAGGTACATCCACTAGCAAAAGATCTGGTTAAGACAATGCTTCTGAAGGGAGAGCCTATTGTGAGATACTGAGACAGGCAGAGAAGACTTGTGTAAAGGCACAGGGAAATATGCAGCCGCTCACGGAGAACTGACAGCCACTGGCAGCTGGCAGAGGAAGGGGCAAGTTTATCCCGGGGACTCCAGAGATATGCAGCCTGCCAGCACACTGTTTCAGTTCCAAGCCCCCAGAATTATGAAGGGACACACTGCCTCAGAAATTGGACTCTGTAGCTTAGCATGCAAGCTGCAGGTCCCTCCACTTGTGCTCACAGTCCAGGGACCCAGATTTCCCACCCCCCCCCCCCTTAGCTGTCCTGAGCCTTTCTGGGGCAGAGGACATCTATGCAGTTCTCTTGGTCTGTCTCCCTGGGCTTTGCTCAGCTGCCTCTGCTTTCCAGCCAGGCCCGGCTTTTCCACTCAGCCTCTGCCGCATGCACAGGCTGCTTTCGGAGCCTCACAGTGGCCTTTCTGCCTCTGGTGGCTGTTTCCCACATACTCTCTGTCTGGGACAAATCTGGGTGAGGTGTACCCAGCCAGACCCCTCACCTTTCTTCCAGCTCTCCCCCATTCAGAATGCAGTCTGCTCTGGAGTGTGAAGGCTTCAGGCCTTCTGAATGTGTGGCTGACCCTCCCCTTAAATCCAAGTGTGTCCTATAACACTGTCTGAGACTCACCCAGGCATGAAGGCATCATGCCCAACAGCTGAGTAAGGCCAAGGCTTGAGGTTAAGGGAACTGGGGGAAGGGTGTAAAACGCTTAATAATTTACTTTCTCCTGGCTACACACACACACACACACACACACACACACACACACACACACACACACACATACACAGTGACAAGAAATTCAACAGAAAGATTTAAATACCATCTTTGAATTACACATATTTTCATTCATGGTCCTTTTCCTGTGTATGTCCCAAAATATCTAACAGTAACAGGTTATTTCTGTAATTGAGAGAAAAAAATGTTATTTGAAAGGAGATAACATTTAAAATGTATTTTTAAAGTAGGTGTCAAAGAACCAAGTCCAGGAACCACGTCGGAGCTGTGTGAAGATGACCACGCTTGCTGTGAGCAGAGCAATGCACTCTGGGCTCCCGAGCAGCCAGGAAGCGTGAGCCATGCTGCGCTCATGAGTGAGGCCGACCAACTGCTCAGAAGGACTGCTATTCTTAGGTCTAGAAGCAGACAGGAATTTCTGCCAAGGATCTGGGTGGTGCGTAGTATTAATCTACTTTTTTCAGAGGAGCGTGAGGCAGAGTAGAGAAATAACTCACTCATGGATACAGCTATGGGGTGGGGGTGGGGGTCTGAGCCTGGGGCCCATGCAAAAGCCAAATGGGACTATCTTTTTAAAACAATGGCAAACAGGGTGATGTCTCTGCTCAAAGCTTCCCAAGGCTCCAAAGTCACTTGGAAAAACCAAAGTTCTCCAAATGGCCTTTAATTCTTCTCCTAAACCATGGCCTCATTCATCACACCTGGATTCCTCTGATTCCAGCTCCACCTTAGCAAGCCAGGTAGGTTCCACCTCAGGGCCTTTGCAAGAACAGACTCCCCGGGGACCTCTCCCTGGAAAACACCCTCCTCTACTTTCAGCCCTCCTAAAAAGACTCCCACTGGCCCAATAGAAAACTGTCACCCACCCACACCCACCCTTCTGGTGTCAGTTTATTTCTGTCCAGAGAACTGGTCACCTTCTGACGTTCAGTTACTGGCTGGCTGTTCCCTCTACCAGAAGGCATGAGGCTTGTGACTTTTGTTCACTAATGTCACCCAAGTTCTGTAGACAGAGCTCATGTCTAGTAGATGATCACTAGGCATTTGTTAATTGACTGAATGATCAGAGAATGTTCCTTATATTGACCATAAAGAGAATCTGGCCTTGTTTGTCTGTGGAAGGTCAGAGCCAGAGCTACCACCCTACTGGGTTAGACACCAGGGATACGAGTCACCAAGTCTTCAAGAACCTCTCATTCTGAGGGACATATGTCAACTAATATAAGGCAGAAAGCAAGACTAAGTTTTCACCAAAGAAAGTGTCAGGATGAACTTATGTGCCAGAGTCATAATCTCACGTAAATTCTCTTACTAATGTTCGTAAGACTCACAGGTAGGGACAAACAACCCCATTTGCAAGAGAGTGAACTGAAGTTCACTGACTCAGGTAACTTTCCCAGAGTCAGTTAGTAATGAACCATCCTGACCAGATCTTGGGTTCAAAGTAGAGCTGAAGGCGGGCTGGCTAACAGGAGAAAGAGAAGGCCAAAGTACATGATCTTGGAGTGAGGAACACCAGGAGCTGAGGCACAGATACGGTGACATACAGTATGTCGGAGGGCAGTCAGAATCAGGACTCAGCTTGTCTGCCTAGTACATAGTCTTGGTCCATGCTAGTAGGACGGGGGCCCAGATCACTACCACAAAAAAAGAATAAAACTGTAATCTTGGAAACAGCCAAGCCCCTGGCCCACATCCTCATTGGCAGAACTGCCTCTCTGACCTTAGCCTCTTTGTGCCTGCTCTAATCATAGTTCTCCTGGGGCTCAATGTCTGACTCCTTAGCAGCTCACTGGACACTTGATCAAAAGCCTGCAAAAATAATCTCCAGGCACCTTCTCTCAATCGCTATGGGCCTTAGGACCACTGTAAATAGACCAGGTTCCTATACCATATCTTTAGCAGTGTAGGTTTAAATGGGGGCAGCCATCCCATCATTGTGTATTGTTTCATCCTTATAAATTTTAAATTTCAATTCTTGTACTATGGTATTTTATAATTTATACATGGACTGGTGTTTATTAAGCACAGACCACACACTTGGAGGTTCCTTCTTAATTTCATTGTCCTGCAATGTTCACGTTCTGCTCGGCTTTACTTAGGACCTTGGATGGTCCACAATTGATCAGCAGCTGAGATTCACCCATTCATTTACCAGCTCCGTGGGGCAGGTACCTGCAGAGTCTAACTCCCCCGCCACACACACACACCGGGGAGAAAGCTGCTATCCCTTTGAAAGAATATTAACACATCTTCAAAGATACCCTTTCCTTTGGTTTTAGCTGAAAGTCTTTGGAGAAATTTAACAGAAAGCAGCCGAGGTCACAGGGTCTTTCTGAACCATTCTTTTAGGCAACCTAGAGCAACATGACTTGTGGCAATACTGAACTGAGCATGCCCAGAAGTGTTCATGGCAGCAGCTATTTTCCCTTTCTGCACATGTGGTCCCTGACCTTGAACTGATGTTTTTCCTATACTAATATGCATAGGCTTCCCAATGTTTTCTGTGTTCCCGGAAAGTACTGCGTTACACAAACAACCCCAGTGCTCTGCTAGTTTGCTATAGCACACCTCTTTCCACCCATTTCTGGTTGTGATTTTGGTGTAGTACTCACAAAGATATGAACCCACTGCCTTTGGTTACAATTTGTCTTCTCATTTTTGGACTTCCTCTTGATTCCATATATCCTCCCTGTGACAATATGGATGGGTTTAAACCTGGTCCCTGACTTCCAGCTTATTCCTTCATCGAGTCTTTCCTGTTGGACATTTTATCTATGACTTAGCCTTTACTTCTCACGACAGTACATGGTGAGAAGTGTATGCTATTTTTAGAAAAGGAAGCAAATTGAGAACAGGGAAGCAGTTTGAGACACTCCCCCAGCACCCCCAGCACCACCCCCCCTCCCCCGCCACACACTGGCAAGGCAGATCCCAGGATCCATCAGGACTGAATCTTGCTGGTCCGATTCCACCTCAGTTCATCCCTCTGTCTTGCCACCTCTTGCTTGGATTCTCATATCCTGTGTGTCCTGGGGATTAATGCTTCTCAGTTGTCAAATGGCACAACAGGATCTAAGAGGAGGTGACTAAGGGAAGCAGCCCCCGGGGAAATTAAATGCAGCCTAGTGAGGGGGAATTGCTCCTGGCCAGGACACCAGGGCTTGGAGGGGACCAGGCTGCTGAGGCAGCTTGGAAGTGGGACATCTCTAGGCTGGAAAGGCCCAGATGACCTTGTCCATGATTCATAGTCCCCACCCACCCCCACCCCCTGCCCTACTGCCTCAACAAAGCAGGGTTAGGAAATTATGACGTCTAGCACATGCCCACCGGCCTTCTTGGAGCATGACCAGTGAGGGCCCTGTGAAGGTGGAATTCAGGCTTATCGGGGCCAGTAAAGGACTTAGGGAAGCTGAGAGCTACCCTTTGCCAGGCTGGGGGAGGAGAAGGTCTGGGGAGGGGGAGGGTATTGCTGATTGAACAAGAATGTGGGGAGAGGAAAGAGCAGAGAAGGTCACTGGAAACAAAGACCTAGAGGGAAGGGGCAGGGAAATAATAAATCCAAGACAGAGACAAAAAATTAAATCAGAGCGGAAAAAATGGTTCTGCGGATAAAGCACAGACTATGCAAGGTAGAAGGTGAGGACCAACACCCAAGGTTGTCCTCTGGCCTCCAGAGAGATCACAGCATACAGAGAGAGAGAGAGAGAGAGAGAGAGAGAGAGAGAGAGAGAGAGAGAGGGGGGGGGGGGAGAGACTGAGGGAGGGAGAGAGAAATTGATCTCAAGGAATAACAAGGTCAGAGGCACAGGGACTATATGACATGGACACACAAAGGGTCAGAGTCTCCAGAGATCAAGGATCGCCAAGGAGAGACATCAAGGGAGAGACAACAGCTTTTCTCTAGAGACAGGGTGAGCCTGGATGAGGCAGCTCCGAAGCTGGACTCTGGGAGGGAACAGTGCCCATGCGGAAGCTGTGAAGTCCTCAGTACTGAGGGCTGGGGAGAGAGCTGGACAGATGTCTCACACACAGAAGAGGACCCAGCAGGGGCCTGAGCACTGGGCATAGGAAGGCACAACAGACCTCTGGTCTGAGAGTAATCCTGGGCATCTCCTGTCTCTAACAGGATCTTATGTAGCCCAGGTTAGCTTCAAACATGCATTGTAACTGAGGTGACTAATAAGATGTCTTTCTATAGGTCCAGTCTGGGTCTGGTCTATATTCTATAGCTGAGCTACATCTTCAGCCCCCAGCCCACCTCTTTATAGGCCAAAACCAAATTCCAGAGTGGGAAAATGAGCATTCTTAAGTCATGGTATTTTCAGGCCCCCTATAAACAAATCCTTGTTTGCCCCATGTATCTCTTTGGTGCCCACTTGTGCATTTAACCATTCTTAAATAACCCCTGCCATGAACTGAGTGCCATGCTAAATGCCGAGTGGACAGAGGAGACATTGGGTAGTCTTAGTTCACAGTCAGGGGGTAGGCACAATACAATCCACTAAATGCCACCGTAAGGAAAGTGTAGGATGGTGGAGGTTTGTGTGGGCATAGGGTTGCGATGCCAAAGGCCAAGCTGAAAGTAGAGTGGGAAATAAGCAGGAGAAAGATTGGAGAACAGTGCTAGGCAGAGAAAACAAAAAAGCCAAGTGGTGGTTGGCAGAGGGTTACAAGATTCAGCTCTCTGCTCTGGGACACAATGAAGCTATAACTATTTTGTTACTAATCTGACTTCCCTTCCAAACTCCTCCCCACCCCATCCCTTGGTTGTCAGGGAAAACCTACATCGCGTTACCAAATTTGTTTTTAAGATTTCGATATGAAATGATCACTTTAACATGTAGCTCAGTTTGTAGAATGTTTGCCTCAAATGCATGAGGCTCTGGATTCAGGCCCCAGAACTGCAGAAAAACAGCCCCAGCACTTAGAAGTGGAGGCAGGAGAATCAGAATTTCAATTATTGTCATCCTTGTCTACATAGGATGAGACCAGAACTGGCTATATAAGGCTCTGCCTAAAAAAGAAAAAAAAAGTGACCAAGTCTGTCCTATGGATAATTTTGACTCTACTTGGATGGTGGTATTGGGAAGTGTCTGGGGTGTGGTTGGGGTAGGTTGGGAGCTTGGTGTGAACAGGCAGGCAGAGTAATACCCTAAAGATACATGCACATTGATGTCGTCTGCCTCCACAGGCCAATCTTCCACCTGTCCAGTCACAGGGCTCTTCAATCAGGTTCCTAGACATGAACTTGAGGTCTTTTTAGCCAACCTATGCTTTAGGGATGACTGTTTCTTGGCTGGCTACACCCAAACCTTGAGAGCCTGTACGGCCTCTTTGACCCCTGGCCAGGGGCCTTCCCTCAGTTTTTACTGCACTGTTGCTTACCCTTCTGGCTCTCAGTTCAGCTGCCAGGACATTTAGAACACAGGACAGGCAAATGCTTGGGCCTTCTCCCTCGGACAACACTGATGTGGGATGTCTTTGTGCATTCTGTGAATACCATTGGATAATAAAGGAATTGTTTTGGCCTATGGCAGAGCAACTTAGAAGCAGTTGGGAAATCCAAGCATAGATACAGGGGAAGGAAGGCAGAGTCACAAGAGAAGCAATTCAGCCGCCCAAGAAGCAATATGTAATGGCCTACAGGTAAGCCTGGAGCCACATGGCAAGACAGATTAATAGAAATGGGTTGAGTTAAGATGCAAGAGCTAACTAGCAATAACCTGAGCCATAGGCCAAACAGCATGTAAATAGTATAAGACTCTGTGTATTTCTATGGGACTTCAGGTCTTCAACCTGAACCTCAGGCTAGGCCAGGCCTTGGGCGGGTCAGATGAGTCAGAAATTTCATACACACAACACAGTGGGTCTAGGCTTACAGAGATGCCTTGCTCTGTTGCTGTGTAATATAGCTACATGGAGCATGCCAATTTTTAACTACCTGCATTTGGACATTTTCTTCCCAATTTTTACTGTTATAAACATTTCTATGCATGTATTCAGGTGTTTCTTCAGAGTGTAGACACCCAGGAAGAAATTTCTGGGGCAAATACACAGTGTATTTTAAATTGTAATAGAACATGTCTTCAAAAAGAGCTGTAACAACATACATAGCCAGTAACTCTTTTTTTTTTTTTTTTAAAGATGTGTCTTATTTTTAATTATGGGTCTATGTATGGGTATGGGAACACGAGCGTGTGCCCTTGGAGGCCAGAGGTGTTGGTTCCTCTGGAGACTAAGTTACAGATGGCTGTGAGCCACACTTGTGAGTTCTAGAAACTGAACTTGGGTCCTATGGGGGAGCAGAGAACTCTCAACTGCTGAGCCCCCTTTTCCAGCCTTCCCATGAATAAGCAACTCTCATCAACACTGGGTGTTGCTATAGACTGGCTGTGGCTTGGCCCTCAGTGGTTCATGAGAACCTAGTCATTAATGAGGTAACGTTGAAAAGTGGTCTGGACTTTTGAGAGACAGGTCCTAGGGGAAAGTCCTGAGGTCACTGAGGTCTGTGTTTGGAAAAAAGTTAGGCATTTCTCTCAAATTCAGACCCTTCTCTCTGGCTTCCTGTCTGATAATGTGTTCACTTCCTACCATCCACCTTGCAGCCATAGTGACATCATCTATATACCCTTGCGACCCCAAAACTGTGAGCTGAATAAACTTCAACTGATTATTATAAAAAGCCTCAGGTGTTTTGCTACAGTAAAGAATACAGGTATTGCCAAGTTTGTCAGTACAACTGAAAACCCATCTCAGTCAATGTGGTTTCAGATTTTCATCCCCTGACATGTGTCCAAGCTCTCTGATTTGGCTTAATGGTTTTGTTATTCTCTCTCTCTCTCTCTCTCTCTCTCTCTCTCTCTCTCTCTCTCTCTCTCTCTCTCTCTCTCTCTCATTCTTGGAGTCCTTTCCATTTTCAGAAAACTTCTTATGTATGGGGCAAGCATTTCCCTTATTCGTTTTTTAAAACATTATTCTATCTTTTTTATCCAAATGTCTTTCATACAATACATCTTGGGCACTCACCACGCAACACACACACACACACACACACACACACACACACACACACACACACACACACACACACACTAACTCCTTCAAGGTTCTCTTTGTCTGTCTCTGTCCCTGCCCCCCCCCCAAGACACCCTGAGTTCCTGGGCTCTGGCTCTGGTTCTGTCATACCTCCCTGAACAGGGGATAATGTTACACAGAAATGTGTTCTCCCACATCCCGTCAACTGAAGCAGGCCTTTTGCCAGCCATGATGAGCCTCTTAGGACTCAATCTGCCACCTCAATACTAGGCCTAGACAGAGCTACACACCTGGGTCCCTGGGCTGGCATCTCTGCCAGCTTGGCATGAGGTCGTAGCTGTCTTGCGGTGAGGAGATTGGCACCACCATCTTCTCATAATTAAAGCTTCTGTTCCCTTTTCTCCTCTGGGTTATCCCAGGGGTCTGGAGGTTGTCCCTTTTGAACCCACAAAAGATTCTAATTACATTCCAATTACACACGCTTCTCTGACCACATTGCTGTCCCACCCAGTCATGACTTTCTGGCATACCTCCCCTCCAACACTTTCAGAGGGTGGCTGCATCTGCCACCAGCTGGATATACATCCTGTGGGTGGGTCCTGGCTCCCTCTTAGCAATCAGGGATCTACTTTCCCAGCTTTTACTCCCAGACACCCCCAAGATGTCAGGTAGTTCTCAGCATGTACCTCATCAGAAGCCTTGGTTCACCATCCCATTCCTTACAGACCTTCATTTTCCTGGGCAGGGAAGGGGCCACGCAGCCCAGGGAAACCACACCAAGGACTCCAAGGTCATGTTCAGCTTGTAACTCTCTCATTGAGGAAGACATTTTTCAAGTGTGGAGTGGGGATGGGGGAAAGTTGCTGATGATGTGGCTAAGTTGGTAGAGGTGCCAGCCTAGCATGTTCCGAGTTCAGTCTCCAGTGCCACATAAACCTGGTGTAAGCCCAGCCCTTGGGAGGTCTGTATAGTAAATTCAAGGTTAGTCTGAGCTTCTTGAGATCCTGCTCTCTCTCTCTCTCTCTCTCTCTCTCTCTCTCTCTCTCTCTCTCTCTCTCTCTCTGTAATAAAATGGTCTTTAAGTGTTTTTTCTAACTTGTCTCTGTTCCGAACACACCTAGACTTTGTTGGTACCATTTTCTAAATTATACAGTGGATGACTCGTTCCATGGCTTTTACATCCTCTTGCATGAGAGGGACTGGGGTGGGCATAGACGTGGGTATTTATAGAGAGTCCTGAATTAAACCCTCTGAAGATGCAGAGAGATGTCCACACTCCGCTCCACTCTGTGAGTGCAGTCTTTTCATAGACCTTCCCTAAAAATGAAGGCACAGAATCTGAGGAGAGGAAAGAGGCCATTGAGAGGGGGACAGAGGAAAGGGTAGCCGGAGAGAGCGGCTGAAGAAAAGCAACGCACGAGGACACAGACATGTGAAAGTGCCATATGAGCCCTACCACTTTAAAATTTAATTTACAGGCATAGAAAATCAGTTCTTTTTTACTTTAGAATAAATTGGCTTGTTGTTGGATGTCTGTATGACATGAAAGACAGTGGCAACCAGACTACTCTGAATGTCAAGATATGCATAGAGCATCTCTCACTCCCTTTATATCACCCTGATCCTTTCAGTGAAATGATGTCATGTAAATGAGCATATATAGCTTAATCTTTATGACTTGCTGACACATACCCTGTCCCAGGCCCTGACCTAGCCCTGGAGATACAAGAACAAAGACATCAAACATCGTCTCTTTAAGATGGAGCTCAGAGCCATGACAGGGACAGGTGGGCCACAATGTTGTTTAGATGCTAGAGCAGAGTCTGGAAATGAGCACCCAACTGAGGTGAGATCTTAACTCCCCAGGGAACTGGAGCATCCAGAAGGACCCCTGGGAGTTGGCCAATGGAACAGATTGGCAGGGACATTCTAGAAAGGTGGAACAGAGAAAACTCTGGCTCCTAGGCATTGACGGATGCTTTGATATTGGAAGGTCCAGGAAATAAAGTAAAGATGGGAAGGAGGCAGCAGGGTCTGAGTTGACTCATGAAGGGCCCTGAATGCACCAGAATGCACTAGAATGGTGTTTGTGGTCGTCTCTTGAGTATAATAAAGAACATGATGGGTAATTTAATCATTTAACTTGGATTGAAGTATGATTCACACACACATATATTCCCACATCATAAGTAGCATCTTAATGGTTTTCATGAGAAATACAGCAGCTAAGCAGCAGCTAACTCAAAATACAAGACACATCCAGCATTCAGAAGACCTAGTATGTCCCTCTACTCTCCAGGCCCCAAGGTCAGTCAGTGCTTTCCTGTATTCTCTCGTGAGGGTCTTGAGCTGCCTGTCAGGTAAACGTCATATAAGTGAATTTGAACAGGGTGCCCTTCCCTGCCTTTTGGTTGCTTCTCAATTTAATAACAAGATTCTTTGATATGACTGTGGTAGCAGGAGTAACAGGCTTCCACTGTGTGACTTCCACAGAGTTGGCACATCCCATGTGGACAGCCACTGGGGCATGCTGGGCAGCAATGCACATGTTGTAGGCACACACGTCTGCATCGCTGGGTGCTATATGTGTACATCAGAGAATTGTGCACCTCTGAACCAGATGATGTCACTCCATCTCACTTTCTTGTGTGTGGATAAAGGGTTTCTGGCTAGGAGGAGGCAGCATCAGGTCTGGGTTTCACTGGCTGAGTATAGAGCATGGGGGCATCCCATGGGGCTATCCTGAGGCAGTTGACTGGCTGAAGCAAGATGAGCAGGTGTAGTGGGATTATGTTGTTGCATAGTAAATAATTATCCTGCCTACTGGTTTAATAAAAATGCTTATTGGCCAAAGGCAGACAGGAAGTGTGGACTGGGCTACCAGACTAAGAAAACTCTGGAAACAAGAAGAACAGAACAGAGATGCCACAGAGACACCAGAGAAGCAGATGTAGAAGATACCTATGCTGCTCTGAGAAAAGGTACTGAGCCACATGGCTAAACAGGATAAGAATCATGGCTTAGTTTAAGAGTAAAGAGTTAGCAAGTTATATGCCTGATCAGCATAAAATTAATGTAAGCATCTGTGTGTCTCTGTGGGACTGCGGGTCTCTGGGTTTGAATCTCGAGGCTAGGCTGGAAAGTCTAGGCCAGAAATCAAATACAAAAGGCAGGATGGAACGTGGATGAAGTGAAGGAAGACAAGTGCATAGCCATGGTGGGGGAGGGAAGAACTGGGGATAGGAGGTGTCCTGTGAGGCTGGAGGTGCTGAGGGGCATCTGAAGGAGGAGGGTACAGGCCGCTATGAGGGTAGCCAACCAAGGGACGTATGAAGTATTCATTAAACTTGACAAGAGGATTAGTCACTTTTCCCCTTGTTGGAACCAAGCACCTAACAAGAAGCAGCAGTGTGGTCTCATGGTCTGAGAGTGCCTGGTGGGGGGGGGAGGGGTTGATGGAGATTAGAGGTCACATGGCATCTGCAGCCGGGGTGTGGAGACAGATGAGTGCAGACGCTCAAGCTCAAGTCTCTCTCACCGTTTTATTCTGCCTAAGAACCCAGCTCTTTGTTTGCTTGCTTGTTTTTGTTTTTTCGAGACAGAGTTTTCTGTGTAACAGCCCTGGCTGTTATCCAGGGCAGGCCTTCCAACGTCAGTTAACCCAATCGAGAAACTCCATCAGAGACACACCCAGAGCTTTGAGTCTATGATACTACCAAGTTGACCAGATACGAACCATCATATCAAAGAACTCTCTCTGACACAGGGAAAACCACGGCTAGGGGGTTGGTGTGCACACCACACCACAGGAGAGAGGAGAGAGCAGAGCATCTAGGAATGCATGTGACGGACTCCACAGGCACCCTGGTGGAGGCTGATGCTCTACAAGATGCAGGTACAACATGGCTTTTCAATCCTTCTCCATCCTTGGGCTTTGTGGGCACATTCTGCTGGTCCAGTTAACAAAGGGCTCCCAGCCAGTGGGTTGAGGAGTCCAGGAATAGAGTCTGGAATGGAGGGTTGAGATTCAAGTCTGAAGTGCTGGCTGGACTCTCAGCTCTCCCACGGGTCCTCTGAACTTTGGGGAGCACAGATGTGGGAATGACGTAGTGGGATAAGAACGAGAACCAAATCTCAGAGCATTCTGGTCAAGTCATCCCCTTCTCTGTGCCCATTTTCTTTTCCATAAAATGGTAGTTCACCCCCCCCCCCCAAGGTGGTAGAGGAGTTTAATTTTGTTTTGAGTTAAGGAGACAGCACGGATGTCTTAGTAAGCGGCTGTTCTGTCAGCTCCAAGCCTGACCCCTCCCCCTACAAAGACTGACCCTCTGTAGGTTAGGATTTTGTGATGCATTGTTTTAGTTTTTAAGGTTTCTTTATTTTTAGTTTATGTATATATAGGGGTTTGCCTGTGTGTACGCCTCTGCACTGTGTGTATGCAGTGCCTTCAGGAGCCAGAAGAGGGCATTAGATTCCCCCGGAACTGGAGTTACAGATGGCTGTGTGCCACCATGTGTGTGCTGACACTCAAACCTGGGTCCTCCAGAGGAGCAGCCAGTGGTCTTAACTGCTGAGCCATCTCTCCAGGGCAATTAGTTATGGTTTTACTCTGGACAACTCAGAAGATCTCCCCAACTCCTGAAAGCCTCACTGTCAGCCAGAGGGGCCCTTCACCCCACAGTCCTGGGGAAAAAATACAGGCAGGAGTCTGTTGGCTCAGAGCTTCTGAAGGTTGCTTGATGTCCCTGTAAGGGCCTTGACTCTGAGACTGATGCTAAGGAGTGTATATTGTTCTTCCCCGGTTCTATCTGATTTTATGAAGTGTGGCTCCTGCATGAGCATACCCTTATACTCACAGGCAAACCCTGCTCACCCTTATCCTCAATACCAGGCCACAATCTCACACAAAGAATAGGAGTGACCTGCTATCAGCTGAGTTAGGGGATGCAGTGGTTGAATGGATAGATAGGCAGGATACAGGGTTCTGCTGTGTGGGGAATATCTTGGTTCTGAACAAATGGATTTCTGTTTTCAGGTCTGCCCCCATCACAGCAGAGAGACAGCTTCTGGCTGCAGAGGCCAGGACCTTTGTGACCTTGATTAGGGTTGGACAGAGGACTGGCCTACATCAGGCCAAGCACAGAGTGTGTCCTTAGTGTCTCACTCTGAGGCTGACAGGCACTGCTATGTCTGTGCACAGAGCTAGGGGCTTTTGCAGCCCTTCTGCCTGGGGGCATCTGTGGTCTGGAGGGAGGCAGAGGTAGTAAGCCAGGGTTTTGCTATGGGTTACTGTCTCCATAATGGCATTCCAATGGGGAGGCTTAGCTGCCGGGATTTTCCAGACATCTGCTGAGCCCACATATCCAGGTGGCAGGCCCTCTCAGATCCAGGTATGAAAGACCTGTGCCTTGAACTTCAGGGGCCATACAGATCATGAAAGCTGACATAAATGTACCAATAAATGAAATCTTGCAAGAAATGACACTGACAGTCTAGTTAGTAATGGAGAGGAACTGAGGGGAAAGTTGGGAAAACAAGAGACTATGAGGGAAAAACAGATAAGATATCATGCTTTCTTTTATATGTAGAATCTTGGTATAAATGCACATGACAAAGTTCTGTTTGGGAGGAAGGGGATCAGGAAAAATGGGTGGAGAAAGAACGGCGGAGGGGGCAGAGAACCCATCATTTGTAACAATAACTAAAAATACTAATGAAACTAAAAATTGAAAAAGGAAAGCTACCAACCTAAAAGAACAAACAAGCCTGACCTGAGACAGCAGGAAGAATCTAATCTCCCCCCATCCCCACCCAGTCAGATCCGACCGAGCTGTGTGTGCTTCAAGCACTGATGGTGTCAGATACACAAGTGTACACACACAACTATGCACGCACAAGTGTAGGGGTGGGTGTATTATAAGGGCTTAACCCTCACCCTCCCAGATCCTGGCATGGGCTCCCAGAGGCCCCACCATGCTTTAAACCATCAAAATGAGCAGCGCCACTGGAACACTTAGCCTCACAGCAAGTCTGAGCAGCCAGCGGGAATAAGCTCAGATGGGTTCTGATTGGGTAAGTCAGGGTGGAAAGAAGCAGGAGAATTAAGGGCAAGGGAGCAGGGAAGGACCTTGAGGTCCTGGAGGAAATCAGAAGTTTGGGAGGCATTCATGCAGGGCCAGACTACAGTTCTGGGGGAGGACACGGTGCACCCTGCTGTGGTTTTCTCCAGGACATGTGCAGCCTCAGAATCCCATGTTCCAGTCCCTCTGTGAAACCAGATTTGAGGCCTAGAGGGAGGCCTAGCTCCCTCAAGGGTGCCCTGTTGAGCTAGAACTGAAGCTAGGCTTCTGATAATGTCCCTCCACCTCAACTGACTCCCCCTCAACCCCCACCACCCTCGGTCCCCAGGGCTTTAAAGTCCAAAGGCTGTGTGTGACTTGCTCGCCTGCAGTGGGGCTTTATTTCTTCATGAAGACACCCAGTCCCAGGTGGGCCCCATGCCGAGCCCTTCATCATCTCCAAAACTGCATGTAATCTCAAGATTTGTTAGCCGAATTGGTAAATTCAGCAGATGGATTTTTTTTTTTTTTTTTTTTTTTTTTCTGGTTGGATGGAATCTATCTCTTCTGACATCTGCTCTGTCAGCCACACACAGGAGACGGCAGCCTGAATTGCCTCTCAGGGCACAGAAAGCAGTGGCCCCTGAGCAGGTCAAGGGCAGTGCTCAACCCACTTTTAGTTTCAAAGCACCCAGATCACAGCTTCCCAGAGGCAGAGTGGAATGCAACCACATCTGTTTTTGCTAGAATCATCTCCTCCTCTGTTCAGGAGGAGAGCCGGCACAGCAATGCCTGGAGAGAGATGCAAGGTAGACAGTGTGTGTGTGGGGGGGCAGATGATGTCAGCCCTCCTCCTCTCTCTAAATGGCTGTGCACTCACAGACTGACCTGAACCGGCTCCAAGGCCCTTTGGTTTCTGTCTGGATTCAGCGGAGAGAATCTCAGCAGGACACAGGAGGGAAGGAGAGAAGAAAGCTGGAGAACATATTCCCAGGCTTTCTCTGTAATTCCTTGGCCTGGTCAAACCCCTTGACAAAGGGCCTGTTTTCTACTGGGCATCTCCTCCATGTGACTGCCTCTCCCATCACTACTTCAGGCTCTAGGCTCACAGTCCAGCTGTGCCCGATAGGGTAGTGACATGAGCCCGGGTGGTCTCTCTCCACCCCCACCTCTCCTTCCAGTTCTTGCTGATCCACATCAATTTCTTTGTAGTGTTTTGAAGACGGAGTCTCACTCTGCAGGACCTAGGTTAGCCTCCTGGTTCATGAACTTTGGGTGAATGTGTCAGCCAGTCACAGAAGAGATAGCCCAGGCTGTCCTCAAGCAGCAATCTTCCTGCCTCTGCCTTCAAAGTGCTGGGATTACAAACATACATAATGATGCCTGGCTTCAATAGTCCTGAGTTGATGAAGCCCAGCCTGAAGCCCCCCAGTTCAGATGAGTTTTCCACTGGAGTCCTGCCTGCTGTGCATGGCTTGGGGAGGCTGGAAGGCACCCGTACAATACGGATAGAGGCCCAAGGTTTGTTGCCGGGATTCACTTCCTAGCCCTACCACCTATTCATTGTACACATTTGGAAAAACCTGATAATGTCTCTAAGGTCTCCTTTCTCAGGTATAAAATAGGAATTAAAATAGGACTCACTTGCTCATAGTGGCTTCAGTTAGCAGCAGAACCCAAGCATCCTGCCTGGCGCACTGTCACCTTGCTTCTGTGGCTGGCTGACCACATGGCATACGGTAAGAGCCCACCTGCTTCCCTCAGCTTCAGCCACCTGAAGTTTATGAACAAAACGGCAGATCCAGGTCCCTTATTGTTCCAGGCTCCCTCTGCCCCAAGGCCTGTATATAATGTTTGGTACTATTCAAGGGTTTTTTGTGTTCCCTGGGAGCCTTAGAATGCACCTCTGAGGGTAGAATACCTCTCACATGCCATGTGCCATCTGGATCTAGCCTCACTTAGGTCCAAGCTGGTTCAGGAGTTGCGTGCTTAGTGGGCAGTGACCACATAGTAGAATAAAAGAGACAATACACTCATCTCTGGGCTGCCGCTGAGCCAGAACACCCACAGGGACACACCCAAATGCTGCTTTCTTAAGTTACTTTTCAATTGTTGTGACAGAATATTGTGACCAAGGCAACTTATAGAAGAGATTATTGGGGGCTTGCTTACAGTTTTAGAGGGCTAGAGTCCATGCCATCATGATGGGGAGCTTGGCAGCGGGCAGGCAGGCATGGCGCTAGACCAGTAGCTGAGAGCTCCCATCTTGAGGTAACAAGACATAGAGAGAGCTGACTGGGGAGAGGATGGGCTTTTAGAACCCAAAAACCAGCCCCAGTGGCACACTTCGTTACCCTTTCCAAACAGTTCTGCCGACTAGAGATGAAATATTCAAACACATGAACCATGGGAGCATTCCTATGCAAACCACCAGAGATGTGACCCGGCTGTATGATTGATGGACAGAAGAGGGAAGGCCCTGGACTGGAATGGGAGAGAGTACCACATGGGACTTCAGGCCTGGGGTTACATCTCCATCCCTGAAGACCATCAGACTCTTTAACTTCTTGAAACTGAATAGAGATAAATAGAGGCTGAACTCTGAGACACCCTAACCTTCCCAGATCTAGAATATTCTGTTCCACCATGGATCCAGATCGAATCTAGGTTCCGAAGAACATTTCTGGCATTTGCTCAACTATGGCCAAGACCACACAGGACTGGTTTTCTTACTGAGCCCTGGTCAGGGTCAGGGTTAGTCGGGGAGAGTGGAGAAGGGAGGCCATCTGCAGGTTCTGGCTCCTTCTCTAGTTTAAAAGTCTCGGGTGTGACCAGAGAGTTCAATCTATGCCAGGTTTTAAAACACACGCTGCTTTGTTTTGGACTTCCAGGAGAACGTGATTTTAGAAGGTAGCGCCATACTCTGTTCTTCTCTCTCAATCACAATGTGTCTCTTCTTGTCTACTGGGTTGTTGTCATTGGGAAAGAGGAAGCAGAAGTGATTGCACGCAGAGCCCAAGACACCGAGTTTTAGTGAGCAGCCACAGTGTGCCAGGCCTTCTGTGGGAGGAAGTGAGCTGTATCTGAGAGTGTACAGCTGCTGTTGATTCCGTGTTAAGGACAATGATCATTAGCTGGACCGTTCAGACCTGCTGTGTGTTTACCACAGTGCTGTTCTATGTTCTCACAAGAACTATGTAAGGAAGAAGTCATTATTTTGAGTTCAAAGCCAAGGAAATTGAGGTTGAGAAATCGGTGTCTTGCCAAAGTCTCCAGGCAGGTACAGGACGGAGCCAGACCTTGATTTCAGGCCAGTTTCTAAATCCCTTCTATCCTCTGGCCTGATGCCACAACTACATTGATTTGGGACATGAAAAGGCACTGGGATGCTGATTGGGACACTCAGGCTGGAACACCCTGTACACTGGAGCACCAATGGCCTTGGGCAGGTCCTTGTCCTCTCTGGTCCTACTGTGTCCATATCAGTGAAGCATAGGCTTGAACTCAACTGATTTCTTGCTATGGCTGCCTCTAGACCTGTGTATGAACAAGCAAGGATGGGATCACTCAAGGTTGAGAAGAACAAACCATGGACACTCTGCACACCCTCATTCTTCCAGAGGGAGTCTAATAACTCTGGTGTCTGCCTGAGGAGCAATGGGCAAGTCATATATTTTCTGGGTGTATGATGTACAAAAGGATGGCTCACTTTCCTGGTGAGACACAGAAAGATAGCACAGTGCTACTCACAACCGCAGATAACTGAAAGTTCATAAACTGTTTCTGGAATTTTCCATTTAAAGTGATTGGTTTGGGTTTTTGAGGCACGCTCTCGGTGAGCAGTTCAGGCTGGCTTTGAACTCACAACCCTGCTTCCCTGCCTCTCCTGTGCTGGGATTGCAGGAGTGTTCTACCATACTCTGTCTCCATTTAATGTATTTGGATCGTGGTGGACAGAAGCCTGGAACACAAAACCACAGAGATGGGAGACTACAGTGTAACATCCAGGCTCCACAGAAACACTTGGGGAAAAGATGCTTAAGAGAGCCCATTTCCCACAGGGCAGAGGCTGCAGGTGATGGGCCCAAGCTGAGGCAGTCACACTGTGGAGGTGCCTCCCATTGGAGAGGCTGCCGCTGCCTCTGCTTCCTTCCCATATGTATCAGGGCTCCAGAGCAGGAGTTGGGGGATTCCCAGGCCTGGAAATTGCTGCTAAAATAATTTCACTCCACCCCAAGTCTCCAGAAACTGGTCGTTCTCGGCTCTGTTTCTTGGAAGAAGTTGGCTTATGATCAAAATTTCTGGAATTCACCACAGGAAGTGGCCACTTAAGCAAGGAGAAAGGACCTTGACTAAAGAGCCAAGAATTCTGGGTCCTGATCTCGCCTACAGCAACTACAGGCATGTGTCAGATGAGCCTAGGTTCAGCTCCAGCTCTGTCATCTGGGAGCCGCCTGGTTCCTGGCAAGACTGGAGCTTCACTGAGCCCTGGCTTCCTCTTTCTGTCCAGTGCGTTCTTAGAAGGGTTTCAGAGGGAACTGCAGGGCTTGTAGGCTTGCAAGGATGCTGACTGACTGTAAGTAGCTGCTACCCACAGTGCAAGTGTTCCTTTACACAATGCAGCAAGACTCTATAGGACACTTGGTCTTTCTGATTGCTAACAAACTCAGTGGGTGAATGGATGATGCTGTTGTCCCACCTCCACACCACAGGTCACAGCCCCCCTTAACACCTCCAGGGCCCCTCCATCCAGATGTCCGGTAGCCATGATGCTCACTGAGCTGTCTCATTAAATCTTTCCTGTCATCCCAGACACTGGCTCCACCTCTGCCCTGATGTTCCACACTCAGTTTCTCCCCTGTTCTCTGAATCCCCTCAGATCTGCCCCTCCCTCCCGCCTCCACCACCTCATGCCCACATCTGCTAAATTGCAATAACCATGTCCTCTCTGACTAGCAGATTCCAATGTGTTCTTCCGGTTCACATCCTCACTCTGGACAGAGATGCCTTCATGAAGCAGGGTCCCTCATCACCCCTCAGTGAGACGTCATCCATCATGGACATCTCTGCACAATGGCCCAGGAAGCCAAGAGGAAGATTTGCTGGCAGAATGTTCTTTGGGGGAAGTTTTCTCAACATCAGCCTTTATGGGGAGGGCCTAAAGCAGGACTGGACAGAGAGACAAACTGGAACGTTGAATCCATCAAAGGCCTTTGCCTGCTTCTCCCAGAGGTCTGGAGCTGGAAAGGCTGTGTGTATATAGGTGTGTGTTAAGATATATTTGTTCCTGTGTGTGTGTGTGTGTGCATGAGTGTGTTCTGGTGCAATACATGTGTTGTTTGTGGAGATCAGAGTTCAGTGTTGAGTGTCTTCTTTATTTGTTTCCCACTTTTTTTTTTATGGGGTGTGTGTGTGTGTGTGTGTGTGTGTGTGTGTGTGTGTGTGTGTGTGTGTGTTCATTAACTCACCATGTCTCACATGTGGACATCAGAAGACAATTTGTTGGTTTCGGTTTCCTCTTTACACCCTATGGATGGCTCCTGGGGACTGAATTCAGGTTGTCAGGCTTGGCAACAAGCACTAAACCATCACGCTAACTCTCTATTTCCCTCTGCTTTATTTCTGGAAACCAGGTCTTTCACCAAACATGGAGTTCATTAATTTGGATGAGTTGACTGGCCAGTGAGTTCCAACCCACCTGTCTTTACCTCCTCAGGTCTGGGATTATACGTGGTGTGCCTCTGCACCTGGATTTTACACAGGTGCTGGGGGTCCAAACACAGATTTTTTTTTTTCAGGCTTGCATAGCAAGGATTTACATACTGAACCATCTCCCCAGCCTGGGGAATGACTGATCAGAATTATCACAAATTGAGAGTCCTGAACCTCCACACTACATACGAACAAGTTACCAGACACAGGAAAGGACAGAACACTAGATGGGGAGGTGAGGAATGTCAACCTCAAAAATCTGCCACTGGAAATCTCAACCAGCTGAGGAAGGAATGATTCAGCTCTGGGACTCAGAGGCATCTGGGCTACACACACAGTATCCTCTACCAAAGTGCTTGGGATTGAGTAGATTCTTGGATTTTCCATCGTATAATGTACAAACAGCTCAGATTTAAAGATAGGTTGTGCATAATTTAGTACCCCAGGCTCTGTGAGCTCTGCCTGGAGCATCCTCCGCTCCTCCCTCATCTCCTTGCTGCCACTTGCTCCAGACTGTCTAACCATATTGTGCCTCTCACAGCTTCCCAGCCTCAACAGGCTATTTCACACACCTCTCTGCCTTTGCTCATGTGATTTCATCTGCCAGGAATGCCTTTAAATGGAAAAGAGAAATCCCATTCTATGCTATCGGCCAGTTCCAACTCTTCCATCAATACTACAGCTAAGCACTGCCTACCCTGGAAAGACTTCCATTAACTCTTTCAAAGTTGATGCTTCCACATCCCCAGAACACAGCCACTGGGCACTGATCTGTCCATGGGGGCCAGCATTTGACTTCTTCCCAACTCAGAGAGCAGGCTCTGGCTACTTGGTTTCTCAGGACGTGTTTGTACTAGGGTGGGATGTCTTGGGTGAAGGTACCCAGGAAGAAACACAAGGGCGGAGTCCGACTGCATCATGATTGACATCATGATTGACCTCTCCTTCCTTGCCATTAACACCACCATCATATTGCCAAACCATTCTTCCTGAGTGCTGACTACACCCCAGGCTCAGTGCCATAGTCCTGTTAGTCCGTATTTTATCCACACCATTTATAACTCTCTGAAAGAGGTTACGATTGTTACCACTGTCTTACAGAATGGAAGGCTGTGGCTGGTTAGAGGTGGCCATGATCCAAGGACACCCTCCATCACACACTATTGGGCAGCCAGCCACAGTGACCTCAGCCATCCTGCGTCCCTCCCTCCTGTATCACTGTCAGCCTTCCTAGGCAATCTGAGATGCAGGGTGGAGTCATATGAACAGCTGCAAGATCTAGGAGGGGTCTTGGGTGAGGGAGACCATTCCAAACCACATTCAGCCTTCCAGATCCACCTCAGACAGGGCTTGATTCAACTTCAGTTACTTCATATTATGTGTGGCTTGGAGAGCCTGTTCTGACCTCATGTCTGCAAATCTGGGATGACATCTCATAGAGAAGTCTTGCTGAGGACATAGCTCAGTTGGTACAGTGTTTGCCTAGCATGCACAAAGCCCTTGGTTTAGTCCCTGCACCACATAAAGTCAGGTGTGGTGGTGTACCTTACTCTCCCAGCATTTCAGAAATGCAGGCAGAAAGATCATAACTTCAAGGCCATCATTGGTCTTCTATACATCGAGTTTAAGGGTAGCCTGGAATGCATGAGACTGCCTCAAAAATAAACAAGCAAATAAACCCTAAAGGTAGGGACCTTTGCAAGAACACATGGCCCATCCAGCAATAGCCAGGAATATAACCTTGAGTCTGGGCTCTCAGGCCAGAACCTCGCACACTGCCAAGCAAACTGCAGGAAATGAGAAATCTGAGGGTGTTGGGAAGGAGTCTCCTCACTCACAGAAGTGTGCTTCCAAAAATTAATGGTACGGCTCAGAATCTTCCAGAGAGTATGAATCTTGGGACCCCAGGGATGGGACTTCTAATCCCAACATGAGCCTCACAGTCGGATTCCTAATGGAAAACACCTTCTCTGTCTCCTTTGACTTAGAAACTGCACAATTATGGATGGACCTGAAATGCAGCAGACCCCAAGCCTGATCACAGTAGCAACAGACACACAAATAAGGAACAGCAGAGTCAGTGAGTGGCTTTCATTTAGAATGATGTAAATCGGGAGCTGTTGTGCCGACTGTGTGAATTTTGGAGAAGTATCTGACTACTCAAGCCTCAATCTTCTCCTCTACGCAATGGGAATGAGAACTATTATTTGGTAAGGTTGTCTAGCACGCACAATGGGAAAAGCAATGAAGGTATTCAATAAGGTCACAAGGTCTGGGATGAGAAGCTCTGAGTGACAGCTGCATTATTATTTCATTTGGAATGAACACAGGAAGTGGATTCATCTCTGGACAGGACTGAGTCTTGGTGTGTCCTTGGAGTCCAGCACAAAGTGAGAAAGTTTTCCATCTCTGAAGATGCAGGGTGACACCGGCAAAGCCATGATAACCTCCCCTCCTGCCCCCCCCCCCCCCACTGCCACTCTGAGGAAGGAGCTCAGGGAGTGGCTACTCCAAGATCTCAAAGTCACACTGGCTGGGCCTATACCATAGACCCAGAGACTAAGAGACAGACACCAAGAGAGCAAGCTCACTCAGAAAAATCCTGGCTGAGCAGACATCTGGCAATAGTTGTCTACTCCAGAACAGCCCTTGTTCTTAAGCAGAAGGAGGCCTCTGAGGACCCAGAGAAGCCCCAGGCTGGATTTGCACATCCCAAAGCTATGTGCCACCAGACCCTAACCCAGTGCCTTCCTGGACCATACACCATACACAGCATCACATGCCTGTAACCTCACACAAGCTTCCTCCCACCTTGCATCATTGCAAGTACTAATCTCTGCCTATAAGCTGCCCTTGCCTACTATTTCTTGCCTCTAATTCTTGCTCACCTTTGATTTCTCAGCAGGGTTCTCTGCTTCCCATCCTGTTTCCCAAAGCCTTAGCCACCAGCTCTCATGTCCCCAGCCTGGTGCCTCTTTCTCTCTCTCAGGGAACATGTCATGCTGACAGTCACTGTGTCTGTGTCTCTTTCCTGCATCAGATAGAAGTCTCTAGAATGTAGAAATGGGCTCTGATTTAAAGCAACTATTCCATATGTAATAAAGGCTGACTACCAAGTGTCCTCAGCTTCCTCTCTCTCTCCCTTCTTCCCCCAAAGACTGCCTGAATACCTGGTGTGTACCAGGCTATAGAAAGCCAGTAAAGTCTTGGGGGGGGGGTTGTATTGTTTGACATGGACAGGGAAAGCCACATCAAGGATCAATGCCTCAGTCCCTTTGATGTGAGGTTGGATATTGATATATGTACAGAAAATGTCCACCATAGCTTTCTGCCCCTCACTAATACGTTTACAGCCTGAAGACTGTTCTACAGACACTGCTCCTACAGATTAGCAAAGCCTGTGTCCTTGTTCAGAAGTACGCTATAAACCCTGCCCCCTTGTTTATCTATATGCTATAACCCTGCCTCCCTGTTCAAGTGTATATAATAAACAGGTTAAGATGCCAGGATGCTGTGGCTTCTCCACCGGAGAGCTTTTCTGTGTACATGCGTCCACGTGTCTATCCTTTCTTCATTTTCTTTGTTAACCCAGGTCAGATATCCAGGGTCTGTCGAGGAATGCTCAGCACCAGGCAACTGTTCTGGGTGCAGGAGATGAACAGTGATCGACATGATGCTCCTGCTCCATGGCCACCATTCTCCTAAGGGGCAGGGGAGGAAAGAGCACAGGAAACATGAAAATCCTGACAAGTTTCGGGGGTAAGGGAAAGCTGAAGGAACCAAGGGCTGAAGACAGGGGCTGAGGTCTGATACTTACCCTCTCAGGCTGCCGAGAGAGAGCTGCAAGAGGGATGCTGTAGGGAGGGAGCTCTGATCCCTGGATGTGCCAGACAGATCTCCTACCCACAGACACATGTCCTGACTCTCCAGGAATTTGACTCAGCAACAGTTCTGAGTAGTTAGTTTGAGCTGATCACAATAGATGCCATTATGGAGGGCCCTGGGAGCTCCATGGGAGATGACCTTCCAATTACAGAAGCCTCTGTCTGCCTGAGCCTGACAAGTCTCCACTGAAGGAGGACCTAATGTCACATACAGCCCACACAGCCCATCCTTGGCTCAGCTAAGATCTATTTCCCTATCTCCCTACCCCATGTCCATAGCTTCCCCAAGGCTTGGAGTGACTTGTGAACAGTCTGGTGGTGGAAAGAGTCAGGATGTGTCTGGATAGTGAGAGGCTGATCCTAGCCAATATTGCTGAGTCAGGGACCTCTTAATTCCCTCCTAAAGCTTGGTGGGGGCAGGACATTCTCACACCAGGAGTCCTCTCTACCATGCCCTGGCAACTGTGCCCTAAGCCAAGCTGCTCTATGAACAATGACAGGTTTGCTCTGAACTTGGGCATAGGTGAAGGCAGTTACATACCCAGCACCCAGCTGACCTGGCTGGAAGCCAGGTTCCAAGGCCGGGGCTGGGCTGAGGGCAGGATTAGTGCCAACCAGGGCATTAGATGCAGGTGGAGTCAAGGATAGGGGACCTTGGGTTCATGCTGACACAGAATGACTCTGCAATTTTTCCAGTCCCTTCTTCCAAGAGAACCAGCTGTTGTTCCTGTTCATAGAATATAGGTAAGGGACGTTTGCTGTGGCCCCACTATGCACCAGGTCACTTCTTAGGCATTTTCTGGTTTCCTCTACTATGCAGGTATGCTGGCTTGTTCACAATAGATCCCATCCCTATGTACCAGAAGGCTTAAGCAACAGAAATGTGTTACCTTACCTTCTATCCTGGGGGCTAGGCATCCAAGGTCCAGCAGGCTTGGTTTCTTGAATTCTCACTGTATGACTTACAGATGGCCATCTTTATAGATACATGGCTTTCAATGCATGGGTCCACGTGTACATCTCCTCTCCCTATGAGGACACCAGCAAAATGGGATCAAGGTCTAGCTTGTTTACCTCATTGTCACTTATACCTCTCCCCAGTTAGTCACATTCCAAGCTACACTAGGATTTTAAGAGAGACTCTGGAGAGGAGAGTGGTAACAACAGGGTCCTCCTTGTGGGTCTGCGAGGCCTAAGACCAGAATTATGTCATGTCTAAGACTGTGCAGGGAACTACCCTGAGCCAGAGAAGGACCCCAGTTCCCCAAGACTCTAGCTTCCTTGGCTACATGAAGACACCAGTAAAATGGGATCAAGGCCTAGCTTGTTCACTTCATTGTCACTTGTACCCCAGTTAGTCACATTCCAAGCTACACTAGGATTTTAAGAGAGACTGGAGTAAGAAAGGAGTGGGTCACAAGTCTGCCTGTAATAATGAGTGACAGAGCCAGGTTTTGAACATAAGTCTCTTAGATCCCTCTTCGGTCCACTCCTTTTCCCTTGTACCCAAACACGGCTTGCTGGCCTGCATTCATAAGATGCAACAATGCAAGCACCAGGAGCCAGAAGCTACAACAGGGTGTGAACCTGACCTTTGCCCTCTACAACCCTGCATTTCCTCTTATGGTAGTAATTCACTTCAGCAGCATAGTGTGGTACTCTGACTGAATACATGCTGGTGCTCAGGGCTTGGGCAGAGGCCCATCAGGCATGAGCCATTACATTGCTGGGATGCCCATGCCAGAATCCCAGCCCAGAGCAAGTGAAGAGAAGGCTCTGCTCTTCAGCCAATACCAGTATAGACGTCTGTGGATAATCTGCAGCTTTGATGCCCATATGTGGACGGCATAGCATCTCTCCCACAATCCTTAGACACTCCTTAAGTGATGAGGATCATTGTAGAAAGCCAGACTTAAGAGGAAATGCAAAGCTTCTGGAACTCCTCCTAAGCTTTCTGTCTTTGAAAAGTGAGCGCCATCTAAGGAGTCAGGGTCAGGGCGAGGATGTGAGACTGAAAAGAGCCTGAGAGCCAGACTATCCAAGTCTCTCCCTGGACATTCAGGGAGACCTGGACCCATGGGGCAAAGCTGTTTTCTAAGACTGTGCAGGGAACTACCCTGAGCCAGAGAAGGACCCCAGTTCCCCAAGACTCTAGCTTCCTTGGCTACATCAACCCAGCTACTCTGGCCAGGGCAAAATGTTCCCTACCTGCTGTGAGCTCAAAGAGCCCTTTTGTGAAATTGATCCCGAGATGTTGATTCTGATGAAATTCTTTCACTGTCTTGCAGGATTCTGATTCTGGCTTACAATGCCCTTGAGTACACACACACACACACACACACACACACACACACACACACACACACACACACGCAAAATCATGTCCCTCCCTGCCCTTTCACCCTCTCCTCTCTACTCTGAATCAGCCGATTACCTCAGCAGCGACCATTACTGTTTAAACAGACTCATAGGTGGCTTGTGTCCCTGGAGATAAGAAGTGTCAGCACAGGTCACTTACCATGTCGAGGGTGCCCCAACCTGGAGTACCCTGAACCAAACCAGTGGCTGTCCTTCAGTCCACCTACCTCTGAGGCTAGGCCAGCTCCCTGTGCAGTATACTGGCTGAAGGGCCTAATGTACCCTGTCTATCGCTGAGAGAACACATGGAGTATAGTTGAGTCTCCCCCAGGGCCCTCTCTCTCTCTCTCTCTCTCTCTCTCACACACACACACACACACACATACACACACACACACACACACACACACACACACTTTGAAAGAATCAGTTAAAGGTAAGAACTCTGATGTAGAAGGCCAGATTCGAGCCTTAGCTTCCCAGTACTGCTCTGGGAGTTGAGGACAGTATCCAGCATGTTTCTCTGGAGAGGAGAGTGGTAATAAAGGGTCCTCCTTGTGGGTCTGTGAGGACTAAGACCAGAATTATGTCATGTCTTCCTGGAGCTCCAGTTAAGTGTCTCTTACAGTTTGTCCATGAGGTCCACCATCACAGGTGCTGACAACATGAAACCAACTTCATACGTCACTTTTGCTGTACACTGAATGGTCTCTTCCTTCACCCAACCTTCCATTTGTAAAGCAGAGAAAGGAGTCTGCCTCCCAAGGTCATCACAGGCCTCACGTGTGACCTCAACATGAACTCTGGAAAACACACCCGGCATTCTCCCATCAGCCACCAGCAGTGATGATGACCATACGAGGAGACAAGTGACCCTTTTTTCTTTCCTGAGTGACAGTTTTTCTCCTGCAGTTCCAAAGTAGGATTTAGGGGTGTCAGGGTTGGAAATACCCTACTTTGGACACAGGCACCTCACTAGCCCCAGCAGCTCACTACGGGCTGTGGCTGAACTAAAACATCCCTCTTGTCAAACTGATCCCCGAATGCCAATTCTGATGACACTCTTTCACTACCTGGAGGATCCTGCTTCTGGCCTGCAGAGTGCTTGGATACACACACAAACGGAGTGCTCCTGCTCTGCCCTTTGACCCTCTCCTCTCCTTCACCACCTCTCACTCTCCCCTCTTCAAGCTCCCTCTTCCCTTCAGACCCCCAGTTTTAAGAACAAAACTTGCTTGGCGGCCTCCCAGCTCCTGGGTCTTTAACAGGAAACACTCCTGATTTCTGTCCTTGGGGTTAGAGGGAGAGGGCATTCTGTGAACTGGAAATAGAGAGCAAGGTACAAGGCACCCCAGGGTCCCAAACCACTCAACAGGAGAGGTCAGTGTCTGGGATCTTAAAGAGGGAAGCCCAGTGATAGGTAGGTGGGACCTTATCAGGTGATCCTCGGGAATATGGAGGGAAGAAGAGGTGCTGGGAAGATTCTGATAGTCAGTATTCAGCTGGGACCAGGACCCGAGGGCCCAACACAGCCCCACACAGAGACAACCCAGTGGGGCTCTGAGCAGAGATGAGACACGTGTAAACAGGGAGGCTGCTGAGGGACTCTCAGGTCCAACTGCCCAAGGTATAAATCTTTGGGACCTTATGCTCCTTTGTGCTTCATCTCCACACCTATGAAGTCAGACAGTTCACAGCACCTCACTGTGAGCACTCAGAGCCAACACCAGCAGCTGTGGACACTTTGTGCAATGTCTGGCTCAAAGCCCATGCTCAAGAATTACTACACACTACCTTCCAGTCTCAGCTCTGGAGGCAACTGGTAAGCCGGGCTAAACTCTGCCTCTGTTACTGCTAAGAACTCACTGAGTACCTGCCTTATCCAGGATTGTGTCAGTTTCCATAATGATTCCAGGAATACCTTTTCCAGTGCGTTTCAGGATAATAATCATCTTTATCTTACAGAAAAGGAAACAGGCTTCAAACAGTTCCCTAGAAAGTGGTGAAGCCAAGAGTGTCTGCTGAAGAGCTGGGACCCTCCCTTCCCCTCTGCACCATATTTGGTGGGCCATCTTTACCCCATCAGTCTCCTGCTCTGCCCATGTTCCAGGATATAAGCAGGGGTGAGACATAGGAGCACTGGCCAGAGCAACAGGAAGAGCTGGAGCCTCAGAGTCAGAGGCTGGGTTTCAAGTCCCAGCTCTTCCACTTGTGAGCTGAGTGACCTATGGGCTTTAAGAAGGAGCCTAAATAGATGGGTAGATTCTCCCTGGACCTCTCACACTGTGCTGTATGACCTTGGACTCTTGTCCCCTCTGAGCCTCAGTTTTCCCCATCTGTAAAATCCAGGTTTCTTAGGCAATTTGTCCTGCTTTGTTTGAGAATCCTTCCTGAAGTATCATTGGCCTTGACCCAGGTCTCACCGTGCATTCTAGGCCAGAGCAGGGAATTTTGTCTTCTAGGTCCACAGAAAAATGGTCCCAATATCAACTCAGGTCAGCTGTTGGGTCACAAAGGGAAACAGGTCACACATCCCCCATCCCAGCAGAGAGGGAGTAAAGCATGTTTGTGTATTGATGGTCCCAGTCTCTCCAAATGACCACCAGATCAACAAAGAGGTGCTTCTTATCCGTTCACAAGACAAAACAGAGCTGGGGCGATCTGAACTGGGAAGCACTGCAGCTGGCATGGTCTCTGGTCCCACGAGTCCACTTTGTGTGACTCCAGTCACTATGCTTCCATGCCTACAATAGCCTATGCTCTGATTGGAACAGTCCATGTTCCAGCCATGTAGTTATTGTCCCCTGGACCCCAGGGTAGTCCTCTCTGCTGTTCTGATTTAAGTTTTGTTACATAATCCAGAAGAGCCTCTGTGCCGGTTTGAATGAAATGGCCCTGTGGGCTCACAGGGACTGGCACTATTGGGAGGTGTAGCCTTGTGGTAAGTGTGTCACAGAGGGGTGGGCTTTGAGGTTCCAGAAGCTCAAGACAGGCCCAGGGTCCCTCCCTTTTCCTACTGCCTGCCAATCCAGATGTAGAACACTGGGCTCCTCCTCCAGCACCATGTCTGCCTGTGTCCCATCATGATAATGATAGACTAAACCTCTGAACCTGTAAGCCAGCCCCAATTCAATGTTTTCCTTTATAAGAATTGCTGTGGTCATGGTGTCTCCTCACAGCAAAAGAAACCCTAACTAAGACAGCCTCTAACACAAGCTCCCCAGGCCTCAGCCACCAGAATGTTTATTATAGGTGTGTGCCACCATGCCTGGTGACACAGTGGCTCTGTGTATGGTTTTAACATTCCTGGGGTCTAAAGTCTACTCCTCCACAAATATTCACCCTGTCTATACCGTGTGCCAGGTCCTAAGTTCTGTTCTGGGAACATGGCGGCAAATATATGAGACCTCAGACTCATAGAGCTGGCAGGGCTGAGACAGAAAAATAAACAAATAAAAAAACCCACAAAACTGAACTACTACAACACAGCATGAGGACCAAATGGGAAACATGGATGTTGTTCCAATAACTGATAGAAACCCCCCCCATCTCCCTCACCCCCGTCCCAGCAAGGCAGAGAGGACCATCGGGAAGTGCTGCCCAAACTGTGCCTAGATTTGGGCAGAGGGAAGCTGGGAGGGGAAAAAGTATTCTCTCTCTGTTGTTTTTTGAGATAGAGTTTCTTTGTGTAGCCCTGACTGGCCTCAAACTCAGAGAGCTCTAACTGCCTCTGTTGGGATTAAAAGTGTATGTGCCACCACTGGAGAAAGTACTTTGACCACAAACCCTGTGTGTGTGTGTTGGGGGGGGGGGGGTGTAACAGAGATGCAGAGAGGGCCAGGACAGGAGGGGAAGGCAGGGCTGCTTTCCTCTACTCACATAGCAAGAGCCAGTGTGACATCTCAGAAGCCTGGAAGAAGCAGAAGCCCACTTGTGATTTCTAGAGAGGGAAATGGAAGGTGAGAAAGCTATTCATCTGCTGAGCTGAGCACGGAGGCCCAGGGGGGATCTTTATGTCTCCTTTTTTCTTAACATGAAAGACTCCAACAGCCTTGTCCACATTTCCCAATGTAACTGTTGGCTGGATGTGAGATCAACTCACAGAGTGTGACTGTCCTTATTCTTTAGCAAAATGGGACAGAAAAGAAGCTATCGGAGTGGGTTATAGTGATGGACACTTGAACACTTCCTGTCACACTTCTCTTTCAAATATGGGATGTGTGTGTATGTGTGTGTGTGTGCACGCACGCGCACATGCATGTGTGTGTCCAGTTGCTTACTATATGTTTCTTACTGAGAACTATCATTTAGAAATCTGAGAATCTCTTGATAAAACCATTTGCTCTTGGCTGCCACTGACTCTAGAAAGCACGGAGACCAACCTTCTGAGACAGTAAACTTTCAAAGTTCTGTTTGTACTGGGGCAGAAAATAATTAGCTGAGTACACAGCCCTTTGCACGCAGTACTCTGATAACAGAGTTATCACCCTAAGTAAGATAACAGAGGTCCCCAGAGTTCACAGGCAATCTGGGAGACCTGATCCTGTCAGATTTCTGGACCATGTTGTAAAGGGACATCTTTCCATACACAGGTGATCTGGAAGGAGCCGATGAAACAATGGGCCAGGAGGTTCTAGTGGCCAGGAAACTTCCTGTGAGCATGTTAATGTCAGAGTCAGTGGTGGCAAGGCCACGAATCCCGGGTCCAACTTGAGGACTCTGTGCCTGATCATAGAGTTGAAAGGCGTGATCGGGTTCTCAGCAGGCAGACAGGACAAGGGATAGATAAATGGGAAGGGGTGGCTTACTAGCAAAAACTGCTAGGCTCAAAGGAGAGAATGAGAAGATAGAGTTCAGATGAGTATGAGTAGGAACGTGAAGAGAATAAATGAGAATGTGTGAGGAGGGAGGCAGGTAAGGCAAGAGAAGTTCCAGGCCTCTGGGAGGAAGCCGCAGACTAACCCGAGGTAGGTGAGACTCTCCCCCTCCTCTTAAGCCAGACCTCACAGGAGTCCCTCAACCACACTGAAACACTGTTCGCTCCACTCTTTCCCTACCGTCTTAGGTCATATGGGCCCTCTGCTGAACCCACCCTCCCTTTCTCTGGGCCCAAGAGGATTCCATCACCACCCCTCCTCTACCTCACGACAACTTCCCAAACTGCTGTGGATACAGTATGCTCAGTCTCTGTTGCTGCCAGACATTCTGATTCTTTAGGATCTAAGCTATGCCTGCGTCAGTGAGTCCACCTTGACTGTGACCTCCCAGAGCACGGTCAAGGTTAGACGTGTGTCAGAGACTCATCTGGAAAAGCTGTTGAATAGAGAGATGGGCAGGTAAAGACGGTAGGACAGACAAACGAGGCAGGGAATGTTGTATTTATGGGCAGACTGGGAATCTAGATGTTGTGCTGTTAGGAGTTCTGTGACCTTGGACAAGTTATTCATTTTTCTGGGTCTCAGTCTCTTGAGTGAAAAATGAGGGGTGAATAGGTGATTAAGTGTCTCATGATAGTGAATCATCAGGGCTTCCAGCTCTCATGTCTGAGCCACACGGGGAACGTTCCATGCTGACTGAAGTATAGGAGAGCTCTGCTCCTAGACACCAGGATCAGAGGGCTGAGAAACCAAGAAGGAGGGGACAGGAGGGGAGGGCAGGGGAGAGAAGGGCAGGGGAGGGCAGGGGAGGGCAGGGGAGGGCAGGGGAGGGCAGGGGAGGGCAGGGGAGGGGAGGGGAGGGGAGGACAGGGGAGGGGAGGGGAGGAGAGGGGAGGACAGGGGAGGGCAGGGGAGAGGAGGGGAGGACAGGGGAGGGCAGGGGAGGGGAGGGGAGGACAGGGGAGGGCAGGGGAGGGGAGGGGAGGACAGGGGAGGGCAGGGGAGGGGAGAGGAGGGACCTTAAGTGTGTGGATCCAGACCCCTGGCAAGGGACCAGTATGACATCTAGTTGGAAAACAGCCTCTGACCTCCAACCACCATCAAACTGGGGGACACCTAGGTTGTAATCTAAGCAGATTACATCTACTGCTTCACCTGAGCCCTGTCACCTGTCCAGGGGCAGCCAAAGGAGGGCTTCAAAGTGTTACTTTTAGAGGCGCAAACCACCTTCCATCTCCCTTTGTGCCTTCCAAACCCTCTACATCCGCAGTGTTTTCCTGGGCCCTATAATCAGGCTCCCCCTTCAGATTCCCAATCCATTTGTTATTTAGTTTCAGTGTTGATAAAACGCACATAATATACATGTCATTTTGGTCCTTGATTCTTTTGTATTTTGTTGTTTTGTTTGTTGAGACAGGGTCTTATAATTATGTAGACCAGGCTGGCTTTGAACTCACAGAGATCCAGACTCTCTCTGCCTCCTGAGGGCTGGGATTAAAAGTGAGTGCCACTGTGCAACCTTACCCCTTTCTAAGTGGTTCAGTGTCATGAGGAGGTCATGCAGCCCTTACCACTGTCCATCTGTATCTTTTCATATTGTCAAACTACATCCTTAGAGTGGGTTTCTCAATCCAAGAGTTCCGACCACCTGTCTGCGTGTCTGTCATCTCATTCCCTCACTGTGTTGGCTGGGTTTTCCCCTGGAGTGGTAGAGAATGACAATAATCAGTTTATAGTTCAAACCTATTTGTATAATACTGGCGAAGCCACCCCACATGCTTGCTTACACCTTGCCTGGAAGATCTGCTTGCCATTATTTCACTGTAGATCTATTTATGTCTTTGGTTCTAAAGTAAATCTCTCTTGGGAAGCATATATCAATGGTCACTAATGGTTTCCTTTGTGCCTCCTAAGCCTGACATGCAATCATTGGTTTGACTTAATCATTTTTAACTTGACATTGGCACAACATAACAGAAAATCAATATGCAATCATTAAAAACTGTACTCTGAGCTGTTCCCCAGCTGATGATAATGCAGTCTGATGTTCTTCTCCAATGCTGGGAGGCTCCAGTCAGCCAGTCACAAGTATAACCTGTCCCCTCTGGTACGTTACGGTACTAAACAGGATATCTCCTAGATTGGGTGTGTAAGGGCGTTTCTAATAAAATATTTCCAGCTTAAAGTGAATACCTTGTTTCATAATCCAATCATAAATAAAGGAGCAGCTGCTGTTGGGACTGTGTGTTCTGTCCACCCTGCCATGGGGTTCACATCTGTGACCCTAGCACTGGAGAAACTGAGGCAGAGGGATTGCAAGTTCCAAGCCAGTCTCAGCTGCAGTCAAGATCCTACGAAAGTTAATATAAGTGAAGCTGGGCTTGGTGGTATGGGACTTTAATCCCAGCACTTTTGGGGAGGCAAAGGCAGGCAAATCTCCGAGTTCAAGGCCAGTCTGATCTACAAGCGAGTTCCAAAACAGCCAGCGCTACACAGAGAACCCTATCTCTAAAAATAAACAAATAAAAATAAATAAATCAGTAAAGTAGTTACAGGAGTTTCCCTTGTCCAGAGTTTTCTTTCCCAAAGTTCAATAAATATGAACAATTCCAGAAATAATTTAAAATACTTAAAATTGTTCTAAGTAGCAAGATGAAATTTCACTCAGTTTTACTCTGTCCCACTCTATCCCGCCCAGGACACAGGTGTCCCTTTATCTAGATCCTTCTCTATTCTGTAATGTAATTCTTATTCCTTATATAATCCAATATGACCATTATATAACATAATCCTTATATAACGCCTGTCTGTATCAGAGAGACAGAGAGTGTGTGTGTTACCCATTATCATAGAACATTGTTATGACGGCTCCATGGCTTTGTTTTATTAACTATTTCTGTTAATCTCTCTTTGTGCCTAATTTACAAGTTAAGCTTTCCCACGGGTATGAATGAGCATGCAAAGCATAGCACATAAAGGGCTCCACATCATCTCAGCTTTGGGGGTTCTTGGAGCATATTTCCCACAGAGAAGGGTGACTTCTGTGCTGGGGTGGCCCAGGGCTTCACTCTAATTTTTGGCTGTTTGTTTGTATGTGCCCAGTAGTTCTGTCTCCTGCATTTTTTTTTCCTTCTATGGCTAATTTTCGGCAGCCTAATGCTTTACTTCCAGTCACTATCTTCTTTGTGGGCCGTGGATTATGTTTAACATCTTGAAGGGATAATGCTTTAATTTGAATTTATAGTAGCTTAGCTTCAAACAGACAGGCTGTGGCGCGTGCGTGCGCACACACAACACACACACACACAGAGATAGAGAGAAAAACAGAGAAAGAACCTCTTAACTTATCTCTTTTAGTTGCTGAAATCACAAAATTACACATTTACTCACCCTATCCCTCAAACACTAAACAATTCTTTTCAAACGACACGGAAAACAGGAAATGAGGTTACAAGCCACCCGAATGGCAATACTAGTCTCCCCCCTCCCCCCACACACACACACCTTTTTTCTTCAAATATGGCGTATTTGGGTTTGGCACCTTCATAGTATTTTGTTGAAAACTTGACATTTTAAACTAATAATTAGTTCTCTCCTCCAGGGTTCGTGGTGGTTGGTTGTTCTTCGCTGACAGCTATCCTGGTAGACATTGTAATACATGTCTGTCCTTCCAGCTCTGAAAAGGCAGGGGACATGGAATACAGTCAGGCTGCTCCGTGTTACACAGTTCCATGGCAGCCTGAACTGTATTGTGAGACTTTGTCTAAAACAAACAAACAAACAAACAAACAAAGCAAAAGTTGTGACAGGGATAAGCCTGGCGTATAAACGGGTCGCCTGGGGTTCTTTTGGAATCTGTGCCCTCCTCTGGCTGTGTATGGTCGCTTTGTAGTGTCCTCTGTATATACAGCTCCTTTTGGAATGGATGATCTTTACTGTATGGCTCCCAATGTGGCAAAGGGAAAAATAAGGAGAGAGAGAGACATCACTTCTTTAAGTCCCCTGGTAGATGCTACAGCTGGGGAGAAACATCAACAAAGGCCCCCAGGGTCTTTGTCTGTGGCTCCACCCCAGAAGTGATGAGAATTGGAGTTCAGGGCTCTAAGCTTGCGCTTGCACTGAGAACTATGTCCATTTTGAGCAATGTATAGGCCACGGCTTGCAAAGCTGCCTACTACAGGACTGGGGTAGAGGTCACTGCTGCTGTGTTGCCAGCTACAATGGACTAAAATCAGCCAGATTGTGAACCAAACCTTCTCCTAAAAGCTCCCAGGATTCAACAGACTCCAGATTTCTACAACAGGCACAGCAGAACCCAATAATCGATTGTTGTGACATTTGAGAGATAGATTTCTAATGCTTCCTCTTCTGCAGCCTTCCCAGAATCCTCTTTCTTGTCCAGTTTTACAAACAATTTTTCAGGGCTGTCAAATGAATTAATAAATCTCAGAGAAGTAACCAATATTCATCATG
Organism: Phyllotis vaccarum; assembly: GCA_033318265.1. Taxonomy (NCBI): domain Eukaryota; kingdom Metazoa; phylum Chordata; class Mammalia; order Rodentia; family Cricetidae; genus Phyllotis; species Phyllotis vaccarum. Next base: position 20,466,352 of record JARWLC010000019.1, read on the forward strand.
TGTTCACTATATTCTAGGCACTGATCCACACATCCAACATGAATTAATTCATTAATCCTTACCACAACTCTCAAGTTAAACACAATTTCTTCATGTTACAGAAAAGAAACATATTTTAGGGGGAGACTGTTATGGGACCTTGTCCACTCTGAGATCCAGATTCAAGCCTGAGAAGTTTGCTTCAAGAGTTCATGCCTTACCATCTTATTTGCATAGAGGTATCCCTGACATCCCCTGGCAATAGAAGAAGGGTACTCCATTATAGAAGGTTAGGGGTGTGTGTGTGGGGGGGGGGGGTCCTGGAAGTGATTTGCCCGAGAAGACCAGAGATGAACCTGGCACAAGGCACCTCAAACTGCATGAAGCTGTAACCAGCCAGAGCAAGATGCAAGCAGCAGGCAGAGCTGAAGGGCCGGCTGCACTAAATGAGCACTTCCAATTTAAGGGAAGAGAAACTGGAAAATGGAAATGTCTTTGCGAAGGAGGTGACAGCTTCAAGTTAGCAAGGACTGCAGCTGGCAGATAGAGCTGAGAAAGCCTTCCAGACAGGGGGAAGCATGGAGGTGGGGCAGTGGGAGAGAAATATTTAGGGATGTGTTTGGCTTGGCAGGAGGGGAGGAGTGTTCATCACACAATGATGGCTGAGACACCAGCAGAGCCCACACTGGATCTTATGGTAGGATGACTGGAATTCTCACTGAGCCAATTTGAGGCTTTGATGGTGTGACCGTGACCGAGAAATGAGTCTCAGTTTCCACATCTGTAAAGTGGGAGGTGATGTTCTGTCATCTAGAAACTTCACTCCCAGGTTTACAGATGTGGATGTTTGTGGAAGGACTTTGTCAACCCTGCAGCATCTTTAGAAGTCCCTTAGTACCTATATGACATTAGAATTACTAGAGGGTCTTAAAAACAAAACAAAACAACAATTAAAAAAAATGGAGCCAGAGGATGGTATGGCAGGTAAAGATGCTTGCTGTCAAGCCTGACAACCTAAGTTTGATGCTCAGGACCCACGTGATAGGAGAGAACTGACTGTAGATACAAGCTTGTCCTCTGACATCCACATGCTCACTGTGTGTGTGTGCTTACCTTGTTAAGCCCATACATCGGCCTCTTCTACAGAGACAGAAACCATCTCAGAGGTAAGAAAACCTGTCTAAGTTCCTTCCCCTCCCCAATATAATAGTCCAGAGTGAGACCCAAAGCCTGTGAAAGTGTGCCCCCACCCCTACTCCCAGTCTAGGGAATAAATCTTCACAAGGGAGAGGAAGATACAGAGAGAAAGCCATGATTGAGACAGAAAAGGACCAAGTCCCTAACAAAGGACTTCTAGAATCTATGCCCCCAGTTAGTGTCTCCCCAATGGAAACTCTGGCAGCCAAACCATGAGACTCATATAAACTGTGGCCTGGTATCAGAGCTGTTGTTGTGTAAAGCCAGCTGTACCCAGTATCACACATCAATCATCTAGGACCTCTGTCTTTTGCACGACAGAAAGTACATAGTGTGCATGGTGGGTCATCCTTATTGAATAGGGTCAGCTCCAAAAGAATCCCCCTGTCCACAGTCATGGGGCAAGTGGTTCTGTCACTTCCTGGCTATTGAGCTACTGCAGTATACTCCACCATCCTACCATTTCCTACTCTGAATATTCTCACCAACCTGTCAATCACCCTCCGCCTCATTTGGTACTCTCTTCTGGCTCACATAGAAACTTAGAGATACTTGAAGGATTCTGACCCAGGTGTAACTAGAAAGTCTCCATACTCAAGCACATTCTTGCCACTGTCCTGAGGGGAGAGAAATTCAGCCTCTGGGAAATTTCTCTTTCTGTTTGCCAACATCCAACCATTCTGAGGGCAGAGGGATCCAGTGTCTCCTGGGAACTTTATCTTTCTGCCTCAGGACTCTTTACTGAGCCTTGGGGTTGGGGCGACTCTCCTGTGAAGTTTAAAGGCCTCTCTGTTCTCACACACATTCCCATAGAGGTGAGGGACTAGGCCTCTCTAACATACTATTCGACAGAAAGAACCTCCTCTCTTGGCAACTGAGAATCTCTGGCCAAGGCAACTCTGGAGAGATCCCAGGCCTAGGGACAGCCTGGGAGAGAGGTCTGTATTCTTTCTCTGTACTCAATGCCTGTTCCTGGTGCAAACCACACAGGAAAATTTGCTGAACCGTGTTCATTCTAGTGGGTGCCCTTCCACATTCTGTACTGTCCCTTCCCTTCTCTCCTGGCCAGCCCTCCTGAGACTTGAACACACCTCCGAGAACACCCCCACAAGTAGAAAGCAGATTGGTAAGTCTTCCCCTTTCTGAACTTCACCTAGTGTTCTCACCTGTTAACTGCTGCTCCAACACCAAGGGAGTCTTTTAAAAGGATATCCCTTCTTATAAAGTGATGCCTCCAAATTTTGACAGATACTGTGCTGTTTGGATGAGACTAGCCCCTGTAGGCTTACATGCGTGAATGTCTTGTACTCAGTTGGTAGAGTTGGTTGGAAAGAATTAGAAGGCAAGGCCTGTTGGAGGAGGTGTGCTGTTGCACAAATTCTAGTTGTAATAAAGGAAACTCAGAGCCAGATTTCAGGGAAAGGCTGAGATATCAAAGAGAGGAAACACCACAGTCAGATCTCACCCAGCTGTCTTCCAGCTTCCTCAGCCTGGCTCCTCCTCGTGTCTTCTACTTTATGAATCTGTCTTTCCATGCCTGCTTTAAATACCTTCTTCACCCAGTTTTTCACATCCAGGTTAAGATTAAAGGTGTGGGCTATTACTATTTGTTAGTTAGCTTTGAACTCACAGAAACACGGAAAGATCTCCTCTGTCTCTGGAATTATGGGATTAAAGGCATAGGTCACTACTCTCTGATCCTCGTGGCTTGACTGTAGGTAGATCTGTTCTCTCATATTCCAGGCTGGTTTTATTAAATATATATCATATCACCACAGTGTGTCACTGGTTCGTTCCTAAGCCCACATCATTCCCAGTTAGCTCTCTCTTTGCCTCTCTTTCTCTCCTTCCTGTTTGTGGATAAAGATGTAAGTACTCAGTTACTGCTCCAGTAAGGAACAGGCTGCTATGTGCAGCCTGCTTGCCACCCCAGCCAGGGTGATGTCCGGGCCTGGGTTGCTACCAAGAGCTGTGTCTCTGCTGTGGCCCTACAGCAGCCAGATGTTACCACAGGAAGCCATGAAATCTGAGGGCCATGCTGAGCTGGCACTGCCCTTTGTTGATGCTGGAAGAGCTGCCTTGCCCCTTGCTACAGTGGAAGAGTTGGCCCAGGCCCTCATAGGAAAGCTGGTCCCACATTCTGGAGAGATGGTGCCACCCCTCACCACAGGCTGGAGAACTGGCTCTGCCCCTGGCCTGATGAAATCAGCTACCACCCAGACCCACATCCAGAGCTTTGAGTTGGCCCACCCCAACATCTACCCCATCTATTGAGGAGGAGCCAGCAGCAACAGATGGGCTGCCATTTGTAGTATGAGGTTTCTGGCCCTGACTTTTGGGCCTAGCCTCAAGGTTTAGGCCCACAGACCCACAGACCCACAGAGACACGCAGAGGCTTACTATAGTTTTAGGCTGATCGGCCTCAGGCCCAGGCATATAACTTGCTCACTCTGTACCCTTCATCTAACCCATGACTCTTCCTGTTCAGCCATGGGGCTCGGTACCTTTCTTTAGAGCAGTATAGACAACCTCTGCTTCTTTCGGCTTCTCTCTGGCGTTCTACTCTGTGCTTCCTGTTCTCAGAGTTTTTAGTCTGGTAGCCCCGCCCACACTTTCTGTTTGCCTTTGGCCAGTCAGCGCTTTTTATTAAACCAGTGGGTGGGACAATTATTTATCATGAAACAACACAAATACCCCTACAATCTATGATCTGCCAGAGTGTGTGAAGGGATTGGTCCTGTCGGATCACATCCATAGGCTCTCCATGACTCAGGGGCAATGGTAGAATATCTGAGAAGGTTCTCTGTGAGAGTCCAGTACTGATGTACAAGAAGCCAGAGACCTTGAACCAGACCAACAGCAGCTCATTGCCATGAACACATCCAAGTTCATTGCATAGGGCATGCTATATGACACACAGCAATCCTCGATGCTACCAAGATGAATGAAAAGGTGTTGGAGAGGTGGGGAAGATGGGGAGGCAAGTGGCTTTTAATTTTGTTTTGTTCTGTGTTCTTTAGGGGAGGATACAGGGGAGAGGGGCAAGTACAGGAGGACTGGGAAATGAGAGGGATTGTGGTGCATGATGTGAAATTCCCAAAGAATCATTGGAAAGTTAACGTTGGGGGAAGGGGGAGAAAAGGTAGGTTAGGACAACTCACTAGGTCCTTTCAGGCACCTCTTATTTAAAAGTTGTACCATGAGTTCCTTTGCATCTTGGACCTCTGCCCTCTAGAGGCATGCCTCAAGAACTAGAGTCATCACCCTTGTCTCAACATTGGACAGGCCCCTACTAGCCCATCACATTCACCATCGGGATCTATTCTAAAGAACAGAGGTAAATTTGATCCCTAGAACCTAAAAAGAGAAACATCCTGTGTCCCTTTGTAACGCTTGGCTACAGTACAAACTCTGAGATCTGCAAGTGTGACCGTGGTGTGACACTTGAGCACAATACGCGTTTTGCTTAGCCATTTCATCACCATGCTCTAAGTGGTCAGAGGTCTCCTATATATGCCCAAGCTTTTATGTCCCTTTCTCAAGATCTAAATCTACACAAACCCTGCCACACGTGTTCAGCTAGATCAGGACATCCTGGATAGGCCTCCTTTACCACACCCCACCCTATCAAATACTCCCCAAGTTCATCTTCCCAGAGAGGTTCTGCTTTCTCATATCCAGAGGGCTCTGACACTCTGTCTCCTCCACACTCCCTTTCAGGAAATACCTTTAAAGAGCTTCTGCGTTCTTCTGCCGCTTCAGCGCAGCAATCCCTCTCCATGAGCTAGCCGATGGAAAACTGCACTGTCAAAGCCTGTATTTCCCTCCCTATACCTGACCTTCCCAGACAGAAACCAAAGTGGGCTTGTTTAACCAAGACCTCTCTACTTGTATTAAAGCGTTCCAGACCCTCTCCATCTCCTTTGACCTAACTTGACAGAATACATCCATTCTCTTTACTACCTGCCTTTCACGAGGAAAAGACCTGTATTTGGACACTTGCTCACTCACTGGCTGAGCGACGGGCTAAAGAAGGCCACATCTGAATCCCATTGGGGGGGGGGGTCCTCTTGGAAGATGCACTTCCCCCAAATAGACCCTGGGTAGCCTTACACGGAGAAGGATTCAGGTAAGGAGGGCCGTAATTACATGTTCACAGTGATTAATGAGTAGCAATGAAACCTGTCAATTACACCAAACTGAGAGATAACCCATGATAACCCATGGTCCCACCGAGAACCCAGCCCTGTCTAAGGCTATGTATAAGTACTAACCTGAACCCAGAGGGTCCTTAAGACCTCCTCATTTTTTAACCCATTTCCTTGCTTTGCTTCAAGGTACTCCGTTTACCGGGAGGAAGGTTGAGGGTTGAGGAGGAAAGAGAGAGGAGGGATGTGACAGCAGCTATCTCATACCCAAAGTCCTGGAGACATGACGGCCAGGAGACAGAAGGAACCACTGATTCTGTTCTTGGATTCCAAGGGAGGAGGGCTGGCTCAATGCATGGGCTGCTTGTATATAGATTCTCATATTTTTCATCTTTACGGAGCCTCAGGTGACCCTGGATGTGGCAGGAACTAGAATTAGTTTCTTCATCAATATGGAGGCCACTTGTAAGCAACTTCCTCGGACTCACCCTTCGGTCTGTGATCCTCCTCTTTGGAACTGGTGGGTAAGCCTTGCAGAGCCAAGCCATCCCACACTTCCTCTAGAAGGCTTCTTAGAAAAATGTATCTTTTAAACATTCATTCTTACTATTACTGAAATGCCTACCACACTACTAGGGAGAGACATCTTGTCAAAACTCAGTACAGACTCAATATTCCCGTATACTTTTTTCTGACGCCTCTTACCCAGGTATACAACTAGACCTCTTCTATTTTACAACAAACTCTCCCGGAGGATGTTTCTCCCTAGACGGTCCCTCTACAAACATCTGAAAATTTACAGCTTTCCTAGGCATCCCTTCTCCAAAGCCAGAAGTCTGGGGATGCCCATGGTCTTATTTCTAAGCATTTGACCACCAGTCTACTCTGCCTCTGTCACTTCCCCGCTAGTCAGAGGCCTGACAACAGTTACGGGTTAGTGTAAAACCTCAGAGTCATCAGCAAGGCTGTTGAACTAAACCCCTACACACTCCTAGGACAAATGTCCTTTCTTCTGATCTCCTTCCCAGCGAGCCCCCCTTTTCTTTGTTTTGATGAGCCAATGAGTTTAATCAAGGTTGCTTATGGGAGCAAAGATGAGAGGTTATTTACAGGAATATGGGCAACTTAGCAATTACCTTCGCTGGCTGTTTAAACGCCTTTCCCACTGAAACTGAAAAGTTTAGAGCGCACAAGAGCACTTGAACACGTGATCTCCCACTTTGGTCTCCCTTTCTCTCTATAATCAGATAATAAATAGTTTAGCTTTCATCTAAAAAAGTAAAACACAGGGATTAGTGAAGCCCTTCAAATAAAGTCTTACTTGAATGCTATATGATATATACAACCACCAGGAAAGGCAGAGAGGTTCAGACATTAAAGAGGCTCCTCACTAGAAGTTCAGCAGTCCTGGCCAACTCTCCTCTCAATGGACTCCCTAGAGTCTCCTGTTGCTCCGAACAGAGGCACATCTCAAACCATTTTGATTGATTGATTGATTGATTGATTGATTCATTCATTCATTCATTCATTCATTATGTATACAGTATTCTGTCTGCCTACACAGGCCAAAGAGGGCACTGGATTGAATTAAAGATGGGTATGAACCACCATGTGGTTGTTGGGAATTGAACCTAGGACCTCTACAAGAGCAGCCAGTGCTCTTAACCACTGATCCATTTCTCTAGTCCCCAGATACATCTTTCACTAGGCCCTGAAACTCATTATCTTGCCCAGTATGTTACCTTTCAGAAACCAACCACCAACACCATTAGTGATTATGACGATAATTCCAGTCCTACAACAGACTCCTTCTGACCGAGTGAACATGGCCAGTCAAAGTTAGCCTGGACGGAAGACCATAGAGCTGCTCTCTCTCTAAAGTCGGCCTCCTCCTAGACTCAAACTCTGAGCAATCAGAACCATTACCGTTTGTACAGTGGGAACAGCATGATGAGGGCTGTATGATGGGTTATCCTAGTCAAAGAATACAGTGGCTGGTGAGGTGGCTCAGTGTGAGAAAGAATTTTCCTTCAAACCTGATGACCTGAGTTCCATCCCTGGAACCCACATGGCAGAAGAAGAGACTGGCACCCTGCAAGCGACCCTCTGACCTTCATGTATATAGGTACATTACCCCACCCCTTAAACAATGAAATATAATTTTAATTTTTTAAAAAGGAAGAGAGTAGTTGCAGACAGGTGGTTCTTTTTTAAACACCCCTCCCTAATTCTCCCAGTGCGTTCAATAAACTTACCCACACACACCACTTAGGTTTAATAGTGAATTCTTTCATCAACCCCAGACCATTCCCCTTGTATCCCTGTTCTATAGGAAGAAGAGTTTAGACTTCCTGAGAGGCTTCAAGGGTGCAGTACTAAAAATTTCAGCAGCCCAACTGGAAGGGTGATCCTGCCCACACAGATGTAATCTCAGATGAGGCCAGAGAGAGAAGATTCCCCAAAGACCTTCTATTTCCAAGCTAGGATGATGGGATTCTTTTTTCTTTTCTTCTTTTGGCTTTTTTGAGACAGTCTCACTCTATGGCTAGATTGTCTAAAAACACAGTTATCCTGCCTCCACCTCCTCAGCACTGGGATAACAGGGAAGCTTACAGATGTGGAGCACTACCTCCCACCCCTTAACTACTAGAGCTCAGCCCAGGTGAGTCCCCTGGGTCACACTTCGAACAAGGCCAGGGTCTGATCAACCCACTTTCTTCTTATTTTACCAACTGAGAATTTCCTTTTGCTCAGGCGCACACACACAAGCCCAAGCAGAGATCTTTGTGTTAAAATAAGGAAGAAACTAAAAGGCTGGATTCAACAAGCTTGGGCCACGGCAGAAGAACAGTGCTGGATTTTCCCCACCCAGAGGCCCTTTCCAAAGTGGTAAGCAAGTTCCTGGGAGGTCCAGAACCAAAACCAAACCGCCCATTAACTCTTTATTGGGACGTGGCCCCTCTGGATGTTGGCATTGCCTGGAGATATATGTATATATGTTCTTGCATAAATCTCGGCTGGAGAGGATGGGCTGCAGAGGGAGTGAAGGGTTTAAATCAGTGCTACAGGGCAAATTTCCTTCTTGGAAATGCAGCCAGAAGTTAACTTCCCCCCCCAGGAAGGAAAAAAAAAGTTTGCTAGGTCTGTTGCTTTCTCACTCACTTGCTGCCTGCGTGCTTAAGCCTGCTCCTTTCTCTCCTGTCTCTCTCTTTTTCTCAAACATACACATTAATGGCTTTTTTTGAATGGGAGGGCAGAGACTTTGTGAGAAAACTCTCGTCCACCCATTCTTACCAACTAACTCTGCCCACATCCACACCCACACCCACCCACCCACACACACACACTCACACCGGCGACCTCCAGATGTTCCTAAGTCAGCGGCCATCTGCTGAGATTACTAGGACTCGCAAAGAGGGAAGGCAGAGGGGGGCAGGGATCCGGGTTGCAGGAAACTGGGAGAGAGGCCTAGCTGAGTGCGAGGGAACCACGCACTTTTGAGACGCTCCCTAGGGTGGAACCCGTGCTCGGCCGGCCAGCGGGGGCTGGGCCGCTAGAGCGCCCCGCAAGACTTGCACTTTGACGACGCTCCCTGAGTCTCTTGGCCGCGAGCCGGAGCAGCCACTGGGTGCCTTGCAAGAGGAGCCCAGCGGCGGGCGGGGACTTGGGGCGGGACGTGAGGCGCGGAGAAAAGCGCCGGCCCACCGGCCAGCGCCGGGCCGCCTAGGTGAGCGTGCCGAGGCGACAGCTGTGGACCTGCCAGGTGGGTGCTGTCCCGAGGCGCAACGAGATCGGTGTGCAAGCAGAGGTTTGGAGCCGTGGGCTCAAACCTCGCCGTCCCATCCCGTGGGCCCACGGGCGCTAGGGGCGGGTCCGGGTCCCGCCGAGGCCCCTCAACTTTTCCGGGACACGGGGCCACAGCAGCGAGGGGTATGTGGGGGGGGGGGAGCAAGGTAGAGGGCTTTTAGGAGACAAAGGCTCTGCCAGGGGGCTGTGGGCGTGGGCCGCCGCCTCCAGGGTCTTTGTAAGAACACGTGCATCTCACGGCAGTGGGTCTTTTGTGGATTTGGGTTCAGAAGCCAGCATCTGCCGGTGCCTTTGTGTGTGCATGGCTTTGCATGTCTGTCTCGCGCCCGTGTCCCCGTTTCGCAGCCTGGTGTTTGGTTGCGGGGACCGGTGGGCGCTCCGCGTGTGTCCGCATACGTGGTCTGTGCCTGTCGACGTGTCTGGGTTGGGTGTCCGTGGGACATGTGTGCGCGCTGAGAGCCTGAGCTGCCCCGACTCTCCGCTCCCCTGCTGTCCACCGTTTCCCCCTACTTGGCTTCAAACTTTTCTCCGGGTTCCTCCGGCAACGCCTGCTGGCAGCCCTCCTCTCTCTCACCTCCGGAGGTCCTTCGAGCCACGCAAGGGTGGGATAGGATTGGTGGGTCGGGGGTGATCGGCAGTGCCTGGCGACTGGCTCGGGCCAGGACTGGGCGGAGCGTGCTGGACACCCTCACTGGACCTTAGTGGGAGGAGGGAGGGACGCGGCTGGTCTGGGCTCCGGCCTGAGGCTGGAGACCCGGGAGTAGCGCGGTGCTGGCAGTTGTCTGCCCTGCGCCTTTGGGACAAAGTGAGTGTGGACGGAGAAACCTACCAGCTACTGGAGAGGCTTTCTTGGTTTTGAGTACCGCTCTGCATTTAACCGGACCCCGGCGTGAGGGACCATCCTTCCGATCCAATAGGTGAGAAAGGCCAAGGTTTGTCTGCATCCGGCCTGCTCGCGGCCCCTAGCCCCGGTTGGGTTCTGGGGAGAGGGAGGCCTTGCGCACACTAATTACCAACTGGAAAAGTCAATGGCCCACGGTAGGGCCCGTTGAGAATCTGTCACTGTTACGGATGGGGTGAGAACTCCTCGACGCCGCGGGAGCGAAGCGCACAGTGGTGGTTACCAGCTTAGCTAAGAGCAGCACCCGCCCACACTTGTCCCGGCCCAGAGGTGACTCAAACTTAGATCCTCCCTTGCTCCATGCTATCCTTTGGATATGTCTAGACTTGCAAAGTCCCCAGAGTGGGAGGGGCTCGTTCCTGCCTGGGTAGCAAAGATAAGCCACACTTCTTTTCCAGCCCTCCATCCCAATCTTTAACCAAGAACTTTGCCTAGTACTAAGAGGGAGAGGGGCGGGTAAGCTGGCCACAAACTTGGGAAAAAGGCAAGGATGGGTCCTTATCTCCTCTAGTCCTTTCTTTTGAAAGAGGGAATGTAGACTTCCTGTGATCACTCCCTTGTGATCCCAGAAAGTATTGTGTTCCGAGGCATTAATTGTTCCTAGGAATAGAATGCACTATCCAGGGGAACTTGAGCCCACAGAGCTTCCACCCACCCTGTTCCACTGATCCGAGTAAAGGCGAAAGCTGATGTTACTTATCTTTTATATGACAGACTGACTGGTCAAAGAGACAAAGTCCAGACCAGTATTCTTAATCATTGCTTCTGGCACAAAGCAGAAGCGATGTACTTGATTGAATTCACCCTCCTTTCTCAGGGCACCAAGCCTAGGCATTGGGGATACTTTCTGAAGGGGGCTGGCTGGGCCCACCTTGGAAGACCCCTGCCAAAGCAAGTTCGAAGACAGATTCCATAGGAGGGACCTGGCAGAGCAGATGATTCCACTTAGGGTTTTGAAGTTTTCCAGTGCACAGCAGAGCCAGGAAGGGCCTCCCACAGAACATGCAGGGCTCTGTGTGCTCTAGAGAGCACACAGGTCTTTGTGTCAGGGTTGAGGGATAGGAGTTACTCAGAGACTGAGAGGAAAGATAGAGGCTGAATCACTGAACAACAGTTTATCTGGAGTCTGAGCCTGTATGCAGAGAGCTGCTCGAATTGGTCAGTCTAAATAAAGCCTTCCTCTGGCTTCTGGATGGTGCTGGAGTCTGGGAGACCTATCTGAAGACAAGATACTGCATGTCTTCCAGTCAGAAAGTCTGGGAGCTGTGCTCTTGCTCCACGGCTTTTTCTACCTCCGTCACCTGAGATGTGCCATTTCACCTGTCTGATTTGTAGCCTCTTTCAAATGGAGTTAATGATTGATGTGTTGTGAATGTTAAATAGCATAATAGATTACTACTGGCGATAATAAATTGAGACGTCGTTCCAGAGTGTCTGATTACATTGTGTGAACACAGGTGGAAGCGGAAAACATAGCCCGGATCCCAATCTTAAACCTGGTTTTACCACTGAGCCAAACTTTGAGTTCCAGGAGGCACCCAAGCAGAAGGATGCCTCTCTGCCCCTGACATTCTACTCCTCTATTCCCCAACCCCATGCTAGTATCCACACTAGAGTTGGACACATTCTTAGACAGCCACAGCCCAGTAACCTTTTGGGGAATGAGGGCCAGGTTAGGCTGGGAAGGCCTCGAAGAACAGGTAGCTTCTGAATCAAACAAGTGACAGTCTATGGAAGACAAAACGGGGTGGGGGTTGGTACTTTGCCATCTTTGTAAAAAGAAGTAGCCTGTGCAAAGGCAAGGTCCCTGGGGAGTGACAGGCATCTAGCCCAGAGGCTATATTTGTGGAATAGATTTTTAGATGAGGCACAATGGTGGGGTCTTGATCTTCAGTTGGAAGCTGTCTGTACTCTGGTACCCAGCATCGTGATTGTTTAGAGCTGTATAGCAGTGTTTAGAGGTGAGGCCAGAGGCCAGGTGGCTATAGAGGTCTCCTGAGTTTGGTGAGGAAGAGAAGAGACAGTGGCCTGCTCGCCCAGGAGGAGGTGGGGAGGTAATTTGGTCAGAACCTGGGATGGAACACCGAAAGAGTCCAAGGCCTCCAAAGATAGCTTTTGGGCTGTCTATCCTGTGTATCTTAGCATCTCTTCTCTGACCCTGCATGTAGTGGATTTATGATGTTACATTGTAAATAATTGTCCCACCTATGAGTTTAATAAAAATCGCTGATTGGCCAAAGGCAGATAGGAAGTATGGGCGGGGCTACCAGATTAAGAAAACTCTGGGAATAGGAAGAACAGAGCAAAAATGCCTCAGAGACTCCAGAGTTGCCAGACAAGCCAACAGATGCAGAGGACAGCTACGATGCTCTGAGAAAAAGTACCGAGCCACATGGCTGAACAGGATAAGAATCGTAGTTAGTTTAAGGGTAAATAAAGAGTTAGCAAGTTATATATGCCTGGGCCTTAGGCTGATCAGCCTAAAATTAATGTAAGCATCTGTGGGACTGCGGGTCTGCAGGTCCAAACCTTGAGGCTAGGCCCAAAAGTCCGGGCCAGAAACTTCATACAACACCTGCAGTCGCCCACAGAAGGTGAACGTGCACTGCCTCTAAGAACAGGGTCTGGCAGGAAACAACACCAGGCTTCTCTCCATGTTACAAGCAAGACCAGACTCGGTCCTCACAGTTAATGAAAGCCTGTAGGATTGGTACCCAGATTGGTACCCAGTCTGCAAAACCTTTTTTCTGCCCCATGCAGCCTCTCCTTGTGCTCTCATGTACTACTTTAGATTAGTGGGAGCTTGACAATTTCCCCAAATACCAACAGGAAGGAGAAAATAGCATTCAGTGCTTGTCTGTAGCCCTGTAGTTTGGGTGGAAGGGTGCTGGAGTCCCAGGCCCCACATACCAAAAATGTCATGAAGGAGGCTGGATACTAGGTTCAGAATACCTTTGTCTGCTCACTGACACTGTGACTCTGGACAAATCATTGAACCTCTCTAGATTCTTTAATCAATCGTAAGACAAATGCAATGCCATCTAACTTCCTGGTTTTGCAGAGTGACCAAAGATAATAGTTGAGGAAGCATGTGACAGATAGGGCTGTCTTTTGGTGACAGCATCACCATCTATGTGCCTGATACATGTTTTAGACATTTTGCTTGGTTGATTGTTTGCTTCAGGGTCTTATTATATAGCCCCAGCTGCTGTGGAACTCACTGTGTGAACCAGACTGGCCTTGAACTCACAGAGATACTCCAGCCACTATTTTTCGAGTGTGGGGATTAAAAGCATGCACCACCATGCCCAGCCAGTACCTGGTATATCTTAATATAGTACCTGATCCAGGGGGAAAAAATAAAAATCTCTAGCTCTCCCTTCCCTGAACAACAGAGGATGATAGACAGGTAAACATGTCTTTCAGCCCAGCATTACCAACTCTAAATGCCTGTCCTCACTGCCTGTTTCTAAGTTGAGGCCCAGTGTGGGTTTGGAACTAATATGTCTAAGGTCTAATTCTCCATTACCTGGCTGAATAGCGTGCTGCTGTTTGTCTGTCCAACAGGGATAATAATCACAGTGAAGGACTGTTGTGGAGCCGCATTGACACATACAGGCAGCTGATGTGCTTGCAATATCAATTCTGTAGAGAAAGCCAGCCCTGAGGGCTCTGAGTATGTCCCCCAAATTCTGATTCTAATTTCCAGAGCTAAGTGGTTGGAGGGCAGGACACTTAGGAAATTTCTCCCTGTGGATTTCATGCTGTTAGTCTGCTCATGGCTGAGGGGAGTGAGGTGCGGGTTGCTTGGGGTTGAGTGGCCTGGATGATACAAAGGCCTGTCCTTGGTGGGTGCTGGGCACTAGACCAACCCTAACTATCCTGTGCTCCACCTGGCTCCTGTGGCAGACGTTCCATGTTGAAGTTATTAACAAAAGCTAGAGACTTTAAGTCAGAAATGCTAGGCACTGTACCAGGGCCTGGCAAGCAGGCCCGGAGGGAGCTTGCACTACAGTCTCTAATCCCGGAGAGGTGTCTATAAAAGGGGAAAGTGCCCAGGGCTATACCAGCAGACACCCCCAGTATGTCTGAGAGGTCAGTGTGAACCATGGACCTACTAGGTGCCTGGCTCCGCATATAGAAGCCTGGATGGAGAAGGGCATGAAGATTAAATCAGCACCTCCAGGAAGTTTAGAAAATCATGACTGTTGTTGGTCACCAGGAACTGAGTAAGCGCGTACTGAGCAGAATACACTTCAGTACAGAATACCATCAGTACATTTTCCTCGTTTCTTGTCGCTGTGGAGGACTCTGATACTCCGTAGGCAGGGCTAGATTCCCAGCTGGTCTAGGTCTAATAGCCAGCCCATATGACTTCTGCTGTCCCCTTGCCCTCAGATCTGTCTTTGACCTCAGTTAAGGAAGGATGCATAGAAGAAGAAGGAGCCACTCTGTCCCAAACTGCTCACACTTTATGTTTGAAATTTGAATTTTCTCAGTAGCCTCTAAAGGAGGCCTATTGGTAGCCTGAGGTGTGAGAGGCCGGGAGGGAGGGAAGGAGAGGTGGGAGCCTGTGGGGACAGAGACTGCTTTGTTCCACCGAGGGAGGCTATGGGTCCCAGTTCCTGGACCTTGCTTTGCCATTGAGTGTTTCCTTTACTGCCCCTTGGAGCCCCAGCCACCCACCATCTCCAAGGGCTCTGCAGCTCAGGGGCTGGAATTTTTTGTTTGTGGACCGTATGAACAACATCGGACTGTTTAGGGAAGTTGCTACCCAGATGAGAAAGAGGGTTTAATCCCTATGGAGATTCAGGCAGGGAAGGGAGGGGGCATCTCCAACTTCCAGAGGCCTCATGTCTAGGAGAAGATGATCCCTGTAGTTTTACAAACAATCCCCAGGGCAGTGACTTGGCCAGCTCTGTCTTGTCGCAGATGTGGAGAGAGTGAGCCCCTTGGAGCGGCCAGGCCCATAGCATTCACAGGGTTCAGGCTGAGAGTTACTGTGGACTTGACATTGTGGGCCCTAAATAATTCGTGACTGGCTTCACAGGATCTGCTTTCTTCCAAACCAGGACTGTGTGAAGTATCTTACCTGTTGATCTTTGGATGTCTTTCATCTGCAGGACAAAGTTTGTAGAAAAGATCTCTTGACCTAGTGATCTCTCTCCTCCCCAGACATCCTTGGTGGCTGCCTGACTGCACTGCCAAAACTTAAGCCTCTTGGGTTAAGATGTTCGCGATGTTCTCTATGACTGGGGATGGGGGCCTCACATTCTCATCCACTCACACCCCGACAAAGCTTAGCCCCGTGCTTTGTGATTTGTCTGGCTTTAAAATCCTAAACCCCTTATTGTGTGCATGGGAAACAGGCTCCTGGAGAGGAAGGTACTGGTGATCGTGCAACAGTCCAGGACAGAACAGTGACTTAAGATCTAGGGGTCCTGACTCCCGAGGTCTTGTCCCTACACGTTACCCTGTTGCTTTCCTATCAGGATCCTGGAGTGCAGTGACACAGCAGCCCACACTATATATCTGTCATTGCCTTGGCTTTACTGGGCATGTCCCCTACAGGGGAACATATCTGCCCTGCTAGCAGCAGCTCTTTGAAGAAGGACCGCCCTCTCCTTTCATCCTTCCTATAGTGTCTCCAAATCACACAGGTTAGCAAGTGACTCTTCGGATCCTTGAATGAAGGGTGGGACAGTTGGTCTCATTGCGCAAACTCGAGGACTGTATGAGAGAGGCTGGCTGTCACTTCCAATGCCCCCCCTAGAGTTCCCCAGGGCCTAAGTGTGACTGCAGGGGTCCCTGGAGATGTCTGTGGCACCGCAGAGCAAGGCTCTCACTTAGTGCATTAATCAGGCAAGCTGCCCAGGTGTTTCTGCACTTTCACTCTGGTTCCCTTTACCTCAACATGAGGATCACGGTATCATTCCAGATTCTCTGGGGAGGGATGTGCTCAGACTCACAGATGCAGTGGGCATGGCTTTGTGGGCTTGTGTGAAGATGGAAGGACAGACATTACTACCCTGTGTGGAGTGCAGGCCTGGGACCTAGAGGAGAGAAACATCTGTGCTGTGTTTGCCCGGCTGGTTACATAAGCTAGTGTTTAGGACAAGCAGCTTGGCATTTTGTGGACACATTGTATAATCACCTCTGGGAACCAAAGGGTAATCTTGGGGCCCTTTGTGGTGTTTGTTTAACCCCCCAGTGTGGGTAGAGCAGATCTGCTTAGCTTTAGGGCAGGGGTGGGGGGTAGGGGTGGTGGTAATGAACTCCTAAAGAGTTCCCAGGGGAACAAAGGGGCATGGAGCAACTTAATATTTTCCTCTTGGTGCAAACATTGGAACGCTCTGACCTGCTTTGGCTGGGAGCAAGTCCAGGATGCACCTGGGCAGGGTTTAATCCTCGAATTGGTTTCTACAAAAGAAAGGGGTGGACCAGAAGGGCCCCGGTGTTGGGCAGGGGAGAGGAGCCCAGCCCCACTTCTCCCTGGCCCAGGACAGAGCCAGAATGGGGATCAAGTGGCTGATCCTTTAAAGTTTCATGCAGGGCCAGTAATGCTACCCAGATGCTTCCCTACCCCCAGTCTAGAAGGTGGGCAGGTCCTCTGCCCTCCCACTTCACCCTGCTTTCTTCCCTGGAGGCCCATGGAAGGGAGGCAGGAAGGCAGGCAGGCCACCCATTGAAGAGCTCTCTGTCTCCCAAGTAACTGCCTCGCAGGAGAGGGGGCCACATAGAGGCTCATGTTAAAACCACCCAGCACCTGCACCACTTGACGTTCAGGAGACATGAACACAGCCTTGAGTATGCTTCCTGTGGACCTATGCAACCCTTGGATGTGACACCACACACGTAGTGTCAGGGATATGTAGTGGCTTCTGTTGTCATCTTGCTAAGGTCGAGGGGCAGGTGACTCTGCCCTGCTTCCCTCCAGGCCTGCAGTCAGGAAACTGAGACAGAAGAACTGCATAGGCCTGGGTCTTCTTCTGCCCTGTTCTGTTCTGTGCTAGTTTGGTGGCAAGGCCCTTGTTCTCTCTGAGCCACTTGTTCCTCTTCTGCACAGTGGGGTAGCAAGCCTTCCTTCCGCAGCTAAAAGGGGAGGGGGCAGAGAGGTGAGCCAACTGTTTGCTGGGAAGAGGGTGGAGACAAGAAAGTGGGGCTTCGGGGGTGGGTGTCCATCCCACAGGCGTATCTGGGAGTCTAGACACTGAGTCTCCAAGTAGAAGGGTAGTTGCTACTCTGGAACCAACTAAGGTGAAAGGGGTATGGGAAGTCACTGCAGGAAGAGTGGACTCAGCCCCTGCCATTGGCCGCCAAGGATACTGGCTCTTCTGTCCACTCCACCTAGTACCACTGTGCTTAGTTAGATCCATGCCGGTCTCCAGTGCTTCAAGGCTCAGTTCTCTCTTGTCAGATGGAGACAGGACTGTGCCTTGTAGATGGCTGTGAGAGAAGGCCATGCTCTGAGGCAGCTAACCCAGCACCCAGCCTGTGGTGTCTTTCAGCCAGGGTGAATGAAGCCCCCCCCAGTTCAACCCCTGCACTGTGAATCCCTCTCTAGCATACTTGAGTCTCCAGCAGCCTCTGAGCCCTGGATCAGCAGATACAATAAAACTAGCCAAGAGGCCATTTGGTCTGGCAGGTTTCACAGTGAGATGGCCAGGTACCCTTACTTCAAACCAGAGCAGGGCACTTCTAACTGATACTCCCTGTTGAAAATCCACCCACCTGGCCCAAACCCCTTAACCATGCGGATATGGAGACTGAAGCCGAATGAATGAATGAATGAATGAATGAATGAATGAATGAATGAATGAATGAATGAATGAATAAATAAATAAATAAATAAATAAATAAATAACGACTAAGAGTCCCAGGACCTGTGACTAGTCCCCACTATAACCCTGCACCCAGGCTCCTTATCGGGCAGGATAAGAGTGTCTGGTACATCCACCCCTCACCTAAAGCTCTCTTTCCAGGTGCCACCATGTTGTGCCCCCTGTTCCTGCTGCTCCTGGCCATAGGCAGAGTGCACACAACCCGGCCATGTTTTCCTGGATGTCAGTGTGAGGAAGAGACTTTCGGCCTCTTTGACAGTTTCAGCCTGACTAGAGTAGACTGCAGCAGCCTGGGCCCCCACATTGTGCCTGTGCCCATCCCTCTGGACACAACCCACCTGGACCTGTCTTCTAACCGGCTAGAGACCGTGAATGAGTCGGTGCTGGCAGGGCCAGGCTATACCACACTGGCTGGCCTGGATCTCAGTCACAATCTGCTCACCAGCATCTCACCCACTGCCTTCTCCCGTCTGCGCTACCTGGAGTCTCTTGACCTTAGCCACAATGGCCTGGCAGCTCTGCCAGCTGAGATTTTCACCAGCTCCTCCTTGAGTGACGTCAACCTCAGCCATAACCGACTACGAGAGGTCTCCATATCTGCCTTCTCCACCCACAGCCAGGGCCGGGCACTGCACGTGGACCTATCCCACAACCTTATCCACCGCCTGCTCCCCCATCCAGCCCGGGCCAGCCATCCTGCGCCTACCATTCAGAGCCTGAATCTGGCCTGGAACAGACTCCGTGCTGTGCCAGATCTCCGAGACCTGCCTCTGCGTTACCTGAGCCTGGATGGGAACCCTCTGGCTACCATCAACCCAGGTGCCTTCATGGGGCTGGCAGGCCTCACCCACCTGTCACTGGCCAGCTTACAGAGTGCCCTCCAGTTAGCACCCCATGGATTCCGTGAGCTCCCAGGCCTGCAAGTCCTGGACTTGTCAGGCAACCCCAAGCTCAAGTGGGCAGGAGCCGAGGTGTTTTCAGGCCTGGGCTTGCTGCAGGAACTAGACATGTCAGGTTCCAGCCTGGTACCCTTACCTGAGATGCTGCTCCATTACCTCCCTGCTTTGCAAAGTGTTAGTGTAGGCCAAGATGTTCAGTGCCGACGCTTGGTGCGGGAAGGTGCTTACCCCCGGCAGCCCGGCTCCAGCCCTAAGGTAGTTCTACACTGTGGAGACACACAGGAATTTGCTGCCAGGGGTCCAGACATCTTGTGACAAATGGTGTGGCCTGGGGCCACATGACAGACTGCTGTCCTGGGTAACTAACTTATATTTTAATGTGCCAATGCCTATGGGGAGTCTACAAACCTATGTGACAGCATCTCAGTAAAGTTGCGGGCCGTGAATAGCTTTTGTACCTGGGACCTATACCCCGTAACAAAATCTGCCCATTTGTCTCAGTGGCTCACTTCTCAGAACTATGAGCAGAGGGACTTTGATACCAAACCAGAGCCCTGCCCTAGTTGTCCCTAAGTGCCTTTCCTTTTGCCTGGGACCCATGATGTGAGAGGGTGGTGGGTGCCACCATTGCAAATGCTGACTCAGGTTCCCTTGTGGAGGATTCCTTGGCGCTCTGTCTAATCACACCTATGCTCTGGGCCTGTGAGGCCCACTACTTCCTTTTCTCACAGAATCCTGGGTAGACTCTTAGAATTAGAGAAGGTCTTTCTAAAGGGAGAAAATGAGATCCAGCCTCCTCGTGGGACACATGGAAATACAGGACCACAGTAGCAAACACTCTCACCTGAGGCCGTGGAGAGGTGTGAAGAGCCCAGCCTCTTGTTGAGGCTGGGGGTTGTGTAATTTCCTCTCCATCATGCGTCCCCTCCTTGCAGGGTGCCCTGTTACCATTGTCTGTGCTCTTTCCCACTATGCCCAGCAGGGGCGACAGCAAGGTCACAGCTGGAACTCTAGGTCCATTGTTATGAGCAAAGTCAATACATCTTTCAGAGCCTCAGGAAGCTTGGGACACATCGTCCCAAACCTCTCAGTTTCTTATTGTGGGGTGGGGGTCCCCTAGCATCAAGACTGGAAATGTGCATATTTTGCCCAGAGACTCTCTATATGCTTCCTAAGAAGTCAAGTGCGGTTGTGGCTGTCTGGCCATGAGCTCCAAGGGGACTTGTGGACTTGTCCATGGGCCGGAGCCCAAAGGTCCATTAATCCTCCACAAGAACAGCAGAAAGAGACAGGGTTTCCCATCCACATTATGCTTACCCCCAGGGTCACATCTCAGCTCTCTAGCCCTGGATTCTTTCCTTTGTTTATATTTTCTAAGAGTCATTGCCTTTTCTTAACAGACTGTCACTTTTAACCCTCACCTCTGCTGGCCAGGGATGGAAATGAAGATAAATGTATTTGTTCACTTTTGTAAAACTGTTGTGGGCATGTGTTGTGGGTATTGGGAAGAAGCCAGCTGTCAGTGACCATGTGGGCACTGGGGCTGGCCCCAGAGATGCTCGCAAAGCAGTGAGAGCGCTGTCTTCCCATACTAGCCCAGCCCAGCTCCTGACTGGCCCTTGGTTTAATAAATAATGTAAAAGAGTTTGTTCCGCGCATCATTGAACCAGAATTTGCTGACAATGCTGGACTGGGATTGAGGCTACAAGTATGAATTAGACTCTGCCCTGGGCAGCTTGACCCGAACAGGTCAAGAGTCTTCCAGAATCAGGTTTGTATGACAACATATAGGAGGCAGTTACTTGGGTGGGCTAACCCTCCCACTATAGCCTGTACCCCATTCACTTTCTTCACACCCATGTCACCCACACCCTCCATCCACCATCCGTGAATCTTCAGCCATGAGGCCCTTGCACATCCCTTTCTCTGTTCAGGCTGTAGCTGTGAAACTCTTACCCTGTCCCTCAACTCTTCCTAATGTGCCTTAGAAGCTTTCCCAAAGTCCCTCAACTCACTCTGTCAACCTTAGCCACCACTGCCATCGGTGCTGTAACTCCCGTTTGTACACCTCCACTGACAGCTCACTTCTGGCTTCTCGTGGGCTTTGGTTGTCAAGAGGTTGGTTCTTCTGACTGGCCAGCCCAAGGAAGTATCCAGTGGCATCACCACCACCACCACCAGCAATCCGTTACTGATTCCTACACTGCCGGGCACTGTGCTGAACTGCAAAATCTAACACCTGGGATCCCTGCCCTGAATGACATAACTGGATCTCTAGCTAAAGACAAGTTCAAAGCCAGTGAAAGCCTTGTGGAGGACCTGCATAGCTCATGAGGAATAGGCTAGAACGAAGAGGCCAGCACTTGGGAAAGGTCATGGCTGAGGGGTCAGTGGCACAGAGTCCAGCGTTTATAGTTGACAGATCTCCCATGCTGACCTTATTGGCAAGAACATCTAACTCCCTGGGTGAATGCCCGTGGTTGGAATGTTCTGGACTCTGTGCAGAAAGAGCTGAGGTGGAAGAGTCCCATTCCCTATATTTACTCAGGTGAGGAAGAGGCTTCAAATGTAGGAGTCGGGGAATGTCACCCAGTAGGCCTAGGCCCTCCCTTGTGGGAGGGATTCTGTTTTCAAGACAAGAGCTCCCTGTGAAGTCCTTAGCCACATAGGGATCTTAAAGATGGGGAGCATGTAGACAGAGATCTCAGCACTCAGGCCGCAACTGGAGCAGGGGATAAAGGTACACATCGGTGATGCCAACACTCCTGAGACAGATCTAGGACCATGGCTTACATGAAGGTCTGGGGTAGCGAGGTTGGAAGTGGACCTGGGCTGCATTAGACCCAACAAAAATAAAAACACAAAATGAGCCAGGGATGGAGCTCCAGGGGGTGAGGGTGGAAGACACAGACATCATACTACAGCCTCATCTTGTGTCCTGAGACATCCCAACACTCTTTCCTGCCCTAGACCTAAAGCCTCGGGTAGTTTTGGGCGAGATCTGACCCACAGCGCCATCTGGTGGCCACATGTCTCAGGTCGTAGCCGGCAGAACAAGGCTCTGAATGCTCTTCTCGGCTTCCTGCCGTCCAGAAACACTCATGGCGTCTTACCTTCCTTCCAGAGATCCCGACACCTAGGAAGAGGGTGTTAGAATATTCAGTCTCCAATTTCATACTAAGGTTCTGTTTTTGATTCATAAGGGTTCATCACCAAAAAAATTGTGTGACTTACCTGAGCCTGAAAAACAGGAGTGAATATCTGTCTACAGGAAGAGGGAATGAAGTCACATTTGTGCAGAATCGAAAGCTGTGGCATCGCAAAATAAGGTGCCCCACAAGTGCCCTTTTTTCTCTTCTTAAAACCACATCAAATGCTTTTGTCACCATATAAATGAAAGCAGGGCAGGGCGGGCTTCACCTGTCAGGCCCCATCTGTTCCCTCCTTGTCTGTCAGTGCTCGTGAGTGGGACTGCACTCTGAGAGTCCAAGAAGAGAAGGGTGCTCTGAAATGCCAAAGCCATTCGACTAAAACTTTTTCTGTTGCAAATAAGTCAGGGAGATCATACAGCTCTAAGTAGATCCTATGAGACCATTGAATCTAGACCCTGGAACAGAAAAGACCATGGTCAGAGTTACAGACTTTTTCTTGGCCCCTTTTCACAGATGTGAGGCTGAAGTTCGTAAAGGGGCAGACTCCGATGCCAGGGTTCTTGTTGCAGAACTGGCTACACAATCTGTAGGACCAGCGTGCAACAAGCGC
This sequence comes from Phyllotis vaccarum, assembly GCA_033318265.1. Taxonomy (NCBI): domain Eukaryota; kingdom Metazoa; phylum Chordata; class Mammalia; order Rodentia; family Cricetidae; genus Phyllotis; species Phyllotis vaccarum. The sequence goes on from JARWLC010000019.1 coordinate 20,488,886, forward strand.
GTGAGTCCATTGTTTAGAGTGTTTAAGAATTTCAGGATGGCAAGAAGAGAGCTGGAAAACCAAGACAGGGCCTCCCGAAGGTCCCATGATCATCCATGAAGCCACTTTCCTGGCCTCTGATCACCTCAGAGAAAGCCAAGGGTGTGGCTAATGTTTGGGAGGATGAGAGAACAGCCCATTGGGATCTTCCAAACAGGAGTTCCCCTCTTGGTGTAGCCACACCCCCATCTCCTGCTTCCTCCATACTGCCATGACCAAAGGGCTCTCGGAAAGAGTGGCAGAGGCAGAAACTCCCATCCAAGCGCCATCAGACCAGGTCACGGGCCACTTATTTGGCAAGACCACCAAGGATGTAAAAGGCAGGGGCTTTGTACTTCGTGTGAAGTCCAGCCATACTTGATTCCTTCTAAGGGTGTCATCTGTGACTGTAGAGGTCATCAGAGGCTAATGTGGCCTAGTCCATCAAGGATCAACATTCCTTCTTGACTGACATTCACCAGGGAGTCAATGCTTATCCTTCCCATAATGACTCCCCTCAAGGCCAGTATCCAGAAAGGGAGATAGCTCGCGCTGCCCATGTCTGCCATACACTGCTGTCTAGTGTCCCAGGTAGCAATTGATACTATGATCTGTGCTCAGTATCTAACATCTGTTCATAGCGCACCTTCCAGCAGCAGAAAAATGGCCATTCAGCTAAGTCATGTACCTCTGTCAGCTTTTCTTATATAAGTACCACTGATTGTATTTATGGAATTATTGCATTTGTCAAGCTTGGAATGGAATTCCTGTGTTTATTCTCTTAATTCCCAACACTGTCATTTTATGTCACATACTCATTAGGCAAAATGTTCCAAACTGGGAAGACAAACATATGTCATGTTTCTTAGTGTATATATGTGTTTATATATGTACCATGTATATGATAATTATGTACATTGATACAGGAAGACACAGAAGAAGAGATATGGATTGGGGACTTGGAGGATCAAGCTAAGACCAATTTTTCTAATTAATTGATTCTAAGAATCAGTAACTAAGCTAAGCAGTGTTGTGGGATTCAGGTGTCAGCTGATAAGGTCAAAAGACACTTATCCAGGGTACTGGGCCCCTGAAGGGGGCGGGGAAAGCCCATTGAAAAGGGGCTTCTGGAACACGAGAGGCTCTCTTCCTGGTTCCTGGCTGTTGGGGAGAGGATCGGAATCATCGTCCGTCCATCACTCGTCCACCGTTCCAGACTCCAGTCCCTGTTCAGGTGCTACTGTAATCTGTTACCTGTACTGTGAGTGTTGGTTTATATTTTAATAAATATCTATCTGGTATTGGTGCCTTCTAAGTACACTCCACCTATAAAGCAGAGTGGTGAACGGGCCTCAACTGTCCTTCTAAGATGAAGGCTGGAAAGCCCACTTTGAGCAAACAGCTGACAAAAACAACCTGGGTTCCCTCATGAAGCAAAGATGTGACTCTGGACACCTCGGTAAGAGCCCTTGTGATCCAGAAGAAGCTCATCTGGCCTCAGAGCCTGGGGAAAGTTACCACCCTGTCTTTAGTGTAGTCCCTTGTCTGTAAAACAAAGCGAGGTGACTCATCCCTTAGAAGTCAATATGGCGCGGTGCTCACGGTACAGTTAAATCCTACATCCATGAAATATTAGCTATCTTTTCTTTTGAATCCACCTCATACCTTGGCCAAATTTACAAGCCGCCTTTCTTCTATTTTTCTCTTCTTCCTTCCTCTTTCATATTTTTCTTAAGATCATCAGCCCCCAGGGGAGATAACATGGGAAGCAGCGCACTTAGGGGCTTCCCTGGTTGGGCTCAGGGACTAGAGCTGACCCACTAGACTTGAGAAGTGTGGAAACCCTGTCCTTTTCCTGTCTGAAGAGCCTGAGAAGCACCCTTGCCCTTTGACTTAAGTGATATTGGTTGTCTGTCTGAAACTCCTCCATGATGGGCCAGGGCTCAGGATACAGTGTATCTGGGATAGCAATGAAATGTCTGGGTGAGTCTACAATAGGGCATGTGTTGCTTTGTGGGGCCAAAGAGGTGTCTGCCCCAGTGTCAAAGTGTTTTATCCCTAAAGATGCTTTCTGAGGTGAATACTAAAACAATGGAGGTAAGAGGGCAGGGCCCACAAACAAGGTGGGAAGACACAGTAACATCCTTATTCTGCCCCTCTACTACCAATGAGCTACCCTCACCAAACTGGGGGTCTTAGGAAACCCCGGCTCCTGGTGCTCACGGCTGGGCCTCCACACTTATCTGGGCTGAGCCTATGACTTTGATTAGGACAATATATTTTTGTTTATTTATTTTCAAAAATTAAATTAATTTTCATGTGTTCTTGTGGGTGTACTCAGATCAGAGGACAGTTTTTAAGAGTTGGTTCTCTCCATCTACCATGTGGGTTCTGGGGACAGAGCTCAGGTGATTAAGCTTGGCAGCAAGCATCTTTTTACTCACGAAGCCATTTTGCCAGCCTATGCTTTATTTTTTGAAACAAGGTCTCACCCTATAGCTCACTCATACTGTCCTAGAATTCAGCATCCTCCTGTCTCAGTCTCCTAAGTGCTGAGAGTATAGGCATGTAACCCCATGCCCAGCACAGAATAATGTACTTTAAATACAGAATATAGTGTAGAAGCAGGTCATGTTAAACCTAAATATTTTTTTTTATTTACTTATTTAATTTTGTGGTGCAAAAGAATTGAATCCAGAGCCCTGCACATGTTAGGTGTGTGTGTGTGTGTGTGTGTGTGTGTGTGTGTGTGTGTGTGTGTGTGTGAGAGAGAGAGAGAGAGAGAGAGAGAGAGAGACAGAGAGACAGGGAGAGAGACAGAGAGACAAAGAGACAGAGAGAGAGTGTGTGTGCTCTCAGCATAAGACCTAAATCTTAAAGGGCTTTGATTTTGCTACCTTGGGGACTCTGGGCTGTTGCATATAAAGCCTACTGGGGACGTGTAGAAAGGCCCTGAGACTATATGAAGAGAAAAAGAAATGCTTGCTTCTCTCTGAGCAAGTTGAAGACCCTGGCTGGGTTCATGCCAATGGCGGCCAAAGCTGAGGAGTCAACCATCTGATCCCACCCTACTACAGAATCAGAAGCAGATAACATAGCCATTGTTCTAGGCTGATTCAACCCGTGCTGAATTAACAGGATTCATAATGAATTCAAACCATGTCACAGGCCCCCAGCCTGCTACCACATTCCTGCCCTTCTGGTAATGTAGCCATGGGAAAGGAGTGGCTCAAGATACAAAGAAAATTCTAGATGGAAAAAACATGCTCTTGGAATACCGCCATCTTCAGGAGATGTCTGATGGTTTGAAGGGTCTCAGGAGTCAGCTCAGCTGGAAGCTCACCTCTGTACATCACATCCACCCTGCAGGCTCGGCTCTTCCCCACCCCCCACTCCAGGCAGAGCACCTGGTACCCTTGCCCCTCCCCTTCCTTTGGTTTCTCCTGCCTGTCCCCTCTCCCTGCCAGGCTGACCACAGTCCATTGTACTGTTTGGGTGTCTTCACCCTCCCCAGGATTTTTCCCAGACTGAAGAGCTAGAGGGAACCAGACAGGACAAAGAGCAAGTGAGTAACGGGGGTGGGGATGGGGGGGGGCTTCTCAGAACCCAATGGCATTCTCAGAGCATCCAGGCAAAGGCAAAGTCTCTGCTTCCCATAGACTGCAGGAAAGCCATCCTTAGCTCAAGCTCTAAATCTTCTCTGGTCACACAGACACGGTAGTTCCCTCAGCTTGTCTCACACTCCCAAACCAATGAGGATGACCTATGAGGCTGGAGAAAGGAGTGGTGGACAGATGGGTGCCTGGAAGGGCTCTGCTTTCTGGTTATGTTCAGTGTAGTTTCTACACAGACCTTCCCTTTGCTGACATGTGAAAGTAATGGCCGCTGTGAGTGGGACCCTGAGGACAGGGGTAGTGAGTGGTTCCCTGTTTGTATGCTTCCAGCTGGGTTAGTTCCTACCTTACTGCCTCAGCCTTCATGCCTCCCAGCAGGGCAATGTTCATCGTATTTATTTAATGGTTGTTTTCCAGCTTCCACGATATACTGAAGACAACAGCTGTTAGTTCCTAAAGGGTCTTTACACACAGGACTGACACATGCGCAGATGGTGGCATCATACAAATCAGCAAATCAATAAACATGTCAGTTACAGGTTGTTAGGTAGGGGTCTGGAAAGGTCCAGTGGCTTTTACAAAGCTGTACTGCAAGCTTGGGGCAGGCAGAAATTAGTTTTTGCAGGACTGGAGAGTATTCTTGCAGAAGACTGGAGTTTGGTTCCCAGCATCCATGTCAGGTGCCTCACGACCGCCTAGAACTCCAGATCCAAGGGATCCTCTGTCTTCTTGTGACCTTCATGGGCATCTGCATGTTTGTCCACATGCACATAAATAAAAAGAAACCTAAAAAATATAAGAATGAGGGGACAGAGAGATGATTCAGAGCAGTTGTTACTTTTCCAGGGGATCAAGGATTTCTAACACCCATAATCCCCATAACTCCAGATCCAGGTGATTCTGTGCCCTCTTCTGACCTCCGAGAGCACCACACACACACATATGGTGCAGAACATATGTGCAGGTGAAACACTAACTCACAAAATGAATAAATCTAATTTCTAAAAGACCATTTTATAGTTAAAAAATAAAAACCAATGAAAGAAACCAGTACCCATCTCTTCTCTCTTCGTACGGGGATGTGTGTGCCCTGGAAGCCCATCCACAGCCCACAGGCTCTAAAGGGGTCCCTCCCTCAGCTGCAAAATAAACTAATCTGCAGAGACTAGTTTATGCTGATGCTTCATCCCAACTGAGGGTTCTGGAGCCCCATGAGAGACGCAAGAAAGACACATGCTATGCATGGGATGCAAAATGTGTATTTAAACGCTTGGCCTTTGGTTAGTGGTGCTGTTTGGGAGGTAATGAAGCCTTTAAGAAGGGGGCCCTTATTGGGAGAGCAAGTCAAGTGAAGTAGTCCGGTAACAAATCTCCAGGTCCACTCTGGGTACCATGACATGAGATTTAAATACAGTCAGAGGTATGTGTAACTGGGCGGTTCAGGTTCAAGTGTGGTCCCGCCATCCTGTCACTGGTTAGCGGACAAGTTGTGAAAGCTGGAAGAAACCTCTTCTTGGGGACAAGTGCCTCCTATGTCTGGCATCAGAGTCCCTGCCTTTCCTTTTCTTGGCAGGAGACTCGATTTCCTGGGGCCCATCCTTTGAATGAAGTGCTAGCCAGGGGAAGGGCACAGGGTAGCATATCTTTGTTCCTGCTAGGATGGTAATGCCCCAGCTCCAGGCTCTCTGCAGCAGAGAAGCTGAGAACAAACCCGGAGCAAATGCCATCACCAGGCACCAGAAAGGCCCAGAAAGCACCTTATTTTCCCAAGCGCCACACAGTTCAGCTGCAGGATTACATAATCTTTAAACTTTCACATGGATGGGATGGGAATGGGCATGGGGTGGGAGTAGAGTGGGGTTCGGCTCTTAAAACAAGCAGATCTAGATGATTGCACTGCATAGCTGAAGTTAGAGTTTACAGATACACAACCTCTAGTGAGGACAGCGGGGCAGTTGACAGAACGGGGAGGGGGAAGGTGGAAGGAGAGGGAGTGGGGAGAGGGAGGGGGAGAGGGAGAGAGAGAGATGAGAGAAGAGATAAAGGAAGTTAAGATGTTGTAGCTGATGATGATGGTGATGGTGATGATGGTGGTGGTGGTGGTGGTGGAGCTTGCAGACTGGCAGGCTGGCCAAGAGAGCCTGGCGAGAGGTTAACTCATTGGGGGTAAATGCTTTCTCTAGTGGACCTGTGAGAGATCACAAGAGTAGTAAAATTCCTGGACAAAGGCAGTAAGATTTATGAGTGACTCATGGCCTAAGCAGAAGTGGAGGGGGTGGGGGTGGGGTGGACGGGGGGGGGGGCGGGTGGGATGGAGGGGGTTTGGATGCCTCCCTCACCAGTCTTCAAAGCCTTGCATTTGCCAGAGACTCCACAAGTCGTGTTGAGGCATCTAGGGATTGGTCATCTCAGCCCTGGCCCATGCATGGCTCCCGGTCTCAGGAAGGAGCCAGGGGACAACAGAAAAGTGACTACACAGTCAGGACCTAGACTTCTGTTCCGCTGCTCGGAGAGGTCTCGGGACTCGGAGCAGCCTGCTAAGCGTGTCATGGAGAGAATGACCGACAGGTGGCGCTGTAGTTCTTACTCTGACGGTAGCTCCGGGACTCCTAGGTCCTGCTATCATTCTGGACTCCTCCCGTGTAGGCAAGAGGTGAGTTTGGGATCCCTCGGGTCCAAAGCAGAGGGCAAACTCAGAAACACATACTTGATGAGCAGCGGTTTTCCACAGTTCCCAGGGACTCCATTACCTTCACATCATCTCTGGTACAAGAGCTTTCATTCTGTTTCACAGAACTGAAAAATAATCCAGCTTCCCTTAATAAATAGATTTTTGAGTGTTTCCTGTGTCCAGACCTAGGGATGTGTACTGAGGAGAAAGGTTCCAGACCTAGGGATGGGTACTGAGGATTTCAGGGTGACCAAAACTACCTGATGTTCTAGAGGTTGGTATCTAGTGGAGAAGGGACAGACCACAGTCCACATGTAAACAAGACCACAATAAATGCTTTTAGGAGGGGACAGAAGCAGTGAAGAGATGCCCATCGGAGTGAATAGGGTCTTAGTACTCTCACGTCTGAGCTGAGGTCTGGATGCAGGGACACTTCTTGGAGAAGGAAACTCAAATGCAATGACGTCACACAGGAGGGCAGTGGACAGGTGAGTGAGTGCCTTAAATCCAACAAGGCACTTTGCAAGAACAGAGGCCATGGCTGCTACTTAGGTGGGTGCATTATGGGGTGTGCAGTCCACCCCACTGCAGAGGAGGCAGCTCAGCCAATCCGGAGGAGGACCATGTTGATGCCACAGTGGTCACTGCAGCTGTGAGTGCGGAATGGGGCAGCCATCAACCAGGACTACAATGCAATTTGGAGGTAGAGATGAAAACTAAGTACAGCTCTGGAGCTACACTGGAGCAAAACAGCAAACTCATGAAGGAACAACACCTTTTTTTTTTTTTTTTTTTTTTTTTTTTTTAACAACAACAGGAGTCTGGTGAGTGCCAGGCCCTTCTTGCTTTATCAGAGGGATATTCACAGATAAGAAACAGAGGGTTCCAACAGCTTTCCCAAGTTGTCACCTGATGATAAGTGACAGTCTGGGTTTGAAGATCAAAGCTATCTGCCACCTGGGGGTGGGGGGGTGGGTATTTAAGGACTCTGCTCAACAAAGAGGGTGGAAATCAAACAGTAGGCCCAGAGTCCTATTTCAAAGTGTTGCTGGGGTAACCAGGTTCAGCCTCAGCATAGGGTCAGCAGCCCCTTCAACACTGGGAGCATCTCCATGAGAAGGTTTGACTCCTATGCACCCTCAGACTCTGGTTCTTCTGTCCTGTGTCCCCTGCAGGGAGAGCCATTTCCAACCCTGACTTGTTAGGACTGGTCATTTCATTGAGAGTCAGTGGGGGTACTGATACCAAATACACCCAAAATGTAGGGAGAAACTGAGCAAAGGAAAAAAAATTAGAAGCGACTCTAGTTAACAGTGTTTTGTCTCGTCTTCTCTCTCTCCCCTCACCCTCCATGTCCTTATTTTGAAACAGGATCTTTGGGTATCTTAGCTTGGCTTGGAACTCACTATGTGTTCCAGCCTGGCCTTGAACTCACAGAGATCCAGCATCTGCCTACCAAGAGCTGGGATTAAAACTGTGGATTGCTATGTCTGGCCTGCCCTGTTTCTTTTTTTCTTTTTCTTTTATTTTCTTTCTTTCTTCCTTCCTTCCTTCCTTCCTTTCTTTCTTTCTTTCTTTCTTTCTTTCTTTCTTTCTTTCTTTTTTGAATAATGTTTTAGGTGAAGCGTAAAGAGCAGTGTGCCTCCCCACAGCCCTTCACACATATGTGTCATTACACTTTGTTCCCTGTTCCCCTCCCCCATTGTCCACCCATGTACGTCTTCCTCCCATCTCCAGCTGGTCCCCTTCCGCTTTCTTATGGCATTTTCCCCACTACCCTCCTGACTTCCCATCTCCCTTCACTTCTTCCTCTTCTCCCATGGCCCTTTTCTAGTTTTATGACCTATACATACACATACATGGACACATGTATGTAAACACACACAGAGAGGTCATTTTAAATCTCGTTTCCATAACTAAGAGAAAACACGAGATACTGACAAGGAAGTAACATTGTTAGCACTGTCAGCTCCCTATACGTGAGGCCAGTGATGGTCTAACAGAGAATTTGGATGGTCTAGGGTTATACACCAAGAGAGACAGGACAAGCTGGGTGCGGTGGCGCACACCTTTAATCCCAGCACTCAGAGGCAGAGGCAGGTGGATCTCTGTGAGTTTGAGACAAGTATGGTCTGTAGGATGAGTTCCAGGTCAGCTAGGGCTACACAGAGAAACCCTAGCTCGAAAAACGAGAGAGAGAGAGAGAGAGAGAGAGAGAGAGAGAGAGAGAGAGAGACAGAGACAGAGAGACAGAGAGAGACAGAGACAGAGAGAGACAGAGAGAGACAGAGAGACAGAGAGAGACAGAGAGACAGAGAGACAGAGAGAGAGACAGAGAGAGAGAGAGATTAGTCTGCATTTGTCATGATAGATGTGCATTAGGTTGGTGGGGGCACACAGAAAGGGTTATTTTAAATGCTAACCTTTGCTTTCTCTTCTGATGAGCACTTTGTAACCTTGTTCTCAGACAGCTGAGCAGAACAGAGAGCATCAGTCTCATCTCACCATTAGGAAACTATGGACCAGGGATGGGGAGTGTCGCCCTGTGTAAAGGATGTGCTCAGGGCCCCCTGGTCCTTTCCTGAGCTTTCTCCATCCCTACCCTGCTAGGCACGGAACCGCTCAGTCCAGCCTCATCATCACCCACTACTGTCCCCCAGAAAAGTCCCTTCTTGCATCCCTTGGGTAACAGGAAACTCACCTTCTGCTAAGACAGTCCTTCCCACCCTAGAACCGCCCTAGCGCTTCATAAACAACCAGGCTTTTCCACTAACCAAACCCAGTTCTTCCGCTTCCCTTCACCTATTCTTATGCTGCTCCTTGGCCTATAAACTGACCAATGCGACCCTCTCCCTGAAGAGACCAGGAAGAACTTGGGAGATACCATTCTTGTCTCAGTCCCTGCTTTCTAAGGGTGGGACTCCAGCCTCTGTTTTTCCCAGATCCAGACTTGAGGGCCAGAGCAGCCTCTGGATTTCTCGTGGTCATCCAGCAAGCTCATATTCTACTTTAGTTATGATTATGGTGTCTGCTATGACCTAGCACAGTCACTTGAGGAACATGAAGTCCCCTTTCATCAATGGGGGCAGAAAGAAGACAGAATATCTCAGTGCCATCCCTGATGTGGAGTCCTTTGGGAGCCACAGTCACCTGCTTCAGAGTCAGGGGAGACTGTTCACAGCCACCCACATACTCATCACGCTCATACTCTCTGGGACCCCAAATCTGCTCTTGTGGACTTATGGAAATAAGCCTGTGGGGAGGAGCCAGGTCCTGGTGGGAGTCCAGAGGCAACTTGGTTCAAGTCACTTCTCTTAGGACCTTAGCTTCCTCATTTGCAGGGTACAGTCTCTCCCCTAAACCACTTCAGAGCTGATGCAGAGATCAGAGGTCAGAAAGGACTCAGTCAAAAAACAGAGCAAGACAGAGACTACTGTTATATAAAATAATCACCCTTTCTTACCTCAGTTTCCCCTCCCTCCCTTCTCTCTTTTTACCTTTCTTTCTTTCCCTCCCTCCCTCCCTCTCTCCCTCCCTCCTTCTTTCTTTCTTGGAAAAGGGTCAGAGAGCTAAGTGAGCCAGTGTCTAGCTCCCAGGAATACTCATGGTGGTGGTATGAAGCTAGGAGTAGAGAAGAAATGGAGTCATCTCAGTCTGCAGCATGCAAGGAATGTTCTATGGAGGAAGTGGTCTTGGGATAGGATTGAAAAGGATTAAGAGTATACTCTTCAGCCAGCACTCAGGAGCCAGAGGCAGGCAGATCCCTGAGTTTGAGGCCAGCCTGGTCTACAGAGCAAGTTCCAGGATAGCCAGGACTACACAGAGAACGCCAGTCTCAAAAAACAAACAAAAGAGTTTGCCCAAATGGGCAAAATTGACATAGCAAACTTATAAAGGTTTGGAACCAGAACTGACAGTCTCTCATAACCATAACAGAAGGTCTGAATACGTGTTCAAAAACCTATCTGCACTCTGGGTGTATAGTCACACAGGGATAAAGCCCGGGGATGATCTATGGCTCTGGATTCCAATTATACAATCCCTCTTGATTCCTGTGACCTGCCTCAGATGGGACAAAAGCCAGAAATAAATTGCATCAGGACCTCTGGCTTAGAAGGGCTCGGGGAACTCACTCCAGGCAGGATAAAAATGACCTGTAAAGGCCAAAAATCCAGAGGAAAGAGAAAATTAAGGTGACGCTGAGCTGGCTCAGAACACACAGTAGCTATTCAATGAAAACCTACTGAAACCCCAGTACTTCAGAGGAAGGGATGGGAAGACCAGGATCTCAAGGCCTACCTGGGCCACTTGAGACTCTGTCTCAAAACACACCTCTGTAGCCAACAGAATGGCCCACTGAGTGGCTGAGTTTGCTAATGAATCTTGTAAATATGTTGAGACCTTTTTTCAAACAGTTTCAAACTATAAAAGAGTTGTAAAGAAGTGATTAAGCCCAATGTCTAGTCATGATGTCCCAGATCAGTGATGCTTGTTTCTAAGACACACCTTAGCAATTTGAGAGTCAGCCAAGCTCTGCAGCTGAGGGGCACCTTGTTTTCTTACCCAGTCTTTGGATCCAGAGCACACTCTCACACCTACCTAGGGAAGATGAACACACGGAATGTGACCTTGGACACTTAATTGAAATTGGCAAAAAGCGCCAACCTCTTCCCAGCAAAAACATTCCTTTCCTGGAAGCCCGCTTACTCCATGGTATCTGGTGTGAGATAACATGGCAGTCTCTCCAGCTGCCGGCACTGGGAACTGCTGGCTGCTCCAAGGAGTTTCATCTGGTCATTCTCCACAGTTTCCAGGCCGATCCTTGTCCAGTCACTCTGACATTTGAGCAGTTTCACTGCATTTCCTGCTGCTTTTGGCTCCACAGTGCTGTGACTTCAGTTCTCAGCATTGCCTGAGAGTTGAGAATTTAGACTGAATCATTGGGGCTGAGGAGACACTTCAGTCAGTAAAGTGCTTGCCATGTATGTATGAGAACCTGAGTTAGGGCACCAGCACCCATGTCAAAAGAGCCAGGCTTGATTCTGTGTGCCTGTGATCTCAGCAATACAGACACAAGAGGACCCTGGGAACTTCTTGTCAGCCAGTTTAGCTGGTTCAGTGCCTTCCAGCCAGGTTTACTGAGAGACCCTGTCTCAAAAACATAAGAGAATGATTGAGAAAGACAACTTGAATTGACCTTTGACCTATGTGAGCATGCGCGCGCACATACACAACTTATCCATGAGTACATGAATCTCAGAGACTGAGGTATTCCGGGAAAGTGTTGAGCCTAGGCTAACGTACAAGCTCATTTCCATCTGACCATTGTTCTTCCAGGCCCTGTTCTAAGCTCTGATTCACAGAGGTGGCCCTCATTGGCCTTCTGAGTGGCATCTGAAGAGATGGCGTTGGCCTAGTCCCCTCATAAAGGCCCACCAGGAAACACTTATATATGGAAAAATTTCAATATGAAGTCTACAGGAACCATAAGCATTGAAATCACAGTGCACAGGAACCACACTGTTGAAAGTGCCAGCCTCGAGTCACCTGTGATTTATTAAGGGCTATTTCCCCCAGGGACAGCCCAGAAGAAACGGACACAGAAATCTAGGATCCTAGTTCCGGTCTTGACATGGCCACATGTGCCAAAGGGGAAAGGAAGAATTTCCTCTCTGATATTCATTTATCTCCCAAAGAACTCTCTGAATAAACACAATATGTCAGCACAGCCTAAGCACGCACAGGAAGAAAGGATTCTTATGTCAGCTGCAGGGCAAGTGACAAGCTCTTAGAGGAGTTTGCTTGTGGTCTGCTATCTGTAAGCTCCAGAGGAACAATAGTTCTCTGTCACCTTTCTCTACAGTGTCTCCTTGGGTGAAGTGACCTGACACCTGTTAGTGTCATCTGGGTGCTTGCTGAAAAGCCTGATCCTCACCCTAGGCTTGGAGTCCTGGGGTGAGGCCGGCAAATCTGGGTTTTACCTGAGCTCCCAGAGGCTGTGGGTCAGAAGGGTTGAGAACTTCTATCCCTCATTTCTCTCTCTCAAATAAAGGAAGAACTTAACTTGGACATCCTAGCAAAGATTTCACTCAGTTTCTTTATACTATCTGAGATTAAGGAGTGTATGCGATGTGGTGTGTGTGTGTGTGTGTATGTGTGTGTGTGTGTGTGTATGTGTGTGTGTATGTGTGTGTATATGTGTGTGTATGTGTGTGTATGTGTGTGTGTGTATGTGTGTATGTGTGTGTATGTGTGTGTATGTGTGTGTATGTGTGTGTATGTGTGTGTGTATGTGTGTGTATGTGTGTGTATATGTGTGTATGTGTGTGTGTATGTGTGTATGTGTGTGTATGTGTGTGTGTATGTGTGTGTGTGTGTGTGTGTGTGTGTATGAAGGTAATTCAATGAACATATAGAAGAGTAGTAGTCTTTTTTTTTTAATACCACAGACTAAAATGAGAGGTCAAAATATTTTTCTCTTGCCTAATCTGTGTTTGCTTTAATGAGAAGTACATGTGACTTACTTAATAAAAAGAAAAAGTCTAAAAATGAATCCACTGTATTCCATTACCTTACATTGTGTTTGTTTACTTAGCTGAGACAGGGTCTCGTGTAGTCCAGATCAGCGTGGAACTAAATATATAGCCAAGCCTGGCCTTGAACTCCTGACCCTTCTGCCTCTGCCTCCTAAGTGCTGGGATTATAAGGTTATGTCACCATGCCCAGCTACTACTCATCTTGAATTTCTCAGACCCTCCAAACACTGTGACCTCCCTGTAGCCTGGTCTGAGGTGTCAGTGAATTAAGCTCAAAACTTATTCCAATAAGACACCTGGAGTAGTTGTCAGGAGATGCAGTACCAGTCTGCTCTGCCACCAGGACTTCCCAGGCAGCCTCTGTAGGGTCTTGGACGTTTGGGTCCTTGGATGCAGACAGTAGTAAAACCAAACCCTGGCCTAGGTCAGAGAAGCAGATGCAGGGCCCAGCCTGGCAGCAGGGCTGTTCCCTCCCCAAAGAGGCCATCGCACCTCACTTCCAAGACACAGCCATTATCCCAAAGTGATGTTTGATGTGGGGTTTCCTTTGTCCATGGCTAGTTTGGCACAATTTCCCATGAACACAACTGACCCTCAGTAAGCTAACCACAGTGAGTCTCTCTCTCTCTCTCTCTCTCTCTCTCTCTCTCTCTCTCTCTCTCTCTCACACACACACACACACACACACACACACACACACACACCCAAGAATGCAAAGCTATAAGCCGCTCTAGGTATTTGTAGGTTACTTGGGTCACAGTAACTTGGGTCTGTGACCCAGGAGCCCCACCTTACAGGGCATACATTTCCCCGAAGCTCTGTACACACAATGTCTCCCTTCCTGCTGCACACCCATATCTTCCTGGGAGCATGAGAAAGTTCCCAGGGCAAAGTTGATGGTAATGTTAGGCTGTCATCAGGAAGTCCTTCTCCTAAATGTCATGGAGAATCCTTCTGGGCTCGTGGATGGTAGGGGACTAGACAGAGCGCTGAACTGCAGCCAGCTGTTCCTTTAGAACTTCAGGCACCTCCCACATCCTATCCCAGGGTAGGGGAAGGCCAATTCATCATATGGATATTTCCTCATTATTTGAAAATTAACTGAATACTTGTGCTTTGGCCTCAAAAGGAAGTAACTAAGCAGTCTCTGGACAGATAACGAGTGGCTGGATCCTGTTGTCTGGTGTGACCTCTTCACCCTTCTCCCACGGCCGAAGAAAAGGTAAATGAAAAAGACGGGGCAGATAAAGCCTACTTTCTATAATTTTTCCTTTGGTGTATGGTATGTGTGGTATGCATGTGTATGTATGTGAGTGTATGGTGTGTGCTATGTGCAATGTGTGGGGTGTGTGGTGGGTGTGCAATGTGTGTAGGGTGTGTGTGTAATGTGTGGTGTGTGCATGTGTGTGTGGTGTGTGTGGCATGTGTGTGTGGTGTATGTGGTGTGTGTGGTGTGTGCAATATGTGGGGTGTGTGTATGTAATGTGGTACGTCTGTGTGTGTGGTGTGTAGTGTGTGTGGTGTATGTGTATGGTATATGTAGTATATGTATGGTGTGTGTATGTAATGTGTGGTGTGTGTATATATGTATGTGTGTGGTGAGTGTGGTGTGTGTGTGGTGTGTGTGTAGTGTGTATGGTGTGTGTCATGTGTGTATGTGTATGGTGTATGTAGTGTGTTTGTGGTGTGTGTGGTGTGTGCAATGTGTGGGTGTGTGTATGTAATGTGTGATGTGTGTGTGGTATGTGTGGTGTATGTGTGGTGTATGTGTGTGGTATATATAGTGTGTTTGTGGTGTATGTGGTATGTGAAATGTGTGTGTGTATGTAATGTGGTGTGTGTAATGTGGTGTGTGTGTGGTGAGTAATGTGTGGTGTGTGTGATGTGTGTGATGTGTGCAATGTATGGAGTGTATGTGTATGTAATATGTGGTGTATGTAAGTGTGGTGAGTAGTGTGTGTGGTGTGTGTATGGTGTATATGTATGTGTGTGATGTGTGTGGTGTATGTGTGTGGTGTGTGCAATGTGTGGGGGTGTATGTAATGTGTGGTGAGTGTGGAATATGTGTGTGTAGTGCTTGTGGTGTGTCTGTGCTGTGTGTGTAATATGTGTGGTGTGTACACATGTATGCCTTGTCAGCACCTCGATACACTGTGGAGATCAGAGTACAATCTGCCCAAACTGGTTCTTTCCTTCCACCCTGTGGTTCTGGGAACTGAACTCAGATCACCAGGCTTGATAGCAGGGGCATTTGTTCACTAAACTGTGTCTCTAGCTCAACGCCACTGCTTTAAATACACCTTGACATTAGGGTCTTCCAGACAGCTATGCAATTGCTTGGATTTGTCCTGTGAGGGCCCCCATCCCTTCCCACCTCTCCTATCCCAGAACCTTGGCTTGTCCTTATTCTTTGCAAGATTCTGTGTCTCTTCCCTCAGCCCAACTCTTGCCCATTCTTCCCCAACTCCTAGGGGTTATTTGCCCTCCTATAAAGGCTTCTTGGCCCTTTTAACCCAGCACCTTGCAATGTGGGCACATCTAGGATATGGACATTCCCATGCATCCTTGCCCAGCAAGAGTCTAGACTGTTCTTAGATCCATCTGTATGATGACTTGGGTACCTTAAGCCACTCCCATAGCCACTCACCCATAGGCATGCTCAATTGTGGATTGGGGCCCAACCTCTGCACCCACTAAATACCACAGCCACATTCTCCAAATGGCTCCCTGGAAGCTCTGTTCTATTGACCTGAGTAAGGAATGTACTCCCTTCTTCATGGAGAAAGAACAGAGTACAGGCAGGGGTGGAGATGAATAGCACTGTCCGTTCTCCATGGGACCTTGTGCCCTTCACCACCTTCCAACACCCCAGCTCCCTTCACAGTGAGTTCCAGTCCCTCAGCATGTCCTGGGGCAGCTGCCTTGCTCTTCAGATTTGGCACCTCTGTGGTCACCATTAGACTGATAACTGTACCCTTAGGATCAAAGAAAGCAGAGATGGTTTTAAATGCTGGTCCTTGTTTAATAAGCTCCATGACCTTGGGCAAGTTGTGCAGACTCTCCTAGCCTCAGATTTCTACTCATCTATTGAACTTCCTTTGTTGCTGTTAGTCAGTTTTTGAAATGGAACTCAGGTAGCTCAGACTGACCTCAAACTCACTCAGCCAAGGATGACCATGAACTCCTCCTCATCCTGCCTACTCCTCGAAGCACTGGGTTATAGATGCCATTGCTCTTGGATGTGTATGCTGAATTTCAAAATCCCATTTCATGGTGCTTGAAAGGAGTTTGTTGCAACAGCCTTGGCAAGACATTGTTCAATAAACATCTACTTTAGAATAAGTGTTCAAGTTGCGGAGAGACGTTGTTCAACAAGGTCTTGCCATTGGGAAGAGCTCCTCAGAATTGCACCAGAGCAGGATACTGCCTGTTGTGCTGGCTCACCTCCCTGAAGCATCATGGGCAATGACCACAGGCCTTATTTTCCCATTGTCTCCTGTCTCCTCTCTCCAAGGGGACCTTAAACATCTCAGATGGCTCCTTCCGTGTTCCTCTCCTGAAGTGTGAGGCCCTCCTTGGCTGCCGTGAGGGGAGGGGTTAGGTGGCATGTGGCCTGGAAGCATCTGGCAGTGTTAATTTTCCCTCCAATCTCCCGAGAGGGGGTAATGTCTGCCACTGGTGTATCGTAATCCACAAAACAGCAGGACAAATGAAGAAAGAGTGTGCAGGAATGTAGATTGTAAAAAGTGAGTCAGGGCTGACAGAGAAGTCACGAGAGAAACCAGAGAGTTTCTGTTAGGACTTCTTAAAGAAGCACCTGTTTCAGCACAGTGCATGGTACCCTGTGCCTATAATCCCGACACTTGAGATGTTGAAAAAGGATTTCCAAGTTCTAGCCCAACCTGGCCTATAGTGAGACCCTGTCTCAAACAACAAAACATAACCAAGAAACAAGGATGGAGTTCTGGGGAGATTATTCAGTAGATGAAAGCACTCGTGCAAGCATGAGGTTCTGAGTTCAAACCCTCAGAACTCAGATAAAGCAAGACACATAGTTTGAGTATTTGTAATGTCAGTATTTCTACAGGTAGATGCGAGGTAGAGACAGGAGAATCCCCCATAAGCCAGAAGGTCGGCTAGCCTGGTATATACAAAGGGAAAACAATAAAGAGACCCTGTCACAAAGCGGAAGGTGAGGACAGACACCTAAAGTTGTCCTCTGACCTCCATAGTTCCACTGTGGTACATGCAGACCCTACTTCACACCCAGGAGTCCAGGAGTGTATTCTCTCTCTCTCTCTCTCTCTCTCTCTCTCTCTCTCTCTCTCTCTCTCTCTCTCTCTCTCTCTCTCTCTCTCTCTCACACACACACACAGACACACACACACACACACACACACACACACACACACACACACACACACACACACAGTGCTCAGTGCTGAGATTGCAGCTCCCTTGATAGAGGACTCAATCGTTCAGCATGCAGGAAAGGCAGTTTGAATTCTAGCACTGCATAAACCAGGCTTGCTGTCCCTAAGCCTGTGTGATCTTAGCACTTAGCAGGTAGAAGCAGAACAAGAAGTTCAAGGTCATCCTTGGCTACATAGTGAGTTTGAGGCTAGGCTGGAATACATAGACCCTGTCTTAAAAAAGAGAGAGAGAAATCCTGCAGAAGCCCTTTTCACTGGTGGCAGGAGATGCTGGTTTGGTGGCTTCACCGGCCACCATCATTTACACTGGTCTCAGCTCTGGAGAGCAGGGGCCTAGAAAGTAAAATATTTAAGAAAAAAAATGAATGCATTTTTGAAGGCATCTAGAGCTTAGGTCAGATTTCTCTCCTGGTTGTATTTGTCTATTACGAGTGAATGGCATCAAAGCCTCACACTTTGCAAAGGAAAGGAATTTCAAAGCCCTTATTTCTAAGGCTGACGTGTAGCTCAGTGGTAGAGCTTCTGTTCTGTGCTCTAGTTCTGTCCTGTGTGCTAAGACAGAGCACGTGCTCCAGATTTAAAGCTGCCAGATGATGTGACTGACACTGGGAACAAAGGGTCACAATGACTGAGCTCTGTCACAGCAGAATTGCTTTTGTCATGGCCAGACCTAGAGAGACCCAAAGAGGATGGTTTGTTTGTTTGTAGTCTTGGGTATTGAACTCGGGCCTTGGGACTGCTAAGCAAGCTCCCTTCTATTGAATTATGCCACCAGCCCTCATAGCTTTATGTTTTCGACAGAATCTCAGTAAATTGCCTGGGTTGGCCTCAGACTTACCATCTTCGTATCTCAGGCTCCCAAGGTGCTACAACCTGTATTCATCTATTTAGTGTATTGTATACACGTGTATGTGGGAATGTTTCTGTGAGTACAAATGCATGTGTTCCTGAATGCATGCAGGCATGTGTGTGTGCATGCATGCATGTATGTCTGTCTGTCTGTGTCTGTGTGTGGCTATGTCTGTGGACTGTATGTATGTAAGTCAGAGGACGATATCAGATGTTGTTTGTAAGTTGTCATCATCTTTTTTGGAAATCAAGTATCTTGATCAACTCACTTGATCTGGAACACACCAGGTAGGTGAGGCTGAATGGCCATTAAGCCCCCGGATCTACCTTTCTGTCTCCTCAGCATTGGGATTACAAGAATTACATCATGTCAGCTTTACTTTACATGAGTTCTGGGTATTAAATTCATTGAATTCAGGTCCTCACACTTGTAGGACAAGTGCTTACTGCTGAGATATTGCCTAGGCACATATGTATATACATGCATGTGTGTGTGGATGTGTGTGTATATGTATATACTCATATACATATAAGTGCTCTCTAATTTTTGTTTGTTTCTTATTTGTTTTTCAAGACACAGTTTCTCTGTGTAGCCCTGGCTGTCCTGGAACTCGCTCTGTAGACCAGGCTGGACTTGAACTCATAGATCCACCTTCCTCTGCTTTCCTACTGCTGGGATTAAAGATGTGACCCACGATTGCCCTGCAGGCCCTCTGATTTTTATACTGTAGAGTTTGGAGCAATGTTGTTTTTCTTTCTTTCCAGGCTTACATACGTGGAATTGTGGCCAAAATACCAATATCAACATCTAGTAGGCAAACATGAATTGCTTGAATTGCATGAAGGGAACCTGGAGGACTTTTAGAGAAGTTGATTTCCTCTTGACCACAGGCTTTTCAGGCCTAACACACACCTTGTTACCAGAGCCAGAAAATTTAAGGAAGAACGAGAAGGGCTAGAAAAATGGCTCCGTGCGGAATAGACAAAATGCTCTGCAGAGGACCAGGGATTGGTTTCCAGCACCCACGATGGATAGCCCACAACCACCTGTAATTCCTCCTCTGGGAGATTTGACGCTTTCTTCTCAACTCCATGGACACCACATTTACACATGTGCATACACACACACACACACACACATGCATGCACACATGCACACACACACGCATGCACACACGCACATACACACACATGTATGCACACACGCGCACACACATGCGTGCACACTCACACACACGCACGCACGCACACACACGCATGCACACACGCACACACACACATACACACACACACGCTACATATAATTAAAGAGAAATGAAAATAAATCTTTTGGAGAAAGGGAGAGAACAAGGCAGGGGGATGAAGGAGCTCAAGGGCCTGCTCTTCCAGGAAGCCCTCTCTGAAGCCTCTCTCAGCTTCTTGTATTTCCTTGTCTCTACTCAACTCAGATTATGTTGCACATGCATACCTATGTCCACATCTGCCCCTTGCCTGGATACTCCTTTGGTCCTCAGGGATCTGGGACCTGACACAAGGCCAGCATCAAGGCTAGAGGCTGGAAAGGAACGGGATGACTTCCTGCACTTGTGATTGGTGAGGTTGTTTTAGAGAGAGTACCACAACAAGCCTGTGTGTAAACCCTACTTATGAAGCCCATGAAGCGTTTCCTCTTTGTCTACTTCTCCTGAGTCTATGGAGCTGTGTTGCGGTCTCTGACATTAGGGACAAGACTCACAAAGGTGTGTGTGAGCAATGAATAGATAGAAACAGCAGAGTCTAGAGGGGACAAGAGCTCCAAGCTCTCTGTGACTCTCTACTTGTTTTAGGGTGTCTATTGCTGTGAATAGACACCATGAGCATGGCAACTCCTGTTAAAAAAAAAAAAAAAAAAAACATTTAATTGAGATGGTAGCTTACAGTTTCAGAGATTTAGTCTACTGTCACCAGGGCAGGGAGCATGATGGCTGGGAGTCCAGTGATGTACAGGTAGCATAGTGCTCGAGAACTTTACATCATGATCCAAAGGCAACAGGAAGTGAACTGAGACACTGGATGTGACTTGAGCATATATGAAACCTCAAAGCCACAGAGACACACTTACTCCAACAAGGCCACACCCACTCCAGCAAAGCCACACCTCCTAACAGTATCACTCCCTTTGGGGGCCATTTTTCTTTCAAACCACTACATTTCATCTTCTGGTCCTCAAGGTTTGTAGCCATATCGTAAAGGAGAAATGCATTCAGTCCAATTTCAAAAGTCCCCATAGTCTATCATAGGCTTAACAATGTTTACAAGTTCATAGTTCAAAATCTCTTCTAAGATTCAAGCAATTTGTTAACTGTAATCCCTTATAAAATCAAAATCAAAACACAGATCAATTTCCAAGATATAATGGCACAGGGTGTACACTGCCATTCAAAAATATAGGAAATACTGGACCAAAGCAAGACTCGATCTCTGCATCTCTGTCTGGTGTCAAAGCACCCTTCAGATCTCCAACTTCTTTCAGCCTTGCTGACTGCAGCACACTTCCAACGCCTTTCTTCTAGCCCTGGCTCTAAAGCCAGAACCACGTGGTCTCCCCTGCCAAGTTCTGCTGCTTGCTGGGGCTGGAACATGGCCTCCTTCTTCAACTACATCTTCACCAGCTTTCTGTTTTTGATGATTTCCTTCACTGCCTAACCTTGGCTGCTTTAGAACTTACTCCATAGACCAAGCTGACCTCAAACGCAGAGATCCACCAGTCTCTGCCTTTTGAGGGCTGGGATTAAAGGTGTGCACCACCACATCTAGCTCTAAGGCTCTACACTTATCTTTAATCCCTTTCCACAAGTTGGAAATTTAGCTGGGTGAGCTCTTGCCCTGACGTCACCACTCCCTTTAGTTCATTTCTTTATCTTTTTTATCTCCTTGAACACGGGATTTAGCTCCACACTGCTTCCTGGTGCTCTTGCTTCATTTGATTCATTATAAATCTTTTGAAGCATTAACACTAGTAACCACAGGACAAAGTCAATACTAGGCTGTTTTGAGATTTCCTCTGCCAATGGAACTAATCCAAATCTCTTCACCTTAGCTTCAGGTGTACTCTTGAGACAAGGGCAGCCACATTACTCATGAAAATATCACAAGAATGGTCTCTAGGCAACTTACTAAAATTCTTCTCCTCTGAAACCTCTTGAGCCAGCCCCTCACCATTCAAATCATTCTCAGAACCATTGTCTTCCATGCTCCTACTAGTATGGCCCATTAAGCAGTGTTTAAAGCATCCCACTGCTTTCCCAACCCAAAGTCCAAATTCTGCCAAACATAAATATGGTCAGGCCTGTCACAGAAATACCCTACTTTCTGGTATCAACTTCGGAGGTTTAAAGAGACACCATGACCACAGTAACTCTTATAAAGGAAAACACTTAATTGAGATAATGGCTTATCGTTTCAGACGTTTAGTCCATTATTATTAGGGCAGGGAGCACAGTGGCTGCAAGTATAATGGCAAGCAGGCAGACCCAGTGTTGGAGAATTCTATATCTCGCTCCAAAGGCAGCAGAAAGTGAACTGAAACACTGGATGTGGCTTGAGTATATATGAGACCTCAAGGTCTGCCTCCACGGTGACACATTTTCTCCAAGGCCAAACCCACTCCAACAAAGCCATGCCTCCTAATAGTGCCACTCCCTTTGGAAGCCATTTTCTTTCAAACCTCAGGCATTAAGCATTGCTCTGCCACCACCTGCTGTGTGACCAGATACCTTTGTCTCTCTGGTTACTAGAATGAGGACTGTTAATGAGATGCATAGGTTGAAATCCTAAACCAAGAAGAGATGATGGTTATTAGGTCATACATATGGTGCCCTCAGGAATGGGATAGGAGCCCAGTAAAGGGACCCAGAGAAATTTCTCACACCTCTCTATTCCATGAGGGCTCAGTGATTCTAAGGTAGTTTACCAACAAGGATGAAGGCCTCTCCTTATTTTAACCATATTAGCACACTGACCTCATGTTTCTGGCCTCCAGAAGGGTGCTCATCAGTCTACTGGTCTGTTAGTTTTAGCCAGTGGGTCTGGTATTTTTGGTATGGCAACCAGAATCAAGACAAGGCCCTTGGAGTAGATTTTGCTATGTATAAAAACAAACAAAAGAAAAGCCACATTGAATATCAATTCTATGTAGGTTCCACAGAGTAAACGATGAAGACAAGGTATCCCTCTGGAGATCACTGTCTGGAGGTGGAAACAGTCTCATGATACAGGGTCCCTCGGTGTCTCCTGAGGCCCAACTGTACCCAGGCACTTTACACTCAATATCTAATGTTCCCCTCAGAGAGGTGTCACCCTTCCCTCAAGTTCAAGTTGTAAAACAAGGGCTCCAGAGACTTGATGACCTGGTGGACTAGCAAACAACACAACTGCCACTAGAATCCATGTCTACTTGGCTCGAGGCCAAGATGGATTTCACTAAACCCTAGCAGCTAATAAACCAAGAATTAAAAACAAAGATTAATAGATAACATATAAAAATACCCTAAAAACACACTAAAACAGTAATAAAAAGAAAATCAAAATAAAAATAGTAAATGAAACATCTAGGGTGTAGCTCAGTTGGCAGATTTCCAGTTTAACAAAGTCCTGGATTCAATCCCCAGCACTACATAAACTGGTTGTGGTGGTTCATGTTTGTAATCCCAGAACTTGGGGGACAGAGGCAAAAGAATCAGAAGTTCAAGACCAGTACTACCTAGCTATATAGCAAGAAGGCAACCTGGGCTACATGGGATCCTGTCTTTAAAAATAATAAAAACTAGTAATAAAGTTTAAAAAATATTAATTTAGGAAAATCTATTACCATTTACTTCCTTAGAATTTGGATTTTAATTATTTTACTTATTATATGTATGTGTGCTTTTGTGTGTGTGTGTTTGTGTGTATGTGCACATGTGTGGGCATGCAGATATTACAGAGTATGTGAGGAGGTCAGAGGACAACCTGTTTCCTCCTGCGACGCATATTTCTGGTACGGAGCTCAGGTTGTCAGGTGTGGTGACCCCGTTAAGTCTCGAGATGAGTTTCTTCGGCAAGCATCTTTATTCCCAGGGAGTTCTTCCCAGCTCATGTTAGACTCTTTGAAGGGCAAAGAGAAGGACATTGCATTGCTAAAGTAAATTGAAGTGGGAAGATGTAGCAGAGGGTGTTGTGAAGGGAGATGGGATCATACAGGGCCATGCATGGTGTAGGCGGCAAAAGGAAGTCCTTGGAGGAATGTAAACAGGGTAGGGTCTCGACCTGGAAGAAGACAGAGACATTAGATCCTTGAGCCCAAGCACCTCATATTGACCTAGCTGAAGAGACTTGTCCAGAGACCTAACAGTGAAGTGATCCGTGAAGCCCTGATCTTCCATCTCTCCAAGGTTGTAGTCAAAGCCGTGGTACCCATGTTCTGACCACAGCATTGCTGCCTCTTCCTGAGAAATTATATTTCTCATGTAACTTGGCCAGCTTTCTTGTTTACACATACCTGTGGTTTAGTGTCTACTCAGCAGATAGAGTAATGTTAAAACTGGGTCTGTCAGTTGCCCACATTTAAACTTTAGAACTCCAGGCCTATGGAGTGTGCCCAGTCATAGATTTACTGGGTGAGGGGGTACAGTGAGCACACAAAAATGTAGATACAATCTTGCAGACACAAAGATTAGGGGCCATCATTTTAAATCCATGTAGAATAGTCATGATACAGTGCATTGGGAGCATTAGGCCAGATTGTCCAAGTCTCCTCATTGACTTGCTGGAGGTTTGACCTCAAACACATTTCTTTTCCTCAGTGCCAAAGAGATATCTCAGCACTGAAGAGTACAAACTGCTCCCCAGAGGACCCGAGTTTGAGTCATCTCTTAATCTGCTTCCTATTGCTGTGATAAATATATAATTTATGATGCCATAACTGCAAGCAACTTGGAGAGGGAAGAACTCATGAAGGGTAACTGGGGCAGGAATCTGGAAGGTGGGATCTGAAGCAGAGACCATGGAAGAACACTGCTTACTGGCTTTCTTGGCTTGCTTTTATACACACCCCTTTCTTATACCTGCCCAGGGATAGGATTGCCCACGTGGGCTGGGCCCTTCCACACCAATCTTCAATCAAGAAAATGCCCCACAGGCTGACCTATAGGCCAGTCCATGAGGCTATTTTCTTAGTCAAGATTTTCTCTGCACACACATGCTCGCCATGTGTCAAGTTGACAAAATCAAACTAACCAGCCGAGGTCCTAACACCCACATCGGTTACTCACAGCTCCTTGTAGCGTGATCTCTGGGGGATTTAATGCCCTTCAAGGGACTCTGGGACATCAAAAGCACCCATACTGGCATGTGTATGCATACTCCCCATATATATATATATATATATATATATATATATATATATATATATATATATATACACACACACACACACATATTTTAAATATTTTAAATTATTTGTCCTTTCTGTGCCTTGGTTCCTCATTTAATGAGGATAATAAGGTAACTAAATTGTATATTTATTGTAGATACTAAGCTACTGTACATAAAATATGGACGAAGTATTTGAAACAGTTCCTAGTAGCTGTGAATTATTACCCAATTATGCCATTACTGACAACTATATACGTAATAAGGAATGGGAGAAGGATCTGGATGCCTTCCATGAAGATTCCTGGCATAGGAGATGAAACACCATCTTTGCAGGGCTTGCCTGAATGGCTAGCATAGCCTTGGCCCCTGAGAGCCTATTTTTCCACCTGAAGGTGAAGATAGTCCTTTGGAATTTGGCTGCAGCACTGTTAATGAAGGGGACCACCCATATGGTAAGTCAGCATTTGGCATGAGCCTCAGAACCTATTCAGAGGCAAATAATATTGCTTCCTTTCTACCTTTTCCCCGGTGGGCTGTGAGCTTGCCAGCACAGCATCCTCAGCTGTGCCCCCATATGCACACACCCTTGACTCCAGCAGAGCCTGGTTAACAAATGGTGAGCGTGTGTGTGTGTGTGTGTGTGTGTGTGTGTGTGTGTGTGTGTGTGTGTGTGTGTGTGTGTTGTATGTGTGTGTGTGTATGTGTGTGTGTGTTGTATGTGTGTGTGTGTGTGTATGTGTGTGTTGTATGTGTGTGTGTGTGTTGTATGTGTGTGTGTATGTGTGTGTGTGTTGTATGTGTGTGTGTGTGTGTGTGTGTGTGTGTGTGTGTGTGTGTGTGTGTGTGCAAAGCCGCCATTTCTGTCACTGCCCCCTTGGCTGTGTTCTTTCTGCCTCAATGAGAACATAATCATCTGTCACAGGTAGCGATGTTAGCTGACACCTGCTGATGTCTCTACTTAGGAAGGGATTGTCCTCTGGCTGTGTTAAAATTTTAGGAGACCGTCACAACACAGATAATGCCCCTGCCTTGCTCAGATGCCTCTGTAGCTGGCCCTCCCACCTCTCTCTTCAGGATGATGTTTGAAGCCACCACGCCCACTTCTTGCTGTCTGGGTCATGTCTTGTCTCTGCCCACTTCTGGCTCCTCTGCTCCACACCTCTACACAGCAACTCCTTGGAATTTGACAGCTCTGGGCCTTTTCCCACAGTGTTTCCCTGCCAGGGTGGCCTACCTAAGCACCCTAAGACTCCAAGGTCCCTTTCCCAGGTTTTCACAGCACTTCACTGCAGCATTTATGCGTGAGCCACCTCGGGCCTTGTGCTGTGTTCATCTTCATTTGTGAACCAAGTGGTCATTCAAAGAATACATGGTCGTGGTCATGGTCATGGTTGTGAACCCCTTTCACTTTCCCAAGCCTCCCGCATCTCCATTCCTCCCTTCTCCCTCAGACTTCTACATGTTTTCTTGAACACACCCAAGTGTAACTGATGGCTAGTGGGGTCTGTACCAGCCGATGATAGAACCCTCTGCACGGAGCAAGGCTGAGCGAGGGCGATACCAGCACACTATAGCTCCCTCTGGGAGTAGGGGGTGTCCCAAGCACATCCACTTTTAACAGGCGAGGCACCAGTCTTTTGTAAAATCTATTGTCATTTGTAGAGGTGTCCTGAAGGAGTCTCCTGCCTCCCAGTCTGTTGCTGAGACCATCATCCCAGTATCATCTTGGTCTTAGGTGTTGGGCTGTTGGTTGTCAACTAGCTTTGAGCAGGCTTTCCCAGCTCCACCCACGCACAGGCCTTGCACAAGCACCTCATTGCCACATACAAAGCTGCCACACTCCTGTTGCATTCAAGTCTCCCTCCTCAGACAGCTCCTGAGCTACTTCAAAGTCAAACAGGCCCATGTGCTTTCTTTCCTTTGGAAAAGTGAGTCAGGGTCTCCTTATGTAAATGCAGGCTGACTCTGACCTCAAATTGAAGCCATGTTTCAGCCTCCTGAACTGGAATTACAGGTGTGTATCAGCCCACCTTGTTCACCATGTTATATTTCTGTCCTTTGAGCCATGGTAACTATTTTTCCCACTACCCTCTTTTTCCAGTGCTACCTCTAGGCAGAAGAGGTGGCTGATGGCAGGGACACTGAAATTAAGCATAATGTGGTTGACCCCTTCTGGGTTCCTAGGCAGCACCCCATGGTAGGTTATTGCTTACTTCCTAGTCTGGACTCAAGGGCTCACACAAAGTCATCCCCGAAGACACGCTGCGTGAGGAAAGCAGGTCACCATGTCAAAGACACCTCCTTGACAAAGTCACCACAGGGCTAAGTCTCAAAGGACATGTCTCCAAATTCACTTCTGCTGTTGAGAATCTAAAAGCCTTTGTTGTTGTCACTGTCATTGTGGCTAGATAGGATGACTTTCTTTTGCTTTGGGGACAGAATTTCAAGATCTGTCACTCTGTCCTACTTTGCTCTTAGTTCTGTACTGTTCTAGTCAAAGGGACCCTCTGCTTGGAGCAAAGCTCAGAACGGTGGATACCAGCAGATTATAGCTCCCTCTGGGAGTAGGGTTGTCCCGAGACCCAAGACAAGACACAAGGTGCCAGATGGGAGAAAGCTGAAGGAGAGAGGAAGTTAGCAGGCAAGAGAGAGCAATGAGCAGAAAGTGCGGGGGGGGGGGGGGGGAGGGCAGAAAAATAATACATTCAGAAAAGCCCCTAATATTCTAGATCATACTCTTTTTAGCGTAAGTATATTAAATAATTTCTTTTCTCTTTTGAGACACAGTCTCACTATATAACATGAACTGGTCTTGAACTCACAATCCTGGCCCAGCCTCCCTGGTGCTAGATCACAGGTATGGGCCACCATAGCAGCTTTTCTGTTTATTTCTTTTTTAAAGTGAGACAGGGTCATACTATGTATCTCTGGCTGGCTTAGAACTTACTCTGTAGACCAGGCTGGCCTTGAACTTACAGAGATCCACCTGCTGCTGCCTTTTTGAGTGCTGGGATTAAAGGTGTGTGCCACCATGCCTGACTTCTAGATTTTTTGTTTGTCTATTGTTTTAATATATTCCTGAATACATTTCAATAAAGAGTGTTTCCTTCTTCTAGACATAGTCATGAATAAAGTCTTCAGAAGCACATTCTGGAACATTTGTATCTTTACAAATATATTCTTCCAACACCCCTTCTCATCTGCTCCTCCTTTGGTGCAGTCACCTCCTTCCTCTGTCCCTCAGTCTCCCCTTACTTCAGTGTCAAGCGAAGGTCCCACCTGATGTCTCCAGTGACAATAGAGCTTCTGTTCCTTTGAAGTGTGGCCCATCACCAAAGTGCCATTTCCTCACTGCACAGACTCTAGTACACAGTTCAAGGGCAGTGAATAGAATGCTTGTCACTGGAAGTGTGTCAGTGTCACACTGGGACTGCCGTGAGTTAATGCAGCCACCTTTGAAGAATACCATGTGCCTTGAATGGCTGCTTTTGTTGGTCAGATTGAGGTCTCACCCCTGCTAGGGTTTCTCTAAGCTACATCCATAGCCCTTCCAGTAGGCTTTTGTTTTTGGAGTTCAGTCTAGCCTTGAACTTGTGATCCTGCTTCAGCCTCCCATGTACTTCAAACCAACACAGCCCCTAAACAAAGCTGCAGACAAGTCCTGAGTCCACAATGCATTGTCTTCCTCACAGCATCCCACCAGGCCTTCCCTTCCAGCCTCACCCCTGCCCACCCCTATTCTCTGGATCTTTGACTAGCCACAGAGTTAGTGCCTTAGCCTCCTCTTCAGCCCCCTCTGGCCACCCACAGCTCTGTAGAACCCTTGGGTTACTTTGTCCTTTGTAGCTGTCAGCCTCTTTGAGCTGGGGCCTAGCTCTTTCATCCACAGGGATTCTAGAGCACCTCTCCAGGGACTTGTAGCAGCACACTCTACCTCATTACAAAGAACCTTCTTCACTTGCTTTCTTCTCCCAGTTCATGGCTTTGCAAAAAGAAAGCAACACATATTTAATGAAAGGATCCATTCTTACCCAAACCACTCACCATGCAATGCCTGGACTAATTCCAGTTTAATGGTTTGTTTTAAAATACCTCTCCAAGAGAGCCAAGCCACACCCTCTGTTTCATCTCTCCAAGGTCCAACATCTTGTCTCATGCTGGGCCCAGTCTCCTTAGCTTCCTAAACACGGTCACCTTTTACGTGGCTTCTTAACTTCAAGCAGCACTTTCAGACATTTGTGAGTCATCCGACCACCCAACACTACTGGTGTCTTCTGACTTAAGGAAAGTCAAGGCCCATTGATGAGAGATACACCCTGAAGGGACGAACTCCAACACTTCTTGGTTAGAGCCTTTGCTTTCTACTGCTACTTTAAGCTACTTCTTCCATGATGCCTTGCGTTACTAATTTCCCAAATTCTGAGCATCTTATTTACAAATGGGTCGCGATACTTCAAAACATGAGGATTCAGCTGGGATTGATGGTGCAGGCCTATAATCCTGGCCTCTGGGAGGCAGAGGTGGGAGAAGGGCAAATCCATGTTCTACCTGGGCTATAGAGTGAGTTCAAGGCCAGCCTAGGCAACTTAATGAGGTGTTGTCTCAAAATAAACAACAGGAAAACAAGCAAACAAGATCCTTGGGAATTTAACTGGGGTCCTGTACCAAATTCCTAGCACCAAACAAAGCAAAAATTAACAAGTAAAAGAGTCAACGAAAAAAACAGTATATCACATGTCTCCTACACAGGCAGAATTCAGTATGTACTAATCCCTTACATAGCTCCACACGGCCTGTACTATGACTATGAACAGTTCCTATCTTCTCCTAAACCAAAGTGCTCAGCAGTGTATGCATGCAGGAGATCTTCTCTGCTCTTAGATGTAGCTCTTTATCTGTCTCTCCCTGCTTGGTTGGAGGTGTATTGTTTTGGCAAGTTGTCAGAATATATGTGTCAGAGTTTACTACAGCCCTGTATGGCTTGCTTCACTTTCCCTAGGTGCCCATCTGCATAGAGATTGTAGATTCCTTAAGGTCCAAATTAAACTGGGTGCTGTTTGTTAACTTGTTTTTGAGACAGGCTTTCTGTAGACTAGGTTGGTCTAGAACTTGCTATGTAGCTAAAGATAATCTTGAACTTCTGATGCTTTTGCCTTATCTCCAAAGAACTTGAATGGTAGGCATGTGGCATCATGCCTACCTTATGCAGTACTGATGATCAGATCCAGAGGACAGCAAATGAGTTGGTGCTCTCTCTCCACCATGGAGATTGAACTCAGGTAATCAGGCTTGATAGACGGTGACTTCTTTACCTGATGTGCCATCTCACTGACCCCTGATTTTTTTTTTTAAGGCATGATTCTTGCAATCTAGTTTAAGCTTGCCATGAATATCTGGCCCTCTATGCTTTAACCTCCAAAGTCCTGGGATGATTGGTATGTCCTGTGCCTGGTGGGATATTTTATGCCTGTGTTTCTTCTCAGAAATCATCCCTAATGGAGTAGGTGGGCTTCTGGTCCAGGTATCTAGTAGACATTTCTGAAGACTTTGCACCAGTTCATGTGCCACCTGCCTGCACTAGTCACTGCAGCTGTGGTTCTTAACAGCCCATCACACTCATTACTTCATTTAACCATTATAATGAAGTGTTGGGGTCGAGGATCGCCTCCATTTTAAAGAACAGAAAACTGAGAGAAAGATTTGAACCTTTAGTGACAGAGCTGTGATTAGAAGTTTGCTACTGACAGATTCAAGGAAGGGCAATGATTGTCTTCAGTTGGATAGCCACTGTCTTAGTCGGGGCTTCATGGTTGAGCCCACCTCCAAAGTGACACACTTTCTCCAACAAGGCCAAGCCTACTCCAGCAAAGCCACACCTCCTCTTACTGCTCTTCCCTATGAGTTTATGGGGGCCACTTACATTCAGACTACCCACCACCACTCTCCAATGGATTGCTCCAATCCAATGGTCATACAGATGGTCTTGGTCAAACTAAATGTGTTACAAAACCAAACCACAAGTTATGATTCTGGGAGAGGGACAGGTAAAAATAAGAGGTGGGGAGATACAGTAAGGGATGGGAGGAAAATAGGAGAAGATGTGGGGAGTAATCAGCATATATTATGTGTGTGTGGATGCATGTATGTGTACATGTGTCAAATAACAGAATCAAAATATCAAACACCCATACATGAACACATATGTGAATACATGCAGCTCTCTCTCTCTCTCTCTCTCTCTCTCTCTCTCTCTCTCTCTCTCTCTCTCTCTCTCTCTCTCTCTCTCTCTCTCTCTAACCTGATTCTAAAGCTGACTTCTCCCTTACCCCAAGACTCTCTAGTCCCTGCTAGGAACAAATATTTTACCAATTTATGTAGCAGAATAGAAGTGTTCTCTTGTTCCAACAGAAAGCTTATGGTAGTTGGAACCATGGATGTAGCTTTGTTGGTCAAGTGCCCTGCCCAGTATGCACAGAGTCCTGAGTTCAAGCTCTAGTGCCATACAAATTGGGTACGGTAGCCTACATCTATATTCCCAGCACCCAGGAGGGATGGGCGGGAGGAGCAGGCACCTATCACCACATGACAAGTTTATAGTCTGGGCTATAAAATAGTCTGTCTTTAAAACAAGCAAATAAATGCTTTTGAGAAGATGTTAAGGAACAAAGTAAAATAAAAACTTATTTGATTTTTTTTCAGTCAAGATCTCGTGTATTCCATGATGACCTGGAACTTACTGTGAAACTTAAGCTGGCCTTGAAATGGGTGATTGTCTCCTGTCTCAGCCTCCCTAGTGCTGGACTCCAGGCATGAATTTCCATATTCAGCTTGAAGCAAGTGAATTTTTAAACCTGTATATATATATATATATATATATATATATATATATATATATATATATATATATATATATATTAAATTTTAGCTCTAAAAAGTAATTAAAATATAGCAGGCTATTTATTAAAAGCATATTAAATTACTCCTAACTCTGTGTCCCATAGATCTCTCTCTCTCTCTCTCTCTCTTCTCTCTCTCTCTCTCTCTCTGATGGGAGTACATTCTACATAGCTTTATAACTCACCTTCCAAGTTTGTTAAATCATATGCCACATTCCATCTTTTTAAGTCAGTGAATGCAGATCTCATGGCAGTGATGGGACTCGGGGGAATGACAAGTTTTTGACACTATAAAGGAAAGGGCTGAGGGTATCTTCCAGTGGTAGTACATATGTTTTATTTCATGAGGCTCTAGGTTTGATTGCCACCAAGGAGAGAACAGAAGTTGACATGAGTTTCTTAGTTTTTTTCATCACTTTTTATTGGGGGGGGGAGGGCGGTTAGAGAGCTGGGCAGTGGTGGCACATCCCATCACTGGGGAGGCAGAGGCAGGCAGATTTCCAAGTTCAAGGCCATCCTGCTCTATAGAGTTCCAGAACAGCCAGGGGTAGCCTTACCTTGAACTACACCTCCAACTTTTTGTTTAAATGTGTGTATATGTGTGTACCACAGCACACAGTGGAGATTCTCCTTCTACTATGTGGGTTCCAGGGGTTAGGTTGTCAGCTTAGCAGCAAGTAATTTTACTCAATGAGCCATCCCTCTCGCCTTTTTATAAATGGGAATTTGTGGTGTCCTGTGAACACGTTGCTATTTAACAGACTGAGGTTTGCAAGTAAGACTGAGATTGCACAACTCACCTCAGGGCATACATGGCTCCAAAGTAGACCCAGAAAGCTGGCAGGACTTGGCTAGCAAGATGGTACATGGGATGCTGACCTCTGCCTCCCCATGGCGCACACCTCCATGCTAGCCCGAACTGGAGAGGGCAATGCGGTTCAGATGTAGATTCTGGCACAGCAAGGCTCCAGAATTTATTTGGCTCTAGGTTGGGGCTCAGTTGCACTTGGAAGGAATTGCAGATCAGATCACACAAGTAGATGTTCAGCTTGCTAGACTCTGAGCCAGAAGGCAGTACAGGCTAAAGGTTCTTAAAAGAGTAAATCCCAGGCAATTAAGAAGCCAGAGAGGCAGATGGTGATAGGCAACAGGAGGCAAGGATGGCTCAAGAGAGAGCTGCAGTTTTGATCCCAAAGCATATTGCTTTTTTTTTTTGTTTCTGTGGTTGTTTGCTTGTGTGCTTTGTTTTTGAGGCAGAGCTGTTCTGTGTAGCCTTGGCTGTCCTGGAACTCGCTCTGGAGACCAGGCTGGCCTTGAACTTACAAAGAAGAGATCCTCCTGCCTCTGCCTTCTGAGTGCTGGGATCAAAAGCATGTGCTACCACGGCCCTGTTCCTTCCTTTGTGTGTGTGTTTTACAACATCATATTGTAATCGTATCTAAGGTACCCCTAGAGCCAGTTGATATTCTCATTTTTCAAAAGAAGAAAAGAAAGAAGGCCCCTTAGAAACCTTTTGAACAATGTCATTCCATGGACCTTCAAGATCCTCCAAACGAAAACACTTGACTGGAGCTCTTGCTTAGGTGTGTCTTGGCCTTTCCCTGGGCATCTTTCTATTAACCATTATGATTTATTGTGTGTTAAAATACTCTCAAACTCTGCCTTGTACTTCCCTGAGATCACTATCACACTGAATGTCAGGCAGCACAGCTTCACCTAGTGGAGGTCTCTGGAAAGAATCCAAAAGTGCCTCAGGCAGCAGCTTGGAGCTGTAAAGCAGTCTTTTCCACCCACTCCTCTCTGTTAACCCAGTATGAATTACTTTGTCCTTCTCTGCCTGGTTTTTTATTTGTGAAGTGAAAGAGTTACTCAGTGGTTAAAGAGTACAGAACTTGTTGAGTTCAGTTCCCAGCAACCATGGAGGGTGGCCCACAACACCTGTAACTCCAGCTCTAGGCAATCTAATGCCCTTTCCAGGTATTTGCACCCATGTGCATGCACACACAAGAATGCATGCATGCATGTGTGCTCTCTCTCTCTCTCTCTCTCTCTCTCTCTCTCTCTCTCTCTCTCTCTCACACACACACACACACACACAAATAAGTAAGTAAGTAAAATCTTTAAAAACTGAGGATAGTGATACTTAATATTTCCTTGGAGAATTAAATGAAATTATGCAACTACATATGTTCATTCAAATGCCTGGCTGGAAGTCAATAAGTGTTGCATGAGCAGTAGTCATAACAGTAGAAATAATAATATGAGTCAATGTATACTAAATTCTTGCTATTGGCTAAATCATTTTCCTTATTGTTTGAAACTCATCATCATCTTTACTCCTAAGAGTAAACTTAATAGGGTGCTGCTAATATCTGTAAACTTTAGGTGAGCGAGCTAGAAAGTATAGAGCTTGGAAAGTCTCAGCAATAATAAAAGGCACTGCAGGGGGCTGTAGCATAGTTGACAGAGTGCTTGCCTAGCATGCACAAGACCCTGGATTCAAGCTCCAGGATGAGTTAAAACAGGCACAGTAAGTAGCAGTTGGCTATAACCTTAGCACTTGGGATGCAGAGACAGGGCGATCACAAGGATAATTGGAAGAGGTTGCCAAATGATCAGTTGGTAAGTCTGCTGTCAGTCTGCTACCCTCTAACTAGTTGTCATTGCTTTATGTAGATGAGACCACACAGAGGGGAGAAAGGCCAATGTCTGGAGGTAGACAGGTAGTTAACATTGCTAACTACCTGTTAACTAACATTAACCCAGTACTCTGTTGGGTACTGGAAACATACTGGGGACCAAGACACTTTTTCTGCCCTGAGGCCATCTAGAGTCTGACTTAGGGCTTCTGAAGAATGTCTCATAGTGACTGATGCTGTTGAAGGTGTATACTCCATGGGGTAGTCAGCTTCTTCAGGTTTGCTGGGAAGTTTGAGGGTGGTGATCCTTTCGATGAGGCACATGGGTGACAGATGATCACAGTCCAGAGAGAGAATCCACAGGAGCTGGTCACTGATTGGATATGACAGGATAGAGAACTGGCTGTCAGTCATACCTTCTTTAGCAAACTGGGTCAATGGCTCTGCATTTCAACAATATAGTAAAGAAACCACTGGCAGAGAAGGCAGCATTCAAGGGAAGTGGCAGGTCAGTTTTAAAGCATACTGAACTAGAGAACCTTGTGAAATATCCTATGGAATTGCTCAGAAAGTCATCAGGACGAGCTCTTCCCTAATGGGTGTTTTGTTTAGGAGGACAGCCCAGTTCAAACTCTCCCCCAGACTCTCTGCCATTGTCTCTGAGCTCCCCCAGAGTTGCTTTTGGCCCAATAGTTCTAAATGGACACCCCCAGGTGAAGGTTCTGGAAGGGATATTGTTTTCCTGATGACAAAGGACAGGCCCAGCTTGGTATGTGCCATTAGCCCCTGCCCTCGCCCCCCACCCCACCCTTCCTCCTGCTGGATCACAAGTGGGTATTTGGACAAGCAGCAGCGATTTTCTGACCATGGGGCTGAAAGCCCTCGAGTGAGACCAAGAAGACACTCTGCACTGGGCAGCTCAGGTAGGAACTTGGGCAGTCTATTACTTGAGAAAAAAAAAAAATCCTTTTGTTTGTTTGTTTGGGGTTTCTCAGTATAAACTCCCACGTTGTCCTGTAGATGAGCTCTGTAGATCAACAGGCTCCACCTGCTTCTGCTTAATTGCTGGAATTAAAAGCAAGTGCCACCATGTCCAAATAAAAAAATTCTTTTAGTTAAGGTGCTGGAACTTTTTGTTTTTTTCATGATCATTTGTAGCAAAACTATGATCGTAATTGGTTCAAGAGCTAAAGCCCTGGAGACAGATGTGGGTTAGAGATTGAGAGTCAAGCCAGCGTGGAGGCGGTAATTGGCAGCTCTAAAATGGATATGGAGCATCTAAATGTACACTAATGGTCCTTATTAATTCCAGGTGCTTCCCAAAGATTTGCAAGCTTTGGTCCAGTGTGGTGGTTATGTCCCAGGGTGGCATATTTGGAGCCCAGGAGCTGATCTGGGAACCTCTGCTCTCCTGTTTCTCACAATCAGTGAACCCTGGAGGTCTGCCCTGGAAAGCCGGTGCAAGAATTGCCCAGGGCTGTGTTGCAACTTAACATGGCCAGCCTTTGCCAAGATTATTGCCTCAGCTCTTGACTTACCTGACTCTTCTCCCCCATCTTGCCCCACTTTAAGGCCTCCCAAGCCTGAAAACTTATTCTGACTAACCCACAGATTTGGACATTTCACACAGACCCCCCCCCCTTCTGTTCTTGCTTAGGATATACAGCAGGGGTCTCATTGCAGTAAGTTAGGCTGAGGCTTCAGTCCTCAGGCTAATAGTTCTTGCCCTAGCCCCCTCCCCACCCCAGCAACCTCTAAGTGTCTCATTCTGCTTGCCTTTCTCTTGCCCTTTCAAGCTCTTGCAGGCTGTTTTCTTGCCCAGAAATGTCTCTCTACACATTCCCTTACAGACGCCCAACTCCCAGCAGCCAGATTTATTTTCTTCTCTCCCCACCCCGAAACTGGGAATGGCTAGAGCCCAACTCTTTGTCCTTCTCACTTAACCCTTTCTTCAGGTTCCTTACAAATGCTGCTGGATTCTCTGTGTTAACAACCTGGAAAATGTGCCCCTCTTCATCAGTGGTGCTGTTCAAGCTCCTCACATCTTGCCCAGTTATTGCTGATCTACCCTCTCTTTGCCAAATGTATCCCATCAATGTTATCTGCCCTCCCTTTATCAAATATACTTACATCAAGCTCTTACTTAAAACCCTTTGGGCTCCAAATGGGATTATTCCTGCAGACCTGCCAAGCCTTGTTTCTCCTTAGCAGGTGAAGAGTGAAACCCAACACCCACAGTCCTCTTGTCAGCTCAGAGCCCCTTCTTCTGAGCTCCTAGAATGCTGACTAGGCATAGGAGATCCAAATATGGTCCTTACACTGAACTGCCTAGGTTTCAGCTCAGATGCTTGTTACCTGAGCCCCAGGGAGAAATTGCTAATTTGTCAGTTTCACCATATGAATCAAGGCAGTACTTGATAGTACACGGCAGTACTTTGTATAACTGTTAGATTTCAAAACTATGCAGGAGCAGAGTGCATGTTTGTAAGTATTAGATTTGTAAGTGCTTGTCATAAGCATTTGGACACATTGGATATCTGTTTTGTCTTCTTCAAGGTATTACCTACAATACTATCTGACACACAGTAGACGCTTATTAAATGTGTATTGTGAAATGAGTTTGCTGGCTCACTTGGTCAGGGTGTCTTGCCACATTTCACTTTGGCAGTTAGTTTCAGGTTAAACCAGGAGTTTTGCTTTCCTACTCTGCATCCCCACCCCTGAGCTGAAGTCTCGGCTTCTAGCAGATGCCCAATTCATTTTTGCCAGTTCCCATACAAGATGATCTTCTGTGTTTGTGTATGTGCTTGTGTGTGTGCATAAGTGTAAGGTAAAGGCCAAATGCAGGCTGGAGGTAAACTTCAAAAACTTCAAGTGTTATTCATATTTCATAAGGAGAAAAAAATGAACAATGGAATGTATTTTTTCTTTCATTTTTTGCTGTTTTTTGTTATTCTCTTTTGTTTTGTTTTGTTTTTTCCAAGATAGGGCCTTTCTGTGTATTCCTGGCTGTCCTGGAACTCACTCGGTAAACCGAGCTGGTTTTGAACTCCGAGATCTGCCTGCCTTTGCCTCCCTAGTGCTGGGATTAAAGGCATTCACCACCACCACCTACCTGGTTTAACTATGATATGTTTTAAAAAGCAAATACAGATGTACCTTGATTTACGATGGATTACCTCTAATAAACCTATTTGAGTGACATCCTAATCGTGACTAATGATGTGCATCTCTCCCTGTTTCTTTTTCCTTTCATTGTGGCTCTTCTGACTCCCGTAGAAATAACAATTATATAATCCCTGATCCGCAGTCTCCATTTAGAATGGTGTGGCCAGGTAGAAGCTTGAAGACTGGATCACAGAGTATGGAAAGCAAGGTCTCTATTTGCAGCAGCGACATGACTGTAGGGTAAGAATGAAGGGCAAAGGGCTGTTTGAGGGTTAGGAAGGTCATCGGGAGCTGGGCTTTAAATGAATAGTGGGTAAATGGCCAAATTCAGGAGTAAAGAAAGGACTATGGAAACTGAGCAGCATCTTCATGACCTGGGGAAAGTTAGCTGGAACTGAACATAGAAGGCACCAGGGTGTGTCTATTATTCTTAAATTTTTACTTATTATTATTATTATTATTATTATTGTTATTATTATTATTATTATTATTATTGTGTGTGTGTGTGTGCGCGCGCGTGCGCGCGCGCGGGCGCTGACAATTGTGCCATGATGCCTTTAAGGAGCTCAGAGGACAACTTTGTGAAGTCAGTTCTCTCAAATTTTTAGATAATTCCTGAGATCAGACTCAGGCTGCCAGGCTCCCAAGGTAAATGCCTTTATACAAACCCATTGAGCCATCTCTCAGGCCTGTTTGCTTTCTTAATAGCCCAATCTGGAGACTGTGGTGTCTTCCAGACCGCCCACACACTAATAGAGGCTTGGTCCGGTCCAGACCGAAAAGAGAGTGCTAGACGCCTCCAATCTTGCGCCTCGGGTTTGTCAAGACCGGCCCGATTCTCACTTTCCCATCTCAATCCGCCGAACACTAACTCCGCGAGCCCAGGATCAACAGGGTCACCGGGAGCCAACCGGAGAAGTCCTGTGCGCCTGCCCTGGTCGCTGTGGGCGGGGCTGTGCAGAAGCGGGGGCGGTCCGGAGGCGCGGTGGGCGGGGCCCGCCTCCGGGCAGGTCCAGTGACGCCTCTTAGCCCCGCCCCTGTCCTTCTGGATAGGGAGGAGGGCGCCGGAGAGCGCGCGTTGCCTGAGCCGGGCCGGGGAGTGTGGGGCGGCGGCGCGATGGCTCCGGCTGGGGACCGCGAAGGCTACTGGGGCTCCACGACCTCCACGTTGGACTGGTGTGAGGAGAACTATGTGGTGACCTCGCTCATCGCTGAGTTCTGTGAGTGGGGCCCGAGGCGGGGAGCGAGGGCGCGCGCCGAGGGGCGACGCGGCGAGCGGAGAACGCGGAGGGCGAACCTGGCCTCGAGGGGAGGCTCCAGGCG
Organism: Phyllotis vaccarum; assembly: GCA_033318265.1. NCBI lineage: Eukaryota > Metazoa > Chordata > Mammalia > Rodentia > Cricetidae > Phyllotis > Phyllotis vaccarum. The sequence goes on from JARWLC010000019.1 coordinate 20,527,426, forward strand.
GGGCCGGGGAGCCGCAGCTGGGCGTGCGCAGCCCGGGGAAGCCGGGGAGCCGACGAGGCCGCCCGTTGTGCCCCGGCTGGCTTCAGGGGCCCTTCAGGTTGGGGGCGGAAGGGACGTGGGAATCTCTCCTTCAGAGGAGAGAGGCGCGCGGCTGGGAATGGGAGTTCCTACCTGAGCGCGGCTGCGGCCAGGCCGTGCTCTGCCGGTCCTGAGGTCGGGGCTGAGGAGGTCTCGGGCATGAGGGCCCTGAACACCAGCCCGACTGCTGCCACCCGCCTCAGTTAGCCGGGCACGAAGGGGACGCTTTACTGGCTTCATCCTCCCCTAGTCTGAGAAACTCTTCAGGGCCCTTCCCTTCATCTGTCGTTCTCATTAGACCTCGTTCACCTCCAGGGAACAGTTACCGTTTCTCATAGCCCCCCCCCCGCCCCCCCACCCTACCCCGGTGTCTGCATGTGCCAGCGATCGCTGTTCATCTTGTACCAGAAGTGGAAGCCAGAGCACCTAATCACCACTCTTTCCCAAGAGCACGAGAGACTGAGTTTCCTTGCTCTCCCTGCGTCTAGTTTATCAGACTTTCTAGGGGTTAATGGTCATCTGAGGACACTTACTTCCATGAATGTACCTTGAGAGCCCGCGATTTACTGCTGCTAGACCAGCATTGCTAGGTTTTGGTCTGTCTCTCTGTCTCTCCTTTCTTTCTTCTCTGTCTCTGTCTGTCTGTCTGTCTGTCTGTCTCTCTCTCTCTCTCTCTCTCTCTCTCTCTCTCTCTCTCTCTCTGTGTGTGTGTGTGTGTGTGTGTGTGTGTGTCTCCCAGATGATTATTCCTACAGGACTAGAAAGAAATCTGCCACTTCTTCCATCAGTTTGATCAGCTTTTGAGAGCACAGTATTTGATCATTCTTTGTTTCTGGCAAGGAGCAGAGAATAGCCTTTGGTTGCTACTGCCTTTTTTTGAGCCGACCCATTTTACTAGGCCATGAGGCAAAACTCTTCCTACCTAAACATTCCATTCTTGAATCCTTCTCGAGGGCGAATTTCATGTCAGATGATCCCACAGAAAGTCTTGTAGTTTTCAGGATGTTAGTCCCGTGCCCTTGAAACAAACCATGAGTTAGATTGAGAATCACTTTTTCTTAGCTACTAGTTTAAATTAATAGTTTTTATACAGTAAAGGAGAACACCGGCAAAGTAATCTTTTCTAGGGTAATTACTTGGCAATTCAAACACTGGCGAAGGAAACCCTTTGCCAGTTGGTTTTTTAGATAGCTTTGGCAAGAATATCAGAGGCTCATGACCACCAGGGAGACTTAACAATCATGTTCTCTGACCTGGAAGTGTGTAGCTTTTTATTTTTCCCCTCTTTGGAGTCTTCAAATATTGGATGGGCTTGAAGTTTACTCACTTCCTCTAGAATGTAGAATTGAGTGCAGTGGGTGGGAGAGAATTAACTGTAAGGGGAAAGATTTATGCTTCAACACAAGGGGAAAAAAAATCTAACTAGTGCTACTGTCTTAGAACAAGTTGACATGGGGGTAAGGGAGCAAGAGCTTTTTGTCACTGAAAGTGCTAAAATAGGCACTGTTCACCCAACTCATTTATTGTAAGAGGAACAGTGTAGTAAAAGAACTAGCCTTATTCAGTTTTATTAATATACATAGGTAATAAAGACTTAGAGTTCAGAACCATAGTTTTAGATTAGAATCAAAAGAGAAAACTGGCAGTTGAGTCATGTGAACTCTGAGAGGGGAAGATACTAGTATTTTGGCAAATAGCTCTGAGAAATGGGAAATGGCTTTACTTCTTCATGTCCTCAGAAGAGGAAACGGAGGAGACTGAAGGAAAGTTTTGACATAACAATCAAAAGGGTTTCATGAAGAGGGTAAATGAATGCGTCGGCAACTCAGTGTACATACCTTGGGAGAAAATGACCTGAAGGAGGTTGAGTCAAACTTTCTAATCATATAACATAGTGGTGGATATCTATTATAATTTGTAGTGTGAGGATTTGGCCTTTGAATAATATGCAGATTTAAAAAGCTGAATGTGTTGCCACATGCCTATAATTCTAGCACCTGGGAGGCAAGAGCAGGAAAATCAGGACTCAAGTCCAAACTCTGCTGCATGAAACACTTTCTCAAAGAGAAAAGCAAGCAAACAAAAACAACAAAATAAGCAAGCAAAAGCTAATTAACACATCTAAACTATGTACTCCTTACAAGTGGCGCTCTATCATATTTACATTAGTGAATTTTAATGATAGTATTATTAAGGATAATAATAGTATCATCTAAGTGCTATGCACCACAATTTGCTAAGCCTTTGATGTTTTATCTCTTTTAAGTTTTACAGTAATTTGCAAGTATTCTTATGCCCAATTCACAGATTAAGAACCTGAATGCTCATTTATTTTTTGCTTTTAGTATGTTTTGTTTTGCCAAAGGGTTTCTGTAGCCCAGACACTCCAGTGTTAAATGTGTTTGTAGGCTGAGCTGATTTCAAACTCTTGGTATTCTTCCTGTCTTAGCATCCCAAGTGCTAAGATCACAGGAGTGAGACACAATCCTTGGAAGGAGCATATATTTCACGTATTTTTGGTTGTGAGCCTGGCCTTTAATGGATGAACCATCTCTCCAGTCCAGGAACATCTCTTTTTAAGAAATAACTTATCTACAGTTGCAGTGAATTGTATTGAAACAGTATTCAGGTTGAAGTTATATTCTAAATCTATTATGTACTTTAGCTTCTCTATCATTGCTTTTATTACACTTACTACTGTGCCATTGCATTCAAGAGAGAGAAGAACAGACATGAAATCCTTTATTAACACAAAAGACAAACTGAATGATCCTTCAAGTTGTTCAGCCACCCTTTGTCATTACAGTGTGTATTTTGGATAATAATTGAGTTTGAGGAGCTATAGATGTGGCAGTGGTAACTTTCAGTCCTGAAAAATCTATCTTCTTTTTTAATTACCTAATTTTTATTTTTATCTATATAACCCTCCCATCATATTTTTTGAAACAGGGTTTCTCTGTGAAGCCTTGGCCGTCCTGGAACTCGATATTTAGACCAGGCCTTGAACTCAGAGATCCTCCTGCAACTGCCTCCTGAGTGCTGGGATTGAAGGTGTGTGCCACCACTGCCCAGCTGAAAGCTATCAGCCCATATTGATTCAAACTTTTTTTCATTTGAAAAAAAAATGGAAGTATCAGAGAGAAGAGAGGAGAGACTTTTAGATAAAAAATAACAAGTCCCTTGATGTGCTAGAAGAGAGGGATAAATGGTTCCTGTTTTGTATGGGACTGTGCAAATAACAATGCAAGCCAAATTTGGACTAATAATATTTTATTTGGTTGTTTATGTGGCAGAGGGGGGGTGTACGTGCTATATTATATGGAGGCCAGAGGATGACTTGCAGAAGTCAGTTCTTTCTTTGCATTGTATGGGTTCCAGGGACCAAAACTCATCAGGCCTAGTGGCCCCAAAGCAATCTTAATTAACAGTAGAAAGTTATAGTTGTTTTTAAAAGCTTTAAAAGGTGTTATCAAACAGGGCTAGCAAGAAGGCTCACTCACCTAGTACTTACTGCCAACCTTGATGACCTGAGTTCAATTCCCTAACCTACAAGGTAGGAGAGAACTGACTCCCACAAGTAGTCCTCAGACCTTCCCACATGCTCCCCTGCCACCACATACACAAGAGTGTTTTAGTTTTATTTCTTTGTATAATAACTTATTATCAAGGGCAGCTTAAGTGGTGCTTGTCTTCTCATCACAAAACCTGGAATGGATGCATTTCCTTTGCATTGACTAATCCTTTCTGAGTTTGAACAGTCTTTTTTAGCATTTTGTTCTTTGCACTTTTCATATTGTGAAATAGCTCCAAGAGTTCCTTTAATCAGAATTGACTTAGTTTTGTTTGTTGTTGGTCACTGTCATTCTTCTGGGTTATCTTTACTCTTCTTCACCACAACTGTGTTCATTATGTTGATAAGTTTGCCTTAAATAAGTTCCTCAGGCAGTGCATCTTTAGCTTCTTAAGTAATAGCAGATCCAACATTTCTATAACCATTCCTACCAGCCAGTAGAGACAGAATAATGACATGGGGACTTCCTATTAATTATGAAAGCTTGGCATATAGCTTAGGCTTGTTTTTTAACTAGCTCTTATAATTTAAGTTAATTCACTATCAATGCTCTATCATATACTGCCCATTCTGCTTACTCTGTATGTCCTTGAATCTCTTTCAAGCCTAGATTCTTCCTCTTACTTACTCTCTCTGTCTGGAAGTCCTGCCTCTACTTCCTGCCTAGCTGTTGGACATTTCACTTTTTACTATACCACTCACAGTAATACACCTTTACACAGTGTACAAATATCTACAACACATTTCCATGGTTTTCTGTTTCTCTTATATCTCTGTTTACATTTGCTTGGGATTTCTATTAACTGGAGTTTGTTTTTCTGCTGCTCTTTTCTCATTTTTGGCCAGTTCTCTCTTAATATTCATTTTTATAAGACATTATCAGGAGAAAAATGCAACTCAATCATATGGTTTGCTGTCTGTACATGGACTGAAATAACAGCTATTTAATGACTTTGACAGTAACCAACTTTGAAAGAATGACTTGGTTGGCCACTAAAGAATATTATTTAGGTAATTATATGTTGGTTAAAGATTTAGCAGTGAAACTTGTAGTATATTTATTTGGACAAGTATTATTTAAATATGGCAAACTAAAATATATACATATTGGAACTCTTCTATGTGAAGATTGTCTATATATTAATAATCCTCAATGGTGATACAACCATATTTTAAAAAAGAGAAATTAGGTCTAAAAGAAGTTGTCTCCTTAATGGCGTATGGCTATGCCACTAATAGTGGCAGAAATAGTATTCAAACTTAGGTCTGACAACTTTCTACCATGGTACACAGATTTTGGAATGTGGCATTTCAAGTAGTCTAATGGGAGAAGTAGTGCCTAAAGGAAGAGGAGAGTTCTAAGCATTTATTACCGCCTTAGAGAAGAAATTACTCAGTTAAAAATTATTTAAGGACTTGGGTGTGGTTGCTCATGCTTACAATCCCAGGACTTGGGAGGTAGAGACAGATGAGTCAGAAGTTCAAGGCTGTTCTTGTATACAGAGTTAGTTTGTAGGCATTAAGAGACCTCGCCTTTAAACATTTTTTTCAGAATATTTTCTTTATTCAATAAATAGTTACTGAATATTTTGTCAATTGTCTCAGACAATAAAACTGTTGCGTATAGGCAGCTTCTCTGTCCATGGTAGTTAGAAAGGCCAGTAGGATATAAATAGGCGCCCCCACCCCAGATTAGAGACTGAACCTAGCCTGTATGCTAAAGTTGTATCTATATTATCTCAATACCTGTATGTCTACATATTATTTATATCTGTCTCTATCTCTATTTATCTATACCACCGGACTAAGCTCAACTCTGTTTTTTATTTTTAGACAGAATCTCACTAATTTGTCTAAAGTAGCCTTTGAAGTCACTATGTGCAGTTGAGACAGGCCTTGAACTTACTGCCTCAGCCTTCAGAGTAGCTGTGATTGCAAGTCTAAGATACCAGGTCTGTTTATACTGCTCCTTTCAAGTGAAATTCCTTTTTAAAAATGTATTTGGTAGAAGAATGTCCAATAATTTACATTTTGTGGGAGTTATTTATCCAGAAGCCAAAGAATATTTAAAAATTCTTAGTTATGACTTTCATCAGTTAGAGGAGACGTGATTGCCACACCTTCACTGATGGAAAGAATGAATAGCATTCACATTGTGGCTGTTAACCATCTCCCTTTATTTTGAGGTTGGGATGGTTTGAACTAACTATTGCTTCTCCTCATGGAATAACTGCCATTCTTCAATCCTGTCTATATAGGACACAGGCAGAAGGAAGTAGGCAACCCTCAGTGCCCTCAGTCTTTATAACTTCATTATAAGGTTCACTTAGATGGAAGAACAAAATTTGTTTTGTTTTTTTTTTTCCTCTGTAGCTCAGGATAAAAAAGGCTTTAACCAGTTGCCTATTATACATATGTCATTAGGGGTATCTGATTTCTTTTGCTTCCTTCCTTTTTCTCAGGCTCCCTCCATTTTTCTTAAAATAAGGGAGTACATATTAGAAGTCTTTTAGTCCCTGGTTTCTGTGAGCTGGCAGAGGTGACATTCCTGTTATCTTAAGGAAGATAATTCTTTAATTAAATTTTATTACATTTATATTTTATTTATTGTGTGTGTATGTGTGTGTGTGTGTGTGTGTGTGTGTGTGTGTGTGTGTGCATATGCTTGTGGCTATCAGAGGACACCCTTCAAACATCAATTAGTTTTCTACCATCTGGGTCATGGGGATTGAACTTAGGTCCTCAGACCTTATGGCAAGTATTTTTACCCACTGAGCCATTACAAGACAATTCTTCTCTTTAGGAAAAGCAGACAGGCAGCACTGTATCCAGCTTACAGTGCAAAAGCACCATAAGTTAGCTGAAGAAGAAAAGACAAATAAAAGATCAAATTTAGTATACAAAAAGACTCTTAGTTTTAACACATCCAACTCAGACTGCAAGTAAATGATTTTGGTTGTTGTGGGATATATTTATGGGTACATTAGAACAGAATGAAATGATACTTAATAAAAACCTGAAACAGATTATTATACAGACTTATAGATTTGCCTAACTTTTGACTCTGCAATATACACCAATACTGCACTGTTGTCAACAAAGTTCCTTTTTGAGAAACACGCAATTGAACTTACACATACACACACACACACACACACACGCACGCACACGCACACGCACACGCACACACACACACACACACACACACACACACACACACACACACACATCTCTCTATACATAGCAAAACCCCCAAACCCTCAATTTTCCAGTAAGTTTACAATTTTGTGTCAGGCTACAGACATGTTTAGAACTCAGCAACATAACAGAGCCAGAGTCAGCAAGAACAGTTATGGTAGCATGAATATCTGGGCATTTTATTATAGAAAAAGCAATAGAATAATAGAAAGGCCAGTATTCTAGAGTCTGAAACTTTGTTCCAGTTTGGGTTTGTGACTTTGGATAAATCATTTATTCTCTATATCATTTTATTTTCTATAACATGCCCCTTTTGAATACAGGGCCTCAGACATGTGAAATAAACACTTTATATCATTTGTGTTATAGCCAGAAGTTTCTGGCGTGTCTGGCCCAGCCTAGCCCCAATGTCTAAACCTGCATTCCCACAACTACTTAGCCTTAAATAATCACACAAAGGCTTATATTAATTACAAACTGTTTGGCTTATGGTTCAGGCTCATTATCAGCTAGCTCTTACAATTTAACCCATTTCTGTTAATCTATGTCTTGCCATGTGACTAGTGGCTTTATCTGTGTTCCATTGCATCTTACTCTCTTGGGTGGCAGCTTGCAGCATCTCCCTGTGACTCTGCCCTTCTTCTTTATCTATACTCGAAATTTTTGCCTGCCTCTAAGCTTTTTTTGCCATTGGCCAAAACAGTTTCTTTATTATCCAATGGTAATTCACAGTGTACAGGAAGACAGTCCATATCAGCTTGCTTGCTTTGGTTTGTTTTTTTGGGATGTGTGTGTGGGAGGTGGCGGGGTTTCAAGACAGAGATTCCCTGTGTAGCCCTGGCTGTCCTGGAGCTAATTCTATAGACCAGTATGGCCTTGAACTCACAAAGATCCACCTGCTTCTTCTCCCCAGTGCTGAGATTAAAGGTGTGTGCCACCATTGCACTTTATATCTTAATTGTTTTAATCTTGTTTATTTTTATTTTTACTATATGGGTGTTTTGCCTGCATGTATGTCAGTGTACTACTTGCATGCTTAATATGCAATAAAGCCAAAAGAGGACATTGATCCTCTGCAGGGGTTCTGGAAGAGCAACCAGTACTCTTTTAACAACTGAACCATCTCTCCAGCCTCCCAATTTAGTGTTTTGTTTTGTTTTTTTAAGGTGAAAATCTCAAATATACAACAAACTTGGAAGAATACTACAGTAGATGTTCATTTAGCCACTGCCTATGTTCTACTTTTTTGTATCTGTTTTTATCTCATATATATTCAATTACTGATTCTTTTCTCTGCCTATCACTTTATTTTTATGACTTAGTAATTTCCCCTAAAAGCTTTTACATTTGTTTCGTTATATAAAACTGAATTTTATGTGTTTTCTTTTGTTATAAAGTCTTCATTCAATAGAATGCATAGACATTAAATTTTCATTTACTGAAAAATAAATACACCTGTATAACAGAACCCTTACTAAGATATTCAGCTTTGAGTTGGGGATGTAGCTTTGTAGCTCAGTGAATGCTTAGCATACCCAAAGCTCTAGAAGCCTTATATTCTCTCCAGTAAGTGTGAGGGGGAGGGGAAAAGAAAGATAGGGGCCTTTGTCATGAACCTCATGCCTCTTCTGGTTTAATAGTCACCTTCTTCTTCCTCTCCAGTGCAACCATTGTTCTGATTTTTTTTCCTCTTCCCATAAAGTAGATTTGCCTGTTCTGAAACTGCATGTAAGTAGAATGAATCATCTAGTATTTACTGTTTGATGTAAGGTTTCTTTTGCTCAGCAGAATGTTTTTGAGATTCATCTGCATTTTCTGTATAGTGGTAGTTTACTATAAATGAAACACAGAACCCATTTTCCTGCTGGGGTAGCCATCTGACTATTTTTGGATTTTGATGATTATCAGTAGAACTGCTATGAACATTCTTGAACAAGTCTTTTTGAGGACATATGCATTTTTGTTATTTTTTATTTATTTGTTTGTTTGTCTATTATTTTGACATGGTCTTGCCTTGTAGCCCTGGCTGACCATTTAGCCCTCATTGATCTTGAAATTTTGTCAGTTTTCTGCTTAGCCTCCTAAGTGCTGGAGTTGCAGGCATGTGTCACCACACATGTCTAGTAGATCCATTAAAACATTTTTTTTGTGGGTAAATCCCTAATTTTAGAATATTTGAGACAAATTCTACTGGTCTTATAATAAAAACCTAGAGCCAGATATTGGGGAAAAGCTGAAAGATAGACAGAGGAACAAGCCATAGCCACTTCTTACCTAGCCATTCCATGAATCCTCAGACTGAATGCCTCTAAGTCCTCAACAGAAAGGGCAGAGGTGAGGGGGCATAGGTGAAAGACTGAATTCCTGCCTCCTCCTCCTGCCTTTCTTTCTTCTCCCAGCTACCTATTTCCTGGTTCAGCTTTCCTAGTTCTAGAATTAAAGGTGTGTGTGTTTCCCAAGTATTGCATAGGCTTGGGATCCCAAGTACAGGATTAAAGGCATGTGCCCCATAGACTCATGATTTTGAGTGTTTGGCCCATAAGGAGGGGCATTATTAAGAGGTCTAGTTTTGTTTGAGTAGGTGTGGCCTTGTTGGGGAAAGTATGTCACTGTGGGGGCAGGCTTTGAGGTCTCATATTTGCTCAAGATAAGCCCAATAGGGCACATAGTTGCTTCTGCTGCCTGCAAATAAAGATGTAGAACTCAGCTTCTTCTTCAACACTATGTTTGCCTGCAAGCTACCTGCCATGATGATAATGAACTGTAAGCCATTCCAATTAAATGTTTTCCTTAATAAGAGTTGCTGGTCACAGGGTCTCTTCACAGTAATAGAAATCTTAACTAAGACAAAATCCAAAGAAATCCAAAAAACCAAAAACCCTTTGTAAGGGACTTGTTTAAGATGGCTTATCAAGTAGAAGTGTTTGTTATACAAGCATAGCAACCAGAGTACAAGTCTGCTGACTCCACAGGGTGGTCTTCTGGCCTCCACACTTGTGCTATGACAGTCACATACTCTCCTCCTTCCTTCATTTTTCACATGTGCGTGTCACATGCGCGTGTGCGCACACACAAATAATTTTAAAACTTAACATCTATTTTAAATAAGTTTATAGTTTTGTTGTTGTTGGGCTGAGTTCATAGCTTCCCTGAGGTACATGCTAGGCAAATTATCTACCACTGAACTACACCTCAGCCTTTATTATTATTATTATTATTATTATTATTATTATTATTATTATTATTATTATTATTATTTTCTTAGCACATAGTCACTCACTAACTTGCCCAGGCTTGCCTTGAATACATCTTGTCACCTAGGCAGGTCTTGAATTTTCTACCCTTCTGCCTTAGCTGCTCAAGTAGTTGGGGTTACAAGTCTACACCTCAGGCTCTGCTACACACATTATTTTTATATTCCCAAGTGAAATAATTATTATTTTCATTCTGTTTCTATTTATTTATTTATTTTGCCTGTAACAAGATCAATATGAATCAACTTTCTTGTTTTTCAATGCTAGTGAATAGTTACTTTTTTTATTTCATGTAGCTGTGAGTCCGTAGCCCCTGAAGCACACCAGACAGTCTCAGGTCTAGTGCCCATTAATGAAATGTTCCAAGGCCTGAGTCTTATTCCAGTGTGAGCATTGAATCTCACCCTCCTATGGTACCAAAACAGGTACTCATGCCCTTCCCCTTACCTCTTAGGGCAGTCATAACCTGGTTACCATATTGGTTTTTAATTTCATTTTGTACCACATTCCTCAGAAGTATCTTGAGTTTTAATACTGTTAGAGTTAAGCTGTGTGTTTAAGAATATATTTATTAAGCCAAGTGGTGGCACATACTTTTATTTAATCCCAGCATTGGGGAGGCAGAATCAGGTGGATCTCTTGAGTTTGAGGCCAGCCTACTCTATATAAGGAATTCCAGGTTAACCAGGGCTATATAGTGATACCCTATCTTGGAAACAAAAACAAAACAAAGAATGTACTCATTGAAAACGAATTTGTAGTGCATGCATGTAGTGCATGTGCTATCTGCATATTACTAGATAGCTATTTATTTTCTCTTAGCCAAGGATTTATAATTTAAAACTAGAAGTTTTATGTATGTAGATATGTGGGTAGGCATATGAGATAAGAAAGTCATCTAGGTAGTAGTTTACTGGGTCACAGCCATACAGCTTTGTAAGTGTTAGGATTTTGTGCAGATATTGACATGGTTCACATTTACTCTATTTAATCTAGTAATGGATTCTTATGGATGCAAGTGAGAACGCAGGGAATGCAGCAGAAGGAACCAGCAGATAGGATAGTAGGAAACTCTTAATGGCTGTTTTCTATGTAGAAAAGAGCTTTACTATCAGATGAATATTGTTATGATTAACTGAGAGATTATGGATATAATGGCAGAGAAAGCAAGAAGAAAGAGAAGGAAAGAGGAAGGAAGGAAGAAAAAGAAAAATAGAGAACTCCTGAGATAAGAAAAGGCAGAGAAAGAGAGAGAGAGAGAGAGAGAGAGAGAGAGAGAGAGAGAGATATGCTCGTGGGGACCTTGCTTTAAAAGGGGACTGACATCAGAGCCCAGGGGAGGGTGTGGTTTGATGTCATAGTTCAGAGGGCATGGCTCTTAGAGGCTGACACTAAGTCTGCCCATTTTCCTAAATTATTCAGAAAAGCATGTTTTATCTTTTCTTCTTTCTTTTCTAAGTATGATTTCCCGAATACTTTGGGCTTCCTTACTCTCTATAAAGCTATCCTTTCTATTATGTGTCTGACCTCCATGGTTTTATTTTCTTTCTCACCCTCTGAGATTTATAGATTTTCTGCTCTGTGAGCCTTTCTTGAGCAGAAAAAAATAATCATCTAAGCAGTATCAGCATACCAATAATGTAGTGTTGAGAGTCTAGCATAGGAAGGCGTTCATAACCTGCATTTGCTTCCTTCTAATGTGACCTCACCTTTGTACACCTGTGTTTTATGTGTTACTTTCTTAAACTCAGCATGACTTGTTTCATGTATATGGTCTTTTCTATTGGTAATGTCCTGCCCTATCCTGCCCAACTCCCTCGACTTGATTAATTCAGCCTTATTTTTATTTTTCTTCTAAATTTACAACTTATTTTATTTTTTTTTAAAAGTTTTCATTTCTAGAAGATTCATTTTTTTCTAAATCTGTCTCTGTGGTAGTCATAATCTTTTTCTTTTGTGCTTGTTTTTTGTTGTTACCTTTTTTATTTCTTTAAACATTATAGAATCCTCATATTTTGAATTTTTCCATCTTGTGTGATTTATTGTTTTGCTGCCTATTTTTTTCTAAGATTTTTTTTCAGTGTGTGTGCAATAAGCCTTCTCTCTAGCTCATTTTGCTGATTCTTATGCTTAGTTTATGTATGTTGCTTTACAATGTTATTTATACAATAGATTATTTTTTCTCACACTGAGTTATAAACTTTAAAAAGTGTAAAAATGATAAATAGCTGGAGGTAGGGGAGGATGTAAGCAGGGGAGACCTAGGACCCCTTCTCATCTGCCATAAGATGGCATGGGCGAGGGATGCTCCTCACTGCCTGTGATGCTCTCTGCCCCCCATCCCTGCCCCTCACCATCTACAGCACTGAGGAGAGCTGTCACTGAGAGCATGGGAGTGGGAGAATTGGCTCTGCCTCCCTCCCCTTGTATGCCATGTGGTGGTGAGAGCAAGGAAAAAGTCCCTCTTCCTCTCTCCTCTTGGCACCTGTGGCGGGTGGGAGAGCTGTCCTCAGGGGTACTGGGTTGGGAGAACTGGCCCTGCCCCTCACCAGCTGCAGCACTCTGGGAGAGTAGGCACTGTACCGAGGCTGGGCAACACAGTAGAGATGGCAACACAGTAGAGATGGCCCCTGGTGATATAGGTATGAGTGAGGGCATGAGAGCAGGAGAACAGATCCTGCCCCTTACTGCTTGCTACATAGGGTGAGGCAGTGCTAAAGAACTCACCCTGGCGATGAAAATGAGGGACAATCAGTGGGTTGACCAATCCAATAAATCAGCTATGCCTAGAACTAGGGCTATGTGTTGGCTCACTCTAACATCTAACATAATGTCTATGATCTTCTGGAGTGCATGAGACCAGTCCTGCAGGTCCGAAGCTGCAGGATCTCCATGACAAAGGGCAACAGCAGGATGTCCAAGACGAATCCAACTGAGGGTCCAGCAGAAGTCAGAGGTCTTGAACTCGATCAATGACTCCTCACAGTGTTTGGACTAAAGAATACGCTGTGTGACTACTGTGTCACTGTAGTAGGAAGTTTCTGGCCCAGACTAGTCTCAAGATCTGGACCTCCCTGCAGCTGCTTAGCTCTTTATAGCCCTGAGGTCTGGACCAGCAGTCCAAATAATTACACAGAAGTTTGTATTAATTTTATGCTGATTGATCTATAGCTCAGACATATTGCTAGCTAGCTCTTTCATCTTAACTCATTCTATTTAGCCATGAGACTTGTTACTTTTTTCAGAGCAGCATGGGATTATTTCCTCTGCATCTATTGGTGTCTCTCTGCTAGCATCTCTGTTCTGCTCTTCCTGTTTCCAAAGTTTACTTAGTCTGATAGCCCAGCCTATACTTCCTGTCCACCTTTGGCCAATCAACTTTTTATTAGACCAGTAGGAGAGACAAATATTTGCAACCTACCAGTCCATATTTCCACAGCATGTCACAGTGCAGCTTCCATAACAAGATTTCTTTTTTCCTTGTAAATTTTATTTTATTTTGTTTTGTAGGGGAGGTTGCAGGGGCAGAGGGCAGATGCAAAGGGACATGGAGATGAATGGGATCGGGATACATGATGTGAAATCTATAAGAATCAATAAAAATTAAAACAAAAAAGATAAATAACAAAAAAGCTAAATAACAAAAAAGATAAATGATTTTTTTGTCTTTTAAAAATTTTTTTAGTAAATATATTAATTTTATTTTGTGTGTGTTTTGCCTGTATATATGGCTGTGCACCATGTGTATACTTGGTGAACGTGGAGGTCAAAAGAAAGCATAAGATCTCCTGGAACTGGAGTTATAAATGGTTATGAACCATCATGTAGGGACTGTGAACCAAACCTGGGTCCTCTGCAAGAGCAACAAGTGCTGTTAATCACTGATCCATTTCTCCAGCCCCAATAAATAATCCTTTATAGCAGTTAGGAATTTTTTAACAATTGCATTTCTTTAATTATAAAGCATACAAGTAAACAGATTTTAGAAATTTAGATAAGTTCCAGCTGATATATAATATGGTTTGCTTGCCCTATAAAATTAGTAGAGATTAACACTTGTGATTTTGTATCTTCTGTATGGTTTCCTTTGTGTTTTCATCTGGTGTGATAGGTGGAACATAGCTTGTTGTCAAAGAGATTTGACATGAGGTTAAGTTCAGATATTCTAACATCTGTACAACATGGAGCAATTTATGTACTTTCTCTGGCAATCAAATTCTTTGATAAGTATAATAAGGGTAATACCCAACCTACAGATGGTATTTTATAACAAAGGATGTCACATACAGTTACTGTCCTGATTTCAAGAATATAAAAACTGTTTCTGTTCTTTTGCTTTTACCTAATTTTCTTTTTTCACTTTAATTCTATTTATTTCAAATAAAATGTGAAATTCTCTATTTAGATCATAACTTAATGGAAAGACCATGGGAATATTCATTATGTGTGTGTTTGATAATGCTGTTGCTTTCTTTGGATTACAAAGAAACCCCTGTCCTGGCACCGGGGCTCACTTGACTTGGATGACTTCTCTTTCAGACAATTGTCCTTTTTGTTTTCCCCCAGACCCTAATTAAGCTGACACTTGTGCAATGAACAAATACCTTAGGGAAAATATCTGCTCTAGTGACACTTGGTCCAGAGATTCTGATGGGAGAAGCTTAGTTTATATGAGAGATTTGAGAATTAAAAGAATATACACTTACATTCATAATTTTTAAGTTTTTCTCTACTACTAGGAATCAGATTTAAATTAAACATTCTTAAAGAACTTAGTTAAGTAAATTCATAATCCTAATTTTTAGCCTATTATTCTTTTAAAATTAATGCTTGGCTGCTCATGCAGTTGAAGACTGAAACATTGGTACACACAATCACTTAGACATCTCCAAAGGAATTTCACAGTTTATTTTCTGTATAGCTGTATCTAAATGTAATTATTTGTTTTTGTTATTCATATTCGCAGGTAGGTTGACTAAATAGAATTATGGTATTTGTTATATAACTTGGAAAAAGTTTTGAAATATATTGAATATTACTAGAAGGTAATGATACTTAATTAGATACATTTATGATAAAGCTTTATAGCCATCAGTTATGAAGAGAATAAAATCTTTACTAAAATATTTACATAACTTATTTTAAAATGTGAAATTACTATTTTTTAAAAAATAAGCAAAGGCTTACTTTTATTTTTTATAAAAACTATAACTATTATAACTATACACACATGCATAAATTCCCACACTTTCCCATACAATTCAGAACAACATAAAAAAATAGTTCACAAAGTGGAATTAGAATAGACACTTGAAAATTTTTAAATTATATATACACATACACACACACACACACACACAAAATGTGCATGTGTGTATGTGTGTATAATTGTGTGTGTGTATGGATCAATTTATTTGTACACAGGAGTACAGTTCCAGCCAGAGGTCAAAAGAGAACATTGGGTCCCCTGAAGTTGGAGTTAGAAGTGGTCATTGGCCACCTGGCATGGTTTTGGCAACTAAAATGAGGTCTTCTGAAAAAGCAGTACAGTCTCTTAACTACTGAGCCATCTCCAGCTCTGAGAATAGAAATTTTATAATCGGTATCCTTGTATGTGAATCCTGGTTTTTCCTTGAGGATTTTTGTTGTTGTTATTGTTGTCATTTGTTTTTATTTTTGCTTTCAAGACAGGGTTCCTCTGTGTTGCCCTGGATGTCTTGGAACTCACTCTGTAGACCAGGTTGGCCTCGAACTCAGAGATTTACCTGCTTTTGCCTCCCAGTGCTGAGATTAAAGGCATGTGCCATCACTGCCTGGCAAAGATATTTTATAGAGACAAATTGCTCAGTTTTTCTTTAGCTGTCATAGTAGATTATCAGCATCTTATGGTTTAGATAAGGAAAGTTATTTCCATAAACCTCAAAGTGGAATATAAATGTTAGTTAATGGTTTAAAGTTTTACTATAAGTTCAAGATTTAGTTGTGCACTCATGAAGCAAAGGCAAGTGGATCTTTCTGAGTTCTTTCTGGATCATACTAGCCCCTGATCTACACAGTGAGGCCTTGTCTTAAAAAAAAAAAAGTCTTCACTATCTTTCAAATTATCTTCTTTTTTGTTTACGAACTGAAAAGTTATTTATTTTCTTCTTTAAAAAAATCTGTTTTATTAAAAACTTTTCTTGACACAATGCCTAAACTCTCTAATTAGGTGTTCATAAATTGTAGAGCAAGGGGATGAAGATGTTTAGTCTCTTAGCATCAATATTATATATTGCTATTAAAAACTACCTATTAATTGGTAAGTATTGATAGGCTTATGAGCATAAGAGGTATTACCTTAATCCACAGTTATTGTGGAGATATGATAGGTATGTAATTATTTCATATTTTGGAAGCAGTATAGTGCAATTAATAAGCTTAGTACTGTGTTTGAATCTACTACATTTTTAGGTAAACAACTATGTGTAGTCAGAAATTTCTGTGCCCTACCCGGCTGGTTCCACAGCTGTTCAGTCCCAAATAAACAGACAGAGGCTTATATTAATTTTAAACTGTTTGGCCTGTGGCGCAGGCATATTACTATCTAACTCTTAGACTTTAAGTTAGCCCATTTTCCTTATTTATGTTTAGCCACATGACTTCGTACTTTTTTTCAGTGCAGCATTCTCATCTTCCTTCCTCTATGTCATCTGGCACCTTTCTCTGACTCCGCCCTTCGTCTTTATGTCTGCTTGGATTGTCTGCCTGTCTCTAGGCTGCCTTGCCATAGGACAAAACAGCTTCTTTGTTAACCATTGGTAATAAAGCATATTCACAGCATACAGAAAGACATCCCAAATCAAACAAATCATTTTCTCTTTCACACCTCAATGTTTTTAGTAAATGAGTATTCACATACATTTGTCAACTTAGAGGATTGCTTTTGGAAGTGAATATAGTAGATGTGAACATATTTATTATAAACTAGAAAAAGTATAAAATGTAGACACTTTTTGTTTTATAAGAATAAGAGCTGGCTACATGGCCTACTTTAACACTTGTGAAAATTATAGAAAATATTATTATAAAGATTCCATAAGATTGGGTGTCTAAAGGACTCATCCATCTTTACAAACCCATTCACCATAGAGTTTTATTAAAAGGACCATGAGAAGGCATAACAAGAGAAAGGTAAGACAGACATTGAAGATATGGAAGGAGCCTAATTTGTGTACTGGCTTGCTTATCTCTGAATTGAATCAGTGGGATCTGGATTATAAATATAGGTTTCAGGAGAGCTCAAGATTGAATTTCTCAGTGGGCCATATTGTGTTGCTACTCACATAGTGTGTAGTGATTTTTAAAAATTTATATCTTAGTACTCATAATACCTTCTAAATATTCAAAACTATATTTGGTTTGCCTAATATAAAATATTGGGAAAAGATTGAGCTTAATTTTTCTCAAGATGAGTTTTAATTGTTACCTTTTACCATTAGTTAAATGCTTTTTCCAACAATTTAAAAATCAACATTATTCTATACTGCATCTTAAATGTAATTGGATATTCATCTGGAGTTTCCAGTCTTTCTTAATCAACTCTCTTGTTTCAGCATCATATTATTTTGATGATTTGTGTGTGTGAGAGAGTGCACTTATGTGTATGCATTTGTGTTGGGCTTAAGCTTAAGACCATATGCATGCCATACAAGTGGTCTACAACTGAGCTGTGTCTGCTACCCTGTTTTAATTAATATTTTATATAACTTTCTAATTGCTTTGATTGTGGTTCTACTTTCATATCCATACCCATGTTCCCTGTCACCAGCAAAAAACACTGCAGATAGATAAATGGACTTTGTATTCTTGTTTAGGGCCAACAGTGGAAGAACATAATTTATTAGACACTTTTTTGGAACCAGGAAGGGAAAAATGAGAGTGATATGTTTAAATGTGGTTTATCCCCATGAAAACTCATGTGGAAGTTTAACTCCCATTGTAGCATTATTGTGAGTTGAGACTTTTTGGAAGTAATTAGGTCATGTGCTCTGAGAACAGATCATTTATCCTTAGAATGAGCCTGATATCTCCCTTATTTTTGTGTACACTACCCTCCCTTCATCCACCACGTTATGATGCAGCATGAAGCCCTTGCCAATCTCTGCCTCCAGAACATTGAATAAATAAGATGTCCAGTCTCTAGTGTTTTGTTATTGCAAAACATGTGTTAAGACAAGAAAAAAAGTAGAATAGGGCCAAGGAAAGGAGCGTGCACTCAGGACACTAGTATGAGATGGCTTTTATGCTTCCTGTATAAATATAGGAAAGCCAGTTAATGTGAGATCTCTAGCCCCTTGTTTATAACAGAGGAAAATTGCTTGGGTTGATACTCCTTAAATTTTTCTGTTGAAACATTCATATAGGTAGAGAAAAGTGAAAACAAGTGCCTTTGTCTGAAGTTGTAACTGTGAACTACCTTCCATAAATAAGATTTTTGAAAATACTCGTAAAAAGATGTGTGTGTCTATAATCACACGTGTTTTGGTGATTATACCATTGACCAATGTAGTAAAAAATTGGAAAAGAGCTAAATATTGGACACCAGAAAATTGTGTAAATAAAATATTATGTAGCTTTATACTAAATTACTGTACAGCCAATAAAGTAAAATATAATTGTAAATATTGAAGACATGACCCAGGGCTTTGGGTCACGTTCATCTTTATATTTTCACTTTTTTCATATCACTAAATAACCATAGTCATCAACTGAGATATGAAAAAAATCCAGGAATTGTACAATATAAAAAGTTCTCGTATTTGGAACTATTTGGGAACCCTTAATTCTACCACTGATTTTTAATTCTGCTCCTTTAAATTTCTGGTGGTTAGTATAAGAAAGCTTCTTTGTTGCTAGAGAATGAAAGGGACTTTGCAAAGAGATGATTGTTCTCAAGTGTTTGAATTCTGGGGACATTTTTTATACTTGTGTCCTCTATTGTCATCTAAAAGCCTAAGCTTCCCGAGCTACGCTAGGGGTTCTTAGGGATTTTTGTCCACAATATCATGATGAATGACCTGAAAAAGACTTATACAATTCTCTGCTACTGTCCCAATTGAATTCTTTTTCTTTGAAATGCAAAGGATTGAACCATGACCTCCATACTGGGCAAGAGTCTGTCACTGACCTACACTGTCAGAGGAAATTTTTTAGACAGAAATACATTATGGGAACTTTACTAAAATAGATTCTCCCACTCCCAAATCTGGCCAACATTGAAAGATCTGTCAGACTGGGAAATGTGTTTATGTAGCACGGTATCTGCTTCTTTTTAAACTTTATGCTTTTAGGATCTCTTCCTGTTCTTAATTATTCAAAGTACTGGTGAGATGGCTCAGTGAGTTAAGGTGCTTGTCTTGCAAATCTGATGACCTAAGTTGAATCTCTGGAACCTGTAAGGTGAAAAGAAAGAACTGGCTGATGCCACAAAGTCTGATCTCCACATGTAGGCCGTGGCACAGGTGCCCTACTTACCACACACTTCATGCATATGTGTACATACAATAGTAAGTACATTTAGTATTAAGAGTGATACCTCTTTGCATTTTTGGAATTTTCTAGCATTAGGCTTAATAAAAGTCAGCTTTAAAAAAAAATACATTAACTTCAGGTTTACCTGAAACAAGTTTACTTACCAACCGTCTATTAGCCATTTCATCTACCTTCTGGGACTTCTTGAAGTCCAAACCCAGAGTATAAACCTGAACTTCAGATAGGAACTCCCAATGCTAGTTCATTTTTGGTTACTTAACATACTTCAATCTCTGTGTTTCATAGGGTATTTTTCTGATTTTACTGTTGTATCCAGTACATTTGGTCTAAATATGAATGCCTAGGCATTAACTATACCACCTTCCTATAAATGTCCAAAAGAGTGCTGACTTTATTACAGCTGATTCTAATTTCACAACAAAGAATCTTTGATTGGTGTGAGAATTGGCCAGGGGAGTGTAGAATGTAGAAGCTCTTATAACTTGCAGCCATCCCACATGGGGAACCAGCTTTTAAAAAGAAACGCTAGGTAGTACCAAGAGGAGATTCTACTGTGGGATAATAAAATATATAGATAAGGAGGTATGTTCTAAGGGCTGGAGAGATGGCTCAGCAGTTAAAAGCACTTTGACCAGAGTTCAGTTCTCAACACTCAGATAGCAGCTCACAACTATGTGTAACTCTTGTGTCAAGGGATCTTCTGGTTCTTTGGGTACTGCATATGTGTGGAGCACAGTACACACTGTTGTGCAAGACATTCATATACATAGGAAAAAATTCCTATACATAAGTTAACAAATACATTTCAAAAGCAATATGTCCAAAATTATGTTTACTATATAAGTATGGAATTCTCAAGGAAAATTTACTTGTTATCATTTCACTGTTTTGTTTTATAGGTTTTTTTCGTTGGTTTGGTTTGATTTGGTTTGGTTTTTCAAGACAGGGTTTCTCTGTGTAGCTTTGGCATCTGTTCTGGAACTAGCTCTTTAACCCAGGATGACCTCAAACTCACAGAGA
This sequence comes from Phyllotis vaccarum, assembly GCA_033318265.1. Lineage (NCBI taxonomy): Eukaryota > Metazoa > Chordata > Mammalia > Rodentia > Cricetidae > Phyllotis > Phyllotis vaccarum. The sequence goes on from JARWLC010000019.1 coordinate 20,548,078, forward strand.
TCCACCTGCCTCTGCCTCCCAAGTGCTGAGGTTAAAGGCATATGCCACCACTGCCTTGCTTGTTTTACTTTTGGTAAACTATGTGAATCATATCTTAGTTTTTAAAAATTTAGTTTGAAAAAGAATTGTTGATTTAGCTGGGCAGTGGCAATTCATGGCTTTCATCCCAGTACTCAGGAGGTGGAAACAGATGGATCTCTTGAGTTTGAGGCCAGTCTGGACTACAGAGTGAGTTCCAGGACAGTTGGAGTAACACAGAGAAACCCTTTCTGGAAAAATCCCAAAAGAAAAAAGAATTACTGATTTAAAGTGTTATGTTTTTTCTTTTTAAAGTATGTTCAATGGTATTGTGGTGATAAAAATAATGTTCACCTGAAGTTCATGTCCATTTGTCATCTCAGATTGTGATCTGATCTGAATATAGGGTCTTTGCAGATAAAATTTAAAATCTTAGGATTTAATTATTATCAGAACTAGGGTGTTCTAAATTAAATGACTGGTATCTTTGTTAGAAGAAGAAATCACAGTGACACAGAGAAGAAAGTAGATGAAAGTGGAGGCAGAGATTGGAATGATGCATTTACAAACCAAAGAGTGCAAAGAAATGCCAGCAGTTTCCAAAGCTCAGAGGAACAAGGGGACAGTTTTAGCTCAGTGCCTCCACAAGGATACAACTCTTATACCTGATTTAAGACTTCTCGTCTTTTCAATAAATTCATAAAGACACTCAGGGTATGGGTATTTGTTATGGCAGCCCAAGGAAACAAGACAGATGTTCACAGTATTTTTAAATCTCTTTAAATAAGGAGATATTAACATAATTTTCTTTTGTGTACATGTGCTTGTCAATAAAAGATTAATTATCCAAATATCTCATACAGTGTAATACTCTGTTAGTCCTTTTTAAGAAAGCAATGGTAGGATGCAAGAGAGATGGTTCAGTATATAAGAGTGTATACTGCTCTTGCAGAAGACATAAATTTTATTTCTAAAACCCATATTGGGTGGCTCACAGAGACCTGTAACTAGCTCCCTAGATATCTGATTCTGGCCTCCTATGCTAGTTTGAAAGAAAATGGCCCTTATAGGGCCATAGGGAGTGGCACTATTTGGAGGTGTGGCCTTGTTAGAGTTAAGTGTGGCTTTTTTGGAGGAGGTGCACCAGGGGATGAGCTTTGAGGTCTCAGAAGCTCAAGCAAGTTCTCTTCATGCTTCCTTCTCATCTGATGAGCACTCTCAAGCTCCTTCTCCAGCACCATGTATGGGATGATGCTCTTCTACACTGTAAAGATTTGTTACTCATATTGGTTTAATAAAACACTGATTGGTCAGTAGCCAGGTAGGAAATATAGGCGAGGTGACCAGACAAGGAGAATTCTGGGAAGAGGAGAGGTATAGCAGCAGATGCCAGCCAGATGCGAAAGGAGCAAAATGAGAATGCTGCACTGAGCAAAAGTACTAAACCCTGTGGCTAGACATAGATAAGAATTATGGGTTAACTTAAAGTGTGAGAGATAGTTAATAATAAGCCTGAACTACTAGCCCAGAAGTTATTATAATATTAAGCCTTTGAGTCAGTTATTTGGGAAGGGGCTGCTGAAAGTTTTTGGTAGGACACAGAAACATCTGACTACACCCGTGTCTGCATGTCACCTTGCTTCTCTCCATCATGATAATGGACTAAACCTCTGGAACTATTAGCAAGCTCCAGTTAAATGTTTGCCTTTAAAAGAGTTGCCATGATCATGGAGTCTTCACGGTAATAGAAACCCTAACTAAGGCATCCCCACGGGCACCCACACCCATATACACATACCTCATGTAGACCCACATACATATACATAATTTAAAAATAAATCTTTAAAAAGTAGTGACAGATCACTACTACATGTTAAGGACAACTGTTGCTGGCAATTGTTTTTTACTCTTTGATTCTTTTAGCTCTTTGGGGGGGCCACCACCCAGCTCCCAAATAAATCACACTCAGAGGCCTATTCTTATTTATGAATACCTGGCTTATTTCTAGCCAGATTTTCTTAAATTGTCCTACCTACCTCTTTCCTGTAGGCTTCTTACTTCTTTGTATCTTACTTTCACTCTTACTCGGTAGCTGGCTGTGTGACTAAGTGGTTGGCCCCTGTTGTCCTCCCTTTTCTCTTGTTCCTAGATCCCCACCCCACTTTTTAAACAAAGATTTGTTATTATGTACACAGTGTTCTGTCTGCATGTCTGCCTGCAGCCAGAAGAGGGCACCAGATCTCATTACAGATGGTTGTGAGCCACCATGTAGTTGCTGGGAATTGAATGCAGGTCCTCTGGAAAAACAGCCAGTGCTCTTAACCTCTGAGCCATCTCTTCGTCACTGATTTCTCTTCCTTTTTATTCTCTCTTACTGCTATTCTACCTATCCTTTCTCCTGCCTAGCTACTGGCTGTTCATTTGTTCATTAGATCAATTTAGACAGTCAAAGTAACACAGCTTCGCACAGTTAAAAAAATGCAACACATCTTTGCATCTAAACAAATGTTCCACAGCATAAAAACATGTAACAGACCTTAAAATAATATTTCACAACAGGTAACAATGATACTTTTAAGTTACGGAACCTAGATTACTACCCTTTCAGAATCCTTAGAGTCTTGAAGAATAAAGAAAAGTGTTTTCTCTTATGATTATTTTAAGATCATTTTTAAAACTTTTTGGGCTGAAAAGATCAGAGGGTAAAAGCACTTGTTGCTAAGCCTGACAGCCTGAATTTTACCTTGGACCCATGTGGTGGAAGGAGAGAACTGAGTCCTGCAAATATTCTATATGCCTTTGGCATTCAGGCCCTGTCTATTTCCCTACATAAATAAGTGTAAAAAATTGAAAAAAAAACACTTTTAAGGCAATTTAGGAAGTTATTTATGTCAATGTAAAAGCTTTAGTGAAAATAAATCATAAAAGTATAAATGGTATTTGGGTTGGAAAGATGACTCAGTGGTTAGCAGCACTGGCTGCTCTTCCAGAGGACCCACATGGTAGCTCACAACTGTCTGCACCTCCAGTACTAGGGGACCTCACATCAATGCACATTAAGAAAAAAAGAAAGAAGAAAGAGAAAGAAAGAAAATGGTGTCCTTGAAATTTTAGTAGTGTTAAATAGTCCCATTTTATTAAACTTAAAATGTACCTTTTTATAAGATTTATTTTGAGCTTTGTGTACATATTCAAGTGTGAGTGCAGGTGCTTGAGGAATCCAGGAGAGAAGCGGTCTGAAGAAAGTATCTGGTCCTTTGGAATAGGGTTGCAGTTGTTTATGAACCTCCAAGCTCTGCTCCTCTGGAGGAGCAGTAAGTGCTCTTAATCACTAGTCTACTACATCATAAAGGACTTGAACTTACAGGATTTTTTTACATATTCTCTAATTAAAAGTAAATGAAGAGTGAATGAAAAATTAAGATGATAGAGTTGAGGTATGAGATTGTTACATCAAATAAATTCTGAAGAAAAGTATGACTCCATTAATTTTAATTGAACTAATTTAATTTGTCTATGAGAGTTTTTAATTTTATTTTTTAGTTTTTTTTTTATTGTATTAGTTTATGGGTGTACTTATTTTGCCTTTATGCATATCTGTGCACCACTTATGTGCCTTGTACCCCTGGAGACCAGAAGAGGGCATTGGATCTCCTTTTAGCTGGCTTTCCATATCAGTTTTGAGCCATTATGTAGGTGCTGAGAATTGAACGCTGGCTCCACCTACTGTCATGCTGAAACAAAACATCTTGCTTGTATATTAGAGTTCTGGCCTAACTTAGCCTTTGCCTACTGTCCTTTCCTCCTTCCTCCCCCCACCCCACGTATATTGTGATTACAGTACATTACAGAAATAATCTGAAGATTTATCTTTGTTTTAGCTTAGGGTAGGCATGGAAGCCTGAGTGTGGTGGAGGCTGTTCACCTTGGACCAAGAAGCAGAGTTTATGACAGTAATGAGAGGCTAGGTATAACCTTCCAGGACTTGCCCTTAATTACTTGATTCTACCATATAGGACCATCTCATACACGTCTCAGAGCCTTCTAAAGAAGCATCACTAGCAGGGGATCAAGTGGTCAAATCATGATTTTGTGGGGGAGCCATTTTAGCTTCACATCATAAAACTATATGTTAATATGTGAGTCTTTCTTGAAAAAAAAAGACTGTATTAAGCAATTCTGAAGTTACTAGGATATTGCCATCTATAAATTGTATTATATGAAGATACTGCTTAAAACTTTTCAGATTTTTTAAATAATAAGTTTACATTTGTATGTTTGCACATGTGTAGAGAGGGTTCACTCACCCAAGTATGTGGATGTGGGGGCCAGATCTTAATATTAGGTGTCTTCCTCATTCACTTTTCACCGTACTGTTTTGAAATATGATCTCTCACTGAACCTGGAGTTCATCATTTCTGCTGGGTTGTCCTGAGGCTAGCCAAAAAGCCCTGGGAATCTGCCAGTCTCAACTCCAACCCCTAATAGCTAGGGTTACAGGTACATGCTATCACACTCAGCTTTTACCTAGTTTATGGGGTTCTGAATTCAGATACTCATGCTTACACAGAAAATACTTTACTTACTGAGCCATCTCTCTAGCCCTTTTAGGAAAGATTGTTTAATTCATTTAAATAAATAGTCAAGCGTAATTTTTATTTAATAAATATTCAGCAATTGTTGTGCACTGTATGAATGAATGCTTTTATTTCTAGAAAATAAGCAGTTTTTAATATAACTTTCTAGTAGTTAATTCCAAACTCAGTTAAATTCTTAGCAGAAGCAGTTTAGCCTTTATTTTTCTATCATTCATCTTTTTAATACTTTAAATTGAAAAACACTTAAGCCACATTAAAAATATATGGAGAAGAAAAGAAAAAAACCTTATTTCACCTCAGACTCCTATTTTTATGTGGTTATTAGGTTACTCTTTATGGTACCCATAGTTGGGTTCAGATATAGTTGATAAAAGAAGTTTAACTGCTCACCCAACTTATTGGCCTGTTCTTTGCTCCAAATTCAATATTGAATTCTATACTATCTTTAACTGTTCCTTTGACAACTAGCAGGACTTTGTCAGTAGAGGGCACTAGAGATACATCACAGGAGGAAGAGCTTTTCCTTCCCAGTGGTAGTTTATTGGCCAGGCAACTTCTTGGGTGCCTGTTCTTGAAATCCAGGTGAAATTAGTACCATTTAGCCCCCACAAGTTCAAGAAACATCTCTAATACCCAGGTCCTGAAGTTGTCTGAAGCACATAGTAGCTAATAACTTCTTCCCACCCCTGCAGGATGGTTAGCTTTTGCTGGCACCTTAGAAGACAGATTTCTGATGAGTAAAGGGAGGGAGGGAGGAAGGTCATATGTTCCAGGCTGGTCTCAAATTCTCTATGCAGTGGAAGATGACTTTTAACTTCTGATGTTTCTCCTACTTCTTGAATGCTCAAATTATAGATATATGCCACCACACTGAGTTTTTGCAGTGCTGGGAATTGTGCTCAGAACTTGTGTATGCTAGACAAACACTGTATCAATGGAGCTCTATACCCCAACCTTCTGGCGGGTTTTAGTGGGTGGATTTCAGCAAGCTTGGTAGCATGTCACAGAGCGGTGAACCATGAGTGCTGGTCTGCATCTCACCCCAAGGGATCCTCTTTTACTGCTCTGCCACAATGAGTAGGGCAAGTAGGTCTACTCTCCTTGAACCTACTATTCCTTTATTCTGCAGAGTTCTTTTTACTTCTTACCAACTAGCTACTCTATTTCCTTCTAATAATTAATAATCTGAACTTGAACTTGATATCCTTTTACCTCTGTCTTCCAAGTGTTGGGATTATAGTTATATTATACCAGGTGACCTAGCTTTAATATATATATTTTTTGGGGGGACCGAGTTTCATGTAGCTCAATCTGGCCTTCAATTACTATATAGCTGAGGATAACCATAAACTTCTGATCTTGATGCTCCTGAGTGCTGGAATTATAGGCATGCTCCTAAATAGTGTGATATTGGGAATCAGTTTCTACCAACCATCTAGTGTCTTGTGCATGATAGCCAAGAACTCTGCCAACTGAGGTACATCTCACCCTCTTCAGCAATTCTTTGTTGTAAACCTTTCCTGCTCAAATTGCTCCAGCTTACCAATTCTGGTTAAAACCCGGTTAATAGCAGTTTTTAATATTTTTTTTAAAAAGCTTTAAATCTGCAATTATGTATATTATTTTGCTTAGTGAACCTTAATTGGCTACCATTTATATAATTTCTTATTTAAAGAGCAATTTTATGTCTGTTTTTTAAATAAAATTTTTTATTTTCTTTTGTTCCATCTCTCCCACCCCACCCTTGGAGCTAAGTACTGAACCAGAGTGTTGTGCTTGCTAAGTAAGCACTCTACCACTAAGCTAGATCCCAACTCCTAAAGATTTTTAAAAACATATGGCTGGAGAGTTGCTTCAGGGGTTAAGAGCACTTGTTGCTTTTGCACAGGACCCACATTTGGTTGCCAACACCCACACAGTGCCTTGCAAACACCTGTACCTCTAGTTCCAGGGGGATCTAATGACTTCTTCTGAACACTAGTGAACATCAACATCTGCAGATGCTCATTCCTATATGAAATGGCATAATCTCATATAATCTGCACACATCCTTCAATATACACAATGATACCTTGATTACTTCTAATACCTAAGATACTAAGTGTGTAAGTAGTTACTATATTCTATTGTTGAAGAAATAATGACAAGAAAATGTGTGTTTAGTGCACACATTTAAAAAATATTTTCAGTATGTGGTGGGTTGAATTCACTAATACAGAATTCACAAATATGGAGGATCAACTCAACTGTATGTGGTTATACTTTATAGTAATACATGTAATTGAATTAGCCTAATATTCAGCAACAGATGACTAAGTCAGTGGAGACTAGGCTGACCTAATACAGGTTTTCCAATATTTCTATCAAATATCCTACCAACATTTTGACTTATTAAATCACCTACTTTTCCTTGGAAGTTTCCAGCAGTTTTTTATGTTCCTGCTTTATTCTCAGCCATGCTGTCACTGAGATTTTGGACAGTAGTAGTACTCTTGGTCCTTTACTTTCCCGTGTTGCAGCCCCTGTTTCTTAGATATTTATCTTATTGTTTCTCATAAATAATGTCTTTATTTTGGCTCATTATATTACCTAGTTGGTTCCAAAGAAAAGATGTATTGCAAATATACTTTTTCAGTCCTTGACTATTTGAGAAAATATCTTTATTCTACGTTTTTAATTAATTGATAATTTATTTTGATGTTGGTAACTATTGAAAATCATTCACTTGACACATTGAAATCATGCTACTCATCTCTGCCTATAATAAAATTTGTATTGTTTACTTTTTGTTTTACTAACAACCTTTGCAACTTGTTTTTTTCCCCTCTTCATGCTTGAACTTTGTTTATTTTTATCATGTTTTATTTATTTACTTACACGTGTGATTATGCATATGCATTCCAGAACACATGTGGAAATCAGAAAACAGTATGAAGCAATTGGTTCTTCTACCATATATATGGACCCCAGCGATTAAAATCAGGTCATCAGACTTGGTGACACACCTTTGCCCACTGAAGTTTTTTCCTGTTCTTCAGAACTTTGTTTCTGTAAAGAGGAAAACAAATGTAGATCTTATATAAGATCCACTTAATCTATTGTCTCATGTCTTGGAAACTAAGGACATTACAAGAAAAATGAATATTACAAAACACATAAAATGTAGACTTCCAGTTCATTGCTTTTAAATTCCACAGCAAAAATAAATAACCCAGTTATTTATATTATTATTGTTTATATTATGTTATGTGATAATATTGTATTTATTTTATCATTCACTTACAGAGAACCACACTTTGAGTATAGACTTCCATCTTCAGCTAACTCACTGTTATATCCCTGAGGTTTATCTGGGATCCTTTCCTTGCTAACTTTTAAAATTTATAGTTTTGTCTTAAGTGAGTATACTCTAAAACATTCTTAGTTTCATTTTTCAGGAAGTATTTTTGTTTTATTTGGTTATCTTGAGAAATTTTTTATTGAATAAAGACTTTTCATAGTATCTTGAAGATACCTATCACAGTCTTTCCAAGAAGTTCCTTATTTAACTATTGCTAAAGACCAAATGAATATGTTCTTAAGTGTTACTGGTTCATCTAAATATCTTGTGTTTTTCTCCTGTAGGGAATACAGTGAGTAACCTGATTATGATCATACCTCCAATTTTTGGTGCAATTCAGAGCATTAGAGATGGACTGGAAAAACGGTACATTGCTGCTTATTTAGCACTCATGGGTATGTATAATATTTCATTTGAAAACAATAGTATGCTATAATATAATTTTCTTTGCTTAAGTATATAGTCTCAAATGAATAAATAAACACCAAAAGCTATAACATATGAGGGGTACTGTTCATAAGTATAATAAGAGGTCTCACATAGCATCTGTCCACAGAAGAGTCTCTCTGAAAGCTTCAGGATTCAGTGAGAGGTTAAACAACTCTAATGCAGCCTGAGACCTAAGAGAATTGTTTTGAGAATGCACACCCATACCCAGTTGTGCTTCTGAGTTCAAGCCCTATGCTAAGGGCTTGAGTGTAGCTCTGTTTGATATGCCAAAGTGTTCAGAAGGAATTGCATATAATAGAGCAGTGGCAGAGAGCTTTATCTGCCTTCTGAAATTTAGTCTTGACAGTGAACCTGAAATTTACCCTTTGCTTGGCTTAAAACTTTGATCTGTATCTCGTAGTTGGTGAACTGTCCAGACTCTGTGAGAAACTACTGGGAAATGCATTTATGTCTGGCTCACCAGCACAGGTTCACCTACTACTGTATCACAACAGATCTTAAGGCGATGCAGTGTCAACTCTAGCTTCTGTTGCTGCAGTCAGAGAAGTGTCATATCTGTGGGGAGATATCAGAGTCATGCATACTACTTGTCTACCACAACAGGTTTCTTGAGTCCCTCTGAAGCTTTCTCAACACATTCTGAGTAACCTTTCTGTATCTTCTGCAAATCTATCTAGCTAGGTTCCCCCATCAACTTTGGAGCCCTTATAACATCTCAATCTAAGAGCACTCCTTACTACTGAAGTGTCTACAGTGGTCACTGACTTAAGAAATACAAATTTGCCTGCTTAGAATTTCTGAACATATTAAGTGAAGAAGGATAGCACAAAGAAAGCCATACTGGCAGAGACTGAAATAACACTGAATTCTTCAATTAGAACACAACATTCTATGTTCTAAAAGCATCAAAAACAAGCAGTGAAATATGACGTCACCAAAACAGACAAAATAAGTTGTTGGTGATTGACCAAAAGAATGGAAAAATCTGTCAAAAATTTCAAAATAGTTTAAGGAAGCTTATCTCAAGGACTAGAGAGATGGGCCATTGGAATAGGGCAATTGTTGCTCTTGTACAGGACCTGGCTTCAATTCCCAGCACATTGTAGCTCACAACTAGCCATAGTCCCAGTTTCAGGGGATTTGACACCTTCTTCTGACCTCTACAGACACTAATATTCAGGCAGAACATGCATACACATAAATATATCTTAATCTTTTAAAGGGAGCTTAACTAACTTTAGTAAAAAAGAAATTCAGAAATCTATTGGAAAAATTTAAAAGAAAGATGGAAATACTGTTTTTAAAATTAAACAAAAATTATAAAGCTCAAAAATATAATGAATGAAATAAAAAACTACAGTAAAGAGTGCCAACCATGAATTAAGCAGGAGAAAGAATGTGAATTAGACAGAAGAGAAAAAAATAAAGAGAAATTAAAATGTTCAAAGGATTTGTAGAATAACATAAAATCATCATATGAGTTATTCGAGTTTATTAAAGAATAGAAGACAAATAGAAGTAAAAAATAAGCAACTATAGGGGGTGGAGCTATAACTCATTGGTAGAATGCTTGCTTAGCATGCTCAAAGCTTTTGCTTTGATCCCAGACACTGCATAAAGGTGATATCAGTGGCTCATGCCTATAATTTCAACAGGTAGGAACATCAAAATTTCAAGATCACCTTTGCTACATAGCAAGTTTGAGGACAGCGTAGGCCTTATGAAACTGTCTAAAAAACAAAGGAAAAAAATATAGATAGCAGGACTAGACATGTAGCTTAGAGGTAGAGCACTTTCAGAAGACCCTGTGATCAGTCTTTAGCAACATACACAGGAAGAAAAGGGAGAGAAGAAATTATAGCAGAAAACTTTCTAGATCTATAGAGACAATACTAAGTTAGAGATAACCAATCAGATTCGATCCAAATTTAAATGCCAGAAGACACATAATCTAATTGTGAAAAGACAATGTCTTAAAAGAAGCAAGTAACATAAAGTGAACCTCAGTGAACTTCACCACTTTATAAGCAACTTGATAAGCCAGAGGAATTAGGTAATAGATTAGAATGATTTAAAAAAAAAAAAATGCCGATCAAGAAAAGCTGTCTTTTAAAAATGGGGCAATAATAAGAGCTAATAAAAGCTGAAGAGTGTACCACTGCCAAGTTCACCTTACAGGAAATGCTAACAGAGTCTTTCTAAACAGTAGAAAGGACATCAGTAAGTAACTTAAATGTCTGAAGGTATACAACTCACAAAGTATACAGTCAAATTTAGGATTTCTCTATGATGTATATAATGACCTAAAAAGGATAAGTTAATTAGGTCTAGTATGAAGGATAAAAGACAAAGCTACTAAAATAATGGTAACTATAATAATTATGTAGATAATAAAATATAAACTGACATTAGAAATCTAAAATTTAGATAAAAAGTTAGAATATGAAGATTTTAACTGGACAGTGTTGGTTCATGCCTTCAAACCTAGCACTTGAAAGGCACAGGAGGAGCTCTGAGTCTGAGGCCAGCCTAGTCTACAGATTTCCAGGACATCTAGGGATACACAGAGAAACCCTGTCTCCAAAAACAAATAGAAAATGAAGATTTTTTTCTTCATTTTCATATATATGTGCATATATGTATATACTGTATGCATATACACACCAAACAGACTATAATGCAGTAATAGAAGGAAACTTACCTTACTTTTAGCAGTTGTCAGACTATCCAGACAAAATTAACAAGAAACCCCAACAGATATAAATTGTACTATAAACCAAATAAGCCTAAAAGATATTTACAGAACATTACACCCAACAGCTACATACATACATACTTCAACAGCACATGGGACATTCTCCAGGACAGATCATATGTTGGCTTATAAAACAAATCTTAATTTAAGATTGAAATGGTTTTAAGTGTCTTTCTGATCAGAATGGTGTAAAACTACAAGTAAATAACAGGAAAAATGTTAGGAACTCTACAGATATGCAGAAACTAAGATATATGCTCCTGAATAAGTAGTAAATTAATGAAAGAAAATGGAAATACAACATATGAAAACTTGTGGGAGACAGCAAAAGCAGTTCAAAAAAGGATGTTTTTATCAGGAAAAGTGTAGCACTCCTAAAATTGCATCTCAAGAAATAAAAAAGACTAGAGCCTAAATAAATGAAATAAAGACAAGTACATATGATCAGTGAAATGAAAATGATGAATTACAACTGACATAGTAATACAAAGAATTATAAGGAACTTTGGTTTTGTTTTTGAGGCAGGGTTCTCTATGTAGCCCTGGCTGTCCTGGAACTCACTCTGTAGACCAGGCTGACCTCAAACTCACCTGCCTCTGCCTTCCAAGTGCTAGGATAAAAGGCATGTGCCACTACTGCCTAGCCATAAGGAACTATTATGAATAGTTACATGCTAACAAATAAGATAAACTAGAAATACACAAATTTCTGGACACATAAAACTTACCAAATATTAATAAAATGGCATCTTCAGTCATTGGGGCAAAGGTAAAATATTTTTTATAATTTGTGCTAGGGAAAATAATTGACTATATATTTTATACATAAAAATAAATTCTGAATTAATCATAAATATAAATATAAAATGTAAAATATTACAAATACTGGAAGAAAATGTGAATTTGTGTACAACATTTTGGAAAGACTTTTTGTGATTTAAATCCAGATGTAAGGAAATATGGACAAATTGCACTACCAACCTGGTGAGATGTAATGGGGCACATATGTAATCCCAGCTAATTTGAGAGGCTTGCCTGGATACATGATGAGTTTGAGGTCATTCTTTACAGTTTAGTCTCTGTTTCAGTCTACAGTTTCTTTTTGGCTTGAGATGCTCAGTGTGGAGCATTTGCCTAGCATGAACATAAGTCTAGCATTAGTCCCCAGTACTACCAAAAGAAACAGGGTGCTTTTTCTTTTTCTACTTACATTTAGCATGAAATGGAATATATGGACTACTGATAGAATATTTATTATAAAACTTCTACCTAGCTACAAAATTTTATGAGCCATGCTTACAAAGCCCACTTTTGGGTCAGAAAATTGAAAATGATTTTTATGTCTTTTTTGTACATCTCTGTAATTGTTTCCTAGATACATATGTTGCATATAAAATATAAAGGAACCTTAGTTAGACTTCCTTCCTTATTATGTAATAGCTGTATGCCATGTGTACCCTTTGTTGTCAGTGAATTATGTGAAGGCCAGATGGTAACTGATAATGATTCCGTGAATATGAAAGGACCTAGAGCACATATAGTGGTCAGCACACTTGGCATAGCATAAAACTTCAATATTATAGAACTATTTATTGTAGCAAAGAGACAGTTTAAAAACTGCCACTGGTGTCTGAGATGTTCCCTTGGATTCTTTACTATATACCAGAGAAAGGATTACAGAATGAGTCAGAAAAAAAGCAAAGTTAATTAAGTATTTACATATAGAGACTGCAGTACACTTTTTCAAGAAAATTCTCAAAAGAATTGTATTTAGATGTCTTTACAGTAGTTTTGTATATATGGTATTGTGGCTCTCTAAATTATATTGCTAGGTTTTTTTTGGATCAAAGTCATGCAAGCAAGTGCTAAAAGAAGCTGACCAGCTATGCACATTAAAACTTATCCTGAGCATCTGGTACTTTATAGAACTAATAGAGTATTGTTAATGTAGTAAACTACTTAGTAGGGAGAATTTTAGAAAAGTTATACTGTGCTTTTTTTTTTCTTTTATGCCAAAATCCTCAAACATTGCACTAACTCAGAATCATCTGTATCTTGTCACAAGACCTTATAAACTTTGTTTTTCTCAAAACTTAATGCTTTGAAATGTCTTATTGTCTTCTGAAGTCACTCTGGCCCCCAAATAACTTCTTGCTATTTTTTTTTTCTTAATTTCAGTGGTAGGGATGGGATCCTGGTGTTTCCACATGACTCTGAAATATGAAATGCAGGTGAGTAATGGTGAAAGTGATTAGTTCTTTTGATTTAGAGGCACTTCAATTTGAGAAAAGAATACATAACTAAAGGATAATAAAAGGTGGGACTTGTCATCTTTACAGTTTTTCACTTCCGGTTAAAGGACTCAAATTGGCTTCATAAAGAAGTAGCCTGGCTTTCTAGTATGTATGCCAACTCTGTGCAGACATATATGATTTTAGAACAGCATTAAAGAAGATTGTTACATGGAGCTGTCCTAAAAAGTTGAAAGGACACAAAAACATTATATTCTTAGGTGCTACAGTCTTTCATGTATCAGTGGCATCCATTTGAATAGGACGAGCCCTGCTTAGTTTCTATCTTTGCTGCAAAGAGGTTATATATCTCGTTAGAACCTCTTGGATTATCATCACTAACGAGAGCGAGTTTCTCTGTGTGGCCCTGGCTATTCTAAAAGTCAAAGCTGATTATTTCGTATGCCAACTACAGAGGAGCCAGGTTTGGTTCCCAGCATATTCCCATGGCAGCCCACAGCCATCTGTAACTGCAGTTCTAGGGGACCCAACAACCCTTTCCAAACATACACACATGGTTGCATGAAAGCAAAACACCTACACAAGTAAAATAAGTCTTACTGTTTGAATGACTAAGCAAAAAAAAAAAAAAAAAACTAATAAGAAAAAGATGAAGACTAGTGAAATAGTACAAGTAGGGTGCTTCCTGCCAAGTCCAGCTACCTGATTTGATTTCCATGATTCACATGGTGGAAGAAGAGAACCAATTTCCAAACATTGTCCTCCAACTTCATGTATGTGCAGGATACATGCATGCTCAACAATACCCCCTCTCTGCTAAATAAATAAATAAAAATAAAGAAAACAAATGAGGGCTGATACAATATTTCAGTCAATAAAGTACTTGCCATGCAAATATGAGAACCTCAGTTTTAATGCCCAGAATCCACATAAAAGTGCCAGGAGTGGTAGTATATGCTTGTCATCCTAGGCAGAGACAGGCACATTCTTGGTGCTTTATGGTTAGCCAGTTTTCCCTAATTGACAAGCTCCGGATAGTGAGAAACTGGTTTCAAAAGACAAGAGGGAGTTCTTGAGGAAATCACCTGTCTCCACGAGAGGGGTGGGGGAGGGAGACGGAGAAAAGTTCAGACATCTGGAGTCCATACCTTTCTTCTGACCTACAGATCTGTGCTTCTCATTACCTGATAGACTTGAAACTCAGAATGCTGAAAATTGTTTTTGTCATTTTCTCTGCTTTCATAATCTCATTAATCTGTATATCCCATTGTTAAGCAAGAAACAATATCTTTATAGTTTCTTTCTCCTCACTTTCTTTTAGAATTAATAACAAATCTTTGCTTATTTTACTTCCTAAATATTTCTCAAATATGCTCAGTTACAATCATTTCTGGTGTCCTTGGCCTGGACTCTGATTACATAAGGCTTCTTACTGGAAAAAGTCAGTCAGATGTGCCACTTAGATGTCTGTCTTAGAAGGAACAGATAGATGACTTTGGTTCAAAACAACAAACTATATAAGTAAGTTAGTTAGATGGTGGTGAATATATTAAATAATTAGTAAAAGAAATTAAATAAGAATTAATAATTTTGAGAAGAGCAGCTAGGAATTCAACCCAGGGCCTGTGCATGTGAAGCAATGCATTCTACCACTAAGACACATCCCTAGCTTAAGAGATGGCAATCATAATAATTCTAAGGTTTAATTTGACATTCATAATTATAGTTATACTATATTCACATCTTTGTCTCTCTGCTTCATTTAGCTATTGGATGAGCTCCCCATGATCTACAGCTGCTGCATATTTGTGTATTGCATGTGAGTACTTACATTTAAAATTCAATTCAATGTAGTTTTGGTCTAATTATATTACTAGGGTATGTAATCTGAAAGATGAAAAAGATGGTGACATTAGTGAAGAGTTTTGTTTTGGGGAAGCTGCATCTCAAAACCCTAATGCCAGTTTAGATAATATCTTAATTTGACTTAAATACACATTTTTACTTTTTCTTGAATGAAGAATGTGTCCAAATTGTACCATAAAAGTTTTGGAGTAGTTTCTCTATACTATAGTATGAATGGTTTCATTTTTAGTTACTGCTTTTTAAAAAATATATTTATTTTTATTTTATGTGTGTGAGCATTTTGCCTACATGTATGTCTGTGCACCATGTACATGCCTGGTATGAGAAATTCAGAAGAGGGTATTGGATCCGTTGGAACTGGAGTTACAGAGGATTGTGAGCTACCATGTACGTGCTAGGAACTGAATCCAGGTTTTCTGCAAGAGTAGCGAGTACTCTTAACTGCTGAGCCAGCACCAGTTTCTTTGTTGTTATTTGTGTGTGTGTGCTGTACTTGTTGGGGTCAGAGGACAACTTTCAGAAGTGGGTGCTCTCCTTCTACCATGGTATACTGAGATTGAACTTAAGTCTTCAGGCTTGAACTGTAATTGCTTTTACCTGCTGAACCATCTCATTAGCCCATGCACTGTTTCTTAATAAAAGTTTACCTGAAAAGTGAACTACACTCATAGTTTCCTCCTCCATGAACTCTTCCCAGATTCATTCCTATCTCCCTAACCACCCAATTTTCATTTTCTATTTTATTATTATTTTTTAACCAACCAAGAGTGTGTTGGTCAGTTACTTTCTCACATCATCACATCAGTATTCGTGCCATTATAGAAACCAGGCTGTCTCTTTCCCAGCAGCTATCAAATGCCAAAAGCTCCTCATTTATGGATCAGACTTAGTGCCCACTGTTGTACTGTTTCCAAATTTCAATAGTAGTTTCTGAGGACAGTAGCTACTGAGCTGGTTTTATACAGAAGAAAGTAAAGCGCAGAGAAATTTTACAACTTGCTCAAGGATGTGAGCAGAACTTCATTAACAAGCATGTCAGGCATACATGATACAGGTTAACAATCTATGAGGGACACTAAAATATCACTGGAAATAGCCCATGATAGAAAACTATCAGGATCTGAATCTCTCTGACCCTGACTGTTTTTTGTTTGTTTTGAATTGGTTTTAAGAAGTTCTTAGACCATATCAAGTATGTAAAGTAGTCTAAACCTCCAACTGTCTCTAAACTTATTTGCCTTTCTTTGTGTGCTTTCATCTGTGAAGCAAGTACCAGGAAGCTTTGTGATAGATGTGGAAGTAGAAAACAAAAGAGTCAGGAACTAACCCTCTATGGATAGGGCTGGATTAAGAAAGTAGTGATAGCCCTTTCTGGTGATGACAACCTCCCTATAAGAATGTGCCTCTTGTAAAGGATCAACTTCATCCCTCTCCACAAGAGGAAAAGAGGAAACACAAGAAAATCTAGTGCAGAGCCTCAATTCCTACATCATGCATGTGAAATGCCTAGGATGCTATAAAATCACCACAATCTTCAGTTATGCAGTGTCTGTGTGTTTGCTGCTCCACTGTCCTCTGTCAGCCTACAGGGGCAAAACAGTTTACAGAGGGATGAATACTCCTTTTGGAAGTAGTTCTTAAAGCAACCCAATTCAAAATGAATGGGAACTATCCAATAACTTTTGATATATAAGAAAAAAGTAGATGTATAAAATAAAGTTGTTGTGGTAATATTTGTGCATATGGGTGATTGCCTGTACGTATGACTATGTATTGTGCATGGCTTTCGAGGACTGTGAAGTCATTGTATCCCCTGGAACTGAAATAGTAGACAGTTGTGAGCTGCTGTGTGAGTTTAACTGTTTGAGAACAGTTGAAATAAGTTCCTCAGCTGTAGACAAAGCAAAAAGAAAACTGTGATTCATAAATAAACTATTTAACTCTTCTATCCAATTATAAAGTCATATAATTTAAAAGTAAGATCCTGCCTCATTTTTGTGTCGTCTTCAGAGTCATAAAACCATAGAATTTAAAGGTTAAAAAGAGCTTAGAATCTTTCTTTATAGAGATAAGAACATAGTTCAGTTTCTATGAGCAGTTAGTAAATTGAGAATGTACTGCTGCCTTTTCTAATATATAGCCCTCAAAGGTTGGGTGCTTACTGATGGCCAGCTGCCCCCACATACTATCTCCTGTGCATCAAGCACTAAGCTAGTAATTGTCTGAAAAAAAAAAGATTATATCATTGTATACAAAGAATTAACACTCTAGTTGGAGAGACACATAGGAAAAATAATTAAAAATAGAATGCCTTTTTCTTTTCCTCCTTCTCTTCTTCAGCAGAATCTCACTCTGCAGCATGAGCTTCCGTGCCTAGCAGTACAGTGGTCTCAGTAGTTTTATACAGAGAGAGATCATTAGTTGTAAAATACACAAAGTTACTAGAGCTAAAGAAACTTTCTTTTCGTAAGGATATGAGAAAACTGAAACCAAATAGAAGGAAGAACAACTTAAGACTCACTAGACTGTGCCTCTGTCTTTTCTTCATTCTTTTCTCTCCACACAGCTTCATGTCTTTCTGTTTATTTTTCTTTTCAACCGTGTTATTTCTCTGCTCATTCATTCACTTGTTCATTCTCTTTGGCTGCCTTCAGATATCAGCCTTAGACCATGTGATACCATATTTTGACTCCTTTTACTTAATTGATTTAGTTGTCTCCCCTTCATACTTGGAGGAGCGAGAACTTGAGCGTCTCAGCTGAAGTTATGTGGCAACTGCTGATCTTCTTAGCCTCTTGTAATCTGTATACAGTTCAGTTTTCTAACATGGAGGGTGGGAGAGTAGAAACAGTGAGTTACTGATGGATCACAGAGGCATTCAGTTTGTTCCTGGTTATACATTATATAGTAAGTGAATGTCTTTCTCTTTTATTTTAAAGGTTTGAATGTTTCAAGACAAAGAGCTCAATAAACTACCATCTGCTTTTTATCCTAGTTCTATTCAGTTTAACAGTAACCACGGTAAGTCATGCTTTATCTCCAGGAAGCTGTGCCATGTAGGAGATTGGAACAGTTAGTTTCCAGCATTTGCATCAAGCAATTCAAACTGAAATGTTTTTATACAATTGGAATGTTTTATTTTTAGACTTTGCACCTTTATTTCCTTTTTAAAACTTACTTTTAATTGAGAACACTTTAAAAGGTGTTTTTAGAGTTTTCCTATTTTGTGTGTGTGTGTGTGTATTTGAGTGCTTTGTCTATATGTCTGTGCAGCATCTGTGTAACTGATGCCTGAAAGGTCAGAAGCTATTAGAGCCTCTGGAGTTTCAGATGGTTTAAGCCACCATGTAGGTACTGAGAACTGAATCTGCATCCTCCACAAGAACAAGTGCTCTTAACCAATGAGCCATCTTTTCAGTCCCCAAAATAACTTTTGATATGGGCTTTTTCTAAAGAAGAAGAAAAGATTGAAGAGTAAATATTTAGTTAGTAGCAATGAGAAAAATTACTTTTCTCAAGGATAAACTTACTTGTTGAAAACAAGAAGTGAGGTTTTCCATGTTGGCCTTACTCTGACTTTTTTCATTGTTAACCTTGAACTAAGAAAATATTAATTAATTCAAAATCTGTGTCAGGTACTAGAAATACAAAAGTGACTAAGAAACAGTTGGTATCTATGAGGGAAACAGTTGGTACTCTTAGGGAAGTTAAATGGGAACAAAGACTTGCATTAAAAGATAATGACTGCAAGAATAAAGGTAAAAACCTGTCTTACGGTGATATGAGGAAAGGATCAGTTAAGACCATGTGAGTACATTTAGCACATCATACATATGTGTAATTTTTGTCTTTATAGCCTATTTTTAAAAACTAATTTGGGGACTGGAGGGATGGCTCAGTAGTTAAAGTACATACCTCTCTTAGAAAAGACTCCAGTTTGGCTTCCATGTCAAGTGGCTCACAAACCTGTTACCCTAACTTTAGATGAATCTCTTGCCTTCACAGCACCTTTCCATCATGTACAGGCATGTTTATGTGTGTGCACATGCACACAAGTAATTAAAACATAATAAAAATAAATTGCTTTAAAATTTCATTTATTCTTGAAATCAGGGTGATGGTATGTGCTGTTATCCCAACACTTGAAGGCTAAGAGGATAAGAAGTTTAAAGTCATCCTGAGCACATAGTATGTTCTAGACCTGTTTTAGCTGTAAGACTTTGTCTCAGCATGCCCCCACTCTCTTCCTAATTTTAATTTTAAGGAAAAAATATTGCTTGATGAGGATCACACATGAGCTTGAGGCCAGCCTGTTCTGTTCTGAGCCTAGAACCTAGAAAAGAAAAATAAATATTGCTGCTTGAACCAAGTATGATAGCTTGAGGTTATCCTGGGCTACATCAAAAGACTATGTCCTAGGAAGCAAACACAGAACAACAACAAAGTACTGAGTAGGTCAAGGCAAGCTTCAAAAAAGATTCTCTTGAGTTAGATTTTAACTGATGAACATGAGTTTTTCAGGCCTCTGGGCAACAGTGTGGTAAAGCATTAGTCTTTTGTATTTCCATAAACACAGACCTTAGAATAACAGTGAGTTTCTCTCTCTCTCTCTCTCCCTCTGTGTGTGTGTGTGTGTGTGTGTGTGTGTGTGTGTGTGTGTGTGTGTGTGTGTTAATTACTTACTGTGTTCTAGTTGTTTACTGAAAACTTTCCCTTGATTGCCCAACCAAGTCATCATGGGTATGATTGAGAGAGGTTTTATATAGGTGATTGCCATATGGTAGGGGAAGTAGTAAATGGGTCTAGTGATAAAATGTTAAGTGATAAAGTCTCATGTGTGCTGTTTTTAAGAGTTTAAATTTGTTCTCTAAATAATATTGATCCATAAAGTTGAAAAATGTAACCAGACAAGTTTTAGAAAAATTATGTGTTATAGAAGATAGGTTAAAGGAATCTCAAGATTAAATTCAAGAATTTTTCATACTTTGTAAAGACTAAGATTGAAATAGTACAGCTGTGAGGATGAAAACAGACAAACAATCTATGGGTTGTATGATCCACTGAATACAGAGAGAAGACGAAAACAAAGACAGAATGGTACAGTGGCTTCTCTTCTCATGGCCTGTTTGTTAGCCTATTTAACATGTAAGTAGTCTCAGCACTTAGAAGACCAAGGCATTACATTCCAAGTTTAAGGCTAGCACAGACTACACAGCAAGACCTCTTAAAATTAAAACATGGAGCCAGCATGTTGGGATAGGCCTGTAATCCCAGCATTCAAGAGACAAAGGCAGGAAGATCATGAGTTAAAGACCATTTTTCTGCATAGCAAATTCAGGGCCAGTCTATAAATATCTTAAAATATAAAAATTAAATTGTCAGGCAGTGATGTCACAAATCTTTAATCTTGGCACTTGGGAGACAGAGGCAGGGGAATCTTTTGAGTTTAAGGCCAGCCTGGTCTACAGAGCAAGTTTCAGATTGGCTAGAGCTACACAGAGAAACCTGTCTCAAACAAAACAAATTAAGTTAAAAATAAAAGGTAAAAATGCATATACAATAATAAGACTGCGTTGTAGTTCAGTTGGTAAAGTGCTTGCCTAGTGTGCAGAAAGCCCTAAATTACATCTTGAACCCTGAATAAAGTCACGTGTGCTGGTGTATGTCAGCATTCCCAAAACTTAAGTTAAGAAGGTAGAGGCATAAGGATCAGAAGTTTAAGGTCATCTTTAATAATATTATCGGTTTAAGACCAACCTGGGCTATGTCTTTAAAAAAAAAAAAAAAAAAAAATTAACTGGACCAGCAAAATGGCTCAGTGGGTAAAGGCCCTGCTGCTAAGCCTAACAACCTAAGTTTGATAATTGGAACCTAAATGGTGGGAAAGAGCTGACTCCTGCAAGGTGTCCTCTGATTTGCACATGTGTGCCATGGCATGAATACACAGAATAAGAACTTCAGAATTGTAGGCCTAGAAAACAGAGTGTTTAAGAGCCATACCCTTAAGCCATACCTGTTGTTACACACCTATAATCCCTGCACTCGGGAGATATAGACAGGAAGATTGTGAGTTCAAGGCCAGCCTAAACTACATAGTTCTAGTTAGTATTTTGAAATAAAGACACAGATTAGACACATTCTCCTTATTGAATTTAGAGTTACAAGTAATGTTTCAGCCCAAGAGAGCCCTCTGATTACTTAACAGAAACAATTGTGGTCTTTTTATAATAAGAAACTTATTTAGGAAATAAATTTTTAGGTAAGTTTTAAAACAGTATGAAGTTTCACCAGTACTACATTAAATGAAGACATAAAGATGTCTAGATAGCAGAGAAATTATTAGGTTATAGGAAAAAGCAACAAACCAGTAAAATGCCATAAAGTGGCAGTTCTTAAACTGTGTGTTGTGACTCCGTAGAGGTCACATATCTGATGTCCTGAATAGTAGATATTTACATTACAGTTCATAACAGTAGCAAAGTTACAGTTATGAAGTAGCAGCTGAAGAATTTTGTGCTTGGGAGTCACCACATCATGAGGGTATTGAAGGGTCACAGTATTAGGAAGGTCACTGCCAAGAAACGTATAGGTAGATGGTGTATAGTTGCTTCTCTTGGAAATGAAAGAGATCATAAAAACTTTAAGGAGGAATAATTTGTGTTGAATTTTTAAAAGTTTTTGTGAATTGGGAAGGATTTCTGGACAGAGTAAAGAGCAATGTGTGAACAGATGCAAAAGTTTGAAAGTGATCCATTTAAAGGAGCACAGTGCTCTCTGGAGATTAGAATGAGGAGAAGACAGCAGCCAGACAGGAAGACAGGAACTGTGGAAGGCTTTGAATGTCACGTTAAGAAACTTGAACTTTGTTGTGGTATAAGAGTTCATTGAAGGGTTGATTTGAATTTTTATTCCTTTGTATTGTGCCATTTAAAAGCTCTGCTCCTGTAGACAGTATGTACATGTTAAATCTTCAGAGGCACTGAGCTTAACATCACAAGACACTGGAGTCTGAAACTTGGATTTGTGTAGCTAGAGGTATATCTAGGTAGTGAATAATTTAAATGGCTTCACTTCCTGATAATCTAGTATGTCTGGATCCTTCATGTACTTACACTTAGCGTTCTCCGTGCTGCTGTTCTCCGTTCTTCAGGTAAGGATCATAAGTTAAATGACACTTACTAAAAGCCTGTAGCAATTAAGTGGAAGAGCTAGAAATTTGACTTTGGTCTCTGAGTACAATGTTCTTTTTACTGGTATAGGGACTGTCTTTATTCACCCTTCATGAATAACTTTGTATCCTTGGTTCTCCTTACTAGTGTCGCAAAGACCAATGCTGAAGTAGTCCACCACTGATTAAAATATGTAATTATTTTATTTGTCATGGCTGGGCTAGCATGGGAAAAAGCTACCTGTAGGTGCTAGCTCTCCTGTGCCATGCCACCTTATCTGGTTGGTTTTATGTGGCTGGAATCTCGTTGGAATAACATGGGGAAGGAGAGGTTTAGAATTTGAAGAGTGGTTGGAATAGGTTTTTATATCCCTTCCTTCACTTATGTTTCTAATAATATTTTTCAGATTTACCTAAAAGTAAAAGAGCCTATATTCCATCAGGTAATTTTTTTAAAAAGATTTGCTTATTTTATGTTATTTTTATGAGTGTTTTGCTTGCATGTATGTCTGTGTACCATGTGCATGCTTGAGACCTGTGAAGGTCAGAAGAAGGTATCAGATCCCCTGGAACTGAAGTTATGGATGGTTTGGGGCAGCCTTGTGGAATCAAACCTAGGTTCTCTGTAAGAGCAGGAAGTGCCTTTAACTGCTGAACCATCTCTCCAGCCTGATAATTTTTCTTAGTTATGAAACATTTAATGGTTTAACAGTATATGCCTGTTGTCTGTGTTTCCCTTCTCTAGGAAAGTATATACTGATACAACTTTTGAAAATGAAATGGTAAAATGTCAAGAATCTGCTATTAGCATAGAGCTCTAGTTCTCTACCTTTCTAATGTTTTAGCCCTTTAATACAGTTCCTCATGTTATAGTGACCCCCAACATAAAATTCTTTCATTGCTACTTCATAACTGTAATTTTGGTACTGTTATGAATTGTAATGTAAACATCTGATATGCAGGAGACATAGCTGATATGTCGCCCCTAGAAAGGTTGTTCAACCTCCGAAGGGATCATGACCCACAGGTTGAGAACCACTGGCCTAGAATGACAGTGCATTCCAGTATTTAAGAGATCCTAGTAGGAGGACTTGAAAATTATCCTCAGTTATGAAGTTAGCCCTGGCAGGTAAATGAAGCTGCTCTTCAGCTCTCAGAGATCCATCTGCCTCTACTGCTTCTCTGATTAAAATGTGGCGGAACCCAAAAAAGAATTTCAAAACAAAGATCACTTTAAAACAAAGTTGTAAACAAGAGCTAGGCATTGGAAATAGAAGTATACCTGGGACAGGCAGTGCCACAGTCCAGCTGGATGTTGGTATTCAGTAACACAGGTACAGTATCACTCTTAGAAGCTGAAGCTCTGGAGCTTCGTGCATATGCACACACATAAAATCTTTTCATGAAGCCTAATGTGGTACCACACATCTGTAATGCCAGCACTTGAGAGATGGAGAAATGAGGATCAGGAGTTGAAAGCCAGCCTCACCTCCATAGTGTGTTTGAGGCCAGGTTGGGCTATGTTAGATCCTTTGCCCAAAAATGTCTTTGTCATATTATTATCTAGAAAAGACTAACCTCAAATTCCTCAAATATTTTTCCTTAATACATTTAATGATTTTTTTTGAGGTGGAGGTTATTGATAGAGTACTGAGCCTGATACCATACAAACTTCAAACTTTTATTCTAACTGACAGCCCTACAAATTAGGGATTAGTGTGAATATATTTTTTTATTAATTTTTTTCATTTATATTACTTACCAACCAGTTTCCCCTCCCTTATCTCTGTTTCCTCCCTCTACCTCTCATTTACCACCCCCCCCCCACTTTTCTGTTCAGAAAGTAGCAGCCTCCCATGGGAGTCACCAGAGCATGTCATATCACGCTGAGACAGAACCAAGCTCCTCTCCCTGCATCAAGGCTGGGTGAGGTATCCCTGCATAGGAAATAGGATCCAAAAAGACATCTTATGAGCCAGGGACAGGTTCTGATCCACAGCTAGGGCCCCACATACATACCAAGCTACATAACTGTTATCCACATGTAGAGGTCTTAGGTTATTCTCGTGCAGGCTTCCTAGCTGTTGGTCCAGAGTCAGTGAGTTTAGTATTAATATCTTAAGGGAAATGAGCTCAGATATGAAACTAATTGCCTTTAGACAGCAAATAATAAGAGGCAGAGCTAAGATCATAACCTAGATTTATATGACTTGTGGTTTGAATGAGAATATTTCCCACAGGCTCATATGTTTGAAAACTTGGTCTCCAGATGAAGGTGCTATTTGGGAGTTTTAGGAAGTGTTCTCTTGTTGAATGAAGTATGTCACTGCAGGTTGGCTTTAAGAGTTTAGAGACTTCATTGCCATTTTGAATTCTGCTTGTGGTTAGAAATGTAAGCCCTCAGCTTGTAGTCCAGCCACCATTCTTGTAGCCTGCTGCCTCCACTCTGCATCATGGAATCTAACCCTCTGGAACAATAAGCCCAAAATAAACCCTTTCTTTTTTAAGTTCCTTTGGTCATGGTGTTCCATACAGCAATAGAAAATACCTAACTCCTGCTGCCATTTTTTTTAAACAAATGCAGATATAGAAAATAAATATTCTTCCAACTTTTAGAACTCAATACAATAATTATCTAATTTTTTTGTTGAAATAAAATCTACTTCTTTATGGGGCCTTGCCTTTTTTCTTCAGGCTATTTGGAAGCATATGTACTCATTGATGCTACAGTAAAGGGTATCATCACTTTCTTATTTATTATAATTTGCAGTGATGTCATTATATGATTGCCATTTTATTTAGAAGATTTCTAATTTAATGGCCATCAGTTTGTCTGTTTTGTGTTTTAAGCTTATTCAAATCTGGTCTATATAATAAAAATAACAAACTGTCAATGTAATCTAACTATACTGCAATAACTATATGTTTTCCAGTAATAAATATTTTCTTCTCTACATATAACAATAATGTGTGTTGATAAAAAGGGAAGCAGGTTGAAAATTGAACCTACCCATGCACATTTTAGTTTACACCCTTATCCCAGAGATTAAAAATCAGAATAGCTCAGTCCTCAGCATATGCCCACTGTATGCACATGCACACACACACATGCACACACACAAAGACAAGATAAATGCTTCTAGAAAGTAGAATAATGGTGTGCTCAGAGTGGGCATGGAAAATTTGTGTGCCATCTGCCATACCTTCTTTTATTCCTTCATATCTATTGTTTTATATATATATAAAATAAACTACCAAACAATTGAACAAACAAGCTGTTTCTCATGGCTAGGGGAACTTATAAATATGGAAAGAGATAGTTGGACTTGGTGGTGCACACCTCTAATCCTAGCATTCAGGAATTTGGGGCAAGAGGAGGTTTAAGAATTTGAGGTTATATTCCTTTTATTAAGTTGCCTTCCCTTGCTTTAATACCAGTGGAGGTGCTTAGTCTTACTGCAACTTGATATGTCATGCTTGTTGATACTCATGGGAAGCCTGCCCCTTTCTGAACAGAAACAGGAATGGATTTGACGGTTAGGGGAAAGGAGAAAGGGGAGACTGTAATCAGGATGTAAAATAAAGTTAATTAAAAATAAACTTTGGAGCAATAATTATAAAAAAGAATTTGAGGTTGATATTAATATGAACTCATGGTTTAGATACCATATTTAGAAAAATCCACATTGAATTTAGTATCATTAGTAATAGGTATCAAATGGGTATTATTTTTCTCCTGATACTGAAGATACAGCATCATTTTGGTAAATCACAAAGAAATTAAGACAAATCCAAACTTAAGGAAATTACCACAAGTAACTTGTCTATAACCTTTAGGAAATAATCAAAGTCATAAGCCAAAAAGTATATGCCTATAATCTCAGAATTTTGGAGGCTAAGGCAAGAAGATTGTAAATTTAATCCAGCCTAGGTCATGTCACAAGATTCTGTGGGCCACAAAAGCTAAATTAATCAAACACAAGTAAAGAGTGAGGAACTAATCTGGAATAAAAAGATTTCAGAGAATACCCTAGCTTGCTTCTGTTGCTGTGGTAAATACCATGACTAAAAGAAACGAGAGAAAAGGGATCTATTTCATCTTACAGCTTACAGTCCATTATGTAGGGAAGTCAAGGCAGAATCTCACGTAGGAATCTTGGGGTAGGAACTTAAGCCAAGAGTGTAAGATTTACTGGTTTCCTCCTCATGGTTTTTTTTTTTTTTTTTTTCCATAAGAGATTATAATTTAAGGCAGGTGGTGGTGGCACATGCCTTTAACCCCAGCACTTCAGAGGTACAGGCAGGCAGATCTCGGAGCTTGATGCCAACATGGTCTATAGATTAAGTTCCAGGACAGCCAGGGCTACACAGAGAAACCCTGTCTAAAAAAAAAAAAACAAAAAACAAAAACCAAGAAAGGAAAAAAAAGAATATAATTTAATTACCTTTTTCTCTCTTCCCTTCAAACCCTATCATATTCTCCTCCCACTCTCTTTGAAACTCATGGCTTTTAAAAAAAAACTAATTGTTACTGCATGCATATATGTATATGTGTGTACAAACATATTCCTAAATATAACCTATTCAGTCTGTATATAGCTACCTGCATATATGTTCTCAGGATGATCTTTTGGCACTGAATAACCAATTGGTGTACTCTTCCTTGAGAAGGCCACTTCTCTCAGTTGCCTACAGTTCTTTGTGTAGGGCCTAATGGGCTTTCTTTATCCAGTTTGGCATGTTCATTGGTGTCATCCTGTTCAGCTCATATTTGGACAGTCATGTTGGTGAAGTTTATTGGTGTAGCTTCAGATATCACTAGGAGAGACAAGCTCACAGCAAACTCTCTGACTTCTGGCTCTTACCATCTCCTCTTTTGCAATATTCCCTGAGCCTTAAATGTGGGAATTGTTTTGTATATATATTCACTGGAACTGAGCATCACAACTCTGCCTTTTGATTGGCTGTAGTTATTGGAGGAGTGTTGCACGAATAAATGAAACTCAGGGATAGATCTCTGAGAAAGTCGGAGATATTAGAGAGAGTAAACACCACAGTCAGATCTTACCCAGCTGTCTTCCAGCTTCCTCAGCCTGGCTTCTTTTGGCTTCTTCTAATTCTCTGTCTTTCTAAGCCTGCCTTAAATACTTGCTCAGTTAAGGCATGGCCCCACCACTGCCTGCCTGGGAACCTAGAACTCCTTCTGTAAACTAAGATTACCTGAACTCAGTTTGGATTAAAGCCATAGGTCACCACTCCCAGGATATTCCCTGTGCTGGGATTAAAGGTGTGAATCACCACTCTCTGATCCTCCTAGACTGACTGTGGTTAGATCCCTCTTGTATCTCTGGGAGCTTTTATTAAATCCCCACAGAGGAGAATCTACAACCACTACTTTACTAAGCCAGCATAAACCCTAACAACAGTCTATAAATACTATTCTTCACCATTCGTCAAAGAACTTTTAATCTTTGCAACAGATGGAGACTATTACAAAAACCTCAGTTGCCTTTTAATAAAACTCAGGACCATTTGCTCAAGGGTTGCATCACCCACAGTGGGCTGAGCTCTCCCCAATTAATCTTTAGATTTGCCTACAGGCCAATCTTATAGAAGCATCTTCTCAGTTGAGGTTCTCTCTTCCTCGATGTCTCTAGCTTGTGTCAAGTTGACAAAAAAACAAAACAAAACAAAAACAAAAACAAAAAACAGGACAATTGAGAGGTGTGATAACTGAACATAGCTTTTATGTCTTGTGTAATATTTTGTTTCTTTTGTTTGAGTCAGGGTCTTACTATGCAATACTAGCTGGCCTGGAGCTCGCTGTGTAGACCAGGCTGGCCTCTACCTCCTGAGTGCTGGGATTAAAAGCATCAACAACCATGCCTAGTGTATTTGTTTTCTTAGGTTTTGCCTATTACAAATATTAAGAAAACTGTAAAATTTGAATAAGGCCATTTAGTATCATACCACTGTTATTATAGTTTCCTATGTTTATACTTTGAATACATAATAAAATATCCTCTTTTAGGGGAAACATACACCTAAATGTTTGATTATAGATGAGTGATTAGGGAGGGAGGGAAAAGCTTCTGAAAGTTATTCAACTTATCTCTGGAGATAAGTTATGCTATAAAGCTAAAAGGAAAGGATTAATAAACTGGTGTAGGAAGTTTCTGACACATCTGGCCCAAGGTCTGGACCTGTCCACAGCTACTTAGCCTACTTAGCCTCCAAAAATGACTCAGACACTTATATTAATTACATGCTGTTTGGCCTGTGGCTCAGGGTTATTGCTTTCTAGCTCTTGGATCTTAATTTAGTCCATTTTTAGTAATCCGTGTATTGCCATGTGGCTGATGGCTTATCTATGTTTCTTTACATCTTGCTTTTGGGGTGGCTGGGTTTCCTCTCTTGTGATTCTGCCCTCCTTCCCCTGTATCTATGCTTGGATTTCCCGTCTGCTTCTAAGCTGGGTTGCCATAGGTCAAAATAATCCCTTTATTAACCAATGATATTCACAGCACACAGAAAGACATCCCACATCAATATACACCAAACAGATTCGATTTCCTGAGGAGGGAAAGTACCGATGACTATTCCACTTTACTATTATGTCTAAGGTGATCCAGAAACCTCTAAATGAGAGCCCAAATTTGATCATCTTTCAAGATAAGAGAATACCCTAGTTACATAACTGCCACATTAAACAGATACATCAGTATATCTTAAAACAAAAAAAAGAAAGAAAAAGAGAGAGAAAGAAAGAAGAAAGAAAGGGAAAGCATATAAGAGTAGATAAAAAAAAGATGCCTAAGAAGCCAGTGAAGTCTTTTAGTAGCAAATTGACAAATCAGTAATTGATATCTCAGAGAGAGACCGTCTGCTGTCCCAAGGAGCCCTGTTACCTAATTTTCTTGACAGAGTAGATGTTCACTAAAGATTGATTACCAGGAGTGATACACAGTATTTGGAGACGTGTCTTTTCTCACTTGATCCTAGGGTTTTATAGAAACAGTGTGGAAAAACAAGACTAAGCAGTTTATGTTAAATTTTTTTCTATTATGCTTCTTTGTGCATTTGATTACTAATTAGGACTGTACAAACATTGATATGATAAGTACATTTGGAAAAAGATAACTAGTAATTTTGATCTGTTAATGCTACATTGTATATAAATATATACACATGCAATATGTTTTTCTGCTTATGCATATTATATAAGTTGAATTAACCAGTATCATACTAAAATATCTTTCCTTTTAAACTGAAATAAGCTAGCGTTTGAAAGGATAAATGATTGGTCTGCTTTTTCTCATCTAGTTAGTGGCAAAGCTAGAAAAAAAGCATTTTTTTGCTTTTTATTTCATAGCCTATATTATTATTATATGATACTTTTGTGTCCAGTTTCTTTGGAATCTTATTATGAGAAAGATCAGTTTTGTTTGTTGGTTGACTGGCTTTGAGATAGGGTCTAGCAGTATAGTCTTGGCTACCCTCAAACTAACGTTCCTCTTGCCTTAGCCTCCTGAATAGTGGAAATACTCAGTAATAGTACAACATTAACTAATTGATTAATTTTAATTAATGCTACTGTGCCCGACCCTTCTGTCTTTTTTAAAGCTGACTTTAAATTGGCCATGATAGCACAAGCACTTGTGAGACTAAGACAGGAGGATCCAGAATTCCAAGCCAGTCTAGTCTACATAGTAAGACTTTGTTGAAATAAAAGAAAAGAAGAAATGGGAGGTAAGGATATAGAAGCTCAGTGGCAGAACCCTTACCTAGTATTACAAAGCCCTGGTTCAATCTTTGTCACTACAAGATGGATGGATGGATGGATGGATGGATGGATGGATGGATGGATGGATGGATGGATGGAGAATAGACAAACAATGGATAAAATGATCGGTAGATCAGAAGGAAGGGTTTTACTCACCAATTTTTTTTTCCTATTCAGGTCATGTATGGAATGTTGGTTTTTACATTAGTACTTCGTTCTATTTATATTGTCACATGGTAAGTAGTTTGGGTCTACCATCAACATTCTGATAAAAAATATACTCAGGCTTACAACAGTAATTCTATAGCCTAAATTGGAATAAAATAAAACATAACTCCATCAGAATAGAGTAGAAAACTATAACCCAGCATTATGTATGATATATGAAAGACTTGTTCTTCAGGTAGCTTATTAATGTGTATCTCTTAAAAACAAGAGTCCTAAAATTAAAGAAATTTAAAGAAAACTATATATAAGACATCTGCTTAAATATGTATAGCATTGACCGTGAAGTTAAAGATTTTGAAAAGTACTACAAAGGGCATCCTGTCTTCTAAGGAAAGTTTTATGAATAAAACCATATAAAATATAGCCTTAGAGATTGTTTTTTGAACCTCTGGATAATTATAGGCTTTCTTTGCTGAGTGGTATTTGATGATATAGAGGTACCACAGTTGAGTAATATCCAGACTGGACTGTCATAAGGCAATTATGAACATCCATGTGTACATTTTTGTAAAGACACAGTCTTTCCCCGACTCCCGGAATAAAGTCCCAAAGTGGGATATCTGGGACATACAGTAATTATATGTTTTATTTTTCTTAAAACTGCAGAAATGTTTTCCACAGTAGTCCTACCATTTTTATATTTTTGTCAATGATGTATGAATGATTAATTTCTCTGCATCCTCACCAGCAATTTTTATGTTATGAAGTTAAGAGGGTACATACTAATACCTTATACTTCTAATTTGCATGTCCCTAGTGGTTAATGATGTTGAATGTATTTCCATATGCTTTTTCTTTTGCCATTAGTATGCTCTCTTTAATGAAGTGTCTACCATGCCTTTGCTCATGTTCTCTTGGATTTAAGAATTAACAGGGATATTTTCTTGCTTTTACAAGTTTTAGGATTCTAACTTTTTATCAAATATGTAGTTTAACAAATATTTTCCCACAGTCTGGCTTTCTTACATATTAAATCTTTTTTTAATATGTAACTCATTTTTATTTTATGTTAATTAGTAATTTGCCTGCATGTACATCTGTGTGAGGGTGGCAGAAGCCCTGGAACTGGTGTTACAGATAGGTATGAGCCACGCACCGTGTGGGTGCTGGAAATTCAGCCTGGGTCCTCCAGAAGAGTAACCAGTGCTCTTAACCACTGAGCCATCCTTCCAGGCCTCAGAATCTTTTTAGTAATCAAAAGTTCTTTATTTTGATGTCAGATTTTCAAATTTCTTTTTTCTTGTTATTTGTTTGTTTTTAGATGAATTCTTAGTCTATATAGACTTGACCACATTAGAAACATTAAGACAGAAGACTAACTAGTGCAATTGAATTTCTAAGGTAAAATTTCTAACCTAGAATTCAATAATGAACCAAACTTATAAACAAAATACGGACAAAAGTATATTTTTATATATTAAAGTTTTCAAAAGAAATTTAAATTCAATAAACTGTTGGTCAGGAACACCCTTCTGTTAAATTTGCACAAATGTAACAGTACAAAAAGGAAGAAGGATTGGGATTCAAGACAGAGATTAACCCAGGAGAGAGTTGAAAGCAGTAATGCATAAATTTAATTAATCTTATCAAAAAAATATCAAGAGTCAGTTGGGGCATTAAAAACCTGAAAGATGAGAGAAGCAGAGGAACAGCCACAATCACCTCCTACCTCTGTTGTTCCTCTCTCCAAAAAAGCTGAGAGCCTCTCTCTGTCTTACCTACTACTTTCTGTCTCCTCTCTCTACAGTCCTCTAAACCTCTATTATTAATTTTGGTCAGCTAGTAGCTGGCCCTGCTCTCTGACTCTAAGCAAGCTTTGTCAGAACACAGAATATCACACAACACTTCCTCCTTTTTGTCTAAGTAAAAAAAAAAAAATTAAAAAGGTTTTAATTAACATAGAAAAACTATATAAAATAAGTAAAATAACTATATGCAAATATATACAGGCAATAATTACATTAACAATGTCTAGTCCATAGCGTTTGACAAATTCAGAGAAAATACTCCATTATCTATCCTGTCTTGGTGAGTCCAAAGTGTTGTACCTAATTCACTTTCTATCCTAATTTGCATTTGTCTCTCAACCTTATACACTTTACACCTCTTTTGTAAGTTTCTTTGTTTCTTTTCTGAATTTTTTAACAAGGAAAACTATAGCTATCTAGTTTCCAACTCCATCAGACACCTGAGAAGGATATAATATTACCTGAGCAAACAGGAGAGCAAACAACTTCCAAAACTAAGAAATGACAGAAACAAATGGCTGCCTGGACAGTCACCCAAGGTTCCTCTATAGCATTGGGGCATTCATCTTCAGCCTGCAGAACTAGAATATCTATCAGATGTTTCTGTGATGCAGTACTTTTGAAGGACGGCTCCACCTTGTCTTGGCAAGGTTTGGAAATCACTTTTTTGTGTGTGTCCTGCTTGTCCAATTTGGACAATACACTGTCATCAATCAAGGCTAGGACACTTTCTTGCCCAGTGGCTAACTTTTATCACAAGGAAAGTAAACACCATGTGGAGTTTCTTCAATACCCTTCATCTCTGAAGTAGATTGGTGCTGCCAAGACGGACATATTTGATGTGCTATGTCTTTCAATACACTGTGAATTACCATTGGTTAATGAAAGGCTGTTTTGGCTTATGACAAGGCATCTTAGAGGCATGAGGGAAATCCAAACATAGATAAAGGGGAAGGAGGGCAGAGTCAGACTAAGATGCTGCAAGTAGCCACCTGGAGAAGGCAAGATTAAAAGTGTAGGTAAGCCACGAACCATGTGGCAAAACATAGATTAATAAAAATAGGTTAAGTTGTAAGAGCAAGCAAACAATAAGCATGAGCCAGAAGCTGAACAGTTTGTAATTAATATAAAGGTCTGACTAGTTATTTTATAAACAGCTGTGGGACTTCAAGTCCAGATCACAGGCCCAGACAGGTCAGAAACCTCTGGCTACACATGATTTATTCTTACTTTTAAAAATGAATCTTATGTTATTAAGAACATCTTAAATGCCATATTCTGTAGGTCTCTGAAGTGTTGTTTGAATACTACCTGTCTATGTAAATTATATCTGTTCGACTTTGAAAATAGATCGAAAATGAATACAAGTTTGATTGTAATAGATGACTACTGATCTGCATGTCTTTATTATCCTAAACAGTTTGTAGTAATAACTTTCAAGGACTTGAAATATATATTACATTGTTAATGAATTGTATGGGAATACCTTGAACAAGAGTAGAAATATATGTACGGTATGTTCTAACAAAAATAATCTTAAATTTGTATAATATACAAAAAATAACTTATACAAGAGTAGAAACATATATAACAAAAAACTTCAAATTTGTATCAGAATACAAAAGGCTACATCAGTATAAAATATTTGACTAGTAGTTGCTTTTTTGGTTTAAAAATAGATCCAATAATCTACCTTTTTATCCTATTTCTGTATCCCCTTTTTTCTTTTTAGAATGAGATCCCTGAATCTAATCTATGTTTTTCAGCTTTTTTCCTAACTATTACTAATAACAACTTGTAACCAAACTCCCTAAATATCTGTATTAGTATCTGTAACCCAGTAAACAACCAAAAACTGCCTACCTCATCTATCGGGAATACAGGCATTGTGTACATAAAATTACTTCCTGCTATTTGGGGAAGACAGCATCTTTATGGGACCCTGAAAAAAAAAATAGGATAATTTTCAAGTCCTGGGAGAGATAGCTGTATCATTTATTGTCCAGTCTCTGTGTAATGGGAAACTGCAGGGCTTGCCTCAAGTCTTAGCTAGAGTAGTCTGTGAGGCTGGACTATCTCAGCTAGCCACCTTGAAATTGTCCTGAACAATTTATAGTCCAAAGCCAATTTTTGGATGGTGCTTATTAGCTTAGTGGAATTACCATAGTCCTGGTGGTAATATCATAACAAAAAGTTTTATATATATATATATAAATTTTGAGATAATATTTATACCTTAAGAAAAGTTTTAAAAATCTAAAATAAAAGCAAAAGATTGTGAGATTAGTGGCAATAGAAGAGTCCTTTAATTTTGGTTTGTCTTTTGTTCACAATCAGGTGGCTCTTCTGACTTGAGACAAAAGATTTTGGATTTCTTTTTAACAAGCATGCTTGGGTATAGAAAAGGAGAGCAATGCTCCAGCTCCAAAGCCACCTTTAATTTTTAATTGAACTGGGACTACAGAAAGACTATTTGAATTATATGTCTGTAGAAAACAGCAGAAACAAACATTTTGGAAGATTTATGAAGTTTTATCCTGTTGAAGTTGTGATATACCAATAGGCCAATTTACTCATTTTCTTGGATTGATTCATCCTTTTTCTTCAGATGTCTGTTTTATCCAGTGATCTTCAGATTCCTTGGTTGGATGCTTTCATTCACCTGGAAAGACAAAAACAAAACCTTGCCCCAACCCTAACTTTTTTTGTTTGTTTGTTTCCTTTTTGGCAAGTTATATCTGATCAAGTGAAAAGCATTTGTGAGTCTTATGAGTTAGTTTAGGATGAATGGTCATGCTGTTAGATGAACTAACTCTTCTAATCAAGAGGTCTCTCTTATTTGAATCTAATCTTTATAATATTTGTTTTATGGTTACTTCTTAAAATTTGTTTTACCTCTTAAAGCTGCTCTATCATCCAGAGAAGTATGGTTGTTTTTTTGTTTGGGTTTTTTTTAAAAAAAACAAAACAAAACAAAACAATAGGTATTAGGTTTTTTAATTGCTCTGGGGAGGAGTTTCCCCCATGGTGATAGGGAGTGACTGAACCAGATTTGGCTTGGGGGCCTGCAAGAAGGCCCCTCCCCAAGATGTTTCCCTGAGGATAAAGGGTTACTTAATCCCTTGTTGATCTGCATTCATTGGTTCAATGTCAGCCTTTGCTGTACCTTTGTATGCTCTAGAAGTCAAGGTCCTTCTCTTTGGATTAGGAGAAACACTGTTTCTTGGAATGTCCTGTCTTCAGTCCCTTTTTAGGTGGCTTTGTTTCTCACAATAATACAACTGACATTTTGATTTTCTTTAAGCCTCTGGAAGTTTCCTCTCCTATCCAAGCATCATCATGGTTATTAGCTTCAATATTGACTATTTCTTGAACTCATTTCTGTATGGATGCTGATCTTGCCTTTAAGTGCCTAATTACCTTTTGGCATTGTAAATTGGAATTTTCAAAAGCCAAATATTCAATTACTATTTGGAATTATTCTATTCACAGCTGAAGTCAATCTTTGTTTAAAAAAAAAAAAAATAGTGAAAGTTTCTTTGGGTCCTGTATAACTTTAGTAATGACTCATTTCTCTTTTTGACTTTCTCAATTCTGTCCCAATCGTTGAAAACTGCTCCATGGCATTGACTCAGGGAATGATCATCATATAAAGATTGTCTTAATACATCAGCATAATCACCCTCATCAAGAAGTTAGTCTCAGGAAATTTCAATACCTCTAGCCTACTTTGTTGTTCAGTGGTCCTAGCCTCATCTTTCTATCAGCTCTTCCACTGTAATTGGGGACCAGGTTCAAATACTGCTGTAAATAAGTCTTTCCAGTCTTGTGGGGCAGTTGTTACTAGTTGATCATGAATTTAACATCTGCTTTACAAAAGGTGAATGCATTCCACCTACAACTATCACTTCCCTAAATCTCTTCAAATCTAGCATTTCCACAGGAATCTAGTCATCTCTTACATATCCCTGGGGATACCTTTCATTTGGCAGTTGTTCCCCTAGGGTGACTGGATAAATTAAAGTTAGTTGATGATAACCTCCAGCCTTTCCTCTTTATTTTCATAATGTAATGGTGAAGTTATTTCTCCTTTAAATTCCTCTGTCTTTGTCTGAATATCTCTGCTATCTGTTTTAGTACATTTTCTAAGACTTGTAACTTATCAGCCAAAATGGCAATGTTTTTTCTAGGCCTGTATCTTGGCATTTATATTACCAACTTTTTAAAGGATAAAACAAGAATCATCAGACCAATAATGCTTATAATTTGCCCCGACCCGCGGGACTTGTAATTTTGTGGGTCTCGAGGGGGTTCCACCTGAAATATCAATGGGGGGGGGGTGAGAGAGAGACGAAGACCAAGCAAAGAATGACAGAGTCAGTCTGGATTTTGTCAAGGTCTCCGTTTATTGAGCTGCAAGCTGTAACATATATACTCTTCAGGGAAGGGGAGTGAGAGGGGGATAGTGGATGGCAAATAGCAGCTGTGGGGGAAGGGTAAATGGCATGTCCGTGGACTCAGCACCATCCCACCCATTCTGGAAAGGCGGGAAAGCAGACAAAGGAATATTCTGTGGTTTTATTAAGGGCTATTCTGGCAATTAGTTACTAAGAGCTATTCTAGCAATCAGTTACTAAGAGCTATTCTAGCAATCAGAGAAAACACCTTATCATCAGGAAACTTATGGTCTTGGGTTTCACAAGGCTTATGAAAAGGACCAAGTCCTCAGTCTCCAACAATAATTAACATTGTATAAATCCCAATTAATTATCTCCTCATTTAATCATTCCATTTTTAAACCCTCCATTTTAATAGTGTTCCCAATTTTTTAACATGGCAAAAAAAAAAAGTCTTAAAAAAAAAAAAAACTAATTCCCCCTTTAAGAAAGAAAAAGTATGAGGCTGATTGCCACTGTATAACAGATCTCAACAGAGAACACAGGCAGTGCACAGTTGTAGCAGCTAGCATGTAGCTGTGAGCTGAGAGTGGGTGGCATTTGCAACAACAGTAGATACCCAAGCAGGTGTCAAGGCAGCTACCTAGTGTGTCAGCAGCTCTAGGAAGGGATCCAGGGGAAAATGGTATCCCACAGAGAGAGGGAGCCAGCTGTCTGAAAAACATACCCTAGGGATTATGTGAAAGAAACATATGGCAGGAGCTGCCTAAAGGTAGAGCTGACTGGTGGTGAGGGGCTAACTCTGGTAGTGTTTGGAGCCCAAGTGCCTTTGGAGATTGCTGTAGAGAGGCTGCAACAAAGAAAATTGGACTTCCTCAGAGGGTTTGGGGAAGAAAAGGAAAACCAAGCCAGCAGAGTGGTGAATCTTGCATGTGCAGCTCTGGTGTCTGCCTGTGGCTGCAAAGCCACTGATAAGTGGCTGTTTGGTGAATTTGTGTCCCACATTGGGTACCAGATGATGCATAAATCTAATTAATCTTACCAATAAAAATCAGGAGTCAGATATAGGGATAAAAGCCTGAAAGAGCAGAGAAGCAGGGGAGCAGCTACAGTTGCTTTCTATCTATAATTTCTTCATCCAAAAAAAAACCCCAGGTTTTTTTCTCTGCCTTGTCTTACTATTTTTTGCCCCCTCTCTCTACAGTTCTCAAGACTTCTATGGTTAAGTTTGGTCAGCTACTGGCTGGCCCTGCCCTCTGACTCTAAGTAAGCTTTATTTGTCAGAACACAAACAAATATCTCACAAGGCAGTTTCCAACGGAAAGAGAAGCTGTTTTCAGGCAGCTGTTTCTTGAGACAGTTTTTCTCTCGATAGCCCAGGCTGGGCTCTCACAACAGAATCTTTCTGACTCAGCCTCCAAAGTGTGAGATTAGAGATGTGAGTCACTAATATACATTTTTTGAAATTTATTTTATTCTTAATTGAGTGTATATGAGTATGTTTAAGTAAGTGATGAATCTTCAGATACTAGAAGAAGGAGTTGGTCCTAGAATTGCAGGCAATTGTGAGCTACCTAACCTGGGTACAGGGAACAAAACTCAGTATGTGCTCTTAGCATTGAACCTTTTCTCTAGCCCCTAGATGTGGTTTTAAATATGTATATTCTAGGTATGGTAGTGTATGCTTATAATCTTAGTACATTGGAGGTAGAGGAAGGAGGGTAGTTAAAAGTTCAAGGTCAGCCTGATGAATCTATCTGGAGGCCAGCCAAGGCTACCTTGTAAGACTTTGTCTCAAAAAACAAGTCTACTTTATTAAATCTATAAAAAGTGAATAAACTGCTGTTATATTTTAAGAGATTCATCACCCCTTCAACTTTCTCAGCAGTGAAGTAAAAAGAATACCTGCCTCATAGGTGTATTTGCAGATTTGAACCAGGTGTTCCCCACCCAAATAGATACCTCCATATAACCTTCAAATTACTTTACTTTTTTTCAAAACACTTAAAGCTAATAGTGTTTTCATTTCCTACCCTAACCATACTATAAGTTCCTTAAGAGCAAGGCTTTGCCTTATTAACTGTTTCCTACTAAAGTGCTTAGAATATGCCTGACACATTAAGAACTCAGGATAGTCTATGATTTAGAGGTGTGTTTGTGTGTGCATGCATTTGTTCAATGCCTGGCAGAGGATATGACTTAACCCATGTTAATGAGTTCTTTCTATCTCTTACATGTCACTGAAAAATTGTTGGACAAGTATATCCGATTATCTCTTTCAGAGATTTAACAATCTTAATGGACCATTCTCTCTCAGTACCTTTAAATAGTTAGATGTTCAGCAAATGTCTAGACACACTGGTAAACTACTATAGTCTCCAGCTACTGGGAGTTTGAGGCAGGAGAACTTCGGGAGCCCAGAAATTTGAGAATAGTCTGAGTAGCAACATAGCAAGACCTACATCAAAAATATTTTTCAGGTGTGTAATACATGATTGGCAAAGCTATTAAATTAATAAATAGGTTTGCTCTGAGTCTTCTGAGGTCTTTTCTTTCTCATAAAATTTATAATTTCCAGTTCTCATGTCTGATCATGATGTGACTTGAAGATTTGTCATTTTGTTTTGCTTTTCTTCACAGGGTTTATCCATGGCTTAGAGGACTAGGTTATACATCCTTGACTATATTTTTATTGGGATTTTTATTGTGGAATATAGATAACATCTTTTGTGATTCACTGAGGTAAGGTATATTTTCATTCTTAGAAAATAATTTTGGAAGCAATTAAGCAGAAAATTTTATAGGCATTTTAGTGTCCTAAAATGAATTTTTACCAATGTTGACACTGTATAACACAGTAAAATAAAATTAAACTATGGGAATACATACTTAAATTCAATTTAAACTTCAGAATATTTTATAATCTTGTGTTATTTTCTATATGTGCATCACAAAACTATACAATTCATCACAAATTTACTGTATCTTTGAAAACTACCTAATCAAGCTGGTGTAGTTATCCATGCTTTCACTCCCAGCATTGGGAGGGAGAGGCAGTCAGATCTCTCTGAGTTTAAGGCCAGCTTGGTCTGCAAAATGAGTTCCAGGACAGCAAAGACTGTCACACAGGGAAACTCTGTCTCTAAATAACCAGAAAAGAAAGTTACCTAATGTGCTTCATTAAGTAAACAATATTTTTTTGTAATAAGCATTTGAAATGCATGTAAAACTCTCAAAGAAGGTGTCAATCAGCAAGGTTTAAACCATTAGAAACTTAGAAGTGACCTGGTCTCTGCAGCAGACTTATTACAGGAGAGGAGAAGGAAGGAGGCATAACCTAAGAGTAAAAGACTCACGAGATATATTATGGAAGCTGCTTGTCTAGTATGCATGAGACCCTGGACTAGATCATCAGCACCAAAAGCCAAAACCAGTGAATACAGAAAAGCCATTGGTTAACAACGCCTTTTGTGATCTTGATTCACTGTGAGGACATAAACAGAAATGTTGAACTTGATTAATAATTAAAATTTTTATGCAAAAGAGTTATTACTAATATTGTAGATGTAAAAATAGTATTGGAGTTTTTTCTAGTGACATATATTGAAAGATCTAGTGAAAAATTTTCCTCAAAGTAATATGGCAGAGAGACATAGATGAAGGTTCAGATGACATGGATCTAGATAATTACTGAAGTTAGTAATAGATATATTGTTTTGCTTATTTTTAAAGAGGATGATTTTTTTTTTTGAGACAGGTTCTTACTTAGCCCGAGTTGGCCTTGAGATCACTAAATAACCAAAAATGATCTTTAGTTCTTTTTCCTTCTGTCTTCATCTCCCAAAAGCTAGAACTAAAAGCATATGCCACCATATATGCATACCTTTGCATGTGTTTGAAATTCTCTATTATAATTCCCTGTATTAAAAAGGTTCATATGTAAATGTGGAACCTTAAATGTAGATAAATAAGTATATACTTTGCTTAGCTCCCTAGTAAAAAGTTGTATTAATGTAAACAAGTAAATACATACTTTGCTTAAACACTAAGATCTAGCAGGATATGGTGGTGTAGGCCCATAATCCCAGCACTCTAGGCAGGAAGGTGAATACATAAAAGCTAGCCTAGACTATATGAAACCCTGGAGGGCCAGGGTAGAAAGAAGAAAGCAAGAAACTAAGCTCTAGATGCATGCTTCTGACTACAGATGTCCAGCAGAAAGCTTTGGAGACTGAAGCTTTTATATTGAGTGATTAGTCATCCCCTGGGTATGACCCACTAACCTACTGTATGGCCTTAAGTTGGCATTACACATTGGTATTTTTCTCTAATAAGTATTAGTATGATATATACTTTTTAATCAAAAGAATTTGAGATGCATCTGAATTCTTAGGTGACCAACTTGGGGAACTAAATTAATCTATAAGTTTTAAGTTCAGCCATACATAGCTTTGCTAATGACTGCTTCCTCAAAGAGGCACTTAGATGTGAAATCATAGATAGTAAAAATTTTATAGACTTTATAATTGTACACTAAGATGCAAATAAATGCATGTGTATTTTTTTTCTGACTAGATGACTAACTGGAATAGTGTTTCTCAAAGTATGTTCCAGAAAATAGTTGTTCCATAGCATTAAAAAGTATTACTTAAAAAAAAAACAATTTTCATGGATTAGTGGTTAATATGGTAAGACTATTCAAAGCCTTTAATGAATTAATATGCATTAAAATTCATAAGTGATCATCAAATTGTTTTCTACATTAATTCGAGCCATCTCTTCATGAAACTTCTGGAAATATTGTTTGTTCCACAAATACACTTTTAGAAAACCATACAGTGAATGTAAGGAAATTAAATAATTGTCATATTTTAGAATATTTCAAAATGTAACATTGTCAGTGCCTGCATATCCTCAGTTGTAACTCAGTGGTTTTCCCCTTCTCTACACAGGAACTTTCGAAAGAGAGCACCCCCTATCCTAGGTGTTACAACACAGTTTCATGCATGGTGGCATATTTTAACTGGCCTGGGTTCTTATCTTCACATCCTTTTCAGGTAAGAAATAAAGGCTTTTTAACCTAGTATTGGAAGAGTTTTGAGTTGTGTTTTTTTTTTGTTTGTTTGTTTGTTTGTTTGTTTTTGGCGGCTGGTTTGTTTTGTTTTTGACTTTGTTTTGTTTTGTTTTTTAATTTATGTTGTGATTTTTTTTATTTTTTTATGGTGTCTATCATGGGTTAAAACAGTTTTTTTAATTAAAGATTGATATTTACAACATACAGAAAAACATTCGGACCTTATCAGCTGACACCTGAATCCCACCACAATGGCCTTTGGAAATGTTCTGATTGTGATGTCTGCAAATCTTGACAATATCTTACTTTCTCTTACCTTGATTTTTTTCAGCCTTTCCCATGTGGCATTAGCAGCTTTGGATGAATATTCTTAAAATAATTGACATGTCTGCATGAATATCTGAGTAAAAATCCTATCCAAAGTTTAAGAGACAGGTTTTACAAAATGAAGACCAAGTGCCAGGGGGTTTTGTTTTTGACTTTTTGTTTGTTTGAGACAGGGTTTCAGATTCCTGCTGTACTAGAACTCACTCTGGAGGCCAGGCTGGCCTCACACTCAAAGATCTGCCTGCCTCTGCCTCCCGAGTG
The DNA here is from genome assembly GCA_033318265.1 of Phyllotis vaccarum. NCBI lineage: Eukaryota > Metazoa > Chordata > Mammalia > Rodentia > Cricetidae > Phyllotis > Phyllotis vaccarum. Next base: position 20,590,343 of record JARWLC010000019.1, read on the forward strand.
CTGGGATTAGAGACATGCAGAGTGAAGAGTCAGTACTTTACTCTTTCAGTCCCTACTATAACTCACAATTCAAGACAAATTATTCAGAATTTTACCCATTGTCTGTAAGTTTAGTGGGTAGGGAACTGTCCTTTGGAGGAATCACACCGTCTTGCCTTTTCATGTTTCTTGTGTTTCTGTTGGGATTTGACAGACTGGTGGTTTGGTTATCTTTCCAGTTTGTTTTGTTGTTGTTTGTTTCACTTTGGTTTTTTGTGTGGATGGGGGTTGTTGTTGTTGAAACAGGTTTTCACTATGTAGCACATGCTGGCATGGAATTCAACCATATAGGCTGGCTGACCTCAAATTCACAGAGATCTGTGTGCTGGAATTAAATATGTGCAGGACAAGGCAGGGTGATAGTGGTGCAGGCATTTAATCCCAGCACTCAAGAGGCAGAGGCAAGCAGATCTCTGTGAGTCTGAGGCCAGCCTGGTCTACAAAGTGAGTTCCAGGACAGCCAGGTCTGCACAGAGAGACCCTGTCTTGAGCCCTCACCCCCAGTCCCTCAAAAAAGATGTTTGATACCATGACTAGCCTCTCTTCTGGCTTTATTCTGGGATCTGACTGGTCAGCTTGCTCTCGGGCTTGGTTCCCTAGTAGCACTGGGAGCAGAGTAAACAGACTGCTATAATTGCAAAAGTATTAACCCCCCCCAAAAAAAAAATCTATAAATACAATTAGCACTGGTTAAAGCCCAGTGCTATATCAATGACCCTAAAACATAAAGTGACAAAATTAATATAGTGTGTAACAAAGTTAAACAATTGCAAATGATAGAATGGGGATAATGAATATGTTCAAAATACATTGTGTAAAATTATCAAAGAATTAATAAAAATTAAAAATTGCTTAAGATAAATATGAAAATAATAATGAAATGAGGAGACAGGAGGGCATAAAAGAGAATCAAGGTTAAATAAAAGAACAGGAAAAAAGAATGGAGAAGAATGTTATAAAGGGAAAGAAAAAATATTAAGACAGCCTGGAAAAATGGCTCAGCAATTAAAAGCACTTGCTGCTCTACCAAAGGACCCGTTTGGTTCCCAGAACCTACTCACATTGGACTGACTGCTCACAGTTGCCTGGTATCTTAACTCCAAGGAACCTGATACCCTCTTCTGACCTCTGCAGATACCTACATACATACAGCACACACAGATAAACACACATACACATAATGCCCCACATGCATTTTTTAATTTAAAAAAATAAAAAGATTGAGATCAGAGAAAGAAAAAAACAAATTGAGTTTGAAGCCAGCCTTATATACGTGATAGCCCGTCTCAAAACAACAAAGAGAGTTCCTATTATTCAGAGTTTGAAAGCAAAATTAGAAAATGTAAAAAAGGAAATTAAAAGTAAAAATATAAAAGCTTTTAAAAAACAAAAATAAAGTAAGCCTGTTGTTGGTGGCATAAGCCTTTATCCCAGCACTTGGGAGGCAAAGGCAGCTGGATCTTTCTGAGTTCAAGGCCAACCTGGCCTGCAGAGGGAATTCCAGGACAACCCTGTCTGGGAAAGTAAAAGTAAATAAATAAATAAGATAAGGTAAAAATATATAATATAATAGAAAGGAGGGAAAAGGGAAACACAGGGGCAAAAATAAAAGAAGGATCTAGTAATACTATAGATCACTTGGTAGATACTTGCTTAGCGTGTTCCCACGCTCAGCACCACATGGAAGTTCAAAGTCATCTTCATCTATATAATGAATTTGAGGCCACCTGAACATAACAAGAAAAGAGGAATACTGTAATAAAGAGAAATACTACTAGAAGTGAAGTGAGAAGAAAAGACAGATGCACAGAGGCAGAAGAAAAAACAGGAAAGAGAAACAGAGTAAGCCTTTGAACAGCTTCTATGCCCTCAAAACTTAGAGATGGCCAATAGTAGACACAAGGTAAGGAAGGGCCTCCTAACTTACAGGCACTCATCTTTGCTATGCTTTTTGCTGGTGAGGAGCCTATATTGGCCAAGTGTCCAAAGCTCCCTAGAGCTGTCTTAACTTTAGTGGCTTCTTTGTGTACCAAGAGAACTGACCACACTTAGTTTGGAAGTCAGTCCATGAGCTGGGCAAGTTCTCTGGAGACTCCCAGTGTTGTACCCCTGAGGTAGCTAATGTTCTAGCTAGAGAGTATCTCCCAAGTGTGGGGGGAGTAGGAAGCAACCAAAGCACCAAAGTCTGCATGGGCAGAAGACCTGACTTCATACTTTACAAACCCTGTAAGTATTGATCATCCTACTAGAGGAACTCAGCAATGGATGTCAAGTATTCCCTCCACAGTGGACAACAAATAGGTAGTTCCAGGGGTTGTTCTACCTACTGACCTCAGGTTCAGAGCTGTCAGACTCCAGGGTTCTCAGTTGAGGAGGCCTACTCTGAGAATGTTCCAGGTTAGCTTTAGGCTCAGAGACAGACAGACAGACAGACTGACCGTGTGTGTTTTCTCCCTTTTCTTGGCTTAGATGCTTTTTGATACATCACCTTTCTTTCTTTCTGTACTTTTCAGTTATCCATCACTTCCTGTATGCATTTCCAAAGCCTTTCTTTCTCTCTTTGGGATAGAGTCTATTTCTTATCCTGACTTTCCTCCTTAACCAGGTCACACAGAGCAGCATCTAGTCTACCATTTTACCCAGAAGACAAAGCCAGATTGCTTATTTGGCCCCAAGCTTCAGTTTCCTATTCTGTTAAATACTTAATAGATTATTGAGATGATTAAGTTGAATAAGACTTGCTCCCTCCACACCCCCAGATATTCTCACCATGTACATTAGGATGGTATGAAATTTACTAAGTAGCCCAAGTTGGCCTCAAACTCAAGACCCTCCTGCTTTTCTCTGCTGAGTAGTAGGATTATAGGCAAATGCTATCACACCCAATGAAGAATTACTTCTGTATTATTGTGAGCCTAAATTGTGTTAATATAATTTGCACTAAAAGCAACCGTTTAGCTTTTGTTGGATAAATGCTTAAAAATATCAGCAACTAACAAGTTCAAAGTCTTACAGATAGCAATGTCCAGATAACATCTAAACTGCCATTTGCTGCATTCCACCTATAGTATAGTATAGTTTAGCATACCCATATTAAATGTTATAAGTTTAACAGGTAGGTTCATTTAACCTTTGCATTCTTGTTTGAAATACTAAAAAATTAGATTTTTGTATATGTTGTCATGATATATTTGTTACTATTCAAATACATTTAAATAGTGGTAGTATACATAAAAATATGTTGTATATTACAGACAACCTAGTGACTTTTGGAGAAATATTCAGCTATGTTTGCTATATGTATTGTTTTACTTATCTAATCTTCACCTCCAGCAGTGACTCACTTTAAAAGACAGACACCAAATAAACTGTTACCTCTCTGGGTTTCTCATGTGTTTATTTAATTAATGTTTACAGCCGCATTTGCAAAGATGGAATTGTGATACCAGCCACATGGGGCGTTATAATGCAATGCTTGGTCCTAAACTACAGAGATCCTAAAGTTATAGTCTATGAGTTGATTTGTCTAAGAATTTTTCCACTTTTCTTTCAGTTTATATACAAGAACACTTTACCTGAGATACAGGCCAAAAGTGAAGGTAAGTCTGTGCTGTCAAGGGCAGGGTGGTGGTAAGTCTTGAGAAGGTCAAATGGATGTAAGAGACAATCTGGAACTATAGGGCAGTAAAGAGGCAGCACAGACTTTGGAATAACAGACATCAATTTTGAAATGTTTGTCATTTATCTACTACTGTGTGATCATAGATAAGTCTCTTCTTTAAGCCTGAGTCACTTCAATAGAATGGAGCTACTAATTAATAGCAATGTTATAGCATTATTTTAAGAACTGAAGATTAAGAGACTGGGGAGATGGCTTAGCAGTTAAAAGCATGTGATGGTCTTTCAAAGAACCCAAATTCCATTTCCAGCATCCGCATCAAGTGCCTTACAACCACCTCTGACTCCAGCTCTAAGGGACCCAATGCCCTCTTCTGACTTTCACAAGCACTGCATTCACATATATGCATTTGCACATAAATCCCCCAAAAAATGTCTTTAGGAGTTACAGATTAAATGCCTACTTCCATATTGATGAAGTAGATGCTTAGTTTCCATTTAAATAAATTAAGTGAAAGTAATTTTTTGAGATCCAGTGCAAGGCCCTTGCTATATTCAGGCTACTCATACTAACAAACCTAATATGTGGTACAGTCCAGACTCCCAGAGACTGTTGATCCTCATTTCTTTTCAGGTATAGAATAACCTCTTCTCTCATTTTGACTCACTTGTTTCTACAGTTTCTCTGTGGGATCTGGCCTATGATCATGTTTGAACCTCAGAGGAAACACTGATGAAGTATTCTACCAAGAAAAAAAAGCACCTACTATAGTTCTGGCAAGATGGTCAAGAAGTCCCAAAGACTTGTACATTCAAGGACATCATGCCTTTTACAAAAGATGACTGACTCAGCCACACAGAGAATGAGCAATCAGTCTGTTTTGGTGTGTAGCTCCTGGCTTTATCTCATTGTCTTCAATGTATGATGATTACAGAGAAACAGATGGAGTGTATATTTATATTCTGGAATGGTGGAGAAGTTGGGCTTTTCTTAACAGGTTAACAGTTTGTGCTGGTCATTCATGAAAAAAACTAATATTTTTTATTTTCTTTTTTATAAGAGTTGCATGTTAATTATACCTTTCTTAAAGTCATTAAGGACTAGAAAAATCCCATATCCAGATGGTTAGCTATGAGCCAGCACTTAGTTATGTCAGCTTTGATTTATATTATTATATTAACCTCACAGGTGATTTTTCTAATAATAATAAAAAAAAAAGGCCTGGCTGTGGAGTTCTAGGTAGCTCCTTGCTATTTGTCTTGGTGCTAGTTGGAGTGCTGTAAGCAAACTCTGACCTGCCAGTGAGTGGGCTCTAGTCTCACCTCCAAGAATTTGTCTCGGACTCTGTGGCCCACAGCCAATCAAAAGCTTCATCCCTCCAGAAGCTCTTCCACGGCCCTTGTGGAATGCAGCCCCATCACCAGTTAGTCTATTTTGCTTTCTTTGATCTTGAAGTTATTAACATTTTAACTAGTGATCTGGCCTACCATATGCTGTATGCCAGCATAGTTTAAGTAAAGTTATCAGGGTAAATTTGTGCATTTTTTTACTTTTTGCATTATATAGTATTTTGCAGTTCACAGAGAAGTCATGGCTATACCCAGACACATATGTCAGATTAACTACCAGTAAGATGGTCAGGAATATTTTGCATGAAGCTTATTAAAATATTTGCTCCTTCATTTTTTGAGGAAAAGAAATACAAGTGTTGAAACAGTACTGACTTGTAACTTTTACAGCATCTAGAACTTAGAAAATTAAGTAATAGCAGTGAAATCTCACTGTGAGGCAGATAGTTCTAATTTGGATTTGAGTGTCTAAGAAATCAAATTGATTATCACAAACAGTAAATGAAAGATCATATATTACATCTATTGATTGCATTCTGAGCTTTGGCTTCAAAAGAAAAGTAGGGTTTTTTTCTCATGCAGTATTGACACAAACACCTTTCCTCTTTTTCCAGTATTCACTAACTAGCCTTAGCCTGGCATGCCTTCAATCACAGTGCTCAAAAGGCAGAGGCAGGCAAATCTCTGTGAATTTAAAGCCAGCCTGATCTATGTAATTCCAGGCCAGGAAGGGATACATAGTGAAACTGCATCTTAAGAAAGCAAAAACAGTGTTTGGTTCATTAGGTAGTCTTGCTACATTTTTAAAACCAAAAGTACTTCCCAGTAAACAAATACCCTTTTCATAAAAAGAAGACGAAGACATGCCAAAACGTAAATCTAAGAGACCTCATTGTAGACATAAGTCAGAATCCAGAGTGCACGCACTGAGATGCCCAGGTTCCTGTGTCCTAGAACAAGAGTTGGACCAGAGACATCTGGGTAGTGGTGGAAATAAAAAAAATTTTTTTTGAAAAAAAAAAAAAGTATATATATATATTTTCCAGAATGTGAGTGGGCCCAAGGACTGGCAATGGTCTAAGGATGAAAAGCCTTTGGCCAAAAGAGTCTCTATCCTCTATAGCATATTTATATAGCCTCCATATTTTCTGGCAATTGGAGAAGGTAGGGATTTTTTTTAAGCATGCTGTTTTGTTATGCATAGACTATAGTTTGAGGGGTTTCCAGTCTTCCTTTGGGATTGTTTTTTGTTTGTTTGCCTCTAGAACTTCCTATTCGGCTACCTCACTACCCCATCCTCAGAGCTGTGGTCTCAAAAATATTCTGAGGGGCTAAAGGATAATCTATTTTGTATAATTTCATGCTGATGAGTGTACTCCTTGCCAAAGAGAGACCACAAAGCTCTCTTCCTACTGTATCTATTGGTTGGACAGGAGACTTCGGAGTTTTTATTGTAAGAGTTGACTTGAATCCCTATATCATAATGAGTTAAGTTTGAAACTGTCATGTCCTAGAAGACACAAATTTTTCAGGAGCAGAAAAAAACTGCAAGAATTTGGGCTAGAGAGATGGTTTAGCAGCACTAATTAGAGCACTAATTGTTCTTGCAGAGGACCTGGGTCTGATTCTCAGCACCCATATGGTAGCTCACATCCATCTGTAACTGCAGTTCCTAAAGATATAATGACCTCTTCTGTCGTCTGCAGGCACCACACACACATGGTACACACATATATCTGCAAGGAAAACATCTGCACACCTAAAATAATAAATCTATACGAAGTCATCAATGAAAAATAATATGATTGTGTCAATCAGTAACTCTAGAAAGAACCAGAGTCAGGAAAACCAAAACAATGCTTGTGTAAATTGTCTGGATATAGTCCTTCAGACTGTTAAAACACACACAAATAATAATAATCCCAACTGGTGTTTATACATTGAAATCATGGCAAAATAGGAAAGGACAGCTTTTTAGGAAAAAATCCAGTATCAAAATAGATTAAAGGGAAGATAGTATGGGGTTGTGACGATTGAGTGCCAACAGTGCCAAAAGACAAAGAATAATAAAACCAAAACATATGGTTATAACCACTGATAGATTTATAACAGAGTTTATCTTTGCCTTTAAGAAGTTAAAGCATCCTATTTGTTGTCTGAGGAGATCCTTTAAGCCCTTCAGCCTTTTAATAACTTATGGGTGTATTTGTCCTTGTCTTTAAGGTGTTCTTGGGGCTGTGGAGACTTGGGTCTTATGGACACTGGTGCCACTTCCTTAGCATGACCTCTACAGGCTGTATCCATCTCCAAACATCTAGTGCCCTTCTTTAAACAGCTTTAATACCCTGTCAGATACAGTATATTGTTTCTGCCTAGGCTCTCCAGAGAAATAAGATTTGAGGAATGCACTGAGTTGTACAAAGTAAGAGAGACTTTCTTTTTTTGATGAAACTTAATATGTTCTTTTTATTACATGCAGAGTAAGTATACCCAGTCTGATGTTACTGTTTGATGGTATTGTCACTCCTATAGTTTTCATTATGGAAAAGAAGTTCAACTTAAAGTTCTTTGACAAACATATCCATCATTCTAGATGTATCTCAGCCTTACTGGAAATCTTGCATCCATCACTTGTACACTAAGAGCACTCTTACAAAAGGAATCAGTCCAACAGAAGAGTTCTTACAACAGGCATCCAGAGAACGGGATCAACACAAAGCATTTCGATGCTGTTTTATTTTTGTTACCCTTGACTTTTAAAAAATGAAATAAAATTTTAATTTTTTCCAGAACTGGTTTTGGGAGAAAATTCTTATTAAGATCTACATATCCAGTATAAGATTTAATAGAGCTTTCATATCATGATGCTAATGAGTGCTATTTGTTTTATATATACAAGTAACATTTTAAGAGTCAGAAAACATTTGATAGGTTAAAAAATACCATTTTAATAAGTTTCAAGTAGTTAAAAGTACCTACATTTATTTTAAGGTAGTATGTATTTATCAGACCTTTTAATAAATCTCTCACACATTCATGTTATTTGCATGTTTTAAATTAGGCCTGGCAATGAGGCTGGAGTGATAGCTCAGCAATCAGGACTTGTTGCACTTGCAGAGGACCTGGGTTTATTCCAAGTACCCAGATGTGGCTCATGACCATTCATAACTTCAATTCCAGGGGATCCAATGCCCTTTTCGGATGTCTGAGGGTAACAGCATACATGTGGTGCACATATGTACATGCAGACAAAACACTTGTACACATAAAATATAGAAAGAAAATTAGGCATACTAATGTATAAATGAAATAGTCACAGGCTTATATCACTTAGTTTTTTTCTCAGAATGCAAAGTGACAAAAATAAGAAACTTGTTTCGTTTGAAAGTAAAGAAGGAAGAGGAGCAGTCAGGACAGAGAACAAAACCTGAGAATACTTAGATTTTTAAGAATTTATCTTTAGTTCTTACACAATCTTAAAACTTTTTAATTTCTTGCTCATATTTTAACATTTCTTTACATTAAACTCTTATTAATTGTAGATCAAATTTTCAGTTTTTTCTTTGGATGCTTTAAATTTTTGAGTAGGCCTGCTAGTGGTGGCACATGCCTTTAATGCTGGCTCTCAGGAGGCAGAGGCAGGAGAATCTCTGTAAGTTCCAGGCCAGCCTGGACTACAGAGTGAGAGTGAGGACAAAAATAAAATAAAATTTCAATTAAAGTAAGCTGTCTATTTGTAATCTTTAATTGTTGTCCAGGACTTCCAATTTAGTGCACAGGTGTGTGTGTGTGTGTGTGTGTGTGTGTGTGTGTGTGTGTGTGTGTGTGTGTGTGTGTGTGTGTTCAAATCTTCCCTATTTTGGGAAGCATAAAATCAAATTATCTTTAGTTATATTTATCTATTTTTAAAAATATTTACAACTCGAATTTACACAGCTACGAAACAAAGCCATCTAGGGTACCAAATGACAACTTTTCAAATACTCTTCTGTAAATTAGACACTAGAGTAGTCGCAAGGAGATAAGAGGATGAATGCTAGCAAATTAACAGCCAAACATTCTAAAAACAAACTAAATGTTCTGAAACCACATGCACTAAAAACAAACACAATGGATACCATACTGCAGACTGCTCTTCAGCTCAGAATATCCTAGTGGACTGTGGCCCAAACCAAGCAAGTCTTAAGTCTCTGAAAAAGCTTACTAACATCTACTTGAGGAGGTGACACTAAGTGGATGGCATAGTAGGCACATTCTGGTAGCTGACACCTATCCAGCCTACTCTTCTGATGAAAGGGAGTCATCTTTGGAGCACCATGTTTAGTGCTACCAACATCATGCATGTATGAAGCCCTAAGTTCAGTTCCCAGCAACTCACACAGTAACAACACACCACAAATCTGACCTCAGACATGGAGTGGCTGTGACCTAGGAACAGATTTAAATTGCCCCAAATACTATATTTTCACATGGCAACAGTTTCATAAAGTTTTTATAGTAACAGAACAAATAAAATCTTGTATTATGGTGCTAGAGACCTGTTATGGTGCTAGAGACCTGGTTTGGTAGTTAAGAGTACATGTTCTTGCAGAGGACCCAGGTTTACTCACACCAGGCAGCTCCAACTGACTGTAATTCCAGTTTCAGAGAAGCTATTATTCTCACTCCTGGCTGGTGGTTTGCTGAACGTGTTAGGGCGATCCATCTCCTTAAGCAATAGGAACTTGCACTACCTTGTAGAACCAGAATTGAAAAAACAACCAGCCAGATCATGTTATCTCTTCATGTTCATGTAAGTTTAAAGCTTACGCTAATATGGAAAAGATGCTTTGAGGACCGTCAGATCCCTCTATTCATTCCCCCAGCGTGACCATATTTAAATCTTCTCTTTTGGGCTTGTGAGATGACATAGGATGCTAAGGCTCATGTTGTAAAGCCCAATGACCAAAGATTGATCCTTAGGACCCATGAAGTGGAAAGAGAACCAAGTTCTCTATAAGTTCTCTGACCTCCACTTGTGCCATAGTATACATACACACACTAAATAAGTAAATTAAAAAAAAAAAAAAACAAAGTCCCTTACTGTTACTGTTTTAAACTGACATATTAGGAAAGGTGGCCAAGTTTAAACTTGAATATTAAGGTCTCATAGACATAAATCCCATCCTGATCAAACATGCCATAATAAATTTCAAAGTAACTTCATTGTTTGTTCCCACCCCAGGCACAGTGGCAACAGTTCATTCTGCTTCCCAAGAGTCTAATTACAAGAGCAGAGGATGAGGTTTGGGCATTTGAGAATGGCTATGGCATAGGAGAGGTGGCTTGGCCCAATGCTGGGTAATGTCACTGTGGAACCACCTCAAGGGGATCCCCAAGAGGGAAGTGTGGGTTGACAAAAGAGCAGACCTCCTCTGGCCCAGGATTTGGCAAGCTCAGCTGTGAGAATGGGAGAGCAGTTGATGATGGGTAGATAAATGTCTGCACTATCAGGGCCCATGGCAAAACACCTCCACTCCAACTACTTTCCCCATAGGCCTTTCCAGTTGTCTTGAAACTAGTTGTGGCTCATTTCCATGGAAATGTGCTTATTTCAGCTAGATGCTGCTGAGGGATAGTCTCCCATCTGCCCCAGAGCTCTGTTCACTTGGAACTCATCAGAATGTCAGCCTGGGAGGGATGTATACCACTAGGTCACGTCTATTCTGGGGACTGAGTGAATCTTAACCTGTTTTCATAATGGTTCTATGTAGTCAGTACTACGCCGGTTAGTTCACATAACCAGTCCCATAATGGCCTGTCCCACATAGCCATCCTCTACTGCAGGTAGCTCTCCAACATTCCCAGTCTTAAGTACAGGATTCCCATGGCTGCCTCTAGTGTGAGTTCCTTGGTCTGTGGCCCTAGTGTACTGTCTTAGTGTTCTATTGCTGTGAAGAGAAATTATAACATGGCAACTCTTTGAAAGTATTTATGATTGAGCATCCTTTGGGTATATGTCCAAGAGAGGTATAGCTGGATCTTGAGGTAAATCAATTTGTAATTTTCTGAGAAACTACCATCTTGATTTCCAAAGTGACTATGCAAATTTTCTCTTTCACCAGCAATAGAGGTTCCCCTTGTTCCACATCCTCTCCCGCATGGGCTCTCATTTGTGTTTTTAGTCTTAGCCATTCTGACAGGTGTAATATGGAATCTTAGAGTTATTTTGATTTGCATTTCTCTGATGGCTAAGAATAGTGAACATTTCTTTAGTTTCTCTGCAATTTGAGATTCTTCTTTTGAGAATTCTCTGTTTAGATGTGTACCCCATTTTTAATTGAATTATTTGATGTTTTTAATGTCTAGTTTTTTGAGTTCTTTATATATTTTAGAAGTCGGCCCTCTGTCAGATGTGGGGTCAATAAAGATCTTTTCCTGTTCTGTAGGCTGCCATTTTGTCTATTGACAGTATCCTTTGCCTTACAGAGGCTTTTCGGTTTCTTGATGTTGCATTGATCTTAGTGTCTGTGCTACTGATGCTCTCTTCAAAAAGTTGTCTCTTATGCCAGTATGTTCAAAGCTATTTCCTACTTTCTTTTCTATCAGGTTTAGAGTAACTTTTTATGTTGAGATCTCTTACCCACTTGGACTTGAGTTTTGTGAAAGGTCATGTTTATGGATCTATTTGTATTTTTCTAAATGCCAATATCCAGTTATGACAGCCCCATTGTTAAAGATGCTTTCTTTTTACCATTGTATAATTTTGTCTTCTTTGTCAAAAATCAGGTTCTATAGGTGTGTGGCTTTATGCCTGGGTCTTCAGTCTGATTCCATTGATCTACCTGTCTGTTTTTATGTCAATGCCATGGTGTTTTTATTATTATAGTTCTATAGTACAACTTGAAATCAGAGATGGTGATACCTCCTGAAGTTCTATTATTGAGCTATCCTGAGTTTTTTGTTTTTCCATATGAAGTTGAGTATTGTTCTTTCAAATTTTGTAAAGAATTATGTTGGGATTTTAATAGGAATTGCATTAAATCTGTAGATTGCATTTGGTAAAATTGCCATTTTTACTCTATTAATCCTGGAAGATCTTTTGCTGTGGGTTGAAAGAAAATGGCCCCCAAAGGAAGTGGCACTATTAGGAAGTATGGCCCTTGTTGTAGGTGTGGTCTCATTGAAGGAAGTGTGCCACTGTGGAGATTGGTTTTGAGGTCTTATATGTGCTCAAGAGACACCACCAAGTGTCTTAGAGCATCTTCTGTTGTCTGTGAGTCAAGACGTGGGACACTCAGCTACTTCTCCAGCACCGTGTCTGCCTGGATGCCATCATGTCACACACCATGATGATAATGGACTAAACCTTTAAAAATGTAAGCCACCCCAATTAAATGTTTTTCCCTTATAAGGGTTGCTGTGGTCGTGGTGTCTCTTTACAGCAATAGAAACCCTAACTAAGAAGTCAGTATGAGGAACTGTTGTATTGTGATGGGCCTGGCCATGCTTTTGCTTGGAGGATTTTGGACTTTGGTATTTTGGGTTAGGAAAGCAGTGGGATGCTTTAAGCACAGTTTAATGGACCATACTAGTAGGAATATGGAAGACAGTAATGCTGAGTGTGATTTGATGAACTATGAGTTACGATTCAAGAGGTTTCAGAAGAGAAGACTATTAATATGTGGCCTAGAGATCATTCTTGTGATATTTTGGTAAAGAAGCCCCTATCAGAAGTCTGCCTGAGGCTAAAGTGAAGAGATTTGGATTAAATCCATTGACAAAGGAAATCTTAAAACGTCGTACTATATACTCAGCTGTGTTTACTAGTATTAACTCTAATGAAGCTATATAATAAAAAGGAACAAGCTGAGCAAGAAAAAATATTTGAGGAGAAAAGGAGCACCAGAAAGTGGCATAGAGCTAAGTCTTGTGTTCAAGGAGATAAACAGATTAAGAAACGGAATAAAGAGAATATTGACCTCAGGGCATGAGATCCCATCCAGCTAAATTTCCAACTTGTGAAAAAGAATGAAAAAAAAGCTTAGAGATCCACAGCTAAGCACTGGGCCAAGCTCCTGGGGCCCAGTCAAAGAGAGGGAGGAGGGCTTATACAAGCAATGGGGGTCAAGATCATGATGGGAAACCCACAGAGACAGCTGACCCAAGCTAGAGGGAGCTCATGGACTCTGAATTGACAGCTGGGGGAACCTGCATAGAACCTAACTAGGCCTTCTTAATGTGGATGACAGTTGTGTGGCTTGGTCTGTTCGTGGGCCCCTTGGCAGTGGGACCAGGATATATCCCTGGGCATGAACTGACTTTTTGGAGCCCATTCCATGATGGAGTACCTTTCTCAACCATGATGCAGGGAGGAGGGCGGGGGGGGGGGGGGGGGGTTGGTCTTGCCTCAACTTGATATGCCAGACTTTGTTGATTTCCCCATGGTAGGCCTTAGCCTCTCTAAAGAGTGAAAGAGGAATGGGGTGGGGGGAAGTGAGGGGCAGTTGGAGGAAGGGGAGGGGGAACTGTGGTTGGTATATAAAATGAAAAAAAAATAAAAAAGAAAAAGCTTAGATCTGGGTGCAGTGGTACATGCCTTTGATGTCATCACTTGAGAGGCAGAGGCTGATAGATCTCTGAGTTTGAGGTCAGCCTGGGCTACAGATCAAGCTCCAGAACAGCCGGGCTAAGGCAGTGAAGGAAATCATCAAAGACAGAAAGTTGATGAAAATGTAATTGAACAAGGGGGTTATGTTCCAGCCCCAGTAGGCAGCAGAACTTGACAGCTTTGGCCACATGGTTCTAGGGTTAAAGATAGAAGAAAGGGGATATGGAATTTGCCTCCACAGCTAAGGAAAGCTGCTGAGGCCAGAATGTGTCAGGGATGCCTCTGAATGGAGGCCTAGAGTGGCCATGACATGAACATGTGAAGTTGAAGCCTAGATTATTTTGGAGACTCCAAGATGTTGGAGATGCCAGAGCTGTGGGATACCTGATATAAGGAAGGCTGTTAACAGAGAATGGAAACATCTCAAGAGAAAGAAATGTGTTGCAATCAACAAAGCAGAAAGGAGTTGGAGATCTAAAGAGTGTTTTGACATCAGGCCTGGAAATACAGTTTGGAGTTTGCCCAATTGGCTTTTGGTCTTGCTTTGGTCCAGTATGTCCTCACTATGCTTCCTTCCCTATGTTTTAGAAAGGTAATGTATATCCTGTGCCATTATATGTTGGAAGTTTGTGGTCTGCTTTTTTATTTGTAAGGGATTACAGTTAAGAGATTGCATGAGTCTTAGAAGAGACTTTGAACTTTAGACTTTGAAATAAGACTATTATAGACTATGGGGACTTTTGAAGTTGGACTGAATGCATTTTTTGCATTATGATATGGCTATATGCCTTTGGAGGCCAGGGAGTAGAAGGTGGTAATTTGAAAGAAAATGACCCCAAAAAGGAAATGCAGTCTTGTTGGAGTAATGTGGTCTTGTTGGAGAAATGTGTCACTGTGGAGGAAGGCTTTGAGGTTTCATATACGCTCAACATACCATCTAGTGTCTTAGACCATTTCCTGTTGCCTGAAAGCCAAAATGTAGGACTGCACACCATTTCTGCCTGCACACCACCATGTCGAGCAATGATGATAATGGACTAAACCTGAAAATGTAAGTCACACCAATTAAATGTTTTTCCTTTATAAGGGTTTTCTTCTGTGGTCATGGTGTCTCTTCATAGCAACAGAAACCATAACTAAGTCATCTTTCCATTTTCTGAAATTTCCAATTTCTTTTCTTAAAGACTTGTCATACAGGTCTTTCACTTGCTTGATTAGAATTACCCCAAGATATTTTATATTTTTTCTGGCTATTATTGTAAAGTACAGATTTTCTGATTTCTTTCTTAGCAGCTTGTTTATTATTTGCATATTAAGGGGCTACTGATTTTTACCACAAGGACATTTACTCAGCCATGTTCATAGCAGCTTTATTCATAATAGCCAGAACCTGGAAACAACCTAGAAGTCCCTCAACTGAAGAATAGATAAAGAAAGTGCAGTACATTTACACAATAGAATTTCACTCAGCTGTTAAAAAACAATGACATCATGAAAATTGAAAGTAAATGGATGGTACTAGAAAAAAAATCATCCTGAGTGAGGTAACTTAGATCCAGAAAGACAAAAATGGTATATACCCACTTGTAAGTGGCCATTAGATGTAAAATAAAGAATAAATATGCTATAATCCATAGGCACAGAGTCTAGTTAATGAGGGCTCAAGGAGGAATGCTTGGATCTCCCTGGAAAGGGGAAATTAAAGAGCTCTCATGGGTAGACTGGAGGCAGATGAAGATGGAAACATGAGGGATAAGTTTGGACATTGGATGGAGGGAGAGAGCACTGAAAGAGATGTCTGGAAGTAGGAGAGGGGAGCATTTCCAGGTCAGGTAGAAGTCCGATGAATGGGAAAATCCAGAAATCTACAAGAATGACCCCAACTAAGACTCCTAGCAATAGTAGAAACACAGTTTGGCTGCACCTCTTGTAACAGGCCAGACTTTCAGTGGAAGGATTGGGACACCAACTCAGTCCCATAATCTTCAACCCATAGTCTGAACTGTCTCTGGGATGTGCTGGGGTAGGGGTGGCACAAAGATTGTGGGAGTGGCCAACCAATTAATGATCTAGCCTGAGACCCATGCCATGAAAGTGAGCCCACCCCTGACACTGCCTGGACGCCAAGACCTAAAGGCTGAATAGTCCAGAGATAGGGTAAAACCAAACATGATTGGAGAGAAAAAAATGTCAATGTAATGATGCCTAACAATATTCTGCTATACTCATAGATTGGTGATTACCCCAGTTGTCATCAGAAAACCTTTATCCATCAACTGATGGAAACAGATACAGAGATCTACAGCCAAATTTTAGACTGAACTCTGGGAACCTGCTGAAGAGAAGGAGGAAGGATTACATGAGCCAAAGGGATTAAGGACATCACAAGAAAGCCCACAGAGTCAACTAACCTGGGCTCATAGGAGCTCAGAGTGAACTGACAGCTAGGGAGCCTGTATGGGACTGACCTATACCCTCTGCATATATATGACAGTTTTGTAGCTTGGTCCTTTTGTGTGGCTCCTAACAGTAGGAACAGGTGCTATCCCTAACACTGTGTCTGGCTTTTGGGAACCTATTCCTCATACTGAGTTGCTTTGACCAGCCTTAATACAAGGAAAGGTGTTTAGTCCAATTGCAAATTGATATGCCATGTTTCGTTGTTATCCTTGGGAGTCCTGCCCTTTTCTGAACAGAAAAGGATGAAGGATGGATGGGGGTGCAGAAGGGAGGTTGGGAGAGGGAATGTGAGGAAAGAAGGCAGCAGAAATTGTGGTTAGGATATAAAATAAATACATTTAATTAATTTTTAATTGAGTAATCAGAGCTTGCTTACAGTTTTAGAGGTTTAGCCTATTATTATAATGGTTGGGAGCATGGCAGCAGGCAGGCAGACATGGTAGTTGAGAGTTCTACACCCAGTTCCAAAGGCAGCAAGAAGAGAGAGCCATTGGGCCTGGCTTGGACTTTTGAAACCTCAAATCCCACTCCCAATGGCATACTTCCTCCAAAGCTACACTTTCTGATCCTTTCAATTAGTGCCGCCCCCTGATGACTTAGCGTTCACATATATGAGCCTATGGGGGCCATTTTCACTCAAACCACCACAGCCACCTACAGGAAAGAAAGGAAAAAAGATAGACAGGAGCTTGTGCCTTCTGGTTGGGAGCTTCCCCATCATTTCCAACTGATTGAGGGAAAGTGAATGCAGGAGGAGAAGGAAGACAGAAATAGATTCCGTGACAAATCTAGGTAAGGAAAAAAGAAGTTGGGAAGCATTGTGTGCTTCTTTAACTTAAAGTTTGGTTTGTGTAGGGTTTTGTGTGAGAGTATGTCATGTGTATAGGGGTCCCCACAAAGGCCAGAAGACGGTAGTAGATCTCCTGGACCTAGAATTACAGGTTGTTGGGAATGGCCCAAAGTTTGAGCTGGGAACTTCTGGGTCCTCTGGAAGAGCAGATACTCTTCACTGATGAACCATCTCTCCAGCCCGAGTTAAAGGAGAATGTGTGTGGTGTGTGTGTGTGTGTGTGTGTGTGTGTGTGTGTGTGTGTGTGTGTGTGTGTGTGTCCTGAACAAAGAATTGCACCAGGGACACATGGTTAGTCACATAAATAAAAACCTTTTATTAAAAGAAATATACTTCCCAGAATAAGAGTAGACCCCTTCCTGAGAATTGGGGAAAGTCCAAGGTCCAGTCCTTTGTGGGACATTTACAAAGCTTCTACCTTTTCTGGCAATAGGTCACAGGGCTTTGTGTGTGTGTGTGTGTGTGTGTGTGTGTGTGTGTGTGTGTGTGTGTGTGTGTGTGTGTGTACTATTTTGTTATGTGTAGCCATAGTTGAAAGGGATTTCTATCTTCCTCTGTCACTAGTTTTATTAATATATCTATACATTCTTCTCCTTCCTCTCTTAGGATTGAATAAAGCTAAAGAGTTCCAAAGCAGTTTTTGAAACTTTATTTTGCTTTAAAATTCTGATTTCTGACTATATTTACTTGCACCTCATATCAGGGACCACATCTAAAACATGCATTTATTTCATATCACTTCATTTTTGTACTATTCAGCCAATTATTACTCTGTATAAAATGTGTTTAATAAAAACAGAGGCACATCCTCTGTGACAAGCGAGGTATGAGTTTTTGGTCTGGCCTAGTTTATGGTTTGGACTTGTCTGTCGTTTTTAGTCTCTTAAAAATGACTTAGATGTTTATATTAATTTTATGTTGTTTGGCTTATGGCTCATGCATACTGTTAGATCTTGTACTTTAATTTATTTTTATTGATTTGTCTTGTTATGTGGCTTGTGGCCTATTTATATATGTATATTTTTTGTTTTTTGGGTGGCTGGATCTTGTTTTTGTGTGACTCTGCCCTCCTTCCCCTTTATCTATGCTCAGATTTCCTGCCCACTTCTAAGATGCTTTGCCACAGGTCAAAACAGTTCTTTTATTTACTAATTATATTCACAATGTACAGGAAGACATCCCACACCAGGCAAGATTATTAAATTTATTTATTTTTGGTTATTAAATGTATAAGACTCAGATTCTGTAGCATCAAAGTCAGAATAAGAAAAGATTAGCATGCCCTAAGACTGTGGGCTTTTACAGCAGGGTTCTGAATCTTAATTTCAGTATCACCAGTGGTTACTGGAATAAATTGACAAGCATCTCATAGGAGAGGTAATGAGTTTTGGCTCATTAACAATTTGCTCTTAACTATTTCTATTAATCTATGCCTTGCCATGTTGCTAGTGGCTTACCCGTACTTTGACATCTTGCTTCTTGGGCCTCTGGATTATGTCTCCCAGACTCCACTCTTCTCCGGTCTCGTTGCTTTTATTTCCCACCTGCTTCTAAGCTGCCTTGCCATAGGCCAAAGCAGTTTTTAATTAATATAACCCAGCCTCTGAGTAATTATTTTAGAAGTGGCTGTGGACTGTGGGTGGGAGAGGTTCCTCTGGACCACAGGCCTGGGAGGGTCAGAAAACTTCTGACTACAGGTTTCTGTTCCCCTCGTGTGGAGATCACTGTTGATATACAAGCTATGGCTAATTTACCTTTATTCCAGGGCCTTTGTTTGTTTTTCCTTTGTGGATTATGCATGGGCATTACAGAGTTTGAATATTATTACCCTCCTTCCCCTTCCTTTGACTTCCTCTTAGCTAGAGTGGTAAGCAAAGGGTGATCTGTGTCTCACCAAGGTAAACACAAATACTTTATGAAGATGTGAAAGAGGTATTGTTATGGCTTATGCAGTGGAGCCAAGAAATGCTGTAGAAATCACTCCACACAAAAGATCTATTGAGAGTGTGGGAGTGAAAAGAAAGGCATCTTAGAGTGTGGACAAGAGAGAGACAGACATACAGACAAAGCCAAAGAGGAGTTTATCCTTTAAGCTTTTTAAAGGGTAGGCAAGGTTGCATTTGCTGTCACTGAGTCACTGAAGGAAGGCCTGGTTTCTAACATTTCTCCTTTTTGTTTCTTATTAAGGTGAGGAAATAGGAAGGGATGATGGTGAGCAGGAATGGGGCTCCATGCTCTTTAGACTGTTTCCTATTGTCTGGAGGCCATCTTTGGGAACCCAAGAAAACTGGAATGCTGGCCAAGTCCTCAAAGAGCAGGCTGCAAGACCATGTAGGTCCAGGCTCTGCAAGACCATCTAGGTTTAGAGACATACAAGCAGCATCTATAAGGCTGGACCTCCGGGCTAGCCACTTTGAAGCTGTTCAGGATGCAGATTCTGAAGGGATTCCTGGAGCTGGCAGGTTGCTAGGACAGATATATATTAGGGACAGAGGGTAAAGTTTAAAGGAAATCTTTTATCCATGATGTACATTTGAGTCTTTTAGGCCCATGGTCCTGGTAGTTCAGGGAGGAGAATCCTAAAACTAGGGAAAGAGGGAGGAGATCCCACCCTCAGAAATAAGCAGAACAGGCAGGAGGGGAAACAGGCTGTTGATTGAAAGTCCTTATCTGGAGTCCATTTGACCCAGGTGAAAGAGATTCAAGTCAATTCCCTTAAACTTAAAAGAAGTTTTTAAGTTTACAAAAAGAAATAAGTTTTAGATATTTTAGCATTATCATTGTTTGTAATCTGTACTGAAATCCACATTGTAGAAAAGGCTGTAGGCTCATGACAGTCAATTGAGGTTAAAGAATACTTTTTTCTCTATCCAGAAAATTGGGTATATAGATTAGTCCAAAGCACAATAGGAAGCACTATTAAGTCTATACTTAGAAAACAATCAAAGAAAATGTAAAATCTAGAGCTTGTAACCATGATGATAGTAGTCACTGCTCACCAGAGCTAGGTTAACAGCTGATCACAACTCCACTGGTTAATGTTGAAAGTCTAAACTTTTGAGGTCTTACCATAACAATAGCATACAGAGGGAAATTAATCTGAAACATTTTTTTCATATATCTTACATCACTTTCTTATCACAGCGTAAGCTTTCATGTCCTCGGAACTTTATAACTTGCTTTTACACACTTAAGACACTTTCTTAGACCTTAAAACATTTTTTTAGATCCTCACAACTTGAGCTTTTATATTTTCAGAACTTGCACAAACTTTACACCTTTGTTCATCCAATCATTCGCCACAAGACATGGGGGTTGATTACTGAGAGCAATGATGGGAAGTGATTTAGAATGAAACCTGTTTTGTGAGTTTATCTCTATTTTGGAGTGTGGGATCAAGGTAAACTGTGTCCAGACCTAGGTAGGTCTAGGAAAGTGAAGCCTGTAGCCTGATGTTTAACA
Source organism: Phyllotis vaccarum (assembly GCA_033318265.1). Taxonomy (NCBI): domain Eukaryota; kingdom Metazoa; phylum Chordata; class Mammalia; order Rodentia; family Cricetidae; genus Phyllotis; species Phyllotis vaccarum. The sequence goes on from JARWLC010000019.1 coordinate 20,610,712, forward strand.
TGTGAAGAGAACTGAGAAGGCATCTGAAGCCTTGGCTTGTGGGGATATAATAAAAGATTCAAAAGATTCGGAGATATCAGAAGGATCTACCCACAGTCAGTCTAGGAGGATCAGAGAGTGGTAACTCACACCTTTAATCCCAGCACAGGGAGTATCCCCAGAGTGGTGACCTACGCCCTTACTCCAATCTGAGTTCAGGTCATTTTAGTTTACAGAAGGAGTTCTAGGCTCCCAGGCAAGCAGTGGTGGGGCCACGCCTTAACTGAGCAAAGAGAGTATTTAAGGCTGTCATAGAAAGGCAGAAGGGCAGAGGAAGAAGCCAGGAAGAGCCAGGCTGAGGAAGCTGGAGGACAGCTGGGTGAGATCTGACTGTGGTGTTTACTCTCTCCAATATCTCCGACTTTCCCAGAGATCTGGCCCCGAGTTTCCTTTATTCATGCAACATTGGCTGCTGCTGTTAAACTTATGAAATTATCACTAGCCTAATCATCACCACCATCAGCGATCTGAGAAGGATAAATTTCACCTAAGTAAGCAGGAAGTATAGAGTCCATACAGAGACTGGCAAGTTTACTGATTCCTTTTTAGCACACCATTATGAAATACTGCAGTTTTTGGTGTGGTTTATCCAAATGACTAAAGCTTAATGTGAGCAAAGACAAGCAAGCAAGACAGATACTACTGTGGACCTGTATAAACATTAGTAATTTAGAAATCTTGATTATCAAATACCTTATTTGATAATTTGATAAAAGGGCAAAGTAGGCTCCAGGAGCCAAAGAGAGGAGGCTTACCAAATAGGTGAGGAGAGACAAATAGAGAATGTAAAGGAACTAGGCTCTAGAATTCGGTGCCAAATATGCTGGGTAGCAGAAACCAAGCCCCTTAGGAAGGGAGTTCATTTACGCCCCTCCTGGGCTTCAAGCAGCAGATGAATAAAAAACAAAGGAAGGAAAAAAGGGAGGAAGGAAGAATGAATGAAAGAAGGAAGGGAGGGGGGAAGGGAGAAATTAAATGGAAAAAGAAATGGTTGTCCCAAGGTATTGTGGAGGAAAACATTTATGGTAGATCAAAGAGAGAGTCAGAGTGTATGACCAGGCCGAGCTAGGTCGTGTGGGAAGAGGGGAGGAGGGAAAGGAAAGAGAAGGGAGCCGGGTGCAACAGCCACGAGGGTAAAGGTCCTAAATATCTGGATTATATAGGGAAGAGCCTCTGGGGGGTGGGCTGGAGAGTTCAGGGAGGGGGTAGGGTATGCCAGCCAGGAGGACCCTGTAATAGGCAGAGGCTGAGGGATGCCAGGAGAACCTGGTGGCCGGGTCCACTTTGAAATGTGAAATAGACACCACAGGTTTGAAACCTATCACTACTCTTGAAGTTCAAATTCAAGGTGCAGCTCTGGCTGTACCTCATAAGCATTTGCTTTAAAATCTTGAAGAAAAGGTGGAAACTGTGAGAGACACTGCACCAAGGTGTGCTCCCTAAAGAAGCACAGTATTAGCTGCCCAGCCATTTAGAGTAAATGGTAAAATGGTAAAGGACCATGCCACATACACCCCACATACACCCCAGTGCTGTGTGCCGAAGCTTTGGTCTCTCGCTTTTCTTTGACTTACCCCCTTTGGAACTATAATCCCAATTTCATTCTTTCTTCTATAAGTTCTACAGCCTTGATCTTGGTGTTTTACCATAGCAATAGGGAAGTAACTAATACAGAGTAGTTATGTATTTGTGTGTAGAGTTGACAATGGTTCTTTTGTACTGGTTGGTTTTTGTCAACTTGACACAAACCTAGACATATCTGGGAAGAACAATTCTTTTTCTTTTTCTGTTTTGTTTTTTCAAGACAGGGTTTCTCTGTGTAGCCCTTACAGTCCTGGAACTTGCTCTGTAGACCAGGCTGGTTTTAAGCTCAAAGATCTGCATGCCTCTGCCTCCCAAATGTGGGATTAAATCATGCACCACCATCACCTAGCTGGAAGAGGAAATCTTAATAGAGAAGATCCCGCCATCAGATTGGCCTGTAGTGTCTGTGGAGTATTGTCTTTATTACTGTGGGTAGAATCACCCCTGGGCAGATGACCCTGAGTTGTATAAGAAAGCAAGCCAGGGAGCAGCTCTCCCCTATGCCCTCTGCTTCAGCTTCTACCTCCAGGTTGCTATCTTAAGTCCCTGCCCTGACTTCCCTCATCAATAGAATGACCTGAAAGTTGTAAACTGAAATACCCTTCACTTTCCAAGCTGCTTTTGATCACGATGCTTTAACACAGCAATAATTCTCTGAGACAGAGTCTCTTTCTAAGTATCCCTATCGTGGCCTCAAATTCTACATTAACCCATGTCCCTCCCAAGTGCAGGTTTCACAGGCACGGCCCACAACACCCAGCAGGCTTCCTTGAAATTACATTTAGAACACGATAGTGGGAAATCTAACAGGTCTGAAGTTCAGATGAAATTTGGTCTAAAGTCATAAGCTTGAAGAACACAGATAATAATTGAAACAAGGAAGCTCATAGAAGGGATCACAGGCTGAGTCCTGGAAACTCAGTTGCCCCAGGATTTGGTGGAGGAATGGTGGAGAATAAGGGACCCTTGTTGAAAAGGGTCAATGAATGATACATAGTGAACTGTGCCTTGGGCAACTGTGAGAGGTTCCAGGAAAAAAAGACAGAGGGCCTTTTACCTCAAATGCATATTGTCCCTGAACTGTTATTAAATGTGATTTTATGCCTCCTGTGACAATTATTTGCATTCAATTTTAAGATATGTGCATTCGTGTTGGATGATAAAGTGCCGCTATAGAGCCTAGTCTGGTGAAAGGGTGCTGTCCTCACTGTGCCCTGATCTGGATATGAATTTCTGCCTTGCTTTTGTGCTTTCCCAGAGATAATATATAGTACATGTCAAATAACTGTGTTTAAATTGGTCTGGAACAGGGCTGCTCTGTTAATATTTAGTGTTTATTGACATGATCTTCTGAACTCGGACAGCCTTCCTTGGATCATGACTTCCTTGTTACTTCATGTATAAAAGTAACACAGCTAAGGTTGTCTACAGGATTAGACTGTAGTTTTCTCCATTCTTTCGGGTCCTCAGATCCCAGACTCTCATTCAGGGCTGCATAGGTCAGTGAAAGTTGACAGACCCTCAACCCAAAGAGATACCACCTACTTAGAGGAAAGCCTGGGGAGGCACAGTGGCTGAGCAGGGTATGGCTGTCAGCTACATGGTTGGCATGAGATGGGGCTCACACAGCTAGAGCCCACAGACATTAATACTGTCAGGTCATCCTCTGCTAGAGACACCATTTCCTTGCTGTGTATGTGAAAACCTGGGCTAGGATTCAGGTCCTTCACCAAAGAGCTGTATAATTGTGGCCAAGTCACTTAACTAATATTTAGACTTTATATCTGTGAAATGTAGGATTGGCACTCTGTAGCATAGATCCAACAGTAGCTTCCTTGTATTCCTGTAATGAGATTACCTGGTCTGGGACTATTGATGAGCAGCACCTCATAACTTCTGGACATACACAAAGAGTTAGCCCTGTCCCAGATTCTTCTCACTGATCCATGCAGCCTAGAGCAAACATCAGAGGCTGGCTTGTGCCCACAGCACCTGTTTGTATTTGAAGAGGTAAGAAGTAAGGCTCTTATTACACTCCTGTCTTTCTCACTAAGGTGTGGCAGAATAGAGAGTGGGCCAAGACTTTTTACACCCCCTGCTGTAAGGAATTGGACTTCCTTTCATCTCCCCTCTGAACAGAGCATATGTTTTCAAAGCCACTTTACCCCACACCTTTGCCTACGTCTGTTCCAGCCACTCCGGAAACTTCTTGCAGAGGTTGTAACTGTTTGTCTTAAAGTCTTCACTTTATTCTAATAAACTTACCTCCAGGAATCCACCTCAACTAACTGTCAAATTTCACAGATGATGTTTATGTTTAGAGTTTTTAGGGGGCTTAAGGAAAATGGGTTTAAATCCAGCCAGCCACCCAATGGTGGCCTCAAAAATAGTAAGCCTCAGCCCTGGAGAGGAATGTGGCCAATCCCTTCCTGGAACTGTTCTTGCTAAGATCTAACTTGTGCTCCAGACCCTCCAGAACTCTGCCCTTCCATGAAGTTTCCAGTAAGTCCTCAGACTTCCCTGTTCTCTAGACACAGTCTGTTAGAGACCTGCCTCCCTCCACTCCCCCTGCTCCCCCTCATTCATCTCATGCAGACCCTCAGGTAAGTCACCAAGCCATGAAGACATCCACCCCTTTACTCTGAGAGCCTACCTCCCTTCCCCCAGCCTTGAATTGTCTCCTCTCTTAATCTGGCCTCCTGTGTAGGTTGATAGCAAGCTCACGAGCATAGATAGATAAGGACTTGTGAAATTTTTCAAAGAATCAAGTAGAAGTCTGGCTGTGATATTCAAGGCCCTTCTCCCAAGCCCTCTCAACTTCAGGCCTAATGCTCCTTCATCCATGATATCACTTGTGTGCCTCACAGGTGTGTCCCTGCCCAGTGTCAACTTCTCCTCCTCCTCTTCATCCTCCTCCGGCTCCCCTTTTCTGCTCTGGGACTCCTTTACCACCCTCCATCTCAATGTGATGGGTTAAATATCACCATAAATTTCTGAAACTCCCTGCCCTTCTCATCTGGCATGCTCTTATGACACTCTGATCAACAGGCTATACCACCCTCCATCTCAATGTGATGGGTTAAATATCACCATAAATTTCTGAAACTCCCTGCCCTTCTCATCTGGCATGCTCTTATGACACTCTGATCAACAGGCTATTTGGAATGACTTTATGTAAGTCCCAGAGTCCCAAGGCCACTGTGCCATACAATTCATCAGCCCCAGCCCCAGACCCAGCAGAGCCAGCCCTTAGCTTACCACTTACTGAATACAGCTGGCCACAAAAAGTGGCTGCTGGGTCCAGCGTAAGAAACTTGAGTCCAGCCACAGAATATTGAGAAAAACTGACTTGGCTGTATTAAGCTCTCCACCTGACAGAAAGCAGCTTGAATGCTAAGCTTTCTAGGCTCTTTCCAATGCCCTTTCCCAGGCTTCTACCATGCTACTCATATCTCATAATTTCATTTTCATTTTTGCTGATAGTTTTTTGTCTCCTATGGCATTCTGAGTTCCTTGAAGGCTGGGGTTATATCTAATTCATCTCTGTCCTGAAGACTCCCAGAAGCAGTGAGATAGATCCTTGACCACTTGCCAAATTCAGAGTATTTGGAGCTGGATGAAACTTCAAAAGATTAAGTTTAAACTAGGAGGAGGGGAAGGTGTCAGCTCAGTGGTGTACCACAGTTTGGTATGCACAGGCCCTAGGTTCCAGCACCTGTACTCTCTAAGTCAGTATACACTGATGTCATTTGTGTGCTTTATATATATGAACAGTTTCCGTGTGTGCGTGTGTGTGTGTGTGTGTGTGTGTGTGTGTGTGCGTGTGCGTGTGCGTGTGCGTGTGTGTGTGTGTGTGTGTGTGTGCGCGCACATGTGTGTGTGTGTGTGTGCGTGTGTGTGCGTGTGTGCGTGTGCAGACCAGAAGACAGCATCAGGTATCCTCCTCCATCCTTTTTCTCCTTAATTTTCAAGACCGGGTCCCCCCCCCCCCCCCCCCCCCCCGTTAACCTTAGTCTGGCCAGCAACCCCCCAATTACTCTAGTGTCTGTCTCCCCAGACCTGGGATTACAGGTATGCAGCACCACGGCTGGCTTCCTCCAAGGGTTCTAAAGATCAGAACTCAGGCCCTCATGCTTACACAGCAAGTACTTTTCCTACTGAGCCATCTCCCAAGCCCCAAGCAACTTATCCAATAAAGACTTTAAAGAATATTCTATTAATAGCAGGTCCCATATCCAAGTGGTTCTAATTTGGCAGAAAACCCTGATTGTGACAGTCAGCGTTAAGATGGTGGTCCATTCTATCTGTAATCCCTCAAAGAAGAATCTCCCAGAGGAGGCAACGTCCAAGCTCAATCTGAAAGAGCAATCAGAGAGTTGTGGAGACTAAAGAAACTTGTGGCTGCCTTCACCCCACCCCTGAGGAGGAGGAGTGGTGGCCTGGATTGCTTAAATGCAAGAATACTAAACTGTGCCCCTATCACGAGGTGGGGGTGGAACCCAGTGTAGAGCAAAGGTTGTCCAGTCTGGGATGGCATAGAACTGGTCCTTTCTCAAACACACAAGGTAAGATGGGCAAGGTGGGCCTTCTTGTTGAGAATGAATGTATTTATTTATCTGTGTGTGAAGCAGGAGAGAGAGGGGGAGGGAGAGAGGGAGAGAGAGAGAGAGAGCTCACATTGGAGGTCAGATGAGAACTTGCGGGAGTTAGTTCTTTCCTTCTACCATGTGTGTCCTGGGGATCAAACTTTGGCTGCCATGCTTAGCAGCAGGGCTAGCTGCTGAACTATCTTGCCAAAACCCCAGGGTTGTTCTTTTGGGAATTAATTGTACCCTCCGCTCACCTGACTCCCTTCTTAGATTTAAAAAAAAAAAAAAAAACAAAAAAAAAAACTGTATAGTCCATGCAGCCCCAAGTGGTTCGGTCTGCGTGGGGTGTTGAAGAGAGACCAGACACCAAAAGATAGCAAAAGTTACTTTTCTTGTCATGTCTTATGTTCAAATAGTCCCCCAGGAACACCTCCAGGGTGCTGATGGGGGGCTGGATGGTGACCCTGACATCTGGACAGGAAATAGCCAAAGCAGTTCTTGGGATGGAAGAGGGTGAATTCCAAGCAGAGTGGGCCATATCCAAGTGTAGAGAATAAGCCGTGAGCTGCAATCAGAGGAGCCACAAAGAGCCGGGAAAGAGAATCATTCCTGCTGGCTAGCCTGGCTCCATGGGGGCGCACCTATTAGTGCTAAGGTTACTGTGGGCCTTAACCTGTGGCAGACAGGATCTAAGTACTTAGTCGCATCAACTCCAGCATGGGCTGCTGAGACCACTTGCCAAATCCCACAGATAAGGCTCCAGAGACAGACTGTCCTCTTTCATACAAGCTCAGTAGCACAGCACCAAGGAGGAGACAGATCTGTTGACCTCAACTTACCAGGAAATGACCTGGAGAGGCTGGTACTGGCGCTGAGTCCAAGCTGCAGCAGCAGGGCCAGTGGAGACCAGTAGGGCATTAGGTGTAGGGGATCCCGGCACTTGGAGGAGACAGGTGAGAAAAGGGGTCCAGCAAAAAGGACTCAAGAGAGGACGATTGGTGTGGAGACAGAGGTAGGTACATCCTAGCAGAGGGTGCCAGCTCCGCCCTCAGAAAAGGGCCTGCCCTTCCCCACACTGTTTCCCGTCACACTGAACACTGGCGAGGCTCCAGGTTCTTCATACTTAGCAGAGAAAATGTGCTCTTTTGTGAAACCAGATTTACTGATGCTTTAAGACTGAGAAAATTTTTCTTTCTAGAAATGACTCAATACAAAGTGCTAAAAAAAATTTTAAACAACAAACAACAAACAAAAACCAAGTCTTGCTATTGCTATGTATAGTCCGACTGTCACAGCTTCCTGAATGCTGGGTTACAGGTATGACCACTCACCAAACCTTGTTTAGAAAAATGCTTCTAAATTATATTTTAAGATCAGTATGGTAGTAAGTGCCGGGAGATGAAGGCAGAGAGATCAGAAGTTCAAAGTTAGCCATCTGAAGCCTTGTCTCAAAAGTATTAAAATAACCTGAGCTTGACAGTGCATGCTTTAAATCCCAGATCTTTGTGAGTCTCAAAAAATAAAAGTAAATCTAAAATATAATAGCTTAGCATGTATAAGGCATTTTAGCATTTGCATGATTATTTTATTCCGCTGAGAGACGTGATTAATGTTTTTCAGGTAGGAAACTCAAACCTTGGAGGTTAACTGACCCCTGGAAAGAGCTGAGACTCAAGCCAGTTGTTTAGACTCCACATCTTAGGTTCATTCATATTTTATTCTTTTGTTCATGAAAAAGTCTTTATAGACTGCCTGTGTAGCTCAGTTGGTGGAGTGCTTGCCCAGTGTGCATGAGCGGTGGGTTCCATTCCCAGTACCACATATGCAGGGCGTTGAGGCACATGACTGTAATTCCAGTACTTAGAGGCAGGGAAATTAGAAGTTCAAGGTCATCCTTAGATATATGAGTTTGAAGGCCAGGCTGGTATATATAAGACCTTGTCAGAAGAAGAGGGGTCAGGAGAAGAAAGAAAAGAAGAGGGGGGAGGGAGGGGGAGGAAGGAAGGGAAGGCGGGAGGAGGGAAGAACCAGATGTAGGAGTATGAACTGAGTAGCTGTGACAGTAACATTGGGCACAACTTGTCACCGTCCCACCTCTAATGCACCAGCTCTGAGGCAGGACTGTCAACAAGCAGTGGAAATCTACAGCTGGCCTCTCTAACAATGCTCAGCAAGGTCACTTGTCAAGTAATTAACTGCTGCCACTCTGCCCTGAGCACCTGCTCTACCCCCAGTGTGAGCTAGACACTCGATAGCCTGTAATAACCAAGTACTAGAGCACAGTTCATTTCAGCAACACCTATCATTGCAAGCTACTGCCTGAAATATATGATGAGCACATGTTCTAGAACATTCTTCTGCAAGTGATGGTCATACTAGCTAACATTTACTGAATATTTAACCTGTGCCAAGTACTATTGTTTTCTTTTTGGTTTTTAAAATTTACTTTTTGTTATTGTTGTTCAAGGTTATTTTGTGATATACATGCCGTCGCATGGGTGTAGCATTCAGAGGGCCGTCTCCTGTGGATTCCATGTCGATTCCCAGGAGCTAACTCAGGCCATTGGGCTTATCAGCAGGCTACTCCACTAAGCCATTTTACTGGTCCTCTGTGAGTCTTACTGTACACAGCCGAGGCTGCCTCTGAACTCTTGAGCACCCTGAGTGCTCAGCCTTTGAGTCTGGGATTATGGGTAGTAACTCCCTTCCCTGGCTCTGTACTAGAATTTTTATACATGTTACTATTTACTTGTCACTAAAAGTCTGGAGAGGGACAGGTATATAATCCAGTGGCACTGCATTTTCTCAGTGTGCACAAGGTCTTCAGTTTGATTCCCCAATACCAGATACATCAAAAAGAAAGAAAGAAAACAAAACCCAAAAAACTAAAACAAAACAACCCTACCAACCAAACAAAAACCTCTTCAGAGGAGCTGGATGTGGTGACATATACCCATACATAATTTTTACTTGGAAGGCCGAAGCAAGAAAATCAGAGTTTGAAACCTAGAATACAGAGTAAAACCATGTCTCAAAAAAGTTTTAAAAATAATTTTTTTAGGATATAAGATAAACCTATGTCTGCTTGCTTAACTATGCAGCTGGAAAGTAACAGAAGCAGGATTTGAACCTGGGTAAGCAGAATTTACCACACTGTACCATTCCCTCAGCCTACAATGATGAAGAACACAGATTTCACCTCTGCCCTAGAGGTGCTGATGGGCTTGAAAGGGATGTAAAGGTGAGGACTGTCAGTGTGCCTACTGCCTTGGACCTCCACTGAAGCTTTCTCAAGCTTTTACTTCTTAAAGTGTACCACAAGATGAGTAATTAAGGTAGAGACCAGTGCGGGCAGCAGATGGCATGGGACAAAGTTCCAATTCAGGAAGCGATGTGGCGGATTGTCTGCCAGGCCAAATGGCTGGTGAGAGAACAGGATGGTCTGTACGTATATCCTACTGTTCAAAGTTTACTCCAGTTGCTTCAAACAGGGAATGACACCGGCCACTCCCATGAATCCTAGCACTAAAAAGCAAAGGAAGATGTCTTAGTAAGCAGGATTGCACCATGATGTCTTCCCAGCCAGCACCTGACCTAGACGGACAGAGATGAAGATAAGCCTGAGAGAAATGTAGAATGCAGAACCAGCGAAATGTGGAGAGGAGATATGTCCTGAGGAAAGCAGGGGAGAGATTGGGGGCTTCTGGCTGAGCAAGTGGGTGAATAGTGGTACTACTCACAGAGAAAGGGCTGGATGACAACTCACAGAAAAGACTGGCTTTGAACATGCGCCTGCCATCCTGCCACCTAGGGGTGTGCATCAGCCATGATATAAGTACAGCTGTACCCCATATAAGCACAGTTGAGAGCATCCTCCGCTGTGGGGGACCTACAATGGTCACTATCTTCAGGAATTTCTTGTTCTGTTTTAGTTCAATGAGTCTCCTGCCTCAGCCTCTCTGAATGCTGAGATTACGCTTTGAGCCTCCATATTCAGCCTGTGTAGTGTTGGGTACCCAAATCAGGACATCCTTTGTTCCAGGCCCCTATCTTTGTTTCTGTTTGCTTGTTCGGTTGGTTTGGTTGTTGTTGTTGGGTTTTGAAACAAGGTCCCAGTGTGGCCTTGAATTCATTACATAGCTGAGGATGACCTTGAACTCTGGATCCTCCTGCCCTCCCAACTCTTGAGTACTGATAGACTGAAGGCATGCACCGCGGAGGTCTCTGCTTCATTTAACCTCTCAGCAGAGTTGAGAAAGGGCTGATCGGGATTCTGAGAGAGACTAGATGGGGACAGAGAGGCATCTCACTGGTATCAAATATTCCTGGCTCATCTGTGACTAGTAGTTTACCCCCCCCCCCCCCAGATGTCTTTGTTCTACTACAGGTCCAAGAATTCCAAGACGCTGGCTTTCCTTTTAGTGGGTGTGACATTCGTGGTACTGCACCAGTGGCTCCTTCAGGAGGTCGTGCAGGAGAAAGCTGAGGGCTCTGCTGCTGCTACTGATGATGGTGAGGATGCTTTCACAGAGGCGGTACAAATGCAGCCACACCTCCCGGTGCCCCCGTGCGTGGCCAACGCCTCTGTGAACCTCACGGCCGGCTTCCAGCTTCTGCCCGCTCGGATCCAAGACTTCCTACGCTACCGCCACTGCCGACGCTTCCCACAACTGTTGGATGCGCCCCACAAGTGCGCGGGCCGCCGGGGCGTCTTCCTGCTGCTGGCCGTGAAGTCATCGCCTTCGCACTACGAGCGACGCGAACTGATCCGGCGCACATGGGGCCAGGAGCGCAGCTACGGGGGGCGGCAGGTGCGTCGCCTCTTCCTGCTGGGGACCTCCCCTCCCGAGGAGGCGGCGCGCGAGCCTCAGCTGGCCAATCTCCTGGGCCTGGAGGCGCGTGAGCACGGTGACCTGCTGCAGTGGGACTTCATGGACACCTTCCTCAACCTCTCGCTTAAGCACCTGCACCTGCTGGAATGGACAGCGGAACGCTGTCCGGGTGCGAGCTTCCTGCTCAGCTGCGATGACGACGTCTTCGTGCACACCGCTAACATGCTGAGCTTCCTGGAGGTGCAGTCACCCGAACATCACCTCTTCGCTGGGCAGCTCATGGACGGTTCTGTGCCCATCCGGGACAGCTGGAGCAAGTACTTCGTGCCCCCGCAGCTCTTCCCGGGCAAGGCCTACCCAGTGTACTGCAGCGGTGGCGGCTTCCTTTTTTCCAGCCGCACAGCCCGAGACTTGCGCAGAGCGGCGCGTCACGTCCCACTTTTCCCCATCGACGACGCCTACATGGGCATGTGTCTGCAGCAGGCCGGCCTGGCGCCCAGCAGCCATGAGGGCATCCGGCCCTTTGGCGTGCGGTTGCCGGGTACACAGCGCTTGTCCTTCGACCCCTGCGTGTACCGCGAGCTGCTGCTGGTGCACCGCTTTGCGCCCTATGAGATGCTGCTCATGTGGAAGGCTCTGCACAACCCGGAGCTTCACTGTAGCAGGAGACACAATACAGGGTCTCCTGAGGCCAGAAAGCTCGGGAGCTGAGAGTGAGTCTTCCCATCTGAACCTCAATGCACAGTGACATCACCTTGAGGGCAGATCTGGAGACTACATGCCAGTGCATGTTCTTGGCCACAGGGATGCCTTCAGATGTGTGTTTTTTCTTATTTTAAGCGGACTCCAAGACCTTTGGGACCAGGAACATCTATTTATTTGTTCATCCTCACATACCATCCTTCCAGGGCTCCTGTCTCCCATCCTCCATTCATTGTGGGCAGCAAGAGAGACATGACTGCCGGGAACATCAGCTGTCAAGTACAGCGCAATTATGAATTGTCATCTCCACCACATCCTCTAAAACTAGTGGAGCTCCCAGAAGTCCGTTTACACTTGAAACTAAGGGGTGGCTGTCAGTCTTGTTTCTACCAGTCTCCAGGACTCTTGTGAGGTAAAGGCGATAGCAAAGCTCATTTAAGGCAGGCGCAAGGCGCTGTCGCAGCCACCTTCCTGCAGCCCTGACTGAGACCTCATAGCTCCGGCCTTGCTTCCCCAATGCTTTAGAAAATGCACAGTCAAGTGGATGGTGGTCATCTGTCCCAAAGGTGTGGAGTATATCAATAAGAACACTGTATTAGTTTCTTGTTGCTGCTGTAACAAATTAAAAAGTTCTCACCAACTTTCAAAGCCTAGTACGGACAAGCCCAGTTACTCAATAGTTCTCTGACTACACAGGTCTGGTTAAGTAAAGTCAAGATGTTGGTAAAACTGCCTTCCTTCCTGGGTATCCTGGTGGGGGGGGGCGGTATATACCTACTTTATTCCCTAACTTCTAGAGGAGGTCTCCTTCACCTTCAAAACCAGAATGCTACATTTCTCTACAACCAAGTTTCTGACTAGTCTTTTTCCTCCGTCCACTGTTCTCCTTCCCTGGAGCTAAAACCCAGGTTCACCTGCGTAACCCAGGCTTACCTTGCCATGTGTTTGTTAAGACAAAATTGCATGTAGCCCAGGCTGCCCTGAAACTTGCTATGCAGTCGAGCACAATCTTGAATTCCGGAGCCTCCTGCCTTCACCTCCCAAAGGGTGGATTACAGATTTGTCTCTACATTCTGATAATAACATGTTGTAAAACCATCTCACTAGCAATATCATAGTTCATCCTGTGGTTCACAAGTAACTTATTTAGTCATAGGTTTCAGAGATCAGGGTTGGACACTCCTTGAGGACCATTGGTTCTGTCTACCATGATGCCAGTCAGTATGTGTGAGAACAACAGTAGGTGAATTGAACACATGACAAGCGTGATTTGTTCTCTACAAACGGTTCTGATGCAGCTCTCACTGTGGACAAATGGGCATCATTAATCAGAAATTTCCTGCTTTGGAGCCTGTTCTCGGTTCTCTGAAAGAAGGTTATCTCTTGGGGGGTAAGAATATTAAGATTCTGGCATTTTGGAGGTAGAGACACGCACGGTTCAGCAGTTAAGAACACTGACTGTTTTTCCAAAGGACTCAAGTTAAATTCCCAGACCCACATACCAGCTAACAACTGTCTGCAACTCCAAGATCTGACATTCTCACACAGACATGCATACAGGCAAAACACCAATGCACATAAAAATAAATTAATTTTTAAACGAGTCTGGCATTTTATAACTTAGAAAGGTAGGAAAGCTGCAGATTTGGATCAGCTGTGTGACTCTGGGGCCTGGCCACTCATCTTGGAGGCTGATTGCTCTGGTGTTTAAGAACAGGAGGGGCCACTGGGTCCAGGGAGTACTGGCACCACCCAAGTCACCTGGAGAATCAGGCGTGCCGGGTGCTGCTTCAGGGCCGTGTGCCGCCAGGGGGCGCCCCTGCCACACGGTACGTCACTCCTTCCAACTGCCACCCAGAGAGGCAAGGAGCTCTGAGCATTGTTAGATCAGCAACTGGGGAGCTGGACTAGTGTCAGCAGCCCTCACTCTGCACCCAGATGACTCGGTGAGAGACCACCCTCGGGTGTCCCGACTCCTTTGAAAAGCCCAGCATATTCTGTCTTCCCAAGGACCCCAGGAGTTGGGAAAAGAAAGATGTTCCTGACTCACGACCATAAATCCAAAAATCTGACTTAATATGTGAATGACTAGCAGAGTATAGGAATACATGCAAAAAGCCCCAGCACTCTGGAGAATGAGACACAGGACCCCAAGTCCTGAGCCAAGACTACTCCATCAGGACCTTGTTGTCTCAAAAGGAGAAGAAAACGAAGTGTGGGGGGGTGGGGGCGGGGGTCCCTCTTGATGCAAGGTCTTATGTAACCCAGGCTTTGCCTGGAACTCATGCTGAGTTGAGAACGGCTGTGAAATACTGATTTTTCTGCCACTAGCTCCCATATCCTTAGATTATAAGCCAGCTTCACCACAACCAGACCCCAGATAATAATAATAATTATTTATTTAATATATTATATTATTGTATTGCTATAATATTGATATATTGTTATTGTTCTTATTATAATTATAATTATTTGTTTTTTCAAGTCAGGGTTTCTCTGTGTGACAGCCCTGACTGTCATGAAACTCACTCTATAGATAGGCTGGCCTCAAACTCAGAGTTCCACCTACCTCTGCCTACCGAGTTCTGGGATTAAAGATGTGGACTACCACTGCCCAGATCCAACCCAGATCCAAATTATTTTTTAGAGCTTCAGAAGTTGGTGCTGGAAAGATGGCTCAGCTGGCAAAGACACTTGCGGTCACGCTTGATGACATGCATTCAACCATCCAGACAGCATACACACAGAAGTAAATGTAGGGTGCTTTGTTTTGTTTTAATTTGTTTTGCTTTTTGTTTTAGTCTTAGAAGGGGCACAGATGATGGCTCAGTAGTTAAGAGGTCTTACTGTTTTTGCAGAACACTAGGGTTCAGTTTCCAAAATCCACATGGTAGCTCAAAACATCTGGAATTCCAGTTCCTGGGATCCAGCGCCATCTGCTGGCTATTCGGGTCACTACACCCATGTACATGATGCTCATGAACTCAGGTAGTTTTTTAAAGATTTTTTTTTAATCCTCAGATGTTTACTGCTAAACCAAATTCCAAATTAATTTCCTCTTGTAAAAGTAGTTACTTATTTGAGACATGGTTTTGTGAAGCTCAGGCTTACTCACAACCCTGAATTCCAGTTCTCCTGTCTGGGACTTTGAAGTGCTGCTTTCTAGGTGTGGGCCATCATGCCAGGCTGAATTTCTTCTTTCTGTAAGGAAGGATGTCATCCAATTCTCTCTAGCCTGAAATATAATTTTTACATGATGTAATCACACATTTTCAAAAAGATCAATATATTGCTTAATTTCATATAAAATTTAAACAAAAGAAAAACACTTTTTAGTGTAGCTTGGAGATAACAAAAATCTTCTCTACATATTTCCAAATATTCTTGTAGGGGACAGAATGCCTTCTTGAGAACTGTTAAGCCACACAGAGCAAACCCTCAAGACAGATAACTGATTAAATTAGTAAGAAATAAACTCTTTTCCAAATGCAAAGTCACTGGAGTTTTTATAACGAGCAGTCAAGAAAAGCTGGCTAGCGTTTTGTTTATGCTGCTTTGTTCTGGTTTCATTTGTTTATTTTAGTATTTTGAGACAGGGTTTTGCCCTGTTTCCCAGGCTGGTCTCAGACTCATGCTTTGTAATCCTAGCATTCAAGCTGAGGCAGAAGGATCGCCTAAATCCTAGGTCAGCCTAAGCTGCAGAGGAAGTCTCCAAAACCAAAACAAAACACTGTTAAAATATCAGTAAAATAGAAACCAAAAGGCACTTAGGACTGACAATGAAAAGACATGTACAAAACCAGTAATATGTAAATTAATGTCTAGAGACAGCGTGTCATCAAGTTACAGCTAAACCTCTGATTCACTTGAATCTCATTACCAGAAACAGGGACTGTTACGGTCTCCATTTGGGAGAGGTGAAAGTGATGCCCAGGTAGGGAGGAGACTTCTTCAAGGTCACAAAGGTCTGAAGGGCATCAGGGACCAAGACCTCTTGCCTGTTCCTGGGCTCTAACCAGTTCCCCAGCCCCCACACTTTGCTGTCATTCAATCTCTGAGCCGAGAGCTGCTGAGGCCAGAGGCCAGCCTGGAGCTTCAGAGAGGAAGCAGACTGCAATTTGGTTATCTGTTAACTTTATAAGTTCAGAACTGCTGCTGGACTGGCCTTTTCCCTACAGTGCTCGGAGGCCTGCCAATCTCTCAGCATTGAATCAACGTCTTACAACAATTTCTTCAGAGACAAAGGCCCTCTCCACCCTGGGACAGTCATTTCAGACTAATCCTGGCTGGTGCAGGATGCTCCTCCCCTTCCCACGCTTCCACGCACGCCCCCCCCTCCCCCCCCCCCCCCCCCCGCTTGTACCCCACCAGCTTGAGAATGGCAAGCAACTTTATTAACAGATTCCCTCAAAGTAAGAGCAGTCCTTTCCAGATGAACCCCAATGCTCCCAAGAATGCAGATGACATCAGTTTTTAAAATGCTATCTTTGTTCTTTATTCTCAACAATTTTAGACAGCGAAAAGACTGGGTGGAGATTTCCGCATGATCTGCTGGGCCTTGGCTGCCGGGGCAGAGGACTTGTCGGTAGAGGGAAGGACAGGGGGTGGTGGGGAAATAGTGAGCAGGAAGCCCCCACCTGAGGATGGAAGAAGAGGAAGGTTCTAACATCACAGAATCTTGGGTCAGGATGAATGGGGAGGAGATGTCTTGAGTTTCAAGTAAGGTGAAGCTGATTCCTAAAAGGTATGTATATGTATGGTATGTGCTGAGGGGTGGTGGTGAGGGGAACAGTGAGCAAGTGCTTGGCAGGTCAAAGACAAAGACTGGGTGGCTTAGGCTTTGGGGGGTTATGATTAAGGATGTGAAATCCAGTAAGTAGGGCCTATGAGAATGTTGAGCACTGTAGACTCTGGAAGATCCTGAGGAACATGGAAGTTCCTGACACTCACATCTGCCCCTAAATACTCAGAGGTGATTGTGAAAAGCCTAGCTAGACTTAACTTTACAGAAAAAATTGAGGTCCAGATGTTCCTGCAAATGTCCTGTGTGTGGTTTTTGGTCCTTGCAGATAATCCTGTCAGCAAAGTTTGGTTTGAAAGTCTAACCAATAATTTCAAAAACTGCCTAAGGACCCCATCTCCCTTTACCCAATCTCGAAATGCTAAGGCATGTAATTCCTGGCTTGCTTTGAGGTTTTATTGTTTGTTTGTTTGGTTGGTTTCGTTTGGTTTGGGGGGTTTGTTTTTATTTTTGTTTTTTTCCTTTAAAACCCTCCCACTCATAAGCTCACGGCCACATTCCCTCCGTTTGCTGTGTCAGAGTATAGAATTTCAGACCAGGTTCACACTTGACAATAAAAATACCCTCATGTGCTTGCATCCCAAACCAGCTTCTTGGTGGTGTCTGGGAGTCTGACAACACATATACAACAGTGAGGACAGTTGCCTGGGTGCTGAGACTCCAGGTGGCAGGGGCCCCTGACCCCAGCTCACTGTGTGTCCCAGGGGCCTAGAGTGTGAGCCAGTACTTTACCCCATGCCCTTGGCTCTCAGGGCTAATGAGCATGAAGTCCTCTATGGGACTCAAAGAATGGGACTCCAAGGTGTCCCCTTCAAATGCTCCTAATTATCTCCAAGTCTTGATGGACACCAGATCCATTTCTCCCTGTAGCCATTAAGGCCTACTCAGACCCCACCCCCCACACCCCACTCAGACACTTACCTCTTAGTACTGTGTTACATAGATACACTTTCCTTTAAAATAACAAATAAATCCTGGAGGCACACACTCTTAATTCCAGAACTTTGAGAGGCAGAGGCAGGCAGATCTCTGTGAGTTTGAGACCAGCCTCGGCTACAGAGTTCCAGGACAGGCTCCAAAGCTACACAGAGAAACCCTGTCTCAAAAAGCCAAAAAAATAAGTAAATAGACAAACAATAAATAAAATCCAAGTAGGTGTGGTGGTGCATGCCTGTAATCCCAACTGTTGGGAAACAGAAGCAGAAGGATCCGAGTTCAAGGCCACCCTCAGCTATATGGAAGACTGGACTATATACATGAAACCCCGGGTCAGCATGTAACAGGAACCCAATGACTTGAGTTTGGTCCCCTGGTCTCACACAGTAAAAAGAGAGAAAGCTAGCTCTTGCAAGTGGCCCTTTGACATCCACAGTTTGCCCCCTCAATAAATATTTTTTTAGAATATGTTATCTTTAAGTTTTATATTGTATAAGTGTTTTATCTGCAAATGTTTGTGCACTTCATACCTAAATACTTTTTTTTTTAAGTTAAATGTGTTGGTGGCTGGAGAGATGGCTTAGCAGTTAAGAGCACTGGCTATTCTTCCAGAGACCTGGGTTCCATTCTCAGCACCCACATGGCAGCTCACAACTGTCTGTAACTCCAGCTTCAGGGGATCCAACACCATCTTCTAGCCTCCAGAGGCATGCATGTGTGGTAGAGAGACATGTAGGCAAAAATCTCTACACATAAAATAATAATATAAACAAATAAATAAAAATTAAAGTCAAGCATGTAACACTAGAAGTGCAATCCATTGTCCGCATGTGCTTGCCGTGCTAGAGACTCTGAGACCTTTAAACACCAAACAAACACAAACCAAGCTCTGGTGATATATTGTATATTGTATATCTAATAAAATCAGTCTGGAATATCAGGGGACAGAGCCATCTCCCAGCTTTTTGTTTGGTTTGTTTTTGAGACAGGATTTTCTGTGTAGCATTCCTGGCTGTCCTGGAACTTGCTTTGTAGGCCAGGCTGCCCTCCAACTCACAGAGACTCTCCTGCCTCTTGATTTTATTAAATATGCAATGTATCACCACACAAACGCACAGGAATTACTCCAGAATCACAATTCCTGTGATTGCTGAAAATAGACATTCCTGGGAGAGCTGGAAACCTGCTTCCTCCCCCCCAAACTCGTACAAACGTGCACAACATCATTATTCACAGTAGCCAAGAAGTGTGGAGGACCCAGATGCCCACAAGCAGATGAATGGTAAACAAATTCTGCATATTGGCACAATGGGCTATTATCCAACCATTTACAGGAATAAAGTCCTGATTCATGCCGTAGCAGGACAACAGTATGCTAAGTTAAAGACTGCAGAAACACATGCATGATTCTATTATATGAAACATCCATCAAGTCCAAAGAGACAGAGAGTGGATTAGCTGTTGCCCAGGGCAACTGGGGAGGGATGGGGCATGGCTGAGGGTGAGCACTTAGGTTTTCTTGGGGGTGTTGAACATGTCCTGAAGTTCACTAGCAGTGATGGCTGTCAAAGATATTAAACCACTGGATTTTATACTTTAAACAATTATTGCTGGGTGGTGGTGACACACATCTTAGTCCCAGTGCTCAGGGGACAGAGATAGGTGGATCCCTCCTTCCAAGGCCAGCCTGGTATACAAAGGCAAGTTTGAGGACAGTCAGGGTTATACAAATAAGCCCTGAGTTCAAAACCAAAACACAAAACAAGAGAGCTATTGTTTAGTGTTGAGCCTTGTACATGCCAAAGCTAATGTTCTCTATGATCCACAGACCCATCTCTAAAGGGTGGATTTGACGATAGCTAAACTGTATCTCAATAATGAAACATTTTAAAGACTTAGAGAAATGTGATTCCCTCCTCTCTCCCACTCTGTTCCTCTATTCTTCCCACACTTCTCCACCTGCCTGGTAGATAGGCGATCCATCAACATCTGGGTTCTGCAGCTAACTGTTCTGTTTTCCTCTGTACAGGTGAGCCACATTGTTCTTTGGCTGTTTCCTGACATCAACGGCAGTGCTATTTATTTTTATTTATTTCTCTTTTGATCCAGAGTTTCACTGTATAGCTCAGGCTGACCTTAAATTTGAGGTGATTCTCCTGCCTGGGGAGAGCAGCACCATACTTAATGTGATGACTTGAATAAGAACTGCTCTCATAGACTCATATACTCGAATGCCTGGTCCTCAGCTGGTAGAACTGTTGGGAAGGATTAGGAGGTGTGGCTTAGTCGCAGGGGGTGTGTCACCGGGGGGTGAGCTTTGAGGTTTCCCAAGTCCATACCCTTTTTAGTTAGCTTTCTTTCTGCCTCCTAGTTGTGCATAAGCACGTAAGTTCTCGGCTCTTTCACTTTTGGGATGCTCTCTACCATGATGGGCGGGGACCCCAACCCTCTGGAACTGGAAACCTCCAATAAACTCTTTCTATAAGTTGGCTTGGTCGTGATGTCTCTTCACAGGAACAGGAAAGTAACTAAGACTTCATCTTAGACATTTTTATTCTTAACCTGTCTTTTTTCTAGGGCTAGAAGCCAAGGCCGTGCATGCTAAGCAAGTGCTGGGCCACTGAGCCACATTTCCATCAGCTGGCTCTCAATACTCAGTAACACAACATGAACAGTATTTCAGGAAAGGATAATTATGGGCAACTCAAAGGCCGTTTTCCCCTCCATGCTGGCTTTTGCATGGTATCTGATTCCATGAAGTACAACCTGACTCTTCATCTTCTATGGAGTACCACTTCAAAATAAAAGCCCATTGTTTTTGGAACAAAGTCTCGCTGTGTAATCCAGTGCGGGCTGACTGTGAACTGTGTGTGAATGTGGATGTGGGAGGCTGAGGTCAAAGCTGGTGTGTTCCTCATTTGCTCTCCACTTTACTTTCTGAGGCAGGGTCTCTCACTGAACCTGGAGCACACCTCTTCAGCTCTGCTGGCCAGTGCACTCCAGGAATTTTCTAGTCTCTCTTCCCCATTGGCAGGACTACAGGCACATGCCATCATACATGGCTTGTTTTCTTTCTCACTGGCAATCAGAGCTGAGGCACCTCATTCTGCACAGCAAACACTTTGCTGACAGAGCCATCTCTGCAATCCCTGACTGATCTTTCGATCTTCCTGTCTTAGTCTCTCAAGAGCTGAAATAATAGATAGGAACCATTTCACTTAACCCAGATATAACTTCTGTATTTCTAACTGGACTTCTTGTCTTGCATTCTTGATCCCTGGCTGGATATGGCTACATGGAACTGGCTAACATGGCTACCATAATGTCTCACCTCAAGACACCAGATATTCAGAGCCTCTATTTTGAGATACCTCACATGTTGAGGGGTTCTCTGCTGGCTTTATTTTTGATTTTAGTATACATAAATGTATCTTGTATGATGTGGTGCTGTGTCATATATGGAGGGTCAGAGTACAAACTTGGTTATTGGTCTCCATGTTCTGCTTTGGTCAGGACAGTGTCTCAGGCCGACTGACTTGCAAGCTTCTGGGAATCCTCCTGTCTCCATCCCCATTCACTGTCCAAGTCCTGAGATTACAGGTGCACACTGTTGCATCTGGCTTCACGTGAGTTGAATTTGGGGTTCCAAACTGAAGTCCTCTTGCTCATCCAGCAAGTACTTTATCCACTGAGCCGTCTCCTCGGCCTGCTCAAACAGTAGCTTGGCAATTTGGTTTCTAGAATTTAAAAACATATCAGTGGGGCTGGGAAAATGGTTGCTCTTCCAGAGGACCCAGGTTCAATTCCCGGTACCCACATGGCATCTCACAACTGTTCCAGGAGATCTGACATTGTCACACAGACATGCAGGCAAAACACCAACGCATAAAACAAAAATGAGTCATCAATTCTATTTTAAAAAAAATCTTAAAAATGTATTAGTTCAGATACAGTAATACACCATTATTACCTTTATTAATGCTATGAATTATCCAACAAGAAGTAACTTTCAGAAGGAAGACTCTATACTAGCTTATAGTGTGAGAAGAGATACAGTCCATTGTGGAGGAAGGGATTCTGGCAGGAGCATGAAGTTTCTGGTGATAGTGTATCCACAGTCAGGAAGCAGGGAGAGGACAGGAAATGAGGTCAGGCTATCAAACATCAAGGCCTGCCCTCAGTGATCCACTTCCTCTAGGGAGGCTTAACCTCCCAAAGGGTCATCAGCTGGGACCACGTGTTCAAACACAGGCACTTGAATGAGGGACATTTCATATTTAAATGACAGCACTCTACCTCTGGTTCCCAAAAGCTCATGGCCATCTCATGATGCAAAATGTATTTATTCCAATTTCAAAAGTTCCCATCACCTTCAACAGTCTCAGCGGTGTTCAGGATCTAGATGTGAGGTTGTCTTTTAACTGTGAGCCTCTGTATAATAATAATAATAATAATAATAATAATAATAATAATAATAATAATAATAATAATGCCATGTATTTCCAACATACAATGGCACATGGTATAATTTCTATTCCAAAAGGGAGGGATGGATGATGGCAAAGAAAGATCAGAACAAAGCAAAAACCAAAGACCAGCACGGGCCAGTACCAAAACCTGGACCCATGTCTGGTATCTGGGGCTTCTGATGGAGTCATCTGGGCCCCACAAAGCTGGAGTAGGCTGCCTCGATAGTTCTGCCTCTTGCAACACACACAGCCTGCCTCTTGGCTTGGCCTCACTCATTTCATGTCTGCAGCTTTCCTTGGTGGATGTTCCATCGTCCTGGCAGCTGCACTGTCCTAAGGTCTTTAAAGACATCACATTTTCAGCCTCGTGCCATGGATTCTTAGGCCCTCTTTGCAGACAAACTGTCTGGCCCCAGTGACCTTCTGGAACCTTGGTGCAAACTTCCATGCCCTTTCACCCTCCTCAGATTCCATGCCTGAAAATCTAGTACCACATGGACAATATTGCCAAGCTCTGCTTTCAGCTCAGGATGTAGCTTTATCCCCTTGGACCAAATTTGTAGAGGCCTCTTGGTGGCTGAATCTTAGACAGTGTTTTCTTAGATGGTTCCTTTTCTGTTACTTCGTCTGCTTTTAGCAGAGAGCCCCTGGATGGCGAATCTCCCTGACAGTCCTGGGAAGAGGGAGCATCAATTAAGGAATTGATTTCATAAGATTTACTTCTGGATATCTCTGTGGAGCATTTGTTGGTGTCTGAATTGATGGAGGACTGCCTAGGCATATGGTCCTGTCTTGTATAAGAAAGTTAGCTGAGGGCTAGGTGTGGTGGCTCACACCTTTAATCCCCCCCCCCCCCCCCCCCCCCCCCCCCCCGGCACTTGGGAGGCAGAGGCAGGTGGATTTCTGTGAGTTGGAGGCTAGTATGGTCTACAAGCAAATCCTAGGACACAGAAGCCCTAGCCCCAAAATAAGTAAGTAAATAAATAGAGAGATGGGATAAGCCAGTAAACGATATTCATCCATGATCTTGGCCTCGGTTCCTGCCCTGACTTCCCTCAGTGATGAATTTATGGCCTAGAAATATAACATTAAATAGACCCTTTCCACTTCAAGCAAGGAAGTAAACTAAAGCACCTTCTACATTACTCTCAGTTCAGGCTCTCTCTTTTTAAATAAATTTGCATTTTCATAAAATGCAGCTTCCAGTGGCTGAGGTCTTTTGTTCCTTTTAATTGTCCTAGGGCTCAGCATTAGGTTTTCTCTTGAATGAGAGGTAATTCTTTCAACAACACTGTTCTTGGATCCGTCTTGCCTGCACCTGTAATACAGCTCCCTCCTTCCCCCACTGAACTGCACATCTTCCTATTTTTCTGTCACTGTCCCTTCTCTCACTGCAGACCTGGATAAGGGCAGTGAGCAGTAGCCGTGACAGGCAAGATGACTTGTTCTTCTACCAGTAGTTTGGCTTGATTTGTCTTTTAGCACATGGGCAGAATGCACCCAGAGTCTTCATTGGAATGTAATACAAACGACATCTAGACCAGTTCCCGATAGTCTATGTACCCTCTGAGACTTCATGAGCTGGGCCTCCAGGATACACATTTCCCTCCCTTGGCATTCTTGTCCTCCAAACTCCCATCAGAACATCCCTTTTCTAGGGGATTCGCTAGTTCATAGCCCCAAGTTCTTCCATATTCCTCCTGCAAACCAGTTCCAATGACCTAAGAACCCCCAGTTAGGTTTATTATAACAAAAACCCTACTCGTGATACCAATTAGTGACTATCATTGCTATGACACGCTGCTATTTAGAAAAGGTGTGTTTTAACTTACAGTTTGAAAAAAGGAGCAGTCTATCATAGAGGGTTGGTAGCAGGGTCACCAGGTAGCTAGTCACACTGAGTCCACAGTTAGGAAGCACAGACTGGACAGAAAGTGGGGCTGGGCTATACATACAGTCTCAATGTGTTCTCCAAGTCACCTCCTTCCTCCAATGAGGTTTCACTTCCTGAAACTTTCCAAAATAGCATCATCAGCTGAAAACCTAGTGTTCAAACACAAAAGCCTATAAGAAACATTTCATATCAAACACAACACCCGGATTGCAGTCCCAGCTGAGATGGGAGAATCATTTGACTCTGGAATTCAAGGTCATTATGAGTTAGTTTCACCTAGGAAACACTGTGACATTATTACACACAGGGAACAGTAACGATGGGGTTTCTGATCCTTGCTGAGGGGTGTAGATTTCTGCAGAGCTAGGTAGAATGGAGTGCGTTATAAAGATTCTAACAAGTAGAAGGAACAGGGCTATTCTGGGAAGGAATGAGTTCCCAGTTACAAGGGGGTTCAAATAGGGGTTGGACAGCAGGTCAAGGGGTCCACAGAGATGGCCTTTCCAAGAAGGCTAGGAGGAGGGGAGGAAGAAACAAATCCAGCTTGAGGATGGATAGAATCAGCATGGTTCTGTAGGGCTGGATCCCAGTTCTGCTGTTTACTAATTTTGTGACCTGGGGCATCTCCCAACGCTTAAGTCTGTCACTGGCTAAGTGGAGCTAATAATTGTGAGAATTTAATGGGAAAACACCTACCCTTTGGGCTTTAATGGCACCATTAGATGACTAAGCTTATAAAAATCAATTGGCAGGGTCACATTGGAAAAAATGCGTCATCCACCCCTCAGAAAACCTTGTTGGGCAGCCTGGCTATTCCTGGCATGTCTTGATCTTCTGCTCCCCAAAGATCAGAGCCACTGCTTCCTCCATCAGGCTAGGTGCCCTCAACACATCCCAATCTCTCTAGGCTTCTAGCTTCATCTGCCAGGAAGGTGGAAACTGCCAGAGATGGGCTCTGAGACAGGCCTCCTGATCTAAGACACTAGTTAGCCATGTTACAAAGTGTATTTCTCTGCTGATGGAGACACTGTAACTTTACAAAATGAGCAGGCTGAGTGAGGTGACAGCAGCAGCATCTAGAGGCCACCATAAGAACTCTCCATGAGTCAAGCCAGTCAATCACCACAACTGCTGTGTGGGTGCTGCTATGTGGGTTCTGTAGTGCAGTTGGTCACTTGCCAAAGGTCACACAGCTAAGAAGCCAAGGCAGAGCCCATGACTATGACCAATGCATGATAACCCTCTTCTGGATCTATACACTGAAATATAGAAGGGGATCTGAGCCTTCTCTGGATGCCATGGTTTCCTGGGCTGAAGAAGGCACACTTTCCCGGATATGACCCTTGCTCTGTCTTAGAAGATATGAGAATTTCTCTGCCAGAGGCAATGCTGCTATCTCCCTGTTTGAGGACCTTGACTGAACCCTTTACCTTCTCTGTCCCCAGTTACCAAGTGCTTCTTCTAGAAAGCCCATTTTACAGAGAAGGGAACTGGACCGTGAAACAATAAAGAACTTGTCCAGTAACTGGTGGAAGGAGGCCTGGATCCAGATCTGATTTGTTGTCTGTGCCCTATCTGAGAGTCAGGCCAGGAAGCAGAAGCATGCTGAGGCTGTGTGGACTCGATGGAAGAGCTTTCTGTGTGGATGAAAGAACATAAGTACCAGCCATAGACCAGGGCTGAGGGAAATGGGGAATCAGACCTTATAAACTCTTAGAACACAGTGCTTGAGTGGCAGGGACAGACAACAGCATACTTGAAAACTGTGTGATCACTCAGGTAACCAGATGCAGATACACTTAGGTGGCCAGGGACAGGGGTGAGGCAGAAGGCAGGGTACGTTCTGAGAGGTTCAGGTAATCATTAACAGAGGTTAGGAAATTGAAGGGATGAGTGGGTCAGCAGCAACCAGGATGACCAGATCTCTGCGGCCTCTCTAGTGCCACAGTTGTGAAGTCCACAATAATTCACAAACATTAGCCACCTACCCCACTTCTTCTGTTGGGTGACTCTGAGTTACGGAACAACAGTTGTTTAAAAATTAGGACCCCACCTGTGTCAAGAGCTACTTTAAGATAACTGTAGACTTGTATAAGCAAATCCCCTGTTAAGCTTCTACAAATATCTTGTTATTACAAATTGTCACTGGTTGTAAAATATTACTACAAGTTGCAAGTTCTGGAACACACCATCACCCAGACAACCCCAAATTGTAAAAATCCCCTCGTTTCACCCCGATCTCCCTACTTGCAACTCTATTGCTTTAAAAAAGTATCTTACTCCCTCTGTTTGGGGTCATGGTGTCTGATCCCCATCTAACCGTGGCCCTAACTAGTTAGACATTCTAGTACCCCGCGGTGATGGAATAATGTTGCCTCTGCTCATCTAACTTTGATGGTCTGGTCCTCAATATTTGCGAGATTCCCAGACTCAACAACAGGGTGCCATACCCAGCCAACTGTTGACAGCCTTGGTCATTCATAAATCTCTCTGGTATCCTCCAAACATCCTGGTGTGTGTGGAAATTTCAGTTCTCATTTTATAGAGTAAGAAACAAAGGCTTGGTGTGTTCCAGGACATTCTGAAAGAGGCTGAAATCTGGGCCCTGCTGCTTCTGTCTATACTCAGCGTAGCAACCCACCAGGAACAGCACGGGACCAGCTTTCTTTAACTGACTGGGACCCCTGAGCACCTCACCAGGACCTACATTCTTCTCCAGCCAAAATCTTGGGAATGGGTGTAGATACAGGTGGTAAGGGAAGGGTGCTCTTCTCATTGGGTCCTCCCATTCACAGCTACCATGCCTTGACCCTGGTGGAGTCCCTGCATGAGATGCATACTTCAAGTCAGTCAACATCCTCTGCCAGCACTCAGTGGGGCGTGCAGATCCGCCAAGGCCAATGCAGTACCGAGCAGTAGCGCCCCGGGATGCTCTCCTACCGCAGACAGCACTTGGGTGAGAAAGAGGGAGCATTGGAACTGGGGCCACCCTCCCACTTCCTAGCCAGCACTACCGGGAGGCCTCTAGGAGACAGGGACTCTCCGGTTCGCATGCGCATTCAGCTGCCTGTCCTCACTCCTCCATCCCTGCCTGAGACCACGCCTCTGACTCTGAAGGGCGGAGGCTTAGAGGCTGGGCGGGACAGAACGAAGCCCCTGGGTCCAAGCTCCAGTGGCCAAGCTCCAGCCCTAGCCTGTGAGGCGCCGGGGCATCAACTCGCCCCGAGTTCCTGGCTGCAGTCGGGGCTGTTTCAGCCTCTGCTTCAGTGCCAGCGCTGCGTCCTGCATCCCGGGAATCCCGCTCCAGCTGCGGCGACTTGGCAGGTAGGAGGCGCTGCGCAGAGGGAGGCGTGTGCGAGTGTGTGTGTATATATGTGTGTGTGTATGTGTGTGTGAATATGCATGTATATGTGTGTGTGTGAGTGTGAGTGACTGTGAGCGCGCACGTGTGCGTGTGCAGGTGCAGCGCGGACCGGTGCGTGCCTTAGCACGAATCGGAACAGGGGTTGCACATCCCGCGGATTCTGGGCTGGGAGGTTGAGCGTTGGCCTGCAGGCCTGGGAGGCGGAGCAACTCCCCCTCCCCGCCCTTAAGATCCTCCCCGACTCATTCCCCACCTCCACCCGCAGCCCTGGGTTAGGGGCCTTCCTTGCCTCCACCTGGGTATTCTGACGCTGTACTCCCAGTGCAGAGGCACTGGTGTGTGCATACCATCGGGCTTGACTCTTTCTAATCTACCTTACAAGTTCTCTTTCCTGTCCCCACCTCTGTCCCCCTCACCCCATTCAACCTTCTAACCTTTATAAGAACCCCAACCTATGAGTTGGAGAAGGTATGAGGCCAAAGACCTCAGCTATATGGTCCCGTGCCCTTTCTTGGCCATGGTCCCCAGGTTGAATGGGGGCTTTCTCCTTGTCTGCAGGGCTGGGTGTGTGGTGCTGGGAGTAGGGCGGGTCTGGCGGTCTAGCTCCCCATCCCACCCCCAGCCCTCAGGATTAGGGAGGTAGGAAAGGTCTTCCTAGTGGGTTCAGAGGTATAATAGAGCAGAAGATCTTTAACAGGTGCTAAGTCGCCCCCCCCCCCCCCAGCAGCTTTTCCTGTGATGAGATTCAATCCAGGCCTCACACAGATGAGCCCTTGCCACAGGAGGTCAGCCCCCTTCGGAGCCTTAGAGTCTAAGGTGACCCAGTATCCAAGGGAGCTGGGAGACCTTCCTGGGAAGCTCTGCCTAGGCAAAGGGGTGGGGGTGGGGGAGAGATGAGACCTCCTATGATTCTTGCTGGTCCTTGCTTAGAGAGGATGAAGGCCAAAGGGGTGGGATATGGTGGGTCCAGCTGCTGTTGCTCCCCCAGGCTGGGTCCCAACTGAAGCCTGAGTGGAGTCTGCCCTGAGAGGCTGGTGGGCCAACAGATAAGCCGGTGACTTGAGTTCTAAGAATAAGGCAGAGTCAGTACCAGGCAGGGCCACCCTTGCCTGAGAGCTGATAGTTCATCCAAACAGGAATTGAGAAAAGTTCAGAAGGTGAAGAAAGAATTTAAACCGTGAAACAGGCCAGGGCAGAGCATGAGCCAAGCGCAGAGATGTGATGCTACATGCCAGTCTGGAAGAGGGTCATGTCTGACAAGGGCTATCTTTGGCTACTCTGGGGGAGAGGTTGCTGTAGAGGTCCCTTGCAGGGAGAGCCCCACTTCTCTGTTCTCCTTAGCACTTCACCTGGGCTAGGAGTGGCTAGAGAGGAAAGGGATCTGTTTGGAGCAGGAGTGGAAGGTTCTGGAGAAGCTTATAGGCCCTATGAAGAGCCAATGGCTGCCTCCAAGATGGAGACCAGTGAGGTAGGACTTGGGCACTGGTGACAGAGAGCTTGTGGCTTTTGGTAGGACGTCTGTGGGCTTTTGGAGACCTCTGCTGTCTCCTGTGTTTATCTACTGTACTTTCCCTGCGTGTGTTCTTGGGGTGACTCTGAGATCTGGTTCCCCCAAAAGGAGGCCACTCTCCACTGGCCTCTCAGAGGGCACTGGGAGGCTACTCTCCACTGGCCTCTTGCCTGAAGGGCCTGTCTTCTTTCTCCTGGAGACTGGCTCCTTGACATCCTGCTTGCCCGTGCCCTTGAAGCAGAGAGCTAGGCCTATGGCTCAGTTTCCCCTAGTAAGGCTATCCCCCTAATGGTGACATTAGGTCTGGTCACTCTGTACTTTACTCTGAGGTGTTTGGCAGCCACTTCACAGCCATTGTCAGTGGCTCCCTTCATTGAGGAAAGAGGGAAGCCCCTCTTGGCTTTAGTGAACGAGAGAGGACGTGCTGATCAGTGTTGGCTTTCTGCTTACTGTTCTCTGTCTGACTGACCAACTCCTCTGACCACCCTAAACCCCCCTTACGCCTGGGGAGAAGCAGGGGCAAAGCAGCTGAGGGGCATTTTACATGTCTTGCCAAGGACCCATACGGGTCCCCAGTAACAGACAGCAGGTCTGTCACACCTCCAAGTAGCCCTAAAGGCTGGTGGCCACTGGCAGGCTATCTGTAGCTTGTCAATTGAGTTTTTCTGTCCCCCATCTCTCAGTGCCTGGGGGGCCCCTCCAGACTCCCCAAGTCTTCAGGCATCTTCTTTGTTCTCTCAACCTTGCTTTCCCATAGTTCCCTAAGGTCTCCAGGCTTCAAGGCCCCACCCACCTCTGTAGCCTGTTCTCTAGGATGCTCCAGTTCAGACAGAACTGCTAGCTTCCTGTAGGCCGTAGGCCCCGACTTTCCTTGCAAACTAAAGGCAAAATGGGCCACATGCCTTTGGGGTACCCACCTGGACTTCATAAAGCCTATTCTGGAGCTTAGATATGAGGTTGTACAACGTGTTTTTGCTGTCCAGTGAGGGCTGAGTTGTCACACCCTGTTCTCATTGCTGGGACCATTGTCCTGGGAACCCCAGGCCTCTCAGAGTCCATTGTGAGAGTAGGGTGGCCTGTGGTTGTATCCTGTAGTTTTATGTCTCAGTGGGCATAGGGTTAGGTATGGAAGGTGCCAGCGGCCACAACAGACCAGGCCTGTTCATGGGCACCAAGTTGTCCATCACTGTCAGGTATGCACAGGTGTAGAACAAGAGCTGTGAGTCGGCTCATGTCTGCTCCTGCCTAGCCAGTCCCTGCCTGGTACCGTCTGACTGGGTAGGCTGAGGTAGGGACTCCATGACTTCTCACTGGTAACACTAACAGGGAATTCCATGTAACATTGGGGGCAGTTGGAACTGTAATGTCATTCCCCTCCAGGCAGGAGGGACAGTTAGAACCCTGTTCCCTGTTCCTCACAAATGTTCTTCCTTATCATTGCTGAACCCAAAATGTAATAAAGTGGGTGGCTTAAAACAACGTGGATTTATTCTCTGGTTCGGGATAGCAGAAATGAGCCTGTGGGATTAAAACCTACCCTAGATCCTTCCTGGGGCTCTGGGATAGAAGGCTATCTGGGCCTTCCCTCCTTTTGACTTTGCAACTGAGTCACCCCCTTTCTACCCCATCTCTGTTTTTCCTCTTCTGCACTCGGGCCTCCCCATGCCTCCCTATCTTTCTGTTTTTCTTTTATTTATTACTATGGTGTGCATGAGGTTTGTGTCCAGCTACGCATGCGCTGTGGCTGGCGAGCGGAGGTCAGAGGATGCTTTTGTGCGGGTGTTTACCCTTCTACCTTTACAGGAGTGGGAGATGGAACTCAGGAAGTTAGATGTGGGCAGCAAGTGCCTTTACCTGGTGAATGGGCTTGTTGGCACCTCCTCCCCAGTTTTTTGAGCCAGTGTTTCCTGCAGCCCAGAATAGCCTTATACCTTGAACTCCTCATCCTCATACCTCTGCCTCCAAAGTGTTAGGGATGCCACCCTGTGCTATCACACATGGCTCGCTCACTCACTCACTCGCTCACTCATTCTAGACAGTGGTGAGGAAGGACCCCCGATCTTTGTGCTAAGGGACACTAGAGTGCTAAGCAGGCACTCTGTCACTGAGTTACAAGCTCAGCCCTGCTTCTCTCTTATAAGGACACTTGCAATTACCATCAGGATGTGCCCAGGATCCTCTCCCCGTCCATCTGCAAGCCTTTAGTGCTTCAAGAGGTCCTCGGGGTCTAAGGATTCCCATATGGATATCTTCGGGAGCCATTATCAGTCAGGGAAGAAACGGATTGTTGTGAGTTTGCAGACACCCCACTACAACCCCAGTATCCCCTCCAACTTTCTGGTGCCTACAGCAGCTGGTTCCTCTAGTCAAGGTCCTGTGTATCTCATGAGGTCGCTCTCAGAAACTTACTATGTCCTCTGCCTGCTTCCTTTCAGATAGATCTGGGGCTGCTTTGTCTCTGGCCCTGGTGCCCACCCTGAGTTCACAGAAACCAGAGCCTAGGGATATTAGGAGAGGGGACTGTCACCATGTCCCTGGGTCACCCCAATGATCTCATTCTGCTAGGACTATGCTATGGCTTTAGGGTAGAATGTAGCTCATGTGAGATGGGCATTCAATAAAGCTAGTACATGGCAGTCTTTGGACCCTCACTAGTATCTTTTAAGAGACATAGGCTGGGCATGGCTGCTTATGACTTTAACGCCAGCATGTAGGGTGGCAAACAGGGGCTAGGCAGTGGCAGGAGTGGGATGGGGATCAGAGGCAGGCCAATCTCTATGGTCTATATAACCAGTTCCCTTCCTAGGTTAGCTAAAACTACATAGTGAGACTCTGTAAAAGAAAAAGATAGGAAGAAAGGAGGGAGGGAGGGAGGGAGGGAGGGAGGGAGGGAGGGAGGGAGGGAGGAAGGAAGGAAGGAAGGAAGGAAGGAAGGAAGGAAGGAAGGAAGGAAGGAAGGAAGGAATAGGTATGAGGGTGAGGGGGCAGGTTGGGCCTTGGTTCATAGAGGTGAACTGCTTGGCCCTTCCTAGCTCTTCCTTCTTGGTCTAGGCTTGGGACATTTCAGATTCAACTTGATATCCTGAACTCCAGTTTGTCTCTATTTGGGCATGGGGCGGGGACCCTGGCATCCAAGGCCACTGTGGGTAAGAACTGCACTCACCTCAGAGCAGTGCACAAGGCCTGGACATGTCACCAACATGTCACCTTGGCACCTGGTCTGCCATCTTAGGAGACAGTGTCTCCAAGGAAGGAAGCCCAGCTGATCCAGAGCACCCTGGGCTGCTTTTCATTCCCACAGCTAGCACCATACCGCGTGAGGTGCTTCTCTCAAGTGCAGCCAGGTCTCCTGGGCCGAGTCTTGGGTGAGCCTTGTGAGTTACTCTGTGAGTCCTGAGCCTGGCTTTCAGGGCTTGCTTGCTACTACCTATTTCCTTCTTCCCTTTCCCCACACCCTGTCCTCCAGCCTGACCTAACTGGTTTGCTCCTCCCAGCTCACCTTCCCACCTCTCTGAAATCCTCCCTCCCAGAGGAGACTCATTGGCACTCACAAGGTCTCTCTTTCTACCATCTGACCTCTGGAGCACAGCATTTTTTTTTTTTTTAATTTATTTATTTTTTTGCTGTGCCCTTGGCCAGGCACAGAGCAGGTGCAGGGGCAGGACCCTGGGAAAAAAGTAGTGGGCAGAACCAGGCTCTGACATAGGACAGTCTCCTGCCTCTGCCCTGAATGTTCACTCTTTTTCCCTCTGGGCAGTGGAATCAGCCCAGTCTTTTCTAAAGCTGGAACTTGAATTGAGATAGGGCACCTCAGTTTCTTCATCTGAGAAATGGGTCCTATTACTCACTGGGTTTTAAACCCTCAGTTTTAGAAGGAGGTGGCGTTAGGGTCATAGCCTGCCCACGCAAAAAATGGGAGGGAGGTAGCAGGGTAAATGGCTCTCCTGGTGACAAGCCTACCAGATTAGAAACCAACAACCAAGCATTCCCTACTCCACCATCTATGGTAAGAACTTGCAAGGCAGAGAGGGCAGGTGCTTGCCTGGGGTCACATGACTAAATGGTCTTTCCTGTCTGAAGTGGCACCTGTGTCCCGGGCCTGAGCATCCCATCCTCACCCACCCTGGTTGGTTACACTCTGTCAATAGGGATACAGGCTGCATCTACCCCACCTCTGCTCATGATGCTGGGCTGCGAGGCTGCAGAAGGGTGACCCACTGTTCTCTGTGGCCCAGGCTCAGGGCTTTCCTGGAAAGTGAGTCCTTGAGGATTCAAACTGTGGCAAGTTAGTCTCCAAGGCAGAGCCTGTGCAGGAAGCCTCTCTTCAGCTTCATCCTGTTACTGCCTGTGGCCCACAGGAGCCCTAAGGCTGAAGTACCCTTCTCCCAACCCCACCCCATCCCAACAACCTGATTATAGAAGCCACCCAGCCCCTGCCTGTTTATGTCACCTTCATCGGGACCTAAGTCTGAAATGAGGAACAGCTGTGGAGTCAGGCCTATGACTCAGGGCCACCCAGAGCCAAGAAAGAGCTGTTTTCTCACTGTGTTTATGTGGAGGCCTCCAAGCTCCTGGACCTCCATCCCTTAGGGCTAGCTCAGACTCTGCTCCATGTGCCTTGCCCTGCCTTTTGGCCCTTGGTGGCAGGAAAGAGGATCAGGTTGGTTGTGTGTCAGAAGCTCACTGGCAGTGGGTGGAGCGGGGTTTGGACACCAACAGAAATGATAAGAGGAAGGGAAATAGAAAAACAGGATTTCCCAGTGTGGGTGCCAGCCTGCCTGGCGTTGGCTGGGTGATTCATTTGGGTCTGGCTGCCTTAGCGCCACAGCCAGAAGTTTCTACAGCCAGAAACTAGGAGCCAGGAACCCTGTGTGGCTTGAGCCCAGCTTTCCCTTTACATTTGCTCCGTCTCCATGCGTCTGCAGAGAAAGAGCTGCGGACACGGGGGAGGGGGTGGGAGGCACAGACTATAGCTTTGGCAGGACAGAGAATATAATTAAAGTGGGATTTGCCTAGCCCCCCCCCCCCTCCGGGGAGTCACACACTCTAGCATGAAGACACATCCCATACCATCATGCTTATCTCAAAGAGTATCAGCCTTCTCCTGCCCTGCACCTTCTCTGCTCCTGGGAGCACTGATCAGAGTGTGACCTAGTGGGCTGTGCCCCCTGCCTGGAGCCAAGTGTATCTGCCACCCTGGGCCCCACTTTACCTCTGTTGCCTGGAGAATTAGCAGTTCTGAGTACACCTGAGTGGAAAGCAAAGACGGTGCCATAGTTTGGGTCATGTGCCATGTGCTAGGGGCTTAGTTCCCAGCAAGGCACTATTGATAAATGGTGGAACCCTGTGGAGTCCTGATTTCTTCCCTTACGAATGGGGTTGGCCACTTCCCCTTCAGGAGCCCGGGACCCTGGATAAGCATCTTTGGACCTTATCAGCTGACAGAGAGAGAGAGAGAGAGAGAGAGAGAGAGAGAGAGAGAGAGAGAGAGAGACCCCAAGATTCCAGCAGCCTTTTATGAGTGGGGTTGGCCACTCCCCCTTCAGGAGCCCGGGACCCTGGATAAGCGTCTTTGGACCTTATCAGCTGACACTTGAACCTCACCACACTTCCCCCTGCGCTCACCCCCAGCCACTGTGGGCTGTGAGTCTCTGACTCACTTTGAGGGCCCCAACACTGCTTTCCAGCACCACACTAGAGGCCTGAATAGAATGGGTTCACCCATCATGGGTTGGAACCACTTAACTGAGTCATGCCAACTTTTTCTCTCTGGAAGTTGCTTATCTCACAGTAACAGAAAACTGATTGACACAGTAATTAGAGGTGAGTTACACCTGCTTTTTAAAAATTCATTAATATTTCTTTTATTATTATTAGTGTGTGGGAATGTCACAGCAGGCATGTGGAGGCCAGAGGGCAACTGTGCAGTCAGTGCTTCTCTCTCTCTCTCTCTCTCTCTCTCTCTCTCTCTCTCTCTCTCTCTCTCTCTCTTCTCCCTCCCTCCCTCCCTCCCTCCCTCCCTCCCTCTCTTTATGAGGGTTCTGGGAGTTGAACTCAGGCTGTCAGGTTGTACAGCTAGGTGCTTTACACTGAGCTATCTCACTGGCATTTGTTTGGGCTTTCTAAGACAAGACTTTATGTAGCCCAGGCTAGTCTTGAATTTCCTACAGGATCCTCCCGCCTGTAATTCCGTACTGTTGAGATTGCAGGCATGCACACCACCACACCCACTTTACAAACTTCTGGGATTCACACTAAGTGGACACTACACCAAGTATGCCACAGTCCCTAGTCCACAGTTCCATTCGTCCATAATGGACGTTTGGGTTGTTCCCATATCTGTGGTGAATTCTGCTGTAGAGACCATGCATACAGACATCTCTTCACCATGCTGATTTCATTTCCTCAGGATATGGACCCACGAGTGGGATTGCTAGCCCAGGCTAGTTTAATTTTAGATTCTTTTGTGAATGGAACAGGGTTTTAGCACATAGGTGAGTGTGGGAGATTATGTTGTTACGTTCTAAATAATTGTCCCACCCACTGGTTTAATAAAGAGCGTTGATTGGCCAAAGGCCGGCAGGATGTGTGGGCGGGGCTACCAGACTAAGAAAACTCTGAAAACAGGAAGCACAGAGTAGAATGCCAGAGAGAAGCCAGAAGAAACAGAGGACAACTATGCTGCTCTGAGAAAAGGTACCCAGCCACATGGCTGAACAAGATAAGAGACATGGGAAAGAGTTAGCAAGTGATATGCCTAGGTCTGAGGCCGATCAGCCTAAAACTATCATATGCATCTGTGTGTCCCTGCGGGTCTGCGGGCCTAGACCTTGAGGTTAGGCCTGAAAGTCCGGGCCAGAAACCTCCTACTATAGGTGAGGCTTGCCTAGAACTCACTGTCCTTCTGCCTTGACCTCCCCAATGCTGGGATTATATGTTCATGCAGGATTGCATGTCCATGTGACTGCACACGCCACTCACACTTGTCTCGTGTTTTTGAAGACTCTATCAGGTATGAGGGAGCGTGCATGCCTTTCTGGTTTTGACTTTCTGTTTTCTGATGCTTACTGATGTTGAACTGTTGTTCATGACCCCGATGGCTGTTCATACTTCTTTTCTGAGAAACATCTCTTTAGGTCTTTGGCCTGTTTTCCAACAGAGTGTCTGCTCTGTGGCTATTGAGTTGCAAGAGTTCCTTACTGTGTTAGAAATTAGTCTTTTACTGGGCGTAGGCTTGCATTCTGTGGGCTGTCTTGATTCCACAGACCACTTCCTTGTGGAGAAGTTTTTTAGTTTGATGTCAGCCTGTTTATCTGCTTTTGCCTTTGTGTCCTGTCAGGCTACTGTCGTGGAGTGTTCCCGTTTTCCTCTGGCAGTTTTACAGTTTCTGGTTTTTAGTATATTTGAGCTGGATTTTGCATATTCGAAATTACGGTGTAGTTAATTCTGTGGCTTGTGGGTTTCCCCTCTTCCACCGCCTTGACTGGAGTCTAGACCCTTTCCCCAGGAAGAGATGTTGAGACCTTTGCTGAAAATCAATGAGCTGAAAATGTGTATCTAATATTCTGACTTCTATTTCTGGTCCCATGCCCCAGTGCCATGCGGTTTTGATGGTCATAGTTCTGCTGTGTGTGTGTGTGTGTGTGTGTGTGTGTCTGTGTGTCTGTATGTCTGTCTGT
Organism: Phyllotis vaccarum; assembly: GCA_033318265.1. Lineage (NCBI taxonomy): Eukaryota > Metazoa > Chordata > Mammalia > Rodentia > Cricetidae > Phyllotis > Phyllotis vaccarum. Next base: position 20,647,111 of record JARWLC010000019.1, read on the forward strand.
GTGTGTGTGTTGGCTAGTTTTATGACATAACACAAGCTGGAGTCAATGCCTCCATAATATCTGGCCATGGGGCACTTTCATAGTGATTAATATGGGAGGGCCCAGTCCATTGTGGGTGGGGCCATCCCTAGGCTGGTGCTTCTGGGTTCTATAAGAAAGCAAGCTGAGCAAGCGAGTCAGCAGCACCCCTCCAAGGCCTCTGTACTAATAGCTCCTGCCTCCAGGTTCCTGCCAGGTTTAAATTCCTTTCTGGACTCTGTTAAAACGGTGATGTGGAATGTAAACCAAATAAACTCTTTCCTCTCCGAATTGCTTTTGACTGTGTCGTTTTATCACAGCAATAGAAAGCCTAACTGAGACAACAGAAACACACACATTTGGACTGGACCTCACGTAGCTAAGGCTAGCCCTAAACTTCTAATCCTTCTGCCTCTATCTCCTTCATGCTGGGATTACAGAATGTACCACTTGCCAGCTTAATTCCTAGAGTGGGGAATATTTATTTATTGAAACACAGTGTTATGTAGCACAGGTTTATTTCATTTTCTGGGTAAGCAAGGGTGGCCTTTAATTTCTGATCCTCCTGCCTCTATCCTGAGAGCAGGAATTTTAAGCATGGACCAGCACTGGGTTCATGTGGTGCTGGGGGTGTGTCATGAGCTAGGCCAGCACTCTACCAACTAGGCTGTGTTCCTGGCCCCCTGTAGTGGTTTTGGTTTTTGTTTTTATCAATAATGTGAATCTCTAGCTTTGTTCTTTTTGCTCAAACTTCCTGAAGCCAGTCAAAGATTATTTATGGTTTCCTGTGCGTTTTAAGGTTCTGTTTCTCTTTCTGTGAGGCATGTCTTTGGAATGGGATTGAAGGGTATATTTGCTTCAACATTATTTCTTCCAATGCATGGAGTATCTAGCCATTTCTTTGTGTCTTCCTTCATTTTTTTTTTTTTTTGATGTTTTCAGTTTTAGTGTGACGGGTTTTCATCTCCCTGTTCACACTTATTTCTAAGCATCTTATTTTGTTTTCCTTCTGTACCAACTGTGGATGGGATTTTCTCAGTTACATTTTTAGGTAACTTGTTGTTAGCACAGAAACACAACTGAGTTTTACGTGCTACCTCCTCTTTCATGCTCTTCATTTTATTATTTACTTTTGAACATTACTCCTCTATCTGATTTGTTAGGATTTTTATCATTTAAAAACGTCCAAATATTTTCCTTACATCTGAAAAGAGGATTGTGTGGGCTTTCCTCTGTCTTTAGAGACAGTGTCTCACTATGTAGCCCAGGCTGGCCCTGGACTCTTTTCAATCCTCAGAATGCTTCATAATCTCAAGGGCTAGGATCACAAGTGGGAGCCATCACACCCAGCTCCCACTGTCACTGCTGAGCCATTCTATTTTCTAGCCACTGGGTCACGATGAGTGTCATTTTCATGTACCAGGGATTCTTTTCCTAGCCCTTCACTGAAGCTTTTCTATAGCATCTAAGTCCACACAGCAACTCTGTGCTATTGGACTCAGGTTCTCTCTCTCTCTCTCTCTCTCTCTCTCTCTCTCTCTCTCTCTCTCTCTCTCGCTCGCTCTGGGGGGGTGGGGGTGGTAGTTTCAAGACAGGGTTTCAATGTGTAGCCCTGGCTGCCCTGGAACTCACTCTATAAATCAGACTGGACTCAAACTCACAGAGATCTCTACCTACTTCTGCCTCCTGAGTGCTGGGATTAAAGGTGTCCACCACCACTACCTGGTGGAACTCGGGGTTTTCTGTGTCTATGTTCCATAGGAACCTTTGGCTGTAACTTTTTCTTTTTATGTATGTGTATGTGTGTGGGTATGTGCACCTGAGTGCCGTGCATGAAGAGACCAGAAGAAGGCAGTAGACCCCACCCGAACTGAAATTGTAGGTGGTATGAACCCCCATATGGGTGCTGGGAACAGAACTCAGGTCTTCTGAGAGAGCAGACGGTGCCCTTAATCTTTGAGCCTCCTCTCCAGCTTTCCTGTAACTTTCCTTTTTGTCTTTGGTATCAGAGTGATCTGGCCCTGCTTTTCAATTTGATTTAATGAAATCATGTAGTAATGCCTCTGTTTAACGTCATGCCTGTGAGCTCCATCTGTGGCAATGTGTACAACCATGAGTTTGCTTTCTATTATTTGAACAGACAACAACAAAACCCCTCATTCAGTCCTTTACTGATGGTCCTTGAGTATTTTCTAATTTTCAACATACCAGATTCTACTGGGGGTTTGACATATCTGGGATTCCCGAATTTGGCCAGTGGAAGGAGGAAGTTTAGGAGTTCAAGGCCTTAAAAAACATCTTCTAAAAGAAATCTATGCCAAACATTCTTGTGCCTCCCTGAGCCTGCGGGATACCATCAATATGTCTCAGAGTGAACTAAGTAGACAATGTGTTATCTAGTTATGTGTTGCTCAGACTCAGCAGGGACTCAGGCAGCTTTGCAGAATCACTGTGCAGATGTCCGCCCCACCCGCTGTGGTCCACTTGTGGCTTCACTTGTTCCGTTTCTGAAGATGGAACCCAGGGCTTCATGTGTGCTAGCCCATCACTGTGATACCCAGCCTGTGCTTGGGATGTGTATGAGCAAGAGGGTCATGCTGCTTCTCTCTCTAGCCCTGCTGGTAGGGTGGGCTGGTGCCTCACTGTGGTTTTAATTTGCATCTCCTTACTGATCGGTGAGGTCCAGCACTTTTCCTTCTGCTTGATGGATATTTAGAGTTGTTCTTTCTTTTATATTGTGCTGGTTTTTTTATCACTTGTTTTGTTTTTTATTGTTGCTTTTATTTTTATTTTATGTGTATGGGTCTTTTATCTGCATGTATATCAGATGCATGTGCCTAGTACCTGTGGAGGTGGAAGAAGGGATTGGATCCTCCAGAACTGGAGTTACAGATGGTTGTGAGTCACCTTGTCGATGTCAGGAACTGAACCTGGGTCCTCTCAAGAGCACAATGTGTTCTTAGCTGCTGAGCCAGTGCTCTGGCTGCATCTTTTACTGGTTGAGTCAGCCCCGTGGCTGGAGTTCCACTTTTCTTGGGATTGGCTCTGTGTGTAATGTGAAGTAGGGTCAAGATGGCTCTTTTTATATGTAGAGAGCTAGGAAACCGTTCACTGAAACAGTGGGTTTTTTCCCTCAGGGCACCAAGCCATAAATCAGGTGTCCTTATACCTGGGGACTGAGTAGATTGTTCTGTTCCGTTCCATTCCACTGAACCGTTTGTCTACCCTGGCAGTATCTCTGTGACCAGGACTTTAGGACAGAATGCTTGACTGGGGTGTGGCTCCTCTAGGTGGGCCTCTGTTGATGGCCTTGGCTGGTCATGGCCCTTTACACAAGCCCCCGCTCCTGGACTCAGGCTCAGCCTGGTCTCTGATTTCCTCACTTCATTATTTCTTCTTCCTGAGGCTCCCACTTCTGACAAAGACCCTGTAGGCTGTGTGGCCTTTGCAGGCTTCTAGTCTCGTTGAGCCCTGGGGCCCTGTAGCCCAGACTTAGTCATCCTGGCTGAAGGGCAGGGCTCAGCCTGGACAATGGGGTGTGGGCCCCCACTGGCACACAGCCATCAGGAAGGTCAGGAGGCAGCAGTTGTTTGGAGGGTGGCTCCAGCTGGCCTGAACACTGATTGCACGTTTGTTTGGGTACCATGGGCATCCCTGGTGCCTGCGGAGGCAACAAGAGGGCTGGGAACTGACCCTTTATCCTCTGCAAGAGCAGTCAAGTGCTCTTAACCACTGAGCCACCTCTCCAGCCCCAGTCTTAGCTCCCTTGAACTTGTTTTTTGTACCTGGGATGGTGTTCCTGCCACAACCATCTTTTGGTGCAATGGTTCTGTGGTTACTGAATCCCAGTGTCTTACTGTTGGTAGGTGGGGATACAGAGGTACTTGATGTAGCTCTGTCCTCAGAGAGTGGGCTGGGAAAATGGACAAGGAATGTCCAAACGGAACAATGTAGTTAGTTCTGGACTCTTGGGGCTCCAGATGGCCGAGACAAGGGCTAGATTGTGAAAGAGGCATATATAAAGGCCCTGAGCACATTGCTTCAGGGACCTGCAGAAAATGCCTGGCAATGGAATGTAGGTCTCCAAGGTGCCACAATGAGATTGTCAAAGAAAGGGAAGCAGGTGGACATCAGACAGCTAGGAAGGCCATCCTGTCCTTAACATTGCACAGGGTCTTGTCTGGCTGAAACATGGCCAGAAGTGGTCATTCCTGGGAACACAGGCCTGGGGAGAGAGGCTGGTGTGTCATTCCTGCCTTCCTGTTTATACTTTGCTTTCTGAGATGGTGTCTGGAAATGGGAGAGGCTGCAGAGTGTATGACCCACTGGGGCTCTGACCCCATGTGGTAAAACCTCTTGGTTGGTGTGTGGGGGCTGAGTAGGTAAAGGCCAGGTCCCAGAAGACCTCCAGAAGTTGGTCAGGATCAGCCTGCCCATCAGGGATGAGGAGGAATGACTGAGGTATGGCAGAGCCTCTGCTGGTGACCCACTCCTATTTAATGTCCTCCTTCCTTGCCCACCCGACTTCTCCCTAATCTCTTTTCCCCGTGAGATCAGATATCTTCCCTGCCATGTTGAGCCCCTGTGGGCTGGAGAGCAGCCAGAAGCCTCATTTGCCACCCTGGCTGTGTGATCTCACTCAGCTCGCTCGCACTCTCTGGACCCTCTGGACTTTGAAATACTGGAAGCATAATAGCTGATTTCTTGGCTCTGTGATCTAATTCTTGTGGCTTAAATTGCTTCCCGAACATTGGCTGCCAAAGTCTGTAGGGCTAATGAGCCTGCTTGGTGCCTAAGGGCCCTGAGGTTTTCCAGTATCCCCTTTCTCTTTTTCCCAGGGCTCCAAGGCTGAGGGAGGCCTAGGGCCTAAGGAGATTGACCTCCCTGGGTGGGGGAGAGGCCAGGGAAGTTAAATGGTTGGCTCCTGTGTGGATGGTTGCTTTCTCCTTCCTGTCTTTCTGGAGAACCTTTCCTTTGGGCTGCAGCTCAGTTGAGGGTTGTGTGGGGAGCTTGCCTGCTGTTGCCTTGTCCTTTCTCCTGATGCCAAAGTTGGTCACCTCAATCTGAGGACTGGGTTCCAGTCCACTGCTCCTTTGGAACACCTCGCAGAGCTTCCTCATCTCACAGAGCCTCAGTTGTCATTCTGAAAATGGCAATAGTGTGCCCACCTGGCATTGCTATCAACAGTGGACACAATAAACCTCTTAATTCAGTGGCTTGCATGTGATGGGTTCCAGAGAAATGGAGTCTCTGGTGTGAGAGGAGACTTGGCCCTTTGCCCTCCTTTTTCTACCCGTGACCCTGGCTAATAAGACAGTAATGGCATCACTGTCTTATTGAAGCAACCCGGTTCCCATCTTAGAGGTGAGTGAAAGGGTTTCAGAGAGGCTGAGTGACTTTACCATCTGATGCTGGTCACCCAGCAGATGAGTAGTTCAGCCAGGATCAGTGCCTACATCAGTCCTGCTATCAAACTTTGTCTACAAACCATTTTAAGACTTCTGCCTCCTTATTGAGGTCACCCTGAACCTCAATAAGACCACAGTGCGCCCCCAGGATGAGTAGATTTGAAGAAGCTGAAGATGGAGCATGAGAGACCAGCCCCTGTCTGTATCCACCCCGATGAGCTAAGCGCCCCCTGTCTGCATCTCCCCTCACAACCCCTGTCCTCTGCAGCCTTCCCTGACCTTATCGGTGCAGTGTGTGTCCCTTGAACTTGGTCAGTGTACAAAATACAGGATATGGGGTAGTCTCCTGGCTCCCTGAGGAGTGAACAGAGCCCTGAGGTAGGGCTCCCTCACTAAATTTAAGAAGCACATAGGAGGCTGGGGTAGAGGCTGAGAGACAATCTGGGCAGGAATGAGTTAGGAGGAAACGTCTGAGATGCCCACAGCTGAGACCTGTGGGTGTGACACTGGCCACAAGCAGCTGGAGGTGGTCACTTGTATGATTCAGTCTCAAAGTGGTAGGGAGGGCTGGCTAAACAAGGCAGGAAATATGATGTGGGTGTGGCCTGGGCCAGCCCTAGACACAGGGTACTGGTGGCCTGAGGGCCTGGTATCACCTTTCAGACACCAGAAAGAAGAGAATTTCAATAGCTGAGGCAGGTGGCTCACTCTCTGCGCTGTAGATGTTGTGACCTTGGGTACCACCTTCCCTTGCAGGTGTTCCTGGAATGTTTCTGGGATGGAAGTGTATCCAGAGGTTGAAACTCAGCAGGGAGTTAAGATACTCATGATGGATGATCTTCTTGCCTTTCTTTCTTCTAGGTGCCTCCCTTTCTTGGGGACGTGGTCACCATGTTCTCCTGTGTGAAGGCCTATGAGGACCAAAACTACTCAGCACTGAAGCGGGCCTGTCTGCGCAGGAAGGTGCTCTTTGAGGACCCCCACTTCCCTGCCACTGACGACTCACTCTACTACAAGGGTTCCCCAGGGCCCACAGTCAGGTGGAAGCGTCCTAAGGTGAGTTTCTGGCCCTCCTCCCTGGGGAGCTAAGCTCTGATCTCACTGGTAGCACCCCAGCAAGCCCTGTAAGGCACAGTGTACTCAGGGACCTCAGCCTTCCTTCCCATGGTTGTGTGGGTACATGTGAAATACTGTGAATGGACCCTATACAATATGATTGAAGGGCAAGTTGACTTTGCTGATTTTAAAAGTCACTTCCTGTACAGATGGAAGCATGTACTCTCATCAGTCTGTTAGGATGGACAGCAGGTGACCAGTGTAGGACCTGTACGTTGAATGTTGGTGGCCTTGCCAACTCCCAGCCTGGTCTGGGTCCATGTGCAGCAGAAATAGTTGGTTCTGTGCCGTGGCTTTTGGTTTCGAGTCCTATGTGTGAGATGGGTTGTAGTGTGGTGTCCCGGGGTCCTCAGTGAAGGGGAGGGTGCTGGAGGACACTGGCCCAGACGCATTCCAGGCTTCACCACTATGCTGGTGACAGTCACTGACAAGGGAAATCAGGATCTTCTAGGTTACTTGGGCAGGTCATCATAGCTTCCACATGCTCTTTCTCTGAGAAGGTGCCTCCGGCTGCAGGGTGAGGCCAGAGGGTAGGTGCAGTCACATAGAGACTATCAGGCTGGCCTATTGGGCTCCCTCTGGCAGTGACAAAACAGGTGGGACCTGGGACACATGAGGGAAGCCCCCCCCCCTCGCCTGGCATGTTAGTTCTGAGGGTGTGTGTGGAGCGCTGCACCCTTGCCTGGCGTGTTAGTTCTGAGGGGGTGTGGAGCTCTGCCTGCCTCTCTGCTTTCAGCAGCAAAGAGCAGAGATTGGCTCTGCCTTGTCTCTGGTCCTTGGACATTTGGAGGAAAATGAAATTCCCTATTTTTGTCCTTCCCAACAGCCAACTTTGGGCGTTATTGTGAGCTTAGGCTCCTGTCAGGGAAGGAAACTGAGGCTCAGAGAAGGGACCACATATCCAGGAGTTCTACTTCTGACCCCTCCCTGACACCAGGTAGACGGCCCTGGGTTCCTTGGCCTCAGGTCTTGGGGCTTTCGAGAGCCGCTAACCCTGGCTTCCTTCTCTGACCTAGTAACAGAATTTTGGCTCTGCTCTTCTGTGTTCATTACTGTCTTCTTCAGCAAGGCATGGGGTAGGAGCCGGCTCTAAAGGGCCTTTGTTAGATCCTGGTTCCCAGGAGGGAGGGTGGACACCTGAGCCTCCTCCTGTCCCCCATGCACACTGCCCTTGCCCTGACCCTCTTCCTAAGACTCTGGGCCACAGTCTGGAATGAGCTTCATAAGGCCCAAAGCTGTAGTAGACAGGTTGGTGGCTGGGTCCACTGCTGTGGGAGCTGATGGAGTCCTTGCCCTCACAGAGACCTTTCCTCTGGGCTCAAGAATGGGTCACCCTCCTTCCTTGGCATCTGTCCAGCTGCCTTTCTAGCTCTAGCTGAAGAGGAAGGGCAAGCTGCCTACCTTGGCTAGGTCACAGCACATAGATGGGGATGTCAGAACAGAGCCCACGGGACAGTAGTCGAGTCGGGCTCCAGTCTTGGTCAGGGCTGAGCCCACTGGGCAGAGTGTTCCCACGTGATGGAGACCTGGAGGGAAAGCGGGTTGTCCAGCTCCTGACAGTTAAATCCCAGCTGCTTGGCCTCTTGCCTGAGGCAGCTGTGTTCTGAGTGGTCTTATTTTCTGGGTCCTAGTGCCTGACAGACTGTTTGTAAGCTGAGCAAAGGGCCACTTTTCCTACAGCTCCTTCTGATTCTACTTCCAGAAATCTCTCTCAGTTGGTCATCATGGTGACCTCTCTGTTCTTAGAGAATCTCCTTAGACAGCCTCAAGCCAGGAAGCCTGACGCTTCCCAGCCTCCCAGACTCCCAGACTCCCTGCCTCCTAGGCTCTCTGCCTCCTAAGCACCCTCTGCCTCTCAGGCTCCCTGCCTAACTCCAGCTCCCTAGTCCCTTAGCTTTGGAGCTTCCCAGGCCTTCAGGCCCTTAGCCTTCAAGCCTCTGAGAACAGCCTTCCTGCCCCAGCTTCCCGCTGTCAATCAGCCTCCCTTCCTCAATGGTTTTTTTTTTTTTTTTTTCTCCCCAAATATTATGAAGAGCCTGCTTTTGAGGCAACCAGGCTTGTCTTGAGCCTGAGGTGTCATCTTGAAGTGAGGTGTGACCTTGAGCAAAGCCAGGTTGCTTATCTTTAAGTGTGGAGAATAATTCTTGCCGAGTACAATTTCTAGAAGGTGAGGTGCTGGAGATGTCAGACACATGGAGGCAGCAACAAACTGCCTCTTTTTTCTTGTCAGCCCCATGGTGAGGACCAGAGCTGGCCTGGCATGTCAGTCACTCTGCAGGGGGCACCAGGCCTCGCCCTCTTTGGCACCATCCTCCCACTACCCACAGGCCTCTGTTGTGTTCTTTTCCATACTTGGAGCATCTGCCAGCTCCCTGCAGCTGGCTAGAGGAGGAGGAGGGGGTGGGGTGGGTCTGGGGAATCAGGGGTGTGGGCAGAAACCACAACAGTTCTCAAGCTAGGGGCCAGAGCTACGTAGTCTCCACCCAGCCCTCTGCCTTCCCTATGTCTGGACATTATCTTGGGGGTTCTGGATCGAATGCACGGGTGCAGGGGAGTTTGGAGCCCTATGAACATTTAATTATAGAGCCCCTAGTATTCCTTCAGGCAGCCTGATGTCCTCACCTGGCCAGAAAGGGTGTTACTCTACTAGAAAGGCCTCTGCTAAAACTGAGCCAGCCTCCTGGGTACCTTCCCCTAGTCTTCTCAGAGCATAGGGAATGTCCCTGGCATTAGAGGAGGTGGAGGAGGCAAGGGTTGGATTGCTGAAGGAAATGGGGATGAAGGAGGGACAGTTGTAGAGGGTTCACCATGTTCTGTGGCTTTTCTCTTATGTCCGAGGTATGATCTTAGATTCAGGAGTGGGCAGGATGAAGGGTAAGGAAAGGCAGTGTACCCCGGAGGTGCGGCTGTGTGCATGGCTGCCCAGTTCTTAGACCCATCTCTTTCCTGGCTCCACACTAGCTGGAAACCTGAATTTCCTGCTGAGCCAGAAGGGACACGGTACAGGCCTGTTCAGATCTGGATCAGCTGGTCTGGGTTGAGGTGACTGCAGGTTCAGAAGCCAGTGCCCTGGAGGCATTCTGGTCAGAGTTGTAGCACCCCTGCCCTGGGGTTAGTTCAATCCAGAGCTCACAGCAGACCCCATACGGTCCAGTCTAGGGCATTTTGTCTTCTCTCCATGCCCGATCAGTAGCCTCTGTCCCCAGCTCTCCTCCCCGGGGCCACCCACTTTTGTCAGAGAGCTCACTGGCAGACAGAGGGACCTGCAGGCAAAGTGGCTTCCAGTGTCTCAGGCCCAGCTCATGGCTTACTAATCAATCAAAACCAGGAGTCAGGAACGACCAAAGGAAAGAGATTCACTTACAGATTTGGCCTCGTTAAAATTCATAGGGAATGTGAAACAAAGGTCAGGAAATCTGCATATGCAGATGAGCTATCTGACTGGTGAGGCACCTCTTTCCTAGGAGCTGGTTTCTCTCTAGGGACTTTCTCTTCTGTAGCCAAAGGAATTTCCTGGATTAATTAAACATTCTTTTAGAGCCACCATTAGTAAGCTGATGTTGACAAGGCTGGAAAGTGCATGGATGGCATGGCACCAAGGTAGGGTGTGTGTGTTTAGGTGTAGGGTATGTGTGTGTGTGTGTGTGTGTGTGTGTGTGTGTGTGTGTGTAGTGTGTGTGTGTATTGTGTTGGGTATGTGTGTGTGTAGTGTGTGTATATGTGTGTATGTGTGTAGAGTGTGTGTGTGTGTATGTGTGTAGGGTATGTGTGTGTGTGTGTATAGTGTGTGGAGAGGGGCGGTATTCCTCAGGCTGTGACTAGACTGTTTTCATCTTCAGAGTATTTGGGGGTCCTCGTTCTACCAAACCCTTGTCCCCATTCCACCCCAGTCTTCCCCATCTGCTCTGACTGGTCTATGGCATCACTACGCTACTCACTTGGAGACTCAGGCCTGGCTGTGGTAGCGCCTGTCTCTAACTCAGGGTCAGCCAGGTCATGTCTCTAACTCAGGAAAAGTGAGAAAGCTTACAGTGGTGGACAGGGGTAAACATCTCTTCCTCCTTGGCCGTGTTGGCACACTAGGAAGGGTGGTTCCATCACTTAAAGGATCCAGCACACCTGTATAGACACAGTAGAGCAGATTGTCTGTTTGAATCTTAGTTCATCCTGCTGTGTGGCCCTGGACAAGTGACCTTGTCTGTGAAGACTGCTAGGAACAGTCTCTTCTCTACTCCTGGCCCTAGCAGGGATCAGTCCTCAGAGCTGTTTGCGTGATGTTTTCTCAGAAGTAGCTCAAGGTAGCACCTGTATCCCAGGTACCAGTGTCCTAGGTCAGAGCTGGCAACCCAAGGCTTCAGATACAGTCAGGATGCCCAAGGGATGGGATGGAAGCTGTTCTCTGGAATTCCGTCTAAGGCTTGGGCGGGCCTGGCAAGAGAGTGTCCTGGGGGCCAGAGCTAGGCTGGTATAGGGATAGTGGCAGGGAGAGCCCATGTTGCATGCCCAGTCTGTCAGCTCTGCCATGTCTGCCACCTCAGTTGCTTTTGACCTTGTACATCTCTGCCTCCTCTGGAGTGGGTTTCCCGTCTGTCACAGGACCTGACTGGGAGGAACCTGAAGTAGACGAGCACCTTGATGCCATCTCCCTATGCAACTCTTGTGACACAAGATGGCGGCTCTCTCAGTGTGACTCATGCCATAGAGTCCTCCAGATGTGAGGCCCCTCCCTCCTGCCTCTCCTCTCCCTTCCCTTTCCACTCACTCTATCTGGAAAGCTGGGTGAGTGCTGTAGGCTGGAAGATAAGATTAGGAGGAAGCAGGGCAGGCAGAGCTTCCGGAGAGTGGCCTTGGGGAAAAGAAGCAAACCTCCTGACTGAGTTTCCTCTGATGAGACATGACAGGACACTGAAGCCACCACGCTGCTTGCCCCTGGTTACCCTGCAGCCCCAGCTAGAAATGGTTAGGTCTCCGATTCAACTAGTGCCCTCAGGGGAATGATTTTCTTTTCCTGGCCTGACAATCCTCCTTTTCTGGGTAGATGAGCCCTGAACACCATATCGAGATTCCGTTATTACATTTCCCCTGCAGAAAGTTCATCGGTGGAGGCCACACCCAGCCCTGTAGGGCCAGCCTTTGAGGACATGGAGGAACCCTGAGCTTTGGCCTATGTTTGCACCTCCAGCAAATGGCATGCAGGAACTGAGTTCTGCTTTCTCTCTCCTGCCCTCTGCCGGCTGCCTGTGGAAGGGCCTCCGCTGCTGTCTTGTGACTGCTTGAGCCCAGGAAGCAGACCTGGTGACTCAAAACAGGCAGAGGCCTCTGCTCCAGCTCCCATTATGTGCCTGGGACATTGGAGTGTGACTTTTCCTGGGAAGGTAGTGAAGGCACTGATGTACCAAAGGAAGGGTTCTGCCTTAGGCTTCCCTGAGAGAACCAAGAAATTCCACTCCAGTTAATTGTTTTATAGTAGTGATGAGGATCTCAGAGTGGGAGGAGAGAGGGGCATCACAGCTTCACAGCTGTGCTTGATCCTTGCACCCTGTGTGGGCGATTTCCCGCCATGGATCCTGCAGCTGTACGTGCACAGCTTTCAGATGTCTCTAAATCTAAATGACATTTAGAGGCAAGTGTAATATGGTGAGATTTCTTTATGGAGGTTGGCAGGTCCCCTTGACGGTCTACTGCATCCATTCCAAGTAAATGCAAAATGATCTGGGGCTCATCAGCCGAGGGAAGGATAAAGATCAAAACACAACAAACAGAAACCTCTGGGCCATGAGCGTGAAGAGGTTCCACTGGGTGTATTATGGTTCCTCCAAAAAGGCTCGGATGGAGCAAGTGAGTCAGTTCTGCTGGTAAAGCGACTGTTATTTGAGCCTGGGCCTGAGTTTGATCCCAGGGACCCCTGGAAAGGTGGAAGAAGAAAATCGACTCTGTACAATTATCTTCTGCCCTCCATCGTGTGCCAGTGCATACATGTGCTTTATCGCACATGCACATACAGGAATGATACCAAGTTAATTATTTTAAAAAGAAAAATGTTGGAATGGGGGCTCTGTCCGCCTTATTTTTGTTTTTTTACCTGCTGTATCTGGCTACTGAAACGGCTTTAGACTAAGTGAATAATCTCTCCACTCTATAGCCATTGCTCCCCGCCACACAGGACTGCCCTACCAAGTCACATCTTCAGTGCAGACTGTGTCCCAGCGGTACACCCACCTCTGCTTCCCTACTGGGGAGAAATGTCGAATCTTGAGCGGTGTTAATTACAACCAACTCAGGACACGTTTAATCTCAATATTTTTCGCCTGCGTGGTTCTGTTTCCTGATTCATCCATTACTCTCACCCCCATGTTTTCAGAGGTTGCCATGAATCAGGGTATATGTGATTCCACCAAGGTGCACGTGACTGCACCAAGGTACATGTGACTCCACTAAGGTACATGTGACTGCACCAACTATTCTGAATATTACTAGGAGAGCAAAAGGTCCACATCTCATTGTGGGGCTTCTGCCTCGACCCCTTTTCCTATAACAGTGGTGCAGCAGGGATCCCTTGCACCCGCTCCCATCCTTCACCTCTGGTGAACAACTGTTTGGGCTTGGAGCCTTCCAGGGGCTCCCAAACAGAACTTTAACTTTGCCTCTTTCTCATCCTTTAGGTGGGCCAGTTCCCTCTAGGCAGGCCCCTCAGCCTGGGTTCCTTGTCTTGTCGCTCATAAACAGAGTCCTGTGGCTACCACCACAGTTGTCTTACAATCTCTTCTTATATGTGCTACATTCAGAGACTGCAATCTAGCATTTAACTAGTCCGTCAGCTGCTTTGGAGTCACCCAGTGCCCATGTGGTCTGTCCCATACAACAAGGAGGCATAGCATCCCTTTACCACATCACACAGGCATGCAAAGAAATGCCACTAAGTTAATTAATTTAATATTGTTTAATTAAAAAATTTAATGTTTGATTTTTAAAATTAAATTTAAAATAGAATTAAGAATTAAAAATTGGTCAGGCAGTGGTGGCTCATGCCTTTAATTCCAGCACACAGGAGGCAGAGGCAGGTGGGTCTCTGAGTTTGAGGCCAGCCTGGTCTACAGAGCAAGTTCCAGGTCAGCCTGGGCTATACGGAGAAACCTTGTGTAGGAAAACAAAACAAATTACATTAAAGAAAGAATTTTTTTTTTTTTTTAATCACACAGAGGTTGGTTACCGTGGGATTTCTCCTCAGGGTGTGCCTCAGCCTGAGTTTCCCTCAGCACAGAAAGATCAGCCTTGGTTGTTATATCTGAGGACCCATGCAACTATCACCTCATTTAGGAGCATGTCACCCTCAGAATTTTCCCCAGGAATGCTCCACCCAACTCATGTTTGGTTCTGTCAGTTCTCTGTAGGTATCACTGGTTGTGACTTTCTTTGGGAGATATGAACTTCTGTTCACTCCAGATAGACAGGGCATGGGCAGATCAAAGAAAGGGCTTTGTCCAAGCCAAACCCAGTGAACTAGTGAGTTTAATGAAGTTATAGGCAGTTCATAGGCAGCTACAACCCCATTTCCAGTCAACTGTTACCTTAGGGTGCAGCAGTTACTGTCTCGGGGCTGGGGGTGGGGAGCCTCATGAGGATCATGTGTTGACCTCTGGAGGTCTCTGAGGCTCATAAAGCTGTGAGCCTCTCCTCAACACACCTACCAAGGGACTGCTAATAGGCCTGAGCTCATGGATCATCACACTGCTTGGCTTCAAGACCGAGATGATCTTGTCCAGCTTTGGAAATAGCTGCATCACAGGCATCATACTAAACCTCTCGTCTGGGAAATGGGCACAGTGCTTGGTTCTTAGGGCTGGTAGGGGTTGAGTCATGGTGCCAGCATTCTGTCTGAGTTTCAGTGTGGTGGGCCTCCCCTCCCTGCCTTCTCACCTCCTCATTTCAGCTCCTCTCAGCTCTGTGGAGCTAGGCACTGACAGAGAGGAGGTGTGGGTGGGCCTGCTGAGATCAGACAGGTTCACAACTCTGAGAAGACTTAATCTGGGTAGGGAAGGGACCCCTCATGCCTAGGCCCAAACAGCCTGGCCTACATGGGTATATTAGGCTCTGAAGAGGCTGCCACTGTGTGCCTCACTGCTTTTCTGGGCTGGGCCAGTGATGCTATCTGTTCCCTCAAAGATCCAGCCAGTGTCTGGCTCCAGCCTGGGCATGGTGTCAGGTCTGTGGGAGGCAGGGAGCTATGCTTTCAGAATGTGTCTCCTGTACTGTGCTTATTCCACAGAAATGCCTTGGGGTCTCCAAGGACAACCATGAATAGTGGGAACTTGGAAAACTAGACCAAGCTTCCAGGAATTAGAAGGGGTAGGGTCCAAGGATGACCAGACGTGACTCTCCCTGTCTGGTTTCTAACCTGTCCTGTGCCCCTGTGGCCATAGCTGCCAATCTCCATGGAAAGTCAACATGATTTCTGCCCCATTTGGGCACTCCTGTGTCCTGTGTTCTGACAAGGCCTGTCTTCTCTGAGATTTCATTCCTCATCCTTAGAATGCAGTAGCAACCCCGTCATTGCCAGAGATCCCCCTTTTAAGGCTTGTCACTTGACTGCACTGTGGCTGGCCTTGAGGGCTGGCTGGAAAGAGAGATCTGCTCAAGGCAGAAGAAGATGGTGGCCCAGGGTCCAGCAGTCTGAGATTATCCATCATTCATCAGTTTATCTTAGTGAAAAGGCTCTCTGCCCAAGGAGAGAGACACAGTCCAGGCAGGACTTCGGGGTACGGTTGGCCATGTATCTCTCTTCTATGGGAGAGGGGGAAGTGAGTTCTTTTCCTGACTTGGAGAAGTATATATGCCCTCAGGTGCTCATGATACCTTTTCCATTTCTACAGGATATATGTGATGATCCCCGCCTTTTTGTAGATGGCATCAGCTCCCACGACCTGCACCAGGGTCAGGTGGGCAACTGCTGGTTTGTGGCCGCCTGCTCGTCACTTGCCTCCCGAGAGTCACTCTGGCAAAAGGTAAGGTTTGGGGACAGGCTGATGCAGGGGCTAGTCAAATAGGCCGTGGCTCTCACTGCCTGACAGGTATGGCATCAGTGAGGCATGTGAACATCCGTTAGCATGTTGGCTTTCCTGGGATCCTCGGAGTAATTCCTGAGGTGATTCTGATGTGTCCCCTCCACCACTACTGAGGGACAAGTATCCATGGAGCAGATAATACCCCTGTGAAATGTGCATACTGCCTGTGTTATCTGTGGTGTAGGGACACCACTCAGCACTCAGTAACTACTGTGTGGTATGGGCTAGTTGCTGTCTTTTTCTGAGCCTCAATTTTCCCAATTGTTCAGCAGGGAACAGCTGTCTTGACAGCTCCATTTTCATGATTTCTGGGTTCATACTATTGATGTTCTGGACCAGGGGCAAAAGCTTAGGAAATAATGGAATGGGCCCTGGGCCTGCTGCTTGACCCTCTTTGGCAACATTCAGCAGGAGACTTTACATATAGTACTTAGAACTACCTTCCTGGGAAGGGGAGGCCATTTTCAGTTACCTAATGAGTTCAAGACTAGTTGGGATGTATGAGACCCTGTCTGAAAACCATGAAGAAGATGAAAGATAGGAGAAGGAGGAAGAGGATGAGGAAGAAGAGGAGACACCGTTCTTATAGGACCATTGGCAGTGTGGCCCTCAGTCAGGGATGACCACTCACCTGTTTTAGAATAATTATTATTCCTAAAGCATGTTCTGGGCAGAGAGATGGCTCAGCAGGTAAAGGCCTTTGCCTTCAAGCCTGAGTTAGATCCCCAGGACCCACACAGTGGAAGAAGAGAATGACTTCCACAAGCTGTCCTCTGACCACCATATGTGCCCCCTGATAAATAAACAAACACATGACACAGGACACAAGGAATTGGATAAGTTTTTCTTTGTTTTCCCAGGCAGCCATCAGCCATCAGAGGGAGCTGTGTCCTTAGCTAAAGCCAAGACCTTGGCAGGTTCCCTGTTATCCTCTCCTGTCTCCTGGGCAGTAAGGACCCTAGTGTCCCTGTCAGGGTCACGGCATGTTGTGGGTCTTTGTACTCAGATAGAGCCCACTGCTGTGCCTTATAGAGGTGGGGAGTTATGCTGGTTAACCTGAAGCTCGAGGGCGAGGGAGGATGTGTCTGTTGTGGGTGTCAAGGGCCAGAGAACATTCAGACTGGAACCATCCTCTGGATGGAAGACTAGTTGGTCCTCAGCGCTGCAGCCTCCAGCCTCAGGGCTGGCTTTGAGCAAAGGCTGCAGGGCCTTGGCTTGGGGCTGGAGGGGCACGTGGGCCCTGTGTACAGCTTCATTCTGCCCTGTAATTGCCTGTTTATCTGAGTCTCCCCTCTAGAGGTGAACTCCTCAGAGGTAGAGCTGGCCCAGTCTGCCCCTTCTTGCTGAACCTCGTGTGGTGAACATAGAGCAGGGCAGAGAGGAGGGACTCAAGAGCTTGAGGAACTGAGGGCTTCCCTACCTTGAACCCAGTACCACCCTGTGGCTCCAAAGCTGACCCTGCTGCCCATTTCCCACGGGTCTCCTGATGGCCCCGAGGCTGATCAGGTCTGGCTATGCACTGACAGGGAAGAAGTGCTGTCTCACTATCTTGGCCTCCTAGGCCCTGCTCCCTGTCTAGCTGGTAGAGAAGTTGGCCTGCTTGTGGAGGCCTTCTGCAGGGCTGAATTGTGGTGGTCTCCTAGGTTGGTCTCCAGGAGTTTGGCCCCGGGGGAGGCTGGGCCAGGGTTGGGTGTTCTTTGCTAACTGCATTCCACCTCCATTGTGCTGCTGTGGTGACAATCCCTGCAAGGAGGCCCTGGGGAGCTCATTACTGTGCCTCACGTCCCCCGCTGTCCCCACTGACTTGTTCCCTGTTTGTTGTCACCCTCTTGTTCTGTCCTGTTGCCCTGCAGGGCCTCCCCTGCCCTGCTCTGTTTTTTTCCCCTGGAAGGGCAGTAGCCGTGAGTTGCACCCTGAACCCCGCCCACTTGTACTCTCCCGGTGCTGAGTCTCAGACATAGATGCATCATGCCTGGGACACTCTTGTCCTTCATCTGGGAAGCTGCTCCTTTTTTCCTAGACCTCAAGGTGGTCCAGGATTCGAAGCCAGGCAGGCTGAGTCACTGACCTTGGCTTTTGTGTGAACCTGACTTTCCAGGCCCCATAGACAAATGCTGAGCATTGAGAAGTGTGTTCCTTGTGCCTTTCTCTTCACTCTTCATTTGTATGTCCCACCTAGTTATCTGTTCTGCAGGGCTCCCTCTTAGGGACTCCTAGGTCAGTATGGCTTCCTCCAACTCAGTAGTTTGTTCCCTAAGGCAGAGAGTGGATTTGAGGTGATCAGGCCCCATGAACCCATAATTAGGATATGATTAGGTTAAATACTTGTCATCAGACTCAGCTTAGGTCAGATACAAGGCTCTCTGGGAGATGGCCTCAACATGCCTAGCTCAGTCGCAAACATGGGATGGACCTGCTGCCTGCTCTCAGCTTCCTGGGAACCAGGATTCTGGCTGGAAATAAAGACAGACATGTGAGGTAAAATGCTATCAGTTCTGGGCAGTGCTGGGGAGAGCCAGCGGTGTTGGATCCAGACAATCTTTGCTTCCAGTTCAAATGTTTCTCAGTTTTTAGGAATTGCAGCAGGGAGATCTTGAGTTCAAAGCCCACTTGGGCTATTCATTAGACCCTGTCTCAGTAACAGCAAAAAAACAACAGTAATACGTCAACTGTTTCCCACTGTGCCCCAGATCATGCCTCCGTTATGGATTGGTTCACTGAGAAGTGATGAATGGCGGGCTTAACTGTGGCCTGTGTACACAGCATGTTCTGGGGACTGGAAGATGTGAAATGCACAAAAGGCTCAGGTGACTTCTACCACCCAGAGGCAGCAGTGTTAGGGATTTCATTTTTCCATTTTTCCGCTGGGGCTGAGGAAATTGTCTGTGATGCTTGCTTTGATTTCATGCAAACTTCTGCAACCATAGATATCACTTTAGAGAGGCATTTCTCTCCTGTGTCTCCTCCGTCCAGCCTTGGGTGGCTCCTCCAGGATCTGTCCAGTGGCTGGCTGAGTTGCATCCGCTTCCTTCTTCCCTCACTGGCTGCAAACATGTCACACAGCTCTCTGCTGGCTCCTTCCACCTGCCCTGTCTGTGGGTTCCCATTACAGCAGTCAGAGTATGCTTCACCTTGACTTCCTGCAAGGTGTACCCCTCTCCCCAGGAGTGGACTAGCTCCCCTAAAGGTTCTGTGACCCTGGATCCCCTATGGATTAGGAGAGACTGCCCCCCCCCCATGCAGAACCCAACTTCTTTCTCCTGCCTGTGTCTGTCTGTACAGATGGCAGCTTCCTCAGCCTCTAGCATTGCTGCCCTTGCTAGCCTGCTGTGCTGGCTTTCTGCCTGGCACAAAGCACTTGGCACCTCTAATTTCTCAACCTTTCTGGACATCATTATGTCTGTGAGGTTAATACCTGCCCTCTGCCCTTGACCCCCATTACTCTGATCCATTTGTTGTTCTTGGCTTGAGCTTTATGCATTTTCCTCTCCAACCACTTGTTAATGTACCCACAGCCTGTGAAGAGCCCCTTTCCCTGGAGTGCTTTAGATCCATCTCTACCTCTCTTTCCTTCTAGGCCTCTGAGGCTCTTCATCATCTTTGTTCATTCATTCATTCATTCATTCATTCATTCATTCATTCATTCATTCAACATTCAGCATTTCAGCCATTCACCCAGCTTTCTGAGCATCCTCTGAGCATGACAAGCCATGTTCTCACAGAGATGAGCAAGACAGACACCCACCCTGCCAGGATGTCTGGTCCAGTGGAGACATGAAATAAAGAAATGAAGGGCTGGAGTCCACTGCAGTGAGAAAGCACCTGCCTGCTCTGTGCAAAGCTTAGGTTTCCATCCCCAGCACCCATCACACACATCGGCTATCACACCCCACACTCCTACTCTCTGCTACTCACACTTATACACACTCCGAATACACACTCAAACACAAATCTGGATTGGGCTTGCCATGAGACTTGGTGGGTGAAGGTGCTTGCTACCTAACAATCTGATTTCAATCCTGAAACCCATATGGTGGGTGGAAAGAACCGAGTCCCTCAAATTATCCCCTTACTTTTACATGTGCCCTATGGCCTGTACACACACACACACACACACACACACACACACACACACACACAATGAAAAGAATTTAAGGTCAGAATGTGATGCGGGACACACAGAAGGTATTCTCTTCTGAGGGCAAGCGGAAGCCGCCACTAATAGCTCTTAGTCACAGTGTCGTGAAGGCCGGCGACTGAGCAGGCAACAGGGTTCATCTCTTATTGCACCGTTTTGTGGCTAGTGGCCCGAAGAACTCACCCCAGACTTGAGGTTGATATGTTTTCCTGAGTGCTGGGAACTGAATCCAGAATCTGTCCATGCTAGATAAGGGCTGTCACAGATACCACTGAGCTCTTCCTTCAGCCTAAAATCCCCAATGGCGAGGCTGAAGATTGTGAGATGGAAACCAGTCTAGGTGATCTACCGGGATCCTGCCTTAAAGTAAAAGGAATGTATTTAGGAGGCGTAGTGCAGTGAAAGGGGCCTTGGGTTCCATGCCCATACTGCAGAAATGGCCCCCAATAAAAACAGCCTGCCGTGATGGCTTACACCTGTAATCCCAGCACTTTGGAGGCTGAAGCAGGAGAATTGCTGGGAGTTTGAGGCCGGCTTGGATGGCTACACAGTGAGACCTTATCTCAAAAAAAAGCTGACAAACAAGCGGCCTGCCCATCATGGATCATGGTGCCTCTGTGATGCTCATCAGCCCAAGATCCCACACGTTCTCTTGGCCTTCATCTAGCAATGCAATGTGCTGTTCCCTAGACCCTTCTGATTGTTTTCAGTTCCTACGCCTTGCCCATGCCTC
Organism: Phyllotis vaccarum; assembly: GCA_033318265.1. Taxonomy (NCBI): domain Eukaryota; kingdom Metazoa; phylum Chordata; class Mammalia; order Rodentia; family Cricetidae; genus Phyllotis; species Phyllotis vaccarum. Next base: position 20,667,586 of record JARWLC010000019.1, read on the forward strand.
TTTCCCGTGTCTGACATCCTGGGACAGCAGCAGCCCTCTGTCTCCACTGCTCAGATGCATCATCAGACACACTCCAGTCTTACTGTCCGTCCACATACACTGACTGGGTTCTGCCCCCCACCAACACTCGCCAGTATGTGGGTCTCCTGATTCTCCCCTGGACCCATGTCTCCTAGTCCTAGGGGACGTGGGGGATCAGTGTAGGTGGAGTGGCTGGTGGGGTTTTGATGGAAGTGAGAGCCGGGCCTGTGGCTATGTGGTGCAGTGTGTGGTAAGATGGATCAGACCACAGCTTCCAGGAGCAGAGCCAGTTGTCTGTCTGGCAGGTGACTTGGGATTTGAGAGCTGCAGGTTCAGATGGGAGGTGACAGCTGCATCAGGCCCTGGCAATGTTAAAGGAGAGGGAGGTACTCAGGGCATTTGGAAAGCGGAATTGACAGAACTTGGCAGCTGGGTATGAGAAAATGGAGGAAGGAAGAGGTAACAATGGCCTCAAGTTGGCTTGGCAGACTACAGAAAATTAAGTGTATCTTGGTGTTGGCCTGTCCCCTCATCTCGGACAGACATGTATTTACCTCCCCACCCCGCTCTCATTAGCCCTGTGGAGTACTCCATTTCTCACAAACAAGCAAGCCTCCCGTTTGCCACTACGACTGTAGTCAAGGTGGTTGCCACAGCAGTTGACATCAGTGCCCTGGTCCCTAAGGAGCTTGTCACCCTCCAGCCTGCCTACAGCACAGCGTTACTACTTCTGCAAGGGACAGAAAGGAGGCCGTTGGACACACGCTCATGTGTCCCCCGCTCTGAGAACTGGGTGGGGCCAGAAAGGGCCAGTGACAAAACAGAGAGGCTGGAAAGGAGGTGGGCCTTCAGGTGGCCTCTTCTCTTGGCATCTGAGGCTCCAGTTCACTTGGTTCCTTGGCGCTGGTGGGTGTGGTGGCAGTGGGGACAGCTGTAACACTTGGGTCATGGCAGAGGACGGGCCACAGAAGCAGCAGCTGGACATGCCGCTGGTTCTAGACCAGGACCTGACCAAGCAGATGCGTCTCCGAGTGGAGAGTCTGAAGCAGCGTGGGGAGAAGCGGCAGGATGGCGAGAAGCTGCTCCGGCCAGCTGAGTCTGTCTACCGCCTTGACTTCATCCAGCAACAGAAGCTACAGTTTGATCGCTGGAATGTGGTTCTGGATAAGCCGGGCAAGGTCACCATCACGGGCACCTCGCAGAACTGGACACCTGACCTCACCAACCTCATGACACGCCAGCTGCTGGACCCTGCTGCCATCTTCTGGCGCAAGGAAGACGCCGACGCCATGGATTGGAATGAGGCCGATGCCCTGGAATTTGGGGAGCGCCTTTCTGACCTGGCCAAAATCCGCAAGGTCATGTATTTCCTTATCACCTTTGGCGAGGGTGTGGAGCCTGCTAACCTCAAGGCCTCTGTGGTGTTTAACCAGCTCTGATGACAGCCCTGGATGCCTCGCTTCTGGCCCACAGCTTTCTCTTGCCTGAACCTCCTTCCTCTTGTGTATTTTGGGGACATTCTTCTAGCTGCTCCTTCTGTGCTTAACTTGGCCAGAGGCCCCCTGAGTCCTACATCCCCCACCCCCACCCCGCTGTTGCCAGTGCTACAACTCACAGGGATGTCCCATGGCTCCATAGTCTAGAAGCTAGACACCGTTACCATAGACAATAGAGGCCTTTTGGGTCCATGTGGGAAGATGGATGGCTGTCTTGGACATCTTTCACTTCTGCTTCATTGTGGTGGAAAAGGAGAGATTGGAGCAACCAAGAGCTCCAAACAACCAGGCATGGATTTCCTTCAGGGACGAACTGAGACATGGCAGGAACTGCCTCCTGGGAACCTGGCAAGAAGGCATTTTCTGGCTGGCCAAAGCTGGAGTCAGGAGGTGAATGCCCAGGGGCACTTGGGCAGAGAGAAGGTGCTTCTCCCAGGGTCAGCATCCCCCTGCTGTGACCTTAGGGCCTTCAAAACACTGGGCAGGGTGATGACAGTAGCTCTCGGTCTGTCTGGCACAGGGTGGCTGGCTTTGTAGGTCTGGCCCAGGTTTCTGTGGAGATGGAAAAGAACATGTAGAAGCTGACACCGCCCTAGCTACCCACACATACATATATATTGAGAAGTAGCATGCTATATCTATATGGATGCATGCCCGAGGGCTAATACTAGGCAAGAATAAGGCTGACTTTAGTTGTTGAGCATTGGGACTGGTTCCTGGGCTTGGTGGAGGTAACCCCGACTGAGCTCTCTTTGGTGCAAGGCTTCCTGACCTGGGATACTGAGGCTCAGTTGAGCAGAGAACTGAGTTAGAGTGGTCCAGGGCTCCGAGCTGGAAAACTATGTCCCTGTTAGGATTTGCAGCTTGCTGGTCAGGAACACAGATGTTGTGCCCTGCTGACACCTCTCAGGGCATTTACTGATTGTTCTATTGGAATGGAAGCATGCAGCTAAGGCTTGGGGGCAGTTATGATGTTTCATTTTTAAAATGGGCTGAAGGTGTTCAGATGTGCTGCCTATCACTGGCTTTGAAGGCTATCCAGGAAAACCCAGTCACCAAAATGACAGAGAAGCTGTAGCATAGTTATAGCAGGTCCAGTCCTGTCCTGGGCTTCATTTTCCTTCACTGGGCACACAGTGAGAGCCTCCCTTTGAGGAGAAGCTCACCTGCCACCTATCATCAGCCCAGGGCACCTCGGCAGTGTCACCTACTTGGTCTCAAGTTTGCCTCCATCTGAGATGCCAGTACATTAAGATCTGAAGGTAGGAGCTGTCCCAGGGGGTAGGCTTCCAGGAGGGCAAGCCTCAGCTCAGAGTCAGGATTCTACAGGCAGGAGGTAGGCTGTGACATTGTCTCTGGTGGCTGTGCTCTGTCACATGCTTGCAGAAGCACCTGCTAGAGCTTCTAGACTCGGCTGACTCTAGGGAGCCATACCTAGACAGGGGCCGTACCTTTCTGCTTCTCTTCCTGACCTCTCCCTTCAGCTCTGGAGACCCCTTTGGTTCACACCGCCTGCTCCCCATTTCTGTCTCATCCCATTTTTCCTGTGGGGACCTGAGTGTCTCTGCTGTGCCTGTCACATGTTCCCAATAAAGACTGCGTGCTCTCGCCTCTGTAATGTGGTGTGCTGTGCCTCTGTGGTATGGATTGTATCTCTTGTTGCAAAATCATATCAGAAATCTTCCCTATGGGCCCTTGCAGTTCAGAGGAACTCTACCCTACCAACCTTCAGGATGGGTTGAGCAGTGAAGTCCCATATCAGGACTGAGCGTCACCTGCAGTTAGTCTTCTGACTGTCGTGCAGGGACTAACCCAGCCTCTGGGGCATGACAGAGCAAGTTGAGACCCTGTTTGGGGCAGGGACCTTGAGAGCGGCTGAGGAGTTGTTTGGGCAAGACTGACACCAGGTTCTTGGTGACAGCTGTGTCTTCTATGAGCTCCTGACCCTCTCCTAGGCTTGACCTTCCAAGTTAGTCCCTGGTCCTGTGTCATCTCTTTGAAACTGTCTCCTCTTATTCTGGCACTGGGGTAGCCGGAGGGAGTGTCACCTTAGAGTCCCACTGGTCCTTCATGGCTCAGTCCTCATCATCTCCCATAGTCACCCATTTTTGGACAGAGACTACTGAGTGGAGGAGACCTCCATCCTGAGACATGGAGCAGTGGACTGGGAATTGGACTATGAGCCCCTGGACCTTTGCTCCCACAATTGTGAACTGCGATGGGTTTGGAAAATATGTTCTCCCACTTCTTCTGAGGACCCAAGCATATTAGTGTGGCCTCCTATAGAGAAAGGTATCAGAGGGCTCCATGGGTTGGCTTGCAAATGCCCCTAGTGTCAGAGCACTCCAGGGGCTCTCCCCTCAGCTTCTGTCACCTTGCTCCCACTTACAGCATTCAGAGACATTTCCCTATGCTACCCCCACCCCAACTCAGGTGCCCCATGTGCCCCTCCACAAACTACCTCCATCCATTTTATTCTGCCAGCCTTGAAGCTGGCCTCTGAGAGGGGCAAAGTCCAGGACAGGAATCCAGCTTCCAGCCTCCTGGGAATTGCAGTGGTCTACACATGAAGTGGATACAGCCCATTTGTCATGGAAACCACTGGGAATCTTGGAACACGGAGTCCTGCTATTCTGAAGCCTCTGCCTGGTACCTGTAGCTCTGGAGCCCCATTTTGCAAGCCACTGACCAGTTGTGTGGCCCCAGGCCACCTCTCTGAGTTGTTTTCTACCTGGTAGTCAGCAGGACCTCCCTTTTAGGTGCTGGAGAGGTCTAGTGGAGAGCTAACACCCAGAAGTCATTTGTTTTGTTTGTAATGGCCTCCTACAGATGCTGTAGATCATCTTGGGAGAAAGGTTGTCTATTCACTGAATAAGAACTTACAAGTTCAGAGAGGTAAATGGTGTGGCGATGGCAGTAGGTGTAGAGGGATGGGCAGGTGCCAGGCCAGGTTCTGTGGCTCCATAGAGTGCAGTGATAGGATGAGTTTCCCTATTACAATCAGGTTCCGATGTCCCAACTGACCATCATACTGTGCCTGGAGAGTGGAGGACCAGAATTCTCCTGCCCTATGAGCAGGAATCTCTGTGGCTCTAACAGTGTTGCCCACTCTGAGCTCTGGACTCATTGACCTGGGGACACAGGGATGGTACATGGCTTCCTGACCTCTCCATTCACTGTATCTGAAACCTGGGGAGTTTGAGGCTTGTGAAATCAGAAGCTAAGACTTGAGGAATCCCACAGCAGGGAGCTACTGGTTGGAGACCCAGAATCTCCCTTCTAACCCCCACCCTGCCATTTCATTAGGATTGCTCAGAAGTACCCAGAGTTAGCCCTGGGGATCTGAGGCGGAGATCTGAAAAGCTTCTGCCTTCACTCTTCATACTCACTTCCACGCTTGCTGTCACTGCACACAGGTCCTGGGCAGTGTCACCCTTGCTGGGCTCTTCACTCCCAAGCCCAGCATAGACAGTGCTGCCCAAAGGGGATTTCAGCCAAACTAAAAGTCTGAGAAGTACCCAGGAAACTCAACACCAGAGGGCGCTTTGGGGTACCCTCTCTGCACTATGTGGATATCTCTGTCTCTCTCTTTGTCTCTCTCCCTCTCCCTTCCTCTCTCCCTCTCCCCCCTCTCACTCTCTCTCTGTCACACACACACACACACACACACACACACACACACACACACATACACCACACACAGCGGATAATGTTGGAGGTTCTTGATGACTCTGGAAGGGAGATTCTCAGGGGCTATCTGCCTCCCTGCCCCATGGCATCTGTTATCATTGTAACAGACTTGGAGGTAGAGGTAAGGAGCTCAGGAGCCTGACCTGGGTGCTAGGATTTTGAGGAGGAACCACATTTGTTTGTAGCCCCATTAAGGAAATCCCTCCAAGTGGGTGAGGAAAGAGACTAGTGCAGGGGAGCCAGGAAGGGCTGTCCAGATGCTCAGGGTTAGCCTCTTGAGGATAAAGGATGGGAGAGTACAGGAAGAACCAGGCACAGGGGACATGCCCTGAGGCATCATGGACTGTTGTGCAGTCATAGAAAATTTCTGTGGGGCTTACAAGGAGGAAATGTTTGGGCATGAGGTGAGGAGTCAGCAGGTTCCCACTGCAGGGTCATGCTCCGGTGTCCCCAGTGACATACAGGGACCACAGAGCATCCCTTCAGACCGCTGCGTCTGTACTACTCTTACCTGCCCACGTCAGTTCGTCCATAGAAGGTGATGGGTATAGTCCTAAAGAAGAGGAATCATTTAAAAGTTGTGGGGTTGTAGGGTTGGAGAGATGGCTCAGCAGTTAAGAGCAACTGTTGCTCTTCCAGAGGTCCTGAGTTCGACTCCCAGCACCCCCATGATGGCTCACAACCATCTGTACCTCCTGGCCTCTGCAGGTGTCAGACATGCAAGAAGTACATAGGCAACATACCCACACACGTTAACTTTTAAGTATGTATAGTAAATACATTTACTATAATACAAATATGCAATCAAAATGTTTTAAGATAATCTGAAAATGTTTGGAACCCAAAATTCCAGATTTCAGGGGTCTTTGGTATCTATATATACTTTACTTTTGAACATTCATGAAAATCTCAAAGCCACAGCTCCAAACTCCCAAATCATCTGAACATCATATCAGTATCCAAAATATTTCAGATTTGGGAGTCTGGGTTTTCAGATTAGGACTGCCTACATTGAATCACTAAATACAGTCAATGAGCTGGTGTCAAAGATACACAGGTTTGGCAGTTTGCTTAAATGGAATCCAAACAGGAGTCCCTAATAGCCATGACCCAATTGCTCTTTCTTCTTTTCATTTCCCCCTGCAATTTATTTATTGAAGAAACTGGGTCATTTGTTACGCGGGTTTCTCACTGGGTGGATTTTGTTGGCTGCTTGGATGTTTGTTTGACGTGTTCGCTGGCTCCCGCATTTCTGTAGCCCAGGATTTGTCCCAGCAGCTTGATAAAATTCTTGCAGAAGTCACATCTTCTCTTGCCACCCCCCCCCCCCATTTTGTGGTGTGGTGTGACCACTGAATAACGTTTTTCAGACAGGGTCTCATATATTAGGCCATCCCAGAACTTGGTATTCAACCATGTGGAATGGAAATTTCTGGTTGTTTTTCCTCCACCTCTTAGGTTGTTGAACTACAGACAGCACATCAGGATTATCTGATGCTGGAGATCCGACCCAGGCTTCCTATACAGGCAAACACTCCACCAGTCCACTGCATTCCTAGTCCTTATTGGTTCTTTGAAACAGAGTCTAGTCCAGGCAGGCCTAGAATCCAGTCTTTCTGCCTCAAACTCTCCCAAGCTCTGCCCCACAACCCAGTGCTAGGATTTTAAACCCACATCCATTAATCCACCAGTGGCTTCAAAATAAACGTGACTCAGTGTCACCCTTTCTTCCACACTTATTACCCGGGACTTGTTTCCAGACTGAGACCCCCTTCCCTTGTTGTTTTGTTGCCTTCTGGTAGGCTATGCAGAAAAGGGCAGGGTCATGTTTCATTCTTCCTTTTTACATTTCTCATCTTAAGAAGAAGGGTGATCCACTACCTTCCTCCGGGAGCGACTGTTCTGTGTCTACGACCTCATGAACTTGAGTGTGTTCACAGTGTTCAGTGCATTTCCATTCCTTCCTAAAGCTCGGGTGGGTCTGTTTGCGGCAGCTTCCTGAATCGTTTGGCCTAGATAGAGAGGCTGGAGACCCCTTGACTTGTGACATAGCCAGATGTGGCATGTGGACAGATATGTTTGGACTGCCTCCTCCCACCCTCATTGCCCAGGAGACAGCAGAGAGACTGAGGGTGAAAAGCTATTGTGGAACCCACCCCATGCCAGTTCTAAAGCTATGATGCAGGAGGGTAAACTGAGGCCTCCAGGGACTCTAACTCTGAATCTCCAGCCCTGGAGCCTCATTAGCTGCTTTTTGGGCCACAATGGGCTCAAGGCCAAACCCTGTGTTTGACTAATGATCCTCCCAGGTCCCAGCATGCTTACCCATGCCCTTTGAGGGCTCCTCCTCCTCCTCCCCCTGTGGTCCTGAGCACCCAGTCCAGAGTCTCAGGGGAGGAGGCAGCAAGACAGTGGGCCAGGCCTTTGGATGTGGCTCTCTGCCATTGGGTATAGTTCTGTATTTCTGGGCAGTTTCTCTGGACCTCAACTTTCCCATCTGTGCATTGGGATGACCCCACCTTGTATAAGCCCCATTTTTTAAATCCAGTGCTCTTCAAAGAAAGCTAGGGAGGCAGTGTAGGGGGTCGGGGCAGAGGTCAAAGCTCACAGAGTGTGGTGAGGGCAGAGGTAAGGAGAGGAAAAGAAGCAGTTGACAATACAGGACCATACCTGGTTACAGACCTGGGCCCAGGTTGCTAAATCCATGTTGGAACCCTGTTTGCAGCAACCTCTGCCAGCAACTTCCCAGGGCATCATCCTGCATAGCTGTGAGGTGGGGTCACCACAGTAAATAGCTGTGTGCCTGGCACCTAACAGAGTTCCTTCCAGAGGGGAGTGGTAGTGCCTCTCCCCAGAGCTGGCACCTCATTAGAGACTACTCTTCTTTGCTTGTGTCCCCACTGATAGTGTACGTTTATAAACAACACATTCCTAATGAGTGTGTGGGTGGAGGCTCGGACCAGCACAGCCTCTCGGCTAGCTGTGTGCCAACCCAGCCAGTGTGTCTGGGAACTGCTGTCTGAACCAGAGTGGCTTTCTTCTAGAAGGAACTGCCTATGCTCCAGGTGGGGTCCAGCTGTGCTCTCATATATAACAGAGTGAGCTGGTCACCCTGACATGGAGGACTAAGGTGTTCCCCCTTCCCTGCTGCTTGCCTCCTGCTGTTCACATGACCTCTATTCATCCTCATGTCCTTGGGAGACACCTATGCCAGCTCTTAGGACATTTTCTCATAGCCGTGGCCAGTTCTAGGGTACTTCCTATTTTCCCTCCCTTCAAACTACAGGTGATTTTGTACCTTTCTTTCCCACCAGACTCAAGGCCTCTTGAGGGAATGTTCTGTGTCTGGGTCATCTTGGTCCTCAATGTCTAGCCAGTAGTTCATACTGCTAAACAACTCATCTGTAAACCCAGAGGCCTGGGTTTGAATCCTAGCCTCAAACCCAGATCTACCTGCCTCCAAAGAACATGTGCTTTTTTGTTGTTTTTTCCTAACTCTGCGACTGTGGATAAATGACTTGCCCCCTTGAGCATTAATTTTTCACCTGTTAAGCCAAGATGGAGTCACTGTGGAAATTACATTGACCTAATTTGTATCAGGTCTAAACCCTGGCATTTGCAAGATGCTCCATAAATACTAGATAGTAGAGTTCTAACAGGTGTCTGTGAGCTTATTCATTCAGTCAGCATATGTGTGAAACACATGCACTTGGGCCAGATGGATGAATGTAAAGCAGGTATATAATGACAGCTCTGCCCATGGCAGCTGACCCTTTACAGATAGTATCAGACCTTGGATGAAGCACCACACAGGCACTTGATATATTAGCCTAGTGAAATATGGACTTTAGAGACATGCTTGACCCAGAAGCTGAGGGGTAGGGGTCCTTGTCCGTTCTAGAGTTAACAAAGTGGTCTCTGAAGGAGGAATATGAGGAATGAGGGCGGGGCTGGACGGGAACCATGGGCAGGTATAGAAGTGAGGCTGGGGAGGGAGGAGCCTTAGGGAGGGTCATCATTTTGTCACTTTGCTGCTGAGTGAGGGCCAGTTAACTGTGAGTGTCAATGCTGTTAAGTGTTTGGGATCCAGAGATGGTAAGGGGGGTCTGAGGTGGTGCCAGTGGGAGGTCAGGAGCTGGGAGGATCTGCTTAGGTAGAGAGGATGACAGTGAGGAGTCTGGCATGGCTGCCGGCTTCTACCTGGGGCTGGCCATGGCCAGGGTGGATGGGATAGATATGAGGAAGAACTGCAGAGAGGGAAGGCTTTGGGATAGTGCAACACTGTGGCTAGAAGGGACCTGAGTCTCTTGCTCTGATAGACATTGAACCCAGGTCTCAAGGCAAGAAAAAGTGGTCACAAGTCCCACAGTTCATGCAGGGATGGGATGGAACCTAGTATTCCTGTTTCTTTGGGGACATGCACCCCCCTTTTCCTCAGGAGCCAGAGGTCTCTCAATGCTCTCATCGTGTCTCCATTTTCTCTACCTAGGTCATCCCAGACTGGAAGGAACAGGAATGGGACCCTGAGAAGCCTGATGCCTATGCTGGCATCTTCCATTTCCACTTCTGGCGCTTCGGGGAGTGGGTGGACGTGGTCATCGATGACCGGCTGCCCACAGTCAACAACCAGCTTATTTACTGCCACTCCAACTCCAGAAATGAATTCTGGTGTGCCCTGGTGGAGAAGGCCTATGCCAAGTAGGTGTGGCCAGGCGGGGTGGCCAGGTGGGTTGACCAGGTGGAGCTGTCTGAGTGAGATGGCCAGGCGGGGTAGCCAGGTGGGTTGACCAGGTAGGTTGACCAGGTGGAGCTGACTGGGTGAGATGACCAGGTGGACCAGATGGAGCTGACTGGGTGAGATGATCAGGTGGGTTGATCAGGTGGAACTGTCTGAGTGGGATGACCAGGTGGGCTGACCAGATGGGTTGACCAGGTGGGTTGACCAAGTGGAGCTGAGTGGGTAGGATGACCAGGTGGGTTGACCAGGTGGAGCTGAGTGGGTGGGATGACCAGGTGGGTTGACCAGGTAGAGCTGTCTGAGTGGGATGACCAGGTGGGTTGGCCAGGTGGAGCTGAGTGGGTGGGATGACCAGGTGGACCAGATGGAGCTGACTGGGTGAGATGATCAGGTGGGTTGACCAGGTGGAGTTTTCTGAGTGGGATGATCAGGTGGGTTGACCAGGTGGAGCTGTCTGAGTGGGATGACCAGGTGGGTTGACCAGGTGGAGTTGAGTGGGTGGGATGACCAGGTGGGTTGGCCAGGTGGAGCTGTCTGAGTGGGAAGACCAGGTGGGTTGGCCAGGTGGAGCTGTCTGAGTGGGAAGACCAGACTGAGTTGCCGAACTACTGTGGGCTGTTGCTGGGCTCAATGGGCCTTTCACACACGTGCTAGGTTTATTATGGGTGGAGCGGAGAAGAAATGAGAGGAGATGGCCCAGGCAAGCTCCCTTCAGCATTTGGGGCAAGGCTGATTATGTTTATGGCAGTGATTCTTATCCTCAAGTATATATTGCCAAACTCTAGGGCCTTTCCTGGTCCAGATGCTTGTCTTTCTCTTGTTGGACCTGGAACAGAATGAGCACCAGCAAAGATGTGCTGAGGAGTGCCAGCTGGGTCCTCTTCCTAGGCCATTGGAAGATGTGTGGGAAGGGGTGGGAGGTGGCAGACAGTGTGAGAGGAATCACAAGTATTTGATTCAAGAACCTACATGGAAGGAGAGAAAAGGAAAGGGGAAACACCTGAGAATTTAACTCCAAGAAAGGAGAGTTCCTTGGTGGCCTGTTTTACCACCTTTGGTGGGGCTGTGGCGGAGAGTCTCCTGTGGCGAGGGAAGTCCTCCACCACTGACATCAGTTCCAGTGTGCTCTCTCTCTTTTAAAAATATCGTTTGATTGATTATATATGTACACACACACACAGTACTTCTCACTAAGCCACCAATTCATTGTCCATTAACTACTGCCCACAATGCTATTGCCATTACCTACATCCAGAATCTTTCACGACCCCCCCCCCCACTCTAGCAGAAAGTCTTCCCCATTAGTAACTCTGTTACTCCCTCCCTGTAGCCTGGTGAACTCCTGTTCTGCCTCTGAATCTACCTATCCTGATACCTCATATATGGGGAATCCTACTATATTTGTTCCTTTACATCTGGCTTCTTTTACTCAGCATGATATTTTTTTTAAAAAAAGATTTATTTATTCATGTATCTTATGTATGTGAGTGCTCTGTCTTCGTGCACACCAGAAGAAGGAATCTGATCCCATTACAGATGGTTGTGAGCCACCATGACGTTGCTGGGAACTGAACTCAGGACCTCCGGAAGAGCAGTCAAGGGCCCTTAACCTCTGAGCCACCTCTCCAGCCCTCTAGCATCATATTTTCAAGGTCTAGCTATGTTGCAGTTTATTTCAGCACTCTGTTTATGGCTGAACAATATTCCTCTGGGGCTCTCTCAGCCACACCTTATCTATTTGCAGAGGGGCAGAGGGCAGTGTCTGTCAGCGGCTGTGACTAGTGCCAAGTGATCATGGGCATTCAGTGTCCAGGTCTCTATGACCCTTTTCTAGTGTACTGTAGCAGTGAAACTTTTGGGTCATGTGACAGTTCAATATGTGACTTTTCAAGGAACATAGTGGCTGCACTATATTATGCTTGCTTTTAATATTTTTGTTTATTTACTTTTAATATTTTATTTTGTCTCTCTCTGTGTGTGCATTGTACTTAGGTTCATTTTTTTCATGTGTGTACATACATGGTTTTTTTTTACTTTACTCACTAAGACAGGGCCTCTCAGTCAAACCCAGAGCTCACTGATTTGGCCAGTCTTGCTAGCCAGCTTGGTGTCAGGATCTCATCTCTGTCTGCCGAGGAGTTGCAGGTGGGCCTCCATATCCACATGCATTCTCTTGGGTTCTGGAGATTTGAACTCACACGCTCCTGACAATTGCTCTAACCACTGAACAACCTTACTTACTTTTTTATGTATATGAGTTCTTACTTTTTAAGTTGTAAAACAAGAACATGCCTTTTAGAGCAAATTCAAAAGTATAACCAGTCCCCTCCCTGCTTTAGGCATCACCACTGTTTGAATCTGTGCCACCAGCGACCTCTTTTATTACCTACACCCCCTTCCTCTATCAAACAGATCTTCTAGTATCATTTTTATTGTGAAACAGGCTTTCCCCAGACTTACTGTGTAGTGAAAGCTGGCCTTGAACTCCCCATCCCTGTGCTGAGGTTCCAGGTGTGTGCTGCCATGCCAGCATCTTTTGACATAGACATCCTTATGAAGCATGGCACTGTTTTGTGGGTTTGTCTTTTCAGTGTATACTGAGGGAACTGTGCTGTGTATCTTTCTGCTCCTCATGATCAGACTCACTGTGTCACACATAGTAGATGCTTAATATGTTTTTAACATTCCCTCAAGGAAACTGGATACAGATTTACCAGTTCCACATACAATTTGTCTCTCCAGACCAGAAGCTACTTTAAAGAATTACTGCTTACTCCTCAGAACATAACTGGAATCCAGCTGTACTGCTTTTTCAAACATAACAAATACTAGCATTTTTCCCTACCCCAAAGATTCTTTTTCAGCACTTTCTAGAATGGATATAGCATTTGTTTTAAAAACCAATTTCTTAGAGTTGGGCATTTTTATCATTATAAATTATATTATTTATGCAGGATTATCGGGGATTTGAGTCCTGCAGTGGTGATGTTCAGTTGAACAGAGTGGACCTAGGTTCCACTGTCAACTGTGCTATGTCTTGCTGTGAGACAGTAGCAGTTGGCTTGGTTTCTGAGCTTCAAACAGCTCCCATATGAGGTAAAAGATTTAGACCTGCCTGGGAGCCTGAACCTGGAATCCCCTGCCTATTGTTCCCCAGGCTGGCGGGCTGTTACCAGGCCCTGGATGGAGGGAACACGGCAGATGCCCTGGTAGATTTCACAGGTGGTGTTTCCGAACCCATTGACCTGACCGATGGGGACTTTGCCAATGACGAGGCCAAGAGGAACCAGCTCTTTGAACGGGTGCTGAAGGTGCACAGCAGAGGTGGTCTCATCAGTGCCTCCATCAAGGTGGGAGTACGGGGCAGACCCAAGCCTGGGATGAGAGGGACCCTTGGGCGCATGGAAGACATAGTATTGGAGAGCATGGCTACCCTTCCCTGGTGCTGAGCAGCAATGCAAACCCAGCCTTATTCCCCTGTACCATACAATGCCCCCAGCACCATTCAGACTCTCTTCAGACTATTCTGGGCTCGTATATCTCTGTCTTTGTGGCACATTGTCAAGACATATGGTAAAAGTTAAGGGGCAGTTGGAAGAGGGCAAGGAGTCCCTAGGACAGGTAGCCTGAAGCTGATTACCCACTGCTAGGTGGGTTCATTGATGGCAGGGTTTGAAACCAGGATAAGGTAGTTGTCTGTGTGCCTCATCAGCTGGCTTGCTAGAAACATGGAGCCCTCATTTGCATTATCTGATGTTTTGTGGAATAAGTAACCCCATCAGGGTCAGTTTCCTGTAGCCCATGTTTTCACAAAAAGCTCTTAAAATTTCTGAGTGTTACTACCAGGCATGGTGCTGCGCAACTATAATTTTAGGACTTGGGAAACAGAGGCAGGAGGGTTGCACCCAGTCAGCCTAGTCTACAGAGAGAATTCTAGGCCACTCAGGTCTATGTATTGAGATTTGAAAATTTCTAACTATATAGCAGTTGCCTTCACTAGGGAAAGTGGGTACCAACATACTCTGGGATGGTATCTGAAGGTGGTTGGTCCCCTGGGATTCTGATCTCTTCTTAGCAAAGAAAATTCTTTCTGTGCAGCTGCAGTTCCCATTGCTACCTGAAGGGGGCGGTATGGTTCCTTAGTCTAGCTCCACTGTGACCAGCCTGAACACCTTTGTCCTCCTGCAGGCTGTGACAGCAGCTGACATGGAGGCCCGCCTGGCATGTGGCCTGGTAAAGGGCCATGCGTATGCTGTCACTGACGTGCGCAAGGTGCGCCTGGGCCACGGTCTTCTGGCCTTCTTCAAGTCAGAGAAGCTGGACATGATCCGCTTGAGGAACCCCTGGGGCGAGCGGGAGTGGAACGGGCCCTGGAGCGACACGTGAGGCCCCGGGTTGGGGTGGGTACAGGCATAGAGGCGAGGAGTGTGACACTGGACTGGGCCTAGCAGGGTGTGGGGGAGATGGCCCAAGAAGAAGACAGGACACACTTTCCCATGTGTGCAAGGGATGGGTCATCAAGGACAGGGGCCTGGAGAAGGGTGAGCTGACTTCTATCTGTGGGGGTGCAGAATGTGCCAATGGAAAAACACAGGAAAATGGAGAGGGAGCCCACAAGCTTCCTGAATGCTGTGGGTGCTCTGTTCTTGGCCAGTGGCCCTGAGGGGTCAGACCCCCTCATCCCAGCTTTACTCCCTGACTTCAGAGCCCTGGCATGAAGACAGATCAGAGTCTCCAGTGGGAGGGGATAGAGGCTTCGTGAAGCTGGGCTGGGCATGACCCCCAGTTTCTTGAACCCCACTGCTCGGCCCAGTGCTGTCTCTTGGAGAGGTGGTTCTGGCAGCTTCTCTCACACTGTTTCCTTCCTAATACATCTCAGCTCAGAGGAGTGGAATAAAGTGAGCAAGAGCGAACGAGAGAAGATGGGCGTGACTGTGCAGGATGATGGCGAGTTTTGGTGAGTGTGCTCTGATCCTGCATTTGGGGCTCAGGGAGAACTTCCTGGGGCCTGGCAGGGAGCATGTGACAGGGCGTCAGAAGCCACAGCTCCATAGTCATCATCAGTTTGCTGTGTGGCCTTAAAAAGTCACACTACTGCTCTGTAAGATGAGTCACGCGTGCACACGGTGGTGGGTCCTTTTACTCTATGCCCTCTCTGCACACCGAGGGATGCTGGAACTGTCCTGACTCCCGGACTAGCAGGCCACAGGGCCAGCAGACAGTCACCTCCGGGCAACCATCTCCTTCATCCAATCTTCCTTATCTATTCTCAGCATTTGTCTCCCTGTGTCCACTCTGCATCCATCCTGGGTCCATCCCCGACATGCAATCATCTGTATCTATTCCCTATGTCTTTCCCCTGCATCCATTCCTTTGTACCCCTGTATCTGTCTTACATTCCCTGTGTTCATTTGCTGAACTCATATCCCTCTGAATCTATCACCCTGTACCTATTCTTCACATCCACTCTCTCCATTCATCCTTTAGTATGCACCCCCTGCATCATTCATTCTTCTGTTTATATTCCCTCATTTGTCTCTATACTTGTTCATTCAATAAATACAGCCATTTTCTATATCCACCCCCTGGTACCTCTCATTCCTCTGCATCCATCCCCTCCTCCATCCCCTATATTTATCCATTCTCCTGTATTCATTCCTTTCCTTGTACGTATTCCCCTATTGCATCCCTTGAACCCATTCATTCCCTTACAGCCCTCCCCTTGAATACATTCCACCAGCATTCTGTCTGGACTCTGTCCTGATGCAGCGCTGCTCTTTATGGCACACTTGATAGGAGGCTCAGTCACCCATGGGAGGGGAAGGTACAGGTACCTGATGTGAGGAGGGTACCAGGATCAGATGACAGTGATACCAGCATCCTAATGAAGCCCTCTGGAGGCTAGCCAGGCCCTCCAGTCTGCACTGCTGTGGACACAGGTCACTTTGTGCTGTCTGAATTAAAACATAATATTTCCCCCATGGAAATAGCTGCTTTTAACGGCACTTCTCATGCATATTTATACTGTCCACCTTCCCCCTGGTCCCGCCCATGCTCCTTGAAGTGTGACTGGCTACTGGCTGTTCATTGTCTCATGCTTACCCTGGCAGGTAGGGGGGTTGATTCAGGCCTTAGAGAAGCCATGGAAGACAATGGGTAGAAACAGACTGTACATGATGTACACAGCGGAGCTTTCAGTTCTGACAGCCTCACTTTAATCCCCAGAGTTCACATGGTGGAAGGAGAGAACCGGCTCCCAGAGGCTGCCCTCTGACCTCTGTAGGCATGCCATGCACCTGTGCATCCTCCTCCCAACAATCAATGTTAAAATCCCAATGCAATATTGAGATGTGCACACTGGTTATTAACACTGTGACCAGCTGTCACAGCCAGCATGCCAATTGCTTCTTGTGTTGGAAACAATGCTGCATACTCTTGTGTGTATATATGTTTGTACATGGCTATATTCCCTGAGTGATCTGAAAGAGCATTGAATACCAGAGGAAGAGAGACTGGGGGGGGGGGGGTTAGTAAGACAAGAAAGGAGGGGGGAGAGTGAGAAGATGGAAGAAAAAAGAGAGTAGGAAAAAGTGAAAATTAGAGAGACAG
This sequence comes from Phyllotis vaccarum, assembly GCA_033318265.1. NCBI lineage: Eukaryota > Metazoa > Chordata > Mammalia > Rodentia > Cricetidae > Phyllotis > Phyllotis vaccarum. The sequence continues at coordinate 20,684,140 of JARWLC010000019.1, forward strand.
AGAGAGGGGAAAGGAAGAGGGAGAGAGAATGAAAAAGAACGGGAGATTAGAAAGAAAGTCAGAGAGAGAGAGCGCGCTAAAGAGGAAGAGAAAGGTGTGGTGGCTTGAATAAGAATGACCCCACAGGCTCATTTGTCTGAACAATCAGTTATGAGGGAGTGGCACTACCTGAAGAGTGGGGAGTGTGGCCTTGTTAAAGTAGGTGTGTGCTGTATTAGGTTTCTGGCCTGAACTTTCTGGTCTAGCCTCGTGGCCCGGACTTACTGACCCACAGTCTCATAGTCCCACTGAAACACACAGACACTTATATTAATTGTACGCTGATTGGCCTAAGGCCCAGGCATATATCTTACTAACTCTTTACCCTTAAACTAACCTATGATTCTTATCCTGTTCAGCCATGCGGCTCGGTACCTTTTCTCAGAGCAGCATAGTTGTCCTCTGCATCTTCTGGCTTATCTGGAAACTCTGTGGCATCTCTGCCCTATTCTTCCTGTTCTCAGAGTTTTCTTAGTCTGGTAGCCCCGTCCACACTTCCTGTCTGCCTTCAGCCAATCACCATTTTTATTAAACCAGTAGGTGGGACAATTATGACAATTATTTACAATGTAACAAAATCCCACTACAAGTGTGGCCTTGTTGGAGGAAGTGTGTCCTTGGGGATGTGCTTTGAGGTTTAAACAGTCCATGCTAGACCCAGTTCTCTCTCTTTCTCTCTCTCCCAGCCCGTGACTCATGGTGTAGTTCTCAATACTCCTCCAGCTCCATGAGTGCTGCCACAATCCCACCTTGTTCCCTGACATGATGACAATGAACCAAACCTCTTAACGTTTAAGAAAATCCTCATGAAATGTCAGGTTTTCTGGTTTATTTTGATTTGTTTTTGGTTTGTTTTAGTTTAATTTGGTTTGGTTTCTGAGAGTTATATTGGCCACGCATGGTGTCTCTTCCCAGCAATAGCGCTCTAAGAAAAAAAGGAGAAAGAGAAAAATTGATGGAAGTAAGAGTGAGAGATAGTGGGAAACACGGGGGGGGGGGAAGCAGAAGTAAGAGATGGAGAGAGAAGGGAGAAGGGAAGAGAGTGAGTGATAGGGGAGGGGGAGAGAGGAGAGAAAAAGAGGCAGAGGGAGCAAGAGAAAAAAGATACAGAGTGTAGTAAGGGAGGGGAAGAAAATGGGGTAACTATAGGGAGGGGGTGCTGAAGGGAGAGGGAGAGAAAGGGTGGAAGATGGGGAATCTGGCACCTGTAAGAGGGAGCATGCCTGGGAAGCCTAGCTGCTGGTTCTTTGAGAGGTCCTGTTTAAGGGGAATAAAGCAATGATGGGGCAGCATCCCCAAGGCTGCGCTCTGGCCTCTGCACACTTGCAAACACGGAGATTTATGAGCCACCATATGGGGCCTGCAAGCTGAACCCAGTTTCTTTGCGAGAGTAGCCAGTGCTCTTCACTGATCTCCTCTCCAGCATTTTGATCTTCCTCTTAATGCTGCTGTAGCTAAGATCTCGTTCCCTGTTCCTTTAAATCAGAAATACTAGTGAAATCTATATCAGAACGAGTCCATGGTTATAAATGTGCATAGTTTGGACTTCAGCAATCCCAGAAGTAGGAAGGGAGTTAGCAGAGATGATTCTCTGGTTTTAGGTCTTTTTCTAGTCAGTTTGATCCCATTAATCCACAAGTCTGTTTTTGTGCCAGTCCCAGGGTGTTTTGTTACTATGTCTCTATAGTATAGCTTGAAGTCAGGGATGGTGATTCCTCCTGAAGTTCTGAGCAGGATTGTTTTGGCAATCCTGGGTTTCCTGTTATTCCATATGAAATTGAGTATTGTTCTTTCAAGGTCTGTAAAAAAATGTGTTGGAATTTTGATGGGGATTACATTAAATATGAAGATTGCTTTTGGTAAAATTGCTATTTTTACTATGTTGATCCTACCTATCCAGAAGCATGGGAGATCTTTCCATTTTCTGATATCCTCTTCAATTTCTTTCTTCAGTGACTTAAAGTTTTTGTCGTGTATTCACTTTTATTAAATTCTAGAAAGTCTTGATTTTTTTCTTAATTACTTCCTTGACCCAGAGGTGGTTCAATTGAGAGATGCTCAGTTTCCAGTAATTTGTAGGCTTTCTGTGTGTGTGTGTGTGTGTGTGTGTGTGTGTGTGTGTGTGTGTGTGTGTGTGTGTATGTGTGTGTGTTTTGAACTCTAACTTTAGACCATGGGGGTCTGATATGATACAAGGAGTTATTCCTGTTTTTTGTATCTATTGATATTTGCTTTATGACCGAGTCTGTGATCAGTTTTAGAGAAAGTTCCATGAGGTGCTGATAAGTATGTATATTCCTTTGTGTTTGGGTGGAAGGTTCTGTATATATCTATTAAGTCCATTTGGGTCATAACATCTGTTAGATCCTTTTTTTCTCTGTTGAGTTTCTGTCTGGCTGACCTATCCAAGGGTGAAAGTAGGGTATTGAAGTCTATTAGTATGTGGGGTTCGATATGAGGCTTAAGCTTTAGTAGTGTTTCTTTTACATGTGTAGGTGCCCTTGTGTTGGGGGCATAAATATTCAGGATTGAGACTTTATCTTGGTGGATTTTTCCTGAGATGAATAAGTAATGTCCGTCCTGGTCTCTTTTGACTGATTTTAGTTTGAAGTCTATTTTGTTAGATATTAGGATGGCTACATCAGCTTGTTTCTTAGGAACATTTGATTGGAAAGTCTTCCCAACCCTTTACTCTGAGCCTGTGTTTGTCTTTGAAGTTGAGGTGTGTTTCTTGTATGCAAGAGAAGGATGGCTTCTGTTCTTGTATCCATCATATTAGGATATGTCTATTGATAGGTTAATTGAGTCCATTGATATTAAGGGATATTAATGACCAATGATTGTTTTGTCCTGTTATTTTTGGTGGTAGCTTGTGTGTATTTCTTGTCTTTGGGTTTTTTTCTGTTGGATTATTGATTGTTTGTGGTTTCATGGGTGTATCTGGTTTCCTTAGGTTGGAATTTTCCCTCTAGTGCTTTCTGTAGGGCCAGATTTGCAGATAGGTATTGTTTAAATGTGGATTTGTCTTGAAATATCTTGTTTACTCCATCTATGGTGATTGATAGTTTTGCTGGGTATAGTAGTCTGGGTTGGCAGCCATGCTCTTATAGTGTCTGTATAATATCTGTCCAGGACCTTCTTGCTTTCATTGTTTCCATTGAATAGTCAGATGTTATTCTGATGGGTCAGCCTTTATAGGTAATTTGGCCTTTTTCCTTTGCAGCTCTTAGTAATTTTTCTTTGTTCTGTAGGTTTAGTGGCTTGATTATTATGTGGCAAGCAGAATTGGGGGGGTTGTCTAGTCTATTTGGTGTTCTGTAAGCTTCTTATATTTTATAGGCATTTCCTTCTTTAGGTTGGGAAAGTTTTCTTCTCTGATTTTGTTGAATACATTTTCTGTGCCTTTAGGCTCATATTCTTCTTCTTCAGTTTCAGTTATTCTCAGGTTTGATCTTTGCGTGGTGTCCCAGATTTCCTGGATGTTTTGTGTTATGACTTTTTTGGTTTTAGTGTTTTCTTTAACTGATGTATCTATTTGCACTATTGAATCTTCCACTCCAGAGATTCTCTCTTCCATCTCTTGCATTCTGTTGGTTGTGCTTACATCTGTAGTTCCACTTTGTTTCTTCAGGTTTTCTATTTCCAGCTTTGCCTCGGTTTATGCCTTCTTTATTGCTTCTATTTTATTTTTAATTCCCAGAATGTTTCTTTCACCTGTTTATTTTATTTTTCCTTATTTTCTTTAAGGGATTTGTTCATCTCTTCCAATTTTTTGTTTGTATTTTCTTCTATTTCTTTAAGGGAATTTTTTATATCCTCTTTTAAAGCCTCTATTATCTTCATAAAGTTGTTCTTAAGATCATTTCCTTCTGTTTCCTCTTCATTGCTATGCTCAGGCCGTGACATGTAGAACCACCAGCTTCTCCTGATGGTGTCTTGTTGTTCTTTATATTGTTATATGTGTTCTTGCACTGGCATCTGCCCATTGCTTCCTCAGTTCACTCTTAGTCAGTTGTGGGTCTGGGTGCTGTGTGTCTCCAGTTGTCGCAGGGGTCATTCTTAGTTGGCTTTTAGCCGGTTTTAGTCAGCTCTTAGTCAGCTGTGGACCAGGAAGCTTCGGGATCTTCAGTTATCCATGTGTAATGATGCAGATTGCAGTTTGGGTGTGGTTTGGCTCATGGGATGTCCCTCCAGCTGTGTTTTGCTGGGGATTGGGCTGGGGGAGGCTCTCCCAGCTTTCTTTGGTTTATGGTGGAGCTGGGTGTGGTTGAGGTGCTGGGGGCTGTGTGCTGGGGCCAGAGTTCAGAGACTATGGTCTCTGCTTGGCCTGAGCATCAGGGTGCCGATCACCTCTTAGTCAGCTGTGTACCTGGAGGGAGGCTTCAGGGTCTCCATTTGTCCACATTCATCATTTTGATCAGCCCCCTGCCAGCCCTGTGAGATAGGCAACTGTTGGTAAGTCCCTTCCCATTTTACAAATGAGGAAATTGAGGCAAAAGAGAGAGATTTGGGGTCTTGGTGGTACTGTTTCCAGAGTGCTTCTGTGGAGCTGTGGTTAAGGGCATTATAGGGTTCACCTAACTCGATGGCTTCCCATATACAGGATGACTTTTGAGGACGTGTGTCGGTACTTTACTGACATCATTAAGTGCCGCCTGATTAACACATCCTACCTGAGCATCCATAAGACATGGGAGGAGGCCCGGCTGCGTGGTGCCTGGACAAGACATGAGGACCCACGGCAGAACCGCAGTGGGGGCTGCATCAACCACAAGGACACTTTCTTCCAGAACCCACAGGTGGGCATTGGCAAGGACCTCATCAGTGTCCTGCCAAGGGCCCTTGCATCACTCAGGAATGTCCCTTACTGGTGAGGGCCTGATGGATACTGTCTGGGAACACGATGTCCTAATCTTACCTGCTTGAACTGTGCATGGTCATAATGAGGACACTGACTCTCAGGGACTTAGAAGTGTTTGTCCAGAGTCTCAGGTAGGTAGAAGCCAAAATAGCGGTCAGATCCCTTTTTACAGAAGCCCAGGTTGGCTATTCCCAGGAAATGTGGCCAGGCTGTGTCCCCCATGGGAACTCTCCTCAGCAGCTTCATCAATCATAGCCCATGTGCTTAGTCCTTAGAGCCAGTGTGTCCTTATTGAGCAATTATTATGTGCTAGGCTCTTACCGTCTCATTGAGCTCTCCCAGTCTTCAGGCAGGGTGGCTACAGTATGAGTTAACAGACTCATCTCCCAGGGGAGGGACTGACTCAGAGAGCTGACAGGGGTGAGCGTGGGGGTGAGGGAGTGATGAGGTGTTGGGGGGTGTGGCCCAAACTCATGGCGCCAACATAGCTGAGGCTTAGCCCCAGAGTTCAGGCTCTTGGGAGCACAGGAGACTGACCCAGGTCTCACAATGGGTCTCTTTTCATGGCTACTCCTGCAGTACATATTTGAAGTGAAGAAACCAGAAGATGAAGTACTGATCTGCATTCAGCAGCGGCCCAAGCGTTCTACTCGCCGAGAAGGCAAAGGCGAGAACCTGGCCATTGGCTTCGACATCTATAAGGTGAGACCAAAGCCAGTTGAGGTGAGGGATACTTGCTGTTGGCTCTGGGAGGTCTTGCGTGCCTGATGGCACTGCTGCCCCCCCCCCCCCCCCAGGGCTAGGCCTCTCATCTCCTCCAGCCTCTTGTGTTGGAAGTTTTGCAATCTCTTAGACTGCTAGGTAGGCAGCCTTGTGCAGAGAAACAGGTAGATTCACCTCTGGCCTCTTCTCTTGGCTTATGATGTTTAGTGTGGGGAGACAGTTGGTATGACAGGTCCCCACATCCATGTCAGATCTTGATGACAGATCCCAACATAAAGTCAGATGTTGAGAACTTACTGAGCCTACATGGATGTAAGACCCTGGTGCTTGCTTGGTCCTCAGCATTTAATGGTTATGACAAGACTATTTGCTCCCTCCCTGTGCTAGCTGACACTCTGTGCCATGTATAGCTTGCACTGATTTGACTGTAGCATACAGTGGGTACTCTTTCAAGAATTGTTGGGATGTCCTGGCACATGGTGGTGTCATGCTATGGATTTGGGCTGGTAGTTAAGCATGTCTTGATAAGTAGGCCTCCCAAACTATGAAGGTTAAGTTCTGAGACTCCCAGTAGATGTCCCAAACTGCAGGTAGCACCACACCATAACCATAACAAAGACAGCCACTGAGCGGTACTGTGTGGGTCCAGTACACAGTACAGATGTGCTGGCTAACCAAGGTGACTTGTGTACTGGGTTGACGAAAGTGAAATGATGCAGGATTTCAGCACATCTGGAATTGAAAATGTATAAATTATTTCTGGATTTTCCTTGTGCAATTGTCAAGGCGCGGTTGACTGCAGGTAACTGAAATCATGGAAAGTGGAACTGTGGCTAAGCAGGGCTGGCGGCCAGGGGTGACTGCACTTGATGCCTTGATGACGAAACTCCAGGGTCAGGCTGGATGTGGTGGCACATGCCTGTAATCCCGGCACTTAGAAGGCTAAGGCAGAAGAATTAGGAGCCCCAGGATAATCTCAGTTACAAAATGAATTCAAGCCTGGGCTATAAGAGACTTTGTCTCCAAAACAAAACAAGAGGAGGCCACCAAGATGGCTCCTCAAGTAAAGGCACTTGACACCCAGGCCTGCTGCCATGAGTTAGATCCCTGGAGTATATATGTAAAGATAGGAGGATAGAGTTAGCTTCAAAAAGTTATCCTTGACCAATCATGTGTGTTGTAGCATGTGTGCTCCCCCCCCCATCTGACACACTTACACACACACACACACACACACACACACACTAAAGTTAAATAAAGAAATAACTTGTAAGGTCATTGGAATTGCTAGAGATTTCTCATCCACTCCCACTTTTAAATAATTTTTCTTGAGGTAAAATGATAAGTCACTGAACTGAGCAGTCTAAAGCATCTAACCTATGACATCATTACTAGTTTATCATCACTGTGAAGAAAAGGTCCACTCCAGAGGTCATTGCCACCCAATCCAATAGGTCCTTGGGGTCTCTGCAAACACTATGGCCATGAGAGTGTCAGTCTGTGTAAAGCAAGAAGGAATTCCAGTTCAACATGCCCCAGTAGCCGGTGCTGGTTCAGACTTCAAGAGTCTGACACTGGGTCTGTGGTAGGACCTGGTGTGGTCTTAGTCATACAGATGGCACAAAGGTCACCAGACTGTTAACTATCTCCTCTCCTAGACTTGTGGGTGGAAAACTAGTTATATATTTCTCCTTTTGAAGAGACAACTCAGAATATTTGACATTGCTGGTTTCTCTAGGGCTTGTCTGTGAGCATAGGACTTCCATGCTTCTCTCTCTGTGAGCACAGGACCTCCATGCTTCTCTCTCTGTGAGCACAGGACCTCCATGCTCCTACCCGCTTCTCCTCTGCCTTAGCCAAACACAAACCTAATTTTCTCTTTTTAGATTTGCTAGTTCTGGACATTGCCTATCCATGGATCCTACTGATCTTTTCATGGTGGCCAGCAAGTGAAGGGATAGATCCTGGCCTGTGTGTAGCCCATCTCCTCCTGTCTGTCTCCACACAGGTGGAAGAGAACCGCCAGTATCGTATGCACAGCCTGCAGCATAAGGCTGCCAGCTCCATCTACATCAACTCACGTAGCGTTTTCTTGCGGACAGAGCAGCCTGAGGGCCGCTATGTCATCATCCCTACCACCTTCGAGCCAGGCCATACTGGAGAATTCCTGCTCCGCGTCTTCACAGATGTACCCTCCAACTGCCGGTACACAGGGGCTAGGGCTGGTGACAGTAAAGACCGTGCTGGGCCTGATTGAATCTGCAGCCCTAGTCATTCTGTCTGCTCAAGAATGGTACCCAGGCACCAGCATCCTCAGAAACAGGCATCTCTCCCCTCTGTCCTTCCCACTTACCTGCCCAGCTTCTCTTGGTCCTGACTAGGAACAGTGACTCTGTTTACAAAGTACCTTTCACTTATTTCTCTTCCCATATCCCAAATGGGAGGCCTAACCACTCCGTTATGTAGATGAAAATAGGAACCAGTTCTAGAAAGGGGGCCCAACACCATGCTGTCTGTGGTACTATGGCTGAGCCACCCACACAACCGGATTTTAGGGTGGGTTTTCTCACCACTGTCTCCTGTCTTATGGAGACTGTCTTTGGGGGACCATGGGCTGCTAAATCATTTTGAGAATGAGAAATAATACCTTTAATGCCCAACAGAGGATGTGGCATGCAGGAAGGTACTCACTATGGTCCCTGCAGGAAGATGGGATTCCAGGGGAGGGACAGAGAGGCTGGAAGCCTGTGGCAGTGGGTGGTTGGGTCTGCTGTGAGGCTTGGCTTAGAGTTAAATGAATGTCTCTGGTAAATACTGCTCCTTACTTTGGACCCATCTTCATATCTTCCTGCCACCTGTCTGTCCCCCTGCCCTGCCCTATATCAGGGAGCTGCGTCTGGATGAGCCCCCTCACACCTGTTGGAGCTCCCTGTGTGGCTACCCCCAGCAAGTGACCCAGATCCATGTCCTTGGGGCGGCTGGCCTCAAGGACTCCCCAACAGGTGAGCTCACCTGGGGATTACTTCAGGCCCTGTCTCCTTCAACACAAACCCCAGCCTCCTGAGATCCCAGCCCCTACAGAACTCACTCTGCAGATCCAGTCATCCAGGGTGTGGTGTGAGTTTCTAGGAAGGTCCACTTCCTGCTTTGCTGGAGCCCCCATGTGATGGGGATATAAGATAGCTCCTGGGCATTCAGGAAGGCTTCTTGGGGAGAAGGCCTTTCTTTAAGCCAAGGTGTTGAGGTATGAAACCTGTGTACAAGGACCAATGGACTGCAGACCAGAGGCCACCTGCCTCTGCCTGGCCCCAGAAGGTAGAAGACTCTTGTCTGGAAGGTGGATCAGGCTCCTGTCTTCCCTTCCCCTTTGTGACTAAGACCAGGTTGTGCCCTTCCCCCCGAGATATCTGTCCCATTGGACTCTGCACCAGTTGTCTTCACCCCGGCTCCCCATTCTTTCTGCAGGTGCAAACTCATATGTGATCATCAAATGTGAGGGCGAAAAGGTTCGCTCAACTGTGCAGAGAGGAACCTCAACACCAGAGTACAATGTGAAAGGTATCTTCTATCGTAAGAAGCCGGCTCAGCCCATCACTGTGCAGGTGAGGCCCCCTCACAAGCCCGTCCTGTAACCTACCCGATTCCCCACTTTGAGGGGTGGGGCCCAGGACCCGGTGGTGCTAACTCCCCCCCACCTCCACCCCCTCCAGTCTGAGTCTGAGAGGCAGCAAGGTTGGTCTCCCAGCTGTAGTCAGTGGTCCAAGCCTTGGTCACTAGTTCTCAGGGCTCACACCAGTGGATCCATTTTTTAAAGTAACACTGAGATCACATGTTGCATGCGGCTGTTTCCTAAGAGCCATGAGGAGGGGATTCGGATGCCAGTGTCCTGGGGCACAGCTCCTTTCTCTCAGACCAATGTGGCTGAGCTCATTATCAGGAAATTCTCTATCCCCAGGCTCAGAGCAGTCTCTCTCTGAGTGAGAAACCATCTGTAAACAAATGTGTAGCACCCCAAGAGAGCTGCTAGATTTTCCAAGTGTTCTTAACACTGGGTCCCACTGGGTCAAATCACAGACCTGTAGTTATTGAGGCTAGAAGGACCCTTAGGGGAAGGTGATTCAACGTGAATATTAAAAATGAGATGTTAAGTGTGGTGGCACACATCTTTTTTTTTACTTTTTTAAAGATTTATTTATTTATTATGTGTATAGTGTTCTGCTTGTATGTATATCTGTATGCCAGAAGAGGGTACTAGATCTCATTATAGATGGTTGTGAGCCACCATGTGGTTGCTGGGAATTGAACTCAGAACCTTTGGAAGAGGTGCTCTTAACCTCTGAGCCATCTCTCCAACTCCAAGTTGTACATATCTTTAATCTCAGCACTCAGAAACAGGTACACTGAACTCTATGAGTTTAGGGTAGCCTGATCTGCATAGCAAGTTCCAGGCTAGCAAGGATACACAGTGAAACTTTGTCTCAAATAAAGTTTGGGAGCAAAACTCTGTCAAATCCAAGTTTACCCACTAGCTTAAGTTTACTAGAGCTAGAAGTGAGAAGTTGGGTTTTCTATGTGGTTGGGAGCTTCAACCAGAGCTCAATCCAGGACATGGGTTGTCTCCTGGCTGGGCTTGTGTTGAGGGAAGAGGCTTCTAGGCTCTGCCCTCCCTCCCCACCTGCCATAGGCTATATTCCCACCCTGACCCCATCTCCTCTCAGATTTGGAACCACCGAGTCCTGAAGGATGAATTCCTGGGCCAGGTTTGCCTGAAGACTGACCCAGATGACCTCCAGGCCCTCCACACCCTCCACCTCCAGGACCGAAGCAGCCGGCAGCCCAGCGACTTGCCGGGCACTGTAGCTGTGCATGTCCTCAGCAGTGCCTCTCTCACAGCTGTGTGACACCAGCACCTGCCTGGCCCCACTAATTCTCAACACTATTTGCATGTCCCCATGTCCCCACCTGGCCTGGGACCAGCCTGGGAGCCAGACACTGGGACCCTTTTCCCAACTCTCCCACTGACCCACTGTGTGACCTGAAGAGAGCCCTGCCCCTCTCTGAGCCTGTGTTTGGAGGGCCCCAGATAAGTCCCTTCATGGGAGGGGGCACAGTTTTTCCTGCCTAAGATTTTAATAGCTCTCTACCCAGTGGGCATTGTTGTTAAGGGGCTATCTTAGACATTTTCCCAGGCCCTACTGTCTGCCGAGGAGTGCCAAGATGTCACTTGTTTACACACAAACTGCCACATCCCAAGCCCCCTCCCTTCCTTTTTTCCTAGCCTCCCCCCCACCCCAGTCTTTGCTGTATAGCTTACGCTGACCTTCAACTTCGTATCTTCCTGACTCCACTTTCCCACTGTTGAGAGTATAGGCATGCACCTCTACACCAGTTTATATGGTGCTGGGTATCGAACCTAGGGCTTTGTGTATGCCAGGCAAGCATTCTATCAACCGAGCTACATCTCCAATCGCTCTACACCTCGTTTTTGAGCCATCTGGAAAGAATCTTTCGTGGGCACCTGTCGAGAAGTATGCAGGAGACATTTGCTCATTGTCTAATGCTCCACTCCCATCCTTTTAGTTACCAACATTGATTTGCCCAATTAGCCTCAAGAGCCACCCTAGGTCTCCATATCCTTGGGTCTTCTTAGAGGTAGATACTCTGACTTCACTCCCATCTCTTGAGAGCTGTGCCTACACTGATGAGAAAGTGTCATTTCCCAATTTCCCAATCTCCACTTGTGATGTTGGAAGGAGGAGCCTGGGCCAGGCAGGTTGATGTAGGGCTATGGGAGACCCTCAGGAGACAAGCTGTTGAAAGACCTTGGGGTTTTTGTTATTGTTGTTTGGAAGAAAGGACTCTAGGGTGGGTGGTGCCAGGCCTTCAGGGTTATGTCATCCGTTAAGTGTCACAGCCTGAATCTTGCCTCTCTTGACCAGAGGCCTCTTCACCAGCATCCTCCAAACAGCTGACAAGGAGGCCACCATGTTCTCACTGTCCAGACTACCAATGTTTCTTTCAGTTCTCAACATTTGATAGTCTTAGCATTCAAAAAAAAAAAAAATCCCCGTGTCAAGAGAGATCTGTTCCAACCCATTGTTCTTTTTAATATTCACTTTGTTGGCCCTCTGCTTTCATTTTGACATTGAGCACAAAAGGACATGGGTGATGTGGGTCGGTCTCAGATGAAGATGGAGATGAGCATGTTCATTCCTGGGCAGCCTCAGGCCAGCTACAGACTGCATTCCTGAGGAACTCTTGTTCAGTACTGGTGCTGTGGCTCACAGGGTCCCTTCTGTGCCCTTATGGGCTTCCAGACCAGGCTTAGTAGATAAAGTACAGTTAGGTAAACAGCAACAATTCCTTTTGGTGGTGTGACTTCCATCTCCAGTACCTCCTATGTAGTCCTCCTCCTGGATAGAGATGCTGGATTCTGACTGCCAGCTTGCTCTGTGATGGCTCTGCTCCTAGCCTGGGACCTGGGCCATGGGAAGGGTTAGGCACCAAAATAAAGATAAGAGGATTTCTCCTGCACAGTTGGGGCTTCCCTTCAAAGACCTCAGCCTGGGCCTGGGATGGTGCATGCTACCAGGAGCGAGTCACTTAAACCTCCTGTGCCTCATTTCCTCTCTGCAGCGTGAGGCTGGTGACTCCCACAAGAATAAGAGCAAGGTCACACCACTTCCTCTTTGTATCATATACTCCACACATTTGCATAATCACCCTCTATGGCCATTGCAAACACTGCAGTCAGGAGTGGAGGAGTAAGCACCTGCCATGCCATCTTGGGTCTCAGGGCTCAGCCATATCCCTCTGAGGCACAGGGCAGACCAGGACCAAGTAGCAAAGCTGTATAAGCTCTGGTGATTAGCCACTGCCTGACATCTCCAGCAGAACGGGGCCAGCAATTCTGCTCTTGCTTCCTCCTTCTCAAGCTAGGCCAGGCTGGCTCCTGGCTGTGCAGGGACCTCTGGTCCCCAGGAAGCCTCGAGGATTGGACAGGCTTTGCACCCAGGGGGCCTCATAGAGTGCCAGTTGCAGGTGATCAGCCCTGCAGCCCACACTACATGGACCACCAGGACCTGGCCTTCACTCCTCCAGGTCACCATGCCCTGGGGTCAAGGGCATGTTATCTTTTCAGAATAAATATTAACTGCCACTCTATAAAGACCTTCCTGTGTCTGTCTGTTTCATCTACCCAGGGGTAGGGTAAGGAAGAAACAATGAGTAGATGACCTTGGGTCAGACAGGTGAGCAAGGAAGGACTTGGGAGTCCCAGATGAGGCTGGCCTTGCTGATTGCCTGGTGGAATCTTTTGGGTTCCCTACTGCAAATTAGCTGCTTTGCTGAGCACAGGGCCTGAGATGCACAGGACTTCCAGCACCTGGGAATGATGCACAAATCGTCTGATCATGACACTGTAACCCTTAGGAACTAAGTCTCAGGCTGTCAGTTCAAGGCCAGTGTCTTATTCTAGTGGAGAGGAGACAGCGCAGGCCACAGACACAGGTGGCTGGAGCAGAGGTTCTGGGGAGGTCAGGTCGGCAGAGATAGAAACTCATGGGCTGGGCCATGCACAGAAGCTGGGCTAGGACTGTTGGAAGGGGACTGGATAAATGCAATGATAGATGGGATTCGAAGGGGCGAGAGATGGTGAGGGTGGTATGAACTAAGACCAGTTCTGCAATGGTTCAGATGTGGTAGAAGTCTATGCACCTTCTAGATGGCACAGAAAGTAGGCAGAGCCTGGAGAGGTAGGGTAGAGTGTGAGGTGGTGAGGCCAGGATAAACGTTTTCTCAAGAAGCAGGATTGCAGTGACCACGCTGGGGCTTAGTTTTCTACCCCCAAGCAGCCAAGTTGAGCATCTTTGACAGACCACCTGATGTCAGGTGTTTTGTTTTTGGAAAACAAAACAGACTAAAATGGATATTAAGTTTCTTGGATTGGTTGCCTGCTTAGCTGAGTTTAGGTGTTGGGAAAGTATAGCAGTTATAGTTCCAAGACCATTCTCTTACTACTGTCTTCCCACCATGCACCTCTGCCCCAGTGAAGCTCTGGGCGCTCCAACCTGTGTCTCTCTGGTTCTGTGTAGCCTGTGCTTCTTGTCCGGCCTGTAACTATCCGTGCTGTGGATGAGAACTGCATTGGGTGCCATTCAGCATTAGACTACCTTGCATTGTGAGGGAGGGGACCAGCAGACTGCTTTCCCCGGTGCTCCCCCAACACTGTAGCAGTTGGTCGTGTCCAGCAGGTGGTACTGTTGGACACTGATTTTTCCTGCTTCAGCAACACCCCTACCCACTCTGATGTCACAGATTTTCCCCCTAGCCCGTAGGCCTCCTCTCTGCCGGCCAAGAGTGGGCAGGCAAAAGGGCCAGGTCTCAGGAGGAAGTCCTCCAGCCCACCTTCCTCACTTATGAGTATTTTGTACCCTGTTCATTCCTAGCACACATTTTGTTTCACATGGGATGAATCTCTGTCTTGTATGACGTTGCTCCTGAGTTGGGGAATCACACACAAAACCCCTAGAACAAGCCGTGGAAGTGGGTTGAAGAGCCTCACAGGGACACATCTTGGGGTGTCCTGTTTTGGATTTTGTGTTCCCTAAGGGCCCAGGTGTTGCCAAACCTGCCCCTCTATAGGGCTTTTGTAATGTTATGGAGGAGAGGAGTTGTGAGGAGGTCCCTGGGTGACCAAGATGGGACCAGATCCGGTAGGTGTTCCAACCATGCAGAGATAGCAAATAGTCATACACATAACAAGAGGCTCCTGAGGCCCAGACGGGTGACCTCAGGCCCCAGACCCACACTGGCCAGCAGTGCCTCCTGGGGCCTCGAAGCCTTGTATCCCTGCTGGCTAGCCAGTGTTTTACAAGGTACCTTGGGTGGCCTCTGGACATTAGTCCCAGCCCCAATTCAGCCCGCCCCAATGCTGATGTCACCACATCCAGACCTTGGAGGCCCCCTCAGGCTCCGCCTCCTGGGAGAAGGCTTTGGAGTGGGAGGGGAGGGTGACGGTGCTGGCTGGACAGCTGCCCTGACAGAAGGAGAGTGACCCAGGGAGACGAGGAGAAACAGAAACGTGCAGGAGACCCCAGAGCAACCTTGGAGTGAGACTCAGGCTGGGGCAGAGTGTTCGCAGGCTTCAGCCCTCTTCCAAAGTCCTCCTACCCTGTGGCCCCTGACCCCAGGCTGGGAGGTAGTGACTCACAGAGAATACGGAAGACCCAGGTAAGGATGTGCTGCCCCAGGGACTTTCGGACTGGGAGGAGTCACAGGCTGGAGCCTATTCTGGAGTCTCTGCAACTGGACTTCATTCAACCAACAGGGGCCTTGCCACCACAGCCATGGGGGAAAAATATCCTGAGTGGGGCACATGGAGGCTTGTACCCTAGGGGAGGGAACCAGCTGAAGAGGAAAGGGCCTGTGGAGTTGTTTCTGGACTGGGACTGGGTCAAGGGCATCCAGAGCCATGGGAAAAGAAAAGAGAGAAGGGAAGGGGGGAGAGGAGAGGGAAGGGGGGAGAAGGAGAGGGAAGGGGGGAGAAGGAGAGGGAAGGGGGGAGAAGGAGAGAAGATACAGGCGCTCTTCTCTTTCCTCTGATCTTTTTGGTCACCTTTCTCCCTTGCACACATTGCTTCCTCTCTGTGCCTTAATGCCTTACATTTATGTCCCATCTCTGACTTGGGAATATGAAGGCCACCAGCCAGGGCTGCTGAGGAGACAAGGTAAAATCAGGCATAGTTCCGGAAAAAGAAAGAATTCTATGCGTTCAACCTGAAAAGCTCATACACAGTCTAGTTCTTAGCTTTGGAAATAGAATGTCCTGCCTCATGCACTTGGATAAAAGAGTCCATGGTTTTTCCCTGATGCGTGCATGGGCCTGCAGCTCTGTCCTGCACTTGTCAAGGTCCTGGGCTGTCTTGGCAGTCTTGTGCTAGCGTGAATGGAGCAGGAGCTGGGCAGCCTCTTCAGATAGCAGCTCTCCCATCTGCCGCCTGCTGTCTTTGCTGGTGTAGGTCTGGAAAGGCCATGTGCCCATAGAGACCCAGGGCTTGGGGGTCAGGGCTCAGGTGTCAGGTAGTGTCCTGGGCAGAAGATCAGATGTCCCAGTGCCTCTGAATGGGCCCTTGTGAAAACTTAATGCTCACTCTGGGGGGCAGGCCAGGCAGGGATGGAGCAGCCTCAAGCCAGGGCCAGTGGGCTGGGGCTGCTTCCCGTGACCATGCCCAGTGCAATCTTTCTTAAGCCAGTTACTAGGCCTAGCTCTGTGCTGGATGAGACAGGAGATGAGGGCCACGGACAGGTGATCACTCTACTTAACACGTGACCCCTGACCTGAGATACCAGAGCCCAAGTTCTAGCCCTGAATCGTCCCTGCCCTGCTGTGTGACCTTGGGCAAGTGATGATCCTTCTCTGAGTTCTGCCTGTGTGTCTGGTGTGGGGCCCTTTGGGATCCGGGTGACAAAGGCTGAGAGAATAACAGAGGCTTAGCAGCCCTGGGCAGTGGGCAGATGACAGCATCAACGGAGGCCAAGATCTCACAGACTTGAGCTGTGTTCCCTCTGACCACAGGGAGGATTTCCATGAGGGAAGGGGGGAGGGGTGGGGAGGAGCCTAGGTGGCCTTGCTGGGGCAGAGCTGCCTGGGCTCAGGCTTGGTGTGGTCTCTTCCCACAGAGCTCTATCTGGTCGCTACAGTAGGAGCTCTGACCAAGGACCATGGTTATTCTTCAGCAGGTGAGTGTATCTCGTCTTTTCTCTCTCAGAGCTTGTGAGAGGCATGCTGGGTAGCTCACATCCCCCACTCCCACCCCCATGTTCTCTTCTCTCTTGGCCTCGGAAACTGTTCCCAGTTCTTTCTCTGAGAAAACTTCTACTCAGTTTTCAGAACCCTGCTGTGAAGAATTCCCTACCTCTCACAGACTTCCTTTTCTCACTCTATCATTCAAAGTGATGACTCATTCACCTGAGTCCCAGGCATCCCAGACAAAGGAACAGCATGTGTGCTGGTCCCAAGTCTGCTAAGGACTGTGGGCAGAAGTGGGAAGTGAGTCCGAGGTGACAGGGCCCAAGCTGGAACTCCCTAGGGAAGAGGCAGAGTGCTGCCCATCACCTGAGCCTTCCAGTCCCCTGGCTCCTTCCCAGGGCCACTCTGGTCCCTTGACCCTCAGCCCTTCCCCGTGACCAGCCAGAGACTCTAATGAGCTTCTTGGTCTCCAAAGTGGGAGCCTGGAATGTAGGCAGTTGGCCAGGTGGGCCTGGCACAAAGCCTTAGGGGCTGTGAGGGCTCTGGGGGCTCAGCCACTAGGTTCCTGTTGTCCCAGGCAATGAGGCCAATGGAGCAGCTTGGCTGGAAGCCCCTAGGCCACATGGAGCCAGTATGTTAAAGGCAGGCTACTGGTGTCAATCAGGAAAATCTTCAGGGGCTGAGAGTTTATTCGCAGGCCCATCAGAGAATACCAGAGACCTGCTGGCTAAAGAGGGCTAGTGGGTAGAGATTCAAACAGGCCCCAGAAGGAGGGTCTGGAGTCCCCATGTCCCTCAGAAGTGTTACTCCAGGGACCTCTTGAAGCAGGCCTCTTCCTGAGCAGACCCCCTCTCCCCTGGCTGTTTTTGCCTCTGGCTACCTCATCCTGCAGGTGCCCTGCTGTGAGTGGATCTGTGGGTGACTGGCCGCTCTACCCACTTTCAAATAGGTCATATTTTTCTTTTACTTCATTCATCTCCCAAAATGCACCTGCTGTGGGTGTTGCCCAGCTCTGAAGGCTCCATCTTGGATCTCGGGCTGAGCATACAGGTCCCTTCTGTTCCAAGACCTTGGCTTGAGCCTGAGCTGCTGATACTGTTCCTTCACTGCCCACTGCTGCCTGCCTCTCTCTCTGCTCCCTTCCCTGACCTTGGCTTTCCCTCTGACTGGCTACATCCTCTCAAGCCTCAGTACAGACTCCATTTCTCTTGGGAGGCTCTTTTCTTCTGTCACCCTGGAGTCCATGTGTCTTCCAAGGAGTCCTAGATACAAGTGCAGCCTCTTCCTGCTCCTCGGGTTCCCAGCCCACTGCAAGGTAGTGATGGGCAGCTAAGAGTGTGCCATTTGGATGCAAGGGTTGAGTTGGATTTCTGGCTCCCTGATTCTCCAGCTATGAAGCTGTAGGCTAATTGCTGCCATCACTTTGTACTTGTGTGACAAAGGGCTGGTGACAGCTCCTGTCTACTGACAGGAGGTTTGAAAGTATAATGTCATGCCAATAAAATGTTCATCCAGGCTTGCCAATAAAATGTAGAAGGCTTGACATAAACTTTGGTGGTCAGTTACCAAACACCATTTGATAACGGGTGCTTTATTCTCTTACTTTATTTGGGAGGAGGAAATCTCAGGAGCCCTCAAAGGTGTGGATTGTCCCCATGTGGAACAAATTATGGCAGATCATCCACCCATAATCTCTCCTTCCTTCTATGCCTCGACCTTCCTAAGCCACAGATTCACTCACATTTGTCCCTTCACACGTAGCCTTCAGAAGCCGTGACAGGATGACAGGCACAAAGGACATTTCCATGACGGTGGAGTAATTACTCAAAACCCACTACTCCTGAGAAACTTTTTGCTTTATGAAGGGCTCCAACTGTCCAGCGGTGGCACCTGGGGCCACTGTCCTAAGTGATTAGTGAACCTATATGGGGAACTCTGAGCTCATTTCAGAATGAAGAAATTGAAGCTCAACAGGGTCATTGAAACATAGGCTGGGCAGGCCTGGACACGGTAGAGAATGACCCTGATGGGAGACAATTGTTGAGAAGAGGAGGCCTGGACAAGAGCACATGATAAAACATAGAGCAGGCACTGGGCCTGGGGGAGGAGAGGTCGGAGGACTGGCCCTGGGCAGCATTTGCAGGATAAGAATTTTCCCTGGGAAACCCTGTGGCCAGTCTGGACACACTCCGTGTCTTTACGGCCTCAATTAAACAGAGTCCCTAGGGAGTCCTAGGATGTACAAGGCCCCCTCTTCCAGTCAGTTATCATCCACCTGCCCCCCACCCAGTCCTGCTGAGGCCTACCTCCATGCCAGGCTAGGCACCAAGGATACACATTGTTCCTTGTCTCCCTGGAGCAGTTTCCAGCCCATTGAGTGTCAAAGGAAGCAAAAGTGTGACAGCCACATCTCAGGGTGACAGGAGGGTGGGAAAGTCTGGGAGTCGGTATAGTTAGTATCAGGAAAGCTGTGCAGCTATAACAAGAGTCCCTCCTAACCAATGTCTCGGACAGTCATCCCCAGAGTGGCCCTTCAGTGACAGGATGGAAACAGGAACCCAGGCCTCTGTGGTGCAAGCTCTGCTTCTTTGAGGACCTTGAGGCGGCTCTTTTGCTTCAGTCATACATGACTTTTCTCTCTGCTCTGTGGTAGGAATCATTGGAACTTGACCCAGATTTGCAGGGAGAGGGAGGTTTAAAGATAACTCTGGGCTGCTGATGGCTGGATTGAGACTTAATGAACATAATGACTTCTTTGTCCCTTGTTACCACTGATCAAATCTGTTGGGCCTGATACTGATGTGAACGCCCAGCTCTCTCTTGGTTACTATTTGCCTGGAATACTATCTGCATGAAGTCCTTGGAACTAAAGTCTGTCTCGTGTAGGCAGCCCTTGGTAGAAGCCTGTTCTTATTCATTCTGTGAAGTTCTTCAATTGGTACGTTTGACCCACTTATATATAAAGTAATGACTGCTGAGGACCATCTCATTTATCCCAGGTCAGCCTCCGCCTTGCCCTCTAGGCAGAAATGACCTGACTTCTACTGCTACTGTCTCTGTGTCCCAGGTTACAGGCGTGCACGTGACTGGTTTGTGTAGTGCTGCTGGGGCTCCGCGCATGCCAGGCAAGCACTCAGCCGGCTGAGGTCCATCCCCAGCTAAGACCCTTCCTGTTCAGCCCTTTGTTTTCTATAGTCTTGTAACTTCTTCCAGTTTCTTCGTTTCTGCCATCTTTGTGTTTCGTTGATGGTTATCTCTTCAATTTACTGTTTCGACTCCCTTCTCACATCCTCTTTATGAGTTTCCCCATCTTCTCCTTCGTGTACTTAAAACTTTACGAGCTGGAGAGATGGCTCAGCAGGTAAGAGTGCTTGCTACTCTCACAGAGGACTGGAATTCAGGTCCTAGCACATGTCAGGAGCTAACTCAGAGCAGCGTGTAACTCTAGCTCCAGGAGTCCACCCTGAACACTCACACATTTGGCACACGTTCACACAGATACACATATGCATAAATAAAAATAAGTTCTTAAAAATAAACAGTGTTTAAAAAAACTTTTAAGCATTCTTTCCCTTTTTGGTTTCTGTTAGGCTTACAGCTAATATCTTAAGTATATAACAATATAAAGATCAAACTAACTTCAACAGTATGGAAGACATGTGCCTCTATAGCTACACACCTTTACTGTTTTTTCACATCTTACATTTTTACATACTGTATGTCAAACGTATTTACATAGATTTATCACTGCTTCATGCATTTCTAATCACATAGGGGAGAGAGAGAGAATTACGTACCCGAAGCACATGTTGGTTATCATCATTACCTCTGTAGTTATGTCTTAAATTTTTTCAGATTACTTATGCTATTTTATGTTTGTGAGGGTTTTGCTTGCATCATGTACCACATGCAGGTGTGGTGCTGAACCCCCAGAGTTGTAGATACAGGAGGTTGTGAGCCATTTTATGGGTGCTGTGAATTAAACCCAGCTCCTCTGGGAGAACAGTGTTCTGTTCTAACCACCGGGCCATCTTTCCAGCTTTCATTGTCCCCTTTGCATGACACTGGGCATAGGAATCTCAGTTGCAGCCTTTTTATTTTTTATTTTTATTTATTTATTTATGTATTTATTTTATTGATTGATTGATTGATTGATTGATTTTGAGACAGGGTTTTTTCTGGGTAACAGCTCTGGCTGTCCTGGAACTCAGGCTGGCCTCAAACCTCCACTCCCTTGCCTGTGCATCTATGGAATTACAGGCGTGAGCCACCACATCTGGATTTTTATTAATTTTTTTTTTTTTTTTTTACATTTAAAGAACACCCTCCTACCTTCTGCCCTCGATGGCTTCTAAAGAGAAATCAGCTGTACACATAGTAAAGATTCTTAGCATACAAGGAGTCACCTCTCTTTCTTGCCGCTGACTCTCTCAGTCTCTGGAGAGGACCTATTTTTCCAGTGCCACCTGCAAAGCCAACCTCCCAGCATCCTGCCGGGGCTCCCCAGGGGCCTCTCTGCAGCCACCAGATCCACTTTTTGTCCTTTCCCCTGTCCCTAGCAGTTTGTTATGCTTCTCCTCTGTCTGGGACACCTTTCCCTCCCTCATGGATGCCTAAGAGATGGTATCATTACCAGTCTCTCCTCTCAGGATGCCCTCACTTAGCAGCAGCCATCAAGCACACAGTGTTTGCTCACGGCACAGGTCAGAGTGTCGACCCCAGCTTAAGCCATGAATGCACAAAAACTTCTGTGGTAGTACCACCCTGTAGCAGGCAGATGAAGAAACATAGGTACCGCCCGGGGAAAGGCGCTTGCCCAAAGAACACAGCTTGTGGCCAAGTGGGATTGAACCTAAGCTTGTGTGGCTCCAGAGTCCACAGAGCTGATGTGAACTCAGCACTGCCCCCTTATCTGCTGGTACTTCCTTATCTGTGGATAGCCCACCAGGAGGGGAACTCAAAGACAGATTGTGTTAGCAGAGCCCCCTGTGCCCTGCTTTGGGGCTTGTGCTCAGAAAAGGCTTCCGTATGGAAAGATGGAAAACGCCTAGAGTCTACATCAGTCCCTCTCTGCATTCTGTGGATGCCAGTGGACAGACAGACAGGGGAGGTGCCCTTGCTCTGGGTTTGACGGAGAAGGAAAGGCTTTTATGAGAACACCGTTCCCGACGGTGGAATGGGTTAGTGGCTGCAGGCAGTCCTCAGAGCAGGATGACAGGCTCCTAGGTCCCTGAAGCTGAACCAAGGACATGGGCAGGAGAAGCTGGCCCTGCCCGGCCGCCTGTGGCTTCTGATTCCACTCTCCTTAACCCTGCTCCCTACTGGTGTTTGCTAAGGGAGCAGCTGGGCTCCAGACAGGAGGTTAGTCAGCAACGGAGACAGGTGGACATGAAGAGAAAACAGAGGACAGAAGAGAAGCAGCCAGAAGAGGGGAGGGTGGGACAGGAAGCTGGAAAGTACTGGCCTCTGGCTCATGGCTCAGCACTCACTGGAGCCTGGTGCCTCATCTTTCTTGGATGCTGGGACTCAGGTGCTGCCAAGCCCCTGTAAACTGAGCGTAAGCCAACATGGTGGCTCCAGGTCCTAAGAAGTCCACCCGACCTCTGAGATCCAAGGCCACTCTGGGGCCCTGGGGAGAAAGATCAAACTGTTCAAGGTCCAACTTCCCTAAGGTGTCTCCCTAGGACGTTTTTTTTCTCTCTTTTTAAACCAGCTTTCATTCCCCAGCAGCTGCCATGGAGTTAGTGAGACCCTTCCCTATAGTCCTAAAACTTCTAGAAGGTTACACCTGCTCCCCTATAGCTGTCTGGCTTTTCCTTCCGTAGAAAACAGACCGATTCTCTCCAAAACTGCAGCTAAGATGAGATTCCTGGAGCCATGTTTCCTGGCTATGGTCCCAGAGAAGCGCCTGGGAATTTGGGGATGGCAAAGTCCCCCCATGGGAGGGGTCGCACAGCGCGGGCCCACGGGCGTCACCTAAGCCGCCGTTGCCATGGACCCGTGGCAGATGGCCGGGTTTAGGGTTCCCCAGTCGGTGGCGCGCGGGATTAGGTGAATTAGGAGTCTGCATCGCTTCGTGCGGGCACCAGACCCTGCGCACCATGGAGTCCCCCAGCAACCCTGCTGACCCGAGGGAGGCTCCCGCCCAGCCACCTGGCAAGTGGGCTCTGGTGCGAAGCTTGAACCAAGCCCTCAAGACCTTTGCAGTCATGCCGGTGAGCCCCGGGCGGGAGGGGAAGGCTGGCTTGCCTGGGCTTCAATTTCTGGGTCTGTCATAAGCCAAGTGGGATGTGGGAACTAGAAGTGCACCGCTACATGGGGTTAGGGACTCTGGTATGAACATGGCAGAAGCCACACCTCCCAGGGTCTGGAGGTTTTGCCACCTGGAAAACTAGGGATGCCGTGGGGGATGGGTGGGCTAGCTGGACCAAGTGAAGAATTCCCTTTTACTGATGTCCAGCTCAGGGAGCACTCCCAGGCACGTAGAGGGGCATTCTAGAGTTCGCTCTTCCACCACAGGCTAGTAACTTGTTACAGTTTCCACTTCTGTGGCAACATATCGATCATCTCCCCACCTACGAAATGGCCCAGGGTGATTATGGAAATGAATGAGGGGCTATGTTCTAATTCCTGTCATGCCACCGAGACCTAGAAGAGGGCAGAGGTAGGAGGAGGATGAGAACTTGGGGGTTGGCATTGATGGGATTCTGACCCCAAGCCTAGAAGAAGTAGGGCAGACAACAGGCACAGATGACATTTTTGTGGGCTTCTGATTTTCGGAGGCAGTTTCATTCCAAGACTGCTGATAAGTGAGGCCTGTCAAGGTTGAGTGCTACAGCCAAGTCACACAGTACCGGTGACAGAGCTGAAATTGGAACCAACATTTCTTGACTACTGTGTTCCCTGTAGCTAAATGCCAGCCTCCTGAACAGAACTGGGGATTGGGAGTATGCTTGAGAATATTATATGGAAACATAGAAAGTCTCTGTGGCTGAATCTGCATAGCAGTTGGAGGTCTGGGCTGGAAGACACCAATCCAGTCACCTGACAATAGTAAAGCTGAGACTTGGCCCAAGCTACACAGCCCCCACTGTGCATTTGTCATGTCACAAATGTGATCTTCACTGCAAGAAGAGGACCCTAGAGGGCATATTTTGGGGCAGTGCTGGCCTAGAGTCTAGCCACAGGAAGTAGACCTAGTGGGTTGGGACTTGGAGCAAGGTCTTACTCGAGGCTTCCTTCCTCTCTTGTTTGTGAGGCTTATCAGTGAGCAATCTGATGAGGGAATACACCAAGGTCCCTTTTCTTCTTGGGTCTTCGTGTCCTCACCTATAAGATAAGTGCCCTTGTGAACTAGCTGCCTTAGGCCTTTTTCTGGCCAGAGCATTATCTCTCTTAGAGACCATCTGGCCTCAGAATTCTTCCTGCAGCCTCCAACGGCGAGCAGCAGGAAAAGTTGTCCCTACCCTCCTGGGGGCAGCCTAAAGTTAGAAAAGTCTGTCATTTCTGCTTTCTATGTGTCCTGAGTGCCTCACTTTCCTGTTCCAAGCCTCTATTTTTGGCTCACACAGTATCCTAATTTGATTATTCTATGTTTTAGCAATGGGAAAAATATTTTGTGTGCCAGGCACTATACTAGGGCAGGAGTCATCAGTGAGTCAGAGACCCGGCTCTAGGCTGACCTCAGTCTAGGTTTCCAGCTTGTCTTTAGGGTTGGGAGTCACTAACCCAGGAGCCTTAGCCTGCCTTGCTTGGGGCTATACCTGGGAAATGTGGGGGACAAGCCCTGGACTTGGAGTTTCTCAGGTTCTGGCTGGGTGACAGCAGGGACATTTTAAACTTCGAGGAAACAGGGGCTATGGGACTGTTCACATGAGAGCATCATGAGGACTGGTAGAACAGTTAATTTCAGAGGAACATTTAACTTTCTGGAAGGTTCTGGAACTTCCATAGAGCAATCATCTGGCACCTGGGCCAGCAGACGTAAATCATTCTTGTCTTCCCTCCCTCCCTCCCTCCCTCCCTCCCTCCCTCCCTCCCTCCCTCCCTCCCTCCCTCCCTCCCTCCCTCTCTCCCTCCCTCCCTCTCTCTCTCCCTCATTTCTGCTCCTTCTTGGACAGCATCCTCTAGTCTGCTTCTGCTTTATTCCCAGAGGACAGGCAGGCTGCCCTCCTTTCACAGGTGCAGATTCAGTGCAACCCAGAAGGGTTGAGGAGGCTTAAGCCAGGGAGAAGTTACTTACAGCCATGCAGCTGTGCGGACAGGCACAGGGACTCAGGGTCTCTGGAGGTGAGGTGTTGAGCAATTGTGAGGGTTAAAAAGGCAGGCACTGGAAAGCAGTGGGGAGTCCCGGGAACACAAACTCTCCTGACCTCTGGACCTGATCACTTTTCTGGAATCAAGCAGGGCCTGGGATTAACTAACTGGTTTGTCTCTGGCATGTGCTAACTCCTATTCACACGAGCAAGCCAGGACCTGTTATATTTCTAATGGGAGAGGGAGGCTGAAATAACTATACACCCAAGCCTTCCCTGTTACCGAGGGACAAGGAAACTGAGGTTCACCGGTCAGTGAGCAGAGCCTAGGACCCTGGCTCCTGAATCCAGGCCTTGAGCTGTTCCCACTGGGCCATGCCCATGGGTCTGAGTGGGCCAGTTTACCAGGCTATTGCACTTCCATTCACATTTGATGTGAAATTGTATGCTTGTAGAGATGCTAAGTTCTCTCCAGGAGAGCTTGGGGACACATTTTAGTAAGATCAGAGTGAAAGCATATGCTTCACCTTAAGGCCACCAAGGACTTTTGTGTCTGGACTCCACTAACTTCTGTCCTCCCTATAATTGCCTCCTTAACGTTCCTTCCTGCTTCAGGGCCTTTTCACATGCCATTCCCGATGTTCTTTCTGGGCATGGCTACTTTCTGCTCTTCAGATGTTAGGGTAGTGGTTTCCTCCACTGCTGTGACTCATTGGCTGCCAGGCAGCAGCGGTCATTCTGCTGTCATTGCTTGTCATTCTCCATCATTTCAGGCTTCTTCCTGCTGCACTTGCTAGTGGCCTGAGGGATCCTGGGAAGAGCTTTGCTCAGTTGCTATCATCATCATCCCAATTTCTTCAGCTAGACTAGAAATTCTATATTGATTACCGCTCCTTCTAAATCATCCAGGACTTGGTCTTCAGGAGGTGCCCAATAGATGTTTGCTGAATACATCAGCATAAACTATAGCTGTTCTCAGTTCATTTTTCTGAATCTCAGTTTTGACTCAGCTACCTGAGTTAAGAGCCAGGCTTTGGACCCAGGCTGCGGCATCATGGAAATGGAGCCCTTCTTCCACTTCTCCCACTACCATCAAGGTCTGGACTCTCCTCACAAACCAGGAATCAACGTGGCCTTTTACCTCAGGCATAGCAGACTGGTGGACTCATAGGAACCCATTGCCAGGATGACTTGATGGAATCAGCAGTGTTTTCCACAGCCTGGTGGTCCCTGTGTCCTGACTCCTTTAGGGCAGAAAGGATGTGATTTGGTGTTCCTGTCTCTGTCTCTAGTCTGTCAGGCATCTGTAGGTCCAGAAGCCACAGGCAGCACAGCTTTAGACAGGCCTGAGCTGAGGTTTTCCCTCAGGAGGCTGCTCCTCTTCCTGAGTCCCAGCCCATTCACTTGAGGGGACTTGGCTTACAGAAAAGTCATTGATGACACTGAGCTCCAAGCCAAAGGCTGGCTACCCCAAGGCTCCCAGAAAGCCAGGGCTCCCCTTCCCTCTCTTTTGGCTCAAACCTCATTGGTGGAGAGAGAGGGGGTTCTGGGCTCCCCTTCCTCTCTTTTGGCTCAAACCTCATTGGTGGAGAGAGAGAGGGCTGCTGAGCTTACACTGGCCCTCCAGGCTCAGCAACAGGGTCTCTTGCCTACAGGGCGACTATGTGTGGATGGACCTGAAGACAGGCCTGGAGTTTGATGTGCCCATCGGGGCCGTGGTGAAACTCTGCGACTCTGGGCAGATCCAGGTGGTGGATGATGAAGGCAATGTGAGTAACCGTCTTCCCCCAACCCTACCTGGGAAGGCTGCAGTGACAGATACCAGGAATAGGAAATGGCCAGGAATTGTCCATCCTACCCACCCCACCCCATCCCACACCCAACCCTTCTGCCTCTGCTCCAGCAAAAGAGATTCCCTCTTGCTCCCTGTTTGCACATTTCCAAAGCCCCCAGGCCATTCAGACCATAGAGGTGAAGACTGTGTGTGCTATGTTGAGGGAGCTCCTTGGTATGGCTCAGTGATGCTTTGGAATCAGATAAAGATCCTTCCTTTCAAGCCTCAGTTTCCCCTTTAATAAGATGAGATCCACGTGTGAGCCTTCAGGTGCTGAACACCTCAGTGTAGTTGGCATCCATCTAGAAACATTGAACTCTTTGTGGAATTCATCACATATGCCCTTAGGAAGTCAGTCTAATTTATCAACCCTTCACGTCTCACGGAAAGGGCCTCAAAAGTGCAAGCTTTGTAGGTAGCAATGATGCACGCTTGAGGAAGAAGGTAAAGATAAAGGGGTCTGCTACAAGGAAGGGGTGGTCTATGAGTGGGCCTGAAGGGCGGCCATAGGGTCTCAGAGTATAAGTTCACAGCATGTGCATGTGCCTTTGCATGTGAGTGCATGTGCGCACATGTGCATCTCTGTGTGCTCACATATGTGCATATTGGGGACGTGTAGATGCAGTGCAGAGCCCAAGAATGTAGTATAGTGGAGACATTAAGAACGTGGGAAACTTCCACTTGCTGTAATCAAGACTGTGTCCAATGCTGTGACTGGCTCTGGGGACAGCTTAGCCTGGATTCTTGTGGTATTCTCCTAGTCTGAGGAAAGCCAACAGTGAAATAGTGACTTAAAGAAGGTTCTGCTGGGACAAGGGGAGGTAGGCCCAGGAGCTGTGAGCCTAAGGGAGGGAACCAGTAATGTCCACCCCTCAGAGCTCTTGACCTAAGTTCTGTCTTTGGATTCTCATGGCATTTGTGAAAGGCAGGACAGACAAGAGCTGTGACCCCTTCAGGTGACTGTGAGTCACAAAGTTCATAAGCAATGATGCTGGGATTAGAATTTAGAATCTCTACTTCTGCATGTTCTGTTCTCATTGTCCCGGTTGTACCCTGGCCTTGAGGCCAGAGTGTATTTCCCTTCCTTCTGAGGCTCTAGGAATCCTCTCTATGAGGCTGAGCCCGGGCAGGTGTGTGCAGGGTGGGCTGGCAGCAGACAGGTAGGTGATGCTTCCTAGCTCTGAAGATGCGGACAGGGACTCTACCTGAGGCTAGAATTTCACCTGGGTCAGGTTGCATGTCAGATGGTATCCCGTAACTCTGTGTCACTGGATCCTGAATGTCCCCTCCCATCCTGCACACACACACATACACACACACACACCCCAGGCCCTAAGGGTGGGGACTGATGGAGGGGGAGGGGTGTGACTGGCTAGGAGCATAAGATGGAGACAAGTTAGGGAAACTGAGGCCTGGGGACTCTCTTTTCTACTTCCTCTGACACTCTAGGCCTCTGTCCTCTACCTCTGTCCTCTCACAGATCCAGTAGTTGAGAGTAGGGACCAGGCCAGTCACATGATTTGTGCGGAGCTCAGTGGAGTGTTCAGGGCAGGCTCTGTGGAGAACTTGTGCAGAACATGGAAGCTCTGGCCTTCCTGCCTCTGTTAAATCCTCTCCATCTCCTACAGGAGAACACCTGTCCCCTCAGCTTAGTCCCAGCCAGCTCTTTCCCAGAGGAGTCCCCTGTCTTCAGAATTGTCTATGGCATTTCTTTGTGTCCCCCAGTCCCCTTTCTTCTGTGTCTCCGCTCCTTGTCAGTTTCCTGTGTCTATGGCTCTCTCCCTCAGAACCAGGTCTCCACTCGCAGCTTTCTTACACTTTGGCCCCTGCTGTGGGCTGTGGACCTTGACCAGAAAGCCACTGCCCTCAGCAGGGCATCTTCCCACACAGGAGGTAGAGCTACTCAGCTTCTTAACCTGGCCAATCATTTTATGTTGACTGTCACTGTGTCCCTGGACCTTACTTCTCCATTGTGGCTCATGAGAGAAACACGCGTAGTCTTTATAACTTGGTGGCTCAGGGTGCCTGACCCATATCTGGCTGAGTGTATCGCAGGCCCAGTGACCTGCACACCTGACCACCTGACGGACCCTCCAGGCAAGCTAGCTCCCCCTCCCCCACAGAGCACATTGTCCTTTGCTTTCTCTGTGTGGGTGAGGTCCTGGAGGCCCAGGAAGGTGATGTGAGGAACCTACTCTAAGGTTATAGAGGCTGCTTGACCTCAGTCTGTCTCCCCTCCCCCAGTTCTAACCAGTTCACTAGCCAGGCCTGTGAACAACACCCCACCCTGACAGGGCCAGATGCCTATTGCCACTCTCCTGCTGACTCCACAGGGTCTGGGAAGAGCTGATTTTACTGATCCCTGGGTCTGACCTCCTTTCCTCATTTCTCACATAAACTCTCTTCATTCAGGCCTCAGCTTGGATGTTACCTCCTTGGTGATGTAGTCCCCAGCATCTTGTCCACACAGTAGTCCTATTGAACTATCTAACGGACCTATTTTGGAAGGAGTTGTGGACCAAAGGGTGGGGAGAAGGGCAGGTAGAGAGCTGCCCAGAGGCCCAGGTCTCTCTAGTCCCACTCAGGGGCCAGGGACAGGCAGAGGAAATTTTCCAAATGGATCAGCTTTTATCAGAGGGAGAGAGGAATGTTCCATGCCGTGTTGAAAATGTAGACAGGTTCTTGATGTCACTCCTGGGCCCCTTGTGCATTGGGACTGGCTGTGTGAGAGCCTGGATTGGATTAAGTTTTCCTGCTGGAGTGCCATGGAATGCTAGGGGAGCTGGGGAAGGCCTCTGGCTGGCTCTGTCCTGACCCCTCTGAGCAGGAGCAGGGGATAAACTGCAGAGGAGAAAAAAGGTGTGGACCAGAGCGCGGCTGCTGCCCTGGCAGTTATCAGAGGGCAACATGGGCAAGATTATGGGACCAGATTTGTCAGGGGGCAGCCAAGGACTGAAGATAGATTTCTGCTAGGGACTCCTCTAGGGGCTGGTGATATCTAAGAACAGATAGAGGAAATACAAGTATTCAGGGTAGTGACAGGTGTGTTACATCTATTAGCAAACCTATAGGCTTTGAGGGTCGGTAGCAGAGATATTCCTTCTACTCAGGAAACCATGTTTCTTCCTGGCTGAAGGTAATGGAAAATGAATGTGGATGGGCTAGGATCATAGCACGGGGTGGAGTCTGGGGGTGTAAGGAGGTTCGTTTTTGTTTGGTTTGTTTTGTTTTTTGAGACAGGCTTTCTCTGTGTAGCCCCAGCTGTCCTGGAACTCTCACTGTAGACCAGGCTGCTCTTGAACTCAGAAATTTACCTCTCTGCCTCCTGAGTGCTTGGATTAAAGGCGTGCACCACCACGCTCAGCTGCGAGAAGGTTTATGAACCCAGCAATGCCAAGAAACCAAGGCTCTATTTGTCAGAAGAATCCAAGAGCCTTCTCGATGTCCTCATCTGCCATCTGGTGGCCACAGGGAATAAGTAGGAAAGAGGAACGGGGAGCTATAGAAGTTCCCACCTCAGCTCTTGGGCTCAAAAATCTCCACTCTCTCAGCTTCGTACAGCCTGGCCTCTGAAAGACACTCCGTGGGACTCTTTGTCACTGCCCATGAGCCCCTCTCATATGCCACGCCCACACCGCCTGGGAAGGGCTAGATTTTGATGGCCCCTAGGTCGGGCCTTCTCTCCTTACTTCTTATGGAAACTTTCTCTTCATTCAGGTCTCAGCTTGGAAGATACCTCACTGGAGAGGTGGTCCTCTGTTTGCAATAGCCCTGTTGAACTCTCTAAACTTATTTTTATGTATTTGGTGGCCTGACGTTGAGCCAAGTACTTTAAATCCAGTCCTGTGCTTTTACTCTAGCCTTCAAAGTACCTTCAAAGACCCCCTTAATGATAACCCCAGGTGATCCTCTTAATAGTAACCACCAGTGGGGGCAAAGTCTCCATCTCGCTATCCTTTTATGTCTATGGACAATTTCTTTAAGAGGAGGTGAGCTGCCTCAATGGGTAGAGACCAGTAAAATCCCTAGACTCAAGCCAGTCAGAGCAGATCAGGCCCCTATCACAGATCTGGACATTCCAGCCTGGGCCCAGAAGCGGCAGTTGACATGAAGGGCTATGTTGCTTGCAGGAACATTGGATTTCCCCTCAAAATGCCACACACATCAAGCCAATGCACCCCACCTCGGTACATGGTGTGGAGGACATGATCCGCCTGGGAGATCTCAATGAGGCAGGCATTCTTCGAAACCTGCTCATTCGCTACAGGGACCACCTCATCTACGTGAGTACCACCCATAGCTACCCCTGTAGACCCAGAGGCCCAGACTCCTGGGACTTTGCTCTGGCTGAGGATCCTCCTCCTGGGCCCAGGCTCTGGGCTCTTTAGTACTAAGGTTGGAGCAGGAGATGTTATACTGCGGATTTACAGGCCTCATAGGCTTGGAAACTAGGGGCAGGGCTGCTCAGGGACAGGCTTATCCTCTTGCCAGCTGGGGGGCCTGGAGGCTGTTGCCCTGCTATGTTTCCTAGTGAGATGGGAGCTGGCCCTGAAGCCTCAAGATGGGAGATGACTGCCTAAGCTACTTAGGAATGAAAAAGAATCAGAGACATTCATTAGAAGCATCCAGGTCACCTCTCCCCGTGTAAACATTACTAGCTCTTAGTGGAATGCAGATATGTGATTTCACAGAGAAACAAATAAATCTGGGGTCCCAGAGGCAATTTATACAGGCAGGACACTTGCTCTGGGGACGGTAAACAGAAACTATCATATTTCATCATAAGAACCGAAAGCCTTTTAAAATTATTGAGGGAGGCAAAGACATTCATTTGGGTTATATGATATTTATGGTATTAAAATTAAAATAGAAAGATTAAGATATTTATTCATTAAAAATGTCAAGCCAGGGCTATCTAGAAAGCAAAGTGGCTGTATCTCAAATTTGGAGCTGCAGACTTGTGCCCCCTGCTCCAAGGGTCTTCTTAACATTGCCTTCATTCCAGGGATATCCTCCTCACTGAAGAAAACAGCTTTGTTTCATGTATTAAATTAGCTATGTGTATCGTATGTGCAGAGGCGCACATGCGCCACAGCCACCACATGTGGGAATCTGAGAAGAACTTGGGGGGGGGGGCTGGTTATGCCCTTTCACTTTGTTTTGAAGCAGAGGTTCTCTGGTTGCTCTGCTGTGCTGCATACCCCAGGCTAGCTGGCTTGTGAGAAATTCCCCTGTGGGAGTGCTGGGATTACAGATGCTTGCTGCTGCATTCAAAATGTAACACAGATTCTGGGGCTCAAACTCAGGTCAGCAGGCTCGCATAGTAGGTGCTTTTTAACTCCTGAACAATCTCATTGGCTCTTTATGGTGTTGTCTTAACCAGATGTGTGTACTATTGTATTCCTTCTGACTGCAATGGTACCTATCTTACTGTTCCCTCAGGGGAGAGACTGTGTGTGCCTTTGTGTATTCGGATGGTATATGTGTGTGTACATGTATGTTTGTGGACACACAGGCACACACATGTGTTTGACCATGAGTACTTACGTACACATTTATGTGCAGGACATATGTGCACACACGTGTATATACATACCTTCACATGTGTGCTCACCTGCGTGTGAACTTTTCTCATCTTCTTCACAGTATTCTGTCTTTGCCATCATTTTAATCCCAAGCATCATTTTTGGTAACTTTCCTGGCATGGTCCTGAGTGCTAACAGGGTATTCCTAGCTCCCTTCCCTGCTAGTCCCTGGAGATAATCCCCGATGCTGCCCGCTGAACCTATTAATATCAATCACTTCATCACTTAACAGGCACTGAGTGTGTCATCTATTCTGTGTTAGGCATTGGGGATATAAAGATCCTGAACCAGAGCCACCAAGCATCCAATAAAATGTACCGTAAGAAACATTGAAATGCAATGGTGAAAGGCATGGGGCAGTGTCCCAGCCTGGGGCAGCAGCACAGTGGGGTCCTTGGGCTGCAGGTGCAGTGGAGGGCTTCTTCATCTGCAAGAGTTGGAGTAACACCAATGTATACCATGTCCTGAGGTTGTAGGAAGCAGGGATGGACAGCCTGGTAACAACCTAGGGAAGTACATGTAGGCTGCAAGCAGAGAGATGGACAGGAGCCAGTAGGGAAGCACCACAGGGGACCAATAAGGATCTGGTAGTCTGGACCAGGGAGTGCAGCAGGGATGGTGGGCTGGTGACAGGAAGGAGTGGAGGATCCACCTGGGTGAAGAGCTTGATGGTATTGGAGGCTGAGAGCAGGGCTGGAGGAGTGCTATTTTAGGAGCCTCAGATCCATCATGTGACCTCCAGGAGGTGGGACACTGTAGAATCTTGAGCCAATGAAGCCCTTGAGTTGCAAGCAGATCAGAAAGGTCCGGGAGCTATGGTGGGAGAACAGACTTCATCTGCAGCTGCAGGAGTCCTGTGACACTGTGACATCACTACTTTACTTTCTGTCACTTCCCCTGTCATTGAGCCTCTCTGGCTGACTCCATAAACTGGATCATTAGGTCTTGAAATGGTGAATGGCATCTGTCTTTTATGGCTTCAAGAATGACCTTTCTCCAGCAGATTCCCCTAAATGTCATGGCCTTTCTGGCGCCCGTCTCTGCTGCTGGTCAGCCCGTACCTCTCACTGAAGGATGGAGGGCTCCTGGGGCCCTGATGGCAAGGGCTGTGGAGTGACTTTGTGGAGCCAGTCTCCTGCTTTGTGCTGGTGACAGGTGTTCTTGAGCAAGTATTAAGAAAAAATTAAGGTGGCGCTTATGCCCCTGGTACCCTGCAAAAATGATGCTCCAGTCCTTTAGTTCTTACAGCATCCCTGGAAGGAGGCAGCGAGCCATCCCCTTTCACAAATGAGCAGACTGAGTGATGCTCCTTGAGGCTTTCAGGTATGGATGGGTTTTCCCATCTGGAGACAGGAGTAACAGATGGTGGCCACAGGGTCCTTGCCTCATTGTTTAGCCTAGGCTTGGCTCCTGGAGATCTCTCTCTCTGTGGCTCCTTTTCCATTGACTGGTTGTCTCTACCTGTTTCTTACTTGTAACAGATCACCTGTGGAGGGCGGGTGAGTGTGATGCAACAGCCCCTGGAAGGCTGTGAGGATTGTTGGCTGAGCTGGGCTGTCCCCTTACCTCCTTGCTTTACTTCTTACCCTTCTGGGGCACCTGGCACTGAGTCAAGCTGTGAAAATGAATCTTGGGTGCTCCTGGCTGCAGAGCTTGGAGGAGGTGGCTTAAGGGGAAGGGAGCCTTTGGAAACGGGGTGTCTTGGCTTGCTCAGCACTTCTGTGCACAGCCCCCTGGCCTGGGCTGAAGACCACACCCGCTTTCCCTGCATGCCACCCTAGACTGAGCATCTGGGGAATGGTGGCCTCTCTGGTGATGTGCAATGAGTCTTGGAAAGGCAGCAGAGGTTGGGAGACAGGAGAGGCTGCCACCTCCCCTGCGTAGACATATCTGTCTTCGGCCAGTCTAAGCTCCAGACATCAAGATATCTATCACCAGCAAGTAGCAGGCAGGACCTGACCTTTTCCAGTTTGGGGTGAGGTGGGAATAGGGAGTCCATTGCCTCACTCTGCTCTGGCTATTCTCCTATGTGACAGGACCCCAGGGCACAGCAGGAAGTCTTGCTCATGTTTTCACACAGAAACAGAATGGAAATAGCCTCAGGTTCCCAAGCTCCATCCAAGAGCAGAGCAGCTACCTCTGCCCTGTGGGAGCTACAAAAACCTCCTTGCCCAAACCCCAAACCCCAGCCCCCTCCATACCATGTTCCAGCCCTAGCCCTCTGCTCTTTATGAATTGGCCCCACTCGTGGCTTCCTTTATCCCAGGCTCCCCTCTGAACACCATCCCCTTTTTGAATTTTCCTTTAAAAGTCTTAGGTGCCGAGATTGGGGCCAAAGGAGGGGGCCCGTATTTGAGTTCTGCCTGATTCATGCTTTGACTCTGAAAATACTCATTCATCTTCCCATGAGCAGTTATATTTCATCCTTTGTACAGATAGGATAATTCAATCCAGGCTTAGGGACCTCCAGCCATCCCCTTCTCCCTTCATCAAATGTATCTAAGCCAGACCCAAAGCCAGTCTGAGGCCCACTTGGTTCCTACCATGTCTGTGGACTCCAGAGCTGCACAGAGCAGAGATGCACCCCCCAACTCCCCCACCCTCCGCTACCTGACAGTGTAAACTCCTGCCCCTTGCTGCTTGCAGACATACACAGGTTCCATCTTGGTAGCTGTGAACCCCTACCAGCTGCTCTCCATCTACTCGCCAGAGCACATCCGCCAATACACCAACAAGAAGATAGGGGAGATGCCCCCCCACATCTTTGCTATTGCGGACAATTGCTACTTCAACATGAAACGTAACAGCCGGGATCAGTGCTGTATCATCAGGTGGGCACAGCCCTACTCCTAATGCGAGCCCCCCCCCCCCATCCCGCCTCCTTCCTGTTAACACACTAAAGATTGTTCCATGTTCAATTCAATGGTTAGAATGCCCTGATGTTCCCAGGAGCTGGCTGTGTCCTCTGTGCTGTGTGTCACAGTGTAGAGAGCACTCCCAAATGTTGACGCTACAAGGGCTGATGTTAGCTTTTAAGGGCAACATTGTTTCCTGAAGGTTTCTATTAAGCTGTGATAAGGAGAAATCTGTCTCCTGTTTTCCCTTGGGCAAAGCAGGAAGCCAAAGCATCATTTGAGCAGTTCGCATGGGTCATGCTCTATGACCAGTAGGGATGGGGGTGTGGCAGAGCCTCTGTGCTCCCTGAGGATCAGACCATCAGTCTATAGTGAGACATTATCAGCTACTGAGACAGTCAGGGCTAAAGCCCTTCCTGCAAATCCCACCCTCTGCAGCGGGGAGTCAGGAGCAGGAAAGACAGAGAGCACAAAGCTGATCCTGCAGTTCCTGGCAGCCATTAGTGGGCAGCACTCCTGGATCGAGCAGCAGGTTCTGGAGGCCACTCCCATCCTGGAAGGTAGGACCAGGTTCTGAGGTGAGCCATACTGGCACAGCACCAGGGTCCATCCAATCTCACCTCTATTCTCTACCATCCTGCAGCGTTTGGGAATGCCAAGACCATCCGCAATGACAACTCCAGCCGCTTTGGCAAGTACATTGACATCCACTTCAACAAGCGCGGTGCCATCGAGGGTGCCAAAATAGAGCAGTACCTGCTGGAGAAGTCTCGAGTCTGCCGCCAGGTGAGCCCTGGATCCTAGTGTGGGTAGTTCTTGTGTTGGGTGGGTGGGCACCACTGTCCACATGGTCTGTGCCACCCTTTACCATGTTGAACTTCCATCTGATTCCTGAAGTGTCCAAGATCCCCTATGTAATTCTTGCCCATGTGTATTCTCTGGTCCCGATACTGCTGTCCACTTCCAGGCCACTGACGAGAGAAACTATCACGTGTTCTACTGTATGCTAGAGGGCATGAACGAAGAGCAGAAGAAGAAGTTGGGCTTAGGCCAGGCTGCTGACTACAACTACTTGGCCATGGTGAGGCCCAGGAGAAACCTGGAGTAAACACCTGTCTCAGTCATGTAGATAAGACCAGATTCAGCAGTGTAGCTCTGTCTTAGCTCCAAGCTTTCCCTTGTCCCTGCCTGTCACAGCCCACCCAAGCTTGTTTGTGCCTTAAAGCCTTTCCCTCAGTTGTGCACACGTCCCTAGTGACTTCTTACTACAGACACATTTCTCAAGGTCAACATGGGACATGGGAGCACAGCACAAAGAGCCACAGATCTAAGTGGATGGACCTGCTCATACATATATACTAGGCCTTCTGGGATTGTGGGAGCTGGTTGCTGATGTCTGGGTCTCCAGTAGCAAAATCATAATTATGAAGTAGCAAAGAAAATAATTTTATGGTTGGGGTCACCACAACATGAGGTGTTAAAGCATCACAACTTTTGGAAGGTGTTCTTGGGCCTGTGCACACCACAGGCTAGGTTGAGAATTCCACTCTACCTCCCTGGAGAAAGCATCCCAGTATTTAAAGGTATTGTAGGTGTGACAGGATTTCAGTAACTAGCTGTCCAGCACACACACACACGAACACACACATATATATACATGCACACATAGACACACATACACATGCATACACACACTTACACGCACACACATATACACATAGACACACATACACACATATACACACATACACATACATATACACACATATACATACACACAGACACACAGACATACACACGCGCACACACACACATGCATGCTCGCACATACATACACACAAACATACACACACAGACACACACCCATACATACACACATACACACATGCACACACACATACACACACACACAGACACAAGACACATACACACACAGACACAAGACACATACACACATGCACACACAAACATACACACACAGACACACACCCATGTACATACACATACACACACGCACAGACACACACATCCACACATGCACTCACGCACATACACCCATAAACAGGTTGTGCCTATAGTTCCTATCTGTGGTTCACATATGGTTACAGTTGATTCTCTCCAAACCTGGGCACCCTGGGGCTGTGTGGAACTGGTGAGATATTGATGCTGTGAGACATGGTGGAAGTGAGGGATGGGGTGGGCCTGACATCAATACCCAGTTCTTCCTCATGGCAGGGTGCACTAGAGAAGCCCCACAGGAGTTTTCT
The DNA here is from genome assembly GCA_033318265.1 of Phyllotis vaccarum. Taxonomy (NCBI): domain Eukaryota; kingdom Metazoa; phylum Chordata; class Mammalia; order Rodentia; family Cricetidae; genus Phyllotis; species Phyllotis vaccarum. Next base: position 20,721,309 of record JARWLC010000019.1, read on the forward strand.
AAATATCCTGGGGACACTGCCCTCCTGACACCATCCTGTCTTCCTCTTTTATGCCCCTCCCCCAGGGTAACTGCATCACCTGTGAGGGCCGAGTGGACAGTCAGGAGTATGCCAACATCCGCTCAGCCATGAAGGTGCTCATGTTCACAGACACGGAGAACTGGGAGATCTCAAAACTTCTGGCTGCCATCCTACACATGGGCAATCTGCAGTATGAGGGTGAGGTCCCATGGTGCCATGCGCCACAGTGCCACACCCCACTCAGGTAGCATGGCACCTAGCTGCCTGGGGTGCTGTCTGTCGTGACAAGTATTATATGAGATGCGGACTGGGAGGATGTCAGCCTTCAGGGGTGGTACACTGTGTGGCAGTCTTACCACAGAGCCGGTAGGTGAGGTGTTCAGAGGTGACTGGAGCCTTTAAGACCTCCTCCACATTTGGTTATTCTTTAAGGCTGAGTGTCCTCAAGAGAAGGTAAATCTTTGAGTTCATACTGTGGTGTGAATGACCAAGCAGCTGTAAGGGGCAAGACAAAGCAGACTATGCACACTTACTTGACACTACTGCATACCAGAGCGGTCCATTGGAAGAAGGCACTGGATTCTACTTTGCCTTTTCCCTGGCACCCAGCATGGGTCCTGGGCAAAAGAAAAACTCTGGGAAGTTCATGCAGTGAATGAATGTCCCCAGAACTAAGACAATCCAGGATAGTACTACTCTGTGGTACCCACAGGCTGTCGATTGGCCATGCTGATGATGCACTCCATGGACAGGCCAGGTCCCTGAGAATAGATATGGCTGCTTGCTCCTCCTCAGAGTCCCCCAGCCCTCTGCCTCTCTTCCTGACACTGTCCCTTTCTGCTGGCAGCCCGTACATTTGAAAACTTGGATGCCTGTGAGGTTCTCTTCTCTCCATCACTGACCACGGCTGCTTCTCTGCTCGAGGTCAGTGCTAGCCTCTCCCACCCTGTCCCTGACTCAGTTGTGCTGAGGAGGGAATTGGCTGTGGAGCCCTCAAACAGGAAAGTTCTGTTCAGTAAGGGAACAGCTTTGTGTGGCCCTGGGCCACTGTTCCTACAATGGGCACTGTGAGGTCTGGGCTGGGGCCCTGGAAAGAGCTGGGGAAGTGAGCCAGCTGGGATGGGGGGGGGGGGGGACAGGGTGAGGGTGGGCCAGCACCTGGGTGTTTGTTTGCTCTAGGTGAATCCCCCAGATCTGATGAGCTGCCTCACCAGCCGTACCCTCATCACCCGTGGGGAGACAGTGTCCACTCCACTCAGCCGGGAGCAGGCCGTGGATGTGCGAGATGCCTTTGTCAAGGTGAGTGAGCAGAGAGGTTGGCTGTTCTCTTTGCCCCTCAGGGGTTTGAGCTGTTGATGGACAAGGTGCAAGGTGTTTCCAAGCTGGGCCCTGAGCAACGGCAGGCAGTCCGTGGGCTAGAGTTCAGACTCCTGGCTCTCTGATACCCAAAGGCCGAGCATCTCATAAGAGTTGGCTCTGCACTCTCTGGGGACCCTGATTTGACCCCCAGGGACCTTGCTCTATTAGCTGTCCTCAGCCAAGACCAGTCCTCTTAAGTCTAATGAACTCTGGCTGGTAGACGATTCACAACCCTCTTGTTGCTATACCCATGTACTTGCCAGTCACAAAGCCCCTAGTCTATACCAGCCCTGGGCTGGACTCTGGACTCTCATGATATTCATGGGGAAATGTACAAGTGAAGTTTCTGGACCCCAAGGTGACTCCTTTCAGCTTCAGGGTCAGGGTAAAATTTAAGGGAGCAAATAAGTAGTTACTGAGGCATGAACACATGTGTGGTAGCAGGAACAGCTGAGTGAAAGCCAAGTGAAAACTTGGGGTGTTAATAGCATGGGTAAGGCCGGAGCAGGGATCCAAAGGATCTAGGAATGGGGGCTGCCTCTCAGGAAGGTCTGGCTTGCCCTATGGCTGATGGGTGCCTTTCAGGGCATCTATGGGAGGCTCTTCGTATGGATTGTGGACAAGATCAATGCCGCCATCTACAAGCCTCCTTCCCAGGAAGTGAAGAACTCTCGCCGGTCCATTGGCCTCCTGGACATCTTTGGGTTTGAGAACTTCACTGTGAACAGGTAGAGTGGGAAATTTCAGGTCTCTTCATTTGGTCTGTACTCGCCTGCCTCTGAGAACACATCCGGGCTTGGGAAAGTTGCTTTCAGTCATCTTGGAGATCACTCACCTTCATGCCTGGCCCCAGCACAGCTGAATACTGAGGAAGGCTTACGGTTGTCTCCGGTCCCCCAGATTATGGCTATAGTCATTCAGGATATCACTGTGCCCTTCAGACTACCATACTGAATATGAGAGTCCAGGCTGAAGCTCGGCTGGGCTGGATCTTGTCCGCCTTAGCCTCTCAATGGTTCTGTTATCTCTCTATGATCCGCCTTCCTAGTGTTCCAGCTTTTTAATCCTCTTTGGTGGGTCTTGTCACTCAAAGGAAGCCCCGAGCCTGGCTTCTAGCCAACCTTTTCTCTGATGCTCAGTGACCTTGGGCATGTCCTTGGCCCTTGCCAGTCCCTAGAGTCTACTTCTGCATATGGATTGGACTTGGCATTCCCATCCCAGCCCGCTTGATGGTGGCCTTATGTCCGAGGTCACACTGCAGGTAGAGGCTGGATCTGGGTGACAGAGCAGACGTTGGGTACTATATATCCATGGTCCTCTGCCCTTTGCAGCTTTGAGCAGCTCTGCATTAACTTTGCCAATGAGCATCTGCAGCAATTCTTCGTGCGACACGTGTTCAAGCTGGAGCAGGAGGAGTATGACCTGGAGAGCATTGACTGGTTACACATTGAGTTCACTGACAACCAGGATGCCCTCGACATGATTGCCAACCGGCCAATGAATGTTATCTCCCTCATCGACGAAGAAAGCAAGTTCCCCAAGGTGGGCACACCAAGCCTCAGTTTCCCCATCTGCAACCTAGGACAAGCAATATGAGCCTGCCCAAGTGTCTTGGGTTCATTCTTGGGTATTGACATGGTGATCAGAGATTACCTGCATTCTACTGGACCTTGAGCCCAACTACCAAGATCTAAGTACACAGCTGGTTCAGGATAGACGCTCATGACAGAACAGGGGAAGGGAATACAGGATTGCTCCCAGGGAAAAAAAAATTGAGACTAGGGTCTTGCTTTATTTATTAGGCTGGCCTTGAACTCCTGGGCTCTAGGCATCCAGCATTAGCTGTCCAAGGATTTTAGTCATGAGAATTAGATGCCATAGACTGGAATGTGCATTCAGTGATGGTTGGTTCCAGTTTACCCACTTCACAGATGGGCATCAAGGCTCATAGAGCCTGTGGGGGGGCACGGTGGGACAGATACTAAGGAAGACCAGAGAGGGGTGGGAGGACATGTGTAGAGAGTTGTTGGAAGGCAACAGCTTGGCAATGGCCACTCTGCTCCCTCAGGGCACGGATGCCACCATGCTACATAAGCTGAACTCACAGCATAGGCTCAATGCCAACTATGTGCCGCCCAAGAACAGCCACGATACCCAGTTTGGAATCAACCACTTTGCAGGCATTGTTTATTACGAGACTCAAGGTACAGGTGCTGGTGGGGTGTCTGTCTTTCTGTGTGTGCCCCAATTTTCTCTCTCTTTAGGCTGTGAGTGAGACCACATGGTTCAGAGTTCAGAGGGGAGAGAAGGGCCACAGGAAGCATGCCCACCAGTGTTTTGCTTTTTCTTTATTTTGCTTCCTCCCCCAAAACAACAGGCTCTCACTCTGCAGCTCTAGCTGGCCTGGAACGTCAGCTCCAGGCTGATGTGAAGCGCAGAGACCCACCTGCTCCCGCCTCCTGAATTCTGGGATTGTTCTTGCTTTCTTATGATACTTGGGTGTCTAAGCTATACTACTCAAAACTCCGCTCCTGAGCTACATCCCAGCCCTTCAGAAGTTGATAAAAAAAAAAAAAGCATATTTAATTGTGGCAAAGCATACACAATACGAAGTTTACCATATAACCGCCTTACGCTATAGTGCCGTGGCGTGACACACACAATGCTGTGAGTCGTCACCACCGCCCTTTCCACAACTCCACACCACACAATGCTGTGAGTCGTCACCACCGCCCTTTCCACAACTCCACACCACACAATGCTGTGAGTCGTCACCACCGCCCTTTCCACAACTCCACACAGAAGTCAGTCCATCCGTCATCAGTAACTCTCATCCTTTATCACCTGGCCCAATGCCCCATTCTATCTTCTGTTGCTATGATCCCACCACCTAGGTACCTCATGTAAATGGATTCATCTCCTAGAGTTTGTCTTACATCACTGATCACAGTCCCATCTGGGTTCATCCATATTGCGGCATGGGTCAATGTCCTTCATTTTCATGGCTGACTAATATTCTGCCACTTGGATATATTACACTGTTTACTACTTTACATGCTGATGGGAACATGGCTTGTAAACAGTGCTGCTGTGGGCACGGGGTCTGTGTCAGTTCCTGCTCTGGGTTCTTATGGGAAGGCTCAGTGCTCCTTTCTGAAATGGGGAAACTGAGACTCAGAAGAGAACTAAACTATTCTTCTATGAGCTGCTTCAGCCTAGTAGACACAAAGAGAGGCCTAGAAACTTACAGCAACAAGACCGGTGCATTGAAGGGGATGCCCAGAATCTTCTCTTCTCCCAAGGACGTGCAGCTGGTTCATTCAAAGCCAAAAGACAGTGGGATGGAGAGATGGCTAAGTAGTTAGTACTCTTGCAGAGGACCTGAGCTCAGGTCCCAGAAAACAAGTTAGGTGGCTCACAATTGCTTGTAACTCCAGCTCTAAGGGACCCATGCCCTCTGTGGCACCCGCCCACCCACCCATGTCATATACACACAGAAAGATAAATCTTGATGAGTATGGTGGTAGAGACGGGGATCTCTGTAAATTCTGGACCAGCCAGATACAGTCAGTCTTTAAAAACAAAAACAAAAAAACTGGAAGCAGGTAGTAGTGGCACATGCCTTTAATTCCAGTACTTGGGAGGCAGAGGCAGGAAATCTCTGTGAGTTCAAGGCCAGCCTGATCTACAAAGAGTTCCAGGACAGCCTGGGATGGCTTCACAGAGAAACCCTGTCTTGAAAAATGAAAAAGGAAAAAAGGAGAAAAAAGCTGCAAATTAGGTAAAGGGGTGAAAACCCAGCTCAGCCCACAGAAGTTTAATTCCTACAGCTTTCCTGCAGGGAGCCTTGCTGACCCCAGTCTACCCTGGTCTGAAAGGCCAGCCCCACATCAGCATTTATTGTGGATGTATTACACGGACATCCTCCCCATTGTCCTGAACGGTCTCACCCATTCAGAGCAGTCTAGGGCTATGTGGCAGGCTCCCTCATGAACTGGTCCAGAAATCGGCAAGTATATGCATGGTACTACTTTCTCCTCTCGGATAGTGATACCAAAATCATGAAAGGGACCATCATGTCACATGATGAGTCAGCTTATCTCTAACAAGAGAAGCTGCCATTGTAAAACTTACTCTTCCATCACCATGACACCAGGCACAGGAGCTGCCCTCAGAGGTGGCCCAAGTTCTGTATTTAGCAGTGTTCCCACCACCCAGGCATCTCTAGCCTGTGGTACACCACCCTAGCTCCTCTGTCCCTGAGAATGGCAGTGCCCTCTGGGTGTGGGACACCTCCTTGGGTTGGCGCCAGGATCCTGGGTTCAAGTGCTAACTCTGCCATGGCTTGTGGTTCTGGCAACACTGAAATCAGTTTCCTCCCTTGTCGTATGAAGGAGATGGTGAATGTCTGTCCCAGAACGCAGGCAGGATGACACCGTAAAAGTCACTGTTCTACCTAGTTTGGAGGTGGTGCTAATTAGTTGCCTTCCTGGTGTCTTTAGAGTATCAACATGGGTCTCTTTCAGGGGAGCATGGATTCTGGCATCTTAGCTTAAAAGGTTCACAGTGGCTTAGGGATGGCTGGTTGGGAAGGTAGCCTCGTCTGTCCTTGAGAGAGAGACACCCTGTGCTTATTCCATAGGCTGTAAGCAGGGCTGTGTGTTTGGGGGATTGCTCCTCATTTTCTCTGTAATCTAGGGTAAGCCAATGTCTCTTCCAGGCCTAGTGCCTCCCATTGTGCAATGGATGTGGGCAAGCTAGGTGAATGCTAAAGGTCTTTCTGGCCCAGATGTGGGTTTGGCGAGCCCTTGATAAGAAGTTATGACTGCTCCTTTGCCACTGCCAGGCTTCCTGGAGAAGAACCGGGATACACTGCATGGAGACATCATCCAGCTGGTTCACTCTTCCCGGAACAAGTTCATAAAGCAGATTTTCCAGGCTGATGTTGCCATGGTAAGGCTGTTGGATGTTCCTTTGGGAAGGAGGGATCTTGGAAGCTGTTCTTGAATCTAGACCCCACCCTGAGTCTTGTCTATCCATGGAACCCCTTGAACTCTGGAGTAGGGACAGGGGGCAGGGCTTAGCTGGGGCTCCAAAAGGAAAGGCCTGTAAGATGTTTCTGTCTAGTCCTGCTTTACTGACCCAGGGTGTGAATGAAGTATGAGGCTCAGAGAAGGGTATGCGGGAGGTCATTGGGACTTGGAACTGGCTTGACTATGGAGGTCCCCCTGCTAGATGGCCATAAAGGGACACACAGGGTGGGTGTGGCGTGCTGGCCACTCCGGACCCTGAGCTGATACAGAGGACTGCCTACTTTGCCCCTTGTGAAGCCCAGCGGGGGTCATTTGGAGTTTCTTGCTGGGCTGTTTGCTTTTTATTTCATTCATTTCTGTGTCCCTGCTTCCTAGGGTGCAGGGGGGGGGGAGCAGGGAGGGCAGAGCCATCGTTCTCTGGTGCCCGTGTAGGGGTCTGAGCTGCTTGGGAGGGTGGCCAGAGCCTTGACCTCTACCCCAGGCTCACCCCATCCTGTCTCAATGGCTGGTTTTGGCTCTTTCACCCACGTCCCTTCTGCCTCACCTGCCTGTGGTTCCCCTTGTAGTTTCTCTGTGGTTATTCATCCGGCGCTGTTGGCCAGGCAGCGGCTTCCTTGAAGGTAAAAGCCCCAGCCTGGGGCCCAGGATGACCATGGTGGGAGACCTCAGCCTTATGGGGCTGACTCCAAGGGAGAGAGGGCTGGATTTTTTTATATATATATATATTTTTGTCTTTTGTGGAGTGTGGTTTTTTTGTTTTTTGTTTTTTGTGGAGTGGTTTTGGTGTTTGAGTTGTGTGTACTGCAGCAGCCTTGGTTTCTTAAGGAAACTGAGGCCCCTAAGAAGGTTGGAGAAGGTTCCTGAACCTTTGCTGCCCCACCGCTGTTATTATACCTCCTTCTGCATCCTTGGGCCCTCAGAATTCAGTGGGACTCTGATGATACACTTAATTGCAGGCACAGGTTTTGCAGATTCATGACTGAAGTTAAGGGGCCTTCATTCACCCTAGTGACACACCCTGGGGGTGGAGGAGCCTGCTAGGATAGCTGCCTGGGTTCCCACCTCAGATCCTGAAGGCACTGGAGGCCCTCAGCTACTACACTGTCCTACCCCTGCTTTGCTTCTCCCTTTGCTGTTCCCTCTCTCCTCTCTGTCCAGTGCTAACCTCTTATCTGATCTGTTCCTAGGCTCTCTCAGAGCCCTAGGATAGACCCAACAGCCTGGAGTAGGTACCAAGCCTATCTGGATAGAGACTGTCTTCTCTCCTGCGAATGATTCTTGTCCCTGCACCCATAACACACCACACACACACACACACACACACACACACACACACACACACACACACACACACACACACACACACACACACAGAGTGGTTTTTTCCTGGCTGTGATGTAGATAGATACTTTAGCAGTGACTGAATGCAACTTCCTTGGACCAGTCCCTTCACTGTGCTGTGGCAGGTTCCAATGCTGATGTGACACAATATGACATCTAAAATGGATCAGGTGGCCATGGGCTGCCTTGGGGCAGCAGACAAGAATCTGTGAATGTACATGTGCATGCGTGTGTGTGCATGTGCGCATGTGCTTGTGTGTGTGTGTATGTGGACCAGAGGACCACCTCAAATATTGTTCCTAAGATGCCATTCACCTTGCTTTTTGAGAAATATTTCTCTTGACTTGGAACTCACCAAGTAGGTTAGCCGGCTGGCCAGCAAGCCCCAGTTCTGTTTTGCCTCTCCTGTCTCCCAGGAGACACATTTGATTTGTAACTTGGATTACAAATGTGCACCACAAAGTTTATCTTTGTGTGTGTGGGTTTGGGAGGACTGAACTCAGGTTTCTATGCTTGCAAGGCAAGAACTGTACCAACTGAGTCATGTCCCAGAGCCAGAAGGATCTGCAAGTGATGGAAACGTGGCTGATCTCTTGTGGGAACTGACCCAAGACAATGTCTTACGCTTCTGTTAGGGTGAAAACCCACAAAACTTGCTTATAAGAACCTAAGCCCTCAGATAATGCAAGTCCCCAGTCCCTGAGTTCTCCGCTTTATGTGTCTGCTACCTCGGGGCAGCCGGGGCTTCAAGACTTGTCCTGACCTATGACATAGGGATCAGTGATGTGGAGGAAGACCACCTTCCCACATATGGGGTGTACCCAGATTAATGTCTCATCCCAGTCCATCCACAGGACAGCTATTCACCCTTGCCTGCCATGTGCCTGCTCACATCCACAGGACAGCTATTCACCCCTGCCTGCCATGTGCCTGCTCGCTGGCAGACGCCTGATGTCATGATGACTTCGGTCTTCTTTCAGATCTGTTTTGTATCCATTTCACATTACCCATGGCCTCATCCTCAAACACACACAGATAACCCAGGAATCAGTAGTCACCAAGAAGTCTCTCCATTGTCCCCTCCTCCAAACTGAAGCAGATGTGAATCCTCATGGTCGAGACTGGGAGAACAGACTTCACACACTCATTCACCTACTCACCCCCATGCACCCAGTCACTCCTTCCACCCACCACTCATTCATCTAGCCATTCACTCATTCAGTCTACAAACGCTTATTGAGTGCCCTCCATATGCCACATATAGCAGCGGACACATAGAAACAAGATGAAACCCAGCCCTGTTCTCATCTTGTGTTCTACTGGGGTGGGGGGCCGTGAGGGAGCCAGTAAATGAATAAAGCATTCTGGAGTGTGGGGCAGGGAGGCAAATGGAGAAGAACAGGGGTGCTGGCAGGCCCCGAGATTGAGCATGAGGCTCAGGATAGGCCTTACTTGAAAGTTGGTAGGAAAGTGAAGGCACTACCTGTTCCCCAGGGGGACTTTGCAGGGAGAATGATGTGCATGTGCAAAAGTCCCAAGTGTACCCCAGGCAAAACCAGGAGGCCAGTGTGCTTAAAAGGGTGCCAACAGATGGTGGGGGCCAGAGGCTACTGGAGGAGATCTGGGGCTGTTATGGATCCTTGTAAGGCTCATGGGCTTTCCTTGGAATGAACTTGGATGTTTGAGTGATGAGGGATGTGGCTGATTTCTTTACCCAGACCCCAGCTGCTTTGTGAATGTAGTTGTTAGTGCTGGGTTTGGTGACAGGGCAGGAGGCTGAAGTGGAGAGACCTAGGCTGAGGCTGGACCCAGCTGATGGGAATGTGAGTATCCTCTCCTGGGAAGACCTACAAGTTTGTCCCATATGTGAGGGGAGTTCTTAAGGGGTTGTCTTGACTAACTGGAAGGGGGGCAGTCTATGCACCATGGAGAACAGGTGACCAAGGTGTTGATGTGTGTTCTAGAGAGTGTGCCTAGGCCCTGGTGACATGGCAGCAGGCAAGGCAGACCCCACCTGTTGTCATGGGGCCCCAACAGGGAGGACAGAGAGAAGGGAACAGCTTCAAGATGACAGAATCTTGAAGGGTGTGTGTGCCCTGTTCAGTGTTATATATGTTCTCAGTATCCATGTCCTGTGTGTACATGTACCCATAGTAAGCATGCAATGTGCATGTTATGCATGTGCATGCAGGGTGTGTGCTATGAGGGAAGTGTGATGTGTGCTCTTAGTGTATACATGTCATTTATATGCATGAGTGCTACATAGTGTGCTTGTGTGTATGCAATGTGTATGCAAGTGTGCTGAACATTGTGTTTTTAGCATGTTTGTGCCATATGTGTGCATTTATGCTGCATAGTTATGCATGTGATGTGTGAATTAAATACATTATCTTGTAGGGTATGCATTTTGTGAGTGATTTGTGTGGCATATGCATGCTTGGTGTGGGCAAATCATGTTTGCTATATGGTATGCATGCTGTATGTATATTATATGTATGGATTTGAGTGTTTTTTATGTACATCATATGTGATGTCTGCATGATCAGATGTTACTTACTGCTTGTTTAATGCTGTATAATATGTATGTGTGTGTGGTATGTGTGTACGGCTTGTGTGGATGTGTGTAAATTGGTGGTAGTGTACTATGTGCCTATAGTGTGCATTTGTATGTTCTCTGTCTTATGAGCACATGCTCTGTATGTATGTGCTGTTGCTGAATCAGAACCCTGTTGGGTCAGAGCAGACATCATTCTATCCCTAAATCCCTGGAACAAAATTTTGAATGTTATGCAGTGGAGCTTAAGATGAAAAATACTTCATGTTTCAAAACCAAAAATGTTTGCTTTCCTGCAGAGTTCATTAGAAGCCATGGCATAGCACCTGGATTTAGTATTGCTTAAGCACCTTTACCCTAAAAATACCTCGTATATGCGCTTCTCGACCCCAGATTTTAAAGTAACTGTTTTATGTGTATGTATATGTGTGTGCCTGCGCATATGTAAATGCACCACATGTATTCAGGAGAGTCAGAAGAGGGTGTCAGGTCCTTGGAGCTGGAGTTACAGGTTGTTGTGAGTTGCCTTGTGGATGCTGCCCCAGGCTCCTCTTCAGAGGAGTAAGCGTTTAAACCTTCTGAGTCATCTCTCCAACCTCCTGCTGTCCACACCCTGCACCCCCAGAGTTTTGATACTAAAGGATATGATTGGATTATAACTCTAAAAATATATGATCAAGTTTGCTAATGGCCAAGAAAACAGTATGTGGTGGTACCATACTTTCTCTGATCCAAGTTCTGCCATGTTCCAGAAGGTTCATTTTCTGTTTGTTTGATCTCTGGTCTTTCCTAGTCCCCCTTTCCCTTTAACTATTCAGTGTTCTGAGAGGCTTGGTAGGCAGACGACACCCCCACCCCTCCCCGTCCCACCCCACCCCCACCCCATCCCACCCCACCCACACCCCACCCCATCCCATCCCATCCCATCCCCACCCACACCCTCACTCCCATCTCACCCCACCCCCGTCCCACCCCATCCCACCCCACCCCTACCCCATCCCACCCCACCCCCACCCCACCCCATCCCATCCCATCCCCACCCACCCCCTCACCCCCATCCCACCCCACCCCACCCCCACCCCATCCCACCCCACCCCCACCCCATCCCACCCCACCCCCACCCCACCCCATCCCATCCCACCCCCACCCCATCCCATCCCATCCCCACCCACACCCTCACCCCCACCCCACCCCCATCCCACCCCACCCCCATCCCACCCCACCCCCACCCCATCCCACCCCACCCCCACCCCATCCCACCCCACCCCCACCCCACCCCATCCCATCCCATCCCCACCCACACCCTCACCCCACCCCACCCCACCCCCACCCCATCCCACCCCACCCCCACCCCACCCCATCCCATCCCATCCCCACCCACACCCTCACCCCCATCCCACCCCACCCCCACCCCACCCCCATCCCACCCCACCCCACCCCATCCCATCCCCACCCACACCCTCACCCCACTCCACCCCATCCCATCCCACCCCACCCCCACCCCATCCCACCCCACCCCCACCCCATCCCACCCCACCCCCACCCCATCCCATCCCATCCCCACCCACACCCTCACCCCCATCCCACCCCACCCCACCCCATCCCACCCCACCTCCACCCCACCCCATCCCATCCCCACCCACACCCTCACCCCATCCCACCCCACCCCCATACCACCCCATCCCACCTCCATCCCACTCCACCCACCTCCATCCCACCCCCACCCCACCTCATCCTACCTCACCCCACCCCACCCCACCCCACCCCCATCCCACCCCACCCTCACCCCACCTCCATCCCACTCCACCCACCTCCATCCCACCCCCACCCCACCCCACCCCACCCCACCCCACTCCACCCCCACCCTCACCCCATCTCACTCCACCCTCACCCCACCCCACCCCCACCCCACCCCCACTCCACCCCCATTCCTGTGGCTCACACAGCAGCTGGAAGAACAACCTCTCTTTGCAGGAAGATTTTCCGGATCACCCCTGCCTCCAACCTGCGTGCTAATCCTACAAGCAGATCAGGGGAGGTCATGAGCCCTGTAGCCCTTCCAAGGCCAGGGGGTATAGAAGCCACACTAGGTGGCTGCTTGCTGCACTTGAACTCTCCTCCCCATCCTGCCGAGGGGTAGATGCTGCTATTTTTACTTAGAAAACAATGGAGACTCAACACCCTTTAGTGATTGGCTTGGGCCTTATATGGGGTTTGAATTCGGGCTTGCCTGAATTCTGTATTTAAGATGACTTACTTAAGATGAATTCTGTATTTAAGAGGAGTCTGAACTCCTCATTATACAAGGGAGGGATCAGGACTCAGAGATGGGCTGCTCCTGGTCTAGAGTCTCCAGCCGATGATGGGGGCCCCAGAGGAACACTATTGGAGGTCCTAGGGCGCTCCCTGGAGTGGGTGTCTGAGGTCCAAGCTCCATCCCAGACCAGGGGTGTCACAGGAAATCCCCAACTATCCATACGCTCGGGCTCTGACCTTGGCGACCTTCCTTGGTGCTTTCTGGCTTTCCTCCCTCAGGGACAGCTGCTGGAGGGTGGGAGGGGGAAGGCGTGGCCCCTCCCATCACTGTCTGTCTGTCCCCTGCCACAGGGTGCTGAGACCAGGAAGCGCTCGCCTACACTCAGCAGCCAGTTCAAGCGGTCGCTGGAGCTGCTGATGCGCACACTGGGCGCCTGCCAGCCCTTTTTCGTGCGTTGCATCAAACCCAATGAGTTCAAGAAACCCATGGTGAGCCTTGGAGGGGAAGTGGGCGGGGGATGTGGGGTCAAGATGATTGGAGTAGGTGGGCAATGCAAGGTCTTGTCCTCTCTGGGGATCAGAGGGCTTGTAGTTGGAGAGCACAAGGAATCCGCAGTCATGTAACCTTGCCTTTGTAACCTCCTAGCTGAGTGGTTGTACATATGCCATTCACTGCCCCGTGCCTCAGTTTCCTTGAGAAGAAAACAGGAGCCATCTACAGCCACCTCTTCCCTGAAATCATGCCTGAAGATTGCAGGGGGTCTATTAAGTGCTTAGTGTGGTTCATTTCTTTGCTCCCTTCTTTGAAAGTTCTCCCCCACCCCCCTCAGGAAGTCCCTCTGGACTCTTTTGCCTGGAGGTCCTCCTTTTTGACTCCAAGTGTTGACAGCATGTGTTAGCCCTTCCATAGGTTGGGTATAGCCCCTTTAGCAAGTTGCCTATGAGGAAGTGACAGTCACTAAAGAATTAGAATTGTCGCATGGGGGTTCAGGGATATTGGGGGGCTTAAGTCTCACAGGCTGCCTGCCTAGCTGCTAGCTCCCTGGTCAGTGCGGGGGGGGGGGGGGGCTGAGAGGTATTATTTATCTGGAAGAGAGGACCAAAGGAGTCTGGGTGTGGGACTTAGGGAGGGAGGGAAGGCTGGGGAAAGTGGCCTAGAGGGAGAGGAAACAGGCTGCGGAAGCCAGCCTTCCGTACACACTGTCCCCGCCAGGAAATCATTTCCCAGAGTGGGTGAGTCCCGTCCCCTCCAGACCTCAGGTTCCCCTCTGGAGCCGGGCATGCAGGATGACAGGGCTGGGCACTGGTTCCCTGGGACCTTTTCCCTGCCAGGCCTTTTGGTGTCTGTGGGCCCTACCTTTTCAGTAGCCTCCTTGCCTGCCTCCCTGTCTCCTGCTTCCCACTGCCTCCCACCAGCCTTTCACTACACTGATCATGACATCATGTGTGTTCTTTTGAGATAAGATTTCCTTCTGTAGCCCTGCCTGGCCTAGAACTTCCTATATAGATCAGCTCAGAGGGATCCACCTGCCCCTGCCTCTGGAGTGCTGGGATTAAAGGCACGCGCGCCACTGCTGCCCAGCTTGGTATTATTCTTAAAGCAAAGCTTGTTTGTCTCACTGCTACAAACCTTCCTAGGCTCCTGTCACTTATGGGACAAGGCCCACACTCCTAACCTGGTCTCAGAAGGCTCCTGGGTCCACTTTCTCCATTTTCTTTCAATCTGAACTCGAGTATAGTTCTACCCTGGAGCCATTTCATTAGCTACTGTGTGTCAAGTGGAAGAGCATGCCTCCTCCTAAAGCACTACAGCCAGCCTCTTCAGAATTGTTTAAATAACTATGGGTCTGTGATGGAGGCCACGTGAAGGGCAGCCTGGGGATGTGCGCTGGCCTAGGCTCCTCAGCTCAGTCCACGATCCCCACAGTAGGTCTTACACATTGAAGCTCATCCTCACATGCTCACCCTCCTCTAATCTTGGAAGACCCTTCCCCCCATATCCATGAAGCCTCTTGAGTCTCAAAAGGGACACAAACCTGCGTCTTTTCCGGGATCTGATCCTACACCATATGGTCATCCCGCCCATAGGCCCTTACTTCATGCTGCCTCGGGTTTGTCTAACAGTCCTGGGCTCCTGTCTGGCTTTGCTCCCCGTGATCCCAGAAGCCTTGACCACTCTGTGTTTCTCTATCTGCGCTGGTCATCCACAGGGCAGGGCTTGCTTCTCGGTAGCTGCCTTGCCCTGATGCCGCTGGTTCTGGCCTGCAGCTCTTCGACCGACACCTGTGTGTACGGCAACTCCGATATTCAGGCATGATGGAGACCATCCGCATCCGGCGTGCAGGCTACCCCATCCGCTACAGCTTTGTGGAGTTTGTGGAGCGCTACCGTGTGCTGCTACCTGGAGTGAAGCCAGCATACAAGCAGGTACAAGGCTGGGTACACCATCAAGGGAGGGAACCCAGGTTTTACATGTGCAGTGACAGGATCTGTTACATCAGGTACTGTAGCAAAGATGGGACAATTAGAAGGACATATCTGAGGACCTTAGCTGTATGGTGGTGGTTGTCATCCAGTTGGCTTGAAGAAAAAAACAGATGTCCACAGAATTCAGGGTCAGGCTGGGTCAGTCACACAGCTAGACAGGGACAGGCCGTACCCCAAGTCTTGAGAAGGACACTTGGGGGCCTTTCTGTTGGTTATACTATCGGTACCTTTGTCTTCCATTCAGGGTGACCTCCGAGGGACATGCCAGCGCATGGCTGAGGCTGTGCTGGGCACACATGATGATTGGCAGATTGGAAAAACCAAGATCTTTCTGAAGGTGAGTGAAGTCTGTCCTGGCTGCATGTCCAGCCCTCCACTCATGGCATGTTTCTGAGGGTATCTTGATGGATGTGTGAGCATTAGAGATAATTAATGGGGCCAGGTGCTGACCCCAGGTTAGAGTTGGGTAACTTGCATCTTGTCAGACCCTAACCTATGGTTCTCAGCCTGGGGGCTGAGGAAAGTCACTGGGCATTTCTGCCTACTCTCCTGCCTGTGACAGGCTGGGCCTGGGATGGTCTGGAGTGGACCTCAGGTCCCTTCCTGTGGTTTTCTGCAGGCAGGGTTCAGGAGGGTTTTCACTATATAGTACTGTCTAGGGCTCTGTCTCAGCACCCAGATGCAGCAGCTAGGGTTCCTGGCCCTCACAGACTCCTAGGAAATGGTGAGAGAGCAAAATCTGGGCCTGGGCAGTCATGACCCTAGAGATCTGCTGCATAGGGACAGTGCAGGCTTCCCATTTCCGTTTCCTCTGTTCTGGTGACAGAGCAGGGCCCCTCCTCTGTGGGGGCAGGGCTGAATGCAGGACAGCAGAAGGCGAGGAAGCAGCCTTATGTGGGGTCTTGTTTGAGAGACATAGCTAACTCCTCTCAGGGAGAGCTTTGAGTCAGCCTCTGCACCTCCCATGTCTTTATTTCTGCACTGGGAAATGTGTTTGTGCTCTCTTTGTTCCTTGTCTGCTGTCTGGAAAGTGAGTCCTGTGTATCAGGCCTCCAACTGCTAGTGGTGTGGGATGAGAGGTCTTATGCCAAGTTCACAGATTCACTGAAGTCAGGCTGAGAGATGCAGGGAATGGCTACTGATCTGGGATGATCAAGTGCTGGCATGTGTTGGCAGAGAGAACAGACGGAATAATGTTGGCATCTAGCACCAAAGGAATCAGAGGGACACCATTGTCCCCGTGCTCACCCATCTTATACTTTAGGAATACTTCAGGAGCCTGCATGTCTCAGCTCCATCCATCCATCCACCCACCCACCCATCTGTCCACTCATCTGTTCACTAAGAAGGGCCATGGCTTAGTCTCACCCTGTGTCTGTTGATTATTATTTATCTTCCTCTTGTGAGACTCAAAGGCCAGGCTTCTAATCAAGGACACAATTGCCTGGTCTTCTGTGGCTCTGCCACACCACCTAGCACGGTTCCTACCCGTGGACCATTCCATCTATAGATGTATGAATGAACCAGTGAAGTTTCAAGTTTTATTCAACGGACAGGAGGACTGAACTTAGGATGAGGAGGGTAAGGATTGGAGATGTCACTGGATCCTGGAGTGGTCTTGAGTGCCAGGGCAAGGCATATGCTGTGGGGTATGTTTGGAAGGTCATGGGAAGGTTGTCTGACTCCTGTGAAGTGGAGGGCCAGAGTGATAGGCACCAGGAGAATCCTGGTGAGGAGTAGGCTACCAAGATCCTGTAGAGAAAAGGTAACAGACTCCAGGGCCGAAATGGGGACAGGGAAAACCAGGATGTGACATTCTTGACTCTCTTACCCCAGTCTAGTAAAATGGGGTGCCTCTGGGTCCTCTGGTCCCCTCCCCCCAGGCCTCCGAGTGATAGCCATAATCTCTAGTGGCCATTGAAGGTCACTGCAGAGGCCCCAGCAGGGTTAGGAATCTAAATTTCACATAGACCCCCTAAGCCTGAGTTATGACAGAGGAAGATAGGTCCTATCCAGACTGAGCAGGTAGTCTTGGGGGACATTGCTCAGGAGCTCTGCCTTTCAGGACCACCACGACATGCTGCTGGAGGTGGAGAGGGACAAAGCCATCACAGAAAGAGTGATCCTTCTCCAGAAGGTTATCCGGGGCTTCAAAGACAGGTCTGTGTCGGCAGCTTCTGCTCACTTAGCACCTCCATTGGGAATGTGCTTGGCTTGCCTCTGCTCCCACATGAACACAGGGACGAACATGTATACCCGCACACACAGAAGCCATCCCACACATTCATGGCATGCACACATGATCACAAGATCATCCAGTATGTTTACCTGTATTTTTCATGTTACAAGGCATAGCTCATATTCTCTATTAAGGGCATGCATATACCTGTGGTGGTACACACATGGGCAAGACCAATCCTAGAGTGTGATTCAGGTGGCACAGAAAAACCTGCAATCTGCCTCCCTCTCTCGCAGTTCATCTGGCCCACCCCTTACCCCCCCACACACCTTCCTTCCTTTTTTATCAGCCTCTTCCCCCCATCTGCTTTTCCTCCAGTTCTCAATTGACCCTCAGCCTCTTTTCTCCGCCCACATGAGCATGCTGGCCTCGGAGTGCTGGCATGTGACATGACAAGTCTGCCCTCTTTCCCATGTTTCCTTTGCTCAGCAGACACTTGCTGTTCCTGTGTGACCTCTGTCCTCATCAAGCCAGAGGTGACTGATATCTGAGAAGGAGCCTACTGTGTTCAGGAGAGTAGCACTGGGCTCTTCAAGGGCAGGCAGGGATGGGGCTCTGTTTCTAGCCTTCCAGGGATCAGCTTCCTCACCTACAAGGTTGAACAATGTGAAGCTATCCCTCTTTCATGCTATTTTGTTATTGATTTGGCCACACATCCACTCACTCAACAAGCAACTCAAAAGAAGGCCTCATGTGCCAATCTACCAGGCAGGGAGGAGAGGCAGACATGCGCCTCGTCTCTTCCAGTTTGGTAGCACTGTAGTAAGAGGTTCCACACCTTGCCCAAGATCACATAGCTTGGTGATCCCAGGACGGGGGCTCGGTGTGCTGTCCAGGCACGCCTGGGCCCTGGCTGACCGTGACCACCAGCTGTTTGCTCTTGGGGTCACCTGTCACTGACTCCCCTTCAGGTCCAACTTCCTGAAACTGAAGAGTGCCGCCACACTGATCCAGAGGCACTGGCGGGGCCACTACTGTAGAAGGAACTATGAGCTGGTAAGCCCCACTTACCCAAACTCGACTGGCCTGGCCATGAAACAGCTGTGTTGCCTTGGTAACAGGACAACCTGAATTCAGGGATGCCTCAGCCAACTGACTTTCCTTCAGTTAGAGCCTTGGTCTAGGTGGCCCTCCCTCCCTCCCTCCCTCCCCCCCTCCCCCCTCCCTCCCTCTCTGCTTCTCTTTTGGAACATTTTGATGGGTTAAAGCATAGTAAGACTGAGACCATGGGAAGATCCAGAAGAGGCCTAGTCACATGATGCGACTCTAGAACATCTAACTGCAACCTGGACTTGGTTTAGGGAGGTGGACAAAAATCACTCAAGTTAGTTAAGGCTCGAATCCCTGGAAAGAGGCGGGCCTCACTGTGGGACCCTGTTTGAGTGACACAGGTACATTGGTGGGTCCAGTCTGATGGAGGCTTGAGCACTGGATGTCGCTGCTGGTCTCACCCATCTGGCTGGAGCTCAGACCTGAGCATGGCTTGCCATCCCTGCAGATGCGTCTTGGCTTTCTAAGGCTGCAGGCCCTGCATCGCTCCCGGAAGCTGCACCAGCAGTACTGCTTGGCCAGACAGCGCATCATAAAGTTCCAGGCCCGCTGCCGAGCCTACCTGGTGCGCAAGGCCTTCCGCCACCGCCTCTGGGCCGTGCTCACAGTGCAGGCCTATGCCCGAGGCATGATTGCCCGCCGGCTACACAGGCGCCTCCGGGCTGAGGTGAGGGTTTTCCTGAGCCCCAAGAGTGGGTGGCTTGTAGGTGTGCGCTGCCCCACGCACCCACGTGTCTCTCCCCACCCCTGCCCTGGTGCTAGCTGAGGAAGTCAGAATGGAGATGTTTGAGTCTGCCCGATCTCAGTATGGACCAGAGATGGAGCCCCAGGTCCTTGGTGAATTTTAAGGAGATGAGAGATATCTGATCCAGCTCAGCTCTGGGATCCACAGAGCCTTCACCCATGTGTGACCTGGGGACCAACTCAGCTGCTTTTTTTCTTTTTTGGCAAAGTCACTCTTCATTCCAGAGCTTAAGGGTGATGGGGATGGGGTGTGGCAGAGCTGTGACAGGGTACATAGGTGTCTATGTCCCTGTGGGTGCCCCTTTCCTCAGTACCGGCGGCGTCTTGAGGCGGAAAGGATGCGGCTGGCAGAGGAGGAGAAGTTACGGAAGGAGATGAGTGCCAAGAAAGCCAGGGAGGAGGCAGAGCGCAAGCATCAGGCAAGCGGGGCTGTCCTGGGTAGCTGTTTCGCAGTCTGACTCTGCGCCTTCTCTATTGCTGGCTGCTTGTCACCTGTCTAAAAGCCATGACTAAAATTGGAGGTGCTCACAAACTTATGAAGACTTAGCTGAAGGGGGGATGTAAGGTACCATGTTATTTTTATATTGATTACATGCTAAGTAGATATTTGGGAAATATGACACAAATAATTAAAATGTTAATATTAGTTTTATTCATCATCATCATTTTTTTGCTTTTTAAACATAGCTCACAGTAATCTTTTGGTCAGCTCTAGAACAGTCTGTAGCCCTCTGGCCCAGGACTTCTTGGTTTCTGTGGCATGGAGACACAGGAAGGTGTAGAGGCAGGGTGGGCATGGAGACATGGATATGGAGACAGGGTGGGCATGGAGACATGGATATGGAGACAGGGTGAGCATGGAGACAGGGTGAGCATGGAGACAGGGTGGGCATGGAGACATGGATATGGAGGCAGGGTGAGCATGGAGACAGGGTGAGCATGGAGACATGGATATGGAGACAGGGTGGGCATGGAGACAGGGTGGGCATGGAGACAGGGTGGGCATGGAGACAGGGTGGGTATGGAGACAGGGTGGATATGGAGACAGGTGGATATGGAGACAGGGTAGGCATGAAGACAGGGTGGGCATGGAGACAGGGTGGGCATGGAGACAGGGTGGGCATGGAGACAGGTGGATATGGAGACAGGGTAGGCATGAAGACAGGGTGGGCATGGAGACAGGGTGGGTATGGAGACAGGGTGGATATGGAGACAGGTGGATATGGAGACAGGGTAGGCATGAAGACAGGGTGGGCATGGAGACAGGGTGGGCATGGAGACAGGGTGGGCATGGAGACAGGGTGGACATGGAGACAGGGTGGGCATGGAGACAGGGTGGGCATGGAGACAGGGTGGGCATGGAGACAGGGTGGGCATGGAGACAGGGTGGGTATGGAGACGGGTGGACATGGAGACAGGGTGGGCATGGAGACAGGGTGGGCATGGAGACAGGCTGGACATGGAGACAGGGTGGGCATGGAGACAGGGTGGGCATGGAGACAGGCTGGACATGGAGACAGGGTGGGCATGGAGACAGGGTGGGCATGGAGACAGGGTGGGCATGGAGACAGGGTAGGCATGAAGACAGGGTGGGCATGGAGACAGGGTGGGCATGGAGACAGGGTGGGCATGGAGACAGGGTGGGCATGGAGACAGGGTGGGCATGGAGACAGGGTGGACATGGAGACAGGGTGGGCATGGAGACAGGGTGGGCATGGAGACAGGGTGGGTATGGAGACGGGTGGACATGGAGACAGGGTGGGCATGGAGACAGGGTGGGCATGGAGACAGGCTGGACATGGAGACAGGGTGGGCATGGAGACAGGGTGGGCATGGAGACAGGCTGGACATGGAGACAGGGTGGGCATGGAGACAGGGTGGGCATGGAGACAGGGTGGGCATGGAGACAGGCTGGACATGGAGACAGGGTGGGCATGGAGACAGGGTGGGCATGGAGACAGGGTGGGTATGGAGACAGGTGGATATGGAGACAGGGTGGACATGGAGAGAGGGTGAGCATGGAGACAGACAGGTGTGTATGGAGACAGGTGTGTATGGAGACAGGGTGGTCATGGAGACAGGTTGGGTATGGAGCCAGGGTGTGTGGGCATAGAAAGAGGAGTGCTAGAGGAGCTGTTCTCCTGTGGTCCAGGGGTGCTGAACATCTGTCTGGCCCAGATGAGGGCTGTGAGCATAGTCACCCCCTGTGTCAGGATCCTAGCGGAGTCAAGGCTGCTTCTACTGTTCTCTCGGGCTTTCTGAGGATACATGGCTGGGTGCTGACTTAGTTCCTCTGCATCACCCCACCTTCAGGAGCGTCTGGCCCAGCTAGCCCGTGAGGATGCAGAGCGGGAGCTGAAGGAGAAGGAGGAGGCTCGGCGAAAGAAGGAGCTGCTGGAACAGATGGAGAAGGCCCGCCATGAGCCCATCAACCACTCAGATATGGTGGACAAGATGTTTGGTTTCCTGGGATCTTCAAGTGGCCTGCCAGGCCAGGAAGGCCAGGCACCTAGTGGCTTTGAGGTACTAAGACTATGGGGCGGGATTTCCCTAATGCTGGTCTGCCAAGCTGCCTCTGCTCTGGCCCTGCTGGCTAGAGGGCCCAGCCTAATAGTTGGGATACAACCCCCCCAGGACCTGGAGCGAGGGCGGAGGGAGATGGTGGAAGAAGATGTGGATGCAGCCTTGCCCTTGCCTGATGAGGATGAGGAGGACCTTTCTGAGTACAAATTCGCCAAATTTGCTGCCACCTACTTCCAGGGCACGACCACACACTCCTACACCCGGAGGCCCCTCAAGCAGCCACTGCTCTACCATGATGATGAGGGTGACCAGCTGGTGAGGCTGCCTGCGGCTGGGTCACTGCTCACAGGGCTGGGCTGGGGTGGTAGATGCTGCCCTTGGTGGTGGCCAAGGTCTGACAGCCTTTCTCCAGCACCCAGCCTGGGGTCGGTTCACACTGCAGGTGGCTGTCTGTGTCTCCAGCTCCCTCTCCAAGGCCAGGTTCTTTCTGTAGCTTGAGCCATGGCCTCTGCCCTCCCTGGCTTTTTTTACATGTGTACCCCATCCTCAGGCGGCACTGGCTGTCTGGATCACCATTCTCCGCTTCATGGGGGACCTCCCAGAGCCCAAATACCACACAGCCATGAGTGATGGCAGTGAGAAGATCCCTGTGATGACTAAGATCTATGAGACCTTGGGCAAGAAGACGTATAAGAGGGAGCTGCAGGCTCTGCAGGGCGAGGGTGAGGTGAGGCCAAGGTGCCCCCAGCTGACAACTATCTGGGGCTAGTGGGGATGATGTCAGCATGCCAGCCTCAGGCAATCAGCAGCAAGGATCCCGTGATCTATCTGTCTCTGCCTCACCCCTGCCCCAGTCCCCAGCCCTCCTCTCTCTATACCTCACCCCTGCCCCAGTCCCCAGCCCGCCTCTATCTACACCTCACCCTCACCCCTGCCCCAGTCCCTCCTCTACTTGTGGGGATAATATGTAATCATTTGCCAACTATAAAGTTATCATCTGTAAAAGCAGACTGTACTATGTTAGTGCCAACACACATACCACACACCACACACTATATCACACACCACACACTATATCACACACATATTACACACCATAACATACACACACACATACCATACACCACACATCACACCATACACATACCATACATTACACCACATACACACACACACAACGCATACTGCATCACACACAGACACCACCCTACACACACACACACCACACACTAGACCACACATCCCATAGCCCTGCTGTCCACATCCTTGCTTTCTGTTGCACAGGCTCAGCTCCCTGAGGGACAGAAGAAAAGCAGTATGAGACACAAGTTGGTGCACTTGACCCTGAAGAAGAAGTCCAAACTCACAGAAGAGGTGAGAACAGACCTCAGAGCTTGGTGGCCCTTCGGGGTTTCCTTGAGTAGCCAGACTGCAGCATAGCTAGACTGGGGGTGCTGGGAGCAGGAGCAGGAAAGGACAATGCCTTGCTCTTCTGCACAGCACAGCATCGAAGCAATCGTAGGACAGGAATGTATGGGCATGCTTGGGGTAAGGGCCTCCCAGGGCAGGAGGAAGGATGAGGAGGGGCCAAGCATGCATGTGACCAGGAAGTTTCTTCTCGTGCATTTTGTCTCAGAACCTCTCAGCCTGGGGGCAGATTTCTGAGGTGTACTGTCATCAATCAGTCCATCCCTCACCTTCTGAGGCTACCAAGGCCATGTACACAGGCTGGGGATTAGGGAGAGCTTGAAGAGACAGGCATGGGTTCAGCAGATGTGAGGACCCTTCCTGGCCTTCTCTGTCTATGATGGAGGTTCTTTCACTGCATCTGAGGGCAATGTGAGGCCGCTTCTTGGGCTCTGTGAGGCCAGAAAAGACACACATCTACTGAAAACCAAATCTGGGGGCCTTGGTAACCAGGTGGTTGCAAACCAGCGTATACTTTGGTGCCATGGTTGTGAGATGATGGTTCCATTCAGAGTCAGAGATGGGACTTATCCTGGCTGAAAGGGTTTTTCTAGAGTGGGAACTGAGATTCAGGGGGCCAAGGAGGACACAGAGGAGAATGTACCTTGAAGCAGAAGGCATTAGCCTGGTGCTCCCAGCATGTGGTCTAGCCCTTAGTCTTCGGGGATGGAGTGATGACAGTAGCCATCCTCGGATCCACTTGCTCCCTGTATAGTGGCTGGCAGGGCCAGTGCCCCAGCCTCACCTACTCCACCCAAGCCTGCCTCTGTGGCCTAGGTGACGAAGAGGTTGCACGATGGAGAATCCACAGTGCAGGGCAACAGTATGCTGGAGGATCGACCCACCTCAAATCTGGAGAAGCTGCACTTCATCATTGGCAATGGCATCCTGCGGCCTGCATTGCGGTCAGTACCTGAGGGGTGATGGGCTGCTGAGGCCAGGCACCTCTAGGCAGGGCCTGGAAGGGTCTCTCAGGGTAGCTGGAGTGGCCCCATCACTTAGCCATAGGTTAAGCGAAAAGGCCTGTGTTTAGCTGGTTAGTCGTGTGACCCTAACCTGTCTCTGCCATCTTTCTATGCTTCATCCATAAAGATAGGGTAAGAATAGTGTCAGCTCAGGGTTCCCACTGGTCTGTGGTGAGATGGGACCTTCACAAGCTATGGCCAGTTTCACTTATAGGCATGATCATTGATCTGAGGGCTGCCTGTCTGCTTCGGATATTTAAAATTGCCCTTGTTTTAGGAAATGATTTGGGTCATGGGCAGAATGTGTGTATGTGCATGTGTTGTTTAGCAAGATAAAGAGAGGACAACTTGAAATTTTGTTGGTTTATGAACTCAGAATTGAGAAGCTACTGAATTAGACAATCCTGCTTCCCACCTGCTACCACCCTAATAGAAGGAGAGCAGTGAACATCTCTGGTAGTCACCACATTGTCGTGTGTGTGTGTGTGTGTGTGTGTGTGTGTGTGTGTGTGTGTGTCCCTGGGTAAGTCCTTTTTGAGCTCCCAGCTCCTAGGACAGAAGGATACAGATGTTTTCAGCTCAGTACCAATGTGATCCATACCACTTTAGTATTCACATACTGGAGAGACGTGTCCAGGGAGTCAGGGTCTCTGCTCACGGCCCTGAGACACTCCCAAGTGCCTGGCTTGTTTCTGTGTGTCGGTCTGTGGGGTACCCTGCTCAGGCTCCCTCAGTGGCTGGGGGCTAGGCAGGGTTAGGTTGATACTTCTTATTTATAGACACTAGGGATCGTGACCCTTGAACTTATATTCAGTACAGTTACTTGGTAGATGGTGAACCATGCCTTATTCTTGCTGACTCCCCCCACCCTAAAGAGCCTGTATTCAGCCTCCTCACCCAAACCATCCCTATCTCCTGGCAAGCCTTGAGCTGGGTGGTCAGAACAGGTGTGGAGGGGTGATGGGTGTCACTCTGAGGCATTGTCCCCACCAGGGATGAGATTTACTGCCAGCTCAGCAAGCAGCTCACACACAATCCATCCAAGAGCAGCTATGCCAGGGGCTGGATCCTTGTGTCTCTCTGTGTCGGCTGCTTCGCGCCCTCCGAGAAGTTTGTTAAGGTAGGAGGTGGTCTGAGGTGGGAAGGGTGCAGGGCTGCTCTATGCTGAGACGGAGCCTGTATGTGGCGGGTGCTGTTTAATACCTCACAAATATTTCTCATGTGGATGCTTGGACTCTCCAGTTCTGGAACCCCATGCCCTTCACAACAGGAAATCCCCACTGTGGGATTTCCTCTCAGGCCCTTGAAGGTCTCACTCCCCAGTCCAGTCCCTTCCTGCCAGTTCACCTTTGCCGGGTGGCCAACACTTGGCTCTGTAAGCCCTACTATGCAGAGGTCAAGTGTGACGGGGCTGTGTCCTGAGCACCTGAACATGTATCTTGGGACAGGCACTTCAGTACCACTCTGTGCCAGGCTCTGGGTGCTAATTGGGTGCATGAGGGTGGAGGGAGGTGGAGGGAGACCCAATAGAGCTCAGAGATAGAATGTGGAGTAAGGTAGGAGAGAAGACCGACCATGGGCACTGCCACCAAGCCACAGGGCATGCGCTTGATTCCAGGGGTGACAGGAGCTGGGCCAGGAAAGAGGACTGTAGGTGGGTCAGCAGGTACCAGGTGTGCCTGGATGGACTGTAGCCTGTGAGACAGTAGGGTGGAGGCTGCCTCATTGAATCCCCTATCTGCAGTACCTACGGAACTTCATCCACGGGGGCCCACCTGGCTATGCCCCATACTGTGAGGAACGCCTGAGGAGGACCTTTGTCAATGGAACTCGGACACAGCCACCCAGCTGGCTGGAGCTGCAGGTCAGCAAGACTCACATGGTACTCATAAGGGCACGCGTCCTCTGGTGCCCCAGAAGTATACTTCATATGGGATTCTTAGACTCCTTGAATTCTAGAATTTCAGGCTCCCCAGAATGTGAAAGCCCCAAAGTGCCATTGACTCTCTCTGCTGTCTTATGCTCATAGAACATAGTCAAGGCCAGCTTCTGTCATTCTCTCCTCCTAGCCTTGGGTCCCCACTCAAGATATCTAAATGTTCCCTCAGGGGTGGATGCCTGTGACAGATCCAGGCGGTGTCCCAGTGAGATGCTGGGGATGTGGGGGTTAGCTCCAGCCCCATAGGCAGCCATATCATACAGAGAATAAGAGGCCTTGTTTATTCTCAGGCCACCAAGTCCAAGAAACCCATCATGTTGCCTGTGACCTTCATGGACGGGACCACTAAGACTCTGCTCACAGATTCAGCAACAACTGCCAAGGAGCTGTGCAATGCTCTGGCTGACAAGATCTCCCTCAAGGACCGCTTTGGGTTCTCTCTCTACATTGCCCTATTTGATAAGGTATGGTGGCCCAAGCCCAGCACAGTACAGTGCTGCCACCTGCTGGCTCAGGTGTTCGCATGTGGGTCACTTCGGCATTGCCACATTTATTGGAATGATGTAAAGCTCTTGGGTATCTGGGTACTCACAGTCAGAGGTTCAGAGCATATTCCAATCACAGGGGCCCAGGGGGAGGCACCTTCTCTTGCTATTGAAAGAGAAGAAAGATGGGTTGGCGAACATACCATTCTGCTTCCCAGAGTCACATGCACTGCTGTGATGTGTAAGGGGTCTACTGAGTAATTGGTCCTTTCCATCACGTTTTCCTACCTGCGGGAGTTCCTCTGGATTGGGTGCACAGCCTTTTTTACTGAGCTAGACATGAGACTTTGGAGTTTCCTCTGAACTGGGCAGACGCAGGGACAAGACCTTGGGCATAGTTTGCCTGGGTTTTCCCTCACCAGTTGGCTCTTCCAGGGATGTTTTGCTTAACAGCATTCTTTCCTCTGAGAAAAGAAAGACTCCCACATACACATGCTTGATTTTGAGCCTTGAAAGGCAGTCAGTGTCCACGTCACATGCCATATGAGAACTTGTGCCTGAGATACTCCCCATTAGGGGACTTAGAACACATTCCTGCCTCCCCTGGGCCTTATCTACACTCTATCTGCGTGCGTGCACTTGACACAGAGGATGATCCTCTGAAGTCCTTCAACCCTGTGTCTGCTTATCCTCCCACCCTGCTCACAGGTGTCCTCTCTGGGCAGTGGCAGTGACCACGTCATGGATGCAATCTCCCAGTGTGAGCAGTATGCCAAGGAGCAGGGTGCACAGGAGCGCAATGCTCCATGGAGACTCTTCTTTAGAAAAGAGGTCTTCACACCTTGGCACAACCCCTCAGAGGACAATGTGGCCACCAACCTCATCTACCAGCAGGTGGTACGAGGAGTGAAGTTTGGGGAGTACAGGTGTGAGAAGGTGAGTGTGATGTATGAGCCACAAGACACTACGGGCATCTGTGTGCTATCCACAGGCTAATGGCTACTGTCTGTTGGCACTGAGAACGGTAGGATGGAAGTTGGACATTTTTGGGTTCCTTTTGAATTCAGTGTTACTTAACCTCACATGAACTTTGTGGAGAGGGTGCTTAGAAAGCTGTCCTGATTCCCCAGTGGATGTGCACTCTGCAGCCCACCTCATGATCCTTTTCCTTGCCAATGGACATGCTAGCAGTATGGTCCTTAGTGTAGGGACTGCTCTGAAGGGGAAGATCCAATCGTGTAAGTCAGGGTTTGTGGGCATGTATCAGTTTATCCCCTTCTTGGGACAGAATCGGGAGTCTTGGTTTTGGAGATGCTGCCAGTACCTGTGGCCCTGTTGGTGACACCAGGATAAAGACTGGTGTAGTGTTGATGTGTGCTGATGGTGTTTATTGGTGTGGGTGACAAATATGACATTGGTGATAATGATAGCGGTGGTGGTGATGTTACACACGCTAATAATAAGCTACTATTCTGCGTATTTTAAAGCCAACATACTGGCTACTAGATGTCCCACTCATTGGGAAATAGAAGTTGCCTACAAAGTGCCTGAGAGTCCCCTCTATTGCCCCTGCTCCTATATAGAAACCCCAGGAGCCCAGGAAAGTATTACCCTGCTGGACACCAGCTCATGCCGGACTCTCGCCCGGCTCTCTGAAGTAGAGCCATGTTTACCATGCTGAGTCTTCCTAGGGA
Organism: Phyllotis vaccarum; assembly: GCA_033318265.1. Lineage (NCBI taxonomy): Eukaryota > Metazoa > Chordata > Mammalia > Rodentia > Cricetidae > Phyllotis > Phyllotis vaccarum. Next base: position 20,749,466 of record JARWLC010000019.1, read on the forward strand.
GACAGAGATGGTGACAGTGATGTGCTCCATAGTCAGACCATCTCCAGTGTCCTACTCTCAAAGACCGGCATTTTTTTCTTCTTCTAGGCTTTCATTTCAGTGGTTTACATGTGGGGCTGAGCTGTAGTGTCTAACTATCACCAATAGGCTGCCTGTTCTCTTTTGCTCAGACTATGTGCCATAGACAGAAGCCAACTCTGTGCTGCTGCCAAGGGAACCAGAATGGGGCAAGAGTACAGTTGTGGGCTTAGGGCTCTCATAGCTTCCCTGTGAAGAGAAGAATATAATAGCAAGACAGGGCGAACACAGGATCCGGAGGGTCAGGGCTCCCAAGCTGCAGGAGGCACAGCATGGAGGGGGGTCTGGAAGGGCATCCGTTTCCAGGGTTCTGACTGAGGCCTTCTCCTCAGGAGGATGACCTGGCTGAGCTGGCCTCCCAGCAGTACTTTGTGGACTATGGTTCTGAGATGATTCTGGAGCGTCTGCTGAGCCTCGTACCCACTTACATCCCTGACCGTGAGATCACACCCCTGAAGACTCTCGAGAAGTGGGCACAGCTGGCCATTGCTGCCCACAAGAAGGTAGGAAGAGGGGGAAGCTCAGAAGAGGAGCATCACCGAGTATCTGAGGCATCACAGTTTGGAGCTGTCTTCTGCCTGGGAGGTTGCTAGGGGCCAGGGCCTCTTGCCCTCCCCTCCCAACACTACTGTGAACACCATTCATATGTGTCTTCTGTCACTTCCTCTTGGCTGAGTACATGGGACACAGAAGGTTCAAAGTTGGTCCTGCAGCCTCTTGAGGGATTCTCAGGATCACGGATTCTGAGGGTGGCCTCTACAGTTGTTTGCACTGCTGTACTTTCTGAGTGACCATGCAAGACTGGTAGTGGCAGTTGTCTAGGAAATGTACCCTCCTTTCCCCTAAAATCTGGGAACTCTGGGAATAGGTTCCTACCATATTCCTTGTCTGAAGTGCCAGCCATAACCTAATATGAGAAGTTCTCTCTGGAGCCGAGGGGCCTGCTTCTGTAGAGCAGAAGTAGTAGCTGGCTGTGGTGAGGCATCCAAGCACCTTTCACCTCCCAAGCCCCTTCCGTATCAGAGCAGACGAGGTCTAGCCTAAGTTACTGGAGGTCCCCCATGGATACATTTTCTCATACCCTACAGATGAGCCTTTCGCTCACATCGGTGTCCTGTGATGCCTTCCATGAATTCTCTCCCTTTCTCTGGTCAGTTCCCTGTGGGTCCACCTGGTCCTAAATGTCCCCTACAGGGTTTCATCATCTCCCAAGAGGATAACCTCTTCTCCTTGGCCATCTCTTCTTGTTCCCCCTTGACATCTGGCACGTTACTGAAGCCTCCAAGATACAGCGTCAGCTTCTAGCTCTTGCCTCCTCGGTGTGGTGTGTGTGTGTGGGGGGGGGGCTGCTCTGGGTGGAGTGGTGGTATTCATTGTAGCCAGGCCTTAGAGTCATAGTCACGAGTGGGACAGACATGCTCTTCTGCCATCTGCAGCTGAATTCTCTTTCCCTGGATCACAACATCTCTAAGCATACGTCCCAGAGCCCCAAGGCTCTTCTGCCCTAGACAGAAGTGCATGTGGATGCTTTCTAGGAGGCGGAACGAAGCCACACTGGACATTTCCATATTGATTTATGGGCCCTGAGGCTGGGGTCAGAGTGCTGCTGTCTGGGCTTCTCCAAGGTCCCCTCCCTGCTTGTTCCTTACTGTCCTCCTCTGTGGTCACATCCACTTGTTTCCTAATTGTCTCTTCTCATAAGGAGATGCCCGTTGGGATAGGACTCCATGAAAGACCTCATGTTAATCACTTCTTACCTTGTCTTCAAATGTGCATCTTGGGATGTAAAGACTCAGACACAAGGATTTGGGGGTGGGGGGAAGATCCTGAAGCAAGGCAGAGAAGTTTCAAGTGGAGGGCCCCTGGCTGCCATGTTCATTTGACCTGGACTTGCTGGTGCTGCCCACCTTCTGTTCTGTGGCTTTCTCTCCGCATACATACACATAATCATTTTCTGAACACTTTGAAATTAAGTTTGGTTGCATCAAACTCTTAGTTAATGCTTACTGTCCCTGACCTGGGATCACATTGGCCCTCTCTGTGAGTAGCAATGAACTACGTGAGCTTGGCATGAACGTTTTCATCTGGGGCTGGGTCTATGTACTGTCAAGGCCCTGTGCTCCTTTTGATCCCTCGATACTACTCCAGGACCATGGAGTTCTTCCCAGGAAACAGAATGCTGATGCTTCCTTCTCAATAGGAGAATGGCAGGAGCTCTCCCTGGCCTGACCACCTCCAGGAGCAGCCTCCTCTTACTCTCTGACCCTGCTCATTCTACGGCCTGCTTATGTGGTCTTGTTGAACTCACTCTTGGAACCTGGCTTTCTGCGCCATGATGCCACATCCTCTCTCTGTTCTCATGTTTCCCCACTGAGCCTGACCCTGGTTCCCGATGGCTCACCAGAGCCCTTGGTTGGGCAACTGCATTGGGAACTTCCTAGGGTGGCAGCTACGTTTCCCCCCTTTTTGCCTGGGACCTGCACAGAAACACTTGTAAGAGTTCCAGTGTTGGCTGGATAGGAGAAAGCAATGCAGAGGGGGTGCCCATGGGCTGATGGGAACAGAAGCCCCTAACAGGGTTAATTGGTTTCTAGAGCCTTCCCATTGCCCTTTGACCTTTATCCCACTCTGTTCTCTACAGGGAATTTATGCCCAGAGGAGAACTGATGCTCAGAAGGTCAAGGAGGATGTGGTCAACTATGCCCGCTTCAAGTGGCCCTTGCTCTTCTCCAGGTTTTATGAAGCCTACAAATTCTCAGGTATCTGCCTATCTCTCAGTCCTGGCTGTTACCCCCAGCCGTGCAGAGGGAGGGTGGTTATCTTTCTGTAGGTGTGTGGTCTTCTCAGGTCCTACTGCTGAGGGGCTCTGGGTGGATATGCAATCAGTGGTGACTAGTAGGTGGGACTCATGGCCCACTGGGTTGAAGCCCCCACTATACACAGAGAAAGGTAGCCAGGTTATAGATGGGCGGTTCTGCTGGGTGATTTCCAGCAGAGGGTGGGTGGTTGCAGCGGAGAGGAAGGGACTGGCTGGCGCTGGTCCACATGGTCCATCAGTTCAACTTGTCTCAGTTATCTTTGCTGGGCATGTGCTCTGTGGCAGGCCTGAGCTGATTCTGGTGTCAGAGCTCCAGGCAATCTTGGGGTTCAGTAGTATGACTGCTCTCCATGAACATCTCACCTTGGTGCAGGACAGCCCCAGAGCTAGGAAGGGAGCTGAGGCTGTTTCTCAAGCCGGCGTTCTCTTGCCACCTCTTCTTGGCTTCAGCCTTGTAAAGTAGCCATGGTTAGCCTCACTCACTATTTGTAAGCCTGGGATTAGTACTCTCCTGCTGAAGACACATCCTGTAGTCACAAGAATTAGGGAGGAGCTGGGCCCAAGTTCAGGGAGGCCCCCCCTTTCAAAGCCTCTGTCACTTCCCCAGGCCCTCCCCTTCCCAAGAATGACGTCATTGTGGCTGTCAACTGGACTGGTGTCTACTTCGTGGATGAGCAGGAGCAGGTGCTTCTGGAGCTGTCCTTCCCAGAGATCATGGCTGTGTCCAGCAGTAGGTGGGGATGACTGCCAGGGCACAGACATAGTGGTGGGAGAGAGGATGCAGCACCAGGGCTGGAGACACACTCAGTGTTACCAAGGGTAGCTCTTTGTCAGCTGAGAAGCACCCAAAAGGTGGTGGGTCCTGGAATAGCCACTTTCCATAGTGCAGTGCATCCCAGAGCATCTGTCTGGGAGCAGTGGAAATGCATCTCAGATATGATGAGGACGGAGAGCTTCCTGGTGGAAGAGGCGTCTAGGCTGAGCCTCGAAGGGTGAATAAGGACACAGATAGGCAATGAGCAGTGCACTGGGCCGGAGTGGGCCACTTCTGGACCAGACCTGACTATAACCATGGCTATGTCTGCCTCAGAGGGTGACATGTCTGAGATGACCATTATCTCCCAGTGGGCCAGACTTTGCCTGATCAGGGCACTATCGGGTGTCTGGGCCACTCTGACAGGCTGGCCTTGGTCCCCTTCAGGGAGTGTCGCATCTTGTTATCACTGGGCTGCTCTGAGCTGGGCTGTGCTACTTGTCACTCAGGCTGGGCAGGGCTGACCCCGGCTGGACCCTGTTCTTCGTGTTGGTCCTGTAGGGGAGCGAAACTGATGGCCCCCAGCTTTACTCTGGCCACCATCAAAGGGGATGAGTACACCTTCACATCTAGCAATGCCGATGACATCCGTGACCTGGTGGTCACCTTTCTAGAGGGACTACGGAAGCGGTCTAAGTATGTGGTGGCATTACAGGACAACCCCAACCCTGGTGAGTGACCACTGATGTGGGTGCTCAGAGGTGGTAGGCAGGCATACAGCTGGCTTGACCCTCACCATATAGCACATGGCTGGTCCTTATTATCATCTTTCTAGACACCAGGCCCAGGGCAGAACTGCCTTTCCTCACAGTTCATGTAACACGCCACTTTCCCCTCCTTCTAATACTGTAACTTACCTCCTATCAATGGCTCCAAGTTATAAGGGGTCCTCCATGCCTGATAATACAATGGCACCCTTACTGAGAAATATGAAGCCCAGACTTGGTGGGAAGGAAAATGGCCCTTCAAAAAATAACACAGGGACAATAGAAGCCCAGAGGATGGAGCTCAGACTCTCCATGCAGCCTTCCATGGAGGAAGCATAAGTGAGCAGCATCTGAGGCAGAGGGCAGAGGCAGGAAAAAATCTGTATGTCCAAAACTGCAATTGCATTGGCCTGATTAAAGAAGGCAAGGGTAAGAGGAAGGCTTCATGTGAAGAAGAAGGAGGTGGGCTTGAGAAGGAGGGTGACCCACTCTGGTGGCTAAATCTGGATGTCGGGTTTGCCCAAACAATATGGAGAGTGGCAGAGGGGATAGAGCCTCCACGCTTCTGTGAGGAGCGGCTGGTTATAGATCATCAGCCCAAATGAAGATTTTCCAACCCAGTCCCATTTTCTGCCCTTATGTGGACCGCTCACCCCCTACTTCAAAGCTGGTGAGGAGTCGGGCTTCCTCAGCTTCGCCAAGGGGGACCTCATCATTCTTGACCATGACACCGGTGAGCAGGTCATGAACTCAGGCTGGGCTAATGGCATCAACGAGAGGACCAAGCAGCGTGGGGACTTCCCCACTGACTGTGTATACGTCATGCCCACTGTCACCCTGCCACCACGGGAGATTGTGGTAAGTGACCCGCACTGGGAGTCTCTCCTTCTCACTTTGGTAATTAGAATGAAGGATTAAAATACACCAATGATTTGCATCTTCTGTATAGATAGCCCTGGAGTCTTAGGGGACCACAGACTTAATATATGGGTATCTACCAAACTTATATCAGTTGAGGAAGGGCCTAGAGTTAGAGATAGGGGATCAATGTCACAACGTCTGAAGGCAAATGGGGCCACAGCTAGATGAGAGTCTTTTTTCTGGACCAAAGCTCAAGGATTCAACACAGCACTCCAGGCAAGCTCTTGTGTGAGTATCATATGACTGGGCTGTTCTGATTCCAGCATGCTTGAGGCACAAGGATGGTAGGCACGGGAAGAAAAGGCTTGCTATCTGCTGCCCATGGAGACCAAGTCTCTCCACCCCATTCTGGAAGGCCCTTTACCATATCCCAGTGTCCCTAGCTAAACAAATGTCATGAACTCCCTGTCTCTTGCCTCCTAGGCTTTGGTCACCATGACCCCAGACCAGAGGCAGGATGTTGTCCGGCTCTTACAGCTGCGCACAGCAGAGCCGGAAGTGCGCTCCAAGCCCTACACGCTGGAGGAGTTCTCCTATGATTATTTCAGGTGATGCTGGATGGCACGTTTGGGCCTCGGTTGGCCCACTTTGAGATGCCCCCACCTGTGAGCCCCTGTGAGCTCCAGGTCAGGAGCAGCATAGACAGTTTCTGTCATCCAGAATGAGCCCCCTCGTGTGGTCTCATCTCATTCTTATAGTTTTGGGTGCTCAGCTCTGGCTGAGGGTGTCTGTGAGCATGCAGAGGCTCCCAGGGGAGGTGTCATGTGTGCGCTGCAAAGCCCATCAGAAAGAGCAAGTGGGGGAGAGGCTCTCACCAACCAGGACCTCTTTATCCAGCTTCCTGTGGTGGGGTGGGTGCTGACCATCTCTGCTCCTGACAGACCCCCACCCAAGCATACGCTGAGCCGTGTCATGGTGTCTAAGGCCCGCGGTAAGGACCGGCTGTGGAGCCACACACGAGAGCCTCTCAAGCAGGCCCTGCTCAAGAAGATTTTGGGCAGTGAGGAGCTCTCCCAGGAAGCCTGCATGGCCTTCATAGATATCCATTACCACAAGGGCTAGGAGGGAGGACTGCAGGGAGGGCGCTTAGGCAAAGCACAGCAAGGCTTTTCTCCACAGAGTTGATGGAGTACATGGCAACTGACAGTGTGCTCATCCACCACCTCCTCTGATCTTGTCATTTTGTTGAAATATAAACATTTTGTCCTGTTCTGGGCCAAGCATGGAGACAAACCTTTGGCCAGAGCCAGTCCCCGGCCTCATAAGAATGCCATGTTGACCAGAATCCATGATCATGGTGCTGGCCTAGGAAGTGGCCGACCCAACCTATAGGAATGGTTTTCCTGAAGTGAGGTGGCATACACAAAAGCCCCAAGGAAAATCACCAGGGCTATTTCAAGGGCACAAAATAATTTAGCACATCTGTAGAGCAGATGTATGCTGAAGAAAGTTTCCCAGGCCTTGTTAAAAAGCTATGGTTACTGGAGATATAATTGGGTGATATAGGGCTTGCGTAGCAGGCCAAGGCTCTGGGGTCAATCTCCAGCTACACACACACACACACACACACACACACACACACACACACACAGAGAGAGAGAGAGAGAGAGAGAGAGAGAGAGAGAGAGAGAGAGAGATATATATAGAGAGAGAGAGCACCAGAGTAGTCTGTGTTCCATGAACAGGGGAGGCTACTGGGCAGGTGGAGGCATGATCAGACTTGTGATTGGATAATGCATTCTGGCTGCTTTGAACACTTGGAATGTAGGGCTTGAGGAAGGGTGGTCATAATGGAGAAGGGAAGAAAGGTGGTGAGCAGGCCATATCTATTCTGTAACTTGGAGGCTTGAGTTCCAGGATAGAGAGAGTCTAGTCCCTGGCTTCGTAGGCCAGTGTATCCCCTTCAGCCACAAGAACTTCCTTAACGGCCTCTCACCTGTACTCAAGTACATGGGTGATTACCCATCCAAGAGGACGCGCTCTGTCAATGAGCTCACTGACCAGATCTTTGAGGGAGCACTGAAGGCTGAACCCCTCAAAGATGAAGCCTACGTGCAGATTCTGAAGCAGCTGACTGACAATCACATCAGGTGAGCAGACACAAGCAAGGACCTCCTGAGGCCTTATCTGCAGTAGGCTGTCTTCAAAAGCCAGGCCTGGGGCCCAAGGTCAGCTTGTCAAGAGAAGGGGCATGCCTTAGAGCAGTCCTCAAGTCCCCAACCCTCCCAGCAGCCATTCCCGACACAGGCTGAGGTGGCTGTCAGCCTAATGGTCCATCTGGAGCAGTTCCTGGGCTGGGACCATTGGGCCTACCAAATATCCCTTCTTCACATTCTTACTGCGCCAGCCTGAGGCAGGAGTGGAAAGTCAAACCCAAGGTCCCCTCAGAGACTATGGTGAGCTCTCTCTGGCTCCTTGGCCCACCTTTATTGTCCACTCTGTGAGAGGTGGTGTGGAGGGCCCATGACACAGGTAAGTGAAAAATCCTTACCAAGACCAGGAAGCAAGATTTACTGGTATATGCTGCAATAAGGTAGGGAGAGACTTACCCTAGTGAAAAGCCATTATACACTGTCCTGGGCTTTATATAGAGGCCTTCCAACCACGAGAGTCACAACTGCTGGCTTCTTTAGGCGAGGGGGCCAGCCAACCTCATGTCATCAGGTCTAATGACTGGGAAGATGAGCAGCAGCAATGGGAAGGCTGCAGTGGCCGAGCTAAAACTCCTGGGAGGAGTTCCTTTTGTCCACATGCACATGGAGAGAAGGGTTTAGTAAGGTCAGAGATATCTAAGGCTGGAGCAGAGGTGAGTGCCTGCTTTTGGAGGTCCAAGGATCATGCCATCTCAATCCAATTGAACACCCCCATCTGGTTCCCTCAAGGTCTTGGCAGAGAGGTTTGGCTTACAAGGCTCTATTCTGTAGATTCCATAGGAAGGCCCTTAGTTACTGTTTTGTGGTTAGAGTTACCTGTGCCTGAGGTTCAGGTAATGCTCATGAGGTGGCCCTGTTGTAAGAAGATTTGGTCTTTGAAGAAGTCTCGTAGCCACGTAAAGCTAGCTTTTGAAGAGTCAGGACAGTGTATTGATCTACAGTGGGCTTTCAATGGGCTACAGTTTAATAAATCATCAGTGTACTTAAGGTAGCTACTCCCAAGGGATAGATTTAAGGGATGGGAGGTCTTTTGGTTAAAGCTTGTCCAAATAAATTGGCACTGTCTCAGAGACTCTGAGGTAAGGCAGTCCAGGAAAGCTATGGAATAACCTGGGTGAAGGGGTCCTGCCATTTGAAAATAAATCAGAATGGAGAGTCTGAGTGGATAAGATGACAAAGGAAATATCCTTAATGACAAACACTGACACCCAGGAAGGATTGCAGGCTGCCTGTCCCAAGAGAGTATAAGGATTAGAAACTATGGTGTGGATTGGGACTGCAGCCTCATTCATGGCTCCATGGCTAGGTAAGACTGGGGACCAGTCTGTAGGCTCTTCCGACTTTTTCAGTGCCGAGATAGGAGAGTTGCAGAATGAGAAACAAGAACGTATAAATGAGGGTCTACAAGCCTTTTCACACATTAGGCTTTTAAGGCTATTGGGAATTTCCTTTAATGAAAGCTATTGAGTGACATTGTAACGGGAGTGGCTGGTAGTGCCTAGGATGGACACGTCCCAGTCTATGTGGGGAACTTGTTGACTATGAGGCTATGGTAGAGAATATAGGGAGGTCTTTAGGGACATAACAGGATAAGGGACTGTTAGAATAAGGGTCTCAAAAATCCCTACCTCAGTCTAGAGTTTAAATACAAAGTCCCTAGCTAGGAAGGAAATGAGGACAGCTAGGAAGAACCAGGAAGGAATGAATGAAAATATGAAACATGTATCATACACGCTAAGAAGGGCATTGTAGGCTGACTGAGGCTTGCCATTAAAACCAGTGAAGCTTTGAGTTCCAAGGTCAAATCGAAAGAGTGTTTGGGGCAGAGGAAGTTGCTCCATACCTATAATAATTGTCATTTGGGTCTCTGCCACTTGTAGGGTTATCTGAAGTTTATGACTAGAACTCCCATACATGGGAGACCAGGAAGTGTCAGGGACCCATTGATCTTCTGAGGGAGACAGACCTCCCATTTCATTGAGTACCTCACGTCTAGGAGCAAAATTAAGGCCTTACACTCAGGTTTGTCCTGAGTGTGAGGTCCTTAAATGGAGGACAGATTGTCCTTTTTCTCAAGAGAGAAAAAAGAATGTTATTGCTTCTACAGGGTCCTCAATCTGCAGTTTAGACACAGCCCTAGTGAAGACTTAAAGCCTGGTGGCTTTGGGTACATTGACTGAAATGTCCTAGTTGGTACAATGATAACAAAAATGAAGCATTCATACACTGCCCCCATACACCGAAAACAGAGTGGGCTCTGAATGGAGCTCTCGAATTTTTTTGAGGTGGGGAGGGGATGAGCAATTTCTGCAGCTGTGTTTTAAGCTGATCATTTGTACCTTGTATGCTCCAGTTGGGTCTTTCTGGCTCTTGAGGTTAAATTAAATATCTTGAAGGATGCAGCCGATAAAGTAGGAAAAAGAGTCTCGGGTTCCTGGTCTAGTTTTTGTAGACAGTTGTGGCCTTTGGGGTCTGGACTAGAATAACTTGCATGTGGTTTCTGCTAGTATAAGTTGAAAGATGGTGAGGTTCTAGGATGATCCCTGTGTTAACCTCCTGCATCTCATCATGGTTAAGACACTGAAAGTGATCTGCCATTGTTCTACTGGGCAGGTGGATATACAGTCTTATCGAGTCCTTAATTGTTGTAGGAGGTTTCTGGCCTTGACTTTTGGGCCTTGCCTCAAGGTTTAGGCCCACAGACCCCAGACACGCAGAGACACACAGATGCCTATGATAGTTTTAGGCTGATCAGCCTCAGGCCCAGGCATATAACTTGCTAGCTCTCTACCCTTCATCTAACCCATGATTCTTTTTGTTCAGCCATGGGGCTCAGTACCTTTTCTTAGAGCAGCATAGTTGTCCTCTGTTTCTTCCGGCTTCTCTCTGGCGTTCTCTCTGTGCTTCCTGTTCTCAGAGTTTTCTCAGTCTGGTAGCCCCACCCACACTTCCTGCCTGCCTTTGGCCAATCAGCGCTTTTTATTAAACCAGTGGGTGGGACAATTATTTACAATGAAGCAACACAATCTCCCACACTTAATGATTCACAGTGGTGTCCTGATTTGACCAATTCTGTGTCAGGTGCCATTGTGGTTGTGACTAGGTTAAGAGCCTGGGCCTCATCAGCCCAGCCAGGCACATGGTAAGGCAGGTAGCTCTCCATATACACACAGAAAGTGATTATTAGGGTGATAAATACTTGCTAGGTTATGCCAAAGCCATGATGGACTCTTTGATTTCCTTCAGGAAGGTAAAGGGACGCAGAGGTCCCTGTTAGCCACCTTGTGAAGGAAAAAGAAACTCACTGAGGGACAGAGGTGGCTTTAGTTGCTCTCTGAGCTCCATATGTGGAGTTCCTGAATGGCCATGAGAAGAAATCTCCACAGGGAGAGAAGGGAAAGGAGAGGCAGGAGGAGTTGGGGGGGCAGAGTTGTGTGTTGGGGGGTAGGTGGCTTGGATATGCCCCAAGGAAGGATCAGGGATGGGGCTAGGTTTAAGGAAGAAAAGCCTAGTGTAAGTCTAGTGAGACACGAGTGACATCCCTCCTGTAGTGCAGGATCCTGTGACAAACCAGGACATCTTTCTGCTCCTCGGAGTAGAACTCAGCCAAACTGTAGGTAGGAACAGTCTCAACAGGGACACCCACAAACTGGTCCTGGCCATGAGTCAGTCCTGAGGGGGCGAGGGACTTGATGTTTAGGAGTAGTGACAACCTGGGTGTCCATGGCACTGCGCATCTGGAAGGCTGGACAGCAGGGGTCTGCAAATGCAAATACAGTAGTCCCTTCCTGCTCAGAACAGGTAATGTCGGGGTGCGGGAAGGATGGGGAAAAGGTAGCCCTGGAAATTGTGTATGAAGTTTCCTTAGCCGAGCTGCTGCCGCTGCTGTCTGAGCAACACACAGAGGATGAGGTGGTCCCCAGAGAGAAGGCAACGTGGGCTCTTGTCCTTATGAAACAGAAAGCAGGCAACCCTTCTTTTTCTGTTACCTTCATTTTCTGCCAACAAACAGCCTTGGCTGGGGTCTATCACCCAGAGGGAGAAAGTTAAGCCTTTCTCCAAGAGGCTAAAAACCGACCAAAGTCTGCCCCAGAGCACAGCAAGGGGCCATCAACTGCCTCTGGACCACCCACCAGGCACAGGCTGAGAGAAAGAAGCCAGGCTTCTCCCCTTCCTCCCACTCTCCATGCTGTGTAAGGTGCTATCTGAAGAGGCCAGTGATGGTGGTGGGTAAAAGAATTTACCAGTACAGAGTAAGCAAAGGAACTCACACCCACACACGAGAAGAGAGAGAGAGAGAGAGAGAGAGAGAGAGAGAGAGAGAGAGAGAGAGAGAGAGAGAGAGAGAGAGAGAGAGAGAGAGAGGAGAGGGAGAGAGAGAGAGAGAGGAGAGAGGAGAGAGAGAGGAGAGAGAGGGGAGAGAGAGTAAAAGCTCTTTTTAGGGTGGTTAAAAGTTACGGCTTTTTTCACCTGCGTCTGACTCACAGTGGATGGTTAGCTGGGCATCTCATCATTTTGTTGAGAGCAGAGTTTTGTAGTGTATGCTGTCTCTTTTGGGGACTAGCTGGGGGTCTACTCGTCACTGGGGGTCCATCTCTAGATGGTCTGGCCTGTGTATTAAAGTGCAGAATCCTCTTCAGTGGGGCCAGGACACGTGAAGACATTTTGCAGCTGGGACTCGGTGTGATCTACCTTCTGAGATACTGGTCTTCTTTCTCCTCAGAGGCAACAGAGACCTTGATCCAAGTCCAACCTGCCCCAAGGTGGTGACTATCTAGGACTAGAATAGCCCCACAGATCCAGCTGTATCTGAATGGTGTGCATATTCTTCTGTTTTTGCACTCTGCATTTTTTGCAAGGTCCACTCTGGAAGTAAACACATCTGATCTCTTCACACTGCCAGGCTTTCCCCTGCAGTGGCAGAGTCACTTTTCATATCTGCGTGTCAGAATTTGTCTTGCTCTTCAAAGCCTACATTAATACCACCTTGTACAGAGCCTGCCTGCCAAGACTGCTTGCTTCATCAGGTCCAGTGAACTAAGGGTGCCTGCCTGTGTAGAGGATCTGGCTCAACAGTATAGATGAGCTTAGGAACTCAGCCCCGTATACATTGCACTTGCTTGGATGTCCCTGGGAATGTGTGGCTTTGAGAATCACAGCTGACCCAGACAGAGTGCTGGGCAAACTGTGGGCTTCATTTTTGCTTCCCGGTGGGCTGGTTGGTGACTGTATGACCTGGCATCAGCGCATGGCCACACTGAGTAGCGCTGTTTGGTTCTGGCTGTCATGGATGTGTGTAGGTGTAGCTCCAGGGTGCATAGGTTCCAATAACTCCTACTGGACCTTGACCCACAGGTACAGCGAAGATCGGGGCTGGGAGCTGCTGTGGCTGTGCACAGGCCTCTTCCCACCCAGCAACATCCTCCTGCCCCACGTGCAGCGTTTCCTGCAGTCCCGCAAGCACTGTCCTCTTGCCATCGACTGCCTGCAGAGGCTCCAGAAAGCGCTAAGGTACAGGAGCCTCAGGCACAGGCATGAGGTGGGAGTGGGGCATCTGGCCACACCTACTTGTAGGACGAACTCTTGGGGTGAGCACACAGTGTGGGGCCTATTCCTGAGTCCCCCAGCTTCACAGTGGCAGAAACTGCAGCTATTGCCGGCCACAAGTGGGGAGCCTGGCTTATCCTTGAGAGACTCAAGCCTTCTAGGAGCCTGAAAAAGTGGCCTCTGGCCCCCACTGTGGCCTCTGCCAAGCTTCCTCACACCCTTTGCTCTTGCCCCCTCCCTTCCCTCAGCTCATCATCCCACTTACTGGGATGGCAACTCGGGGCTCTGGTAGGCCACATAACTGAGCCCGGTAAGGCATGCCTATGGGGGTCGTTTCCTCTGCTCCCCAGCCTGGTGGACATGCTTACCCTCCCCTCTCTCTCCGTGTTTCAGAAACGGGTCCCGGAAGTACCCTCCACATCTCGTGGAGGTGGAGGCCATCCAACACAAGACTACTCAGATTTTCCACAAGGTCTACTTCCCCGATGACACTGATGAGGTGAGGGGCCCTTGCACGTGTACCTGACACCCGAGTAGGGTCAAGTTTCCTCAGCCCACACATTGTGTCTCCAACACTACCCAGCACTCCGACATCACATTTTCTTATTCTTGGGTAGAGCCAGGACTTTATAAAAAGGCTATGGACAGACTCCTCTGCCTCCACAGTCAGGCTTTCTATCCTGAGTGTGACATTTAAGATTCCAGAGACTCAAAGATGCCACAGCAGGATTCTGTAGCAAACTCGGAAATTTCAGATTCCTTCTTGCCTGTACCCCATCCCATGTCTCCTCTCCTTCAAATTCCACTCCCTATTACACCTTTTCACACTCTGGGCTGCTTTTCCCTTTTCAAACCACCATGCCCCTCAACACACACACACACACACACACACACACACACACACACACACACACACACACACACACACACGCTGCCTGTGAGACCCTGACTCTGATCTCATGATCCAGGCCTGAAATGAGATCCCGGAGTAAGAGTGGCCTTTTGTCTTCTTCAAATGCTATACCTCTGAATCCACCAGGATAATAGGACGGGGTGTAGGTATTCGTGCAGCCCAGTGCAGCCGAGATGGGAAGAGATCCTGGCAGTCAGGAGCCCAGGCATATTGAGTGTTACAGCTCGACAGATAGTATTTGGGCATTCAGGAGCCAATGAATACCACAGGCCACTGTAAGCCTAGGCATCAGCTTACTGCCCTGCTTCAGGGAAAGTCTTCTCCAGCTTTAACAGCTCTGCTCTAGCAAGGGAGAGCATCCCAGGCAAAGTTTCTACAATGGCAGGCTAAAAGGTTTCACTTTTCTGCAGCTGGCTGCTGTCTGTTCAGGGAATGTAACAACTTGGCCCAACCAGGGAGTACCCACCCTGGGCAGCGAGAGTGTTCAGGCTCTGCTGCGGCTGCTACTGCTCCCAGGAAAGATGATCTTCACCCAAACCTCATTCAAGGGATTTATTGAAAGGAAAGGGTCCAGGAGAGGATGGCTGCCTCAGCCCAGGGCAGCAGGCCGAGGGCTTTGGGCTCAAGACTTATATAGAGCTTCTTGTGAGGCAGAGCTTTCTAAGGAGATTCCAGGGTGGGGATCAGTCAGATCTTTTTCCTTTTTTTTTATTCTGATTTGGTTTTTAGTTTCAGGGCCAAAGTGTGTGTGTGTGTGTGTGTGTGTGTGTGTGTGTGTGTGTGTGTGTGTGTGTGTGTGTGTATTTTCACTGCCTCTTTTGTAATTTTACAAAATTTACGTCTCTAATCTTAGGGCCATGGCACATTTCTTTCACTGGCTTTGATTCTATGGACAAAGTGTGCTTCTTTGGTGCTGGCTTCAGAGCCAGGGCAATTTTTTTTTTTTTTTTGGTTCTGGGCTCAGGGATAAATGTATTTCACTGGCTCTGGTCTCAGAGCCAGGCTGGGTCTCTTTGGCTGGCCACTTTTCCCTACATAGGGGTTTTGGAGGAATTCAGATAGGAGCAGAACAGAGATGGGGGAGGGCCCCGCAGAAGCAAAGTGAGTGTTACCCACAGGCTTTTGAGGTGGAGTCCAGCACAAAGGCCAAGGACTTCTGCCAGAACATCGCCAGCCGGCTGCTTCTCAAGTCTTCCGATGGATTCAGCCTTTTTGTCAAAATCGCTGACAAGGTGGGTCTGCCCAACTTTTGGAGACTTTCTGGGGTCTGGGAACCTACAGGGGCTGGAGAAGAGGGGAGAGGCACCTGCATAGAGTATCTGACTTCCCACCTCCTCCTTGTATGGCAAGAAGGCTCCCCTCACATGGCACAGCTGGCCCTAAAGCTCTGTCCTCTGAGGCACTGCACATGGCTGCAACATTCTTCTGAGAGTCACATGCCCAGGTGTCCTGTGTTCTGGACTCAGAGGGCTCATTGACATTGTCTCCTCAGAAAATTCACCCTTGAAATAACCTCCAGAGGGTAGAATGCTTATTATTGCTTCATCAGAGAGGTTAGGTAACTAATCCATGATCACATAGCAGCACCTAGATCTTGGTGTGCTCTCCCTAAAGATCTCACGAGCCAGCTGTAAAGCCTTCTCAAAAGAAGGCTTTCTAGAGCATCACAAGGGGGGAACCGGAAGTCCCCTTCTACTGATCACAGACAGCTCTATCTCACTTTGTGACTGTCGCTGTGTCAAACAAGAGGCCCAAAGACAATGCCTAGGAGGTCCCAGGTCCAGAGTATCTGAGTCAGAGCCTTGGGGAGGAGCTGGACACAGATGCCAGAGACAGTTGAGGCTGAGACCTGATTTTACTCTCGGCCATGTTGCCTTGGGCCTGTGCAGTTTTTGTTGTGCCAGGCACTGGGTGGGATGATTATCATTCTGGGCAGGAGGCCGGTGTTCCAGAGATGCTGGCTAGGCACAGGTACTAGCCACACAGAGAACCCCTCTGGCCAGGAATGGAGTGTTTCCATAGAAGCAGCTGACAGAAACGTTGCTGGACCAGAACCAAATCAGAACCAAAGCAAATGGGCTGCAATGGCTGTATCTCTAGGTCATCAGTGTCCCTGAGAATGACTTCTTCTTTGACTTTGTTCGACACCTGACAGACTGGATAAAGAAAGCACGACCCATCAAAGATGGTAAGGGACTGGGCTCTGGCATGCAAGTGTCATGGAGACAGGGACATGTTGGCCCTGGGCCCAGCTGCAAAGCCCACTGGCTAGCAAAGCCACTGGCTAGGGGTTCTTCTGGGGCCGATGCCAGGCTGGCAGAGTCAGGGAACCTTCTCTGCCGAGACTTCATGTGACCAGCTGCCTTGTGCCACAGGAATCGTGCCTTCACTCACCTACCAGGTGTTCTTCATGAAGAAGCTGTGGACCACCACAGTGCCGGGCAAGGACCCCATGGCGGACTCTATCTTTCACTATTACCAGGTGAGCTGCACTGTGACCTCTGCTCCCTCTGTTTCATGGGCCACTGTCCTGGTGGCTTCACTGTGAGGCTAGGAGAGTGCTGCCTTTGACAGACAAGGTTTGCTGCTTCATAAGGCCTCCTGCTGAGACCACTGAGCTCAAGATGGTATGAACTCAGACCCTATCCCGTCATCTTCCAGTCCTGGAGGCTTGCCTGATTCTCCCTCTTCTGAGGTCCTTGTCCTTGCTAGCTCAGGCTGCTCCATGCTCTGAGTCCTCAGGATGCAGGGCTTTGCTGGCATGGCTGGGTCCGTCCAAGCCCTCTTTGGTTCTGTAGCCATTGTCAGACAGGAAACCTGGAGGGAAGCTCACAGGCAGAGCGTCCTGTCTGGCTGATTCCTCCTGTCCTTCCACTTAACCCCTTGAAGTCAGCATGCTCCTATTTCAGAAGAACAGACACACACAAAGACAAGTGATACAGTTCAGGCCACACACAGCTGGTGGAACTGGGCTCCCAGTCTTTGTGACAGCTGCTCAGTGTTCTGCGTTGGGTGGAAGCCTGCTTAGCCTTGAGAAACAAACCAGGACTCTTGGGAACTGGAGAAGGGATGGTGGCTGCTGTGGTGCAGAACATGCTGGTCTGGGAGCAAGGACTGCCCTCATTCAAACCTGTGGTTTTTGGTCTAAGAGAGGAGGGATGTGGGGGTTCACATGGCAGTCCACCTCACTGGCTGTAAGAAGGGCGGTATGCAATGCTCCAACGTGGCCCTGCACTCGAACTGTGAAACACCTTTCCCGTCATGTACAACCTTTGAGGAAGCAGGGTCAGCTGAGGCAGAGGAAGGGCTGGGCCCAAATGTAGGGAGGCTTCGGGAGCCCCTCTTCTGGTTTGTCCATGCCTGCCACCTGCTCTGTTTCTGGCAGGAGCTGCCCAAGTATCTCCGAGGCTACCACAAGTGCACCCGGGAGGAGGTGCTGCAGCTGGGCGCACTCATCTACAGGGTCAGGTTTGAGGAGGACAAGTCCTACTTCCCCAGCATCCCCAAGTTGCTGAGGGAACTGGTGCCCCAGGACCTCATCCGGCAGGTCTCACCCGATGACTGGAAGCGGGTAAACACAGAGGAAGGGGCAACGGAGCCTCCCAGAGTGGGGCCTGGGGTATCCCAAGAGTCAAGTACTGGCCACCAGCCGAGGGGATGCCTCTCCTGTGGGAAGAGGGCAATCTTTATTCCATCTCTATTAGCTTCATTCTCTAGGACCACCCAGAGGACCTCAGAGTCCCATGGTATTGGTTGTCCCATCCTGATTGTCTAGGTGACCTGAATTTACTGAATTTACTTTATAACCCCCAGTTTGTCTGCAGGGGTTGGGGCGGGTCAGAAGCCAGCTGGCTGGGTTAAGTGGGGACCATGGTAGCTGGCAACACTGCCTGGGTCTGTCAGTGTAGACAGGCAGAGGCAGAGCTGTGAGTGGTGCACCCTGATCCGCTTCCCCACAGTCCATCGTCGCCTACTTCAACAAGCACGCAGGGAAATCCAAGGAGGAGGCCAAGCTAGCCTTCCTGAAGCTCATATTCAAGTGGCCTACTTTTGGCTCAGCCTTCTTCGAGGTGAAGGTATGTCTTCCAGAAGGTGGTTAGGTGCCTAGGGTTGGGGGTGAGACAGCGCATGGATTGGAATGGAGGTGGCAGTGTTTGCCTTGAACGTCTGCTGGCACAGGAAGGAGAAGCTGCCTTAACTTTGGCCCACTAAGAAGGACCAGAAGCTTGGCCTGCCAAGGGGGATGCTCATACTCATAGGCCAGACGGATGGAGGGTGGCTTGTGCTGTAATAGGGGGACCACGGTGAGGTAGCAGATCCGGTGGCTATACCCAGGGGGAGGAGGTAGTCTAGGGTGGCTTCCTGGAGCAGGTGAATCCCTGGCAAGGGCCTTGTGTAGACAGAGCCCACAGGCCTGAGATCTCAGATCCGGGCAAGAAATGGAAAAACTTAAGAGTGGCTCAGGGTGGAGAGAAGAGCATGACAAACAGGTGAGAGTCAGGGTCTCCTCAGGGGACAGTGAGCTCTGGAGGTTTGGGACAAGAACACCGTATGGCTGCTCTGGCCACTGGGGAACTTTTGGATAATAGAAAGAACATAGTGAAACCTCCCAGGAAGCAAGAGGGAGAAGATGGAGCCTCTGTTGGGGCCCATGATGCTGTGGGCAGAGTGGGAAACCAGGAGGCCATGGCAGGACTGGCAGGGCCTGTCTGCTCTGACACAGGCAGCAGGCCAGGTTGATTTTGTCCTGGCTGGGCTGACTTGGTGCCTGTCTCTAAACTCCTGAGCTGCCATCTGATGGTGTCTCTTTTTCTTTGCTAGCAAACTACAG
Source organism: Phyllotis vaccarum (assembly GCA_033318265.1). NCBI lineage: Eukaryota > Metazoa > Chordata > Mammalia > Rodentia > Cricetidae > Phyllotis > Phyllotis vaccarum. The sequence goes on from JARWLC010000019.1 coordinate 20,768,248, forward strand.
AACCAAACTTTCCTGAAATTCTCTTAATTGCCATTAACAAGTATGGGGTCAGTCTCATTGATCCCAGAACCAAGGTAAGCAGGGCAGGAATGAGACAGTTTGGGGGGGGGGACTAACCAAGGGCCCAGATATAATCCCTTTCATCTACTGTCCCCACTGCAGAGCCCCTGGGTACCCACCTCAAAAGGCTGCCTATGCCTGCTCCACTGGCCTCCTCATTTGCTCCACCAAAATTGTACAGTTCTTGCTGCTAAGTTCCACAATGTCTTTTTAATGCTTGGCTTCTCAGTGTCACAGACTGTCTCCTCTTTCCAAACTGTTCTCTGCCCTTCCGGTCATAATGGCAAATGGTGGCTATGATGATGCACCAGAAAGGCCGGTCCCACTACGTCCCCAGATGCTGTGCTCCTGAATAGTTGGTAAAAATCACTAATGACTGCCATCTTCCCTTGCTGTGTAGAAGCCTGGTCTCACGGACTCCCTGCCTTCATCATTCTTTTCCAGACAGTTTTGGACCACAGCTCTAGACATTCCAAGTATATTGTCCTTCCAAGGCTCTTTCCTGTTTTCTTCTCTGTCCCACTTTCTTCTGAAATTCACCCAAACTATCTCATCTAGAACAACAGCTGTCAATGCCCTCAGGCCACTTGAGCATCCAACAGCCTCCAGGGCTTCCTTGGCTGTCCTAGGCAAGGCTTGGAGGGAAAGCTCTCTGGCAGTGCCACACAGAGCTGGCTTCTCCCTCATTCCTTTCCTTGTGTGACGGCCCAGGGCTTCTGTGAGGGGGTATATGCAGGCTGGAGTTGGGATAACTAAAGCCAGAGGATCACGCTGTGCATTTGTGTGCCTTCCTCCTCTCCTAGGACATTCTGACTACTCACCCCTTTACCAAGATCTCTAACTGGAGTAGCGGCAACACCTACTTCCACATTACCATTGGGAACTTGGTCCGTGGGAGCAAACTGCTTTGTGAGACATCACTGGTGAGAATGCTTTGTAGTGCCTGGCATGGGTCTCTGCCTCTCCTGGTTGGGTCTATTTGAAGCCTACTCTGGGGAAAGTGCTCAGTCTGGGGTGGAGGAACAGATTCTTCATTCAGCAGCTGTTTCAGCATCTGGAGATTGAGCTGGTGGATATGGGCCTTCAGCCCAAGTGTAATGGAGGAGTCTAGCAATGAGACCTCCTTAGACTAGCCCAAACTTCCAAGATGATGCTTAACTAGTAGTGTTCAAAGTCTTTCCTGGAGGCACACAGAATTACAGGGAGCACAAGCCTGGTGCTCAAGATGGCAAGATGAATCCAGCCCCTCAAGTGTGTAGATGGGGACAGAATTTGTGTTTTGCAGAATGTCCTTAGTCATGTGTGTGAGGGGCTGGCTCATTCCTCTAGGACCCTGCTTACTTTCTCACCCCTGGTTCCAGGGCTACAAAATGGATGATCTCCTGACTTCCTACATCAGCCAGATGCTCACAGCCATGAGCAAACAGAGGAACTCCAGGAGCGGCAGGTGAACAGTAGAGAAGGTGTTGGCTCAGGCCCTGGCCATCTAGGCAGGGAGGCTTGGCTGACATGTCCCTGCTCCCACCTCTGGTGCCTGGGTTAGCTTCACCCTGCTTTGCTATGGCTTCCTGATTTAAGAGCTGGTGTTCCCTGGACACTGCTCCTGAGTCAGACCAGCATCATGTGACCTCTTTTGACTTTCTGTGTACTGATGGGAAAGAGGAATCAAGGACAACACAGCTTTCTCCATGCTCGGAACAACCTAACCACATGTGCATTGAAATGATGCTCTGAAACCCAAGGGATGCTCAGAGTCCTCAGCATTGCCATGAGTACTACTACTGAGGCCTGTCTGGAGACTCCCTCAAGTGTCATCTGCTCCAGGAGGCCCTCCTAGACTACCTCCCGAGTCTGGACAAAGCCTCCTGGTTCAACTTGGATCACATCTGTGTGTGACAATTGCATACTGGGTCCCTGCAAAAATCTCCCTGACCACCTGCAGGCATAAAGCATACGTCTTATCCTCTGGTTTTGTGTTGGTCTTTGCTGTGTGAGAGAATGTGGGGTCAGGATACAGACCGTAGGGGAGTGGCCTGTGCAGCTATTTCTTCAGCCTACCTGACCAGGACGCTCTGCATTTGGGGTTTGACATGCATAAGCCAAGTTGTCCTTGATGCTTTAAAGAACAGTTGAGACCAGGTGGGGTTAGGGAAAGTGGTGAACACTGGTCACTTCCTGGCTCTTAACCAGGGACAGTGGAGGAGAATGGCCTTCACATTGTTCCAGAAGATTCTTCTTGGTTTATCAAGACATACCCAGGAATAATACTGCTTCCTTGGGTGAAATCCTTACATTCAGTGATGGTGCTTTGTGACCAGAATGAGATGGTGAAGCCTGAGATCTGGGGCAGGGGCTTCAGACAGGACTGTGGCTGGAGTCAAGTAGCTACAGATATGACAGTGAGAATCCCTTTGAGCACAAAATGTTTGGGGCTTCTATCAGGATCTCCTTGAGACATCACATTAAGCATCCAGGCCAGCCACATCTGTGTGACAGCCACCCCAGAGGGTGCTGTTCTCATCTTGGCACTGTATGTGAAGAGAGGGGAGCTGGTGTATACAAGTGGAGGCCCCAAACTAAGCAGTTTCATTTTATGGAGTGGTGCTGCTGCTGTTGGGGAGCAGGGAGTCTGCCTGCCCTATAACATTCACATGACCTCACAGTAGACCAGGATAAATCAGGCCCAGGGAGCAGCTGAGGGGAAGGGAAGGTCCAGGAGGAGTATAAATGGGTAAAGATCACATCATAGAACTCAACTTGCTAACACTGAGCTCCCAGAAAGAAGGGGTTTTATTTGACTGTTCTCAGCTGTACTGTCCTGCTAAGCCCAAGGCTGTTTATTGAGTGAACATGGGACCATGAATTGTAAACCACAGGCACTAGGAAGCAACCCACTTCATGCACATCAGAAACTGAGGGTAGGATTGAGAGCTTGGCCCCTGGCTCTCTCTCCCTGACTGAAGAAAATGTCACTACTGCACCCAGTCCACAGTCTTCACTAGTCTGGGTGACCACAGAGCGGGGCAGGCAACACACTGACCTCCTGACAGGTGCCTTTATTACAAGCTGAAGTGACCAGTCACTCCTTCAGCAGGAAATTCAACAGAAGCATGAGATAACCAGTTCCAGGTCCATGACCAGGCACCAGTGTTTGCCCTGACTGTCTCCTGAGGAGCATTCCCTATAGAGGCTGGGCCACAGTTCTGCTCCTGGAAGCCTCAATGGCCCCTGTGTGAGCCTTTCTGACCACTGCCCATCATTGCCATACTAGTCACTGGGAGGAAGAAGAGGGCAAGGTGATGTTAAGTTTTCTCCAGTAGAAGGAGGAAGATGTGAGAGATGAGGGATACAGCATATAAACATTCCTGGGAGGAGGAGTTAGCTATGCAGGGGCCACAGTGCTGTTCAATGGGGAGTCTGCTTAGTGACCCTCTAGATGGGACTTTGGAGGTTTTATGTTCCCTAGAAGAACACTGGTTGTTTGATATTCTACGTGGAATAATATAGATCCTTTTTGGGAAGCATTACTGATTTTACATCCTTTTTAGGGGACTTTTGTGGTTCAAGATTCACTTTGGGAACTCTGATAGAGCAAGGTCCTCTTTGGGGGGGCCCTGAAGTATAGTATTCCCTTATGGGTTACTGGAAGTATGACACTAACATCTCCCTTGGGGAGATACTGAGGGTTTGAGGCTCTTCTTGGCAAGTCCTAATGGGTCAATGCTCTTGTGGGGTAAATCTGGTGGTCCCAGACCCCCTTCTTTGAGGACTGCTGTGAAGTAGAGTGCTTGAATATCTCACTTTTGTTTGACCTTCTGATCCACGATGGCCAGAAGGTGGCCAGAGTTTTTCTACGACTTTCCTTTCTTCCCTCAAGCTTCCTGAAGTTCTGTGGGTCAGAGAAAAAGATAAACAGATTTCTCAGCTGTCGCATTCCATGTTTGTTTGCTGTTTGGTGAGCTCAGTGAGTGCTTGGATGTTAGAGCCCCTTCCACTGACTTACTCCAAACTTCCAATCCCTGCAGAGTTTTGTGAACACTTTACAGATACCCTACAGTCCATCCAGACACAGAAAAGTAACTGGATGATCCAAGGACATGCTCAGAAGGCAGGGACTGACATTGGCATCATGGCCAGCTGTGACATCACATCCCTAAATTCTTAGCACTTAGGAGGCTAATGTAGGAGGATTACATGTTCGAGGCCAGCCTGGGCTACAGAGTGAGACCCTGTACAAACTACCCCCTCAAAAATGAACATTCTCCCCCACCAGAACAGGAGTTTCTTGGAGGAACTTTTACTTGCTTGCCATCATGTTCCCAATACCCAGAAAACATGTCACAGCCTGGATACCAAATATATTCTGCTTTGTTGATGGAAAAAGCTAATAGTGGGGAGCTAGGGAATTCAGATCTACCTTCACGTAGAAATCAGCTTTAAAAGTGTTAAGTACAAAGAAAACACTTGTTAAAGTTATTTAATAGTTAACAATACAGTGAAGAATTGTGAGACCTAAATAAAGAGGTCTCAAGGAGGGAAGCTGATGTCCAACTGTATGCTTCCTGCAAGCCACTCATTTTGGGTATTAAACACACAAATAAAGGTAAATGCTTCTAAAAGATGGGTCATGCTGACACTAATGGAAAGTCAGGATCTATTAATATCACACCAAGTAGATTTAAGAATGATACTATTACTCAAAATAATGAAGATTGTTTTTAATTAATATTCATAGTAATCCTATCCAATTATAGGATGCATTATTTTTTATATAAATACAGAAAAATCTATCAAGACAAGCTATATTCTGGGGATAAAAAATAGCCACAGCAAATAGGAAGTAACTAAAATAATTCCAAACATATTCTCTGGAAATAAAAGATTAAATTAAAAAAATAATGACACATCTGGAGAAGTTGAAACTGTGGGTATAGCTCAGGACTAGAATGTAGACATAGCAAGAAAGAAACCTGACCTCCAACCCCAGCCTCCACTAAGAATTCCCCCAAATACATCTGGAAAATCTCCTAATATTTGGAACAAACAAGTTTAGTTTTTGATGTATCAGTGGCGTCTCAATATATGTATGTAGTATGTAATGACCAGGTCATAGTGACTACCTGTCTAGTACCTCAGATGGGGTTCACTTTTTAAATATATTCTTATTTATTCTTCGACAATCTCATTCACATATGTAAAGTATCTTAATCATACCCAACCCAAATTCCCCATAAGACTCCCTCCCCCAGTCCCTCCCTAGTACTTCTTCCTCTCAACTTTATGTTCCTCTAATTTTTTAAAAAAATAGCTCATTGAGTCCAGCTAGTCTTGCCTGCATGTGCAAGGCTGTTGGCCATTTCCTAGAGTATGAGCATCCTCCCTGAAGTCAAACCCTTTCCCTATTAGTCATCAATTACGAATAGCTCCTCAGCTGTGGGTAAAGCCACCTAAGTCCTTCCTCTATGCATGCTGGACCATTTACTGACTGGCTTGATCTTGTATAGGTCTTGTACAAGGTAACCATAGCTGCTGTGAGTTCCTGACCACAGTGGTGATGTCCAAAAGACAGCATTTCACAGTTCTTCTCCCATCCTCTGCTTCTTACATTCCTCCCATCCTTCTTCACTGGTGTTTCTGAGTCTTGAGGGGTTGAGAAAAATGTCCCCATTTAGGGATAATTGCTAAACCAATCACGTATTGTCAGCACTTTGCCCAGTTTTGCATCTCTGCATTAACTGTTGCCTCTGGAAAGGGAACTTCTCTGCCCCAGGCTAAGAGTGGCACTAGTCTAGTTATATAAACATAAGCATTTAGAAGGACATTTGACATCATCTATCCATCTAGGGAAATAATGGTAGTATGTTCTTCCTTTGGACCCATGAAGTCCTCATCTATAGATGCCTGACCAAGTTTACAGTTCAAGTGTGTACTCCTTTCTGTGGAGTTGACCTCCAGTCCAATCACTGAGCAATTGGTTACCCCAATATGAATTTATGTTAATCATAGATATAGGCATGTTGAATTTCTGTTGTTGTATCCTGATCTAGCTTTGGATTCAGAGCATGCTGGCCTTTTAGAACGAGTCTGGAAGGGCTCCCTTAAATTACCTTAGGCTCACTTTTCTGAATTCTTTCTAGGTAATTTGTTTATTTCCTTTTCACTGGGGTCTGATGCTAAGTTTTACTTTGTTCCTCTTCAGGAATTACACTGTCTTATAATTGTTTTTTATCATTCTTATATTTCTACAAGAAAGAATGTGATGGGTCAATAGTTGCCTCTATCAACATTGGGTAGTCAGTGGCTTTTCTTTTTTTTTGACAGAATTCCATTATATAGCACTGGTTGACATAGGGTTTGCTATATAGACCACACAGCTCTCAAACTTGGTGTAATCATCCTGCTTCCATCTCCTGAATACTAGGCTTACAGCTGTGTGCTACCACACCTAGACTGTAATAGTGGCTTCCATAAAAAATAGGCTTCATTGATTGATCCATCATGGGTGCTTTGGTAAAGTGCCTGTGTAGCTTCCTTATCTATAATCCACATTTGCAAAGACATTGAATATTTCTGCCTGGGATAAAGAGGTTGTAGGATTATAACACTAGCTTGGATGATGCTCCCTTAAGCAGGAATACTGTTGTCCAAGGGCTACACAAGTTGACTTTAAGGTTCTTTCATGCTAACCTGCTCAGGCAACAGTAGGCTAAATTGAGAACTGGACATTCAACTGCTTCTCAAAAATTGTAAGTGGATGGAGTGTCAGACATGCCATCCAGGAAAGTCTTCTTGGCTACCTTCTGGGACCTTTGGTGGACAGGGCCATTGGATGCTTTCAGGTCTTGGAGGACAAACCTTTTCAAGCCTGGGTCATCTGGTTGCTTTCAGGACAACAGAAGGTGTCATGTGACTATTTGCTGGGGGCTTCTATGCAGAGCCCAAATGCCTCCTATGGCAGTAGGCTTGAGTTTGTGGAGCTGGACACAGCTGCTTGGATGCTTCATGGATCTGGAGGGTCAAGGTCTCAAGGTGGTCCGGTGGAGCAAGTACTTTAGCAGGAAGAAAGCATGGTGTAGTCTGGACTCTTTGTCTGGGGGTGGGGGAGTAGGGCAGTGTGATAACCTTGTAGCTCCTCAAAGTGGGCACAAGAGCTGCAAAGACTGCAGGGCTCTGCAGAACTCAATACTTTAGGTGTCTGAAGCATGAATGAGAACTTGCATGGGCCACCTGATCACATTAACCAAGTCCAATGGCCTAGGTTCAATCCCAGGACACACATGATGGAAGATGAGAACCGCTCCCATGAGCTGTCTTTTAGCTAGCATACGCATGTTGCGGTGCATGCGTACTCAAACTCAACACATACAATAAATAAGATAAAATGTAATGTATTTTGAGACTTTCTTTTTTAAGAAAAGAAAATTAGAAAAGATATCAAAACGAGTGAAAATGAACCCACAATAGCCTCTGTCTCTTCCCAGTGCTGAAGAAGACCGTCACATCCAGGAAGCTTAGAGACAACAGAAGCTTACCTTTCTTAGTGTTAGGGGCTGAACTGCCAGAAAGGGGTGGCACATCTGGCTTCTTCTGAGAGACCTCTGTTTCAATGGTGGCACTTTCTATTAAATCCTCCAAATGAAATATATCTGTATTTTCAGGGGTGGGGGAAACAGAAGGAAAAAAAGGCATGAGGGCACAATGGTCAGCTTCTCAGAGCTTCCCTCCCACAAGGGTGAAGAACCCATCTTTAGTCTTTCCCCGAAGGCTAGCTTCCAACACGGGGATTTTAGGACGCTCACATTCAAACTATAACAACAACATGATGCGGCCACAGGAATCATGGAAGCAGTATTTTAAAGACTGTAGGAAGAGAAGTCTCCACTTTAAGAAGTTAGAAAAGGAAGAGCCAATCAAGCCTAAAGCAGGAGAAAGGAATAATGAGGCTAAGAGGAAACTAAAGCCCAAAGCTGAGTTTTTAAAAGGACCCCCAAAAAACTAATTTAGGTTTTAGAATATGAGACCAATGTATGACAATCGAGAGTATTATTCAACAGTAAGTCAAAACTTTCAGTTTTAAAATACCATCTTTAATAGCATAAAATGTAATGTTTAGAGATAAATATGATAGTTATGTAAGATGTACAAATCACAAAGTCTTGCTAAAAAGAATTTTAGAAAGTCTAAGTAGATGAAGAGATGCATGTTCAGCCGTCATTAACTACATTTCACAACTGTAGTTTCAACTAGATAGGCTACGTTCATTAGATTACTAGATACTGCATTAAAAACATTGCACCTGTACTGAACATGCGCAGCCTTCTTTCTCTTTGTTCATAAACAACATGTGATGACTATTTACCCTACCCACACTGCGTTTGGCATTACAAGTAATGCAGAGACAATGTAAAGAACATGGGAGAATGTGAGGGCTATTTCAAGAGACTACGTCATTCTCCATGAGACAGGAGCACCCATGAACTTTGGTATTTTTCAATTCCCTACAGATACCACTACTGTGCTGTACTCATGCACTGTGAAAATAAATATAATTAATATACCAGGTTTCTCTAAGTTGCTGTGCAATTTTTTAACACAACTAGAGATAAAAACCCCAGGATGCCTATACAATATATTTATTGTTATTATTGTGTATGCATGCACAAGAATAATAAGGCGAAGTGTGTAAAGCTGCTTGCTGCCAAGCCTGACAAATTCAATCCCCAAGTCGCACACGGTGGAAAGAAAGAATTGATTCTAGCATTGGAAGCTCTCTGACCTGTTCAGACCTGCTTATGTCTGGCAGTGGTATACACTGTATACGAACACTCAAGGCAATTTTGTTTATAGCCTGCCCAAAATTGAAAACAACTCAAATGTCTGTTAATATGTGACCAGATAACTTGTTTTCTGCTGCTAAAACAAAACATACACTACAGGTATTACATTAAAATAAATCAACAGATCAATCAATAAATACATAAATAGTACCCCAATGATTCAGCCATCTGCTACTAGGCTCCTCTTTCTTAATGGTTTCACTGTCTCCTAACCCTGACATAATGAGAATTAATATGGTAACTTCTAGAGAACAAATTACATCCAAACCACAGTACAGTATAAGAAAGAAGAAACTATAGACAGAGACAGCATGGAAAATCTGAAATGAAAGGACCTAGGTTAGATACTATATAATATTGGTTCTATTCACATAGATTTCTGAAAAATGCAAACTATATAATGGAAGCAGGTCTGTGCCTGGACATGGCATATACTGGAAAGGTAAGAAGAAGAGATTACGAAGAAATGTTGAGGAAATTGGTCTTCATTTTTGGGGGGAAAGGGTCTCAGTGTGGCTCTGGCTGGTGCTGAGCTCGTCATGTAGCTGAAGGCGGCCGTATATGATGGTCCTCATACCTCTTCTTCCCATGTGCTGTGACCACAGATATGGCCACCTCGCCAGGATTGTTTCTTGACCCAGAACATTGCTAAAGAGGCCTGTTTGGCCTGAAACTTGCAGCGATTATCCCGCCTCAACGTTCCAATGCTAGAATTACAGTGTGTGCATGGATGGCCTCATCTGCCCTCATTGTACACAACACACAATAATAAAATTCAAATAAAAAAGACTAGTGACAGAATGTTAGGGTAAGGCAAATCGGGCTGAAGATGACTCATCAGGAGGACAGTAAAACTAAGTGTGTGGTTGATTTTAAATAAGACCAACAGCATAGACCTGTCTCAGATGTTATCAGAGCCAAGATAATCTCTTCAAGGAGCTGAGGGTGTGCTGTGACAGGGGAGTACAGCCCATGGACAGCAGGTGAAGATACACTGGAGAAGAAGTGTTGTACAAGCGGCAGGGAAGCAAGGCAAAGTGACTGGAACGGAGTGAGGAACATAGATGCTGTGCTCTGCGGAGGGGCTGGAAGGTGAGAATAAAGAAAGGAATGATCCCAAACTGGGTCGGATCATCGTGTCTGCTGTGTTGGTGGGAGGAGGGGAGGGAGGGATGCACCAGTGGGAGTGGCTCATCGGGGTAGAAGAGGACTGTAATGGCCCAAGTGACAGCAATGACACCTGGTCTATGGAGGCGGTAAGTGAGATGGGAAAGAGCTGCATACAGGTATAATAGAGGCACACGCATCAGCATTCACCAATGGGCTGGATGTGGGGTATGCAAGAGGGAAGAATCAGTCAGGATTTAAGATCTGGGGCTTAAGTAGCCAAGCCTCAAATTGTCATTGTCAGGAAAGATGTGAATAAAGGTTTGGGAATGGGAGGTCAGGAGGTCACAGGTCGGACATGAGTTATTTGAGTTTTCTATTAGACATCTAAATGGAAAGTCATAAAAATCTGAACCTAGAGATTTAAAAAGCTACACCAAGGAAAGAAGAAAAGTAATACACCACCAATTGCTTGTAAACTATTAGTGTGTGCGCACGCACAGGGCTCAGGGGTCCACCTCAGGTGTCTCTTTTTCAGTACTGGAAGTTGAACTTACGACATCACAGCTAAGGCAAGTGCTCTCCCACTGAACCATCTTCTACCTTATTTCCGAGACAGAGTCTTTCATGACGACCTGGAGCTCCCCTGCAAGCCCCAGGTATCCTCTAGTCCCATGTGCTAGGGCTACAGATACATGCCTTGCTTTTCATGTGGGTGCTAGGGATCAAACTCAGAGCCTTACTCAGTAAACACTTCACCAATGGGGCCATCTCCCCAGCCCTCCAAGTCATTTTCAAATGTGTCATTAGCCCCTTTTTCTATTTACATATGTGTGTGTGTGTGTGTGTGTGTGTGTGTGTGTGTGTAGACAAAGATTCTCTGTGTAGCCCTGGATGTCCTGGAACTCACTCTGTAGACCAGGCTGGTCTCAAACTCAGAGATCCTCCTGCCTCTGCCTCCTGAGTGCTGGGATCAAAGGTGTGCACCACCCCCTGTCTTTCTTTTTCTTTTTAGACAGGCAGTCAACTTACTTAGTAGCTGAAATTTCTTTTATAGCACCATCCAGCGCTGAACAGTGAAGTGAAGGGGAGGGGCTGGGGGGGGGGACACACACGACTTCGGTCAGGGTGCAGAAACGAACAAACAAAAAGGAATCAAATTCATTAGAGAGAAGTAACGGCAATTTCCGGGGACTAAGAAAAGATGGAGGGCTGGAGTGTACAAGTTCAAGGTGTGCAACTTCATTTGTTAGATTCCTACACAATGTGGCGTAATCACCACAACTAAGACAATTAACACACAGGAGCCAGGAGCCGTGGCGCAAACTCGTAAAATCCTCCCAAACACCTGGGAGGTGAGGCTGGGGGATTAGCTCCATAGCAAATTAGAGGTCAGCCTGGATTACATGAGACCCTGTTTCAAAAAATAATGAGCAAAAAGTAAATCATGCCTCTGATACTGTGTGTGTTATGAGAACCCTTAAGGCATACTCTCTCAGCGAATTTTAAGTCTACAGTGTTGCTAACTAGAGTCATGCTTCTGTCTATTCTAATTGCAATGGAACTTTGTCTCATTTCCCCAGGCTCTGCCACCAGCTAGACACCTCATAGTCACCATTGTGCTCTCTGCTCCTGGGTTTATAGATTTTACACACAAGGTCGTGGGTCTGATTTATTTCAGTGAACCATTCGCAAGCTTATCCATGCTGTCACAAATGGCAAACTTATTTTTCTTTAAGGCTGAATATCTATAACTGTATGAACATTCCCTGTATCTAGTCATCCATGGACATGCATTCAGGTTACTCCATATCTTGGCTACTGTGGCTAGTGCTGCACTGGACAGGAGACAGCTCATCTCTATGCTGATTTAACTTCTTCTGGACATTTGGTCAGTGGTGGGACTGCTATAGCAAATGGTAGTTCTGATTTTCTAAGGACCATCCATACTACTTTCTATGCTGGCTGTATTCATTTATATTTTTGCTAGCAATATATATATTCCCCCCTCTTTGGCAACACTTGTTATTTTTCTTTCCATAACAGTCATCATCATCTTAGTTTAATTTCCTGTTGTTGTGAGAAAACATCTTGAGAAAGGGTTTTTGTTTGTTTTGCCAGACAATTCCAGGTTATGATCTCTCATTTTGGGGAAGTCAAGGAAGTAGGAACTTGAAGTAACTAGTCACATCACATCACCGTCAAGAACAAACAATGAGTTAGCAGATGTATGATTGTGTTCAGCTTGTTTTCTCCACTCTTACATTGTCAGGATCCCCTCTGCCTAGGGAATGAGGCCACCCACAGTGGACAGGTGTTCCCACTTCAACTAATGTAATCAAAGCAATGCCACAGGCCAACCTAATCTACATCATCCCCCATCGAGACCATCACAGCTGTTCTAAGATATTGCCGCAATATCGTGTTGTGGATTTCATTTGCATTTCTCCAGTGAGCAGGGATACTCAACACCTTTGCTTATGTCAGTCTTTTGAGAAACTTTATCTGTTTTAATCAGCTCTTTCTTGCTACTGAGTTAAGTTCCTTACTCACTGTAGGTAGTAACCTCTTACCAAGCAGTTCGGTAAGCAGCTGCTTTTTCCTAGGGCACAGGCTGTTTCTGCACTTTGATGACTATTTCCTTTGCTGTGCAAAAGCTTTAGTTTGATACAGAACTGCCGGAGGTCATGCAAGAGGAACAGCAAGTAGCTTTGAAACTTAAAGAACATGGCTTGGTGGCCAGCAGAACCACACCAAGTGAGCGGCAGAGACCCAAGTACTATGTGTCCTCATGCGGTTACTGAGCACAGCTCTGCTTATTGCCCTGGTGGTCACCACGTCCCTAGTGATCTATTGTTTGCATGAAAACTCTCAGAAAGCTTCCAGCCCCTCCCTGGGCAGTGTTGCTGGTGTTTGCAACAATAGTGACTGAGTTTCTCAAGCATTACTGCTGGAGCAGGTTAACGATTCACCCACCACCCTTAAAAAGAATCTAGACATAGATTGTTGGTAAGGTTAGGTTGAGGAGTTTTTGTTAATGGCTTTGATGTAGACATTTTGGGGTGACAATTTAAAGTTCAGAAAGGCACACTTTCAGTAGCTGATTGAGCCAGGGACTCGCTGAAGTCAGGAAACACAAACAGTAACCGCCTGGCTATTGCTGGCTGATGTGCCTTTTTACGGGTTGGTGAGCAAAGGCCATGATTAATTCCTTGTACCCTCTGCTTCTTGATATTTGAAAAACAAAACAAAATAAAACTACTGTTAATAATTGGGTATGCACCTGAGGATTTAAAGTAGAGATGACTGTTTTTTATATATAAAAGTTTAGATTTGCGATTCTTCTAAGATGTTTTGATAAGGTTACCTTTTGAGATAATAAAGTGATCAATCCTTTCTTTGTAACTGAAAAATGCAGTCTGCCAGTAAAAGAATTGGCTGAGAAAAATGCCATGCTTACTGGCACTTGGTTAGTCTGTAATGAGTTACTTAGACATGAATGTATATGGGTCCTTGGGAATAATTTGCTTTTCATCTGTAATGTGTAAATTGTTTAATCATGTAAGGGTATTGGGGAACTTGCTGTTTTTTAAAAAACTTGTATTCAAGTTGTAATTACTTACTCAAACAATAGAATGTAACCATATTGTAATTTCTATTTGGCTTGAACGATTTTGCTGGGGTGTGTAAGCTGTAAGGGAAAAAATTTACGTTAGAAGGAAGACGGCAGGAAAGAGTTGGAGGGAAGGCAGCAAGAAAGAGGTAACGGAAAAAAGAGAGACCCTAACATGTTAAAGTGCACATGTGTGCACGTGTGTGTATGTGTGTGTGTGCATGTGTGTGTGTATATGTGTGCATGTGTGCAAGTGTGTGGTGTGTGTATATGTATGTGTGTGCATATGTGTATGTGTGTGTACATGTGTGTGTGTGCATGTGTGTGTGTATGTGCATGTGTGTGTTTCCCCTTTTGTCAGCCTCAAAGAATTAACTTTTACCTCCTCAGATAAAAATGTCAATTGTGTGATTATTTTCAAACTCCACACCTCCCCTTCAGTTCCTAAGCTGATGAAACTTGATCTTATAGCAGCACAGAACCACTTATTTATTCTTGGTTCCATTATTCACGCTCTTGGTGTCATGGTTAAAAAGTCATTGCCCAGACAGAGCTCAAAAAGATATTACCCGCCATGTTCTACAGTTGTTTTGTGGTCTCAATGTGTACAAGTTACAAAATTTTGGATATAAACTGTGATCATTTACAACCATGTGAATATACTAGTAAATGTACCTAGTACTATACAAACTTTGCTATGTGCGTCTTATTATAACTTTCATTTTTTCTGGTTTTAAGAGAGGGACTAAACATTAGTCCAGACTGTCTTCCAATCCACAATCCTGCCTCTGACTCTATAGTGCTGGGATCTCAATTGTGCCATCTCCTGTCTGGTCATTTAGCAAATTTTTACAGTGACAAGTAAATGTAAGGATGTTGTAGAATATTATTTCAAGCTGCGTTACATGTGTTTAACTCTGTGAAGCTGTGTCACTGTGCCCGTCTAAAACACCTGACGGGCTAATAAAGCCAAACAGCCAATAAAGAGGCAGGAGACAGGATAGGCGGGGCTGCAGGCAGAGAATAAATAGGAAGAGATCTGGAAAAAGAAATCAAGAAGCAGGAGAGGAAGGAGGGCTTTAGGGGCACCCAGCTACACACCAAGCCACAGAGTATTGCATGGATTCCATTTGGTATCATAACAAAACCCAGAGTCAGATATTGGGGAAAAGCTGAAATACCAGAGAGATAGAGAAACAAACCGCAGCCAATTCTCACCCAGCCACTTCCTCAGGCCCAACAGGGTAGGGCCTGTTTCCAGTCCTCAGACTTACTAGGTGCACAGAACTTCTGCTTTCTGCTCCTACCTTTCTTTCCCCTCTCAGCTCTGGATCAACTTTCCTAGTACTAGGATTAAAGACATGGGTCACCACTTCCTGACCTCCATGGCTTGGCTCTGTGGGTGGCTCTGTCCTCTGATATTCCAGACTATTTTTATTAAATATACAATATATCACCACAGCAGAGTAAGAAGTAAAGGAAGAAATGAAGAAGTAGAGAAAAGTAATAGCCCTGAGACAAAAGATAGATGGGATAATTTAAGAAAAGCTGGCTAGAAACAAGCCATGCTAAGACCAGGCATTTATAAAAGAAGAATAAGCGTAAGAAAGAATAAGTGATTGTGTACTTACTTAGGAGCTGGGTAGTAGGCCCCACAAAGGAGCAAACAGTAAAGAGTAGAAGACAAGCTATAACATAGGGGTTGGAAAAAAGTCCAGCTGGCAAAAATGAAAACCTGAGTCTATGCCCCCCCCCACAGAATGCACTTAAATAAACATACATACATACATACATACATACATACATACATACATACATACATACATACATACATAAAACACAAAACAAAATGGTGTGTTGGTCTGAAGATGGCCCAGTGGCCAAGCCCACATACTACTCCTGCAGAGGTCAGGTGTCAGTTCCCAGCACACATATCAGGCAGCTGATAACTGCCTCTGACTCTAACTCCAAGGGATCTGGTGCCTCTGTACACCCCCCCCCCCGCCCCTGCCACATAGACAGCATAAATATTTTTTTAAAAAAAAAAAGGAAGAAAGGAATAAAAGCTAGGTGTGGTGCCCTGGGGAGGCAGAGAGGCTCCTGGGCTTGCTGGCCAGCTGACCAAGCCTATTTGGAGAGTTCCTGGACATTGAGAGACAGAAAGGCTGCTTAAGTATGACACCCAACCTTACCTTCTGGTCTCTAAAAGTGTGGGCATGTAAGCTCATGCATGCATGTACACACACTCTCTCTCTCACACACAGACACACACACAGACACACACACGCACATGCACACACATAAAACAATATTAAGAATATTGTGATAGCCAGGAATGGCAGTACAACCCTATAACCCTAGATGCCCAGGAAGCTGAGGCAGAAGGATTACAAGTGAGGCCAATCTGGGCAATTTAGCAAATCCCTGTCTTAAATAAACAAATAAAACAAAACCTATCTTTCCCAGATTGCTTTTTCTTCTTCCCCTCCCCCTGGTGCATTGGGAGTGACCCCAGGGTCTCACACAGATGCTTATGAATGTGTCACCACCATGTTATTGGTCTAGGTTTCAGATTTCTTCTAATTCCCAAACAACATTCTTTCCTGGGTCCCAAGAACTATTACTGAGTGAGCAAGCTTGATTCATCATATTCTGCCTTAAACCCGAAGAATTAAGTATCCTCATTTACAGATATATTTATTTTGGTCCTTGTTATAGACTGACTCTCTCTGAGGGAAATGACAACATCCTATTTTTAGTGACAGGCTCTAGAGCTTTTGCATGGGTCTGATTAATGGTGAATCATTTAATGGTTTAGTTTTAGATCATGGTACTTGGTACTTCCTGGATCCGGGGCCTGCCTTCTTTGGGTTTCTCTCTATGTCGACAGGGATCCAGTTCTGGATTTCATTCAAGGCTGGGGACAATTGCTTATGCCCACCAGGGAATTAGTGAACATCAGACATTAGGAAGAAGCAACGGATGACACACAGATCAGAAAATGAAGGTGGGGCTAAGACTGTTGCCCCTGGCTCATGTCCATGCCATATCTCCATTCCTGACTGAAGAAAATGTCACTACTGCACCCAGTCCACAATCTTCACTAGTCTGGGTGACCACAGAGTGGGACAAGCAACACACTGACCTCCTGACAGGTGCCTTTATTACAAGCTGAAGTGACCAGTCACTCCTTCAGCAGGAAATCCAACAGAAGCATGAGATAACCAGTTCCAGGTCCGTGACTAGGCACCAGTGTTTGCCCTGACTGTCTCCTGAGGAGCATTCCCTATAGAGGCTGGGCCACAGTTCTGCTCCTGGAAGCCTCAATGGCCCCTGTGTGAGCCTTCCTGACCACAGCCCACCGTTGCCATACTAGTCACTGGGAGGAAGAAGAAGAGGAAGGGGGCATGGCTATTTCTTTAAAGGCATTTTATAGGAGGCCGTGGGCGTGGTGGAATCTAGTGTTTCCTAGCTTTCTTCAGAAGAGTCTGACACAGGAGTCTTTTGGTGAGCTTTGGCATGGGAGTCTTCTATGAAGGGTCCTGTCAGTTGATCCTCCCTCCAGGCAGGCAGTGTGGTTTGGGAGGAAGGCTCCATGCTGGGTGTTTGGGTGTGGTGAAAGCCCTGAGTGAGCATTCGTGGTTTAACTGTGTTCTTGAATGGCACTGGTTTCTTCTTGGGGGCTTTGGCAAAATGGGAAGAGCTTGGAGTTTCTTCCCCCTCTTGGATGAGCCTTCATAGTGGACTGTTGGAGTCCATGGACGTCTTACTATTCAGGAAGGAGGCTTTTCAGCTAAGTCTGAGGCGCCTTGAATCTCAGATTTTCCTTTTGGGAGGTCTGCGCTCTCAATGTCTGCGGAATAGAAAAGACACAAACACGGATTCCTCAATTGTCACTTCTCTCTAATCCCTGCCAGTAGCTATGACGACTGAGTCCTCTCTCAGTATCGCCTCCTCAACCTCAGGTTCTTTCCTGAAAGCTCTCCTCTCCTCTAAACTCTGCACATTTTATTATGCTCCTACAGCTCAGCATGGAGGTGGGGCTTAAGGATACACAGGCGCTGTAGAATAGTATTTTAAGGGGTGCTGCTTTTGTGTAACTCCGTGAAGCAGTGTTACTATGTCTGTCTAAAACACCTGATGTAATAAAGAGCTGAACAGCCAATAGCAAGGCAGAAGAAAGAATAGGTGAGGCAGGCAGGGAGAGAATATATAATCGGAGAAATTTGGGAGGAAGAAGAGCTAGGAGTGAGAGGAGAGAATGCTAGGGGCCAACCACCCAGCTACCTAGCCAGCCACAGAGTAAGAGTAAGATAAACAGAAATAAGAGACGGGTAAAATCCCAGAGGCAAAAGGTAGACAGGATAATTTAAGTTAAGAGAAGCTCACAAGAAAATGGCCACGTTGAGGCAGGGCATGTATGATTTACTTGGAGGCTTGGTAGCAGAGCTCCCCAGAGAGCAAAACAGCCAACAACACACATGTTATCACATATGTCCCCAAGACAGAACTGTAGAGGTGAACTGATGTGGGAATGCGTTTATGTATGCTGTAAATTCAATCTTTAAATAAAGGAGCTGTTTTGGGCCATGGCATGCACCATAGAAGAAGTAGGAGGAGAAATCAAAGCATATGTAGGAGAAGCAGGGTGGAGTCAGGCAGATGAGCTGAAGCCGCCCAAGAAGAAACATGTAAGGAGCATAGGTGAGCCACGGGCCACGTGGCCGACAGATTAATAGAAATGGGTTGATTTAAGATGTAAGAGCTAGCTAGCAATGTGCCTGAGCCATAGGCCAAACAGCATGAAGTTAATATAAGCGTCTGAGTCATTTCTGGGGACCCGGGCAGCTGGGCAGCTAAGCAGTCTCGGGCAGCAGGTCTGTGGGTCTCTGGGCCTCTAGCCGCCCGGGACCGAGAACCCCAATACTACAGTGAACAGTACCCTACTACTCCAAGACAGAACTGTAGAGGTGAACAGCACCCTACCACCCCAAGACAGAACTGTAGAGGTAAACATACATTTGGAAATTACAGTGGTTAAAATTACCTAGTAAGATACTACAAAGGACAAGCTTGTCAGAGCTTTGGTATAGGAGATGATCTATGATAGCGTCCTCATCTCCCAACATTTGATGTATATCCCTCGCATTTGAGGGTCATGAGGCCTATAATTATACAATAGGACGCAGCCCCTTTGATTCTGTTGTGTGTAAAGGCAGTAGGATAGCTGCTCCTATGGATACAATGTGTAAGCCTTCTGTAACAGATCGGAGAGCTATTCTCTTGTCTTTGAGGATGTAAGCTCATGGGCCATGTAGCTGGAACCTGAATGTGGCCTCTAGGAGATCAGAGACAAGTACCAAGATGACTGGAGTCCTAGAAACTGTAAGGAACTAATTCCTAGAACAGCTATCAAAGGTAGAAGACCCTATGCCTCGGCTGAGATTGTAGCCCCTGTCACTGCATAGGCTGGTCCCTGTCACTGCATAGGCTGGTCCCTGTCACTGCATAGGCTGGCAACTTTAAGGAAAGACCTAACCTCAAACTGTGAGATCATTTATGTATGCTGTTTTAAGATTTGAAGTACCTTTTTATAGAGCAATAAGAAACTACTGTGGCAGGTCAGCGGTGGTGCACACCTTTAATCCAAGCACTCAAGAGGCAGAGGCAGGTGGATCTCTGAGTCTGAGGCCAACATGATCTACAGAGTGAGTTCCAGGACAACTACACAGAGAAATCTGGTCTGGAAAGATTAAAAAAAAAAAAGAAAGAAAGAAAGAGATACATACAGCATAGAATTTATCCCAAATAAAACAAATAAATTTAAATAAGTTAAAAATAAAACTTAACAGTCTCTAAAAATCTGTGTAACTGGAATCAGAACCTTTGAAGAGAAGGAAACAGGTTTTTGAAGAAAATAAAAAGACTGAAAAATCTGTCTAATTTGCTTTTAAAAAATAAAAACTCTACTGATAGATAACATTTTCAGCAAACCCTAAGCAGGATGCACATCTGTATTTGTATGTGTGTCCTCCACATAGAGATTAATTATAGTCCAATCACCAAAAATCAGTCACAAAAGAAGCAATTTCAAAAACCGGCTAGAGGAAAAAAAATAGGCATGTTACAGAGGATCACAAGCAGTCAGCAGCAGAGTCCGGAGGATGGGGATTTGGAGGCTATCCTGGGCTACAGAGTAAGACCTGTCTAAGAAGATTGGGACAATGGTGTTTTGTTCCTCAGCCCAGACAGTGTCCTGATTCTGTCCAATCTTTGTCCTTCCCTGATTCTAAATTTGGCTCTGTACCCTCTGGATATGTCTTGGAGCTCCAAAATGTCATTTTATTATATTTACTTCCTGCTTAGATGAGGCAAAATTGGTTTCTGTATCAGGCAGCTATGAACTATTTTAAGAACTGTGTAAATCTGGATGACTGAGGTTGCAATAATATCTTAGAAAAATTACCAAGTTTAGCATGAGCCCATTACATTGAAATGCTGATAAGAAAATAAGGTGAGTAGAAAATAAATCTAAAGTAGTTGCTATTTTTAATAGTTCAAATACCTGGCCAGGGGAAGTAGAGGAAGGAAGGGTATGTTTTGGCTTATGGTTTCTGGGAGACAGTCCATCATAGCTGGGAAGGTGTGGTGAAGCGAGCATGAGGCAGGGGGTCAACTGAGGCCACTGGGAAGAAGGGTGTGATGGTTGCTGATGGCTCCCCAGCTTTCCTGATCCTTCCTTCTATTCCATCTGGGCACCTAGCCCATTCTGAGGGTGGGTTTTCCCTCCTCACTTAACCCTGTCTGGAAATGTTCTCATAGGCACACCCTATACGTGAACACTAAGCATGCTTCCTGGATGATTCTAAAGTCTAGTCAAATCGACAACAATTAACCATTACACCTGGCTTCTAAAATTAGTGATTCACTGTGAGATTACTCAACTCTCTAAGAACTGAACACCAACTTCCTTTCCCCTCCCTTTCGGGGCCAATCTAACTTCCTCAGTGATAGGGATAGGTTTCAAATCTGGGACAAATGGTTGAGGTGCCTGTTTAAAATATCAAAGTAAACCTGGATGCCAGGTTCCCCCAGCATCCCCAGTCCCTACCTGTTACAGGAGCTGCCCCTCCCTATATAATCCAGCCATTTTGCTATGCTGGATGGTCCTTTTGGCTTATTTGTCTACCCTTTACCTTCCTGGTCTCTTGGTCTGGTTCTCCCTTCTCCCCTCTCTCCTCTCCTCATATGGCCTGGCTCAGGGTCATGTTCACTCTGGACTCCCCCAAATGTCTCTGCCTCTGACTGTTGTGATCATGTCTGACCTGATCTGCTCTGTGCTTTACCCCGGGGCGACTGGTAGATGGCTAGAGAAGCAAAGACCTCTTGGCCCATGTGTTGGGAGGTGCAGTGGCCAGCGGCACAGCAGGAGACACTTAGATTGCTTCTGCTACGTGGAAGGACTTTCTAACAAAACAGAAAGAAGGAAAGGAGAGATAGGGAGGAGAAAATGGAGGGAAGAGGGCGAGAGAGAGAGAGAGAGAGAGAGAGAGAGAGAGAGAGAGAATGAGTCAAGCCAGTGGAATTCTTAAATGGGGCTTGAGGTCAGAACTCGGGCCTGGTGGGCCTTCAGAGGCTCTAGCCTCCTAACACTGGCTGTCTCTCCCTTTAGGCCACAATAAACATTCCCCTTCACCACACCTCGGGGCAGACTCCTCCTTCCTTTTCATTTCTGTCTTTCATTCATCTGGTGCTGAAGCCCAGGAGTAGCACGAATGAGCTCCCTCCTAAGGAACCCGGCCACTCCATTTGTTTCTTTCTCTGCTGGCTTCTGTTACCCACAACATTTGATTCCAAATTCTAGAGTTTGGCTCTTCAGCTGCTGCTCACTCTACCTTCTTTCTAACCAGCTGTTTCTTGCCTCTCTGAGATCTGTCTGCTCTGCCTCTGGCTCCTCTACCCATGTGGATACGCCATCTTCTGCTCTTCCCTCTCTCTCTGGGATAAGTGTCACTACAGAGTTCCTGCTCTGTCTACTTCGATCATGGAAGCCACACTAATGCGCCAGGAAGCTTCCTTTCTCCCCAATCAAAAGGACAATGGTGCCTTTCCTCTGTGATTTAGAACATTTTCCTCTCTGACAAGTTTCCCATTCTGCTTGGGGACACTTTAACCACCTCAGCTAAGCTAGCTTTCTCCTCAAATGCTTTTCTTTCTGAATGAAAAAAAAAAAAAATGAGGGCATGACTGTCCCTAGGAATAGCTGAGGAAAGTGTCACTGTAAATATGAGGGGAAAGCAGCCAGAGCACAGATCTTCATATGCTAAAGGGCACCACAGATGCAAGGTAACGGAAGAGTCTTATATCCCTTTTGCCAGAAATAAGGAAAATGTCTTATTAGGTATTATCTTGAGCCCCTGAGGGAATTCTGGCTTTTGTTTAAATGCCAGACTTTGGGAAAAGGAATTTCTTGAGACCCAACATTACCCTTTCCTAGAAATCGAGCTTTAACGTTCTCAGTTTGAACTCATTTATCATTGCCTACTGTTGGTAGCAGAGACCAGACTACAGGCCAACATTCCAGGACCTATGGAATGTCCTTCATGTGCTCTCCAACGTACACCATCCACAACTGAAGCCAGTGAGATAGTGTGAGATAGTGTGCCCTGGAACAGGGTACCTGGTTTAATCATATCAAATGCAGCATTTGCTTGCTTCCTCACTGGCTCAACAGGACAGCCCAGACTCTCTCTTGGGCCACCCAGCATAGACAATTGCCAATTCTTGTCAATTGCTCTCACTTCTCTTGGCACAAAGTAGGTGCCCAGTAACGTAACTCATGAATATACAAAAACAAGAGCAAATAAGCACTTGTTTTGGAAATCTCCTAAGGATATGTGCTTAGACATCTACAGTCTGAAGTGGAATACTCTCCAGAACCTAGTCCAGTCTACATAGTTCTGCCCCGTGGTGTCTATAGGTGACGGGTACTGGAATTCTTTAGGGAAACAAAGTCTAGAAACATTCACATCTCTTCTATAAGATGCATATAAACCCATGCATACATTCTTATATACTTCACATCATCTTTAGAGTATCTGAAGTGCCCAAAATGTTGTAAATGCTATATGAATAGCTACACTGTGTTGTTTAGGAAATGCAGGCATGTGCCCTATAAGGATGTTTCAGTTATCATGAATTAAACATATGATGCTGGTAACAAAATGTTACAATAGAACTAAAAATTCTTGTTTAGTGACATTGATGCCATCATGAATTAGGGCACGGTGTAGTTAGTACACATTTATGGGTATGTCAGCTACATAACAGGAATAGTTTGTAATTTGTGGCCATGATAACATGTGACTGCATTGTCATATTTACTCATTTTCTTGTTATTTTCACATAATACTTAAGTCAGGCAGCTAAATCTCATACTGTCAAGTCTCTAGACTACCTACATCATTTTCCATGTGATTTGTTTAATATCATAGTGTTTTATTCATCACAGTCCTGGGAGCAACACTCACACGCACACACATATATTTTTATTGAATACATTCTATGATGTTTGCACAGTAAGGTAAGCAAGTTCTTTTTGGAAAACACCCCATTCTGAAGTGATGAAGACTGACAGAAACAAAGCTGTGTAGTCCGTAACCAGCACACTGTACAGGCCTAACTACATAGTTCATATCAGTAACAACTTAACTTTTGTTTCCACTGGTGCTTGGCTGGGTTTGGAGATGGGAACTCAAGGACAAGGGACTGACTAAATGACCCTGCCTCTCCCTGATCCCCAGCCCTCAGCACCATACACCCTTGGCCACCCTCAGCTCTCCACAGGTACAGGAAGAACAGGACCTGTCTTCCTGAGGCCATGGGGACAGACAGGAAGGAGTGAGCAAGGCTCTTGACTTTACCTGTAGATGCAGTGGTAGCGCCTTCCAGCCACCTTTCTTTTTTAAGTTCTTTTATCCTAGAAGGAAGCACACTGTGTGTCAGCTCACAGGCCTCTTTCAGACAGCATCACTGAGGCAGTGGCCGTAAGAGACAGGTTACCCAGCCTGACTCTCACCTGAGCAAGGGTCTGTGCTTCCTCCCCTTAAAAGGTAAGTTGCCAAACAGAATGATGGACTTGAAGAATGATGGTCTGCCCTAACTTACAAGCTTCTTCTGGGATGTTAGTTCTCTCTTTGATCTTAAAACCATAATCCTGGGCTGCAGAGATGACTCAGTGGTCAGCTCTTAGCAGCACTGGTTACTTTTCTAGAGGACCCATGTTTGATTATCAGCACCTGGTGCCTCACAACCCATCCAGGGCTGACTCCATCTTCTGTAGGTATGAGGCACACAGACACACATGCAACCAAGAACATACACAGAGAGAGAGAGAGAGAGAGAGAGAGAGAGAGAGAGAGAGAGAGAGAGAGAGAGAGAGAGAGAGAGAGATTAAAAGCAAACTAAACCAAAACCCTATATCATTTGTCCAGCAAGGATTCTTAAATACCAGTTTCTAAGCAGACATATAAAGGAGTATGGGCCAGAAAGTAAAAGCAACTTTTCTCAAGGTCACCCCACAACTAAGACATGAAGCCAGGGTTACAACCCAGTGCTCCTGGTCTGTGTGCCCTCATCCGCCAGTTCCTTCCAGGAGGGGAATGCAGGCCCTTATTCTGAGCAATCAGTTCTGTTTTTTTCTGAACAGATGACACTGAATCCACAATCAATGCTGACTGGGCTCCAGTGAGAGTCTTTATTTAAAAGGGGGGATGGAGAGAGCTGTAGGCAGAGTGAAATGAGAGGCTCAGATTATAAACCCACCTTGCCGTGGAATGTACCAGAGGAAAAGAACCTTTTTCTAAATTTTCTATAAGAACCTATTTATTATTTTTTGTTTAGGTGGAAGCCCCACCTTGACCCTACCTCCCTCCCCGCCTTGACCCCAAGCAGCGCCTCTACCCCCAGGGGGGTCCTGCCCGTAGAACCCCATTCCTTGTTTGCCCTCCTGGCTTCTCCTCTTTCCTAGGACCACCAGGAGTTGTTTTGCACAGATTAAACCTGAATTTATTAACTTGGCCTAATCTGATTTATTACATCGTTGGAGTTACTCACTACTGGGGAATTTTTACTTACAATCAGGCACTTTGGTTAAGATGAATCGGGTCTTCCTGGGGCCAGGCAGTGTGGCCATGGAATCCACTCACTCTCCCTTGCCCTCCTCGGCCACATCATCTGGCACACTGGACAGACTTTACTGAGTAAGCCGCCCATTTCCAAACCAAATGCCTATAAGGGATCCAGGATGCCTTCCAAGCCTCTGACCCTCTGGACCAGAGACTTCCGGAGCACCTGCCAAGTCTGTAGCAATACCAGGTAGCTCCAGCCTATTCCAGAGCAGGGGCAGTTCCTGCTCCTCTGGAAGACATTCCAGAGACAGCTCCATACCTACACGGCAACAGGCTTATAGAGCCAGACACAGTTTTTGTAGTCTCCAGACTCCTGGCATAAGGCTTGTGAATGGTCGCTTGCAAGTTAAATCCAATCACTACGAAATTTATCCAAATTAGCTCCCTCATCCAGGCTTATGAGCATTACATCCCCACCCCCATTTCTGCCAAATTCCCCACTTGCTGTTCTGGCTTGCTTTGAGGCAGCCATGCATCCTACACCTATCCCCCCACCCCCACCCTCTACCCAAAGCCTAAACTGCAGCTAACACTGCCTGGTCTCAGAACGTGATGACAGAAAAAGTTACTTTATGCTGTTCTACCTTATTAGAAAGAAAAACAGCTAAGAAAGTTGGTATGGTTAAAAATATGTAACAAAAGATAACTTAAAACTAGCAGCTCCAAATTTAAACTGCTCTAGAAAACAATCAGGTGGGTAGCTGACACTTTCAGAATCCTATGTGTCCCCTAGCACTCAGACTAACCCCAGGTGCTGGCATTTCCCCATCACTTAGCCACTCCCTGGGTCCTATGGCCACACATGTACCCCCAGAAGTCAGGAAAAACGCCTAGCCATCCCGGAGCCTCATGCCCTGTGAGTGTGAAGTGTGGCACACCATCCACACACATGAATAGAGTGACCATGTAAGTCCCTTCACACCTGTGCAAAGCTACCACCCTTAAAAGTAGACTCCACCCGTTCCCACTCCCTCCCCAGCACATCCCTCTGGGCCCGCTCACCGCTCACTCCCTAATAAACTCTTAAAATGAGTTTTGGTGGTAGCTCATGATCCGTTCTCCAGAACTCTCATATCATAACAACCCAACCACCATTGAGAACACCACAGGGTCTGCTATCACCTCACAACATGTGGGCAGTCACCATTTTGACTGGGACAGAGAAGAGAGAGGTCATATGACTTCACTGCCATGTGGAAATGAATTCATCAGGGGACATCAGGTCTCCAAGTTATTTTAGATTAGGATAGATTTCTGTATGATAATTCTTGTCCTGTTCTAAAAACAAGGTTTATGTAAAATAAAGTTTAAAACAATGCTAGTTTGCTGAGGTATTAAAGCTGCACCTCCATACATTCACGTACAGGGATGTATCTTGCTGTCAGCCAGATTTTATAACCTAAGAATAAACCCCTTGATGTTGATTAAACACACACACACACACACACACACACACACACACACACACACACACACACACACGCACACACGCACACACGCACACACGCACACACGCAGGCAGGCGCACGCGCACATATACACACACTTGTTTGCAACGTTAAAACTTGATTTTGCCTTATGATTATATCTCAGGACCACAGCTGAAGAGTAGAGACTGAAATATTCCTTCTAACCATGTTGTTTTTACTCACATTGCTAAGCTGTAATTAACTGCATGTCCAGATTTAGCTTACATAGGCTCTCAAAGTTGAGCCTAAACAACATTTGTCTAATTCAGATATACCTAACTGATCATCATTCCCTGATTCTCAAATGCTTCAGGGATCTAAGAATATAGCATTTGTTAAAAAAAAAAAAAAGCTCCTCATGCCAGAGGCACGGCTTGCTCCTAGCAGCATCCTGTACCTCCTCCAAGGAACATGAAAGAACCTCCACCTAGAAGCTTACTTTAATGTAGCAAAGTTAGCCATGCACCAAGAAATTGCTTTGCACTTTAAATGGCTGCCAAGACCCTGCCCAGACCCGACAACAGGGCACTGGAGGACTGATTGCCAGGCTTGTCAAGTAGGCCACTCTCCCCATATTCCTACCCCACAGGGAAGTCTGCCAGATACTCTGGATTTAGAAGCTGAAGACAGTTACTTCCTCTGGGGCTTTGGTCCCCCAACAACCACAGAGGAGCCTGGGACTGCCTAGCTAGCTGGGAAGCTATCTCTTCTGCTCATTTACTTATCCTTCTCAGATCTGATGGTGTTTGATGACTAGGGTACTGACAGGTTTGCCAGTTTAACAGCTCTCCCCCATCCCACCCCCAAGGTGTGCCTCATTGTAGCACTGACTACAGTTTTCAGGAGTCCTTATATTTCTGTGGATTTTACTGGTCCCAGTTTTTAGAGACAGGTTAGCATTGAGAGGCTAAAAAGCCTGTAGGTGTGTTCAACTCTGTCCCTCCCTCTTCCTTTTTCACTCACTCAACCACTTCCATTCAATACATTTCTTCTGGTTGTCCTATAAGTATAGAGGTGTGTTTCATCAAGTTGAATCCAGGCCCTAGGAAAAATATTCATACCTTTTAACCCAAAGCCATAGTCTTTGCTATGACGCCAAGGTGTAAATCTGTTTTAGTTGTTTTACAGAAACCTGCTTGTTCCTGGGAAAGAGTTCTGCTACTGTAACAAGGAATCTGGCATGGTGGATCAGTCCCTAGACAGGCCCATCCCTCCTGCCAGACTTGTGCCAAGGCCAATCAGCAAGGAGCCCTCCAGATATGCCAGCCCCTTCACCAACCAAGGACACCAGCCAGAAAAGTACTGACAGCAACCTGCCTTCTCTGCCTCCTCAAGAAACAGGTTCCTGAGGTCTCCAGGATGGCACTTCCTCAGATGCATCTTTTCCCAGACCTCTGACTGAGTGTGACCCCACCAACTCCCAACTCACCCTCTACACATCGTCCCTTTCCAGCAGGAAGTTGCCAGAGTTGAACCAGTGCTCATCTAACCAAGGAGTCTGGGATGTTTGGGTGGAAACTCTGCCCCACCTCTCTCTCTTCCCAGACCCTGCCACTGAGAAAGTCCTGTAAGTAGCTGCTCCACCCCAGAGGGTATTTAAGGTCTGGCCCCTGGACTTCCCTCATGGCTTCCCCTTATGGCTTCTTCTCTCTCCTGGGACCACCCAGGATTGTTTTGCTCAGATTAAACCTGGACTTATTCATTTAGCCTGATCTGACTTATTACATTGGCAGAGTTACTCAATACTGGGAGATTTTTGCTTATTATTTTTATTTAGAGGAATTTTTCATTTAGAGTTATAAATATATACTTACCAGTGATAACAGAATACAAATCCAATGATAATTGCAGAAACTATATCCATGAAAAGCCACATGAACCTATAGTATCCTGGTGTCTGCAAAAACATGAACAAAACGAAGCTGAGACTTTATGGTTGGGAAGTTTTAAGTCCTTTGCTCGTCTACTTGGGCTGAGGGCATAGAGGGAGTGAGGACAGATGAGTCTATCTCCAGATATTCTAACATTCACCCACATACATGCAGGGACTGTTGTGACTATAATGTGCCAAGCCCTTCACCTTCCTTGACTTTCAAGGTAGATATCTCTAGAAATCACGGAGATGTCACACATCAAGTCTGTTCTGGACCCAGGACTCCAGCCCATGTTATCTGACATCTTGTGGTCTGTTTCTTTAGCAAGGTCTCCAAAATCCAGCTCACATCCCTATTGTTTGGGAACCCTTCAGTAATGCAGTTTTCTAGTGCGACTTACAGACCTGAGGGATCAAAACCACCAGGTTCAGCACCCCCAAGGGATAGGGAAGCAACTAATCTATGAAGCAGCACCTAGGTACCACTGTTCTGACTCAACATTCTTCACATAAATGTTGAATTATATGTAATTCCCTTTGACTCACACGCCCGCCCCTCAAGACTGTGCCCAGACCAGATCTTTGCCCCAGCACTCTGGAAGCTCGGTCCCCTGTGGATCCACGTGATTTTCCTAATTCCTGATTCCATTTTTCCCCTCTCCTCAGTGATCCCATTTATTGTCACTCAATGCTACAGAAGCTGGAGCATTTTAGTCTTTCTTAAGCTTTTCCACCTAATGCTTAACTCTCAAAAGAGCAAAATTAAACTTTTCTGTAAAAGGATTTACTTTGTTTGTGCCACCGGAGGGGAAACTGAATCCCCTGGAACCTTGGCAGTGGTGAGCTATTTGACATTGGCTGGGAACTAAAGCCAGGTCCTTCAGAAGAACAGCAAGCACTCTTAATGCTGAACCATCTCTCCAATTCCTGGGCTGTTTTCTAGTGGGAAAAGGCACATTGTGTCTATAGTCCCAGCTACTTGGGAAACTGAGGCAGGAGGATGGCTTAAGGTCAAGAAATTGAGACTAGCACATGGAGACTCCCTTACAACGACCTGTCTTCTGTGGCGTGCTGTTGTGTCCCCCCTCTGTCAAATGACCATGCTGGCAAGAAACCCAAGCTCTGTTGCAGTAGCCGGCTAGACACAGCTTTCTCTACAGGCCCTGAGTGACTGCATTCAGCTGTAGCTGGAAACCGGGTCTTCAGGTCCACCAAGCCCACCAGGGTGCTGGGGTGTGGCAGCTGGATGCTGGCTCACCTACTTAACACTTTGCAGTCAAAGGCATCCAGCTTTCTTCCCATAATAGTTCCTCTGAGAGTTGTTGCTGCTGCGCCTCTGTGTGTATGTGTATGTGTGTGTGAATGTGCTTACACATGATCAAGCCTGCAATAGCAAAGCTCTAGAGTCAGACCTCACAGTGGATCTTACATCATGAGAACATGGACCAAGACACCAGTGAGCTTCAGTTTCCTCATGGGTATAATAATAATAGTGTCAAATCCAGGAGGTTAAATTGCATGCAGCATGTAAATTGTGAAGATTCAAGAAATAAAGAATCCAGAAGAGCTTGGGTGAAGATGGGAGAGGGCACCCCTCCATTAGTCACAGATGTCTCTATTCTGAAGTAGTGTAGCAGGGAACTGCACATGGGGCTACCCAGGGGTGGGGGAGCACAGCACAATCATAGCAGCTTAGAGTGATCTGGACAAGCAGCTTACCATGAAGAAGAGAGGGTGACTAAGCTGGTTCAGAAGCTCGATGTTGTCTGTGGTCACAGAGTTGATCCTATAACACCAGGCCAATGAGAAGAGCCAAGGCTCATTGACAACGTACACATTGATGTGGATTTTAGCTGCCTTATAGTGTCTGGAACAAAAACAGCCCACAGAGGATTTCAGCTCAGTTGTACTCTTAATAACTAAAGGGGAAGAACCACATTTGTGAACAGCTACTGCCTAAGTCACTGGGCAAACAGCTGGTCCAACTACAGCATGGGAGTCCCTGTGACAGAGTGGGCTCCTGTAGCTCCAGCTGTGACAGAGTGCTGGTGAACAAAGTGTCCTAAGTGGGGTGGGGGTGTAGCGAAACAAAGAAAATGGAAAGAGAAAGAGAGAAAGAACTGGGGACCCTTGGCAGACAGAAAATTCTTCTTTGCAGTAAACATTTCCACTACAGCCAATTTCAAGCTACAGCTGAGAAAACCAATTTGCAAAGGAGCACCTGGCTCCTGACTGGCTGTTTCTACAGACCTTGTCTGTCACCTCCGATATCACTTCCACCCTGACTGATGACCTGCTCACTTACCATTTTCTTGGTTTGATTGTGAGTTACAACAGGAACTACTGTAACCCCATCCTTCTCTACGTATCCAGACCTAAGTCAACACCTAGCTGCATAAGCTTAAGTATCAACTGAAAGGAAGTAGGCACTGATGTGGTGAATGTTTGAATGTTTAACATTTAACCATAAAGAGGTGGTTTAGAAAAACAAAAACCAAAAAACCAAGAACTGCATGGGAGAAATGAAACCCAGCTTTTCCTAAGACATAGCAGGTCAGTGGACCTTCTGTCTGACCTATAGAGAAGGAAGAGATTTAGCAAAGTAAGGCTAGTTGTCATTTCAGAATTCGGGTTCTTAGAAAACACACCAAGCACCTTCCCCCAGCCGCTTGGCTAGTGGGCTACGATCCAGTGTAAGTGCATGCCCAAGTCCTTCTAAACCCTGAGCCAGTGGTTACATTGGGAAGTACGAGTCTGCTGTACACAGACTTAGCAAGCTCTGGGCTTCGGAGCAGAGACTTTAGATAATAACTATGTCTTTCAACAGAAGGTGCCGTCAGTTTCTTACACACCAATAAGAACTGCCTCTAAGAGAAAGTTCTACAGGTCACCTAGAATTTAAGATAGAACTTAAAGGGAAAAGTAGTAAAAAGTTACTTCTCTGTACTACTTGAAACTATAACTCAAAATTCAATGTTTCTAAATATGAATAAGGAATGTAAAAGACTATAATTTTAAAATATAATGCCCTTAACAATTATTTCAAAGAAAATAAAATACTTAGGGTTAAATGTAAAGAAGTATTAAGGCTATAATCCTGAAGACTATGAAACACTGATGGAGTAGCCAAAAGACATGTCAACAGAGTGATGCTCATGACAGACTGAACACTCACTGGAGCAGGGCTGCCAGCTGATCCCAGCTCATCCGTGATGTCCTACAGAAGGCCAGCAAAGATCTGTTTGTGCAATTAGGTCAGCTGATCAAAAATGCACATACAAAGAAAGGCACAACTCAGAAAAATTAAATCTTTTTTTTTTTTTGGACGGGGTATAGTGTGTGACAGCGTCTCACTCTATAGTGAAGGATGGTTTCAAGCTCACTCTGTAGTCTAGGCTGACCCTGACAATCCTCGGTCTTCCATATGCTGAGGAAAATATACTTCAGTCTGGGAAAAGAATAAGTGGAAGGGTAAGCTTCACTCAATAGTGAAGCTACATTTCATGATGTAATCAAGACAGCATGGTACCAGAGCAAGAACAGGCACATAAGTTAGTTGTCTTGAACAGAAACTCCAGAAATAGACCTATCCAAATTTGCTCAAATAACCTGTGCCAAAGCTGTTAAAGCAATGAGCAGGAGAGTATATTTTCAACAAATGTCACTAATGATCTGAAGACCAGAGATGTTCTCCCAAAAGAACATCAAATTCTCAACCAAACTTCAGACTATGTATAAAAATGAAATCAGGATATGAGTTTATAATGGAGAAGCATAAACCTTATAGAAAACAGAAGAAAAGAACTCTGCCAGGTCTGGAGCTGAACGAAGAGTTGTCAGAGCTAAACACTCAGTTTCTTAAAGGGAGAACTCGGAAGCCAGCCTTGTCAAAATGGAATCACTGCTCTTGCTTTGTGGAGACCTTGTGCCTTGTTAAGAAGATGCCATCAGTAAGTCACAGTCTACGAGAACATGCTCCCTTTTATACGAATTTATTTTATCTGTTTATTTGTGTATGTGTGTGCCTGACCTTTGTGTGCAGGGTTCATGGAATTCTAAAGAGGGTGGTGAAATCCTCTGGAGCTCCACTCACGAATAGGTGCTGGGAGCTCTGGGCCTTCTGGAAGAGCAGTACATACACACTCTTAGCCACTGAGATCTCTCCAGTCCCAGGAAAAAGCTTTTAAACTCTATCCAACAAAGGGTGAAAAGAATTCTCAAGATTCAATAATAAAAAAAGAATTTAAATAGAGACCCATGAGCAAATAAGCACAACATCCTTAGCCTCTGGAGGATATACATTTTAAACAAACTGCTGTTACCTGTGGGGATTCAATAAAAGCTTCAGAAGTTTTGGAGATATCAGAGGGAATCTACCCACAGTCTATGTGGGGAGTTAGTAAAAGCTCCAGAAGTCCCAGAGCTCTAACCACAGTCAGTCTAGGAGAATCAGAGAGTGGTGATTCAAACTTTTAATCCCAGCACAGGGAGTATCCTGGGAGTGGTGACCTACGCCCTTAATCCCAACTGAGTCGAGGTCACTTTAGATTATAGAAGGAATTCCAGGCTCCCAAGCAGGTGTGGTGGGGCCACGCCTTAATTTATAAAAGGGTACTTAAGGCAGGATAGAAACACACAGAGAGGAAGCCATTTCAAGGGAAGCAAGGCTGAGGAAGCTGGAAGACAGCTGGGTAAGATCTGACCGTGGTGTTTATTCTCTCTTATTCCTCCAACTTCTTCAGAGAGCTATCCCTGAGTCTCATTTATTTGTGCGACAGTTACCCTGTGCCCATCAGAGTAGGAAAAAAATCACAACTTGAAAATACCAAAAAAACTTATCAAAGATGTAGAAAATCCAGGTCACAGTGTTGGCAGAAACGTGAAACATTTTCTGGAAAAGTCTGGATGCTTCTTATGCAGCATTCGATTATAATAGCCCAGAATTTAAAATCTTAGGCATCTATGCCCGAGAAATAGACTTACGTTTGCATAAAAGCCCATAGGCAAACACATGGAAATAATTAGATGCTCTTCTGCTAGTAACTGATTAAACAAACTTTAGTACACACATATTGAACACTATTCGGCAACAAAAGGGAACAAATTATAGATAAATAAAAGACCTTCAACAAAATTTAAGAGAATTCTGATGAGTGAAAAAATAAACCAACCCCCAAAGTTTACATATCATATGAGTTTGTTCGTTCTTGAAATCACAACACTTTAGATATTTTGCCAAGGGTTAAGATTTTAGGCTAGGGAGGAAAAGATGGAAGGACACTGAAGGATAGTGTCAACAGATGCTTCTGATGAGTTCAAGAAGCTGCTTTTATTCCATCCTCACTTCACCATTATTCTCAATGGCCACGGTAAGGTATCTACCAATAGATGACTGGCTTAAGAAAATAAGGTGCTTATATATAATGGTATACTACTCAACCTTTTGAAAAATAAAATTCCGTTATCTGATCCTAATATAGATGAACCTGGAAAACTATATTATATTAAAAAAGAGTCAGAGGTATAAAGACAAATACTGTATGATCTCACTTAAATATGGGATCTTACTCAACCTTACAAAAGTGTATATACCAAATGTATAAAAATATGTGGGGCTGGAGAGATAGCCCAGCAGTTAAGAGCACTGGCTGCTCTTCCAGAGGACCTGGATTCTATTCCCAGCATCCACATGGCAGCTCACAAATGTCTGTAACTTCAGTTCCAGAGGATCTGACATCTTCACAGAGACATACAGGCAGGCAAAACACCTGTAAAAATAAACAAACCTTTAAAAAAAATATGTGTGGAGAGGCTGGAAAGATGGCTTAGCTCATAAGAGCACTGCCTGCTCTTCCACAGGACCCTCGTTCAAATCCCAGCACCCACATGAAGGCTCACAACACCTGTAGCCCCAGTTCGAAGGAATCGTCTGCCCTCTGTGGCGACTGTACATATGGGAATAAGCACAAACACGGCCAATGTTTGTAAGGTAAAGCAGAGCCTTCAAAGATGATAACCAAAGAAAGAAATTCTAAGACAAAAAGAAGAAGTTAAGTAACTTGGGTAGAACCAGTATTTTGTAAATGTTCTGGCAATAATGTATGCCAGGAGGGGTAGTCAAACACTTACCTCAACCCACTGTAGAACAATCTCTTATAGTCAACATTTATTATACTCATATTCTCTTTTGCAAGCTCCTCAATGGATATTAAACGACCCACATGCTGAAAACCAGGAGCCATGTGCCTGACATAATTTCTATCATAACCCGGTAACCAAAATATCTGCAAGGAGAAACAGGCAGTCCTTCAGTGGTGCTGGCACAAATTGCCCAGGAGAATGGGTAAAACTCCATTCCAGCACTGGCAACAGTCTATAGGAAGCACAGAAAGATTCTAGCCCTTGGTAAAGCAATCAAATTAGTTATATTGTCTATTGAACGCTTAAGAATGGGGAAGACTGTTGTGGAATTGAGCTTTCCCAGGACCTTCTTGTCCTCTAGTTAACAGGAAGGGTCAAGACCCAAGCATGTAGAAAGATTCATACAAAAAAAACCCCAGAGGGCTGAAGATGTAGCTGAATGGTAGAGTACTTTCCTAGTATGTGAAAGACCATGAATTAGATACTTTGCAGGGAAAAATATTTGTAGATATGAACGTTGAAGAACCATCCGTTAGGCAGTGGTGGTGCATGCCTTTAATCCCAGCACTTAGAAAGCAGAGAAAAGCAGATCTCTGTGAGCTGGAAGCCAGATTGGTCTATAGTGTGAGTTCCAGGGAAGCCAGGACTGCTTCACAGAAAAACCTTGCCTCAAAAAAAACAAAAGAAAGAGAAGGAGAGAGGGAAGGAGGGAGGGAAGGAGGGAGGGAGGGAGGGAGAGAGAGAGAGAGAGAGAGAGAGAAGCTGTCCGCAGTTGCTGATGCCAAAGCCATCCTTGAGAGGAGCTACTTAGGTGTTTCCTTGTGACAGGGATGCTGCTGTGACTCATCTGTGGAAAGAGCCCCATTTGCAAAGACACAAAATTTGTTTTACTCATAGCACTGCTGTATTTTGAGAAATTAAGTAATTAAAAAATAACTTTGCAGATAAAATGATTCTAAAATAACCAAAACCAAATGAGGAGCAAATTTCTCCTCAACTAAGAACCACTGGTCTTTCAAGGCCATTCTTTAAAGCTAAAGAGCTCAAAGCTGTATTGTCATGAACCTTTATGGGTCTATGTTGACCACAGGGCAGGTCACATCAGGATTATTATACACACTATTATTTTTTGTGTGGTGCCAGGGGTTGAACTCATGGTCTCAGGGATGCTAGACAAGGATTCTGTTGGTAAACTATATTCCCAACTCTCTTTTAAAATGTTTAATTTTGAGGCAAGGTCTTGCTAAGTTTTGTAAGTTGGCATTGAACTTGTTCTACCGTCTATGCATGCTTTAAACTTGCAGGCTTCTTGCCTCAGCATCCTGAGTTTCTGGAATTGCAGTGATGTATGGTCAGGCCAGGCTTATACACATTATTCTTTTTTTCCTGCACATGTATGTATATATAGCATGCATGTATGAACGTTCACAAGTATGTGAGTATACATGAGTGCCCATGTGCACGTGTATGTATACATGTAAAGATCAAAAGTCGACACCAGGCATCTTCTCCATTGTTTTCACTTTATTTTTTTGAGACAGGGTCTCTCACTGAACTTGGAGTTTGCCAGTTCCAGCTAGTCTAGCTAGCAACTTTGCCCTCCCTGTGTCCGCTCCTGGGTGCTGGAATTACCAGTGGCTGTCAATGCCTGTACAGCTTTTGCCTGGGTCTTGAAGATCTGAACTCCACTTGCAGGCTTGTGCACTGTGTGTCATGCACTGGGCTCTTTTTAACAATGTACTAATACTATGTTTGGTTTAGAACGGCAGTCCCTGTGTTTCCCCCACTGGGGTAATTTTAACTGGGTCATTCTCAGACTGCTACCTGTACCTGTATAGACAATAATCTCCACTTCCAAAGGAAGCAAAATCACTTACAGATCTCAGAGAAGAATCACATAGTAGGTGGAATTCAACTACTAGGCTCCAGGACAGGCTGCCCACCTCCCAACCTCTGCTGTAAATACTAAGAAAGGCGTACCAGACGTTGCTCAATTTTGGAGTCCAGGATGACCCTTACTACTTTTCGAACAAATGTTTTTCTCAGAGGATGCTTTGGTGGAGGGCCGAAAAGATCAAATATCACAAACTTCCTTTCGTCTCTTGCAAGTTTCAGTAACTGGGCCAGTGATGGAATTGTCTGGCTGCTTGCTCTTCTTCTATCAGCCTCTGATAAAGGTTTCATGCCATAAAATGGCTTATGCTAAAAATAAATGTATTAAAGAAAACATTGGCTTTGGTTAAAGCACCCAGGTTTCCTGCTTCGTGGCTGTGCCTCCATATTGCTTCTTTACCACTCAACTTATTACACCCCCTCACATACAAACTCTTGAGATACAAGGAAACTACAGTGTCATCTCCACTGGCAATTCTAGGGCTTGGGATGATTTCTTTGCATTCCAGCCTTCATATACATGTTCCAAAGGTTCTCCATTTTCCTCCCTTTCCTGAGTAGCCCTTTATTCTGTAACTCACAGTAGGCAGCCCCTTCCTGTCACATTGCCTTACCTCATAGGCTTTTGCTGTCATAGTGTGGTGTAATGGAAGGAGCATATGCTTTGGTTTCAGGGTTCACTGGGCTTAATCCTAGCTGAACCAGTCCATTTTTTTTTAACCATATCAACCTGCTAAAATCCTACTCTCTGCCTCTTCAAATGCTTCTTCCTTCATGAAGCTTTTCTTAGATATTCCCGAAGGAGACTTTGATAGCAAGAAGTTCTGATGGCCCATCATTATGCTTCTATGAATTTATGTCTTGTTCTGACTTGATGTATTCATTCACACCTTAGACCACAGCTTAAATGCTCACTCAGTATGCTTCTTAGTGTTCATTATCTTTAAACTGAACCTTACTCAAGTTTTAGGAGATTGGCATAATGTAGCCAGTTTTTTTGCCAGCATACCACATACATGGCCTCTAGCCAATTCTGAATAAAGTTTGTGTTTCTCCCTGAAACCCACCATCCATGCTTCTGTTTGCATTCTGTCTTCCAAGCTCTTACTAGAATGACCCATTATTCTCTGTTTGCAGCACTCAAAGGCTTTTCTAGGCCAGATCAAAATTCTCCACAATCCTGCAAACCATTTCCAAAGGCCCAAAGATGGTCACAGCATGGTCACATGGTCACAGCAATTGACCCCACTTCTCAGTAGCAATTTTCTGTATCACTTTTCTCATTGTTAGACAAATTACCTAGCAATAAGCAATGCAAAGGATCTCTTTTGGCTCACAGCTTGAGGGTATAAAGTCTACCACTGCAGGGAAGTCGTGGCAGCAGGAGCTTTGAGGCATCTGGTTATATGTGCAATCAGGAAGCAGAGAGCAAGAAATGCCACTGCCCAGCTGGCTTTCTCCTTTCTATTCAGCCCAGGACTCCCTAGCCCAGGGAACAATGCTACCCACAGTTAATGTAGTTATTTCCAACTCAATTAACCTAATCCAGATAATCCCTTCTGGCCTGCCCATCAGGCTATCTAGATGATCTTCCATAGACATTCCAGGATGTTTATCTCTTAAGTAACCGTACATCTTGTCAAGTCAACAATCAATACTACCCTTGCTCAACACTCTTAGTTTAGCAGCCCAAACTGTAAAACAGCAAAGAGATGTAGAAATTGACGTGTTTCTTAGATTTTTTTTTTCTTGCCAAGATTTTGCTATATAGTTTAGACTGGCTTCAAATATATAACCCTCCTTCTTCAGCCTCCGGACTGCTGGGATGAGAGATCTGTGCTACTACAACCAGCTCTCACAATTATTTTGAAGATTAAGCATGTATCTGACAGGCTTACCAGTCAACTGGATATCCTGAAAAAGGATCTATGAACTTGAAGTTTGAATGAGATAAACTTCCACAACCAAGCGGCACCGAAACCAAAAGGCACCAAAGACTGAAGCCTATTGGAACAGAACATCCGAGAATGATAGGATATAAAAAAGGCAAAGATATCTCCATCCCCATGCTATTAGGAGAATTATATGTGACAGACAAATGTGAAATCAACCTGCATGCATCACCAGCTGTAATACCATTTAGTCTTAAAAGGTGAAGGAATTATGTCATCTGAGGTAACACGGATCATTTTGCAGAACGTCATGCTAAGTGAAATAAGCCTGGCTCAGAGCGATAGACACTAGATTCAGTTATGTGTGGAATCTAAGAAAGTTTTGCTAATAAAGGCAGAGAATAAAATCGTGATCACTGCAGAATTGGTGGTGATAGTGGAGAGATAGGGAGAAGTTAATCAAAGCATACATAATTTCATCTAGACATAAATAATAATTTCAACAACTTTGCTTTGCTATGTACTGACTACAGCTTAAAAAAACTTACAAATTCCTAAAATAATAATGCCAGAGCACACTTTAAGGATTGTCATCACACAAAAATATCATGTGTAGAAAAACATAGATCAATTAGTTTGATCCATCGATTACATATGCAGATATTTCGAAACAGCCTGTTGGGACTAAGCATGTAGCTCAGTGGTAGAGCACATGTCTAGCATACATAAGGCCCTAGCTTTGATCTTCAGCACTGCAAAAGCAAGCAAGCAAGCAAAAGCTGTTATGCACCATAAGTATACAAATTAATTTGATGTGGAAATGCCTTTCTGTATGCTGTGAATATCAATCTTTAAATAAAGGAGCTGTTTTGGGCCATGACAGGCACCATAGAAGAAGTAGGAGGAGAAATCAGAGCATAGGTAGGAGAAGCAGGGCAGAGTCAGGGAGACCTGAGCAAGCCACCCAAGGAGCAACATGTAAGGAACACAGGTGAGCCACGTGGCAGACAGATTAATAGAAATGGGTTGATTTAAGATGTAAGAGCAAGCTAGCAATGTGCCTAAGTCATAGGCCAAACAGCATGAAGTTAATATAAATGTCTGAGTCATTTCTGGGGGCCTGAGCGGCAGAGGCAGCTAAGGGGTCTGGTGCGGCAGGTCTGTGGGTCTGGGCCTCTGGCCGCCCAGGACCAAGAAACCCCCACTGCTACATTAATATTTTTTAATTTTTAGTGTATTGTAGATATGTTTACATGTGTGGACATGTGTGTAGTTATAGGTGCATGTGTGTATGAGCATATTCGTGTGTGTGTGTGTGTGTGTGTGCAAGTGCGTGTGCTCATGTATGGAGATCAGAGGTCTCACAACACAATAGACTTGTGTTGTGAAATATTGCTCTAGCTGAGCAAAGATGTTTACATTTGTTTATGCTGTGGAAAATGTCTTTAATTGTGTAAAGGTGTGCTGTTACATTTGTTAAGATGTGCTGCATTTGTGTAATGATGTAAAGATGTGCTGCATTTGTGTAATGATGTAAAGATGTGCTGCATTTGTGTAATGATGTAAAGATGTGCTGCATTTGTGTGATGATGTAAAGATGTGCTGCATTTGTGTGATGATGTAAAGATGTGCTGCATTTGTGTGATGATGTAAAGATGTGCTGCATTTGTGTAATGGTGTAAAGATGTGCTGCATTTGTGTGATGATGTAAAGATGTGCTGCATTTGTGTAATGATGTAAAGATGTGCTGCATTTGTGTAATGGTGTAAAGATGTGCTGCATTTGTGTGATGGTGTAAAGATGTGCTGCATTTGTGTAATGGTGTAAAGATGTGCTGCATTTGTGTGATGGTGTAAAATGTGCTGCATTTGTGTGATGGTGTAAAGATGTGCTGCATTTGTGTAATGGTGTAAAGATGTGCTGCATTTGTGTGATGGTGTAAAATGTGCTACATTTGTGTAATGGTGTAAAGATGTGCTGCATTTGTGTGATGGTGTAAAATGTGCTGCATTTGTGTGATGGTGTAAAGATGTGCTGCATTTGTGTAATGGTGTAAAGATGTGCTGCATTTGTGTGATGGTGTAAAATGTGCTGCATTTGTGTGATGGTGTAAAATGTGCTGCATTTGTGTGATGGTGTAAAGATGTGCTGCATTTGTGTAATGGTGTAAAGATGTGCTGCATTTGTGTGATGGTGTAAAATGTGCTGCATTTGTGTAATGGTGTAAAGATGTGCTGCATTTGTGTGATGGTGCAAAATGTGCTGCATTTGTTTCATCCTGCCTGCCAAAGGCAAAAACTGAATGACCAATAGCTAGGCAGAGAAAAGACGGGAGGGGCTGGTGGGCAGAGAGAATAAACAGGAGAGAGAGAGACAGAAGAAAGAAGGAGAAGAGAATGAGGGAGAGAGACAGGGACAGACTTGAGGCAAGACGCCAGGCAATCAAAAGCCAGCCAGACATCAGGAGCCGCGAAAGTGAGATACACAGAAGGAAAAAAGTAAAAATTCCTGAGGCAAAAGGTAGATAAACAGGTTAAATTAAGCTAGGCTGAGCATTCATAACTAATAAGTCTCTGTGTCTCTGTGTCACAATTTGGGAGCTGGTTGGTGACCAAAAAAACAAACAAACAAACAAACAAACAAACAAAAAAACCCTGGTATGGGTTTGAAATTGGGATTATACTGAGGCTATCAATCAATCAGACTGGAAACAATACCATAGCAACACTGAGACTTTAGATACATGAACACAAAGTGTCCTTCCATTGGCTTACTTCTTTGGATTCTTTCTTTTGTACTTTCCCAATACAAAGCACATGTGCATGTGACTTTTTATATTTATACACAGATAATTGATTTTTTAGTGCCAGAATACTGTTACTATTTTGTTGGTTTGAAATTCCAATTCTTCATTATAGAGCACAGCAATACAAATGATGTATTTATGTCCCACAGCCTTAGTAAACTTACTAGTTCTAGGAAGTTTCTAAATGTATCATTTTGGACTCTACACAGGGAATGAGGTTGCACATGAATAGACAGTTCGCTTTCTTCTCTTTCCACTAGTGTGTCTGCCTTTCAGTCCTTTTAATTTATCAAGTATATGTACAGAACTTCCGGTGTGCTGCTGACGGAGTGGTGAAGAGGGGTGCATTTGCTCATTCCCCATTTGGAGGCCATTGTTCATCTTCTCACTGTGGAAATGGTGTTAGCTGAAGGTGTTTTGAGGTTCCTGGTTAGTCAATAGATTTTCATCACAGTAACTGGGGAGATGGCCTAGTCAATAAAGTGTTTGCTGCACAATCATAAGGATCTGAGTTCTGATTCCCTGGCCTTTGTAGAGAGCCAGGTGTAGTGTAGCAATGTATGCCTTTAATCTTGGTGCATTAGGAGGCTCTGACAGGAGGGTCCCTGGGGCTCACTGGCCAGTTCCAGGTTCAGTGAGAAACCTTGTCTCAGATAAAGTGGAGACTGTTTTGAGAAGATAATCCGATGGCAATATCTGGCTGCCATATGTATGCATACACATGTGCTCATACACAAACACACAAATGAGTTTCTTTTTTATGAATGAAATTTGTTGAATGCTTTGATACGTACATTTAAATGATCACATAGTTTTCCTTTAGATTATTACCATGATAAATTACATTTAAAGAGAGTTCATGCCAGGCCTGGTAGTGCACACCTTTAATCCCAGTTCTCAGGAGGCAAAGGCAGGGGGATCTCTGTGAGTATGAGGGCAGCCAGGGATAAAGAGACCCTATCTCAAGAAAAAAAATCACTTTGGCTTTGGCCCAGTGTTAATAGATTTGAGGATCTTTTATTTAGTTGAGGTGTTTTCTGTCTATGTCCATAATCACGGTCATGGATAAAGAGCCATAGTTAGTCAACTCCTGAGACAGGGCATTGCTCCAGCTCACTGGGCTCACTGTGTAGCTCAGGCTGGCCTTACACTTATGATTCTCTTTCCTCCATCTCCTGAGTTCTGGGACTAGAGCATGCACTGTCACCCTTGACCATGGTCAAACCTGTATTACTACTATAACAAATGACCACACACTTGGTGGCTTAGGAGGACACACATCATTTTTCTGTTGTTTCTTGCTTGTTTTATAGATCAGAAGTTCTTTTATGGGTCTTACATGGCTTAAATCAAGATGTCAACCAAGTTCTACATCATCCCAGAGTCTCAAGAGAATATTCATATTCACATTATTGTCAGAATTTAGTTCCCTGTGACTTGGGGAGCTTCTGTAAGTTGAGAGGTTTTTCTGTCTTTTAGTGGTCATCTGAATTGCTTGGTTCAGAGATTTTTCTATCTTCAAAGCTTGTAGTTGATGGCTGAGTCACTGTCACACTTCAAACCTCTCACCTCTCTCTTCTCCATTGATAAAAATCTTTCTGGTCACATCTAAGAAAGCCTTCTTTAAGTATTTGCCTGATCAGATGGGGTCGTCTGGAAAATCAGTATAATCTCCTCCCCTGAAGGCCCATAACCTCAGTTACAGGTGCAGAAAGAGGCCTTGTACCACACAAGGTAACTTATTAATAAATTCCAAGAATTATGGCATTCACATCTTTGGAAAGTCATCATTCTGCCTACCATTCATCATGAAAAAGGGTAATATTCTCTGAGGAGAAATAGCAATCTATATGTTGTGCTCTTAACAACAGAGTTTGAAAATTCCTGATGTAAAACCTAGCAGACCTGACAAGAAAAATAATTTTAAAAATTACAGTTGAAGACTTCATCATGCCTTAGTCAGTAACTGAGAATGAACAGATAGGAAATCTGCAAGAACAGAGTCAATCTAACCACTGTATTCAACTGGATCTAATGACATTTTTGTTTGTTTGGTTGGTTTTTATCAAGACAGGGTTTCTCTGTAAAGCTCTGGATGTCCTGGAACTCACTGGGTAGACCAGGCTGGCCTCAAATTCAGAGACGGGCCTGCCTCTGCCTCCTGAGTACTGGGATTAAAGGCGTTACCACCTGGCTCTACTGACATTTATATAACTTTCTACCCAATAGTTACAGAACGCAGTCTCTTTCTTTATTGTTTTGGTTTTTGTTTTATTTCAGGGATTGAATCCAGGGCCTTGCACATAGTAAACAGTCACTCTACCTCTGAGATATTCATTTTCATAATTTTTTAAAACTGAGACAGGATCTTGTTATGCACTGATCTCCATCTCCTCCCCAGCTTCCAGAGTACCAGGGTAGAGGCAAAACTGGCATACTCTTAGTTCAGTGACGGCTTTATCTCAGAGGAACAGGGAAGACGGTGATTGAGAAGGACACCTGACACTCTCTCCTGTCCTCTACACGTGCAAATACACACACACACACACACACACACACACAGACACACACACACACAGACACACACACACACGCACAGACACACACATACACAGACACACACATACACATGCACACACATGCACACACACGCACAGACACACACATACACACACACGCACAGACACACACATACACACAGACACACACACAGACAGACACACACACATGCACATACACACAGACACACACACAGACACACACACATGCACACACACGCACAGACACACACATACACAGACACACACATACACACAGACACACACATACACACAGACACACACATACACACAGACACACACATACACACACGCACAGACACACACATACACATGCACACACATATATACACACACAGACACACACAGATAGACACACACACACACATGCACACACACATGCACAGACACACAGACACACATACACACACACGCACAGACACACACATACACATGCACACACACATACACACACAGACACAAACACATGCACACACACAGACACACACACACAGACACACACACACACACACACACACACACACACACACACACACACACACACACACACTGACTTACTTACTTAAACTTCCAGAAAACTCCAGGCCCAGGTGTATTTACTGTTAAATTCTACCAGAATAATGAACACCAATTTTAC
Organism: Phyllotis vaccarum; assembly: GCA_033318265.1. Classification (NCBI taxonomy): domain Eukaryota; kingdom Metazoa; phylum Chordata; class Mammalia; order Rodentia; family Cricetidae; genus Phyllotis; species Phyllotis vaccarum. The sequence continues at coordinate 20,812,344 of JARWLC010000019.1, forward strand.
ATAATCCCTTACAAGACAGAAGGCAATCCAGTCACTTTATGATACACATACACACAACAATAAATAGATGTAGAAGATATTTTCTTGAAGCAACAGTATAGAAAAATTGTTAGTATTGTGGTCTAAGCAGGTGAGGGTTTATCCTAAGATGTCAGCCAAACCTAGCAGTGTTAGTCACTTGGCACTGGTTTTGGAGGTAAGAAAGATGCAAAGCCTGGGGGGGGGGGGGATTGTGGATTCTTGTAAGGTTTCAGAGAACTGCTCAGGCAGGCAATATGTGTCCAGGTCAGAGTTCCTCCTGTAAGATGCCCGAGAGGCCACTGAGTGAAGCTGTTGTCAATGAGAATTCCTGGAAAGGAGCTGTGTCTGCAGAGACTGACTGATGGATTAGAGCTGCCATGACAGGAGAGGCTGGAATGTTGTAGGTGTAGGGACCAATTACCTGGCCTTGGGCTAACAGTATCTCTCTGAATAGCCATTCCTTGTCCGCCGCTGTGTCAGAACTAACATCTTCTGATGAATAGATTCTTTTTGGAATCCACTAGCTGAGCAGACCAGTGGCTTTCACGAACCTCCAAACTAAGAATGTCACCAGATACCATCCACCAATGTATTTTAAAATTGCCTTGATTTATGGTGTTTTTGTTCTGTAAGACTATGAAACTGCCTCTGTGTAACCTAAATACCCTAAATCTGTGTTTCCAGGACATGGTTACTCAAATTTGGCACCAGAATAAATTATCTTTTATTCTATTTAAAGTGAAAGCTACAGGTCTTCTTTGTTTTAGGTTGATAAATTGAAGGTGAAATCAGGGTAGTAGATGCCTGAGCCATGAGACATCTGCCAAGGAGAGCCACATATATGGAGTAGGACCGTCCAAGCAAAGCCGTACGGGGGAAGCCATATTAGCTCTTGGAAACTAAAGACCTAGAACCAGACACGAAATACAGGATTTAGTACTTGTCCTGCTAGGTTTCAGCCTTTCTTTGGTCTAATTTTTCCTCACTATTTCTCCGTTTCTCCTCTTTGGAATGGGAATGTATATTCTGTACCATTGCATGTAGGGAGCATACATGTTTTTGGTTTTGTTTTTTTACAGGTAGTGACAGTTAAGAGATTATCTCAAGTCTTGGGAGAAACTTTGAACTTTAGAATGTTGTTGAGACTTAAAGACTGTGGGACTTTAGAAGTTGGGCTAAATGCATTTTGCGTCATGAGATGTCATGAGTCTATGGGGTCAAGAAGCCAAATGTGGAGATTTGAATGAAAACTTCTCCCATGGGCTCATGTGCTGTTTGAGAAGGTTATGGAACCTTTAGGAGATGCAGCCATGCAAAAAAGTATGTCAGTGGGTGTGGTCAGTGGGGTGGTCAGTAGGGCGGTCAGTGGGGGCTGTCAGTGGAGTGGTCAGTGGGAGTGGTCAGTGGGGCGGTCAGTGGGGACGGTCAGTGGGGACGGTCAGTGGGGTGGTCAGTGGGGCGGTCAGTGGGGCGGTCAGTGGGGACGGTCAGTGGGGATGGTCAGTGGGGCGGTCAGTGGGGACGGTCAGTGGGGTGGTCAATGGGGTGGTCAGTTGGGGAGGTCAGTGGGGTGGTCAGTGGGGGCAGTCAGTGGGGCAGTCAGTGGGGGCGGTCAGTGGGGCGGTCAGTGGGGCGGTCAGTGGGGTGGTCAGTGGGGCGGTCAGTGGGATGGTCAGTGGGGTGGTCTTTGCTAGCCTCACTCCGTTTCCTGCTTTATTCACTCTGCTCCCTGTGTGCAGATGAAGATGGGATCAACCAGCCTTTTCCTCCAGTCACCAGGCAATGCCTTCCCTGCCTTTATGAAATTACCCGTGGAACTTTAAGATAAGACAAATCCTCTCTTCCTTAAGATGCCAGCAACAGAGAAGTAACCGACAACCTTAGTCATCACTATTCATTTGAGAATTTTGTTGTGTTATACTGTTTGATGGGCCTACAATGAAGACTTATTCAAAAATCTAAATCTTAAGCTTCTTTGTATTTGTATTTGGACTTATCTCACAGACCCTTCATGATTTGGAAAGGATTGTTTAATTCCACCTCTGCTCTACAGGGCAGTGCATCCATTTGCATATGTCAACAATCTGCTTTCCTTCCCCTGTAGCACACTTGACACACTGTGAAAAGCCAGGTCCTCGGGATCTCACATTTAAGAATATTTTCTATTCAGCCTGGATGATAAACCCCGGGTCCCTATTAAAGACACAGATATAACTGGTATTTAGAACAAATGCGAAGAATTCTTGCAAAGCTAACTGTCTGATGTCTGTCAGATATTTTCCCAGCATTGCATGCAGAAAGAAATAATCACCTCTCCAGAAAACAAGAAAACTGTCTACATTTATAAGTATTAGGTTAAAAATGAATATTATCTTATTATTCAGTAATAACAGTGAGATGATTTGTCAAATGATAAGTGTTGGGTCCAGGCAGGGGAGGAGATACATGCTAATAATGGGTTACAGACCACTGTAGTCTAAAACAAGAAGCAACCTTTATTCCAAAGAATCACCGTGGGAAAGAATGATTAACCATTAACTGGGACCCCAGCCAGAATTTGGGCTTCTGGAACTGTGGCAAGCGGGAGCAGGTTATGAGTTCCATTTTATAATGAGGCAAGCATTGGGCACGGACAAAATCTTTTACAGTTTTGAAGTTAGATTTTTAGAGACATATTTCATTTTAGGATTTACAATTTTCCGCTAATAAGGTTTTAGAGGGCTCCAGCTAATTGATGTTTGTATAAGCCCGCAATCTTTCCTGACATGGCAGTTTTCCCATGGAGGGGATACAAAACAACGCAAAGCAGGTTGTCACATAGAACTCATTAAAAGTTAGCTTTGGTCCATGTCAGTTGTGAAAAGTGAACCCCTGGCTACAGAGAGCCATTATAGAAAGGCAGCATTCTGTTGCCGCCAATACTACCAGTTGTAAGCAAAGAAAACCATAGTTAAAAGTTAACCCCTATTTGCTAGTAGAGCTGATGACTTTCAGCTTTCATCCCTTTAGGCACATAATTTCATATTTCTATATTTCGATTCCTGGACCCTTAAATAGGCATTATCAGATTATAAGAGCCAGAGGACCAGGAAGTCTGCTGTGGAACAGTCTCTCCTAGAAATGGCTGCATATACTAGGCTGGACCAATGGCAAAATCAGTGGACACGCTAACATAGAACGGGAGACATTTTCACAGGGTCCAACCCTTAGACAAAGAACTATAGCAACTAATGATTGATGGGAAAAGTAAAATTATCCACTCCCAGGGATGAGCCCCCTTACTTGTTGGTCAATTCAGAGAAGTCAGTCTTGAAACCATATATACACAAAAAATCAAACAAAAATGGACCTACTCTGACAAGGGAAACAGGTTGGCTAACTGTGGCTCCTCACCTCTCCCACCATTCCCCCAAGTCCCATGCTAAAGACTTTCTGAGGCAGCAGACGCCAGCCTAGACTATATCCTGTCAAATTTGTACCACCATATGCCATGGGACTATGTTTTGTACACTGTAAATATTTGTCACTGTAAATATTAGTTTAATAAAATGCTGATTGGCCAGAAGTTAGACAGGAAATAGAGGTAGGACAATCAGACTAGGAGAATTCTGGAAAGCGGAAGAGCAGAGCAGCAGATGCCAGATAGACACAGAGGAAGAAAGGCGAGAAGGCCTCACTGAGGAAAGGGACCAAGCCATGTGGTTAAACATGGATAAGAATCATGAGTTAGTTTAAGAGTAAGCATTAGCAAGTAACAAGTTTGAGCCATAGGCCAAACAGTTTCTAATTAATATAAACCTTTATTTGGGACTAAATGGCTGAGGGACCAGCTGGGCAGGACAGAGAAACTTCTGACTACAACCATAGACAAAGAAAATAAGACATCCCATAAGAAAATCAAATTAAACAATACTTATCCACAAATCCAGTCCTACAAAAGGTACTAGAAGGTATACCCTAAAGAACCTAAAGAAAACACGGGTAATAAGTAATCCCAGACAGCAAAGTCAAAAGAAGGAAGCTCTCTCTCTCTCTCTAGCACACACACACCACCACCATCACCACTACCAACAATAACAAAATAACAAGAGTCAATAATCAATGATCATTGATGTCTCTCAATATCAACAGTCTCAGTTCCCTACTAAAAAAGATACAGAATAATATAATAAATTTAAAAAATACAATGCACCCTTCTGCTGTATCTAAGAAACACACTTTAACATTAAGGAAGGACATCACCTCAGGGTAAAGGGTTGGAAAAATATATTCTAAGCAAATAGACCTAAGAAAAAAGCTGGTGTAACCATTATAATATCTGAAAAAAAAAAAACAGACTTTAAACCACAACTAGTCAGAAGAGATGGGGAAAGATACCTACATACTCATCAAAGAAAAAAATCTACCAAAAACACAGTTAAACTCAACATCTATGCCTAAACACTAGGGCACCTAAGTTTATACATCACATATTGGCCCTCACACATTGACAGCTGGAGACTTCAATACTCCACTCTCACAAATGGACATATCCAGACAAAAAATAAAAAGAGAAATGCTGGAGCTAACAGACGCTATGAATCAATTGGACTTAACAGATATTTACAGAATATTTCACCCAAACACACACACACACACACACACACACACACACACACACACACACAAACACCTTCTTTTCACCCTCATGGAACTTTCCAAAACTGATCACATACTTGGACACAAAGGAAGTTTCAAGAGATACGAGAAAACTAAAATAACATCCTGCATACTGTCTGACCCCAACTTATTAAAGCTAAATATCAACAGCAGAAAGTTTACAATCTCATGGAAACTGAATAACTCTCTACTAAGTTAAAAATGGGTCAAGAAAGAAATCAAAGACTTTCTAGAATTGAATGAAATTCTAGCATGCCATTAGTCCCAACATTTGGGAGGCAGAGGCAGGAGAATCTCTGTCTCCGGAGTGATGGGGTTAAAGGTGTGGGTCACTCCCTAACCTTTGTAGCTTGACTGTGGGTGATTCTCTCCTCTGATATTCCAGACTAATTTCATTAAATATACAATACATACTTATGAGAGAAACGAAGGCAATTCTAAGAGGCAAGTTCATAGCATTAAGTGCCTATATGAAGAAGTCGGAGAGACCTCATACATGCAGTTTAATAGCACATCTGAGAGATCTAGAACAAAAAGAAGAAATTACACACAAAAGGAGTAGAGGTCAAGAAATAATAAAACTCATGGCTGAAATCAGTAAAAATAGAAACAAACAAACAACAAAACACTTAGAATCAATGAAACAAATGTTATCCAAATTAACTAGAAGTCAGAGAGAGAATATCCAAGTTAACAAAAATAGAAATGAAAAGGGGGACATAACAACAGACATAGAGGAAATCCAGAGAATCATAAGGACATAGTCTGAAAACCTGTATTCTAGCAAATCAGAAAATCTAAAAGAAATGGATGATTTTCTCAATACATAACACTTAACAGAGTTAAGTAAGGATCACATAGTCAATTTAAACAAACTTATAACCCCTAGTGAAATAGAATCTGTCATTAAAAGTTTTCAAACCAAGAAGAGTCCAGGAGCGGATAAGTTTTAGTGAAGAATTCTAGCATACTTTCAAAGAAGATTTAATGTCAATACTCCTCAAATTATTCTACAAAATAGAAACAGGACGAACATTACCCGGTTATGTAATATGACTTTAAATGGGTAAAATGTGCTGCATCTGTTTAATTATGTGAAGATGTGCTGCATTTGTTTCATCCTGCCTGCCTATTGCACATTCCTGGTCTAATAAAAAGCTGGATGTCCAACAGCTAGGCAGGTAGGAGAGGAATAGGTAGGGCTGTGGGCAGAGAGGTTCAGCAGGAGGAGAAATCCAGAAAGAGAAGAAGAAAGAGAGAATAAGTGATAAAGGGAGAAGGCTGAAGCAAGAAGCCAGGCATCTGCCAGACAGACAGACACAAGAAGCAGTGAGAGTAAGATGGGAGGGAGGGAGGGAGGGAGGGAGGGAGGGAGGGAGGGAGGGAAAAAAGAAAAATAAAAAGCCCCAAGGCAAACTGTAGATGAAGAGAAACAGGTTAAGTTGTAAGAGCTAGTGGGACAAGCAAAAGCTAAGGCCAAACATTTAAAATTAATAATAAATCCCTGTGTCATGATTTGGGAGCTGGTTGATCCTTTACAATAGCCACAAACAATACAAAATATCTTGGGGGTAACTCTAATCAAACAAGTGAAAGATATGTATAATAAAAACTTCAAGCCATTGATAAAAAATTAATCATATCATATATCAGAAGATATCCCATGTTCATGCAGTAGGATTAACATAATAAAAATCGCCTTCCTCAATCTTAACAAAAGCAAGCTACAGATTCAACGCAATCCTCATCAAAATCCCAACACAATTTTTTACAGACCTTGAAAGAACAATACTCAACTTCACATGGAATAACAGGAAGCCTAGGATTGCCTAAACAATCTTTTTCAATAACAAAACTTCAGGAGGCATCACCACCCCTGACTTCAAGCTATACTATAGAGCTACAGTAATAAAAGCAGCCTGGTATTGGCATAAAAACAGACTTGTGGATCAATGGAATCAAATCAAAGGCCCCAACATTAACCTGTACACTTATGAACACATGATTTTTGACAAAGAGGCCAAAAATATTCAATGGAAAAAAGATAGTATCTTCAACAAATGGTGTCGGCATAACTGGATGGTGGTATGTAGAAGAATGCAAATAGATCCAAACCTATCACCCTACACAAAATTCAAATCCAAGTGGATCAAAGACCTCAATGTAATTCCAGCTACACTGAACTTGATAGAAAAGAAAGTGGGAAATATTCTTAAATGCATTGGCACAGGGGACCACTTCCTAAATATAACACCAGTAGCATAGACACTAAGAACAACAATCAATAAGTGGGACCTCCTGAACCTGAGAAGCTTCTGTAAGGCAAAGGACACAGTCAATAAGACAAAACAACAGCCTACAGAATGGGAAAAGATCTTCACCAACCCTACATCTGACAGAGGACAGATCTCTAAATTATATAGAGAACTCAAGAAACTAGAGCCCCCAAACATAAATAACTCAATTTGAAAAATGAGGTTCAGAGCTAAAAAAGGGAATTCTCAACAGAAGAATTAAAAAAAATGGCTGAAAGGACTTAAAAAATTGCTCAACATCTTTAGCCATCAGAGAAATGCAAATCAAAACAACTTTGAGATACTAACTTACACCTGTCAGAATAGCTAAGATCAAAAACATAATGACAGCCTCTGCTAGAGAGGATGTGGAGCAAGGGGAACACTCCTCCATTGTTGGTGGGAGTGTAAACTTGTACAGCCACTTCAGAAAGCAGTATGGCGGTTCCTCAGAAAACTGGGACTCAATCTCCCCAATGATCCAGCAATACCAATATTGGGCATATACCCAAATGATGCATATTTTTAACCCAAGGGCATTAACTCAACTATGTTCATTCCAGCATTATTTATAATAGTCAGAACCTGAAAATAACCTAGATGTTCCTCAACTGAAGAATGGATTAACAAAATGTGGCACGTCAACACAATGGAGTACTAGTTAGCAGTGAGAAAAAGACATCCTAAAATTTGCAGTCAAATAGATGGATTTGGAGAGTATCGTCCTGAGTGAGATAATATGGGCACAGAAAGACAGACATGGTTATGTACTCACTCACAAGTAGATTTTAGACATAAAGCAAAAAATATCCAGCCTGCAAACCACAACCCCTGAACAGCTAGGTAACAGAAGGAACTTAAGAGATGTCCAAGGATTCCCCTGGGAAGGGAAATAGAGATCTCCTGAGTAAATTTGGTATAATAATGGGGAGTGAACAAGGGGAGGTGGGAACAAACCATGAGAGGAGGTGGTTGAGTGAGGAGCAACAGAGAGGGAGGGAGAAGTGAATATCTTGATAGAGGGAGCCACTATGGAGTTATAATGAAACCTGGTGCTAAGGAAACATCCAAGAACCCACAAGATGTCCTCAGCTAGGACTCCAAGCAATAGTGGAGAGGGTGCCCAAACAGGACTTCCCCTATAATCAAATGAATGACCACCCTAAGTATCATTATAGAGCTTCCATCCAGCAATGGATAAAAGCAGAAGTAGAAATCCACAGCTAAGCACCAGGTCGAGCTCCCAGTCCAGGTGAAGAGAGATATAGGAAGAGAGTATATGAGTAAAGGGATCAGGATCATGAGGAGGAGATCCACGGAGATGCCTGACCTGAGCTATTGGGAGCTCACCGACTCCGAAACAGTCACTGAGGAACCTTCAGGAAAAGACAACTGTCAAACAGTAAGGGCAGTGTGTGGAGCCTCTTGCAGTAGGATCAGACTATGTTCCTGTGCATGAACTGACAACTCAGAGCCCATTCCCTGAAGAGGAACCCAGCTTTAATACTGGGATGAGGGACTCGGACTTAACCCCAGCTGGATATGCCAAACTGAACTGACCCACCTTGGGACTCCTTGCCCTCCTTGGGGAATGGATGGGGGATGGGTTGGGGGGAGGCTGAGGGAGGACTGGGAGGGACTGGGAGAAGGGAAGGGAGGGGGAGCAGAGATAGATATGGGAATTTTTTTTTAAAAAAATGGCCATCCCATCAAAAGGAATCTACAGATCCAATGCAATCATCATCAAAATTCTAACATAAATCTTCACAGATCTTATTAAAAGGGCAATTTTTGGCTTCATATGGAAACACACACACAAAACAGGGTATCTAAAACAATCCTTAATAAGAAAAGAGTTGCTTGGAGATCTCACCATCCCAATTTCAAGTTGTACTACAAAGCTATAGTAATAGAGACAATGTGATATTGTCATAAAAACCAGACACATTGATGAGTGGACTCAAACTGAAGACCACGGCATAAATTCACACTCCTATAGATGCCTAATTCTTGATAAAGAGGCCAGAAATACACACTGGGAAAAAAGACAGCATCTTCAACAAATTATGCTTTTCAAATCAGATGGCTATATGTAGAAGAATACAAATGGATCCATACTTAATCACCCTGCACAAAACTCAACTCGAAACAGATCAAGGACCTCAACATAAAATTATACACACTGAGTCTGATAGAAGAGAGAGTGGTGAATATCCTTGAACTCACTGTCACAAGAAGAGACTTTCTGAACATAACACCATAAACACAGGCACAAAGATCAACAATTAATAATGAAATTGAGACGTTTCTGCTCCACAGAGGACACCATCATTTGGACAAAGTGTCAAACTACAGAGTGGCATAAGATAGAAGGTTAATACCCAACATATATAAAGAACTCAATAAACTATATATCAAGAGACAAATGATCCAATAAAAATGGGGTACAGATCTAAACAGAAGGCTCAGTAAAAACTTAAATGGCCAAGAATCACTTAATGAAATAGTCAACATCCTTAGCCCTCAGGGAAACCCAAGTCAAAACTACCTCATAATTCCATCTTACACCTATCAGAATGGCTACAAGTGACAGCTCATGCTGGTGGGGATGTGAAGCAAGGAGAACACTCCTCTGTTGACTTTTGGCATGGCCTAGCCCCTGCAGTCCAGACTCACCCGCCACCCTGTTGGCAGTTAGCCCTCTAAAATGACTCAGACACCTATATTAATCACATGTTGTTTGGCCTGTGGCTTATTGTTAGTTAGCTCTCACACCTTCACTTATTTTTATAAATTTGTCTTGCCATGTGGCCTGTGGTTTACCTATTTTTTGACATTTTGCTTTTTTGGGCAGCTGGATCACATTTCTCTTTTCACTCTACCCTCCTTCCCCTGTATCTGTTCTCACATTTCCCACCTGTTTCTAAAATGACTTGACATAGGCCAAAACAGTTCCTTTAATTTTTTAACTTTTGCATAGATATTTTTGTATGCTTATTTTATTATTTTTTTTAATAAAAAATGTCTTTTTTATTCAATGTATGACCCTGCTCCCCTGTCTTCCCTCTCCCAATCTCTCCTAGTCAGCATTCAGCCTCTTCCCTCCCAATCCCCTCATCCCCTCCCCCAAAAAGGCTAGAAGTCCGAAGGTGGGTCAGCTCAGCATGACACATCCACTCCAGGCAAGTCCGATTTCCTAATCCCAAAATCAAGTCTGGGTTATGTGTTCCTCTGCAGGGAATGGGTTCCAAGGTGCCAACCCATGCACAGAAACATAGACTGATCCCACCCCTTGAGGTTCCACATACTGCCCATGCCAATCAACAGTTTCCTATACTTGGAGGGCCTAGCTCCTTTTTCTGATGGTTCCCCAGTGGCTGTTCTTGATTCAGTGAGCTCCCCAGAGCTCCAGCCAGCCATCTCTGTGGGACTGCTCCTCATAATTCCTATCCCCTTGCTCATACAGATTCTCTTCCCCTGCTCTCGGCTGGACCAAGAGCTCGGCCCAGTGCTCAGCCATGGATCTCTGCCTCCACCTCTATTTATTTTTGGATATAGGTTCTGTGATGACACTTAGGGTGGTTATTCATTTGATTATAGGGGAAGTCCTGTTTAGGCACCCCCTCCACTATTGTTTGAAGACTTGGCCATGGACATTCTGTGAATTCCTGGAAATTTCCCTAGCACCCAGTCTCTTTCCAACCACACACTGGCTTCCTCTATCGAGATACCCATCTCTCTCTATCTCTCTCTTCGCTCCTCTCACTCAATCATCTCCTTCTTTCAAGATTTGTCCCCAACTCTTCTTGGCCACAACCCATTATGACCCTAATTTGCTAAGGTGAGCTTCTCTACTTTCTCTTCCTAGGGGAATCTCTGAATGGATCTTTCTCTTAAGTTCCTTCTGATCTCAACCTGTTCAAGGGTTGTGGTTTGTAACTTGGGTATTACTTAGGCTGTCATCTGTTTTTGATCTTAGCCATTCTGACAGGTGTAAAGTGGTATCTCAAAATTGCTTTGATTTGTACTTCTCTGATGGCTAAAGATGTTGAGCAATTTTTTAAAGTGCCTTTCAGCCATTTGTAGAACCCCATTTTTTAATTGGGTTATTTAGGTTTGGGGGCTCTAGTTTCTTGAGTTCTCTATATATTTTAGAGATCAGTCCTCTGTCAGATGTAGAGTTGGTAAAGATCTTTTCCTATTCTGTAGGCTGTCATTTTGTCTTATTGACTGTGTCCTTTGCCTTACAGAAGCTTCTCAGTTTCAGGAGGTCCCACTTATCAATTGTTATTCTTAGTGTCTATGGTGTTATATTTAGGAAGTGGTCACCTATGACAATGCATTTGAGGGTATTTTCTACTTTCTTTTCTATCAAGTTCAGTGTAGCTGGGTTTATGTTGAGGTCTTTGATCCACTTGGATTTGAGTTTTGTGCAGGGTGATATAGGTTTAGATCTATTTGCATTCTTCTACATACTACCATCCAGTTATGCCAACACCATTTGCTGAAGATACTATCTTTTTTCCAATGAATATTTTTGCCCTCTATGTAAAAAAATCATGTATTCATAAGTGTACAGGTTAATGTTGGGGTCTTTGATTGAATTTCATTGATCCACAAGTCTGTTTTATGCGCAGTACCAGGCTGTTTTTATTGCTGTAGCTCTATAGTATAGCTTGAAGTCGGGGACGGAGATTCTTCCTGAAGTTCTTTTATTGAGTAGGATTGTTTTGGTAATCCTGAGTTTCCTGTTATTCCATGTGAAGTTGAGTATTGTTCTTACAAGGTTTGTAAAAAATTGTATTGCAACTTTTATGGGGATTGCATTGAATCTGTAGATTGCTTTTAGTAAAATTACCATTTTTAATATGTTGATCCTACCTATCCAGGAGCATGGGAGATCTTTTAATTTTCTGATATCCTCTTCAATTTCTTTCTTCAGTGAACAGTCCCTGTATTAATTAGTGATATTCACAGCATACAGAAAGTCATACAATTTTCTCCTGAAATGTAAAGTCTTTATTTTGTATTAACAATGTTTAAATTTTCCACTGTAAACAAATTCTCCTACCAACAATCTCCTAATCTCCACTCAATCCCTGTTATTAAAATACAGACTATTCAAGACAGTTAAAAGATAGGTTTTTTTAAATAATTATCCATTATATCAGATCTCTAACGAAACTTCCAAATGGCCTTACCAGTTATGAATGTTCATAGCCTCACTCACAAGTCAATAAAAAACAACCTATTAAAAACTACAACCCTCTCTTGATAAATTTGGTCCTCTAAGGATTATAAGTAATTATTCTGCTAGGGTGGTTATAAAGTTATATTTAAGTTAAGAATAAAACAATAGTATAGACTCAAAATCTCTTTTAAAGAAGAGAAAGGGGAGTGGATAGGACAGATATAGGTAATTATTGTATCTACCTGTAAACAATTATTAGCCAAATATGAGCCATATGACAATTTGCACTGGGATAGATGCTTGTATATTGATACAAATGTGAAACTGTTTTATAATTCTACTGAGATAATTTGTATATTGATACAAATTCAAATCTGAAATCATTTTATATGTCTAAGGAAATTTGTATATTGATACAAAATTCAATCTGTAATTGCCATATTTTGCATGTGCTTCTACCTCTGTTTAAAATATTTTGCACATTAATGCATATTAAACATATGTTACTTATACTATGAAATTTCTACCTCTTTAATTATATTAATCATAATATATGTATATCTATTTCTGTTTAAAATGTTTTGTATACCTCTGTTTAGATATTTTGTATAATGATATGTGGTGATATATTTTATTTTTAATAAAATCAGTCTGGAATATCAGAGAACAGATCCACCCACAGTCAAGCCAGGAAGGTCAGAGAGTGGTAACTCACACCTTTAATCCCAGCTTGGGAAAGACCTTAAGTGGTGACCTATGCATAACTCCAGAGACATATCCTTCTGTGTTTCTGTGAATTCAAGGCATAACTACCAAACAGTAGTGATTTACACCTTTAATCTTAACTCTAGAATTATGATGCAGAGTTGAACCCAGAAGTGAAACAACTGGGCGAAGAAGATATTTAAAGCAGGCATAGGAAGACAGATTAACTCTGTAGAAGTGACAACCAGGCTGAGGACTCTTGAAGATAGCTTTTACCCTGAGAAGTTGGCTGGGTGAGATTTGACTGTGGTCTGTTTCCTCTCTCTGACATTCCAGCTTTTCCCCAATATCTGGTTTTGAGTTTTCATTTAATAACAATTAGAATTTTTGTTTCAATGATATATATTTAAGATACTATTTTCATTTTGCACTATACATTTACCTTTGTTTAATGTTTATATGATTGTCATAATTTAAGTCATTATTCAAAAACTGTATACTCATTTATAGATTGTCTATTCTTGCAATGTAAACTTAAGTCTTTAAGATGATAAAAATTGTAGATCACAGTTACTTAAGTCTGTCATGTACTAGTCATGTTGGTTAGGATTCTCAGATATATAGCAGAGTATGTCAGAGAGACAAGAGTCTTCAACCACTTCACAGACCTAGAGAATATGGAATTTAATGTTTTGTTATTCAAAATTCGACCATGAGAGTCACGATAACTCCTGACATCATTGTTCCTTTCCGGAGATGGTATTGGGCATCAAGGACACTCCACTAACAGTGGAGATTATCCCTGGCTGATAATGGCCTATTGGTCAAAAAAACTACCCTTGCCTTGACAGCTGACAGTCAGCATACTGTCCAATCCAGACAAACAAGACAAAAGATGGAGACTACTAAAACCTGCCGAGACAAAATAAAATGGTTTCTCAAAATACCCTGCTTCTGAAGAGATCTGTCAGAGAGCTTAGGCCTGTAGCCAAAAAAAAAAAAAAAAAAAAGATACTCCAACCTTACAGAAAAGCTGTGGAAAGCTGTGGGAGGCTGTCCAGGCAGCTGACTGTCCGCTGTCCTCATCTAAATTTTGGGAGTTACTCTCTTGTGCTTTCAGCCTATTCAGGTAATATATTTTCCTTCTCAGGTCTTTGAGGGGGTTAAAGACTAGATAACTAAATTTACTACCATCTCATAGCTTAGCTAAGAGCATCCAAGTATTAAATTCATATTATTCAAGATTAACAGCTTTAAAATAATCTCTGTATATTGCCACTTACCAATGTTCTAGATGTAATAGGATTTGTCCCTCCCACTGGTTTAATAAAAAGCTGATTGGTCAGAAGGCAGACAGGAAGTGTGGGTGGGGCTACCAGACTAAGAAAACTCTGGGAACAGGAAGAACAGAGTAAAGACACCAGAGAAACACCAGCAGAGACGTCAGCAGACACAGAGGAAAGAAGACAGCCATGCTGCTCTGAGAAAAGGTACTAAGCCACATGGCTAAACAGATTAATGGAAATAGGCTGAGTTAAGAAAGAGCTAGCTAGCAATATGTCTGAGCCATAGGTCAATCGTTATGAAATTAATATAAGCCTTTGTGTGATTATTTGGGGCAAAGCGGTAGCAGGGCTGAGAGTGGGTCTGAACCTCTGGGCTAGGCCAGAAAGGCTGGGCCATAAACTTCTTACTACATCTTGACATTTAAGATATACTTTATGTTTGTTGTTTGTTAGTTGTAGCTTGACCTTGTTTATGCTATTTGCCATTTCCCTCTCCTAGACATTACCTTATAATTTTTTCTTTTGTATATAGTCTTATCATATGTTTGAAACTTTTATTTAAATAAAAGGGGGAGATGTAGTGGGTTCAGGCACTTTCAAGCAAGACCTTGGTGTGGCTTTGGTGGTGTCTTTGAAGACAGTGGCTGCCTGCCCTTCCTGTTTGTCCCTGTGCTCTTGGTGGGTGGACTGCTGCAGGGTCACCTTGGAAATTTCAACCCTCTAAGGAGTCCCCTAAGGTTCAATCTTGTATCAGTGAGTGTTTATCTAACCTCTTAATAAATATTAATCCTTTATATAATCATTTGCCAATAAATAATTCTTACAACACTCCTCCATTGCTGGTGGGAGTGAAAACTTGTACAGCCACTCTGGAAACCAATATGGCCGTTCATCAGAAACATGGGAATCAATCTACTTCAAGACCCAGCTATACCACTCTTGGACATATAGCCAAAGGATGCTGCATCCTACCACAACAACACTTGCTCATACATGTTCACTGCTCTATTCATAATATCCAGAAAGGAAAAAACCTAGATGTTCCACAACAGAAGAATGGATTTTTTAAAATGCAGTACATTACACAATGGAGTATTACTCAGCTGTTAAAAAAGGGGCATCATGATAATTGCAGGCAAATAGATGGAACTAGAAAAAAATCATCCCGAGTGAGGTAACCCAGACCCAGAAAATCAAAAGTGATATCATTTGCTTATGTGTGGATATTAGCTATGAAGTCAATGATAACCGAGCTACAATCCATTGAACCACGAGGGTATGTGTGGTGGTTACAAAAATAATGTCCCCCAAAAGGAGTGTAACTATTGGGAGGTGTGGCTTTGTTGGAGGAAGTGTGTTATTGTGGGGGCAAGCTTTGAAGTCTCATATATGCTAAAGCCACACCCAGTATCTTAGTCCTTCTATGTGGAGAGACAGAAAAAATTAAGGGGCATTTGAGGGATAACATGAAAACATAATACAGTAGAAATTTCCTAAGAGATATACAAATAAGGAGTTCTAAATGAAATTTCCAAATAATGGGAGAGGCAGAGTCCCAACTGGCCCTCTTCTGTCACCAAACAAAGCTTCCAATAACAGGATGGGGTTAAATCTAATTCAGTTGTTGGCCAAGGTGACCCACGGGAATCCCCAAACAACCCAGCCTATTGCCAAGATTATAGGTTGCTCTCGACAAAACAACAGCAAGCCCCTACTGCTGAAGACAATACCTGTACACCTCACTGAACATGAAGATGTCGAGTTAGTACCTACATAAAGCCTTCGCCCCTATGTTCCAGCATCTTGGTATAGGAAGGTACTGTCTACATTATCAAAAAAGAAATGTAAACACCAATCCACCTACAAACTCTTTATCTACAGTAGTGTATTACCTACCTGTATGCTAGGGCAATGATAGCACAAAGCTTGCAGGACTAACCAATGAATAATTGGATTGACATAAAGCCCATTTCATGAGATGGAACTCATATCGAATACGTCTTGGGTGACAAAGAACCTTAAACTTGATAGCCCAGGGACCTAGGGCAAAACCAAACAATACCTGTCTAAAAACAAGAAAAGGAATATAGTAATAAAATGTCTCCTAATGATATTTTGCTATATTCATAGATCAATGCTCTGTTGAGCCATCATCAGAGCAGCTTCCTCCTGCAGCAGATGGGAACAAATATAGAGACCAGTCAGACATTTTACAGAGAGTGAGAGACCTTGGGACACTCAACTTCATGCTCTGTATCTCTTAGTTTATGTGAGTGAATAAGAAGGGTCAAGTAACCCATGTGCATTGCTGCATAATCAGTAAATCCAGAATCAGGCTGTGTTAACCAGCAATTAAATTAAGTGATGCTCATCAAATCCCTAGAGCTTTGGAGCTCAGGGAACTCTGTGCAAGGGAAGGCAGGAAGAGTATAAGAGCCAGCGTAGATGCAGGACCCTAAGAAAACAAGGCCCTCTGATCAACCTGAGCAAAAGTCACATGAACTCACAACTGAAGCAGCCTGCACAGGCCTGCACTAGCTCTTCCGTGCTTACACTAGGGGATTCCTAAGTGTGCAAACCCGTGGCTCTCTCATTCTTGTGCCTTCTCTCGGACTCCTTTCTTTCTGCTGGTTTGCCTTTTCTAATTTTTGATGTGATAGTTTTTGTTTTACCTTTTATCTAATTTGTAATGTTTTTAAAATTAATAGATAAATTAATGAAAACCCAGCCACTAGGGTAAAGGATAACAACTGAATTGTCATTCATACCTTCTGGAGAGGGAAAAATCAGTTTTCTCCAGTGGAATGGCATTGGGTATATCAACTACTTTAGGAGAGGCCTCTTGCTAAGCAGCAGGCGACCAACATATTATCAACTCCACAGTGTCTCTCTCTGTGTGTGTGTGTGTGTGTGTGTGTGTGTGTGTGTGTGTGTGTGTGTGTATGTGTGTGTGTGTTACTTTTGGATGATGTTGTATTTGTTTTCGAGGTCTGGGGGATTTGTTGTTGCATTGGATTTTTGTTTCGCTTTTAAAGAACTTCAGTTGGGTGGGTAGGGAAGGGAGAGGATATAGAAAAACTTGGGAAGAATGAAATCAAAATGTATTTAAATTTTAAAAATGTTTTAAATAAAAATAAAAAATTGGAATGGGAAATACATTTTAAAATAAATTTAAAAAAAATTTAAATTAAGATGTAGATTTCCTAACTTTATCTCACCTCTTGAACTTAATTTAATGGCTGGTTAACACAGACTGACTCTAGATTTGCTGGCTGTGCAGCAAAGAACTATATACGGGTAACAACCCTTGTTATTCACTTATATAAAATGAGTTAAATAATGAGTAAAAGCTACGGCCACAAAAGGAGACTGCTGCATTTTTATTTTTGTCTTTTTCGTGTGTGTTCAGTGTGTGTGTACACACACAGGCCAAGTCCGGAAGAGGAAGCTAGTATCTTCTCTTCCTTTATTGCTCTCCACCATCCTCTCGTTTTCTCACGGAACTAGAGATCATTGCTTTGACAAGTCTCCATGGCTCCCTGGACCACCTGGCTTAGGCCCTCATTCTTGCAGGGCAAGCACCTGACTGACTGAGCAATCTCCCTAGTCCTTATTTTTTTAAAAAACATTTTTTTTTTCTTTTGATGGAGTCTTGCAAAGTAGGTTGGGTTAGTCTCAAATTCATGATCCTTGTCCTCCAGAGTCCTGAATGCTAGGTTTATAGATGTTCATCACAACCAGCTACTCATTTCTTTTCATAAGAGCCTAGATTATAAAAATTTATGTCAATTTATAGAATAAAAAATAATTTTGCCCAATAAAGATGCAATGATCCTTTTTATGGAAGAGACAATATCTCCAAAGGTTTGTCACTTCGTAAACTAAGTTTGCATCTAACTCAGCAATCCAATTTTAACCTCATTCACTGGCTACACTCAGACCAGCTTCTCACATCTCTTTGGAGGGGATTCTGTCATCTGCTTGTTTCTTCCTTAACTGCTAAATAAAATGTACCCTGTTCGCCACCCATGCACACGAAAGTTAGGCTTTATTATTTTGAAAATCTATGCTTTCCCAAGAAATATAAGATCACAGAAATGTTGGTCAGGCAAAAGAAACAGGAAATCACCATTTCTAGGAACATATCCTGGAATTCTCCTATCTGCTCCTATTTCATTATCAGTTGGACTGTTGCAGTTTGGATCTAAAATGTCTCTAAAGAACTGTGTGTTGAAGGCCCGTTCCTGAGAGTTGCAACATTTGAAAATGGCGGAACCTTTAAGAAGTGGACCTAATGGAGATGTGTAGGTCACTGCAGGGAGTGCCCCTGGAGAAGCACACAGAACCTAGGTTCCTTCTTTCCCTCTTTCACTTCTCGACCATTGGGTGAATGGTTCTGCTCTTCCAGGTGTTCCCTACCACCATGTGACCAAAGTAACAAAGCAAACAGATCATGAGCTCAGCCCGTAAGCTAAGAAAAGCCTTTTCTCATTATAAGCTGGTTATCTCAGGTCTCTGTTACAGTAAGAGAAATTGGACCAACACAGAGCTATTTGATTTTCACAAGACTAAAGGATAGGGATACTAATAAATAATGATAATTCATAACCATCACCAGCTAGCAATCATTACTACCAAACAATGAATCACCAGAATGACCTTCCCACTTTGGTAGTTTGAAAGGCTTAGAACATGTAGTCTTGGAGGAAGTGTGTCACTGGGGGTGGGCTTTGGAACTTCAGAAGCTCAAGCCAGGGTCTCTCTCTACCTGCTACATGCTGATCCAGATGTAGAACTCTTGGCTCCTTCTCCAGCATGCAGCCTACATGATGCCAGGCTTCCCACCAAGATGATAATAGACTAAACCTCTTCACTGTAAGCCAGCCCCAATTAAATGTTTTCCTCTATAAGAATTGCCATGGTCATGATGTCTCTTCACAGCAATGGAAATCCTAAGACAACACCCAAATGATTTACTGCAAAATGTTACCCTTTAAAGTATTTTAAATCATTTCAACTACCTTCTTGGTGACGACACATCAGAAGAAAGCAAAGAAACCACCACAAAGAAACCTAAAGTTCCCAAATGAAACAAATGTGAACTCCAGGCTTCAGAATTCTTAGTAACCATAGTCATATTAAACTAAAAGCTACATGCATACCACTTAACATACTAAAGCAAAGCTACTGATTCTAAAAAATACCCATCAAAATCTATCATAATAACACACCCAACCTTATCACTTATAGCTAGTTCCAGAATTCACAACAGAAAATGGTTGGGATTTTGTTGTTATTTTGTAGCACTGGGGCTCAAATCTAGGACCTTGAACATTCCAGGCAAGTGTTCTACTACTGAGCTACATTCCCAGCCCTAGCAAAAATACTGAAGGAAGGTTTTAAAAACCCAAACTAAGGACAATATTAACTATGATACACCACAGCCCTGGATGGTATCAAACCATGGAAATAATTATTGTTACCTTTTGGTAATAATGTCCATAAAGTTCCAAAAAGAATAACCCAGAAAAATTACCCATTAATTAAAATACCACCCACTCAATTCATCAACTCTACAATTCAATCAAATGTCTTAGTTTGATGAAACTTTGGCTCATCGTTAGGACTATGAGACTTTTAAAAGCAATGTTGTATATATCTGATATATAATAGCCTTTTTGAGTAGAAGGTACATTATTAACACAATAACTAGGCCATCCAGGTAGCTGGACTGGTAAAGGCACCTAGAACAAAAGGCCCCTGCCATCAAGCTTCATGACCCAAGTTTGATCTCTGAGACTTACATGGTAGAATAAGAGAGCAAACTCCTGTGGGTGGTCCTCTGATCTCCACACACACACAAGCAAGAAATAAAATGTCAACAAGAATTAATTTTAAAAAAAGATCAATCATGGCTAACAAATCCCATATGCATGCTAATTTAGCACTTGTGATTTTGTATGTTCATGAATTTATGAGTCATGAGACCTATCACATAGCCTACATTATATATAGAAATGTGTAATAATTTTATTGTAACTATTATGATTATTTGAGATTTGACACAGGGTCTCTCATTCTGTAGCCACGTCTTAGAGAGATCCACCAGCCTCTTCCTCCCTAGAGTTGGCATCAATGGTATGCTCCCCACACCTGGGTCATCTCATTATTTTCATATAAGAAAATAGCACAGTCTACATCCTCCTAGGGGGACAACCATTCTGAGGGGACATGGTTGTTACAAATCTATTTCTAGCTATCTCTTACATTAATAGCGGAGTGAATCTGGAGTCTGTAAACAATCCATCTATACATAATTCTTCACTGTTTTGTTTTGTTTTTTTTTTAAACATGAAACATGGCCAGCTGGCCCTTAGAATGACCATTTGCTGTCTACCCTAGTAAGATGGCTATTTTCAAAACCAAAGCCTCTGATGTCTTTATCTGGTTGAGTTATCCCCAGTCATAAGACAAGGGGGGAAATATAAGCTCTTTATCTTGACTGGAAGTCCTGGCCTTTCATCAAGGACTTACCTCTTTGAAATCATAAAAAGGGAATTATAATTGCTCCAGCTTGCTATTTCGGCATGGCCAAGTCTCCCCTCTGTGATTTTTCTCATGACTATTTCATCCCTCGCCCTTATTTTCTAGCCCTTCCTTCACCCTTCTTCCTGCCTCCCTACACACACATGGGCTTTAGTGTAATATATCTCTGAAATATATTACCACCATCACCCATGGTTCCCTTGGTAACAATATCCTGGTGCCATAAATGGTACCTGAATGTAAAATGCGCATTCTCCAACTTCCTCAAAAAAAGGTGACTGAGAATTATGTCATACATAATGTATGCTTTATATTTCACTATTCCCTTAATTAGCTTCCCAGGCTCATTATTTAGGCTAAGTTAGAAGTTGCTCTTACATGCTTCTGAACAACAAGAAATTTACTCTAGTTGGCACTTACATATGTATGGTAATCACCCATTTATAATACTGTTCCTTTGGGCTGTCAATGTATTTCTTATACCCCATATGGGTTATTCATTATATTCCATGTACCCAGAAAGTACTTAGCACATATTTGTTGAATAGCAAGAATTGAGAAATAAATGATTCCTAGTCTGCTTCATGAAGACTGTGAGATATTCAAAATGGCTAGGGAAATGCTATGTACATTGTAAACACACTATCAAAGACTATGAAGTGCTTGGATAAAATATATTAAACAATAAAGGTTACAAGTTTATCACCAGCCTTTCTAAATGCTGACAGCAGGGGTCTGACCCACTATCACCAGAAAATGTGAGCCCTGCTACTGAGCCAGGAGGGACAGTGCCGTCTTAGACATTTCTCCCCAGGAGCAGCACATGAACCTGAACAGGGGAGGGCTTCCACACAAGTTCATGGAAGCAGAGGATGTGAGTCCTACCTTTATGAACCACTTGCCGGCATTCAGAGTTGACAGGAAAGTCCAATTGAAGTTGGCAGTGTGGTTAAAAGCAGCTGATGGTAGGACCTCTCTGATATTGGTTGTTCTACTCAGGTCATGGTCATGCATGAGGAAAGGCACCTCATCAACACTGCAACAGGAGGGGAGGGAGGAGAAGCAGTACAGAGGATGACCCAAGCCACCATGGCGTGAGTGACCCCCCCCCCCAAGCCCTTCAGCCTTGCAAGTCTTTCACGGCTTCTCACACTCTCTCAGATCACAGCCAAGGACTAAGTGCCAGTCATTCATGCAAGTGTCAGCAATTCCTCCCAAATGAGTCACATGTGTGTTTATGCTGGTGGTGCTGATGCTGAGAGAGTAGCATCCTTATCAGAAGAATGCTGAGACAAGGAAAGTAGAAGGCACAGTAATGGTTGTTACAAATCTATTTCTAGCTATCTCTTACATTAATGGCAACCCAAGAGGAAGGTGAACGGAAGTGGGTATAAGGCACGGTCCTTAGGGTCAATAAACATGCTTGCACATAGGCTCCCTGTGTTTTTCTGAGCTTTACTCCAGGATGGCACCTACTTCTCTATACACACTACACTGGATATTATCATAAAACAAACTCCCGATTCCCCTACTTCTTGGTTGCTTCATAGAAGACTTTACTTTATGAGTTTTTTCATTAAAAATAACCATCAATAATAATAATAATAACCAACAATAGTCATGAGGTAATAAGGGCTATTTAATTTGTTGTTAACTACAAAACTGGGCAAAATAAAGAGAATAAGTAACTTTTTAGTCAAAGGACAGCTGGGATTACAGTGTTATACCTCTGAAAAAATGAAAGCAAATTAATTAATCTGTACCATTAAGCAAGCTTCTTTCTTGTGAGTACTGGGGTTTTGTACAAGAAGGGAGAGCCCAAAGAGACCTAGCTTTCTTGCTACAATGGGGAAACAGAGATCAGAATAGGTAAAGAAACTTCAGTTTATTGAATAGAGTCCTGCGGAGGACGGAGCTATGCCAAAACAAAACAAGACAGTTCCGGAGCAATGCATACAGAGATCTCAAGTCTACGAGTAAGTAAACAGAGCTTAGCAAGAACAGCTTTGGAGCCTGGTGACACAGGCATTTTTGAGTCTGGTGACACGGTGGTAAAGGCGTTTACTGTGCAGCCTGACAACCTGAGCTCAATCCTTTCAACCCACTTGAAGGAGAAAACCATTTCTCACCAGCTGTCCTCTGACCTCTACACATGTGCTGCGGCATGTGTGTGCCCATGCACACACATATATAAACAAGTAAATAAATGTAACAAAAAATTTGAAACGAAAAATCTTTCAAGGAAAGAAAAAATATCAGAATCTCCCAAGTTGCAGAACTCACACGAGGTATGACTTAGTCAATTCCATCCAGTAAGATGGGAGAGACCTCAATAGTTGTAGGGGTATTCTTCAGAGACTCCAAAAAGGCTGTCCCTCAGACATGAAGAGGACTTAGACCTAGAACAATGTACACCCACTGACATACCTTCATAAAAGAGCTCTGACAGCCTCTGAAGAGCCAGACTAGTCAGAATAGTTCATCTACCTGCTAGAAAAAGTCCAACACTTCTTAAAGGAATACAACAAAATGTAGCCCCCATCCATGTACGATTACAATGGCTAGCATAGATTAAAAACTTACTAGAGATGTAAAGGTGCCAGAAAATGTGAAAACATGCCAGTAAGATCCTTTGATAGAGTCAAATGTAAAAATAAAAGGCGATAAGTTTAGGCAAGGGTTTTAAATAATATATAATAACATTATAGATTCTGAAAATAACATGAAAGGAAACATGAATATAAAACATGAATGTAGAGCCAACTCTGGTGGCATAACAATCAGGAACTTGAGGCAGGAGATGGCAAGTTTAAGACCAACCTTGCCTACAGGCAACAGTGTTGATGTGTGTGTGTGTGGGGGGGGAGACATTGAAATTCTGGGGATGAAAACTGTAATAACTGAAATAAAAATTCTGTTAGATAAAATTTACAACCGAGGCTGTAGAGTGGCTCAGTTGATAAAGATCCCTAACACCCATTTAAGAACCCTGGCACAGCACAATTTCTAACTCTAGCACCAGGAAGTGGAGATCCTGAGGACTTCCTGGCCATCTAATCTAATCTAGATAATAAAATCTAGGTTCAGCAAGAGATGCAATATGAGGTTAGTGTGTAGAAACACATGCCAATGTCAACTTCTGTTCTCACATATTCCCCACCCGGGTGACCACTTTACTACTACCACATACAAATGTAGAACAGATATTTAAAGAGCAGTGAATGTGAAGAGGTAGCAATATAATGAAGCATAGAACCCAGGAGCCCCATCCAGGAGAACGATTTATCTCTCAGTTCAGTAACTTCACTTGAAAGTTGAAATAAGGTCCAACCATCCCATGCATTCACGTGTGGAGGGTAGAGGTTGACACCAGGAATCTTCCTCTATCCTTTCCACCTCACTCTTTGAAATAGGGTCTCTCAGAAACCTTGGAGCTTACCAACTGGCTAGGCTGGGTACCCCTTAGGGATCTTCTCATCTCTGCCTCCAAAAACTGGGGTTACAGATGTGTGCTACCATGTCTAGTTTTTATGCAGGTGTTGGAGATTAGAACTTTGGTCAATCCAGGCCCCACCTCTTGATTTCTACTATAACTAACCACCTACTAGCAAACAGCAATGCTACTGATTGAGTGTGGTCCTGGGAATTGGACCCAGGACCTCACAGATGCAAAACACATTTTATGCTCCCAGTCCAGTGTTACAGATTTCTGTATGGTGATTTTATATTTTGCAATTTTGTAGAAGAAACAAGGACTAAAAAGGAAAAAAGGTAGTTAAAAAATTACCTGATATACTTTCAGTTTTTAAATATGTGTTGAGACTTGATTTATGGCCAATCATATGATTTATCCCAGAGAATGCTGTTGAGAAGAACTTATGTTCTGAAGCTGTTTGATAACATGTTCTATAGATGTCTATTGGTTACATTTGGCATTGGTCACAGCTTGACTTTGCCCTTTCTTTATCAATTCTCACTGGATGATCATCCATTGCTGATAATACAAGCTAGAATTCTTACTATTCTGCTATTAGAGTCTATCTCTACCTTTGGGCCCTATTGACATTTGTCTTATGATAATAAGTATTGAGATATTGGTTCACATATATTTAAAATTATTTCACCTTGCTGAATCAACAGATTTTATATATATACCTTCCTGTCTCTTTTTTTAGTGATTCTGATTTAAAAGTCCATAGTATCTGATCTGAGGATGGGTACTTTTGATTTCTTCTAGACTCCGTTTGCACAGAATATTTTATTCCATCCCTTCTCTGATTTCAGTTTCTGTGTGTCCTCAGAGCTAAAGTGAGTTATAAGCAACTTGGAGTTGGGGGGTGTACTTTTAGTGCACTTATTCTATGTCTTTTAACCAGATAATTAATCCATTTACATTTATGGCCATGGTGGGGTGCTGTTTACTGATTTGCTTCTCCCAGTTTGTGCGGTTTGTTTTCCATGCACCCGAGGAGGACCACCTGCCCAGGAGTGGGGCCACTCATGATGGGCTGGGCCTCCCACATCAATCATTAATTAAGAAAATGCCCCACAGTCTTCCATCCAGGCCAGTCCTCTGGAAGCATTTTCTCAGTTAAGATTCCATATTCCCAGAGATATCCATGTTTATGTCAAGTTTACAAAAACCATCTGACACACAGACACGTGCTGGCATTCCCTTACTCTCTGCTCGCTGGCCCAGAATAAAGTAGCCGAGTCCACTGTGTTCTCCTCGCCATCAGCAACTGAATCCCTGCAACAGTGAGTCCCCAAATCTTTCCTTCGTCAGTCTGTTTGGGCCAAGTAACTAATGCATTCACCCTTGGTAACAGATCTTCCCCTTCATCACTTAGGACTCGAGTGTTGCTCTCCTGGCCACAAGGATAAGTCTGTCCTAGGGACACTGGGAACATGTTACCTTGAGGATATCCCTCTTGCCTTTAACTTTTGAGAGTCTGATAACGGCATGCCTGGGGGTAGAGTTTGAGTGACTGGTGAATTTGGACCCTCCTGTTCCTGAATGTTAGTTTCTGCCTGTGGTTTGGGAGTCTTTGTTTTGTTTTGATCACTGACTCTCATAAATTCCATAACCCTTTGGAATTACTAAATCCCTCTTGAAACTCAACAGCATGAATATTTGCTCTTTTAATTCTGTTCTAAAGCTGTTCAAGCATCCTTAATAGTCTACTTTCTCCTCTAACTAGATATTTTAATAACCTGCTTCTGAGTTCACTACTACTTTTCTCTATTTGGTCTCTTCTACCTTATATAGTTTTAATATTATTCACTGTAATTTTTCAGCTAAACTAAGCTTTATTTTTTTAAAAAATGCTTCCATATCTGTCAAGTTTCTCTGTGTACTGAATCACTGTTTTCTTTTGAAGCTCACTGAGTTCTTTAAAATGTCTTCAATTCACCATCAAAGACTATACTGCATCATTTGTTCATCTCCTTGGACCTTATTTCAATTTTCAAGTGAGGTTACAGATCCACGGACATTATTGATACTTATCAGCTTGAGATGTATTTGCTTCAGTTTTTGTGCTGGCTTTGTGCTTGCTGTTCTAGTAATTCTAAGTAGGCCATGTATTTTCTCTGAGTCTGCAGTAATTTCTTCAACCATGTGTGTTGGGATCACTGCCCTATTTCAGCACTAGAGGGCGAGCCAAGCCCAGGCTTACTGACTTCAAATGCCCAGGTTACCCATTTGTTCTCAGCATGAGCTAGAGAAGTGGCTAAAAAAAGGTTAGTCCAACCTCCCAAAACTCTGCATAGAGCTAATTAGTCCCCAGACCTCACCCAGGCACCAGCAGATATTCAGACACTGCAGGATTCTGCCAACTCTGGACAGAAGCACTGTGGGGGACCAGCCCTAAGCTTCTATGCCATCTCTATGTAGGATCGTCAAAGCTGCAACACTGTCATACTCATAACTGAAAGACTGCCAAGAACTGAGGCCCCCACTGCTGTTGACTGCCTACTGCTAACTCACGGCTAGAGACGGCTGCAGTCAGCCACAGGTGACACAGGGTAGAAGACCATAAACCAGGAATGCTCTAGAGGGGCTTTCCACAGGCAGGCCTGAGGACAGGTCTCTTGGGTTCTGCCCAGTGTTGGGTTTCATACACCCAGGACTGACCTTCAAGGCCAAGTGCTATGCTTATTACCCCAGTGTCTCCCCAGCAAAGTCTTGCTACCCAAGGTTGAGACAGTGCTAATGGACCCCATCCCAGTTATGATCCAACCTTGGTAGCTCACCTCTGGTAGCATAGGTGTCTCTGTTCCAGTACTTACAGATAGACCATCAACATCTGCCCTGACCAGGGATGTGAACCCTAATGCTAATCTGAGTCTTCCATAAGGACTTGCAAAGCTTCCAGGTTGTATCCAAGCTCACACAACAGCTGCTGTTGAATCAAGCCAAAAGACAAATCTGTCCTATTGGGATATAGAGCTGGGAAATTCTCAAGGCTCCATCTGTGAGCACTAGCCTAGGTATACCTGTGCTGCCCACAGTTTGGGAATAGGTATTACAGGAAGTCTCTTGGCTGCCAAATCTGATGTACTTGGATCTCTCTCACAGCCACAAGGACCTGCACAGTCTGGTTGTCTGGTGGTAGTGAATAGCTCAACCCAAGGCTGATGATGTTCTAAGCCAAAACCTGAGTCTGTCCTACTGACTCTCAGGTGCTCAAGCATGCCTTGAGACCCCATCTAAGATCTGGGCTCTGTAGAGGTTTAATTCTACCTGACTCAGGTCTTCTCCAAAGTGTGTGCCCCACTCACAAGAGGTAAAATCTTGCTTTCTTGGGAGAAAAGTGGTAAAGGTAATCCTCTAGCCAGTTAATGTGGTGAAATATTGTATATTTAATAAAAAAAATAGCCTGAAATATTAGAGGGTAGAGCCACCTACAGAGCCAAGCTGTGAAGGCCATGGAGTGGTGACCCACGTCTTTAATCCCAGCACTCAGGAGGCAGAGATCCACAGACGGGTGGTGGCTCACACCTTTAACCCTAGCACTAGGAAAGTAGAGTCAGGAGTGAGATAGATGGGTGGGGAAAGAAAGAGAAGGAGAAGGTAGAGGCTCTTCCCTTCACCCGTACCTCCAGTGAGCTGGAGGGTTCATGGAGACAGGCTCAGGTTGGCTGTGATTTGTTTCTCTATCTCTGACATTTCAGCTTTTCCCCAATATCTGGCACTGAGTCTTTATTCTAATGAAATAGAATTCATGCAATAAGTTAGCACAGTTCTGGTGGCTCAGTCATGAGTGCTGGTCTGGGATAGGGCATATGGTGCTATGAGATATTGCTCTTGTACACTGCAAATATTTGTTACTGGCATTGGTTTAATAAAATGCTGATTGGACAGTAGGCAAGCAAAAAGTATAGGTGAGTCTACCAGACTAAGAGAATTCTGGGACGAGAAAAGGCAGAGTTAAAGATGCCAGTCAGACACAGAGGAAGCAAGATGAGAATGCCTTACTAAAAAAAAGGTACCAAGCCACATGGCTAAACATGGATAAGAACTATGGGTTAATTTAAGTGAAAGAGCTAGATAATAATTAAGCTTGAACTACTGTCCCAGTAGTTACTATAAAAATTAAGCTCTGAGTCAATTATTTGGGTCGTGGCAGCTGGGTATTTGAGAGTTCCAGGCCAGGACAGAAAATTCTAATGACATTATGGGGTTCTGCTTGGCAATGGATTCCCGACAGGCCTGATGCTAGATTTGAAGTCTAAGTCCTTACCTGACTTTTCTCCGACCATGCTTCCTCTTCTCCTTGCTTCTTGGAGTTAAGAGGAGGCTGATGTGGCAACTCCTTTCTTCCTGTTTCTTCAATGCATCCTTCCTTATTATGCTACTAAAACCAGGTAGTATGGTCTCTTACCTGGCTTTCTTAGCTCTCATAAATTAATAGCTGTTCAAAAGGGTCTGTCTATGGTAAGGTTATCATTAGAGGATTTGACTCAGATGCCATCTTGCCCTAGTTCCCATGACATTAAGATAGAGGAGTAATGTTAGTACTGTCTGTATATTCCTGATGTCTAATGAAGTTGTTACCTGTATGTTTTCTTGTCTGAAATGCCTATACATGTCTTTTGCCCAATTTCTAACTGGTTCATTTATTTTTTAATAAAAAAAAATTTTGCACTCTTGTAATGGTTTTACTTTTTATTCTTGTAATTTAACTTTTTAGAATGTCAAGAATGAGTACTACGTTTACATCATTTCCAGTACTTTCTCTCCCGGTGCCAACTCTATTTATGTTTTCTTTCTCTTAAATCCATCATCTTCTTCTATAATTACTGTTGATATATATATAAATAAATATACCGAGTCTACTTGCTGTTGCTCATATGTACATGGTTTATGTATCATTTGGGATGGGATGACATTATCAAGAAGCCTGTCCTTAGTAAAACTGATTCTCCCACTCTCAGTGACCATTGAATTCCTGTAAATCTTCATCTAAGGGTGGGACTAAAAGACTACACAAAGAAAACAAATGAAGTTACAATTACTGAAATATGAAATAGGACTAATAACACAAACAGCAAAAAGGCAACAAAATAACAGTTATCAACACATTCTTTTCAATAGTAACTTTTAAGTACTAGTGGCCGTAAGTCTCTAATCAAAAGATAAAAGGTTAGATGAACAAACAAAATACATATTTTTGTTATCTATAAGAAAGTCCTTTTGCCTTCAAGGATAGGTAGGTACAACCTTAGAGAGAAAGGTTGGGAGGAGTTGGGATAACCAGAAAATGAGCATCACTACCCTAATGTGTGACAAAACAGACTTTTAGCCAAAATAAATCCAAAGAGTTAGATAAGAACACTTCATTCTGGTCAGGGGAACACTTAACCAGGAAGATATTATAATCCTAAGCATATATGAATCAAACTCTGGCACACACAATTTCTTTAAAAGCATACTATTGGGCTTCAAGATAGAGATTAACTCCAAGTCAGTAACAGCAGGTGATTTCAGTACACTTCTTTCTCCGACATACTGGTCATCAGGACAAGAAGAAAACAAAGAAACATAAACACTGAGTGGCATCAAACATCAAATGGACCTAACCCAAAGACTATACCTTCTACTCAGCAGCCCATAGAACTTTCTCTAAAATAGACCACATATCGGGACACAGAACAAATCTTCATACAGAAAATTTGAAATATCTACATGTATTCTATCTGGCCACAATTTAATAAAGCTTGAAATCAACAGTAAAAGAATCTCTAGAATTACACAAACTCATAGAAACTAAACAACACTCTACTAAATGAATAGAAAAACCAAGGTAATAAAGGCTTTCTTGAAATAACTGAAAATACAACACACCACAATTTCCTGTGAAGGAAATTTATAGTTCCAAGGCCCTACATTAAAAAAATCAAAAAGAACACAAACAAACCACCCAATGATGCAACTCAAGAGCTTGACGAAAAAAGAGTAAACTAAGCCCAAATCCAGTAGACAGGAAGAAATAATAAAAACCAGAGAAGAAATGAATACAGTAGGAAAAAAATGAATCTAGTAGCTGGGTGTTTTAAAAATATGCACAATTAACAGACTCTTAGACAAACTAACCAAAAGAAAGAGGGGTCACAAATTATTCAAATCAGATATTAACAGGATAATATTAGGGTTTCTGTAAAGCCTATTTTTTACTGTTTTATGTAAAACCTGAAATTATGCTGTATATCATTCTGTTCTTATGCTCATTAGAATCCTCTTTAAATGGCATGTAATCTGGGGTAGTCGTGAAGCTTTGAGTATGACTATAAAAGTGGCAGAGGTTTGTAAGGAGATAATCTTTGGGAAGAGCTGTCAACAAGCAGAGTTGGGAGGATACTCCATATCAGAGTTGAAATCACAGCAGAGAAAGGGACCATGTTTTAAGGGTTTACTGGACCAGAACCTTGACCACATCGAGCCCACGACCATTGGGTGCTTCCAGAATGACACCAGGAGCTCAACTAAAACACTCAGTTTCAATGATTTATGCCACCAATCCAGACCCCTGCGTTAATCTCGACTTTACCATGTACATTCTAAGCCTTAGGACCAGAGTTACATTTCCCTTCTGAGAACCCAGGTTACTCCTCTGCTAAATTCAGAGCTCAGTTTTATGTTTGCCTCACTAAATGAGTGTGACAGGACTGTGGTTTATGTGCTCAGCACATTTACAGTAAAAATGAAGCCTTTCTACTTTCTAAAATGCCTAGATACATAAATTTTATATCAATGCTTCTCTGTCTATCTCTCTGTCTCCTTGTCCATCCATCCCCCCCCAATATATTCCTGGACCTGTTCTGATTATTCTTGTATCCCTTTGTTTTTCTTTGGACCATTGCTACACCCTGCTACCCCACACTTTAATAATTCTTTCAAAGCATATAAAACAGAACACTGGACTGGGATATGGCTCAGTGGCAAAATGCTTTTCTGGCATGCACAAGGCCCTGAGTTTTATCTCCATTACTGTAAAATCTGAAATTAAAGTTTATTTAAAAACAACATGCTGAACATAGTGGTGTATACCTGTTGTCCCAGCACTTAGGAAGTAGAGGTAGAAGGGTCCGAAGTTTAAATCATCTTCAGTTACATTGAATTCAAGGCCATCCTACCTACATAAGATCTAGCCTCCAAAACAAAACAAAATAAAAAGCAAATATAGGTGAGATGTCTTCGTAGCCAATGGGACTTGTCTCCAAATGTAACAACCTGAGTTTGATCTCTGGGATCCACAAACGGAAGGAAAGAACCAATTCTGTACTCTGACCTCTACACGTACAACATGGCACACATGTATAAGCAAGCAAATAAACAATAATATAATAAAATTAGAAAACAAATCCAGAAACAACTCAACAACAATAAAACAATAGACCATTTAGCCTCTGACACCCACCCTGCTGCCCATTACACATTTATGGAGCGCTATGATTCGTTATTGCTTATAAGATGCCTTTGAATAGGTTGATGCCTTTGTCTGCAATGCCCCCATCTCTGGTTAGCAAAATATTTTCCTTTAAGGCTAACCGGATCTTAACTTTGAGTATATACAGATTATTTCTTTCACAGAATAGGAAGCATCCTTCTCCTCCACTGAGGCTCCTCTGCACTTGACTTACTCTTCTCTGAAAGGCTTTTTTTTAAATCACAAATGGCCTCCTTCTGAGGCCACCTGTAACTATGCTGCACCCCTTCACTAACTGGGAAGGTAAACATGACTATATCTCACTCAATTGTGACTTCCAAATACTCAGAAGGCGGCCTATAGTCGAGCATATATCTAGGGAACGTTAGTAAGTTAGTTCTGAAGGTAGTACACAGGGTTAAGGTGCAAGTAGGCTTACATTGGAGACAAATCTGACTCATGTGTGGTTTGTGAGGCTATGGTGAAGAGCATGGAGGTAAACGGGAATATTTTGAAAGAGAGACGTGGTTCATATATGTGGCATATACAAATATGCCACACAAACATAAAACGACAACAAAAAACTCTTCAAGGCTTATTCTCTTTCCTCCCTGGGCCAAGGTGGTCCTTTCCCCTGACACTGGACAATCCCGTTTTGCCCTCCACCCTAGTCCCTACTTTCCTACCTTAAGTATACATCAGTCTCCAGGCCAGAGGCACCATGTTCAACAGCCTTCTCAAAGGACATCATGGTATTCTCTGGCGCCAACTACGGAAGAAAGAAACATCAAACCTTACGCCTTGGAGTCTGTCCTGCCACCACTTCTCTTATGACAGGCATACAGCTTGGTGGTGAAAGGGCTTTGAAAAGCAGAACTTGGCTCCTGGAGCTGAATTTCAAAGAGTCTGACTGTTCCCCTCTACCAGTCAAACCCTGGACACAAACAGTGGAGAGAAGCTGATGAGAGTTAGATGCCCTGAGATCAAAGGCAATGTACACAGCTAACGCCTTATTCCTGTCATGTCAAGGTTCCCTTTCCTGCCAGGGCCTCTGATCTTGCTAAAGCTGCCTTCTCTATTCCACATGCCCCATACATACCTGCATTCATCCATGCTCATTATGTTAAGACCTACCATGGGCGCACCTCTGTGTCCAAAGAACTTAGGCTTAGGCCCTAAGTTCTCCTTCTTCAGAACGCAGGGAGAATAAATCCCCAGCGGCATCAAATAAAGACATAAAAGAATAAGAAGAAAGGGCAGTCCGGCAGCTATCTGCAGAGCTGAAAAGATTGGAAGGGGAGAAAAGTGGGTAAGAAGGGAGGGAGGGTCGACACGCATCTCAGTCAGCTGACTCCCCAAAGCGGCAGCCTGATCGTTTTCTGTTTCTGTCACACCCCCTTCAGGGGCCTAGACACAGATACACAGGACTGTTCAGATATAAGGCTTTTTCAGTGCTGGGTATTGAATCCAGGCCCCATATATGCAACTCAACTGTCACCAACCTGCATTTCGGACAGAGACATTATTAAGGCAATTATTTCTGGAACTTAAAAGTAAAAATGGAAAAAGTGTACAGAGGGTGGGTGGGCAGAAGGGAGGGAAGGCTGGATGAGGGAGGGCAGAGAGAGGAGGGAAGGAAATATAAGAAACAGCTTCTCAGAGGAGGGGCTCTGAGAGAGCCTGGACGCCTGGAAAGATCGTTCTAAGAGATCCTCTAACTTAGGGCAGAGCAGCAGAGGGTCCCGACAAATAAATGTGAGTTCAAGGCTCTGCTCTATCACTTCTTATTGTAACCGAGGACACATGATGTGACCTCTCAGAGTCTTCAGCCTTTTCCCTGTAACATTAACCTCACGGAGCTACCCCAGCAGTTCCGACTCATAATAGCTGATAAATATTAGTTTTTGTTCTGTTCTTCACCCTACATGCCTCCACCCACACCACAGCCCATCCTTAAATTCTATTGCCAACTGCTTCCCAACACCATCTGTTTTAGACCTCGGGGGATCCCACCAACTTGTATATTTTTGAGACCTCCAGTTCTAACCTTTCAATCTTGTGAATATATTACATTTCTCCTGGGTTTCATGCTCGTAACCTGCCATCTTGTATCTTCTTATTCTAACTAAAATAAAGAAAATGGTTTATTATTGTTTCCTTTAAGCTCCTATCCAAGAAATATTTTCTAAAATTTACCACACACACACACACACACACACACACACACACACACACACGCACGCGCACGCACGCACACACACACACACACACACACACACACACACACACACACACACACACCAGCACCACTATTAAGCTAGCCTTTCACTAGTCTGCATCCTCCCACAAGTCAGGAAGCAAGTGCCCTTTACTTGGCCAGTAGTGAAGAGAAGGCCCTACAGCCTTCCATTTGCAAAGCAGTTCAGCATACAGAGCGCACTGGCTTGTTTATCCCAACATTGCAAAAGAACAGAGGAGAGAGGAAGATGCTCAGAGGCAGCCATTCTGCTTCTTTGAGTTCTTAGGTAAGACAGGGGTCACAGGGGACTTCTCTGAGTAATTTGATGTAACTGGATATAGTATAAATTGAAGTCAGTGATGTTTGTGTATGAATAGGCTAAGTTAAGATCTAAGCAAAATTGAGATGCCCTCTGCTGTCCCCATCTGCCCCAGATGAATGATGTGCATTAACAAAGAAAAAATCATAGAAATACAATGGTAGGCTGGTAAGGGAGACCATAAAGAACCAGCCTACACAACACAATAAAGAACTTTCGAAGAGGCACATGGGTGGGCTAGCTACCATCTCTGTTTCTCTAACTGGAGTATTCAAGCTGGGGAGTCAGGCAAGATTCCACTTCACATGACATACCTTCTGATTCCAAGTGGGCCACACAGATGGCTAGAGGCCAGGAAATGATAATCATCACAGTTATGAGGCTCAGGTGCACAAAGGGAGCAAAGATCTGGGGGAAAGCCAAAAGTCAGACTAGACACATCTGGACATGGCGAGGAGCACTACAGGCTGATGCTTACCTTCAGTGACAGCCCAGCTATCAGCCACTTGTCCCTCCAGTACTGGTTTAAAACAGCTAGTAAGAAGGAGCAGATCCCAATTACTAGCAAGATGAGGACCTGGGGAAACAGAAAAGGCCTTTTAACTTCTAGACACCAGATTTGGATCAGAAGTATCCTTGTTAATTGCATGTGATTATTTATACTGTCACAGATTCTGTCTTTTCAACATACCTACCTTGATTCCTCGGGGATGGGTGGCTCCAATAACTTACCTTCACTGTTCCTAAGTCTTTGTTGTGTAGCATGGCTGGAAGGAATTACATAATTGTGTGGCTAGATGCTACTAGCAATCTAGTATCTCCATCCTCAGCCAGGTCTTTTCAATTATTTTCATCCTTATCCAGCCACCCAATTTCATAACAGTCATTACCTTTACCTCCTCTTTGACTTCATTTTTTAAAAAAGAAAGTACAAGCCAAGATCTCAAATAGGTAAATGCAAAATTACCAGCCTATTAGAAAACCAAACGCATCACTACACTACAGCTAAACTTCCTGCATCAGGTAAGGCATTCTGATTTTGAGCTTGGACTGTGAGGTGTGTTTTGAGCCAAGTATATAGAAATGCTGCTTCACAGAAAGAGCCATGTCACGTGTTGTGCATCCTTATCTGTCACTCTATTAATCATAAAACTTCAGCAAGTCCTTTTGCTATTATAAAAGCCTGTATATTCCAGGCTTATTTAAAGTAAAAGCAGCCAAGATACATCAGGTTTATCTTACTAGAAAATTTCACAAAGACACCTCATTATTGCTAGCTAACTCATTCCTTAGGGTTTTTTGTTTTTTGGTTTTTTTTTTAAATAAGTAAGTCAAGTTATTAGCATATTTAAAAGGAGTTTTGACTATCACTGCAATCTTAAGTGCTCTCTAGGTTTCCCAGGGTTATCAAGAGATTCTGGACCTTCTGGGGTAGGATTAAACCCCCAAGTCCCCAAGAATCCCCTTTACCAATAGAAGCAGACTCCAGAGGCCTTATTTCTGGTTGGAAGGCCTAACCAAAGTAATTATCTTCCAAAGAAAGGTCACTTCCTCTTATAATCTCCCTCTATCTCTTCTTATTACCCACAGATTCATAACTGCAAGTAGATCCCAAAATATTACAGGACAAGAAGGTTGAGAAAATGATGACAAGAGTTTATTAGCTTGAAGATTTTATTAACTT
Organism: Phyllotis vaccarum; assembly: GCA_033318265.1. Lineage (NCBI taxonomy): Eukaryota > Metazoa > Chordata > Mammalia > Rodentia > Cricetidae > Phyllotis > Phyllotis vaccarum. The sequence continues at coordinate 20,848,219 of JARWLC010000019.1, forward strand.
GAATGAACAAAAATTCCACTGAAGATGTTTGGGAACTAATTCTAAGGATGAAGCTAAAAAAAAGAAGAATTTTAAACCAGTCTAACTTTACTGATATGGAACATATATCAGAAATTTTCATTTCAGAATACAAGAATCTAATATTAAACAATATTTTCTTGTCTGAAACTGATTCAATAATCATTATATGCATGCAAAAGAGGTAGGGTAGAATAAAGAGCTCAATAAACCTAAGACATAACTGGACACTAGCGGTCTCACTTTAGAAGCTAGCAAAATAATATCTTGCTGGTTGTGCACGGAAAGAGATCTGTAGCAAGGGTTTAGCTGAGAGCTTCAGCCTTCTTTGTTCCTGACTGAAGATGGTAGCTGTGCTTAATTAAGGTGGATGTCGACAATTTCTTGGTTGACGGTTGAGTGAGAGGGGCTGATGGGCTGATGGAATAATAAGTTTCTTCCATCTTCTGGTGATTAATTTATAATAGTGGTCAAAGCCTAAAATAGATGATATTAGCAATAAGGCCTTTTCTTTTCTATAAACATTCTTCCCTGGAAGAGCTCATGATTTCAGTTCTCATTTATTTTAATAATACATGTCCAATTTGAATTTCTCATTTCAGTAAGAGAAGACTTAAGGATGCCCTCAAAAGACCTGGCATGTTCCCAGTGTTGGAGAAACATTAGCATGGCATCATAGCCATATTTGAGAAGGTCCGTATAAAAGGAGGAGTATGTTACTGGAGCATGTCCAGCCCATGGTAGGACAGAGTCAGAAACTGTCATGCTGTTGCTCCAAGAGTGGAGTAAGGTTGCCGGTTCTTGGGGCTCAGGTATGAACTATTTGAGAGAAGCCAGGGTGGTATCATTTCAACGGGATCCAAACCAAGGAAAGACCAATCATATCTTAAAGGAGAAGTTTCGGAGGATCATAAGAAAGCAGGCACTGACCCAAGAAAACTGTCATTTGGGAAAGAGCCACTGCTCTCTCCACATGACAAGCACAGGCAAGTCAAGCCCAAATAGAAGAAGTAGAGTGTTTAGATGTGTAAGGTTGGAGACTGAGTTACCACAGTGAACTATAATTTGATGACTGAGATTAGAATACTACTGTGATGGGAAAGGATTGCAAATGTAAATCAATTGTCTAAGATTTCATTGGGACAGTAAGAACAGAGCTGTTGTAGGATGTCTGTCTACAGGCTGCGAAATACCATTGGATAATAAAGAAACTGTTTGGGCCTATGGCAAGCCAGCTTATAGGCAGGCAGGAAATCCAAGCATAGATAAAATGAAAGAGGGTGGAGTCAGACAGAGACACTGTGAGCTGTTGTGAGCTGCTGCCAAGGAAGAAAATATAAAGAAGTTTAGATAAGCCACAGGCCACATGGCAAGACATAGATTAATAGAAATGGGTTAAGTTGTAAGAGCTAGCAAGGAATATGCCTGAGCCATAGGCCAAGCAGTATGTAATTAATATAAGGCTTTGTGTAATTATTTGGGACCAAGAAACTGTGAACAGTCTATTTGGGACAACTGGTCTGGAGCTTGGGGCTAGTCTGGGCCAGAAACTTAACTACACAGAGCTAATGAGTATGGTGTGTGTGTGTGTGTGTGTGTGTGTGTGTGTGTGTGTGTGTGTGTGTGTATGTGTGTGTCAGAGAGAGGGGGGAGGAGGAGGAGGAAATGTACTAATTTCAGTTAAAATTACACAAGCAGGTCTGTCCGGGGAACAGTGAGAGAGGGCCATCTGTATCTGTAGCACTGAATGTGAATGCTGGGGAGTCCCTGCCATCCTGTGTGTGGCCTTTTGTGAGGACTGAACACTTACCTTATGACAGGTATGCAGGTAGAGTTCAATTCTTTCCCAGAGCAAAAAAATCCCAAGTAACTGCAAAGCAAAGAAGGCTAGGTGGTTATTTTGAAATGACTACATCCTGCCCACAGAGGTTCAGCCTTTCACAATGGGCACCCCTTTTACTTCTTGGGTTACATCTTGTTCTCTCTTGCCCGGTTACTTCTCATCCTTTTTAGGCTCTTCCCCCCCCATGCCACTGGCCCTTGAAGGCACCTCAAATGTCACCCCCTCTCTGTAGCTTCCACTAACACCCTAAGAAGAATTCATTATTCTTTCCTCTGGGATCTTGCAGCCATTACCACTGATGCTTCCTGAGTTCCTGCACATTATTTTCCCTGTGGTGGACTTCATGCTGGTATTACTTAGACTCACTTACCAGCAAATAGAGTTTAAGAGTCAACTCTCCCAAGGGTCATTTGAAAGCTCTTTCCAGAATTGGTGCTGATGTTGTGATTGTCCTTAACACTGGTATATGTTCAATACATTTTAAATCTGAGTCTAAATCTGTCCAGGCATCAAGTCAGTGTGAATACAGAAATGGAAAACTTGAGTTCTCAAGTGTTAGCATATTCATGTACAAAGCACTTATCTTTTACTACAATAATTTTGTGAATATGATTTTATTCTATTTAGCCCAATAAAAGTACCATTTTATTAAATACTAACATTCACACTTGAAAATTAAAAAGGCAACCAAGGCTAAGAAGAGTTATGTGACTTGACCATGACCACTAAGTAAATAGCCTTTTTTTCACTGCTGGGAATCAAACTCAGGGCCTTGCGCAAGCATTCACAGCACTGAGTTCACATTGAACTCAAAGAGAGTACCCAAAAATCGAAGCCAGGCCTCTCCCCTTTTACACTGTTGTCCAAAAGAGTTAGGCTAAAGCAGAGAGTCTGTTAAAACCACGACTCTGCTGGACACTAATATCCTCCTCACATTGGAAGCTAACAATCCCATTTCCCACTAATTGTGCATGAACATGGTACAATTCAGTGGCCCAGAATTTAGCCTAGAGTATACATTATATGTGCATATTCCTCACTGAAAAGAAAGATTCTTAGCTGGGCTCTCTACCTTCACATCACAACTTCAGAATGATTTTCCTAAAATGGAAACCCATGTCTACTATGCTATCTTACTCTTACTTTCAAAGCCTTCCAAAATCTGTCACAAGTTGTGTCTCCCCACTATTCTACATAACTCCCTTCCTAACAAAATACCACATACAGTTCTCTCCTGCTACTCCCTCACAACGTATTCTTTCAGCCCACAATGTTCCTTCACACTTCAGTCCCCCTATGTCAAATCCATCATTGATTCAAGATCCCACTTTGATGCTGCTACTGTGTGTGTGTGTTGTGTGTGTGTGTGTGTTGTGTACTTGTCCATATGGATGTATTCACATGTGGTCATGTATAAGCATGCATATTCACATGTTTATGGACCACTTTTATCTTTGGATTAAATATCTCTCACTGAACCGGAAGTTTATTGCTTCAGCTAAGCTACCTGGTCAATGAGCTCCAGGAACTTACCTGTCTCCTCCATGTTCCCACTGCAGCACTGGGTTTGAGTCTGGAGATCTGAACCTAGGTCCATATGCTTACGCACCAGACACTTTCCTGACAACTTTTTCCCCAGCCCTCCAATGCTGCCCCTTCTAAGAAGTTTCATTTTCTGTTTTTGCTGATGGTTAGCTCTTCCCTCTTAGAAGCCCCGACAAGCTTCATCCGGGCATCATTGACCGTTACAAACGCCAATTACAAGGTTCCATCTGTAGTAATGACTTTTGTCTGTGATTCTAAACAATGAACGAAGAAACAATCCTAGCTTTATCTCATACCAATCTGTGATTATGTTTCATGGTGGGTTTGATTAGATAGAGCATCACCATGGCACACTTTTGCATGCATCTATAAGGGTTTTTACAGAAAGGTCTAACTTACGGAAGACTGACTTTGACTATGGGCCACAACATTCCAAGGGCTGAGGTCCTATCTGAATGAAAAGGATGGAATGAGCGGAGGCTTCCTGACCGTGCCTTGATGTGACCGGATGCCTCACACACCCGCCGCTCGCCGCCAGTCCTTCTCTACCACAGAAGAGACATCCTCTCAGACTACCACTCAGTAAAACTTCCCTCAATTTGCAATTCTCGGTTATGTTGTCCCAGCAATGAGAAACAGAATGAGCTCATTATTTCTGTCTATGTGAAGACAGAAACTACGTTTTAGTTTTATTGATTTCTACATAATCAGTACTCATTACAACATTTACGTAATAACTAATACATCCTCAGAAGAAAATATTGCAAGTGGCAATATATTCAAGGATTGGACTCTTGTGTGTCAGAGAGGAAATCAATGGAATTATGAAATCAAAGTAAGCACACAGTTTTCAACTAAAGTTATCTTTCTATTAGTTTCTCCATTACCATGGCTCTTTTTCTTACATGTATTTTTCATGCAACATGACTCTACCATGCCATGCAACAGAGACAAGGTCATATACAAATAATTTGTAACTGAGCTAGGTGACTAGTATTTGCATAGTAGAACTGGTTTGATATATAAGTTCAAACAGTGGGTGTAATGTTCTGGGTGTTTATATGATAATATTTAGTAAACCAATGGATAGAGCATGAAATGGGGGGGGGGGGGTAAAAAATGGTGCTCTGTCACCCTCTCAGAGGGCCAACTTGATTAGACATACCCTCTAAACAGTATACATCACTTTCAGCCATCGCTTGTGCGCAAAACTGAAGTAGCTGATGTGAACTCCAGCTCTATAGAAAGAAACAAGCATGAGACTGCCCAGAAAGTAAAAAATGACAAGCATCACTCACCAAAAGCAGAGAAGTGTAGGCAGTCAGGATCCCGGCTGTACTCAACATAAAAATGGACCACAAGAACCACCGCTTTGTCCCTAGATAAACAACCCTGAAAAAAAATATGTTTCAATCCTTGAAAAATAATAGGAATCAGTAATGACATCTACATTAGGGCAGAGACAAGAACAGACCAAACCAAGCATTAAAAATTGAGGGGACAAGAAGAGAAACACTTTGTGAACAGATCTGTAACTGTTTTGGGAACTTTCTTACTTTAATTTTGTACTATAAACAACAGCGATATTAATGTAGCCTCTAAAAGTGCAGAGATGTTAAAAAGCTATTTATAATGTATATCTAAATTTATATCATCTTCAATAAGCAATGTGTTGTGGAAATTCTGCACCATCACAAGAAAGGGATTCACCCCTAAATTCATTACTGTGGCCGGTTGTTTCTATCTTTCAAGCTCCTTGTCCAGGTACACGTATACCGTCTTACACTCATAACCACCATATAAATTGCTCTCATCTGTATGAGAGAGTTATGTCCTAAGCATTCTGCCCCTAAAGTACCATCTGAGGGAAAACTACTAGAGACTTGTTCAGGGAGACAATGTTTTATGTCTAGGTTTCCTATGTCGAAGAATCTATACTTTTCATTAAAAAAATCAAACAAACAGAAAAAGCCCCCTCCCCACTCAGAACCGAGAGAAATACTTTAAAGATATAAAATATATAGAGTGAGCATATAAGCACATTAAAAATAATAAAGGAAATGCTCTTTCGGTAGATTTTATAGGACACACCAAAAAGAAACAGGTAGGTAGCTTTTATAGCAAGAAGTTTCCCAGGTATAAAGATGCTGTGAGGGAAGGGCACCCTGTAGAAGGGAGCTCGCGGAAAGAGGGCTGGGATGAAGCTCAGAGGTAACTATGTGTCTGGCATTTGAGGCCCCAGGTCTGATATATATCCTCAGAGGCTGGGCAGAGGTCCCAGAGGTCAAAAAAGGGACCCACTGAAGCTTTCAAAATAGAGGAAATTGTGCCCAACAGAACACAATTAATAGAACAGTCAGAAAAAAATTCAGAAAAATATATCCAAGATCCAAAGCTGGTGAGATGACTCAGTGATAAAAGTCCTGGTCATTAGACACAAATTGGATCCCCAGAACCCAAGTGCTGGAGGAAGAGAACTGACTCCTGCAAGTGTCCTCAGACCTCCACATGTGCAGTGAGATACACACACACACACACATATACACATGAACATACATACACACACAAGCATGTGTGCAGACACATGCACATACACACACAAGCAGACATGCACACACATGTGCACATATATGAACACACACACAAATGATAATTTTTTAAAAATAATTTTCAGAGAAGACTTGGATTTACAGAATAAAAATAGCATCACTTAGCAAAAGCCCATGTCTGTAATTAAATAATCAAATAGACGTTGAAGAAAAGTTCATAGCAGTTTACACAAAGCCAAAGTATTACTGAGATAGTAAGCAAATGCTGATAGTGACTGCTTCCAAGTGACAAAGAAAACTCACAAATGACATTTAATAGACATACTTCTTCATAACCATTTTGTTAGCTATATTATTTGTGTTTATGCATTTTCAACCCAACAAGCCGTCCTTAAGGTATTTGATCGCTGGTGAGTATGGCTACCCACTTGACTGAGCCCTACACTCTCAGCAGGCGCAAGGAATGCTCTCTGCCGTGGAGACCAGGGGAGAGGCAGACCTGGTCTTCTACCCCCCCAGTCTCTGTGCTCACTCTTCATGGAGGTGGCGATGGCACAAAGGAGGTGGCAATTAAAATGGAAAGGAGTTTCCTTCTGTGACTGTTAATACACAATGGAACCAAAAAGGGACGTCTCCTTCCTGGGCCATCACCTCTTTAAACTGGGACTCCATAATGTCGATGAGGGCACAGTGGGCTCATTCTACATGGATTGGCCCAGTTTAAGCTGTTTCTTCCTACTTACGTTTTCTGAGCAGTTTTTTAAAATATCCTTTATATTCACTTATGTTGTGGGAGCAGAAGGTACATGTCACAGCATGCATGTGGCCGTCAGAAGATAATTTGTGGGAGTCCGTTCTCTCCTTGCATTGTATGCGATTCGGGGATCAAATTTATGTTGTCAGCCTTGGTGAAAGGTACCTTAACCTGTTGAATCATCTTGCCTATCCCAGTATGAATCTTCTTAATCTGAATAACATCTATATGCAGACTCATTAAACACCAACTTTTCATCTAAAATATGTTGTATTCAAGTGCACATAACCTACACACATACACAGACACACATAGACATAATTTTAAAAATAAATCTTTTAAAAATAAAAGACTGTATTTTCCTAGAACCACTGCACTACTATGGATATGTTTTGTGTAAAGGTTTGTTCAGATACAGAACCGTGATGAATGGTACAGAGTAAAACTTATCATAAGGATTGTACTTCACACTCATAGGAACACAGGGGAATCTGTAGGGGAGGCTGTTGTCCCACATTTGGCGTTAGGCTTCACCTAAGTCACTATTAGTCAGATGGGCAGTCGGGAAGAAAATCATGGAACAAGAAGAAAGAACAAATGAGACCCTCCACAGATGTACTGGAACCCATAAGAACAAATGAGACCCTCCACAGATGTACTGGAACCCATAAGAACAAACGCAAAGCCATGACTGACTTACGCCTCGAGCTGTGGCGGCATCAGCAACCTAAAGAATTGTCACCACAAAGCTGTATGAAAACTCATACAATACTCTGACAAGTTGTAGAAAGAGGTGTGGTTGAAGGTGAGACAGTTGCAGACCTTAGCATCCCTCATATCAACGCGGCACACAGAGCAATGCATATCAGCAATACCAACCTTCAAAGCAGAAAACATGGCTAGTGCCTCACGTCTGCCTTCCAAACCGTATCTCTATTTCTCTTGAAACTCAAACTGTACAGTGAAGAGAAATTAAGGTTCAGCTTAAACAAGTTGACAATAGAAAGCCTCTACCCATATCAAACTATAAGGTAAGGAAGCTTAGAGCAGAAAGGAAATCCCACATGAGTGTCGTCATAAAATGATGGGAAGCAAAGAAAGAGAAAACTCATAAAAGCAGGCAGATTTTTTTGAGGGCAAATTAGGTTCAAAAGATCATAGGTAGATAGCGTCGTTCTCAACAAAGCAAGAAGAAATTAGAATTCTAAGCCTGTCAAAGATACCTTTCAAGGATAAAGATGAAATACAGCCATCGTCACAAAAATAAGAACTCCAGAAATAGTCCCTGGCAGATTCTTAGTAAAGAAAATTCATGGTCTTATGTATGTCACCATCATACAACTTTTGCTGAGCTTTGCTACAGGACTTTGATCCCACTCAAGGGGTTGGGAAAAGTAAAATCTATGACTATTAGACATTGTACATCCTTAGTCCTCTATAGATCTCAATGCCGGATATCTTAAAATTCATACACACTCAGAACAACTGAAATACGAGTGCTAAAGAATAACTCAGAACTGATTCATAAGAAGGATTGTGTGGAAACTGATCAGACTTGTGGAACATGCTCAAAGCATAAAAAATACAATGGAAAAAACATTCCTAAGGAGAATATATTTTAAAAAACAGCTTCAAAACACAGTGAGTCAAATTCAAACAAAGTCACTCCATTAAGAAGGGTTTTTAAGTCATCAAAACTGGCATATTCAATGCTGTCGTAACTGTCGTTCACCTCCGCTGTGAGCAGAACTGGTCGTAACCTTTTGAAAAAAATACTTTGGCAAAAACAGAATTGATTTGAAACGGTCATTCTTCTTAACTTAATGCCACTTATATCTATTCTGAGAAACAATAGTCAACATAGGAAGACTTCACTGTATCATTATCGTACTAAGACATGAATATCAGAAATGTTCATAATGTCCCAAACAAAGGCCTCAGCTAATCAGCCATGCAGACAGAGACATGTGTAAGGGATTGTGCTGTTCCATTGTAAATAATTATCCCACCCACTGGTTTAATAAAAAGTCAAGAACAGAAACCTCATACTACAAATGGCAGCCCAACGTGGGTAAAATATGCCCACATAAAGCCATAGAAAGCTTAAAAAAGGTCTAGAGCACAGAAACTGAAGCCCAAAGCAGCTTCCAAGTTGTGTCTCTGAAGTGGCCTGCATTAAAGAGACTGAGTGGGATTAAATTATAAAATGGTGTGTTTGCTACATGCAACTTAAGGTGAACAAGGCCAGTTCCTGAGCCTAGATGTAAGCAAAGAGCTCCATATGGTAGATTTAAGGTTTCTGCTAATAAGAATAAAAACAGAACAGAATCAAAGATAGCTTCTTAGTGGCTGTATTTTCTTGGATCAGCTCTGTTTGCCAGAGGCAAAGTGAGGCTTGGCTTTTTGAAGAGAAGCTTCCTGATTCAGCCTTAGAGGCAAAACACTTGGGTGTCTTTTAAGAGGCCCTGCTGCCAAATACTTAAATGGAGTTAATGAGCAGCAGATAGCAAAGCTTTACTTGGTGGTTATATGGACCCTGAAATTCCCAGAGTACCTGGGCTAAAAAGATAAATTCTATGAAATTAGACTAGGAGCTGCGTGGAGACATCCACCCATCCTACCACCAAGGACCTTGGCAGATTAAAGGTGTGTTCAGAAACAGAAAGAAATAGAAGAATCTGGGTGGAGTCAATCACCCTGGCCAAGCAAAGGAGTGGTCAGAGACAGAAAAAGTTAAGAAATAAATATACAGTAAAGACAGTTAAAAAAAAAAGTCTAAGTGGTTTATAGTATGTTGAAAATATATATACATAAGCTTAGAGAAAGAAAAGGTAGAGAAATCTCTTAAAAAAGAAATAGAGCAAAATAAATAAATAAATAAATAAATAAATAAATAAATAAATAAATAAATAAGATGGAAAATACAAAGAATGTCTGGATACTGTATATTATTGTCTTATCTTTAAGCCTCTTGACTGAAAATGAAATAGTAGAAGCTGCTAAAAGACAGTTGATTAAAAATGCTGTTGGATTAATTCGACCTATATATTTTGTTAATGAATTTACCTTAAAATTGAAATGCAAAGATATGCTACTTTGGAGAAGAGGTTTTCTTTTTATTTCCACAGAAAATGAGAGGCTGTGGATTTATTCCTGGATAACGAACATAAAGTTTGATAGAGGAAGACCCCCTGAAAAATCTCCAATGGAAATGGATGGCCCAGATGATTCAGCATTTCAGAGCACCTCTGTTGAAGTTTCCAGAGCTCTGTATCCAGAACAGTTTCAAGGAGACTGGCTGAGATTACTCCACTAAAGACTTATGCATAATCCTACATTTTTCTTTGGATTTCCATGAGCTTGCCAGCGCCCCCATTCAGCAGGAAGTAGCCTAGAGAATGATGCCCACATTCCCAAAACATGGTTTATGGATGTTTGTGTTTATTTACAATGTTATTTATAAGTTGTTATAGATAAGGGGGAAAAAGAATATTAGATTTGGAGTTCTTTTTGTTTTAAAAAGAGAAAACGGGATATGTAGGAGATTGTGTTGTTCCATTGTAAATAACTATCCCACCCATTGGTTCAATAAAAAGCACTGATTGGCCAAAGGCAGACAGGAAATGTAGGCGGGGCTTCCAGACTAAGAAAACTCTGAGAACAGGAAGCACAGAGCAGAAGGCCAGAGAGAAGCCAGAAGATGCAGAGGGCAACTATGCTGCTCTGAGAAAAGGTACCGAGCCACATGGCTGAACAGGATAAGAGTCATGGGTTAGATTGAGGGCAAAGAGTTAGCAAGTTATATGCCTGAGCCTTAGGCTGATCAGCCTAAAACTATTGAAAGCATCTGTGTGTCTCTGCGGGTCTGTGGGTCTGTGGGCTTAAACCCTGAGGTTAGGCCCAAAAGACCGAGCCAGAAACCTCATACTACAGACACGTGACCCCAGCACTTAGAAAGTGGGAGTGGACAGTGACATTGCAAGTTTGAGGCCAGCCTAAATCTCACAGCAAGGCTGTCCCTGTCCTACCAACCCACCATACAGGAAGCAAAGTTAATGCTTCCTCGTGTCATACTTAGAAATCATTTAAAATAATATTCAATAGGAGCCTCAATTTACTGAATATTTATGGTTATTTTATATAAAAAGACAAAGTAAAGTTATAAAAATAGTACAAATATTATGATATAAAATAAGCACAGGAAAAAGGTGGATTGTGACTATCACTTGAAAATGTGACTAGTTTTCAATTTTCTGCATTTAAAAAAAATTAATGCAGACTTGTTTTGATTTGCATTTCCCTGATGACCAAGGATGTTGAGCGATTCCTTAAATGTCTTTAGGCCATTTGAGATTCTTCTGTTGAGAATTCTCTGTTTAGATCTGTAGCCCTTTTTTTTTTTTTTTTTTTTTTTTTTTTTTAACTGGGTTGTTTGGTATTTTGATGCCTCCTTTCTGGAATTCTTTATTTATTTTGGAGCTCAGATGAGGGGTTGGTAAAGATCTTTTCCCATTCTGCAGGCTGTTGTTGTATCTTATTTACTGTGTCCTTTGCCTTACAGAAGCTTCTTGCTTCAGGAGGTCCATTTATTAATTGCTCTCGGTGTCTGTGCTACTGGAGTTATATTTAGGAAGTGGCCTCCTATGCCAATGCAACAAGGTTACTTCCTACTTTCTCTTCTTTAAGTTTTGGTGCTAGTGGGAACTTCCAAACTTTAGATGGACAGCTGTAGAGCCTGCATGGGACCAGACGAGGCCATCTGCATACCAGAGACAGTTGTGTAGCTTGGTCTGTTTAAGGGGCTCCTGGCAGTGGGATCAGGATCTATCCCTGATGCATGAGCTGGCTTTTTGGAACCCATTACCTATCAAGGGACTCCTTGCACAGCCTTGATGCAGGGGAAGGGGCTTGTACCGGCCTCAGCTGAATGTACCAGGCTTTGCTGACTTCTGGAGGCCACCCTTCCAGAGAAGGGGATTGGATGTATGGGGGGGGGGTAATGGGAGGAGGGATGAAGGAGGGATCTGTGGTTGGTATGTAAAATAAAATTTAAAATTTCTTAAATAAAAAAGAAAAGAATTCGTGCAGTCTATTTATAGTGCGGATATTTCCCGTGTGTGACGTCAGAGGACCGCTTGCCGGAATCAGTACTCTCGCCCTACCATGTGAGTCCTGGGGATCAAACTCAGACCATCAGGCTCTGTGGAGATGACTTTACCCACTGAACAGCAATGGCACCTCTCCAGCTCTAATTTTCCTTTTTTAAAAAAAAAAATTTATAAAGAGAAAAATAAATTGCATTTCATTTAGGAAAAAAGGAAGCCTCATACCTAAACATTCCTTCTCCCACAAGCACCAAGTGACAGATAAGGTTTACAAGTGTATTAGAAGGCACTGGGCCAGAGAAGCTGAGATGTCTGACAGTGGTCTGGGAGGACTTTGGTCATAAACGGAAGCTGAGAAGAAACATGTGTCCCTCTATTCAAAGTTCCAAGGGATCCCTAAAGACAAAGGAAGGACCAAAAGGCTGTAAGAGAAGCAGAGAAAGCAGGGCCGAGGAACAGAAATCATGAAGAACAAAAACTCTGGGCATCAGTAATCAAACAAAGAGCCTTCAGGGTACAGATGACAGAGAATTCTTACCTGAGGGCAGGGACGCAGGAAGCTCAGAAAGCTGTGAACACCATTGGGTCTGCAGGGTGGGTGGAGCACAGGCAGAAGGGAAGCGCAAGTCTGACTACTGCCCCAGTTACACCTCTTACCCTCCAGCTGTGCACAACCACTTTTGTCCACCCTACTAAATCACCGGATCTTTTCAAGCTGGGAGAACCCAAGTGTCTGTCCAATGAAGGAGCACATAAACCGATAAAAGTACAGAAACTGAACTCACCAGTCAAAGCTGTTGTATTCATTGGAGGTTTCTGCCCACACGAACAGAAAAATCACGGACAAGATGAATGAAATGATCAGGCACAGATAAGAAAGTTGCTCTTTCTGGAAAGAGAAAGAAGTCTAACTTAGCTCCATTTGTCCATGTTATCTCAATAATTATTGTATACATTTGCCAAAGGTCAATATAGTACTGGTGTTGGATATTACCCTCTCAAGTCTACAATAATCTGAGGTTTTATAAGGAGTAGGAATAAAAAATAAGATTGCAAATATACATAGACAGAGCATCCTGGCAAGCTGAAGAGACCTTATGGGTACTGAGGGAGCACACCACCACCATGGGATGTAATTGGCTGGTGAGCAAAGGAGTTGACTCCTATACAAAACCTGAGTGGACCTTTAAAAAGCATGTTACCAAATAATGTTTCTGCATTTCCTAAGCCCTCCCAGGGCTTCTTATGCTATTATGCCATCACCATCCAAAGCGTCTTCCATAGACCACAAGGTTGTATAAGCCCCAACCCATCCCATACTTCATGTCTTCTCCACTGACTCCCTTTCCAGAGATCAGCCCTAGCTGCTGTCTATAACCCATCAAATGTTATCCCTACTCGGAATCCAGGTACTTAGCAGGCCTGCCTGGAGGGGACTTGTCTCAACACAACGCTGGCTCCACCTCTTCATGTGGAGATGGATCAAAGGACTTCTTTTCACAAGTCTCCTAATACCTCCCCTTCCCAACTTCTAATATATTTTTCTACTTTATCTTCAAAGATCTTGTTACTATTCAAAAGCATTTTTCATCCATTATTTATTGTATAACTTATCCCACTGGAATTTAAGTTGCTGAGGGCCAGAGGAAGACTTCAGCTGTCTTGGCACACCTCTCTAATAAGCTTAGTAACTTTTTGCTAAATAAATTGTTTTTATTCTTTTAATTTCATCAGCATCTTGGCTTGATATTTTTTAAGGGTTCCTCTCTCACTACAGAATAAAGATCAAAATTTTAGCCTAATGTAAAGATGTTATAATTTCATCTAAATTTCATTTTCTGATCCTAATTATTATTTATTCCTTCAAATGCCTCTAAATTCATCATTGGAAATCTAATTAACCTTTACCACACCATTGTGCTTTCCTATATTTAGATTTCTTTTGGTTACACACACACACACACACACACACACACACACACACACACACACACACACACTAACTCAGAACCTCTTCTATGTATTTCTTCTATGTATCACTTCCCCAAATCAGTGACCCTGAGAACACCACATTAATAACAAACCATCATCAAGCAGTAATGTGTATCATATATTCTACATAACATCTCTCTATTCTCACAGAAGCTCCTGTGGTGGGTTCTGCTGTTAATGTCTCCCTTATTCTAGGAAGGATTCTGAAGCACAGCAATGATTGCCTAACCCCTTATAACAATGGGTCGCCAATTTAGGGATGGACAGCAGCAAAGCTATAAATAGAATCTGGTGGTCTTTCCCTTTATGTTATACTCCATCCGGAAGGTGACTTGGAAATTATCTAGGGACTTTATTTAATGAAATTCTATAGCTACAGAGAGACTTCAGTATATCACATAACCAGACAAGTTACAGTTATAAATAGAGCCCACACATACTCCAAAGTTCTGGTCCAGTGTTTTTACCATTATACTAGACTATGCTAAATGCTACCCCTTTCAATACAGCATCCCTTTATATTTTACTCCATATCCTGTATACCTCCTGCCCAAGTAGTAATCTGTCAGATCTACCCATCTTTCTCCACACTTGCCTTCATTACTCTAACCCATGCCACCCACTTCTCTCCTTTGGGACACTGTCACTGGTTCCCTGAAAGCAGAGGATTTCCTGCATTGACCCTTCTGGTATGTCCTCCATGCACTCAAATAACCATTCCAAAACAAAGCTCCAGTCATATAACCAAATTAAAGCATTGCCCCTTCCCCACCCACTGGTGATGGAGTTCATATCCATTCATGCTAAGCATGCTCTACCACTGGGTCACATCCTCAGACGTTTTTAGGTATTCCTTATTTCCTATATAACAGGAGTGAGTTTTAAACCACACTATTTGACCCATTGCCTCTCCAGCTTCATTTCTGCTCCACCTTAAGAAACAACCTACCAATCTCCAGGCTCCCTGTGCACCTTGGCTCCTCTGGTATCATTTCTCAATCCAGTTCTTTACCTAGCCAACCTTAAGCACCTTTCACATTCTTTAAAATTGTTACCTTTGGCCTCCCCCTTAGTATATGCCCATGTGTACACACGTAGACTTGTTCTACACTGGGATGGGAGTGCATTTAACTTTCTCCCAGCAAAACATGAGTTCTTGAGAGTAGCACAGCCTGAAGCATATTTCTGACTAGCGCAAAAGCCAAATATCTGGGCACGAAAAATATAGGGGACAGAAGAACATTCTTGTTTACTCCAGAGAAGCCTCCCATTACCTACATTTTTTTCTGTATAGCTACTCAAACCAAGTATAAGAAATAAAAATCTAGGACTGGAGATGTATGTAACTCAGTGTAGAGTGCTTGCCTCATATGTACAAGGCCTTAGATTTACAGTCACCAAAATCCCAAAGATAGACAGGCAGATCCAAACATACATATGAAATAAAATACAAGAACAAGAAATTGGAGAAGAGATCTAATTAATGAGAGTCTTAGGCCTCAGTTGGACTGTTTACAATCACATGAAGGTGCATGATTCATCCGTTTGCACTGACGTGTGCTCATCACTTGCTCCGTTATATCATAAGCTCCCCAGAGGGTCCCACTACATACTTCTTAGAGGAACAAAAAGGCTCCACTAGGTTATGCTTCATGCTACCCTCATAGTCACTAGCATCCCATAAGAGGCTCCATTAGGTTATGCTTTATGCTACCCTCATAGTCACTAGCATCCCATAAGAGGCTCCATTAGGTTATGCTTTATGCTACCCTCAGTCACTAGCATCCCATAAGAGGCTCCATTAGGTTATGCTTCATGCTGCCCTCATAGTCACTAGCATCCCATAAGAGGCTCCATTAGGTTATGCTTCATGCTACCCTCATAGTCACTAGCATCCCATAAGAGGCTCCACTAGGTTATGCTTCATGCTACCCTCATAGTCACTAGCATCCCATGTTAGTGAAAATCAAGCACCTGCTTAGCCAGGGGTAGAGAACAGCTTATTCTCTACCCATTAGATCTCCTACTCCCCTCACCTCCACCAAGGAACATACTTTCCCCTTGGAAACTGACAAAGAATAGAAAATTAATGATTTAGGAACTGGTGAGATGACTTAGTGAGGAAGGATGTCTGACAGCCGGGGTCCCCTGGAGCCTACATGGTGGAGGACAAAACTAGCTCCTATAAGCTGTCTTCTGATCGCCACAAATGTGTGCACACACACATACACACACACACACACACACACTAAATACATGTAAAAATTTAAAGATGCAGACAAGTATTGTCACTAATTAAATTTTTAAAATGAACGTGAAAAATTTGAGCATTCTTGTGATTTATAAACATCTAGGTGCACCCAAGTCTTCAAAATCCAATGACTAAATGTAAAAATGAATGAAAAATGAACGAATGACATAACAGAGATAGCATGAAGAATAAAAAAGAGAGAAAATAAAAGTGAGGGGCCAGCCAGGTGCACTGACATGGTTGTAACCCAAGAACTTCAAGGTGGAGACAGAAAGATTAGGAGTTCAAGGTCTGGCTCAGTTATCTATGAAGTTCAAGACAGTCTGGGCCACAGGAGACCCTTCGTTAAAACACTGGGGAGCAAACGAACAAAAGGGCCTTTGGGTGTATGTAGCTCAGCAGTACAGCCCTTGCCTAGCGTGCAAAAGAGCCTAGGTTTGATCACCAGGAAAACAAAAGAAGAAAGAAGGAAAAGAAAGGAAGCAGAGGAGGAAGGGAGGAAGCAGAGGAGGAAGGGAGGAAGCAGAGGAGGAAGGGAGGAAGCAGAGGAGGAAGGGAGGAAGCAGAGGAGTTAAGGGAGAAAGCAGAGGAGGAAGGGAGGAAGCAGAGGAGGAAGGGAGGAAGCAGAGGAGTTAAGGGAGGAAGCAGAGGAGGAAGGGAGGAAGCAGAGGAGGAAGGGAGGAAGCAGAGGAGTTAAGGGAGGAAGCAGAGGAGTTAAGGGAGGAAGCAGAGGAGTTAAGGGAGGAAGCAGAGGAGGAAGGGAGGAAGCAGAGGAGGAAGGGAGGAAGCAGAGGAGGAAGGGAGGAAGCAGAGGAGGAAGGGAGGAAGCAGAGGAGGAAGGGAGGAAGCAGAGGAGGAAGGGAGGAAGCAGAGGAGTTAAGGGAGAAAGCAGAGGAGGAAGGGAGGAAGCAGAGGAGGAAGGGAGGAAGCAGAGGAGTTAAGGGAGGAAGCAGAGGAGGAAGGGAGGAAGCAGAGGAGGAAGGGAGGAAGCAGAGGAGTTAAGGGAGGAAGCAGAGGAGTTAAGGGAGGAAGCAGAGGAGTTAAGGGAGGAAGCAGAGGAGGAAGGGAGGAAGCAGAGGAGGAAGGGAGGAAGCAGAGGAGGAAGGGAGGAAGCAGAGGAGGAAGGGAGGAAGCAGAGGAGGAAGGGAGGAAGCAGAGGAGGAAGGGGGGAAAGGAAGGCAGCAAGTATGTTTAAGTTTGGCTGCAGACACCTGACCGTGGAGATTCCACCCACACCCACATCTAAGTGCGGTCTAGCTCCATCTCTATACCCAGGAGCAGCAACAGGATCCAAGTTCAGTTTTTTCCCACTCTCTGTATTGCCAGTGGCAACTGTAGCAGCCAGTCAGGAAGGTGATGTAACATTTGCGGTTGAAGTAGTGCTCTATCCACAGAGGGGGATTCTCCTCTGAATCTCCTGTCTTCATGCTCCTAGACTCAGTTAGGATGTCCTTATGCATGATTCACCCTTTTGCTGGAAGGACAAATAAAATAATCAGAACCCAGCGTAGCTCCTCCTGCCACCCATAGACAATTCTATCAACAATAGTAGATAAGTAAAATCATTTACAGTCAAGGATAAAATGGGATTCGGGGCAGAGGAATACAAACCGCATCCAAACTTTCTGACTAACTTGCTAAACACTTTCTGCAGCCACGGCACCATCCTAGACATAGCTCTCTCATTTCTGAAGTGAGACCCTGTTTATATTCTAGTCAACTAAAAGGTGCCAGGAGCAGCAAATTACATAGGATCTAACGGCAATATTCTCTTAAAGTAAGCCAGGATGTTAAAGGTATGGGTCAATATATGAAAATGCCAGCCTCAGCTAATGTGGGATTCGAACCCAGCCTCCTGCCCCTTTCCTTTCTTACTCTCTGTCTTCGTTAATACTGTTGTGATAAAACTCCATGACCAAATGCAACTTTTGGAGGGAGGTGCTTATGTCCCTCACAGTTTCAGATAACAGTGCATCACCAAAAGCAGAGAGGACAGAAACTGGAGGGCAGGAACCTGGAGACAGGAGCTGATGCAGTGGCCATGGAGGGGCGCTGCTGGATGGCTCGCTTCTCATAGCTCATTCTGCCTGCTTTCTTGGAAAACCTAGGACCACCAACCCAGGCACAGCACCCACAATGGTCTGAGCCCTCCTCCATCAAACACTAATTCAGAAAATGCCTTACAGGCCTGCCTATAACCCCATTTTATAAAAGTATTTTCTTAAGTGAGGTTCCCTCCTCTCGGATGACTTTACCTTGTGTCAGGTTGTCATAAAATATCCACGGTGTCAGTCCTAGTTAGCTTCAACTGTGCTTGGTAGAATATCAGCAACAGCTGAAAAATATACTTTTGGTTTTTGTTTTCTTTTCTTGAGATAGGGCTTCTCTGTGTAGTCTTGGCTGTCCTGGAACTCGCTCTGTAGACCAAGCTGGCCTGAGACTCAAAGATTCACCTGACTGTCTCCTGAGTGCTGGGACTAAAGGCATGAGTCTCCACTGCCCAGCTGAAAAATGTACATTTATTTTTCCTTTTTGCCAACAACAGTGACAGATTAAACATTAGAATAAAGTGTAAGCTGAGCATGGTAGTGCACACCTGTGACCCAGCATCTATTTATGTTGAGGAGAAAGAAGAGTTGCAAGCCTGAGGTTGGCACGGAGGGCATCGTCAGACTGCATCTTAAATAAATGAATTTGAAGCAAGAAAGAGAAACAGGGAGGGGGGGGCGTGTGGCCTCACAGTGGCATTAAGAACCCAGTCACCTTCTGCTTTGCTGCTCACATTTCTCAATACATAGCCAACTCCTCTGTCTAAAAGGGCTCAAGCTGTAGTTGTCACCCCAAATTCCAGCCAGCAAAAAACAGAACAGAGGAGAGAAGTCCCCTTACTTTAAAGATTTTTAGCGAAGCTAAACGTAGCGATTCACTCACAGACATTTTCTTATTGGTAAGAAAGGGGGGAGCAAGCAGGTACTGAGAAAATAGTTACTAAATGTTCTCAGTATATGAGTGAGATTGTTCTGGGGCTGACAACATAGCTCAGCGGGTAAAGGCACCTGTCACCAAGCCTTACAACCTGAATTGATCCCCAGTATCCACATGGTAGAAGAACATCAACTCCCACACATTTTCTCCTACAGACACTCTGGTGCTGTGGCAATGCACGCGCACACACACACACACACACACACACACACACACACAATACAAACAAAGTATAATTTTTAAAAGTTAAAGAATGATTTTCTCATACCAAAGGATTTTCAGATAATGTAAATCCAGGGGGAGGAATGACACAAATATTTAAAACAACAAAGGTACAGTCATGAGGGAATCAAACATAATAAGACCTAACAACAGAAAGAGATATAAAGTCATAGAAGCTCTGATGCCAGGCAACAGGATCTGCTACTGAAAACCTTCAGCCATGTTCCATCTGTTTTCACGACTATCCCTCTGTGCCTGCTGAAGAGTCTCTAATCCCGGGGCCTGGCAGTACGTTTGGTGACTAAGACGGCTTGAGGCTCTTCTAGAAGTTCCAGCTTCTAAGAAGCCACACTGGGAAGGCTCACAACTACCTATAACTGCAACTCCAGGAGATCTGACAGCTTCTGGTTTCCACAAGTACTTAGGCACATGCACATGTACTTGAGCGCGCACACACACACACACACACACACACACACACACACACAAATCTTTAAAAACAAAACAGACAAACACAACTCCTGGTCTGAACTTCTACTTTGACCAAAATGAAGTAGCAAGAATTACAGTGACTGTTTCGCCTTAATTGACTAAAACCAAGGGAAAATATAAAATAATGGTTTTCAGACATTGGAAAATAATCAGTGAAAATAAAGGATCCCTGAGAGAGGGAAAATGAAGGAAGTATAATTAATGGTCCATTTATAATATGTATAGAATTATGAGGTCAAACGAACAAGAAAGAGAATATAGGTAGAGGCTGGGAGCCTCCCAAAATTATGCAGACAGGCAGGAATTAAAGAGAAGAATGTGTTCAATTCCTCCTGAGTCTACAGTAGAACACAGATAACTTTCTCCTGAAAGAATGTGGAGAATTAAAAGCAATCCAACCACCTGATGCATAAGTCTAAATGCACAAACAAAGAAATATGAAAAAAAACAACAACAATGCTGTACACATTACAGCTTGGATGGAAAGGTATCCCGGCAGTCAGGAGCCATGGAATACCACAAAGTCACGGAAAGCTTTGCAGCTTACAGGTCTGTTCCAGGGAAAGGTTTCCCTGTGTAACAACTCTGCTGAGGCTCCTCTCCCACGAAAACATCACACTGCACAACAACCCTTACTCGAGTGATTTATTAGGAAGGCAGAATCTAGGCGAGTGGCTGCCTCTTGGGAGAGGAGCAGTACCAAACTGAACAGGGTACAGAGTTACTCAGCGCTTCTTGGGGATGGAGCTTTCCAGGGTGGCTGGGGACTGGTGGATTTGTGTGGTCTGATTCTGGAACAAGCTCAGATACTGATAGGATTTTGTGCTGAGGGATTAGTGGGATTTCATGCTCAGGGATCTCAGGGATTGGTGGAATTCTGCAGCCTGACTCTGGGACCAACTCAGAGATTGGGGGGATTTCAAACCCTGATCCCAGGTCTAGTTGGGGTCAGGGTGTTTTGCCTTGGCCCAAGTCTCAGGTCCAGTCAGGGGCAACGTGTCTTCTATCTGGCCCTTTTGATCCTACAAGTGAAACTTGTCTAAAAAATGGACAATTCACAAATTAATGGCCTCCAATGAGAGTAAAATAGACAAAATGCCAAATTATTTTTAAAAACGATTATAAGTATATTTAAAGAAAACAAAGAAGACACAAATTTCTGAATGAATTCCTAGAAAACACAAATAAGTGAATAAGAAATTCAATATAGTATATAAAAGTGAAATCCAGCAAAGATATATAAATAGTGAAGAAAATTAGTTGGCTTTTCTGTTCCATAATAATGGAAATGTGAATTCCAGCAGTTGAATAGAAGCTCCATCTGGGTCTGAGGAGATGGCATTGTGAGGAAGAGCAGTGCTTTCTAAGGGTGACTTGAGGAGCTGAGTTTGAATCCTCAGCATCATATAAAAAGCTGAACATGGCTGGGTATGCTTATAACTACAGCACTGGTGGGTATCTATCAAAAAAAAAAAGGAGCTTCAAGTTCAGTAAGAGAGCCTGTCTTAAAGCAGTAAGTCTGAAAGTGATAGACAATATCTGGTGTCCTGCTCTGGCCTAGTGTATGCAAACATGCACACCCTGCATTCACATGCACGCAACATATAACACTCTGGAAAATCACATCAACATACTGGATCAAGGAGAGAGCTGGAGAGATGGCTCAGCAGTTAGGAGCACTGACTGCTCTTCCAGGGGACCTGGGTTCAACTCTCAGAACCCACATGGCTGTTCACAACTCTCTGTAATTCTAGTTCCAGGGGACCTGACACCCATGGCAAAACACCAATGCATATTAAAAAAAATTTAGGGTAGAAACTGATGAAAAGAAAAAAAATTTACTTCACAAAATTAACAAAATAATTTCATTTTTAAAGCAAGACTGGCAAACTGACAAACCCTTAGCCAAATTAACAAAAAAGAAAATCAATTTAATGTAAGTTGAGATAAAACTAGAGACATTATAACAGACATCAAAAAATTCATAAAATCATTATATAATACCTTAAAAACTTATATTCCATTAAATTGGACAATCTAGAAGAAACAGATCAATTTCCCAACACATATGACCTTCTCAAGTTAAACAATATAAAAAATTTAAATCTGTCTTAGGGCTTTTATTGCTGTGAAAAGACACCATGACCATGACAAATCTTATAAAGAAAAACATTTAATTGGAGTGGTTTGTTTACAGTTCAGAGGTTTAGTTCATTATCATCATGGCAGGGTGCTGTAGGATTATGCATTTATATACTGTAAATATTTTTCATTGTAAATATTGGTTTAATAAAACACTACATGGCCAGAGGGCAGACAGAAAGTTTCGGTGGGGCTACCAGACTAAGAAAACTCTGGGAAGAGGAAGAGGAGACACCAACGACAGCGAGATGCAGAAGAAGCAGGATGAGAATGCTGCTCTGAGAAAGGTACAAAGCCACATGGCTAAACAAGATAAGAATCATGGGTTAGTTTAAGAGTAAGAGCTAGCAGTATGCCTGAGCCATAAGCCAATCAGCTTGTAATTAATATAAGAATTTATGTGATTCTTTGGGACTAGGGTTCAGACCTCAGGGGTAGGCCAGGACAGAAACTTCATACCATAGCAGGTAGCATGGTGGCACACAGGCAGACATGGTACTGAAGAGGAGCTAAGAGTCTTAGGACTTGAAGGCAGCAGGAAGTGGACTGTCACACTGAGTGAAGCTTGAGCAAAGGGGACCTCAAAGCCCACCCCCCACAGTGCCACACTTCCTCCAATAAAGCCGCAGCTTCTTCAACAAGGCCACACCTCCTAATAGTGTCACTCCCTTTGGGGGCCATTTCCTTTCAAACCACCACAAAATCTATCTTATAAAAAGCAACAAAAATTAAAGCTTCAATAAAACAAAAAGTCTCCCAACTGAAAATATTGTACACCCAGATGAACTTATTGCTGAAATCTACCAGGCCTTCAAAGAACAACTAGAGCCAATGCTTCCCAAACAGAACAGAAAGGATTATTACCAAGCTGTTCTTTAAGTACATGACATAAAAAGAATATTATAGATCAAGCTCCCTCATAAAGAAAAATGAAAAAATTCTCAACAAATTACTTACAAACTAAATTTAAGAATATTTCAGACCCTTCATTAAGTATGACAAACTCGTCTTTATTCCAGGATGGAGGAACAGTTTAACACACACAAATCAACACACAAATGGACTCAAGGACAGAAATCACATAATCATCTAAAGAGATAAAGGAACGGCATTTGACAGAAGCCATGAAGAGACTAGGAACAGAGTAACGGCTTTATATAACAAAACTACAGCCAACAGAATAGTAAATTGCAAAAAACTCAAAGCATTTCTATCAAGATTAGGAATAAAACAAGAGAAAGAATTAAATGTTTACAAGTAGGAGAAAAGTTAAAATATCCTTATTTTCAGATGATGATGTTTCCATAAGAGACTATGAAGATTCTCCTAAAGACCACTCTTAAAGCTGGCAAACACACTGGCAAAGTGTCAGGGTGCAAACTGAGACAAAGGCAGTAGCCTTCCTACAATCCAATGACAAGCACACCGAGCAAAAGAAACAAGTCTATTCATAGTACCTAGAAAACACCTTAGAGAAAACGTAACCCCGAAGAAGGAACTGAGGAAGACACTAGCGATGGAAACACTTTCCATGCTCATATACTGGGAGAAATAACATTGTGAAAATTATTGTGCTTCCAAAAGCAGTCTACACATTCAATGAAATCCCCTCAAAATTCTAACACAATTATTCACAGAAATTGAAACAATAGTCTTAAGATTCAGATGAAAGCACAAAAGACCCCAAATAAACAAGGCAATCTTTAGAAAAAGACTCTTTCTCTCGTCTTATTACTCTAGTCAAGCAGTGTATCGCGCAAGAGAGGAGTTCCTTGTCTCCAGGTCTATCAGACCTCGAGTTATACTGCAGATCAGCTACAGTAATAAAAACAGAAAATCACTAACACAGAAACAGTCACCTTGATCTACAGAATAGGATGGAGGACTGTGGGGATATGTTGTTTGTGATCTAAACAATAAACATTGCCTGAAGATCAGAGGACAGAGCCACAGAGCTAGCCATAGAGGTCAGGCAGTGGTGGCCCATGCCTCTTCACCCCCAGACAGCAGGAAGGAAATTTGAGAACATGATGCCCACATTCCCAAGAGGTGTGGTGCATGATTTTTGGTCTTTCAATGAGTTATGGATAATTGTCATTGTTTAGGGTGGTTGGTTACACGTTGTATTGGTAATGTTCAGGGGAAAAAGCTGAACAAAGGAGATTACGTTCAGGATTCTTGTTTTAAAAAAAGAAAATGAACAAAATGGGATGCAGATATGATAGGACAAAGGAGTAGATTATTGAATCTTCTCTGAGGGAATAAAAGGTATAGAAATTATAAGATAAAAGAATAGATTATTGAAGCTACTCTGAAAAGAAAAAAGAGGAATGTAGATATGATAAGATAAAAAGGCATATTACTGAATCTACTTTTTAAAAGCAACTATTAATTTTAAATATTTTACATTGGGTTGGATTTAGTGTGTTATATACAAATTGTACATATTGATACAAAGTTGAAATTAATTTTGTTACTGTACATAAATTTCTACTCTTTTTCAAGGTATTGTACCTATACAATTCATCTAAACAATGTAATACAAATCTCTAGTCTGTAGTAGGAGGTTTCTGGCCCGGGCTTTCGGGCCTAACCTCAAGGTTTAGGACCCGCAGACCCGCAGACCCCCAGAGACTCACAGATGCTTTCAACAGTTTTCAGCTGATCGGCCTAAGGCTCAGGCATGTCACTCGTTAGCTTTCTACCCTTTATCTAACCCATGATTCTTCCTGTTCAGCCATGGGGCTCGGTACCTTTCTTTAGAGCAGCATAGTTGTCCTCTGCTTCTTCCGGCTTCTCTCTGGCATTCTGCTATGTGCTTCCTGTTCTCAAGAGTTTTCTTAGTCTGGTAGCCCCGCCCACACTTCCTGCCTGCCTTTGGCCAATCAGCGCTTTTTATTAACCCAGTGGATGGGACAATTATTTACCATGAAACAACACAATCCCCTACACTAGTCCTTGAAAATTATTATTACCAACTAATTAGCATATAAAGAAATGCAAATTAGTAGTCATTACAATCAAACTTGTAATCATATTAAGTATGTTTTCAAGGTCAAACAGAGATAGTTTATATAGACAGGTTGTCTTCAAACACTTCAGAGATCTAAAAAAATATGGCATTTAAAATGTTTTAATAACAGGTTCTTTTTATGGTAATGAGAATGTTTGCTCCTGGCTTTTCCAATCTACTTTAGAGAGGATGATAGTCCTTGAAAAAAGTCCATATAAAGTTGACTTTCTTTGTGGCCAATGTCAGCCACTGGGCAAGAGAGTGCTCTTGCCTTGACTGCTGACAATACGATGTTCAAAACTGTCAAGCAGAACACATAAAAAGGACTGCTAAACCTTGCCAGGACAAGGTAGAAAGGTCTTTAAAAATATCCTGCCTCACAGATAAGTCTGTCAGATATGCTAGGCCTGTAGGCCAAAGATGGATGCCCCGGTGTTGCAGAAGAATCTTGGGTGACTGCTCAGGCAGCCAGCTGTTTCTATCATTTTTCACATTTTTGGAAGTTGCTTGCTTGCACTTGCTGCTTACTCAGTTAATATCATTTCCTTCTCAGGTCTCTGAGGGAGCTGAAGGCCAGATAGTCATAGTTTTCCTAGTTACAGATTCAGAAAAGAAAATTACTAAAGAAGTATAAAGTATAAGTTTGAGAGACATCAAAAGGTAGTTTTTGGCTGGTAGTACAAGTTAGAAAGTGAATTAGGTACACACTTTGGACTGACCAAGACAGGATAAATACTGAAGTATTTTCTCTGAATTGTCAATTGTTAATAGATATTATTGATGTAATTCCTGTCTGTATATATTATATATAGTTATTGTACTTATTGTATATAGTTTTTCTTATGTTATAACCTTTTTTTTGGCAAAAAGGGAGAATGTGGTGATATATTGTTTGTGTCCTATACAAATAAAGATTGCCTGAAGATCAGAGGACAGAGCCAGGCAGAGTTAGCCTTAGAGGTCAGGCAGCGATGGCACATGCCTTCAATCTTAGCATTCAGGAGACAAACACAGAGATCCAGATGGATCTCACGGATCTCTGTGAGTTCAAAGCCAAAAAGAGTCAAGTTAGTAGTGGCACACACCTTTAATCCAGCACTTGGGAGCCCGTGCCTCTGCTCCCAGTACTTGGGAAACACTAGGAAGGTTGAAACAGAGAAAGACATACAAGGTGGGAGGAGACATGAGTTCAGCATGCACCCCTCCTCCATTTCATCTTGTGGCTCACTTTTCCTATTCAGTCTGAGGATTCCTAGAGACAGAATATACCCTGAGGAGTTGGCTAGGTGAGAAGTGACTGTGGTTTGTTAGTCTGTCTCTCTGATATTTTAGAATTTGCCTCACTATCCAGCTCTGGGTTTTGTTTTATATATATATAAGATCAATTAGGATTCCTGCAACAAAGGATCCAAATATAAGTCCACATAGCTACCGTCAATTAGTTTTTGACAAAAATGCTAAAATTGTACATTGAAAGAAAAGAGCCTGTTCATCATAAATAGTGATAGGAAAACTGGGTATCAATGTGTAGAAGGATGAAATTAAACACCTTCCTCTCATTTTGCAGAAAAGTTAACTCTAAACCTTAATGCAAGACCCCAAACTCTGAAACTGCTAAGAGGAAAAACTACAAGATACAGGCATAGGTAGGGGCTTTCTGAACAGAACTCAATGCTAAAGAAATAAGGCCAGAAATCAAAAACTGGGACTCAAGAAATTATATAGCTCTACACAAGAAAGGAAATAGTTAACTGAATGAAGAGACAGCCTACAGAATAGTACAAAATCCTTGCCAGCTATATAAATAATAGGATTAATACCCAGACCTTAAAAAAAAAAAACTTTTAAAAGAAACAAAGAAACAACCTGATTCCCCCCACCAAAAAAGATAATGAATAAATAGAGATCTCAAAAGAAGATATACAAAGGCCCAATAATTACTTGTAAAAGTGTTCCACATCCTTATCCACTAAGGAAATGGAAACAGAAACTCTTGTGAAGTTCCATCTCACTCCAGGTAGAACGGCCATCCTCAAGAAATCAAATGATAACAATGTTCTTGAGGATGTTAAGAAAGGGGAATCTTTGTTCATTGTTTGGCAGAGTATTAACCGATGTGGTCACCATGGAAATTAGTAAGCAGTTTCTTAAAAAACTAAAAAGAGAATTTCCATATGATTCAGCTATATCACTCCTGGGCATAGAGCCAAAAGACTATATATCCAACCACAGCGATACATTCATGTTTATTGCTGCTCTATTTCCAGTAGCAAAGATTTAGGATCAACCTAGATGTCCATTAACTGATGAGTGGATAATGAAAATGTGGTACATTTAAAGAGCTCTGTACCCATTAATAGACTAGAGCAGTGATCAAGTGTGTCTCCATCAGGACCAGAGGACTCATTGCCAAGTTCTACCAAACCATTAAAGAGCTGACACTCAGGTTTCTCAAGCCATTCTGTAGAATAGAAAGAGAAAGAAGATAAGTAGGACCTTCGTTTATTCCAGATCTATAGGTTCAACTCCAACAAGACCTCTAATGTGAAATTTGTACAGAAAAATGAAGGGAATATAAGCCAAACAATATGTTTTGAGATTCAAACTAAGTTCAAGACTTAAAGATGGAGTGACTATAATGTACAGAAATAGAGAAAGGGAAAACATATGAATTGATTAATTTTTGACAAAATATTAAGGTAATTCATTAGAGAAGGGATAGTTAGGTTTGGTTGGTTGGTTGGCTGGTTTTTGGGTCTGTTTGGGTTCTTTATTTACAATTTTAAGTTAGAAACTTATACACACTAAGGGAAGCTTCAAATTTGCTATGTAGCCAAGGCTGGCACTGGCACATCTGCATAAAGCGGGCACTTTTCTATCTCACATCTGCCATGTGCTTCCACCACAGCGGAAGACCACAGGACTTAGAGGTTCTGAGGAGTAGGTATCTTTGGAGTATCAATAATTTAGAACACTATTGTCAATTTATAGACTACTCAGTTTTTCTCCTTAAAGCCTATATATAAATCCATAGGAACTGATAGAATGCCTATAATTTCAACCCCTGACCACTTCTCCAACTGGGGTCCTCACCTAAGCAGTCAATAGCCTCCTAAACAACGGCTCTATACCCAACCTGGCCTTGCCAAATTTATTCTCCATTTCTTTGTTTTCTTCTTTTAAAAGAAGACATTTTTGAAATCATAATTAAATTTCTCCCTTCCTGTCTTCCCTCCAAACCTTCCTATGTACCTCTCACTACTCTGTTCCAAATCCATGACTTTTTCATTGTTATTGCATGTATATATATAGTTCTAATAAAAATTATATATTTTGAATATGAGAGGTTTATTATATTAGTTATGAGTCAATGAAGCTTTTAAAAAAACTAATAAAGTAAAAAAGTAGGAGCCCAGCATGGTGGCATATGCTTTTAATTCTGGTACTATGGAGGCAGAGGCAAGTGACTCTGGTCTACAAAGCAAGTTCCAGGCCAATCAGGGTTTCACAGAGAGACCCTGTCTCCAAACAAAAATCTAGGATTAAAACAACAGCAACAAAACAATCCAAGCCAAGTGGTGGTGGCTCATGCTTCTAATTCCAGCACTTAGAGGCAAAGGCAGGTTGATCTCTGTGAGTTCGAAGGTAGCCTGGCCTATACAGTGAATTCTAGGACTGCCAGAGCTATTACACAAATGAACCCCATTTCTAAGAGTAAAAAAAGCAAAATGAACAAATAAGACCACCCATAGGAAATCCAAATTACAGTGAAGAATAAGAACAGAAACAAGTACCCTACCACATGATCAGCAGAATCTTTGTCTCAAGTAGTAACCAGATTGAAGTCTACAAATGTCTGTATTACTTCAAACGTAAATGCAGTGGATTCTTGAGTTTAAAGACAAGCCACGATCTGTTGAACTATAAATAGTCAGCCAACACAAGCGTTTCATTTGTTAAGGAAAAGACAGGAGAAGAGGGCTGGGAATGGGATCCAGTGGGAAAGCACTTGCTCACCATGTGCAAGGCTAGAGGTTCAATCTATGCAACACACATACACAGACACATAAAAATAAAACCTTAAAAAATGTGGCCTCCATTGGTGAAGAATTGGGGCCAAATGACAGCCTACTCACTAAGACCAGCCCAGTAAGCAGGAGACAAGCATACAAACAAACAAAAAAGCAGGGTGGGAGACAAAAAAGAGGACATAATGATTAAAAATAATTTAAAACATTGTTTTCGGTTTACATGTACTTAATCACATAGTCTCCAAAAAAGAAATAAACATATCTACAGGCATGTGGGTAGGAGGCAAAGGACACCTACAAAGGACAGAATAAACAGACAACAAAAATAAAATGGTATGTGATCCAGTGAGATGGCTCAGTGGGTAAAAGGGCTTGCCATGCAAGCCGGATGCCCTGAGTCATTCCTCGGAACTCCTAGTGGAAGGAGGGGGACTCTCAAAAGTTGTCCTCTGACCTCCACATCTGAGCCATTGCCCATGTGCAGCCTGTAGTCACACAATATTACACATATACACATATACAAAGAAGGAGTAATTTCTTAAAACTGTGCAACAGTCTTAACATTTATAGAACAATATATTCAGCTAGAAACAATTCATAAGAAAATTTGTTTAAAAATTTTAGTGATCACATGTAAAGTGACTATAATTTAGTGACTAAAGTTCAATAATAGAATACTTGCATAATATATGTTAAATCCTGAATTCAATCCTCAGGAAAAATGAAGTTATCATACATTAAACCATGTAACTGGCTTTAAAGAATTGATGGTTTAAAAATGTATTTCTTTTCTAGAAGCCAGTTTTTGTGTATTTTGTAACAATAAAAAAAATATAAATGTTCCATGCTCACAGAAATGATATATACAACCCTAGGGAGGAGTAACGGAGAGGAACATATGGAGGCCATAGATTGTAGTGGGATTGTGGTCTGTTTCATTGTAACTATCTGTCCTGCCTACTGGTTTAATAAAAACACTGATTGGCAGACAGGAAGTATGGGCAGGGCTACCAAACTAAGAAAACTCTGGGAACAGGAAAAGCAGAGCAGAGATGCCAGAGAAGCCAACAGATGCAGAGGACAACTATCCTGCTCTGAGAAAAGGTACAGAGCCACATGGCTGAACAGGATAAGAATCATGGGTTAGTTTAAGAGCAAGAGCTAGCTAGCAATATTCCAGAGCCATAGGCTGGCTGATCAGCATAACATTAATACAAGGGTCTGTGTGTTTCTGTGGGTCTGCAGGTCTGGACCATAGGCCAGATAGGTCAGAAACTTCAGGATTTCAATGGATAGAAGGATTATTTTGTTCTCTCCCTTGATACCTTTGTAAAAGGTGTGCATGACTGATGTCATCTGATGTTCCCATTTCCTTTGATTTTCCTGTGCAGCTCCACTTCTTGCCTCTAAATCTTATTTTTAAAAAATCTTATTTCCAAATGGCCTGTGCCCTCAGATTTCTCTTTCAGAAATCAAAATGTTTTGGTTTTGGTTTTTTAACAACAGAGAAATGTATCCACAAATCAGTAAGAAACAGATAACCAGAATATTTTACATTTGGGGATTAAATACATTTATAAAAAATATTATGAGTCAACACAAAATAATTACAATGGAAATAAAACAAGTTAGTTGAGGAAATCACTGTGTGTATTATGTTTATATCTTGGTGTGACTAGTTGCAAATATAGAAAATATAATGGCAGATGTGAACTAAGGCTTTATGATGGGAGAAGGGTAAACTGAACACTGGTTAAAAGACATCTTTTTATTCAGAATCATCACCACTAGCATTTCAAAGTACCACAGATCCTCTGAGTGAAAGCACTAGCCAGGGTAGCTGAAATCCCATGAAACGCTAATACTTAGCAGGAGATCGACTGGATTGTTTCTATCCCAGGCCTCTTCACTCATTCATTCCAACAGCCTGAAGAACTCTCCACTTAGATATCTTAAAGGTACTTCAAAATAAGGATGTGTAAAACTGAACCATTAATTACCCTCCCAAATCTATTCCTCCTGAAGTCCGACTAATCTCGATCTAGAAGACACCACCATTCACCAGCTAAAAATCAGACAGTGGCTCCAGGGTCTGAGAGTAGACATTTCTCTTGCCACAAACACTAGAGATGAAGGAAGCGTTGACAGGTGACACAGGAGTGTGATCCTCGGAGAAACAAGCCTGCAAGGGCTTCAAGGTGACCTGGATGTCCAGCTTGGCCGTCCCCGGGCTGCACAGCTTTGCACCTGTCTCCTGAGGGCTGTGCAGAGGAAACCTTCTTCCCTAGAGCTGTGGAAACACAGCCCGTAGGCTCACCTCAAATGATGGGAACCTGGGTCAGAGCCCCTCAGCTTTTGGCTGTAAAACTATGGTAATTTCCTGTTTGGGAGTTCCACAGAAATGGGCACGTTACTTACAGTGACTTTACAACGCAAATCTGCATTTCACACCTATGAAGACTAGCGTTTCTCAAGATGGAGGACCGGAAGCCGCCGACCCGAGGGCCACATGCGTGGGGCGTGGCCACTCAGCATGAGGGCGTGGTCACGCTCATACAAGGCTGATGCCTGGGAAAGCCTAGGAGGCCGGACCTCCCCCCACCTTAGGACCAAGCACTATGATTGACTGGTTTCTAGTAGTTGGGTGATGCTTGTTAGGATTTATTTCCTCAAAGCAGCATTGTGCCTTCTAAGGTAAACGCTCTCTGATTTGCTAAGGTTTATATAAAAACTAGCTAGGTTCTTATTGCTTGCTTAATTCACGGTAGCTATTTTTTTGTAGTGAAATTATTCAAATCATCATTTAATTCTGTTATTAACCCCTTAAAAGAAAACAAGCAAATCTGTTTCAAACATGACAATGGGTTATTTTACCTTCGGGTTTTTTAATTAATTTATTTATTTTAAGTACTTTTTGGTGTGTGTGTGTGTGTGTGTGTGTGTGTGTGTGTGTGTGTGTGTGTGTATGTGTGTGTACATGCACCAGAATGGACAGACACACTTGCACATTCAGAAGCCAAAAGCAGGTTTATGGTGTCTTCCTCTGTTACTCTGGCTTTATTCCTTTAAGACACCATCTCTCACTGAATCAGAAATATTGGACTGCACCTTGGCTCTCCTTGGTGGCATGTTGCTGTGCAGACTTCAGACTGTAAACTGTACATTAAAATGCATTCCCTTGCCTTCTGAATTTGTCTCCCGTGACGCTAAGTGACAGGGTCTGAAACCAGTGTCTCACTCTGATGCCCTCCTTTCCTTTGCATTCTGGCAGAGCGAACAAACTTTGTTTAGTTTGTTGTAATGTTTTTGTCCACTTTTCATTTCTTCTTCTCACTTCCTGTATTTTGAAGCCCACTAGGCCCCTAAATTTCTCAGTGTGCATCGACATATTAAGAGATAGTTAATCACATTACTCACACCCTCCCAAAGCGCTCCGAAGAGCAGGCCATGCTGATCTTCTAATGGCACTGACTTTGCTTAAAATGCATTGCTAAAGTTAACATCATAATTTGGATTCTGTTCCTCTCTCCATCCATCCTTTCCCTCTTCTTCCATGTCCACTTCCATCGACTCCCGGCAACCACAGACTTCTGGGATAGATCTCTTTTATTCTTTCTCATTTAGTTTTATAACCATCAACTTAACTCTAAAATCCAGCTAGACAAGGAGGGTGATAGGGATAATATGGAACCCAAAGAACTTTGATGAGAGCAGAGATTACAGGGTATTTCCAACAGATGGGGTGGGGCATCTCCTGAGCTACAAAAGAATGGTCTGCTGGGTAAGATGCCTGCAAGTCAGAAAAAAATAGATTGTTTACAATCAGCAATGGGAATCTTCTTGCTGGTCTTGTTTCTGGACCCAAAATGCTCCATAACTTCCATACCGTTCATGCTTTCTTTCACCTTCTCAACGTCCATGCTGGCCGTCCAGCCACTCAGTACTTGCAGAGCAGATCAAAAGCTGGAACCATTTATTTTTGGTCCAGTGTTTGTATGCTTCAGAATGAAGTTCTCATCCTCAAATTTTCTCCCATAGATGGACCTGAAATCCTTTTTGTCCAGTGCTCAGAGCACGGAAGTTTTCTGCAAACATCTTAATGCAGATGCAGCCCAAGGGCTCGCTGCTAGCTATGAAGGATACAGTGGGGCTGATCATGGCCGTAGCAAGCAGCAACAGGGAACAGTGGCATCTGTAAAACCTTGACCTCATTTCTTATGCTGTCACCTCTCTTTACTTATGGGGAACCTATTAACAGACCTTCTTCCAGCTCCCAACTTTTACCCAGCTCTTAATTTTTTTCTATTTTTATTTTATTTCTATTTTTATTTCAAACAGACACACACATGCACATACCCACAGTGTGTTGTATGTGTATATTTTTCCTGCGTGAATGTAAATGTATGTGCATGCAATGCCCCTGGAGGCCAGAAGAGAATGTCAGATTGCCTGAGATTGGAGATCCAGATGGTTGTGAGCTACCATGTGGGTGCTAGGAATTGAACCTGGATACTCTAAAGAGCAACCAGGGCTCTTAACCACTGAGTCATCTCTGTAGCTCCTTTGGGTAAGTCTTAATGTGAGGCTCAGTTCAGGAAAACTTTCTTCACTGCTATGCTTTACCAACAAACTCAGTTGGGTACTTTGTCCTAAGTACCCTATATCTTCCTCCAAATAAACCTTTTGTTACTATATTAGCCACACTGGTGCTAATTACCCATTCTGTTTGGTGAAGTTTTGTAATATACTTGCTACTGGTTAAGCCACTGTGTTGGTTTGGATAAGAATGACTCTCATAGGCTTCATTCAGTACTTGGTTTCCAGTTGGAATGATTTGGAAAGGATGAAGACATGTGGCCTTAGCACCTGGCAGTAGTGGCACACACCTTTAATCCCAGCACTCAGGGGGCAGAGACAGGCAGATCTCTGTGAGTTCAAGGCCATTCTGGTCTACAGAGTGGGTTCCAGGTCAGTTAAGGCTACAGAGAGAAAGGCTACATTTTCTCACTGGCTTTGGAGAAACTGTGTTTTTTTTTTTTTTTCAATTCTCTCAAAATTAAAAATTGAAAGTCTGTCATTAGTTTACTTAAAACTCCAGCTTCTTTAGCATCTTAGTTCAACAATTTTTATAAGAAAACTCTAGATAAACCTTTCCTACTAATCCTTGATACATTATATTTCCATCTTTCCCTCATTTATTTGTTTATGTATTTATTTTGGCAATGCTGAGGTTTTTAACTCAAGGTGCCTTGCGCATGCTAAGAAAGTACTTTACTGCTGCGCTACATGCCAGCCTGCACACTATCCTCTCTTGACAAATTCTGCTAAAGAAATCACAAGTGTTTTTAGTTTCCTGTCGACTCTAAGGCATATTTAAAACAGTTGGGAGGCATAATCACAAGAATGCAAACACCAACACACATTTAAACATCTGCAGTGATAGACGTTCCCTTTGCCTTAAAGACATCTCAGCCAAATATATACTGGTAATTTTAAACCTGCAGCCAGTTCCCTATGGTTTGAAGCTGACTGCAGTAATTCTCTGAACCAGTTCTAACTTCATTATTCTAAGAGCAGTTTTACTACTTAGTTCTTGGACTGAGGAACAAATAAACAGAGATTGTTTTAAGTGGCATATATCTAAACCAACAAAATGAGAAAGGGGGCATGAAGAAAGAGATATACTTGTGAGTACATATGCCACCTGTCTCGTGCCAGCTTCTGATTTTTCTTGGCAGCACGCTGAGGCTTGGTGCCAGACCCTATTCGACAGCAATGTAACTAGTCCAAAACTTGGACAAAGCTTTTGTTAAGCATGCAGTTTCTGTCTGACAAGTCACCTTTTTATTATTTGAAGAATAATCCTTCTTTCTTTTATTGTTCATGTGATTTGGAACTCATGTCAACAGGCTGCATAGATGTCTTTATCTGCTGAGCATCTTTCTGACCTCAGAATTTCTAATTTTTTTTTGTGTATGTGTATGTTTGTGCGAGTGTATGTCACATGTGTGGGTGCCTACAGAGGCCAAAAGAGGGAGTCAGATCCTGGTGCTGGGAAGCAAAGTTAGGTCCTTTGCAAGAACTCTTAACTGCTGGGCCATTTCCCCAGCCCCCTCAATATCCTTTTAAGTGCAAGAACATTAAAAATCAATCCTTTGATTTTGTTTTGTTTTTCCAGACAGTTTCTCTGTGTAACAGCTCTAGCTATCTGTTCTGGAACTCACTTTGTAGACTAGGCTGGCCTCAAACTCAGAGATATGCCTGCTTCTGCCTCCTGTCTGTTGGGATTAAAGATATGTGCACCACAAATGCCCTGCTATCCTTTGCTTTTAACACAAGCCTAATAAAGAAACTTGAACTTCAAATCTAAAGGAGAAATGAAATACTGTTAGGTATTTCATCATTTAGCAATTCATCAGACAACAAAAGGCTAGATTTTGTTCTTCTGCCTTTATAAGTCTTGTCAAGCAGCCTTGACCATACTCAATTTATTATTTTTTTTTTGGTGTTTGCAACAACATATCACAATGCAGCCCACGCTGTTTTCTGCATTTGTCTCCAAAGGGCTGAGATTACAGGCTTTTACCACCATGCCCAGCCAGACACAAGTTTTTACCAGTGTTTAAGTGATTGTTGATTTTATGATTAGGAGCCAGTATTGACCAAAATGTTAAAGTATAACTTAGACTCCCAGATATAGTTTCTTATGTAAGGCTCCTATTTTAGTGCAAGACTCAGAGTTAGCACAGAGTATTCTGACAAACCAGGTCACCTCAAGCATTACAACAAAGGACTACATTTGCCATGTTCCAGGGGTTGTACCCAATGCTCTGCATCAATTATTTTATTTCCAGAAATGTAGAGGTAGATACTGTTACTATACCTACTTTACAGATCCAAAAGTTGAAGTTTAGATGATTTAAGTAGCTTATTCAAAAACATATATATTGTGGGTGAGCCAAAATGAAGCATACTCAATTGATTTCAGTCACATTATGCTACTTGTTTCCTCCAGAGCAGTGGTTCTCAACCTAAGTCTCCACAACTCTGGGTCGGGGGGAGGTCAAACAACCCTTTCACAGAGGTCACTTAAGACCACTGGAAAACACTAATTCATAACAGAAACAAAATTATAGTTATGAAGTAGCAATGAACATAATTTTATATAAGGGTCATTAAAGGGCTGCAACGTTAGGAAGGCTGAGAACCACTGCTCTAGATGTTTGCCCTCTAGGATGGTAGTGAATTCTACCAACCATCAGTGAGCCTGGGAGAGGAGTCCAAACACCATGTGAAACAGGCCCAGACACTTAACTGTGCCCTGATGACAGCCTGAGCAGAAAAAAAATCAAGCCAGGACTACATCGACTGTTGTTGAATTTGGTCTCCTTGGCTGAAAGTTGAGTCTATGCTCATCTTAACTAAGCTGGAATACTGATCTGCCTAGACTCAGCACTCCAGCCTTAGGCTGAACCTATATACAACTACATAGTTCTTAAAAAAAAAAAACAACCTTGATGGGGATGGGAGAAGCTGACTTGGCAGAACGAGCTGCTGTGGAATATATCTGTATATTGTGAAAGTACAGAGACACAGGATTTCACCCAAGCATGTCAGTGGTCACCACCCAGAGTGGGGGCTAGAATAAGGGAATGGCAAGATGGACACAGTTCTATGGCACTAGAAATGTTCCATTTCTTGTATGAGGTACCAAACACATGTTTTTACAATAATTCTGTAAACAATGCACATTTTGTTGTTTTATTTTCTCCAAGTTCTTTGATATATATTTGAACTAAAAATGTCTTTAGAAAGAAGACACAAGTGGAAGTCTATCATGTTAAAGGGGTTCCTATCTGTCAGTTACTTTGAAATGGTTCTTGAAGAATAATTATTTCATAAGAAAGGGGAGAAAAAGCGAAGGAAGGGGAAAAGAGACACACTCTGTAGCATATTTTCATTTCCTTTTATTGAAGGAAATAGAAACTTGTGTGGCTGAGGCACGACAAAGTAATCAGTGGGGCTGACATGACAAGCCGCGCAGTGCTGGCCAAGCATCCTACCACAGCGGGAGAAACCGA
This sequence comes from Phyllotis vaccarum, assembly GCA_033318265.1. Lineage (NCBI taxonomy): Eukaryota > Metazoa > Chordata > Mammalia > Rodentia > Cricetidae > Phyllotis > Phyllotis vaccarum. The sequence goes on from JARWLC010000019.1 coordinate 20,885,242, forward strand.
AACCACAAGGAAAGCAGGAGGTAGCAGATATTCCCAACACCCAGAGTAAGCATGTCCATTTGCAGAGACTTGGTCATGCATTTAAGACAAAGACTCCTTATCACTAGTAGCACATCATCTCAGATTTGGAGTCCTTTTCTTTTGACTAAAATAGTTAAGCTACCAGATCTGAGTTCATCTTTCAGCTCTTTCTCTCTCTTATCCCAGGCAGAAACAGAGGCCGAGATCTTGAAGTATCACAGAAGTGTAGCTGGACAGGTGCTGAAGCCCGGCCATGTGCTAACAGTAGCTGCCCTTCCCTCTGACTTCTCACACTGCTCTTACTCAGCACATGCTCTAGGAAATCTCTCGATGCTATAAATACAATTTATAACAGAATGCAGGCAGCAGCCTAGGGGATGCAGGGAATCAAAAGCTGCTACATAGCTAAGACCATTTCACTAGAAATAGCACAGGGAATGCTACTGGTCACGGTTCTCCCAAACAGCTGCTAGAAGCACACACAAAGAAAAACATGGTAGTTCTCCCATGTCAGGATCAGCTGCACCAAGGTCATGGTTCAGGAAACAGCCACTTCATGTCCCTGGCTGAGTATCAGGCCCCAGAGCACATTCCAAAGCTGTTACAGTTTTCAAATACAACGAGGTGTTTGGGCAATTTGGTCACAGAAAGAAAGCACTAAAGAAATTTCAACTGATTGCAAATTGATAATGCTATCAAAACCATAAATTTATATAGTCAAGAACTGATTGTGAGGGATAAGAAATGGGATGGTTGAGATTTCTGTTTCTTAGAAACAGGTTTATTCAGATAAACCCTTGCTTATAGGTCACCTCCCCCACGCCCATGAATTGGAAGGGAATTCCTATTGAGAAATGGCCACTGCTGGATGATTAGTCATCCGGCTGCAGCTCTCTTCAGTGCTAGACACATGGTTTCCAAGGATCAAAGTCTTGAAAGCCCTAGATCAGGAAATGGGAGAAGCGAGGCAAGGAGAAGAGGACATGAGGGTCTGCACCCTGAAGCAAGTGTGTCTTTCACAGAAGCTTGGCACGATGATGCTGGGTGAACGTGCTGTGCTCTCAGTGGCTGTTCTTGGTAGCCTCCTTTGCTGCAGCAATCAGTGGGGTGAGGCTTGAGAGGGGCTTGGCGATCTTCAGGAACTGGTGCTAGAAGGGAAAAAGCAAAGAGTGTGATTACTTACCATTCTCACTTAGCAGTCATCTTAAGACAACAAGACATCCATGTCAAATCACCCTCAAGCTGAAGAAAAAATAGATTTTACTTGTTTATATGTGTGTGAGGAGGGCATGCATGCCATGATGTGTGTGTGTGTGGGGGGGGTTCTCAGTTATATGTGTGTGAGGAGTGCATGCATGCCATGATGTGTGTGTGTGTGTGGGGGGGGGGGTTCTCAGTTATATGTGTGTGAGGAGTGTATGCATGCCATGATGTGTGTGTGTGTGGGGGGGGTTCTCAGTTATATGTGTGTGAGGAGTGTATGCATGCCATGATGTGTGTGTGTGTGTGGGGGGGGTTCTCAGTTATATGTGTGTGAGGAGTGCATGCATGCCATGATGTGTGTGTGTGTGTGTGGGGGTTCTCAGTTATATGTGTGTGAGGAGTGTATGCATGCCATGATGTGTGTGTGTGTGTGTGTGTGTTTCTCAGTTATATATGTGTGAGGAGTGCATGCATGCCATGATGTGTGTGTGTGGGGGGGGGGTTCTCAGTTATATGTGTGTGAGGAGTGCATGCATGTCATGATGTGTGTGTGTGGGGGGGGGGGGGGTCGGTTCTCAGGAATCGGTTCTCTTCATCATTACAGGCACCGGGAACTGACTTCAGGTTGTCAAACTTGGCAGCAGCTACTCATACCCAGTAAGCTATCTCACTAAGTATGTAAGAAAGTTATTAGTTTTATGTTTGCATGACATTATATAGAATGTTAACATAATAACTGACACACTTATACAGGATAAATCCATAAACCTTTTGTGTTTTGTTTTTTGAGGTAGGGTTTCTCTATCTAAACAAGCCCTGGCTGTCCTGGAAAGCACTCTAAAGACCAGGCTGGCCTCAAACTGAGGATATAGACTGTTTTCTCTATTTGACAGTAAATCAAAGCTGCATCTCTTTTTCTAAGCATATTCACAAGCAAATAAAATCAGGATTATTGTTACCCATGTAGTCTACAGAGTAAAACCTTACTGCCTAACATCTATATCTCTTTATTTCTAAAAAAAATTAATGGCCTGCCTCTGCTGAGGTTAAAGGTGTAAGCCAACTCCCAGCTCTATCCACAGGCATTCTGAGTGAAAGAAGTTAAGACAAAGACTTCATTTTGCTTGTTCCTAGGTAAAAATAAATGATTGGTAACGATTACTTCTGGAGAAGACACTGAGGGTTAGTGTCTATAGCCTCAACTTATTAGCCAGGACTATAAACTCACACCATATCTGGCCAAGCACCTTTTGTTAAATTCTTGACTCCAGCAAGACTACATATTTCAGTAAGGATTCCAGTAATTTGGTCCTTTCCAAAATTACTTTCACTGAAATAGATTTTGAGCCATACTTTCAATTAAAAAAATAAATCATTTAAGAGAAATTATCACATGAAAATGTTATGGAAAAAATTCTTTATGTAACACACGGCCTGTTACTTAAAATGGTGAGTTATTTCTTTTTTAAACAATTGTCTTGAGGATATAGACTGTTTCCCCCACTAGATAATAAATCAGAGCTACATTTCTTTTTCTAAGCAAATATGATGTTTATAATTATTTAACAAATCTGGTTCTTCTACCATGCTTATAATAACTTTAATTAGTATTATTATATATGTGAACAGACATATATACCGAGACATATACATATACATTCTTTGATGAAAGTTGATTCAACTCTTATTGGGACTGATACAGACTATAGAAAACTGAGAACTATGAATGATCTTGGCTAAGGCTTGAAGCTATGAATCCCATATTGGGATTCTTAAATTTCTGTCCATATGTGTAGTCTCACAGGAGAAACAGATGTGAGAGTTCGTGATTTAAGATTCTGAAAAGTCTAGGTTTTGAATATTTACCAAATAACTGACAAGTTAAGGAGCTAGGGTTGAGGTCCTATTTTCTCACTTTTCTGAAGTAAGAAAGCAGTATCACCCAATACTCGGCTAGGAAGCATGCACATTCTCTCAACAAAGTAAGCTAGGTAAGCTCTATAAACCATCCAGCTCTGACATTTTTTGAGTCTATAGAAGCAGTGATCAAGAGTCTATATACTTGGGAGGCAAATGGACATGCTGAAATCTTGTATCCTCTGTTTGCAACTGTATAGTCATACGGAAATTATAACATGTAAACTTCCTCACCTGCAGCAATGGGAACAGCCAGTCCTGTAACTTACAGGTTTGCTGTGAAAACATGCATAGCTTACTGCTTAGTACCAGAGTGTGACAGAGTCACTGGAATGTACTTATTATTTAGTAACACTGCTGTATTGGGAAGAAAATGCTAGAGGGCACTTTTAATGGCTACAATAGTACCTAATCAAAAATGTTTTCAAAGACTTGCCATAGTATTGGTACATCTCCCAAAGCCTATGGTTTTTAGCACACAAATCACATGAAGGAAAAAGGGATTCTACATTGAACAGGGTGTTTAAGGAGCATTTTCATCTCAAAGGATCCTACAAATAGTGGCTTTTATTTGGCAGAACCCGGATCCCACACCTAACAGACCAGTGCTCTAAACAGTAGCCTCAATCACAGCAGATGTTAAAAATATGGGTAAGTACACATCTCTATTCAACTCTGTAAATATTTTCTGAGCACTAATTCTCAGTCAGATCCCATAAAAGAAGAAACCCAGAGAGTAATAAAACCGTTTACAGTAGAATGGTCAAGGCAGAGAGGTCAATGTGCTAAGGTCCTAGAGACACACAGTAACTGATTAATCTGCAGACATACACTGTCACCTCTACAGAGTTGAATGTGATACTTCCTAATAAACTAAGTTTGTAGTTCAGTAAAAGGACACAAGAAGTAAGAAATTGCATTAAAATAAATGCTAAAGCGAGTTTCTGAAACCATATAAACTATGACTGTAGGAAACCCAACTCTGGGTTTCACTACACTCCAAACAAGTAGAATATTGCTGCCACCAAGTGAAATTTGCAATAATGAGACTGCAAAGACTCCAAAACTGCACTATCCCCAGACCAGCGGTTCTCAACCTGTGGGGTGTGAGCTCCTGGGGGTGGCATATAAGGTCTCCTCATATCAGATGTTTACATTACAATTCATTACAGTAGCAAAATTACAGGGATGAAGTAGTAACAGAACAGTTTCATGGTTGGGGATCACCACACATGAGGAAGTGTATTAAAGGGTCACAGTATTAGGAAGGTTGAGAACCACTGTCCCAGACCACCGTTTCTTTGTACTGTTTACATGTAATGTAATGAGTAAGTTACAGTAAAATGTAACTCATTCAAAATTAAAATTGAACTTCTCAGAGAGCTACTTCTCAAGACCCAAGACATCTGAAAGACAAAGGAAAAAGTTCAAGAGAAGCTCAAAGAGTAGACTGTGGGGAAATTTTCAAATATAATAAAAATAGTCAGAGGTATCAGAGGACAGATCCACCTCTTCCAGTCTTTTGGGTTTTTTTTCTTTCAAGACAGAGTTTTCTGTGTAACAGTCCTGGCTGTCTTGGAACTTGCTTTGAAGACCAGGCTAGCCTTGAACTCACAGAGATTCTCTTGCCTCTGCTTCCTACGTGCTGGGACTAACAGTGTGAGCCATGGCTTCTTCTGCCCGCTCTGTCTTTCTATGCCTGCCTTAAATACCTTCTTCCCTCAGTTAAGGGGTGGCCTCACCACTGCCTGTTTGGGAGCCTGGACCTCCTTCTGTAAACTAAGATGACCTCAAACTCAGATTTTCTGGGATTAAGGGTGTAGGTCACCAGTCCTGTATATTCCCTGTGCTGGGATTAAAGGTGTGAGTTACCACTGATCCTCCTAGACTGACTGTGGGTAGATCCCTCTGATATCTCCGACTGTTTTTATTATATTTGAAAATATCCTCACAGTAGACTTTGGTTAAGCCTAGGGAAATGTATAAAGTTTAAAAGACTAAGGAAGTAACTAAGGGACAACTTTAAGCAGAAACCCAGGAGTGAGGGTCAAGAAACTATTAGGAATACAAAATGAAACAGTAGGCGAGAAGTCTTTAATAAGCAGCTTCAAAGACAAAAATGAGGTACAAAGGCTTGGTTGGTGCTTCTTTCAATTAGGTGTCTCCCTGCAAAGGACAGTTACCTGCAGTAGCTCTTTAGCTGAACCTCTCTTCTCCACATCCATCTCAAGACAGCGGTTCAAGAAGTCCCGGAAAATAGCCGACAGCTTCTCTGGGTTCTGGAGCTCTGGGGTCCCATTGGTGGCAATGAGGTACAAGGCCTGGAAATACAAATGAAGAATCATGTTGCTCTTGCTGAGGCTCTCTCTTGGTCTCACGACATGTCCCCCTAAAAGTACAGTCAGTTGCAGTATGTTCTAGGGCACAATGAGGCAGCTGTGTTGCTCTACAGAGAATATACTAACCTAAGGACCAAGTTTAACATTTCAAGGCCATGTGACCATGTATATGCACCTAATATACAACTTCTTTGCTAATAAAGCAATGTTTCATATAGTCACAAAAATAAAGAGTACATTTGGAAAGCACTGTGTACACTCCTGAGATGTTACAAATTGAAGGGTTTATTCTTTTTCTTGATTACGAACATAAAGGGTTTATTATTCACTTAGCATGGTAAATTAAATATCTCTTTAGTTACTGGCAGAAATTGCTGCTGACACCTTGACTGAATTCAGTCACCCAAGAGGACTATAAAAAGGCATGTTTGGTTAAGCAGCAACTGTTTTTCTGCTGTTTTCTTGTTCCTAACATGAAGCAACTCTTGAAAAAAGAAAAATGTAGTAACAAGAAGTTTTTATAAGCACCAAGCTCTTTGATTATCCCTCTCCCCCGCCCTCCAATGTAAAGGGCAACTGGATTCTCATTCATTTTTTCAAGACCCTTTCCAAGTCTACTTCTCCCTGCATTCCTACCAGTGCATCCGAGCTACACTCTTGTCTGAACTAATACATCAGTCTCTCACTGTGTTTCCTACAGAAGCAAAACATGGTTTGTTTCAAGCACAAACTGTATCCTGTTACTACTATTTAGCTGAAAATTCTTTCCAATGCTGTAAAATAAAAGCCAAGCTCTCACCCTGGCCCCTAAGTCTTAGCGCCGGGCCCTGTCTCACCCCTGGCTTGGCTATCAGTCTACTTTCTCCTCACTCCTTTCGGGGAAATAGGCTTGATGTTCCTTGGGGCGCAACAAATACAAATCAAATCAAATTCTTGGTAACTTGGAAACCCTTGCATAAGATGCAATTCCTTCATTTCTGCTGAAATAACCAGTAAGAGAAAACTTCCCTCTAAATAAATCTTCCTCGTTACTTTCCCAGTCATTCTTATTCTATATTTTTTCAACAACAGTTTCCATCTGTTACCATATAATGACTTGGTATTATTATCAGAATAATATCTTGTATATAGAAGGAACTCAAATTTTTCTTTCTCCCCTAGCCCCCAAATGCTAACGTTGTGTTCTAAAAATAACCCTTTTGTATTTTATATTCATTTATATTTTAAACTCAACAGTCTCTAGTCTTGGAGTTTCTGTGTGTATTAATTGTTTAATTGTTTCTCTTTTCAGGTTCTAGGGATTAAACTCAAGCCATCAAGTTTGCCGTTAAGAGCCTTAACTCACTGAGTCATCTCAACAGACCCCTGGTTTTGTTTTTAGGGACAAGTTGGCCTCAAACTGGTAATCTTCTTATGTCAGTCTTGTGAGTCTAGGATTATAAAAATGTGTTACTTTGCTTGGGTATACAGAGAGGAGCCTGAATCCAATTTCCTGGAATTAGAGACAGAAGCCCAAATAATTTGAAAGAAGATGGGAACACTTACCCTCAAAGGGTTTTCATTGAGGTACGGAGGCTCCCCCTCAATCATTTCAATTGCCATGATACCCAGGGACCAGATGTCAACCTTTGGTCCATAGGCCTTCCGTGTCACAACTTCAGGTGCCATCCAATATGGAGTCCCCACCATGGTGCTCCTTTTGCTCTGCTCTGGAGTTATCTGTGCACAGAATCCAAAGTCAGCTAGAAATGGGGAGAGGAAAGACATTCCATCAGTAAGTGCTGTGGACCCACACAAGGCCATCAAGCTTTGCTCTCTGTAATCTGTCTCACCAAAGCAGGAATGACTTGATTGACAATAGTCCACTCCTCATTCAACCATGAAAAGAAGTAGAAGGAATATACAGAACAACATCTCTAGCCTCCCACCTCCTCAAACCAAATAACCATGGTATTAATGTCCAGCATGTCATTTTGGCCTTGATTGCTCCACCCTTTATATATAGAAAACATTTCCACACCTCAGAATTTTGTAACTAACTCATTCCATTATCTTCTGGACATAGTCATTGAATTAAACCCCAACCACCAACACTGAAATATGGCCCTAATTTTAACAGCTCCTTACCCTCTGCTAACAAAGTCCTCTTATAAACTGTCTACCTACTTATGACACAGTTTGTGCAGGTAACTGGTTTCCACTTTTGTAAATTGGTAGTACCTTGATAGTGAAGACTGTCATCTTTGTACCTCTAAGAGGACTTGCAGATAACAGACATTCAGCAAATGGTTGCTGAATAAATAACTGAATAAGTGAAGTTACATAAAACTTTTTCTTCTAATTTTTTACAAGTCTCTCATACAAGACTGAAAATTCCTTGAAGATTGATAAAATGAACCCTCAGAGTCTATCAGAGAACCACAGAGGTAGGCATTCAAGGAAAGTGTTTCAGTATGTAAAAGAATTGAAAAATAGTGAAAAGATACTGTAAGATAATACAGAGGAGCATAAATATTCCATAATACCTTAGGAAATAACAAGATCTACTTGGTGAATGTTACCATTATCTAGTTACCAACTCCAGAGGCATAACCCTGCATGTAGAGAAGTCTAAGACTCATACTTACTTAATTTGACAGAACCATCCATTCCCAGCAGAATGTTGTCACTCTTGATGTCTCTGTGAATGACTTGGTTCGAATGTAGGAACTCCAGAGCTTGTAGACACTGTTAAAGGTGTGTGTGCAGAAGAGAAGGAAACATATAATCAGAAGACTAAGAATTATCTAACCTTCTCATTTTAAGATAAAGGATGGTAGGCCCCAGGAAGAAATGACGTGCCCCATATAAAGAGGCACAGCCAGCTATATAATCAAATCTTCTGTCTCCTAACTAGGCATTCTTTTAAAACTCCATAGGGAAGGGTGGGAGTGGAGGAGGCTATAGAGATGGCTCATAGGCCACAACAAGCAGCTTACAACTGTCTGTCATTCCAACTAGAGGGGATCCTATGCCTTTGGCCTCCTTGTGCACTATTCTCTACCCCAAATGCACATACAATTTTAATTTTAATGCTGCATTTGTCATAATTTTTCTTTAATCAAAAGTATTCTATCAATATATTTCCATGTCTAGGAAAGGAGACACACAGACAAGTTATTTTGGGAAAGAAAGTCTGTACACATTGAACTTGACATTCCAATGAAACATGAAGACAGATGGTCAGTGGTCACCTGAATTTATCTTAGGTTCTACACAGAGCTTGATATTTACAAATTATAAGACAGATTGTTTTCTTCAGTGCTGAGAAGTAAAACCACGGCCTCATAAATACCAAGCGTACACTCACTGGCCCACACTGCCAGCACAAATAGACTTTTAAGGTTTAGTAATGACTGCAACCGGTAAAGGATATGAAAAAGAAAATCTTTAAAAGGGAAAACAAAGATAGGCAGACAAACAGACAGAAGAAAAGGAACAAAACAAAATGTGTATTGTGATGATTCCCCAACACATACAAACTTAAACACTTATATTTACCCAACAGAATGAGTGACAAATGGTCCAATAAAAATGTCTGGCTCTGGGCAAATGAGGTGGCTTAGAGAATAAAGGAACTTGCCACAAGCTTTATAACCTAAGCTAGATTCCTGGAATCCATAAGATGAAGATGTCCTCTGACCTCACATGTACACCACATACACACACACACACACACACACACACACACACACACACACACACAAATGCAAAATTTTTAAAATTAAAAGGAAGTATCTTTAAAAATTTTAGATTTATGTATTTTATTTTATGTAAGAGGGCGTTGCCAGCATTGTATGCATGTGCGTCATGTTTACTGCTTATAGAAGTCAAAAGAGGGCAACTCTTAGATTTTTAGGAATAATGATAATATTGCCTACTTTTATAACATTTAAATTTCTAGCCTTTTTTTTTTTTCTTTTTTTGCTTTGGTGTGGTTCTTGGGGTCAAACTCAGGGCCTAATATATACTACACTCCTCAGCTGATCTACATTCTCAAGTTCCCAAGTGCTTAAAAGAATAAAAATCCATATCCTTTAAAAGTCACTTTATAAATATGCTAAAAATGGTGAATTATATACTTCAAGGGCATAAATTATATGGCATATGAATTATATCTCAGTAAGCTGTTTCAAAAGTAGTAATAATCTCTATTATATTTTGAGAATATCAATACCACTTATCTAAGTAACTTTCTTGCCAAGTTTTTTGTTGGTATGGTTCTAGGGATCAAACCCGGGGCTTGTGTCAAAATGTTATTTATTTATTTTTACTGGGTGAAGGTATATGTGCACCAACCACAGAGTACATCTGGGGTCACAGTACAACCTTGTAGAGGTTTCTCTCCCTTCTTCATGTGGGTTCTAAGGATTGATCTCAGGTAACAAGGCTTTCACTTCAAGGGTAGAGGTGAAAAACCACTTAAATAATATAATGATTCTTGACCCTCCAAAGGGCAGCTATATGTACACAATTATTCATTATATCTGTAGTATTCAAATTTCATAGGAAGATATGATGGGGGAGTTTCTTGAGAAGAGTTATTTATTTATTGGTTATTCAAGACAAAGTTTTCCCTGTGTAACAGCTCTGGTTGGCCTGGAACTCACTTTGTAGGTCAGGCTGGCCTTGAACTCACAGAGATCCATCTGCCTCTGCCTCCCAAGGGCTGGGATTAAAGACGTGCTACTACTACCTGGCTAGGAAGAGTTATTTTTAAAAGATCGTAAAATATTGCATTAGTGGTGGAGCAAATTAAATTAAAACTCCTAGGAATCACAGTGTGAAATTCATTTGAAATTAGTTTAACTGTAGAGGTTCTATATTACAATGTTGTTAATGCATTTCTCATTAACACTGGCTAAATACACACTCTAAAATTTCATCCATATGCCTCTAGATTTTTCACCATCAGAAACTAATCACACTCATCCCTATAAATGTTTTAATCTCAGCCTTTCTTCAATCTCCTAACTCTTCTACTACTGGGTAATAGGAAATCTCAGTTTCTCAGGGCTGGGCATGGTGGTTGCATGCCTTTAGTCCCCAGCACTCTGGAGGCATGTAATGTGAGAATGTCTTTCTATATGCTGTGAATAAAGGACTGTTTTGGCCCATGACTGGCACCGCAGCAGTAGGCAGGAATAGGAAGGAAAAGTAGGGTGGAGTCAGACAGAGAGATCGAGCCAGCCACCCAAGATTCAGCATGTAAGGTAACAGGTGAGCCACGGACCACGTGGAAGGCAGAATAATGGAAATGGTTAAATTAAGATGAAGGAGCTAGCTAGCAATGTGCTGAGCCATAGGCCAAACAGGATGTAATTAATATAAGCGTCTGAGTCATTTTGGAAGGAAAAGCGGCTATGGACGGATCTGGCCTGTGGGTCTAATCCAGACCAGAAACCTCTCTGTTACAGGCAGACAGATCTCTGAGTTCGAGGTTGGCCTGGTCTACAGAGTGAGTTCCAGAACAGCCAAGGCCACACAGAGAAATCTTGTCTCAAAAAAAAAAACAAAAAACAAAAAAAAACCAAACAAACAAACAACAATAACAACAAAGCCAAAACAAAATTAACAACTCAGTCTCTCAAGAGCAAAATATCAGAATCTTCATCATTTATTCCCATCATCATCTTTCTTAATTGGAAATGTGAAAATGTGCATATTCTCTGTGGATAACGCTTCTCATGGAAAGCTTCTGGAAAGTTTATTACAGCATTAAAGACCCCATGGTATTTAAGTGCAATGAGGAAGAAGGTGAATTGTCTATTTCTGCTTTTCCCTTTCCTGCTTGTTTTGTCTGGGGTTATGACTGAGGCAGGGTCTCATGTCCCAAACTGGCCCGGAACTTGCTGTGTGACCGTAGATAACCTTAAACTGTTGATATTCCCACCTCTACCTCCCCAGCGCTGGGATTACAGCCACATGCTCCATTTCATACCATTTGCCTGGTGTTTACTCTAGAATGTTGCTGGCTTATCATTCAGATGCATATTCAAATCAAGATTGGAATCTTCTCTGACTACCTATCTAAAGTATGCCACTACCCCACTTACTAGTGTTATTTCCTTCACAGTACACAAAGCAAGGAGGCAGGAAAAAATGCTTCAAATGTATATCCAAATAAAAGAGATGAAGAGAAATATTATGTTAGAATAGCTTTAATTACAGATTCAAGGTGTGAATAATTGTTTTAGTATATATTTCTGGATACTTTCTAATTTTTCTACCACAGTCAGAACAGTTAACTCTAGATAAAAAAAAATGAGTATTGAAATTATAAAATACAACTATACAATATGAATGATAAATGCCAGAACTAACTTCTCCCACTTCCACAGAGCCCAGACTGAAGCATCTTTTGGATGCGAACTTTCATGGACAGTAATATAGAGGTCATTTCCTGCTTGACCTTTGGCCTCACCTCTCGGCATACAGCTGCTATCTGGCCTTCATCCATACAGGTTTCTGTCACCACATCTGTCAAAGAGCCTCCAGCCAAGTATTCCATGACAACCCATAGCTCATCTCCCACAAGGTAACTGTAGCACAACAAGAAAACAGGGCAAAGGAATAGTTCGATTACATTAAGCCACTGCAGTGGGTTTCAAAACCAAGGAACTAGGATATAAAGGAAACAATCCCAGGCACATTTTGAGGAGTCTAGGGTTCCTTACTCTGGGGGAAAAAAACAAAATTTGGAGACAGGGTCAAGAATTTTAAATCACTTGGGGATACACCTGGAAAAAACAAAACAAATCATACATGGTCTGTCAAACCCCAAACACTAAAACTAAGAATGCTAGGTTGTACTATAAAATCACACTTCATTTCAACACCAGAGGACACTTCCTAAGGTGAGAAGGGCTAGCGTTACTCGAGTACCTGTAAAAGCATACAGGTAGTACCCACACATGTGAAAAGGGTGGAATTTGGAGGCAATATTATCAAAAGGGAAGGCCACAGGATCTCCTTGAGAGTTCTACTAGATCTGAGATCCACAAGGTAAACTGAGTCTAGTTCAAGATCTTAAACCCAGGGTTTAAGATATCAATATTTACTGAATAAATCCATGAGTAAAATACTACATATGTTCAACATATATTACTATAATATACATTAAGTGAAAGTGATGTCTTCAAAAGCTGTAAAATGTACACATGGTTACTATGCTAATAATGACTTTTACTTTGAGTTTCTAGGATTCTAGCCTCTTCTAATAAACCAAAGCTGTGGTTTGGTAGCCTGGGACATTATAAACTGACCTGAGTTAAAACTGAATTTGACTCAGAAATTTGACCTCTCAAACATTATGTGATAAAGAAAAAGGTAACTTAACCCATCTAGTTAACAGTCTCTCACTGTAGACAGATGATGCTAACTGACTTGTGCTAACCTTCTGCAAAGAAGCTATGCTGGGGAAAACTATGTGTTGACTTAAGTATGAGATCTGTCATCTTTTCCTCATCTTGTAATGGGTCTCTTACTTGGTACATGGGAAACCTGCAGGATTTTAACACTTTAAACACTTTTGTAACTTTCTTCTGACGGTGCTGAGAACCAACCTCGGGGCCTCACATATATTAGCCAAGCATTCTACCACTGAGTATGCCCAAACCCAACAGTATTTTTTTTTAAGGTGACAAAAATAAGTAGGACAAGTTAAGAATGGTGGTGCACACCTAGTCCTAGCAGTTAGTATGTAGATGCCAGTAAGCTAAAACGTCTGTATTTCCAGCTTAATGCACTTTTATACGGGGGGGAGGGGGGTTTAAAGAAATGGATGCACTTTTACTGAGTTTAGAAAAACAGAGTCTCATTCTTTCCAAGGAGGTCAGATGTCAAAACCACACCCAGACTGGAGTGAACGTCACATTTTAAGAGTATATAGACAACAGGGAGTTATTCAGGAAGTGGGAAGGATGGAGACATGCTTGGAATATAGGATGGAATACAGGTGTCAGGCAGGCAGACTGAAAAGGCGAATTTCTCCAAAGCAAAAAGCCCAGTAGGAGTCAGTTGTGAGAAGCCAGCTCCCAGAAGGACTTTCTAGCCGAGAGCTCAGTACAGGAAACAGAAGCACTTCCAAGTGCTGGCTTCATTTTCTCCCCTAGCACACCGATCTCGAAGACGTACCCACTCCATACCTGTCCAGATAGTTCACAATATTTGGGTTTTTGTTTTCCCTCATGACCAGGATCTCATTGATAATCAGCTCCTTCTTGGGCTGCTGTTGCAGATTCATCTGTTTAATGGCCACCTGAAATAACAGTACATTCAATGGGCACCGAGGTCACACAGGGCTACTAACCACACATTCAGCACTACACCATGGCTTTAGCCTTAAAGTAACTTAGAACATCACTGTTAAACAAATGGCTTTCAAAAGGGAATTTTTCAGCCCGTGGCATTTAACATCACCTCAAAGACTATTGGAAACAAATATCCTCAGGTGCCACTACAAACTTATTGAAATCAAAAACTGCTTTAAGAAGCCTGTGTGCTATTCTAACATACATCAAAATATGATACCTCAATATGAAAAAATAATTTTTTTAAAAAAACACTAGATAGAAAGTTGGTACTACCCAGGAGGCTGAGATAGGAGAATTGTGTACATTGGTGACCAGTCTGGCTTCATAGTTAAACTGTCTTTTAGAAAAATGGTAATAAAAAAAAAAAAGAAGCTATGAGAAGTTCAAATAATTTAATTAAAAAACAAAGTAATGATAAGTTCTGAATATGGGGATGGAGAGATGACTTAGCTGTTCAGAGTTCTCCAAACACTCACACTGGGCAGCTCACAACCACTTATAACTCCAGCTCCAGGGGGTCTGATGTCCTATTCAACTTCTGACACACACACCCCTACATCACATAGGGTTACACTGTTTGCTAAATATTTATCCTCTAGAGATAGTCTTTTTCTTGCTTAGTGGACATGAATGTGAACATCTAATAGAATTTCTTTCCAGAAGCAGCAATAAATATAAAGGAAGCAGCTGGAGTTATTGGCCCAGGGGTTAAGATCACTGAAGAACTGGCTCAATTCCCAGCAGCCACATGGCAGCTGATTACTAGCCCCAGTTTCAAAGGACAAATTGCCTTCTTCTGAGCTCCTTGGGCACACAAGGTACATGGAAATACATACAGGATAAACACCTATACACATAAAAATAAGTAAAAATTTCAAAAAATGAAAAATGCAAATATTTTGAAGTCAAATACTACTTCAAGTTAATACAGTCTTCTGAAGAGGCTCAGTTAATTATTAAGAATAAAAACAATTCTTAGGGGCCATCAAGATAAGTCAGTAAATTAAGGTTCTTGTAGCCAAACCTAGCAACCCAAGTTTGATTCCTGGGGCCCACATGACGGAAGGAAAGAGCAAACTTCCTAAAGCTGTCTTCTGACCTCCTCACATTTGCCGTGGAGGACATGGTCATCACACACATTCTTTCTCCCTTACACACACATAAGTATAAAAAATTAATCATTTTATTAAGCATTTTAACTTCTTCCATTTCTAACCCTAAATATATTATTTAGAAATGGGTTTCCTATCAGGTCAGGCCTTAGGTCTCACTGCACCTTTCTATAATGGCTGAGAAGTGCCTTTTCCAAACAGCTGAAATGCAACACATTAATCTACTAGGGATATTAAGTAAGCCTTTACATCTAGGACTGGGGTCTTCAGAGTGAGTCCCGTTACAGCTCCTTAGGCCACCCTGGAAGATGAACTAATGCTTGTGAACCTCCAGTGGCCATCAGAAGCAGCAAGGGAGATGGCAGAAGCTGGGGTAGGACACCGAGAACCCCTTTTAGTCACTACTGCTGGGCTCTAGAGCTCTGGCTAAATGCCTTGACCTAATCAAATGCTATCAATCAGGGCAGGCAATACCACTCCCATAAAAGAAAAAAAAAACTGGACTTGAACCTAAAAGATCTAATCTTTCTGAATTTGATTTATCACTAGTTTTATGAACCTAAATCTTTTCATAAATATACTGAAAATAATATCCTATGATTCACCTACTCAAAAATATGCTTTGAGTACTAAAAAACCAGACATGTCACTCACATGTAAGTAAAAGATGTAAGTAATAAAGGAAGACAGCAATGAATATGATAAGTATAGTAGTCACACATCTGATAAGTATCTGGCACAGAGCAGCAAAAATGATGACCGTGCTTCCTGTATACTTACTTTATCTAAGCCAAACTTAACAGCCCTTCAAAGTAATGTGTTGCATTTTTAGGTACAGACACCAAAGCTAAGGCATGTAAGATAACCACCTACGATCATAATCAATGCTCTCAGACCAGTATCTGTTATATGTTCTTTATATTATACACATTTCCTTTAAAAAACAATCTTGAAAAATGATTGATCTCTAATGGGAAGATTTTCCAGCACTAACATGCTGGCTTATCTGTATGTGACAGACAAAAGCTCTCCTCTTCCAGCTGGATTACACCCCCTAATCATTCACAAAGACTAAGAGCATCACTCTAGTCTCACTACAGATTTACACTCCCCTGGGCAGGAAGCGAGGCCTTCCTGACCACACTGCATTAGCTACTCTAATGGATTTACTTCCATTCATAGTTTTCTATCACGAGACAAGCACACAGCCAAGCCAAGTCTCTCTTTCCTGTGGTCCGCTTCTCACAGAGGCATCTCCTGGCCTTCCAGGAACCAATTATCAATTGTCTGCTCCCATCAAGGGTTATAAGACCCAAGAGGCCAGAAACATGGTAAGGGGAAGTCCCTAATATCTAACCTTAGCTCTGCTGTGACTCTACAGTCCAAAATACACAGGATTTAATTTTAACTCAAACCCTGATCATGAGGGCAGGAAAAGGTCAAATAGTTCACTGCAGGTAACAGAAATAATTTCAGGCAAGCATCTGTGTTTTTAAATTGTCAATTAATTCTTAGCTATAATAATAGTTTTATTTTTAAGATCTTATTTTTAATTATGTATATTATGTTTGTGTTTGTATAAGGATTTGGGCACAAGCATAGTGCTAAGGCTAGAGGAGGATGTTGGATCCCCTAGAGATGGAGATACAGGCCACTGTAAGCCACCAACTGAGGGTGTGGGGAACTGAACTTGAGTCTTCTGCAAAACAGTAAGTGGTCTTAACTACTGAGCCATCTCTCCAGTTTCCATACTGGTGATTTTAAAAATTGACGTGACATCAGTGTTTGGCTTTTACACCTATAAAAAGTTAACAAGAACCCAATAAAATATGTGCTTTCCCTCAAGGATACCAGATTGTGATAATCAAAAAATACACAAGCAGATCTAAGCAGCCTCTCTCGGAGAAACAAAACCTTATTTACACTCCAAGCAGAGGCTCCTCTCTCAGTTTTTGAGTTCCAATACTCTTTTAAGAAATTCTCCCAGGCAGCTACTAACCACAACACACCTGTCAGCATTCCTGTTCGTAGTCAACCAAGGGGAGTCTACAAAGAACCTCCTATGAATTGATATTCCCTTCATGGATCCCTTTTGCTGATCTTGGGTCAGTGGGCTCATGGCTTGATAAGATAAAGACAAAGAGGTACCTCCAAATAAATGAGGACTGCAGTGTTCAGTGGGATTGGAATCACAGAGTTGGAAGTACTAGATTAGAAGCTGGCAGCCATGTGTTTACATCTCCTAAAACTAGGAAGTTCAGTAAGCTCTCTCAGGCAGCATCCACTTTCTTTGTACTTGTTCCTCTGACTTTATTCTTTCTTCTTGAATAGTACTGCCCATGTGGAAGCTGTCATCACATTCTACCACTAACTTCTAGCAAGTTACCTGCTAACAATGTCTCAAATCTACTTACTTCCACAACTACCATCTCTCACAGGGAATGTACAACCTCCTGGCTTACATGGTCAGTTCTTCCTCCTCTCACTGCTCTCCACAGCAGATCCTTGGTAGCGTTTGCAAAAGGTTTACATCTCATCATATTAGCCTCCTATTTGAGCCTACTATGGTATAGCAAGGAACTAGAAATGTCCCACTGAGACACACAAAAGGAAGGGATGGAAGAAAAAAAGAGAAAGAGGGAGAGAAGAGAGAGGGAGGGAGGGAGGAAGGGAAGGAGGGAAGGAGGGAGGGAGGGAGGGAGGAAATAAAATGACCTTCAAATTAAATCAGAAACAAACACTGAAGGAGTAGAAGCACAGCTGGTGATAACCACTCACCTCCTGTCCTGTGGCTACGTCCATTGCAGTATACACTGTGCCTGAAGCACTGAAAAAGATAAGAGAGGAAGGAAAAGAAACACAGGTGTTCAGTGGAGTAGTATGTCTATGCAGCTGTACACACAACTGCAAATGCATTAACAGAAGCAGCAACCCTCCCACTCTCACAGTTGAAAGATAGGGTGTGATGGTAAAGAATTAAGGCCTTAACCAACCTAGAACTTCTACTTTGTCTGATCTCAAGCAACTTATGACTCTGAGCTCTACTTATAACCATATGGAAGAGTTTATTCATGTGAGCCACTAGATCAACTCCATAAAATGCAAAAGTGTTCAATTCAAAGGCATTCATTTCTTACACCTGCTCACCCTCTCCTCTGTTGCCTTTGAGAACTTGCTTTTATTTCTTGTGCTTTCGACTGGGAGTGAGAAATGGGAGAGAGAGACCAAGGAGAATTTCAGGATGAGGTGGGGAAGATGGATTACTTATATTTATTAAAACATGGACTTTCAGAGTGTCAGTACTGTCCTCCTTATTTATCTGGATGCAATTTACATTCATGTATTTACCTTTTGAAAATTCATTGAGCAATATACTTAGGTGTGCCATCGTCTTTTAAAATTTACTTTAAAAACTACAACTAGGGTTTGTTTTGGTGGCATCCACTTGTAATCCTGTAACTCAGTAAGTCAAGGTTGGAGGATGGGCAAGACCCTAAAAAAAAGTGGTAGCAGGGGATTTCAAGAATCGATACTGAGCTTTTAAGATTCTATTCCACAGCTAATCTTTTAAGAGTTTAACTAATTTTTAAAAACTATGAAAGCTTTTACAGTCCACACTAAATTTCCTAAAATAATCTTTAAAGTATCCTTCCCTCCTTATTATAGGGTACCTTGACACTTTAAAATCATGCTTTTCAATCACATTGATCAAAAGAGTTTCATATTCCATGGTTACATTTATTTGTAGTTTTTTTCAGAAATAAAATGATATTGCACACACTTTTCCAAATATATGTACTTCCAGAAAATCTGAGATTATTTCTACTTCATTCACAAAATGACATATGAACATGGTATTTATATACACACTCAAACAAAGAGATGGGTAAGAGGAAGAGATTCTGGAAATAATGATACATAATGATATATCTATATGAAACAGCTAAGACCCTCATCTTATGCCTAAAATCACAAATTCTGTATATGTCTAGGTAATTTGTAGCACATATTTGTAGCTATACACACCGTATGTCATATATATATGTGGTATAATTTATAGACATTTTAAATTCTGGCCTTTTCTAAGATTTCCCAGCAAATCCTGAAGTTATGCTTCCCACAAAAGTCAGATTAATTCAAGAGGAAAAGACAGCTGGATGTATGCCTCCAGCTAGAAATTAGAGAGTCACTAGGTCCCTGACCACCACTCCCTGACAGCCTAGCTACATGCATTTAAAATGTAATTATAACATATTGGCTATCAAATGAGAATTGGATATGTTCATGAGTAGCTATTTCTTCACTGCATAACCATCTTTGCCTAGTGATCTTTAGTTACAGAATGTGTGTCTATCTTCCTGACCCTAGACTTTTGTGTATTCCTGACAACTTATACCATTTTTAAAAAAATTTTTTTTAGATTTTATCTGTGTAAGTATTTTACCTACATGTATGGAAATGGGATTCCCTGCCACTGGAATTATGGATGGTTCTAAACCAAACCCAGGTCTTCTGCAAGAACAAAAACACTCCTAACTACTGAGGTATCTCCCCAGCTACTATAAATGCACCATCCTTATAGGGCAGATATATTCAAGTCTCAAAGACTAAACATACAAAGTGTTAGAAAGCTATAGGAACTTCATTGTTTCTGTTACAGATATAAGATCAGACAGCTTAACAGCCTTCATGTCTTAAAGGGGAAGCAACTCTAAATTATAAGAGTACCAAGCCAATGTATCAAACTGGTGTGGCATTTTTTTAAATTATGGAATACAACATTAACAAAAGTGCTTAGTAAATATTTCATCCTTGCCTTAGCTCTAGCAGACCTGTGAAATAAAGCAGAGGACATCTCATAGATGCTGGGTACAGATATATATTTTTAAAGGCATGTTTCAGAGGAGAAATGCCCTTAACCCACAATCCTCCAAATTTACAGATAAAGCACCTCAAGCCCAGAGGAATCCAACTAGCTGAAATTTGCCCACGTACCCTTTTTGCTACATTATTAACAACTCAATTTTATTACTTAAAAACAAAAAAGCCATCTACATGAGGAGAGAAAAGTAATTTTTTCCAACTCGTAAGCTATCTCCTACCAGTTTGGACTCACAAAAGCATTATATCTAGTGGGAATGCCACTTGGATCCAGAAAAATGACATCTGCTCAGCCAAAAGTTGCTTTGAGGATCAAATTAAAACTCAGTGTAAATAACAAGCTATTAAATGATATACAAGATCTCATCCCACCCCCATATTTTACAATTCTTTAATACATTTTCAGAAATTTCTGTTAGCTAAGAAAATTAAGACAAAAAACTTCAATTAATTAGTAACAATTTTGTTCCACTGAGAGCCTACTATGAGCCAAAGGTTTTCAATTTCTTTTACATTTCATAGGTTTGGGGGGCATAGTCATAGAACTCCCATTTTACTTTTCATATAGAGGTACAAGTTCCCTAATGTTTTCTGAATTTTCTGCATCAAGTTTTAAGTGTACAATTTGATGTGTACATATGTACACAACCTATGCTCACCACTAAGCGTCTTGCAGCGTTCCCCCTTTCAAAGATGTCTTTTATGGGCATTGATGCTTCGCCATGGGTGCTGGGTCCCCTGGAACTAGAGTTACAGACAGTTGTGAGCTGCCATGTGGGTGCTGAAAACTGAACCCGGGTCCTCTGAAAGAGCAGTCAGTGATTCTAACTGCTGAGCCATCTCTCTGGCCCCAACTTTCCCTTCTTTATCCCACCTGACCTCCTCCCAAATGAAAGGTGACATCTACATTATAACTCTTTTGTGCCTTTCTATCTCTAGGTGACTTGAGATCCTCAAGGGCAGAGACTGTGTCTGGCTCATAGCCATACTCACACTCCTAAACAGTTAAGATTTACTGACTTCAACACTCTGAAAGGACAGCATCTGGGTTGTAGAGGTGAGACTAGAGAGTAAAAGTCATGAATTCTGTCACTCACCTAAAAAAATAGGTCCCATCCCATTATTAGCAAGTCTATAGACCTGAGTCTTAAATTTCGTATTAATGATGACAAGTATCAGTACCAGCGCAAACAGGCAAATATCAGCTGTAGATTGGAAAGCTGGTTTTATGCTAAGAAAATAGGTGACTCTTTTACTCTTGGTGTAGGGTACTTTAGTGTGCCAGATAGTAGCACATCTCTCCTACAAGGCACAATTCTGCAAAGCTTTGAAGTCATTCGAATGTAACAGATAGGCTAGGCAAGTAAAGAACACAGCTGATGAGGCAGAAAACAAGTAGAGTCATATATGCAGTACATACAACTTTATGTCATTTCTCCAGGGAAACAGAAGGCCCCTACTAACCCTTGTCCAATCTTCTCAAACCGTGTATACTTCTTCTTAGGATCTCCCACACTCACTATGCTCCCTTCGAAAGAAACAGAGACCATGAATCATTTTGTTCCAGATCAAGATACACAAGAGATCCCATGAAACTCTTAAACCCCTATGCTGACAAGTTTTAAAGAACTATGTCCAGTTCCCCAAAAGAATCCTAACCAGGCCATTAACTTTCCCCCCATAAAGCCCAAACAGAAGTTTTACTCCCACCACACACAGGGTTTTTGAGACAGGTTTCTCTGTGTAACAGCTCTGGCTGTCCTGGAACTTGCTCTGTAGACCAGGCTGGCCTCAAAGTCACAGAGATCTGCCTGCCTCTGCCTCTTGAGTGCTGGATTTAAAGGCATGCACCACCACAGCCTGGCTACAACCAAAACTTCTGTATCGTTGTGTTTATTCATAGAAACTTATTACATTTCTAAACTTCTAAAGAGCCATTCATTCATCTTAAAATTAACTCATTAAACATTCATTTATTTGTTACGCACCAGACTAGACACTGAGTGCTGGAAATAAAGAGGAAGATGAGGTACACTTAAGACAGTCATTAATCTCCAGAAGCATCCCTGTGATGAACGCTGGAAGGGTGTGGAGTAGAGAAAGAGGCAGAGAAACAGATGGGCAGACTGGAAAGGCTCCAAAGGTGCTATCTGAACTGATTTTCACTTTTAAGTACAACTCAGCTAGGTTAAGAAAACCAAGAGAGTTCTGTACCAGCAGATAGTTTACATAAAAAACAAAGAAGCATGAGAGTCCATGGGTCTCACAGCAGTATTCTAGGAGATTGCAGCCCACAGAGGGCAGATGCTTCCTCAAAGTCATATAGTAAACCAGTGCCAGAGCTAAGATTCAGAGTTTGGTTTTTTTAATCTCTCAATCCAATTACCTTTTCCATTGATGTCTCAATCACTAGGATCTGTTACTTCTCACATACATTATTATGTTCTTTAATTTAAAATAAATCAAATCTAAGTATCACTACCACTATTTAAAAAGTGTGGGTGGGGTAAGGGGCTCAAAGGATAGCAGGAAATGGTCCAGGCCAATCTGCTTTCAATAACGCTTTGTATTACTATGAGGAGACATTCTGGTTTAGGGAACGAGAGGACATATAACTAAACAAACGCCACTGAGTGGCTTTTTCTGCAGCACAGGTGTGCTAAAGCAAGAGTTTTGTTTTGTTTTGTTTTACTGAACTAAACAAACAAATTTTAAAAAGGTCAAACAAGAATTATTAGGAAGAAATAGGAAGTTACTAAAATAAAGAATCAGAAACCTCAGCTTTAGAAAGTAATGTGAGTGTACAAGCTTGATCAAACCAGTCATGTCAAATCCTTTTTCAATGATTCTTTTAAGGGGGTAAAATCAACCGATACCTGATTGCAAGAGGCAAAATGTTCTATTCTATTTACAAATCTCAGCCTGATCTAACCTCAGCTGTACCACTTTGCAGCTCTATGATCTGGGGTAGGGTATTTAGAATCTTTGGGTCTTAAAAACCTTAACTGCAGAAATGAAGATTGTCATGAATATCTTACAGAGTTACTGTAATAAAATTTAAAAATTCAAGAAAGTATCTTTCTTGCTTGTCATTTGTTTGTTACCCAGCAAAAGCTTATAAAACATTGGTTTCTTTTTTTTACATCTATGACGGCAAAGCTGTCTTCTCTAGGTAGGGCTATAGCAAGCACAGCAAGAACACTCTTTTCCATCAGGTATAATCAACACCTCAATCTTTCTCCATGCAGCATTACAGACCATCCATTAAATGACAATTATCTGTCATGTCTATAACCTCCAAAGTGAACTGTCCACATTCTCTCCTGTTATATTCCTATCCTAAGGTAGTGTACACCCAGAGCTGGTGAAACATGGAAGAGGCGAAAGCTCAGATTATGAGCAATACAGCCCATAGTTCTGGTACCACACAGAGCCAACCAGGCACACAGCCTAAACCTAGGATCCAAATCTTTGTAGTAGCAAATGACCTCAATGACTGACCAGTCACAGACCAAAGGAAGGTTCCAAAAAGCTATAAAGTGCTTACGTAATTTCTCCAAGATCTCCTCATCCGACATTTTAGGCTTCTTCTTCTGCTTTTCAGTATTTCGAGTCAAAGCATCTGGTGGAGCAGTGCTATTCTCAGTAGGTGAAATGGGAGATGTAGCCACATCCCGAGTCGGAGTAACAGGAAGTGGTTCAATCACAGATCGTGTATATACCTGTATAATCATTCAGTGGGAAATTTTGGCTTTTGTTAGCATAGTGGAACTTCTTCCCAGCTCAGTTTTTCTCTTATATAGCAAAATCTGTATTATTCCTCTTCTGAGCCCAGGTCATTTGCCCTGGGTAAAATGATATTCCTTGCCTCACAGTGCAAGAAGGGTTAGTGACTGCCTTAGTACCAAAATCACTCCAAAGAGGATATACAACTCTTAGTAAAAATTCGGTGGATATTCTGTCATTATATGTAAACCTCCCTCACCCGTGATACTCTCTTTTCCCAAGATGACATGAACTCGTGTGTGCCCCTTAAATGCTTTCCAACACTTAACACTATTTTCTATGAAGTTATTCCTTCTTGAGCTGTTGGCCTCTTACCAAGAACTAACTACTCTTATGTATGAAGAAGCAATAGGGTATAATAATTTAAAACAAACTTGGGAACTTGACAGGCTGAGCTCATATCTCAGCTGCCATTACAATCTGAGTGCCTATAGTCAGTTTATTTCTCTTCTCTGTGCTTCAGCTTCCTTGTCTATAAAATGGTGATAATACCTTCCTTATTTGGCAATAAATCAACATGTGTGAATGATCAGAGCCATGCAAAGTAGATATCAAGCATTCAAACCATAGCTTTTAAAGACATTGTATTTTCTATTCATTCATTTGTTTAACAAATATTTGCTGAGAATCTATGGTAAACCTAGCTCTGTACAAAACCCTGTGAGAAAGAATTGCTACAAAGAAAGAGACACTGCACACTACTAAGGTCAAGGAAAAAGTACCCAGGTCACACTTCCTTTTTCAGAAGATGCTTTCGGTATTTATCAGATTTTTATCATTTTAAGAAGTCCTAATTATTATCTGGTCATCTATAGAGTCTGTTGAAATAGAGAACAGAATTATTCCTCCTCGAGTCCTCTAACTAACCACTTACCTAGTAAGAAGGAAGCATTCAGTGTTTACACAGAATCAAGTAACTAGTAAATGGATCAGATCGTTCAACGAGACTGGCTTTGTGACTACGCCAGTAAAACAATTTCTCAATTTGTACCTGTAGCAATTATATCCTAGGTATGTAAACCTTCTTTGCTTCAGTATCTGTAGTTCCTCGAAGAAAGATAAGATATCCTAACTGTTCCCTCTACAACACCACCCTCATCTGGTTCCCACTGTTGGTCTATACACACAAAATATGGTATGTGTGCTACTGAAGAATGTAATCTGAACTTGGATTTAATTATCTGCTTCCAAACCCTGGCTTACTAAGTGACTGTGGATAAATCAATTTACCTCTCTGTATCTCACCTGCTTATAATTAGGAGTTAGTGCTATATTTTTCAGAGAAGAATGCTAAGAAAGCAAATTTATTAATCTATTTTATTCAATATTTACTGCCTTCTCTATGATCCCCCTGCCAAATACTACATTAGGCACTAAAAAGATAAATGACAGATAGATGATAGGTAGATAGATGACGATGGTAGGTAGGTAGGTAGGTAGATATAGAGAGAGTGAGAGAGAGATGACAGATAGGTTTCCTCTACTTTAGGGGAGTTAAAGGTTTATACAGAAAAATAAATATGCTTACAAACTACAAGCAGGACACATCAATAGAAAATATTGACAGCTCACTTATTTAGAAGGCTATTTTCCTTAAGGTAAATTTGTGACCTACAGACAAGGAAATCCAACGGATTCTATTTGTAAGTTCTTAGGCTTGGAGGCAGGTCATCTAATTGAATTTCCTACACAGTATCTTCCATTAGTCATTCAATCAACACAGAGCTTAAGTGCCAGATGGTTCTTTCATTATGGAGTTCTCATAATAAAAAGCTGAAACAAACATTAGTAGACTGTTTCAGAGCGTTTCATCTGATGGGAGAGCACTGCTCAATGATACTAAATCAAATAAAAGGCAAAGGTACAGACTCTGCAAAGTACAGGAGGAAAGACTGTGGCTGTTCTGAAATGCAGGAACCTCAAAGGGAGTTAAAGGAGAAATCACTACCAACATCCGGCATCAAAATGCACTCCTAATGTCCAGTATATTAATAGCATAATGTATTTATAAACTCC
The DNA here is from genome assembly GCA_033318265.1 of Phyllotis vaccarum. Taxonomy (NCBI): domain Eukaryota; kingdom Metazoa; phylum Chordata; class Mammalia; order Rodentia; family Cricetidae; genus Phyllotis; species Phyllotis vaccarum. The sequence goes on from JARWLC010000019.1 coordinate 20,910,871, forward strand.
CTTGAGTCTTTCAGTATCATCAAGAATGCTGGAGAGGCTAAACACTGCATATTTAACACAAAAGAGAAAGATCTTTGGCAAGATAATTTGCTGCTTCCTACACGATTAAATTAATTTATGTAATTCTGGAAGTAAAATGCACTGTTTCTCTATACCTTCCTGTCATATCTGTAAAGATAAGATGGAGCACACCGATGAGCTCGGGGACTTTAGTAATAGCTGAAATAACAAATACACTACTTCTCTTTAATCACAGGTAGTTCAGCTGGGCACAGTAGCACCTGGGTGAGGGAGGTGGGAGGGACACTGTGAGTCTAGGCCAGCCTGACTACACAGTGAGGCTCTATCTCAAAACGTGAGAGAAAAGGAAGGTAGTTCAACAACTGTACCAGCCCTAACATCCCAATATGGGACTCCTGGCCCAGTATCACCATCTCCCCACTCTCCACCACCCTTTATGTGAATGAATCATATACTCTTTCAGATGACAAGACTCACAGATTTTGTGTGTTCTGGGCGTGGAGCAATCACTGGAGGTGGGGTAGCATCATCATCATCATCTTCATCTTCTGACACTGGTGGCACAGCTGGGGTCTCAGACACAGTCTTCACATTCTATGCAGAAAAAAACAAATGTATCTTGTCCAGTGGCCACAGAACTTCAGATCCCAGGTCTGCTAGTTCTCTAGAATGAACTCAATTCCGATACCCGTTATGAAAGCCTCACTGGCCTCGAGACTCTGCACTTCACTTCTGTGCAGTCAGCAGTCTCAGTCAGGTCCCTTCTCTTGTAGACATCACTATCCACTCACTTTGGCTGACTCCTTTTCCCACCTAAAGACTAACTGTGGAATGGTATGCCAGCTTACAGCTTCCCTGCCTGCCCCTATAATCAAACACTTGAAGAGAAGTTTTTGATTTCTTCTTAGTCTATGAGTTTTACTTATTATTATAATGAGCCTGAAAAAATGCAGAGAAGAAAAAAGTTTTGAGTTTTCTATACTTTATCACTGTAATTGCCTGTTCTTCCTAATATAGTAACTAGTTTAGACAACTTTCCTTCTTCCAAACTACTGACCCTATTATGTCACCCTATATGTCATAGGATGTGAATGTGGAGGCCCTGTCTCACTAAGATGCAGAATATCAGGATCTTTCATTCTAAAAAGAACAATGGGTTTCTCGCCATGCTGGATGCTCGCTCTATCACTGAGCTTCTGTCCTGTTCCAGAATGAACTTCACTATTACTACTAATGATCTATAGCAACTTGATTTTCCCATGCAAACTGAAATAGAGCTGGACAGCAATACCAGATTAAAGATAAGTGGATCTAAGACACAAGTTGCTGTTTTGTTGTTATTGCTGGTTTTAATATTAGGACCAGAAAGGCAATAGGGATTTTTTTCAAATACACTGACATAAATAATTTCAGTTGTTTTCAGAGTCCCTAGAATACTATGATGCATTCTGTTAAAATCAAAGGCATGAAATTTATGTGTAATTGTTTTTTAGTCTTTGTTGATTTATTACATTTTTACATTTTAAGAATTCTTTTACCCTTTGCTTACTACAACAATAATATATTTATGGCGGGTCTGATTTAATATCTGCATTACAGATAAACTGTTTTACTGGCAGGTTTTTCTTTAGGATATGTAGTGTGTGTGTGTGTGTGTGTGTGTGTGTGTGTGTGTGTGTGTGCGCGCGCGCGCGCGCGTGTGTGTAAAAGCATATAAGGTGGAAGTTCTCCTCCTGGGTGTTCAAAGTAAGAGAAACCTACTCTTGGAATGCAGGAGTTTAAAAGTATTTTTTTTTCACAGGAAGGAATTCATCGTGCCTGGCGCTGTAAAGCTGGTCACAAGTCCCACGATTTAAGAGGTCATGGGACATAATGGAGAACCTACTACTGTTTTTTGATAAATGGACATGTCGTCAAGCTGCCTCCTAAATATTTACATGTATACTCATGGATTAATGTTACTCTTGACAATGACCAGAGACACTTCTCTCTGCAGTGGGCAACATTTAATGCAGAGACTCATAAATGGCTGGAGTACTAAGAGTAAGTTACTGTTGAGTAAATGGGACATCTATACCAACCTCCTACACCACCCAAGACTCAAAGAACACAGCAGAAGAGACAGAGTAGGAAGAATGTAATGCTGTGAAATGTGTCTTCTTAATATGACATGGCACTTGTCTGAGTACTACAGCTGTAGTTACCAATACAAGAGCTGCACAAGATAAAGCCAACAAGATCCATCAAACATCCCATCTAGTAGCACTAACTGGTCTTAGTGGGAGAGGAAGGGAGGGAGGGAGGGAGGGAGGGAGGGAGGGAGGGAGGGAGGGAGGGAGGGAGGGAGGGAGGGAGGGAAGCCATGAAAGTGGGATGTGGACCTGTTGGGAGGTATCAGGGCAGGGAGGGTGACTGCTGGGAAGGAAGAATTGAGGGTTAGTATAGTCATGATATATTGTATCCAAATGAAATTGTCAATAAATAAAATATATTTCATAAAGTAACAAGTATTTTCTTCAACTGTAGAGCTATGTTCCTCTTCACATCTGTACTAGCAATCTTCTGACTAGGGTTCTGTGTTCTCTCTCAGGATCCCAAGCCACATAAGTTTTTCTTAAGTTAAATGTCTTTCTTTAGAAAATATCTAATTTTAACCTAGACAAAAAGAGGGATGTTACCCTTATTTGCTTTTTAAAATGACCCAGGGCTTTCCCTCCATCCCTCATCACTCACTTTTTTCCTGGTGCCTCTTTTTCTTTTCTTAGGGGTTTTCTCTCCTGCTCTGTAACAAGGTCAGTAGCCAAGGCTGTCGTGAGCCTTTACCCCTCTGCCTCATCTCTGGGACTGGGATTTCAAGCATGTGTCACGTACCTGGCTTCCAATTACTTGAAGCTGTGGCTGCTTCTGATCTCCTCCTAACAGGCTTTGCATCTTTTATGAATTTTTCACAATGTTAGGTTAGGTTATAACCTGTTTTTGTTTTGGAATACCGTTCCTTTTCAACTGTATCTTTGGGCTAACAAGAGGTGAGCATGAATTCAGTTCTTTTTTTTTTTTTTTTTTTTAAGATAAATTCAGTTCATATTTTCCCATGAGCTTATTTTTAGAGAAATATTTCTAAGACATGAGCTAAGACTAAAATGCACATCCAACTATATAAATCTTTTATTTAAAATAGTTACTTAATTCTAGTACAAACTCAAGATTTCTCTTGCTTTATATACTGGACCCTTGAGAAAAACCCTTAATAAGTAGGCTTTTATTACATTATACTTCAGACAGGAAAGCACTGCTCATTTCTTATTACCTAACTTTAGCTGGAATTATGTTATAAATCCTTTTTATATGTTTTATCACTAACTTGTGATACTCAGAACAAAGCCCTTATCAGCCTTTAATTTCTCAACACCCAAAGAACCTATTCACAATACTCTTCTAAGAAAGGGTCTATATAGCCCACACTAGCTTGGAACTTATGACCCTCCTGCTTCAGTCTCCTGAGTAAAATTACAGATATACACCATCACACCTGTCCTGAGTAAAATTACAGATATGCACAATCACACCTAGCTGGTATGAATTCCATAAATACGAATCAGCCATAAAAATACCATAGACTCTTAAGAGTCTGATCCTAGACACAGATAAGAAATGTCTCAAGCTGAAAGATATCTACAAGATCATGTTTGTTAAATGAGCAAACATTTAAGGCCTAGTGTGTAAACTTCCCCCCACCATCAGGAAGAACAAATCACCAATCAAATATGACCCCAATGCACATTATTCTTGCAACTTTCTCTTTTGACTCATATCTCCTTAGTCTGGTATTTATATTTTCTCAAGGTCTGGGATGACACACATTCATTTTTGCATTGCCTGTGCATTGGCACAAAGAAAATGCAGAGGAAATATTTATGAAATGAGCAAATACATGAATGTTTAGGAGAATGGAAATTTTTTTTTACTGATTTATACTCTTAACTCGACAGTAAGGAACAATTCATAATCTTTCTGAGGCACATTTTTTTTAAATATACTACATGGAGATAATAATTCTGCTTGATTATTTTATAAATGAAATGAAACAATGTACATAAAACCAATATAGAAATCAATGATATGCTGCCATGATACTATGATAATCATATCCTCAATGTGAAACAAGGAAATATAGAGCATAGGGGAATGTTCTCAATTACAGTGAAATGTCCTTGACAGTCTGAGTGGTTCTAATTGTACTAAACCAAGCAGGTGTTATCCTCTAAGCCATATGGCAAGAGCCACAGGGCTCTTCCCCAAAACTACCAACATGGCTGCTGCTTTACTGTAGTCACCTTTATAAGACCTTCTTATGTATTTCTCTGTCCCTGACACAGTTGAGAGAGAGAGAGAGAGAGAGAGAGAGAGAGAGAGAGAGAGAGAGAGAGAGAGAGAGAGAGAGAAGGAGAAGCCTGGAATGCATGAGATCTAGGTAATTCTAGTTCTTTTCTTTTTCTTCTTTTTAAAATTTTATTTTAATTTTTGGTTTTTAAGACAAGGTTTCTCTATGCAACCTTGGCTGCCCTGAAACTCACTCTGAATCCAGGCTGTCCTGGAACTCACAGACATCTGCCCATCTCTGCTTTCCCAAGTGCTGGGATTAAAGTGAACCACTACTTGGGATTCTAGTTCTTATAGTTTTATATGTTGGCTTTTTGAGATAGGGGCTCGTGTCACCTAGGCCAATCTAATTACAATGTAGCCAAGGTTAACCTTGAACTTCTAGTCCTCCTGTCTCTACCACCCAAGTGCTGGAGTATGGGTTTATACCACAACTGGTTTCTATGAAAGGTTTGTTTTTCTGTCCAGGAAATGAGGACAACAGTACCTCCTCCCCATGGTAACTGTGCTAAGGATTAATTATGCTAAAGATGAAGATCTTTACACAGTGTCTGGCACAGAGTAGCCACTCAATAATAGATAACAGCCACTATTCTTACAAAAGCATCAAGACATTTGACCCGCAGGTTATAACTCCACTTTGTTTAGGCCCTTTCTTCAATAATTTACTGATCAATAATTCATTGTTCAGACAGTGCATTTGCAAATAATTTCCCTATCTTTTAATCACATCTCTTCTGTTTGATGCAAAGCAGCATGAATGAGAGGAAAGCAGGACAGAAATGGATCAAATGCATTACAATTAACCTTCTCTAGTTCAGTTTTATCATCTACAAAGCAAGGATTATACTCTGCTTCATTATTTAAAAAGAAAAAAATGAATAAGAAAGGACCCAATACATTGCAAAGTCCCAGGCTGGCAAACTTTCCTTTTTATAATTGCCAAGAATATATGAGTCTGACTGCTGGCAGCCAAGTTTGACAGTGGCTCAGTACCGTGTTATATATTACTATACTCCTCTTTAAAATTCTTTAGGCTTTTCATTACCTTTTACATAAAGCCAAACTCCTACATGACTTGGCCTATTTTATCATGCCTCCTCACCGCCAACCTCTCTTCCGGCACATTTTACATTCCAGATATATCAAACTACTAGCACTTCCCAGAATACACATACCTTGTGAACCTCTCATGCATATAATTTTCTATCTGAAATATCTTCATCTCTCTGATTCTTACTCTAAATAACTCATCAGCATAGACATTAACAATGAGATGCTTTCACTGACATATCCAATCTTTCATTCAATAAATATTTGGCAAATGTCAGAACTTGCTGAGTACCAAAGACAAAACAATAAGACAGATATAGCTCCTGGTCTCGTAAGTTACAGTTACTGAACTGTAACTGCTTGTGCTTTCACATCCCTTATAAGACTAGGAGGTGCAAGTCTGGGACAATCATCTGATTGCTCCACCCAGGACCTGGCAGAGAACAGGGGCTTCTATAAATGTTTAATAAATTGTTACGGCATAAGCACGTTTATTTTCTGAAGTTCTGGGGCTTGTAGCCTCTCACATGCTAAGCAGGCACTCCACTATTCATCTATATTCTCAGCCATCTTTAACTTTTTGATTGAGTTAAGAGTTTCTGTGAGTAGCTTAGGCAGGCCTGGAATGCATTCTACAGCCCAAGCTGCACTTAAACTTTCAATTCCTCTGTCTCAGTCTGCCAAGTGGCTGTGATTGAAAGGCATGGCCAGCAAGCCTGGCTATAAACAGTTTTCTCTAAAAGATAATACCCCATGTAAAGAATAGTATTCTCTTATATATCTCATAGCTTATTATTTATATGACAAAATATTATTAGTCTTTATATGACAATGATAACAACAGCTCATCTTTTAAAATGAGGGACATAGAGGGACTTTTAAGGTCATCTAGGTACACCTCCCTACTTCCCAGCCAATTCCTCAGGGACTCCATTCACAATCCTTTAAGTTATAGACTACCACTACAGCCTCACAGGGGAGAATGATGCTCTCAAATAACAGAAACTGTCCCTTCTAGAGTAGTAAGCCTTACTGCTGAAAGAGAAGAGATTCTTTCTAAAAACATCCAGTTAAGGAAAAATATTATCAATCTCATCTTACTATTGAAAAATCTAAGCCACAGAAAGGTAGACTGGGTTTCCCAATGTTCAAAACTACAAATTAAACAGCCTAAAAGCTGTGTCTTCTGATTTCAAAATTAGACTTTTTACAACACTGTAAAGCTGGAAGAGATGTACCATCAAATAGGGACAGCATGGCTATTCACTCCAGTTCCTTTACTGTAGAAAGAGAATCTAAGGCATGGCAGTGATCAAGATGACTGTCTCCAAGGTCAGACTATCTCTACAATACTATCTTGAACCTTACTTCCACACCCACTTATGTCAGAATGAAGGGAAACACAAACTTACCAAAGTGTTAGAAGAATTATAATCTTCAGCTGACTTATCTGTACAAAGAAGTGAGACAAAAGATTTAGTAAACATGTATAGTTAATCCTTTCTGAGTGCTAAGGAAATCGATCTGGCCAACCATTTGAGGTTCAGAGAATGGTACTAGTGTACCTGGTCCTGTGAGCAGAAACCATGCTGAGAACATTATACCTATCAGGTAGGTCTCCTCTGTCACCATGGCTCTGGGCATTACTATTATATTCACTTTAGTTGACTTTATTATTGAGAGAAATTAAGTCATTTGCCCAGTGTACACACAGATTAATTAAACAGATGCTTCAAACCTGAATTCTGATCCAATTCTAAATACCATATTGTATAACAGTACCAACATTATGAGTTTTCAATGGTCAAGAAAATGTCCTACCTTTTGAGACAAAGACATAGAATGCATGCTATGTTCCTGAGTCACTCACATAAAATCATGACCAATCTATAGCTTCAACTTTCAGAGAGGAACTCTCAGAGGCTAGGAACTAGCTCCGTCAGGAAGGTGCTTGCTGTTTACATGCAAGGGTGTAAACAAACAAAACTGAGTGTGATGGTACATGTTATAATCCCAGTTCTGGAGAAGCTGCCAATCTACTAAATGAATTCCACGTCAGTGAGAGACCTTGTCTCAAAACATACCCAAGGTTGTCCTGTGCACAAATATAGTATGTGCGCCACAGGATCAGCATTCATTTCAGACATTTCACAGTCTGATGGACAGCATTGAGTAGTATATAAAACAACTGTCATCTTAGCAACAGTGAGATCTCAGACTGGATGAAATAGTGACCCATAAGAAATTTTAGCAAAAAAGAAAAGAAATTTAAAGACCAGGTGTTGTCTTTGATTTTGCTTCTTTAAATCCTAAGAATTTACTTGCCAGTTCATCACCAATGGGATCAGGAAAACATTGTACCAAATCTGACAGATTTGTAATAAAAAACCCAGACCAAAGAACATACAGGATCTTAATTTTATTACATAAAAAATGGCCCAGTACGGCTCTTTGGCTCTATAGCAAATAAAGAATCCACAAAGTAGGAAGTAAAGCAATCTGACAATATGCTCTTAAAGCAAACCCTGTTTGCTGAAGAGACTTCTCGGCAGGTAAAGGTGTTTCTGTTTTTGCAGATGATCAGGTTTGGTTCCCAGCACCCCAAGGTAGTTCACAACTAGCTTTAACTCCAGGCCCAAGGGATCTAACCCCTTCTTTTAGCCTCCACAGGCACCACCCATGAATAAGGTGCACAAACATATAGCAAAACTCACCCGCATAAAATAAAAATTTATCTATAAACAAGACAAAAACAATAACAAAAACTCTAAATGGCTAAGCTCTGGAGATACCAAGTCAAGGCATAATTAATTTGCTTTGTTTTTCTAAAGAACAAAGTGGTATCAGCTTAGCAGAGCAAAACTATACCATACTGTATACCATACTGTATGCCTCTAACTTACAGAGAACCTTTTGAGAATTAGGCATTATAGCTATAGAATGCTTCTGATATCATATAAAAACAAGTAACTGAGGTTAGCCTGATGGTTCAGCAGGTAAAGATACTTGTCACTCAAACCTGATGACCTGAGTTCAATTCATAGGACCCACATGGTAGGAGACAATGAACTGTAAGTTATCCTCTGGTCACACTCATGAATAATATTTTTAAGTAAACATTTCTCCTTTTAAAGACTCTGTATCATTTCTATAGATAAACATTGAATTTTAAAGCACAGAATGAAGAGAACAGAATGTATTTCCAAACCTTTACTTTCCAAACTAGAGAGCTGTGTGGATTATTGAGAGCAGAGTGTTTATAGGCCGAACTTAAAAACACATTTCCAAACCAATGTGGTGGCACATGCCTTTAATCCCAGCACTCAAGAATTAGCAGCAGGAAAATCTCTCTGAGGTTAAGGCCAGCCATAACTACATAATGAGACCCTGTCTCAAAAAAAAAAAAAAAAAAAAAAAAGTAACAAATAAAAAGAAGGAACATACCACTTGCACCACAATGAGCAAGTTATAATTTCTTTAAAGCTAATTATAATTAACTTCTTTAAGCTTGTAAAATGGGAATAATAAGTCTTTACACTGATATGCCACATAAAAGTCATAGGAGGTAAGTCACAGAAGACCATACACAAATTAATATCATAATACCTTAAATAACAATATGGAAGAATAAAAAACAGAAAAAGGGATAGATCACATTAAAAATAAATCATATCAAATAAAAGTTTTTGCCTAGAGTTGGCCCTTGTTTTTAACCAGAAAATATTAAATCCTACATACGTGCATATATACATGTCTATGTTATTACACAAAAGTAAAAGTATGCAATTTTTCTGTGGAAATACAATTAACTACAACTTAAATATGCAATGCATAGAGGACCATATACATAATTCCCTGAATGTGTATAGCTATACACATATTCACTTGTAAATACTTAAAGGAACTATAGTTTCAACCATATACAAGTTCACAGGGGCAATGATCGACATGCACACATGCAACTTCCTTATATCTATATACATGAACATAGAAAACAGCTCACAATATGGTATCTCTGTAATAAACTCCTTAAGCATAAACTCCAATTTCCCAATTACTAGAAAACTCAGTTATTCAGCAACCTCTCACCCCAGTCCCTAAGCCTGCAATGGAAGAAGACAGACCCAGTGGGGACAGATGAGAGGAAGGAAATGCTGCTGGGAAGACGCGTGGGCTCTCCTGAGCACTACGGTGGCAGCATGAGTGAGGCTGCAGTCCATCATCTGACCATCTGTACCCTTTGATACGAGCCAGACACTAGCTGGGGAAGTCGACCTTCAAAGTCAGCTAGTTCATCCTGGCTCTCACCGTCTCCAACAACTCTGCTTATGAAGGAGGCTGCAGAGACAGAGCCCCAGACTAAGAAGTCAAAGACTAGGCCTGACACTAATTTAGACACTATGAAGGCTTTCTTTATGTTTCATATTTGTAGTGAGAAATTGAAATATATATGCTTCTTAGTCTAATGTTCTACTTTTTCATTTATTTTTGTTGTGTTTTATTTAATTTTCGAAACAAAGTCTCACATAGCCAAGGTTGGCCTTGAACTTGTAAGGTGGCAAAGAAAGACATTTAATTCTTAATCCTATATCATCACATCTACCTGGGATTACAAAAATACATCACAATGCCCAGTTTTGCTTTAACGTATAAGATGCTATAAAGAAGATACATTTTGGAAACTGGAAAGATGGCTCAGAGGTTAAGAGCACCTGACAGCTCTTCCAGAGGTCCTGAGTTCAATTCCCAGCAACTATATAGTGGCTCCTAACTATCTATAATAGGATCTGACTGCATCTTCTTATGTTCATAAAGACAGATCACACAAATACATGAATAATTTTTTAAAAAGAAAAGTTTCCAGAAATACAAGCTTTTTATAAAGTAGCCTAGAAAAAGAAAAATATATCTCTGCTATTAAAGGACATGCTTGCTCCAAATAAAATTATTAGAGGCAACTAGTAATTCAAAAGACATGGGGGTAGGAGTGAGAAGAGCTGAGTTATAATCCCAGTTACACCACTAAAAACATAAAAAACAGAATCCCTTAAACAGAAAGTACATATAAAGAGCATTTATAATTACTACTGACCTAATTTCCATTCAAATGATAAAACTTAGTCCCTTACACAGAATATAATGGCTCATATCTGTAACCCCAGCACTCTGAAGGTTGATGCTAAAGCATTCCCAAGAGTTCTAAGACTAACCCAGCCCAAACTAGCTCAAAGAGTCTCTGAAAAGAGAAAATGAGCTTGCAACTTAAAAGATACTCATTAATGTTATTAAGTAATGATATCAGAAATAATGACAACTAGATGCCCGTGCTTTGTGACTGTATAGAAATCTATGTTTCTTTTGTATAATTCCCTGCTTTCTTACAACTAACAAATAGGAGCTGGCAAGATAACTTAGTGGGTAAAGGCACTTGCCACCAAGTCTGACAACTTGATCTGAAACTCAAGAACTCACACAGCGGAAAGAGAGTGCCTCCTGGAAGTTGCCTTTTGATCTCAATGTGCTCACTGTGGCATGCATGCCCCCACCCCCAAGCCCCAACATACATAATGTAAAAATAACATATACAGCTTCAGAATAAAAAACCAGACAAACAGAATTGTGGTGATTTGATTAGGTATGGGCCTATAGACTCCTGTGTCTGAATGCTTGGAGCACAGGGAGTGGCACTATTAGGAGGTGTGGCTTTGTTGAAGTAGATGCAGCCTTGTAGAAGAAAGTGTGTCACTGTGGGAACAGGCTTTGAGATGTCCTATGCTCAAGCTATGCCCAGTGTGACACAGACTCCTTCTGCTACCTATAGATCAAGATGTAGGACACACAGCTACTTCTCCAGCACCACGTCTGCCTGTGTCTTGCCATGATAATAATGGACTAAACCTCTGAAGCTGTAAGCCAGCCCCAACTAAATGTTTTCCTTTATAAGAGCTGCTGTGGTCAAGGTGTCTCTTCACAGCACTAAAACAATAACTAAGACAGAAGTCTTCATCTCAGTTGTCATTTCCCAACACATTGCACTCTTGACACTTTCTTTTTTTCTTGGTAAACCAACAGGCAACAGGTGTGATTGCCACGGCCACACTCTTCATACCTGTAAAACTCATGTATTTCTGACTATTGGAGGTCTTCTTAGAGTTATAAAATTCCAATACATCCAGAACAGCCTGTGGGTTTTTCTTCTGCTCTGATTTTGTGATATTTGATGTTTGAAGCAAGCGGGCCCACTGTTCTGGCATCCCCTTTAAAAAAAAAAGATATGAAGGGTTTTCAGAAGACACGGATACAAAAGACCCTGAAAAAAATATCAGGTCAAACCTTGATGTCTGCTAGCAGATAAAAAGGAGCTTGTCAGTTATCCCTTTCCCTGGTCCCTCCAAATTTACACAAGCTCTTTGTATGCCTCTTCCTTAAGAGCTCTACTCCATCACCAGGATTATCTTCTTCAGAAGAGGGACTAACTCTAGTTTACCCCTCCCCGTATTTAGTGTCCCATCTAGAGCTTGCTGCCACGCGATCTCTTAAAAGAAATTTACTTGGGTTGGTAATAGAGCTTAGTGGTAAAGCCTTTGTACAACATGTGCAGGGCCTTGCTTTCAAACCCAAATACTGCAAACCAGTCAGAAAAATTAGAGATTAGGAAAGTGTTCTTGAAAAGTCTCTGGCAGAGAAAGAAGTTTAGGAAGACAAGAAAGGACTGAACCTAACAGTGTACAGCCCAGACTCTAAGACTTACCGTAAACTCTCCTGTAACAGCATCGAAACCAACATGAATTGTATGCTCAAAATCTGAAGGAAGAGAGATCTCTGGCCGCTCCTTCTCCTTCTTTTTATTTGCTACAAAACAAAATAAAAGAGGATTACTATTCAGTTTCTAGGCTTATTTTAGCTTTTCACTAAGCTCCTGTGAAGTTATATCTAGTATGCATATATATTTATAGAGCCCTGTGTGTGGTCGGGGAGATCTAGAGTGCATGTCATTTTTACCTCTTCCTCACCATAATATAGAGTTCTGGATCTTTGCTTTCCTATCCATAAGATAAGGAGATGGAAAAGATGCTCTTAAAGGCTGCCTGGCTTCTACATTTCACCAGAGTCTATGTGAGAAGAAAGATAAGCACTCTCAAAGCACTGTGACTAGACTGTTTCCTGGGATACCATCCCACAGATTGTCTCAGGCAATCACAAGCCCGAGAGTCACCTTTAATTTGTAGACCAAGATTGTGGCACAGACCTGCCTAGATATCATCAGGTGAGACCACAGCCAGAGCCTTACAGTCTTCCACTCACCGTTGCTGAAGAAAGAAAATATACTCAGGAAAAAACAACAAAAAGTTACCATGTACATATACCACACATAGTTTTACTTTGTTGTTATAGGTTTACAAGCTAACTACTACTACCTGCTTAAGGATCAAAACGCAAAGTAATTTGACAGTATAACAAGCAAGCACCGGGATCTGAACCCAGGTCTGGTCCCAAGGACTGTTTTCTTCAGAAACTTCGTAAGAACCTCTTGTCTATATGCCAGTTGCTAAGGGTTAGACTATTTATATACTTGGCAATTTCCCTTCTAGAGCAGCTGCTTTGAGAAGGAGAAAGCTACGGGTTATACCATGGCCCCAGTCAAGCAGTCATTTATGACATTATTGCATCTGTCTACTCAAAGCTAGAGTGTATGTATAGGACATGTGGCAGGGCTTTGGAAATGCTTCCTGTGTCAAATGGCTTTCTGTTTCTAAATTCCTTCTAAGCTAATCCCTTAAAAGGTTTTAGAAAGATACAATTATATTGTTTTATTTAAATTTGAACATATTATTATCTTATTATGATTTATAAATTATTTCCATTGTATCTTAGTGAAGTATATAATATAACATCAAAGACATGGATGTTAAATCCAGAAGGAATTTATGTTAGCACAGATCCAGAGAAAGGGTAGCTTAGGAAACAGGTAGTTTATAGAAAAGAGTGCCAGAGAAATGAAATCATGTAACTCATAGGGAAGGCAGGGCTAATTCTCTAGCTCTACCTCTGCCAGCCTCTCTTCTCTCTACCTACTGCCCGATTCTGAATATACCTCACAAGTACACAGCTCCTATTTGACACTCGCTTTTCCTGCTACAGTGGCTAGAGAGGAGGAGTCCCCAGGAGCACAGGCTTTATCCTGCCACTTTGTTCCTCAATCCCCAAATAATAGTATACGTCTAGTAATAGATCATCAAAGCTGGCTGCTTTGTGACAGGTGAAGATCAGGGAAAATCCTGAGCACACTGTTGACTCCTCTAGACCTTTGCATATTCTGTCTGTTTCCAGAATGTCTTTCCCTGCCTCTGCCTAGCTAGTAGCTACTTAATACAGCTATAAAATATTGGATGCCTCTCCTCTGGAATTAAAAACTAAATAAGAGTGGTTCCCATCACCACCTTTAGAATTCAGCACAATATTGAAGGAATCAGACAGTACAATTTGGTAAGAAAAAAGAAAAAAAAAGGAATCGGACAATTGACTTTCCTTACTATTGTGTGAACCAATTAAAATATACGGTTTTATAAACTGAAGAACCTTAAAAATGTGAGTTATCATTAATATTAGCAACTACTGAAATAAGATTTCTCAATACCCTGACTAAGACAGAGAATTCAAACATGACTGAAGACAGAAATAGGAAAGACCTCCTTGACTTCGTGTAAGTGAGATTTTAGGTTTGAGGAAATAATGCAGGAAAAGAACTTGCAGCCTCACCCATCCTTCCATCTCCGGCTTTGTCCAGCCTGGACTGCGCTTGGGGAAAGCAGCTGACTACAAAATTCCATGTTTTACCACAAACATTAAAGTTTTAGCAAAAGCCATCAGCCTTATTTTTAAATTATTTTTAAACAGCATCTCTCATTGGCTCAACTGAACTAATGTGAGCAAAAGGCAGTAAAACATTCCAAACTTAAGAGAGATAAACACTGATGTAGTCCAGTGTTAAAATTAACTTCACTAACATCTTCCCAAGCTCAGAAAATTACATTTTGTTCATAAAAATGCAGCCAGAAAGAGATTTCAAACTAAATGCCATAAGACTTCTTAGAATAAACCAAAGGCTCCAAATCCTAACCACAGGAACCAGGCTTTCCCACATGGAATTCTGCAACTCGGCACCACTTATTACAAACCTTCAATTATAGCTCCTCCTTCCAATCATTTATGCATTCCATCAAGCACAAACTGAGGCAGGCCATCCTGGAGGTGAGCATTAGGTAATGCCCACAGACAGCACCCACTGCCAGCTCTAATCTAAACCACCACTGTAATGTAAAGGACTTTTCATTCTCGTTTCCCTTAGAGACACAACCCTGCATTTCTAGAAATTCTGCCTCCAACTTCTGGTAGGAGCAGATATATATTTCTTAGAGGCACCATGCATGAGTCCAATATGCAATCAGTATTGAGAACAGCTAACAGTAAGTAGTACAATGCAGTAGACACTTTAGGAAGACTCGGTTCTATACTTATTCCTCTCACTTTCCACCAATGAGATCTTAGCCATTGTTTACTATGGTCTAAGCTTCGATTTCTTATTGGCAATAAGATGTGAGTATTAGATATGGTATCAACCAAAAGAATGAATAAGATTTCATAAAAATAAGTTAGCCTCATATCTGATTGCTTTTATAGTTTAGAAAATACTTTTACATTGACATGGAATGGTATATACAAGTGCTTACTACTGATAGAAGATAGGCATGAATTCAGTTACTCCCATTTTGCAGATGATTTTAAAATTACACTATTTGAAATATTAATGACAGAGTTGTGGGGCAGACCTCAATCTAGGTTACTGAGAGTTCATCTCTAGGCTAGCTCTCTATGTAGCTTGTATCAGTCCTCTAATACTGTATGAAGGCTGCTATCACTGTCATATATCCATAGTAACCGACTGCTGGCTGGACTAAGATTTCAAACTAAACAGAGGAAATTCAGCCATTTTTTTCATCTTGATGTACATATTAATAATAACAACAGCGTCTTAAAGCAGGAGTAAAACCAATGTGCTAAGGGAATCTATGGAATATCCATAGTCAGAAAACTAAAAAACAAAACAGCTTATTGGGTCGTCTTGCAATAACTTCTTGTAACTGCTTTCAGCCTACAAAGACACAGACTTGATCTTAAGAATAAGATTTATTTTTAAACCAAATTTGGCCTGGGGGCACTCAGTCAGACTTCCAGAAGAACCTTCAGGTCTACTGCTCTATCACCAACAAAAATAGCTCACAATGGCCTGGTTTCTTCCTACCTACATAGACAAGCCCAATCCAGTGATATTTTGCAATAGCTCATCTATATAAAAATAGAGTTGCAGAGCTAAAAGCTCTCGTTTTTTACACGGAAGCACTGACATACACAAAGAAGTCACTGACACAAAACTGACAGTAAGCTTGTAGAAGAAGCAAGATCAGAACCCAGGCATCTAGATTCTTGGCACGTAAGACTACTCCTTCAGTTGCAATGATGCATGAAGGTGCTGCTTTATCCCGTTGTTTTCCGTGGGAATCTTCTTTAAAAACAAACAAAAGGGGCTGGGATGACAGTACAGTGTGTACAAATGCTGGCTATGTAAGAATGAGGATCTGAGTTAAAATCTCCAGCACCCATGTCTAAAACAAGGCATGCCCATGTGCATCTGTAACCCCATCATTGTGGAGGTGGAGAATGGAGGGGGAGACAGAAACAGGATAATCTCACAGCTTGCTGACTGCATGCCTAGTTCAAAGTTCAGTGAGAGAACCTTCCACAAAGGAGATAAGGTGGAATTTGATAGATTGGGATGTCCTCCTCTGATGAGACAGATGTGTGAGCATACTATCCACATATGCATGTACACTGCACACACTACATGTATGCCACATACATGCACTGGCACTACTGATACATAATTTACATACTACTATTATTGATCTAAAAAATAAATGATTTTTTAGTATTTTTATAGAGCTGGACAAGCACCACCACAAACTAAGGCATTTTCTACACTTCAAAAAGAAATTCCGTATCTCTTAGCCTTCACTCCCTTCACTGTTTACCATTCTACATCCTTAGGCAAACACTAACATGGCTTTTATCCATGAATTTACATTTCTAGACATTTCACATGAATGAAACTACACATTATTTGATCACTGTGACTGGGTCTTTTAATTAACACAGCACTTTCAAGTGCAGTATGGCTCAGGACTTTCTTTTTGTTCATTATATGGAGGTTATATTTTACTTTTAATATCAGGTTGCCCCCCACATGGGGTATTATGAAAAATGAGGCCAGAGCATGATTTCTCTTTGATGGAACTTCTGAATAGTACCATGCCTCTATATTTAAGCTTGTAAAGGACGGCCAGAATCCTCTCACTGAGCCTATAACGTTTTATATGCCTACCTGTAATTTCTGGAGTCAAATACCTCCGTAGTCTCAGCAACATTTGATGTCATCCACCTTTTTTCTTACAGCTGTCCTACTGCATATGGAATGGCATTTTGTGGTGGTTTAAGTTTGTATTTTTCTAGCAACTAGTGGTAACTGAACATGTATTCATGTTAATTTTTCATTTGTCTATCTTCTTTGGAGACGTGTCTATTCCGATTCTTTGCCCATTTTGAAACTGAGTTGTCTGACTTCTAGTTAGGTTGTAGTACTCTTTCTGTACTTGGGATACAAGTTCCTTATGAGATATATAACTTCAGAAAGTTGTCTGTTTCTCAGTTACCTTCTGATTTTCTTGATGGTGGTAAATCAGGTGCATCTGAATCTGAAGCTAATTACTATTAACAAATGGAGACCTACACCACAAGAAAAGCCTCCTACATGGATAACTGAGAACATTACTTAAGGTCAACAGGCATCTAAGTTAGCACTTTCAGTGTCCAGCAAAAGCCATGGGACACTCAAACGTTTATGTTTCTACTACTTCGTCTGCAATGATGTCAGTGATTTTTTCAGATTCAGATTAAGATTTTTGATTATTCTTCGTTTTATTAGTAAGAAGGTAACAAAAGCTGGACATGTAGCTTATGTCAGTAATCTGACCACTTGAGAGCTAAAGCAAAGGCTATCAAGCATTTATGGCCTATCAGGGCTACAGAGTGAGATCTAGTTTTTTTTGTTTTTTTTTTTGTTTTTTTTAAAAACAAAAAAAAAAGGAAATGAGGTTTCCTAGTAAGTCTTACTCGTAGTGAACTCACAGTGATGCCTACTTATCTCTGCTTCCTCTGCTCAGCCATCCCATCTTTACTGATACTAAATTCCCAAATTTGAGTGTGAGACCAGAGATCTAGACAAAAAATAAGGGGATCAAAATTTGCAAAGAAAGCATTCCAAGTGAAAGCAATCTGGGAAAAAGAAAATTCTAAAGACATTATTAAAGATCTTAGGTTTTATGATTTCAAAAACATTTTAAAAAGTTAAAAAAGAAAAAAATGCATACACACAATTGTCTTAAATTTGACAGCAAGAGTAAAATTGTAATTAGATTTTTATTCAAATATAATCCTAAACAATGAATCTAGTCTTTATTTGACGCTAGCCCCTTTAGGAAGGCACGATACGGAGAATAGTTAGCAGGAAAATAAAAAGTTCTGAAGGAGAATTAACTCAGGAAGGCCAGATCTTCAGTTTAGACTATTGGGGGGGGGGATTGTCTGTTTTGTTTAAAACGAAATAATATGAAAATAAATTAAGTGCTGTACTTTTATCTCCAGGTAAGATGGAGCGGTAAAATCTGTCTTTCTTTTTCTTCTCCTCTGGGTTTGGAGGCAGGGGCTTGGAGCCATGGTTTAGGGTCCCAGGGTCTTTGCTGCCAGCTCCAATCATAGTGCTGGTGTTTCTCATGGGCGGGGCTGGGGGTTTGTCCTGGATGTCTAGGCCGTTATTTGACATTGTCACCAGCAGCAGCAGCAGCTACTAGAAACAAAAGAAAGAACAGAGTTAACACTTATTACTTTTTAGTGCAAGGAAATACATATTTAAAATGTTTTAAAATTCAAATTACATAGCCCTTCTGCTTCTAGCCACAAATACTGCTAGACTGTTCAGTTAACCCAGATGTAAATCGCTGCTACTGTGTTCGAAACATTGCTAAAAGTTCACCAAGATTTTGCTTTTCTCTGCATTCTCTTACCTCAGAGTCTATGGGGGAAAACATACACACAATGCTGTAGATGAAAAGCAGACATGGTCCAGGCAAATCTCAGTGGGAAATCCAGTAATGCTAGATATAGTGGAACTCCACAGCTTCTTTGATTCCATTCACTCATATACATGAAGATGGACTAAAACCGTGTTTCTCAACCTTCCTAATGTTGAAGTCCTTTAACACCGTTCTTCATGTGCTGGTGACCCCACCCCCAAATCATAAAATTACTTTGTTGCTGCTTCTTAACTGTAATTTTGCTACTGTTAAAACTTGTAATATAAATATCCGCTATTCAGCCCACAGGTTGAGAACCACTCAACTAAAACCTCCAGCAGACATTCCACATATAGTTTGCTGTTAGACGAGTTACTCTTTCTCCATATAGATGAGACTATTGTCAACTGTCAGTGAAACTTCTGTCCTTGTAGCTAGCTTTACCGGAACTGAGCAACATTCTTTCATTTACATATTATCCATGCCCTCTTTCAGGCTAAGCTGCCAAAGCAGTGACCACGCCCACAAACTTAAAGTACTGATACTTTTTGGTCCTTCACAAGAACTGCCCTTGTGCCAGTTCTTCGGGATATCCCTCCTCCAAAACTCTTATCTGATTCTAAACATGCAATGTTCAAGGCAGCACCCTGCTTAGTTTACTAGCATTTCCCATGCTTTTGGAAAACAGAATAAAGTAAAAAAGAGGAAAATCGCCATGATAAGTCAACAAGGGGTTTTTAATGAAAACAAGTATTATTACCTTAAAATATGTTCTAGTTCTTGGCAATAGATAAATATGGATGTGTTCAGAATTTATATTGTATCCTTATTAATAACACATACTGGTAGAAATTGTATATTTAATCACAGCTACTTAGAATATAGTCTCCTTGGACTTAGATACAACAGTGCTTTAGAATTAAAAGCTTCCACAAAAGTACATAATAATAATAAGCATCCACTTTTAGAAATTGATTGCCAGGGCATACCCCCCCATAAACCTTGATTTAGTATGGCCAAGTAAAGGCTAAAATTCTATATTTTGAAAGTGAATAACCTCAATGTCAGCCAGATTTGAGTACCACTGCTTCAGAAATCAACTTTTAAAATGAAATAAATTTGCCATCCTAAAATACCATATTCAATAAAAGTAATGGTTTTTAAAAACTTGTAAAACTCTACAAGAGTCTTTTAAATATCCCCTTGTAAGTGAAAACCTCTAACTTCTTCCACCCTGATTTTCTTCCTCAGTGGTTTCTCTAGGGGCAGTCCAAAGCATACGATTTCCTTATTTTAAACTCCTTCACTGACACGCCAGAATAAAGGCTAATGCTCATTAGCTCATCTCCAGTCACACTGCCTCTCCGTCTCTCCCTCTTACATCCTAGGTATCCATCCCTTTAGTCTCTCTAAACTTGCTGAAACCTTCACTTCTGTCCTTCTACACACGATGTTTCATCTTCCTATTTTCCTCTTCCTTATCAAACAGTGACTTCATCCGTCTTTTGAGTATTAGTTCTGTTACTTCTTCTATGGCACCTAAAAAATGTTTTGACCTCCAAAAAGGTGCCCCTTCTCTATGCTCCAAGGCAATGGGCTTATTTCCAAATTATCGTATTTCTTTGTATTGTTCTAATTATTTATAGATATATCTTTCCCAGGAGCCATTTTGCCATCTTTGCAGACCAGCAATGCCTTAACGTTTACCTTACAGTAGATACGTGTTAATTAATACAGTTTACAGAAATATGCACTGCCTTGAAAAAATTTAATAGTATAGATAAAATTCAAAGTCCTTTATAGTAGAACATCAATTGGCCTTACAAACTAACGCTATACACAATCTACATTCAGTGTATGCCTCAGAAACCCTGAACTTGCCATGTCCTGGAACTCACTATGTGGACCAGACTGGCCTTAAACTCACAGAGCTCCTCCTGCCTCTGCCTCCTGAGTGCTGAGATTAAAAGTGTGCGCCAAAACAACTGGTCCTCACACCAAATAGTCTTACACACACTGGTAAGGGAAACAGAAAGAGCAAGGAATAGGGAGATGCAAGTTCTGTGTCAATAATATTTCTCTTAATTAAAATTTTATTTAACTTTTTAAAGTCAAGCTCAACTAAATTTTTTAAAAAATCCGTTTTGACCAGCCTTTGGCAAACCAATTACTCCTTCCCTTTTTGAACAAACAATATCAAAATAAGTAAGGACACTTCTGTTAATCCAAACTGACTATCTGAGTGGTTGTTTTTATTTATTTCTTCTGGTTTAACTTCCCAGATATGACTGCTTTGCCTTCTCTTCCAGCTCTAACTCAGGTTCCTTAGCTCTTCCAAGAAAGCATCCAGTGTCATAGTTGGCAATGTCCTCCTACTCCAGGCTGCCAGCTCCAAAATTATACTACACAGCGCTCTCCCTGACCTCCCAGGCCTTCAACCTGCAGCTTCATTTAATGTACCTCCCATTGAGGCCATAGGCCAAGATTATGCCAGGAAAGCTTCCCCAACCATTCTGATACACATTTTTCTTCATTCTTAGTCATTTTACCATGTTTAAGATAATTCTTAGCTAGTAAATTAACCAAAACTCTACTGGAATCTAATGTTTGAAACCTTGTACACACAATGCCGGCTTGGGTCACCCTACCTAGACCTGAAGCCTTCAGAGTAGGATATCTATAACCTCAAAAGGCAGCCTGGTCTGCCTTCGTTCACCTCATTCAAAGGGTACTCACATAAGCTCTGTCTTTCTTACTCTGTCTGCACTGTAGTTATCTGTTTGCACAACCGTCTCTTCCTTCACCACCCTCAGCTAGACTTGAGACTTTGGATCCCTTAAGAACAAAGTTCATAATCTACATATTTTTCAATCCCTTACTCCATTCTTGGAAAATAATGAGTAATAAAAAAGGTATATTGAACATACAAATCACAAATATAAGATCAAGTAAAATAAACAAGGGTAATTTTTTATTTCATATTTGAATACCATCTCTTAGAGCTATTCAGAAACCTTCTCCCCCCAGACAGAATTTTAAGTACTTAAAATAAGGTTTCAAGAAATTAAAGACTATCTTCTCACAGCTAAACATTCCTAGTATCTTCAAACTACACTCAAAAAACTGTGCTTTCTTGAGCACTCCCCCTTGAGCTTACCTGGCTTAGGTTTCAGCAGGTTCTTAGCTCAGCAGTTCGAGCCTCCCTGCAGCCCTCCAATCAGTCCTTTCCTACTATTTCTCCGTAAGTCTCATCTGTCTCAGGCACTTCCAGCACCTGGGAAGTGAGGATGAGATCGCAAGGGAAACCTGCTAACTAGACTAGTCAGAATGGTGAGCTCCGGACTCATATACAGTAGAGAGCGACTGAGGAAACCTGAGGGTTAACCTCTGGCTTCCACATGTGTATGAACTCGCATACATGTGTGCCCACACACGAGACACAGCACAGAAACAGGAGACCTGAAGATCTGAAGCCAGACTATGTTACACAACAAGACTCTATCACAAAGGGAGAAAGGAAGAGAGGAGAGAATATAATTTCAAATACAACCTATTTTTTAAAAGGAAAAAGAACTAAAGTGGGACACGGCAGAATATGGGCTGTGCTCTCTCTCGAGATGGTCTCTTTTAAGCAGTTATGGATCTGAGCAGTAAATCCCCCATGTTAAAATACAAAACTTCAAAGTAAGAATAAAAACACTGTTGATTAAAGAATAAGACTATAGAGAAACTACAAGAAGAAAAGAGGTGTTTCTTCAAAGAAGAGCCGGTGTTATCCATCTGCACTGAGAAACGTGGGATGTCTTGAGTCCACAACATTGAACCTGGGGTTTAGGACAGTCCTTTACATTTCCCAAAAGAATTGCTGAGATCCTATGAAACAGCTTCCCTAGAGAACCAGCTGGTTTAATTACTTTTACAAAAAAGATTTTAGCCATTATTTGGAACAAGTATTTTAATAGTTACTGACATCAGATCACATTTCAGAACTTATAAAATCGTGTAAACCTACCTGGTAGGTACCACTGTTTTCATTCTAGGCTCTGCTAGGTGCTAGGAATAGAACAGTGTATAAAATCCAAAGAAGTATAGTTTCAGAGATGCTGCCAATCACCCCATAATACACACAGTGGGCACAAGAGGCAGGAACCTGAAAAAAATGTTTGTGTGATCATTGCACCTCAATGCTACCTCTAGAAGCAAAGGGATAAATACACAACATCTAATTTGATTTGACTTTTAAAAAATAAGTTATTATGTATTTGCATGCTTGTGCATTGTAGGCATGGGAATTTCAGAAGGGAATGTGTAGCAGCCAGTTCTCTCTTTCACTGTGTGGGTCCAGGGTGTTAAACTCAGAACAGCATCAGGCTTGATAACTGGCTTTCCCCAACCAGCCATCACATCCATCTCTAATGGACTGTCTAGATAATCCCTCAGATAATATTTAAACTATATTGCTCAGTGGTATAATAGCATGAAAGTGCTGAGTTCAATTCCAAGCAAGAGAGAGGGAGAGAGAGACAGAGAGAGAGAGAGAAACAACAAAATGAAGGAGGGGCAGAAGAAGAAATGAAGTCTACTCAACATACTAACTACATTTCTACCTTTGAACAACGCAGAGCGGCTGCAAGCTGGCATAGCCAACACTAAGGCCTGAGGAATACTGTATGCCCTTGGTGCCTGGTTATTAGAATCTGATCTTTAATTAAATCATGCCAAGAAGTTTGCTTTGGCAGGAACCTGGAATGCTGCAGCACTGAATTTGCTGAGGGATGTCCTTCTAATGTGTCAAAGGCACTCCCACTGTGCAGCCATCAGCCAGCCACTTGCTCTACTATAGGAAAAGAAAGCAACTGCCCAGGCAGCAGAGAAGAAAACTGGGGGTGCTTTAGAGCTGTTATGAAAGCAGCTTTAATTCTGATCCTCTGTTGACTCTTAAGTAAACTACAAGACTACCTATTTTAGAGTTTGGAGTTAAAAACACAAAAGCTTTTTTTTTTTTTAAAGAGACAGTACCCAGCATGCTGCTTGGCACAAAAAGATGCCCAACCAATATGTGTTTCTTCCTCATCTATTCTTCTAGTTTTACCTAGACCATTCCCCAAACCCATCATTCCATCAATATATTTCTATGTCACATACACTGACCTATCTGTCTAAGATGTTTCCGTGAGTCTGTCTCGCAAACTCCTGTTCATTTCCCAAGGTCCAACTAAACTCCTGTCCTCTAGGAAACTTTAAGAAGCCCGTACTTAACTCTTCCCTCAGACTGTAATTGCCTTTTACACATACTTCTATGAAGCAATGTCAAAGTTTCACCTTCACCACTTGTGGTCACTAGGCAAGGAATAACTCAAGGAACAAAACCATGATTAATCTCTATGTCTCCATAACCTCAGGTGATGAGCAACAGCCCACTTTCTAAAGCAATCTGGCTTGGTGGAAAACATACAGAAACTGGAAGTCTCCTGAAGAGTCAGCCAATTCCAAACCTTTATTTTAAATAAATCTGAAACCTATCAGGGTATATAATTTACCTACGCTTACTAAATTAAATGACATGGGCATGACTAATTTCTTAATTATTTTGATTCTCTTAAAAGTATGCTTTAGACACTACTTACAATTTGAGACAGAGTGCTATGCTGAGAGGCTTTCCAAAGTTAAGAGGAATAGGAAAGAAAACAAAGATGTGGAAATAGAGGAGATTTGAAGCAAAAGACTTAAAATTCACTTAGTCTTGCCCAGTACTTATATGCTTAGGTTCTCTCTCCCCCCTCTCTCCCCCCTCTCCCCCCCCTCTCTCTCTCTCTCACACACACACACACACACACATACACCATCCTCACTCCTAACATCCTCTCTCGATTCAAACCCTTCTACTACTTCTGTTGGAACTTTCCATTTGCTGTTGACTAGCTCTCCTTTGCATGCTAGCCTTAAAAGAAACCAGAAGAGACTCCTCTAGCGGCACTGAACCCCCATTCCCACCCACCCCCCAAAAAGCCTGAAGGCTAATTGCTCTCTCTCACTCATCCTACAGACTTTGTCCTTAATTTTCCGTGCTATTTGCAAAGCATTTCTTTACCTCTGTCTGGTTAAAAGACTGTTTCTCTGTGAGTCAGCTCTGCTGGCTGCTATCACACCGCTCTGCACTTACTCATTTCCTGATCATGCTCGCTGGGTTCTTGATTGCCTGTTCTTCATCCCATCTGAAGTTATCATCGTAGTGAATGACTTCAGCACCCACAATGATGGATAACCCTGTCAACACCACTCCATTTCCTCACCTCAAGGCCAATTTAGCCAATAGCCATGTGGTCACACGCAGGGTCCAACATTATACGTAAGTCTACACCCTCTAAAAACACAACAGCTAACTAGTTCAAGAATTTCCACTAAAATTCAGAAACTTCACTCTGAGCTCCAACAAATTACTTAACCAGTAGCTACCTTGACCTACCTCACCTTGATCTCTCCTCTACTTACTCAGTTTCCCAAAATTACCCAAACTCAGAGATGCTGCCAACCCTAATGACCCGAGTTTGATTCCTGTGACTGACTCTCTCTCTCTCTCTTACACACACACACACACACACACACTCACACACACACACTCCCACCCCCATCTTTCCCTCCCATTCCAAAAATTTAACCAGCAAAATTCAATTCAGACAGTTGAATTCAGCTCTCTCCTAAATGTCTCTAGACTGAAGGAGCAGTGACTAAGAAGACTATAAATCTAGTGGCTGCTTTCATCTCAAAGTTATAATTATTTTTCTGTATGATTCCCCACACTCTTCTCTAAGAGGATAAGCTTATTTTTAATAAGAAAAGAGAAATCTCTGCAGGAAAACTCTGCTTTCCAACCCCAAAATACATGCCTCCTTACACATGCAACCATATTCTTCTTGCTCCCACTTATAAGGAAGATACAATGTCATTCCTTCCCTTAAAAATATCTTTTCCATGTACTCTTTACTTGCCTGACTTCTTCCCTAAAATGACCTTTCAATTACAGCAAGTTTTCTTTCTGTTTAATATAGTCATTTAATACACTGTTATTTAATAAATAATTTAGTGTGCATTTAGAATGCATTAGTACTAATCTAGTTGGATAAAACAAAATTCCTATGTTCGTGGAAATTACGTATCTCATAACAGATACAGACAAAAAGGCAATTAAACATAAAAGTGTCAAGTACATATGCCCGTGTCTGAGGTCAGGGCTGACCAGGACAGAATCGGCTGAGGAAGAAACACTTACGCCCTGAATGCAATATGATGGCAGAGCTGGAGAGATGGCCCTGAGCTAATGAGATGACAGCCAGGTGTGGCACACGATTTTAATCCCAGCTCTCAGGAGGCAGAGGCAGGGGAACAGATCTCTGAGTTCAAAGCCAGCTGGTCAGCAAGGGCTACACAAAGAAACTCCGTCTAGAAAAAATAAATAAACAAAAGAATAAAAGAAAGGAAGGAAAAGAAAAAGAGAGGAAGAAGTGAGATGGCAGATCTTAGTAGCAGGATTAAAGTTTAATTAATGATTAAGAAAAAAGTATGTCAAGACACTGAGATTACGTAACTAAGTCTACAAATTCTGCGACAGAACGATCGCCTAGTCCGT
The DNA here is from genome assembly GCA_033318265.1 of Phyllotis vaccarum. Classification (NCBI taxonomy): domain Eukaryota; kingdom Metazoa; phylum Chordata; class Mammalia; order Rodentia; family Cricetidae; genus Phyllotis; species Phyllotis vaccarum. The sequence continues at coordinate 20,937,139 of JARWLC010000019.1, forward strand.
TCACAGCTCTAGGTTTGGGACCCACACCAGACAAAAAGCGCTGTGGGGGAAGAATGGGAGATATGGAGACAGGGGCAGAGAAACAGAAAGAGACGGAGATTAGCAATAGAGTTAGGTTGAAGAGTCTTATAAAGCCACAATAAAAATTCGGTTTGTACAGCAGTGATCTGATTTATAATTTAGACAGACCACTCCAGCCAGAGCAGAACAGGCTACACGGCAGAATAAAGGAGAAACCATTAAATTGGATGTGGGATGTCTTTCTGTGTGCTGTGAAATACCATTGGATAATAAAGGAACTGTTTGGCTTATGACAAGGCATCTTAGAAGCAGGTAGACAACACGAGCATAGAGAAAAAGGGAAGAGGGTAGAGTCAGACAGAGACACTGTGAGCTGTAGCTGAGGAGGAAGGTGTAAAGGAATTCAGGTAAACCATGGCCCACACGGCAAGACATAGACTAACAGAAATGGGTTAAGTTGTAAGGGCTAGCAAGATTTACACCTGAGCCATAGGCCAAGCAGCATGTAATTAATATAAGCCTTTATGTGATTTGGGACAAGCAACTGTGGGCGGTTTATTTGGGATTGTTGGTCTAGATCTCGGGGCTAAGTAAGGCCAAGCCAAAAATCAAAGTGAGAACTCATGGCTACATAGAAGACTGGCAGCAGGTAGACAGAAGTTCAAAGGAAATGTATCTTAAAAGGGAGCCAAAGGGTTTAGAAACTGAGAGAGCATAGCAAAGGAAAGGAAAATTTAAAATCTCATTTAAATGATCCTTTTTACCTGACTCAAGAAATATTGGGATAATATACAGACACTATACAATATCCTACATGAGCGTGCACACACTCCTCTGACACTAGCATCCTTTCAAACACCATTTATGTCTTTGGTGCCCTCAGAAGCAGAGCTTCTCAAGAGAATTATCTATTAATAGTTAAAGCACCATCTCTACTAACTTCCCTTCTGTGCCAAGTGGCATCCCTCCTATTTCACCAAAAGTATTCTTCCATCTTGAGAAATCAAACGGTCACTTTTTGGTCCTTATTTTGTTCAATTTCTCACCAGCAATCAATATAATTAACCTCGGTTCTCTTTTAAATACTCTTCTTGGCTCCTCTTTCCCTTCTGTATCCTTCACACACCCAAGGCTCCAGACCCTTTACTCATTCAAAATACTCTCCCAAGATGACCTCACCCAGCCCTAAGGCCTTCTAGAACACCCTTACTGTTGATGACACCCAAGTTTTACCTCTTGAACAAACAGCTCTCCTTCAGATTAATAGCCTTATCTGGTGGTCAGTTCTACCTACCCTCCTGTTAAGCTGCAGGTACTGGTAAGAGTTGCAGATGCAATTGTCTCACAGACTATTACATAACATGACCAAAAAGTACTCCTGTTATCACAGCAACTATCACAAATTTTAATTATATTCACTTATTATACATCTCCTTAATAAACACTAACAGCTAAGTGTGTCGTATTTACTAACATACACATGGTAACTAAACAGGCACTTGGCCTACTTCTAGATGTACTAGATTCTCTTGATTCACCTCTCAAATGAATGCACAACCTAATGGGAGGAAAAGACACAGAAATCAACAAAATAAAACAAGAGTAAGTCCCTCCACTGAGTACACAGAGGTGCTGCATAAATCCAGAAGGAAGGCCTACGGTGAAGGGGAGGACTATCTTAAGAGGTAGGTGACTTTAGAGTTTATTTTTGCAGGATAAAAATAAGTACACCTGTTGTGATCAGATCTGATCTGATATGTGCTTTACATGGGATGACATCATGCTCCATGGGCGCGGTGGAAGGCGGCAGGCGGTGACACAGCAGAGCATTTAAACAGAGTCTATGTAGAGAGACTGTATTATTATAAAGAAACATAGAGAGAGGAAGAGAGAGAGAATGGAGCGTGCTCCCTCTGGCAAGTGAGGGAGAGAGAAGACAAAGGAGAAAGGGGTGGTGGAAACTCTTCTCAGACGGAGCTTGAGGTCAGAACTCACATGGGGGCATGACTTCAGGGCTTAGAACAGAATTCTAACAATAACTATTACCAACTGTATAATTATTTTAAAAACTTCATTTATTTTTATATGCATTGGTATTTTGCCTGCAGTATGTCTGCATGTCTCCAGATCTCCTGAAACTGGAGTTACAGACAGTTGTGAGCTACCATGTGAGTGCTGGGAATTTAACCTGGATCCCCTGAAATATCAGCCAACGTTAATCACTGAGCCATCTCTCCATCCTTGTATTTTTATTTTTTATAAAATTACTTTTAATCCTTATAATAAACTCCTCAATGTTAATATAAATTATCTTTTATTTATATATGAAACTTAGATTAACAAAAGAGTAATTACTGAAACAAAGACTCTGTCTATCATACAGTCTTTTAAACTGGCTTCCTACCATCTCTCTGACCTGAACAGAGCACTTGATTACCACTTGGCCTCCATTTTGAGCATGAAGTTCAACTATTAATTCTGAAAGCCTTTTCTAGCTATTCCCTCTTTTTCTTGCATTCACAAGAATGAGACTCACATTTTAGACTACTCAGTGACATCCTTAGGCTTCTGGGCATTTTCTTAGTGTTTTAAGAATGCATCCAGGAGCAATAAAAATAACATGGGTACATCAGTGTACAAAGTCTTTTCATGCATTCATTGTCTCACTAGGCTCTCCCCAATCCTACAAGAATTTCTAGAATATTTCTATTTTAGAAGTCAGTGAAGTAAACACCTAGCCTATCTTGTCTCTGAACTATCTTGTGCCAGAAACTGAATTTAAGAAAACAGAGAAGACAACAGGGAGACGGGATCAAATAACTCAGAAAGGATGCTCAGCAGTGAGTCACTTAAATGGCCTGGAGCCAGAAATGAACAGGGACAAAGTCTGTTTCCTTCCAAGGTACTGAGAATTTGTTTGGCCTTGGCACAATAACCTACGACATGTAAATTTGTTTTCTATCTCAGTAATATTTACACTCTAGTCCCAAAGGCAGAATACAAGAAAACTCTTTATATACAACATGCATGTAATGTCACAAGATAACACAGTCTAAGCGGATTTCTGTCACCATTAAATAAGACTTGAGTTTACAGTCCATCCCTGCACTGATATGTTGAACATCAGTCTTCCTTCACTGCACTGTCCTAGCTCCCATGCTTTCCTCTACAGTAACACGAGGGTCCACACCCCTCCCTTGCCTGCAACTGAAGGCAGCAAGAATCTAATTCCCATGTTTCTACCCAGCAACTAGCACCATAACATAGTGCAGATGACTGAGAAAATATCTATTTTTTAATTACATCTATTTACTTATGCCAGGGTGGTGGTGTATGCGTGCCATGGCTCCAGTATCTAGACAATTTGCAGAATTTGGTTCTCTCCTTCAACCATTTGGAACCTGGGAATTAAACTCGGGTCATCATGCTCAGTGGCAAGTGCCCTTACCTGCTAAACCATCTCACCAGCCAGAGGGAACAATTAATAATGGATGGATACCACATTGTATGTGTGTGTACAAACACACACACACACATACACACACACACACACACACACACACACACACACACACACCCATCCCCTTTACTTCATGTAAGCAGTAGCCCAGGGCTGCCAACTGGTAACTGGCTGTCTCCCAGCTCCTCGTCTACACGAGGGGCTCTCAGTAAAGTCTCTTGTCCAGCTGTGTAGCTGTATTTGTACTTGTTCTCCAGCACTAGCCTTCAGACTCTTGACTTTCTATTGTGCTCTTTCCCTACTGACCATTTCTGCCTTGGCTCAAGGGAAAAGATAGAGAATAAAACCAGAAGGACTGCTCATTGGGAGGCTCAAAGGCAGCTTGAGGGCAGTGAGAAGAGAGCCTGGCACTTAAAGGAAACAGCACCATCAAGGAATCTATAATGTTTGGACCTTACAAACATCACAGCAAGGACCCTATAAACCAGGACCTTACTTGTGAACGAGAAAGGACAATCAAAAATTCTAAAAGGGAAACAGAAGAGGGAGAGGATCCGGGGAGGAGAGAGAAAACTGGCTATGGAGGGAAAGAGACAGGAAGTGGGAAGCGTGAGGGCGAGAAGAGGAAGGAAAATGGTGAGGTAGGAAACAGGTAAGGGGCAGGCAAGGAAAAGGGAGGTTTGCCAGAGGAAATGCACAGTTTTGAAATTGAGATGAGAAGGAAGGCCCAAAACAATTAAGGTACGTGAGTATTTGTATTTCTTTGTACAAAACAATAAAGGAAGGAATTGCAGTGATTAAGACATTACACAATCTCAAGATCTGTCTTTAACTTAGCAGATCAATAACAGGGCTCCAGTAAAGACATAGTCTATCGCAATGATCTAAGTACAAAGAATTGGCCTGTTCAGAGAAAAAATATTAACATACTTCTGTTTCTTCTCAAACCCATCTCTACAGTCAGCATACCTACACTTGCCCCCAACACAAGCATAAGCATTTTTAGCCTGTCTTGCTCTAAAGCCACTGGTTCTAATCAGATCAGCAAAATACACACAGAAGACGTGGCTCCTCTATCTCTCTCTAGCTCACCTTTCCAAGTAATCTGAAACAGCCTGGGAAAGCCATAGATACAAACAATGTTAAGCTCTTCTCTACAAATATGGAAACTGAGGCCCATAGAAGCTGCCTAAAGAGAAACAGCTCCTCCGGGGTCTCCTATCTTCTTCACTGCATCTCCTACTAGGGAACGCAGCTAAATCAAGGCGCAGAAAAGCATCACCCAGGCATCAAGCAGAAGCATGCTTACAAAGGCGCGCGGGGGGGGGGGGGGGGGGGGGGCGCTGAGGAACACAGTTCCCCAAAAATCCAGCTTCCCCTTCCTAACCTATACAGATTATCTCAAGGTTCCACCTTCTGGCCCTTCTTAAGGTAAGTGTAATGTAACGTTCTTTCCATTCTACTCAGGAAGGCAGCAAGAAACCCCTTCCTCCTACCCTACCCTAGTTCAACCTAGCTGTGCCAGGCCCTAGAAAGGCCAGCATTACCTGGTGGTGAGTGTGAGGCCCAGCATCTCTGATGATCTTGTGTATCGGCCACAAAGCCTCACCTCTCCCAGCTCAGCAGTTGGGACAAAGCCTGGGCTGAACCAGCTGGACAAGCTGGAATCGGCTGGGCGCAGCAGCGGAGCCACCCAGCCTCCGAAAAGCAGCACACTTCAGCCGGCAGCTAAGACTATCTCAGTGAAGGGGCGGGGAGGGAGGGAGGGAGGGAGGAACAGAGAAAGGGAGGGGAAGGAGGCGGGGAGAGCGCTGAGGGGCGGGGAACCGATTCAGTCGCTAACAAGAGGTACCAAGCAGGCGTTCTGGAGCCACAAGGGTCCTCTTCAGCCCCAGGGTCAAGAAAAAACCAGAAGTCCTCTGTGACTTAGTTTGCAGCCAGGTACTGAGGGAGTCTTTTCTAGATCTCCTCAAATCAGATTCAAGCTTCATTCATACTAGAATGGAGAGGGGGAAATGAATTTCTTATGCTAACTCTCTAAAAACCGTCCCATTAAAGATGCTAGGCGGTCCTTATGTCATCCTCTTTCGAGCAAAGCTCAGCAATAGCTACCACCATTTGTTAACAACCATTTACTGTATGTGTCCCAGTCCTATACAAACCTTATGGAGTAGGCACTCCAGCGATTCATCATGGCTGTCAGAATCGGGGTCCTCGAAGAATTTGATCTCCAAATTTCTTTAAAATCTGCTAGCCACTAGTCATTATGATAGAACTGGAGCTGGGCAACAAAGAACTAACTCTGGACTGCCCCCTTTCCAATAAAATATGCCTCCTAAAAAGACTAAATGATAAAAATGTACCTTCCCATATTTTCAAATGCACCCCAGAAGACAGTTAGCCCTCATCACTCACCCCATTCACCCAAATCATCCCTTGCCTTTGAGGTACATGACTGGAGTCAAGTTATGCAGATTATCTCTTCCAAGTCATAATTAATGAGTTTAAGTGCTTTAAATTATTTACATCTCTTTATTTGGTATAGGAGGTGGCACAAGTATGGAGATCAGAGGCTAACTCATGGGAGTCAGTTCTTCCCTTCTACCCCTTGGGTCCTAGGGACCAAGCTTGAGTTGCCAGGCTTGTCAGCAAGTGCCTTCACTCATTGAGCCATCTCACCTGCTCAAGAGTGTAGATTTTGCTCTGGAAAAACAGAACGACAAAAGCTGACATTTTAAAAAGATCCCTGGTCAATGGAAGGGAGTAAGGGCAAGAACACAGCTAACAGAATCTTTTAGAACTATAGGCAGCAGAAAGAAGAAGATAGTACTAATGTATTCCAATGTCTAAGACGAAAAGAAATAACACATTCTGAAGGTACTGCTTGAAAGCAGTACAACAGACTAGGTGTAAGACAGGAAGCAATGGATGAGAAAATAAGGTGACTTCGCGCGATCATCTGTGTACCACAGCCTAATTCCTAGGCCTATTTCTCTTATTTGTGCTTGGTTTACAACAGATCACTGTTGGTCATCTTTATACTAACTCCGGTAGCCAGGTCTTTACTGCCTAGCAAAGAGTGATGACAGCATGAAACCATCTTCCCTGATGGATGTCTGCATTTCCATTCAGTGCACCCAAATTCGTCTAACTGCAGAGGAAGAACTCTAAATAGAAAAAAAAAAAAAAAAAAACAGCTCTTTTGTTATTCACACTTTTCAGGTCCTGAGTACTTGAAGTCCTTGGAAAAGGAGATGGAAATTCCTACATTAAAAAAAGAATTGGGACCAGTAAGGTGGATAAGTGGGCAACAGCACTTGCGGACCAAGACTGATGACCTGAGATTGGTCTTTGGGACATAGAGTGGTAGACAGAACTCACTCCTTTTCCACGTGTTTTCTTTTTTCCACATGCACACATTGACATATGGTGTAACACACACACATACATACACACAAATAAACGCAATAAAAAAATAGACACTGAAGAGGTGGTTCAGCAGTTTTGAGCACTTGTTGCTCTGGCAGAGGATCAGTCCCTAGCACCTACATGGTGACTCACAATCATCTGTAACTCCAGTTCCTGGAGATCTGACTGTTAGGACTCTGTCCCAGTTCCTGGAGTCCTGGCCAATAGCAATTAGCCTGGCCCGCCCAGTGTTATCCCACCTTCGACCCCTCCCTTTGTCCTCCCCTCTCCCCACCTTGCCAGAGGGTGAGGGCATCTCTGCCCCTCCCCCTTTCTTTATATCTGTCTGTCTGTCTGTCTGTCTTTCTATCTATCTCCCCTTTCTTATTCTGTAATGAAGCCTCTCCACTCTACATGTCTCTTAGATCACTGCCTACATGGGGCCGACACTGGCAGCCAGCCACAGATATTCACATTATCATAACACAACAACGCTGACCTCCACTTCTGGTGGCTTTGTTGTTGTTATATTTGTTTGTTTGTTTCTATGAAACAATGGGTCAAGCCAGGCTGGTTTGGAACTAATTTATGGACCTTAGGAGCACCCTGAACTCCTGACAATTCTGTCTCAACCCAAGTGCTGGAATTACAGTTATGTGACCACGTCTCAGGCTTAAAGTGATTTTAAGCCATTCACCTTCATACTCTGTCCATTCTGATTTATATAGGATGAATGACAAAAATGGAGAGAAGAGGGGAAGAAAATAATCTAGACACGGCCTTTATAGTTTTCACAAAAACACACAAAATTCAAAATGGATCACAGATCTAAATTCAAGACTATAAAATGTCTGTATTATAATGCAGGAGAAAATCTTGTAGTTGGATGGGTATTTGTTTTGTTTTTTTCTACTCTTTGGGGGCCCGCCACTCAGCTCCCAAATAAATACATAGAGACTTATTCTGTCTTATGAATGCCCAGCCTTAGCTTGGCTTGTTTCTGGCCAGCTTTTCTAACTTAAATTATCTCGTTTCTCTCTAACTACATTTGCCCCTGGGCTTTTTACCTGTCCTTATTCTATGTATCTTTCTTTCCTTACCCTATGGCTGGTGAGATGGCTGGATGGCTCCTTTTCTCACCTCTCCTCCTCCCGAGATTTCTCCCCCTCTTTATTCTCTCCTGCCAAGCTTTTGGACATTCAGCTCTTTATTAGACCAATCAGGTGTTTTAGGCAGGCACAGTGACACAGCTTCACAGAGTTAAACAAATGTTCCACAGCATGAACAATGTAACATAACTTAAAGTTATATTCCACAACATTTGATCTTGATTTAGCAATGTTTTTTAGATGCATTACCAAAGACACAATCAAGTTAAGAAAAACTAGACAAATTGAACCTAATTAAAACATAAAACTGTTCTTCAAAAGGCAATGTTTAAAAAATGAAGAAAAAAAAAAAAAAACCAGACTGGGAAAAGATATTTGCCAAGTATATGTACATAATATACCTTATGTCCATATGCAAAGTTCATAAAGGATTTGTACCCACAATACATAAGGAATTCTTCAAATTTAGCAATAAGAAAACAATCCAAAAAAAAGGGGGGGGGGAGAAGCAGCTAGGGACTGTAGATAATGGTGAGCATTTGACTGAAATGCACGGAGTTCTAAGTTCCATTGTAAGGTGGGGGTGGCATGGGGTAGAGATCCACCCTCAATGGAGTTAAGGTTGTACTGGCAGTATTTTAGGGCTGCAAATGGGGAACAACATTGGCTGAAAAAACCTGAAGACCTAAATTCAATTCCCACAACTCACTTAAACGTAGGAAGAAAGAACTAACTCCACAAAACTGCCCTCTAACTTCCACATGCATGTTATGACATGTGCATATCACACCACAAAATAAATAAATTAATTAAATATGTAGGTATACAGATGAATAAATAAATAAGAACAAAACAGCTGAGGTAATTGGCATACTGGTAGAGCACTCAGGAAGCTGACGTAGGTTCCAGCATAATTAATTTAGGTTGCATGGTAAGATCCTTAAAAAGCAGGTAGAGGCAAAAGATTTAAACAAAATGTTTACCAAAGAAATCAATCATACAAAAAAGATATTCAACATAGGGAATATTTCCCATTGGGGAACTGCAAATTTAAACAATGATGTATGTGATACTACTATTAATTCCTACCTAAGACAAATGCTAACGTCCCAAATACTGACAGCAACAATGCTGAAGATGATGTGAAACAACAGAAACTCTCTTTCATTGCTGCTGAAATATAAAACGCTCAATCATTTTAGAAAACAATTTGGCAGCTTCTTACAGAACTAAATATACTCTTAGTAAGCAATTCAGCAATTGAACAGATAGGTACTTACCCAGTGAAAATTGATTATAGCCCACCCAAAAAAGTCCCCCTTGTACATACCACAGCCCCAAACAGGAAGTAATCAAGACATCCTTTAATTAGTAAGTGAATAAACTATGATAAGTCCATACACTAGCATATGCAAGAAAGAAACTACGCTACAAAGGGGCATGGCAAAACCTTAAATATAGGTTGCTAAGTGAAAGAAGCCATTCAGAAAAAGCACTACATTGTTCCAATTACATGTTACCCTAGAAAAGGCAAACTACAAAAACAGTAAAAGTGTGGGGGGAGAAAGCTTAACAATAAATAGGTAAAGCATGGGACATTTTTACAGTACAGAACCTCATACACATGGTATTATGTATTTTTCAAAACTACACAACAGAAAGAGTAAACTAACTTTAACTAAAGACTTCAATCAATAATAATGTATTCAATACTGGTTCAACCAATCATACTGTACAATTCTGATAATAAAGGAAACTAAAAGCTGGAGAGGGCTCAATGAATGTTCTACTCAATTTTTTAATAAATTTATACTTGCATTGAAAATGACTGTTAAAATATTAAGAAAAAAATAAAGACATGGATAAGATGTGCTTTCTTTTTAACAAAACTTATTAGACATAAACGACTGTCAAACTGTTGTAACTAAATACCTCTCAGTTTCTATGCTTATCTAATAGAGATTGTGAACAATGCAAACTATTCTTAGAGTGGTGGAGTTCTAAGGCAACTTCCACTGAGCACAGAGCTGTTTGCAATAAACCCAAACAAGGAATTACTCTTTAAATGCAATCTGTCTCTTCATGGTGCTACCATTATCTCCTTTAACTATACTTAGCACTTCTGATAATTCAAATGCTACATTAAAGTGTTAGCCACTGCAATGCCTTTGGATGACATTGAATGTAGGCAGCCCAAACCACCATTTTCCTAAGAATAACATCATGCTAAGTCTCCTTCACACATATGTTGCCATTTCTTTGAGACATAAACACAGAATTTAACAATCCTCCTCTTAAATTTCATCTTGTCAATTTCAAGGATCTATTGTGTCTGTAGTCTAGCACATTGGCTTTATCAAGTAGCGCCCAATGTGGGGCACATAAAGTCCAAAAAAGCCTAAAAAGAGTTTCAGATCACAGAAACACAGCCAAAGCAGCTTCCAAGTCACATCTCTAAGGTAAATTATAGTACAGAGATGGGCTAAAATCACAAAATGATGAGTTTATGATGGGCAGCTTAAGCTGCAAAATGAGCATTTCCTAAAGTCCTAAAGTCTCACAAGAGCCTTGATATAAACAAGCTACATTTAATAGATTTAAGGTTTCTGTTTATACAGACAAAAACTAACAAACAAAAAACCAAAAATAACAAAGTCAAAAAGACAACTTCTTAATAACATTTTCTAAAAAGGCTCTCTTTGCTGCCAGCGAGCAGATGCACAGCTCCTTTAAGAGAGGCTTCCTGACTCTGCCTTAGCAGCAAAAACTGTGGTTCTTTAAGAGACCCTGCTGCCAAATATTTAAAGTTCATGAGCAGAAGTTGGTGGTGCTCTACTTAATAACAATGTAACCCTAATATTCCCCAAAATTGAAATAATAAAGCTTCACAACATTTAATACTGCTTCCCAAAATTACAGATAAAAATGGCTCTGATACCTCTGTGATGTTAAAAAAATTAAAAAAAAAGTCATCAGTCAAAGCAATACTTTATAGTCTAGCATTTTTAAAGCTCTTCTAGTTTAAAAATGATAGGTACACAATAAATTTAAATAAAAAAACTCTAAATAAGTTACTATATACAAAATACATAAACTAAAAAAAATTTAGAAGTTCCTTAAAAATATAATAAACTGCATAAAAATAAAAATACACAAATCTAAATTATATTTATCATCATGTTTTCTTTTAATTTTTTAACTGCTAGTAAATTAACTACAAAAAGACACTTAACTATAAAAACTAAATCAAACCAAAATACATTTTTTAAATATCTTAAGTTTAAAATATGTTACTTTTAAAAAACAGTCATACTTTTGTTTCCACAAAAATAAAAACCTATAAATTACTTCCAAACTAATATAATTTAATCAAAAAAACCCTAAAAGAATCTCTAATTTAAAAAATTGGTCACATTAGCTTCAAGACTGCCAACTAAAGTAATCTAGCCTCAAGACCCCCATAAGACTGCCAGTGCTCTTCAATCAACAAAAAAATAATAAAAACTACGCCCAAATTCCAAAAGTAATGTTTGTAAATATTTATTTTCATTACAAGTAGTTAGGTCATAATCAATCTCTTTCTTAAAAAATATAAAAATAATTTTAAAAATAAATTATTAAATTTACTTTAATTCAAAAATCAAATGTTAATCTCAAAATATTTTATACTAATATAAATTCTCTATTAATACAAATTTAATGTCAATTTTATTATATATAATTATATATATATTTCTACTCTTATTTAAAATACTATGTTATACAATTCCTTTAAAATTACAATATATATAATTAAAAATACAAATTAATATTAATCTATAATAACCAAACTTATAGTCATATTAGTTAAATGTTTAATATATAAAAACATTTAAATTAAATAATCTTCAAACACTTAAAAAAAACTACAAAATATGACATTTATAATATTTTAAAAACTTGAACTTTCTAAACAATAAAACAAATCTACTCCTAACAACACCAATCTACTTCAAAAAAAATAAACAAAAAAACTCATATAAAATTTACTTTCTTTACGACAAAAGTTAGCCATAAAACAAAAAACAATTCTTGCCTCAACTGCCTGACAATATCCTATAAAAACTAAACATACTATATAAACTAAACATTCAGAACCCATTTAAAAAAAACCTCTAAACTTTAACAAAATAAGCCAAAAAGTCCTTCAAGTTCCTGCTTTGCAAAAAACAAAACGAACAAGGAAAAAAAACCACCTACCAAACATCCTTCAAAACACACACAGAAACAACAAACACTAACAAATTATGCAGAAATAAACAACAGTCCATCCAATTTCCCACTCACTAAAAAATGCCAAAATTCTAGGTCTATAGACTAAAAATAAATACCCCAACATTACAAAAAAACTTTAAATGACTGTTCAGACAGCTAAATGTCATCTCTGTCATTTCTAAACTTAAAAAATTACTTACAATATACTTTCTATTTATTCAAATAATATTATATCCTTCTATAATCTCTAATATAGTTAAAAATTAAAGTGATGTGGGATGTCTTTCTGTATGTTGTGAATGTCACTGGATAATAAAGGAACTGTTTTGGCCTATGACCAGGCATCTCAGAAGCAGGCAGGAAATCTGAGCATAGAGAAAGGAGAAGAGCATAGGATAACTAAAAAAGTAATCCAGATAAAGTATCACACCTATTATCTCTGCATTTTGTAGATGGACTCAAGAGGAGCTGTAATGTTATCCTCAGCTACAAAACAAGTTAGGCCAACCTGAACTATCTTAAAAAACAAACAAACAAACAAACAAACAAACAAACCACAAGAAGGCCAGGGTTGGTAAGATACAACTTTTAATCCCAGCACTCAGGAGACAGAAATAGGAGGATCTCTGGATCTACAAGGTGAGTAGCAGACCAGCCAGGACTACAGAATTACAGAGTGAGATTGTAACAAGACAAAAACAAAAACATATACACAGCCACAAACATATACACAGAATAAAAAGTGATATACTAGACACTAAATATGTAGAATGAAGTAGAAGAAGCAAAAAAGTGTATCATATAGATGGAAAAATCAAATTCAGGTTTGTCTATAAAAAATACTCTTTTTATAGATAACTAGCACAGGCGATCAATGTCCCCATCATCCCCTCGCTTTGCCCTCTCTCACTTTCAGTACTGACCTTCTCATGAAGGGTAGGACAAAAGAGGAAATTATGTAATTACATTTTAATTTTTAAAAAGAAGAAAAAATAAAATATTTATTGACCCTTAAAAAAATTCTTGGTTCCTTCTGATGACACATGGACTTGCAGAGTTAAGGCATGCTAATGAGAGGCCAACAGTTTCATTTATTACCAAAGACTAACAGTGGCTTATGATCTTAGATGAAAGGAGATGGCGGCCGCGGTGGGGCACTCAGGACGCACAGGTAGAGGAACCACTGCAAGACTGCGGCCAGTCAGTGATGCAGAGTGACATCTGTTCTCTGCAACAATGAGAGCGAGGGGGAAGGTAGAACTGAATGAGAAGAAAGAAATCTAGAGATGAGGCTATATATTTAAAAAAAGAAGTTAAATCAACAATATATGACTTACTGAAGTCTACATGAGTTAGCACTTCTGTGTTGTGCAGTAACTGCTTTGCATTGATTATAGAGCCCTTTGATTTACAAAGTAAATAACTGACAAGGTATAAACTGTGGATCTTGAACAGCAATCAGTAATATTTCGTCTATGAAGTTTTCTGAGATCTAACTAGGCCCTTTCAGGTCACACATCCAGCCTATGTAGGTATATAAGCATGTACCACCTGCTACCTCTATTATAAAAGCTAATAAGCAATAATACTAGATAGAAAATTTGGTTTTGTTTAGAAACTAAAGCTTTCAATTCATCTGTTTATGTACTTAACCAGTGCCATGACTGGAATAGCTATAGGGATTTGAAATGATTTTTTTTTTTACAACCACAAACAATTTTAAATATTGGCTAAATGAAAATTATAGCCCTCTGATACCACAACTAACTGTATGAGAAAGTTAGTCAACGATGGTAATTTTGGTATAAAATAACCACATAATGTGTCATTCTTTCTTGAAGTAATTAGATGAAAAGGCCTACTAAGGACACCTTCTGAAATGAGGTAAAGTATAAAATAAATAATAGCTTTCAGAGTACTTTAAGTAGTATGGAAGCACGAGATCAAAAAACAAGCAAGTTGGAGGCCTCCCCCTACCAACTTTAACACTATATTATAAAACTTGGTATGGTGGCACATGCCTATAACCCCAGCAATCAGGAGGCTGTGTGGTGGCACATGCCTATAACCCCAGCAATCAGGAGGCTGTGTGGTGGCACATGCCTATAACCCCAGCAATCAGGAGGCTGTGTGGTGGCACATGCCTATAACCCCAGCAATCAGGAGGCTGTGTGGTGGCACATGCCTATAACCCCAGCAATCAGGAGACTGTGTGGTGGCACACAACCACACACAACCACAATCCCAGCACATGGAAGGAGGAGGCAGGAGGACCATCAATGACATCCTTGGCTATACAGTAAGTTTGGGGTCACTCTTGAATTCAAGAAGCTGTATCAATAAATAAAACAAACAAGCAAAAAGAGACACATAAAAAAGTAAAATCTATTTGGCAGCAGCCAGTCACATAAATTAAAACATACTTGGAACAAAGACAAGAAGAACAGAGAAGGGAAACAAATTGCACCTGTATAATGAGGAGAAGCCTCATGAGAAGGCAGTATTTGGGTGAGTGTTTATCACAGTTTGGGTCTTGAATTTACCCAAAGGTTCATGTGTTGGCTTGGTCTCGTTGGGAAGCAGTGGGACCTTGAAAACATAGGCTCTAGTAGGGCTCTTAATCCTGACGTCTTGCTAACGTTTTTTCCCACCCCTAGGTTAAAAGACACTTCATCTCTCTCTTCATTTACACCTAGCCCAGAATTGAGTAGCTCTAGTAAAACACAGACACTACCATGCATTACTATGGAATAATACAGATTACAAATAGTTTTTTTTTTTTTTTTTCTCCAGGCAGGTTGTCTTAGTTAGGGTTTCAAGACACCATGACCACGGCAACTCTTACAAAGGAAACCATTTACTTGGAGCTGGCTAACAGTTCAGAGGTTTAGTCCATTACTGTCAAGGTGAGGAGCATGGTGGCATGAGCCTAGAGAGGTAGCTGATAGTTCTACATCTGGATCAGCAGGCAGCAGGAAGAGAAAGTGAGCCACTAGGCCTGGCTTGAGTTTCTGAAATCTCAGAGCCCACCCCCAGTGATAGACTTCCCCCACCAAGGCCACACCTGTTCCAAGACCACTCCCTCAGAGTCTATGGGCGCCATTTTCCTTCATGCCACCACATAGGTTCTTGTTTGGTAGCCCAACCTGACCTTAAACACTCAATTCTTCACTTCCCAGGCGCTGAGAATATAGGCATGCTCCACCTCAATTAGCAAAACAGTGGTGCATAATCAGTAGAACATGCCCTCCACATGTTTACTTGTGATCTTTCTCAGGATAGTATGATATCTTGTGCTGTCCCAAGGTGATCTCAAGAATAAACAATCAATACTACAGAGTGCACTGTGAATGCTAAGCTATTACGTTCTTTAGGTTTAATATATTAAATGTACTTTTTTTTTCCTTTTTTCTGAGACAGGGTTTTCTGTATAATATCTCTATCTCTCCTAGAACTTGCTTTGTAGTCCAGTCCAACGTCAAACGCACAGATATCCATTCACCTGCCTCTGCCTCCTGAGTGCTGGGATTAAAGGTATATGCCACCACCACTTGGCTAAATGTAATTTTAATTTACAATGTTTAAATGTCAGTGTTTAAAATGGCCTTATGGTGAGGCATGCCTGTAAATAAGTCCAATACTCAGGAGGCAGAGGCAGGAAGAACAGAGACATCCTTGGCTACATGCATTTGAAAACTTCTTGGATTACATGATATCATGCCTGAAAAAACAAACAAAAGCAAAGATAAATAAAGGGAAGGAGGGAGGGAAGAAACTCTGAAGATGGTTCCTGCTTTGCAAGCCAGAGAATCTGAGTTCAGATCCCTAGAACTCACATGAGAAAAGATGGATGCAGTAGCACACACATCTGTAATCCCAGTATGGCCCATCAGGTAAATCAGAGAGACAAAGGAATTCCCAGAAGCTCGCTAGCCGCTCACCATCTGTGCAATGGTAAATGACAGAGACCTATTTCAGAACAAGATGAAATGGGAGCCGACAACAGAGCGCGCGCCGACACACACACACACACAGATTTTAAACAAATAAATATAATTTGATAGCTTCATGGCAACATATACCCATCACTTTAAGTTGAAGAACATCTACACTCTTTCCCAGCCTTCCTTAAGATTTAATGTGACAGTTCTAGCCAGGAAGCTTTTTAAGAATTCAAAGGAAATGGTTCTTTTAATTGTAAAGTAGGACACAGAAACAGTACTAGTTCCTTCTTTCCCTCATTCTGCCTCTCCCTAGTCCTTCCTTCCTCAAACATGGTTTGTGGAGTTCCTGTACCCAGACTTTTCACCAAGATGTCACAGCATAAGGCCCGAAAGCAAATACTCTTAAAATTAGCCCAATGAACAAAGGACAAAACACCTAGTTTCTAAGTGCTGGTGTATTTGAGGCCATGTCAGCCATCAACCACCTTCCTCCTTTAATAGAGAAATTTAATTTTCACATTTCAAATTATTTTTAGGTTTTCTACTACATAGAGCTGAAAATACTGCAAAGTAGCAAAATACAGAAAAACCATGAGAAAAAATTATTCTTAGTCAAAAACACCAATTCCTTATGAAGCGCTGGTCCCTCACTTCTTATGGTCAATACTGTGTATGGCCACTGGTCCCTAACCATAAGTGAATCCTCTTATTACTATCGGATCACAGAAGCTATGAGTAGCTGTGAGTAGCTGTGAGTAGCTGTGAGCAGCTGTGAGTAGCTATGAAAGGACGAGTAAACATACCTTATAATTTTATACTCCCAATACATCCTTAAAACAAAACATTCAGAAAAAGAAACATTAACACTTTTAAAAATTACTCTCAGAATATTTTTGCACGTAAAATACATACAATATATTACTAAGGTAATAAAAAGAAAATTGTAGCATACTACCAATATCCCATGCTAAAAAACAGCTATTACAATTACAGAGCCAAATTTTGCTCTGATGAAACTGGAAGTCAAGCCAAATATTCATTGTTTGATAAAGCAAACAGTATTCTGTTGAAAGACAGATATTATCCACTGAAGTGGGAGCTGAGAATTTTTTTGCAAAAGGCCAAATACTTTAGGCTTTGCAGGTTGTATCATCTTTGTCCCAACTACTCAACTCTACTTTCTTAGCATACAGATAGCCACAAACAATATATAATTGAACAATGTAGCTGTAATCCAATAAAATGTTATTACCAAACCAGGTAACATGTCAGATGCATCCAGAGGCAGCTGCCAAGGATTCTTTGAGTTCTAGGCCTACATAATCAAGTAGGAAATGAACTTACTTATACAGGGTGACTCACAAGCTCTGGAAACAAAGAGAGAAAGGAAGCTGAGGTTAGACCTTCAGGACAAGCTACGTTGAAGAACTAGTTTAATGAAGAAGCTGCTGCAGCTACGTCAGCTCACTAGACCTGGTAGCACAGCTTCATCTACACTACAACAGCTACCAGTACTAATGCCAGAAACATAACCTTACGAGAAATGCTCCTGCCTCAACCTCTAGAAGAAATTTACCAACCACTAGGTCTTCAAGTTCTAAATGTGTGGTGTAGTCACATTATACTAGTAAAACCATGTTCACTGCCTGTGCTTCAGTGCAACCTATACTCACATCATGGAACACAATCCCCCTTTCCACTGCAGACACACACACACACACACACACACACACACACACACACACACACACACACACACACGAATAAATGAATGAATACGTGAACATATGTTTTTTTTTAAATTAAAATTAAAAACAACTTTAGGAACTGGGAAGACGACTCAGTAAAGTGCTTACTGCCCCAAGTTCAGATACCTAGCACTCATGTAAAATACAATGCAGCACCATACATGTATCTGTAATCACAACACTAGAAAGTGGTGAGGGACAGAGACAGATAGATCCCTGGAGCTCACTGGCCAACCAATCTAGCCAAACTGAAGAGTTCCACCTTCAGTAAGAGACCCTGTCTCTTTAAGTTAGACACCAGTTAAGAAAGATTCAACTACCTCTGACCTCCACACTTACTCAACCACATGTCCATTTATACACACAAATGTACAGACATACATACATATGTATGAGCTTTAATATCTTTATTTTACAAATGAGAAAAATGAGACACAAAATCCTTAACACTTACAAAGACTATAAACCTAATAATACCACAGCTTGAAATAGAATCTGCTCTACCTTATATAGTTTCCTGTGCTACTTCCCAAACACTGAAAATAAGCTTTATTCCTCTTTAGATTCAAATACCACTAGGCAGCCATCTTAAGGAAAGAACATATTCTTGTTCCTTAGGGTGAAACATAATAAGAATTAGCCATGTCGGTAAAATAAACACCGTGACTCCATTCCTATAGAGACAGGAACTTCCTAGTCTCAGTTTTGAAATTATTAAAAACAAAACTTGAGTGAGGGCCAGGTATGGTGGTGCATGCCTTTAATCAGAGCGCTTTCGAGGCAGATGCACATGGATCTCTGTGAGTTTAAGCCAGTCTTGTTTACACAGTAAGTTCTAGGCCAGCCAGGAGTGAGACCCTGTCTCAAAACAAACAAACATTAAGTGAAAATGCAAATGTGAATAATCCATTCTTTACTAATCACTGCTATTATCACAAAACATCAATGAATAGGCAGAAATCCAAAACATTCCAACTTAGGCCTAAAGGAATGGATTCACAAATAAGAGAGGTTCAACACGCTGCTGTAGTTTGAATAATGGGTAAGCCAGTAAGCCCTAGAAACTGAGCTCTCTCTCTCTCTCTCTCTCTCTCTCTCTCTCTCTCTCTCTCTCTCTCTCTCTCTCTCTTTCTCTTTCTCTCCCTTCTCAGCTATCTCCAACCATCCTGTGAGAAACCCAGCCCAGATTGTTTCCTTTCTTCACGCAGGTCCTATATCAGAACAATACCAACTAAGTCACTGACAAAGTCTAAAGCCCTCCTTTGCCTTAGTGCCTCTGCAGATGACTGAATGGTAGACATGTTTTCAGGTGTCACACTGGAGACTTTTTGATAGAGTGGCATGCCTAGTGTTTGCAGCTTTAAATACCCATATGCTTGTGGCCAGGATTCTTTTCTTTAGGATGAGAGTGGGGGGGGGGGGATGTAAAAGATGCATTTAGAATTTACAGAGGCAAAGAATAGTGTGAATATGTAATCTCAGAAAGAGCTCTGGTACGAGATACACATGAGACCCTGTGGTGCCCAGGGCCAAACCTGTTCCTGCACTTAAAGCTTCTCACAGCTCAGAGAGAGACAAGAAAACAATGGTTTACAAATAAAAGCATCTGCTAGATGCAGTGCCTGTACTGAGTACACTGAAGGAGCAGTCAAAGAATCAGAGGCAACACAGATGTGCAAAATTAATCACAAAAAACATGAAGAATATATAAAGTACTTCAGCACACATGGGGAACGGAACATTAATTCTGACTCTGCAAAGTAGTAAAAGGCTTTATCAAGTATCTACCCCCCCTCAGAATATCTTCTTCACGGTAATAAGGTTCAAATTAGCCAGAAAAAAACAAATTTGATAATTTCAAAGGGAAAGTTTGATGAAAAATATGAGGATCTGAAACACAGTAGCTGTTGTGGGGCAGTGAATGAGCCATTACTCTAGGATCACACGGCCACATAACAATGTTAAAGTAAGGCTCAGGCTAGACTCTAAGCCCCTTATTCCAATGGTTCTCAGCCTATGGTTGCCATCCCTTTGGGGAGGAGGGTGTCAAATGACCCTTTCACAGAGGCTGCCTAAGACCATTGGAAAACACAGATATTTACATTACAATGTATAATAGTAGCAAAATTACAGTTATGAAGTATCAACAAATATAATGTTATGGCTGGGGTCATCACAAGCAGAGGAACTGTATTGAAGGTCACAGCATTAGGAAGGTTGAGAACCACTGCTTATTCCCTTTATGCTATATAGAGCTTATAGGACACCAAGAAAAAGCCTTTTGTAAAGATGATAAGCTTATTCTTCTAGTACTGCCTAAATGCCAGCTTTATATAGAAGAGGTGATACGGTTTCAACTGAGTCAAAGTATCTTTTAAACTAGATTTTTTTGTGAGGTTTCTTTGGCATTTGGTGAGGAAGAACTTAGCAAGAGATGTCCGATTTCAGCAGAAAAAAGATTCACCTATTAGGAACAAAGCCTAATGACCCCAAATTGTCCTTTAACACTGGGACACAGCCTTGTTACTCTAAAGATCGTTGTTCCCATTTCAGTCCAGTCCTTGAGGATACAATAATCAGTGACTAAATAGCCTTAGACCCGCCATCTCCTCCAGTGTTCAGAAATGTTCGGACTGTTGAGACAAACTAGAACTGTCAATAAGAACAAATTTTATCCTTCCTTAAAAAGGACTCACACCGTCCACAATGTCAAGACCTTTTTGCCAAAAGGAGAGAGCAGCAGAGAAAAAAAATCTCATTACCAAAAGGAAATAAAATAAAATAGAAAAAAATATAGACTTTGAAGTTCAATCCAGTTTTGATTCTTGACTTTGTCCTTTGAGCTGGTTATGTGTTTCTCTAATCTGGACATTTTAGTCTACCAAATAGGGATAAATAACTGTTGTGAAGTATCGAAAATAATGTTTAAAATACTAAGAACCCAGTGAAGACCTAAAATGTTCAAACCCTCATTTCCGACATAAAGAGCCAGGTGTGCTCACATGCACCTCCAACTCCAGTGATGAAGGGAAAAGGAAGAAAGACTGATGGGACTTTCTGGCCAGCAGCCCAGCCAAAAATAAATAAGTAAATAATCAAACAAACAAGTAGCCCCAGCTCAGTAAGAGTCCTTTGTTGTGGAACAATCTTTTTGTACACTGTGAAGATTTGTCACTTGAATTGGTTTAATAAAGAGCTAAACTAGGTAGGATATTCAGGGCAGAGAGGATGCTGGGAAGAAGAACAGAAACTCTAGGAGTCCGCAACCTATGGAGAGGAAGCAGCATGGCAGTACAGAGTAAAGGTAACCAAACCTTTAGATTAAAGACAAGGTTAATTTAAATTGTAAGAGCCAGTTAATAACACGTCTATGCTACTGTCCAAGTTTTCATGAATAATAAGAAGTCTCTATCTGGTTATTTGGGAGCTGGCTGGTGGGACAAAAAAAGGTCCTACTACAGTCCTTGTCTCAAAGGAATACAGCAGCAAGCAATAAAGGACATCTGACATTGTCTTCTAGTATGCTCCTACATATGTGCACCTATAACACACACACAAAGATTACATGTTGTATGACTTCACTTACAGGCAATGTCCAAAGTTAATCAAATCTACAAAATTAAAAAGTAATTGATAACTGCCTAACACTAGGACAGTGAGGTTATGGGAGACTAGGAGTGAATGCTAACGGGCTTCTAATAGGATGGCTTAAGTACTCTAAAACTAGATTGTAGCAATGGTTGTACAAACAACTCTGAATAAACTAAAATAACACTGAGTTTTACATGCTTTATGTGAATTTTACAGTATGTGAATTTTATTTAATCAAGCTGTTAGAGGCTGGGGATGTGGCTCAGTTGGTAGACTACTTGTCTGTGGTAAAGAAGCAAAACACCTACTGGACTTAAAAAGTTGACCTTTGTTAAAACCCTGACTGCAGCACTCACTGCCTATATAACCATGACTTCTCACTGGGCCTGAGCTTCTTTATCTATAAAATAAGGATACAATAGGAAACCCTACCCTTAGAAAATAGCTGAAGATTGGATTTTTTAAAATACATGAAAATACAGTTAAATTATCTGAGACACTTAATTTTCTTGATAGGCTTCCCTTGCCACTAATGTCAATAACCAAAACCACTGAAACTGATAGACAAAAACAATTTCCTTATATTATTTAAGTAGCTTTGTGGTTTCCCCCCATAAGCTAGAGAAAATAAGAAGCTCTCCAAATTTACTATGAAGGGTAAAAAAACTTTAAAGTGTATGTATACAGGCATCCAGCCCTGACCACACCTCCCTGGACAATGAAAAGGGTTACTCAGGTGTGGTGTTGGGTGTCTTTAATCTCAGCATTCAGAAGGTGGAGGCAGGCACATCTTTGTGAGTTAGAGACTATCCTGGTCAAAATGGTAAATTCGAGACCAACGAAGGGTACAAAGTAAATCTTTTTTTAAAAGCCTTCTTCCCTATAAACTAACTTTCTAATCCAGCTGGAATGCTTTGATTACCCCATCACCACTGAAATAGGAAGCAATTGTCAAGAATAGTAGCTGTAACATGGGCTGGCAGAAACAGCACAGCCTCCCTAGTCCTTCAGATGTTTATTCAGTGGTCAGAGACAAGGAGGACACTATTTCCAAGAGGAAAAAAAATGGAAAGGAGAAAAGAATATCTGTTAAAGGAAAACTAAGGAATTTGATAAGCCAACAGCACAAAATCATTTAGCCTTAGTCATGACAAGCGCAAAAAGCAAGCTGCATGTGGCTTATAAAGAATTCAGGGCCTGAGAACAGAAAAAATTAGAACTTGTCCAAAACTATAAAAATGCTACATAATCTTGACTAAATCAACCTCTTATCAATCACTTTCCTCCCCATATGCTTACTGATGATTCAGTATTTTCACAAATAAGACTACTTTATGCAAAAGTCTGTGTTTAACAAAACCATCTCTATGCTCATAGAGCTTACAATACAGAATACTCAAGCTGGATATTAAAAACAAATAAAATAAACACTCCAATTATAATTGCAACTTAGGCTTCAAAGCAAATGCAAATCAGTAAGATGTAAAAATTTTAACAACAAATCCCAGGTTACAAACGAGAAGTAGCTTCTCCTAGCTATACAAGCAGGGGATCAGTATTTCTTTGTCACCTAACTATCTAGTTCATCTGAAAGCATTATTATCAATTCTCAACACACAAGACATACAACAAATGCAAGCCAGCTTGAGCAGTCAGTTACTATGAATCTACACAAGGCTTCAGGCAGCTCAATCGGTGGAACATAAGATTCTTAATCCCAGGGTTCTGAATTCGGGCCCCACGTTGGGTGCACAGGCTAAAAGGAAGAACTTCTGCCTTCTCCTGCCTTATATTTCTTTCCCTAATTCCTGGATCAACTTTTCTAGAGCTAGGATTAAAGGTGTGTGCCATCACCACCTGGCTCTGTTCAGCCTTGAACTCCTAGAGATCCAGAGGATCTCTGCCTCTGCAGTGATGGGATTTAAAGTGTGGGTCACCACTCCCTGACCCTCATGGCTTGGCTGTGGGTGACTCTGTCCTCCAATGCTCCAGACTATTTTTATTAAATACATATCAACATATCCACTTTTCTCCCGTTCTGTTGTTTTGTTTCTCTATGGAACCCTGACTGTCCCGGAGCTCAATCTACAGATCAGAGATCAGTGCTTTAATCCTGGAGTACTAGAATTAAAGGCATGTGCCATCACCTCTTTTCTCCGTTTCTTAAACCACAATGGATATAATAGGGCTACTTCCCAATAGGAGGAGGAGGAAGAGGTAGGAGGAAGAGAAAAGTACTTTACAAACTAAAATGTTTTATTAGGTAATAAGACTAAAGACTTAAAAAGAAAATCAAACCTTTACCCCAATGTGCTATCAATGCTTAGCAACAGATATACAACAAACAAAATCTATAAAACCATGACAATATCACAATCACCTTACAGATTGTGTGTAAGGATTAAATCAAATAATATAAGGTCCAAGGGACTTAGAGCAGTCCCTAGCAACATGTACTTGTAACAACATCTGCACTTATTAATTATTTAACCTTTCTTTCCCTCCATCGATAAAACTGCTGTTTTATCTAGAAAACTTCAATAACAGTATTTAACTCAAAATTATTAAGTAGATTAAACAAGCTATTACACTTAAGGCTTGGAACAGTGGCTGGCACATAGTGAATACTATAAGAGATCATATCAATATCAGCTTTATCTTCTAGCTGTCCCATAACTTCCATACATAGAAAGTACTGAGTCTCAGTTACAGTTGACTACCCCCCCATGACATTTAGCAGTATCTAGACATTTCTGATTATGATGACTTTGTGAGGTAAGAGGTGTCTTAGCTTCTAGTAGATAGATGGCAAGGGCACTGCTAACCATCTTATAATAGAGCTGGGGAGATGGCTCATTGTAATAAGAGCTATCCACACAAATAGAAGGACCTACAGTTCAGATTCCCAGCACCCAGGTAAAGGCCAGGCATAGCTGCACAAATGGGTAAACAGAGACAGAGAAACCCCGATGGCTTACTGGCTAACTCCAAGAACAGTGGCAGACCCTAAAACTAAGATGAGTGGGGCTGGAGAGATGGTTCAGCCACTATGAGTACTTACTGCTACTGCAGAAAATCCAGAAATTCCCAGTACCCACATGGTGGCTCACAATCATCCATAACCCCAACCCAGGGGTTCCAACAAGGACATGCAACCCTGGTAAACATTCATACAAGCAGATAAAACACCCTAAGTTTTTTTGTGCTTTGTTTTTTTAAATAAAAAGGGTGGAGAACAGTGGAGGAAGATATTTAAAAGTTGAGCACTGGCTTCCACGTACATATACACACACATTTTTTTTTAATGAAAATATCCTATTATTAACCAGATTGCTCCACATCCATCCAACAGAGAATTCTACTACCTGAAATAACAAATCCTGAGGTTGAGAAATGAATAGAGATTAAAGACAACTGTAAACCTAGCACTCAGAAGAAAGAAGAATCATGAGTTCAAGGTCTAGATATAAAACACGTCAAACAGAAGTTGGACTTTCTGAACTTATCTCTGTTTCAACACATAAATCTATCTCCTATACCTTATTAAATGGGGATAAACATTATAGAGCCGCCTTTACCAAAACTCAGAATGGGCAAGAAATTTACAAAAGAACAAAGATCAATAGGAGAACAACTATTCTTCCCTTCTGCGCCCAAGCTGTTGCTCTTCTCAGGAGCTAACACAAAGGTATGTCTGAGATACCTTGCAAGCATTCTCTCTTCTATTTCCCCTTTCTCTCTCCACCATCCCACATGCTTAGAATCAGGATCTAGTTCCCTCATCAAAGGACAGACACTAATGGCCTCTTCTCCTCATATCCAGAAAAGCCTTCCAACTCACCTTGTCCAGGGGTCCCTGTCATGCAGAGCTACACCCACTGCTACTCCTTCCTATGGTTAGACAGATATTTTGCCTGAAAAGTTTAGCTTGGGTTGGACAGCATGAACTCATTTCCTTTTCCCAGCTTACAGGAATGAGCTGGGCTCAGGGAGGGGCAAAAGGCAAGCTGCAACAGCTTACTTT
The DNA here is from genome assembly GCA_033318265.1 of Phyllotis vaccarum. NCBI lineage: Eukaryota > Metazoa > Chordata > Mammalia > Rodentia > Cricetidae > Phyllotis > Phyllotis vaccarum. The sequence goes on from JARWLC010000019.1 coordinate 20,962,698, forward strand.
GGACTTTCTCCCCAGGAAGTGGCTTTGAAGAAAAGAAAAACTGGGTATCTCAGTGAGAGAAAACATGGAGAATGGGCTTTAGAGAGTAACCAACCAACACATATGTGCATTTCTCACATGCAGGTCTTACCAGCATTTCAAGGGCAAATGTCTCATTACTGGGTGGGGGAGGAGTGATATTAAGCAAGGGCTCATTATGTGCCAGCCACTGTCGTAAGCTTACTTCACTCAATATTCACAAGCACTTTCTAAGGTATCACTTACCCTAATTTCAGAGATGAAGAAAGTAAGGGTTAGGGAGGTAGTTAACTTGCCTTAGGTCACTCACACAATAAGTTACAGCTAAAATTTATCCTATACTTTATAGGCACCAGAAAGGTAAGCTGCTGTAATAATTAACGTCATGTGCCAACCTGACTGGCCACAGGCTGCCCAGATTAAACATTATATTGTTGGTGAGTATGTGGGTGTTTCAAGATGACATTAACATTTGAATCGGTCTCAGCAGAGTGCCCTCTGCACTGTGGATTGGCACTGTCCAATCCTTTTAGGACCTGCATAGAACAAAAGGTGAATGGAGGGGGAATTCACCCTTTCTGCTTCCTGCCTGCCAGCCTGAAAGATGTGTCCTCTCTTCTTCCAGCCCTCAGAAAAGGATTTACATCATTAACTGCTTTGATTCATAGGCCTTCAGCCTCAGATTGATAAATATCTGATTTTCCTAGATTTCTAGCTTGAAAGCAGCATCCTCCATAACTGCACAAGCCAAAGCCTCATAATAAAGATTTGAAAAAGAACTTCTACTAATACATCTCTCAACTACTTTTCTGAACTCCTGAAGCGGGTATTTCGTTTTTTCTGAGGTAGGTCTCACTCTATACTCAGAAATTCAGGCTGGCCACCAAAATCCTCCTGTCTCAGCCTCCTGAGTGCTTGGAACCATAGGCATACCTAGTGGAGTGTTTTTTTTTTTCATTTACTTAGAATAAAAACTTTTGGTTTCTCTGATGTTACTGTGTCTGGAGACAGGCTTCTTTGTGTAGTCTTGGCTGTCCTGGAACTCACTATGTAGACCAGGCTAGTTTCAAACTCAGAAATCTACCTGCCTCTTGCTTCTTCTTCCCAGATGCTGAGATTAAAGGTGTGTGCCACCACTGGAAACCTTTTAATTAATGCATAGTTTTAGGCAACAATTTAGCCTTACAGAGGCTTATGTTGAGGTTTCATTCTAATATTTCTCCATATATGACTAACATATAACTCTTATATACTTGTTTTTGTTCATCTCCCAAATCCTTAAAAGTTAACGTTACCAGAAATCTTCCTTATGCGTTTTATGCGTTGTTCACTTAGGTCTGCCATGTGATCAAGCTTACAGAGCTATCAGAGCTACCGGTGCTAGTGCTTCCCACTTTCAACATCTTGGAGGAAAAGAGAAAATGCACTTTCTCCAGGGGTTGGTTGTCAGGGTGCTTATGATAGGACCTCAGTACAGGGGGGGAAGGGAAAAGAGCCAGCAGGCAGAGGCCAGAGGACAGCTCAAGGCATGAGGTGTGGCAGCAAGCAACTTTATCTGCTGAGCTATCTTATCAGCTTAATACTCAACTTTTTAAAGACGGTTTCTGCCTTCTTTAAACATTCACTCTTCTTGCTGTCTGTATTACATAGCAAACAATTTTGGAAGCCTTGCCTTAGCTCTGTGTAAATCGAAATACTTGTTCCAGACTCTGTGACAGGTCAAAACAAAACAAAACAAAACAGGGACCAAAACTGAGCATCCCAGCATCCCAGCATCCCAGCATCCCAGCATCCCAGCATCCCAGCATCCCAGCATCCCAGCATCCCAGCATCCCAGTATCCCAGCATCCCAGCACCCGGGGGACAGGAAAAAAGCCAACCTGGGCTACAGGCAAAATTCAAAGTGAAACTCTGTTGGGGGGGGGGTGGGGGAAGAGCGAGAAAAAGAGGGGGAGAGGAGAGAGAAGGAGAGAAGAACAAGGGGATGAATTGAGCAATCTTTTCCCTAAAACAGTTTCCTAAACTGTTCTGACACCAACCTATAATAAGAACCAATTTTATACTGAAGCTAGTACACACCTATACATGCAAGTGTACACACAAATCTAAATGCAGAACTGCAACAAAGCTTCATAAAACAATCTTTGCTCATTTGGGGACAGGAGATGCATACAGGATCTCAGTAGCTTTTGTTGTGAAACTCCTGATTCTTAAGTGCTAGAATTACAGCACTACAGTTGGCCTTGATCATATATATATATCCTGGCTGAGTTCTTAAAACCAGCCTAACACTTAAATCTTCAATTTAACAGTTACAACTGAATAGTTTGAAACAACACTGCCCTTGAGAAACTTACAAATTCAGAGACAAAATGGCATGAACAACAATAAAAATAATTACAACAGAAGCTAGCATTACAAAACTATATGTCTAGGATTCTGCTTCAATCCAAGACCCAACCCAGGTCTATTGCCCAGATCAAATGTCAAAATTCTTTCAGTAAAGCACAGCGATAATGCATGTGGCAATTTCTATAATGAAGCATACTTCTATGAGAGACAAAAAAAAAACCAAAAAGTAAGCCAGGCAGTGGTGGCACACACCTTTAATCTCAGTACATAGATTAGGAGGCAGAAGCAGGTAAATCTCTGAGTTTGAGGCCAGTCTGCTCACAAAGTGAGTTCCAGGACAGCCAAGTCTACATGGAGAATCCCGGAGTGGGAGTATGGGGGTCAAGTGACTGAGAAAAGTAACTTTTCTGACACATGTCTGGAAATTTCCCATGTTCTTGCAGAACTTAGAATACAGTATTTTGTCTTTGTCTAAAGCAGTCTATAAACTCTACTGCCATCCATGAACACTTGTGGATGAAATCCTTAACCTCTTCTAAAGTTGAAAAACAGCTTGATATTTTTAGGATAAAATCTATCCTATGGTGTTGTAAAGATGAGATTTTCCTTGCCTAACCTAAGATTTGACCTTTTGTTTGCTGAGAAGGTACTTGCTCACTAACCCCCTCCTGAGCAACACAGGATGTGCTTCCTACTTTTCTTGGCCTCCTGATTCCCTGTGCCTGCATTCCTGATGTAGCATCCTGGGTGGGACCACCCAGGAAAGCCCTACCATGAGAACTGTTACAACTTTTCTATCTCACAAGCCCGGATGTACCCCTCCCCTACCCAGAATGCTGTATAAAACTTCTGTCCTAGAAGCATTCCCGGCTCTTGGCTTCCACAGTGCCCTGAGCCCACACGTGTGTGTAATCATAAACCTTCTCCTTTTAAAAGACAGCTCGACTATTGGGGTCTCCTTTTGCGCCCACCGTTACATCTGGAGGTCCCCCTGAGATTTAAACAACCCTCCTGGGCGCCAGACGGGATTTGGTGAGTGAAACTGGCGGTGGCTGCCGAGCAGGGACGTGAGTCTCTCTTGGCTGCGACCAACAGACATGTCAGGGAGGTCGCTGGCCACCAACTCTCGAGGGACGCCTCAGAGTGTGAGGGCGACCCAAGGGCTCTTGGAAGCCCGTCTGCTGTCTTAGACAGAATCTGTAGAATTGTTGCCAGTTTCCAGTCAAGCTCAGAGGTCCGGACCTTTAGATTTTTGCCGTTCGAGGCGCAGCCGCCTTTGGCTGTGTTGTCTGTGTGTCTCCGTCTGTCTCTGTTTTGTTGGACTCTGTCTCCTTGTCAAAATGGGTGAAAAATCCTCAACCCCACTCTTACTTACCCTCTCCCACTGGTCTGAATCTCAGACAGGGCTAATAACTTATCTCTCATTGTTAAGAAAGGCAAATGGCAGACTTTCCGCACTTCTGAATGGCCGACTTCCGGTGTGACAGGCACTTTCCATCTAGACACCATCTGTGCAGGCAAAGCCATTGTCTTTCATCCAGGTCCCTGCGGACACCCGGACCAGCAAGAGTACATTTAGGTCTGGGAGGACCTGGCTGAAAACCCTGATTGGGTGCGGCCATTCCTACCTCCTCCACCAACTCCCTTGGCGTCAGGCTCCTCTGCAACTATGCTTCCTCTTAAATCCCCCTCTTAGTCCTCTGCCCCGTCCCTCTATCCACCTCTGCCTACGCCCGTCTTACAGGAGTCTCAGACAGATCTTCTCATGGTCAATGGGACACCTCCTCCCTATCCGACAGGACCCCTGGAGGCTCTCCCCTGCCCAGGCACCCCCAGTGCTGTTTGGAGTGGGACCTGCACAAGGGACCTGGAGCCAGAGAGCCCAGCCACTTGAGGGCATTGCCGTCACTCTCCCTCTCCACCCTCATGGGCCTATGGTGGATGATGGGCACCTTTCTCAGAAGATCCTGTTAAACTAACTGGCCTTTTGGAGTCCCTTATGTTCTCTCATCAGCCCACTTGAGATGATTGACAACTCCTAGGAACTCTCTTTACCTCTGAGGAAAGGGATCGGATCCTATTAGAAGCTCGGAAACTGGTACCCGGCCCAGACGGCCGCCCAACACAGTTGCCTAACCTAGACTTTCCCATTGGGATCCAAATACTCCTGAAGGTAGGAGACAACTATTACTCTATCACCAGACTCTAATGGCGGGTCTCTGGGCTGCAGCACGACACCCAAATAATCTGGCCAAGGTAAGAGAAGTAATTCAGGGGTCTGATGAATCCCCCTCTAGGTTCCTAGAGAGGTTGATGGAAGCATACCCTAGATACACTCCGTTTGACCCAGAGTCAGAGGAACAGAGGGGGCAATGGCTATGACATTTATAGGACAGTCAGCAATCGACATTCGCAGAAAGCTGCAGAGGATAGATGGATTGCAGGATATGGCTTTGAGAGACTTAGTTAAAGGGGCTGAGAACGTGTTCTACAAGAGAGAGACAGCAGAAGAGAAAAGCTGAGAGATAAACTAAAGAGTAGAGAATTGACTAAAATCTTGGCTACCGTAGTCGAAGGGTGAGGGAGGCAGAATAAAAATAGGAGTCTGGGCCCGCGCCAGGAGCTTGGATCTAACCAGTGTGCCACTGCAAGGAAAAAGGGCACTGGGCTAAAGACTGCCCCAGGAAACAGAAGCCAAAACCTGCGCCTAGTACAGCCAGCCTCCTCGCCCTGGATTAGGTACGTCAGGGTTCGGATCCCCTCCCCAAACTCAGTGGAGGGGACCCCAATTGACTTTGAGGTGGACATGGGAGTGGTCTATTCAGCCTTACAGACCCCCTTAGGTCCCCTCTCCAACAAGAAATCATTAGTCCAGGGTGCCAACGGGTGCCGTCATAGGGTGTGGACAACTAAAAGAACAATGGACTTAGGAAAAGGGAAAGTGCAGCACTCTTTCCTAGTGATTCCCGAGTGCCCGACCCTGCTGCTAGGGAGAGACCTGCTTACCAAATTGGGGGCAAAGATCACCTTTAACTCCCAGGGGCCTGAGGTGGAATTCACTAACCTTCTGGTCAGCCAGCCTGCTGTAACCATACTTACCCTTGCCGCTAAAGAAGAATACAAAATATATGAACAATTCCCTGAGCCAGGGGAATGGAGGGAGGGCTGGATTCAGACCTTCCCGGAGGCATGAGCAGAAACGGCTGGACCAGGGCTGGGGATCCAGCAGCCCCCTGTGGTGGTAAATTTGAAACCTTCAGCCACTCCTGTGCGGGTCAGACAGTACTACATGAGCAAGGAAGCCAGGGAAGGAATCAAACCCCACACTCAGGGAATCATGAAACCATGTCAGTCAGAATGGAACACTCCATTGCTGCCCATTAAAAAGCCTGGGATGGGAGACTATAGGCCAGTCCAAGACCTGAGGGAAGTCAACAGCCAATAATTCACCTGACTGTTCCCAACCTGTACAACCTCCTCAGTACCCTCAGCCCTGACAGACAACGGTACACTGTCTTAGACCTGAAAGATGCCTTCTTCTGTCTGCGTCTCCATGAGTCCAGCTAGCCTCTGCTTGCCTTTTGAGTGGACAGACCCGGAGAATGGGTTCTCAGGACAACTCATCTGGACTAGACTGCCTCAGGGCTTCAAGAACTCTCCCACTACCTTCGATGAGGCTCTGAATCAGGATTTAAGACTATTCCGGACAACTAACCCTGAGGTAACTCTGTTGTAGTACGTTGAAAACTTATTGCTTGCTGCCACCACGATGGAACAGAACCGAGAAGGGACTGAGAAACTGCTCGTTGAACTGGGCAAATGGAGGCATCGGGCCTCTGCTAAAAAGGCCCAGATAAAGGTAAGGGGTAGCTGACAGAGGCCAGAAAGAAAACTGTCACTCAGATACCTCCCACTAAGAGCCAGAAGAGCCTGAGGGAATTTCTGGGAACTGCTGGATTCCGTAGGCTCTGGATTCCGGGCTTCACAGCCTTGGCGGCCCCTCTATACCCCTACTGAAAGATGAGACTGAATATAGATGGGGGAAAAAACAGCAAGAGGCTTTTGACCAGATCAACAAGGCCTGGCTCTCAGCCCCGGCTCCAGCCCTTCCTGATATAAAGAAATGGGGAAAAAAAAAAAAAGGTGCTGACCCAGTCCTTAAGACCCTGGAAGAGGCCGGGGGCTGGTGGCCTATCTCTTCAAGAGACTGGACGCTGTGGCCAGGGGGATAGCCTGGGTGCTTACGGTCGGTCTATTGCTGCAGTGGCACTCCTGGTGAAAGACAGGGTCTGACAATGGACTGGCGTTCGTGGCCCAGGTAAGTCGGGGGGTAGCCAAGATATTGGGGATTGATTGGAAACTTCATTGTACCCCAAAGTTCAGGACAGGTAGAGAGAATAAATAAAATCATTAAAGAGACCTTAACCAAAATGACCATGGAGACTGGCCATAGACATTGGGTGATGCTCCTGCCCTATGCCCCTTTCCAAGCTCACAATACTCCCTCCGCTAAAACTAATCTAAACCCCTTTGAGATACTTTCTGGAACCCACCCACCTATACAATATCTTGGGACCACCTCTGGTGTAAACCTTCCAAATATCCCCTTGTCTGCTAGGTTGCAGGCCCTGGCTAACATACAACATTCTTTGTAGAAGCAGCTCTCAGACCTTTACAAGCCCGAGGGAGACGGGACCCCTCATTGCTACCAGGTGGGAGACTTCATCTATGTCCGGTGACACCAGCATCGGACTCTTGAACCCCACTGGAAGGGACCCTACCAAGTCCTTCTGACCACACCAACTGCAGTCAAGGTAGATGGCATTGCTGCTTGGATCCATGCTTCGCATCTTAAGCCTGCACCTGCTCCTGTCAACCAGTGAACTGTGGAGAGAGCTGACCACCCCCTCAAGATTCAAGTTTGCCACCGGAGCACAGAGTGACAACCCTCATCAACCAATCCAGCAGACATGGCAGGTGATATCTGGGACCGAGGATGTAATATAGGAGAGTCCTCCTCCTAACATCCCCAATGAACATGGTGGCCTAGCCTGTATCCGGACCTCTGTCAATTGGCTGCAGGACTTGATACTGGGATATTCCCACTACTGACCCTAAACAGCCTATGTCACCAGAGGTATGCCAGAAGGGAGATGGCTCCTGTTCATGTGCCATCTGGAATGTGCACATCATGGGCCCTGGAATGTGCACATCCTCGCTCCCAGGCAACATTACTAGACCATAGTTTTTATGTTTGCCTGAGAGATGGGAGAGATAGGCAGCAGGCCTACTCATGTGGGGAACCTGAGAGTTTCTACTGCCACCAGTGGGGCTGTGAGACCACTGGCAATGCTTATTGGGAGCCATCCTCCAGTTGGGATGCAATTACTGTTACCAGAGCTGAGATCCATGAGAGAAAATTAATATCTTCCCCTTGCATGGAGACCACTGGACCGGCAGCTTGAAGAGCCAATCTTAGAAAATGAAAAGGAGCAGGGCATCTACCACAGGTCAACGCCTGCTAGATTTAATAGAAAGAGGTTTCAAAGCTCTAAATGGTTTCCAGCCAGGCCTGACTCTTGCTGGCTATACATGAGTGTGGGACCCCCTTACTATGAGGGTGTCGCAGTTAACAGGAGTTATCATGAAAATAAGAGCTCAGCCCAGTGTGATTGAAATAAACGCCATATGCTCACCCTCCCTGAGGTGGCTGGACAGGGAACATGCCTGGGAACCCCGTCTACCTCAGATCGTGCTAGGTGCTTGCAGACCTTGGCTGTTACCCCTAACTCCTCCTACTTGATCCCAGAAGCAGGAAGGAGGTGGGTGTGCAGCACAGAGCTGACTCTCTGCATCTCTACCCAAGCCTTTAACAACTCTAGAGACTTTCCTGTGATAGTTAAGGTCTCTATATCATGACATTGAAAAATTTAAAGAGGCTGTAGAGGGGCGGGCCAGATATAGAAGGGAGCCTGTCACACTCACGGTACTGCTAGGTGCTGGGGTTTTGGCGGGAGTCGGAACAGGCACAGCTGCTTTAGTTGAGGGTCCCAGGCAAATGGCCTTGCTATAATCTGCTATTACCCAAGATTTAAAGGCCATAGAGACTTCCATTAAAGCCCTAAAAAAGTCTCTAACCTCTTTGTCCGAGGTCATGTTGCAGAATCGGCGGGGCTTAGACAAGAGACTGGATAAAGGGTCAGATCTCTAAAGTTAGAGATATGCACAAGTGAAGGGGGGATTGTAAAGATGAGATTTTCCTTGCCTAACCTAAGATTTGACCTTTTGTTTGCTGAGAAGGTACTTACTTGCTCACTAACCCCCTCCTGAGCAACACAGGATGTGCTTCCTGCATTGCTTGGCCACCTGACTCCCTGTGCCTGCATTCCTGATCTAGCAACCTGAGTGGGACCACCCAGGAAAGCCCTACCATGAGAACTGTTACAACTTTTCTATCTCACAAGCCCGGATGTACCCCTCCCCTACCCAGAATGCTGTATAAAACTTCTGTCCTAGAAGCATTCCTGGCTCTTGACTTCCACAGTGCCCTGAGCCCACACGTGTGTGTAATCATAAACCTCCTTTTAGAAGACAGCTTGACTATTGTGGTCTCCTTTTGCGCCCACTGTTACAGTGTTTTGTTTTTGGTGATGCTGTTTTATTTTACTTTTTAGACGTACTGGGAATTAAACTCAGGGCCTTACAAATGCTAAATAAGTGTTCTGGGCTATATTCCCACCCCTGTTGTGTTTTAATAGAATTTGTCATTCACTCCTAATAGAAGTCTCAAGGTTCACAGGCCACGTAGTGCTGAAAGATAGTTTCAGAAATTGCTAACAGATTCTCTAGAACTGTTCATGAGAAGAAATTCAAGAATTGCTACTGTAAACCGGAATTCTAGAGGAGTTATACCAGAGAATTTCTGTATGGCTTTGAGCTATTCACCTACAAAACAGTAGCAAGACTACATAATCAGTAAGGGAGGGAGGGAGAGAGGGAGGAAGGGAGGGAGGGAGGGAGGGAGGGAGGGAGGGAGGGAGGGAGGGAGGGAGGGAGGGAGGGAGGGAGGAAGGAAGGAAGGAAGGAAGGAAGGAAGGAAGGAAGGAAGGAAGGAAGGAAGGAAGGAAGGAAGGAAGGAAGGAAGGAAGGAGAAAAGAGATCTCCTAAACAGTTAAAGTGTCAACTGAATTCCTCCTCTTGGCCCTCCCTCCCCTCCCACCAAGAAAGTCTGTTCCTGTGTCCTTGGCCTTTCCAAACAAGGTCTTTATCCCTCAAGACCTAGATTCCCTGAAGAAGTCATACCACTTTAGGGAGAGGTGGTATATCCATTGGCAACTAATGCCTGTATCTGCAAACACTGTTTAAGATAAAGTTCTCAAAGGGAAGAGGGAAAAAAATCTAGGTTTCTTAGGAAGGTGCACTGGTCTGCTGGTATCTTCAGAAATCCAGAAGAGGGCACCTTCACATCCCTTAGGCTCCATCCCAGTGGCATCAAAATGCCAACCCCTTTCTTCTGAGAGCTTTAAGACTTCTATAGCAACCCATTTCCAACTTTTATTTTTAAAAGCCTCAAAGTTTTTTTCCAATCAGATATTACAATAACCTCAACACTTAAACAAACAAAAGTAGAAGTACTGTGTCCAAAATGGGTAAGTGCACTTCCTCAGATTCTTCCCACTTCCCAAATTTACCCAGTAGTAACCTGTGAGAGTCTACTTCCAAAGCCCTGACGCTCAAGCTTAATGTCCTGAAATCAGAGAGACTGTGACCTACAGTGTGAATCTGTGCCAAACTGCAAGGCAAACCCACACTAGGCCAGTCTCTATCTCCTCACACTTTTCCTTTAGGATGATCAGAAGAAAATGAGTGAAAATGGTTTTTAAAAGTGCCAAATACTGAAGAAAAGTACAGCTCCCTCAGCTAATTTTCTCTACAGTCAAAAAAAGTTAAAATCCTCAGACTACTGAGGATGATTACAACCAGATCGTACCAAACAGCAAAGAAATGCTCCCAACCAACTCTCACTAGGATCCTGCTTTTTTTTCCTCTTTAAGGCATAACTATATTATTAACTAACAAAGATCCTTAGTAGATAAAGAGATGCTCCTGCTCCTTGCATCCCCAGAAGCCATCCCTTAAAGACATATGGAAAAATGCCCCTATCTTTACCAAACCTGGGAAGTGGAATAGAACAGAACTTGTTTATAAAAGTTCACTCCCGGATAAATGTTAGACAGACTGCCTGAGCCTCAAGTCAAAGTCATCTTCACTCCCCGAGAGAAGGGTTGGCCTATGTGACTACAGTAATACAACAGAAGTGATGGCAGGTCACTTCCACAGCCAGACGAAAGCAGGCGCTAGGCTTCAGTCTTGGAGATCACTTCTTTATGAAAACCAGCTTCATGTGCTATCATCTCATTCATTCTCATGGTGAAGCTTTTGCAACTCTGGATACAAATACAATTTCATCTTTCCTTTAACTTCTTTTGAAAGTTATTTCTAATTTCAATTGACAGATTAAAAAGATATTTACCCATGTTCCCTCCCAAAGCCATGCTAAAATGGCAGTTTAAAATATACATAAGGTATAAACCTCAATGATGAAGACTTCAGACAATAAGAGACTTCAGCAAATATTGAGAATACAGATAATATGTGAGGAAGTTATAACTCAAGAATGACTGAAGCCATAGTCTAGAATATTAGCATGTATCTGGGTTACAGTCTCTTCCTGCACAGACAACAGGAATATGTCACCTAGAATGACTATTTTAAACACGTGAAGGGAAAGGCCTAGAAAATAGCAAGCATTTGTCCAAATCCACAGAGTTAATGAGAGCTTGAGCCCGGGTGTTATTTTTATTACCTTTCTATACATCCTTTAGTCCTCTTAGGTGACTGCACACTGAATTAATAACCTATGCCACAAAACAAGGAGGCAGAGCTGTGTCTCAAGGACTATCTTTTAGCAACCAATTTCACAAAGTGCTTAATATCTGGACTCTGGTAAGAACTCAAGTTGCTGGAATAAAAGGCCCATGTTGCAATTGTCTGATGATTCTACAGCACTGAAAATGTAGGTTATTGGCACCAAATTTAAAAAAAAAGAAAGAAAGAAAGAAAGAAAGAAAGAAAGAAAGAAAGAAAGAAAGAAAGAAAGAAAGAAAAGAAAAAAAAGAAGAAAGGGAGGGAGAGGGGAAGGAAGGAAGGAAGGAAGGAAGGAAGGAAGGAAGGAAGGAAGGAAGGAAGGAAGGAAGGAAGGAAGGAAGGAAGGAAGGAAGGAAGGAAGGAAGGAAAAGGCTTGGGGACAAAGCCGAAGTACAAACTGTTTCAAGTTGAAGTTGACCTCATCTGAGAAGCAGCTTTTCATCATTTTAGAACAGAACATGCCCAAAGGTTGGTGGTGTTACATCTGCTAAACAATCATTTTAAAATACCAAATTGTGGAACTGCCCACAGTGCCAATTAGGACACTGTAAAGATTCCAGGGCAATTTCTTAATATAGCTACTAAGTGTGTGTTGTGCCTATGTGCCCCTCCATTCTAAACTGCTCCCACTTGAACTCCTGTCTATAAATGCATTAAATAAAACTATACACTAAATTTTTTATTTGTGGAATCCATGGGAAGAATGCTGGATTGGGAATCACAAGGAGAGTTCTAATTACAGTTCAAGCTTAGAGTCAGCAAATACAGTTCATCAGTTATGTTGTAAACTACTTTATCTCTCTAGGTTTCAATGACATCATATATAAAAGGAATATAATATCCATGGCAGAGACAATTGCAAAGATTAAATGAAAATATTTATTGGGAGCTTACCAGCAATAAGGCTCTCAGCAAATGGTATTTCCTTATTATCAATCACCTGGTACACAGTAGTACCTCTAACCTTAGAAAGATTGATGGTTGTAAGAAAATGTTTAGGGGCAAACAGGCTATGAGAATGATTACAAGAGAAGGGAGTATAATAAAATACACAGTACAATAAATGCTGTCTCTTAAAAGGAAATGTCCCTTCTGTTAGGGGAGAAATTAACCCAGGGAGCTCAAAAGAGAAGCTCTTATCTACAGTAAGGAACTTCAGCTTTCTCTTCCTCTTTGGGACAAGCCTTGACTTGATGGGCTTTGGTGCAACCAGGTTTGAGGAAGGTGTTTCCACCACTTCCTGGGGCCTTACAAAACTCAACCTCAAAAGGGAACACAAGACTACATAGAAACAGTTAAAAAGTAAATAAATAAATAACTTTTAAAAAGCAGACAATGAACTTGAAAGAAAACTAAGCATCAGGCTAAAGAGAGGAAAGGAGCTGTAGAACATCTGTTACCATGGTAATGGAGGAAGTAAGCAAGAGCATTATCTAATTATCTGAGTTCTCAAGGCCGAGAAGAACACCAGTTATCATTTACATACATAAGAAGAATGAAAACCAGGGAGGGCACTGGGCAGAGAAACCAGACCTGAAACAATGAGGCACTTCACAATTCAGGTTTGCTCTTTTTCATCTTGAATTTTTGGAAGATTACTCATTGAAGGAAGTATTATTTTTCCTAATGAAACTGTTTCTGTGAGTAGTGGTGATGGTAGTAGTGCTGGTTATAAAGCACTTGCCATACTACATAACAGATCAACCCTCAAGCTATATACCCTCTTCTTTCAGACTGATCTTACTAAATTGTCCAAACTGGCTTGAAACTCCTGAGATCCATAAAACCTCTTGCCTCAACCTCCTGAGTAGGTAAGATACCTTGCCCAGCTAGGATTTTTTTTTTTAATTATTTAATGTGTGTGTGTACAGGTGTCAGGGGAAGCATTGCTACAGCCTGCACAGGAGGTGGTCAGAGAACTTTAAGGAGTCAATCTTCTCTTCCACATTGATGAGACAGGGTTTCTCTTCTTTCTATTGCTAAAGTGTGTATACTCCATGATATCTGGCCCATAAACCTTCACCTCTGTTTCTACCTCCCATCTTGATATAGGGGTACTGGAATTACAGGTGAAGTCTATTTTCTTAAATGAGATCCAGGATCCAGAAATGAACTCAGGTCATCAGGCTTAGTTAGATGTGATTTCACTGAGCCATCTTCCTGACCCCCAGTTCAGATCTTTATAGTCTATGTTTGTGATATTTATGCTAATGATTATAGATTTTCTAGAGTAAATAATGCTTTCCTGTGGTAGGATTCAGGTGTCAGCTGATAAGGTCCGGAAGACTCTTATCCAGGGTCGTCCCAGGCTCCTGAAGGGGGAGTGGCCAACCCCATTCATAAAGGCTGCTGGGATCTTGGGGCCCGCTCTCTCTCTTTTATTTTTTTGTTCTCTGACCGGGAATCGAACCCAGGCTGCAATGGCATTTCTGGTATCATGGTTTAGATAGATAGATATAGATAGACAGACAGATAAGCAGGTAGATATAGATAATTCACCCTAAGAAGCAAAGAGACTGACTAGAATTACAAAGCTCAGCATCCCATAAACTTGTTGTTGGTACATGCCTGTAATCCTAACACTAGAGAGACTGAGACAGAAGAATCAGTGAGATTTAGGCCAGCCTGAGCTACACGAGATCCTGTCTGTATTTCATACCTTTGTCATTTTGACACAAGCTAGAATAATCTGGGAAAGGGACCTCAATTAAGAAAATGCCTCCACCAAATTAGACTGTAGGCCAGTCTGTGGGATATTTTCTTGATAAATGGTTGATATAGATAGCTCACTGTAAGCAGTGCCATCCTTGGACAAGGCCCTGGGAGCTATAAGAAAGGAAGCTCAGCCAGGTGGTGGTGGACATCTTTAATCCAGAGGCAGGTGGATCTCTGAGTCCTAGGACAGAGCTACAGAAAAACCCTGTCTTCATAAAAAGGAAGAAAGGAAGGGAGGGAGGGAGGGAGGGAGGGAGGGAGGGAGGGAGGGAGGGAGGGAGGGAAAGAGGCAAGCAAACTGTGCAAACCATGGAGAGTAAACCAGTAAGAAGCATCTTTGATGGGCTTTACTTCAGCTACTGCCTCCACTTTCCCGCCTTGAGTTCTTGCTTTGACTTCCCTTCATGAAGGACTGTAAACTGTAAAATGAAATAAACCATTTTCTCCCAAGTAGTTTTTGGTTATGATGTTTACACAGCAATAAAAATCAAACTAGAACCATTAGGCAATTGTCAATATATTCTCATCCCAAATGCACTACTCTTTTGAGTCTTTGATTCTTCAATATATTAAACATCCAATAAAAATATTATGTGTCAACCTCTACCTGGGGAAAAGGGAACACAAATTTGAACCAAACAAAATCCCCGACTTCACAAGTGTCCATTCTGGTAAGATTCATAGGCAAACAGTTATAACAAAGTGGATTTAGGAGCTAGAAAAATGCCTCCGTGGTTAAAAGCACTTGCTGCTCTTCTGGATGATCCAAGTTCGGTTCCAAACATCCATGTGAAATGGCTCATAACTGCCTATAACTCTACATCCAGGAAAATCCAATACCCTCTTCTGGCCATCTCTGGCACCCATACACACATGGCATATACTCACCTAGGCATATACACAAAATTTTAAAAATTAGTCTTAAGAAATTAAGTTCAAATCCCAGATCTAGCTTTTACCAGCTAAAGTAAATAATTGCTTTTTATCTAAATTCCAAAATCCTCATTGGTGAAACTGAAGAAATATTATCAATCAAACTTAAAATGTTACTTTAAGTACCTGGTGGAATAATATATTTAAATCACTCATGAGAATGTCAATTTCAAAAGCTGAAGATCTAACTAATGAGTATAAGACCCCATGTTTGATTTCCCATCATACACACATACCTCCCAAAAATGTCTGATCCATAACACACATATATGTTTACTCAGTTGAGGGCTGATGTGAGACTGTCTTGGGAAGGTAGAAAAGACAGCAAGCATTTCAGCATTGTGTTTTCTCATCATCAAGGACCCTCCGAGCTATTTGCCTCAAAGTGAGATTTCATGTTCTGAAGTTCTCACAAATTAGAACCACAAACTCTATCCTAGGGTAAACAAACAGAAAGAGGAACCTGGCAAGTCACAGACAGTGACTCTGAATGAAGTAAAGAGCTATCTGACCTAGTCAAGATAGCATTGGAAAATGGCCATCAGCATAAAGCCTATAAACCCTCAACACTGCATTCTTAAGGTTGATGATTATGAAAGCCTGATTAAATATGGATATCTCTGAACCATGGAGGGTGAGAGATTAGTACCACACTGAGATTAATGAAACCCTTGGGTCCTAAGTGTTCTCTTCTTTAGATATTCTTTCTTTTTATTTTTTATAAACAAACATACATACACACCTGCATATCTACTGTGAGTCAGGTATTTGACAAAGGACACAGACATGGTTCCAACTTTTGAGACATTTATAGTCACAATGCTTTTCATTTCACTTCAATTCACAAAGATTTCAGCACTAAAGTCCTGACATGAGCTCTTCAGTGAGCCACAGACAAGAATAATCCAAAGAAGCAATACTTTTCCCTTTTCTATGCTTCTTCCCAAGTTTATCAGCTCCTAAAATAATGCTTCTTCTTTCTCAACCCAGTTATCATAAAACATACTCTCACAGTTGGGTGTCTTTGTTCATACTATAATCCCAGAATTTGGGAGGGTAGACTCACCAAGAATTTAAATCAGCTTCAGCTAAATAATGGGGTTCAAAGCCAGTGTGGGCTACAGATTCACCCCACCCAAACCCACCCTACCCCCAAAGAAAAACAACATTATCTAGCAGCCCTTCTTAGGGAACAAGAGCCCCCTGGAATTTAGAATGGAAACTTAACAGCAAGATTCATCCTTACTCCTTGTATGGCCTTTCCAGAACTAAACTCAACAAAATTGTAGAAGTACAATGGTTATCAGTGACAGAATACTTGCACAACATGGACAAGGTCTTGGGTTTTGATGCTCAGCACTGCAAAAAATAATCAAAGGTCAGGGAAATAGTTTGCCAGACAAAGTTACTAGCCATCCATGCCTGACCATCTGAATTTGATAAAAAGCTGGATGTTAAGGCATGCGTTATAATCTCAGCACTCCTACAACAAGATAAGAAGTAGAGATAGGAGAACCATCCAGAAATAGTCAGGCTAGCTAGTTTGGTGCATGGTAGTTTCAGCCATAGAATCAGGGGCTTTGTTTCAAATAAGACAAAAGCTGAAAATCAGCTCCACGGGGCATTCTTATATCTCTGAATTCTATGCATATGTACATCTTGGTATGTGAGCTCCCCGTCTCCCCCCACCAAAATAATCCACAAATAAATGATGTAAAACCACAGAAAAAAACAAGTACTGTTATCTCTAAGATTTTTAAAGGAGTAATTCTAGGGAAAACAGAATTGTCTTCTAAGAAATTCTCAAACACTATCACATGCCAGGTACTATTTTAAATGCCTTTTCATAGATTTGTATTTTATAGTAATATTTTAATGGTATCTTTTGGGATACGGTGTTTGAGGAAGACAGTGCATCAAGAAGGTCAGACTCATCTTTCTTTATCTTCTCCCAAACCCTAATTCAAGAGGTAAATGCTCACATGGTATTCCCAAAAGGAAAGA
The DNA here is from genome assembly GCA_033318265.1 of Phyllotis vaccarum. NCBI lineage: Eukaryota > Metazoa > Chordata > Mammalia > Rodentia > Cricetidae > Phyllotis > Phyllotis vaccarum. The sequence continues at coordinate 20,979,648 of JARWLC010000019.1, forward strand.
ACCTCTTCATCTCTGAAAACACAAGGATATAGAGAAGAATCCAAACAATCTTTGCAATGTTTCCCTTAATTTATTACCATTAGAGCATATATTTTATCCAATAATTCACTCCTACTCACCTCTTCAACAAACCCTCTAAATATAAATATATGCAAGTGTACCTATTTTGAGGGATCTTCATTTTCCTTCTGATGGTTCACATCACCTAAACTTGTACTAAAGTCTATAATTTTCTCATATTGATCTGCCTTTTGTTATGGGAAGCTTCTCTAGGAACCCAGCAATAGACGAAAATACATTGCCCGACATCTACTCATACTAAGTGTCCTACAACCTTGTAAGACAGGTACTATTGTCCAAGGAGAAGTTGGAGGAAAAACCAAGTTAAAAAGAAATGAAGTGTCATTCTCAAAATCAGACACCACCACTAAAGTGGCTACTTCCACTACACCTCACACTGTAATGCAGGAACAGCCTTTGGGGCAGTTTTGAGAGGGGGCAACATAACCCCATCATACAACTGAGGAAAGTAATAATGGAGGTGACACTACTGCTTCAGAAACAAATCAGTAGATGGCAGAACTGTGCTTTACATGCAGACAGATCTTATGCTGCAAACCTGTGCCGTTCCTGCTATCTCTCACGTTTTTGCTTATACCATGCCTTGAAGGAGTGTCCATTAGAAATGTACTCAACGAGGAGGCACAAGTGTCAAAACGTGCTCTTAATCCCAACTTCGTGTGTAACAATAAGTCAATAGCTTTTCTTCTCTTAGTCCCAGTATTTTTAATCCATAAAATTAATGTTTGATTAACTAGTCCCCAAAATCTGGCAACCTAAATCTTAATTAGTACTGATAAGTTTACAAGAAGCAATTTATTTGGTTTCCTTTCCATATAAAGTTACATCCTAAAAGGAAAAAAACAATAGTAATTTTACTTACAGTATAACTATACTATTACTACATGAAATACCCACATCATTCCATGTGCTTCCCCCCCCCAATACTTTAAATGCAAACAAAGATCACTTACCATCCAGGAACCCAGTACCAGAATATCTAATACCAAATATGCAAGAATAAGAATTTGCCCTTAGTGAGGAAGCAGGACCCTTTTTTCTCTCTGCTGGATTTATACTTCTATTCAGTAGCTAATTTCTCTCCCTAGGTAAAGACATCAACTCTGCTTCATTTCCCTCAGTGTTGTAACCTAAGCCAAGGAATTTGGTAAATAAGCATATGACTTTTGATAAAATAATATAGTTAAGACAAAAATTGTGGGGCTGGGAAGATGGCTCAGTGGTTAAGAACACTAGCTCTTCTTGCAGAGAATGCAGGTTCAACTCCTTGCATGCACTTGGTTGCTCATAACCATCTTTAACTCCAGTTCTAGAGGATCTGATGCGTTCTTCTGGCTTCTGTGGAAACCAGGCATGCATACATACATACATACATACATTCACACAAAATAAAATAATTTAGGACACCCATACACAAAATAAAGTAATTTTTTAAAAAAGATGTGTTTAACCTCAGAAGTAATTTTTTTTCTGCCAAGAAATGTGAAAAGGGAAGTAGTAAGATACTTAAAATTTTCAGTAAATTCCTTCTCTGTTTTGATTTCATTAAATATAGGTATGAAAGAATCCAAATAAATTCTGAACACCCTTCCCACTTGTAACCTAGAAAATATTCTATCTTATAAAATGTAAAATGTGTACGTGATAAAATTTTGAAGGATAGGATATAGTGGTACAAATTAAAAAGGAATGAGATATAATGCCAAGGCAGAACATAAAATATGTACACTCACATCACTCTAAATACTTATTAGTTGTAAGAGCAAAAAGAAACCTCTATATCCCTATGACAACTGTAAGGATTCCTGACACATAGCAGCTACATGATAAACATGCTAGTCCGATAATCGGACATGGGTGAGGTAAGAATTCCTGGCACATAGGAGCCACAAGTAAACCCAACATGGCACCCCACGGAGGGCACGCCCCTGGGCGTGGCTATGTAAATCTGTGCCCACCCGTTCTCTTAAAGGAGACACCATGTGAAAGTCTGTCTCTTTTTTTCTCCTACTGCTCTGCCCTGTACTCGCCCGGCAACCCTCCTGAATAAACTGGAGTGTGGCGCTGATAGTGTGTGTGTTCTCACGTTCGAAACCAACAACAACTAAATTAAATAATTCACAATATACCAAAGGACAAGATTACAAAGGCAGAACACATCTTCATACAACTAAACCAGAGCTGCCTGGAGAATCTGGTCAAATGCCTAAGACCTAAAATAATCACTAAAAATCAGGAAATGATCTTGAGAGGAAAGATACTTGATCCCAGCTACCAGAAGGCTAAGACAGGAGGATGGTGAGTTTGAGGCTACGCTGAGCAATATAGTGAATGAGACTTTATCTCAAAAAAAGAAGAAAAAGTCCACCAAGATGCTGAGTAAATATGCTTGCAGATGAGCCTAATGAGTTGGGTTTGGTGCCTGGAGAAAGTATGTAATTCATTCAATTCTCCCAGCATCCTATGGGCCATATTCTGTTTATACAAAGAGAGTGGGTTGAGAGAAAGAGCCCAGGATGAAAAGCTAATCTCATGCTTTCAAAATCATGAGTTCAATCTTACCCTACTATATTCTGTTTCTTCATCATACACGTCCTCAGAAATACACTATCTACTTTATATTTCACAATTCATACAATAACACATGAATCGGTCCCCACATTACAATTTCAAAACTACCTAGCATCGCTCCTGTTTTCCTCTCAAGTGAGTTCTCATGTTTTACCATCCTTCACTGGTAGTAAGCATACACTCTAAACCACTTGGAAATTTTATGAAAACAAATTTAGGACCCACACTTAAAGAGTTTTTTGCTTAGTTCAGGATGTGGATCAAAAATTTGTAATTTGCTAGGCATGATGGTCCACACTTATAACCTGAACACTCCGAAGGCAAGAGTAGAAGGACTTAGTTAGAAGCAGGATGATCTGGAATTTAAGCACAAAGTCCTCCTTGGCTACACAGCAAGCATTCAAGGCCAGCCTGAGTAATTTGAGACCAAAAGCAAGCAAAAAAAACCAAAACAATAACAACAACAAAGTAATAAAAATAAAAAAACACCAGGTGACCACATTTTGAAAGCCACACTATCCTCAGGGGAAGGTGATAGACCCTGATTATGTAACCAAACCAGGCCTGTTACTCCCATTCCCCTTGACAGGGCTAATATTTACTAAATCTTCAAAACAGTACAAAAAATAAAAATACCACACTATGAGCTACAGGAAAGATTCTTACAACAAAGAGCACAGTTACTCACTTTTTTGAGGAGGATACTGGAGGGGTATTAAGTTTAACAAATCAGTATGTGCTGATTTTATAAATCAGAAATAGGCAAATATAATTTGATTCTTTAGAAGATGGGGGGGGGTGCCTTAGAAGGCTGAAGCAATGGCTCAGTGGTTAAGACCACTTGTTCTTACTGAGACTCCTGGTTCAATTCCCAGCATGAGCCAAATTAGTGGCTAGATTGCAAGGATTCCTAATCTACCGACAGTCCCCCCCCCCACCTCCTCACCTTTCATCTATCAGTGAACAAAACAAATTATCTTCCCAAAAGCTCCTACCAGCCAGTTTTACCAACATAAGAACAAAGGTAACATGAGCATGATATAAACATCATCATGATTTAAAAACTTAAGTAAGATTTTGTACTAATAGAATTTCAATTTGGTACTAGAAAAATGCACTAGCACCTGACTACTCTCTATAATCAATCTGTACACCAGTTTTCTCAAGCCTATTTCAATCTCCTTATAGGTTGGAAACTAAATTAAATTTTCTATACTCTCTTACAAGTATAATTTAGATTTTACCAAGTAGATACTCTCAAACTAGATACCAATTTGGAACTAGATTAGATAAAGGGTAAGACTGGACACAGAACATCCTTTTGTGGGAACAAACTTCAGCAGAGACATCCCAATTTGAGATCACGCTGTCATGGCAACAGCTTCCAGCAAAAACTGCCATCCTTGGAAACTCAGTTCTTTAATGCAATCTGAAGAGTTTGCTCAAATAAATTCAACCGGATGCTTTTCTTCAGATTTCTTTTTCCAGTGTTGACAATTAAACTCAGGACACATGCTCTATCATTGAGCTGCATCCTTAGCCATCACAAGACGTCTTTAGCCCTCCTCTCATAACCTGTAAGGAATCCATGCTGCTAAAAGTTGCTAAAATTGATTCTGTTATTGTCCTCTATTAATTCATAAGGACTCTGATTAAACAGCTCCACATTAAAAATAACATAAACATATATTTTCATATTCCCGTAACACCTGGCCCATATCTTTGCATCAACTTTTAGTGTAGTGTCCTCCCTCATAATCAGTTAACCTAAATAAAAGGAACTGTTCAAAGAGAAAAAGAAGAAAAGAGTCTCAGCAACACTGAAGAAATGACCAGTATCACTGTGCAGAGGAGACACAAGAAGGTATAAAGAACAACCCTCAGGCCAATGAGGTACTCCATGAGGACTGATTACACCTACAAATTCACTTCCTAGAGTTTGGAATGATTCTACAGTATACTTTTTTTTTCAATAAATTAAAGATGAATCCAAATGATTTTTATAACTAATTGTTAATATTTACTAAATCTTCAAAATTGTACAAAAAAATACCACACTATGAGCTATGGGAAAGATGCTCACAACAAAGAGCACAGTTCCTCACTTCTTTGAGGAGGAGACTGGTTTTTTTATTGGTGCTGGTGGTGGTTGGGTTTTGTTTTGTTTTGTTTTGTTTTGTTTTTTTAGCCTCTACTCAAGTAGCCCTAGCTGGCCTAGAACTCACTATGTAGTTAAAGATGACTTTGAACTCCTGGTCTTCCTGTCTCCATCTCTAAAGTACTGGGATTACAGGCATGTTCCACTACCTCATCCATGAAGACTTTCAATGCAAAGGAAACAAAAGATACATGAAATGATCAGACATAACACAATGTATCTCATGTGCAAGTGTGTGTGAGCACGCAGGTGCCACAGCATAGTTAAAGAACATGTGAACATGGGAGCTGGTTCTCTCATGTGGATCCTGGGATAAACGCAAGTTGTGGGGATTGGCACCAAGTATCCACTGAACCATTCGCCAGCCCAAAACTTTTTTAAAAAGTACAAATCCATATAAAGAACTATAAAGGGAAAAAAGTGGCAACGCAGTATCTAAATCTAGATGTTATTTAGAAAATACTCCTTCAAAAAAAAATCACTCATCTGGGCATGGTGGCACGAGCCTTTAATCCCAGAACTTGGGAGACAAAGGCAAATGGGATCCCTATGATTTCAAGGCCAGCCTGGTCTACAAAGTGAATTCCAGGCCAAGAAAGGATACCTAAACCTAGTCAAAAAGAAAAGAAAAGAGGGAGGGGGTAAGTACTAAACATCTATCCTGAAAATACTCAAAATTGTTCTATAAAACGATAGGAATATAGTTCAGTTGGTAGAGGGCCTGCTTAGCTTGCAGGAAACCCTGGATTTGATCCCCAGAATCATAGAACCTGAGCATGGTGTTACCTGTAATCTCAGCTCTTGAAGTTAAAAGCAGGAATATCCTTGGCTACAGTGAGTTCAATGAAACTATGTCTTTTAAAAAAAAGTTATTTTCTAGGTACTAAGGATACTTCAGTGTAGCAAGCAGAGAAGGTCCTGGACTTCACAAGGCTTGAATCCTAACTGAAGAATTAAAAAGAAATGTTTCAAGCACAGAGTTATAAATTAAAGCACTGTTGTTTAAGACCATTTCAGATGATTTTTAACCTGGAATGATGGCCAGCATTTGTTAAGCATTTGTTTTATGTCAAAATCTGCTAAGTGGTACATAATATAATTACTACTAATGCAAACCTATAAGCAGGTATGATCAGTACAAATTTAAGGGTAAAAAAACTGAAACTACCAAATTTAGCACTCCCATAACACATAGTCAGGAAATAGTAACATCACAGCCTTCAGAGTTAGGTATGGGGCAGAAGTTTAACTGCTATACAATACAGAAAGAATAAAATTTAAATCAGAAACCTTTGTTGAAATATGAGATACTGGAATAAAACTTGGCATAAAGCCTTTTGGGTTTTTGTTATTGTTTTTGTTGTGCTTTATTGTCTGTCTTCTTAAATAAAATCAAGAGTTAAGATTCCCAGATTTAAAACGGCATGTTCAACTTATGGTATCTACGGTTTCAAAACAATATGAAAAGGTTTTCAGGTGTCTAGTCCAACTGTTAGTGAAAAGATATTCTGAAAGCTGCTACCCACCAACTGGGACCATGTGTGTCCATGGCTTCATTAAGGGGCACATTAGCATTGCATTAATTGGTTAAAAAAAAAAAAAAAAAAAAAAAAAAAAAAAAAAAAAAAAAAAACCAGCTGTAGCTCAGATAAAAGGCCAAAGGCACAGGGAACAAAGGGAAGGGAGAGCAGGAAAGCAATGATTGGCTGACCTGGCACTGGCTAGGTCAGTCAAGGCATTTGGTCCCTTTGCATTTTTAAGTTCTCATGAATGTGGATATCCAGGCAGCCGCCCAAAGTCTTTCTCATTTCCATCTAAATCTCTAGGAAGAATTACAATGAGACCAAGAGCTACTAAAGCAGAGAACAGACTCTGAATATTAAAACACATGCTAGGCAGGAACAAAAGGAAGAGGTTTCCACAGCCAAAGTCTACCATACCGTACTCCTGCTATACATGCCCTGGACCATATAGTACCAAATCCCTTCAGTTTTTTCTAATTCTACCTTGATCACTATGCACTTATCAGGCATTATAACCAATAAAGAATACCCCAATCTCAGAGAACTATATATATCAGAACCTCAAACACTAGAGAGATTCCTATTCTTCAGGAATAAGCAGTACCCAGAATATCACTTCATCACAATTTCTAGTAAAGAAAAAAGAAATAGGTTGAAAGCGGTTTTAATAATCTATCAAAGTAAACCAAAATCAACTTTTCATCACTACTAAAACTTAAGTTGTATCTGCCACTAACAAAAATCTTAAAAGAACATCTGTCATTTCACATTTAGTTTCCAAAATATATAGATAAAATCAATTTTGTAAAACTTTTCAAGAGCTTCACCATTTCCCCAGGTTCCTCCTAATGATTTGTTACTTAAATAGACGTCTTCTGAATCTCCTGCAGTTCTATTGCCCACATTAGTCTTCCTTCCAGATAAATTTAAATTTTTAGCTTATACTAACTGTACACAATCCCTTTAACTCTAAAGTGGTCTAATCTTATCTGATTCTCACCTGTCATGGGTTTCTGTGTGTAGCTCAAGCCATCTACCACAATTAATATATTTCAACTTCACAAAATTCTTCAATTTCCATTTTAGAATCTGCCATATTATTAGATGTTAATATCTTGCCATTAAAAAAGCATTTGCTGACAAAAGGAGTGAGAACAGACCTAATGGTGAGCAGAAAGAGAGGCATGAGTGCTGATTTTTTAATAAAACAACTGAATTATTCTACATATCTAACAATGCTAAAGCAGGCCTCCAACTTTGGGGCTCAAGCCATCTTCCTGTGTCTTTCAAGTAGCTGAGATTCTTAACTGCATGCCCTAACACCCAGCAAAAGAAGGCTATTTAAAATTGTACTTTATTTACTTATTTTTTGTGTGTTTAAGTGTGTATATGTGTGTGCATGTGTGTATGTGTGTGCTTGTGTGTATGTGTGTGTTTGTATGTATGTGTGTGATGTATATATGTGTGTGCTTGTGTGTATGTGTTTGTGTGTGTGTGTGCTTGTGTGTGCGTGTGTATATGTGTATGTGTGTGATGTGTGTATGTGTGTGATATGTGTATGTGTGTATGTGTGCATGTGTGTATGTGTATGTGTGTGATGTGTCTGTGCGTGTGTCTTCAGGCTTGGCAGGAAGCATCTTTAAACACTGAGTCATTTGGCTAGCCCAGGATACTTTTTTAAAAGAAAGAACTTAACAAGAGGAAAAGGCTGACAGTCCAGTAATAAGAACAAAAAAGTAATCCCATAGCTGTCAGCATCACAGAGAGAGACATCCAGGACTCAGGGAGCCTCTTGATGAAAGAACATGAAAGAACACCAGTAATGGCACTAGATGCAAAAGCCAGTACAATGAACAAGTCTGACCCAATGTGTGGGGATGGTGTGACTCAGTGTACAGCTCTACTCTGTCACACTCAAGGTCCTGGTTAGAGAAGAAGGGGAGGGGAGGAGAGGGCTGAGTGGACTTCTAAATCTAACTATGGATTTGTAAGAAATAAAAAAGGGGGTGCTGGAGTGATGGACAGTTAAGAGCACTGGAGTTCTTCCAGGACCCAGGTTCAATTCCCAGCACCCACATGGAGGCTCATAATCATCTATAACTCCAGTCCCCAGGTGATCTGATGCCTTCTTCTGGCCTCCTCTGGTACCAGACACACGGGTGGTACATAGACACACATACAAGCAAACTACATACATAAAATTAAAAGTTTTTAAAATAAACAAACATACAGGAACAAGGAGGTTCTTTTAACAATAGAATACAAAATCTGAAGTGAATAACCCTACAGAATAATGTGGTTTCTTCAACAAATAAATTGAAAAGAAGGTGAAAAACGTGGCAAAGTATGGTGATTTGAATAAAAATGTTCCCCATTTGAATAGTTGGTTCCCATTTGGCTGTGGGGTTTGGGGACTCTTGGGAAGGTGGAGCCCTTTTGGAGGAAGTGTGCCAATGAAGTGCACTTTGAGTTAAAAGATTCTTGAGATTTCTAGTTTGCTCTATCTGCTTCAAGCTTACAGTTCTAGATAGGAGTTCTCAGCTTCTTGAGCCTGCTACCCTGCCTGCTGCCTCCACTCCATCATCAGTTCTAACCCTCTAAAACCATAAACCCAAATAAACTTCCTTCTATCATTTTCTTTGTTCATGGTGTTTTATCAAAGTAACAGAAAAGTAACTAACAAAAACAGGAGATTTAGAAATGATGATGATACATTAAGATAAAAACAACATCATCCAAACATTATTGGGGGGGGGGGGGGTCAAAACAGGATCTCACTAGTAAAACAGGCCTCTGCCTCTCAGTCCCGGGGTGAATGGCAACCTTTGTCTTACTGTAGGCAGCCTCTCAGTCCAGCCTCTGTCCTGCTGTCCTGCCTGCTATTCACACTGATATAGGAATGTCTTTCTGTATGCTGTGAAAAGTAGGTGGGGAATCAGAATAGGTAGGAAAGGAAGGGCCGAGTGAGAGACAGACCAAGCCAGCTGCCCAAAGAGGAAGCACATAAGGAACACAGGTGAGCCACGGGCCACATGGCAGACAGATTAATGAGAATGGTTTGAGTTAAGATGAAGGAGCTAGCTAGCAATGTGCCTGAGCCATAGGCCAAACAGCATGAACTTAATATAAGCATCTGGGGCACGATCAGCTGCGGGCGGCTAAGGAGTCTGGGGCTTCAGGTATGTGGGTCTGGGACTTCTGGCCACCCGGGGTCAGGAAATCCTACTGTAACACCACACTCATCTTCTTCTCTAGATACAAACTATTTAAATTTCTGTAGTAAAAAGACATAGTTGGAAAATAGAGCTCTGTTTTGTTTGATTGGTTTTTGATAGTGCTGCTAATAGTGTTCTTTCTGTTTGGGATTTTTTTTGTTTTGTTTTGGTTTGGTTTGGTTAAGGTTTTTGTGGTGCTAGGGACTGAATCTGGTGTTCTACTTATGCTAGTCCTCTAACCCCAGATCTGATTTTTGGTTTTGTGTGTGTGTTTGTATTTGGGAAATGGATCCACCAAAACTTGAATTACAGACAGTTGTGAGCACCAAGTGGGTGCTAGGAATTGAACCCTGGTCCTTTACAAGAGCAGCCAATGCTCTTAATCCCTGGGCCATCAGTTGCTTTTACATGAAAAAAGTTAATAACATTAATCCAGATGTGGTAGTGGCTGACTATAATCCCAGCATTCTGAAAGCTGAGGTAGGAGGATCTAGATTGTAAGGCCAGACAGAAATATATAGATATCTTGCCAAAAGGGGGTTGGGGGAGGGGGAAAAAGTAAAGTACTTTAAAAGAAACAAACACTCCAATACTAATATAAAAGGACTTCTAATTTTAAAGCCCTGCCTTAGGATAAAAGGCCTGGCCCTCAGAACAGATTTGCAAATGCAGCTGTTAAGGTTCATATCTAGCACATCCACAACCAAACAAAATAAAAAAAAACTGCCACCCAGAAGGTCTTCATGCCTACAAAGGCCTCATAATTCCTCAACTCAAAAGAAGTAAAGAAATATCCAGAACACCAAAACAGCTGGAGGTGGCCTTGAAATATTTTTACTCTTAGAGTCATAGTGAAAACCTTCAACTTTTGCTCGTGTCAGAGGTATTTGTACTAAACAGTCATTTATTTAGCAGCCCCTATCAACTTTTAGACAAATATAAAAATAACCTTTAAAAAAAAATAGTGTGAACATAGGTTAAGGAGAAGAAAGAACTCCCAAGTGTGGGAGGGCCTCAAAGGGAGAAATACACTTTTATGTTTGTTGAACCAGAGAACAATTAATGTTCTTACTCAAGAAGTCACATGGGCTACAGTGTATTCTGGTTCCACTTTCATTTACTCGGTGCACAAAAAGTTATTAAATTCCTACTATAAGCCAGGCATAAGCAAAAACAGTTAACAGAAAAGGAAGCAGACTTTTTATTTTCAAGAAATGTTAATCCCTTGTTGTAATTTCAGCACTTAAGAGGTAGAGGCAGAGGAATCAAGGAGTCCAAGGTCATCTTTAGCTACACAGCCAGTTCAAGGTAGCCTAAACTACACAAGACCCGGTCTCAAGAAACAAACAAACAAACAAACCAAATAAATAAGATAAAAATCCTACCTCATTCTCTTTTAAGAACTCTGGAGCTTAGGTTCCAATAGGGCAGACAGCCATTAATCAAATAAAACCACAGAATAGCAAATGAGTTTGGTTCTGTGAAAACAAATGTTATAAATACTAAAAGTTTATAATGGTAAAATACTAATGTCTACAACTTATTTTAAAATAGTTCAAAATAATATGGACATGAAGTCTGAGAGGTGGACTGGCATACAATAGGCAAGTACTTAGAATCATAGAATTTAAGAAATAGATTAGGTATATCAGAGCTGTCTGTAACAATTTCCTCCAAGACTGAAACATTTCATCCTGCAAGAAATTCCTTAAACCAGAGGATAAGCTACTCAAAATAGATTCAGGAAGTCCCTGAAACTGACCAGATTCATTGATTCCTTCCAGCAAGAGCAATAAAACTGAGAGTTCCCTTCAGACAGAAAGAATCTGAGCAGCAAAAGAAAGCTGAGCTGCAAAGAAGACTCTGAGATCTGATCAGCTGCATGTAAAAAGCAGAAACCAGCCAAGATGCCAGGAAATGACACTCTCCAACCTGGTAAGCTGCCTGCAGGCTGTGCAGGGTGCTCCAGCTTTTGTGGGCCTTTATCCAAGCTGGGGTGGGCCTTGGTGATGCTGCTGTCTTTAAGTCATTTCTGCCCTTGTGAGTAACCCCTCGCGCATACTCATGAAGTAATTATAAGGGTTTTTCTAACACAGGGGGGCATGTTGGCAGTCAGGAGCCAAGGATACCAGTCACATCACAAGAAACAAACCTCACAAAAGAGACTTACTGGAAAGAAACCCAGAACGAATGCTACCTCTGACTGGGACCAGAGGCAACTGAGGGCTAGATATAGGGGAATGCTTTTATAGGGTTTTGGGAACATGTGCAGTGAGCTTAATGGGAAAATAGCGAACAATAAATAGAAAGCTCTGGGTCAAGCCAGGAGCAGGGTATTTTTCCCTTGGCCTAGGTCTCCTTGGCCCAGGTGCTTGGGGTCAAGTCAAAGGTGCTCTTTCCTTGATCCTTCACCCTAGAGTAACCCCACAAAATTCACTGGTTCATCAATTTGCACTTCAGTAGAATCTGTACCTCGTTCTGAGTTAGGAGATATTTTGTGTCTCCCTAGGAAAAGTTTTGAGTCACAAAACAGGAGCTTGTGAACATATGTATACATGAATATACACACACACATAGAGTAAAATGTCTAAACTTCTCAAGAAACTTGAATTTTCAAAAATATATCATATGGACTTTTCCACTGTGTCTACCTGGCTTTTTGACTGTCTTCATGTTGCCACCATATAGGTAACTGTGGTGATATATTGTATATTTAATAAAAATAGTCTGGAATATCAGAAGACAGAGTCATCCACAGCCAAACCATAAAGGTCAGGGATGCCTTTAATCCCGTCACTCAGGAGGCAGAGATCCATCTGGATCTCTGGTTAGTTCAAGGCCCAACAGCCAGGCCATGGTAGCACACACCTTTAATCCTAGCTCTAAGAAAGCTGAACCAGGAAGTAAAATAGCTGGGCAGGGGAAAGAAATATAAGGAAGAAGACAGAAGCCAGCCCCTTTGCATGCCTGCCCAGTCAGTCTGAGGACTCATGGAGATAGGACCTACACTGTTTGGCCTGAGTTAACGGGGTGAGAATTAGCTGTGGTTTGTTCTCTGTCTCTGGTATTTCAGCTTTTCCCCAATATCTGGCTCCAGGTTTTATTACCATACTAAACAGAATTCATACCATATCTAATGCTCAACTTTTGGGGTATGAACTTGCAAAAAAGCCGCTTATCCAGAGCTACATGTGGCCAGAGTCACTACCTAGCTGGCTAAATTTTGCATTTGGAGTTGGCCTCCAGCCAGATGTGACCACAATCACTTGGGTAAGTTTTTCAGATATCAGCTTCCCTCTCCTGATGGGTTGTGGTTTTTCCCTGGACGCCCTCATTGGACTGCTACCACACTAGGTAGCTGCCCCACCTAACAGGCATTTGAATAGCCATTGACAGCAAACTGGTGCATCAACAGGGCTTTCTAAAAAGAAAAATTAGTTTAAGACAGAGATATAGTTTTTTCTCCCACATTAGAAATTAGGAAACATTAACAAGAAAGGAATTGGTCTTTGTTTGATATTACTGTAGACGGTTTCAAAATAGAACTAGTAAAAGAAAAGATAATTAATGTAGATGGGATTATTGTAATGTCTATTATAAATATTATTTGATTATTTTTTTATCATTTTAAAAGGCAGTTAATATAAATGCCAAGATGAAAGCCTTAGAAAAGCTTGTTAAAACAGATCACAGAGATATTCAGACCTAGACAGAAGAGATTAAAGGAGAACCAATCTAAACATTGTTTACAAGGTTACAAAGAGATACCCTAAGGCTTTCAAACAGCCAACCTTAATATATCCAATAACCTTATAGGAATTGCCAAATGACAGAAACTATGCAAGAGCTGAATGGACTCCTGTGCACATGTTAGATTTAAGGAGATTCAAGGAAACAATAGTCACATATGGCATGCACTCGCCATTTGTAAAGCAAATTTTAAATTCCTGGTCAACTTATAATAAAATTATCCTTAAAGACTGGACAGATATGGTTACAGCAGTGTTAGAGGCTGGGCCTCAATTACAGTGGAGCACCTGATGGAAAGATGAAGTTAAAACCATAGAATAATGAAACAGAGATAAAGGTATAGAAATCTCCAAGGACCAACTTCATGAGGAGGACGATTATGCTAATAGAGAAAGGCTATCTTTATATAATGACCATACCCTAGATTTATGCTGAATGGAAGCTTTGAATGCTTGGGATAGAATTGAACAAGTAGGAAAGAAAATTGAATCCTCTACAAAAGTTATCCAAGGGTCAAAAGAAATCTTTACAGAATTCTTACCAGAAAACAACTTTAGCTGTAAATATAATGGTACTAGATTCAGAAATAGGCAAATAGTAATTATATCTCTGGCTTTTGAAAATGCTAACTCACAATGCAAAAAGATAATTAGGCCGTTAAAGGCAAGATCAGCACCCTTCAAGGACTGGGTCTGGTATGCAATTAATATGGAATCTTTATAACTATGACAATAATTGGGCAGAAAAGATTATTTCTAAAAGTTTAAAGAAAAATCAAAATATCAAATGTTACAACTGTGGAAAGCAAGGTCACCAAAAAAGGACTATTAACAAGACATTTCCAGAAACAATGTTTTTTGCTAAGAATAATCCCAACGGTATGCCATCACTACCTCTGGAGTATGCACAAGGTATGGCAAAGGCAGGCATTGGACCAATGAGTACAGGTCAATAAGGGACAGACAAGGTAACAAGCCTTTGGGAAACACCGAGGGCTTTTGCAGGCCCTGTATCAAATCCAGTTTAGTCTTATCCTACAAAAATAAGGCACAGTTGCTGATCTTTCAAAGGCACCAACAACTCTACCTTTAAAATGATTAATAGATAGGCCTATATAGGTTTAGCAATGATCTTTAAGAAAAGAGAAATTGCAGGCCTTAGAACAGCTGGTATAGGAGCAGTTAAATGTTCAGCATATTGAGGAATCACCCAGTCCTTAAAATTGTCCTGTATTTGTTATTAAAAAAAAAAAAAAATCTGGAAAATGGAGAATGGCAACAAATCTAAGAGCAGTTAACAAGGTGATTCAACCAATGGGCTCTCTATGGGCTGGAATTCCTTTGCCTTCTCTGTTACCTAAAGAATGGTCATAGTTAATGATTTAAAAGACTGTTTCAGTGAGGAGGAAGATGAATAGAAATTTTATTTACACAACTTAAGTAAAACATAGCTCTCTAAACAAGTGAAGTTAGTTTTTTTCTACATCCCAGAACCTAAATAATATTTATATGTATAATTCAGCTACTAGTTGGTTAAAATGGGCTTGTTGAGAAGTCTTAACATTTTTTACTATTTTCTACAGAGAAAATATTTTCCAGTTTCAATTAACTCTGGACTTTTGAATTATAACTTGTTTTTATGTTCAACGATTAAAACTTTTCAACCATAATTCACTTTATGCCTGTGTATTGTTTCCTGAAGTTGTACATAAAATGTTTTTACATTCAAATGAGTCACTGTAAAGTACTGCATTATGCCATAATAAAGATATTAATGCTTTAGGAAGAAAAAAAAGACTGTTTGTTTCTTCACTATACTTGTACAAGAACAGGACAAGGGGAAATTAGCCTTAACAGCACCCACTTATAATAATTCCCAGCCTGTAAAAAGACATCAATGCAGGGTTCTCCCACAAGGAATGTTAAATAGCCCTACTCTGTGCCAATATTTTGTACAACAGCCATTAAAAGTGATACATAAGCAATTTCCACAATCTATCATTTACCTCTCCATGGATGATATCTTATTTGCTGACTCAAATGTAGATACCTTAGAAAGAATGTTTGAAGAGTGAAAACATTTTGCTGATTGGGGATTATAAATTAATCCTGAGAAAAATGAAAAGGAGATTCTAATAATTATTTAGGATATAAAATAGTTCTGCAAAAAATTAGACCCCAAAAGGTGCAAATTAGGAGAGATAGATTACAAACTCATAATGATTTCCAAAGATTTTCAAAGATTCCAATAATTTCCAAAAGGAAACATTTTCAATATACAGCCCATTATTGAGATAAAAAGAAAAAAATCATGAACTGAATAATTTGTTCAAAACCTGAGATGGTGACAAGGACTTAAATAATCCAAGAAAATTATCAGCTGAAGCAAAGAGAATTGGTTTGGGTGGAAAAGAAATTACAGGATGCACATGTGGATCATGTGGATCCAGACCTTAATTGCATTCTAGTTATCTTGCCCTCTAAGCATTCTCCTACAGGAGTCTTAATGCAAAGGGAAATATTATAGCAGAATGGATATTTCTACCATATAAACAGAATAATAAATTAAAGGCATATGTAGAAAAGATTTCTGATTTGATTTTGATTTTTAAAGGAAAATTAAGACTTTGTCAATTGACAGGAAGGGACCCAGCAGAAATTGTTGTGCTTTTAACTAATGAAGAAATTGACCAATTATGCGTAGAAAGTGAACCTTGGCAAAGAGCTTGCAGTAATTTGGGGGAGATATTAACAACAGATATCCTCAAAGCAAAAGAATTCAATGTATAAAGGGAACTAACTGGATTCTTCCTCATGTTGTTTGGGAAAAACCAATTTCTGGAGCCCCTACATTTTATACTGATACAAATAAACCAGGAAAGGCAGGTTACAAATCAGAAAATTTAAGTAAAGTAGCTCAAAGCCCTTATAATTCTGTTCAAAAGTCAGAATTACATGCTATTATGATGGCATTAAGGGACTTTACAGAACCTCTTAACATGGTTAGGTACTGACTCTGAGTATACAGAAAGTTGTTTTACACATTGAAACTGCTGACTATATTCCTGATGCATCAGAATTAACTCATTATTTATTCTGTTACAAGAAATAATCAGGATTAGGAATCATTCCTTCTGTGTAACACACATCCAGTCCCATACAGGTCTCCCGGCCCTCTAGCACAAAGTAATGATGAAATTGATAAATTATTAATGGGAAATGTGCTAGCAGCCTCAGAGTCTCATTTTTTTTAAAAAAAAAAAAAAAAAAAAAAAAAAGGGTTTAAAGAAGAATTTCTCCATTACTTGGTATCAAGCCAGAGAAATTGTAAAAAGATGTTCAGCCTGTCCCTTCTATAACCAAACTCTATTACCAGCCAGAAGTAATCCTGAGGGTATACACAGAAATGAAATTTGGCAGATGGCTGTTTCATTTTATAAAATTTGGAAAATTAAAATAGGTACATCATACAATAGATACATTTTCATGATTTCAATGGGCAATGCTTTGAGTTCAGAAAAGGCTGATTCTGTAATCACACATTTGCTGGAAGTTACGGCCATCATGGAAATACCTGTACAAATTAAGACTGACAATGCTCCGGCATATGTCTCTAGTAAAATAAAACAATTTTTTGTTTATTGTAATATAAAGCATAACACAGGTATACCACAAAATCCTACAGGGCAAGCAGTCATAGAGAGATCAAATCAAACTCTAAAGGATATGCTAAATAAACAAAAAGGGGTAACTAAGACCCCTAGAAATAGACTACATAAGACTTTATTAACTTTGAACTTTCTCAGTGCTAATGAGAAAGGAACAACAGCTGCTGAAAGGCATTGGACTATAGAAAAATGACTGAGCTAAAACAGCCTGTCTACTTCAAAGATGTGCTGCCCTCAGAATGGAAACCAGGATATATGCTACGTCGGGGAAGGAGTTTAGCTTTTGTTGCTGCAGGTAAAAAGCTATGGATACCATCAAAATTAATAAAGACTCAATTTGAACTGGAGAAACCTCTTGATAAAGAGAAATGATGGCTCATCGACCCCTGTGTCAGTTCTTTTAAGTTGTTAGAGAAACTCACCAACCAACGGATGGGACAGGGTTTTGTTTTTGTCTTTACAATAAAATAGAAATATCCATCTTCAAGAAGTCAAAAGACCTTGGACATCTAGAGGTTTAAAGCAGAAGGAAATATCCAACAAAAATTTACAAGCAAAGAAAAATCAGACCTATTGGTACCAATATACTCTACAGGGTAAAATCTCACTGTCCAACATCTATATTTTTTTTTCTAACAAAAGTTGAAATCCCAGTTCAAGTGAAAATTAAAGCTGGTTTTGGAGTTGGAATGTGGTTCTTCCTTCTCTAAAACCAAGCATGCTTTTTAAAGGAAAATACAAAACCTCTATATTATATCAGAAGAGCCACCTGATACAGGACAAAAAATAACCAAAATTAAAGGACTACTTCTCTATTGCAACTAATCTTATGATTTTTGAATTTTATATAAAATTTATAAGAATAATACATGTGTGTTTTAAACATTTTGTCGTGATATTTATGTTCTTTAGAGTAGTAATTTATTCTAGAAAAAGGCTTTATCTAGCCTTCTGTACATTGTTTTGGGTTTGAGTCTCATTAGTTTTCTATAGTGAACCATGATGATACCAAACTGCAACCTTTAAAGTCTCCAAAAGGAAGATGGGCCCACAATGATGATTTCACATGGACTATTACAATGCCACTAGGCTGACAAACACCAACCAGAAAGTGGCTATGGACTACAAGCTGCTCAGGACAATTTTAAGATGACTAGGTAAGATGATCCAGCCTCACAGACTACTCTAGCCAGGACTGAGACAAGCCCTATGCTTTCCCATTGTGCAGAGACTGGACAATAAATGATACAGCTACCTATCCTGGGACAATTAACCCAAAATCTTTCTTTTCAGGATTCCCTTAGTATGCCATCACCCCCAGACAGCAGGAAGTAAATTTAAGAACATGATGCCCACATTCCCAAGAGGTGAGGTGGGTGTTTTTTGGTCTTTCAATGGGTTATGGATAATTGTCATTATTTAAAATGATTGATTACAAATTATTATTGGTAATGATTAAGAAAGGGCTGAACAAGAGATTAGATTCTGGGTTCTTATTTGAAAGAAAAAGAAAAAGGGAATAGAGATATGATAGGATAAAAGGGTAGATTATTGAATCTAGTTTTAAAAAGCAATTACAAGTTTAAAATATTTTACATTGAAATGGATTTTTATTGTATACAAATTGCATATGCTGATACAAAGCTGAAATTAATTTTGTCACTGTATATAGATTTCTATGCTTGTTCAAGGTACTGTACCTATACAGCTCATTTAACAATGTAATACAAATTGCTAGTCCTTGATAATTATTATTATCAACAAATTAGGATATAAAGAAAGGCAAATTAGTAGTTAGTCATTACAATAAAATTTATAGTTATATTAGGATGTTTACAAGGTCAAATATATATTTTAGATAGGTGGATCATATTCAGACACATCGGAGATCTATGGAATATGGCATCTAAGATATTTCAATAACAGAGGCTCTCTTTATTTTTATGACTAGGAGACATGTCTGCTCCTGGAAGATTAATCTACTTAGAGGAAACTCCATATGGAGTTTTCTTTCTTTGTGGCAAAAGTTAGCCACTGGGCATGAAAATGCTCTCATTTCAGTACCTGACAGTGTGATGTCTGAAATGGACAAGCAGGACACACAAGAAAAAACTGCCAAACCTTGCCAGGACAAGGTAGGAAGGTCCTTAAGAATATCCTGCTTCACAGACAGGTCTGTCAGATATGCTAGGCCTGTAGGCCAAAGATGAATGTCCCAACACCGCAAAGGACACTGAGTGACTGTCCAGGCAGCCAGCTGTTTCTGTCATTTTTCACATTTTTTGGTATTCGCTTGCTTGCACTTCCTATTTACTTAGCTAATGTTATTTCCTTCTTGGGCATCTGAGGGAGTTGAAGATGAGATGATTAAATGTATAGTTTTCCTAGTTACAGACTCAGAAAAAAAAAAACTCACCAAGAAGTGTAAAGTGCATAAGTTTGAGAGACATCAAAAATAGTTTTCAGTTGGTAATACAAGTTAGATAGAAAGTGAATTAGGTACAATTCTTTGGACTCACCAAAACAGGAAAAATAATGGAATCTTTTCTTTGTATTTGTCAATTGTTGAACATTATTGATATAATTCTTACCTATACATATTGTACACAGTTATTTTACCTATTGTATATAGTTTTCTTATATTAGTTATGATCTTTTGTATTTTTTAAACAAAAGATATGTGGTTACATAATATAAATAAAATTAGTCTGGAATATCAGAGGACAGGGCCACCCACCGAGCCAAGCCATGAGGGTCAGGGAGTGGTGACCCACGCCTTCAATCCCATCAAGGCAGAGATTCATCTGGATCTCTGTGAATTCGAGGCCTCACAGAACCAGGTGGTGATGACACACACTTTGGTCCTTGCTCTAAGAAAGTTGAAACAGAAAGTAAGATAGCTGGGCAGAGGGAGAGAAGGGAGGATTCCAGCTTCCCCTGCCACTTCCGTTTACAGCTGAGAACAGAGGCTGAAGTCTGAGGATTCAGAAAAACAGGCCTGAAGAGTTGGCTGGGTGAGAATTGGCTGTGGTTTGCTCCCTGTCTCTCTGATATTTAATCTTTTCCCCAATATCTGGCTCCAGGTTTTATTAGATACTAAATAAGATTCGTGCAATAGGTAACATCTTCAGTTATTTAAGAAAAGTCCATTCTGAGGAGCTGGGAGGATAGATCAGTGGTAGAGCAAGTACTTGAAGCCCTGGGCTCAATTACCAGAACTAAAGAAAAGTACTGGTAATAAAACAAACCCCTCAGATTCTAGGCTAATTGAATTCCAGGAGAGATATTAAATGAACACACACACACACACATGCATACATACATATATACATATATATATAAACAAAATAGTAATTTTCCAAGTGATAAGAAGAATCAAGAATTTGTCTAATTCTACCAAATACCGCCATACCTATGCCCAATCTGATTTTTTTGTTTGTTTGTTTGCTTTAACACAAGGTAGTCCTAGTTAGCCCAAAACTTGTATACCAGGCTGGCCTTTAACAAATATCTACCTGTCTTTGCATCCCAAGTGCTCAGAAAAGCATATTTCACAAATAAATAAAATAAACATTCATAAAACAAAAACAAAGGGACTTAGGTAAAGTCACTAAAATTGGAAGAGTAGTTATTGACAATATTTTAGCTTACTGGATCCTAGTTAGCAACTCCAACAGGGTAGGGAGAACTGGGAGAGTAAAGAGATATCTAAGAAGTGACCACAGAATGAGTCAAAGGAAGGAACTTTAAGCCAAGTGTGATAGCCCATGCCAATAGTCCAGCACTAGAGAGATGAAAGCAAGAAGATTGTGGATACACAAAACCCTGTTTCAAAATAAAGTAAAATATAAATTTTTTAAATTTTTTTAAAAAACAAAAGCTCCACCCACAAATGCCCAACTAAGAGCCAATACCAGTCAAGCATTTTGTAGCTTACAAACTGCACATACTCGTGATGCTTTTCTGACCCTCTCCAACTCTGTGAAGGTGTAAACCAGCTATGGCACAATGAGAGATGCATGAGCTCAAAAGCTAGACTGATCTGGCTTCAGACCTTAGCTATGTCATATATAGCCTTAGGAAATTTAACTAACCTCCCTATTTCCTCTTGTATAAAATAAAGACAGAGCAGCACCTGTCCCAACTAATCCAGGGAACTGCTCAAAGAACAAAGTGAAGCCATATTGTAGTGAAAGGACCTTGTGAATCCAACAAAAGGCATCTATCTCATCATCTGGGTCCTGTTCTCTCTGCTCTCACCACTCTCCATCTACAGCTCTATTTTATACACATACTAAACTACTCAGGACTCACCAAAAAAAGCTTTCTAGTTTCCTACCCTCCTAACTGCGTCCTTCTCTCCTTTCCACATTTCTCACACTTTGACCTCTGCGCATATTTCAGTCTTCATCTGCAGTATCACTTCCTTTAACAGAGCTCACCAAGCCTCCCTTCCCATGTCACATAGCATCTGCACACATCTAAATGTATCGTTTTTGTCTCAATAAAATGTAATTGTCTATATATATAGGTCTGTTTTTCCCTAGACAATGCCTAATATATAATGTAATTAGCAAATGAGTGAACTTCAAATAGCAATGAATCACTTACTTTTATGTAACAAGTACATGAGACATTACAGCAGATATTAAGATACTGTATTTGCAACTATGTTTGCATATTAAATTCATCTAAAATAGAGTTAACTAAATAAGGTCTATTAGCACAAACAGCAGGTGGAGGCAAAAGGACCAGAAATCCAAAGCTATCCCCGTTATATAGCTAGAGGCCACCATGGACCACAATAGACCCTCTCTTTAAAACACACACCCCAAGAGAGTGAAAGTAAACTTAAGACAGACAGCTGTGTTTTTATTAATCGTGAAAAATAATGCAAACATAAAATTAAAAACCTTTACCTATAAATGATATTCCTCTAACATCTCACACATCAAAATCTTGCAATTCATTTGCACGAACATTAACTTCCACAACTATATGAGTTAGGAGTTTCTTTTCTTTTCTAAATGAAGAACGAGAGATTTAGATAAGTTGCCTTGTGTGTGATTTCAAACTTGGTGCTCTTTTTATACTCAGTTCCTTCCTATGAAAGCGACAAACGTTACAGTAGTACATAAGGAACTGTGGAGACAAAGGCTTAAATCAGGAAGACATAAACCTCAGCTTTGTGGGAAACAGGGTGAGAATAAAATAAAACGTTGAGCCTGAAGATCCAGTACGTACCAACAGAAGATCCTGGAAGCAGCACATACACTGGCATTATCGCTTATCATAACCAGACTCCAAAGGCAATTATATAAAGAGAACACTCTTGCACCACTTCCTAGAATTTACCCAGTTGGAAAGAGAAAGGGAAACTTGAGAGAGCTGGAACCAGGAAGGGAAAGAAGGAAGAAAGCTCCATAACTAAGAATCTTTCCCAAGCTTTAACCCTGACTCCATGAACAAGAGCCAAGATACAATGGACTTCTATAACTTAAGACTTGGATCAAGCTGGAGAGGACTGCTCAGAGGTTAAGAGCACATCCTAGCACCCACACAGGAGCTCACAGCGAGCTGTAACTCTACTTCCAGGGAATCAGAATCCCTCTTCCGGTCTTTTTCAGGCACCAGGCACACCTGCGGTGTACACACGGGCAAAACACTTATAAACGTAAAATAAATATTTTCAAAACAAAGAAAAACTATTTTAAAGTGCTATGATTTGTCTTTAAAAGATAATAAATCATAGTAACGAGAAATTAAAGAACCTCTAATTCTTGTTAGACTTATTATTTCAAGACCCTTGACAAGGAAGAATTTGGTTGGTTTGTTGCGACAGGGTCTCTGGTCACCAGGCTGACCTCAAACTCATTAAGTAGCCAAAGATATTCATAAAATTCTGGTCCTCTACCACTCTGGAGTGCTGGAATTACAGGCATACACCATCATGCCTGGATTTATGTGGTGCTAGGGATCAAATCCGGGTTTTCATATATGCAAGGCAAGCACTCGCCCAACTCAGCTACACGCCAGCTCACAAGGATAATCTAGAAGGTCAGAAAACATGCATGACATCAAAAACAGAAACATAAAAACATCATTTAAAAAAATAAAAGAGGGGTTCTACAAAAGAGAAAGTTATTTCCGAGAAAAGGCTTAAAATAAGGGACATGCATAACATTAATAAATATATGAGGCAGGGGGAAGAAATGCAACATTCAAGTTGCTAACATAACTTTTTCTATTTTATAAAATTTATGCTATCACAAAACTTTCAGCAATTTTTCTCTGGCTCAAATCTTCTTTTTTGGTTAGGATTTTCTTAAAATGGCAAGAAACTGAAATTAGGAAGCAACCTAGAAGAATGTTTCTAGTGTTCCAAAGTCTAGGTGGATAATACAAGTCAACACAACAGTGGCAAAAGTAAAGTGCGATACCTAGAATTCCAAATGTGCTTGGCATCGATATTCTGGCACTTGCTGGTGATGCGCTTCTTAAGCACACTAACATTTCTATGACCCTCAGTCTCTTTACTCATAAAATAAGGGTACAGGGCTACTGTGTAAACTGAAGGAAATGACACCCAGGAAAAAATCTTCCAAATGCACAAAAAGAGCAGGCTAAATGAAGAAAATTTTAATTCGAACAGCAATATATTTGTAAAAGACCTCTATGCGCCCATGCATAAAAGTTCAAGCAGCCTGGAGACTGAAAATAGCCCGTAGATGCTAGGGTCAGGTAGATATAGATTGGAATTGAGGTTTATCATAAACATGCAGCAAATCTATGAACAAGTTTGTTCCCTTTACCACTGTTTCTTTATCTCTGAGATACCAGAAATTATAATATATGGTTATTCTGGGGGTTGTGGAAAAAAACAAACCCACCTTCCACTTGGTATAATTTAAAAATTCAGGCCACCACTCCCAGCTTCAAAATGAATTTTGAAGTATATTTATTAAAATTATACTTGCTTAATAACCTATCTGTAAACTGAGGAGGCACAGAGGCAGCTTTCTCTCACCTCTATCGGTCCATTTCAGTATTTGCTTAAGGGATTGGGCTATACCCTATATAAAGCTTAATATCTACCCCAGAAAAGGTCTGATACATGGTAGAAATGAACCCAATTACTGTTTATAATGTAAATAATGAATAAATGAAGCCACTTTCCTCAGAGGAATGTTGGGAGAGGGGAAACTAGCCATGTTGTGTTAGGCTAATAAGAAAGTGACAGAAACACTGGGCTGTAAAGATGACTCAGCTTCCACTCAAGCATAAGGACTTGAATTGCGATCCCCAGCACCTACATAACAAACTGGGAACGGTAGTACACCTATAATCCCAGCACGGGGAAGGCAGTCAAAAGGATGCCTAGGGTTTGCTGGCCAGCCAGTTTAACTGAACTCTTAAAACTTCAAGTTAGTGAGAGACCCAAGTCTCAAAGAATACAGTGGAGGAGCAACATAGAAGACACTCATCCGACTTATGGCTCCACAAATGCACACATACCTGTAAACACACAAGAAAATATGCACAAAGTAAAACAAATAAAACACTTCTACAGCATCATAAAATTGTGTGGAATCAAGCCTTTATGCGGTTTTAAACATCACTAGAAAAAGACAAAAACCGTAGGCAATCTAGTTCAGACTCCAAAGTTCGAATGCTCATGTTAGACTTGCAAAACCAAGTTGCCAACTCTCAAGAAAGAATCCTGGCCTAGGATGTTTCAGCAGTTTTCAGCTCATGGCTAAAACAATATTCTAAGTTGGAAAACCCTGTAGGTTTTTTCCTATTGTAGAAAGACAGCAAAGCCGAGCACAAGTTTGAAGCCGGTCTGGTCTACATAGCAAGACCCTTGTTTCTAAAAACTATGAATAAGAAAACACAGGGAGAGGAGGAAGGTAACCAGGATGGCTAAAGCTAAAACAAATGCCTCAAAATGTTATGATTCCTCTGGATTTGCAAATTGGAATGTGATTACTCTTCACTCAAACTATTCTTCAACCAAATCCCAATGTAGCAGCTGGCAATAAATACGACTAAATCATATTATTCATCCAGCAAATATTTGAGTGTCTGTGCTTAGCTGTAGTTAGTTACTCTTCTGGGCGCTGAGCTAAAGCATTGAACTCGAACAGAAAACCTTGCGTGCAGCCCTTAAGAAGCTTTCGTTCTAGTGACAAGAGTCAGATTAGAGGCAGTGTGTGTATGCACCCATAACACGATAAATAAATAAATGAAAGGGATGTCAGGGTCTAAATACTATAAGAAAAAGAGAGGAAGGGAGGGAGGAAGGAGGGAAAATGGAAGACACAGTGCTGATTTTACATAACAATAGACCTTTAAACTCTGAAGTGATTTCTCAACCTTTAATAAGCATCAGGAGCATTTGGAGAACTTAATAAAGCAGAGATTTCTGGGCTCTAGCCCTGATTTTTTTTTTTTTTTTTTATTTTGTAGGTGTGGGATGAGCCATTAATATATTGACAAATTCCCAGATGACGCTGACAGCGCTAGTCCAAGGACCATATTTTTGACAATTAATTGTTTCATCCAAAGGGTTAGGCAACCTAGCTCATGAGCCTTACAAGACTTGTCTCTCATTCATTCAAGTATTTACTCATTCAAACATTTATTCAAAGTATCGGGGATATTCCTAGACACTAAATCTAAATATATCCTGACCTCAAATAATTCACAGACAGAAACAGACCTAATAGCAGATACTCAGAAGTTAGAAGCATGAGGATTCCAAGTTCAAGGACTGCCTGAACTACGCATGGAGTTCAAAGGCCAGCATGAGCAACTTAGGTAGGTCCTGTCTCAAAAAGTAAAGTCAATGAGACAGGTCAACATGTAAACAAGTCATTGCTTTAATGAGTATGAAACCCACTGTGAAAAGAGACTGAACCAACTCCTTAAAGTTCTCTGACCTCCACAAAACTCCCACTAGCACTCACACAATTAACAATAAATAAAATTTAACAATATATAGGGCTGGCAAGAGGGTTCATCAAGAAAGGGTGCTCACATCCAAGTCTAATGACTTGAGATTGATCTCCAGGAAGAGAACCAATTCCCAAAAGTTGCCCTCTGATCTTTATACAAGCCATACCTTGCACGTATGCACTCATAACACAATAAATAAGATTTTCAAAAAGGGGGAGCCCTGGGTTCAATCCTCAACATGTCAAAAAAAAAATCACAAGCAGCTGAACCTAGTGGTCTCCCAGTTAAGAAGCTAAGGAAGGAGACCCACAAGTTCCCTGCCTGAGCTACAGAATGAATCTAAGGTCGATCCTGTCTCAAAACTTTAAAATGTTCAGTGTGAGAGGGTTGGGGATACAGCTGAGCAGTAGAATACTTGATCCCTAGTATGGGGGGGTAGGGGGGGGCGAACAAGCTAAAGGGAAAAAGTACAGACTAACTGATTACCAAAAGAGGGCTATAGAAGAGCAGCTCATTCCAAGAGAAGAAGAGGAGAGACGAGGGGCTATTTCTCAGAGATCCAGTAAAGAACTCTCTCCGGGCAAGTAAGGGGTAGAAAACAGCACTCCAGGCAAAAGAGCACACAGAAAAAGAGATGAGAAAATGAGGGTGGAGGGCACCTCACGAAAAGTTTAAGGCTGCAAAAGCAGGTGATGGAGTTTCTTATTTCATCCTTAAAAGTCTGATCCTTCAACTGTGAAAAGAGAGGGGTGGGGGTAGGAAGCACTGATATGACCAGTTTTGTTTTACAAAGACCCCCCTCAAGGTGCACAGCTCCCTGCAAACCTAGCACAAGGCCTCAAAACAGACACTCAAAAAATATACACTGAATGGGACTGGATGAGCTTTGTATCAAGTGCACTCTTAGAGATGAGGGGCCAGTCATTTTCCCTAAGGACTTGCTTTGGCCAGGACAAGACTTGTAAGACAGGTCCAGCAACCTCAATTACTGCACACTATTCCCTATACAACTGGAGTCCCCCAGAGGGCTTTCATTGTTTATACGTCTACCTCACCCACTAAACTTTGAGCTCTTGGTCTTCTGAGCAAAGACCGACTATTGATACACTTGAAATCCACAAAGACGTTAGCAGGCAGCTTGAAACACAGTAGCACTCCAGATTCTAGCAGTAATGTTGGAAAAACAGATGAATAAATACGCAAATTGATCAGGCCAAGCCATGAGTTCATGTAGTAGGTAAGAGTATGCATAAGCATCAGGGAATGTTGTAGGGTTTGAGTTGTCAAAACTCCTTGAAGGTGGCTTCTAGTTGAGGTGGGTTGTGTTTGAGTATACAAGACTTAGGATTTCCAAATAGAATGTGTTACAAGTGCAGACAGAAGAAATCTCTGTGGCTCTCTAAGAGCCCCAATGGGGAGAAGTCTGCTCTACTATAAAGGAGGCAGAAAGGATGCCTCCAAAGACTTCACAGTGGGGAGTATTCTTCAGCTGAATCTTGAAAACTGAGTAGGTGATTGCTAACTAGCTGCTTATTTCTGAAGATTAATAGCAAACTTCGGGAACTTTAAAGCTGGAGGTGACCTGTCCAAGGTCACACAGGAAGGAGGTGATGCCTAACAAGGCATCTCTGTACTGCTGTTTTCCTTCTGACAGGGTTGAGAGACCCTTAAACATAGAGACAGAAGGTTTTCTCAAGAACGATTCCTAAAAGTAGTAACTTGACTACTGACCTTTTTCTGGAAATATTGTAAAGGGTAAGATAACTATCCAAGGGGTTTAACATAAGGAACTTAGGTTACAAGATTTTTTTTTTTAAGTCACCCACTAATTGCTGAATATTCTTCCAAAGCTCACAGTATTGTTTACCGATAAAAGATCCAAGATAGTGATGGTTGGACTAATTCTGCTTTTTGAATAATAACAGGCGTGATAAACCTATGATTCTCATTCTCCTTTCCAAGTCTGTGCGGAACTTCCCAAGTTATGGGGTACTCCTGGAGTGGGGGAGGGGCGGCACAAGTCATTTCTACCAGTCTTCGGTTTTCAAGACGATGAACCCTTAAAGTGCTTCCCAAGCCGGGACCGACCACGGAGAATAAAACCCGCACTGCTTTACTAAACGTCTGCGTCGCGGGCCAGTTTTAGCGTCCCAAGACCCCGAAGTTCCGGAGGGAGTCGGTCCGGAACCGGGACCTGTGGGCCCTCCCCAGGCAGAGCCTGCCCTCGGGGTCCCCCGGGGTCCCCGGCTGCTGGACCCCGCGGTCGCATCTGAGCTGGCACAGGGGGCCTTTGTTGGCCCGAAGGGAGCGGTCGGCCTCGAGGGGCGGCGCCCGCCTCTGCTCACCTGGCGCCCACCCCCAGCCCCGCGCCCTCGCCCCGATGCCCCGGTGCGGGGATCACCGAACGGGGGGCCCGGCTCTCACCTTCTGCGCTCGCTCCGCTCCTCCTCCTCCTCCTCCTTCTCCTGGCGGCGGCCGAGCCCGGAGAGTGCGCGCGAGTGTGCGCGGGCGGCCGCCCCGCGTTGTCCTCACACCGCTCCCGCCGGGTTCCCCCAGGCCCGGGATCTGGAAGGCCGGCCGCTGAGGGCCGCGGGGAGCAGGAGGCGCGCCGGGACTGCGAGGGGGCGGGGTGCGCTCTCTAAGGGGAGCCTTCTCTAAGGAGACTGGAGAGCGCGGGCTCTGAGGGGGCAGACGCGACTGCGAAGAGCCGGCGATCGCGAAGGGGACCTCGTGCAGCCTAAGGGTGAAGCGGGACGGGAAGGTGCGGGCGAGCGGTAACGGGAGTCCACGGAGCTGCTGTACCTTCGGCCCCAGTCGCAGCCTAGCTATTGTATGCCGCCCGGCTGGCTGCCGCCGCGCCCTGCAGCCCCGCCCTGACCACGCCTCCTTCCACTCAGACACGCCCCCTCCGCCCGGCCTCCCGGTGGCCCCCCCCCCCCGCAGGTGGGAGGGGGCGGGAGCGCCGGACAGACCCACGTGAACCGGGCCAACGAGGCCAGGAGAGGCCCAGCGCCGGGATGACGTCATCGGCGCTTGACGCCAAAGGCAGAGGATCACCTGACTGCCACGTGACGTCATGGGGCCGGGTTTCTGCTGTGAGTCCAGATGATCTCCCCCTTTGAGCCGGCGTTTTTCCTTGAAATTGTGGGTGCTATATAAGATGGTTAGGGTGTAGTTAGGGTGGAAAGCAGGTAGCCCCTTACGAAGCACCACTGCATCCTCTAGCTCTCCCAAGAGCTGACTGAATGTGTGAAAACCGTCGGATCTCGGGTAATCTCTGAACCGGACATCTACTCTATCTTCGAGAGGTTGGAGGGCTGAGCAGAGTTAGGTAACGGTGGAGGAAGAGATAGCGGAAACGCTTAAGCTATACTGAATTCACAAGAGAAAAAACAGGCTCTTTCCCTGCTTTTCTCCCACCACCGAGGGTACTTTGGATGCAAATCTTCCTCCTGAGCTCAGATTCTATATTTGTAATCCAGCATTTGTTACTTGCATGCCCTGCTGTACCTCAGATTCCGTGCATCCAAAACCAAGACAGTATATTACTCTGAGTCAAGACGCAGAGTCTTATTTCACACCCCAGATGTCCAAGTTAAAACTTTGAATTCCTAATCCATAATTTCTTCATAATAAATAACACTTGGCTATTCTAATGTGGCCTCTCTAAGCTTCCGCCTTACAATGATAATAATGAATAGTAATAATAATAATAGCTACAGTTTAGCATGCATTGTCCTTTCTCTCTTCCTGTACTCAGCGGATGAACCACCATCCAGCAGCCCTCTAAGCCAGATCCTCATTCTCAACATTCGTTTCAAATTGGGCTTCCGGCTTGTAAACTCTGTAAAAATGTTGTCAAGCCCTTGCCCTTCTCTGTATTCACCACGATCACCTGGACAACAGAAGCAACCTTTTCTCTCAAAATCTAACCCATTATGCTCTCTGGTCTCCAAAGGAGCTTTATAAAGCTACAAAACTAATGATCTCCTTGCCCTGTTTAAACAGTCTGAGAAGCTTTATTGCTTTTAGGATAAAGTCCAAACGGTAACATCAAGTACAGGCTAACTGCTACACCAGCCTCTCTGGCTTCATCTTGCTCTAGCCACATCTGAACACTACCTAACATTTCTTAACATTCTTCTTCCTATCAGGAAACCCTGCCTTCCTTGCCTGACTGGATGACACCTTTTCATTCTACAGAGTGAAACTCCAGCATCACATCCATTTATGATTTGACTAATATTCTAAGACTCCCTGAATTTAACAATAAAAGCCTTCCACACCTATTTTTCATCCCTCCCTCTCTTCCTTTCTTTACTCCTTTCTTTCTTTCCTTCTTTCTTTCTTTTTTTTCTTTCAGGATTCCTGCCTGGCTAACCTAGAACTTGGGACGGTCCACCTGCCTCAGCCTCCCAAATGCATCAATTCCACTGGCCCTTTTATCCCAAGCAGTATAGTAACTGTAATCATATTCCAGACTCCACCCTTTCCACGTCATGTTCCTATCTGTAGCCCCCACACCTGGAATAGCGCTTGTTACACAGCATCAGTTGATCTCCTGAAATATATCTAATAGCCTGGGGGTGACATAGGCCTTTAATCCTAGCACTCAAGAGGCAGAGGCAGGCAAATCTCTAAGAGCTAGAGACCCTGTATCCCCCCCCAAAGGAATTAATTAAATTCTTACTGTGCGTATTGTTCTGTGCATTTCATTAACACCAGCTCCCTAAACAAGCCTCTATAAACAAGCCCTTTGAGGTTTCCAGCTGTTCCTCTTACCCTTGATGGGGAAACTGAGGCATATTCACACCCAGGAAATTTACCCTAATCTACACTATCTTTGCACTGTCCACAGCAGGCAAACAGGAGCCCTTCCAAACTGTTAATACTCTGACCACTGGGAACAGTAAGTGTGGTTTCCTCCATGACGAGGCGCTCCGCAGACGTGAGTAAATAAGAATTTTAAGATAGGAACTGCTCTGCTTCCAAAAGCAGATTTCAAAATATACAATAAAAGAAGTCTTCCTGTGGATCCTCCAGGAAGGAACTCAGCCCTCCCAGCACCTTGATTTCAACCCACACATGTTCATTTTGCACACATCCCTCTGAACTATGTCCCTGTAAAATATTGAGTGTGTATTGTTTTAGGCCACTATACATGTACTGATTTGTTCCCCAGTCAAAAAAAAAAATTATTCAGTCAAGAGTAGGGCTCATCTATGTTAGTAAAGTAGAAGGGGGTGCTTGCTAGAGGTAGACACATCCTATGTGTCTACCCCAGTTGTTAAATACCACTTGCTCTGTGATCCCTAAAACCGTGCCAAAACAAGTAATCAAGACATCTCTAGCATCTATTACACTGTGCTTCTTTGTTTGCTTTTGAGACAGGGTCTTGCTAGATAGCCCAGATGTAGCCGCAAAGTCAAGATTTTCCCGCCTCAGCACCGTGAGTGCTGGGACTACAGGAATGGCACCCCCCATGAAGCTCTTCATCCAGGATATCACTTTCAACATGGTCTTCTCTCCCAGCTGCCAAGAAGACAGTGTTTATTCTTTTCAGCCTTCCAGGGAGAGTTTGTGAATTTCACATTATGTCCTGAAAGGACAGGTAAGGGAATGATCTGAGCCTGAACTTTCTTCAAGACTCTCAACAAAACACCAGCCGAGAGGTGGTGTCACCTTTAATCCCAGCGCTCTGTAGGCAGAGGCAGGTGGATCTCTATGAGTTCTAGGCCAGCCTGGTCTACAGAGCATGTTCTAGGACAGGCTCCAAAGCTACACAGAGAAACCTTGTCTCGAAACCTACCCCCCCCCCAAAAAGCACAACCAATACATGAAATTGTGACACTGCCCCTATATCATTCAAGTACTAGAGCACTCTCTCCTCCTAAGATTTCTTTATGGAAATCTGGTACATAAGTAGGCAGAAAATTTTTAGACATTTTAATGGTGCGTGACCTGTGAAGCTCAGTACTGTTTGAAAAAAAATTCTATTACTTAATATTTAATTTATCTGAATAGGAAGGCTTTTGTGCTGGCTAGTTTTACATCAACTTGACATTTCTGGAATCTGAGAGGAGGGAACATAAATTAAGAAAATGCCTCCAGAAGATCTGGCTATAAGTAGGGCATTTTCTTAATTAGTGATTCATTACAGGGTAGTGGGGGTGGGGAGGAGAAGTCCATTGTGGCTTGGGCTACTACCCCTGGGCTGGTGGTCCTGAGTTCTAGAAGAAAGCAGGTTGAGCAAGCCATTGAAAGCAAGCCAGTAAAGTGTCTCTCCATGGCCTCTGCCTCAGACCTTGCCTCCAGGTTTCTGCCCTGGCTTCCTTCAATGATGGACTATAAAAGGAAGAATAAACTAAATAAACCCCTTCCTCCTCAGCTTGCTTTTGGTCCTTGTATTTTATCACGGCACTAGAAACCATAACGAGAACAACATTAATTCTTCTTTCTTCTTATACGGACAAAGGAATAAAACACTGAGAATCCCGATGCTAGGCGAGGGCTATGACAGGACTTATTTTTAATTTTTTAAACATTTACTCACTTACTTTGTGTGTATGTGTGTGGGCACATACACCGTAGTGAGTGTGTGGAGACCAGAGAACAGCTTTTAGGGTCAGTTTTCTCCTTCTAGCCTCTGGGTTCCATCCATCAATTCAGGCTATCAGGCTTGGTGGCAAGCATGTTTACCCATTGGGCCATCTTGTCAATACCCATGGCATAACTTAATGTCTTCCTTCCACTTCTGCTTCAGCCTGGCATCTGGAAAAGAGCCTTTGCCCTTACGACAACACAGTGTGCCAAGGGCTAATCGTTACTCAGCTATC
Organism: Phyllotis vaccarum; assembly: GCA_033318265.1. Taxonomy (NCBI): domain Eukaryota; kingdom Metazoa; phylum Chordata; class Mammalia; order Rodentia; family Cricetidae; genus Phyllotis; species Phyllotis vaccarum. Next base: position 21,012,407 of record JARWLC010000019.1, read on the forward strand.
AACAACGGGACCCTTACTGCCATCTTATCAGTGACTATTAAGTTACAAAATTCCATCTTAAGAGTAGAGTCATTTTGGATACCAATTATCCAAGCTTGAGTTTCCAAGAAAAATAAGAGCCTGAGATTAAAACTTAGAAACACGTCGTTCACTTAGGAGGTGACCCCAGAAGAAGGAGGGATGTGGGAAAAGGGAAAGCAATGTGGAGTGAGTGGGAACCTTGGAGAAACATGCAGAAGGCTTCCTGGAAGACACCACCTGAAAACTGGAACCTTATCTACTACAGGAATTCCTCATCACCTGAGGGCTGTCCCCCAGGCTGTTGATGCCTCTAGACTAAACGGCTTTGTTTGCATCTTACAAACTGTTGTCAGAGCCCTTGCTGGAGAGTGAGGAAGGTGTGTGGTGGACATTAGGTCAATGCCACGGTGGAGAGAGAGTTGGAACTGTCCAAGGTGAAATCAGAGTTAGGCTCAGGAAATGCCATGAGAAAATGTCTGCCACAAACTGCTTAGGTTTTTTTTATAGGTTCATCTTATAAATCAAGTTTAGTAGATAATGCCAAACTCGTTTACACTCCTGACTGGAAGGCATGGGAATTGTAATTACTACACAGCCTCAGCAATTTGGGATTAGAAATCTTCACTATTTTATTTATTACAGGCAGTACATGGTGTGATAATGTATTCTTCCTTTAATTTACATTCTTTTGATTGCTAAGGTAGCTGAACACCTGTATGTAAGTTTATAGCCGCTTGGGTATGCTTTTTGATGGTTGCTTGATTGGCTGTTTGATTGGCTTTGAGATAGGGTCTCACTTTGCAGATCTGGCTGGCCTGGAATTCGCTATCTAGACGAGCTGGCCTTAAATTTACAGAGATCCACTTGCCTCTGCTTCTCATGTGCTGGGAACAAAGATGTGCACTTCTGTACCTGAGAGAATCAGCTCCTGAAAGCTGTCCCCTGACCTCCACATGTATGCTGTGGGAAGTGTGCACACACTTGCATACACACCAAAATCAATACGTAAACAAAACTACAGTTATCCTCACCTTCAAGAAGCATGCTTCTGTGAGTTTGGAGGCTGCAAGGAAATGATTTCTGCAACAGCCCGGGGGAGCTCAGAAACCTTTGAAAACTGTGCAGCCTACCGGATATAGGAAAAGGAATCTATGAAGCCACCATCCACAGAAACCGTGACTATAAACAAATGTGTCTCAAGTAACTAATAAATAGAAGCGATACAGGAGAGCAGGGAGGGAAGAACTCTACTTCCTAATAGAGTCTTCCCTATCTTCCTTCTTCCTCTCTCCATAAAGGCAGATATGGGATCTGGAGCCTACGCAGCCGTCCTGAAACTAATCACAAAGATCTTCAACTGAATGCTTTTGAGTCATCAGCCATCCAGCAGGCACCGCCTGCCTCCAGCTGGCCTGTGAAGGGAAAGAGGAGCAGGTTGATTGGGTTTTGGTGTTTGTGAGTTGTGCTTTCTCAGGACCGCTTTACATGTAATCAGGCGCTGTTCTTCAGTGGTACCATGAGTTTCCAATGTGGGCTTAACTTGGTTCGGTTCTGACAGTGTTGCTTCTTGCTGCTCCTTGGATGTGGCCAGCTCTCTGCTCATCTACCCTCATGGAAACTGCCAATATTCACTCTGGGAGACGGAGTCCGAGTGTCACAAGAAACTCACACACACACCCTCCTCTGGGATTCCAGTCATCACACCCTCTGGCCCCAGCTGTTAAAGTATATGAGGGAGAAAGCTGAGCAAAACTGGGATTTTTCAGACGACTCGGCTTGCCTGAGAAACACTACAGCTTCAAGGCCAAGTGGCTCCTTCGTTCAGCAGGCTGGACTGTTGTCTCTTGGCTCGTTCCGTATTTAGGATGAATGGCTGTCTCTTCTACTTCTCCCCAGGAATGCCACAAAACCATGAAATGGTGTCACCACTGTGGAAAACTACAGAAACATTTTCTTCAAAAATTAAAAATGAAGCCAGACAGCAGTGGCACAAGCCTTTAATCCCAGCACTCAGGAGGCAGAGGCAGGTGTATTTCTGTGAGTTTGAGGCCAGCCTGGTCCACAGAGCTAGTTCCAGGACAGCCAGGACTCCGTTGAGAAACCTTCTCTCTCTCTCTCTCTCTCTCTCTCTCTCTCTCTCTCTCTCTCTCTCTCTCTCTCTCTCTCTCTCTCTCTCTCTCTCTTTAAATTAGGTTGGATTGGAGCTGGAGAGAGGCTCAGGGTTATGTAAACAACACACTCTGCTCTTGCATGAGGACTCAAGTCCAGGGACTCCTCAGATCAGGCTGATTAGCCAGACTCGAGCCAAAACTTCATGCTCTGGATTCGGCAAGAAACCCTGCCTCAAAATACAATATAGTGAACAATACCTGAAGATACCCAGTGTCAACCCCGGGGCTTATACACACACACATACATGTACACACATGTTCACATGTACCCTCATACACATGAACACATACAAGTACGCCACACACACATATATACCAAGAAAAGTAATGGAATATGGTGGCCTTCTACTTAATCTCATTACCCAGGAAACTGAGGCAGCAGGATCAATGTGAGTTTGAGGGCAGTCTGGGCTACACAGAATGTTCTAGGCCAGTGTGGGCTACAATATTAGACCCTGTCTTAAAACAAAAATTTTAAATAAGATTATCATATGACCCAGGCATTCTACTTCTGGGAGCTGCAAGCCGAGTCTCAGGGTGACATTTGTATCCCATGTTCATGGCTCTACTCACAGTAACCCAAAGATGTCTGTAGTGGTTTGAATGAGGTTGGCTCCTGTGGGTACTACTATGTTTAAATTGGTGGTCCCCAGTTAGTGAAACTGTTTGGGAAGGATTAGGAGGTGTGGCTAGAAGAGGTGTGTCACTTTGAAACTTCAAAGTCCATGTCAGGACCACTCTCTCTCTCTCTCTCTGCCTCTAACTTGTGGATAAGATGTAAGCTCCAGCGCCATGCCTGCTTGCCTGCTGCCTGCTGAGTTCCCCAATACATGGTAATAGACTCACCTTCTGAAACTATAAGCAGACCCTCCCATTAAATGGTTTCTTCTAGAAGTTGCCATGGTCATGGAATCTCTTCATATCAGTAGAACAGTACCTGAGTATACATCTAAAGTATCTGCCCAAATATTCATCAAAGGATGACTGAAGACACAGCATGCACCACAGACACACTAGAATATTTATTACTCAGCCTTTAAAAGGAAAGGTGGCAAGATAGCTTTGTGAGTAAAAGTGCTTGTCATCAGGCTTGGCAACCTGAGCTTCACACCCAGAAACCACATGTTAGAAGGAGAAAATCTTGGCTTCCAAAAGTTCTCCTCCAATTTCTACAAGTGTACTGTGACATGCATGATGTAGGATATCGTTCTGTATTCTGTGAATACCACTGGTTAATAAAGAGGCTATTTGCGCCTGTGGAAAGCCAGGTTAGAGGCAGATGGGAAATCAAAGCATAGAGGAAGGGGAAGGAGGGTGGAGTCACATGGAGATGCTGAAATCTGCTGCCCAAGCAAGCAAAATGTAAAGAAACACAGATAAGCCATGAGCTGTGAGGCATTACACAAATTAATAAAAATGGGTTTGAGTTAAGTTCTTTAAAAAAAAACTAGCAAGCAATAAGCTTGAGCCATAAGCCAAATAGCTTATAATTAATGTAAGCATTTGTGTAATTATTTGGAGGACTGCTGCAGGACTGCAGGTCTGGACTTCAAGCCGGACAGGCCAGAAACTTCTGGCTATACATGTACAACACCCACCCATATATACACACATACATCTAAAACAAATAAATAAATGTGATAGAATTTTAATAAGTTTTAAAGGAAGGAAATCTTGGCATATACTGCAATATGAATGAACTTTGGTGAAATACTATATAAAATAAGTCAGCCAAAAAAATAAGATTATAAAAAATAAAATAAAATCTATAAGATTTCACTGATGCAAAGTCGTCAGATTCCCAGAGATAGTTAGGAGAATGGTGGTTGCCAGGAGGAAGGAGATGGGGAACTCTAACGGATATACAGTTTCAGTGTTAAAAGTAATATAACCTCCACATGCTATGGCTGTCTCAGTATGGATGCTCTTGATATCACAGAGCTGAGTGCTGGAGCCAGTAAGATGTAAGTTTTATCTTCCTTGGGTTTTACTACAGAGGTTTCTGTCTGTCTTGAGAGTGAACGAGTCTCTATGGCCTCCTCTGAGAACAACTTGTTTTTAGAGAAGGCAGAATAAGTGACGGTACCAAAACACTGCCCTCCTGCCAGGACAGCAGACCAGGAAGGAAGGGAAGACAGTGCAGGAGCTGAGGCACCTGGCCGTCTATGACAGGGCTTGGGAACAAAGCAGAAGGGGCCTTTTGCTTTTTTTTTTTTTTCATTGCTGAGAATCAAATACAGAACTTGATTCTAGGCAAGCACTCTTACACAGAGCCACCTCCCAAGCCCAACATCTTGAGGTGGGGGGGGGGGCTGCTTATTTGTTTTATTTTTCTTCTGATTTTGTTGAATACATTTTCTGTGCCCTTGAGCTGGTATTCTTCTCCTTCCTCAATTCCAGTTATTCTCAGGTTTGGTCTTTGCGTGGTGTCCCAGATTTCCTGGACATTTTGTGTTAAGGCATTTTTGGTTTTAGTGTTTTCTTTGGCTGACATATCTATTTCCACTATTGAATCTTCCACTCCAGAGAGTCTCTCTTCCATCTCTTGCATTCTGTTGGTTGTGCTTACATCTGTGGTTCCAGTTCGTTTCTTCCAGGTTTTCTATTTCCAGCTTTGCCTCGGTTTATGCCCTTTTTTTATTGCTTCTATTTCATTTTTTAATTCCCAGAATGTTTCTTTCACCTGTTTATTTTATTTTTCCTTATTTTCTTTAAGGGATTTGTTCATCTCTTCCAATTTTTTGTTTGTATTTTCTTCTATTTCTTTAAGGAAGTTTTTTATATCCTCTTTTAAAGCTTCTATTATCTTCATAAAGTTGTTCTTAAGGTCATTTCCTTCTGTTTCCTCTTCATTGCTATGCTCAGGCCGTGACATGTAGAACCACCAGCTTCTTCTCTTGGTGTCTTGTTGTTCTTTATATTGTTATATGTATTCTTGCACTGGCGTCTGCCCACTGCTTCCTCAGTTCACTCTTAGTCAGCTCTTAGTCAGTTGTGGGTCTGGGTGCTGTGTGTCTCCAGTTGTCGCAGGGATTGCTCTTGGTTGGCTGTAGGCCAAGAAGTTCTGTGTCTCCAGTTGTCACAGGGATCATTCTTAGTTGACTCTTAGTCAGCTGTGGACCAGGAAGCTTCAGGATCTCCAGTTATCGATGTGTAATGATGTAGATTGTGGTTTGGGTGGGGTTTGGCCCATGGGATGTCCCTCCAGCTGTGTTTTGCTGGAGATTGGGCTTGGGAAGGCTCTCCCAGCTTTCTTTTGTTTAGGGCAGAGCTGGGTGTGGTTGGGGTGCCAGGGCCACTGTCCTGGGCCGGGGTTTGGAGACCATGGTCCAATGGCCTGAGGGTTGGGCTGCCACTCACCTCTTAGTCAGCTGTGGACCAGGAGGCTTCAGGGTCTCCAGTTGTTGAAGTGTGATGACACAGATTGCTTTGTTTTGTTTTTCAAGACAGGGTTCCTAAGTGTAGCCTTGGCTGTCCTAGAACTTGCTCTGTAGACCAGGCTGGCCTTGTACTCACAGAGGTCTACCTGGCTCTGCTTCCAGAGTGCTCAGATTAAAGGCAAGTACCACCACTACCCAGCCAGCATCTTGGTTCTCTCTCTCTCTCTCTCTCTCCCTCTCTCTCTCTCTCTCTCTCTCTCTCTCTCTCTCTCTCTCTCTCTCTCTCTCTCTCTCTCTCTCAGATCCTCCTGAGTCCTGAAAATAAAGGCATGCACCACCATACTCAGCTAGTATTTGTGTCTCTTAAACTTTAAAAAAATATTTTATTATTACATTATGTGTGATTTTGTCTGTGTGTGAGTGAATATGGGAATGTGAGTACAGTGACTGCAGCATCTGGAAGAGGGTGTGGAATCCACTGGAGCTGAAGGTACAGAGGGCTGTGAGCCACATAGATACTGCCAACTGAATTTGGGTTCCCTTCAGGAGCAGTACTTGCTCTTAACCTCTAAGCCATCTTTCAAGTCCCAAAATATTTCTTAAAAGTTAATATCTGTTTTTAAACTAGAAATAATTTTGGTGAAGATGGTGATTAAAATACACTAGACTGGGGCTGGGGCAATGGCTCTATAAAATTGCTTGCTGCACAAGTGTGAAGATCTAAGTTCAAATCTCCAGCATCTATATAAAAACAAAGGCTAGCTGTATGTACCTGTGGCTTTGAATATTTGTTTATTTAAAATCGTGTGTACGAGGAGTATATGCATGCCTTAGTGACTTTTCCATTGCTGTGTCAAGCATCATGATGAAGGCGACTCATAACATATTTGAGCTTAATTTTTCATAGGGTCACAGTCCATGGTGGCAGAGATAGCTGGAAGCTCAGATCTTGATAAACAAGTAGAAGGTTGAGAGACAACACTGGGAATGGTCTTGGCTACTGAAACCTCAAAGACACCCCCTAGTGACACAGCTCCTCCCACAAGGCTCCACCTCCTGATCCTTCCCAAATAGTCTACAACTGAGGACCAACTATTCAAACCTGTGAGCCTACGGGGCCATTCTCATACAAACCATCACAATGCACATGAATGCAGGTGGTCATCAAAGCCAGGCATGTTGAATTCCCCTGGAGCTGGAGTTACAGACTGTTAACAAGCTGCCTGACATGGTTCTGGAAACTAAACGCAGGTCCTCTGCAAGAACAGTGTGCATTTTTAACCTATGAGTCATCTTTCATTACCTGGCACATTTGTAATCCCAGAGTTAGAGAGATGGAAACAAAGGATGCTGGTGGGCTTGTTGGTGCTTGAAGGGGATACTTTAGGCACACCTCTAGCCTCCACATATACACACACACACACACACACACACACACACACATGCACACACACACGCACGTGTATGCACCTGTACATGCATGTGCCTACATGACATGTCACATGCTAAATAAATAAACAAGATTGTTTTTGCAAGAGTAGAAAATAAAAGAAATAATTATAAGCTTAACAGACTCTAAAATAATAATAAAAACTGAAATGGATGGTTTGAACCAGAGCAGACCCTGCAGCCTCTGAGAAGTCTTTCTACCAGGCAGGGTGGTGGGTGCCAGGTCTCCATTCCCTGTGGAGCTGAATCTGGGCTAGAACTGAGGTGCAGAGATCAGTAACATACAACTCACAGAGCAATAGTGACACTGATAATCGAGACCGGTCCTTCTTCCAAGGTCTATACAGTTCTACCTTATCTCCCCCCCTTCCCCGCCCCTGGGTTCTGTGAGGGAACCAGGCAAGGCAGGTGTTTCTACCAAATGCACTTTACCAACAGCAGCAGCCACATCTGGGCCTGGGAGAAGAGCTGGGAAGTCAGTAGCAGCTGAATGAGAGGCTCTGAGGCCCCCCGTGTGTCATTGCTCCCGTGTGATGTATCCAGTTCCGCAGCTGGAGCCAGAACTCTGCTCATCGGTGGATAAGGAGTCAGCTCTGATGCCCCCCTGCAAAGGGCAAAGTCATTCAGTACTTTAGCATGCAGAGAGCAAACAAGGCTCTTGCTTGTCCCTCCTGGGTTCCGACTTCCGATGCCCCATGTTACATTAGACTTTCAGGCTTTCTGTGGATGCTCTGCTTTTCCACCAGAATATTCATCTTCATAATGGCAAGAACAGATTTTTTTTTTTGGTCTGATTGGGTTTTGAGACAAAGTCTTGATATGTAGCTTAGGATAGCCTTAAACTCCGCTAGTCCCTCCTGTCCTAGCTCCCAAGAGCTGAGGTGACAGATATGTTACCATGTCCAGTGCTTTCATTTGCTATCTCAGAGCAATGACATTTGCATACGTAACAGAAACAAGAACAAGGTTCAGGAGCAAAGTGAATCCTGGGCCCATACTGCTGTTTGAGACACCAAGTTGGCATGTGTTGTCACCACAGACACAGACACACACACATGAGAAATTTTTCTTTATTTTTAAATGATGCATTTATTTTTATTTCATGTGCACTTATGTTTTGCCTGCATATACATCTGTACGGGGGTGTGGATCTTTTGAAGTTACAGACATCTGTGAGGTGCGGTATAGATGCTGGGATTTGAACCTGGATCCTCTGGAAGAGCAATCATTGAGCTTTTCATTGTTCAGCCATCGCTCCAGCCCTAAGACTAATTGATTTTTTTTAAAAAATGAAGTACAATAAAGGAAAACAGAGTCAAGAGATGTGAAGAGAATCAGCACCTTCCTGCAGTCCCAGAACATCAGCTGCCAGGTCAGAGCCTGGGATTTACCTGAATCCAAGCACTCAGCACAATTCTGGACACCTGGAGACAGAGCCCAGTGGTAGAGCAGGTGTCCGGCTTGCCGTTGGCCATCAAGACAGCTCGGTGGGTAAAGGTGTCAGCTACCAAGTTCAACCTGGGTCTGATCCCCAGGACCACATGCTAGGAGAGAATACCCTACTAAAAGTTGTACCTCCACATATGCACAATGGCATTCAAGTATGCTTGCATACACACACACACACACACAAAAGTAATTAAGTAAAGTCTAAAAACGCAATTGTTCCTTTCACCATACTGTTAAGTGAGAAGACCCTGTCTTAAGAAGAAGAGAAAGAAAGAGAAAAAACAAAACAAGAAGGGAAGGATAGGGGAGGATGGGGCTCAAATCAGGATGCCAGTGTTGTCTAACCCGGTACCTTGGTCTTTATTCTTTCGAGATTGAGTTAAACTTCTTTGAAACTGGCAATTTTGAGAAGCCTTGCACCATCCAGTCCCTGCCCCCTCCTTTCAGAAGCACTAAACCAAATTCCCATCTTTGCTTCATACTGAGCAGTTTCCAGCCCTCTCAGTGTATATCTGCTAAATCTTTGGTCATTTCTCAGTGTCTTCACAAAGAGAGCTTTTTCCCAGTGACATACATTGGTGTCAAGATAACATTTTCAGGGCTGCAGTGGTGGCTCAGCAGCCAAGACCACTGGCTGCTCTTCTAAAGGACCTGGGTTCAGTTCCTAGCACACACATGATGGCTCACAACCATTCCTAACTCCAGTTCCTGAGGATGCAATCAATGCGCTCTTCTGGGCTCTGAGGTTGTCAATCAAGTACCAAGTGCATAGACATATTCAGGCAAACACACACACATAAATAAAAATAAATGAAAAACATTTAATTAAGTTCTCTTTACTCTGTCACAAAAATATTTACATAATAGAGAGCATGGTATAGGTAGGTACAATTTCTTATCTTTATGTTGTTTTAGTTTTCAACCAACAAATATTTACACCACATATATAGGTGACTACCAATATTCTACATCAAGAATTTTCTTGTGCTGCCATTAAAGACTTCATAAATGTTTATTTTCTTAGCCAGCATGCATCCACAGAGCTTCGAAATGAAGCTTTTATCATGAACACTTTGTTTTGAGTTTCATAAATAATAGTGAACATACCGTGCTGTCTAAATGTTTCATCACTTCATTAGGACTGATTTTTGGATTTTCAGATTTTACCATAAAGAAAATACAGGAAGAAATGTATGACTCCCTACCTTAGGCGACATGGTGCCCTCCCTGACCACATGGACTCTACCCGTCTTCTGACAGCTGAGCTATGCACCCTTATTTCTCCCAACGTCCCTCCTTGGTGCCCTAACTGGCCTTTAGACTGACCAACAACTGCCCTGCTCTGACCCACGGGGACCAATCAACTCCTGAGACCAGGGGAGAGTGCTTGCTGGGACTTTTTGAAAAGAGAGTGGGCAGGGCCACTTTAAAAGCAAGAGACGCCAAGAAAAGAAAGCCAGGACTAATCATGACCACGTTTTCTTCTTGAACTTTCCTTAACTGTATGAATGAGCATGTGAAAATTATAACAGAGAAAGTTAACTTACTGGGGAAAACAACATGGGTTTCTCAGATTTGGCATGAGGCTGGGGATGTTGTGGTTCCCGGAAAAGCAGCTGTGAGTTCTCTGGCCCTGCAATGTTGCCTACAAATTCCTGGCTGACTCAGAATGAATCTGCTCCTGAGTCACTGAAAGAGAGGATTATTGATTCCCTCAAGGGACACTAGTGAGAACAATGAATGATATCTTCCGATCCAAAAAGTGGGTTCTAAGAGCAGTTGCTGGGGACCACTGTTCAAGAGACATATTATTCACTCACGGCCAGAATTTCTTAGCTGGCAGAGTGGATGGAAGACAACCTGGCTGCTCCAGGGTGACCAATCCATCTCAGAAGTGTCATAGTGCACACTGGAGCCCCCTGACCTGGAAGGGACTGTGGTGATTCATGTAGGAAGCAGGGAAGCAATTCTCAGACTCCTTGACCCCAGGACTCCACTACACTTCATATCCCAAAGTGTTCATGTGGGTTCTAGCATTCAAGAGTCACTGTATTAGAAGTTCAAGCCAAAAAAGTTATTATTTTAAAAAATCTACTACCACATCCTTTGTAATTACTAATCTGAAGTAGATTCTGTATGTGTGTGAGAAGTAACTGTATTTTCTAAACTGAAAAGAAAGAGGAAACCAGCTAGTAGAATTGCTTGTGTTCTGAGATCTTTGCACTGGACTGTGAACTTGCAGCTGCGTCCTTACATCTGCCGCCACACTTGGCCTATTTATTGCAAGTCTAATAAAAAAAAAAATGCATCCTTTTATGTGTGGCTGGAAAAAGAAAGAGGTATTTTACCTGCCTTTCCAGACAGGTGTGGGTATATATATTTTTTTAACACGTTACTAAAACTTGACAAGGGGAGAGGCTTTTGGACTGTATTGGTTGGTTGGTTGGTAGTGGTGTTGTTGTGATAAGCCTTCCATGTAGCCCAAGCTGGCTGGCAGCTCCCAGCCTTCCTGTCTGTCTCCTCACTGGTTGGGTTACCAACTCGTTACTGTAGGATAACACACATTTTTAAATGGACTGTCCAGCTACATTAAGGTATTCTCGGGAGTCTGCAACTATGCTTCTGTAACTGAGTTGTTTCTGTTCAAGTGTTATTGTGTGGTAGCATGTCATGCAATTTCCTTCTCTTTAAGGATGGAAATACTATATGCCTATTTCTATTAGGCTATCCATTCATCTGTTGATGGGAGCGTTTTCATACTTAAAATAATCAATGATAAGAAATATAGAACATGCTGTGATGGGGCCAGAGAGGTGGCTCAGACTCACAAGAGGAAGGCTTTCTATTGTTCTTGCGGAGGACCTGAGTTCCCAGGACTCGCTGCTCACAACTGCCTGTAACTCCAGCTCCAGGAGATCTGGTACCTACTCTCTCCTGCCTCTCAAGGGCACCTGCGATTATTTGTGCGTACATACTCCCACATCACATAATTTTTAAAAATCAAATTTTTAAAATTAATGTTGTGATAGAAGTGCATGCAATTCTAAGGATACAGGACAAAGGAAGAAGAGCCAGGCTGACCACAACAAAGCTGAAGACTTGTTGACCAAGCAGAGACTAAAGCACGCATAGGAGCTGGTCAGGAAAGGAACAACTCCAGAGTCAAGGCCTGGGATGAAGACAAGGCACAGCTGGGTTTCCCTTCAGGTCTCGGCAGGAAAGGGCCATAAAGAGCAGAGAAGCAGTCAGTGCAGGACATTTATGACAGGCCAGGTACTGCCCTCAGCCTTTGCACTGAACTCAGGGCCTTGGTGAGCTTAATTCATTCAAACATCACTGCAGCCCTGTAGCAGGGAAAAAGAGCAAGAAGTGAGCGTCTACTGAGGGTCAGACTCGACTCTTAGTGGTTCCAATGAAATAAATGTAATCCCAGTTCTCTTAATCTCCCCATTTTAGAGATAAGAAAGTTAAGGCACAGAGAGGCTAAAACACACTGTCCAAAGTCACACTAGAAAATTGGGACTTGAGCTCAGGCTTCAGCAGCTAAACCTATCCCTACTCTCTGCCTGAAACCTGAGGACAAGAAGAGGGATTTGAACTTTCAGGTGGCAGGACCACCGAGTAGCTGTTGGGAGAAATAGGCAGCTCTTGTTTGCCCTTTATGATTTTCTAGATACTGTATGTATGCAAAACAGGTGCCTATCCTTGAGGGTGACAACACCTGTCTCAAAAGGCTGCCACCATAAACAAATGTGACGATGCCACACAGCCACCTTATAAAGTGGAGGCTTACTGATTGCCTAGTACTAAAGTAATTAATCCTTACAGGGGAATCATTGCCCATCTTTTACAGGATTTGGTGACACACTGGGAAAGAATAGGAATGTTACAGCTGTGTACTAATAAATGTGTTCTCCGGGAGGGATGGGGGTGGAATCTCTTACCTGTAGAATTTATTTACTTCTACTATGGTTGGTGCCCAATGTTCAAGAGTTTAATAACTGGCCTGTAGGGTTGCAGGAAATTTATCAGTTGCTCTCCAACATCAATAACTCACTGCTGAGTGGCTGATTCACACACTAAACCTGAGAGAAGCTAAGGTTCTTGTTCATAATCTAAAGGTAGGTGGGTGGTTAATGCGGCTTTTTTTTTTGTTTCTCCCCAGGTGTGGAGTTTGCATAGATGGCCCCCATACGCTCGTATATTTGAATGCTTTGTCACCAGGGAGTGGCACTGTTTGAAAGGATTAGGAAGCATGACCTTGTTGGAGGAAATGTGTCACTAGAGGTGGGCTTTGAGACTTCAGGCACCAAATCAGGCCCAGCGGTTCTTTCTTTCTTCCTGCTGCCAGTGGATCCAGATGTAGAACTCTCGGATACTTACTTCTTCAGCACCATGTCTGCCTTTACACCATCGTGCTTCCCGCCATGATGATAAAGGGCTAAGCCTCTGAACTATAAGCCAACTCCAATTAAATGCTTTCTTTTATAAAAAGTTGTTATGGTCATGGTGTCTCTTCACAGCAATAGAACATTGATTAAAACACCAGGTAAAATAGTTCTTTATGAATGAGTGTGCAGGCTAGGGATATAGCTCAGTTTGACAGAGTGCTCACCTAGCATGCAGGAAGCCCTAGGTTCAAATCCCAGTACCACATAAACTGGGCATGATGGGGCATGTCCACAGTCCTAGACCTGGGGAGGGGGAGGGAGAAAGATTAGGAGCTGAAGGTCATCACTGGCTTCATAGTAAGTTCAATGCCAGCTGGGGATATATGAGAGGCCTTGTCAAAAACAAGTTATTTTTAATGAACTAGAATCTATGGAAGAGTCTCAATCTTGCATGGATCAGATCCCAAAATTTATAAATTTTAAACTTTTATTTCCCAGTATTAGTGATTGTGGCATTGTGACATTCATAACAAAGAGTGAGATGTCACTGGACTTTGTTTACAATGTCAAATTTCAGCAAGTCCACTAAGAAGCCTTGAGACCAGGACAATTCTGGAAACCCCCAGTCACTCTTGCTGCTTAGACAGAGAAGGAATGGCCTTTGCTTGGGGAGCAGACTCATCTAGCACAGTATCAAATGCTGGCTATTGTCTTAGTTTGTTGTGATTTTACCTTTTTTCCTTTGAGACAGAGTCTCACTATGTAGCCCAAGTTGGTCTGGAACTCACTATATAGACCAGGCTGGCCTCAAATTTCTGTCTCTGCCTCTGAGTGTTGAGATTATCTGTGTGAGCTAACACACCCAGCTTTTGTTGTGATTTTACATTGGTAATATTCTTCTTGTTTGATGTCTAGTTACTGTTGGATTGGCTTCCTTTTTTGGTCCAGTTTGTTATATTTTTCAGAACCCACTGTGACACATTTGCACCAGTGGCATTCTGTCCCTTAATTTTCTAATAAGTAGACTCTAAGAGAAGCAAGCATACACTGGCTCAGCTGTGACTCAGCCGTACCCTATTGCTGAGATCAGTGTAAATATTCTCTCTCTAAATTCTGTCTGTGTGGTGACACTTTTGTGGTGATGTTTGCAGCTACCGGGACAGTAATGCTATTTAACTAGCTCACAACACTATTTATAATTCATCTCCATGAAATTACATGTTCTCTCATTGCAAAATAATAAAAACATGAGCTCTATTATATATACACTATATGTGAAAACAAGAAAATTTCCACCCACCAGCCAGGAAGTGACGTCCTATAGCTGAAGACATGTGCTCTAGAATTAAAACAGTCCCTTGTGTCCTAGCTACGTGACCTGAGGAGACCTGCTTCTGTTTTAGTTTCCTAATGTTTAAATAAAGCAAAATACACTGGTGCTCTCAAGATTCATTGAGATAATGCTATGTCTGGAACAATGTAAACGGTTATTGCTTCTCTCCATCTTCTGACATGGCAAATCCAAATGGCTTAATGGCTTCTCTGAGATTTCACCAGATCCACAAAAATCATTTTTTAGCACCTGTCAAGCAGCCAAGACATACCTTTCCTTAAAAAAAAAAAAAAGTAGAATCTTTTACAAACTAAATGATTTTGTAGGCTTACAACATTTTTAAAAAGATTTTTACATTTGTGTGTGTATATATACACACATGTATGTGTGTACATGAATGCCATAGCATACATATGGAGGTCAGGCAACAAGGTGCAGGAGTTTCTTGGTGGTAGCTGCTTCTACCTTCTAAGTCAGCCTGAAACTTAATTCTTCATCCTAAATCCAGAGCTGGGTTGCTGGACCATACGGTGATTCTGTTTGCTTGCCTCCACAGTGTGGAAATAGACTCCAGAGCCCCACACACACGTCAGGCAAGTGTTCTGCTACTGAGCTACACCCTGAGCCCCAATTGTTAGTTCTGTTATTGTTTTGAAATCTAGCTCTGTAGCCCCAGCCTGGTGTGGGACTCACATGTAGCCCAGGTTGGCCCTGAACTCATCCTCTTCCTGACCTGACCTCCTAAGCACTGGGGTTATAGGCACGTGCCACCAGGGCAGCCTCCTGTGGTGATTCTGTTTTTAATTACTTTAAGGTCCTTCCTTAGTAACTACACTATTAGAATTCCTACCCATGATATGCAAGGATTCCACCAGTACTGTTTTCAATATACTGTTTTTAATTATCATAAGCATTTCAGAAGTTAGTAAAGGCTAGCCGAGCAGAGATTATTATCAATTGTTCCCATGACCCTTTAGAGAGAGTGGCCTAGACACACATGCTGAACTTTGGAGTCATCAGTACCTGACACTGGGTAAGCTGTGTGCCAGGGGAGAAAGGACCACAAAATACTTTCTATGTAAGGCCCTGTCCCAAGGGTTTTACAAGTCTGTGTAGAAGCTCCCCAGCTTACAGTGGTGACATCCCAATAAACCCATTGGGACTATCCTAAATGGAAAATGGACTGGAGACCCCTAACCTACCCACTCCAGCTTAGCCTTGCCCACCTCCAACATGTGCAGAACTCTAACTTAAGCGGCAACTGGGGACAATCACCAAAGCACTGGCTTTATTTTATAAGAAAGTGTTGGATGTCTCCAGTCATTTGTTGGATACCCACACTTCAAAATTGCTGGTAAAATAGGAAGTATGGAACAGCAATTGTTTACCTTCGGGATCCCAGAGGGGGGTGGGAACTGCTGCTTTCTGTGGCATGGCATTACGAAATCAGATCGGACCACATTCTGCTGTCCTGGGAAAATCAAAACTCAAAATTTTTGGTGGTTTGATTTCACACCACCATGAAACTGACAAATCCAAACCATTGTAAGTTGGAAACCATCTATATTTATTATTTATTTATTTTTGGAGACATGGTCTCTGTAGCCCAAGCTGACCTTGAACTCACTATGTAGTTCAGTCTGTTCTCTCTCTCTCTCTCTCTCTCTCTCTCTCTCTCTCTCTCTCTCTCTCTCTCTCTCTCTCTCTCTCGGTCATTCACACACACTCACACTTTTTTTCTTAAGGAAACCAAGTTTGTTTAGAACACCACAATAGAAACAGCCAACTCTGGCAGGATCCAGGAGTATTCTCACTGCCCACTGCCCCACCTGCTCCCAGCTGTCTTTGTTCTTATCTTGTCCTGATTTTACCATCCTTTACCTGTGGGCCTGCAGTTGGAAACAGAGCAATGTGACTCTGATACCACCTGCCTCGTTGACTGAAGCTTGGCAGCCTGGCAGAGGCCCCTTCCTGGACCTGGAAGGGCTGCATCAATGTGACTGCATGGCCATATGTTCCCACATATGTTTCTGAAACCTTGCAAAGGTAAAATCGTTTCATCTCAATCAATTAAGATCACTTTTGATTTCCACTGAAATGATTCTGCATGTAGGATGGTCCTGGAATGGCTACAGATTTTCAAGCACCCTGCCAAGGGGAAGTTGAGTTGAGGATACTTTGAATTTTGATTGAGTTGGAAATTAAATATAAAAACATAGGCAAACATGATATAAGGCTGTTGTTTCTTCTTCTTCTTCTTTTTTTTTTTTTTTTTCTTATTCCACATTCTGTAGCCTGGCTCATCCTGGGACCCACTACTATGTAGTTCCAGGCTGGCCTCTAACCCACAATGGTAATCCTGCCTAACTCTCTGGAGTGCTGGGATTCCAAGCATGAGCCACCAAGCCTGGCTGAGTTGGTTATATTCTGTGGCTCACAATAACTTTTACATGTAGTTACTAGTCATTCTAGGTTGCTGGCAGTGTCCATGACCACTCACACTGCCCACTGTACCAACAGAACCAGCATTGACAAGATGGTGCTAAGCCATTAGTAGCAACTAATGTTCAACCCCAGTGTGGACTTCTATACCTCTCACGACAGGAATGTGGGAAGTGAAGAATCAAAGACTGAGAATAATAGAGTTAGTCTGTGGGAAACCCTTCCAGTTCTTCCAGTCATCAGATGGGCAAAATTATAACAGAGGAGTTGTAACTCACTGGCAGAGGGCGGAAACATGTTCTTAGGTCAGGATACACTCAATCACACAGCCTTCATCCAGTTTTATGCCTTTGCTGTTCTTGTTTTAGGTGAAGTGGTTTTGTTTTCTTTTGCTTGTTTGTTAGCATTTTTCATAATGAGCAGAGAAGGATACAATCATTACATTTGGAAAAACCTCTGAGCTAGGTTAAACTGGGCATGGTGTCTCACAGCTGTAATTCCAGCCCTTTCGAGGCTGAGGCATGCATGTTGAGCTTGGGCTATACTGTGAGTTCCAAGCTGGCTACAGGGTGAGATCCTGTCTCCAAAACCAAAAAAAAAAAAAAAAAAAAAAAAAAAAAAAAAAAAAAAAAAAAAAGGTAGCCCTAATTCATTTTCTTTAAACCTTTATATTTTTAAAGATAGGGTCTTGTATATCCTAGACTAGGCTCCATTATGTATAACAGAGGATGACCCTGGGCTTCTCTGATCCTCATGTCCCATCCATCCCAGCTACCATAACTGATTTACACAATGCTGGACACCACTCGAGCCACAGTCTACTCCCAACCTCTTCTTGCAAAGATCCAGGGAGGATCTTGTTGGGATAATTTGGACCACTCCAGAAAAGGATCCAGCAATTAAATGCTGGGAAGGGGCTACAGGGATTATATCTGTTTTTCATGCTCACAACAAAACCAGGGTTCACACACAGCTCCAAAATTAAATCTACAATCCCTGCAAACACATCCTAGTAACACACCTCCTAAAAGCCTGCCTTACCCTCATCCTCGAAGCTGACTTATTCACTGCTTACAACTGAGCCAAGACAAGGACCAGTCAGGATCAGCATTCTCCTTTTATTATGGAGGACCTAACACTGGGCAGTCTGGACCAAATGCTCTCTACCAGTTTGAATTCCTTCTTTGTTTGGGGAACCACCACTTGACTTGCTCAGAGCTGTGTCTCCTATCTCAAGTAGATGTCCTAATAAAAAAGGTCCAGACAGACGTTCACTGCTTCTGAACCCAAGAACCAAGCTCCAGTGACATACACTGGTGGCCAGACCTCCTTCTATACATGGGAAGGGAGGCAGGAAGGTAGAGTGAAGGCTACAGCTTAGTAATTCACCTCTGCCATGAAGACATCAGAACAAATGTCATAGCTATTTGCCTCTAAATACTCTGTCCTTTTTTTTCAGAGGGGTGGGGGGACATTGAGACAAGGTCTCAGTATGAAGACCAAGGTGGTTTTGAATTTGGAACATCCCTGCTCCTAGCTTCTGAGGGTTAAGATTTCAGACTTGCATCTCCACACCTGGCTAAGATTCATCTTTGTTTTTGTTGTTTTTCAGGACAGCATCACGTGTAGCCCAGGCTGGTCCCCAATACGGACCTTAAATTCTGGTCCTCTGCCTCTACCTCTTCAACTCTGAGTTATAAGGGTGCCCAATTTACAGAGCACTTGGGGCTTCCTATATCTGAGTATATACCAGCTGAGCTATAGCCCCAGCCCCAGATCCATCGTGTTAACTTTCTAAAATATTTATTTATTAGGAGAGATGGGGCACGTGTGGAAGCCAGAGGACAACTGTGGGGGTTTTCTCCCTCCACCATGTCGGTTCTGGAGACTGAACTCAGGTCGTCAGACTTGGTGCCAAATGCCTTTACCACTAAGCCCTCGCTGGCTCCCGACCCACCATAATTTAAGATTAACCTTCTGAGAGTCTCTTTTGCCCTCATCCTTGTGGTTTGTGGAGGTGAAGTTCAGACGAAGAAATTCTGTTCTGGAGTTTTCCTGAGGTGTGTCCACTGCCGGCTGCTCTCTCGGGCCCCTCCTGCTCCACACAGTCCAGAGAACACAGCCAGCACTAAGAGAGTGTGAGCAAGGTGCAAAGACGTGACAAACATCAGCGCCACATTTTTAATTTTAAAAAACTGGGTCAGTCACAGATCTGAACAGCAGTGAAACACAGCTGCTTTCGGGTTTTTTTTTTTCTTCTTCTTCTTCTTCCTGACAACAAGATCTAATTATAAGCTGTGAGAACGACTAAATCAGAACTGTGCGTGTGATCACATTACGCAGCGTCATCTTTGGCTGGTGGCCTTTACACGGACTGTACCGTGCCTAGTCAAATGGAGGCAGTGACCAATTTGACTTACCAGAGTCCCACATCCTTGGTGTTTGTAGTTCGAGATATCTAGAACAAGGTAAAGGTGTCCCACTACCATGCCAACCCAAAAGCAAAGCCTAAATACTTCTGTCTGGCTTCTTCACTCTGGCGAGAATTAAGGACTTCCTCCCGAGCGTGACTCCTGGACGAGTCTGTCTCTCCATTCAGTTCTGAGGTTTACAAGAGTTGATGCTGCTACATACAGTATGAAAAGTGAGATGGAGAACATTGGCCCAAGCTCCCGTTCCCAAAGAGCTCATTCCAAACCAGATACCCAGGAGCCTCGGAATGCTGTGGGCCATGGACCGCCTATCTGCTGCAGACAGGAAGGCTGGTCACTGAAGGGGTTCCCCTTTCTGGTTCCTGCTCCCTCAGACCCATCCTCTTCCTCTCTCCCCACTTCTGCTGCTGGTGGTGAGTTCTCCCTGCCCCCACCCCCCTACTTCCCCGGACTATGGTTTTTTATCTGTCTCTGAGCAGGGAAGCCTGTAACTTTGCAGACCAAACTTTCCCTCTGGCAGTATGACTCAATGTCTGTCGTCTGTCAGTGTAGGCAGGAGTGGGGATTCGAGCTTCCGCTGAGGATGAAATTAACTGGCTTGAGGATTGCAGTGGTACCACAGCGCATAGTGAGGGAGGAATGATGCATGTCCCCTCCAACATCCCCTCAAAGTCAAAGTGCCAGTGTGTGGTGGAGCCATGATGTGAACTCACTTGAAGGGGCCCCAGATCCTGCTTCTGTCGCTTCTCCAATCAGAACCTGTTTTTCTTGAACCTGTGCCTGTGGCTGGCTCCCTTGGAGCTTCAGGACAAATCATTTCATGACTAAGTATAAGAAAGTTGTCCCGAAACAAGGCTTTGTGCTGGTGCCCTCAGGCCCTGAGGACATTAATCAAACACTAACTGAGAATTTGGATGACATAATGGTGTCAATGTCTAAAGATATTTTTTTTTAAGTTTCTCTTTGCGTTTGCGATCCACCTGGGATTGCCTCAAAATAGGGATGCAGATAGCCCGTGGCTTGTCCATGGCTTCTTGGGACACAGACTCTCATTCATCTGTGTTCAAAACCCCTAATTTAGGACCAACCAAGAACATGGCAGTTAGGGCCACTCTCCTATAACCTAGATAACATTTGGTGGGGGCAGGATCTCACTACATAGACCAGGCTGGCCTCCAACTTACAGAATTTCAACTTCCTCTACCTCCCAAGTGCAAGGATCAAAGTAAACACGGCCATGCCCAGAATGATGATTGTTTTTTAGTTTAAATTTGTTATTATGCTGGTTTGTACAAGGCCATTTTCATGTACATATATGATGAACTTGGAGCCTATTTTGCCCTCTACCCCACCACCTCCCCCTCCCCCACCTTCCTCTTCCTCTCCACTTTTGGTTCTCCAGGGATAGTTTTGCTTCTATGCTTTCATTGTACACATATGGCTTTATGAATCTACAATGTCTAGGATCCCCAAGTGAGAGAAGCATATGTTCGTCCTTCTGACAGATTAATTTGGTTAGTTTGATTATCCCTCTAGTTACATCTATTTTTCTACAATTGACATAACTGTTCTTCTTTATAGCTAAAAAGAGTTTCATTGTGTATATACATTTTATTCACTCTATTGTTGGGCACCCTGGTTGTTGCCATAACTTAGCCACTGTGAACAGGGCTGTGCAGCTATCTCCATAATGTGCTGACTCAGACCTTTAGATAAATATACAGATATCGCTGGGTCACATGATAAATCTATTTTCAGCATTTTTGAGGAATCTCCCTAGTCACTGGACCAGCTAGCATTCCCACCAGCAGTGAACAAGGGTTCCTTCCCTTTTGACAAACTGTGGTGGCCAGTGTGTGCTGTTGGTTCTGGGAGGTGGCCGTTTTGGCCAGGAGATCTCAGTGTGGTTTTTATCTGCACGTCTCTCCTTGACTCAGATAACTGTGTAAGCATCACCTAACTTACTCATAATTCTGCAAGGAGGACATGGCCATTTCTATTTCATGAATGCAGACTCTACAGCTCAAAGGGACAAAGTCACATGTCACTAATGAGTGGCAGAGCTGATGTGTAAGTCCAGCTGTTGGTTCCCAGAGATCAGATCTGTCTGAGCTGGATCCTGGAAGATCCATTGAGAAGAGGAAAACGTGATAATAGGTCTCATTTATCCATATAACATTATCACTTCTAGCAACAGGCAGGTGGATAGTAGGGGTGCAGTTGGGTTTGTTTGGTTTTTGTTAACACTTTGGGGGCCCACCCAAATGAATGCCTGGCCTTGGCTTGCTTCTAGTCAGCTTTGCTAGCTTATGTTTCTCTTTAATTATATTTTCCCTCTGGGCTTTTTACCTTTCTTTATTCTATGTATTTTTTTTCCTTCTTACTCCATGGCTGGCTGGGTGGCTGAGTGGGGGGCTGGGGGACTGGAGGGTTGGAGGGCTGGGGGTTGGGGGCTGGTTGGCTGGGGAGCTGGGGGGTTGGAGAGCTGGCTGGCTGGGTGAGTGGCTGGGGGTTGGTCCCTGGTGCCCTTCTCTTCTCCTTTTCTCCATCCTCTCTCTCGTCCCTAGATTTCTCCTATTTATTCTCTCTACTCACCAGCCCCACCTGTTTCTCTCTCCTTCATTACTATTGGCTGTTCAGTTCTTTATTAGACCAAACAGGTATTTTAGACAGGCACAGGAACACAGCTTTGCAGAGTTAAACAATGCAACATTCAAAAAAAAAAAATAAAACACAACACATCTTTGCATCATTAAACAAATATTCCACAGCGTGAACAAACGTAACACGTTAAACTAATATTCCACCAACTGCTTCCACCTAATTTAACAGCAATTTTCTTCTCTTTTTGTTACTAATTCTTTTTCTCTGCCTGATCACAGTTTCCCTTCCCTCCTCTCCTAAGCCTCCCTACATCCACTCCTTTCTCTTCAAAAAAATGCAGGCCTCCCATGTACATCAGCCAGCCATGGCATCACGTTGCACTAAGACTAGGCATGCCCTCTATTAAGGGTGGATGCAGCAATTCAGTAAGAGGAAAGAGTCCCAGCACAGGGAGAGGAGTCAGAGACAGCCCCTGCTCCCCCTGAACAACTCTCTTTAAAGAAACTATTAAATATTTCTATAGCATTTAACTTAGCTTTCATAGAAATGATAGTCTGACATATTTTTATTCTTATTTCCCAGTCTGATGCTATTTTTAATTGAATTTCACAGTGTGTGCCTGGAAAAGATTGGCTTGTTAACAAACATCACTGACTCCTGGCAAGCACATAACTCAGCCCCATACTAAATTCCTAATGCCTCATTTGCAAAATGGTGTTGCTATAAGGGCACATGGATTATATAAGGGGCTCAGAGTACCACCCCCAGTATATTCATGGATGTTTCCCAGAAGGCTTGGGGCCACTGAAAGGTACTCTAAGCTTCCCTACTGTGTTAATCAAGGTTTTCTGGAGGAACAGAGCTTACAGAATGAATAAGTAGGATTTACTAGAATGGCTGACAGGCTGTGATCTAGCTAGTTCAACAATGGCTGTCTACCAACGAAATGTCCAAGAATCTAGTAACGGTTCAATTCATGAGGTTGGATGTCTCAGCTGGTCGTCAGTATATGCCAGAATCCCAAAGAAGTAGGCTCTATGCCAGTGAAGGAGTGGACTTGCCAGGGAGAATGAGTGCAAGCAGAAAAAGAGAGAAAGCGTGCTCCTTCCATATCCTGTATATAGGCCACCAGAGGAAGGTATGGCCCACATTCAAGGTGGATCTTCCCACCTCCAAAGATCTAGAGTTAAAGCGTGTCTTTTCATTTCAAATGATTTAATGAGGAAAAAAAATTCTTAACAGGTGTATCCAGCCACTTGGGTTTTAGTTAATACCAGATATAGTAGTCAAGTTGACAACCAAGAATAGCCATAACACCTATATTGTGGGGGGCTCACAGTTTCTAAGATATTGAGTGGTGGAAATGGCTTCCTCCACGGCAATGGGGGCATGTAGCAGAGGTTGTTTACAGGGTGCAGGGGCTGTGTGCTACAGAGAGACGTGAGTATAACCTTCAAAAAACAGCTCCCCCCCCCCCAGTGACCTACCAGCCATGCTCCACTTCCTCAAGGCGCCACAGCAGTCAAATAGCACCACAGGCTGGGCCTGAGTATTCAAGACACAAGTGTGGGGGCAGCTGTGGAAGGTAAGACCTGAAAACCAGGGTACCCGAGTTTAAACCCCAAATCTATGTCTGAACTGGGTGGCCTTGGCTAAGATCTTTAACTTCTCTATGCTTCTTGTGTTTCCCCCTGAAATGGAAACAGCTCACCTCCAAGGTAGTTGTAAGACTTATGGTAGCCTCAGAATAGCGTTCGGGACACACTCAGCCTCTGTCATCTACTGTATCATTGCCGTGTGGTCACTGACTCTTTAGATGTGTCCTGCAAGACAGGGCTGCCTTTCTGTTCTGTACTACAGGGCAGCAAAGCGACAGATGGGTCAGTGTCACAACTGCGGACTGAACGAAGCAGCCACAGGCCATGCCGCCAAAGACTTTTGCCTCGAAATGACACCAACCAAATTCAATCAAGCTCAACGAATGATATGGCAATCTATTACTGCTCGCGTTTTAAAATCCAGGTGTCATATTTCATTTAAGGCCACCATATCCCCCCAAAAGTCAAATAGATGAAGGGAGACTGTATTGCTCCTGTACAGTGTCTCCAGCATTTCCAGAATACCCTAAAATAAAGAAGAGGGAAAGGCAAATGTTATGAAATGTCCTAAAAGGCCACCGTTGATCGTCAAGCCCTTAGTCCTAATCGTTCCAGAAAATAAGAACATGCCCAGTTGCAATCAGACTTTAGAGAAAAGTATCTTAGCACTGGCCAAATGGGGCAGACACGTTCCGAAACCTGAGTTCGTTCCCCAGAATCCATGGCAGAAGGAGAGAATCGACCCCTGAAAGTTGTTCTCTGGCTTTCACACATGTGCTGTGTGGTACACATGGGCCTACACTCTCACACACATCACACGCACATCATCATAAACCACAACCCTTCCACACATTTTCCATTTCAATGATCCTCATGAGAGGTTCTTCCTCAAAACCCACATAGTGCCTTTGGGGTTTGGAGAACCCAAGCGTCACTCAGGTACAGCGTATGACCTCCCCGGAGCCACACTCCATCCCCTTTAGTTTCTATCAAAGCAATTATTCTTTTTATTTGTTCCATGGCAGAAAAGAGCAAATAGCGTGTAAATTTTTCACTCTGCAAATCAACTTCAAGATTTTTCTTTCTTTTTCTTCTTTTCTTGGGTAGGAATATCAAGTAGGTTGCATCAATATGTCAGTAAAGAAAATGACAGTTGATGCTTGCCTACCCTAGGTCTGTAGAGGACAGTGGTTACATACTAGGTGGTGCTTCCTGTCTCTGATCATTGTAATCGTGGAAGCATCAGAGAGGGAATATGAGAGAGGAAGAGGAGGAGGAAGAAAGTGTTTCATCTACTCACAGAATCAAAAATTATTCCCTGGTGAATCAGCAATGGCCTGGAGTGTGAGTCACATTTCTTAGATGCAAAAGAACCTTGGCAGCTGCTCGGCACTCTGCCTGCTGTCTTGAGGTGCCACCTCAGGTGTGGGCACTCAGGAGAAGTGTGAGAGAGACTCTCACCTCCCAGCATTCCTTCCTTCGATGATCTCATCAACTCAGGTGTGACCCCTGCTGCCAGATGTGCTTGAGCCTAGGGTTGATGAAGATGGAGCGCAGCAAGTGACAAGGTTTGTAGTGACTTGTTTGTTTAGATCCATTGATACCATGGATCAGGCTGAATTGTCAAGTAGAGCAACTCTGTTCTGTCTCTCCTACACTTCCAATTTTCATTTTAAAAATTGATGCATTTTATTATTGTGTGCATGCATGATAAGGGAAGGGTTCACATGCTGCAGCAGGTGTGTTGGGGTGAGGGGAGAACTTGGTGGAGTTGGTTCCCCCTTCTACCTTTACAAGAGTTTCAAGGATCAAATTCAGATTTTCAGGATTGCCTGGCAAGTGCTTTTCCTGCTCAGACATCTTGCTGGCCTCACACTACTATTTTATTTGGAAGTTTTTAAATCAACAAAATAAGAAAGGATTGCATAAAAATATTTATCACCTATTTTCAACATCTACCAGGAGGGACACATTCACATCTATTTTATCCATGTAGACATTTTAAAGCAAATCCAAGGACTAATATTATTTTTTTCCCTTAGCACTTCACACTCAAATATTCCGACATAACCACAGCCAATGAATACTTAATAAAGTAACAATTCCTCCAGTCCACCTAGCTCTTATCTTTTGCTTCCTGATATCTAAAAGGCAATTTCAGGATCCAAGGGTTCTTGCATGAATTTGATAATTATGTCTTTTAGATTTTATTTTTTACTTATTTGTTTGTTTTTGGGGGGGCGTGCATGAGCCACATGTGAACATGGAGGTCAGAGGACAACCTGTGACACTGGTCTCCTGCTACTTTATGTGGCTGCAGGGGGCTGAACTCAGGTTAGTCATGTCTGACAAGCACCTTTTACTGATGAACCCTCTCGCCAGCCCTGCCTTCTGAGTTTTAAAATCTAGGACAGTTTTCCCTATCCCACGACATCTTTTTGTCTCTTCTTCTAATATTGACTTGTTGATTAATCTAGCTCAGTTGTTTCATGGATCATCCCATACTCTTCATCTGTTCCTTTGTGTCCTTGTGGTATCTCTTAACCTTGAGCCTCTGGGACTAAGCATGTATTCGCCTAGAGTTTTTCCAGCTTTAATCTGCTGTCTAATACATAAGGCTAGTGAGAAGGAAGACAGACCAGGGGATCAGAGATTCCACAACAGCATAGGCTGTGCTTTGGAAGAGGCCTGCAGAAGGGAAATCTCCAAGAAAGCAGAGAGCCTGCTGGGAGTTTATAGGCTGTGTTTAGTTATGGTGTCGAAAGGGGAGAAGAAAGGACTGAAGGTCTGTGTCCGGATTGCCTAAGGGCCTAAAGAAATATGCGCTGCAAGGAGGCCCTCTCATGATTTCCTGCACCTGGGACAGCTGGAACCCAGGGCAAGCCTTACATCATGAATGACGTCACCTTATTGATCTCATTTCTAACAGACAATGGAAGAATTTCTTCTTGCCCAAACCTCTCAGTGGTTTGAACCAGAAGCTTTATGGGGGGATGATGGGAGAGACACAAGGACAAAGGCCAATTGTTGGCAATTGTTAGCCTCCCCTGAGCAGAGAGTGGCTTACAAAGCGATCTTTCTAAGGAGCCCGCCTGGGACTGATTGTACAGTGCATGGCAGGTGCTCTTGCATAAGTAAGGCAGGCCGGACTCAGTTGGCTTTTTTCCTCCACTTTGTAAAATCATCTTTCTCCTGAATCGTCCTCTCTAAAAGTCCCAGGACAATAGGAGCCTCTTCAATTCCCCCTCTTTAGTCACCCACCTTTTATGGCAGCACCCTCCAGGATGTCTTTTGAGGGGGAAGTTTTACTGCTTTATTCTTTCAGGATCCTGCCTCACAGGATCTTCACTGGCTTTTCACAAAGAAAACCGAGCTATCATTTATCTCATCCAGCCCTCTGCTGCTTTCAGCCTTAACAACAGTGAGCAGTGTTAGTGTCCTCCAACTGGGGCAGACCAGAATGCAGCCTGACTCTTTCCCCACTGAGGCTGGTCAGGCCAAACCGAACCACATTTCAGTGCTGAGAAATCAGTGGTACAGGGAGATGGTACCTCTCAATATGCAACTTAAAAATGAACAGAAAGTCAAGAATACTGAGGCCTTAGTGTATTAGTCATAATACACTAAGTATTAGTTTAAAATATAAAATAAAATAATAACAACATAAACTTTCAATATGCTCTAGAGGGACATCATAACCATTTGCAGCGTTACCAGACTATATTTGCACCCTTTGATCTTTTCTGCTGTTGAATTCTAGCTCAGATAAATAGCCACAGCAGGAAGCAAAGGCATATGAATGAAAGTTATGAAACCAGCCACATGAACTGGCATAAAAAGAGACACTCTCTAGGTAGGGCATGGCATAATTGGTAAAAACCAGTTAAGCACTTAACCTTGCAAATGTGAGGACCAGAGTTTGATTCCCAGAACCCAGGCAAAATGCCAATCATGGTGGCAATCACCTGTGATCCCAGTACTGGGAAGGCAGAGAGGAGGAGCCTTGGGGAGCCCTGGCCAGCCAGTTAGCCCATTCAGTGCACTCTAGGCCAATGAGAGACCCTATCTCAAAGGAGGTTGAATTGTTTGACTGCTGAGCAAGAGTTGCTAAGAAACACTTGGATATAAAGGCTGCTGGATTAATCCAACCTATATATTTCATAAATGCCTTGACTTCCAAATTTAAGTCAAAAGATATGTTACTTTAGAGAGGAGGTTTTCTTTTTATTTCCACAGAAAATGAGAGGCTGTAGGGTCTTTCTGGGTTAAGAAACTCCTGAAAAGTCTCCAATGAAAACAAAAGGCCCAGATGAACCAGCATTTCAGAACATGTCTGTTCCAGTTTCCTCTGAGTTCTGCATCTAGAACAGCCCAAGGCCGCTGACTGAGATGACCCAGCTTCACTGACTCCACTCTGGAATAGACTATAATCTTAAATTTTTCCTTGGGTTTCCATAAGATTACCAATGCCCCCAATCAGCAGGAAGTAGTCTAGAGAACTACATCCACATTCCCAAAAAATTAATTATGGATGTTTGTTGACAATGTTGATTACAAGTTATTATAAATAATGGTGAAAAAACTATACAAAAAATTTGATTTTGGGGTTTTGTTTTAAAAAGAAAAAGGGGAAATATTGTAGGATTATGTTCCTGTACTTTGTAAGTATTTACCCCTCCTACTGGTTTAATAAAATGTGGACTGGCCAGAAGGTAGACAAAAAGTATGGGTGGGGCTACCAGAGTGAGAAAATTCTGGGAAGAGAAAGAGCAGAGCAAAAATGCCAGAGGAAAGAAGATGAAAATGCTCTGAGAAAAGGAATAAGCCATTTGGTTAATCATGGGTTTGTTTAAGAGTAATGGTTAGCAAGGAATATGCCTGAGCCATAGGCCAAGCAGCATGTAATTAATATAAGACTTTGTGTGATTATTTGGAATTGCTGGTCCAGATATGGGGGCTAGGCTAGGCCAGAAATTCTTACTACAGAAGGTGGACAGCGTTGCTCTCTGGCACACACACACACACACACACACACACACACACACACATACACACACACACACACACACACACACACACACATACATACAAGATTCTAATTTGAAAGGAAATTTCAGGGCTGGAGAGATGGCTCAGTAGTTAAGAGCACTGGCTGCTCTTCCAGAGGATCTGGGTTTAACTCCCAGCACCCACATGGCAGCTCACAACTGTCTGTAACTCCAAGATCTGACATCCCCACACAGACATACATGCAGGCAAAAGCATCAAAGCACATTTAAAAATAAATAAATAAAATAAAAAGGGAAATTTCAGAGCAACATGTAAAATTCCATTTTATTTTTAAAAATATACATGTATATGGATACATATGCCTGTGTGTATTTAAATATTTTTTAAAAGTCTAGAAAGATACAGGCTAAAGTTTTAATTCAAGCAGATTCTTCCCTCAGAGAGAAGACTGGGGAGTGTGGTAAGGGAAACTTCACCTCTGATTCATAGACTTTGCTATTTCTTATGTCTACTTTAAAAACCAATGAAGTAAAAAGAGAATAATTAGATGGCTATAAGGTAATTAAGAATTTATAGAGCATCTCCTAGGTGCCAGGCATTGTAATGTTTACTTGTGGGATCTGGTACCCCATGCTGGTACCCCATGCTTGTACTTCAGAAACCAGTGACTTGCCCAAGGTAAGGAGCAGAGCTGGAAATCAAACCAGGCCTGGCTGATTGCAAAGACCATGATCTTTCTCTTGGTCTGAGGACAGCCCCTGCACCAAGTCCTGGCACACAGATGAGCTGATTAACACACTGTGCTTGCAGTTAGGTTTATTTTGAAAACTTCTACTGACTTCAAACATGGGCCAGAAAAGGGGGAAGGAATGACGTAATAAATCAATAATTATTTTAATGTTATATTATTGCTTTTCTTTCCCACATAAATAAAATTTCACATTGATTATTTCGTGGGTGGGGTAGGTGCATCTGCTTATGCATTTGGGTGGAAGCATTGAGTTTCCTCTGCCTTGACTTTGTACCACTTCTCTGAGGAAGGATCTCTTCCTGAGCTTGGATTATCAGCGCTGTTTCAAGCCAGCAAGCTCCAGTGATCTGCCTGTCTCTGTTGCTGTGATTAAAAAAAAAAAAGCGCCATGGAGAGGAAAGGGTCCCCATCACAGTCCATCATGAAGGAAAGTCAGGACAGGAACTCAAGGCAGGAACCTGGAGGCAGGAACAAGACCATGAAGGAGTGCTGCTTACTGGCTTGCTCACCATGGCTTGCACAGTTTGATTTCTTATAGAACCCAGGCGCACCTGCTCAGGATTGGCCCTGCCCACTGTAAGCTGGGCCCTCTTATATCAATCATCAATCAAGGAAATGCCCAACAGGTTCATCCATAGACCAGTTTAGTGGGAGTATTTTCCTGACTGAGGTTTGTCAAATGTTGCTAGCCATGTCATGTTGACAGAAAACTAACCAGGACACAGGTGTTTGCAGGTTCATCTGGCTTATTATCTGGGTGTTGGACGCCAAACTCTGGTCCTCACAGGGACAGAGCCAGAACTTTTAACTCCTGGGTCACCTCTATAGCCCCTCCCACACAGACTGTGTAAAAAATACTTTAAAGCAAATTCAAAATGTCATCATAAGTATTTCAATCTTTGAAAGATTAAAAAAAAAACCCACAGCTACAATGCCACTATTATTCATAATAACATAACAGAAAGTCCTTAAAATTACTAGTAGCCAACCTGTGTACATATTTGTCAAAATATATTTATTATATTTGTTAGTATTTATAGCTCTCAACCTTCCTAATGCTGTGACCCTTTAATACAGTTTGTCATGCTGTGGTGAACCGTATCGTTGGGCACTTCCTCAACCCCTTCTCTCCTGGAATAGGTAGGACTAACAAGGTTGACTGTTCAGCACAACCTCAGGAAAGATTTGGGGTAAGAAAGACCAGCTTATATCAAAACATAACGTGAAGCAGCATTTGAAGGCAGTTCTTGAAAGAGTAAGGTCATTGCCAGGTGGTGGTGCACATCTTTAACCCAACTGGATCTCTAAATTAGAGGCCAGCCTGGTCTACAGAGTAAGTTCCAGGACAGCCAGAGCTACACAGAGAAATCCTGTCTCAAAACGAAACAAAAAAAGGAAGAAAGGTCACAGTCTGCACTGGAAGATTTTCCCAGCCACCCCTGTGCCTGCTGTCTAGCCCCTCCCACTCAACCTTCTTCCTGTTTTCTGGTTTCCAGATCCAATTCCCTCCAGCTATGAATACAAAAGCACTCATTTCCAGCTCCCATTCCCTCTGCTACAAACAATTCAACGCTCCTTTGCTGTGTGTCACCTGACTGAGATTAGAAATTATTGTGCAGTATCAAATAGTCATGCCAGGTGGTCAAACTAATGTTTCTCCTCTTCGTTGGTCACACTTTCACCATTGGAGCGGTGATTAGGATGATGCTTTCCAGCCCGTGATAAAGGGTCATGACTAACACCTTCACACTAAAACACAGTTTAACAAGAGACAAGCACACACATTTATTTGATCATAGCTTTGTACGACTCAGGAGCCTTCAGGATGAAGATCAGGGGCCCAGGCTAGAGTGTCATTAAGTTAGATGAAGCATAAGTAGATGACTAGACTCTTCTGGCCTCTTGGTAGCATCCTTCCATTCTGGTATTGATTAGGGATGGGAATCTATTTATAAGAATCCTAATCCTTTTGGAATAGGACTCTTTTGACCTCTAATTAAATAAGGTGTGTCAAAGAATTTATTATGGCAACCCTCACACAGAAAGGTGAGGGGAATTTAGAACAATATTTTTGGCTTCTATTTAGAATTAAGGGAGGGTGTGCTGGAGTTTTGTGTTTATTTTGCATTGTTTTCTCTGCAGAGCTGGCATTACCCAAATGCCTTATACATCCTAGATAGATGCTCTACCACTTAGCTGGATGCCCAGCCTTGGGTTTTGTGAGTCAGGGTCTAGCTTTGTAGCTTGGGCTAGCCTTGGACTCTGGCTCCTTCTGCCTCTGTCTCTTGAGTGCCAGGATTACAGAGCAAAGACTAACTGTTCCCTGACCTACCTTGGCCAATCCTTCTTCCCATGATTGGCCTCTGGAGAAGCACAGAACAGTCAGAAAGATTTCTTTTCAGGCGGAGTCTGAAACCTTCAAATTGAGGTGTCCTTTTCTCCCTTTGAATCGAGGGCCTTGTGCATGTCAGCCAAGGGCTCCACCACAAAGCTACTCCTCCAGCTCTCTTTTTACTGCTTTTTATTTCCAAGACAAAGTATTACTATGTGGCCCTGGATGGCCCTGAACTGTCTATGTAGACCAGCGTGGCCTTGAACTCATGGAGATCTGCCTGCTTTTTGAGTGCTGGGATTAAAGGCCTTTTTATACTCTTTATTTTGAGAAAGGGTCTCCTTAAATTTTCCTAAACTTAATCTGCTGGCCCAGGAAAGCCTTGAACTTGTGATCCTCTGGCCTCAACATCATAGGCCCTTAGTAATACTTTATTATTAAGGAACATGTCCTGATAATTTATTAATGATATGTATTTTTTAATATTTCTCTTATAATTACCTAACTTTCAGGCTGGAAAGATGGCTTAGCCATTAAAAGTTAGGCTTACAAGTAAAAATATAGTTACCTTACTTTCTGAATTCTCTTGTTAGTTTTATAAATTGTTATATAATCGTAGTATTTTCAAATAATACATTTTAACTCCTGTGTATCAAATATTTTTACCTGCCCCCTTTCTTTGCCTCATTATTGGATTGATAAGTACCTCCAAAATAATGTAAATAGTGGTAAGGACAATCAAATAACTAACATTAATAGAAATGTTTCTAATATTCTATTGCTAAATATAATATTGGCTGTTTGCTTGAGATCAATATTCTTCATTAACATGTTTGTGTATTCGAGTTGCTGTGGATCAAATCCAGAACCCAGGACACACAAGGCAAGCACTATACCACTAAACTATACCCCAGCCACTACAATATTCTTAAATTTAAAAAATGTGTATTGATGAGGCTGGAGAGATTGCTCTGGAAGAGCACTGGCTGCTCCTCCAAAGGACCCAGGTTCAATTCCCAGCACCCCCATGGCAGCTCACAACTGTCTGTAACTCCAGTTCCAGGGGACTCAACACCTATGGAAAAACATCAATGCACATAAAATAAAAACAAAAATTTAAAATGTGTATTGATATACATGCTACAGACACACACACGCTATGTTGAATGAGAAAAAAATATCTATTCTTCCCATTCTTATTCAATATAATATTTGAAGCTAGAAAGAGATTAAAAAAAGAAATACAAAGGACGTGAAGAAGTTAAATCAGCCTTCTCTGCAGACAACTTGATCTTATCATTGAAAGACTCTGGCTGGATGCGGTGGGCACAGCTGTGATTTCAGGGCTTAGGAAGCAGAAGCAGGTTGATGAGGAGCTGGAGCCATCCTGAGCCAAAAAGGTCTGCTGAGACTCTGTCCCTGAAACCAAAACCAAATTAAAACAAAGAACCTAAAGACTCCACCAGAAAACGTATATAACTAGAAAACATGTCTAACAAAGTAGCAGAATACAAAAGTCAACACATAGAGTAGCTTTCCTATATAATAATTAACTGGCTGAGATACCTACCAGGAAAAAACCTCCCCAACAACAATAGAGCTGGGGAGCAAGTCCAATGATTAGAAGCATGTGTTGTTCTTCCAGAGGACCTGGGTTGGATTTCTAGCACCCACACAGTGGTTCACAACTACCTGTAACTCCAATCCCAAAGAATACAATGTGATTTCCCCTGACCTACAAGGGCACCAGGAATGCATGTGATGTGCAGATGTACATGCATGTGAAATGCTCATACACATCAAATAATAAAAGAAAGAAATCGAAAAAGTATATTAAAAACAAAACACCCACTACTGAGACTAACCGAAATGGCAGTCTTCTACAGTGAGAGCTTTAAAGCCCTGAAAAAAGAATTTAAATCACTAATAGATGGAAAGACTTACTGTGTTCATGGATTGGCAGAATTAATATTTTGAAAATGTCTATATTACATTTCAGGCCATCTATGATATAACCCCCACCAGGAGTGTTCACAGAACTAGAAAAAGCAACCCAGATTGTACAACCCTCAATCTCACATCATACCACAGAGTCATAGGAACAAAAGCTACAGTTATAAATGGATGTGTGGACCAAAAGGGATACAGCCGAGGGCCCGTCAATAGGTCCATGTTTCTATAGTTACCTACATTTTGGCAGAGGTATCAAAGACCCACAATGGCGAAACATGGCCTCTTTACCAAATGTGCCAGCAAGACTGGATTTTCACATGCAGAATGAAACTAGATTCATAACTGCACAAAAACCAGTTCAAGAATGGATCAAAGCCCTTAGTGTACAACTGGAACCTAGAAAACTGTTAACGGACACACAAGCAAGGAGAGAATTTTAAGATGTACTCATAGGCCAGGGCTCTCTGAAAAGGACTCCAACATGGGAATAAGTCCAAGAGCTGACGCATGGAGTTGTATGAAATCTAAAAGCTTCTGAGAGCAAAGGGAATGTCAGTATTGAAGAGACAGCAGCCAGGATGGAAGAGAGACTTGGCCTACTTCACACCGGACAGAATCACAGCACCCACTGGCAGAACATGTTTATCAATTATCATATAAAGGCCCTGGGCTCAAACCCCAACTCAACAACACAAAATAGCAACCACCACCAAAGCCCTCAAAAGGGAAAGTGTGAAACTCCTAGAGAAAAGGGGAGAGCATTATGGTATTAGTCTCATGTGGCCTCCTAGGTAGGACCCCAAAGCACAGGTACCAGAAACAAGGGTAACTCCAGCAAATTCAAAGGCTGCCATGTGTGCGGCAAAGGAAACAGCCAACAGACTGAGTCAGCCTGCATAGGAGGAGAAAGCTTTTCAAGTCTATGTGGTTAAGGTGTTAACCTCCAAAATAGCCAAGGTGCCACTGCCGATAAATAAATGATGACATGTGATGTGCACACACATTCTTAAATAACATTGGGTGAGAAAACAAAAATGGAGAGATGACTTACAATCATCCATCTTGTTACTCTCGCAGGGGACCCAGGTTCAGTTTCCAGCACCCACACAACGGCCCATAGCCACGCATAGCTTCAAGTTCAGGGCGTCCGATGCTCTCTTCTGCCCTCTACAGGGACCAGGTACACATGTGTTGTACATATGGACCTACAGGCAAAACACTCATGCACATGAGATAAAACAGATAAAATTTAAAAACATTAAAATTTTTTGGGTGAGGTGGTTCATTCCTCCTTTAATCCCAGCACTTGGGAGGCAAAGGCAGGGGCTCTCTGTGAGTTCAAGGTCAATCTGGTCTCCAGAAGGAGTTCTAGGGCAGCCAGGGTTATATAGTGAGACTGTCTCAAAACAGAAACAAAAAAGGGGAAAAAAATATAAGGATTTACAATTTAATGTGTGGATACCCGGTGTGAATTAGAATAGAAATAAGTGAGCTTCAAGATGAGGTAATTTTATTTTCTTGAAAATTTTCTTTGAGATTCTAATCACAGCAATTAATCAATATGCATAAGTGTAGCAGAGAGTCAATTCCAGAGAGGAAAAAAATACTAACAAATATTCAAATTACCACAACTGGTTCTCATGTATTCTTCCCTGTGTCCAAGTTTATAATGGATGCTATTGGGAAGAAGTCTGACTTTTGGATAATAAATAAGCAGATAACTCTATAAAATACAAAAAAGCAACAAGCCAGGCTAGGGATGAAGCTCATCTGATAGAATGTTTGCCTAGCATGCTGGAAGCCCTGGCTTCAGTCTAAGACTGCATAAAACCAGGCGTCATTACGCACACCTGTAATCCCAGCACATGAGAGGTGAGGCCAGGAAAATTGTGAGTCCAAAGTCATCTTGAGCTGCATGAAGTCCTGCTTTAATAAAAGAGAAAAGAAAAGAAGAGGTTTGGGTTAGAACACTTGAAGGGAAACGTTTAAGCCAAATTTATGAGGCACATGACAGGAGGGGACCACCACAGTGTTCCTTCTATTGTTTGGGAGCCAGAAGCCACATGAGCTCACAGCTACAGTGGTTTTGTGCTTAGAGAGCTCTGTATCCAGATTCCTCATTTATTTATTTATTTATTTATTTGTTTATTTATTTATTTATTTACTTACTTACTTACTTATTTATTTACTTATTTACTTACTTACTTATTTATTTATAGTTTTTTTAGTCTTTTTTAAAATACAGAGGTCCACAGGCCATCTCACAGATGTTCATAAGAATTAAATTGTAACAGGCAGTTAAAGCAGGCAGATGGCCCCTTGTCTAATAAGATTATATTCAGCAAAGTTAGTTCCTTCATGTGGCTATCTATAATTGCCGTGTGAAAGTGGACAGACCTGTGACTAAATTCACTATCAGGTTATTAATGACCCCACTGACTTTCTGACTGCTGGGCGGAGACCCAGGGACCACACCTCGTAGACTCTGGTTTAATGTATGTGTGGATGACTTAGTCTCTATCTCCAGATCCCTGGAGGAAGACATCCTGGCATCACTCTCAACAGCCCAGACCAGGCTGGTCTCGAACTCACAGAGATTTGGCTGTCTCTGCCTCCAGAATGCTGGGATTAGAGGCATATGCCACCACTGCCCTGCCATCCTTCGAACATCCTTTTTAAAAAAAGAATAAAATTAGGAGCAGGAAGTACCAGTAATCTCTCTCTCTCTCTCTCTCTCTCTCTCTCTCTCTCTCTCTCTCTCTCTCCCTCCCTCCCTCCCTCCCTTCACTTACTTACTTACTTACTTACTTACTTACTTACTTACTTACTTACTTATTTATTTATTTATGGGTTTTTCTAGAGTCTTTCTGTTTTGTTCTGTTTTGCGTTTTGTGACGCCCTGCGCCCAGTCAGCTAGCGTTGCTTGCATGAGCCTGGATGAGGTTGTGAGCCATGAGCAGCGGCAACGTCACTGGGAAAAACTCGCTCTTCCAGTCCCTTTAATGTCCTTTAAGATTTATTTCTTTTATTTTATGTGTATGACTGTTCTTGTCTGTGCATCACACGAGTGCCTGGTGCCTCAGGAGGTCAGAATAGATCCTCTGAAATTGTGGTAATAGACGGTTGTGAGCAACCATTGGATGCTGGAAACCCAGGTCCTCCTCTGAGCCATCTCTCCAGCCCTATTTATATGCTTGTTTAGTTAGTTATTTTGAGAAGGGATTTTGATCCCCAAAGTACGAAATGCTTAGATCCAGAGGAAGGAGCCGCTGGGCGGGACAGCCCAGAGCAGCCCAGCCTCCAGTGCACCAACATCCCTGATTGTGTCGCATCCTCAAAGCTGTGCCAGCCTTGCCGAGGTCCAGACGCACTAAGTTCCTAGAGGAAGCTACCAGGAGGGAGTGTCACATAAAATCAAGAACAGTGTTCTTAGCAAAGGCATGCAAACACAGGAAGATCCTGACCACCGGGCTGCGGCTGGACGGAATGTTCCTGTGAGGAAAAAGCCTGGCTTTGTGTTTGTTGTGCAGAGAAAAATACTGAGGTTAGGAGCCTGTCACTCAGAACCAGGGTATCGACTGCCACCTGGCGGTTAACTTGGGGAAGAGGGACTATTCCCGCAATATCAAGTCCAGAACTTCCCATATCAGCATTTTCTGCACTTCCAGGATCCTCTCCTAAGGGGCCATCCAGAGGCTGGAGCCTTACAAATCACTAAATAAAAGTGTCTTATTAGTACAATTTCATCACTCTCGTCACGGCTCCTGCTGATAGAAAGAAATGCTGTTAGAAATACAACACTTTGAACCGCGGAAAAGAGATCAACTCACACGCAGGACAAGATGTGAGTCAGAGCCTGCTTAATGTGGGCGAAGGATGCCCTGAGACCAAAGTCATTAAAGATATCCCGGAAGGCCTGAGATTGTGGGGTCTTTCTTTGCTTCATTTTGTTTTAACTTCTAAAGCTATAATTTCATTATTTTTGTGTATGGGTGTTTTGCATACATGTGTGCCTGAGTGTCAGATGTGTGTAGGTGCCCACAGAACAGAAGAGGGCGTCTGAGCTCGTGAAACTGGAATTACAAATGATTGTGAGCGGCCTTGTGGTTGCAGGGAATCAAACCCAGATCTTCTGTAAGAACAGTCAGTGTTCTTGACTGCTGAGCTATCTCTCCAGCTCCATTTTGTGTGTGTGTGTGTGTGTGTGTGTGTGTGTGTGTGTGTGTGTGTGTCCATCCGTCTGTGTTAGATTTGAACCCAAGGCCCAGAGAACGCTGGCACCTCCTGGGTTATGAACTCACTCCCTGGATGGGGACATGAATCTGTAAAATGGAGAAAATGGTGGCAGTGAATGTAAATCTGGGTTTTTGGAGTCCATCAGTCTTCATCCAACACTTCTATCTAGCTTCTTTGGCTGGATCTCCACTGGTGTCCTGGACTCTGAACAGGGGCTCTTTTGTACTTCCTGCTGTAAAAAGGGGCCTCGCCTTCCGTGAACATTATGGATTGGAAGTGATGTGTTTGGAAGCAATGTGGTTTACTCACTGTCTGGCACATAATAAGCACTAGAGTTGCAGCCTGTACCGCCGTGAATTAGACAAAGGATGGACCCAGCATAGGGGCAGAGCAGTGAGCCAGGGGCTGCTAGGTGTGCCAAGAGGGCCCAAGGCACTGAATCAGCTATCTTTTGTTTGAGCTTTTAATCTTATGTCACCAGACAAGGCCCTGCCACCCTCTGAGCCTCTTGAATGTATAGTGAGCATGTTGTCTAGACTCTAGAGGAATATTTATCTATCCTGCAAGCATAATAGATTCACTTAGGGAGTTTTAAAGACTTCAGTGAAGGGAGGGAAAATAGCTCAGTGGAAGAGGAGGTGCCAAGGACACATGAGGCCATTGGTTCGATTCCCAGCACTGAAACTAAACCAAATCAAAAAATGAATTATTACATCACACCCCGTACCACTAAATCATAGCCTCTGGGACTGGGGGAGGGGCACAGGTGCCAGACTTTTTGAAGCTCCTCACATGATTCCAAAGTACATCCAAGGTGACAACCAGTAGATGGAATGCTTTCTAAACATTTTCGAAGGCTAGAAGAAAAACAATAAACAATAATTATTAAAAATGGAGTTAATTGTTGACTGGTAAATGTCAGATCTTTCCCCTGGAGCTCTGAGTGTGGTGTGTAACATTCCCAATTAACCTAGGGATGGGTATTAAAGTGTGAGTGTCTATGTGTGAGTATGTGTGTGTATGTGTGAAGATCAGAGAACCACATATGGAGTCTGCTCCTTCCTTTCACCTTTAAGAGGGGGTCACATTCAGGTGGCCAGGCTTCCAGGCAAACACCTTTCCACACTGAACCATCTCACTGGCCTGAGGGTAGGGATTTTATAGAAGACATACAATATTGGGAGGCAGGTCTCTAAGTGTGGGAGCTCCCGATGCTCAGTCCTCTGTGACACCCCAAATGGAAAGTCAGTTACAGTGCTCCATTTTGTGTCAATGTCACATGGCATTTTTTGCTTGGTTGGTGTCAAATGTCAAGATCCTAAAACTTACAAGTGTGTGAAATGTTTCTGCAAACTTTTAGAGAATTTGAGTCTATTTCAGACCAGGTATTTCAGGTTTCCAAATATGGACTATAACTGATACCTTTTTATTAATTTTTTTGCTTGTTTTTTTTTTTTAAAGATTTATTTCTGTGTATGTGTTTCTGTGCTCAAATATCTGTCTGAGTGCAGTGAGTGCAGGGGCAGTCAGATTCCAGAAGAGGATATTGGATTCCCTGCAGCTGGTATGACAGTTAATGTGAAATGCCCAGTGTGGGTGCTAGAAACCAAATTCAGTCTTCTGTGAGAGTAGCGAATGCTCTTAACCAATGAGCATCTATCTGGCCCGTTTGGACTTTTTGAAGCAAGCACTTGTAATGTGTCCCAGGTTGGCCTGGAATTGGTTATGGAGACCCCAGGCTTACCTGGAGACATTCCTTTGGTCTTGGCCTCCCGAATGCTAGGGTTACAGCTCTATATCACCACACCCAGTTTATTAAGTATGTTTATACTGAAAAAAACAAAACAAAACTGTGTGGCCACTGAAGGAATAAAGTATAAGGTGCTGCCACCTTGTGGTACAATGTGTCCACACAATCTTACCTAGTAAGGCTGGCCTGCAGCTCAACCCTGGGGTCTTTCTATCCTTAGCACATTTGGATTTTCCAAACAAAAACAAAATGAATCTTGTGTCAGCAGCAGGAGAAAGACAGAGATAGAGACAGGGCAATATCGCTCTTTCCTTGTGTTTATGAACGGGGCATACCCACTGGGAAGGTCCTCTCCGAGGACTGAAATTTTATCATTTCATACATTGTGAGGGAATTCAAGTGCACTCGTGCCACAGCATGTGTGTAGAGGTTAAAAAGCAACTTTTAAAGATAACTTCCCTTCTTTCATTGTTTACAAGGATTAACAGGGGTCAACCTGGGGCACCAGTTTGCCAGTTTTGAGGCAAGCCCTTTACCCAGTGAGCCGTGTTGTAGACCCTAAGGGTGTTTTTTGGTTGATTTGTTTTGTTTTAACACAGACAATACTTATTTCGTGGTATTGTGTGTTAGTTTTGCTGTGAGTCTCATCCAGGGCCTTATGCATATTGGCCAGGCACTTAACTTCCATAGTGTAGCTGCAAAGGTAAAAGACTTGTAAATTCTGGAGAATCGTTAGCAGGAGATAAACGTGACAAGCACCCCTCCCTTGGCACCTGCACTTCCGCAGTACTGATGTGAACACCCGCTGCGTTTTGCTGAGCTTCCCAAGTGCTAAGGCTTGGCACTGTGTGTCACTTCCCCCAGGTTCTGCTCATGCCTGACCCTTGCACGTGTTCCCTGGTGGGCGACCAGCTCTACCATCTCATTCCCCACACTTTCCCCTGTTCCTCTGTTCCTACCAACCTCCTTCCTTTGGCTGCTCCCTCACACATCCACAGTCTGTTCCTGGCTTCTACAAATTTCGGTTTCAGTGCCTTACCTTCAAAGCCTTCTTGGTGTTCCACACAATTGTAAAACAACACCAACACGCACAAACCCCAGTCACTTCCCAGCCGCGACGGCTGTCAGTTTATAGAACAAAACACAAGAGTACAGCTTCCCCAGAGCTTTAATGGTGCCTTTCCCTGTCCCCCAACCCCCTCTTTTTCATTATTACTGTATTTTTACTTTTTTTTTTTTTTTTTTTTTTTTGAGATCGAATCTCAATACAGTGCACTGGCTGGCCTTGAACTTGCAGGGATCTCCTCTGCTTCTGCCTCTAGAATGCTAGGATTGTTGATGTGCAACACCAACTTGGCCTCTTTGGGACTCTAATTTTCTGATCTTGCTTGTATATTATAAAACAGCAAGGGTGGCCTTAGTCATTGTTTCACTAAAGCTAAGGGGTCTTAGCTATTAGTGTCACTCTGAAGGGGTGTTAGTACTTTCTTGACCTGGAAATCAGGAAGATTGATTTAGCTGATGCAAAATACTCAATCTCAGGTAATAAACTAAAGCAGTATTTCCCAACCTGTGGGTCTTGACCCTTCAGGGTTGAACTAACTTTTCACAGGGTCACCTAAGACCATTGGAAAACACAGATATTTACATTACGATCCATAACAGTAGCAAAATTACAGTTACGAAGTAGCAATGAAAATAGTTTTATAGTTGGTGTTGTTTGTTTCTATGCTTTTGAGGGGCTCACCACCCAGCTCCCAAACAAATCACACATGGAGGCTTATTCTTAATTATAAATGCCCTGCCTTAGCTTGGCTTGTTTCTAGCCAGCTTTTCTTAACTTTAATTACCCCATCTACCTTTTGCCTCTGGGCTTTCTTACTCCTGGCTGGGTGGCTGAGTGGCTGGGTGGCTGGGTGGCTGGGTGGCTGGGTGGCTGGGTGGCTGGGTGGCTGGGTGGCTGGGTGGCTGCCCCTAGTGCCCTCCTCCTTCTCTGGTTACTTCTTTCTTTCCCTCCCAGATTTCTCCTTCTATTTATTCTCTCTGCCCTCCAGCCCCGCCTATCCTTTCTCCTGCCTTGCTATTGGCCGTTCAGTTCTTTATTAGACCATTGGGTGTTTTAGGCAGGCACAGTGACACAGCTTCACAGGGTTAAACAAATGTAACATAAACAAAAGTAATACACCTTAAAATAATATTCTACAACAGGTTGGAGTCACCACAACATGGGGAATTGTATTAAAGAGCCACAGCATTAAGATGGTGAGAACCACTGAAGTAAATTATGTCTTAAGCATGCTACATCCGACAGACAAATACATCTGAGCCTTTCTACAATGTCAGAATTTATTAAATGACGGTAAGTGCTTAAACTTTTTCTTGGTTTTCTTGGTTATAATTTGGCAAGCAGTCACTTGAGAGCTGGCCACAAATTTTTTTTATTCCGTTTATTTAATTTTTAAAGTCTCATGTAGCCAAAGATGATCTTCAACTTCTGATACCCCTGCTTCAAGTACTGAGATTGCGATTGTATTCCACCGTGCCTGTTATGCTCAATATTAACTACTATTATTAACTCTCAAATCACACATTAAACATCACAGTACTTGCATCTATATCTAGATATCTATATACACAGGTTGCAAAGAGTTAAAAAGAGCCCTGGTCCATCAAAGAGTTCAATGAGGCCTTCCAGCAATAGAGGTAGAGCTGATACAGGCGTCACTGTTAGATACTACCAAACCCTAATTGGAGAGCAACAAAACCAAACAGCTGAGCTGCCCCAGGCAGAGCCATGGAGGCCAGGTGTAGGCCTAGGTCCAGACAGCTGATTAGATGGAGAGGTGGACAGGAGCAGTACTAGTGGGCTGCATCAAGCAGAGCATAGCAAGCCAAGGTGAAATTTGGGACAGTAAGGAGTTCTCTGCTTGTCAGTCCTGGACACACACACCAGTCAGATGACAGTTTGATGGGGCCATTGCCATAGCAACATTAGGTGTTCTTTTTTATAGGGTTTAAGGTGTTCAACCTTCTGTCAGATTGGTAGATTTGACAAATGCTAGAGCCTGTATTTTCTGATATGGTATTGAAGGCTTAATTTCACTTATATGTATTGTGTGTATGCCTAGGTGAATATATGCCATGTGTGTGCAGGTGCCTACAGAAGGCAAAAGAGGGTGTATGAACCCCTAGAACTGGAGTTACCGGCAGTGTGAGCCCACTGACACATTTGAGAGCCAGTTCTCTGATATGGTCTTAATATGCCCATGCACTAATATGTTCCCACTTTATATATATAGCTGACCTCCTTTAAGAATAAGTGATTAGGTGATGGTGGCTCATGCCCTTAATCCCAGCACTCAGGAGGCAGAAGCAGGTGGATCTGCGAGTTTGAGACCAGCCTGGTCTGCATAATAGTTTCAGGACAGCCATAATCACATATTAAAGAGACTGTCTCAAAAGAAAAAAAAATTTAGAAAAATAGTGATTAGGGGCCAGAAAGATTGCTCAGTGGTTAGGCATACTTCCTGTTCTTGCTGAAGTTGTGAGTTTAATTCCCAGGACCCACTTGGAGATTTACAGCCATCCTAATTTCAGTTCTAGGGAACCTGGTAAGTTATTTGGCCTCTACATGATACACATACACACAGGCAAACATTCAGATACATAAAACAAAGGTAAATATTTTAAAGAAAATGTCTGTGAGATATAGAGCCATTTACCTCTGTATTTGGCTCCCCAAATGGAGCTTGTGGAATGCAGTCACCCAGGGCAAAGCACAGCCTAAAAGCCACTGTTTTACACAATATGGAATAACTGAGGGCAAGGTGCAGCCTAACCTTTGAAGTTTATTTGGCTCTTATTTCTTAATTGAAACAATGTCCAAAGTCTATTAAGTCTATTTAATGACAATGTATATGATGATGATTTTTAAATCTTTACCAAAGTCCAAAAGACAG
Organism: Phyllotis vaccarum; assembly: GCA_033318265.1. Taxonomy (NCBI): domain Eukaryota; kingdom Metazoa; phylum Chordata; class Mammalia; order Rodentia; family Cricetidae; genus Phyllotis; species Phyllotis vaccarum. The sequence goes on from JARWLC010000019.1 coordinate 21,055,668, forward strand.
ACTTTCTATATGGCTTTTACTAGCAAAAGTGACTTATTAGCCCAACAGGAAATGTGTGCATTAGCATAATTAATCCCCAAGGTGACTGGTGAGAGGGTGACACTCACAGGATTGGTTTTAAAACAATCTCCTCCAACAGCAGTGACTAAGAAATGGCTTTAGCGTACCCTAAATTCTTTTGCCCAGGCATAGACACTGGAAAGGGAAGGGGCTTCATTTCTCTACATAAATTGTATTTTATGAAATTTTTTTTTCTTCTATTGGCACCACAGAGTCTTAACATTAAAGGGGAAGTTCCCTCCAAATTTGGGGCGATCCTCCCTTCTGCCTTACCACTGGCATGATAGGGTAACACTGTGGACTGCAGTCTGGGAGTTCCATTAGGTTATAAAAGCGCAAGTTGAGATTGGGAAATAAAACTAAACTATAGAGATGCTCCCCCTCCCCCACAAGCCTCCTCTGCCCCTCTCAGCTCTATAAACTGTGGACTTGTAGGTGATAGGGCCTCGTAGAACAAGTCTGAGGAGGCAGCATGGTGCTTAGCCGTGTGGAACTTCCAAACTAAGCCAAGCATGGCAGCCTAGCCTCATAGGAACATTCTAGGTGCAAGGTCTGAGGGGCCCCAGGAGCTCTCTGCCTCTCCTCACTTACTGTGGGCTGCCTGAGTGGGTGACTTGGAAGTGTGGTGTTGGCCTGGACTCTTGGACTGTTCAAATAGGGAGTTTCAATTTCAAGCTACCACTCACTAGATACTCTTTCTCTGTGCTAAGGAGTTTTCATGATTTCTGAAACCAGTCTGGGGGGCAGTACATTGGTAGCAGTGGGGTGTGGGAGGAGATGGGGCTCCACACAACTGACTACAGAAGCCTGAGGGGCTCTTTCCAGAGACCCCTGCTTAGATGATTTGGGATTGGGTGGTGCAGGGTTTCTCCATGTAGATAAGGCTGGCCTTGGACAGTTCTGCCTGCTCTGGCTGAGATTAAGGTGTGTGCTACCACGTAGGCTCCAATCCTGGATTCTCCAATGCAGAAAATAATTTCGGGATGAGTTGTGTGAAGCAAGTTAGAGTTCATAAAGAAGAGATTTTTGTTTCCATACTGTAGCTTGAATCCTAATTGATCTTAATAATAAAAACCCAGAGTCAGATGGGGGTAAATGCTGAAAGATCAGAGAGATAGAGGAGCCAGCCACTAGAAAGTCTTCTTACCTCTACCGAATTCTCAGCTCCAAGGGTCAGGCTCCTGTCTCCTCTGGCCTTATATTCCTCTCTCCAGCTCTCTAGAGCTGGGATTAAAGGCACAAGCCTCCACTGCCTGGATCTGTTTCTCTTTAAGACTGGATCAGTCTCATGTAGCCCAGGGCGGTCTTGAACTCCTGATCTTCCTGCTTCCTACTCCCAAATCCTAGGATTAAATGTGTAAGCTGTCACTGCCTGGCCTCTAAGGCTAACTAGTTAAATAAAGCTCTGCCCTCTGATCTCCAGGCTAGCTTTATTTGTTAGAGCACAAACTAATTATCACCATACCACATAGACTTCAGTTTAGGTACCAGGAGAAGGGCACTAAAGGAATGGACAGCGGGCAACCAACCATGGTTGTGGGCTTCTCAGGAACTGTAGTTAAGTGACTCAGTCACAGCTGCATGATGATTATAAAGGCTTCTGGAATTCCATTGCTCCAAGTGTAAGGAACGATTCCTTCCTTACACACACATCCATACTTTTTGGTAACTATGATTATAGGATGGTTCATGAGATGTTTTGGATAGGAGGATTACAATCTGATGAGATAAAACCCTGGGTCACAAAGGCTATTCAAGGGAGATAAGATATGTCTGTTACTAGATGGAGTTTCTCATGAGAAAACTAGAAAATTGTAGGTTTACAGCTAGAAAAGGAGAAAGGTTTTATTTGCTTAGCTATTACGTATGGTGCGCCTATTCTTTAACATTCTTTTATTTTTGGTAACAAAACCCATCTCACAGAATTCTTTGTCACATGATAACAACATAAGGGCCACCAAAACAATATGAATAAATGTTTCAGACTGTGCTCCCATCAGAAGACACCTTTTAAAACACTGTCCTTGGCCACTTATAGTTGGAAACACTTTAGAGAAAGTAATATTTCCTTTCAGAATGATCCACTCTAGTCGTTTCCCTGACTTTGATTAAGAATGAATCTCATCTGCAGCATCTCATATAAGGTTCAGGTACTCAACAAAGCCCATAACACAACTCTCTACCTCAATATTCACTTGCTCACAGCTGCACCCAAACCTGAGATCTGCCTTGTAGTATCTGAAGATGAGGTTGACAGGCTGTACCATCAGCCTCTGCACCTTCTGGCCCTGGTGGAAGTCATAAAGACCACAGCTGAAGAGGAAAGTCACCTCAGAAACCAACTTTCAGGACTATTTTAACATTCTTATTTGAAATATCTCTGCAGGCCAACTTCACAACAGATGTTAATTGTGATGGTTCTTAACTCTGCTGCTTAGAGACTTCAACTACAGGCTAGCACCCTTCCTATGGCCTCTTAAGCTCCCTTCTTTCCATCCTGCCTCAGGTGACCCAGGAAGCTGAATTATCTAAGGTCTACATCAAGTTTCCTTCCCACACTGCCACACTGGACGCCAATGCGAATAAGAAAAAAAATTCAAAATGTAATATTTTACGATGAAGATTACAAAGGCATTGTAAACTTAGAAGACTTCATGCCTAAGAACTACTACCCATAAGCAAGATGCTTCAGCAGGCAAAGGTGCTTACTGAGGACCTGAATTTGATTCCTAGGATCCACCTCCTGGAAGGAGAACGAGCTAGAGAACCACTTCAGGTGGTTCTTGGGCCACACAGGAGATAGGGCACGGTACCCCCATAAATGTGTGTGTAGACAAAAAAAAATAAACAATCAAATGCATGTAATAAAAAATTTAAAAAAAAAAAGAAAACCAACATTCAACGTCTGGAAATAGTGATGGTGGGTGCATAATAGTTTGAATATAGTTAACAATCAATTGCACACATAAAATGTATACATATATATATACATACATGTGGAATATGTATATACACACACACACACATATATGGCATACATACAAAAAGTGTTAGGGTAGGTGAAGAAAATCGAGGCTCCAACACCCTGTTGCTCAGGTCAAACCTGGTTTCTGACGCCCACTCCCAGTGGATCACAGTTCCTTCCCTGAAGGGCACCTCCTCGTTCCTCAACCTCAGCCTCTCAATTAGTCAAAACGAGGTGGTTGCAAAGATGACCTCTGGGGCTCCTCGGAGTACAGTTTGCGGAGTGTGCAAAGTTCAAGGTGGCGTTCCCAAGCCACGTCCCGGTGCAACAGGCGCTGCCACCAGCCCCGCAGGGTCTTAGGCTCCCGGGTCCGGTCTCCTGGGCCCCAGCTTGGACGCCGAGCGCATGCGCAGTGGTCTCGGGCCCCCAGGTTAGGCGGCCGAGGGCGGGTACGTGTGGGGCTCCGCCGACCGTTGCCCCGTCCGCCGGTGCCCAGGAACAGCTCCCTCGCCGCCTCTCCTCCTCCCCCCCTCCCCGGCTCCGATCACATCTCCCCAGAGCAGCCGGGGAGGGGAGGAGCCCTCCAGCGCGGAACCGGGACCGTCGGCTCGGCCCGCCCTGAGGGGCGTGGGAGGGCGGGACCGCGGACTTCGGACTCCAGCCCCCATCGCTCGGCTTTCCCTGAAGCCCTCAGCTCTTCTCCGGCGGTGAGGGAGCCATGACCGCGCTACTGGGGCTCCGGCCCGAGGTGCAGGACACCTGCACCTCGCTGGGGCTGATGCTGTTGGTCGTGCTGTTCATGGGGCTGGCCCGCGTGATCGCCCGGCAACAGCTGCACAGGCCCACGACCCACGCCTTCGTCCTGGAGTTTCTAGCCACCTTCCAGCTCTGCTGTTGCACCCATGAGCTCCAACTGCTGAGCGAGCAGGACCCCGCGCACCCCACCTGGACGCTGACACTCATCTACTTCTTTTCCTTGGTGCATGGCCTAACCCTTGTGGGCACAGCTAGCAACCCGTGCGGCGTGATGATGCAGATGATTCTGGGGGGTATGTCCCCCGAGACGGGTGCCATGAGGTTGTTAGCTCAGCTGGTTAGTGCCCTATGCAGCAGGTACTGCATAAGCGCCCTGTGGAGCCTGGGTCTGACCAAGTACCACTTCAACGAGAGGAGCTTAGCTTGCAAGAATCCCATCCACACGGACATGTCCAAAGCCATCATCACAGAGGCCATCTGCTCCTTTATTTTCCACAGCGCTCTACTGCATTTCCAGGAAGTCCGAACCAAGCTTCGCATCCACCTGCTGGCAGCGCTCATCACCTTTTTGGCTTATGCAGGTTTGTCATTCCCACAAACAGTAGGCAGTACCAAGCCTGTCTTACCCGAGGTTCCAAGTTCCTTCCCGATACATCTGAGCCCCCTACTCCAGTATGATGGAAATACTTGCACCCTCCTCCAGCCCCTTATTCTAACCATCTTGCAGCCAGTGCCTCGCAGCTGGAGCAGATCTTCATTTAGTACTCTTTTGAACACCCAGAGAAAGCAGACACTACAGTGCCGAAACTAAGATCTTGTTAAGATTACTGCCAAGGGCTTAGATAGTCAACAGTGGAGCTGTTTCAATGTCGGAGAGGCAGCTTATCAGTTTCGGCTCTCATGCCAAGCTGGGATAGATAGCTTTTGACACCCTTACTGCGAAACGATCCGGTTCCTTCCAGTTTTAGTTAGTTAACAGGGGGAGTAGAAATTCTGTAGTTGCATTGTCTACAAGTTACTTGCCATACTTACGTTGAGTTGCACGTGAATTTAAAAACAACTCTCAGCTAGGTGCAGGTTCACACACCTTTAACCCCAGCACTCAGGAGGCAGAGGCAGGAGGATAATGATAAATTCAAGGCCAGGCAGTACTGAGTAGTGAAACCCCTCTAAGGCAAACGAAATGAAACACATCAAAAAGCAGAAGAAAACCTCCAGAAGTCTTATTTACGTGTTTACCTTGACAAACCTCAGCTTCAGGAGAGACTAAAAAATCATTTAATGATGATAAAAGACGCCTTAGTGTGTCATTTAAAAATAATGAAATACTTTACTGGGATTATAGTGAAGCAATGTTATGTCATGGAGTCGTTTGTATTTGCCAATTAAAGCAACAAAGAGCTGGGCAGGTGATTCATGCCTGTAATCCTCGTATTGGAGAGACAGAGGCAGGAGGTCTAAAGTCATCTACTGCTACATACTGACTCTTGAGGCTAGCCTGGGCTACACGAGACCCTGTCTCTAAAAACAAACAAAAAACAAAAATTTGAGATTATGTTATAGTTTAAAAAGAAAGACCTTGATGACACCTGAATCTTTCTCACCTCATATTATGCCCCCTGCCTCTGTTGAGTGTTGTGAGGTTGGTGTTCTTCCTGTACTTTAATGCTTTTAGTACCAATTATGATCCTATAAATAATGTATATACTGTTAACTATTATTCCCGGGCTCAGAATGGTGTTCAGAGATAGAATACTTGTGTATGCACATGGCCCTGGTCTCACCCAAGGGATAAAAATGCCATTCCAAAGGGAAGCAAAGTGACATTCGTAATTATTCATAGGTAAAGAGAGCAGGGGACTCTAGAATGTCAGTTTAAGGGATCTGAAATGCTGGTTTCTTAAAATGTGAGTCCTCAGGGAAAGCCAATCAAAAGAGGTTCTCAACAGTCTCTTTTCAAATCATTGAGGAGTTTTAAAAATATGCCCATCTGGTGCAGATGGAATCTTAACTGCTCTGGGAAGGAGCCTAGGCAGTGGCATAGTTTAAAATTCTCCCCAGGTGATCCCATTATGAAACCACAGTTGTGAACACTGTCTAGAATCCAGACCTGCCTTGTCCAGTTCAGCAGCCACTAACTCACTCTCGTGCCTATTTAGCTGAAAGCTTCAGCACTTCCCAGGCAGTAGACACATTTCACATCTACTCACCATGTCTACTGTAGCTGGTGGCTTGAGACTGGGGGAGGGAATGGAACCAAAACACACAACTATTTATAAAGCTCCATAAATTCACAATCCATTACATATGTATTTGTTTACTGCCTTTTTTACCAATATAAGGGAGATGAGTACCCCACTGGGTACCTGTTATAGATCAATCACTTTGCAAAGAGATTAGGAGTTATCTTAATTTTTTAAAACTATTTATGGATGAACACAGTGTTATTAATCCCACTTTATGCCACTCAGAAGTGAAATGACTTGCCCTGGGTTGCAGACAGTCTAGGCTGGAACCGTGGCTCACACTGCTCAGCCATGTCATTATCAGCACTTCTGTAGTGTGTAAGCACATACAGCTGGACAACGTGGCCCATGCCTTTAAACCCAGCAGAGGCCGGTGAATCTCTGTGAGTTCAAGGCCAGCCTGGTCTACATAGTGAGTTCCAGGACAATCAGGGCTACATAGAGCAGTGGTTCTAAATCTGTGGGTCACAACCCCTTTTGGGATCAAATGATCCTTTTCAGAGGGGTAGCCTAAGACCATTGGAAAACACAGATATTACATTGCTGGGCAGTGGTGGCTCATGCCTTTATTCCCAGCACTCGGGAGGCAAAGGCAGGAAGGGCAGGCAGATCTCTGTGAGTTTGGAGGCCAGCCTGGTCTTCAGAGTGAGTTCCAGGACAGGCCCCAAAGCTACATACAATCATATGCTACTTATAAAAGGAAATCAAGTTCTGAGAAGCCAGACACAAAAGGGTTAATATTGTGTGACTCTACCCCCCAGACAATACATAAAACAAGCAAATTCAAAGAGTAAGAAAATAAATAGAAGTTACTAGAATGGGGGATGAGGAAAGAATGGATGGGGGTATATTATTGAGTAGGTGCAGGATTTGTGTTTGAAGCAAAGACAAACTTTTTGAAAAGTTTGGGTCAGGCCTGTAACCCCAGTACTCGGGAAGCTAAGGCAAGATGATAAATTCAGGTAAGCCTGGCCTAAATGGTGTGACGCCAGGCTAGGCTACATGAAATCCTGTCATACACAGGATGAAAATGAAGTACACTAGGAAAATTTTAGGGGCGGAATACTTTTGGGAAAGACAGTGCTGATGGCCAGACAGCATGGTGAATACAAAGAACAGAAAATGGCAGACTTTATGACATGTGTGTATGAGAATTTCAAGTATCTACTTATTAAATAGTTCTGTTCTTAATAAATCCTCAAACCCTGAATTAAATGGGTTTCTAATTTTAAGGTCTCACTCACCAAGACATCACTTTGCTCCAGTGTAGTGTGAATCTCCAAGAGGAAGACATGAAATGGACTTGAGGTTCCTTGTCCAGAGTGTGTACCCAGAGATGACCTCTCTCCCCCATCACTTTCCGGATGTCAGCCATAACTGTTCTATAATGGACTGCCCTGCTCTAGTTGAATGTGTGAGAGGGATTTGAGCAGCAGAGCTACAGGCTCCTAGTATTGCATACTCATTGCTTAGTACCCCATTTTTATGGTTGGAAACTAAGCCTATGGCCTAGTAATTGCTAAACACATGCTTTACCTAGTGCTCTGAATTTTCACATGTCAGCAGAGGCCACTTGTCATTACTAGTTATATACTTATTGGCTTTTCTAACAAAAGAAAGAAGTGATGAAGGTAAGCAGAGCCATAAAATATCTTTTTTTGGTTCTTTTTTAAAAGATGCTGTTATCCAGGCTGCTCTCGAACTCACACTGAACAGAGCCTTACACCTTAGCTTCCTTTCCCTAAAAAAGTTGCATTTATTTATTTTGTATGGGGGGTGTGTAATTCTATAGCACATATGCATAAGTCTGAGAGAATCAAATCTCCTCTTCTACCACGTGGGTCCCTGGGATTGTACTCGGATTGTCAAGCAAACACCTTAAGCTCCAGATCTGTCTTGCTGGCATCCACCTCTGCTTCCTGAACAGTGGGATTCCAGGCATGCAACACCAGGCCTGGAACTGTTGAGCTATAAGCTATTAGTGAAGGTAATGGAGAATCCCATTCACTTTCTACACATAATCAAGTGTTTTAAAATATTATTATACACATGTAAGTTGTCTTTATTGTTGTACTGTTTCTCATGTGTACATTTTTAAATTATACACTGTCTATGAGCCTCTACATATGAAAAACTATGCGTAGAGATCAGACATGCTTTCCAGAATCTCTTTCTAGGACTCAGCATAGTACTGACGCACCAAGTAAGCAGTCAGACTTTGGACTAACTTTCCTCTCCTTGAAGAAACTCTATTTTTACTTCACCCTGTCACTCCTTGTGGGTTTTATATCCTTCCAGCCTTGACTGTGAGATTATTTGACCATATAAAAAACTTTATACATATTCTCATTTAAAACAGGAACTAAATAAAATGGATATCGTCGCCACTTTACAAATAAGAATGGATTGCAGGACTGGTGAGATGGCTCAGTGAGTAGATACTTACCACCAAGCCTTATGACCCGAGTTTGATCCCTGGGCCCCACAAGGAGATCCCACATTGAAAGCTGTCCTCTGACCACCACATAAATGCCGAGGTACTCAGTGTACCCCTCACCAAATAAACACAAACTACTAGTTTAAGCGAAGGTCCCAAACTTCTTACTGCATACTCTAATTCTGTAGTGAAAAGAGGCCAGGCTGAGTTCAGTGTCCTATCTTTAACATGGATACTGTCTCAATGGGTATGAGGAGCCGCATTTCAAACTTGCAGCTTCTTCCTGGCATAAAGCAAATGTGGAAATGTTGCTTTTGTCCATATTCCTTGGCCCTGATTCTCCTGTATAACATGACCATTTTTGCAGGATTGCTAAACGAGTTCACAGTGCAGCATGAAGAGGGCCCATCACAGCCACCAGCACCCTGAGGAGGAATTCCCTCCCAGCTAGAATCCACACCCCAGGGAACACAGGATCCCTGACTCCTCAGGGAGTGCCGGGCTGGGCAGCATCAAGGGCCTGAAGCACACCAAGTTTTAAACTCTGAAATTTTAGATTTTGCTTAACCCTTCAACTTTCTTGTACATGACATCATTTGGGAAATGGGACCAAGAAAACCACAAGATGAATAAACGGATATATGGCACATAGCAGGACTGTCTCCAGAGTAGCCCTCACCTGTCTTAAGATTGTGCCCTGCACTTTTCCTATAGGACCATCTAGAAACAGGAAAAAACAAAAAAAATTAACTTTGCTTCATTCTAGTTTTCATTTATTTATTGAACATACAGATAATAACTTATGAAACTGAATCTAACGATTCATGTAAACCTAAAAGCATATTCTTTTCCATGTGGTTAATGTTTATCTTGGAGATTTATGTTCATAAAAAATTCTCTAATTTCTTCAAAAAAATGCATTTCTTCCAAGTAAGTTTGTTCCTCTAATCACATTTCTGGACATTTAGATTTCCCCAGTTCCTTGCTATAAACAAACAACCTTATCACTGTTACTCTTAGGACAGTTTTCATCTGGGGGACATCTGGTGGTATCTGAGCTTTTGATAGTTGCAAAGTTGGGAAAGGAGTGGCTATCAGCATCTAGTGGACAGGGACCAAAGATGTCACTAAATGTCCTGCAGTACACAGGACAGCCTCTAATAACCAAAGATTATATAGTAAAATACCAAAACATCCTGTTTGGGGCTTCTGTTAACATACAAGCCATAACAGATGTGATTACTGTTCAGTTACAGCTGCTGGTGTGCAACAACCATCTCCAAGCTCCAACAGTAATAATTTATTATTTCTCATGATTCTTTGCACTTTCTATTCAGTTGCTTAATGATGTGTGGGTGTGTGTGCAGTACACGTGAAGAACTCGGGCCATGTTAATGCTGAGTATGCTCTGATGTGGGGGTGAGATGGGAAACCCCCTGAGATCACTCGTGTAGAGCCTTTCACTTCAGCAGGACAGTAGTGGAATCAAAAGCCAAGAACTCTTGCTCATACCGGCCACAGGTGCTTGTCATCCGGGGTGCCTTGGTTCCCCTCTATGTAGCCTCTCATCCTCCAGCAGCCTAAACTACTTACAGGTTCAGGGCATTATCACAAGACAGCAAAAAAGTGGGGGTTCCAAACACATCAGAATTCAGAATTCTGTATTCAGAACCCAGCATGACCTCTGCTGTACTTTTCCAAGTCACAGAGCCAACCCATATTTGAGGGACGTCCTAGTAACCTCCCCACAGGCTCCAGGGGCTTAGAAGACAGGGAAATGGAAGAGCCTGAATTTTAGGACAAAAGAAATTTCATGATGTTGGACAGTTTTCATATGCCTACAATACTGAAGCAAATGAACAAGTTGTGAGGTCAATGGCTCAGGGCATTTCTAATGATAAATGCCTTTGAAAGCTACAGGGCACTTGTATGATCATAAGTCACAACATTACAAAGATCTGAATGCCTTTTATCTTTCTGCCCATGGTGTTTAGTACAAAGGGACTCAATTTACTTTTTGTTTCTGTGGAAACTGAATGAGCAGCTGCCAATCAAAACAATTCTCTTGAATGCTAAGGGTAGCCAAATCTCATTAGCTTTAACATTTCAGGGTGACTGTTCAAGAATGATTCTGATGTCCTCAGATGACATCCTTTATAACTGCTGAGGCATGAGCTGCAATCATACTGCCAGGCTGGTATGCTAGAGAAAACCTCAGCCACTTGGTGAATTTAGTCCATTGCTCAATGGCTTCCTCTCAATACCACTGTCCTTGTCCTTCAAACAGGGTCTCTCACTGAATCTGAAGTGGGCCATTTTGGCCAGGCTGGCTGGCTACCAAGCTTCTAGGATGCACCTGCCTTCCAATGCTTTCATGAGCACATGCAGCACATACCCACCTAGGGACTTGAACTCAGGTCTTCATATTCCCACCGCATGCACTCTGACCTTCCAAAGCTATCTCCCTGGCACTCGATTCTTAATTTTTATAATTGCTTTCTAAGTCCTGCCATTCAGTTGCTACAGACTCTGCTGATGAATAGAAATGGATCCAATAGCAATGCTTTAGTCTCCTTTACTTTCCATATTTAATACAAGGGTGTGTGTGTGCCCGGGAGGGTCCTGGGCTGCTGGACACACTTTAACTTTGGTTTGGTTTTAACCGTATTTCTATCTTGCCTTGTTGCCATCACAGGAGGGAGTCTCACTGGAGCACTGTTTAACCCAGCTCTGGCGCTTTCGCTGCACTTTCCCTGCTTTGATGAATCTTTCTATCAGTTTTTTGTAGTATACTGGCTCGCTCCTTCTTTAGGTAAGCATATTTTCATTTATTACAGGCTAGGATGTTTTAAAAATTAATTTATGTGTATGGGTGTTTTGCATGCATGGGAGTGCACTGTTTGTATGCCTGGTACCCTTGGTTGCCCTGGAACTGGAGTTACGGATAGGTGTGATATGTGGGTGCAGTAATTTAAAACAATTACTCTGAAGAGCAACCAGTGCTCTTAACTCCCAAGCCATCTCTCCAGCCCCCAAGGTTAAATATTTTAAAATATCACATCTTAAAATATGATAATATATGAGCTTTAATCCCAGAACTCTGAAGGCAAAGACCAGCCACAGTTTGAGGCCAGCCTGATCTACAAAGACAAATTCCAGGGCAGTCACGGATGTTACACAGAGAAACCTTGTCTCAAAAAATTACAAAGAGACAATACACAAGAATGTTAAGTCAATTTCTAAAGCCAGAGAAGACACAAAGAAGGAAGAAAATACAACTAACTGTACTTGAAAAGCATTTTAATTTTGTGCAGTGTCCTTTGAAGCTGTGTGTGTGCAGGCGAGCCGGTCTGTAGGTTCATGTGGAGGCTAGAGGATGACTTTTGGGGTCTATCACTCTAAAACCCTTTATTTTTAAGATCGGTTTTTCACTGAACTGGGTGCTCTCCTGTTTTAGCTAGAGTTGCTGGCCAATGAGCTCAGTATCTATCCACCTGTCCCTATTTCTAAGTTCTGGGCATTTACAAGGCACATGCTGCCTTTTATGCGGGTGCCAGGATCCAATTCAGGTCTTCATGAATATACAGCAAGCACTTATCCACCATGCCAGCTCCCCTGCTCCTACTTCCAAAGAGGCCTGCAGATACAGTTTAGCGCCTCTTTCATAGGAGGGGACAATGGAGGGTAATTACTTCCATTCAAAAATAATCCTTAGCTGGCCTAGTGTGCATCTTGAAAATCTAGTTACTCAAGAGACTGAGGCAGGAAGATTACAAGTATAAGGCCTGCTTGGGCTACAAAGCAAATGTTAAGTCCAGCCTGGACAATTTATTGAGACTGTCCCAAAATATAATGTAAAAACAGGGTGAGGATACAGGTCAGTGGTAGAGAACTGGCCTAGCATACGCACGTCCTTAGGTTGTGGTACTACAAAATTTATTTTTTTTAATAGCCAAGGATGTAGCTCTGTTGGTAGAGTGCTTGCCTAGCCCTGGTTCATTCCCAGCACCAAATAAAGCTGCATATGGTAGTAGATGCCTGTACTCTAAGCACCTGGGGGATGGAGGCAGGGGGATCAGAGGTACAAGGTCACCCTCAACTACACAGTGAATCTGAAACTAGCCTGAGGTACACAAGACTTATCTTAAAATAATAAAATCAATCAATCAATCAAAAAATTTTTTTGCTAAATAATTCTTTCCCCCAAATTTGTGAGTTCCAAACCAAATGTCGTTTAATCATTTAAAGTTCTTTCCTTATTTTTCAAAGAGCAACCTGTGTGATAACATTGTAGTCAGTACAGCCTCTAAAGGACTCCTAAGCCCCTTTCATGTTAATGCCACCTAGATCAGGATGGGGGTGTGGCCCAAAAAGTGCTTGCTTAGTATGCTCAAGGCTCCATCCATAGTACCAGAAAAAACAAAAATTATCTTAAAGAGGAATCAAGTAATATAACTATGATAATATGCATTTTATAATTATCAGTATTTTTGTTACCAGCATTTTTTGATTTTATTTAAGTCATCAGCTAAATAAAATAGGCAAAACACCTATACAATAAAAGCAATTTATAAAAATTTTAAAAAGGTCGAATATTTAGGATTGAAGGAGCTACTCAGTGGTCACTAGTGTATGTAAAGCCTGAATCTGAGCCACAACATTGCAAAAATAACCAACACAAAAATAAAGCATTACTAATATACAAGTCAATTTTTTGACTATACTGAAATACTGGTTTTAGGTATTCTATATGATATATCTGTAAAATCCACTATGGTGGGGCTCATGAAGGAACAGCAAGAGCCTAACATACATATCTGCACATTCCGAGGGAATATTCCAAGAGAACTATCAAGGCATTTCCCCCTTGGAGCTCCACCTACTCTCCAGAGATGTTCGCTCTACTTTAAAACAGTAACAACAAAAACACCAAAATGATGTGAGCTCCTGCCTCCCAAGCCACCTGTCTGAGACATGGAGGAAGCTCTGCCACTTTTCAGAGATACAAATGATGAAACCCCAGGGTTTCTCACCAAATCTGTAAAGAAGCAGAAGGTTTGAGTTCATGGTGTACACCCCTAGTCTTAAGGCCTGAAGAGAACCGTGAGAGCAGCAATCTTAACTGTACCTACCTAGTCATAGGTGAGAACCTTCCCTAAAACTTGGGGTTTTGTCTTCCAGGTGTATTGCTGATGATCCTGATGTTCAGCTTTTTCCTTCCATGGCTGCATAACAACCAAATAACTAATAAAAAGGAGTAACTACTCCCAAAGACTCAAACTAAGTCACGGGACAGTCAACCTGGATGTGACAGATGTGATCACCTTTCAAACTCTGGTTGCACTGGACTCATCACTGTTTCAACTTCCTTTGTGGAAGGACTGTTTTTCTTAATGTTTTCACTACCTGGACTTCAGTTACTGTGAAAATGGGGTAGCCTGTTCTCAAGACTTGTTCTTTTGAGTAATGTATTAAATGCTGCTAGAAAGGCTCATTCATTAAACCTCTATAAATCCCAGGCGATTACTCACTGTGGTGAAAAACACATGAATACAAACAAAATTAGATGGGAGAGGAAGAGCTGGTTGTGCAGGACCAAAGGAATTCTGTACTGTGTCCCTCTCAATGAGCCGTCTCACCCACAGAGCTAGAAAAGGTGCGTTTCAGCCACATCTTAGTGATACTGTCAATGTCGGCATCTTCCAATAGAAAAGGTGGCTTGGGAACACCTTTTAGATCCACTATCAACAGGTTTCCCATCCGTTTGACACAATGTCTCATCTGTGGCCCAGCTGGCCTGAGGCTTCCTGTGTAGAGCAGGCTGGCCTCAAACATGCAGTGATCCTCCTGCCTCTGCCTCCCAGGTGCTGGGATTACAAGAGTATGCTGCCACACCAGGGTTTGTTTTGGTAGTACGGGTTCTTATGATACAGTCCAGGTTTGGATTGTACATACTGCCACAACTGCCTCAGGCTTCCTAGATTTTAAAGTATGTCCTAGTACTTAAAATATTTCTCTTAAGTAGACAATTTCAGCCAAATTGTCTTCTTTAATACAATATAGTAAAACACCCCACACAGCCAAGATTTGATCCTGTCACTTTCTGAATTGCACTTGACTGAATTGCTACCTGGAGACGCAGGTAGGTTTTCTTTCTATGTTGCTTTATTTCTGTAATGATATACTGACATGCTCAAATGACAAATGACATTCTAATGACAAAATGTGGAAATGAATTCTTAAGCTCCATTTTACAAGATGAGAAGCTAAGCCTAGAGGTATGCTTTGTGACCCCACCCAACGTCAGAGGCAAATATAATTGGACACTAACATTTCAGCAACAAATTATTTTCGGTCATCACTGATTGGAGGGAAAGGTTCTGAAGAAAATATTAAAATCTTTCTATTACATTTAGAAACTCAGTATTTTATCTTTATTCTCCTATTGTGTGTGCCTGTGAATGTATGTGTATGCACATGTATATGCGGGTACCCAAGGAGGCCAGAAAGGATCCCTGGAGGGGAGTTCCGGGGGGGGGGGGGGAGATGTGAGCTGCCACATAAGCCCTTATTAGTACTTTTTGAAGTTTAAAAGGCCTTCAGCTTCTCTCCACTGCAAGCCTTAGTACAAAGTGCAAATTTTTTATTAAAAATATTACATTATTTTGTGTGTAAAATGTGTAAGTGCATGCTATGGCATGTGTTGATCAGGGCACATCTCCATGAATTGTTACTTACACGTATTAGACTTCCTTCCTTATTTAGGTTCTGGTGCGGGAACTCAGGGTGCCAGGTTTGTGCTGTAAAGCCTTTACCCTGCCGGGCCATCTTGCTGGCCTTCAAGTCTTACAAAAATCCCAGGCCATACAAGCTAGGCATATTCCTTGACCACAATACTGGTTTTATGGGGGTGGGGAGGGTAAAATGATCTGCTGGTAAGTTGCCAGGTAACATGAGCACTGCATGGTGGTGAGCCAGACAGTGGCTGGAGCAGTGTACTAATAAGTCCATCAAGGAAGCCAGTTATATAATCAGAAGCTTTATCATATAATAATATGTAGCACAATAGTACTTAAATGTGATTTCAAAACTGTGACAGGGTGACTAAATGTATGTGCTCTCAAAGCCCTTCCCCAGTGACATACTTCCTCCAGAAGTGTGCACCTCTAAATCTGCCTCCAAAATAAAGTCTTTTTAAGCACTTTCTTAACAAAAGGAGTCAAGGGGATGACAGAATAGATAAGCTCAGAGTCAAGGAAGCTGATGGCCTGCTCTAATTGGAGTAGCAGTGACGTCATGTTCTATCAGACCTGGTCTGTGTCAGGCCACCTTCATGTATATTTTACATAAAAACTCTTAGTTCTGGCTTCTCTTCAAATTTGAGGCCTGCCTTCCATACTGGCAACACTACCAAATGACTGTTCCCCTTAAAACCACGCTTTGCCTTCCTAAACGAAGCTGAGATTTCTTTAATTTCATGGTTTTTCACACAACACAGAAACTGTACTTATCTCACTAACATGCATGCTCCATGGCTTAACCAAAAAGGGAGGGGGATGTTACCATGGAAACGCCTGACTTCTGAACTCCAGCTGTTTGCCCTGCAGTCCTCCACTTCCTGTCCACTGGGCCTAAAGGTTGAAGTTCCTGCCCTGGCCACTGTTTTGAGTTGTTTTTATTTGGGAGAAAGGTTAGGAGGGGCAGCCTTCTTGGCGGGGATATATATATATATGTCACTGGAGGTGGGCTTTGAGAGTACATAACCTAATCCAGCTTCTATTTTGCTCTGCTGTGTATCTTAGCTAAAGATGCTTCCTGCTCCCACCACAATGCCTGCTCTGCTTGCCATGCCTCTACCTTGCCATGATGGACTCCACTCCTCTGAAACTATTAAGCCAAAATAAACAACTCTTCATTAATAAAAGCAAAAAAAACCCTCTTTTAATGTGTCTGTGTGAATTATGCAGTGTGTGCAAGTCCTGTGGAGGCCAGGGGAAGACTGTTAAATCCCCTGAAGCTAGAGTTCCAGGCATGATCTTAACCACTGAACCATCTCTCCCAGGCCCCCTTTAAGATCTCAGTGCCTCTTGGTGGAACATTACTCTGTCCTGGTAACTGAAACCCGAAAAAGGATCCATCCAATGTCTTGCTGTCTATCCTTTTGACAGTGTGTCTTTTGCTCTACCAGAGTTTCACCGTAACCACAAGCTTGCCATTATCAGTTAACAAAATTTATGAGCCCAAATATTCATCTAACCTCCAATTCTAACCTCTTTTTAGCTCCTTATGTAGTACCTCATCTCCAATGATCTCAAGTACTCTTTTCTTTAAAGGAGGTTACATCATTTGGACAACCACTGACACAAACACGCCTGCTCTAGCCATGGCTCCCTCCCCTGTCTACCACAGGATTACAATGTAAACAACTGAGTACTTATCCTTTGTGCAAGAGAACCACCTCCTCCTCATCCATCCATACACATAATTTAAGTCTTCCACCAATAAAATAACCTCAGCTCTCTCATGCTTCGTTTCTTTCCTGTTTAAACTCGCCCCATTTAGATAGATTTACCACTACATTCATTATTTTATGAAAATTGCTGCACTTCATGTTGAGCGGCTTAGCTCTCTGCACTACAGTGTGCTTAGACTGTATTAGGGTTGTGTATTTGCTTTCCATGCTGAATTAATTCATTGCTCCTGTTGAAATGACTGATATAACTACTTCCCTCTCCTCATCTGGTGTTCTAGAAACTAGATCCTAGTGCATTAGACCTGTTTATAGAGCAGAAGCAGGAACCTGCAGTAAAAGGCTGCAGGTGCTATGAAAAAGGCACATCTGTGACGTTTAACTGCTTAGTGGGATTTTGTATGTTTCTCAGATGAAGTCTAATCTCACCGGTGGGTTAGTTTCTTTTCAGAAGTCAGTATTAGGGCTGGGATGCAGCTCAGCTGGAGTGTCTGCCTACCATGCATGGGCCCTGAGTTGGATCCCTAGAGCCACATGAAGACTGGGTGTGGTAGCACATGTCAGTAATCCCAGCCTTAGGAGGTAGAGGCAGGAAGATGAAAAGTTCAAGGTCATCCTAAACTTCACTGGCAAACTCAAGCCCAGGCTGGGCATCAGAAGCTCCTCCCTCAGAATAAGCAAGTGAAGTCAGTACTAACTTTGCCAATAATGGATAGCTATTGAGCTACATTCTAGGCACTGTTGCAATAAGCACCTTATGTATACCAGTGATTAATAAACTCTAAGACCATCTTTAAAAATTCAAAGCAGTATCAGTTACCCTATATATACTTTTATTTGGCATCCTTATCCCTCAAGCTACTTTTCTTTAAAAGATAGGGTCTGATTACATTGTCCAGGGTAGCCTAAAACTCCTGATGCTCCTGCCTCTACCTTCCAAGTGCTGGATTACATGCATGTACCACCATACCTAGTGCTGGATTACATGCATGTACCACCATACCTAGTCTGACCTCACATTTGAAATTATGAAATCCTTCCAACTAGACGTGATTATGTGTATAGGTTTTGCCTATTTGTGCACCAAGTGTTTGCAGTGCTTTTAAAGGCCAGAAAGTGCCGGATGCCCTGGAAGAGCAGCCAGTGCTCTTAATAATAAGGCATGTTTCCAATCCCAGTATGGTTTTGCTTACTTGTTTTTAATGATAGACTTGAAAACAGAACTGCTAGCCCTACTTTTTTGGGACATTTCAATAAATCAAACTTGGAAGAATGTCTACAAGATCATGTAAACAGGTCAATTTCAGCAACAAAAGCTCAAAAATAAAGCTAAAGTAGAATCGGTAAATGTTGGCTTGCTGGTAATTACAAAATCATTTTTTCTTTCATTTTTGAGACATGGTCTCACTATGTAGCCCTGGCCTGGGGCTATGTAGAACAGTCTGGCCTCGAACTCAGAGATCCATATGCCTCTGCCTCCTGAGGCAGGCTGAGTTTCATTTTGACACGACCTTTCCCACTCTAAACTACAGCTGTTAATTGTCTGGCATTACAGAATAGTACTACACCGTCATTTACAGGTGACAGAATTGGTCCAACAAAACTGACACCTGATCCCCACAACTGTATCACCTGCAGCAGCAGGCCAAACACAGTAAATCCACAGAAGG
This sequence comes from Phyllotis vaccarum, assembly GCA_033318265.1. Lineage (NCBI taxonomy): Eukaryota > Metazoa > Chordata > Mammalia > Rodentia > Cricetidae > Phyllotis > Phyllotis vaccarum. The sequence continues at coordinate 21,074,272 of JARWLC010000019.1, forward strand.
AAGAGTGCACAGAATCTCCTGAAACTTGTTCCTATAGAACCGTGGTTTTCAACCTTCTAATGCTGTGACCCTTTAATACAATCTTTACTGTAGTGAACCCAACCATAAATTTATTTTTGTTACTACTTCATAACTGTAAATATCCATGTTTTCTGACAGTCTTAGGTGACCCCACAGAAGGGTCAGTCAACCTCCAAAGGGGATGCTACAAGTATTAGCACAGCTGAGATGGAAAAGTTTTCAGGCAATCAAGAGCCAAAGAATACCACGGGTCACATTAATCCTAGCAGCTTACAGCCCTGCCTCAGAGGAAAGGCTTCTTCTCTGGCAGGGGAGGGCTTCCCCAGCAAAGCTGTTACTGTTCTCTGGTTTCCATTCTGTTCCACTCAGGAAGGGAAACCCAGTGAAAGTGTTACAACTTTGCTCCACTCTGTCCAGGCTCTGTCACCCAAATCTCATTCAAGAGATTTACCGGGAGGAAAGAATCCAGGAGAGTGGCTGCCTCAGCTGGGGTGGGAGAGGGCACAGCAAACTAAACAGGCAAAGGGCTAACATAGGGCTTCTGAGGGGTGGAGTTTTTCCAGGGAGATTTTCAGGGTGGGGATGGGTCAGGTTTTAGTCCTTGAGCTCAGAATGGCTAGATCCAATGCTCATGGATTGGTTTCTTTTCTCCTTAGCTGGTCAGGGTCAGATCTGGCTCTGGTTTCAGGGCTCATTTTGTCTTTTTGGCTCTAATTTCAGGGCCAGGTCATATTTCACTGGCTCTTGATTCTAGCGCCTAAGCCTGTTTCTTTGGTGCTGGTTTCAGAGTCAGGGCACATTTCTTTGGTTCTGGGTTCAAGGATAAAGTGTTTCTTTCACTGGCTCAGGTCTCAGATGCAGGGTGTGTTTTTCTTACTGGGTCTGGTTTCAGGTCTAGGGTAGGTTTCTTTGACTGGTCCTTCTACCCTACATATGCAACCTACAGGTTGAGAACTACTTCATTAGAAAGATACTTAGTGAGTTTTCTACAATCAACCCATGAGAAAGTCACCCACGCTCACATGTACAGATCTACATACATACAAATTATTAAAAGTAAATGAGCATGGTGGCACACATCTTTATTTCCAGCAGTAAGAGGGCAGAGGCAGGCAGATCTCTGTGAATTCCAGGCCAAGCTGCTCTACATATACTGAGACTGTCTCAAAAAATAAAATATTGTAGAGAACAAATAAGGAAGACTCCATGTTAGTCTCAGGTTTCCATGCACACGTGAAAATGAGTGTAGATGCCTATAAAGGCCAGAGCTCTTGGATCCTGAAGAGTTAGATACAGGTTGACTGTGAACTCTCTGACATGTGGGCTGGGAAACAAACTTGTATGCTCTGCCAAGAGCAGTACAAGCTCTTAACTAGTGAGACCCCTCTCTAGCCCTAAGTACTAATATTTAATTTTTGTATTTATATGATACCTAGCTGAGGATGTAGTTTCTGATCCTCCTACTTCCACCTCCTGAGTGCTAGGATTTACAGGCATGTACAACCAGGCTTAATTTATAAAATGCTAGGAACTAAACCCAGGGCTTCATGCAGCTAAACCAGTAGTCTACCAACTAATCAACACCCCAGCCGCAGCATCACTTTTAAACTGTATTCATTATTTATTTGTGTGTATGGGTGTTTGTCTTTACATATGTATCTCAGTGTTCATGGAAACTGGAAGAGGTTGTCAGATCCCTGGAAATGGTGTTATAACAGCTGTGAGCTGCCCTATATAGATTTGAAGGAACTGAACTCAAGTTCTCTAAAGAGTAGCCAAGTGCTGGGCTCAAGAGATGGCTCAGCAGTTAAAAAACACTTGGCTTTCAGGGAACCCAGGGTCAGTTCCCAGCATCCACATGGTAGTTTACAAATGTCTGTAATTCCACTTACAGTGGTATCAACACTCTCTTAAGATGCACCTGGCATGTATGTGATGCACACACACAGGCAAAACACTCATACAAAATAAATCTTAAATTTTTCTCATTAATGGTTTTAGCCAAGAATAAAAACACAATGATATAGAAAACCTAGATTTATTTGTTAACTATTACAAAGACAAAACATCATTACGAGTACTTTGCAGACTTCATTACAGATTACTTATTCTATTACAGAAAGCTAAAAGGGTAGATGGTCAAGGACCTAAGCGGGAAGAATGTAACAGAGCAGACTGGGGAATGAGAAGGAGCAGAAGCTAGCACAGAAGTACTGTGTCCTAGGAGGTGTGGTTGAGGTTTCCCCAAGAAGTGACCTTGTCAGCCTGAAGTAAAGGACCCACGCCTCTGTGGAAATGCTAGAGACTGCCCTCTCTAAGGCTGCACTTTTCATCTCGGGGATAAGAGTTCTTTTAACCTCCCAGAAAGACACCTAAGCTTCAGCGTCTCTTTCTCACCCAGTCTATACAGTATGAGCTTTGTACACTTCACCATGTAGGCCTTCCAGCCAACAGATATGCACACAGCAAAGGCGGGAATCAAAGGCTTACTCAGAAGACACCTAGATACAGAAAGTTCGGAGACAAATGAGAACTACAAATACCCGCTCAGTTAATTCACCTTTGTTGATAAATGTTACAATCTCTTCTGCTGGTGACAGCTTGCTGTCTCATTAGTCTGTCTTGAAAAATAAGTTTTGGAGAAGAAAAGCCTTTCACCAGCCCCACTATGGAGTGGAAGAGGTACCAAGTTCTCGCCTACCATTGTGAGAGTCTGAAAGACAAGAGATTACAGTTATTAATGCAAATAGCCATTATTTAGTGTAGCCTTGTAGAGTTCCAGATTTACCGCTGTTTCTCAGGCCTTGTAATAACCACTCTAGGCAGCTGAGAAAACCAAAGAATGGCTATGTATACACCATGTCCAGAGGAGCACAGGTAGCTGTACACGTGTCCCCAGTGGAGCTGTAACCTCGCCATCTTTGTGCACTTTGTACCCCATCTCAAGCACCCAGAGTTCTATTATTCTGAAATCGGTAATGGTTACTGAACACTTTAACCCTTCATCAAGCTTTAAAAGCACATACATTCTTAAATGACCAAAAATTCGATTGTGTAGAAAGCAGGTCAACTTCTCAGATGGGCCTGAGTGGAATTTGACAGTATTTCTTTGGCACTAAGCAAAGAGAACAGAATGAGCGGAAAGCAAACGAGCAGCTCAGTAGATCTGCAGCAGTGACAGCTATTTCACCATTACAAAGAGTCCAACAACCCAGTGTGTAACCAGTGATGTTCCAAGTGAGCTTCTCATGATGTCTACAAACCGAATGACCATCTCTCAACAGCCGACTTTTCAGAGAAATATAGGAAGGCCAGAATATATAAAAAACTGTTCTCCAGGCCAATAAATGACAGCCACTGGCAACAGCAATGCCTAAGTTATCAAGAATGTGATAAGAAGTACCAGACAGAACTGGGAGCAGGTGGTTCTCCATGAAGCAGAAAAATGAAGTTAGTGACACCTGGAACTGTGAGAGCTGAAAACTAACCGAGCCCCAGTGAAGTAGTCTCTGAGGTTAAAGAGGAAAAGATTCCTGACCGCAGGCTACATAAAAAAAAATCATAGGGAAAGGAAGAAAATACCTACAGGGTGAGATATAAATCACAGAGCACAGAATTTCTTTGAGGTTATTTTTTTGATAACCATACTCCAAGAAAACAGAGACCAAATGTTGTAATTCACAGTTCATTTCACAACTACAATTTGTAAGCACTGGATTTGAAAAAAAAATATTTTATGTGTATGGGTGTTTGCCTGCATGTATGTGTATGATAGGCATGCAGTGTCTGTGGAGGCCAAAATCCAGGTCCTCTGGAACTGGATTTAACAGATGGTTGTGAGTTACACGGTGGGTGCTGGGAACTGAACCAGGATCCTCTGCAAAATCAGCCAGTGCTTATAACCAATGGCCATCTCTGCAGCCCAAACATGGGCTTTAAAGGCTGGTTTCCAATATAAAACAGGACAAGGGGAGAAGAGTGAAAGATTCAAATTTCCAAGTAGATGAAAACAATGACTTAAGGTTGAGAATGAAAGCGTTCTTTTAACCTATACAGACCAGGACAGGAGCAAAGGGAGTTTCCCTCGCCAGTGCTGAGGACTCAACAGAACGACGGGAACACGCTAGGCAGGTGCTCTGATGCTGAATCAATCACAGCAGGGATAGTGAAGGAGCTCAGGACAAACCTAGATGACACATTCAGGTCAAACTGCAGACATTTGTCTCGTCATGTTATAACGTACTTTAATAAAATAAAAGGACCCAGAGAACACTAGCCCAGAAGGCAGGGAGACAGCCAGTATTTAGAAGGAAGGACAGGATAACACTATTACAGAGAGAAAGAAACAACAATTTTACAAAAAAAAAAAAAAAAAAAAAAAATGCAGATTGTAAGAAAGGATTCTGCAGCTGCTAGTCCTTGACCTTCAATTACCTAGCAAAGTACAGCCTAACTACTCTCACTGGGAAAGGGTAAGGCACTTCTCAGGGTTCTGATCAGCAAGTACTCAGGGTCAAATCTACGGCAAAGTGCACTAGAATGTGCCAGGAAACAAGACTAGCAGAGAACCAGTATGTCAACCATGAAGGACAGACAGAAAAGGACTCGGGGAAATACTGGCTGTTGGGTGACTGTACGTGGTCTGGACAAATCGGCCTTGAACACTGAAGTACACAGGACATCTGTCCCCTACTGCTCCCAGAAAGAGGTACAGAAATAAGCTCAGTTTGGACTACTCTACTTCCTCCCTGAACTGAATGAAAAGCAGTAAAGGCACAGCACACCATGAACAGGGCTCAAGCAGCACAAATGAGACGGAAGGCTTAGCAGCGGACCAAGACATGCTCAGCTGTCACTCCTGCCTGAGCCAAGAGCAAGGTCTGTTTCCCAGACAGTGACCATCAATTGCTAATCTCATAATTCACTTACTCTTTGTCATATATATTTTCTACCTTCCTGAAGTTCACAATACAATGTTTACAAACTTTGATTTCTTAGAGCAAAAGACATGTAATTTTCAGTGACCAGAGATGGTGACATTTTTTCAAACTGCTAATCTTACAGAGTTCATTCATTACAAAGAGTTCTCTTAAATTCTGAATTAAAAACAACAAAAACCCCAATCGTTTCATAGAATTTTCATGTTCTGTGACAAAGAGAAAACAGACTACTCACTGTATAGCAGCGTAAGTCTTCAGTGGTCAACATCTGCATCCTCAAACTGTCCAGCAACAGTTGGTGTGGCATCTACCTCCATCCCATCTGAACATAAAAGAGAGATCCAACAAGGATGTCAGTGCCCTCTGCTGCCAAAAATTAACTTTTTAAAAACCGGAATGATGGTGCCTACCTTTAGTCCCACCACTTAGGACTATGAGTCTGAGGCTAGCCTGGTCTGTGTAGTAAGTTCCAGGCCAGTCAGAGCTACATGTGAGACCCAAACTCAAAAAATAAAATAAGTAACTGGCCTTTTAAATTTTGGCATTTTGTTTCTGAACACACATAACAGGGTCTCATGCAGTTCAGGGTGTTCTCAGATCCTGACCTCGGTCCTTCACATGCTAGAATTGCAGGGATGGATGATCACGCCAGGCTATCTCATGCCTCCACTTCCACACTTTCTACATTGAAAACTAAATTGCCCCAAAAGAGACTGAAAATGCTCTTGTGGATTTAAGTCAAGTTAAAAATCAGTCCATACATTTAACATTTACTTTATAAATTCACACCATCAACACACACACATAAAAATCCGAGAAATTTTGGGTAGGAATCAATTTATATCTTTCCTTTCTTTGTCTTTTTAAACTTTCTTGAACAATGTTTTGCTAGTAGCCCAGGCTGGCTCAAACTCACAGTGTAGTCCAAGTTCACCTCCCAAGGGCTAGGATGTCTGGCTGGTATGAATTTTCAAATGCACTAGACATCAACTATTCATTCTTCAGAGAACTGTGTGAAGTATTTACTGTCAGACATTATTTAAAGGCATTTGGTAATACACTCAAAATGCCTAAGACACAGCATGGGGGGGGGGCAAAATTTTATCTCCTCTTTATTGTCATCTCACTGAAAAGGGGAAGGCTGCAGAGATGGCTCAGCAGTTAAAAATATTGGCTGCCCTTTCAGAGGATCCAGGTTCAATTCCCAGCACCCACATGGCAGATTACAACTGTCCATAATTTTAGTTCCAGGGGATCTGACACTCTCTGCTGGCTTCTAAGGCCACCACAAGTAGGGCACAGACAAATATGCAGGTAACCACCGCTCCCATACAATTTTTTAAAAAGGTGTATGGGAGGGCAGAAGAAAACAGTACTTTATTTCTTTACTTTCTCACTCCTGACACATTTCTCAACTCTTTACCTGCCACAACCTTCTGTCAAAGGCACCCTATCACCTTATCATCTAGATACGTAATGTCGCATGCTGGGATAAAAATGAACATTTGGGTTTGCTTACTAGTCTACCAGTCTACTAGTCTTACTACCAACATGGGCAAGTCTTACTCCCCAACCCCAACAGTCCCAAACTCCAAGAATCCAGGTTAATATACTGTATGCACGGAGATAACAATTACAGTGGGAGGGAAATGTAAGTAAAGAAAGCCACTTCAACAATGTCCTGTAACCACTAAAGATAACAAGTGTTATGACAGTACCAGAGCATAAACAGTAACATGCACTAAACACATATAAAATGAAAGAAGTGCTTATGACAGGGGCAGGCATAGTATTTTTGTATAATGGCTCATTTAATCCTCTAATCACTTATCAGTGGTTTGGTCTAAACCAATGCAATCTTTCTGTGTTCAGTTGTCTAATGTGTAAAGTGGGGATCATAAAATTATTCAACAGAATTCTTAGAAGAATTAAATGAGTAAATGTATATAAATGTTAAGTCCAGGAGTGGTACATAATCAGCTTGAGGTTAAAAGATACAGTGCTGCCAACACTTGGGAGAAACAATGTCACCCCCTCAGAGGCTGGGGAAAGCCTGATAATGTAATCCTGGGAATCCATGGAGAGCTGGATTCTAGCATTCCTCCAGTGCTGCAGATGGGCATGGGAGGTACAGATAGGACAATCACCCCCAAACTTAAAAGGCCAGATAGCCCAGAGTATGCAAAACAGCAAAGAGACCCTGCTTCAACAATGTGGAAGGCAAACACTAACTCCCAAAAGCTGTCCTTTGATAGTAACACACGCACGATCCCATGTGTGCATCTTCCTCCCCTCTCCTGCCATTAAGTAAATAATTCATGAAAAAAAGTAGAAAAGAGAGCCTACTGCTGAGGCTATCACATTTCTAAGTAAGAGACCATGGAGAATCAAACGCTGACACCAACCTGGAAGTATCTCTCTGGCTAGCTTTCATAGTTCTAGAAGCTATACACATTAACGGAGAGAAAAGAAATGGACAGTCTTACCAAGCTGCAAACCCTGAGAGCTACAGTAATTAGTGGCCTGGAAAGATAGGCCTACTGGTACAATAATGGCATGGATGTTAAAGGAGTAACCACACTTTCTGACTAGGTTTTCTTACCTGTTTCACAAGATGGAACTAATGCCTAGTACCATTAACTGGACCAAAAACCTGCGGATGGGTAGGTAGGTCACAGCTCAGGGTCAACCTGCTACACTGCTAAATGGACACAGCTGACTTTCTCCTCCCACCACACAGGTCCAGAGAGCAAGTTACATGCTGAGTGAGCATGGTGCTGGTCCTAGACCATTTGTATAGTTGACATGATTTGGGAGGCAAGGGTGAGCTACACAAAACAGCAGTAGCAACACTCCAATCCTAGTGACTCTACACTTGCTTCCTACACTTTTAGCTAACTGTGAAATTTCATTGCCTTCCAGTTTCTCTGAAGAGACAGAGCTCACCAAACTCACCTTCATAGTCTCTTGCTGAATCTTCTGTCCGGACTCCTGCCATATTATACTGGCTGCTCACAGACTGGGAAAGCATTCCTTCCAATCTCTCCAATGTGGCTTGCCCTTCTGCTGTTAAGTGAGACAATCCTTCTTCATAGGTATAAAATGTAGGGATGTCCCCCTGTCCTTGTTCTAAACAAACAGAAAGCTTTTAAGCTATCACATAACACTTAGGGGAAAAAAAAAAAAACTAAATAGGTAGATAATCAGTTGCTGAAGATGTACAGGCTCCCAAAAGACTCCCAAAATGTACTGATTAGGCCTTTGTTTAAAGGAGTCAGAAGAAGAAAAGGAAAAAAGAAAAGTGTCCCTCCTAATAGGAAGAGAAAACTTTTCAGCGACATTAAATTTGTGCAATCCCTTCCCAGAGAACGAACTTGTCTAGGATCTAGAAGGAAAGGAGGTGTTTCTAAAATCAGTGACTCCTTTATTATTAAGATGGAAACTTTATAAATGAATACAAATTAATTTTATACTGAACGGATTTTGAATTAACATATGTTCCTTTAAAAACAAATCAGAAAATCTAGAAACTATAAAAAGGACAAAACATAAAACCACTTAAAGAAAATCTCTATGAAGTGAGCACATATTTATGTATCTGAGGAAGATCCTGGAAATGGGTAGTATGTAGAAAGACTTTAGAAACCCATGTTATTAAGCATAAGCCAAAGGAAAATGCAAACAGAGCAGTCTGTGCTCAGGCTACCTGTCAGGCAAGTGACTGAACCTGGTCTAAAAAGGCAAGGGGAATACATGTAGATACCCGAAGCATGGTTCTGGGAAAAAGAAAATTACATTGTTCACAAGCTATGTCAAGAAATGCGTTGAATAAAGAAAGAAATCAACAGGACCCACGGAGATGACTCTTCCTTAAGAGCATCTGCCTTTCCTGCAGGGGACTAGAATTTGGTTCCCAGCACCCAGGTGGCGGCTCAAAACTGTAATCCTAGTTCCAGGGGTTCCATCATCCTTTTCTGGCCCCCAAGGGCGCCAGGCACACATGTGGTGCACATATCTAAAACCAAGCAAAACACCCATATACAGAAAATTAAAAAATGCAAAGAGATACATGTAAACAGATTTCTCAATGGATAGACGGGGCAGCCGGCACAGCCTAAAGCGTGCTCATGACTACCCACTAAATAAGATATTATTTTCTTTCCCATTTATTTGTTTCTATTATCCACTCCCCCCGCCCAACAACTCTTGTTGTTTGAGCTGGGAAATTCACTCATTCCGCAGTTTGTCTGCTGAAAGGGCCTAGACACAAAGTGTGCCAATATATCATTCCCTTTATTTATAACCATCTTACATTGGTTACTTTTTTATGGAGATACAAAGAACTAAAATCTTGTGCCCTTAGTACAACTACATGCTTAAAATGAAACACTAAAACCAGTCCCACATCACTAACCATGTGCTTCCACATCATATTCTTCATCATAATCATCAGAGTCTTCATCCTCAGGATCTGGATGCAAGGCCTGACATTCACACATTGCAGTGAACATCGCCTCCACTGAACAAAACATTAAATTGTAAATAATATTTTTTTCCAATGTACCACAAAGTTTTAAAACAAACATAACCACCAGTGCAAACAAATTCCAAAGTGATAAAAGGTTTATTAAGGTAACAATATTTATAAAATCTGCAAAATTCAAATAAAATTGATCATGAAAACTATGCAGCCTATCCATAAAGTGCCTGAGACAATGAACAACTCACAAAGTAAGAGTTGAGAAATTACTGAGATCTCCTCATGGGCAGTTAAATTTAAAATAGGTCAAGCTGGGCGTGTGGCTCTTTGATCCTAGCACTCAGGAAGCAGAAGCAGATGGATTTGTGTGAGTTTGACGCCAGCCTGGTCTACATAGCAAGTTCTAGGACAGCTAGGGCTACACAGAGAGACCCTGACAAAAAGAGAGAGAGAGAGGAGAGGGGGAGAGGGAAGGGGAAAGGAGAGGGGAGAGGGGAGGTGAGGAGAGGGGAGGAGAGGGGAGGTGAGGAGAGGGGAGGGGAGAGGAGGTACAGTCACATGACAGGCACTTTCCATCAATTTCACCATTTTTAGCTTTGGAAGTGCTTTCCACAGGTAACATTCAGTGAGCAACGTCAATCAATAAAACTAGTCAGAATCCTCCTTACACAAAATATACTGGATCCGTGCTGTATATACTCTTATATATTCACAACTTGTGACATTAGTAAGTACCCACTCTCAGTAACTTTAAGGAAACTAAAATGCAGATAAAGCAATAGAATGGCGGTAACCATGATGACAGTAAGAAGTGTGTTTATCAATAGGAGGAGGCCATAAAAAGAAAAGAGCAATATTACAGAACACTCACATGCTGACTTATCACTGGGCACAAATCTAAATTCAGTAATGGGTTCAACATCATCATCACTGTCCTCATCTTCAGAGAGAGACTCTTTTGATTCTTCTATAAAAGGAATAAAAATAATCTTTTTAGACACTTTTTTTTAAGGATTTACATACATATGTTTGCATTAGCTTTTATGTACACAGTATGTATGCAGGAGCCAGAAGAGGGCATCAGACTCCCCAGAGCTGGAGTTAGAGGCACTGTGAGTCACCTGACATGGGTCCTGGAAACCTAACTCTGGTCCTCTGAAGGAGCAACAGGAGCTCCTAACTGCTAATCTACCTCAAGGAATAAAAACTTTTAAATATTTATTTGACATTTTAAGATACTGAAGCTAATCACGTTGTGTATGCCTGAAATACTTACACTTAAGAAATAGAAGCAAACAAGCACATTAAAAAACAAATTAAGCCAGGTGGATTTCTGTGAGTTTGCGGCCAGCCTGGTCTACAAAGTTTCATGACAGCTAGGGCTGTTACACAGAAAAACCCTGTCTCAAAAAAGATATATACAGGCTAAGAAATTTATTAGTATATGTAGATACTGCAGTACTGGAGTTCATTTTTACTGCTGGTTACTTCCAAGCTGGAAAAGGTTCTGGGGCTGTGTTCAGCAGCAGAGCACTTTTACACACTGAAAGAACATAGCACTATTCAAGCAGACTATTTCATGTTCACGAACCTTAACTCACCAACAGATATATCAAGTCTGTAGATATAACAAAAATGTTCAAAGAGAATTAGGGCTGAAAAATAATAGTTTAGAAGTAAAATAGTCATTTTGCACAGTAGGTCCTAGGTTTAAGCCCTTACACTGGAAAAATGAACAAACCGTGCTATATATGTATCAACAGATAATTTTAAAAAGGAATTAGATGAAAAGCTAGTTGCAATATATAATCCATTTAATGAAAAATCTTAAAATTAAAACCATCATATTGTTTGGAGGCATATACATATCTAGTGAAGTTAAAAGCATATATACACGGGCTAGAGAATTGCCTCAGTGGTTAAGAGCACTTGTTACTCTTGCAAAGGACCCAGGCTGATTCCTGACACCACACAGCAGCTCACAACTGTCTGTAACTCCAGGGCTAGGAGACCCACCTCCTTCTTCATGTGATGTAGACATACATGCAGGTAAAACACTCATATGCATAAAATAATAATTAAAAACCCAAACAAAGCACATATAGGAAGCAGACACACTGCCTTTACAATATATTTAAAGTGAGTAAGACTGCAGAAGATAAAATGGGGATCCGCACAAAACAGCTTTCAAACTGGGCACAGTGGCACTTATCTTTAATTCTAGCAAAGAGAGGCTGAGACAGGTAGATCTTTGTGTGTTCAAGACCAGCATGGCCTACATATTGAGTACCCAGAATATACAGAGACCCTGCCCCTCCCCTAAAGGGGCAGCTTTCAACAGTATTTACTTAGTTTCCCTTAAAATTTTCTAACAATCAGGGAAAAGTTAACAAAATTTACACTGGATACTAAACTCTAGTCAGGTGCTGGTGGTGGTGCACATCTTTGATCCCAGCACTCAGGAGGCAGAGGCAGGCAGATCTCTGGAGTTGGAGGCCAGCCTGGTCTACAGAGTGAGTTCCAGGACAGCTAGGACCACACAGAGAAATGGCTGTTCCATTTGTCCCATCTCAAAAAATAAAACAACAAAAAAATTGCTCTATACTTTTTCTATGTTTGAACCCTTTATATATAATGAAGAAAAAACCAGGTCAATAAAATATTTAAACTTACCTCACAAAACAGCAGACATGTTTGCTGAGATTAGCAATCTTAAAAACACTGGTGAGGTGGTTCTGCATAAGCCCAACAATTCCCAGTTTGATTCCCAGAACCCATTTAAAGAAGGAAAAAAACCAAATTCACAAAGTAGATCTCTGGCCTTCACATGCACACACAACTACACATACAAATATAAGTAGAAATTGAGCTAGATGCGGTGGAACACGCCTATAGTCCCAGCTACTCAGAAGGTGATGAAGGAGTCAAAGTTAGATGCCAACTGTGGCAATTTAGCAAGACAAAAAAAAAAAAAAAAAAAAATCTCAAAACAAAAAAAATGTAAGAGGGGTAAGGGGAGTTGGGGCTGCAGCTCAGTAGAAGAGTGCTGGCCTGGCAAGTTCAAAGGCCTGGTTCAATCCTCAGCCGTGGCAAAGAAGAAAAGAATAACTTTTACATTTAAGTCAGCATTAAAAAGCTTTAGTCATCCATGCAGATGACAAAGTGGAGCAGCACCTGCTAATGCAGTAAGTCTACTTGCAGCGGTGTGTCAGTCTCTCACCACTGTGACAACATACTCAACCATCAACCTAGAGGAGGAAGGACCAAATCTGGCTGCTGGTGCATGAGGATGACCATGGTCAGCTGAGGAAGGACCAAATCTGGCTGCTGGCGCATGAGGATGACCATGGTCAGCTGGCCCTGCTGTTAGGGAGTTGAGTCATGGCAGAGAGCGTGAGACGGAGCAGAGGTCTTCCTTCCCGGCAGCCAGGAAGCAGAGTGTAGAGAAGGTAGGGGAAGTGTGGGGGAGAAGATGGGGGAAAGGAGATGCCCACACTAACAAGCCTCTTCCTTCTCCCTTTGTTCCACCTGGGTACCCAGCCTAACGATGCCGCTACCCCACATCTGGGGCTGCTTCCCCTCAGTTTCCTCAGTTAAATGTCTCTGTAAATAGTGTCAAGATACTCAGAAGTGAGTTTCACTAGTACCTTTGTGTTTTCTCCATCCAGTAAGGCTGACAAAGTAAACATGGGGCACCCACTCATACAGTACAATTTAATGTAAGTTCAGTGTTGAATAGTATGAAAATACAGACGAGCAAAAGAAAAATATTAGAAATGGCCACTAATAATAACTTTAAATAACAGATTTCATAGTATGCTTTCTGAGTTTTCAACAGCACATTGTTAAATATACGTATCTTAGTTATTAAGCAGAATAGTACACATACTGGAATTCTAAACCACTGGGTAGTGACAACCTCCAGACTTTGTCGATGAATTTCTAAAAACATGGTGCTGCACTACAATACAGTTAATAATGAAGCGCTGCAATTAAGAATCAGTATAACGCAACACATCCTGGTGTAACAGTAATTCAAAGGCAGAGACGGAGTCTAGAAACTAGATGAGGAGGGGGATATGTGTGCATACGCAGCTGTACGCATGTGTAAGAGGCCCTCAGCTCTGCACTGATTATTACTGTTGCTGTTGTTTTGAGATAGGGTCTCTCACTGAACCCAAGGCTCATTGTTTAGTAATTGACTGGTAAGCAATCTGCCTAATTTCTAGGATCTGCCTAAACTCTGTTCCCAGTTTTTATCTATTTTTATCTATTTTATGCTGAGAATCCAAACCCAGGTCCCCATGCTTACACAGCAAGAATTGAGCCATTTCTACCCTGCAAATGAGCACTATTAATAATTTCCTACAGTCTTGGGTACCTGCTGGTACTAGCAGCGGTTGAGCCCTTCGCTAGAATATGTGCAGTGAGCATAGACAAAGACGGCAGCCTCAGCCCCAAAGTGACTGAAGCTTAGTCTGTGGCCTCAAGTGCTACTGGAAGTCACTAGACGTTTAGGATGTGAGGTCATGTGAAAGTGAGACTAACATAAACCTCTGGTGATTTTTTTTTTTAATGAAACTGAGACTCATGAGAACATGATCTGGCAAAAGGGAGGCACAGTTTACTTATTAGGAGTGCTTTATCCCTTATCTAGTGTTACTGAGTCCTCACCTCACTAGACTTTTGCTGGACAAGTACTTTTGCTCAGTGCCTATGCTGGACACTCTTTGGAGCACTTTGCAGCAACATTTATTTTGATTTTACTGGTGAAACTTGAACTCAGGGCTTCACATGCTACAGACCTACTATACAATTGAGCGACACCCCTGGCTGTAACACATCAGCATTTGGGATTGACTGACAAGAATATTTAGCTTTGCATTTTAAACACCTGGTTTTCTTACTGCTATGGTTAGGATCTTGAGTGACCGCAAAGGCCCACATATTAAAGGTTTAGTCACCAGCCTGTGGTGTTAGTAGATGTTAAAATCTTTAGGAGGTGAGGACATGTAAAAAGTTAGGTCATTAGAGGCTTATCCTAAAGGTGGGAATGGGGACTTCAGGTCCTCTAGGTTTTGCTTTCTAGCTGTCATCATATGAACAAATCTGTTTATTACCTTCAAGTCTCCTTAACCATGTGTTCTTGCCATGAAATGCTGTGCCAACACAGGTAAATAAATATGGCTGAAATCTGTGACTCGGGAAGCCAAAATAATCCCCCTTTATTAAATAGATAATCTAATGCCTTTTGTCATGGCAACTGCACACTGCCTAGCGGTTATTAAGATCATAGCTGCATTTTACTAGTGCTCTGACTGGGTTCTAAAATGTCCACAGCTATATGTTTGGAACACTTGCTGCCCAGGGTACAGCACTAGGCCGGGCCTTTGAAGGTTCTCCTCACCCCTGGTTCTGAAAGGGTACTTTCTGCTTCCTAATCCTCTGCCAAGTGGACAGCTGCTGCTTCACATGCTTGCCAACAAGATAAACTGAAATATCTCTGAAATTGTGAGCCTAAAAGAGTCCTCTTTCCTTCTGTCAATCGAGTAAACTTTGTGCTTAATACCTCATCAGGAAGTCATGCTCCACTCCAACATCTAAGAACTTTTAACATTTCCTTATTATTTTTCAAATTTCATTATGTCTTTATCTATCTTTGACCCCTTTCCAACAGCAAGAATTTGAAATCTTATAGTGATAATATCTTTGGATAGCTGGATCAGTCAATATCACTTAGTGAGGCATGGCTGGCCAGAATTAAAAATTAGTAACTAATGTTCACAACTAAATAAAAATGATTAAGTCTAAAACCAAGAGAAAAACCCCAATTTTTTATACAAAATTTCAGAGAAAAGCTACCCATTATCTTAAAATTAACAACTTAATTATATTCTCATGAACAGTAAAACTTGGGAACCATGCCATGCAGAGCTTCTGAACTGCGACACTATTGACATCTGTACTGCATAAATTTTGTTGCAAGGAATTTGGTATCTATTAGATACCAGCAGCACTCTCCAACTAAAATTTCATCAACCAACAGCAGCACATAAAATTTTCCTCACTACCTACTGAGAACCACTACTATAACAAGTTAAACATTTCTGGGTCTGTGATTATTGCTTGTGGTGATTTGAATGAGAATGGCCCCCATAAGCTAACCAGTTTAAACACTTGGTCCTCAGTTGGAGGAACTATTTGAGAAGAATTAGGAGGTGTGGCCTTATTGGAGGAGGTGTCATTGGGAACAGGCTTTGAGATTTCAAAAAACCTCCACCATTTCCAGAGTGCCTCTCTTCTCTACTTGTGGTCTGATATCTAAATCCTCAGTTGTTTCTGTGACCAAGCCTTTGCTCTACCCTCAGACTCTAACTCTCTGGAACTTTAAGCCCAATTAAAAATTTTTTTCTCTAGTTGCTGGTCATGGTGTTTTGGCACAGCAATAGAAAATTAACTAACACACTGCTCTAGAAGTTCAGTTTCTGAAATGCATATTGTTTGGTTTAAAAAATTTCCTGTAACTCCAGCTCAAAGGAATCCTACGCCCTCTTGTGTCTCTGCAGGTACCCACACGAATGTATTCACACAAACAAACGTATACATAATCTGTACAGTTCTAGGGGAATCTTACACACTCGTGTGGTCCCGCTGGCATCAGTCACACATGTGATACACAGACATAAATGCAGGCAAAATGCCCACCCACATATACATCTTCAAAATAAATAAATAAAACAATTGTATCTTAATGTTCTGGATACACAAAATATACTGGTTCACATCTCTGAAATGCCTTTAGAAGGAGAAGCAGTTTTAAAAAATCCATGTATTAACAGAAGAATTCTAAGTGCAAATATGTAGAAAATAAAAGGCAGAAACACACAAAACCAATGCCCATTAGAAGAAATTCAAATGGTCAAACTATTTTAGATAATTTTGCTTAATACAATATTATCCAATGTGGGTCAATAATTAATTTCTACATTGACTATGATCAAAGACTACTTTTTAGATTGGCAAGTGGCACCCAAAGTGTCAGCATCTGGGAGGATGAGGGCTGTTACTCAAGCCAGGAGCTTAGGGCTAACCTGAGCAACCTGTAAGACCTCATCTCAAAACAAACACACACTGCCCTTAAAATATACTTTACTATCAGAGGAAACACTAGATTAAGTTATACCATACATACCTCCAAATTTGGCATTCACCATAACATACAAGTGCTCTCGAGGATAAGCATTTAGGTCCCTGGAAACCGCATGTAAACTAATGGTGGGGTATTCCAGTGAGAATCCTAATCCAGAACCATCTAACCAAGACAGGCGGCTGAAAAACATGTTTTAGGCAGATTATTTTTAAAAATTAAATCCTAACTTAATATTTCAAAACTAAAGGTTCAACTTGGGCACTTTTGTGCATAGAAGAAATTCAAGTTTATCGACAATATTAGAAATATTCTTTAAAATAATTAGTAACAAGAGCTAAATTTTTTTCTTTATTGTTTCTTTTCCTCTAGCTATAAACTCAAACAGATTTGAGAGGCAATTTTTAAAGTCATCTGTGTTTATTTTTCCTCTACGTGTACATGCATGTGGGGTACTGGTAACCTAGCTCTGGTCCTCTGAAGGAGCCCTTTGCTTGGGTCTGTCTTCCATGCTTACTCTTGTTTAGGATGTTTCCAGTTACCCTTTTTGCTATGCAGATCTTTTCACCTAGTCAAGTCCCAAATAACTCCAAGAGACCACCATTCATGGACCTCTTCTGTTCCAAACTGCACTCCTGCTTGGTAACACACATTAGCTGTGTTAATGAATCATGTTTGTACCCTGTTACTTACATCCCTTTATTTAACATTCTTTAAATGTTAGCATAGTTCTCAGGTGGTTGGCATGCAAGATACCTGATAATCAACCTTTCCATTCCTCATACATTAAATGATGCACACACAAAACAAATGTACTACTATCACAATTTGAAAATAATTAATTACCTTAGGAGACAAAGCAAAAGTTCCCATTTATTACCAGCTTTAAGAAAAAGCTACAGGGGCTGGGGACATGGCTCAGTGGTTAAGAGAACTTCCCATGTTCAATTCCAAGCACCCACATTCCAAACTCACAATGATCTGTAATTCCAGCTGCAGGAGATCTGACACCCTCTTCTGGCCTCTGTAGGCATCAGGGACACGTGATACCCAGACATACATGCAGGCAAAATACCATGCAAATAAAATAACATTTTAAAAAACAAAAACAAAATGCCACTTAAAAATTTTTATTAGCATGACAAAGGAAACATATCACCAAAGTCAGTATGCTGGTAGATCTAGACAGGTAACGCTTAATTTTTCTTGGCAGTATTTCCTCCACTATGAATTATACAAACTAGCAGAAAAGCCAGTGGAAAGACCTTGGCAGGGGGCAAGTCCCCAAAGAAGCCAAAAAAAACATTTTCAGGGCTGAAAGGAAATAGGGAATGACTACTAATGAGCATTGGTTTTTTTGGTTTTAATTTTTTTCTCTGGGAGGGGGACAACAAAATTGAATATGGATATGAGTACATAATAAAATCATCAACTTCCATGAATGAAATAAACAAGTTGCATGCCATGTAAATCATGCCAATACTACTACTTTAAAAAGGAATGTCACAGTGAAAGTCATTTTTTTATACAGCAATATACTAACAAAAAATTTAAAATATAGAGGTTAAGGGAATAGGGACATACCTCTGCAGAACATACGCATAGCATAGCGTGTATCCTTTCCAATTTCTTCCTCCTTCCTCCCTCCCCACCTTACCATTCTCTCGTTTCTGAGACAGAGATTTGATATTTAGCTCATGTTAGCCTCAGTTGCCCAGGTTAGCCAGGAACTTTTCCCCCCCCCTTGGAGACAGGGTCTCTCTATATAGCCCTGGCTGTCTTAGAACTCATGGAGTCCAGCTTGTCTCTGTCTGGTGTTGGGATTAAAGCCCTACTTCACCCTGCCCATCCAGTCAAGAACTCTAGACCCTCCTCTCTTGCTCTTTCTGCCTCCACATCCCCAGGGCTGGGATTATGAGTTCTCTGGAGGCTAATGAAGGACAACTGCTCTAAATTCAAGGCTAACCAGAGCCACACAATGAATCCTAGGCCAGGAACACACAGAGTCCAGGTCTCAAACAAGCAAACAAACAAAAAAGGGCAGTGACATATACCTTTAATCCTAGCATTTGGAAGGCAGAGGCAGGCAGATCTCTGTGAGTTCAAAGCCAGCTTGGTCTACGTAGCAGTTCTAGAACAGTGAGAGCTACATAATAAGGCCTTGTCTAAAATAACAACAAAACAAACAGAACACGAAAACCAGACAACTGAACAAAAATATACCACTGGAAAGTCAAGAACTACTTTAGGCACACACAACAATAGTGGGGTGTTCTAAAATCGTTCCTGGTGAGTTTATTTTATGACTCAGGAACTCACTACCACCAAGTAAATCATGACTAACACTATAATCTAAGTGTGTAACAGTCCTCAACAAAAGCATGACCAAAAGCAAAGGCATGTTAGATTATGATGGTAAATGCAAAACTCTATCCGGCTATACTATTTAATAATATACTTAAAACTAAAAGCAAGAAAAAATAATTAAAAAGAGGGTTAAGGTGATAAATTTTAAATAGCAAAGATAAAAGTTTGAAGAACTGCCAAGTAGTGGTGGCTCACACCTTTAAGCCAGCACTTGGGAGACAGAGGGAGGTGGATCTGTGAACTTAAGGTTAGCCTGGTCTATGAAGTTCTGGGTCAGTCAGGGCTGGTACACATAGAAACCCTGGCTCAGGGGATAAAAAATTTGAGGAATTATTTCATCCCTACTGTTTCTAAAGCAACAGATTTCTTATGTGATTGACTGTATGCTGCATATACCCTTCCCACCCACAGCTCTTCTCTTAATGCGGGAATGAAACAATGCTTATGGGGACCAGGAACAGTCCCGTCAAACCATTTCCTTTCTCACTTCCAAAATCTCCTCACATGACTACAATTTAGAATGGAATATCCCAGATTTACAAATCCAAAATAATTTCAAATATTCAGAGCCATAAAGCCTTTATTAACTGTGCAGTGGAGAAGTTATCATCTAAATCAAACCAGTGCCTAACAAATCACAGTCTTTGGTTTAAGGGCTGAATCATTCTCTGGCCCCTGAGGAACACAGCATGCTGTCTCAGCTGTTCCTATGGGCTCTGAGAAGCTCAAGGAGAAATGGATTTGGCACTTGAAAACAATACTTACTGACTTTAAGTTCTAATTCTGTTGCCTCTTCTCACAATTGTAGAAGAAAAGTACTCCAAAGCCAAAATAAATAATTAACTATGACCTGTCATAAAAACAAACCAAATGTTCTAAACACAAGGACAAGAACTAGACCCGTAGTGAATTCAGGCTAAAAATGCTCTGTTAAAATGATACTTATGAGCCACAATCAGTGTCTTTTACTTCTGAAGGGTTAAAAACAGCAAAGGAAAGTAAAAGAGACAAACTTGTGTTGGCCTTAATTGGTTTAAAATTCTTTTTGGAATGAGATGAAAAAAAAGCATTGTTTCTAAGCTCAAAGTTCCTTACTTTTAATTTAAGTACAAATTCTACCCATATTTTAAACCATTCGTGCATTATCTTCCGTATTATAAAAGCTAAGCTCTGAGGTCTGGAGAGAGATCAGTGCTCAGGAGCACTTGCTGCTCTTTGCAGAGGACGGTTTGATTCTCAGTGCTCACTTGGTACCTCACCATCTCAGAGCATCCAATGCCCTCTTCTGACCTTAGTGGGCATTGGGCACACGTGTGGTGCACACAGACATGTAGGCAAAGCGCTCATACACATGCAACAAAATAAATCTGACAACTCTGAAAATGAGCCCAGGAGTTCTGTATCTCTAAAGAAACAAGCAAGAAGCCACTTCCTTAAAGCCAAACCAACACCATTTCTCTTTGGCTAAACTACTAAAGAGTATTTACACACGTGCCACATACATCCAGCAAAGAACAGTTTCCCAGTCTTTCACCTAAGCATCCTAGTTCTTTTAATTAGAGCACCTGCTCCTGTGCACTCGTGTGCTCTCACATCTCTCTCTCTCTGTCTCTCTCTCTCTCACTGGATGTAAGTCACTAGTTGTTATAATTTTGGGGGAACTGCCAGTTACTGAATTACACCCTAACTTGGAAATGCCAGGTGAGAAAAAAACTAGACCAGGTGAGGACAAGGAAGTGACAGAGGAGCACCTAGAGATAAGACACGGTGAAAAGGCAATGTTTAATTAATTTTTAACTCATACACATAAGATCAATAATTTTTGGACATTTCCAAAAATGTTTTCTTAAACATTTAGAGTCTGCCAATAAAAACTTAGCAAGATCATAAAATAAGATGTACTTTCTGAATATGGTAATTGTGTGGGTGTTCTTAGTCTTCTGACATACATGCTAAAGCATTTACATGTGAGGTTAAGAGATGTATGTAACTTTCAAACCACTTAAGAAACAAGCTAAAATGCTAACCATTAATAAGTCTTTAAAAGAAATTTAGATTGACGTGTATGTGTGCTTTGCCTTCACGTTATGTGCACCACGTGTGCCCAGTGCCCACAGAGGTTAGAAGAGGGTGGCAGGTCTAGAGATAATTGTGAGCCATCACGTAGGTGCTGGGAACCAGAGTCCTCGGCAACAGCAGTAAGTGCTCTAAACCTTAGCCATCTCTCCAGCCCTCAGTGAATCCTTATACCATCTATAGGTATTAACATTTGTACCTTTCCTTTAAGCTTTTAAATTACCAAAATGCAAAATCATATACAAGATCCCCCGAAAGAATTATGGAAAGAACCACCAGATGTGGTGGGAACACATACCTTTAGTCCTAGTACTCAGAGGGGCAGAGGCAGGAGGATTACTGACTTAAGTCAGCTAGGACTGAATAGAGACCTCGTCTTTAAGAAGCAAAAATAAACAAAACCCATTTTACACTGAGTGATGGCTGTTCTTGGTTGTCAACTTGACTACATTTGGAATTAACTAAAACCTCAAAACGGCACACCAGTGACAGTTTATGTTTATTTGTCTTGCTTAATTAGAAGTAGGAAGGCCCACTTCTAGTCTGGATCTTGAGGTAGGAAGGCTTTTTAAAAAAATTTTTTAAAGCTTTATTATGTATTTAGTGTTCTGCCTGCACAACAAAAGGTACCAGATCTCATTATAGATGGTTGTGAATCACCATGTGGTTGCTGGGAATTGAACTCAGGACCTCTGGAGGAACAGTCAGTGCTCCTAACCTCTGAGGCATCTCCCCAGCCCCTGGCTTTTTTTTTTTTTTTTTTTTTTTTTTTTTTTTAAATTTAAGATGTATTATGTTTAGTGCTCTGTCTGCACACCAGAAGAAGCTATCAAATTTCACTCTACAAAAAGTTATGAACCAACATGTGGTTGCTGGGAATTGAACTCAGGACTTCTGGAAGAGAAGACTGGAAGACTATAACAGAGATTTTAAAGTGGGATTGCAGCATCTCTTGAAGACCACCTGAGAGATCCAACCGCTTGGACCGAGCAACTTCTGGATTCTTGGACTTGCCAGGCATTGCTGGATTAGCTGGACCACACCCTGAAAGACATTCTATATTAAAGCCCCTTTCTCTCTACTGTAGGTTACTAATTAACTGACGGTGAAATATGGAGGCTAACCTGATTTTCTAGTCAGGCACAATAACACAAGCTCTTAAAAGCAGAAAAGTTCTTCCGTGGAATATAGCAAAAGGTCAATCAGACACTCTGAAGGACAGGAAGGCGAGAGTGACAGAGAAGAATGAGTTTTAGTGACATGTCTACCTTACTGTGGAAGTACAAAGTGCTGGAAGTAGTCATAAAAGTGGGATTCCTTCCATGACCCGCACATGCTGGAGTCGGGTTCGACTGGTTATGACCCCGCCCTGCGTGGGCCTGAAGATGCTGCTTTTCCCCACCCACACTTCGAGCAGCATTAAATCCATGCTCGTTAACCAAACGTCCTAAACCCTTCACAATCTACTCTGAGCCTACGTATCTTAGGCAGGAAAAGACATCTACCTCACAAGATCATTCAGAAAACCAGGCACATCGAAAACTAACGGAGACTCTGCAAACTCAAAACTCTAACCGTGATCACGCGCCAGGCTGCAGCAGACAGGCCGGTAAAAAGCACAAGCCGTTAAGGAGAAACGCGACTAGAGAACAGAGCCAGGTGGGATCGGGAGAGGGATCCCTGTTAGGCTCCATACTTGCAGCGTCGCCCCGCGCTCCCCGCAATCGCGCCTGAGGGAGGCCAGCGCCGGAGCCTGAGGACCCTACCTCTCCGCAATGTAAAGGGTGCCGGTGCCGAGCCCCTTCCCGTTCATCACAGCCTCGGTGTCTGGCTGCTGCAGTCGCAGCCCGTCTTCCGACGCGGGCGGCGGGAAGCTTTTGAGGAAGCTCATAGCGGATGAAAGCGCAACCCCCCAAGACCCGAGAGAACCGGACACCGCAATCCCCAAATTGCACGAGCTGACCCGGAAGCAGTAGCCGTACCCCGGAAGAACAACTTCCTCCGCACTGGATTCGGTGCGCCGTTGACCATAGAGATGGGACAGTCTAGACCAACCGGAGGTCCGGGGTAACCCGGTTGGCTTTGTCACGTGATACTGGTCCCACCCCCATCCCCAGGCTTAGACTAATTGTGTTTTCGCCCTGATCTTATATCAAGGTATTTAGTGCAAACCCCGAGGAAGAGTGTATGAGGGGTACTGTGCCTTTCCCTACAAAGCGGGACAGGCCTAGGACCTGCGAGTCCCTTGCCTGAGGAGGACGCGTGCGCAGGAGATAGAACCCACACCCATCTCATCTGGAGATCTGCGGTCCCCTGCCCGCGCCTCATCGAGCCTGCTTTCGCCCTGTTCACACTGCCTTTCAGAAGACCTCCATCTTCTCTGGTCGCCTCGTCCGAGATTTAGAGCGCCCCACCCGCACGTGTCCCGCCACAGGAACACAAAGAGGTTACAGTCAAAATACAGCGCGGAAGGGAAAGGTAGTGTGCTCTGTCAGTGAAGACTTACAGGCCTAGTAAATAGACACCCGTAACCGGGGGCCAGGTACCCACAGCATAAGCACTTTGCCACTTTTTATCTCTTCCTGGATTCCTTCTGTTTTGTTTTTGAGGCAGGGAGTCTTTATGCTGCCCAGGCTGGCCTCCAATACATAGTCGACCTGCATCCTACCCTGGGTACTGTAGGGAAAAGTGGCCAGCCAAAGAAACCCACTTTAGCCCTGAACCCAGAGCCAGTGAAAGAAACACATCCTGGATCTAAGACCTGAGCCAGAAATACTTTATCCCTGAACCCAGAACCAAAAAGAAAAGTGCCTTGGCTCTGAAACTAGCACTAAAGAAACACACTTTGGCCCTGTGGAAGAAATACGTTCTGGTCCTGAAATTAGAGGCCAAAAGCCCAAAAGAGCCAGTGCAAGAAACATTTTGGTCCTGAAACCGAAACCAAATCAAGGTAAACAAAAAGGAAAAATCTGACCAATCTCCACTCTGGAAGTCTCCCTAGAAAGCCCCACCTCCCCCCCCCCCCCCCCCCAGCCCCTCAAGCCCTATGTAAGTCCTGAGCCCAAAGCCCTTTCCCTGCTGTCTCTCCCATCCCGGGCTGAGGCAGCTCCTGGATCCTTCCCTACCAGTAAATCTCTTGAATGAAGTTTCTTTCGCTTTCCCTGGAGCCACACCCAGGGGACCTTTCCTGGCTAGGCCAAGTTGTTACATTCCCTGAGCCTAGAGCTTGGAGCAGCGTCTGGGAAGCCAAGCCTTCACCAGCCACTGTAACAACTTTGCCTGGGAGGCCCTCCCTTCCCGTGCAGAGCAGTTAACACTGGGGAAACCTTTCCCTGAGGCTATGCTACCTATTGTGACCTTTGGTGTTCATTGGCTCCCGACTGCCTGAATAATTAACATTGAGCTGTATCACTCAGTATTCATTGACTCTCAAGTGACTGAATACTTTTCCTTTCAAGCTGTAGTGCTCAGTATGCTTGGGCTCCTGACTGCCAGAATCTCTTTCCTTCTGGGCTGCACAAATACCTACAGGTACTGGTACTGTTACAGCCTAGCATCACTACCCTGCAATTCATATTTTTTCCTTGTGATAAATAATATGAAAAAGTGTAGTACGAAGTTTCTGGCCCGGACTTTTGGGCCTAACCTCAAGGTCTAGGCCCACAGACCCGCACACCCGCAGTCCCACAGAGACACATAGACACTTACTATAGCTTTTAGGCTGATCGGCCTCAGGCCCAGGCATATCACTTGCTAGCTCTCTACCCTTCATCTAACCCATGTCTCTTGTTCTGTTCAGCCATGCAGCTGGGTACCTTTTCTTAGGGCAGCATAGTTGTCCTCTGCTTCTTCCCGGCCTCTCTCTGGAATTCTCCCTGGTGGTCTGTTCTCAGAGTTTTTAGTCTAGTAGCCCCACCTACACTTCCTGCCTGCCTTTGGCCAATCAGCTCTTTTTATTAGACCAGTGGGTGGCACAATTATTTACCATGAGACAACACAATACCCCTACAAAAAAGTTTCTATTTCTGACCCCATTTTACACGTGAGACGAGGTATTAAACTCACAAGCTGAATTTGGTAATAAGAGACCTAGTGGATGGAATTCAGTGAGCTGATCTCTAGACTCCACATTTGACAATAAAATTGTAATAGCTATATGGCTGGGGCTGTTGAGGCTGAATGGCATAGCAGATAGGGTGAGATAACAGTTTTGTTTTTCTTTTGTTTTTTCTTGGTATGCTCTCAACAGAGGAGTCTTTAGTTTGGGTGATTTTTTATATATATATATTTTTTTAACTGTGTGTACATGTGAGTGTAGGTAGGTGCCCACAGAATCCAGAAGAGAATCCTGTAATCCAAGTTACAGGCAGCCGTGAGCCACCCTGCATGGGTGCTGTGAACCCATCTGTGTCCTCTACAAAAGTATTAGGTGCTCTCACAGGCTGACCCATTTGTCTAGTCTCAAGTGTTAAGGTTTTAAATTGGGTTAGTTTGTTGATAGTGAGACAGGAGAGGGGCTCACTGAGCAGGGAAGAGAAGGTGTTGCCCTGGTAGAGTGAGAATGTGGCAGTAAGGGTGGGGATGAGGAAAAGTTAAGCTCCTCATACTTCAGAGATAGGTTGAGAGAATGGACCCAAAAAAGAGGTTAAATATCATTCCTAAATGGACAGTTTTTAAAGTTGAGTATGTGTAGACATGTGTTTCTAAATCAGAGAATTCAGAAAGAGGTTTTCAGAGTAGGGTTCAAAGGTAGCAGATAGAGTTCAGGCAGGGCACTGGCCTAGCATGTGTGAGGCCCTAGGTTGAAATCTAAAAGGAGGGAAGAGGGAGGGAGACAGGGAGGGAGGAGGGGGAGAAGTAGCCTATGAATCTAATTTGAGATTTTCCCTAAGACATTTATTTGGTGAAACAGCCAATATTTTGCTCAGAAATGGAATCCCCATGTGTGACAGGAGAGAACTGGCTAAAACCAGTTTGGTAACTTTTTAGCAACTTGTCAAATTTTTACATAGTGATAGCCCAATGGCAAAACATTTTATTCAAGAAGATAACTGAAGAAAGGGATCTTAGCTCTGCAGAGGACCCTCCAGGCACTCACTATAGTACCAGGCAGAGGAGATGTCAAATGTGTCAAACAGACTAGCGTCAAGTACTGAAACAGGAAGGTTTGTAGTTTTTGCTTCTCATATAAATCCCTGTAGATAACCTAAGTTGCAGGCACTTAATACACCTTATATTTGTACAGTGTTTTACTTTTTTAAAGGACCATTTCCTCACTCATTATCTTCTTTCTGGTAATTTTGTGAGGGTAGGTAGTGTAGCTGTTATGTCCATTTACAGCTAAAATTAAAGATCAGAAAAAGTGATTTGCTGAGGACTTGGACCACCTACTTGTGGCTCAGGCTGGCCTCCAGCTGGTGACCTCCCTACCTATGTCTCCAGAGCTCTTCTTATTACAGTGCACCACTATGGCCTGTCCTTCCATTCGGACTCCAGCATCACCTGGAAACAATTGACAGGCCTATAAAGATAACAGGGTTGCATAGAGTCCTGCTTTTTGTTAATAGAATTAAGCTTACAAACCTATTGTCACTAGATAAGCATACTATTAGAACCTAGACACATGTTCTAATGAAGTTTCATCATCAAGTTCTTTATTCTTCGGCCCCTATAGTAGAATAAAATCTGTTTTGTTTGGAGAGGTCATAGTATAATTACAGGTGCCCCACTACTAGATAGATGCCAAAATGCAGACAAAATAGACACTCAATAGAAAACCAGGAAATAAAACAGGGAGGGGCAGATTTCTCTTCTGTTATGTCAGCTTTACAAAGTTGTTTCTGATGATGGAATTCAATTGTTGCCACAGAGCCTGTTGGTTTCTTGGAGTATCTCTTGGAAATTAGTTTCATTTTTTTTATAAGAACTTCTAAATACAATTTAACAGTTTCACAGTCTCTTTATTTTAAACACTGAAAATCAAGCAAAAATAATTAGAAGACAGATTAAGTGGGAGCACACCCATTTTTTTTTCAACCTTGAAGGAAGAACATTGCATAGGAATACTCAGAAAGGTAGAATTCAGAGACAAAGAACTCA
The DNA here is from genome assembly GCA_033318265.1 of Phyllotis vaccarum. NCBI lineage: Eukaryota > Metazoa > Chordata > Mammalia > Rodentia > Cricetidae > Phyllotis > Phyllotis vaccarum. The sequence goes on from JARWLC010000019.1 coordinate 21,101,402, forward strand.
GACGTGAAAGACTCAAAAGTAATTGGCAAGCTACTGGGTAAGGGACACATAGACCGGGGGGGGGGGGGGGGGGGGAGTGGGAGTGGGGGGGTTGCTGCAAAAGGTCCTTGGAAACAGGCTAGAAAGGAAGATGGAGATGTAGGTCAAGTGGCTCTGAAATGAGCAAGAGCCACTGAATAGGGAAGGTGGCCTATATGGTGAACGCATATTGTAGGTTCTACCTAACTTCTTCATGTGACTATGCACTAATGTTGTGTACAAAGATCATATCCTCTTAGTGTTCTACTTGTCATTTAGACTTAATAATCCTAAAGAACTCATTCAGTCAAAATTACATAAGCATTCACCACATCCAGAAGTGTTTTAACAGCTAACATTTAATTTCATTTTTTATTGTAATTCCACTTCTACTAAATGACCATCCTTTAGTGAATTAATTCTTAATCCTCTAGTCTCTTAATCTAAGATAAAAGTTAACAGCCCAATGCTCAGCTAAGACTGTGTGAATTGTTAGGGCTGTGATTTGGAGAAACCAGGTTCAATTCCCAGAACCCACAAGGTGGTTCACAACTGTTCAGTTTAGGGGATCTAATGCTCTTTTCTGATCTCCAAGGGCATCGTAAATGCATATGGTAGACAGGGATACATGCAGATAAAGCATCTATACACATAAAACAAAAAGATTTTTTTAAAAAAGACTGATAAGGCCGTCAGGGCAATGATTTGTTTAAAAATCTCAAATTGTAAATATGACTGATCATTTTATACCATCATTCATTCTATTAAGTGACATCCTGATTCACATTCTTTACCTAAATGTTAACCTGTACTTCAGCGTCAGAATTTCAAGGACTGATGAATTCTCCTAGCTTGCTGACTGACCAGAGCAAAACAGAATTTTAGTTTAAGTACTCTAGGAGAATTTGTAAGAATTATACGAGACTCTCTCTCTCACACACACACACACCACTCGCACGCCCCAGGCAGGAAAGGAAAAGAAAGCCTTTTCTCTGTGCTGCTGACTTGCAGTGTAGCTGTGTTTTCAGAGGCTGACAGAAACCAAGAATGCCCTTGCCATGTTTGTATACTGCCTCATAAATAGCCTTAAAACTATTTTGAGAGGAAGTTGATCTACTTGCAAATTTGCTTTCTAGATCATAGATAATAGTCTTCTTCGGTGATAGAGATTATCTTAACCCTTTATGAACCAGTCATTAAAAATTCTGAGCTTTCTAGAATACCATAAAATTTAACATAAACTAAATTTTCAAACACAATGCTAAGTACATTGACTTATTTAAAATTTTTATTATGACAATTGACATATATTAAGTTGAAAGAAATGACAAGTATTATAATAAAACATTTTGAAAAAAAAAGTTACAGTTTTAGGCCAATAGCTGTAAAATGGTTTAGGCCTGGCTTATTACACTGAGAATTCTGACCAGACTGTAAATAAGACATTCAACATTTCATTAACAAAAATATTGGCACCAGCCACAATGTATTTTGGTTGTCACAAGGAATAGTGTATTTAAACAGCTAAAAACTGCAGTTTTAACACTCCTGAAGCTTTGTGCTCTCAGGGCCTGCCATTCATACACAAACTTGACTGTGTTATCAGAACATGGTTTCCAGTTTTCAGACTTTTGCACTTGATTCACATGTGCAGAACATTATGTGACAGAGCACTCCAGCTCCCCGTTGAATAACAGCATGGACATGGTTATGTCAAGAGTTAGTTTGATGCTAATCCTGGAGCTCTCATAGAAAAACAAATTATTCCAGTATCTTTTTATTTTATGCACAGGGAAAATAAAATATTTCATATAAGCACATCTGAAGATCCAAACATGTTCTGAATGAATGCTTCCTGAACTTAGTTAATACTTTATGAAGTTAAAGTGAGGCTCAAAAATAAGACAACTTTACAAACTCTCATCTGGAATTTATACTTTTCACACTGAAATTCATGGTCCCTAAGCTTCTAAATGGGCTAAGACAGGAAAGAAAATTATTTCCCAAATTGGCTGATAACAGGTGAAAGTTACTTTAGAAATTATGACACATTTAGATGAACTTAATTCCTTATAAGAATAATTATGCTATACAGGTAGCAAGTTAGAATGGTAAAATCACCAGATGGCAAAAAAAAAAGTACTGGCATTTAAAAAGGTGTGGAAACAGCATGGTAAATGTACCATGAAGATGGCCAGCAGCAGTTCTGAAAGACTACAAAGTTACTTACCTAATAAGGAGGGCTTGAAATTGATCATGATGTCCCTTCCTGTCAAGGTTCAACAAGTTATTTGTATGGAGTTGGGTAAGTCTATGGAACAGTCAAACAATTCTTGTTTTTCCTCCATCTTAACATAGGAAGGACATCCCTTCTTAAAGTGCACATGGAACCCCATGGGAGTTTTAGGCAAGATACTCTCCAGATACTATGGTCAAGAAGCTACTTTGATAAGAGAACAAAACACATCAACTTCAACAATACCCTAGACAGGCACCACAAAGTCATGCACTGAGAATGTGCTGCTGACTACCAGATTTGGGATGTTATAGCTGTACCGATCCTGAAGATCCATTTACACTAATATAAACAGTGTGTGTGTGTGTGTACTGCACACACGCAGTATACTCATGCAATGGTTGTCCATACAGCAGTGCAGTATTGACATGCACCAACTCTGCTAAAGGGCAATAGAACGAAAAAGACCATGGCACAAGATGTTAAAACAATTTGAGGTTTAATTACATAATGCTTCTGTAGATGTTCTAGCATAAACACAACTGTAAAAAAATCTACATCCTAATTTTAGGGTATTACCCCACTCCCCATTCTTAAAAGCTGTACAGTTATAAAAAAATGTGACTCTCAAGCAAAATAAACTTTTTTTCTCTTTTTTTGCAACATACAAAATAAGTTAAATGATTTAGAAGATCTTGAGCCATTAAGTTACAACGACTGTATTCTGGCTGTCCATAAACATAACGTGCAGGCTCTTGGCCTATGACCAGGATGCAATAAATACAGATCAGACAACCCCAAACATTTAAGTTAGACTCCTTCCGAAACTGATGAAAGCCAAGAAAATATATAGTTAAACAAACTCATTCTTAACTTATGTCATCCAGTGGCAAAAAGAACAAGGCAGGTTATTCAGTCCTTTGCACATTTTCTAACTTGTACCAGTTTGGCACAAAAAGAAAACAAACCCACAAATATAGTTCCTTAATATTTCTCCTCATTCAAAATGTCTAGAGCGTAGTAAATCCCTATTCATCTGGTAGTTTATGTTTTCACATATATTATGTATAGGAGAGACATATCTAAAGCATTACTGAGATTAACAACAACGCCTCCACAAACTGAACAGACTACAGAGTGTGCCAGACTGGCATCTCCCAGAGCAAAGGGATATAAATGTGGAATGGGGCAAGGAGTTGTGTTCAAGACCAAAAGGAGGGGAGACACCAAAGAACTCTGTTCTAATCACCTTCTGAGAGGGTCTGTATGAGTAACAAGGGTTGAGTGTACAATCTAAGGTGATTCCATACCAAGTCTACCTTATTTTGGTGTATGAATGTTTACATGGGAATGACTTATCCTCAGTGTTATGCAGCCAATTACCTAGCAAACATTGGCACTCAAAAAATGTTACATTTAAGTTGGATTAAAATATTTTGAAAATTAAGTGGAATTGTAACACAATAACCTAGTTTAAAAACTGGATAAAGCAGGGCGGTGGTGGCACATGCTTTTAATCCCAGCATTTAGGAGACAGAGGCAGACAAATCTCTGAGGCCAGCCTGGGCAACAGGGCGAGTTCCAGGACAGCCAGGACTATACAAACACTGTCTTGAAAAACCAAAAAATAAAAACTGACGACAGCAAAGGCCTTTCCTTCCAGGATCAGGGTACAAACTGAGGAAATTAAGAAGCAGTTATCTTACCACTTCCAAGGTTCACACTGTGAGTGGTGGATAAAATAGGAATGGATTTTATTCTGAGAGCTTAATAATGGATTATATTAAAACAGACAAGATCTATGTAGAATACAGCATACATGTGGTCTTGGCATTCTCTGCTTCTTAAGAGAACCAGAAATATATGTTGAGAATGTCAAACCAACAAGAAAAACTACTTTCTCTCTAAACTTTCTATAATTTAATCGTTCATAATTTTGTCACAACTATTTGCCTTATATTTTATGTCAGTTCATGATGAATTCAGCATTCTAGTGGTTATCCAGAATGTGTTTATATATACACATTTCCTCTTAAGAAAAATCTTGGTCTTTGAACACTTGTTCTAAAGCTGAGACACCACCCTGCACTAGAGACCTGCTCCGCAGTGGCAGCTGGCAGTATCTGACTGTTAAACATTGTTAGTTGCTTTGTGTCTTCTGGTAGAACAGTTAGTGAGTGGCTAACACCTCTGCCTAAAAACAAGGCTGAAGAGGCATTCCTGTGACAAAGGAAACACCATCCATCTCAAAAATTACTAACACATTCTCCATCATTTTAACTCTCAATTTAAACAAGTGTCCACATTTTTCTTAAATGTCTATTATATAGGATAGGTTCTGTCAACTAGAAAGAGAAAAGTGAATAACATTATTTTAAAAATCTTTTCCCTCACAATTTCATTAGTATCTGAAGTTCTTATTTCTTTGGCAGATCACTTTTTAAAAAATAAGTTACCAGTAAACATGAATTCATTCTTAATAAAACCCCTTTTTATTCTCTGAATCTGCAACCTTGACCAACTGGAAAAAGATGTCAAGGAAACCTCAATGTATTATGTGTATTGTTAACAGCACATCACTCTGCAGTAACATTCTACAACAAACACTATCTCGTCATCACACAGGTACAAACCAGTCTGAGTCCTTTTCCTACGCTATTTCAACCCTAAGCTCTTGAACTACAGAAATCTGGCTAGTTTCTGAACTTTACTGAAATGGCAAACTAAACACTTTGAATCCTACACTGTATCTTCTTCCCACAATGTGTATGCTGTAGACTAAGAGTCTGATACTGGTGGAGCCCTTTGATACAAGTTCAACACTTGTATTTCAAAAGGAGGAGGAGGGTCACTCAAGTTCCTAAAGGAGACTCTACAGATCTACTGTAAATCAGTTTACCCTGCACTGAAGACAGCTGACTCCCTGCGTGACTTACTGGTTTCCTTTCCATCCGTCAGCTCTTAACGGCTGCATAAAAATTGTTGATACAGAACATTTATTTTGTCAGCAGCAACAGAAACCTCATTGGGAGTATCTTCCAAATGAGCACTTCTGAGAGATAACCAACTCTGAGGGACTGAGTCTAAACACTAAACAGGGCAGGAGTTCTACCCAGCAAGCACAGGTCCTAGATTCAATCTCCAGCATGAATAGAAACTAACTAACAAACAAACAACAACAACAAAAAACCCTAAGCAGCAGAATTCTCTGGATACTAAGAATTAGTATGTATTAGCTGCCTGGATTACTACTGATAGCCAGTTGGTTTAATGAAAATGTAAGGTTGGAAAAGAGACACTCAGTATCAAGTTGACACTCAAGTTGAGTAAGGATCAGGTAGCACAAAGTGGTTTTGAAACCCATCAGTGGGACATTTGCTGAGCAGAATCTTTTCTTTACTGTAAAAATGAGCGCGAGTTTTTCATAACAGAAATTATTTTACATTCTGCATGTTGTTGCATTAGCTACTCATTTATTACTTCCAATCATCTATGTAAATGATGAGTAGAACTGGTAAGTGGATGCAAGAGCTGGTGTGTGCAGAGGTAGAGACAGGCACATGGGAGAGTTTCTACACCACAGTGGCTCCGCCTGGCTGCAGGACTGAAACCTGAGACTGGGTGGCAGGATCCCACTTACCATGCACTAGTAGGAGTCCTTCTGCCTGTCTGTTCTAGACAGTTAAAAACCTTACTAGCTGATTTTCCAATAAAACAACAGCTATAAAGGAAGTTTTACAAGTGAGTGTGGCTCCTTTTTAGTCCTTCACTTCTGTGAATGTAAGCCCACCCTGTCCTTCAAGCACAACACTGAAGATAAATCCACAGCTGGTTCTGTAGCAGCAGCTGCATCTCCTCTTTGTTTTGTTTTGAGGCTGCTTTCATTGTTTCATTGTTACCCCAATACAAGTTCATCACTAGAAACAAAGCAAAACTATTATCGGTCAAATTCTGAAGAATAAAATGAAACAGAAATGTAGTAACTGGAAAAAAATCAGCACTAAACTTTAAGGGGCAGAAGATTTAAGGGCAATATCTGTTGAGGAGCACAAAGTAGGAGCATAAAGTTTCCAGAGAGGTCTTTATGATGCATGTCTAATGGCAGCTTTTAATAACAAAAAAGAAGTGGTTTACTATACATTGACTACCACATACAGTGCTTAATCTGAAAAGGAAAATGAAGTTCCTTGGGCCAGCAGCAGATGCGGTATGTCTGTTGCTGGCAACAGCCAACACTGGAACAGGAAACTCAAATCCCAGGGTAAAAGCACACACCGAAGCAATGCTGAAGGCTTCAGGATGTGCCAGCCAAGAGGAATCACAATGCTGTAAGCTGTATAGGGTTAGGGCTGTGCCTGAAACTTCACAACTGTAACAGAAACTAAGACAAAGTTCATATTTTAGTGTCAGCTATGTTACATTATTTAATTAGAAACCGCCTATTCTTGAAGCAAAGGGCAAATCCTTAAAGTGTTGAGATGTTTAAAATGGAAGTTAGGCCTATCAGCAGTTCTCACTCAGTTCTGTTATGTGACTATTAATGGATTTTAATAAAAGTATATAGTGGCCAAAGGCCAGAACTACATTTGAACCCTGCTAATGTTAATGTATCCAGGCAGATAGAAAATTCACAAGACACACACACGCGCACGCACACACACACGCACACACGCACGCACGCACACTTAATCTCAAAACTAAAAACCTCCCAAAGGAACTGCTTTGTTTGTAGACTTCAATTTGAAGTAGATTCTAAGGGCAAGAACAGACCAGTTAAAATTCACCTGCAAATCCCTTCTCAGTCTTCAAATGTGCTAAAATACCATTGTCAGCAGAGCATCTCTAGCTTACATCTAGATGTACTATATTCAGAATGACATCTCAGATGGTCAGAAGAGCTAACACTACTGGCAAAGATTATAGTGTACCTGCGTTTTAGGAAAGCCCCCATTCACTTCACTAACTCCCCACCTGACACAGTGTCACAGAGGCCATCATATTACTGCAGCATAAATGCTGCTTAAGACTTCCTGCTAGCACAGTCTGGTTATTGAAGCTCCATTACACAATTTACTATGCAAACACTTTTCAGATGATTTTGTGTGTGTGTTTAAACAAGAAACCCTGCTATAACAGAAACTAAAGTTAAAGTGTTTTTATGATGGTAGTTCCATGGTCTCTTCTTTATTAAAGTGTGGTGACTCCAATAGTAAACAAATTGATTTCACGAAGGCTATTAATAAGTGACATATGTAGGATGTTGTATCTACAATTCTCAAATTGCAACAGTACAGACTTGAACAGCTTGTTAGTCATCACCTATGCCATGAGTGTCTGAATATAATATATTTAATATGAAAAGCTAAAGCACATGTGCTGTCTCCCACCCTAACTGTTCTGGGCCCTCACAGATTTGGAATGCATTTGTAACCACCCTTTTCACAAAGTCAAGAGAGCTCAGGAAATATAAAGTCAAAAATATACAAATCTTTGTTGTTATTATAAGATTTTTTTTTTCCCCATGAATGAAATTACCAAGGACCATGAACTTGGAAAAAGAAAATCAAAAGGAATTTACAGCAATTATTAATCTTCAAAGTTCAAAACTGGTCACTTCACAGAAAGACTTTGGGATTTGTTGAAATTTTTCTTCTGAAAAGTGGTTCTGTAGTGGAGTTTTCTAGGAAAAATTAAACAGCTTTTACTAACTGGCCCGCTGGTGTGAGAGCTACCGTGGAATAAATTAGCACAAAAATGGAAAGAAGTCTTATAACTGTTCACTGTTACAGACGTAATCAACAAGGTCAGTCACTCGCAAAAGCTCATCTTCATCCTCTTCCGGCGCCCCCACCTCCTGTCCACCTGTCCCATTGGGGGCTAGGCTTGCACTGGCTGTGCCATTGTCCTTGGGGGTCTGCGACTTTTCAGCTGGCTTGCCTATCAAGTTCTCAATAGCTTTGCCAGGGCTCTGTCCATTGGTGGAAGGCAAGTCCACTAGGCTGTAGTCCAATGGGCTCCCTACTTTGCCCACATTTTCAAAGTCCTCTTCCTCGTCACTCTCTATCCGATAGGGCTTCTTGCTGTTTGGCTCTGAGGGCAGGACCCTGGGATGGCTGTCAGGGGCAGGCTGTTCTGCATCTCCATGAGCATTGTCACAGCTCTCCTCATCTGTCTCAATACGGTGTAGCCGCTTTCGAGATGGTTTACCTTCCTCTTCATCCTCTTCTGCTTCTGAATATTCATCTGTGCTTCGGCCCCGTTTTCGAACAGACCGCTTAGATTCTTTTCTTAGCTCATCATCTTCAGAGTTCTTGGACATATAGCTCTCTAGAATAAACAAATATTTAAGCTGTTGGCACAGTTAACCATAAACACATTCAAGTACTCCTTTCTTTCCCATATCCACCCCATGCTCTGCTCTTATGAAAATATTTTTCTGTAATAGATATCTAAGTACCACCACTGTTTGTAACAATGCTCAGTAAGATCTACTGTGTGTTTTACTTCTGATTTTAGGAAACAGCAGATTTCCTAGGGGTGGAAAAAGAGTGGAAGTTACATCTGATGGTCCTTGAATTAAGTGAAGCCACAAACTGTGAAAATCCTTCTCCTATCTCTAAAACTGAGGAGTCATGCAAACATATTAATGACTGCATGGTGCTACATACCTGAAATCCCCATACCTGGGAAGTATAGAGAGATCACAAGTTCAAGGCTAGCCTGGTTATATGAAATCCTTCTCAAAACACCAAAAATGAAAAGCAAATTACCGGGCATCGCCCTGTACCACCTTTGAGGATATTCTATGAATGTCTTATTGTGGTCTGTGCTTACTTTGTGAATCATCTCACCCAGTTTTATGGCTACACATACACTTACAAATGATGAGGCTCTTGTTTTAGGCAATCACTAAATTACAGATTAGTCAACATGTATGTTTAAATATCTAAACAGGCATCTTAAATCTAATGTAAACAAGACAGCCCCAAAGACCTTATGGCAGTTTTGTTCTTACAGCTGCTGAGTTCTCCTTTATTTCTTCCAGTCCACAGTCAAAACCTATCCTTGGAAAGCTAGAGAAGTGAGTGAGCCAGCAGTCAAGAGCTTGCTGCTCCTGGTGAGGACCTGACTAACAACATGTCATTCCACTTTCAAAGGATCTGAAATATATCTTATTATAGTGTCCACAGGCACTAGGCATGTACTTAGTGCACATATAATCTATGTGCACAAGCACGAGGGTACACACACACAAAACAAATTAATAAAATAAATCTTAAAAACCAAAACTATCCATAATTTGGTAACTCTTCTCTTACAGCTATAGACCTAGTTTCATCCAGCAACATCATATCCCTGGACTACTGTTTTTCAAGCTGCTTTGTTCTTTTCAATTTATTGTTAACAGAGGTATTCTAACAAACTAGAACCCACATGAGATTGTACTACTCCACTGTTCAAAATCTTCTAAGTATATCCCATCTCAACACAGAATAAATCCATAATTCATACAATGGCCTATTCGCTTATTAATTTATAACTAGTAGACACTAGTCATGTGTATATTTAAATTAATTAAAGTAAAACAAAAATTAGGTTTCATGCTCAAGCCAGTGACATTTCCAGTATTCTAAAGCCACCTGAGGTTAGTGCTTACTGAATTAATCAGCATGGATACAGAATATTCTCCTCATTGCAGAAATCCTGATAGATAGCTCTGCTCCTTCTGAGATTACCAATTTTGGGCAAGGGGGGGGGGGTGGTGTCAGGTGAGAACCCCATGTTCTATCAGAACTACTCACTTTTTTTAGAATGCAGCTATAGACAATATGTAAGTAAACATGACCATTGTCTAATAAAATCTGATTTTCAAAAATATTTATTTATGCAACTATATGGACTATAGCTTGTTGACTTCTCATTCTGATACATCAGTTCTAACAACCTTGAACTTCCTCTATTCCCTAAATGTTCTGGGTACAGTTAGCTCAGGGTTTCAGTTTGTTATTCCATCTTCCTTTAGATAGCTACAAAACTCCTTCCCGACTGTGTGTGTGTGTGTATGCGCTGGAGCCGAAAACTAGGGCCTCATACATTCCACCACTAAGTCCTAACTTTCCCCCCTAAATATTGTCTTTCTCAATGAAGAAATCTGAAATTCCATTCTTTTAAGCCCTTTCCTTCATCTAATATCTTAAATTCTAATATTAATTACAGTCTTTCCTCTACCTCAAAAGTTAACATGAGGGCTATTTCGTCTGTCTCATTCCTAGACTAGCTAAAAAATATTTATACTTAATGGCTGGATTAATGAATTTAGTTTGTCTTTATAACATGGTCCACATATTCTTTTCTGCTTTCAAACTCTATTTCATGCTTACTTTGTAAAAGCAATATTTAAACCACATAATAATGATCGATTAAAAAGCTTTAAGAAGGTGAGAGAAGAGAGTCAGGTCATTTAGAATGAACTTAGAAAGAAGTCTGGATTAACAACAATAAAATGTATATCACAGATTATTATTAAAATGTTTGAAAAGATAGAGCTTACACTACATGTGCAGGTGTTTACAGTCACGAGAAGGTGATGTCATAGATTCCTCAAAGCTGGAGTTATACATGGTTAACTATCATAACTAACATATCAGTGTGGTGCCTGATATGAGTGTTAGGAACTGAACTTTGCTCCTCTGAAAGCACAGGAAGTTCTCAACACTGAGCCACCTCTCCAGAACCTACCAATGAATATCTTACGGCTTTTCCTATACTTCTACAGTGGTGCAGCTCAAGCTATGAAATAGAAATTCACAGTGAGAGTGGAGAGGACAGCAGACTCTCCAACTGAAGCTACTTAGTGACTCAGTGCCAGAGAGGTTGTTTCAAAATAGAGCAGCAATAGCAACAGGAGCGGAGTGAGTCCCAAAGCAGGCTGGAAGAACATCATCCAATGGGCGCAAGAGTGGCTCAGCAGTAAGAGAACCAGCTGCTCTTCCAGAGATTTTGAGTTCAATTCCCAGACACCACACGTGGCTCACATGAAAACATGTGGAGTAGGATCTGATGCCCTCTTCTGTCATGTGGCATACATGGAAACAGAGGACTCACATACATAAAATACATGAATAAATAAGAGTGACTTGAAAAATTACCATCCTATCAAGAGTAGTTTAAATTAGAATTAATAAGTAGGAGAAAAGGTACTAAGATTCATCCCAACGACACTAATAATTTTATGAATTAAAAAACAATTAGCGAGGTAGTGATGCCTCAGCATTCAGGAGGGAGGGGAAGGGGAAGAGGAGGGAGGGGAGAAAGAGAGAGAAAGAAAAGCACATAAGCACAAGCCTGAACTTTCTATGTGATGTCTATCTCTGCTCTGCCCTTTCCACACACAGAAGATGGCCTTTACCTTCACTCTCTGAGCTGGAGAGCCTGCGCTTGTGAATTCGCCTAATTTCTTTACCACGTCGTATACTTTTCTGGGAACCATCACTTTCTGAATCTTCCTTGTAGTTAATCTGTCTTTTCTGGTTCCTTCTTGAGCGCCTTCGCCGGGTTTCTACAAAGTCGTCACTAAAGTCGTCACTAACGTCACTTTCTGTTTAGCAAACACAAGAGGAGAGGGAAGAGAAGAGAAGCATTTCAATCCCCTGAGAGTTTAACAAGCTTCAGTGTAACAGAGTTTAGCTGTAAACTTTTTACTTGAGTAAGTTTTAGAAATTTTTCTTTTAAAATAAAAATTCGCTTGTCAAATATCGTAAATGTTGAGACTGGTCCTTAGCCCAGGCTGGCCTTAAACCTCTGTTCTTCTTACTGTCACTTTCTGAGTAGTGGGATTACAGGTGTCCACCTCACAAATGTATACTATTATCCATTAATTCCCAAGATTAAAATATGAAACAAAGACAGGAGAAGGGAGAGAAGATAAAGGGCGAGGAGGAGATGGTTGGATGTGCAGCTCCAAGATAGAGTGCTTGCATGGCATCCAATCCCCAGCAATGTCAAAAAAGGAGGGAAATTGTTAATATCTGTTTTGTAATATGGAGTGTTACATTCAACTGAGAATATCCAGTTGATTAGAGTGGAGGGTGTGTGGAGTGTCTAGGCACAAACAGGACATCTAATCATACTGCTTCCCCCAAGGCTCAGGGATCATCACAGAAAAGGGAGTGGAAGACCATAGGAGCCAGGAGTTAGGGAGGAGCAGAGCAAAACTGTTCTATGAACAGGAAAGGACAGCTATACTTGGGAACTCAGACCTGGGGATCTCTGCACAAGAGCAGCCAGGAAACTTTGGAGCATGCAGGAGGAAGGGGCCCATGAACCGAGGAGCTGAGGAGGTATGGATGCTTCTGGGGGAACGTCAGGGCTTTTTTGGTAAGGGTGGGCCTAAACCCAGGAAAACACCACAGACTGAATTTGATGGACATAGGGTTGGAAGAGGGGAGAGGGTGGATCAGGGAAGAGTTGGAAGAATTGAAAGAATGAATATAATCAAAGCACATTTCATGTTTGTATTATAAAATTCTCAAAGAATAAGATATATTCTAAATATAATGGCTTAATTACAACAAACAAGATTTTTTAAAAAATATTTCTCTTAATATCATTCTTCAGTGTGTAATTACCAAATTAGTCTTTGGATTGCATTGTTAGAATGTTTTGATTTTTAAAAATGTTGTTTGAATTTCTGAATAAAGTTTTATAAAGAAAACATTTAAATAAATTTGAGTGGAATTAGAACAAAACTTCCAATTTTTAAAACTAGCCTAAAGACTTCTACCAGCACTCACAATTATAAAATCAAAATTAATTAAGAAACAATGAAGATATTCTGACTTGCAGCATCTACTGGATTGTTGAAGTATTCTTCATGTAAAAATAAGCACATCTGTTATCAACAGTAGGCAAAATTATGTTTCCAAAGTAACTTTTATTAAACTTAATTTTTCCATTTATTCTCTGTCTCTTTCTCCTCTCTCTCCCTTTGTGCGCGCGCACACACACAACTCATGTAAGTGCCATAGTGAACATGTGGAGGTCAGAGGAAAGCTTAAGGGAACTAGCTCTCTCCTTCCACCATAAGGGTCTTGGAGATCAAACACAAGGTTGTCAGGCTCAGGAATATAGATGTATACTCATTAAACAATCCTTCTGGTTAAAAAAAAAAAAAAAAAAAAAAAAAAGACAGGGTTTCTCTGTGTAGCTTTGAGGCCTGTCCTGGAGCTCACTCTGTAGACTAGGCTGGCATCCTTGAACACAGAGATACACCTGGCTTTGTCTCCCTAGTGCTCGGACTAGAATGTACCAACATCACCTAGCTAATTTTTTTTTTTTTTTTTAATTGCAAAACAACAGGGTCTTACTATGTAGCCCTGGCTGGCCTGGAACTCACTATATAAACTAGAAACCAGGCTGTCCTTGAATGCACAATAATTTGTCTACTTCAGCCTCCTGGACATGGGTCACCATATCCAGACCTAAATAATCTTTAAGAATACATTTATTTTGCTCTATTTTTCAGGACAGGGTTTCTCTGTGTAGCCCTTGCTGTCTTGGAAACTCACTCTGGAGAACAGGCTGGACTAAAACTCAAAGAAGAGATTCGCCTGCCTCTGCCTCCCGAGTTCTGGGATTAAAAGCATGCACCACCATCACCTGGCTTAAAAATACATGTTTTGGGGGCTGGAGAGAGGACTCAGTTGAGAGCACTAGCTGCTCTTCCAGAGTCAATTCCCAGCACTGATATTACAACTTACAACTGTCCCAGGGGGTCTGACAACCTTTTAAAAACAAAACAACTCACAGAAACTCATAAAAATATTTCTTTTTATGATTTATTGAGTTAATGCTAGACTCATATTATCTATTTTAATACTTAAGTACTAGAAGTTGTATAAAAGCTTCTCAGGAAAGATTAAGAAGCCCCTGTGTTCATGGGGTTGATTAGTTCTGGTATTCATTCTACAACATCTCAAAATAGTCTCAGAAATACTTGGCACCAAAAGCATTTATCACAATTTAACATGCTAAGAGAGTTGGCATGAAGGAAGCACGTTAATTTATATGAAATTTCTTAGATGTACTCTGTGAAAAGGCAACTAGCAAGTCAGAAAGGACTCCAGAGTCTCATCAGGAGGCCCTGGTCACAGCTGAATATAATCCCAACACCTTGTAACTCCAGAAGTCACAGGAAGCAACTGAGTTGCTCTGATATAGACAGAAGGCATTTTTACCAGAGTCTCTACTATTCTCCTCAGATTCTTCTTCCTCTTCATCATCATCAGAATATTTTTTCTTTGGGGTCTTTCTCCGCAAACGCCTGCTTTGCCTCATTGGCCGGGAAGGGTGCCGCCTCAGTCTTCGGCTACAGAAGTCCGTGTCACTGTCCTCATTAGATGGTGGATCTTCTTCGCTTTCATCTGGGTTCTCATCAGACACAACAAACTCATCCTGAGACCTGTCCAAGAAAAGCAGTTATGTCAGGATGGTGCACTGAATGTCTGTCTGCTAATGGGACAGTTAGAAGTGATAACCAGTTTTTCATAGTTCCAAACGCAAACTATAATGAATCCAGCGAAACATTACATAATATTTAAGAACACATTTGAAAAATTATGTTAACTTCTGTCTATGAAACGAGTATTCTACCACCTAGCCTTCTCTTTGTAGAAACTGTGAAGATTAACTGACCCTGAATTTTGTACATGAACTACTTCACTGACCTCTTTGGGGTACATCTTATATCTAACATATTCAAAAGTGCTCATTATTTCCTAACCCCATCTTCTATCTAACTAGCCAGATATAACATTTGTAAAAAATATTAATTTTGTAAACAGCATTCTGCCTCATGTCTGCCTGCAGCCTGGAAGAGGGCACCAGATCTCATTACAAATGGTGGTGAGCCACAACGTGGTTACTGGGAATGAACTCAGGACCTCTGGAAGAGCAGCCATCTCTCTAGCTGCCAGCTATACGACTTCTTCTTGTGGGGAGGGATTGAGTACTTGCGTCTGCATGTGGATATCAGCCAAACTTGTAAAGTTGGTTCTCTCCTTCCATCTTTACATGGCTTCCTTCTCAAGATCGAAATAAGGTAGCCAGGCTTGAGTGGCAAACACTTTTACTTGCTAGCTCTCTGGTATTGAAAATCATTTACCTACCAATAACCCAAAACAGACACTCGGTATATTTCCTGACATCTCCTTTCATCTCACACCTTAACTCTTTGGCTATTTTTTATCCAAATTTGTATGTAAGACAAAAGAAGAGAAAGAGAAAAAACCCACTTGTTCCATAACTTGTTCTTTTTTATGTTTGGTTGCAGCTCTACCAGGGTACTCTCAATTTCATCCAATTATTCTGGCTTTTTAAGGAGTCTTCTTGACATCTGAACAAATGGCTTCTCTGTTCCGACTGCTTTCTTCTCTCACCCTGCCTCTAAACTCATAAGGCTGCTCAAAATATTGATTTATACATGTCAATTCTAACTTTACTTCTTATTGTGAGGTTTCCTGACTACCTTACATGGAGCCAGTAATCTTCTATACCCTAACTTTATTTCACCTATGCTACAGAGGTAAGCAGTACAGAGAGTAACTTCTCTGTGGTTTATATTCTTCCTTCTACATCTACTACTGAGCCAAAAGGAGAAATTCTACAGTACTGTTCATACTTGTTCTGCACAGAGGCTATTCTATTCCTAATATTGGATTAACTACCCCTTACCAAACCTCTACAAAGCTCCAGAGAAGACAGTAACTACTTATCTCTTTATAATTCCCCACACTTGATTAAAAACCACTGATGGACTAGGTAGCAGAGAGTTCAATAAATAAAACTTCAATTATAATTAATCAAAAATACTATCTTAAACATTAAGCATCCATAAATGTAGCTTTAATTTTAATCTAAAATGATTCAAAAAAGTCACCTCAAATCTGCTTTAAATATCCTGAAAATACAGATTGTCCATGTACATAAAGAGTAGAAGCCACAGCTGAGCACGGCCAAGGTTCTCTCAGGACCCGGCTCTGTGTAAGTTAGAAATTAGGGAACAGGCCTCAAAAGGCACATACCCGTCACTGATCTTGAACTCATCCTCACTCTCTTCCTCATCTAGGTTGCTATCACTGTCAAGATCATTGAGTCGCCGGCGTTTCTTCCTGCGAGCAGAGGCTGCCCTCTGAGGCCGTTTATTTTCCTTCCGTTCTTCATCCAAAATAGTAGAGATGTCTTTCCCACGGTGACCTGTGATGGTAGAAATATCTTTTCCTCGGCCAACTCCTGAGAAGAGGTAAATGCATATTTATTGACCCTTCCCATACTTGTGAGATCAGTAGCTCTTTATTTACTTAATTTTTCTTACAAATATGCAGGTTACTTACAACTTTAGCTGACAATGCTATAAAGAAAGAATTAATATGCCTAGCTCACCGAATGTACATTCACAGTGCAGAGCCTTCTAGATTTATAATTTGATTTGACATGCCACTTAGTGACACTCCCCCTTTACTTCATTGTCTTTTATTTGGTGAAGGGATGTTTCAAAAATATATATATGTATACGTACATACAAATATATACGCATATACATACACACATATATGTATGTTGTCTCCATTTTGGTCTTGTATTTGTGATACTTGTACCTCATCCCCCTGATTTATAGATTTTTATCACCATACTTGGCTCAATATTCTTTTTATTGTATGTGTATTAAGTGTTTTGCCTACATATGTATAGATATATACAGTACATGCATGACTCGTATCCAAGGTCAGAAAAGCGATTTGAATTTTCTACTTCTGGAGTTATTATGGTCGTGAGCTACGATGTGGGTACTGGGAACTGAACTTGGGTCCTCTGTAAGAACAAATACTTTTAATCTCAGGGCCATCTTTCTAGCCCTCAATATACTTCTTTTCTTTCTTTTTCTGTGTTTGTTCACACATTCAAAGGCACACTTATGGAGATCAGAGGCCAACTCTCAAGAGACAGTTCTCCTGCCCTTGGTAAGCTCCAAGATCTAACTCAGGTTGTCAGGACTGTGAGCAAACGCCTCTATCCACTGAGGGATCTTGTCAGCACTCAATTCTCATGGCTTTAAGATTTTCTTAAAAAAAAAAACAAAAAAACAAAAAAACAAATTCATGTGTATGCTTTTTTAAATTTATTTTGAGACAGGGTTTCTCTCTAATGGTCCTGGCTATCCTGGAACCTGTTCTGTAGACCAGGCTGGCCTTATACTCACAGTGATCCACCTCCCCTTGTCTTTGCCTCCTAAGTGCTGAGATTAAAGGCATATGCTACCACTGCCCAGAAGAAAACTGATAAAGATATAAATAAAATTCTGAAAGGCTATGACATCAATTTCTTTACAAAAAAAACCCGCTTATTGATCCACTCTAAAGTTTTCACAGTAACTAGTAGAAACCAGAAAGTTCTAATCAGAACATTAACTAGCCATATAGCGATTTAACAAACAATGTTCAAATTCTTCTATAATGCTGTTTTGAAAGGCAGTTAAGGCTGGTAGAAATGGTGCATGCCTTTAATCCCAGCACTTAGGAGGCAGAGGCAGGAGGATCTCTTGTGAGTTAAAAGGCCAGTCTGGTCTACAGAGTTTGTTCCAGGACAGCCAGAACTACAGAGCAAAAATACTGTCTCAAACAAAATAAAAACCAAAATAAAAGAAAAGAAAGAAAGAGAAAGCAATTTAATGAGTAAATTGATTTTTAACAGATTTACAGTAATTCAAATTTGGATTATCAACACATTTTGAGGCTTTCCTGTGGCAAAGACAATAGGAAAGTTTCTGAGTATTCTAATTAGAACTAATGTTTGTTAGTTGTTAATTAGATCTGTTTGATCAATAAAGGGAAAATTTTTTTTATTAGATTAGATCAATAAGTTCTGATGTAGTAAACTGGTTCTGTGTAAACAAAAACTTGGAATGTGAGCTAGTTTACTCAGTGTTAGCACTGGGAAGAGAAAGTGTGTGGAAAAGAACCGTTGGTGAACATACCCCCTCCATCCGCTCCCTTGATGTCATCTTCTATAGCTTCATCAATTGCTTCATCAAACTCATCAAATCTAAAACAAGCACAGTGACCAGATTGTAAGCTCTGTTTATGTTTCATTTCCAAAGACCACCTACATAGAGTGACTGCAAGAGCCTGTTTTTGTCTGCACCCCACTCATGAATATGATCTATGTCCTCTTTAAACAGGAGAAAAAAAAAAACCCAGGAATCCCTTGGCCTTTTCTACTATGTGAAGTTAGAGTGAGAGGACCACCATATACACAAGAAGCAGGCCTCTCCAGAAAACTGCTACCGAGTGAGCACACAGAAGGTACCATGGGAAAGTCAGAAACAGGTTCTCACAAGCTCCCAAATCTGTTAGTACTTCCGTCTTGGACTTTATAAAGCCTCTGGAACCGTGAATCACTTTATGCTTTCTGAAAGCTATCCTATCAATGGATTTACACAAAGGAGTGCCAATAGATTAAGACAGTATCGTATGTGAGATAAGCACTCTACCACTCACACACATAATTTAGACAATCAATAAACAAGTAAAGACAAAGAATTAGACAGTAGACTTTAGGATTTTTACACTATCAAGTTTTTAACAACCAACTATGCCACACTGTAATACAAATACAATTGTAAGTCAAATGTTAAGTAAATGTAGATGGATGTGTAATAAAACTTCACAGGCATTGAAATTTCAGTTATGTACAGTTCTCATAAATGCTTTATTTCAAACATTTATAAATGTAAAAATCATTCTTGGGATAGACTATACAGAACCTACCAGTGGGCTAGCTTTGACCTAAAGACTGACCTCTAATCATTTGACACATGGCAAAGTAATTTGGACAAAACTATTGCTCCAAGGCCAGTTATCACTGCTATTGAAAATAATTTGTTTTATAGAAATTCTTAGACAGGTGATCAAAATTTACAACTATAGAAATGTACATTTACTTAAAGGAATAAGAAAAGGAACAAGAAGAAATCATCTCTAATATGGAGTTATAAGTAAGCTGCAGCTTAGTCTAGAGCTCAAGTAACCATAAGATAAACTAATTTAGCTATGCTAACTATACAAATAATTTCTGTGGTAAGTCTTATGCATGTAGGTGCCTATGTATGGGTGAATATGTGGTGTGAACTTCACATATGAAGTGCTCTACTACTGAGCTACAGCCTGGCCTTGAGGTCTCAGGACAGAAGATCCAAAGATACCAGGTGTCACACGTGTGACACATGACGGTGACAGGTCACAGTGCTGGAGAAGTGCCCCTTCTGGCTTTCCGTCTAACTGAAAAAGTAGGTTCTATTATAGCAGGTGTGACACATGACGGTGACAGGCTTTCCGTCTAACTGGCCCCCCACCTGTAGCTTATGCACTTCCGTCTAACTGGTCCCCCACCTGTAGCTTATGCACTTCCGTCTAACTGGTCCCCCACCTGTAGCTTATGCACTTCCGTCTAACTGGTCCCCCACCTGTAGCTTATGCACTTCCGTCTAACCGGCCCCCACCTGTAGCTTATGCACTTCCGCCTAACCGGCCCCCACCTGTAGCTTATGCACTTCCTTGTCCTTGTTGACCTCCGCTCCAGTAAGTTGGCTTTGGGTTTTTTTGCATCTTTTTTCTTTTCTTCTTGATCTTCAGAAAAATCTGGCTCCTTTAAAGGCAAACATAAACAGGTGTGACAGGAAACAGTCCTCGGAGTAACTTTAATATAATTCTACCAGGCCGCACTCATGAAAGGTCTGAGAAACTCTTGAGATTATCCACCACAGTGAATACAGACGGCAAAACTAATGACCAAAGTTAAAAATATTGGTAGTCAAGCACATGAACTACTTCTGTGTTGAAATTCTGCTACTTCTGAGCTTACAATAGTTTGTTATTAAATAACCAGGATGAAGTTTTACTACCAATTCAATATTTTTGTTTGTTTTTTGAGACGGGGTTTCTCTTTGTAACAGCCTTGACTGTCCTGGGATTTGCTCTGTAGATGAGGCTGCCCTCGCCTCTCTGACTCCCAAGTCCTGGGATTAAAGGCACGAGCCACCAGCACCTGGCCCAATTCAACCTTTTAACCAAGAATTAAATATGACACACAGAAAACCTTGAATAGAAATGTGTATCAAATTCATGGGATGATTTGGTTTACACTGGAACAAGTTGGCAAGCTGCCGAAGGCCGGGATTTAATTATGGAACTGTAAAACTCCATTTGGAAATGACTGAACGTTGTGGCTCACACCTCTAATCCCAGCCTTCAAAACCAGCATTTAAAAGGAAAAGCTGGTAGATCTCTGAGTTCTAGGCCAGCCAGGGTTGCATACCCTATCTAAAATCAACAGCATTAACAAAACCACAACAAAATCAAGTTGGAAACTATGTTTCATGCATATTCACTCGTGAGGTATGCCTAATTATAGACTAATAAACATAAATAATATAGTTCATCAAAGAAATTAAATGAAGTTTCAATAATACCAAATTAAACCCAAGCTATTCTTTATTTTATGCAAATAAGACATTATAAGGCTAGCCATAAGCTGCTATCTTTACAACAGAACATTACACCAAAACTAGGAGCTATAAATTTAGTTTGAATGTGATAATCATATTGAGTTATATTTATAAATAATAATCCCAATAGTTATTTCTCCAAGTACTTAACATTTTTAGCTTTCATAGAATAGTTACATTAAATATTAAAAGGACATATCATTGGGTTAAATTTTAGAAAACGTATAGCATCTCCTCTAAAAATACTGTATAAACCTGAACTAAAATGGCTCAGTGGTTAAGAATACTGGCTGCTCTTCAGAGGACTCAGGTTCAATTCCCAGTATCCACAGAGTGGTTCACAAGCATCTCTTAACTCCAGTTCCAGGGGATCTGACACCTTCTGACTTCTGTGGGCTCTAGTCATACATGAAGTACATGGACTATACATGGATGCAAAACATTTACACACATAAAATTTTGAAAGTACTATAAACTATAAACTTACTTGTGGAGGAATGATGTTTTCAATACTGATACCAACATACACCAAGCGTTCTTTCCTTAAAACCAAAACCAAAGGTGTAAAATTAGATTCGCTAAAAATGAAGTTGTTATGAAAATATCATTGTAGATTGTAATAAAATTGCAATTTCATTGTACTTAGGAGGTTGTCAAAGTAAAATTTTAGTAGAGTATTAGTATTGATGAAAAGCACAAACATTCTTATCTATATGAAGCCTGTACGTCTGAAATGAAATAGACAAACTTAAAACTGTGAGTGACAATACGGTTAGATTTGGAAATCTAACTCTGACTAGACAAACTAGATCTTTGCATATAGGAAGTTTTTGGGTAATGTTCTGAGTGTAGTATATGATTATGGTAATAACCGGGCAGTGGTAGTTCACAACTTTAATCCCAGAACTTGGCAGGCAGAGGTAGGAGCATCTCTGTGTTCCAAGCCAGCCTGTTCTACAAAGTGAGTTCCTAGACAGCCAAGGCTACACAAAGAATCCATGTCTTAGGGAAGGAGGGGGAGTGTATGGTAATAAACATCACTCTAAAATAAGGACTAACAAAGCATACATAACAAAACCGTATCAAGGCTCCAGTGAATGACATTAAAGCCACTTCTTTCTTGCTGAGAGAAGAGTAAGTGTAATGCAGACACATGGCTATGCATTCAACAATGAAATTAAGACACTGCCAAAGCCAGAAAAAAGGGTGTGTAGCCCTAATGACATCTCCATGGGAAAAAACATAAACAAACAAACAAAAGCCCTGTTTACTTTACTCAAAAAATATAGCAAACACCTCTATACAATGGGTGCTTGCTCTGGCTATCTCAATGTTAATCCAGTATGTTGAGGACAAGTGAGCTCATTAACATTAAACTGAACCACTGTAATAGTCCTTCAGAAAGGAAAAGAACACATTTATTTGTCTACACACTTTGGAATGCAATTTTTAATGTGTTAGGACCTTCTGACCCAGCTATTAAAAATCTAAGGAATAGATGGAGAAGCTATTACATTTATAAAAATAATAAAAATCACTTTAATTAAAACTTTGTAAGATGTCAGGTAGTTAATAATGACTAAGACAATTAATATTTCATAGTTCTGTCTCTGTAATTAAGTATGTGCAATATACAGCTGTGCTTACAAAACCCACATGCATTGAAATTTCATTTTTTTCTCCTTTAAACCTTTAAACTGCTTTCTTTGCCTACTACTCTTCTCCATGTAACTGAAGAGCCATCTACTCAGGCTCATCATGGGTGGACTTATGCCAAGCCTGAAAAGCCAAAGATAACGTAAGATATGGATTTTGTCCTCACAATTAGTTATTAACCAACTCCAGGACATTTTCAATAACAACCGGAAACATGAACAAATATAGATTACTTAACCAGAGAAATCACGGAAGGCTTCAAATGGATTTACTGATTGCAGGACCTTGAAGGAAGACATGATTCCTCATATTCTCTTGTTGATAATCTTTTGGCAGGATGCCAAAGATTCCTCTCACTACCTACATCTGCAGATGTTATCATTACCAACAACTCCACTCTTTCTAAAATTTCAGTCTTATAATCCTACTGTCTGACTTCTACTATCTCAATTTCCAACTTGCTCTACTTAATATGCTAATTTTAAGCATTGTTGACTCTGGTAGAACTTCAGCTCACCCTAACCCTATCAAGCACTTTCTATCACTTCCCTTCTACCCAGCTGACACTCTGAGTCCAACATAAATACTCCTTTGCATATACTTTTAAATTCCTTGTCTCTCTCTCCTTACAGCTGTTATATTACCCGGAAAATCCCTCCCCAATTAAATCCAACTACCTGCTAGGCAAAGCACTAACTAGTAATTGTGGTGTGGAAGAACAGAGCTTTCTGAATTCCCATATTATCTCTGATATCATATTCTGGAAGGAACATTTATAAATCACAAAATAGAGATTTCTGAAACAGCAAATTTCACAGAGCCACACAGCTCCAGATCTGTAAACATCTGCAGGGTAGTCACTAAAAATTCATTGTTACAACCTCTTTCAGATTGTGCAGCCACTTAGGATAGAAACAGTATATGTTTTCTCACTAAATACACTACCTGGTATAAAACAGGTATTCAATAAATGTTGGAAATGCCTAATATAAAAAGAGAAAACAATAGGATTAGGATAGAGAGGCTCTTGTATTATGAGGATGGATGAGTAGTAGAGAGGTCATTTCAGAGACTACATGAAGCCACCACCTCTACCCTACAATTACAATGGCTGCCCCACTTCAGGCTTTCTATCTCTGAGTTACCACGGTATATTTCTGAAGTGATGGCCACTCCACTACTATCTACAGAGAACAGTTGGAAGACCCTAGCCTGGTATACACAACAACTGTTTGCAGTGTGGACTTTCTCTACTTCTGTGGAGACTCATCTCACACATTGTCCTACCTTTATTATGTTTGTATGACTGGAAATGTCTCTCCTATGTCTACCTGTGCGTGTATAAACTCAATTCATCTTCCACATTTCAGTTTCTAGAATAATTAAATTACTCTGTGTTCTTTTTAAAAAAGATTTATTATTTATTTGCTATGTATACTGTGTTCATTCTGCCTTTATGTATGCTTGTACACCAGAAGAAGGCACCAGACCTCATTGTAGATGGTTGTGAGCCACCATGTGGTTGCTAAGAATTGAACTCAGAACTTCTGGAAGAGCAGCCAGTGTTCTTAACCTCTTGAGCCATCTCTCCAGCCCCTCTTCTTTTAAGTTCTAGTACTGTGTTGAATCCCTGTCTCTCTGTCTCTCTCATCAGTGTGTCTCTGTATTCTCTGGTAGGAAGTAAGTACAATGTAAATAAGATTCATATACTCATCTGTTCTATTCAGTTGGATATGCTGTGTATTTGAATGAATGTTCAGAAATGGAATGACCAAAGAAAGTACAAATAAATACAACTTATTGTACTCAGTCTGAATCCCCTATTAATAAATATTAGGCTCAAGGTCAGTCTTATTTGCTCCAAGAAGCTCCCTCAACTGTTTTAGACTACACTGCAGTGACAAAAGGAAAATAATATCCTTACTGTCAGTGGGACACAGTTCAGCAATTGAATGGTCTTTATTCACCACGGTTAATATAGACCACACAAAAAGATGATGTGAACAAATAAATTACAGGCAGGTACTTATATTTTCCTGTATTCAATAATAGTTAAGTGCATTTCCTTCACAAGATATGAGACAATGTTTTTCCATAGTAGACTCTAATACTCTACAAAGGGGGTTGGCAAACTTGTGTGTAAAAAACACAAAGTATTTCAAGCTTAGGAAGTTACTGAATCTCTACTAAGCTACTCAGTTCCACTGTTGTATAAGCATAAAAACAAATGAGCAAAACTGTGTTCTGGTAAAGTTTACTTATGAAATATAAAATGTGAATATCACATAATTTCTCTATATCATGAAACAATTTTATGGCAATGTTTTTAAAAACATAAAAACCATTCTTAGAAGCCAATGCAAAAAGCGGCAGCAGATACAATCTGACTTGCTGTAGCTGGCAAGCCTTTGATTTAGATAGATGCACGCATCTAAACTGCAAGACAATTTTATTGCCAAATTCTCAAGGAAAACATTCACACATGTATCAGTTTACCTTCGCTCTGCACGCTCTTTCTTCTTTAAGGCGACATCCAAATCTTGCAACTGTTCTTCTAATTTTTCACAAAGTAGTTTCTGAAGGAACAACATATATACATATATATGTTATTTTTATGTTATCTTATATGTGTGCCATTTTAATACTAGAAAACAACTATATATCACATGCTAATTATTGAGCTTCAGGCTTATTATTATCTGAGTATTATGAGCTGAAAATGGCGACACGGTGAATGAATATTGGAAAAGCTTTGTTTAAAAAGATGGTTAGTATCCACTTAACAGATGATGAGCACAGTGCTTCTGTAAGAAAACATGCCCAAACAAACATAGCTTTGTAAAAACCAAAATAAAAAGACATATTCTGTGCCTATCCCGCTTTCACTGCTCAGAATTGCATTTTGTTCAATACTGTTCAGAGAAAGGTTATATTAAAAATAAACAGCAATCAAAATAACTTTGAAAAATTATACATATATGTATACATATACATGACAAAGCATAATGCTAATATAAAAGATAAAGACAAAACAATGTTACATGGTACTGGATCAAAAGAGGGCATAAACGGTGTCAAAGATTAAGATATGCTAAGTGAGAGGTTATGTTGAAAGCAAAGTAAGTTTGGACTTATTAAAAAAAAGTATCCAATTGGTGCAGTGCACACAATGTACTTTGGTTGAACAAGAAACTCTGTGAATCAATAAAGAACAAACTAATGTTTCTTCCAATGCTAGGAACAAAAAGAGATAAAGTAATGAAAATGAGATTTTAACAAGGGAGTAAACTATACAAGTATTTACTTCTCATGTATGTGTGCATGATGCTATTTATGTTTATTATAAGTTTGAGGAGAAAACAGATGGTTTTACAAAAGCCAGAAGTTCCACAGAAGACAAAAGGCAAGCCTAAGATACTAATAGAAGGTAGAGACCCAAAGAAAAGGCAAACACTATTAACAACTGCTTTGAAAAGGTAAGGTAAAAAGTATCATTAATGTACTGAATATAAACTAAGGTCTGGAGACAGAATCAGGCTGGACATACATGCTGGCAAGGAGGGCAGAACCATTCTCCATCGGGGATGATCATCAGGGGAGGGCGAAGGCAGGCCGTATGGTACCCACTGTCACAAGAATCACACAGAAGAATCTGAAATAAACCACATTAATATCAACCAATGTGCATTTTGGTAAAATAATATTATTTGTCTTTTTTGAGACAATGATTTGCTATATTAATAGTGCAGTTTGGGCTGGTACGTGCTATGTAGCACAGGATGGCCTCAAGACTCAGCAATGTTTCTGTCACAGCCTCCACAGTGCTGGGTTTGTACAGGTATGTGACTGACACCATTCCTGATGAAGACTGACACTTCAGTATTTCTTGGTGCACTACCATGAACTGTGTGGTGTTTGCATAAAGCCAATGAATAAAATAGATCTGACAATTAGGGATGAAAAAAATTTACATTGAACTGGGTGGGCAGTGGTGGGTACACCTTTAATCCCAGCACTAGGTAGGTGGATCTCTGAGTCTGAGACCAGCTTGGTCTAAAAACAAGTTGCAGGACAGCTACAGATACAAACAGGTATTCAATAAAAACAAAAAGGAAACAAAAAATGTAAAAATTAAAAAGCACTCACTATGACAATCTAAGAAAATATATAATAGAGAAATTAGCAAAATACAGTAAGTTCTTTCTGAATTGGAATTAATTTTTAGTTTGTCACAGGGTATTTTTACATTCTTCATAGAGAATTTTAAAGTTTCAGGTATACTAAGTATACTAGCATATAGATAATTATAAAGTCTTTCCATTTTAATTACCTACAATTTTATTCTGTAATTCAATTTTATTCTGAAATTCATTTAAGAAATAGACTGACACACACAGGAAAGGACTGGAAGTGTCAGAACCATCCTGCTCTAACATCAACATCACCATCAACTAGTTTTATCTTGTATTTTGCTGTAATGAACAGTAGATGACCAGTCATTTACTGGTAATCATTTAACCAAGAAAGTTATAGATGATACAAAAATACTGCAGTATTTTCATATGTTTCTCCTTCAACTTGTATCTGTAGCTGTTCTGCAACTTGTTTTTAGACCAAGCTGGTCTCAGACTCAGAGATCCACCTACCTAGTGCTGGGATTAAAGGCGTACCCACCACTGCCCAACCAGTTCAATGTAACAAGGCTGTAATTTTTTTTTTCCTTAAGAAGGATCTTGTTATACATCTGCCTAAATGTTAAAATTATAGGTGTGTGCCCAGCCACAAAGTTAAAAATCTTCCCCATCGCCGCCGCCAAGACTGAAAATGTAGCATCAGCACAGTAGGTTTCGTTAAGACCTTTTCCCAGCAATGTCATTTTCTGATTATGAATCCAAGGCTACTGGACTGTACTGCACTTGATTATGTTTCCCTACCCTCACTTTCTGGTACTAACAGGTATTTAGCTCCCTATCCCTCACACCCTGTGACCGACAGTTTGTAGAATATTAAAAACAAGCATTTTATAGACAACTCTAAATTTGGGTTAATGATCGCAATGGGGTTCCATGTCTGCTCATTCCGTCGTATTCAGATGTCTTAGTCACTGTTCTATTGCTGTGAAGAGACACTATAACCAAGAAAACTCATATAAGAGAAAGCATTTACTAGGAGGCTTGCTTATAGTTTCAGACATTAGTCCGTTATCATCATGGCAGAGAGCATGGCAGCACACAGGCAGACATGGTGCTGAAGAAGTAGCTGACACATCTATGTCATGGTCTGCAGTCAGCAGGAAGAGTGACACTGGGCACGGGGGCTTTTGACCTCAAAGCCCACCTCCAGAACCACACCTACTTCAACAAGGCCACACGCCCTAATCCTTATAATCCTTCAAACAGTTCCACTACCTGGTAACTAAGTATCCAAATACATGAGCCTATGAGGCCTCTTTTAAAAACGCTCATGTATTTATGTATTTATTTTATATGTGTGTCTGTGCTTGAGTGTATGTATGTGCACCATTTGTGTGCACTGACAGTGAAGGTCAGAAGAGGGTACTATAACTCCTGGAACTGAAGTTCAGATGGTCATGAGCTGCACTGTGGGTGCCAGGAAATGAACTCAGGTCCTCTAGAAGAGCAATAGTATTCTTAACTGCTGAACCATTTCTCCAGCCCATAAACTTATCGAGACCCTGTAGAGAGAAAAAGGAATCACACTATGTAGCCCTGGCTGTCCTAGAACTCACTATGTAGATCAGGCTGCCCTCAACCTCAGAGATATGCCTGACTCTGCATCCTGAGTGCTGGGAGGCATGCCTCACCACACCAGGCTTTATGGAGGCTATTATTACTCAAGCCACCACACAAGGATTACACGTTATTAATACAGATTATTACTGGTGAAATTAATTTTGATCACTTAGTGAAAGAAGTAGCTATTTATTTTTCTACTTAGAAGTTATACTCTTTATTTTCCATACATCTCCTATTAAAGCTAATGACTATAATCCCATCTTCTAGGGAAGCAAGGGCAGGAATATCAGATTCTAAGGCCAGTATGGATAACATCTTGAAACCCTACTCAAAAACAAATAAATGAGCTAGAAAAGCAGTTTCATGGTAGACTTGTGAATAGGAAGCATGAAAATCACTAGTAACAAATAAGTGAACAACAACAAAAGAGAATGAAAAAATAAACAAATAAATCCATCTATACTCAAAGGGAGAAGCTAAATGAAGTTTTCTAGAATTATAAAAGGATTTACAGATATAAATCAAAATCACTATAGTAACTGATAAACTAGTATTTTAAAGTAAGATATAATCAAGTTATGCAGATATCTATCTCTTGTCAAGTTTGCCCACTAGGTTAGCATTCACTAGGAGCTTTTCTTCTAACAGTGATGGCTGCGCCACTCTGCCTGTGATTTTCTCTTCCTCAAACCTCCTAAGTTCTTGGCTTGAAGTTCTTTTATTCAGAAATCTGTTCCTCTTCCCCATCCATTTGTTTACTAAATTATTTCCATCAGTAGGAACTAACAAACATTTCTTCTTTGAATTATAGTGAAATCTATTGTTCATTTGTTGGAGCTCTTCTAGCTATGAATACATGACTTTCTGTGTCCTTAGGGCTTGTCTGTACCAGATTCTTTAAAGCACTTTGTTACCTCTGACAGTTACAGTGTACTCTAGATATATCTTAGACATTCCCTGCTGGCCTGATAATTAATGTTCCTTAGAAACCAAGGTCTGGGAGGTCTGAGAGCTTACTGCAATGACCTGTCATTAATATTAAGTTCTGTATTTCTACCTAGATTGAAATGAATTCACTATAATCCCTCCAACCTTAATCAGGAATCACAGGGTTCATTCTTTCATTAGTCTTATTAAAAAGAAAGGGACCTGGCTCCTATTACCTATGTCCTCTATTTATTTGTTCAACTCTGGTACACATTTTCTTTCTAAAATTCTAACCCACTCCATGTAGGACAGGGTTGAGGCTGGAAAAATATCTCTTTCCTGTTATGTGTAATACAGAGTCAGCACTTGATCCCAATATCCAAAATCAAGTATCAGCTTACATTAGCGGTGTATGTCAACTGTAAAAAATTGATTGCTTTGGCAAATGTAGACTAAACCAGCCACCCAATTTCACTCATCACATTGTTCCTATTGTAAAACATAACCTAAATTTCAAATTAAGACAATTAAAAATAAAACTTTGTAATTTACTTCTAAAAGGAAGATTTGTCCGATACCACAGCAAAACCGCAAATTCCACTGAGTTACTATTACTATATAAGAATTTCTGTAGGGCAGTTATGGCACACACTTGTAATTCCAGCATTCAGGAGGCAGAGGCAGGTAGATCTCTGTGAATTCAAGGCTAGCCTGGTTCTAGGAGAGCAAAAATCCTTCCAAGTCTCAGGCAATGACCCACTGCTTTTACCTAAAATGACTAGAACAGAAAGAAGTTCTAGATTTACTGAATTGCTTTTCTGTTCATTAAGAATAAGAGCTATTTATTTTACTAATACAATAGTGGTTTATTATTATTTCTTCATATTTTGTTGTTATTATTATTTTTTGTTTTTTGTGACAGGGTTTCTCTATGTAACAGTCTTGGAATTCACTCTGTAGACCAGGCTCAAACCCACATCTGCCTGCCTTTGCCTCCTGAGTACTAGGATTAAAGGTGTGCATCACCACACCTGGCTATTGCTTCTAATTTTGATGTGGGATTATCTTCAAGTTTAGGGTATAAGAAACCCACCACATTGGAGACCTTCAGTTTCTAACAACATTCTCTTTGCCACAGTAAGTAATGACAAACTAAAGGTCTTTTCACTTCTGCTCCCTATACTTATTTCCTCACACCTGTTTTGTCCTCAGAGTTTCTTTACTTTTTAAAGCCATTTTATTAAAAAATAAATAAACTAGAAAATTGTTTGGCAAACACAAGCCTTGCTGATTCTCTGAGTTAGAGGGCAGAAAAGAGATCTTTAAAAAAAGAGCAAATCTTCAAAAATCCTCAGCACAAAAGCCTTAACCTTCATAGCCTTGCTCATTATGCAGTTGTGCTGGTTTGAAGGAAATGCCCTCTCAGTCTCGAGCATTCCAAGGCCTAGTCCCCAGCTGGTAGCTTGTGGTCTTGCTCAAGATCTCCAGCATGCTCTCTGCCTCCTGCTTGTGGATCACCATGTGAGCACTCAGCCACTGCTCTAGCCACCTATCTCCATGCTCTCACTCATGCACCATTAACTCTAGCACTCTAGAGCCACAGCATAATCAAACCCTTTCTTCTTTATTTTTCCATGGCCATGGTGTTTTATCACAGTAACAGAAAAGGAAATAAGACATAGGTTAATCTTAACTGCCAAATTAACAAGATCCTGGCCAGCCAGGGCTAACAGTGAGATCCTGTTTCAAAACAACAAAACAAAGTTCTAATCATGATGGAACCTAGGAACAGTAGGTCACTTCACAAACACAGTATAGCTGTGAGACGGACAGTGCTCACTTAGAGCAGGTACATACTAGTTCGGGATGGTTTGGAAGACCACATTTTTTGCATGGTTCATCATCGTCTGGAAGGACGGCTTCTTCACTTTCCTTTCCTCCCGCTTCCGAGGCTGCAGAGGATTTTTCACTGTCAGACCCTTCACTTTCATCGTTGCTGGAGTATTTCCACCTGCCACGTGTCCGAGAACCAGTCCATCGAACTTTGCCTTTGGGTTTTACCTTACATAAATTAAAAGATGAGATAATTGGACATAAGAATTGTTTTTAGATTTTTCCAGACTACACGTCCTTTGGAGAGTTATTTAGCTGATACAGAAAAAAAAAAAGATAAAAATTTGTTATAGTCTTATCAGGTCTATCTACTATTAAGTTTTGATAGGTATTTCATTATTTTTTTCTGCATTTGAGGGGATCTAAAAAATAGGATTATACAATGACCATTATGTTTTACAAATATGTCAAAAAGAGCTGTATGATCTTATTTACACATTTGGGTGGTTGTTTCCCATTTTTTCACTTTCACAATCTACCCTCATAGAGGTTAATGTTTACATCTATCTTTGTGGTTAGGATAAATTCCTTGAACAGGATTCTGGGTCAAAGGCCATGAACACTTAAAGGCTCTATCAACAGCAGGAAGATATACTGACACATTTATCTTTTTCAAAAATTTAAACTCTAAGGCTGGGCATGGTGGTACTCTCCTTTAACCCCAGCACTTGGGAGGCAGAGACAGAAGGATCTGTGTGAGTTTGGTAGCAGCCTAGACTATAAAAGGAGTTCCAGGACAGTGAAGGCTGTTACAAGAGAAGCCCTGTCTCAAGAAACACACACACACACACACACACACACACACAGAAACACACACACACACAGAAGGGGGGGCGGGGGGGGAAGAACCTTAAATTAAAAACTAAAATGTTAAAGCAGGCCAGAGCTGCACAAAAGTTCCAATAGACTGTAAAAACACTGAGACTGAGAGCAGCTGACCCTGCCCACCTGACCCGGCTTCAGTCTTCTAACCCCTGCTCACTTCACTTCACTGCTATGCTACAGGCCTAGGAAAGAACAAAGTAATTTCAACAAAGGAAAAAGTTTTCAAAAGACTTAAAACCACACACTTCAGGGAGTAAAGAGTGACTGATAGTGAATAATAGCTTGGCCATTTAAAGAGAAAAGTAGCAGTTTTAACAGAAAACTCCCATGAACCAAAGACTCCTTAAAATTAGGATTGTCACAGAAAAGAAATTTCCTGCTTGTAAAAGTAATGAATAAAATGGGGAAATGAGTATTTAGTGAACTGGTAATGAGGTGGTGCACTAACAGGGCTTTTGGAGGGCAATGTGCCATTAACTATCAATCTTACAATACACATGCCCCTTGACCCAGTAATTCCAATTCTAGGAGTCTATTCTAAAGAAATACTCACTTATGTCCAAAAGGCTCTTCAATGCAGCATGGCCTGTAATAGTGAAAAATGGGAAACAACCTAATGTCAATTAATAAGGGAGTAATTAAATAAACTGAGGTATATCCACACTATATATAAAAGTAGACTGTAACTCCTGACATAAGAATAGAGATATCACTGGTAAGTGGAAAAACTCATAGCAAAACAAATGGGTGTGATCCAATTATTCAAAAATGAACAAATGTTCAGAAATATACCCATGATTACTTGGGAAAAGGACTGAAACGATGTATACCCCAAACTGTTGGTAGTGAATATGGAGAGGTCCATTTTAGCACTCTACAGGCTCAGTATTAGATGAATAAAACAGAATTTATCCCTAGAACTGCTTACAATAGAAAAAGAAGTCTAAAAGATAATATCACGTGATCTGAAATTTAGTGTGTGGGTATAACACTGAAGGGGAAGGTTTAGAATTAGTTGTCTCTAAATGGCTATTGCAACACAAAGCAATAAACAATTAGATCCAAATTAGTTTTCTGAAGAAAATTGAGAACACAAGGCTTTTGAAATGGCATAGTAAAATGTAAGCCACATAAGCATAAAGACCTGAATTTGGATGTTGAGAACCCACATAAAAAGCCAGCTGTGGCAGTATGCATCCCTAACTCTGGGGGTTGGGAATGTAGACAGATGTTGAAACTCACTGTCTAACTAGCCTAGTTGAACCCTTGAGCTTCAGGCTGTCTCAAAAAAGGGGGAGGGATGGAGGAAGCCACACAATGTGTGAACACACACACGCTCATGAACACATACATATATCACACATATACACATGCAAAAAAAGTATTTAATTAAAAACTTGGTGGCCAGTGAGACGGCTCAGTGGCTAAAGGAGCTTGCTGCCAAGCTTGCTGACCTAAATCTGACCCTTGATCCATATGGCAGAAGGAGAGAAAATACTTCAGGTTGTTCTCTGACCCCCACATGCACGTTAACACAGAGGCTAATAAAGTCATTTAAAATTTTCTACACTGAAAACTCAGTGCAAGTTTTACCTTGCTCACTTTAGAATTTGTATCCTCCGTTTTTTTCAAGTGTTCCTTCTTGTCTGTTTTCTGCAAAGCTGCTGGCTCTTCTTCCACTCCATCCTCTCCTTCCCCTCTTTTTTTATCAGCTTTCTGGTCTCTGATCTCAGCTACTTTGGCTGTGGGTCTAGATATTCGTGGAGACCTTCTTAGCGTACGCCCCACACTTGCTTTCTCTTCTTCCCTGCCCACCTTCTCTTCCTTGCTTTCCGAGTCTATAATCTGTGGGGGACAATCTGGCTTCTTCTTCCGACTAGATATCCGGATTGTCAGCTTGATGCCTTCCCTCTGCCTTTCAGAGGTGATCTCTGTGCTTTCTGAAGCGGTGCTGGCTCCTTCAGGAACTAACTTATATTTGAGTTTGTTCTTTTGCACAGAGCCTTTAGTCTCACAAGCGCCCTCCATGCCAGAGGCCGGCACACTGTCCACACCGGCCATTTCCACCTCCGTGGACTGATTCTCTTCCAGAATTTCTGGGCTTGCATTTTCAAGAGACTGACCTTCACCTGAACCTCTATTTAGACACTGTGAGGCCAATGTCTCCTTGGGGCCAGTCATCTCGGATGGGAGGGAAGTTTCAGCCCCTTCACAAGGGTGTGGCTTTTCTGGTTCTAGAGGACTCTTCACAACTTCTTCGGGTATTGGACTCAATCTTTCCTTATCAACAAGAGTCTTTTTGGTTTTTTCCACAGTTTCCGGGCATTCCAGGACTGCTGTGTGGTTCTCATTCTTCCTTTTGGAGGCCTTCAATCCGGCTTTCCCAGTGCAGGGTTCACTGACAGGCAAAGCAAGTTTTAAAGAGAGATCTGCTGCAACCTCAGAGGGCTCAAGAGGCGTTTCCATGTTTGGAAGATCAGACTGTTCTACCCTTCCTTTCTGACCGTGACTCTCCAAGGCAGATACAGAGCTATCTGTACCCTTTCCTGGAAGGGCTTCTTTCTCCAGCTCATTTGTCTTTGTGCTTGCTACGACAGGATCTAAGCACTCAGCACCACTTCCCTCCATGACAGTAGCCCCATCCGCAGAGGGGATGGTGGAGCCGTCTTCCTCTGTATCACAAAGCTGTGTTTCCATTTGCTCTGTCTTACAATTTGGAGTTATCTTGTCATCGCCAATCTCTCCATTCAGCAGCTGTTTCCCTTCAAGGCTCAAAGCACTGATGGCAGAGACCCGCTTACAAGCCTCTTCCTCTTGTTTTACTTCACCTTTCAAAAACTCTTTTGTTGGAGTAACTGACTTACACAAAGGTCTGTCAAAGTCATCACTCAGCTTAATTTCCCGTTTTTTTAGTGGGATCTTGGCTTGCTGGTCATTTTTAAGCTTCTCTGTTTCCTCAGAAGATTTCTCTGTTGTGTCTTGGGAAGATCTGATGTTGCCACCTAACTCTACTCGCTCGGGCTCCTGTGTACCTAGTCTCTCAGAGCTGCCTTTGAGGTCTCTGCAGTCCACTCTGCCCTCCTTTGCTTCTACTTTAACGGGCCTGACATTTTCCTTGAAGGAGTCACTTTCCTCTCTGGTAATGTGTTTGTCGTCAGTCTCTGGTAAAGGTCTTTCGAGCTTTACAATGACAGGCAGTTTCATGAGCTCCTTTCCATCCCCCTTTTCCGTCTTCACAGCAGTGTCTTCCGGAACACCGGCCACAGAGTGCTTTAGGGGGTCTGGATGCCCGTCACCTTTTGTCTTTTCATTTGCCTTCGATTCCTCTAAAACCAAAAACAGTTTTACATGAACAAAAGGTTTTAAAAATATCTTACATATTTCATACTTTACAGAAAATTTTAGAAATACAACACTTATTTCAAATTCAATCTGAAGTCTTTTGTAACTGGATATTTTGATTACAAAACTGAAATGTGAGTCATAATTACTAAATATTAAAATACAAACTCAGGTTTCTGTTTATTGCATTTAACTTCAGTGTTCTTGATGTAATGCACATATTTATACAAGTGACTTATTCTAACTCAAGGGCTGTCTCAAAAATATGAAATAGAAATGCTTCATACAAAAGGTCAAATTTTTTTAATAAAGTGAGAAATGTTCTTGTATATGAGTCACTGAATATTTCAGGTCACCAAAGTAACATGAGCACTGTAGCAGGAAAATGAAAAGAAACAAATAAAATACCTATAAACCAACAGCCAAAGGCAATCACTACTAAAGGATCAACTTATTAATTACTGGATTAAGGCCTGTCTATCTCTAATTGTGCACATTTTCTACCTACCTACCCACCTATCTCTAATTGTGCACGCTTTCTACCTACCTACCCACCTATCTCTAGTTGTGCACATTTTCCACAAAGTTGGGGTCATGTTGTCCTATTTTTTTTCACTGAAACATTAGTACTTTTTTACTGATGGTCTACTGGGGACAAACGCAGGGCACTGGGCAAACCAGGCAAGTATTCTACTGCTGTCTTATCTATATTTGTAAAATGTCTGAATATCTGCTACTACTTGCCAGAATTGCTTCAATATATCATGTGTACTCATTATCCAAGTACAATATTGCACATAATATCTACAGGGTGGTACAAGCAAGCTCTCAATGTTGGCTAACATAATTACTGTATAACTGGCAAAATCTTAAGTTTTTCAAGTTCAGTTAAAATCCATTCTATTTAAGTTATAATTGTATTTCTCTATAAAGAATGACATCCTATGTTTATTACATATTACTACATGTGTTTTTAACAGCACTTACTCCTCAGAATTCTAGTTGTTTATTCACATATTTATTTCTTCAAATAGTCTAAGAATTACTGCTCTGAAGCAGAATCATAGATTCTGTACCTACGGTAGGTACACTGAAAACACCTGCTGATCTAACTGAATAAACTGTAAAGGCAATAAATTGTAGCCTAAATGTAAAACTAACAAACAAAAACTAACAAATTAAAAATACTTATGTGTGTAAAGATGCACAGGGAGGGCAAAGGCATCAAACTCCTTACAGCTATAGTTATGAGCAGTTATGAGCTGCCTCACCTAGATGCTGGGAACAAGACACCTGCTCTTAACCCTTGAGCTAGTTCTAGTGCCCACACCAAGACCCTTTTAAAAGCATATGTGAACAAGTAAGAAAATGTGAATCATGCGAGTTTTGACAGATTGAATAGAGGCTATGCTAGTGTGCCAAAGAACTACTGAGTATACTTACTAAAAGAATATATAAAATACCAGATAAAACTAAAGCTGTTGAAACATATAGGACTAGATATTTATCCCAACAATTCAGAGTGGTTAAAAATGTTCATCATGCTGTGGATAGCTCAGCTGGCAGCGTGCGCAGAGCCATGGGTTTGAGCCTCAGCATCACATATATCAGGGAATGGCAAACAAACTGTAATCCAAGTACAGGGAGGGGGATAGAGAAGGATCAGAGTACAAGATTATCATCAAGTGAGGTCAAGGTCAGTATGGTCTACAAGAGACTGTCTCAAAGTAAAAATGAACTATCCAAACTATACAATTTATCAAATAAAGTAAAAATTCAATAATAGCTTCTCTGTAGTAGAAGGCACATGGGCATAAAGCTATACTGACAATATAAACAAGTGCAACTACTCACTATCAAATACTTCTTGAAAGGAGAAACATACTGGAAAACGGTTAAAAGAGAATATTAGAAAAATAAGACATGAAACTTGTCACTACACTAATTCCAACAAATGAAGACCAGAAAGAACTAAGAACGAGATTATAATAGCAACAATGATTTATCTTATTGGTAATTACTGAACATTTTCAAGATGGACAACTGGGGCTTAAAAATCAAACTGCAGGAGAACAATACAAATTGGATCTGTTAGAAAACATCCCTCCAGGCCTCATATTCATGTATTTAGTTAATTTGCATTCGTCCAGTCAACATATACTGTTGCAGAAATTCTACTTGGTCTTATAATAAAAAATCCAAAACCAGATATTGGGGAAAAACTGAAAGATCAGAGAGACAGAGGAACAAGCCACAGCCACTTCTCACCCAACCAACTCCTTAGGCCTGTCTTTATGAATCCTCAGACTGAATGTGTCTGGTCCTCAGCAAAAAGGGAGGGGAGGGAGGAGGCCCAGGCTCAAACAACAAACAAACAAACAAACAAACATGTTTTGTTCTGTTTTGATAGATGGTCTCACCACATAGTCTAGATGACCTGGAATTTACTATATACAATACACCATAAACAACCCCTGCCTCAGATTTCCAAGTGCTGAGATTATCAATATATACCACTCGGCCTCATTTCAAAAATATACATATTTATTAATTATAACAGGTGGCAGGCCAGATTTGGCTTGTCTGCCTAATGTGCTATGATTACCCTAGTGTATTATACAGACTTACTCCTATGTTAGTAAAGTCTTTGCAATTCAAGCATTACTGTGAAAACAATGGTCTGAAGTCAGGCACAGTGCTACAGGCCTATAAAAATATCAGCTACTTGGGAGGATGAGGCAGGAGGATTGCGAGGTCCAGGCTACTTAGCAAACTTCTACTTAAAAATAAAAACATAGTGATAGCAGCATTCACAAAGACAGAGCAAGTAAACACTACTTGCAAAGTTGCGGAAGAAAGATATTGAGTTCAAGGTCAACTTAGTGCTCAACCAGCACGCAAGAGGACATGCCTTCTATTCCCTGTACCACCAAGGAAGAAAGGAGGGAGGAGGGCAGGCAAGAAGAAAAAGAAACTTATTTCTAAAGCTGG
Source organism: Phyllotis vaccarum (assembly GCA_033318265.1). Taxonomy (NCBI): domain Eukaryota; kingdom Metazoa; phylum Chordata; class Mammalia; order Rodentia; family Cricetidae; genus Phyllotis; species Phyllotis vaccarum. The sequence continues at coordinate 21,139,605 of JARWLC010000019.1, forward strand.
GATGTAAATAGAATGTGTTCCTGAAGCCCTTGCTCTGGTCCTTAGCACCAGCCAACACCCATGAATCACAGATTCACACAAAAAACTATACATAAATGTTTACAGCTGCATTATTCATAGCTATAGTACAAAGAACTCATGTCCAAATGTACTATGTATATACAAGGGAAAGTATTCATTCTTCAAAAGGACACACTGATAAGGCACACATGGGCGAGACTTGAAAGCATGTTAAATGAAAGAACTCAATCACAAAAGTGTAATATAATACTTATTTCATTTATATGAAATGTCCTAAAGAGACAAGTGTATACAAAGAAAGTACGTAACCGGTTCCAGGGGCTGAGAGAACAAACAGTGAACAGCACTAAATGATTATGGCTTCATTTCCCTTTCTTTCAAGACAAGGTTCTCTATATAAAGGCCTTGGCTGTCCTGGAACTCACTCTGTGGACCAAGCTGGCCTTGAACTCAAGAGATCCATCTGCTTCTGCCTCCCCAGTGCAGAAGCTGAGTCCTGGGATTAAAGGCTTGTACTGCAATGGTTCCTGGCACATAGTGGCCACATGGTAAACCCAACATGGCACAGAGTGAGATGAGAATTCCTGGCATGTAGCCCCCACATGTGTTGTAATATGGTTTTGTGGTCTTGGGCGGCCAGAGGTCTAGACTTACAGGCGTTTAGTGTTAGACCCCTTGGTCGCCTGTCGCTGTTTAGGCCCCCAGAAATAACTCAGACACTTATATTAGCTTCATGCCGTTTTGTCTATGTCTTAGGCATATTGCTAGCTAGCTCTTACATCTTATGTTGCCAGTGGCAGAACACCAAGTAAGGAGGGCACGCTCCTCTGTTAAAAGGAGCCACCATGTAAAAGTCTGTCCCCCTCTCCCACCTCTCTCTCTCATACCCACCCGGCAGCTCCCCTGAATAAACTCTAGTATGAGATCTAATAGTGTATACCATTGCCCAGCCCCAGCCTTTTTTTTCTTTCCCTTCAGTTAATGTTTCTTTGAGAGTTGATGGAAATGTTCTGGAATTAGATCATGATTATAGTTTTTTATATTATAAACATACAAAAACCTAGTAACTGTAAACCATTAAAAGGTAATTTTTTCTTTAAAAATAAAGACTGTAAAGGTAAAAGTCTGAAAACTCCAGTCTAGAGGTTCATGTTGTACTGGAGACCCTCAGATAACATTATCAGTTTACATGTGAACAGAAAAATATGACATAAAAATTAATAAAAGTCCCTTCCAATTTGTAAGAATAAAGCTACACTAAAGGATAGTTGAGTTCATCCCAATGTTTCTCATAAGGTTCTTTTTTCACTTTTTGTGCTTTCCAAATTAGAACACAGTAAATAACAGAGAATAAAATGGGCATTGAATGTTATTGTGTTCTTTAGTAACACTGTAACTTCCTGGTAGTATACCACATAAAAGCATATAGTACACTCTCAACAACCTTGACAGGACCAGAGCACTCACTTGAATGTCAACCATCATTTGGAATTTAAAACCCAACCATTTGGCAGCTACAGTCACGTGCTGTGGATGGTTCCCATACAAGTGGCATAAATGCCAAGTAGTCTAGACAATTGAAAGTGATCCAAAGCATTTAGTTTAGAGTATAAGGCCTTCCACAGCAGGTGGGAGGAACAGCATTTGAGGGGAAGAACTGGACAGAAGAAGGCACAGGGGGAACATCAAAGCCTGAGAAATCTGAACATGTGAGGCAACAGCAGAAGACAAGTGGGGGGAGGAGGAACCCAGCTGGCTGTTATGTATAGCACCCTTAAGAAAATTTAGCAGTTGTTAAATGCAGTTCTTATTATCTAGTTATTTAGTTGCTGGTAAATTTTCAAGGCTATTTTCTGTCAGTTTTGAATTTGTGCACAAGTTTACAGTAATGTGCTTCTCCTTAGCACACACTGCTGAGGTTAAGTCTCATGCTTAGTTGACTAATTGATTAAAGATCCTCTTGAGTGATAAGAATGGCTTCAAATTCTCTCCAGTGCTGATCTACCATCTTTTTTTGGGGGGGGGGGGGCAATTTCCAGATTGCAAGTATACTTTAAACATTTTGTCACATTCTGCCTTATGACTGCAACTACATCACACACTGCTGAAGTGTGTTCACATTTTCTACCAAATCCACCAGGAATATTTGCTGACAACCAAGAGGGATAAAGTAACCACCTAAGAACTACATTTCTTTAAATCACACCCTGGGATATATCATGATGACCACATATGAGAAGACATCATAAAAGATAAGGTTTAGAAGGATGAGCTAACTTTTAAGTCACACGAAAGTGCAGCTTCACCAGGCACAGAAGGGCTAGGAAGGGATGACTTAGTTGGTCAAATACTCAAGCATGAAGTTTGGAGTTTGATTTCCAGCAGCCATGGAAAACCTGGGCACTGTCCCATCTGCCGTTAGCCAGAGATGGAGAGCAAAAGAAGAGGGTTACTGGTGCCTGCAGGCCAACCATCCCAGCTAAACTGGAGGCCTCTAGACTAAATGAGAGACTATTTCAAAAAATAATAGAGAAACAAACTGACCTCTGGGTATATCTCTCCCTCATTCCCTAGAATACGAAGGTGCCAACAACAGACTATGCAACCCTAAGAAAGCTGCTTACAACAAACAGTCTTTGGTCTTATTTCCCTGACCTTGAAAAATGAAGTAACTATATCCAGTAGGCTCCCCTTGGCTTCCCTGAGTAGGCTTCAGTTACCTACTCGAGTACAATCCTAAAGGAAAACAGACTGTATAAAGGAGTGAGTGAGCAAGTGAAGGACTGTTCTCACATAATATAGCACGTTGTTCAAGGATTTCATCTTATTGTTTATCTGTTTATTGTACAGAATTTATAAATTAAAATTGACTTGTATGGAAAAACTTTTTTGAACATATGTAAGCTGCAACATTATACAGTTTCTGACGCCTGAGATTAAGTAATTTAGTATATGCAAATCATTCTAGAACAAAATAGGCTCAAGTAAATGGCACATAAGTTAGTTATTTTATCCAGTATATTGTAAGTTTCATTTAAAAAACCTATGTTTTGGTGTGATTTGTTTACTGAACTTTCTTGCAAGAAATTACAATGCATATATAGAAGATGCTTAATATTATCAAATGAATGAATACGAAACATTTTCTAGGGCATAACCCCTGAATCCAAGAGTTAAGACTGGCTTGTTTAATACAGTGAGAGACCTCATTTCAGAAAGGGGGGCGGGCTTTAAAAATTAACATTTTTGCTGTCAAAAAGTTAATCTTTGTCCTTTTTTTTTTTTTTTTGCAGTACATGAGGCTGACTCTAGAGCCGTGTATGAGCTTGGCAGGTACTCTCTACTGAGCTCCTCATATCAAAAAGCAAAGAATAGAACCCCAATACCCACAGCTCCTCTGTTCCCTCAGAAGTCCTTAATCAGAACTGTTTTCTTTTTAGCAGGAAGCACAACACCAGCATTTACTAAGAAGTAAGTGTTTGAAGGACAGTCATATGAAAAGTCTTGGCACACCTTTCTAGAAGAAGAAAACAGTTTCTACATACCTTGCTCCTCCCAGAAAGACCTCTGACAAGCGGAACAGCATCACACAGGTTCTTTGCAAAAAGGTATCAAAAGCTAGTCAATACGTTCCCCACCAATGTTCTCAAGGGAACAATGAGCATACAGAAGTTTAAGAAGTACTCCTGTAAATCACTTTTTCCCTGTAGTGGATTTATGTTGTTGCGGTGTATATGATTGTCCCACCTACTGGCTTAACAAAAATGCTGATTGGTCAAAGGCAGACAGGAAGTATGGGCGGGGCTGCCAACTAAGAAAACTCTGGGAACAGGAAGAACAGAGCAGAAATGCCACAGAGAAGCTACAGAGACACCACAATGAGATGCCAGCAGATGCAGAGGAAAGAAGTTGAAATGCTGCTCTGAGAAAAGGTACTGAGCTGCATGGCTGAACAGGATAAGAATCACGGGTTAGTTCAAGAGCAAGAGCTAGCAAGTTATATGCCTGGGCCCAGGTCAATCAGTGTACAATTAATATAAGTGTCTGTGTTTTCAGTGTGACTATGGGGCTATGGGGCTAGACCGGAAAGGCGGAGCCAGAAAGCTCATACAACATTTCCCCTCCTCTACTCCAAGGTACCATAAGGGAATTTTTGAATTATCTATTAGGAAGAGTTTTACTGTACTGAGGAAGGTCAGGAAAGTGCCCGCATACACACTGACTTGCACATACATGTACACACCCACACAATAGTAAAATAAATATAAAAATGAAAAAATAATTTGACTTTTAAACTAAACAATGCATTGTTCATCAAAATCAATGTCAAGAGGCCCAGCAAGCAGCTCAGCAGGTAAAAAACATTTGCTGAGCAGGTCTAATGACTCAAGTTCAAAACCACCAAAACTTGTATAAGGATAGAGAAAAACAACCTCCACTATGGCAATATAGCATCCATGTCCTTTCCAAGAATAGTAACTTTTAAAGTTTTATTATTTAATCTTCTGTGTGTATGCACAGGGAAGGGGTGGAGTTGTGTACTTGTGAGTACGGGTGCTGGCAGATGCCAGAGTCACCGAACACCCTGAAATTGCACTTAATGGGTGATTATGAGCTGACTAACATTACTGCTGGGAATCTACCACAGGTCCTCTGAAAGCACAGTAAGTGTTCTTAATCACTGAGCCATCACTACAGCCCCAGGACCATTTAACCACAAGGAAATGCTAGAAAATCAAAATTTAAAAAACAGAATTTTATGTGTATTAGTGTTTTGCCTATATGTATGTAAGTGTATACAGACGTGCTTCATGTGTATGTTAGAAGAGGGCATCAGATCCACTGGAACAGAGTACAAACAATTATGAGTTGCCATGTAATTGTTGGGGACCAAACCTGGTCCTTTGCAGGAGTATCAAGCGTTTTTAACTGCTGAACCAACTCTCCAGCCCCATAAATGTTTTTTTTTTTTAAAAAAAATCAAATTTAAAGTCTTTTAACCCCTGTTAACTGACTGAAGTTTCAATTTTGCCAGCTGGGTGTGGTGACGCACACCTTGAATTCTAGCACTCAGAGGCAGAGACAGATAGATCTCAGTGAGAGGCCACTCTGGTCTCCAAAGTGAGTTCCAGGACAGTCAGAGCTACACAGAAGAAAAAAAATCTAATTTGTTGTCACTCATATTCTTTGTAGCTTTTACTCTTTTTAAAGAAAACTATGCATGGGTGTCTTATCTGCATATTTATCTGTGCACCATGTACATGCTTAGCATCCTCAGAGGTCAAAAGGGCACACTACAGACCCTAGCACTAAAGTTACAGGTGGCTGTTAGCCACTGTGTCCAGAAGAGCAACTAACATTCCTAACCACAGAGTTCTCATCATATAGCTTTGGCTGGCTTCAAATCCAACTGCCACTGCCTCTCATGCTGCATGCTGGGATTAAAAGTATGTAACCCTGTCCAATCTCTTTGATTTTTACTGTGGGTGGAAATAAGTACACAAAAGGAATGAATGATCAAACTTAAGAACCAAAGGAACCAGTGGTATTGAGCTTTATGCCAGAACGAATCCTAAGAACAAGGTACAAAAGAAACAAAAGAGCAAAACACAAAACATAACAAACCGTCTAGAATACAGCGTGTTTAAAATTCTCAACCTTGCCGAAGCAGCCCAAATATTGTTATATGTGAAATGTAGCTTCCTAGTAAAACCACCACCAGTACTTGAAATCATATGAAACATAATGAAGATTTAATTACAGAAATGTTTAATATGTAGAAATATCATTTCATTATAAGGAGGTTTAATTATCTGTTTTCAAGCAATGTTTCCTACATACAGGCGTTATTTTACGGACAATTTCTTCAAAGCAGAAAAGTAAAGAAAGAACATAATGTAAAACACAAACTAAAAGCTTCCAGTGGAAGAAAACATGGCAGGACATACAAATTCCTTCCCATCATTAAAAATAAAAAAATATAACTAAATTCAGATAGTAGTGGTATAAGCCTTGAATTCTAGCAATTGGGAGGCAGAGGCAGTTGGATCTCCAAATTCGAGAGAGTGAGTTCCAGGACACAGAGAAACTCTGCCTCCAAAAGCAGAGGGAAAAAAATCCCAAACAAACAAACCAAAAATATTATATATAAAACTAAAGATATAATGATGTACTCAGCTGGGAAGATAGCTCAGGTCAGAAAATGTTTGTGCTGCAAATCCAAGTTTGCTCTCCAGAACCAACATTAAAATAAACAAAACAAAATGGATGTGGCAGTTCATGTCTGTAATCCAAGTGCGGGGAAGGAGAATTCCTAGGGCACTTGCCAGCTGGGTAGCCTGATCAGGGACTCCTAGGACCACCTAGTGTAACAAACATTGTCCAAAGGGGGGAAAAAAAAAGACTCTTGAAGAATAAAACCTGAGTTGGCCTGTGGCCTCCACATACGTTTTACACAGACATGTACCAGCACTATGAATGTGCACTGGAATTAGTTGATTTCTTTTCTAAAGGTCAGTACTCGAAGTTTTTTTTCCTTCAAAAAGGTAGATTTTATTTTCTGGGATAGAATATTAGTAAACTCAATAAAAATAGGTTTAGTAATTTTAATTGTCATAGACTTAAAGAGTTAGTACAACAAAAGTGAACAATCCACTCCAGCTTAAAAAAACGGACAGTCAAGCATGGTGACATAATCCCAGCACTCTGTCTGGGCAGGGTTACCCTGACCCCAGCAGCTCAAGGCTAATATCAGCAGCACTGTGACAGTTAACTCACACAATAAAAACATAAGACAACAAGGGAATTTAATAAATACCTTTTCAAAGATATACAAAAGATCAATAAGCATTTGAAAAGATGCACCATTAGTCATTAGGGACTGATATCTAGAACAAGATAGCATTTCATATTTATTAGGGGAGGGGAGGGGAGGGGAAGGGAGGGGAAGGGGAAAGGGGAAAGGGGAAAGGGGAAAGGGGGAAGGGGAAAGGGGAACGGGGAAAGGGGAAAGGGGGAAGGGGAACGGGGAACGGGGAAAGGGGAAAGGGGAAAGGGGAAAGGGGAACGGGGAACGGGGAACGGGGAAAGGGGAACGGGGAACGGGGAAAAGGGAACGGGGAAGGGGAGGGGAAGGGGAGGGGAGGGGAGGGGAGGGGAGGGGAGGGGAGGGGAGGGGAGGGGAGGGGAGGGGAGGGGAGGGGAGGGGAGGGGAGGGGAGGGGAGGGGAGGGGAGGGGAGGGGAGGGGAGGGAAGGGAAAGGAAAGGAAAGGAAAGGAAAGGAAAGGAAAGGAAAGGAAAGGAAAGGAAAGGAAAGGAAAGGAAAGGAAAGGAAAGGAAAGGAAAGGAAAGGAAAGGAAAGGAAAGGAAAGGAGAATCTGGGCCTGATGGTAGTATGTCCCTTCAGTCCAGCACTGAGGAGGCAGAGGCAGGGAATCTGTGAGTTTGAAGCCAACCTAGTCTACATAGTGAGTTCTAGGATAGCCAGAGCTACACAGAGACCCTGTCTCAAGGGAAGAAAAAGAAAAAACAGTATGGTAAGTGCTCCAAAAATTAAACAGTATTATCATAAGATTTGACAACTTCACTTGTGGGTGTGTAGCATAAGTATAAATTCAAAAAGGTATCTGTATTAGTATGTTTACAACAGGATTATTCACAACATCCTTAGGGAGGAAGTAACTCAATGATCACTGATGAATGAACAGGATGTGGTACCTACAAAGTGAATACTCGTTCTTAAAGAGAAGGGAAACCATCAAACACGTACTAATAGGAACACCTGAAGACAGTATGCTAAGTGAAACAAAGGAAAGTAGATTTTGATTCTTCTGATATGAGCTTCCCAATAATCAAATTCACCAAGAAAGAACGCAGATTCCAGGGCTGCAGATAGAGAAAACAGGAACTTAATGTTTAACATGTTTAGACATTTAGTCGGGGAGGGCTAAAATGTAAATAAATATACAATCTGAATGCCCCAGACCCTATAAACCGATAAATGGTTAAATTGTTAAGTCTCTGATATATCATTCTGCACCCGACCAACACGTTCGATAAATGTCTTAGCATTCTGCTACTGCTTTGGTTTGGTTCAGGCTGCCCCAGAGGTCAGCACATCCTATCTCTGCCTCCAGTGTGGAGCGCACAGGTGGGTGTCACCACACCTGTCAAGATTCTCAAATTAGTAGAACATTGCACTGACGATCTGAACATATTTGATTTATGTATTTTAAATGTCCGAAAGAGCAAACTTTTTTTCCTCTTTGAAATAAAGTGTTTTAAAGGAAACAATTGGAAAAACTGAGGTAAAAACTCAGAATTATATACTTGAGTGGAGGAGTAGAAAATAGAAAACACTACAAAACAAAGCAAAAGAAAACACACAAAAAAACCTTGTTTAGGTGTTTCTTCCTCCTGTTTAGTCTCCTCGTCCTCTAGAGTGGGACTTTCCCGGGAAGAGTCTTCCTGTTGGCTAGAGGTTTTCAATAGTACAGGATCAATTTGTGCTTTCAGGAGTGCAAGGGTCTCAGCCAACTCGTTTCGATTTCTAAACAAGGAAAAAAATAAGACAGCATAAAAATCTTTCTGAGTCTAGCAAACTCTGTGAACAGCACCTACTGGAAATTAAAATAAGGGGAAACAACACAATGAAGAATATCAAAAGTCTGGGAGCAGTCCTAACAAAACCCAGATTCTAAAATTTAGTATTTGGAAAGAACAGACATTAAAACATATTAGCCAGTCATCAAACAGAAATTTTATTTTCTTTACTGAATAGAACAGCAACACACAACATTGGATGGAACATTAAATACATCAAAGGGTGATCAACCACTTTCTAAGGATTCTATAATCTTTAAGGAAATCAATATAAACCTTGCTTGTGGCTCTCTAAACAATTCCAATTTCTGTGTGTTTTATCTTGGATATATTCTTTAATCCACTTCTCTCCATCCCTTCCACCACCCCCACACTAGTGGTGGAGATACAGACACCTGTCACCATGCCAGCTTCTGCATAGCTGGTGGGAATCTGAACTCCAGTCCTCACACTTAAACAGGAAGCACTCACCCACTCAGCCATTTCCCCAGACTCTGTATCATGTATACCCTATAGATGCAATCTGTAGATAACTTAACACAACATTTTCAATAACATTTAATTTTGCATTGTGCCAACAGGAAGCAAAGATATTACTATTTCTACCAACCATATGGACAATCTACAGTTGTTAGGAAATCAATATATGCTACAAATAAATTACATTTCCTTATACTTGTTCACATCTAAATAATTAGAATATCACCACTCCAGTGATGAGATGTGTGTGTTAAGGGAAAAACAGGACAGCAGAGAAGATCAAGAATGCCCATCAGCTATTTAATAGCAACCAATGGTATGTTTCCAGTCTCTACTTGTTGTGCTGCTCTATGACAAATAGGCTATTGCAGAGCTGGAGGGAAGACTCACAACCAAAACAGGCAAAAGGCTACTATACAATTTCTTCCATTTTAAACAAACTTTTGAGCCAGGGTCCTACTGCATAGCTCACAGTGATCTATCAATCCTTCTGTCTTGGTGTCCCAAATGCTAGCATGTACTGTTACATATGGCTGGGTTTTCTTTGCTTAAGGTGACAAGAAAAATGCTTGAGCAAGTGAGGGATCTAGAAATAAGTCCCTTCCTTAGTGATAAGGAGACATTCTGCTGGATGGCTGTTGAAATGTTCCCACAGACCTAAGCACTGACATCTGCTTATGATGTAATAATCACTGGGTTAATTTTGTCCATTGCTGGAGACGGTGGGAGGCGGACCACTGAGAGTTGTGTATTCGAGTGCTGCTCATCTTGCCCTGATCTCCTTTCTCTGCATGCTGTCCCGAAGGAGATGGCTCACACCACACGGCCAGAAACAGTAGGACAGGAGCTGAAGCACTTCTTCCCCTTTGTTATCTCTCATGACAAAAGACCTAACATCTTTATGGGGGAAAGTTTCCCAAGTGCTAGTAAGATAGCTTATTTAGTAATGTGCTTGCCTTAGAAGCATAGGGACCTGAAGTTCAATTCCATCGATGCTAGTAAGCTTGAATATGGTGATACACATTTGCAGCCTTAGAACTGGAGAAGCAAAGATAGGTGTGTCTCCTTGGGTCTTGCTAGCCAGAGAACCTAGTTCCAGGCTAGTGAGAAGTTCTTTTAAACAAAATAAGTAGACAGCTCTTGAGGTCCAACACCTGAGGCTATTGTCCTCTGTCCTTATATGCAAACATAGTCATTAAGCACCCACCAACACATATTCACACATAGAAAATTTCTGCCATGATGAGCAAGTTTGATCATAGATATCTGAATTTAAAATGGACATTTATTTCGCTATGAATGCATACTGCTCTAAGCCCCCTGCAATGTGTATACTGACACTTTTTTCCAGTTATTATCTTCCTTCACCTCAATTGTCATAATCATGGTTCACAATCATTTTGACTATTTCATCAATGAATGAATAACTGAAATTTCAGTATTGGTGTTTAAAAAGTTGATATCTATTTTTTCCAGATTACTATAAGAGCTTCACATTGGATTTTATTTTTTTATTTTTTTCATGTGTAAAAAAGAAACCTTTAATGGAAAAGGATCAGTAGTTAAGAGCACTGGCTGCTCTTCTGAAGACCTGAGTTCTATTTTCAACACTCACAAAATGGCTCACAACTATATGTGACTCTAGTTCCAGAGAAATTGATACCTCCTTTTATTTTCCATGGGCACCACACAAATGTGGTGCACAGACATATATGCAGGCAAAACACATCACAGCCATAAAACAATTTTTAAAATTTTAAAGGTATGTAGGGGTATTGTGTTGTTTCATGGTAATTGTCCCACCCGCTGGTTTAATAAAAAGCGCTGATTGGCCAAAGGCAGGCAGGAAGTGTGGGCGGGGCTACCAGACTCTGAGGACAGGAAGTCCAGAGCAGAATGCCAGAGAGAAGCCAGAAGAAGCAGAGGACAACCATGCTGCTCTAAAGAAAGGTACCGAGCCGAATGGCTGAACAGGAAGAATAATGGGTTAGATGAAGGGTTCAGAGTTAGCAAGTGATATGCCTCGGCCTGAGGCTGATCAGCCAAAAACTATTATAAGCATCTATCTGTGAGTCTTGAGGTTAGGCCTGAAAGTCCCGGCCAGAAACCTCATACTACAAAGGTATTCCTTGATATGCAGAATCCTTAGTGTTGATCATAACAGCTACTACATACAGTTAGAAGGCAGAAACTGTACCAAGCTGACATAACTGTGTCTTTAATTGCTGTGTTCCACTTGCTGGTAATAGCATAGAAGTCACTGGTTATACAAAGGCTCCTTCCCCTCTTATATTTCTTGGAGACAGAGTCTCATGTATCCCAGGTTGGTCTTAAACTCTATTAAGCCCAGGATGACCCTGAACTTCCTGCCTCTATCTCTAAAGTGCTAGAATTACAGGCATGGGCTACCATGCCCTGAGTTTAAAAAACTCATTTTGGTCAGGCAGTGGTGGTACATGTTTTTAATCCTAGAACTCTGGAGGTAGAGGCAAGAGGATCTCTGTGAGTTTGAGAACAGCTTGGTCTACAGAGTGAATCCAAGACAGCCAAAAAAAAAAAAAAAAAAAAAAAAATCCTGTCTCAAAAACAAAACAAAACAAAAAATTAAGAAAGAACGAACAAAAGAGAGAGAAGGAGGGAGGAAGGGACAGAGGAAGGGAGGGAGGGAGGGAGGGAGGGAGGGAGGGAGGGAAGGAAGGAAGGAAGGAAGGAAGGAAGGAAGGAAGGAAGGAAGGAAGGAAGGAAGGAAGGAAGGAAGGAAGGAAGGAAGGAAGGGACCAACTGTTTGGAAAATTTTCACACCCATGACTGTGTTAACTGCTATTAATGTAGTAAGTATTTATTAGGGTGAGACAATGAAGTCACACTTAGAATACAAAACATGGTATGAATGGTGGTTCTGTAAAGAATCTCACCTGCATGAGCAGAGTCATTGCCAATGAATAATAAAATGTTGCAGTCATCATCCAATACAGGCTTGTCATATGAGCATGAACTACTGTTAAGAAAGTATTTTTAAGGCAAATAAAAAGATGACTTTAGTGATCCTTGCCTTTTTGTTAGAGCATAAGAGTAGTCAACTCATAGCAGTAAGTACATGAACTCTGGCCCATCACTGCTGGTTTACACTCTATGCACATGCTACAGAGGAGTACAGACTACCCAGAAGGTAGATTTGTCCTACTGAAATCATCGGCAAGGCATGGACAAGTCTACCAAGGAATTCTTATACCTCATGACCAGATCTTTAGTCAATTAAAATCTTCAGATATTAATTCTTAGTCTTCCCTTATGTGTCTGTAATCAGGTCACAATTAATTACTCACCAGACCCCTGAGCTTTCTTTCAGTCAAGATGGATCTTTACCAGTTACTAAGCAGCACAGCATTAAGTGGCAGGTAGCCACTATGAGTGATGGGTTCCTCTTTCAGGACATGAACAAGACCATCATTTTAAGTTTTATGCATCATTTTTCTGCTTTCAATTAACTTTTCTAAATAATTTATTGGCACAGAGCCTTCACAGTTCATCCTTGTACTCATTGGATATACTCACTCCAACACCAGTCTTTGGAAAGGTGCTATACACTAATGTCCAGCTTCTCTAGCAACTTCACTTTCTATGTTTACCATAGACAAACAAAAATATTTCTCCTGTCTTGTACGCCTGTTGCTCACAAAGGCATAAACAGTCATTTTAGATTCCAAACCAGAAATTAAAAACTGAGGAGTAAGGCAGGTAAATCTTAGCCTGTCACTGCTGTACGTGAACTATAGAGGACTGAGAGGGTGTCTCTTCCCTCCTTGAATGCCTGTTTTTTTTGACAGTACCAACCACATGAGATCAGAGGTGGAATTTTATACTTGAAGTACCATGTTGTTAATACAAGTTCTAGATTTTGGATTATTTTTCATATTAGATTTTATATACATATAAGAAATAAAAGACCAAATTATCTCTAGCATATCAAATTAATCTCCCTGGGAAAGAAAAAAAGTTGCCACTATCAAGTGTGGAAATACATATAATATATATATATATATATATATATATATATATATATATATATATATATATATATAATATGAGCATAAATAATAGAGAGCATGTATTTTTCTTCTCTCTCTCTCTTTTCTTTCCTTTCATCTTTTTGAGACAAGTTTTGCCCATGTACCCCTGGCTATCTTGGAACAGATCCGCCTACCTCTACCTCCTGTAGGGCTGGAACTTGCTCTGTAGACCGGGCTGGCCTTGAATTCAGAGATTCACCCATCCTTGTCTCTCGAGGGCTGGGCTAATAATTTTATTTATTATTATTTATATTATTATTTAGTTGTTATCAGCCCAGCTAATAAGTGAATCTTTAAGAATAGACTATAGAACCCAACAACAACCTGAATAATTTCCTTCTGTTTTCTTCAACACTCTTCCTTCAAGAATATATTTGTCATATCCCTCCGAAATATCATGTTCTCTTAGGACATATGATGACTGTACTTCCATTCTCTTAGTCTAGAACATGTTTCACATGATTAATCAAATACAATGTGTTTGTGTATGTAAGTGTGATGCCTGTGTGTGTGTGTGGTGTATGTATATAAGTGTGTATAGTATGTATGCCTATGTATACATGTGTGGAAACCAGAAGACTCTGCCAGTTGCCTTGGTCAATCAATCTCTACTTTATCTCTAGAAATATGGTGCTAGACAGCTATATAGAAACCCAGCCTCAAAAAAAAAAAAAAAAAAAAAAAGTAAATACATCTTGTAGATAAAACTGGTAAAAGAAATCTGTTGGGCATTAGTTTGTCATGCTGACTATAGTATCTGTAGGTACAGTAAATATCCCTGAGGAGTGTGTATGTGTATGTGAGTGTGAGAGACGGAGGGAGGAAGAAAGGAATAGAGAGCAAGAGAGAGTCTATTTTGAACTAGAGATAACAGATGTGTACTATTATGTCCAGTCTAAACTGAATATGTTTTAATAAAGACAGAGACAGAAGCTTCAGAATAATATAGCTATGAATACAAAATAATGAAACTCTAGATTCTTTTCAGGGCTGACTAATTCCAGCTGTACCAGATTCTAAATTCATACATTTTGAGGAAATGGAACACACTGTCTTCACTATTGTTTCATGTGATAGTCTTTCTGCCAGCCTAAGAGTTGTTGAGAGTGTGAATTAGTGGTAAGAGAGCACCTTCAGGAGAAACAGCCCTGGAAGGCCCCTGGTAACAACAGACAAACCGAACAAAGATAACTGCAGAAAATCCTTTTACATATGGCTCTTACTTGGCACCCTGGGACTTTCTGCATCATAGCTCTCATGGATTGTCTTAACATTTATGACCCTGAGTCTTTCTACCACAAAATAAAGCATTTTATAACATAAATATAGCAAATACTTTACATTAATTTGCATTATGGTTGAGAGTTCAGCAACATTATTCTGTCTCTTACATATCAACTTCATGTTACCAAGGTGGCAAAAAAGAAAACCGGGAAGGCACAACAGCCAAGAAAATGGAGGCATGTTTGCAATGTCAACATTATTATTAATAAAATAACACTGATTAGCAATCTTTAGTACAATTCAAACACAAAGGCATAGTAATGCATGTCTATAATAATCCCAGCACTCAGGAAGCTGGGGTAGAGCCTAGGCTGCATAGCAAGACCTTTTCTCAAAATAAAGTGAACAAAATAAGATATCCACAGAGGTACAACTATTTCCCTCAGGTCACAGCAGGACTGAATTCTAAGATCTTACTTCAAAGCCTACCTTCATTTCATCACTTAATTTCAAGTTTTTGTACATTTTAATATTATATTGTGGCATTTCTTTGGCCTCATTCACAGCAACCCTTCTGCCTCTGCCTCACAAGTACTAGAACTGCAAGGCAGACACTACCACACCCTGCCCAGGGCCCACTTTTTAATCACTATTTTATTAGCAACATAGCTAATGTCCTAACAGTTTCAGAGACGGCTCAGTGGTTAAGAGCCCCCTCTGGACTTGAAGAAGATTTGAGTTCAGCTCAAATTTCTTTGAGTACCCAGACCAGGCAGCTCAAACCCGTAATTCCAGTTCCAGGGATCCAGTGCTGTCTTCTGGACTCTGTATGCATAAATGGATAACTCTCAATAGATATATATACACATAATTAAAAACTAAAATTTTTAAACCATCCCGAACATCTATAAATAGAGGTAGAAGAAATTGTAATCAAATTTCTGTAAATGACTGTCAAAACCACAATCAATGTAAACATTTTAAGAGGTACAACCCATATAAAATTAACATATTGTCTTGTTTACTTGTAAAATTGTGTTGCTTTGAAATTTTATCTTCTATAAAGAGCAGGCTGGCCTAAAATTCATGATTATCCTACCTCAGCCTCAGAAATGTTGGAGTTATAGGCTTTTCTACCATGCCAGGGTTAAAATAAACTCATTTAGTATTCAGTTCAGTAACTTTGACAAGGATACTCGAGTATTAGTAATTCTGCTTGTTGCTGTGAGAAATATATGACAAAAAGCAACAGAAGAAATGGTTGCTCTGGCTTTTGTTTGAAGGGATACAGCCCACCATGGTTGGGAAGGGAAAGAGGTAAGAGCAGGGGGCATCAGGAAGCAGAGAACAGACAGGTGTGGGTCAGAGCTACCAAGCCTCAAGTGCTACCCTTCTGACTCACTTCCTCAGCTTGTTTCTCCACCTCATAAAGTTTCCATAATTTCCCAAAAGCAATACGACAAGCTGAGAACCAAGTGTTCAGAACATGGGGGAGGGGAGGATGAAGACATAGATATATATCCAAACACTGACACATAAACGATCATTATCAAGATACGACTAGTATCACAAAAATACTCTCTCAGGTCCCTTCTTACTGCATCCCTCTCCCTCATCAAAGCAAGAAGAAATATGGCGTTTCATTTTTGAAACAGGGTCTCTCATTCTGATGGCTATCAGAGTTTTGATTATTAGAACCATATCAGTCTTGTTAATACCTAAACTTAAAACAATGCAACCAAACAGTATGTGCTTTTTGGCTTCTTTCACTAATACAATCCTTGAGAAAATCTCTATTATTTGAGATTATTCCTTTTACTGCTAGTAATACATGAGTACTGTTAGGAGGAACGATGCTGTTATGGCAGCTGACTGGATTTCAGGCCTGCTCAGGCTACAGAATAAGACATCATTTCAAACGCAGAAGCAAACCAAACAATGAGATGTGATGAGAATGCTTATGTCAGCCTTTGTCTTTAAGGAATAAAAGTGATGTTATAAGATAATAGTTTATTAACATGTAAAGACATCACCAAACTGTTAGTCAAAGGGATTGCAGTACTTTTATTTCTAGCAAGCAAGAGGTAAGCTCCAGTTGGTTCATATACTTGTGAATGTCCGGTGTTGTAAGTAATGTTCACTTAAGCATTTTAGTGAAGATAAAGTCATACCTAATTGTGGTCTTCACTGGGAATTCTCACTTATTCATGTTAATACTAGCCATGTGTATATATATCTTTATAAAATAACCATTCAACTCTTTTCATCAATTGTTTTGGGTACTGGAGTTAGGATCTGAACACTTTCTAGTGTCCCTCTGATTCTAAAGAGGCACCCGATTGAGTCTTGTCTACTTACGATTTCTGTGCTAAACTCCCTTGTCACTGATGACCCCACCAACAGTCTATATTCTATGGTTCTTTTTCTTTCATAAAGGAATTATACTGGGGATGGAGACATGGCTCAGTGGTTAAGAGCACTGGTTGCTCTTCCAAAGGTCCCAAGTCCAATTCCCAGCACCCAGTGCAGTACCTTAAAACTGTCTGTAACTGCAGTTTCATGAATTCCAATGCCCCATTCTGTTGTATAGATGTACATTCAGACAAAAGCACCCATTTACATAAATAAACAAATCTTTTAAAAATGTTAGTTAAACAGCAAAAGAAAGGTACTACTTTAAAGAATCTGTTTCAGTAAAGGAAACTAGCCTTTTCATTTACTTAGTAAAAATAATGTTCTCTAGATAAAAAAAAAAGTAAGTGTGGCCCAAAAAAACAAAACAGCCAAAACTCTACTTGCACTGCTTGCTTTTCCTCCTCTTTTAAAACAAGCCCACGTTACACACGGCAGGTGTAATCAGAAAACTCCTTGACAGCTTCTATCATCTGAAAGAAAATAATTTCTCTGAAATAAATAGTAAATGCTCTTGTTTCTTTGGAATCAGTTCTTCACCATGATGTATTATAACTCAGTCCTTTTAATCCCATCAGAGTTCCTGTAAACTAACCTGTCATATGTTTAAAGAGAGACACCGCCTTAAATTATTCTATACAAATCCTTTATATCTTTCAACTAACATTCCTCCTATCAGTGTTCTTCCCATAAGGAGCTTATTATAATAAATATATTTCTCTTCAAGTTTGGGATCAGAACTTAACTATATTCCAGGTATGACCTCATCAATCAAGTAAGATTACATACATCTCACATTATTTTGTGGGCCAAATAAATATATATATATTAGTTATTCATATTTGGTAAGTACATGTCAGTGGTGGTTAAACTGAAAGCTTCACAAACACTATGCATGTACCCTTCACTAAACTATACCAACGTATCACCCAGTAATACTACTTTTAGGGAGAACGTGCTAGGTGTCAAATCCAAGGCTTCTCACATTGTAGGCACACACGCTGCTAATTAACCATATCCCTAGACCAAGTAAGCTATTTTGTCTTGAGAGGACTCTCTGCATAGCCCTGTACTCATTACATAAATCAGGTTGGCGACAAACTCATAAAGATGTCTCCATAGGGATTAAAGAAAGGTGTATGCTACCACACCTGGCCAAAGTAGTATCTTTTATTTTGAAGAAGAAACTAAAATGCACTTTTCATATTTAATTTTTATAATATGAAAAACTTGGAGGACAAGCCAGTTCACAACATTTACCAGTAGTTTCAGAGAGTCATTAAGTTACAAGCTAGCTAAAATGCCATGTCACATTTATATTAAACATAAATATACCAATTAAGAATCTGAGGAAGCCAGGAGACACAGCACAAATCTTTAAACCTAGCATTAAGGAAGCAAAGGCAGGTGGACTTCTGTGAATTTGAGGCCAGCCTGGTCTACTGAATGAGGTCCAGGGCAGCTAGGGCAAGACAGAGAAACCCTGTCTGGAAAAACCAAACACCAAACCAAAAAAAAAAAAAAAAAAAAAAAAAGGAAGAAAGCCAAAGCCAAAGTCATCCAGAAAATGTACGCTACACAACTAACGAACTTCACAGGTGTACTGAATCTAGCAAAGGATCCTAGCTAAGTTACCCACCACCCCAGTATCCTAAATTTCTTAGCATGGTGCCTACTGCACAAGTCTGGCTAATGAAGTAAAGAAACAATGTCCACCATGTATTTAAAAACTGGGTTAGAGAACATCAGAGTCAATGGGACTCAATGTTTCTGAATGGTCCCAAACGTTTCTACATTTATGCTGTCAGAGTTCCTGAGTACAATGATTAAGAATAACACAAGTAAGGCCTGGTGGTACATGCCTTTTTAATCTTATCACTCCAGAGGCAGAATCAGACAAACTCTGTGAGTTTAAGGCTAGCCAAGATACATAGTGAGAGCTGGGTCTCCATAAACAACAATAAAAAGATTCATAAAGGCTAAAACCTGCTATAATTTCTCTAAACAACTTCCTATTGTTAACATGAGAAAACTGCTGAGGCATTCTTTATGAGCATTGGCTTCTGAATGCTGACTGTAGACATATCATTCGATGTCTACCAGAAAGAGGTATTAACACATGAAAAGGAAATTCTTGTTTAGTTTTGGGTTTTCATGTTTTGGTTCTATTTAATTTTTATCTTCTTTTTGAGACAAAGTCTCTTGTAGCCTAGGATGGTTCTAAATAAGCCAAGAATAACCCTGAATTTCTGATTCTCCAGCTTCTGCCTTAGGGTTACAAAAATCTGCCCCCGGGGTTATGTAAGCATTGAAGACTGAACTTGAGACTGAGTATCTAAAGAAGCACCTGGATCATGTTTTCCAAAGCCAGAAGCAACTAGAAATACAGCTAAGTCATGGCTGAAAGGGGCTGAGAAACACTGAGAATTGTAATCTTCTGTTGATAAATACTTCTTTAACAGAGATACGTTTGGGTGTTATAAGAAAAGCAAAGTTAAAAAGGTGCTGTGACACCACTGTGTGCAATGTAAATGAGGTCCAGTTCAACCTCTAGAACCTACACAAAGGTGGAGAGAACCAGCTCCCCAAAGTTGTTTCTCTGACCTCCACATGTAAGCTGTGGCACATGCACGTGTCATACACACACACATATTCTTTTTTTAAAAAAGGAAAGAAATGAACAAATGTTTACTGAGGGTGCAATATAGTCCTAGCATAATCTTTTATACAGTTCTCATAACAGCATGTAGGGGAGGTATTATGATCTTAACATAGGCTGGGAAGATGGAAAAGTGGAAAAGTGTTTGCTAAGACCAGAGTTTTTACAGCCAAGAATCCATATAAATGTCTAATGGGCATGGCAGCCTACCTGTAATCCCAGCACTTAAGGAGATCCCTGAAGCAAGCTGGTTAGCCATATTGAAGAGCTCTGACCTTAACTGAGAGACCATGACTCAATGAAAAAGGCGGAGAGCAACTGAGAAGACTCTTGTGATGTCTTCCAGGCAACATATTAATGTATAGTTTACTCATACACATGCAAACACACACAAAAGACACATGCATACCAATACATGAAACATATGCAAAAAATAAATGAAGCACAGCAAAATAACTGTTTAGAGATAAGAAATGTGTCTGTTTATAGAACCTAGATTCAAATACACATATTAGCTAAAATAAACACATCTTGGACATTCTTAACAGTATGCATGAGAAAGTAAGTATACAGTAAACATGAGCATTAGTGAATTTAATTATTTTTCTGTGTTGTATTTTATTGATGTATAAAGCCTGAGAGGAATTTTATTTATTTATTTATTTATTTTTTTGAAGTTCACAAGGCTGCTAAGGGGAATAGTAAACCTTACAGCAAAACATTATAAAGAGAAAGAACCCTTCTAAGTGTCTAAATCCACAGAGAACAAAAGTGAAACATTTTATTTTAGGAGTTTGTTGCTTACCTGTGTTTAGGAACTTAGCGATAAAAATAACCATGCAGTACCTGCTAATAACAATCCATGAATTCATTCAACTCACACTTACTCTTAGAGATTGAAAATTGAAGTTTACAAAAAATAAATAATATTCAGAGCATAACATTTTGAACAAAAAAATATAGATCTTGCTATAGACTGTTAAGTGTTATTTAAATTTATTTGGCAATTATTAAGTACCCACTATGGGCATTATGCTGAGAATTATATTAGCCAGAGGACATTTGTCAATTCTCATTAAGAAAAAGACCTTTCTGGCCTCACAGATCACATTCCAGGAGAAGAGATCAAAAAAGGCAATAGGTAAAGAGATCCCAGTAGAGGTACCTGACAATGCATTTCCAAGAAGAGCCATCTTGATCATCTTGTTCTTCTATGTACATTCTGACATTGTGGTCTTGATCCAACTGGTACCAATACATGAGGCCATCTTTGTCTCGCCCAATTGGCTGGAGACGCATAGTATCAGCATCTTCCTCATTAATTATATTCTTGAATTTAAGATTGTCATCAAACTGACACTCACAGAGATACTGAAAAACAGTTATACTGTGGCTTAAAATACTGTACAAACACTTCTCCAGCAAATATGATACACTTTCAGGAGTGATTCAAGGACAGAGCCAAGAGATCACACAGTTAATTTATCTTGCACTGTGCTTTCAATTTATTATGTAGAATCTCCTAAAACAGTCAACATAATAGGCAAATTTGAAGGTAACATTTTAATTTTACACCAATGTAGAGTTTTAAGACAATCACTTATACACAAATCAAATTATATTGCTAAAACACTAAGTTTATGTACACTAAAAGCTCCAATTATACCACTGTATAACCTATTTAAATTTTCATTTATTTTTAAAATTATTAATATAGCTGGCAAATAAAAATCAT
Organism: Phyllotis vaccarum; assembly: GCA_033318265.1. NCBI lineage: Eukaryota > Metazoa > Chordata > Mammalia > Rodentia > Cricetidae > Phyllotis > Phyllotis vaccarum. The sequence goes on from JARWLC010000019.1 coordinate 21,160,807, forward strand.
ACACATACGATTCAATATACAAACAATGTAGAATTAGTTTAAGCATACTTTGTTATGAGAACCTTTAAAACCTATGAATAATTTTCAACTATGTAATTACAATCACCTTCAATCCAACTAACTGAAACTTTGCAAGTTTATCCCATTCTCTCAAACCTGATTGCTAACCCGCTCACTAGGGCTAACCACCACTGTATTCCTGATTCTTTCAAGTTCTACATTAAAGTGAGAACATGGTGTAATCTTTCTATGTCTGATTTACTAGACTTAAAATAATGTCCTAATTTTAAAATGTTTTAAATTGCATTTTTATTTATTTTCTTTATGTGCATGGGGAGGGAACACCTGTGGCACAGCTTGCATGTATAGGTCAGAAGACAATTTATGGAAACAAGTTTCCACCTTCTACCATGTGAGTCCTAGGACTAAACTCATTTCTTCAGAGGAGAGTACAGTTGCTTTTACCCTCTGAGCTGTATACCAGCACTTTATAAAAAGACTACAAAATGTATGTATGTACCATGCAAATCTTATCCCCTAAAGTTCATCAACAGTGTCATTACAGCTGAAGTACAATTACAGGAGAGTACAAGAATGGATTTAACACTGACTTCATTTCCACGGGATTTATAGCCAGCAGTGGAAGTGCTGAATCACTTGGTCATTCCACTTTATATTTCTTAGCAAACTGTCACACATTTTGTTTCTAGGCAATATTTTAGAAAAATCCCAATTTTTCCTTTACTTTGAAAGATGCAGAAGGACTGTTTGAGCCTAAGAGTTTAAGACAAGTCTTTGCAAAATAGTAAAGTCCGTTTAAACAAATGAAAAACAAAGTTAAATTTGGACATACTACAAATATAAATGCTAAGTGGACAGAGCACCTCAGAAGGTCTGCTATATGCATCATGTAGACTTTTCGTGTGAGCTAGGAGAGCAATTAACATCTAACAACAAAATTACAGCTACTCTTTAGCCATATCCTATCTCATATACATGCTGATGTTGTGTATTAAGAATCACTTAGCCAGACAGTGGTGGTACATGCCTTTAATCCCTGTACTCAGGAGGCAGAGGTAAGCAAATCTCTGAGTTCGAGACCAGTCTGGTTTACAGAGTGAGTTCCAGAATAGTCGGGACTACACAGAGAAACCCTGTCTCAGAAAAATAAACACAATAAGAAACAAACAAAAAGAATCACCAAAAATACTTGGTCTTATGAATAAGGATGCTACTGATAAAGCACTATGAAATCTCAAAGTAATGAAGACCTCCCTCACTGTTTCACAGATAACTTCTTCTGCTATACTGACCATTGCTTAGTCCTTAGGAAATATAAGAGAAACAAAAGAAAACCCAAACCTGAAAGCAACCCTACATTCAGATTGATACAACCCATTTTAATAGAATACTTTTGATTACATGAAGGCTTTATTAACACAATGGCATGCCCCTAGTTACCTAGAAAATAATGAAGACTTAAAAATTGATTAAATTATCATTATTATTTATTTTTATTATTACTATTTATTTACCCACAGTCTGTATTGACGAAGCTAACAGCTGAAACAATATAGTGATAGTTGCTTCCCTATTCTGTTACTGTTATCTCTGATCAGAAATACTTGAAACTTGATACACTATAAAGACAATCCTAAAAAATAGTAAAAACAAGAGTTGACTTTTCTGAGTGTGGTGAGCATGTGCACTTTTTACATGTTATGTGGGTATTCCTACAATGGAGGCTAGTGGTAACATGAGGTAGGTCCCCTTAGACTGTTCTCCATTTTTTATTGAAACAGGGTACCTGACTGATCCTAGAACTCAAGGCTTTGCCTGATGGACTATCTATCCAGCTCACTTCCTAAGGGCTGGGAATATAGGTAGGCTGATGTACCATCTGGCTTCTAGAGATCTGAGCTCTTATCCCCATGCTTGTCAGGCAAGGACTTTTTCTGTAAAGCCATCTCCTCAGAATAGACATTTTATTACTGAAAAACAGGCAAACTAAAGAACCTATTGTTCCTCTAATCATAAAGTGCCCATCATATGTACCCCCCACCTCCCAGGCTGGCCTCAGTTTCAGGATCATCTTGGAGTCAGCCTCCCAATTACTAAGATGACGGGTGTGTACAACCATATTCAAATTTCCCTTCACTTCTAATTTTGTTGCTACTTTTATTTATTTACTTAGTTAGTGGGCACACCTACATACTACAGCACACAGGTGAAGACCGAGGAAAACCTCCCATAGTCCTTTTTTTCTTTCTGCCATGTGGATCCCAGGGATGCAAATTCAGGTTGTCAGATGGGTGGGAAGTACTCTTACCCATTGAACTTTCTTGCTGACTCTTGGGCTCTCTTTATTTTGTAATTTAGGAGTCAAAGTAAAGTTAAAAACAAAAACTACAACAAACGACACAGGCATTACCTTTAAGAGTGCTAGTTTACACTCAACACTCATTTCAAGATAGCCTTTCTTCTCCATCTCCCATGCCCACGTACTGTTGAATTCTTGGCATATCTGTAAGAGAAAATAAACAGCTGAATATATGAAAACAGTTTTTGTTGACATTTGTTATACTTTGGGTTTGGAATGCCCCCCAACAGCTCAGGTAGTTTAGTAGGTGGGGACTAGCTGTTGAAGTTCCTGTGCCCACTTCTGCTTCTGGGATCCTGTGGGATGAGAAAACTGCTGTAGCACATACACCAACATGATGCTCTGCCTCACCATAGGCCCAGAAACAGCAGGGCAAGTGACCATGCATGGAAACTTCTGAAAGCAAGAGCCAAATAAACCTTTCTTTGTTTAGGTTGTTTTCCTAGCCATTCCCTCATAGCACCATAAGTAGAACAGCAACAAACACAGGCTGTCTTCCATGATTATGTTCTTATTAATGCACTCAGGTAGAGATGAGTGTTCAGAGATTACACACCAATCCAATTCCAACCTACCACGCATACTACTTAGCGCCATCAGAAATATTTACAAATTCTTCTAACAACTTAAAGAATCTCTGGTTGGAGAGATGGCTCAGGTTAAGTAACACTTACTACTCTTGGAGAGGACCCCATTTCAGTTCCCAGCACCCAGCTCACAAACATCCGTAATTCCGGTCCAAAGGGATTTGATGCCCTCTTCTAGCCTCAGAAGGCACCAGGCACACATATTGTGCACTTACATATATATATTCAAGCGAAACACTCATACACATAAAAAATTAAATCTAAAAAGCATCAACAATAACTCAAAAAAAGAATCTGTTGTTTTCTACTCTGTTCAACAACTGTACATGTATTTTATGGGTATAATTTTCCATGATAATAGTTAATTAAGAGTCTCTCCAAAGCTGTATTTCTTTTCAGGCAAGAGTGGCAGCTTGTTCATCTTTATCACTAGGAAGAAGTTCAAGATCATGTCAAATTCTATAAACATATCTAGCAGAACCTCTCTTCAAATCAGTGTCCTCCTGTTTACTATGGGTCCAGTGAAAACTCTACTGCTGGCATTTTAAGGCTTCAGTAACAGACTTTACCTTGAATGTTTCAGAATCTTTTTCCTACATAAGCACTTTCAAATCACAGCCACCTTACCAGAGGAAGAGATGATTTAGAAATGGTCCACTCAGATATCAGGGCAGTCTGGTGTGGGGTCTTGCCTGTAATCTGCACATGAGTGAGAAGGATTACAAGGTGCAGAAAGCCTAGATGACACAGTGGCACCTTGTCTCACACAACACAGCTAGTCAAGTAAACACTCCGCTCAACAGATCTTCACAAGAGAATTCTCGGTTTAGATTCTTTCATTAGAAGCTAGGAGATTCCTGTGCAAAACTCAAAGGGGCATATGACTTCTCTGACCAAGTGGTTTTTTTGCCTGGTTCTTTGTTTTTCACTAATAAAAGGAGACTAATAACAACAAAAATAATAATCTTTTTTTGTTTATTGTGTTTTGTATTTTGAAAAGGGTTTGCTGTGGATGTAGCTCAGTTGACAAGAGTACTTGCATGAAGCCCCAGGTTTAACTTCCAACACTGCTTAAACCAGACGTGGTAGTACACACTGCAATCCTAGGACTGGCAGGTGCTGAGAGCTCAACATCATGTTACACAGAGTTTGATGCCAATCAAAAACACATGAGATCTTGTCTTCAGTCAAGTCACAAACCAACTACAAACAAAAAGAAATGGTCTCTGTACCAACAAGTCCAACTGATCAATCAACCAAAAGCCTACAATATAATAACACAGAACAGAAATAACATCAGCCAATGGAGGAAGAAAAACCTAACAAAGGTTTTATTCAAGTAGTGATATTTGTGAACAAATCAGAATAGTGACATCTTATCTACCAATGAGCCTAAGTGCAGAAAATTAATTCTCTCTCTCTGTGTGTGTGTGTGTGTGTGTGTGTGTGTGTATGTGTGTCAGAGAGAGACAGAGACAGAGTTAGATGCAGAGAGGCAGAGACAAAGAGATCCAAGTGAGCTGATGTCCTGACAATATAAAAGCCACACAAAAATGGCTTAAATACACACACGCTAAAAAAAAAAAAAAACCAGAATGGACAAAATTTTTTCACTGATCTTTTATATTCTTCTTTCATATCCCATTTCATTAATTTCTGGCCTGATTTTGATCATGTTAGTTGGTCTATCCGTTGAGGGTTGAACTTCTGTGGAGGTTGAAAACCACACAGCTTAAGATTCAAATCCTGCCTCATCCTATCAGTAGTAGGCTGACTTGGTTGAGTCAATCACCTGTTCCACTTGGACTTGCAGGCTCTTCTTCTATAAATGGAGGGAGGTTTGGGGCAAATAAAAGATAAGAAATGTGCCAATCACATACTTGCTGGGTCATGCCTACATTTTATATATGCAAACCTGAAAAGCATTCTACAAAGCCTAGAACACAAGTAGGAATTAAAGTGGGGTGATTAAGAAGAAGTAAACTGATAATCTTCAAAATGTAATGTATTGTATTGTTTGCCAAGACTAGCTTCAGTCATGTGCACAGAACATGTTTAAGATGTAAATACAATTATTAGTAATTAATTCATTTTAATTTCCCATTTTTATTTTCTGGTGATTTTTCTGAACCACTTCTAATGTTATGTTCTATGTTCAATATGATAGTGAATTTTGAATGGTATTAGCATTATATTAATAACAGAATTCATTATGTTCTAGTACATTTGCATAATGCATAATTTTATAATTTTTACCATTTGTTTTATTCTTCTATTTTATTTTATGCAAATGAGTGTTTTGCCTGCAAGAATATACATGCGCCAAGTACATGCAGTGCACATAAAAGCCAAAAACAATGCCAGATCCTCTGGAACTGGAGTTACAAATTGTTGGCAACCATGTGGGTACTGGGAACCAATACTGGGTCCTCCAAAAAGAACAGCAACTGTTCTTAATGGCTGAGCCATCTCCACAGCACTCCAAACTAAATCTATAACTCACTGCTTTAAGAGTACTGTAAACTAGGTGATTTGTGTGATCACATCCACCTCCCCATAACCCACTTTCATGCTCCTCCCATTCCTGCCAGTCCCTTCTCTTCCCAACTAGTCTTCCTTCTGAGGGCGACTATATTTTTATAGATGACATTTTTACATTTAATGATTTGTATTAAATTTGAAACATGTTTCCACATACCCACTTTTGTGTCAAAATAAAAAAGGTGATAGCTAACATAAGAAAAACCATATACAATAAGTACAATAATTATAAACAACATATACAAACAATAAATGAGTAATTTCCAGTCCATTAACAATTGACAATTCAAAGAAAATATTTCATTAATTATCCTATTTTGAAGAGTCCAAAGGATTATACCTAATTCACTTTCTTTCTCATTGTATTACTAACTAAAAACTATTATTATGATGTCTCTTAAACTTATATACTTTAACTTGAAAGTTTCTTTTCTAAAACTGTCACTGGAAAACTGTAACTATCTCATCTTCAACTACTTCAGAGACCCAAGAAGGGAATAATATTAACTAACTAATAGCATGGGCAAGCAGACAACTTCCAAAAAAATGTAAAAATGAAACAACTAGCTGCTTGGACAGTCACCCAAGGTTCTTCTGTATCTGTGAAGCATCCATCTTCAGCCTACTGGCCTAACATGTCTGACAGACTTCTTTGTGAAGCAGGATATTCTCAAAGACTTTGCTACCCTGCCTTGGCAAGGTTCAGCAATTCCCTTGTGAGTGTGTCTCCTGCTTGTCCATTTTGAACATCATACCGTCAGCAGTCAAGGTAAGAGTACTTTCTTGTCCAGCGGCTAACTTTCATTACAAAGAAGATCAACTGTGTATGGAGTTTCTCTGATGTCCATAATCTTCTCTGAAGTAGATTGGTGCTGCCTGGAGCAGTTGTCCCATTGTTATAAAAATAATAAGAGCCTATATTATTAAATGCCATGTTCTATGGATCTTTGAAGTGTTTGAAGACCTGTTTATCTAAAATATATCTGTTTGATCTTGAAAACATATTAAATACAACAATGTTTGAATGTAATGTCTAACTACTAACTTGCATTACTTTATATCCTAATTAGTTGGTAATAAAAATCTTCATGGATTAGCAATTTGTATTACATTGGTAGATGAACTGAATAAGTATAACACTTGAATAAGCACAGAGATATATGTACATTAACAAATTAATCTCTCTATATATATATACAATTTGTATACAATATACAAAAATCCAATCCAATGTAAAATGCTTAAAGCTAGTAAATCCTTTTAAAAGAAGATTCAATAATCTATCCTTATATTCTATCTGTATCCCCCTTTTCTTTGTTTTTTTTTTTAAACAAGAATCTTGAATCTAATCACTCTTGTTTAACTTCTTTCTAACCATAACCAATAACAATTTTTAACCAATTAACCTAAACAGTGACAATTATTCATAACCCATTAAAGGACCGAAAACTACCCACCCCACCTCTTGGGAATGTGGGCACTGGGTTCTTAAATTCACTTCCTGCTGTCTGGGAGGCAATGATATCTTTAGGGGATCCTGAAAAGAAAAGTTTTGTTAAATGAAAAGTCCTGAAATAAGTAGCTATATCATTTGTTGTCCAGTCTCTACATAACAGGAAAGTGCACAGCTTGTCTCAAGTCCTGACTATAGTAGTCTGTGAAGCTGGTTCATCTCAGCGAGCCACCTTGATATTGTCCTAAGTAGTTTGTAGTCCAAATCTGAGCTTTGGTTAGTGTTTGTCAGCCTAGTGGCTTTGTCAAAATCCATGTGAAAATATCGTTGTGGGGCCCCATCTTCCTTTTGGATACTTCAAGTCTGCAATTAGGCACTCTCATGGATCACTGCAGAAAACTGATAAGAGACTAAAACCCAACACAATGTACAGGAAGCTAGATACATAACTATTTATTCATCATAGGTTTAGTAACAATAGAATAGTCCCTTATTTTTTAGCTATTCTTCTGTCCCATATCAGTGGCTCTTCTGATATGATACAGAGATTTTGTATTTTCCTTTAACAAGTATGCTTGACTTTACAGAAGGAGAGAGCCACACTCCAAAACTAAAGCCAGCTTTAAATTATAATTAAACTGGGACTTCAACTTAGAAAAAAAAAAAAAAAGATATATAGTGGTTAAGCAAAGAGATTTTACCCTATCGAATACACTGGTACCAATAGGTCCAATATTCTTTCACTTGTAAATTTTTCTGGATAGCCTTCCTTCTGCTTTAGATGGCTAGATGTCCAAGGTCTTTTGACTTCTTGAAGATGGGTATTTCTACTTTTCTGTAAAGACAAAAACAAAAACCTGCCCCAACTCTTTGTTTTTTATTATCAATTCTTATTTTCATGAAGTTTCTCTGGTTCAAATCGAGACTTTATTAATTTTGATGGTATCCATAACTTTTCTTCACCTGTAGAAACAAAAGCATATAAGCTTCTTCTGTTAGCCATTTTAGAAGTAGTGCTGTGGGTGTCTTTAAAAGATCAGCAGCTGTTTGGCCTTGTTTCTGTATAACCTGAATGGTCAGTGACCCTTTCTCATAATACCTTCTAATGTTTTTTCTAAAAAGGTCTGATAGTTTATGATTTATGTCTGTGTTTGAAGGAATATTAATCTGTGTGTTCCACTGTTGTAGTAAAACTTGTCCCCATAAATTTATAGCAATGTTAGCCACATATGGCTTTAACATTCCTCTCTGTCCTTCTGGTCCTATACACTCAAGCCATCTTGCACTCTGTTTTACCTGGGATATAGACCCAATACCCCAAAACAGAACATTTACTTCCTGAAGGGGCCAACATGGATGCCATGACTTCGGTAAAATTATTGATACGTCTGCCCCTGTGTCCAATAAGCCATCATTAATAACATTATTTATTTCTATTTTTAATTTTGGCCTTTGTTTATTAATTGAAGCTTGCCAAAATACTTACTTTATAATTTTTCCTGAGTTTTTTTTCTTTTTCTATAAATTTTCTACCATTCAGTGTAGTATGTCTTTTTAAAATAGGTTTTAATTTCTTTAATTGTTCTGGGAAGGTGTTTCCTCCACAATGGCAGGGTATGATAGGACTGGATTTGATATGGGGGCTTTTGAAAGCCCCCTTCGGGCATTTCCCAAAGGCAGAAAGTTACTTTGTCTGTCCCTTGTTGATCTGCACTCATTTGTCCAATGTCTTCCTTTTCTACACCTTCTGCATACTCCAGAAGGGAGGGGTGTTTTCTTGGGATTATTCCTAACAAAAGCACTGTTTCCAGGAACACCTTGTTTACTATCTCTTTTTATGTGACCTTGCCTTCCACAACTGTAACATTTAACATTTTGACTTTTTCTTATACCTCTGGAAATAAGCTTTCCTACCCAGTTATCATCACTGTCATAAGATTCTAGATTAATTGTCTCATGAACCCAATCCTCCAAGGGTGCTGACCTTGTGGTTAATGGTCTAAGTATTTTTTCTGCATTGTGCATTAGCATTCTCAAAAGACAGTGTCTATTATTATTCACCTGGATTCTGAGTCCAGTACCCTTCTGTTTACCACTGTAGTTTATCTATGCAAAAAGTCTGTAAAAGTTTCTTTTGAGCTTTTAGTTACGTTTGTGAATGATTCTGTTTTCTTTCCTATTTTTTCAACCAGATCCCAGGCATTTAAAGCTGCCATGCGGCACAAAGCCAGAGTATGTTCATTGTATAAAGACTGCCTTTCAATATCAACATAATCTCCCTCCCCAAGAGTTTGGTCTTCGGAGACTTCTATGCCTCTGGCTCTGCTTCTTTGTTTTAGCCTCCTTCTTCCATCATGTTTTCCACTGTAAAAGTGGCCCAGCCTCTAAAACAGCAGTAACCATATCTACCAATATTTAGGGATGATATGGCTACAGGATGACCAGCTAGTTAGCATTTGTTTTACAAATGGTGAGTACATCCCATATGTTACAATTGCTTCTTCTAATCTCCTTAATTCTCGCATTTGGACTAGAGCCCAACTAGCTTCTCTATCATCTTTATCATTGTGCAATATTTTAAAGGTTACTGGATATATTAATGTTGCCTGTTTTGTTTAATTTTAGACAACCTTGCTGAAATTGGTTCTTTATATTCCTCTGTTTGAATTTGAACATCTTTGTGTTCTCTCTTGACAGGCTTTTTAAAGACTTTTTTCTTGGCATTTACATTAATTGACTTTTTAAGTGATAAAACAGAAATAGTCAAACAAACAATATTCATAATAAACATTATGATTATAATCCCATCTACTTTATTTATCTTTCCCTTTACTGGTTCTAATATCAAATCGTTTAGAAAGATCACAAAAAGACTAAACACCCTCCATTGCCTTAAACAAATTCCCCCTTTAAAAAAAATAATTCAGTTTACTCACCAATCTAGTTGTCTGTGAAGATTCAAATGATTGTGAAGTAGGGCAGCTACCTAGTGTGATAGCAGGCCAAGGAGGGTCCAAAAAGAGGGAGAAAAAAAAAAAAACCCACAGCCCACCAGGAGAAAGAGGCCACTGTCTGAAAAACTTAACCAGATGAAAGTGAAACAGAAACACGTGTGGCCGGTCTGTCTAAGACTAGAAGTTAACTCAGAACAGAAAGCCTAGCCAGCTGGTAATTACTCCTCTGGCTAAGTGCTGCTCTGGCTGGCAAGCACCCTTTTTTGGGGGGGGGGGGGCGGTTGTGGCCCAAAGTTGGATGCCAAGTATTGCACGAATAAAGGAAACTCAGAGCCAGATCTCTGGGAAAGTCTGAGATATCAAAGAGAGGAAACACCACAGTCAGATCTCACCCAGCTGTCTTCAGCTTCCTCAGCCTGGCTCCTCCTGGCTTCATCTGCCTCCACTGTCTTTCTATGCCTGCCTTAAATACCCTCTTCACCCAGTTGTTTCACATCCGGGTTAAGATTAAAGGCCTGGCACCCCCACTGCCTGCCTGGGAACCTGGAACTAAACTGGCCTCAAGCTCAGATCTGCTGGGATTGAGGGTGTAGGTCACCACTCCTGGATATTCTCTGTGCTAGAATTAAAGGTGTGAGCTCCCACTGTCTGATCATCCTAGACTGACTGTGGGTAGATCCCTCTGATATCTCAGACTGGTTTTAATAAATTTGAAACATATTCCCCACAGATTTGTATGTTTGTGTGTGTGTGTGTGCATGAGTGTACACATGTAACTCATACATACATTCATGCACCATAGCATGCATCTTGAGGCTACAGGATGACTTTGAAGGCTTCATTCTCTGTGCCAATCAGTCACTGGCCTTGCTGATAAGATTCTGTACCTTTTCAGCTCTCTTACCAGCACCAACAGTAAATATTCTGAAGCTAAGAGTCTTGCTAAATCTAGAGAAACCTGTTATTTTAGGTTTTATTTATAGTAGCTACTAATATACTTATATTAAGCATATTTTACTTATAACATGCTTAAAATAAAATTTACCCTTTTAAGCTTTTTAACTGTATAAGCCACAGTATTATTAATTTTATCCAGGATTTTGGGAAGCCATTAATAGTTTTTATTTTTAAAACATTTCTTGGGTTAGAGAAATAACTCAGTCAGAAAAGTATATGCTTTGAAAGCATGAAGCTATGTGTTCAGATCCAAGTAGGCATGTAAAACACCAGATGTGCCTATAATCCCAATGCTGAAGAGGTAGCCTGACAGGTATCCTGAGCGCCGTCTAGCTGAGTGACTCTAGGTTCAGTAAGAGACTACTTCAGTAAAATAAGGTGGAGAGTACAACTGAAGAATACTTCCAACATCAACCTTTGACCTCCACATGTATGAACATGGCATGCATGGATTCGCAAGTTCATGCAAGCACACACACATCATTTAATAAACAAATAAGTCCTTTTACCATTAAATACTCCTTTCACTTTACAGGAACTGAGGTAAGCTTGTAATCTTAAGACATATGGATTTTCCTATTCTAGAATGTTTATGTAAATGAAAGCATAGAATACTTGTCTGTTTCCTTTTTTCAGGTTTTCTTTTAGAATGAATCTCTTGATGAACATCTTGTTTCTACCTGTAGGCTCTGGGGAATAATGTAGCAATAAACATTAGCATAAGAGTATCTGAGTCCCTGTTTTTAAATATATACCTAGAAGAAAGACTTCTAGGTCATATGGCAAAACAACTTTTAGATTTCTGAGGAAATGCCTAATTCTTCCACACATGTTCCATATTAGAGTCTGGTGAAGAGTGTGAAGGAGTTAAATTTCCTCCTAACTCTGTCATATCCCCGCCTTAGGAATAATTACCTTATTTGTATATAAAGTATTTTATCACTGTGGTTTAAGATTGCATTTTTGCCAGGTGTGGTAATAACAGCTTTAATCCCAGCATTTCTGTGGCAGTGTGATCAGGTGTTCAAGACTAGTGTTGGCTATGTAGCAAGTCTGAGAACAAGTCTGTCTACAATAGAACCTGTCTCAAAACAAAATTGCATTTTCTTGACTAATGAAACTGAGCATCTTTTCAGGTGCTTTCGGAATATCTTCTATGAAAATATCCCTTTTTAATTTTACTTAATTTTTTTTTGGGGGGGGGCACTCTCATAAAGACAAAGCTGGCCTTAAACTCACTTTGTGGCCAAGGATAACCTTGAACTTCTGATCGTCCTGCCTCTGCTTCCTAGGTACTACAGAAGTGTGTTACCATGTGTGGTTTATTCAGTGTTCCAACTCAGAGCCTTGCATACACTAAGCATCACTCTACCAATTGAGTTACATCCTAAGCACCTAGAAATGCATATGTAAATCAGCGTTCTATTTCTGAAAGGGCATCTTTTCTCTGTGGAATTTTAAGAGCCCCCACCTTTAACACTTTAAAGATTTATTTTACGTGATGACTGTTTGCCTACATGCATGTATGTGTACCAAATGCATGCCTAGTGCCTGTGGAAGTCAGAGGAGGGTGTCAGATGCGCTGGAACTGGAGATGTGAATGGCTGTGAGCCATCACTTGGTGGGTATTTGAAATCAAACCCAGGTTCTCAGCAAGAGCAACAAGTGCTCTGAACTGCTTAATCATCTTTCCAACTCCCTGGGTTTGTTTTTATCTTCCCCCATTTCCCTATGTGTATGTATATTGTATTACACAAATGTGTTTATGCATGTCTGAATGAGTGTGAATACACATGGGTAGGGGTGCATGTATGTGTGCTAAGTGCTTATCAAATCCAGATTGAGATTGTTGCTGGGAATCATCCACTGTTTGTTTTTGTTATTCATTAAAGCACAGTCTCTCAATGAAACACAGGGCCTGCTGATATGCCTAGCTCACTAGCTAGCTTGATCTGGAAATTCTGTCTCCACCTACCAAAGCTAGACTTACAGGCAAGTTGCACCTGACATTTCTGTGGATTCTGGATACAAACTCAGGTCTTCAAACCTGCTGAGTAAGCACTCAGCTACTGACCCATGTCCTCAGCTCTTCCCTCTTCCCCCATCTGCATGTATATCTGTATGAGGGTATTGGTTCTCCTGGAACTAGAGTTATAGACAGCTGTGAGCTGTCATAAGGGTGTTAGAAATTGAACTCAGGTCCTCTGGAAGAACAGCCAGTGCTTTTAACCACAGAGCTATCTCTACAGCCCAGGAGTTATAATATATTCTGGATAATAAACTTCCCAGATTTGCAGCATGAACTACCTCATCTACAGACCTTTCTCACTTTCTTTGTAACATTCTCTGATGCACCAAAATTTTTAATCTGATAAAGTCTAGGTAATTTTTCCTTTTGTTACCTATACTTTTAGTGTCACATCTGAGAATAGAGCTTAAATGCAAGATCACAAAGATTTTCCCTAAAGTTTTATGACTTTAGGTCTTACATATTGAACCATTCTGAGGTATGAAGTAGGATACATGCTCCATTTTGCAAACAGTAGCTAAAGATAACAGTCAAAAGACATAACAGTACTACAGTAAATAAATGATAGTGTGTGTGTGTGTGTGTGTGTGTGTGTGTGTGTGTGTGTGTATGTTGTATTCTATCATTCATAGCTCAGGAATCAAAGTACTAGGTATATTATTATAAAACAGCCATTAAATCATCTGAAGTCTCAAGGACAACATTGTATACAATGTAGCATTGCTATATCCACAAGTGCAAATGAATGTCACACAAGAGGAAAATGTTACTTAAAATTATGGTGATGTTTCTTTGATGAGTTGCTGTTAATATTTATGCAATATTTGTTGGCTTCAACAATTTGACAATATTATGCTGAGGGTATCCATACAATTTCATTTAATAAAAATTAAATTTTAATTAGTGGGTAATTAACACTTAGGAATTAAGAGAGTCAGCTGCTTTCTCATTATAAATCTGGTGCTCTTGCTGATATTCATATGGGAATACTTAATTCTCATCTAGTGTTGCTGGTTCTTGGTCCAGTTAGAAGACTGGCTGCAAACAAGGACTGAGCAACCTCTGCTACTATGCCTTCCTTAAAGAGAAGAAGAGAAATCCCTGCAAGTGTAAACCAAAGCCTTCCTTAAGCTATTTCTATGGGAAAAGTAACTGAAAGGATTTAAACAGTGTTCTTGAAGGTCCAGAGCAAGAGAGAATGCTTTTCTCTACATGAGGATGGACATTCATGCTGTAGTTCAGGCAGACCTGGCTTCACTCCTTGCTTTACCATCCTCTATATGTGTTCTTTAGAGCACCATGGGAGTTACCTGCATTGACCTGAACTGTGGTGTGTCCTGAATGACAGCATTGCATGTACAATAAATAGCCTAGTTCCAAACCTGTCAAACACCAGCAGCCACTATTACATTATATAAAAAAAGTAAATACCAAGAAGTTTTGGTGACAATGAATGAATGAATCCTGAAAAGGAGCTGTGTCTAGCTGTGAACAAAATACCCCTAAAAGGAGCCTGTCTGAGTGATTTTAGTACTGAGAAGAGATGGGAATTTGGTAGGCTCAAAAGCTAACTGCTTACTTTGGGCTAGTTTTAGTTCTCTGAACAGCCATTGCGTGCCTCAGTCTATCTGGAGTACGGCTTCCTGGTAATGAACAAACGAACAAACAAACCCTGGCTACTAATTTATCAGAACATTAGCTTCCACCAATCCAAGAGTTAAAAATGTCAATAACATCCTAAGCCTACAGAATAATTTCCCCACCTCACTGTACTTACCTCTCTGGTGTACCTAAAATATTTTAAAGTTGCCTTAATTTATAACTTTTTTTTAATAAAATTATATTTAAAAAAAAAACTGTGAAACTGCTTTCATGTTGGAACATGGCATTTGAGGTAATCTAAATCTGTATTCCTGGGCATGGTCACTCATAATGGCTCCAGAATAAACTATCTCTTATTCTCTTTAAGATTCCCTTTGTAGAGGTAAGAAAGCATTTTTATATCAACAGTTAGAATGTAAAGTCGTCTAGCCATTATGGAAAGCCATTCGGTAGTTCTTCAAAAAGTTAAACACATAAATCAAACCCTTTCACTCCTAGGTATGAAACACATAATAAAAAAATAGTGTGTACAAATATTCATAGCAACATTATTCCCTCCAAAGTGAGAATACACTTAAATGGTCATGGACTGGTGGAGAGATAAGGTAAAATCCAAACACTGGATAGCATGTAAATACAAAGGAATGAAACACTAACACATATTACGAATATGTACAAACCTTGAAAACTTTATAGCAACTGAAAACAGACAGATACCCAGGCCAGGTCTTACGATTCCCTTTATAAGAAATGTTCAGAGTTGGAAAATTCAGAGATAAAAGGTAGAGCTGTGATTGCTAAATGCTTGGAGATAAGAGGGTGTGCACACATGTGATGGGTGGGACTATAGATGATGGATACTAAGTTTCTTCAGTGACAGAAATGTTTTAGAATTAGATTGTGGTAATGGTTTGATAATCTTGGGAATTTACAAAAAAACCAATGAGGCATACACTTTAAATGGAAAATCCTATTTGAATTACATATCAACTTTAAAACTCCACAAAGGGTTTAGGATATAAGTAATACATAAAAATATCAATCTTATTTCACTTTTGAGAAATACAGCTATAAACATATAATTCTTATCAAATATGATCAAATTAGCAAATGATGAAAGATACCCCTTATGAATTCATAATTGATGACAGCTTACAAAGAATAAAAGCAACAGGCTGGGGGCTCTGGGTGTAACCCAGTGGTTGTACAGTAGTATACAAACCTTGTTGATTCCCAGCAGGAGGATGGATGGGCAGAATGCAGTCAGTGAGGAAAACAAAGAAACGGTAGTGGAGTGGAAACATTTCTTCAGGTTGTTTAGAGCAAGGCCATGTTTTACCAAATTTATTTACATTCAAAGAATTTCTATATTTATTATTCAAGGACTCAGTACCAAAAACTGTCTCTTTCATCTTCCCTTCCCCCCTCCTGGTGCTCTGTTGCTTTTTGAGACAAAGTCTCACTAAATAGCCCAGGCTGGCCTTGAACTCATAATCCTGTTCAGCCTCCCCACTGCTGGGGTTTCAACCATGGACCACCACATGTGGCTCCTTGGTTTATTTTGAGAATAAACAATGAGGTTACTTCTATGGAAGAGTAGAAATATACCCTAGAAGAGACAGGTTAGGTTATTCCCTATTACATTTTTAAAATTGATTTATTTTGTGTAAGAACAACCGTGCCTAGGCACGCCCCAGAACACATGTAGAGGTGGGTGTTGGTTCCCCCCTTCCACAATATGAGTCCTGGGGATCAAACTCAGGACCATCAGGCTTGCTGCCAAGTGCCTTTACCATAGAACCATTTACTGGCCCAAATTAAGTTATTTTCTCATTATCCTTTTTGCATAAAAGTCCATAAAATGATTTACTTATTACTTATTTGTTCATTGTCTAGAGCACATTTGCTTGTGGACTCCAGCAGCAGCACAAACCATGGACATCAACATGGCCCCTGGGGCAGCATTGACCACAGACATCAACATGGTCTCCAAGGCTGCCTAGATCACTGGCATCAACATGGTCTCTGACAACAGCATAGACCACAGACATCAACATGGCCTCAGGTGGCATAACAGATCATGGACATCAACATGGCTATAGACACTGATGGCTTCTGTGACAGCATCTCCCCCACAAATGAGAGCAGGGAGGGAGGGAGGGAAAGATGAAGGAGAGGTGGAGGAAGGAGGGGGAGGGAGGGAGGGAGGGAGGGAGGGAGGGAGGGAGGGAGGGAGGGAGGGAGGGAGGGAGGTAGGGAGGGAGGGGAAAGAAACAGCCCAGCCATGAATCTATTGAAGGAAAACAGTAAGAAAGATGCTCAAGTGCAGTCCCACACGGTTTGCACAGTTGATGGCTTCTGGCAGGGGTGGAGGTGGGGAAGGACTCAGCTCTCTTTAAGGGACTGGCCACTGGGAGTTTGACCATGCGCAACACAAAGTGGACTTGGTGAGCTGTTATTTTTTTGGAAGGGGGGGGGTGCAAGGATGGGAGGGTGGACCTGGGAGGAATAGGAAGAATATGATAGGGTACACTATACAAAATTCTCAAACAATTAATAAAAATATTATGTGTGGGGGGGAATCAACAATTACATTTAATGTGATCAAAATTTTTTTCCTAAGTTTTCTAAATCACTGGTACAGAATACAAAAAGAATCACAGAATCAAAGAAAAATAATTGAAATTGTCACCTGCTTCTCTTAGAATTACAATTAACTTCTTTTAAGAGGACAGCCTCAGCCTGGTGGTGGTGGTGGCGGCACACCCCTTTAATCCAACACTCTGCATGCAGACAGATGCTTCTCTGAGTTCTAGTTCTAGGACAGCCAGGGTTACCCAAAGAAACCTTGTCTCAAAAAACAAACAAACAAAAAACAAAACGGAAAAACAAAGGGGGGAAGGTGGGAAGCACTCAATGAGTAAGAGCACTGACTACTCTTCCAGAGGACCTGGATCCAATCCCCATCACCCACACTGTGACTCAAGACCATCTGTAACCCCACTTCCACAGGATCTGATGCCCCTTTTCTAGCCTCCCTGGGCATCAGGAATATACATGACACATAGCCATACATCCAGGCAAAACAATCATACACTTAAAAGAAGAAAATAATAGTAATAAATTTCAAAAAAAATTAAAAAGAAAAGAGAGAATAGTCTCCATTCATTCATTCATTCATTCATTCATTCATTCATTCATTCAGTACTTTTCAAGACAAGATTTCTCTGTGTATCCAACTGTCCTAGAACTGTTGTGGACCAGGCTGGCCGGGACTCAGAGATCTGCTTGCCTCTGCCTTCTGAGTACTGGAATTAAAGGTGAGGACCACCACACCACACTAGCTGGGATAGGTTCTTTTATATTTTTAGTTGTGAATCCAGTCTCTAACAGTTAAGCCATCTCTTTAGCCTGGATAGCTTCTTTTAAAATCCCTTTCTCTGCTACTTTTTAAGGTCTTATGGCTAACTTTGGAAGGAGCACTGCAACGGACAGTATAGGCAGGGCACCGATTCTAAATTCTTAGTATAGTGACATTTATCATCTATGGTCAAGGTTGTCTGAAATCGTTTGGGGTGGCTAAAATCATTAACAACCAAAGAAAACAGAAGAGTTCCATGGATGTATGAGAGTTCAATAACAGAAAAATTCCTTTGTAGCTTGCCAAGTGAAAGGAATGTGAAGCATAAGTCCAGGGCTTACCCAACCAAGCAGGAAGTCAACAGATCCTAGCAGATCATCCAGCTTAAATTCCAGCTCAGCATTTTTACTTTTAGAAGGGTCTATCTTAAAAGTAAAAAGTAACTAGATTAAATTATCTGTTAGACATTGTAAGAGGTGAAACAAAAATAAATACCTTTAGTTACCCACCGGGGATCAAGATCTGTTGGTTCTTTTCCACAAAGGAAAAGGGAGTGGAAAGAGGAGGAAGGAAAAAGGAAGAAGGAAAACATTCCTACACCCAAACCCCAATTTGAGCTTCTTCGCTGTTCACTTGGTTTCTCACAATAACTTCCACATCATATGATTGCTGAGCTCTTCACATTCCCTCTTGGTACCTTATTACATATACTCTAGCAAGGCTAAGCTACTGGCAATTTCTTAACAAATTCCTGCTCACTCTATAGGTCTTAGTTTAGCTGTTTTTAGACACTAGGAAGACATAACAAACAGGTGATAGTAGTGTGGTTTGCTTAGGAGAGACGCCAGAAGCTTGATCTGTATTTAATCAGAATTTTAATTTAATGCTATGGGATTACTTCCAAGTAGAAAGAAATAGATCTCAGTAATATATATGTATAGCACTACTTCAAGAAAAACTATACAGAGCAAAGAAAGGTAAAGTACTACCACAGAACTAGCTGCCAACTACAAATGAGAAATACAAGAAAACTGGAACTGTCTAAGTGACTGTTTGACCTAGCATCACTGCTTAAAGGTGAAAAGAAGGAAGCATTCAAGAGGTACTCTGGAAGACAAATGTGAGAGACATTTCATCAAATGCCTATCAAGGCACTGGAATCAACAAGATGCTGGCTTTGTCATCTCTAGCAATGTGGGCCTGTACAAGTTTTTCAGCTTCTTAAATTCAATTTCCTCATACACAAAGTAGACATAATCTGTATTTCAAAGTTACAATAACACAAAAGAAAATGTGTAAAGTTTTAAATAGTATACAGTGAATATTCATTACAAATATCACACAATAGGAACCAGGTCTTCTGGCACACATCCATAATCCTAGCACCACAGAGGCTTAGCAGAATTAGAAGCTTGAGGCTATACAATGAGACCCTGTCTCAGAGGAAAACACAAAACAAAACACATATTTAGTTTCCATAATGAAGTTAATACCAAGTCCACAGAGGAAAAATTCAAATAAGAGTTTCCATAATGGAGTTAAACTAAGGAACATCTTCCTGGGAAAATGCCTCAAGGAGACAGTAATTTCAAGCTGAGGCTTAAGGGATAAGTAAGTTTGCCAGGAAAATGAGTTAGCAGAAAAACATTCTAAAAGATACAGCATATGTAAGAACTCTTAGAAAACAAGATGGCAGGTTCAAGACAGAGATAATTTGTAAGTGAGAGGCTCTAAATTGGAAAGTATTATAGTATCATCTCTGTGCATTAAAAGTCCCCTTTGAGGATGGAAAAGGGCTCAGTGAGTAAGAGTATTTGCAGTGCAAGACAAAGGACCTGAGTTCAGACAACCAGACTCATGTACGAGCCAAGCACGGCCACACATACCTGTAATACTATCATTTCCTGGGAACTGGGGAGGAGAGATGGGGTGTTGTGTAAGAGCATATGTTACAGAAGGAAGATCACTGGGGCTTGCTGGCCAGCCAGTTTAGCTGAAAATTCCAGGTTCAGTAAGAACACCCGCCTCAAGGGAATGAGGCAGAAGAATGTTAAAGCTCGCTTCCTCTGGCTTCCACACAAGTACAAGTACACATGGATGAACACACACGAGCGCACACGCTCACACACATATACACACACACACACACACAAGCACACTCACAGTCCTTTTACATTCTTAGGAGATGATAAAATGGTTCAAGGACAGGGTGGTGGTCCATAGTTAAAGGGGAAGAATGTAAAGGATCTCAGGAAAGGGATGGTTACTGCATGAGATAAGCAGAGCAACTGAGATATGAAAAGGCAGATCAGAGAAACAGAAAAGAAACCAGAAAGATTTGATTGTTACTGGAGTGCAGGGAAAAACACTTTGGGGCAATGTCTAGAACACCATGAGCTCTACAGAAATGACAGGTTTGGAAGAGAATAAAGATGGCTTTTGATATGTGACATCAGTTGAGCCACCATTTTGATATAAATGGAAATGTTTGACCTTCCCATATGCCTGTCATCAAGTTGGTCAGTAGTTTTCTAGCATTTTAATTTTGTGATAGCTAAAACTAAGAATGATATCAATCAACTGTATGTGCAGAATGCTAATAAACAGTTTAAGCATCATGTACTCTCATTTAAAACTACATGGCTTGGCACTACAGAGTATATGCCAACAGACCTGTCCTTGTTCCAAATCCACTTTATTTACAAAGACAGACAGGATTTGGCTACAGCTGGCTAGTTCCTACTCTAGACTAGCAACAGCACTTTTAATAACTCACAGAGAACAGTGGCTAAAAAGGAAAAGTTTAATAATATAGCCTGAACCAATCGTAAAGTTGAAATTGGACTTCACATTACTATGTCAGCTACTTACTTCTCACCGAGACAAAGCACCTATGGAGGGAACATAAGGAGGGGATTTATTCTGAATCAGTTGGCCACTAGTCCATTAGAGTGGGGAAGGCACAGTACAGGGAACATGTAGCTGCAATTCCCCACATTCTGGCAGATCAGAAACACAGACAGCTCTGGCTGGAATCAGGGCCAACGTATATAACCTCAAAGCGTATTCTTCTTAGTGGTCTATACACCTAGGCCTCAAATACAAAGGTTCCACAATCTCTACTACTGGCTGGGGACCTGGTACTCAAGCTCATAACCTGTGAGAAGAGTTCCATATTCAGACTATAGCAAACATAACATGAGTGGAAATTTATACAAAAAAATTTAGTGGCAGATACTTAATTACACACAAAGTTTGTGCAATGTAAAGTGTCACGCCCATTTTGGTGATTTAGAAAAAACAGTAGATGAACAAATATAGTATTTCTTTTAAAAAAAAAAAAAAAAGCATAGATTTCTTTCTTTTGTTTTTTGAGACAGTTTCTCTGTGTAACTGTAGCTGGCCTTGAACTCAAGAGATCCAACCAGCTGCCTCTGCCTCCCAGAGTGCTGGGATCAAAGGTATGTGCCACCCAGCTAGATTTCTTTCTTATTGTCAATAGAAAACTTTGTTGTTTTTAAGACTGTTAAAAAAAAAAATCAAATATATAACTGTATGTTTTTGCCAAGTTATTTAACAACATTTGCTTATTCATCAAGTAATGGTTAAGTGCATATATGTTTAGCACTATTCTAGGCATGATATACAAAGGTCAAGTACATTTTTTTTTTCAATGAAAGTTCATATAGTAAGCAAAGTAGACTTTTAGGCTTGTGTTGGTCTTTTGTCAACTTGACACAAGCTAGGGTCATCTCAGAAGATGGAACCTCAGTTGAGTAAAGCAAGCCCTGGAGCATTTTCTCAATTGAGTTGTATAAAAAAGCAAGCTGAGCAAGCCATGGAGAACAAGCTAGTAAGCAGCATTCCTCCATGGTTTCTGCTTGAGTGAGTTCCTGCCTTGGCTTCCTTCAATGATGGACTATGATCAGAGGTGTGAGAAAAATAAACGCTTGCCTCCCCAAGTTGCTGACTAGAACTAAAGTTTCCTAATTCAAAATAGCAAATGGGTCTGGTAGCCTTTAAAAGATTCTCAAATTTTTCAACTGCTAAGAAAAAAAAACACCATAACCAAGGCAACTTATGAAGGAAGAGTTTATCTGGGGCTGACAGTTTTAGGTGATTAGGTCAGTACTAATAGGGATTACACAGTGACAGACACAGCAGCTGGAGAAGCAACTGAGAACTCATATCTCAGACAGCAAAGAAGCTAAGCGAGCACTGGAAATGACAGGGCTTCTGAGAACCCCCAAGTCTGCCCTTGGTGACATTATCCCTCCAGCAAGGCCACATCTCCCAAACCTACCCAAACAAAACTGGGGACCAAGTTCACTCAAACCACCATAGTGATTCAAAGTGGTGAGGTGAGAAGTATTCCGGATAAAAGGATAGTTAGGAGCCAGATATCAGAGCACACACCTTAAGTCATAACACTCAGGAGGCAGAGCACACAGGTCTTTTGTGAGCTTAGGCCAGCCTGTTTTACATATAGTATACAAGGCCAACCAAAACTACATAGTGATGCCCTGTCTAAGAAACAAAAATCAGTGCCAAAGAAATGGCTCAGCAATTAGGAGCACGATCCACTCCAAACACCGACACGGCAGCTCACAACCCTATGTTCCAGGAAATTTGATGCCCTCTTCTGGTCTTTGAGGGCACCAGGCATGCACATGTATAGACATGAAGACAAAACAACAGTACACACAAAATAATTTAATGAATTACATGCATAGAAGACATATAGGTTATATGTAACTACAATGCCATTTTATTTATTTAAGAGATCTGAGCATCTGTAGATTTTGACATCTATAAAATACTATAAGACTAGGGCACAAAGAATAGCTCTGGGAACTATACAGTCTTTAAAAAAAAAAACCTAACAAATCAAATGCTTATGGATTCAAAGTACTGATGGTAATATAACCTCTACACAAATTCAAACTGGCATTTTATAAAAATTGACAAACAGGTCCTAAATTCATATGTAAGTCTAAGAGCAAAATAGGCAAAACAACCTTAAAAGTTAAAACATTTTAGCAGGGTGGCAGTGGTCCACGCCTTTAATCCCAGTACCTTGGAGGCAAAGGCTGGCAGATCTCTGAGTCTGAGTCCAGTCTGGCCTACAGAGTGAGTTTTAGGGCAGCCAGGACTACACAGAGAAACTCTATCTCAAAAAAAAAAAAAAAAAAAAGGAGGATGGAGGGAGGAGGAAGAGGAGGAAGAGAAGGAAGAGGAGGGAGGAAGGAAGGAAGGAAGGAAGGAAGGAAGGAAGGAAGGAAGGAAGGAAGGAAGGAAGGAAGGAAGGAAGGAAGGAAGGAAGGAAGGAAGGAGACAATGTTAAAGCTAACTAAAAACGTAAAGTAATCAAGATGGTGAAGCAGTAACAAAGGAGATGAGTGGAATGAGACTAAAATTTCAAAACTAAACCACCACATTCTTGGTTACCAGACATTCAATGAAACAAAGAACTTTCTTTTGATAACAACAAATATCCCCCAAAGCAAGAGAATTCAATTTATGAAGGGAACTAACAAGACTGTTCCCCATGCTGTACAAGGAATACCAATTTCTGGAGCCCCTACCTTTTATACTTATACAAATAAATTAGGAAAGGCAGGTAACAAATCAGAAAATTTAAGAAAGGTGGCCCAAAGCCCCTTTAATTCTGTTCAAAAGTCAGAATTATATGCTATCGTGATGGTGTTAATGGACTTTACTGAACCTCTTAACATAGTCACTGACTCTCAGTATGCAGAAAGAGGTGTTTTACACATTGAAACTGCTGACTTTATTCCTGATGAGTTAGAACAAGAAATTATCAGGAACAGGAATCATCCCTTATAAATAACACACATCCTACCCCATATGGGTCTGTCAGGCCCTCTAACCCAAGGTAATGATGAAATTAATAAATTATTAATAGAAAATATGCGAGAGGCTTCAGAGTTTCATTTAAAAAAAAATCACCTCAATAACGGAGGATTTAAGAAAAGGATTTGACAACAAGCAAAAAACAAAAAACTGAAAAACATGTCCCACCTGTTCCCTCTATAACTAAACTCCATGGCCAGCAGGAAGTAACTCTAAAGGTATACATAGAAATGAAATCTGGCAGATGGGTGTATTTCATTTTACAGATTTTGGAAAATAAAAATATGAACACCATTCAACAGGTAAGTTTTCAGGAATCAATGGGCAATGCTTTGAGTTCAAAACAGACTGGTTCTGTAATCACACATTTGCTAAAAGTTATGGACACCATGGGAATACCTGCATAAACTGTGACTGACAATGCTCCAGCATATGTCTCGTAAAATGATACAGCTTTTCCTTATTATAATATAAAGCATAACACAGGAATACCACACAATCTTACAGGGCAAGCAGTCATAGAGAGATCAAATCAAACACTAACGGGTATGTTAAATAAACAGAAAGGGGTAACAAGGACCCCTAAAGATGGACTACATAAGGCTTTATTATCTGAATTTTCTCAATGCTAATGAAAAAGGAACAACAGCTGCTGAAAGGCATTGGACTATAGAATAAACAGCTGAACTAAATCAGCCTGTTTACTGCAAAGATAAGCTGACAGAATGGAAACCAGGATATGTGCTGCGTTGGGGGAGGGGTCTCACTTTTGTTTCCACGGGTGAAGAAAAATTATGGATACCATCAAAATTAGTAAAGATCTATTTGAACAGGAGAAATTTCTTGATAAGGAAAAATGACGGCTCATCCACAGATGTGACAATTCTTTAAGTTGTAATAAAAAACTCACCAAACAAGGGTCAGGGCAGGGTTTTGTTTTTGTCTTTACAGAAAATTAGAATACTCATCTTCAAGAAGTCAAAAAACCTTGGACATCTAAATGTCTAAAACAGAAGAAAAGGTTATCCAGAAAACATTTATAAGCAAAGAAACATCAAACCTATTGGTACCAATATATTCTACAAGGTAAAATCTCATTTCCTAACGTCTGTATCTTTTTACTTCCAAGAAAAGTTGAAGATCCAGCTCAATTGTAAATTAGAACTAGCTATGGAGTTAGAGCATGGCTCTCTCCTTCTCTAAACCTAAGCATACTTGTTAAAGAAAAATGTAAAATCTCTGTATCATATCAGAAGGGACCACCTGATATGGGATAGAGAAATAACCAAAATTATGGAACTATTCAATTACTACTAATCTTATTATATGTATATTTTACATAAAATAATAATACATGCTTTAAAATTTTTGTTGTGATATTTATGTTCATATAGAGTACTAGTTTATTCTAGAAAAAGGCTTTATCTAACTTCCTGTACATTGTTTTAGGTTTGAGTCTCTTATCAGTTTTCTGCAGTGAACCATGACAATTCCAAACTGTAATCTTTAAAGTTTCCAAAAGGAAGATGGGCCCACAACAATGATTTCACATGGACTATTACAATGCCACTAGGCTGACAAACACTAACCAGAGATTGATCGGCTTTGGACTGCAAACTTACTCAGGACATTTCGAGGCGGTTAGCTGAGATGAACCAGCCTCACAGAATACTCTCCAGTCAGGACTTGATACAAGCCACATACTTTCCCATTATGTAAAAACTGAACAACAAATGATACAGCTACCTATCCCAGGATTTGGCAATTAACCCCAATTTTTTTTTTCCAGGATCCCTAAAGATGTTGTCAACCTCAGGCAGCAGCAAATAAATATAAGAACACAACACCCACATTCCCAAGAGGTGGGATGGCTGGTTGTGGGTCTTTCAATGGATTATGAATAATTGTCATTAGGATTACAAATTGTTACTGTTAATGATTAGGACCGAGCTAAAAAAGGAGATTAGATTCAGAATTCTTGTTTAAAAAGAGAAAAAGAAAAGAGGGAATACAGATATGATAGGATAAAAGGGTAGATTATTGAATCTCCTCTGAAAAAAAATGAAATTTGGATATGATAGGATATAAGGTTTGATTGTTGAATCTATTTTTAAAAGAAACTACTAGTTTCAAATAATTTACACTGGATTATATTCTCATATATTGTATATAAATTATGTATATTGATACAAAGTTGAGATTAATTTTGTTTCAGTACATATATTTCTACGTTCAAGGTATTGTAGTTTTGCAGCTCTTCTAACAATTTGATACAAATTGCTAGTCCTTGAAGGCTATTATTACCAACTAATAAGGATATAAAAAAATGTAAGTTAGTAGTCATTGCAATCAAACTTATATTAGATATGTTCTCAAGGTCAGAGATATATTTTAAATAGACAAGGATCTTCAAACACTTCAGAGAACCAGAGAATATGGCATATAAGAACTTTAATAACATTGGTTCTTTTTATTTTTATGACAATGAGACATATCTGCTCCTGGCAGCACCAATGTACTTCAGAGAAGATGATGGGCATCAAAGAAACTTCATATGGAGTTTACTCTCTTTGTGGCAAAATTAGACACTGGGGCAAGTAAGTGCTCTTTTCTTGACTGCTGACAGCATGATGTCCATAACTGACAAGCAGGACACACAAGAAAGGGCTGCCAAACCTTGCCAAGACAAGATAGGAAGGTCTTTAAAACTATACTGCTTCACTGATAGGTCTGTCAGATATGCCAGGCCTGTAGGCCGAACATGGATGCTTCAGCATGCAGAGAAACCTTGGGTGACTATCCAGGTAGCCAGCTGTTTCTATCATTTTTCAAATTTTTTGGAAGTTGCTTGCTTGCACTTCCTGCTTACTTAGTTAATATCATTTCCTTCTTGGGTCTCTAAGGGAGCTGAAGATTAGTTATATTTCTGGTTTTCCTAGCTACAGATTCAGAAAAGAAACTTACTAAGCGGTGTAAAGTGTGTAAGTCTGAGAGACATAAGAAGAAAGTTTTCAGGTGGTAATACAAGTTAGATAAAAGTGAATTAGGTACAATCCTTTGGACTCACCAAGACAGGATAAATAATGAAGTATTTTCTTTGAATTTTTTCGATTGTTAATGGACTGGACATTATTGATATAATTATTGTTTGTATATATTATATATAGTTATTGAACTTATTTTATATAGTTTTCCTTCTATTAGTTATAATCTTTTTTTATTTTTGAAACCAAAGGGGATATGTAGTGGTATATTTAATAAAAATAGTCTGAAAGATCAGAGAACAGAACCAAGCCATGAAGGTCAGGGAGTGGTGACCCATACCTTTAATTCCATCACTCTCAGGCACAGACCCTCTGGATCTCTGGGAGTTCAAAGCCAAACAAAGCCAGGTGGTGATGGCACCCACCTTTAATCCTAGCTCTAGGGATGTAGAATGCAAGAAGAGGAAGTAAGATCACTGGGCAGGGAAGGAAATGTAAGTAGGAGAAGGTGGAAGTTCTGCCCCTTTTTTCCTGAGTGCCAAGTCAGTCTGAGGACTCATGAGACAGACTTACCCTGTTTGGCCTGAGGAGTTGGCTGGGTAAGAATTGGCTGTGGTTTGTTCCCTGTTTCTCTGGTAGTTCAGCTTTTCCCCAATATCAGGCTCTGGGTTTTATTATAATACTAAGTAGAGTTTGTGCAATATTTTTAAAGTTTTATTAAATTTCTTTGTTTATTTTTGTGTGATTTCTAGTGTGAGAGGACAACTTTCAGGGCTCCTGCCTAGTGTATAGAAGCCAGAGATTAAAGTCAGAGCATCAGGCTTGGTGGGAACTACCTTTTCTCACCTGAGCCATCTAACTAGCTGATTAAAACTTTGTTTTTTAAGTAGACAGGAAAATCTTTTTAAATAACTTAAAATTTCAACCTAATACTTTAGTACATTACATAAGTCAAAATAATCCTATTGAACATCATGTAAATAAAGTATAAAAACATACATGCGCTTAGGCTTCTGTAGTATGCAGTTCTCATCATTTGGATAACAACTCTGGACAATGAGTTTGAATGGGGGACTGGGGATAGAGGTCCTTCTGTAGAATGTTTATCTAGAAGGCACAAAGCCCTGGGTTCCCTCCCCAGAACCACATGGTAGCACACACCTTTGATCTTAGCACTGGGAAATGGAGGCAGGAAGATCACAAATCAAGATCATGGATCCGTCCTTCAGGTGAGATTATCCAGGGTGTCCAGTTAATTTGACGTTTTGGCTTGATGAATGATTTAAAAGTCTCTCCTACTGACCTACATATGTGTGTGTGCGTGCATGCGTGTGTGTATTCATATTCTCTCTGTGTGTCTCTGTCTCTCTCAGTTGGAAATCAGTGTGTGTGTGTGTGTATGTGTGTGTGTTTGTGTGTTCATATTTTCTCTGTGTCTCTGTCTCTCTCAGCTGGACATCAGCTAACAAGAAATTGTGCAGCCTCAATGGTCATAGGTGAATCCCAGACTTATGCTGGCCAAAATGCCACTCCTCTAAGATAAAGGTAATGTGTTTGCTCTCCACTTTTTTTCTTTCTCTCTCAACTATTTTATGTATGACCGCTCTTCATATGTACCTGCATGCCAGCAGGGGCATCAGATCCTATTTTAGATGGTTGTTCACCATCATGTGGTTGCTGGGAATTGAACTCAGGACCTCTGGAAAAGCAGCCAGTGCTATTAACTGATGAGCCACCTCTTCTGCTCCAAGATTTTCTTTCAAATCAGGGATAAATGCAGGTTTTGTCTATACCTTCTGGGTGATTTAAAAAAAGAATATTTGATTTGATAGGGTTGGTTTTAAAGAATGAAACAGAGAATGTGTAAAGTTCAGAGTGAGTAGAAGTGGTGGCATATGTCCAAAATCCCAAGATGGAGGTTACAGATGCAAACAGATGGGGAGTTCAACCCAGCTTAGCTTTAAAAAAACAACCACAAAATAAAATATAAACCTCAGAGCACAAAAAGGCACAACTTTTAAACCTATCTTTAGAATTAAGACTGCTACAATGGTAGATGTTCTTTGTCTAGCTCGATCAAGGCATGATAAAGCTGTTGTTTTCTGGTATGGTGAGGCAGGAGTATCTCAAATTTAAGGCCTGAGTGTCACAGAGTTCTCCCTAAAAACAACTAAATACATAATGCTGTCTCCCAGCACTAACTTACACAGTAACTGCTGCTTTGCAGCAGCAAAGTGAGACTCATACACAATAATAACACAGAGCACAGTCATATTTAATTCTAATAAATTATTTTTAAAGTGTATTAATAAATGCAAATATTAATTCGTATTAAATAGGATAGTATTTCAGTGGCAGAGAAGGTAATTTGCAGTTACCTTGATCAAGTATTTTTCCCATCTGTCTGCTGTAACGGATTTGCCAATCTTCCTCATCAACTTCAAATGGAGCTCCACCAATTCTTTAGGTACTTAAAAGGAAGGGAAAATTTCTGTTAGGCAACAAAATAAAATATTTACAAACATTTAAGAGTTAAAAAACAAAAATAAAAACCCACTTCCTCCAGTCTGAAATCCTTTCTGAAAACACAGAAAGCTGCTGATTCCACTTTCTCCCTGAATCCTTAAAAGCCTAAACTAGAGTAAAAAATGACTAAATATCATTTTTCTGAGACTTAAGAGGGAATAGTCATATTTCAAACTATTATTAAGAATGAAACCTGTTGTAAGCTACAGAGTAAGTCAAAAGTTTTAAGGTCAACAGAAATGCCACCCAGTGTAGGCCCCACATGGGGTGGGGATGGGGTAGTGTTTAGGAGAGCAAGCAAAGTCAATGCTCTGAACTTTCTGCTTCATTTTCCTGTGAATAAAAAACTGCTCAAAAAAAAAAAACCCCTATTATTCATTTTTAATATGACTAGGGATGTAGCTCAGTAGTGAGGTACTTTGTCTAGCATGTAGAGGTGCCAGGTTCAACCCCACAGTAACACACTAAGTAAATAATCATCAAATAAAAGCACTTAACACGGGCTGGAGTGATGGCTCAGTAGTTAAGAGCATAGATTGCTCTACTATAGGACCCAGATTTAATTCCCAGCACCCACATAGGAGTGCACAACTGTCTATAACTCCAATATCTGACACTCTCACATAGACACATGCACACAAAACACCAATGCAGATTAAAAAAAGGGGAAGGAAAAAGGAAAGAGGGACGAAGGGAGGGAGGGAGGGAGGGAGGGAGGGAGGGAGGGAGGGAGGGAGGAAGGAAGGAAGGAAGGAAGGAAGGAAGGAAGGAAGGAAGGAAGGAAGGAAGGAAGGAAGGAAGGAAGGAAGGAAGGAAGGAAGGAAGGAAAGGTGGACAAATGTAGTACTAGGTTTCTGGCCCAGCTTTTCCAGCCTAGTCTCGTGGCCCGGACCCACAGACCCACAGTCTCATAGTCCCACTGAAACACACAGACACTTAAATTAAATGTATGCTGATTGACCTGGGCCCAGGCATATAACTTGCTAACTCTTTGCCTTAAACTAACCCATGATTCTTATCCTGTTCAGCCACGAGGTACCTTTTCTCAGAGCAGCATAGGTGTCCTCTGCATCTTCTAGCTTGTCTAGCATCTCTGTGGTCTCTGCTCTGTTCTTCCTGTTCCCGGAGTTTTCTTAGTCTGGCAGCCCTGCCCATACTTCCTGTCTGCCTTTGGCCAATCAGCATTTTTTATTAAACTAATAGGCAGACAATTATTTACAATGTAACAACACATAATCCCCCTACAGACAAACTAATGTTAAACTAAAATTTCTTAGTGTTCCTCATGCTATACATTTGGATTCCAGAACAAGATATAAACTCATACAATGAGAAAGAAATTAATTAAAGAATACACATCACAGGTTGGTGAATATAGTGGGATTATGTTGTTCCATTGTAAATAATTGCCCCACCCACTGGTTTGGCCAAAAAGCAGACAGGAAGTATGGGCAGGGCTGCCAGACTAAGAAAACTCTGGGAACAGGAAGAACAGAGCAGAAATGCCACAGAGTTGCCAGACAAGACAGAAGAAGCAGAGGACACCTATGCTGCTCTGAGAAAAGGTACCGAGCTGCATGGCTGAACAGGATAAGAATCATGGGTTAGATTAAGGGTAAAGAGTTAGCAAGTTATATGCGTGGGTCCCAGGTCAATCAGCATAAAATTAATATAAATGTCTGTATGTTTCAGTGGGACTATGGGACTGTGGGTCTGGGCCATGAGGTTAGGCTAGATGGTCTGGGCAACTAGTCAAGACCAGGAACTCAGGGCCAGAAACCTCATACAACAGGTGAACATTTTAAAAACTGGTCTAACCATTGCTTAAACTTAAAAAAAAAAAAAAAAAAAGCAAGCTAAACTAAAAATAATCTTCAAATCAAACTCCTATCTGACCAGCTAAATTAACTTCTCTGTAACATCCTAAGGATTCCTGCCTGAGAGTCTTCCAAGACCCCCCCTCCCAATTTTAAGAATATTCCAAAGCACTAGCTCCATTCCCTGAACAGGACTAACTATTAGATGGCTATCTTTAAGAGGAACTCTCTTTCTACACATTCCTCGATGGGCTCTGACTCGTATTCAAACTCAAAAGATTGCTCTAACTCTCCTCAAACAACCAGAGCTCCTCTAAATATCCCTCAGGTATGATCTGATTGTTTCTAAATTATATTAATTAGACCCAAGGGAAATACAGGATAGACATGCCTGCCAAATTTTCTATTTTCCCAAATCCCATACCACCAGTAACCTAAAAGAAAATACAGGTATCCTATTCAATTTTTTTCCATAATCAAATATATATGTGTGTGTATATACAAATAAGATGTTGGACCAATAAAGTTTTTTATAGCAAGACTTGTATAAGTATTTGTTAATTGCCCTTGTGGTATACTATGAATATCTAAAACAGAAATAAAATCTGCAACACTGTCAAATATATCTGATCTAATAGATTGTTAGACACAAATGCCGTGCAGACCACTCTGAGACTGGGATGGCTTAAGTTTTTTTTTTCCTTCATTCTCTTGGGGCTTGATTCTGAATTACTGTTAACGTGAGACAACATGGAAGTAAAGTTCACTCATTCAACAACTTCTGAGAGTCTACTACATTAGCAAGTACCAAACAGTCCTTGTCCTTGGTAAGCCAAGATAAATGCATCTTCCAAGGATGGGCTAATCACAAATATAGACAAGAGACTAAACCCTAAAGGAGAGAGTTAGGGTAGAGTAGGCAAACTTCATACAGAAACACTAAAAACAAAAGAATAACAAAGAATGACTATGGAACTTCACACAGGGACTTTACATGAAGACAACCTCACAAAGTCAGCTAAAATCCTGATTTTATTTGCAAGTTGAAGCAGGAGGCTGCTTCTGTATTTTAGAACTATCTCAATGGCTGAATTAGAGGAAATAAGAATATAAAGTGAAAGTTTTATTTGCTTGCTTTAAGAGGTGGAATACAGGGCAAAAATCTGAAGTAAATGCAAGAAAATATCTGCAAAGATGAGAGTAGCGTGAACTAAGCCTGAACTGGGCTATAAACACAGCAGTGAGCAGAATTGAGAAATGCTTTAGGAAATGAAATTAACAAAATGTGTGACAGGCTGGTAGTGCAGGACACAGTCAAGAAAGCCAACTGAGGGACTTGCTTAGGAAACCCAAGGAGCCAATGACAATGCAGGTCTCCCATTTCTAAAGTCATCAGGTCCTTTAGCATTGCACCTTGACTTTCAAATCTGTATTAAATCCTGGAGTTCTGAAACAGCAAAATACTATATAGAGTTAAAACACTTCTGATGTATTTCTGCCACGATATTAGAAACTAAGATCACCTTTAACGCTTCCCAAACATTCAGAGTTCACAGTTTACTCTAACTTCACCCCGGGCCTGACCCCTTCTAACCTCTGTGTACTTCCCCTTCTTTCCCTTCTTTCTAGGACATATAGAGTGAGATACCTTCCTGCTTCAGAAAAGAAAATTACTAAAGATAGTAAATACTCAAGTCAAAAGTCCATCTTAGAAGTTGGTAAATATTTTTATAGCGCCATTAAATGCTATAAACTCACTTAAAAATTTTGCCCCTGCCACAGAGTCCTGACAATTATTTTCAACCTAATTCCCAACCTTTCTCTTACATCTACACTGAAATCCTCAACAGAAATCACTTTGGTCTGGCCAGGTGATGATGGCACACTCCTAGAGGCAGAAGCAGGCAGATCTCTGGGAGTTCAAGGTAAATATGGTCTACAAAGTTCCAGGACAACCAGGCAACAAAAGACAAAAACCCTGTCTTGGAAAACCAAAAAGGGGGGAAAAAAATCACTATGGTCTGTTCACTGCCCATTAAACCTATCCGAGCATTTGTCTGTGAGAGTCTTATGGAAGCCTTCCGGCTTATTTCCATATCCTTATGTGAATCATATTCTTCTTTCAATGACTGGTATACCAGTATATCTACACTGCCTGAACCAAGTGGTGATTCAGGCACCAGTTACTAAAGCTACTTACCACATCATAAATTGTGTTGGCGTTACTTTTTAAAAGACTAAGAGAAGACAAAAATCAACACACAATATACATGCTTTTCATTCTGTTTACAAGTCTTGTTTATTCTGATTTAGGTAAAAACAGATATGTACTGAATATAGGATGCTGGGTCACATACAGGGAAACCACATGTAAGTGGCGTCTGCAGTACAAGGGAGTACAGAGCTGGCATATTAGATTAACATTCATAACTCATTATTTAGTAACTGGTGGGTGTCTAGAATAAAAATGGCTCTCACAAGCTCCTGGGGAGCGGCACTATCTGTAAGGATTTGGAGGAAGTATATCACTAAGGGTAGGCTTTTAGGTTTCAAAAAGCCCATTCCAAATCCAGTTTCTCTCTTCCTCCTGCCTATATATTTGAACAAAGAACTCTCAACTACTTCTCCAGCACCATGTCTACCAACATGCTTCCATGTCCCACCATGACAATGGACTAAATGCCTGAACTGTAAGTCAGCCCCAGTTAAAGAGTTGTTGTGGTCAGTACATCCTCACAACACTGACTAAGTAAGTAAATTTATTTAAGTTCTGGTTACAAAGAAAACTAAAATGTAAAGATCTTTAAGAGCCCTGAATTTGTTAACTGATAAATAGGCAAATACTGCAAAAGAAACAAAACAGGGCTAGGAGATAAAGCTTGGCACTATAGCACATGCTTAGCGTGTGTGAAACTCTTAACTCTCTACCCTTAGCATCCCTCAAAATTAGCTTAATAATTATTAAAATAGATACACAGACACTGAACATTCTCAAAAGCAACTGTTTAATAGAGCACTGTAGAATGATGGCATGTTCTGTATCTGCAATTTCCAACAAAACAGCCACTTAGCCACATGTGGCTATTGAGCACCTGATAAGTGGCTACTGAAAGTAAGGAACTAGGCTATTTTTTAATTATGTATCTGTATATGTCTGTGTAAGAGTATGTACATGTGAGTTTAAATACCCAAAGAAGCCAGATGGGGTCTTTGGAGCTTGAGTTGTAGGCAGCTGTGAGCAGTCAAGACAGTTGCTGAGAACTGAACTCCAGTCCTCTAAAGAGCAGCAAGAGCTCTTAATTACTGAACTAGCTCTCCAGAACCAGAGCTAAGCTTTTTAGTTTTACTTATTCTTCAAGCATTTTTATTTATTTAGTGTGTGTATGCACACATGTAGGAGTGTCATGTTGTAAAATTCAGAGGACAGCTTCTTCCCTTTCACCATGTGGTTAAGGGGATCAAACTCCTGCTATCAGGGGTGGTAATATACTGTATATTTAATAAAACAGTCTGGAATATCACCCACAGCCAAGCCAGAGGTCAGGGAGTGTTGACCCACACCTTCAATCTCACCACTTGGGAACCAGAGATCCACACCTTTAATCCTAGCTCTAGGAATGCTGAACCAGGAAATGAGACAGCTGGGTAGAGGGAGGAGCTCAGTTGGTGGCCACTTCCCTTTTTTGCTGAGAACAAAAGAGGCTTGAGGTGGTGGAGACAGGCCTGAGGAGTTGGCTGGATGAGAAGTTTGTTTCTCAATCTCAGGCCGGTATTTCAGCTTTCCCCCAATATCTGGCTTCAGGTTTTTATTATAATACCAAATAGAATTCATGCAATAACCAGGTTTGGTAGCAAGTGCCTTTCTTTACCTGCTGAGCCATTTTGTCAACCCTAATTCTATTAATTCTTAATTAAATATAATAGACATATATAGACAGGTAAATTGTGTGATAACAATTTTATTTATTTGGCTCATTGGTTGGTTTATTGGGTTGTTTTTTTGTTTTGTTTTTTTGTGAGACAAGGTCTCTATATTACGTAGGTCTAGCTGTCCTGGAATCCATTATGTAGACAGGCTGGCCTTCAAGTCACAGAAATTAGCCATCCTTTGCCTCTCTAGTGCTGGAATTAAAGATGTATGCCACTATACCTGGGTAAAATTATCAATTATGTTCTTAAATCACATGATCATTTTCTATAAACTGACAAGCTTTAATTTTATCACTTGTCAACTACAACATTTATTCTAAATAACCTAATTCTCACATTCCTTATTAACTTTTTTTTTTAACAATTTACTAAGTTCAAGTCATTCTTTTCTAAAATAAACAGATTTTTGTCCCAAATGAACTAAGATCTCTGCCACACACAGGAAATTTGAAACATAACTATTATCAGATCCCTTTTTATCTCAAGGCCTCAGGAGGTGAACGATTCCACATCAGAAAGAAAAGGTCAGGGGTATGGTCATGAAGATTCTGCCAGAGGATGTGGGTATGGAGCAGAAGTGGTGTAATCCAGACTGTATAGCTGACCCAATTACCCAAAGATAATTCACACAGGGGTTTTCTAAGCATCTATCCACAAAGTCTTTAAAATATTGCTGCTTCTGGAAGTCTAGTCTGTTACTTAAATTCTGATGTTTTTAAAATATTTATTTATATATTATACATTGGGACTCGGCCTGCATGTTACAGCTGTATAAGGGTGTTGGATCCCCTGGAACTAGAGTAACAGGCAGCTGTGAGCTGCCATGTGGTTTCTGGGAACTGAATCCAGGTCCTTTAGAAGAGCAGTGAGTGCTCTTAACCTCTGAGCCATCTCTCCAGCCCCAAATTCTGCCTTTGGAGGGTATAAATTAGATTAGACTCATAATGCTTAATCTCTCTCTCTCAGTCCTTTAAGTCTGTTAGTTAAATTTCCTCTACTCCTATGAGCAGAGATCAATCTTGGTTATGGATGAAAGAACATTGATTTTGGACACAGTGATTGGAAGACAAGCTTACAAGAAGCTTTAGTTACTGCCCACAATTTTTAAAAATTGTTGAGGAGCAGAGTTTTAGAATGAGATTGATCCCCTCAGACCATTTGATCTTTGAAATCACCGTCATGTATTCATATACCTTATCTTCAAAGAGTTCATTTAACCAATCATTTTAGTTTTCTGAAAAGCAAAGAAATGGCTCAAGGCTGTGGACTATAACTTAGACCCCTGAAAAAGACCAGACAGAAACTCTAGGTAAGAATACTATAAACAACCACACTCAGCTCATTACCATTTCTAGTAAGAAGTTCAAGGACAGCTGTCAGGCAGGTAAGGGACTAAGGAGTTTTTCCACTCCACTCTCAGGTTCAGAATTATATTCCGAGTAGAATTTCTGTTCTAATAGATAAACACACCCAAAATAGCTCAGATTATATCAAATCCAAAAGTGGGAAATGTATTTACGATAAACAAAGTGACTGGCACAAAGCCTGTAAAACTGGATTGTTGTATGAAGCCTCTTAGGGAAACAGAAAAGGCATCCAGGGCAATGGCGCCTTCCTCTCCTTCAATCTTAGTAGGATTACACCTTGCTTACATTCACACACAGAATTACAGCAGAGTCAGACAAGGACCTCCAGAACCATGTGCTCCAACTCTCATCAAGTATCTTTTTCTTGCTTTTCTTTCTACCCAATTTAAAAGTCATGAGAGGAAAGGAGGAACCAATAACCTAAGAGAATAATGGACCTATAGTACCAAGTGCTCAAATCTTTGCCACATTCTACAGAGTTAATGCCAGCAGGAAATGCCTCTCTAATAAGTTGAGAACAAAAGGATAAGCAGCAGCTAAGCAAGTCAACGAGAGAAAGTTGTGCCAGGTAAAAAGAGATGACTGAACAAAAGTCTCCAAACAATCAAAAGTGTCTAGCGTCTCTGGAAAGATGCAGTGATGCTCACTTGGCATGAGGGAGGCCCTGGGTTCAATGTCTGCACCTTTAAAAAAAATGTTGCTAGGGAAGTAAGCAAAACTCCAATTAATAATATCTTTGAATCACTTTAAAAGCCTAGAAGTTTGGATTTTTTGAATCCACAGGAGGAACAGGAGAAAATTTCTTTGAATTAAACCTTTAAAAAGATCATTCTACATCCAGGTTCAACTTCAAAATATTCTAGGAGCAGAGGCAGAGGCAAAGCAAAGCTATGGATGAAACAAAATTGCACTAAAGCAGTTCACCACACAGACTTATGCTCTATTACTTTATGAGTCTCCATGAACCACATGCATACGGGAGCCTGGAGAAGCCATGAAAGCATAAGATCCTCTGAACTGAGTTAGGTAGGTGCTGGGAAAGGAAGTCCTCTGCAGGAGCTGTGAGAGTTCTTATCTGCTAAGTCTCTGTCTAGCCCCCAGTTGCTGCTTTTGTCTTGTTCAATATTTTCCACTATTTTAGAGGTATACAGACAGTTAAGGTCCCTGATATGGACAAATAACTAGAAGGTTATTGCTATCTGTAGGCAAAAGACAAGATTTTTGGGCTAAATTTGTGGTTGTAGAGATAAAGAGAAGGATTTCCAAGGAAAATTGTAAAAAATAATGCAATTTTCTAAATCTCTAAAAATTTTCATACCAATACCTTCAATCTTACTCCAAAGAACTACTTTATACAAGTCCTGCAATACCTATGTTATGCTTTGCATTCTTTTGAGATGGCTGGCTCTCAAGATTCTTTCAAAATGACCATAATAGGACTTAGGACTAGGGATTTAGTTCATTGGTAGAAAATTTGACTAGCAATACACAAGGTCTTGGGTTTAATACCCAGCACTGCATAAAAACTAGGTGTGGGGGGGCACTATAATCCCAGAACTTGGATGGTGGGGTAAGAAGAATCAGAAATTCAAAATCATCCCTCAGCTCCTGGCTCAAAAAAAATAAGACAACCACAATACCATTATTACATTATATTACCATTATAACTAAAAGTTAATAATTATTGAGGACCATAGAAATTATGTAAGTAAAAT
The DNA here is from genome assembly GCA_033318265.1 of Phyllotis vaccarum. Classification (NCBI taxonomy): domain Eukaryota; kingdom Metazoa; phylum Chordata; class Mammalia; order Rodentia; family Cricetidae; genus Phyllotis; species Phyllotis vaccarum. The sequence goes on from JARWLC010000019.1 coordinate 21,198,884, forward strand.
GTTTACATAAGTAAACAATTTTTAAAATATTCAGACAATAAGTCAAACTAAATTGAACCCCTGCCTTGGGGGCAGAAACTGACAGCACTTACATCCCTTCTCCCTTAGTACTTAGGATATTCTAAGTCTCTGCCTGGGTATTGACTTTCTACCTACATATCTGGAGCCAGGCCCCAACCAGAAACTGACAGAAGCTCCTTCCTGTGGCTGGGACAAATCTCAGATACAACAGCAGTCCCTGTAGTTCAAAGGGAGCACTCCGCATCAGGTATCAGAAGGAACTTACTAGAGGGCACATCTTCTATTGGATTTGCCTCCACCCCCCCCCCCATCAGTGTTTCCTGAGTCTCACCTCTAAACTACCTACACTCAGATTCATTCCTCAGGGTCTGCTTCTTGGGCAACCAACTTTAACTTATTTATTCATACCAAAAAACTTTTTGTTTAATTATTCTGCAAATATGCTCAATAATTTTACATACATAGACGGCCCAAAAGACATTCAAAAACATCCACTTACAGAGGCCTGCTAGACGGGAGACTAAGAGCTCAGAAATTAAGAGCCCTTGCTGCTCTTCCAGAGGACTCAGGTTTGATTCTCATCAGCCACATAGCAAGTCAAAACTGTCTATAATTACAGTTCCAAGGGATCTAGTGCCACCTTCTGACCTCCCTGGGCACCAGGCTCAAACACAGTGCACATACATGCACACAGCAAACACTCATACACATAAAATAATTAAAGAGATCTGGTGGTATGTGCCTATATGCCTTTCATTCCAGGACTCAGGAGGCATAGGCGGGCTCTGTGAATCAGAGGAAAGCCTAATTGACAGAGCAAGTTCCAGGACAGGCTACCCAGATAAACCCTGCTCAAGAGCAAAACAAAACAAAAATAAACAAACAATAGTAATAAAAAAGAGAAAAAGAATCAGCTAGGCATGAATGGTGCCTTTAATCTCAGCACATAAAGGCAGAGAGAGGCAGGTGGATTTATTTCTGTGAGTTCGAGGATGGTCTGGTCTATAAATCAAGTTCCAGGACAGCAAAGGCTATGCAGAAAAACCCTGTCTCAGCCTTCCCCAATCAATCAATCAATCAATCAATCAATCAATCAATCAATCAATCAATTCTTCCTCCTGAGACCAATCTTTTAATGTTTCATTAAACAGGGCTGTTTAGATGGCTTACTGAATAGATACCTGCTGCCAACCCTGACAACCTGAGTTCAATCCCTGAGAAGGAGAAAACCAACTCCATAGGTTTCTGATATCTGCATGCATAATGGATATCATGCATGTGATGTGTGATGTGGGAATGCCTTTCTGTATGCTGTGAATCTCAATCTTTAAATAAAGGAGCTGTTTTGGGCCATGACAGGCACCATAGAAGAAGTAGGAGGAGGAATCAGAATAGGTAGGAAAGGAAGGGCAGAGTCAGAGGCAGATGGAGCTGAAGCCCACAGGAGCAACATGTAGGAGCACAGGTGAGCCACGTGGCAGACAGATTAATAGAAATGGGTTGATTTAAGATGTTAGAGCTAGCTAGCAATGTGCCTGAGCCATAGGCCAAACAGCATGAAGTTAATGTGTCTGAGTCATTTCTGGGGGCCTGAACAGGGGACCGCTGGGCAGCTGAGGGGTCTGGCGCGGCAGGGTCTGGGTCTCTGGCTGCCCGATCAAGAAACCCCACTACTACAGATGGCGCTCCAATGTGGGTCAAATATCCACTTAAAGCCTGAGAAAGTTTAAAAAGGGTTCTAATCACAGAAGCTGAGCCAAAGGAGCTTCTGAATTGTGCATCTAAAGCAGGTCATTGTACAAAGAAAGCGTGGCGGCCAGGTCACATTCAAAATGGCGCCAGCGGACTGGCGGCAGGCAGTGTAAGCTACAATCAGGCGGGTTCCTGAGTCTTACAGAAGACTCAGTAGCATGTGATTGATTTAAAGTTTTTGTTTATTTTGAATAAAACAGAAACAAAGACAGTTGCTTAGTAGCAGCATTTTCTTTAGCCTGCTCTGTTCACTGGCCACAAATAGACAGTCCCTTTAAGAGAACTTAGTGATTCAGCCTAATCTGCAAAAACTATGCTGCTCTTTTAGAGAGTGTATTTTAAAAGCTCTTATGGTTGGAAGATGATTAAGGATTCACAATAAAACAGATTTAGATTTAAAGAAAAACCTGTAAACGGGTTACAATGTGTGTAAAAGGTGCGTAAGCTTCAGAGAGAAAAGAAAGAGGATACAGAAAGTCTTTAAAAAGAGAAATAGAGTGATAAAAATATAATAAGCCATGTAAAGATGGAAAATAGACACAAAATCTGGATTTTGGTTGTTATTGTGTTTTCTTCTAATTTTTTAACTGTTAATGAGCTAACTGCAGAAAGACAATGGATTACAAATGCAAAGGCTACCAAGTTAAACAAGAATATATATTTTAAAGGTATTTTGATTTTGAAATTTGTGTCTAAGGATTTATTGCTTCGGAAGAGTTCTGCTTTTGTTTCCACAGAAGATGAGAACCTGTGGATTGCTTCCAAGCAAATATGGTTTCATCAACCAAGAGCCCCTGAAAAAAATCTCTGATAGGAAGAGATGGCCATATCAGCTTCAAGACTGCAGAGTATGATCCTGTCTAACTCATGAGATTTTCAACGCCCCTTAATCAGCAGAAAGTAGTTATGGAAAACTACGCACAAATTCCCCAAATATTGTTTCTAAATGTTTGTTTTCATTATAAATGGTTAATGGTCATAGTCAATCTCTTTCTAAGAAGAAAAAGGGGATATGGTATATGAATGATTTTTTAAAAGGTTAGATTATTGAACTCACTTAGATCAGGAAATCAGCTGCTAACCTCAAAATGCTTTACATTGGTATAGATTTTGGTTTATTAATACAAATTTAAGGTCAATTTTGTTATGCTATTCTTGTTTAAGGTATGATGTCCATATAACTGATTTAAAATTGTAATGTATAATTAAGAAATGAAGGTTAACAGTCACCTTTGATAATCAAACTTATAGTTAGGTTAGTTAGGATTTTTAGGTATACAAAAATATATTCCAATTAGGTAGGTAATCTTCAAATACTTCTAAGACCTACAGAATATGTCATTTAAAATGTTTTAAGAACTTAGACTTTTCTGGACAGTGAGACAGGTCTGCTCTTGGCAGCACCAATCTTCTTCAAGAGAAAAATGGGCATCGAAGAAACTCCATATAGAGTTTACTCTCTTTGTGGCAATGGTTAGTTAGCCACTGGAGAAGAACCTGTTCTTATATTGACTGCTTGACAGTATGCTGTTTAAACTGGACATGCAGGTTCCATAGGAAGATGACCTCTGAACTTTGGTAGAACAAGCCGAGATGGTCATTCAGGTTCCTGCTTTACAGAGAAAACTGTCAGACATTCTTCAGGACTCAAGGAGAAGCAACTGATGAACTGTGCCAGAATGGGCAGAGCAGATTTCCTGCTTCACTGAAATGAAAAGAGACTCTGGGCCTGCAGGCTGAAGATGGATGCCCCAACTTTATAAAGGAACTTTGGGTGCCTGTCCAGACAGATAGGTGTCATCTCTGTCCTTTCTAGATTTTAAAAGTCGCTTGCACTTCTGGTTTACTTGGGTAAATATATCCTTCTGTGGTCTTTGATGTAGTTGAAGATTAGATAGTTATAGGTACAGTTTTTCTTAGTCATTTAAAAGGTATATTGGATATGAAACTTTGGATTCATAAAGATAAGGTAAATGATAGAGTATTTTCTTTAATTTTGCTAAATACAAATAGACTAGATATTGTAACTGTAATTCTTGCTTGATAGCTTTTTTGTTATATGTAATTTTGCTATGTTAAAATTGAAACCTTCCTTTTTGATTAGACAGGAAGGGGGAAGTGATGTGGGAATTCCTTTCTGTATGCAGTGAACCTCAATCTTTAAATAAAGGAGCTGTTTTGGGCCATGACAGGCACCATAGAAGAAGTAGGAGGAGGAATCAGAACAGGTAGGAAAGGAAGGGCGGGGTCAGAGGAGACCAAGCTGAAGCCCAAAGGAGCAACATGAAAGGAGCACAGGTGAGCCACAGGCCATGTGGCAGACAGGTTAATATAAATGGGTTGATTTAAGATGTAAGAGCTAGCCAGCAATGTGCTTGAGCCATAGGCCAAACAGCATGAAGTTAATATAAGTGTCTGAGTCATTTCTGGGGGTCTGAGCGGTGGGCGGCTGGGCGGCTAAGGGGTCTGGCATGGCAAGGTCTGTGGGTCTCTGGCCGCCCGGGACTGAAAGAAAACACACTACTACAGGTGTGCACATGCACACACACAGTCAATAAATATAATAATTTTTTAAAAATAATGTCAAAAACAACATACTTATCCTTGATCTTCTCACTGTACATAAAATTTAAATCAAATAAAATACATAACTCTTATGTACATAAAATTTCATTGCCTTAACTGAATTGTTGGAGCTAGCAGTGTTGCTCAGTGACGGGGTACCCACCCAGAATGCTTGAAGCCAACTATTCCTATCCCAGCAACTCATGCACACATGCACATTCACAAAGACAACCCTAATGACAATGACTGCTTCGAAGTTCTACACTGTAGAAAAAAACCATTCATTCCTCTGGGTAACTTACTAAGAATAGGAAGAATCATAAATTATAAAGTTTGCAGGTACTTTTACCTATGACTGAATGAATTTTTGGATTGCTATTTGTTTCAAACAATACAAGAGATCCAATTATGGAAATATTCTTAAATAAACATTTATTGACATACATGCTAGTACTATTACTAAGTTCCTTTCAAGAAGCACATGTTCCTGCAGCCTTTTTCAGGTGTTTTCTAGCACACATGTCCACTTGCTCTGGACTCACACAACCTGGCTCCTACTTAAAGGCTGCAGCGCAGCATGATATGCTCTGGTTCCTCCTGGCATCTTCATTTCTTCTTTGATTCCTTCAGGTGCCTCATGTTCCTGCTGTTGCCTGGAAAGCTAGTTCTACTTTAGACCTTCCTTTCTTGTGTCCCCTCAGTTATTATCTTCCTGCCCCCTTTGTTTTAATCTAAAATACTCTAGCTAAGTTAGAAGATGCCAGAGTGGCTTAGCAAACAGTGGTCCTTTTACTCATGTAACAAGAAGTTCAGAGTAAAAAAAAAGCTAGTTTCATTTAATAACCCAAGGATAGGTGATCCTAGACTTTTGGAACTCATCCTATTTCTAACATGCACAGCTGCATGGCTTCCTTCCTCTTAGGTACCTCGCCTCACTCTCAGGACTAGGCCATTAATGGCCCTTAGGAAATAATTCTTTTATGTCACTTTATCAGGATAATGTCCTTTCTAGTATCCCAAATGACCCCATTTTGTCCTTATGTAGCAAAAGTACCACGAACTCCAAATTAGATGTGCTAGGTCTGTTTTCAGCACCTGGGACAGTGCTCACCAACTCAATATACCACCACTTTAAAAATGGGGTTGTTTTATTTTGTTTTACTGCTTTAGTGGATTAAGCACTACATATGGCAATGTCACTAGCAATAACATTCACCATGTCTGACTTTACTTCAACAGAGTATTAAAGCTTAGTTATAAAGCTGTCAATTTATCAGTTGTCAAGTTTTGGTTAATGTATTTTAAAGCTCTGCTATTAATGAAATTATCCTTTCTTCCTGGTAAACTCACTTCTGGAATTAAAAACTATTCCCATTCCATATTCCTTTCTGAACACTACATTTTTCTTTTCTTTTTACTCGTGGCTTTAGGGACTGAATCCAGAACCTTGCACATGTTTGCCTGTCTGTCTGTCTGTCTGTCTGTCTGTCTATCTATCTATCTATCTATCTATCTATCTATCTATCTATTTATTTATTTATTTTGGCGGTATGTGTGTGGGGGATGGAGACAGAGTTTCTCTGTGTAGCTTTGGAGACTGTCCTGTGCCTCCCAAGTGCTGGAATGATAGGCATGCACCACCACCACATGTGTATAAGGATGCCCATGAAGGCCAGCAGAGGTTGCCAGATCCCCTGGACCTGGATTTACAAGTGATTTTGAGTCCCCCCAGATGGGAGGGCACACAAAACTGGAACTCTGAAAGAACAATGAGCAAATGAGCATACTCTTAACCACTGAGCCATCTCTCCAGGCTTTGTATTGTTTTGTTTTGAGACAGGGTCTCAATATGTAAGACTTGACTGGCCTGGAACCTGCTATGTAGAGCTGGAATCAAACTCATAGAGAACTACTTGCCTCTGCCTCCAGAGTGCTGAGATTAAAGTCATATGCGACCCTGTCTGGTTTGTTCTGGAGTTGGGGGGAGGGGGTACAGGAGGAGACAGGATTCCTCTGTAGCTCAAACTGTCCTAAAATGTCTCAATCCTCCTGCCCTAGCCTCCCAAGCACTGGGATTACAGTTATGTGCCACCAGGCCTAGCGTTATAATAGATATTCTAACATTGTGTATGCTAGCTGTAATATCCGTAATTTCTGAAGTGCTTCTTTGGACTATGTGTCTTGTCATTAGGCTGGTCTCCAGTTGCATCCTTTATGGCAAAACCATAATTATTAATGTCCTTTAAAGAGTAAACAATGAGCTGGAGGGATGGCTCAGTGGTTAAGAGCACTCACTGGCTGCTCTTCTAGAGTTCAATTCCCAGCAACCACAATAGCAACTCAAGCCTGTAACTGCAATTCCAGGGGAGTCTGACATTCTCACACAGACATACATACAGGCAAAACATAAATGCTCATAAAATAAAAAAATAAATCACTTGTTTTAAAAAAGAGTAAAAGTGAAAAATGGGAGGCTAAAACTAAGAACAAAGAATATTTCAGAATGTCAGTTTTTAAAAAGTAATTATTTTTAATGTTATTTCTCTTGCCTTTCATTCTTTTGTTGCGGCTATTCTTATAGATGAAGTATTAAATTTTTAATTTAAAAGGGGGAAAAACTTGGGGCTGAAGAGATGGCTCAGAAGTTAAGCACACTTACTGTTTTATTTACAGAGGACTTGTGTTCAGTTCCCAGTATTCACCTGGCAACTCAAAACCATCAGTAACCCTTGCTCCAGGGGATCTGACACCTTCTTCTTCAGTCTTCGTCAGCACCAGGCACACACATGCACAGATATATTTCAGAATATAGTCCAACAATAAAGTCCTGCAAGGAAAATTCTGAGTACTTTCGAGAAAACTCCCAAGAAAATAGAACAAGAGTCTTGTGACCTCAGTTTCTTCAAAACACACTTGTTCTCGGAATGTGTTTGCATGCTCCTCCCAGGTAAATTACTTCAGCGTAAGTGTCAGTCATGTGCCTCTATGGAAAAACATGCTTTTGCCACATAGGGTTGTTCTTGTGGCTGTATACTTTACTCAGGTGACTCTTCTTAACCCTCAGAGTATAAACTGTCTGATGTTCTGACTAAAGTTAGCTATTGCATGAGACTTTAGTCCACCTAATTTATTGGCTCCACTCTCCCAGACACACACATTGAGAGAGGGTTAACAAGAGGCACCACAAGTCAGGAACCTGAGGTCAGCTATGAGATAAGAGTAGGGACCTTCACAGAAGGTACTGAGTATGATGGAGCACAAACCAGAGAAAGCTTTGCCCTCTGTCCAGCTTGTGCATCATTATTTTTAAAGATTTACTTATTATGTACAATGCTCTGCCTGCATGTATGCCCGCATACCAGAACTCATCATAGATGACTGTGAGCCACCATGTGGTTGCTGGGAATTGAACTCAGGAACTCTGGAAGAACAGCCAGGGATCTTAGCAATTGAGCCATCTCTCCAGCACCTGTGCATGCATCACTTCTTAAAGAAAGGAGAAAGAAGCACAAGTATCAAATAAACAACTATTAGGTTGCCTGCAATTTGTCTGCGAGTATAATCCCTGGTTTCCAGAACGAAGAACTTTAGATGACAAAGTATGGGACAGAATCTGAAAAAAAAAAAAAAAAATTACTGAAAAAACATATTAAAAAGGGGGAAAGATCCTTGTTCAATTTTGGATCACTTAGGCATTGATTTGGTATTTCCGGTGCAATTTTAGCAAAACCAAAATGTTTACCTAATTATGCACTAACAAACATATTAAAACTCCAGAAGGAGAGATGGCACTGGACAGTCCTCTAAAATTATCTTGAGAGGCAAGGGAAGAACTACAAATATCTGAATCCAGACTAAAAGAGGCCTTTGTGTATCATGTGGATCCCTCTCTGCCTTTAAACTTACTTATTTTCCCCACTAAATTATTTCCTACAACTATTACAGCACAAGAGAATAATCCTTTGAAATGGATTCATTACACCACGGAGGCCATAAAATCCTAATTGCTTATCTTACCTTACCTTGCTCAATTAGTAAACCAGGGGAGGACAATTACATGTCAACAATTATATGGGTTTGACCCTTGCTGTATTACCTTACCCTTGACTAACAATCAGTTTTTAAGTGTTACAGAACTCGTGTTGTTGGTGTGAATACCTTTGATCCCAGCACTCAGGTGGAAGAGGCAGGCAGATCTCTGAGTTCAAGGCCAGCCCCGTCTACTGGGTATATTCCAGGGCAGGCTCCAAAGCTACACAGAGAAACCTTGTCTCAAAAAACCCAAAGAGCATTACAGAACTCCACGGATTTTTGACTTTCATTTGCAGATTAGTATGGAAGGAGAGGAAATTACCTAGTTGGTAAACTATGGGATTTTCTCATACAAACCAAATCTGTGATTACAAAAGTTGTTCAACGGTCTCCTGTTCTATAAGCAGATTTTTTTTTATTGATGGCTCGTCTAATGATATAGGAGGGATTCATGGTCCAGACAGTCATCAATCTATTAATACTTCTTTTTCCTCAGCCCAATAAGTGGAACTGGCTGTTTTGATTCATTTATTACTGTTAGTTCATCATTTCAGGTTCCGCTTATGTTGTAGGATCATTTCCACAATAGACTCATATGCATATTCTAACCTCCCTGATTTTATCGTAGAAAGAAATAAGCTGACACATTAACCTGTGTGGGGATATGTTTCAAATTTAATAAAAACCGATCTGAGATATCAGAGGGATCTACCCATAGTCATTCCAGGAGGATCAAAGAGTGGTGACTCACACCTTTAATCCCAGCACAGGGAATATCCAGGAGTGGTGACCTATGCCCTTAATCCCAGCAAATCTGAGTTTGAGGCCAGTTTAGTTTGCAGCTGGAGTTCCAGACTCCCAGGCAGGCAGTGGTGGTGCCAGGCCTTTAATCTTAACCTGGATGTGAAACAACTGGGTGAAGAGGGTATTTAAGCAGGCATAGAAAGACAGAGCAGGCAGTAGAAGCCAGGAGGCTGAGGAAGCTGGAAGACAGCTGGGTGAGATCTGACTGGTGTTTCCTCTCTTTGATATTCCAACCTTTCCCTGAGATCTGGCTCTGAGTTTCCTTTATTCGTGCAACAAACCTGCCCTATTTTTACTTCTCCTAAGAAAAATGGAAAGGGGAAGATGGATCCACCGAACATTAAGGACTCCTCTTTGGCTCCTCCAGCCCCAGGCCATCAAGGACAATGGCAGAGAGAAAAGAAATAGAAATCACCAGGAAAATAGCAAATCTCCAGGTGAAGGGCAAAGTAGAATAGAATAGAAGCTAAGGAGATGGCTCATAGGTTACGAACATTGGCTATTCTTCCAGAGGACCTATGTTCAATTCCTGAGCATCCATGTCTATACGGCAGCTCAAAATTGTCTATACTCCATGCAGTCTTGACAGATCCAACACTCTCTTCTGGTCTCCATGGGCACAAAGGGAAAGGGTGATTACATACAGGCCTAATAACCTCCGTTTGATCCCATGATCCCAAAAAGTGGCAGCCAAGAACCAAGTCCCACAAGTTGTCCTCTGTGCTCTATTTGCCCAAACAAATAGAAAAGCACACTATGTCAGAATAAAACAGAGGGAGAAGACGCAGCTGTGATTGCATATTCATCTGCATGCATGAGGCCCTGGACATCTCCAGTATGATAAATAAGTAAAAATGGAGAAGATAATAAAGATGAATGAAGAGGTCCAAAATACAAGAAAACAGGAAAGGGATAAGATATAGTTATAGCAAATCAAACCAGGTTATAAGGAGATTTTCAAAAAGACAGAAAAGATAAACCAACTGATCACAATCAACATTCATGAGATAAAATTTTTTTGTTTAAAATTAGTAAAGTTAGGGCTGGAGAAATGGCTTAGCGGTTAAGAGCACTAATGGCTGCTTTTCCAGATGTCACAAGTTCTGAGTTCAATTCCCAGAAAGCACATGGTGGCTTACAATATATAATGAGATCCGGTGCCTTCTTCTGGCCCGTAGGCATACATACAGGCAGAACACTGTGTACATAATAAACAATTTTTTTTTTTTTAAATTTAGGAAAGCTATAGAGCATCTGATTCCAGATCCCAGACCAAGTTAGGAACACTATGCATAGCTCTTTTAAGATGATCAGCAAGTCTATAATGGAAGTAAAAAGGAACCCCACTGGTGGGGATGTGGCTCACTGGTGAACTGACTTCCAGCTCCACAATAACAAAGAGCCTTTATCAGTTGGTCAGTCAGTTTTTCAATGTGTTACACTCTTACTATATTCCAAACTTTAAGAAAAGTCACAGCTGAAAAAACAGAACAAAAAAACTGCCTGTCATTTTTTTCCTGGAATATTTTTATCATTTAAGCATAGAGGAAGTTACAGTTACATTTGTAACAATTGTGAGGTTATTCAACACAAAATAATAAAGTATCAAAACCGATTCTCTGAGATACACAATGTAGCAAATGCCAAGGCTTCGCAACTAAGCCTCTCTCTCCACTCTCCGTGTTGATCACACTCAACCCTACAAGTTAGCAAGCCGCTAGTATGTCTGCCCTCAACAAGCCCCAGCCTCTTAAACTATACTCATGACCCATGTGTGGTTGAATGTGAAGGATGAGAAAATTTTGGTAGCAGTGAAAGACTTCCAAACACCCAATAACCAAAAAACAGTTCAACCACTGAGATGGTTCTGTCAATCTTTGTCCCATGCTTCATCCCTAGCACATGTCTCAGGCCACAAAAGCCAAGAATCAATCACAGTCTGAAACTCATGGGGTCAAATGTATGACTACTGTATGTCATGAATCACAGTGCTCTTACTATACATACAAAGTTTTCTGCTCTTGTAAAAGCATAATCAGTTAGTTATGAAAAATAAAGCGTTTGGGGGTGGAGAGATGGCTCAGGGATTAAGAGCACTGGCTGTTCTTCCACAGATTCTGAATTCAATTCCCAGCAATCCCATGGTAGCTAACAACTGTCTATAAGATCTGATGCCCTCTTCTGACTTACAGGCACCTTGCAGACAGAAAAACTGTATACATAATAAGTGAATAAATAAATCTTAAAAAAAAAAAAAAAGAAAAAAGAAAAGCCTTTTAGTGTTTTCCTATGGTCATTCCTCAGCATAAAAGCATCAAATCAGTATTGTTAGAAAGTTTGAAAACTGAAGCCTTCAAATCCCAGCACTCAGAAGGCAAAGGCAGGTGGATCTCTGTGAGTTTAAGGCTAGCCTGGTCTACATACTGAGCTCTAGGCCAGGCACATTTACACAGTTACACTGTCTTTAAAAGTCAAGCAAACGGGCTGGAGAGATTGCTCAGTGGCTAAGAGCATTGGCTGCTGTCCCAGAGGAACAAGGCTCAATTCCCAGTATATGGCAGTTCACAATTGTCTGTACTCCAGGTCCAGGGGATCTGACACCTCACAAACATACATGCAGGCAAAACACCAATGCACATAAAATAAAAATAAATTAATTAAAACAAAAAACAAGTAAAAACTGAGTTTCATTTTCTTTAAGGTCAATTAAATGAATTGTTTTTGTTTTTATGTTTTTCAAGAAGGGGTCTAGTTGGCCTGGAACATGCTATGTCAACCAGGCTGGAATTTATAGCGATCCACTATCCCTGCCTCCCAATTGCTAAGATTTCAGGCCAGTACCACCACACACACACACCTGTTAAACAAGCTTTGATTTGGCATTAGGACAGAATCAATGACAATTTCTGAAATGGCCTTAAGTATACTTCACTACCCAGTTTAATATTTTACAAAGTGGTAGCCTCACACTGAAAAAAAAATCAAAATATCAAATAAAGTCCATTCTATATAACTTCTTTTCTTTGTCTACATAGCAGTTTTAGGCTTTACTCTCTATATCCTTTCTCACCTGAGTGAACAGCAACAGTTACCAATCTTGGGTAAAACTTGGTCAGTTTGATAGCACAACTACAAATCTTGCTCCTTATATATAGCCAATTACTGGGCCCCTTGGCTCCCATCCAGCATTGCATTATGACAATTATGCAGAAATACCCACAGCTACCTCTGAGCAAAAGATCTTACCTTGTTAAAAGAAAAGCTTTACACCTAACAGAGGAGTGATAATAACTGAGTATAAAATTAAACCGACATTAAGAAAACTTGCTGATATTTTCACTCACAGGACACTAGGCATTTAGTTTGTATTATGCTGATTCTAAATAATCTGCCCCCGCCCTGCCGCCACGGGTCCAGATAGTAAATATTGTTTTTCAGGCTCTACATTTGGGGTGAATACTCAGTTCTCACTTATGCCATAGTAATCTGAAAGCAGTTAACAGAGGACATAAGCAAATGAACAGGCCTGTATAGCAATAAAACCTTATTTACAAAAACAGATGAGGGGCCAGATTCTGCCCACAGGCAGTTTGTCCACACCCACTAAACCATTACAGAGTATGTTTTAATTTCTAGTTACTTGCACTAATCACAATGTTACACCTAATGAAATAAGACATAAAACCTGCTTGATTGACATGGTATCACAAACCAACAGATCAGTTACTTTCAATGGAAAGAATTCCATTCTTGTATACTAGACAAATGTTTAACGTACAATTTTAAGTTTACTTTATATTAGATTTAGTTCTAAAAAGAAGTTTTAGAGTAGAATATGGTTCTATAAAAAACTGGTAAAACTTTAACAGCATAAACATTTATTAAACACTATTACTCATCAGTCCCAGAGTTAAAATGATAAACAAGAAGTCCCCATCAAGGAACTTATCATCTTCTGCTATACTGGATGTGAAAAAGTACTACAACGGAAACATGTTGTCTGAGGGAGAGGAGACAAAAGCACTGGATGCTCCCAGAGCAGACAAGAGGAGGAAGAGGCACGAGCACATGAAAGAACTTCCCACATCTTCAGGGACTTGGAGGCAGTTCAGCACTTGGCATGGTAACAGACAGTGTGTGGCTGAGTATAAAGGGATATGGACAATAGGCTCAACAAGCACTGATAGCAAACAATCAAAGTGTGCCAGTTGGTAGAGTAGAGTACTGATGCCCGATGATGGTAACATTCACTGCAAAAGAAAATGTGTGATTAAAAAAGTACAAGTACAACTCAGGTTCCCTTTTGGAAAGCCTCTTCAGAAAACCACTAAGCTTTGATGGTTAACAAAGAAATAAATAATTATTATAAAAAATAAAATGCAAAAATATATACAAAAAAGCAAATGGGAGAATTATACTTCTACTTTGGGAAAATGACAAAGATAAATGAGAACAAAAGCAGGAGAAAGTTGGGGTCAACAATGAATACAGATTCAACCTTCACTCTGAATGCTTGGTTTTTGTTTCCAATTTTTCCAGGTAAGGTCTTACATAGCGCAAATGAACCCAAACTCACTATGCAGCCAAAGCTGAAATCCCTGCTCTTCATGCCTCTGCCTCCTGAGTGTATGTCACCCACACCTTGGCTTCTGAATGTTTCCTTAAATACTACATATGAACCATGAGTATTTAATTTTGCAATTCAAGTAAACTTTTGCAGTATAAAAGGCTGAAACCTAGGCTGTCTGTTGGAGGATGTGTAAAGATCTTCACTCACCCTTTTCTTTCCTATTATCAGTTTAGTGTTGTTTCTACCTGAGACACTTTCATACCCCAACATAGAACAGATGCATTCCTAAGGCCTATTTTTTTATTTTGTGTTAATGTGCCTGATGTTATAGTTTGGATATAAAGTACCATCCCTCAAATACAGATGTGTTAAAGGGTTGCTCCTCAGTTGGTGATAGTAATGAGAGGTGACTAAAGGGTTAACTCATCAATGAATTCACAGCTCAATGGGTAAAAAGGAATTGAAGCTGAGAGAAGTAGGCCACTTGTTGGATTGTGCTACAGATCTCTCGCTCCTTCCCTCTTTTCTTCCCCCCCCCCCCCCCCCCCCCCCGCCTTCTTGAGTGACAGGAAATGAGCAGCTTTGCTCACCACAACCCTCTTCCATCATAATGCAATGAAGCAAGACAGCCATGAGCTGAAACCTTACAAACCATGAGCTAAAATCGTTCAAGCTGTTTACTCAAGTATTTTTGTCACAGTGATAGAAAAGTGCTAACATGCTTCTCTATCCATGTCTGTTCCCTCCCCTCTGCCTCTTCAGAAAACTGTCTTTTATTAACCAGAACAAGCCAGGGATGTATCTCAATTCAATAATAAAGCATAAAGGCAAGGCTACTAGTCCACAAATAAGCTTTCTTTTTCAAAGTTGGAGGGTCAGTAAGACAGCTCAGCAAGTAAGGGGCTGCTGCTAGCCTGACGGACTAACAAGACAGGAGAACTGACTTCTACATGCTGTCCTCTGACCTTCATGAGTGCGGCTGTACTTGCACACCGAGACTCACATAAAATAAACTACTTTTTAAAAGCTTAAGAAAATAAACACAAGCCACAAATATTTTTCTTTTATTAACTTAAGATTTATTTATTATGTATGCAGTATTCTGTCTGCATGTATTCCTGTAGGCCAGAAGAGGGCATCAGATCTCATTATAGACAGTTGTGAGCCACCATATGGTTGCTGGGAATTGAACACGGGATTTAAGGAAGAGCAGCCAGTGCTCTTAACCACTGAGCCATCTCTCCAGCCCCCCACAAGTAATTTTTTAAGTACCATTAGAACTTATTTGAGGGAAACCATATTTACATGGTATTTTAAGAAGTCAGTATTAAAATTTACTTAATTTGGAGGCTGGAGAGATGGCTCAGCAGTTGAGAGCACTGGCTGCTCTTCCAGAAGACCCAGGTTTAACTCCCAGCAACCATATCATGGTTCAAATCATCTATAACTCCAGGGAATATGATAGCCTCTGTGGGCACTGCTTGCACATGGTACACACACATACATACATGAGGCAAAACACCCACACACATAAGATAAAGAAACAGATCAAAACAGAGAGCATTTAAAAATTACTTAATTCTGAAAAATTTTTAAGATAAAAAGTATTATAAAACAAATAGAAAATAGGCTAGGTTTCCCATTTGAAATCCATAAACGCACAAACAGTACCCCCACCTCTCACCTCCCCCCCACAGTACACACACACACACACACACACAGCCGAAGAGTTGCCAGTATAACACAATTATACTAGAGTCATACCGGGGTTTTTTGCTGTTGGGTTTTTTTTGGTTTTTTGTTTGTTTGTTTGGTTTTGATTTTGTTTTTGTTTTTGTACAGTCTTGGCTCTCTTGGAACTAGCTCTGTAGAACAGGATGTCCCCTAAGAGATCAGCCTGCCTCTGCCTCCAGAGTGTTCAGATTAAAGGTGCCCAGCCTTTGTAGTTTTTAAAATCTACAGCTTCATTGTTTATCTTCACTATTAAACTCACTGAATGCAATCATATTATTTATGTAGCTTAATAATATATTCCAAGGGCTTAGCAAGCAATCAAGTATCATTTACTGAAAAAAAACCACATTTTTTTTTTCAAGACAGGGTCTTACTCTACATAGCTGTCTGGCCTGAAACTCACTAAGTAGACCAGGCTGGCCTTGAACTAAGATCTGCCTGTCTTTGCCTCCTGGCAAGAAACAACTTCTTAAATGAAGTTATTTTCTCAAGCAGGATTTGCTGTTATACAAGTTCTACCATGACTAGAAAACAAAAGGCATCCTGGTATCTTCTGTTATGCATGGCATCTATATTACAGTAAAGTCAGGGATGAAAACAGCATAATATATTAAGACCATATCCATAAAGCAGAGTAAAAATATATTCTTAAATCTAGCAACACATAGATATCCTCCTTGAAGACATGGCCCAGGTTAAATGTTCTTTAAGCTTAGTTACTCTTACTTTCCCACAATACATATGGCCATATATCTCACTAAAACCTTATTTGCTGTGGAAAATCTTTCTGTACACTGTAAGTATGTACAGAATGTGAATGGTACAATGTGTTGCTACCATTGGTTAATAAAAAAAAAGCTGTTATGGCCTGTGGCAAGGCAGAACAGAACGAGGCAGGTAATCTAAGACACATACAGGGAAAAAGAAAGGTGGGGTCAGAGCAGACTGAGCCACCAACAGGGAAACAAGATGTAACGGAACAGGTAATGCGACTGTTATAACTGTTAGTTACCTCAATTCTGTGATAAACCAAAATGACAATGCATAGTGTCAGAAACAAGAGACGCCCAGCCACAACAGAGTAAACCTCAAAGAGAAATAAAGAATCCTATTTCTCCAAAATCAAAGAAATTCCCCAACTGGGAATTTTCAACTAACCCAGGTTCTTGTTTCAGTAAGGCCATTAACCAAGGATTTACCAGTATAAATCCACACAATACATTTCCTGAGATCTGTTTAAATTACTGGTTACAGTGGTCATCTTCCCACTTCATCAAATGCATGCAGAAAAGGATCACTGTAGAATTCAATTAGGCACCAAGAATATGAAGTTAGAACCATAGTTCCACTTAAACATAAAAGACAGATCCTTTTATATTGACATTTTGACTGCAGAGTTAAAGTCATTGTAATGAAGTACAATAACCAGTGTATCTGATGGCATGACTAGCACCCTGAATTATGACAGGACAATCACAGATTTAAAACATGCTTGGCTATGTATGGAGTTTCAACTTCCCCATCATGAAGAAAGCCCTGGGTTAAAACCCCAGCAATGAAAGCATAAAACAAACAAAAAACATGCCCACATTCCCAGAACTAGGGAGACTGAGGCAGATGAATCACAAGTTCAATAACACTTTTGGCTATATATAGAGTTCAAAGCTATCTGAGATACACAGAAAGTCTCAGATTAATTAATATGAGACATCTCAAAAATAAAAAATTCTATTATTTTAATGTTATGCAAAACACATTGCTACACTGTAACATTATTCAATATCATTATTAGATATCACTTCTCAAACACACCTGGACAAAGAATTATTAAAAATAATTCTTTTCAGGGATGGTGGTGGCACACACCTTTAGTCCCAGCACTCAAAAAGCAGTGGATCACTTTGAGTTGGAAACCACTTCAGTCTACTTCTACATAATGAGTCTTAGGCCAGCTGGAGCTGCACAGTGAGACTGTCTCAAAAACAAAACCACAAACAAAACAGAAACCCCTTCTCTCTCCTGGGGAGTCCCATCACCTGAACCCATGGAAGTCAGGTGTGATATCTCACATCTATAATCCCAGTCCCCCTATGACACACGGGAAGCAGTGACAAAAAGACTGTCCCAAAGCTCTAGTCTATAATAGGCTGCACAGTGTCGCAAACAAGAGAAACCCTGCCCAACAAAGTACAATTCAAAAACTAAGAACTAGCTTTTGAAAGCTACCCTTTAATTTCTATACCAGGATATTCATGTGTCCTCTCTCTCTCTCTCTCAGGCACGCACGCACGCAAGCACGCACGCAGAGAGAGAGGCTATTAGAAGGAAGCATTTAAATTCCATCCTAAATACAGACCTGGGAAGTGTAAAGCAGAATGTATATATAACACCTTCACTTGGAATGTCCTTTTCCTATCTAGCATCAACTATGAATCCAACAGTCTGAACAATACCAATGGTTAGGTGTATGTGCTTAAAGTGTATCTGTGTCTTATTTCTCTTCCTTATAAGATAAAGTAAAGTCATCATTTCTTTCTAGACCCAAGAGGTAATAATAGTCGCTAGAGCAGATTCTCAAGCTCGTTAGATCCATGGTACTCTTGGTGTCTTGATAATTTCCTCAGAGCAGCCCTACACCAAAAAAATAACATCAGTTCCACTTCTTAGGCACTTGGGAAAACATCTGAAAAGTGATTCTGGGGCTGGATTAATGGTTCAGTAGTTAAGAGCATCCTTGCTCTTGCAGAGAACCCAGGTTTGATTTTCAGCAACCATGGTGGCCATTAACCATCTGTAACATTAAAGCTTGCAAACAACTTTTTAGGGAAAAGATAACAAAGTATTTAAACGGACAAATCGGCAAACTAGTTTCTAGCAAAGAGTGCTATCATGTAGCTAAATCTACTTCAATAAATGCTGGGTATTCAAGTACTGAACTAACCCCCTTCTATATCCCAGTTGGTAGAACAGAGGGCTGAAAAAGACACGTAAAACAGTCTAGGGAAACACTCACACTAGGAAAAAACAAACTTGCATAAATTAGATTATTGTTTTATTTATTGTGTGCATGTATGTGTTACTCTTTGCACATGAATGCCAAAAACCCAATGTAGAAGTTAGAGTATAGCTTTCCTTCCACTATGCAGGTTCAGGGAATCAAACTCAAATTATTAGGCTTGACAGTAAGCACCCTAACCCCTGAGCAGCCAGCCCAGTTAGAACTTTTTAAATAGCACTAGAACTGCTTTTTAATAAATTTTATATACAGCAAAACTCACACAGACACCCTTATGCACTCCCAATTTAACAAAAACTTAAGAGAAATTACAAATGTACTATGGATCTTTTATCTGAAAATAATCTTTAATGTAATTTGTAGTAGAGGAATATCTATAAGTACCTAGTTTATGTAAAAGATTTTTTGAAACATTTCATTTGTTCCTTAGTCATTAACTTTGTCTACTGAAGAAATTGAGGTCCATATGAATGAAACAATTGCTCTACAACCTATATAGTCCATTGCTCAATATAAAACCTTAGCCTTTCAACTCTTCCCAGCATACCAAACTCTTCCCCCAAAAGACTGAGTCAATCTAGCTAAACTATTATAAATTGTCTGAGATATCAAAGTTCTGAAAATCTTTTTCCTGCACAGTAAAAACTTGCACCTTCAGAAAAACTTTTCAATTGCCACATGTCTTGAACTGTATGACATTAATTAACAATTATTCTTAGATTCCCATGACAGAATCTATTATTATCAGTCCTCTTAGCAACTATATCAATGGTAATGCTGTGGTGGAGTTAAATGATTTCTCTAAGTCCAACTTCTTTCCCATTTCTGCTTGCTGATGCCCCCCAAATTCAACGCTAAATATATCAAACCATTCCTAATAATGTTTTTCTTCTAGCACTAATACAAAGTAAGCACACTGCCCAAAATCTAAAGAAATGTGCTATTCAAACTGCAATGGTACTCAAAACACACACACACAACAAACCACCAAACAAACAAAAAACCTATACTGGTCTCTTAACTCGGTCTAAGTAAAGTCTAAAAACAATTTACCATCAATTTTCCCTAAAATTCTCACTTTTTTAAAAAGTGTCCTAAAATTAACTTAAGGTACCCAACTTCATAGTGACTATTTCCTTCAAAAGGAATGTAAATATAATTAAATAATAAATTAATACACTGGAAGCTCATGTTTCAAGAAATTCTGCGGAAAGTCTTAATAAAAAGTAATTTAGCCACCCTCCAATTACATAGTTTAAAAAATTAGCCTTTTATAAACCAGAGAGAATCTAAAAAATGCGAACTGGTAAAAAAGAAGATGTAGAATCAGGCATGGTGGAGAATGTCTTAATCCTAGCACATGTAAGGCAAAGGCAGGAGGATTTTTAAGAATTCCAGGCCAAATAAAGCAACAATGAGATAGTGTCTCAAAAGAGAAAGATGAAAGCATGTAAGAACGCTGTACTAACAACTGCATTAGGGTTAATCTTTGATAACATCGTATATCACACATTTTCACTACAGGTTACTTTGAAGAACTTCACACTTGGGTCTTTCCCTAACTGTGTAAATACATAATAACGGAACTTCATTTCCATAGAGAACAGAAACGCTTTCTTAGAAAGGTAATGGCTGTCACGTCTTGTACAATACACACTCCAGCAGCCCTAGTCATCAACTCGCAAAACAAAAGAGGAAGAGGAGGAGAAAGAAGAAAAAGAAGAAAGAAAGAGGGAGAGAGAGAGAGGGAGAGAGAGAGAGAGAGAGAGAGAGAGAGAGAGAGAGAGAGAGAGAGAGAGAGAGACCTATTTGAAAAACGTTTCTGCCAAAGGCTGAACCCAGACAAAGGCAATGTTCGTAATACATAAATAAGTCTTCTCTACGGTAAATAAAGTGTCGGAAAAGGAGCGGCATGGATCAGGATTAACCGGGGGGAGATGTGTTAGCGCTCAGTGTGTGAGGGTTACAAGCGCCAGGCACAGCGCTGAGATGCTCCAGCAAAAGAACCAGCAGCAGGAAGTTTCAATGGGGCCGGGCAGAGCATGCGCCCTGCACCCGCGCGGTGGCCTTATGTGGAAGGAGCACTACTTGCGAACACCAATAATAGACCAGCAGCACCAGAGAGAGAAACATGAGCAACAAGCACCTTCTTCAACTGTTTCCCCTGCCGCCGTTTGAGCCCCTCCTCCAGCCAACAGCCTAACCACCCCACCCCATCCTGCAAATGGAAGAGTGACTTCTTCCCTTAAGCCCTGTTGCCGAGATAGGGGGAAGGGATAGAGAAAAGTGGGGAGATGCTTTTCTATTATTTGGGGGGAGGTGGCGAGGAGGCAAACTATGGAGGAGGAGAAATTAACCCTCTCCTCCCCAGAATGAAGAAGCTGGGCCGACTTCATTCCCCCTCCCTACGCGAGAATAGGGGGGGAAGCCCCCTCCTGGGCAGAAGAGCAGATCTCCCAAAGGTGAGGAGGGAGTTTGGGGGGTTAGACCAGCCCTCGAGAGAACGGGAAGAAGCAGGAGCCGAGTCTCTCGGGGGAGTTCCCACCGCAGGGAGAGAGTGGAGTGTCCGCCGGCCCCCGCCCACTCAGGTGGAGTGAGCAGAGGGGGCGCCAGGAGAAGAAGGGCCTCCCCGGAGACGGTGGGGAGGATTGGTGGGAGGAGGGGAGGAGAAAAGCGCAAGGCTGGCCGGAACCTGCTCTCCCCTTCCCCCGCCACCTAAAGGGATAAGGACTGGGGGCCAACACCGGCGCGGGGAACCCGGCCCCGGGGCATCTGCCCTGCACAATGCCCCCTCCCAGGCCCCGGCTCACACCCGGCCCGCGACGCCCCCAGCTCTGTCCCCGCGGGGCACGGTGGCCCTAAGGGGCCTCCGCCCCGCCTCCCCAGCACCCAAGAACAACCCCCACCCCGGGCTAGGCGGAGTAGGGACTCCATGGAGCCTAGTCCCTGGGAGAGGCCGGCCGCGGAGCCTCAGGATATCTATGGAGAGGTGGAGCGCGCCAGGGCCGCTTCCCGCCGGGCGTTCGGGCCGATCGCTTACCTTCTCCGTTGCCGATGTCCGGCGGCGGCGCCTGCAGCACCCGCTCCAGCTCTGGGAACGGCAACTCGGGCAGGTCCAGCAGCGGCCCGTAGCGTTCCAAGAAGGAACAGACTACGGC
This sequence comes from Phyllotis vaccarum, assembly GCA_033318265.1. Taxonomy (NCBI): domain Eukaryota; kingdom Metazoa; phylum Chordata; class Mammalia; order Rodentia; family Cricetidae; genus Phyllotis; species Phyllotis vaccarum. The sequence goes on from JARWLC010000019.1 coordinate 21,220,536, forward strand.
GAAGTTAGGGCACGAACCCGGGCAGCCTGGAGGAGCCATCACCACCGCCGCCGCCGCCGCCGCCGTCGCCATTTTGAACTGGAGGATGGAGGAGGAGGGGATGGGGGGGCGGGAAGAGTTGGGGGGGCCGAGGAATGGCAGGGCAGCCTCACGGACGACAGGAGGCGCTCTCGAGTGGACGCCCCTGCGAATGCAAGCGTCTCAGGCCAGGCGCCGCGATCCCACAATACCACGCCAGCCCGGAGCAGTCGAGAACTGAGTTAGATCGGGGACAGAGAGGCGCCCTGGGCCCTTCACTTTCCGCCCTCTTCCCGTCCTCTTCCCTTTCGACTTCTCCCCTCCGACTTATCCCCTCCCACTCCAGGATTGCCACTGCCTCGTGTGACAGGGGGAATGAAAACAAGGGAAGCGGGGCGGAGAGGCGGGCTGCGAGCCTGGGGGCGGGACTTTCTGAGAACGGTAGCCAATGGAGAGAAGGGGGCGGGGCCTTCGGCAGCCGGCAGGCTCACAGCTTATTCCAGGGTTCATAGCTGAGCGGCAGAAGGAGGTAAAAAGCACGGAGCTGACCTGAGGAGCAACCGAGAACGGAAGCGCTGCGTGAGTTTACTGCGGGACCCGGGAACGGAGACGACCAGCAGAAAGGGAGAAGTTGAACAGAGACACTAAGGCGCAGAAAAAGAGAATGGCGGGTGGGAAAGCGACTGTGGGGCGAGGTTAGGAAATGTGGGGAAAGGTGCGGTTGTGGCTTGGCGCGGGACCATGGAGAAAAATCTCTTAAAAAGTTTGCTGAAGGCTCTTGCCCTCTGCTGAGCGCTGTGTGACAAAACGTTTCCTGGGGAGACGCTGCACAGGTCTCCTCAACTCAGATAGGGCTCCCACAGGCAGACCAAAGTACAGATAGCACCTGAGTCCAACTTGGTGAACCAATGAGTTTTATTTTCACATGAGTATGGATGAGGGGTTAGAACAGGAGCAGGAGCAGAAATGACTCAAAGACTGCAGTATCACCAAGGCCCACCCAGCACCGGGGACAGTTCACAAAACCTGAGGATCCTGGAGTGCCCTGCACAGTCTGCAGGTAGCTCAACAGGTAGAAGAGTGTCCTTTCCTAGAGACTCCGGTCTGAACCTCTTCATTGGTGGTTCTGGCAGCTGGTCTGATCTCAAGTCTTTCTTTGCAGCTCAGCTTCCTTTGGTTTGAGAGAGGCTCTCAACTTTTATTGTATTCTCTGTCACAGAGGGACCTCGTGAATCTAGTCAGTTTCAGGGACTTCCTGCGCTATTTTGAGCTGTACTTGTGTGTTAAAAGAGGTTCCTTGGCCTAGTGGAAACTCTCTACACTGAAACAAGAATCTCAGCAGAATCCCAGGGCTGGAGGGAGGGGTCACCAGTAAAGAATTGCCCCCTGCTGCTGGGTGATAAAATCTGAAAAACCAGACTCTCTACCCAGTGACTCAGATGCTAAGATTTTGGGCTCAGCTCAGGCTCTGAGGTGGTCTAGGTGAGATGAGCTAGGACTCTTGTTAGAGGGACTGGGAGATGATAAAATAGCAGTAAGTTTGCTAAGAAGCAAGAGTTCCAGTGAGGAGAACGATGTGGCATTCTCCAAGAAAGAATCCCAAAGAAGGAAAAATCATCAACAATGTAAAATAGATCATCCTGCTTGGAAAACAGTGTACTGTATGCTAGGAGCTAAAATTTGTGTTGAGCCAGATCTGGCTCCTATCCCTAAATACTTTATAACCTTCTAAAGTTTCTTTGTTACTTTGAACTTTGGTAAAGTGAGGTGATAGTATCTACAGCATGGATAATTCCCAATGAAGTGGTTAGTGTAATTCCTTGACACATTGTATGTACTTTAAAATATTAGTTCTTGTCCTGGTAGGTGGCTCATTCATTCCTTTAATTCCAGCAGACAGGACACAGAAGCAGGAAGAGTTCAGGCCAGATAGGGCTACATAGTGAGACTCTGATTCAAATGAACCAATCTTTTTTTTGTTATAAGAAAAGAAAAAGATGCCCCTCTATTCCCTATAGAGGGATACCTTGCTCAGTTTTGATGGGGGGGGGGGGAGGACTTGGTCCTGCCTCAGCCTGATATCCCAGACTGTGTTCTCCCTATTTGAGGAGTAGATGAAGTGGTGGGAAGCTGGGGAGGTGGGGGAGTGAGTGGGAGGAGGGGAAGGAAGGGGAACTGTGGTTAATATGTGTAGAAAAAAAAACTTTTAAATTAAAAAAAGCCAAAAAAAGATGTACCTATAAGTTAGATTGAATCCAGCTATATTTAGCCTATAATTTATTACTTTAAGCCAAAATTTTAAAAGTGTATTTAAAACTTATATAATATTTACTTCCTTAAAATTAATATAAAGCAACATATATTCTGAACCATATAAAATAAAAAAAAGTGTGACTAAAGAAAGATTATTCATTTATTTATTTATTTGTCTATTTATTTATTTATTGTTTTGGGTTTTTGAGACAGGGTTTCTCTGTGAAACAGTCCTGCCTGTCCTTACTCTGTAGACCATGCTAGCCTCAAACTCAAAGGTGTTTTTGTTTTTTAATGGGCAGATAATTATGCCAGGATCATAGAAAAAGACTTCACAGATAAACATTGAATTTCGTTATGCATTCCTAGGTTTTAAAAAAGGGAAAATCATGAGGGTCTATCATTTTTCATTATCAAAGAAACTCATTTTTCAAGAGAAAAAAGTTCTCTGAACGTTATTAACTACAATAATGATTCCATTAAAATATTGTGTGTGTGTAGACGTTTGTGCTGTACAGCTGCAGATCAGAAGACAACTTTGTGGAATTCTCCCTACTTTTTACGTGTGCTCCAGGGATTGAACTCAGGCTTGCTCCACAAGCACCTTTACCTACTGACCATCTTTCTGGTTGTGTATATGCCTGTGTGCCTGTCTGAGTTAATGTGTGCTGTGGGATTTAATAAAAGCTCCAAAAGTTTCAGAGATATTAGAGAGATCTAGCCACAGTCAGTCTAGGAGGATCAGACAGTGGTAACTCACACCTTTAATCCCAGCACAGGGAGTCTCCCAGAAGTAGTGACCTACGCCCTTAATCCAGTCATATTAGTTTATTGAAAGAGTTCTAGGCTCCCAGGCAGGCAGTGGTAGGGCCACGGCTTAATTTATGAAGAGAGTATTTAAGGCGGGCATAGAAAGATAGAAGTTAGAAGAGGCCAAGAGAAGCCAGGCTGAGGAAGCTGGAAGACAGCTGGGTAAGATCTGACTGAGGTGTTTACTCTCTCTATCTCGGACTTTCTCAAAGATCTATCCCTGAGTTTCATTTATTCGTGCAACAGTGTATTGTATGTATGCAGGTGCCCTTGGAGTCAAGAAGGCATCAATCCCCAGAAACATCAGGTACAGATGTGGGTGCTGGGAACTGGACCCTGGGTCATCTACAAAAGCAGTCACCACTAACTGCTGAGTCATCTCTCTAGGTCCTAGAATAATGATTCTTTTTATCTTAATATTTTTAGAAAGGATCCCATGTATTTTATTCATGGCCTCCAACTTTCTCTGTAGCCAACGATGACCTTGAACTTCTGATCCTCCTGCCTAAACCTTCTAACTATTAATAATACTGGTGTATGCCAATATACCCAGTCTATATTTTAAGAGTGTGTGTGTGTGTGTGTGTGTGTGTGTGTGTGTGTGTGTGTAATCCAATCACAGCAAATACATCTTCACATATTAAACCCACAACCATTTCTTCAACTCCTGGAATAATTATTTTTAATCTGATAAATGAATCCTCAAGTCAAAAAAATATTTTGAGCCAAGAATGGTGGTCCACACCTGTAATCCCAGCATTTGGGAGGCAGAGGCAGGTGGATCTCTTAGTTCATGACCAGCCTGGTCTACAAAGTGAATTCTAGGACAACCAGAGCTATGTAGAGAGACTTTGTCCTTAAAAAAAAAGGGGGGGGGGGAGTCTGGCATAAGAAATTAAACAACAATGTGCTTAAAGCCACTACTGAAAATTATTTTGTTATACACATTTTACTATAATAAGGTTTTCTGGGTTTTTGTTTGTTTGAGTCTTTAAGAAAATATGATTGTGACAGGATGTGGTGGTACAGGCCTTTCATCCTAACACCAGAAGGCAGAAGCAGGCAGATCTCTAAGTTTCAGGCCAGTCACGATGACACAGTGAAACTGTCTCAGAGCGGGGAGGGAGTACAGCTTAACTGGGCTCTTTCCAAAAGACCTAGGTTAGATCCCAGGGCCCAAGTTTGGCTCTCTGTATCTAGCAGCTCACAACCACTTGTAATTATTCTCCAGGATAGATGCCCTTTTCTGGCCTCTGAGAACATCTACACAGGTAATAAACTATATATACACTCAGGCACATACACATACTCATAAAATAATTTGTTATTAAAAGAGAATATGGCTGTGGACTATTATTGAAAATGAAGTTTTAATATGTGGGGAAATATAGATTTTAGACAACCAATGAAGTTAGGAATATCAAACTAAGAAGTCTTAAACTGCAAAATGTGGGGAATTGGTGGAGAGAGAACCTGGGGACCCAACTGTAGAAAATCTGATCCAGAGGCCAGTGAGATGGTTCAGTAGTTAAAGATATGGAGACCTGAATTTGATCCCTGGAGCCAACGTGGTAGAAGAAGAAAACTGACTTTGCAAGTTGTCCTCTGACCTCCACAAGCATGTTGTGCACACATAACAGACACACACACACACACACACACACACACGTGAAATCCTCTGTGTAGTCATTAATTGAAAGCCAGAATTACTCCTGAACTCAGGGGAAATGGGAAGCTGTCTTACGTGTTATAAAAATCATTTCAGGTTTCTGTCTTAACTTTCAGGTGTTTTTCAGACAGGCTACTGTGAACCCTGTCATCTTTGATTATGTATGTGAGTTATGTGAGGCTCCTTGAACTCCTGGTCCTCCTTCCCACCTCCCACATGCTGGGATTACAGGGGTCAGCCACCATACCCTGGCTGTCCTGTATGCCCAGGCTGGCCTTGAACTCACAAAGATCCTTCTGCCTCTGCCTCTGGAGTACTGGGATTGGGTTAAAGGCATGCAGCAGCACCACCCAGCAACTTCAGCTTTTCTAGCACCTAGACTTCCACTTTCCATGAAGTTGTAAAATAGCATCCTAAAAAAGAAAAGACTTAGCTGGAGGTGGTGGCCCATGCCTTTAATCCAAGCTCGGAGGCAAAAAGGAGGATCTCTGAGTTCTAGTCTAGTCTACAGAGTGAGTTCCAGGATAGCCAATCCTACACAAAGAAACCCTGCCTCAAAAGTTAAGAAAGAGAAAGGAAAAGGCTTTAATTGTTACGGTATGGTTTCTGGGCCTGGTCCAGTAGTCACAGGCCTGCATACCTGCTGCCCCAGACCACTTAGCTGCCCGCTGCTGCTCAGGCCCCAAAAATGATTCAGATGCTTATTAAGTTCATACTGTTTGGCCTATGCTCTTTCATGTCAGCTCAACCCATTTTCATTAATCTATCCTGCCACATGGCCTGTGGCTCACCTGTGTTCCTACATGTTTCTTCTTTTGTGGCTGGGTGGTTCTGATCTGACTCCACCCTTCTTTTCCTACCTATTCTGATTCCCCACCTACTTCTTCTATGGTGCTCATCAAGGGCCAAAACAGCTCCTTTATTTAAAGATTGATATTTACAACATACAGAAAGACATTCCCGCATCATTTAAGGTTGTAGTTTTCTTTTACTATACATAATTCACAACCTTGTCCAAAGGGGACTGATAACTAAGGCTAGAGTTTCTGCTTTTCTAATCCAGATTGGAATAAGAGTAAAGTCCATGGGCATTTGAAAGTTATATCCACCCAAAGATAAGAGGTGTTTGCTACAAAGCAAAGTTAAGGTAATGCTTTCACAAAGTCAGTTGTTGAAAAAAATATAAACAACACATTCACATAATACTATTACCACCTCTTGCTTTTCTGGACTAAGACAAACTGTGTTACCAGTTTTTAACTTAATAGCAGTTGCAGGTTGTTAGCACATACTCAGCCCAGCACTAGAGAGAGATAGAGGAGGAGGATCTTGGAGTCTGAGGCCAGAGTGAGTGTACAGTGAATTTCAGACCAGCTTAAACCACATATTTAAGCCCCTATCCAGACTCAAAAAAGTGAAACTATAAAATGGGAAAACAAGTCTAGTCTCACTTTGTGGATTTGAATAGCTGAGTGTGTTTATATATGTATGTATGTATGTATGTATGTATGTATGTATGTATATATATATATATTAGTTTGGGATGTAAAAATAAAATTCCAGCTACTTATTAAACCTGTTTTGCTTAAATTTTGTATTATTGTTTATTAAAAACAACAAAATCTTCAGAAAGATTTGCAAATTATGATATATTCCTAAAGTAATATTGTCAACAATAAATACTGTCAACACCGTTACAATATGGATGAATCTCAAAAATATATTGAATGAGGGACTGGAGAGATGGCTCAGAGGTTAAGAGCACTGGCTGCTCTTCCAGAAGTCTTGAGTTCAATTCCTAGCAACTATATGGTGGCTCACAACCATATGTAATGGGAACTGGTGCCCTCTTCTGGCCTGCAGGAATACATGCAGGCAGATCATTACATTAAAAATAATTATACATTACATTACAAATAAAAATACATTACAACTAAATAAATCTTTAAAAAAAAATAAATTGGATGAAAGAAGATAAACACAAAATCTAATTGCAATCTAGGCAGAGGCTCAAGCCGCCCAAACTAGCTCCACTCACTGAAGGTCACTTGAGCTTATTCCTTGCCTCCGTCTCAAAAGCACTGAGATTGCAGTATTTGCCATCATGCCCTGCAATATTTTAAAGATTTATTTTGATTTTTAAATTATGTATATGTCTGTATGGGTGTGTGCACATGACTAAGTGCCTACAGAGCTCATAGGCATTAGATCCCTCACTCACACACACACACACACACACAGAGCTAAAGTTACAGTCACAATCGATCTGACTTGGTTGGTGGAAACCAAACTTGGATCCTCTACAAAAGTAGTATGTACACCCCCCCACCCAGGGTTCCTCTCTATAACAGTCCTGGCTGTCCTGGAACTCACAGAGATCCCACCTGCCTCTGCCTCCTGAGTGGTGAGATAAAATTTGAGGTTGATCAGTTTGTCAAGATGGTTGATTGTCTCAGAAGTGTGTTTGGCAAGTCTTGAGCAGGCTGGTGAGGCCCCTGCTTGAGGGAGACAACACAGCATACAGGCCTTTGTTTTAAGCTGTCAGACTTTTGTACCAAGTCAGGAGGGCTAGAGAGAAGCTGGCCCTCTTGGAAATTCACCACCTCTATTACCTACTCATGGCCCCTCTCCCTATATGTTTGTCTTCCAGGGTGGTCTAGTCTTTTGATAGGATCCTAAAATACTAAGCATAAGTATTATTTTGATGAACCATCTTATAGGAAAGACAAACTAGGTTCATTCCTGTTTATGATTTAATCTGTTTCTTAAGGATTGGGCTATTCACCACTTGTAACTTTAATTACAAATGGTTCTGTACTGTTCCAAGAAATGGCAACCATGTCTTTGTTTCAAAAGATTTTGATATCTGTTATTATGACTACCTGTTTGTAGTATTAGGTTTCTAGCCCTGAATTTCAGGCCTAGCCTCAAGGTTTAGATCCGCAGACCCACAGAGACACACAGATGCTTACATTAATTTTAGGCTAATCGGCCTAAGGCCCAGACATATAACTTACTAACTCTTTACCCTTAAACTAAGCCATGATTCTTATCCTGTTTATCCATGGGGCTCAATACCTTTTCTCAGAGCAGCATAGTTGTCCCCTGCTTCTTCTGGCTTGTCTGGCAACTCTGGAGTCTCTGTGGCATTTCTGCTCTGTTCTTCCTGTTCCCAGTTTTCTTAGTCTGGTAGCCCCACCCACACTTCCTGTCTGCCTTTGGCCAATCAGCACTTTTTATTAAACTCATAGGCAGGACAATTATTTACAGTGTAACATCATAAATCCACTACACCTGTTATTATGACTACCTGTTTCAACCACCTTGCAGTCACGTTGTTTTAGGAAGTCTTTATAACTAACTTATGCTTATGTTCTGCTCCTTATGTTAGCTCAGCCTATATGCCCACCAAATTCTCCAACTATAAGCCATCTACCCTCAACTATAAAACCTTGTCTTCTTGAGTCCAGTACTGGCCTCTTGAATCCTGCCTTAGGAGGAGGAAGCCCATGTTTGTGAATAAAAGATTTATGGCTTTTAAATTATTATTTTATTATTAATTAAAGCAAAAAGATCACTAATTACTTGCTTTAATTAATTTGGCCATGATTTGGGTCAGTGGTCTTTTTCCTCCCTTCTTTGGGATTAACAATTTCATAATATTTAAATACTAAATAATAACTAATGGAATTTATCCCAGGCATACAAAATTTCCTTTAACATACAAAAGTTAGTGTCTATATTATATCATATTAACAGAATAAAGAAAAAGGCCCATTCGTTTCAATGAATGCAGAGATAAAATGGAAAAAAAAACTGACAGGATTCAACCATCTTTTGTGTGATAAAAAATATTCATCAAACTGGGAATATTAGGACTTTTCAACCTTATTAGTAACAGTATCTCTGAAAACCCTATATTTAACATATTAATGGTGAACACTGATGCTTTCTTCCTAAACCCAGAGACAAGACAGGCCTGTCACTCAGCTGTATCAATTGTATTAACACTGAAGGGGAGTTTATAGCCAGGGCAACTGTAAGAGACAGAAAGTGTATTCCGATTAGTGTGGATAGAGGCAGATGTGGATGGATTTAGCTCTATCTTAACTAAATTCAGCTCCCAAGACCACTCAGCCATTTTGACAACTTATGCTCTATCTTAAGTGACATGGTCTCTTTTTCCCCAACTTAATGTTTTTACTGATTATTGGGGAATTTCACATAATGTACCTTGATCACACTCACTTCCTAGTCCTCCCAGGATCACCCTCCTTAGTCACTCCCCCTCCCCAAGAAGAAGAAATAATACGAAGTCCAATTTGTGATGCCCATATACTCACTGGAGCATGGTCAAACTCTACATAAAAAATCTTAAGGAATGAAAAAATGGGGGCTAGAGAGATGACTCAGTGGTTAAGGAGACTGGCTGCTCTTCCAGAGGACCTGGTTTTAATTCCCAGCACACATACACGGCAGCTTACAACTACCTGTAACTCCAGTTCCAGGGGCTCTGACTCCTTTTTCTGTCTTCTGTAGGTGCATGGTGCACAGAAATGCATGTAGACAAAATATCCATATTCATAAAACTTAAAAATATAATAATGAGCATGGTGGTACAAACCACCCGTGGCTTAACCAGAGCTCAGAGGACAAGGGCAGAAGGATCTGTGTGAGCTCTGGGCCATCGTGGTCTATAGTTAGTTTGTGTTGGGAGCCGCTGGCCCCAGCTCCTCAAGGTGGCGCCAATATCCGGTGCTGGCCAACCCGCCTGAGTCAGTAAAGAGAGCATGCGTTTGATACTCTCGCGAGACTAGTCTCTCCGTCTCTCCCGTGGCGTCATGTGGGATAATGAGCTGCAGCCTATAGAAAGGTGACACGTCCAAGGCAGAGGCCTTTGGTCGGTATAAAGGTTGGGCTTTCCTACCTCGTGCTCTCTCTGCCCTCCCCTCCATTTTCCGTAAGCTGAATGCTCTCCCTCACGAGCATTAAAGCATTGCTGCAGAAGGATCCTACGTGTGTCGTGCCTTTTCTTGCGGGCGAGAAGTGGGCGCGGGACAAGTTTGGTCACAAGTTTGTCCAAGTTCTGGTCCAGCCATAACTACATAGTGAAGCCCAGTCTTAAGAGAGAGGGAGAAGTGCAGAGAAGCTTGTAGCTTGGATCTAGAAACATGACTGGGGATGGCAAGGGGATGAAGAAAGGACAGTAATAGTAAAGTAATATTTACCAGCCACAGAAAAGCGGGTCAGGTAATGAAGCAGCACCAACTACCTCAACAATTCTGAAGCTCACTGTATTTATATGTACAGCGTGTGTGGTGGTCAGAAATCTCTGTAGGAAAACAGAAAAGGGGGATAAGGTAGCTACAGTTGCTAGGTTTTGTATACACTGATCAATCATCTATATACAATTGTACTTGGATAAGAAAGAAAACTTTGCCAATTTCCCATGAGTCTGAGGCCTTGATCCTTATAATGGCTGTGCATTCAGACTATCACACACTTGGCTTCCTTCTCCCTACAGAAAGGAGCTAGAGAGATGGCTCATCAGATAAAATCTAGGTTTGATTCCTAGCACCAATGAGATGTCTCAAAACCATCTGAAACTCTAGTTCCAAAGGATCCAATGCCCTCTACTGGCCTCTTTGGGCTACTGCATGCAGGTAGTGCACTTACACGTATCCCAGGCATATACACATAAAGATCTATTTAGAAAAACAAAGGATAGGAAGCAGCACTGGAATGTACATGGTTATAGAAAGAGCAATGTGAGAGCATAGCAAGGGTCCATTTTTAAGCTATAAGGAGGTCTACCAGGAAACACCTTGCTGGCATCTTAATTTTATATTCTAGCTTTCCAGAGTGAGAAAAGAAAGTTCTGTCATTTAAGCTATCTGTGGTATTTGTGTTAGAAGCCATAGCATGTTCCTCAATGTACAGATACAGACAACCATTTGCTCATACTGATTTACTACTATTCATAATTCATTGGGCTTCTTCTCAAAAGTTTTCTTGGGAGCCGGATGGTGGTGGCACATGCGCTGGGGAGACAGACAGGTGGATCTCAGTGAATTCCAGGCCATCCTGGTCTACAAAGTGAGTTCCAAGACAGCCAGGACTGTTAACACAGAAAAATCTTGTCTCAAAAAAAAAAAAAAAATCCCCCGCTCGGGGATAGCTCAGCAGGTAGAAGCTGACTACCTAAAGTTCATCCTGGGATCCCACAGGTGCAAGAGAGAAGCAGTTCTAACCTCTATATAAAAATAGTGTGCATATACATCTACCACAAAAAAATTAATTTTTTTGACAGGGTTTCACTATGTAGCCTTAGCTGGCTTCAGTTAGCCTGCTAGATGCTGGGTTTAAAGGCATATACCATCATGCTCCACATTTTTAGATTTTGAAAAATTATTTTCTACTTATGAAAAAATATTTTGTTGGATTATTTATTTAGTTATTGCTTGTTTGCTTGCTTGTTTATTGAGACAAGATTTTTCTCTGTGGCCCTGGCTGTTCTAGAAATTGACATAGCAAAATTTCATTGGTAGTTAATTGGTGTGGTGTAAAAGTTTGGCACATTTTTATTACATTTATACAATTATTACATTGATTGTCTTTACTGAGATTGTAATTTTAGGAGAGGAGGGCATTGACAAAGAATGGATCATGGGCCCACGGCCCAGCAGAATCCCAAACATGGTGAAACATCTCTTCCTCCCTTACTGTCATTTCTCCTCACTACGGCCTCCACAAGAACTGTAACTGCTTACCAGATACACACTAGTACCACACTAGTATCTCCAGAACCTCCTGTATTTTTACTTTGCTGATGCACTTGGTGGTGGAGACTTAGTCTCAGCTGGGACTACAGGTTGTATTCATACGAAAGTCTACTCAATTGCAGGAAGGCACTGGCAGCTGTTCAGAGCATTACTGACTGTTATGACAAATAGAAACCCATAATTTAAAAGAGAAATTTGCCTATAATGGCGCCATGACTGAACGTCTCAGGAATGTAGAAGTGTGTCCAAAGCAAAACATGTTAGTTTCTCTCTTGAGGTTGGCCATGTCAAAGAGAAGCCTCAATATTCATAGATTCTAAAACTTATATAAAAGGTGGAGAATATCTCGAATGGCTTTCTTCCCTATACCTACCTTGCCAACTGTTTTTGTGATTTTCTGCAGTTAACAATGGCCATTTTATTTTTCCTCAAACTTTTTTTTCCCCATCTGCATGGTTACAGAAAGCATGAGTTATACAGTCTAGTAAACACATGAGAAAGCTTCAGTAGGATGGTAAGCAAATCATGTGTTCATCTTATAAAAAAAAATAATGAATCATAATTGTTAGCTTTATGTTGACTTCACACTTCGGTGTGGTCTGGTGTTCAGTTACCTGATCAAAGGCTAGCGTCAGTACTGCTATGACGTTACTTTGTAGATACAGCTAACATCCACCGTTATTTGACTTAAGTAAATGAAATTGTCCTTGATCCTAAGTAGGCCTCATCTGCTTCAGTGAAAAGCCTTTTTAAAAAAAGATTTATTTATTATGTACAGTGTTCTGCCTGCATGTCTGTCTACACACCAGAAGAGGGTGCCAGATCTCATCTCATTATAGATGGCTGTGAGCCACCATGTGGTTGCTGGGAATTGAACTTGGAAGAGCAGCCAGTGCTCTTAGCCTCTGAGCCATCTCTGCAGTGTTTTCTTAACGAAGAAGAAATAAAGTCCTTGACACTGCAGCCGCTTGCACCCCAGACATTACAACCAACTAGCACTTTCTACCCCTTTTGGATTTGCCAGCCCCTACTATTGTGTGAGCCACTTCTTTGAAATAAATATTTTAATATAACAAACCAAGTATTGTGATGGAGGCACACATTTGTAATCCAAGCACAAGAGAAGTGGAAGCAGGAGAATCAGAAGCTACACAGTAAGTTTGACTCCATCCTGAGCTACTTGAGACCCTGACTTTAAAAAAGAAATCTTGGCTAGGCTTAATGGTGCACACCTCTAGTCTCAGCACTTGAAAGGTAAAGGCAGGTGGAGCTCTGTGAGTTCAAGACCAGCTTGCTCTACAGAGCAAGTTCTCCAGAACAGCCAGGACTGTTATACAGAGAAACTTTGTCTCAAAAAACCAAGCATATAAATAAATAAAATAAGCTTTACATATATGAAATCTCTGCTTCTATTTTTCTGGAGAACCCTGACTTACAAATCCCATTTGTAATGGTATATTTTCCATTTGTCTTAATCTATCTGTTGTTGCTATAGCAGAGTCCATAGACTGGGTAATTATAGTTTACTCTGGGGGCTGGTGACCTGAGTTCTGTCCCCAGAGACCAAGATCTTGAAAACTTACCGGTCTCACGACAAAGACATTAATCTCCCTTTTAAAGTTTCATTTTTATTTGACAAATAATACCAGTATCAAAGATAACAAAGTGGTAGAATATTCTAAATAAAAGGATGTTGTGAGGCTTTGAGAAAAATGTATTTTTATTACTTTTACTATTTATTTGGGTTGAGAGGTGGATGTGGAGATGAGAGGTCGGCTTTCAGGAGTCTGTTCTCTTCTTCCTTATAGGTCCTGGAGATAGAAGTCGGGTCAACAGTTTGGTGGTAGTACCTTTACTCACTGACCAGCTCACTGTCCCAGTTTATTGTCCGGGTTGTGGCAACAGGGGTATTACCATGGCACATATGAGGAAGTCAGAATAGTTTCAGGAGTCAGTTCTTTAGGGGTTCCAGGTATCAGACTCAGGTCTAGAGGCTTGAGTTGCTGGCACTCTTTCTCACTCAGCACCAGAGCTGCCATCATCAATCCCTCTCAAAGGTCTCTCTTCATCAGTACTTCCTTATTGACAACTGGCACAAACCAGCCACACCAAAACCATAACAATGCTAAAATTTCCACTTGATGTTTGGTCATAATGTCACTTTATTGAGATTATGTATCAGCTGAATCATTGTCATCATACTTTTATTAAATCTGAGAACACAGGTATGTTTACTTGACTGAGAGTTTTTGGGTTCTTTTAAATGCCTTATAATATTTTGTTGAAAACTTGACACTTTAGATAAAAAAGGAAGTCAAGAAAGTTTTGGATGTTCAATCATCTGCTTATACTAAATTAGTTAACCTGTTTTATGCTGCTATAATAGACGTCCTGACGCTAGGCATTATGCCCCAAACAGAAATGTATTGGGGGCTGGAGAGATGGCTCAGCAGTTACTCAGCAGTTAAGGGCACTGACTCCTCTTATAGGCCTCCTGAGTTCAATTCCCAGCAACTCCATGGTGGCTCACAACCATCTGTAATGAGATTCATGGTGCCCTCTTCTAACCTGCAGGGGCACATGCACGCAGATCATTGTATACATAATAAATAAATTTTAAAAATCAAGTCCAAGATCATTCAAGAACCAGCTCTAGAAAGGACTTTCTTGCTTGGGTGTCAACCATGATATGGTAGAAGAGCAAAGACAGGGCAAGAAAAGGGGGCTGGAGCTAAAGAGATGGCTCAGTAGTTAAGAGAAATTGCTATTCTTCTAGAAGACCTAAGTTCAGTTTCTAGCACTCACAAAGAGCAGCTCTCAATTGTCCGTAACTCCAGCCCCGGGATCCAACAGCCTCTTCTGGTCTCCATGGGCATCCACACTCTTGTATGCAAAGCCACAGGCACTCATGTATAGCCAGTAAAATACCTCTTCATCTCTTTTTTTTTTGACTCATCTTGTTTTTATTTTAGTGTCTGGTTTATTTTTGTTGGTTGTTGGTTGGTTGGTTTATTAGGGTTTTGCTTTTATTTTCCAACACAGGTTTCTCTGTATAGCCTTGGCTCTCCTGGAACTTACTTTGGGGACCAAACTGGCCTTGAACTCAGAGGTCCACCTGCTTATGCCTCCCACTGTGCCCCTCCTCCTCTATCTCCTCCTCCTCTTCTTTGGTGTTTTGAGACAGGGTTCTCTGTGTAGCCCTGGTTGTCATGGAACTCTCATTCTGCAGACCAAGCTGGACTTGAACTCAGAGATCTGTAAGGCTGGTTTTCTAGAGGTTTCCTCTATGTCTATGTAGTTTAGATCTAGCCACAAATTAGTTCAGTATTCACACACCTTGCGCCAACAAGAGTTTTGTGTCCTATTAATGGATCTACATGTGCACTGAAGGATGAATAAACATCCCACTGGTTTTTGTATCCCCCCCCCCAATGTGTCGTGCTTCTCTTTGTTCGTGTACGTAGGCTTTATTAACTTGTAATGTTTCCGACAACTAAGCTACCCAGATCTTTGGAACATAGGCTTATGGCTTCTGGTCTACTTGCCTACTTGGAATATGTGGAGAGTTGATACAAGCCTCCCTCGTGACTGTGTCACCTTTGAGAATTTCATCTTGTGTGTGGGTTTATATACATATTAGTGTGTGCTATTGTACAAATCAGGGAGTGTATGGACATGTATACATGTGAGTGTTGCTCTCCATCTTATTTTTATGAGAAAGGGTCTCTCACTGAATCTAGAGCTTGAAGATTCAGCTATATTGGCTGGCCAGCAAATCTCAGGGGGATTCAGTTTTTGCTCCGCCAACATAGGGATCACAGATGTCTGTAGTAGCCATGCCCAGTTTTTTGTTTGGCTTTGTTTTACATAGGTTTGCAAATCTAGCACTTTATTGGCTGAGCCATCTTTCCAACAGTCTCTCCAACTTTGAGAATGTAGGCCAGTCATTACTAGTCAGTTGTTTACAGGAGCAGGAAGCCTATTGTTTATACTCCTACCTAGGTGAACTCAGGTGCCTATGGAATGTGGTTAGGGGACTTCCTGGGAGCTGCACTAATCTGAAATGCAGTAGTTTGTATAAATAAGCACTTAGCACTTACTTTACGGTAGGTCTTTAATTTTATTTCTAGAGAAACAAATAATTGTTTGATTTTAAAAAGCAAGGTGTTGAGCTTTTCTTTCACTGTTATTATTTTGCTTTATTTTTATTAGTTGGTTTGGCGTTTAACATTTTTAAAAAAGATTTATTTATTATGTATACAGTGTTCTGTCTGCATGTATGCCTGCAGGCCAGAAGAGGGCGCCAGATCTCATTACAGATGTCTGTGAGCCACCATGTGGTTGCTGGGAATTGAACTCAGGACCACTGGAAGAGCAGCCCTTAACTATTGAGGCCATCTCTCCAGCCCCATGTTTGTTTTTGAGACAGGGTTTCCCTGTAACAGCCTTGGCTGTTCTAGAACTCACTTTGTAGAGCAGGGTGGCCTCTAACGCAGAGATTCACCTGCCTCTGCCTCCCAAGTGCTGGAATTACAGGTATGCATCACTACACCCTGTTAAATCTACGCTTTAGACTTTATCCTGAGGATTTACCTCTGGAGTCTTCAGAATAATTGTCATCTCTGTTCTTTGTGCGTTCATGATTCCAGATTCTAAGAATAATGCCTATGTCATAGAGAAGTATTCAGTAAGACCCGTATTCACAAGGGGGTAAAGGTCTTGATAGAGAAGGGCACCTCATGTGCAGAACTGTATTTTGGAGTGGTTTCAACTTTCGTTAGTGGCTGACTTAATACATTTTTCTTTTAATTTCAGATTTCATCTCAGTTACGTATGGCTTCCCCTAAAATTGCTTCCCTCTCCTGGGGACAGATGAAAGTGCAAGGCTCTACCGTAACCTATAAGGATTGCAAAGTATGGCCAGGAGGCAGTCGGGCTTGGGATTGGAGAGAAACTGGAACTGAGGTAAGACTCTAGTAACTAGATTGGGCGACACTCCAGGAGGCTGACTAAGTGACTCCAACCTCCTGAAAGGCCAGGCTCTCCCTCTTTTCTGCCAAGTATATGTATTGCCGTTAAACCTACCCTTCTGACGTGCGTATGTAAGGCTGAAAGGATGACTCAGCAGCTAAGAATACAGGCTACTCTTCCAGAAGACCTGGATTTGATCCCAAGCATCCACATGGCAACTCACAGCCATCTGAAACTTCAGTTTTGGGGTGTTTAACACTCTCTTCCGGCCTGCTCCATCATCAGCCAGTACACAGGCACACATGTGGGCAAAACATCATGCACACAAAATAAACTACCTGATGTTATATAATGGGCCTAAAATTCCATTCATATTCCTAAGCTTGTACATTTACTATCATAGTCATCCCAAGATACATTTATTAGCCCCGGGGAACCCCGACAGCATGAGCAGCCAGTGCAGCTTTCTCTATCCTGCACCTCCAGCTCCCGGCAATGACTCATTTTGCTGTTATTGGGAATTCAGTCCTTAAGATGCCAGGTAAGGGTACTGGCTTGGCTGAGAGGAAGGGGACTCACACCTATGCCTTAAGGTGAAAGGTGAGCATTGGAGTTCCAGATCTTTTCTGGCATATGGTTTGCCATATGCCAAAAAAAAACCCTGTATCACACGTGCAGGATTTAGACTTCTTACAGTTTGCTTCTGAGTCTTCTGCACTACCCTGTAGGACCTCCTACTTGTGAGAGCGCCGGTCACGGGCAGTCGTGCAACACAAGACTGTCCTCAGCCCCCCTTTACCAGTGGGGCCATGGAAAGGTGTTTAAAGTGGAACTCAAGGTTCCTGTGGCCCAAGGCTGAAGTCACCATGGAGAGATGTCGTCAACGTTTCACCACGCTGAAGCAGAAAAGCAGCCAGAGCCTGGTAGAGTAAGAGATGAGTCAGGAAGCTGTTGATTGAGGAGCAGTGGGAACACAACTGTGACAGAATCTGCAGGGAGAGATTTCTGCTATCTTTAACCTTCCCGGAGAATCAGCTTTGACCACAGTGCAGCGGCTAATAGTCCCACTATCCATTCACAAGCCTGTGATTTTGGCAAAAGGAAATGATGCTTTGAAATTTTAATGTAGGCATTTTTCCTTTTCAGTTTGACCATAAAATTTCTGAGCCACGAAGGATGAAACCCTCTTCTCTGGCTGCTCTAATGGGTAGCAGTAAAGACACTGTTCTGCAATTAATAGCTTTCCTTTAAGAAAAAACCTGAGCTTTACAGCCCTAGGCTGTGTGATAAAAAGCCTCTTACTAAAGAACAGAATCCTGCTCAATGAGAGCTTCGGTTGCCTTGAGGACCTGGGAGCATACAGGAGCGGAGGGCAGGTTGAAGATGCTTTGATAGTAGTGTGATGCTCCAATTCCAGGTTTCCAAGAGAAGCTGAGGGTAATTACTGTCAGTGCCTGGATCCACAGGCCCCTGCTGTTATCTTTTATTGCTCGGTACACTGTGGGCCTGCAGGTCAGCAACAGCAGCAGCAGCAGCTGAATTCATCACATGCATTCTACTGATCAAGCAGTTCTGATGGGCTTCAGCTAGCTCTAGTCTGGATCTCCAGGGGATTATAGCTTCACATCCTTACAACTTTTCACTGCATCTCTAGCCACCAATGGTCTTGTTTTATAACAGTTACTATAATGAAACATGAGCCCTAAGAGCTTGGGGACCATGGCTCTATTCAAAACAGTTGCTGTTCTTCGTCAAATGAAGTAATTGCCTAATGATTTGCATAAATTATTTTATTTAAGGAAGGTGAAGTTCTCCAATCCTGATCTGTAATTCTAGTAAACATTCACTATGGTCATAGCTCCAGAAAAAAAATGTAAATTATTTAAATCATGTTTATTAAGTTCAAGGTGCTCTAGGATTGATCACAGAATATGGGACTCAGAAGAACATCTAATCCAATTCTTTATAGTCTTTAATAACAGTTGTAATTGTGTGAGTGAGTGCATACCTTTTCCAATTTCATCTTTTAAAAATTTTAAATAATTTCAAAACATTGCAATCTAGGCTTGAAGAGATGTCTCAAGTTCAGAGCACTCTTCTGGGGCACCTGGTTTTGAGTTCAAGTTACCCACATGGTGGCTCACAATTGTCTGTAACTCCATTTCTAGGGGATCTGACACTCCTTTCTGACCTCCACAGACACAAGACATACACAGATATTCATGTAGGCAAAACAAACACATAAAATAAAAACCCATAAACACTTTTTAATTTAATTTTTGTTTTATTTTGTGTGCATAGGTGTTCTGCCTGCATGTATTGAAGAACCAGGGAAGAGCCTCCATTTTAAGCAAGGCCCTAACCCCAGCTTGAAACAGGCCTGCGTTCTGCTGAGTACAAAGTACAAAACAGGAGATAGGCTGGGGCTATCTGATAGCCACTAATTAACCATGGGATGTCCCAGCCCAGGAGATAGTCTATAGAAAATTTGACAGACAGATGGCTAAGATAACAGAGGAATTCTAGAAAGCTCCTAAGAAACGAGATGATCAGAATTGTATCTATACTGAGACCCCTAATTGATGTGTAACCTCATGGTTTTTGCCTTTAAAAAACTCAGTTTGCAGAGGGGCGGGTACCTCCTCTGGCCATTGCTATGACAGCAAATCAGACAGGTCCCTGCATTTCAGAGAGTTCACATCTCTGGTGGTCTCTTGGGGAGGGGGGTCTCGCAACCAGGGCACAACATTATGTCTATGCAA
Organism: Phyllotis vaccarum; assembly: GCA_033318265.1. Taxonomy (NCBI): domain Eukaryota; kingdom Metazoa; phylum Chordata; class Mammalia; order Rodentia; family Cricetidae; genus Phyllotis; species Phyllotis vaccarum. The sequence goes on from JARWLC010000019.1 coordinate 21,239,801, forward strand.
CCCTCACACCATTGTCCACAGAGTCCAGAAGAAGCATTGGATCAACAGGGTCTGAAGTTACAGACAGTTGTGAGCCATCATGGTGCTGGAACTCACTATGTAGTTCTGGCTTCCTGGAACTTGTTCTGTAGACCAGCCTGGCTTTGATCCTCCTGCCTCTGCCTGGGATTAAAGGCATGAACCACTATGCCTACTGCAGTTTGTACTGTTAACCACTGGGCCGATCTCCAGCCCACAACTTAAATATGTTAAGAAACCAGTCTAGGCCTCTGTTTCTTCTATTACAGGATAGCCAGGGCACCTAGAGAAACCCTTGTCCCCAAACCAAAACACACAAATCACCACCAACAAAACAATCTAATCATTGAAATTCTTCTGATCTTTGTGGAAAATGGAGAAACTGGAGCAGAGGTACTCTTTGGGGTCTCTTAGCTATGTATTCTGTCCCAAGATTAAGATGTACTTTTGCTGCTGACTCTCTTCCACTATGAGACAATGATTAAAATCAGGAGGCTAACAACTATCTAATTCACAGGCCTTATTTAAATTTACCTTTCTAAGAGTGTTAACATGTGTATCATTAAATAACTTCATTTTAATTGATGAGTAATAGTCCATTAGCTGACTTGTAACAAACCAGTTTACTCACCAGCTAATGATGATTTATTGTTGGTTTCAACTATAGGCTGCTATGAATAAAATCACTGTGAACCATTCACAGAAGTTTCTATGTGTTGCCAGCTATAGTGACACCTTTAATCCCAGCTCTCAGGAGGCAGAGACAGACAGGTCTCTGTGAGTTCAAAGCCAGCCTGCTCTACAGAGTGAGTTCTAGGACAGCCAGAACTACATAGTGAGACTCTGTCTTGGAAAAAAAACCAAAGTTTTTGTGTGAACTTAAAATTTTCATTTCAATATTTTAAGGCAAACACCTAGGAGGTGTGAGTGCAATCTTATCCACTGACCCATCTCTACAGCCCCAGGTTTGGCTTTTCAGTTTTAATAAAGTACTTTTAATATTTTATCTTGACTCCTCTCTTAGCTCTCCAGTGGAAGAAGAGAAAAGGGATAGGAAGGATGATTTTCCTGTGGGAAAACAATAGTGTGGTGATAATTGTATATTTAATAAAATTTGACTGGACTATCAGAGGACAGAATCCTGAAGGTCAGGGAGTGGTGTCCACACCTTTAATCCCATCACTTCAAAACAGAGCTCTGTCTGCATCTCTGTGAGTAGACGGCCTAACAGCCAGGCCATAGTGGCACACTTTGTTAGTCCCAGCACTTTTAGGGCAGAGGCAGGAGGATCTCTGAGTTTGAGGCCAGCCTGGTCTACAAAGTGAGTTCCAGGACAGACAGCCAGAACCATTACACAGAGAAACCCTGTCTTGGGAAATAAAAGGGTGTGTGTGGAGAGATGGTTCTGTCCTCTGATATTCTAGACCAGTTTTATTAAATGTACACATATCACCACAAAATAAGGCTTACACAAGCCAACTGCTGGTCTCCCAACTGTGTCTTGTGTTTCATTCTTTCAGGCTTTAAGGAGGTTGCTCCTTGGTATTGGAGTCCAGTAAAGAGCATTTATTATAGCTGAAGTAATGTGTGTCTGAGTGTAAATCCCAGCTCTACTGCTTGCCAGCTGGGTCAGCTCAATTATCAGTGATGATTGATTGATAGAATGATTGATTTTTGAGGCAGGATTTCTTTATATTACCTTACATCTCCAGCCCCAGAATTCTTAATTATTTCCTAAATCAAAATCTTTTTTTGTTGTTGTTTTGGTTTTTGGGGTTTTTTTTGTTTGTTTGTTTGTTTTTTGTTTTTTGTTTTTTTGTTTTTTTTTTGACCAGGGTTTCTCTGTGTAACAACCCTGACTGTCCTGGAACTGGATCTGTAGACCAGGCTGGCCTTGACCTCACAAACATCCTCCTGCCTCTGCCTCAAATTCTGGAATTAAAGGCACACACCACCACTGCCTGGCGAAATTAAATTTTTAAAAAAACAATTCTGTTGTGAAGGAAGACTGGCACCTTCTGCTCTCTCTTCCGTATCCAGCATTCTCCTGGGGTGCAGCCTGCAGATGTAGAGGAAGTGGCTGAGAAGGGTGTGCAGACTCTTGTGATCGGCAGAGGAATGAGCGAGGCCCTGAAGGTAGGTTCCGGTGCCTACAGCATCTCTTGGATGTCTCCTTCATTGGAGTTAAGCTCTACACATTGTCTTCTCATTTTGCTGAGTACGAAGTGGCCTTGGCTGAGTAAGCCTGCAGACACTGCTGCACTTTGTCAGAATGGGCTTTCCCTGTCTGTGCCCAGCCTGAATGTGTCAACTATTTCTCACAAATGCATCAATTCCAGAAATCCTCATGTTCTACAGTTATCCAGTCAGTCATATGTGGGTCAACAGCAGCATTCTGAGCAGTACATTCTTCTTTAACTTTATCACAGTGTGAACATCATGGTGTATGTATGTTCATAGAGCAGCAATGGTACCAGAAGGTGATGTTCTCTTACAGAACCACTCCTAAACACGGACCCTCTTTTTTTTTTTTTTTTTTCTGAAAAAGCCATCAAGAGGCACATTTAAGGCACATATCTGATGCTTGTACTTTTCGGCCTCTTGCCCCTACACCTGAAGATTATACGTATGCACTATCACACAGTTTATACCATGCTAGGGACTAAGCCAGGGCTTCATGCCTGCTAGGCAAGCACTCTACCAGCTGACTCCATCCCCAGTTCTTTATCATTTTTAGTATAATCTTTGATAGGGTCTCCTCTGTATCCTAGAGTGACTGGAACGCATTGTGATTCTCCTGTCTTTACCATCCAAGTGCTGGAAGGAGAAGTGTGAGCCACTGTGTCCAGATCCAGCCCTGAAGAGATGACTCGTCACTTAAGAACATTGCAGAGGACCCACACGGTGGCTCACAGCTAGTACACTGCAGAGGACCCACACAGTGGCTCACAGCTAGTACACTGCAGAGGACCCACAGGGTGGCTCACAGCTAGTACACTGCAGAGGACCCACACGGTGGCTCACAGCTAGTACACTGCAGAGGACCCACACGGTGGCTCACAGCTAGTACACTGCAGAGGACCCACACAGTGGCTCACAGCTATCTGTAACTCAGGCGCCAGCAATCTGACACCCTCTTCTGTTCTGCAAAGGTACCAGGCACAGATGTGGTATACAAACACACATGCTGGCAAAACACCTACACACAAAATCAAATAAAACTAAAATATTTCTGACTTTTTATTTTATGTATGATTGTTTCACCTGCACGAATATCTTTACTGAACATCTTTGTACTATATATGTATCTAGTGCCTGTGGAGGCCAAAAACCATTTGTGAGATACCATGTGGTACTGGAATCAAATCTGGGCCCTCTACAAGAGCAACAAGTGCTCTTAAGGGCTGAACAATGTCTCCACCCTTCCAGCCTGCCTTTTAATTGATGATAGTAACAAAACCTCATTCACCTTATTACCTCATTGCCTGGAATGGTATCTGAGCTGTAGAAAATACTTAAGTATTCATAAATGTAGTTATAGAGATAATCTCCCTTTTTTTCTTTTTCTTTTTTTTTTTTTTTTTTTTTTTTTTTTTGAGTCAGGGTCTCACAGTGTATCCCTGGCTGTCCTGGAACTCACTTACTGTTACTATGTGTATTAGACTGGCCTCAAACTCAGAGATTTTTTTCTCCCCTTCATGTATGTCTGTGCACTGGTTGCATTCAGTGTTCACGGCAAAACACCATCCACATAAAATAATAAATCAAAAAATTATTTTTAAAAAGTTAAAACACCCAAAACTAGATAACTTCAGGTAATGCATACTGTAAGGAAAATGGTACCATAGGAGATGCTGCTTGTGGGTGGTCCGTTCTCTGACCAGCCTCCACTGTGCCCTCTGAGAAGACAATTGGAGTATATACAGTGTCAATGGCATACTCATGCAAACTCTGTGATATCATTATTGTTAGCCCTGCTTTATAGGAGAGGAAACTGGAGGCTTCAACACATTTAAAAGCTAGTGGAAGGTCTGGGAAGTTTGACTTTAGACATAAGTTGCACTGAGTAAACCAGAAATTTACACAGCATGGGCTATGTACCATGTTAGACATTTACTATACCTTAACTTGGTTCTCTTAACACTGTGAGCTTGACATGACTATCCCTGACTTAAAACACAGATATAAGTGTTAAATTGGATTCCTTACTTAGATTACACTACTAAAGGGCTTCAATCTAAGGCTGTGTAAACAATTCTTCATTTCCCTTTGCTTTCACCAGGGCTAAAGCATGGATGCAAGACATTTGGGAACTTGACAGTGGTTTGTTTTTCCCACCCTGGTACTAGGGAGTGAACTCAGGACCTTATGCATGCACATACACTCTGAACCACTGCAGTATAACCCCAGCAATTCAGAAGCTTTTCTGAAACTCACTGAGGCTCCTTGCCAAATTTTGGAGTGGTGAGACACTTGGTGATTGAGAAGTGACAGGTGTTCTGTCTAATTCTGTAGCGTACACTTGCCTTATGACAGGGAAAGAAGTTTCTGGGCTCCCTTCCCCCTTCTTATTCATGTCTTTTCCTTCTTTCCAGGTGCCTCCATCCACTGTGGAGTACCTCGAGAAACAAGGCATTAATGTGCGGGTCCTCCAGACAGAGCAGGCAGTGAAGGAGTATAATGCCCTGGCTGCCCAAGGGGCCAGAGTAGGTGGTGTCTTCCATTCCACCTGCTGACGAGCCCAGAGAGGAGAGTAAATCACTAGGCATCAATGCCTTAATTATCTCTCTTACCATTCTCCACAGCAGCCTCCACTGTGCATTTTGAACAAGGGTCTACGACTTGGGATAGGTTGACAAAAGACAGAGTTCCTGCCCTTCATAGAAGAGAACTATTAACTGAAGTTTAGTAGTACAGTATGTGTTCAAAACTTTATACAAAAACAGAAGACTGAAAAAGTCCAGAGCATTAAAGATCTCACTACAGCTGATGCTTTGGAATCTTTATCCACTAACCCAACTTTTTTGGTGGGCTGCGGGGAGGGGGGGTAGATTTGAGATAGGATCACTCTATGCAGTGTCCTGGAACTTGCTTTGTTGTAAACCAAGCTGGCCTTAAACTCACAGAGGTCCGCCTGCCTCTGCATCATGAGTGCTGAGATTAAAGGCATGTACCACCATGCCCAACCCAACTATTTTTAAAGCACTTTATATGCCAGACACTGCTGTAGGCTCCAGAGAAATAGTAAAAATTATAGTCAGAAGTTTCTGGCCTGTCTGGCCCAAGTCCAGACCTGCAGTTCCACAGCCAATTAGTCTCCAATAATGACCAGAGGCTTATATTAATTACAAGCTGTTTGGTTTATGGCTTAGGCTCATTACCTGCTAGTTCTTTCAACTTAACTTAATCCATTTTCATTAATCTGTTTTGCCATCATATGGCTTGTGACTTATCTATGTTTCTTTACATCTTGCTCCCTTTGACAGAAGCTCCGAGTGACTCTGGCTCTGCCCTCCTTCCCTTTTATCTATGTTCAAATTTCCTGCCTGCTTCTAAAATGCCTTGCCATAGGCGAAACAGTTCCTTTATTAACCAATGGTAGTCACAGCGTACAGAAAGACATCCAACATCAAAAAATGACTTGTTTTCATGATACTTATATGCTAGGGCAGAAAGTAAGTAAACAGATACAGACTATATGAAAATCACTTTTAAAACATTGGGATAAGTGTTGGATGTTATTTCTGATATGTGCTCAACAAATATCTTTATGCAGATGACATGAACAACTGAATAAAGAGAGCACTTGAGTGACAGTGGAAATACACCAACAGCTAGGTTCTAGGTGTGTTCTAGACTCTTCTATTACCTGACCTTGGGCCTTGAGCCAGACAGCTCTCATATTCCCTGAATATAAAACATTGGAGATGGGGTAGATAGATATCTGTTTCAGGGTGTCTGTTGCTGTGATAAAACACCTTGACCAAAAGCAACTTGAGGAAGAAACAGTTTATTTCAACTTATAGCTGTAGTCCATCATCCAGGAACGTCAGGGTAGCAGCTCATGGAAGGAACATGCAGGCAAGAACTGATGCAGAAGCCATGGAGGAGAGCTGCTTGCTCGCCATGGCCTGCTTAGCCTGCATCTTACACCGTCCATGACCATTTGCCCAGGGATGGTACCACCCACAGAGAGCTGCCATTTCCTCCATTAAATTCCTCCTTCCTGCGGGGCATTGGAGGCACATGCTTTAATCCCAGCACTGAGGAGGCAGAGGCCGGTGGATCTCCGAGTTAAGGCCAGCCTGGTATACGGAGTGAGTTCCTGGACAGCCAGGGCAGTTTTATGAAGAAACCCTGTCTCAAAAATAAAATAAAACAAAAAAATTACTTCTTCCAAGATGACTTAGCTTGTGTCATATTGACAAAAAGACTAGCCAACACAATGTCCACAGGCTCAGATAAGTTTTTTTTCCTATTTAATGGAACAGGTGGCCTTTGTGAAACCTCAGACTATATTGAAAGAACTTTAAATCAACAGCATCCTTATTTTTGTGTTCTTTTAAAAATATTTAAATATAAAAGGAGAGATGTTTTGTCTGGTCTGTCGATATGATTGTGTACCATGTTTGTGAGAAACCAGAAGAGAGTGTTTGGATTTTGTGGAACTGGAGTTACAGGTGGTGTGAGCCACCATGTGAGTGCTGGGAATTGAACTCAGGCCTCTGGAAGAGTAGTTAGTGCTGTTAGCCTCTGAGCCAACTTTCCAGCCCCTCATTTTTCCTTCTTAAAGAGCTGAGTATGGTGGTATATACTCTCACATAACCCCAGCATTTCAGAGTCAGAGGCAGGAGATTTGAGCTTGAAGCCAACAGCACGGGTTGGGAGTGGGGGCAATGGTTAGGAGTGCAGGATTTGTTTTCAGTCATTTAATCTTGCAGTTTCGCTGTTGGTATCTGTCAGAATCTGGTATCATTGTAGGTTTTATATGAGCTAATGTGTATTAACTCATAGCTCATTGTCTGGCCAGTGTTAAGGATCATTGTCATCATCATTCCGTCAGTGGAGCCAAGGTAAACCAACTAGTTTCCGTTTATGGTTATTACATAGCATCCTCTTACTTTACAGATTTGTAGAATGTTGGAACCCAATGGAACTATCTTACTTGCTCAGCACTTATCTCTCATGCTCACTTACTGAAAATCTATTACTAAATTTCTTAGGACCTGCCAGGCAGTGGTGGCACATGCCTTTCATCCCAGCACTTTGGGAGGCAGAGGCAGAGGCCGGCAGACGCCTGTGAGTTCATGGCCAGCCTGCTCTACAGGGAGAGTGCTCGGATACCCAAGGCTGTTGTTACATAGAGAAACTGTCTTAAAATACTTTTTAGGACCAGTTGTTGCTGGATGCTAGGGGTCTGGAAAGTTGCAATTTACAGTTCTTAATCTTAAGGATATTTGGAAAAGCTAGACAGGGCAATACACACAATTGCAACCCAGCACTGTGGAGGTGAGTAGGGAAAATAACAAATTCCAGGCCAGCGTGGTCTATATAGCGGGTTACAGGTCACCCAGGGTTACAGAGTAAGGTCCTATACTGACCCATCCCCAAGGGTTAAATTAAATTAATGTGATCAGGATGGGAAGGAAATTAGGAAGGATACACCACCAGGGAGACAAACGCAGACTCTCTGGAGAGGCACAGCAGTTAAATTCTAGCACCCACAAGGCAGCTCACAACAGTCTGCAAATCCAGTCCCAAGAGATCTGACACCCTCTACTGGCCTCCATGGGCACTGCATACACATTACACATACATATAGGCAAACCACTCCTACACATAATGAGTAAATAAATGGAGGAAAAGACTTAAATGCCCATTAGCTCAACAGATTTACTTGGCAGCTTCCTGGACTATACATTTACTAGATGTTGTATTTATCACATCTATAACTAAATAAAATTATTCTACCTACCTTAGCTGATATTAAAGCAATAGCCTTAAAAGGCTGATTTTTTGCTCTGAGCTATGTGGGTGGCCCAATTAGGCATCTTTTAGAATTTGTATTTTACAAACAAACATTTTAATTCAGGAAGTCATGATAATTTGCAAATGGATCACAGTGGGAGCCTGTATCACCACTCCCTAGGAAGTAGAGACAGGCGGAGACTTAGTGGCCAGCACCTCCAGTGTCTGCATGTGCTGGCCTTAAGGTGTCTGGCCTTGCCCCTCAGCTCCCACTGGCCATTCCCAAGTGTGAAGATCTGGGTTAAGTTCAGAACAGAAGGTAGAGATGGACAGATGCTTGGAAGGGAGAGAAGCAAGAGGCTGCTGCTTGCTTGTGTACCAACCACCTGACCCTAAACCATGCTCACTCTAGGAGGCCTGGCCATTCCCTCTCTGCAGGGGCCTAGCAGAAACCCAGCAGCAGTACAAGCAGGGGATCTGAGGAATGAATGACTGGGTGGCAGCTGGTTTGGAGAGGTTAGAAGCCTCAGTTAGGCATCTATATATTAGCTATTAGCTGGTCTACAGATTAGAGAGCAACTTCAAATGTACCTTATAAGAAAAATCAACTACAGTGAACTGGAGATACTGTTTTAATTGCACCCAGAATGTAAGAGGCCAGGTCTAACACGAGCACTGTGTCTTCATCTCTGTCAAGCAATATACTTCCTAGTCTGTGGGTTCCTCAGACACTTGACACCCACTGTAGATCTGGGGAGGTTCTCCTTAGAGCTCTTATCAGGTGACTGACAGGATCTTTGATAATGTAATCTATGCCCCTCCCCCCACTTCCGCACCATTAAGTTAAGATGACTCCAGTGGGCACTCCATCAGGTATACGTTATTAAAAAGGAACAAGAAAGAGGTAGGAACAGCAGTAAAAACTTCTCTGACCGAGAAGTATCTTGCAGTTTGGTCATTAAACTTCATATAAAAACTGCTAATAAATAGTACCCACTTCCAAATCTACTCTATATGGCCAATGCTAGATACAGAACATGCAGAGAAGCTATTCTGTGAAGTTATACTTAGTCCCCAACGTTAATCTTTTAAGTCTTTTGATTCAGTTTACAGGAAGCATAGCTCTCGATTTATTCTGGCCTGAGTGGTTCCTAAGGCAGTAATCAGCCATGTGTTACATACCAGCTCTTCACCTCGGTCATGTGAACTCCAAATGTCTTTTTAGAAGCTTGGACTCAGAACTTGCTTTGAGGGGCATGTCATGTTCTTTTCTTTACCTGGCATTTCTTGTCAGTGAAAAAGCCTGATGTAGAAAAATAAAAACTCTCATTTCACACAACCAGACATTTCTGAGTACAAGGAATTTCAAATAATTGAATTCTTCAGTAACAGGCTTGTCAAGATTTGTCCAAACTTCACCAGCATGGCAAATTCCACAGGACCTAGCACAGCCCACAATTCTCACACAGTTTTGAAAAAGGTACCCTGCTACTAGGTCAACACCTGCCCCACAGTGTATGTCTATCTACTTTGTACAGAAAAAGTACATCTGGAGCTTTAAAAAAAGTGTAAGTTCCAGCCTGGGCTCTGTGGAAACATTTACTCAAAGCCGGTTTCCCACCTGTAATGGAAAGAGAAGCTTAAAGGAATTTTTAAGATTTCTAGATTTGATTTATGTGTGTGCTCCTGTCTGTGTCATATGCATAGTAGGTACCTGTGGAGGCCAGAAGAGGCTTCAGCATCACTGGAGCTGATCTACAGGTGTTCTGAGCCACCCCAGATAATAGTGGAATTCAAACTCCTGTGTCTATGATTCAACAGCAAGCACACTTAACCAGAGCCACCTCTCGAGCCCCTGGTAGAGATTTTTAAAGAGGGTAACCTATCCAGTATTTTATTCCATTGGGTTTTCAAAAGTTACACCATAATGGATTCAGTTAGCAGCCATGGGTCTTAATGTCTTCTTTCTTTCTTTCTTTCTTTCTTTCTTTCTTTCTTTCTTTCTTTCTTTCTTTCTTTCTTTCTTTCTTTCTTTCTTTCTTTCTTTCTTTCTTTTTCTTTCTTTCTTTCTTTCTTTCTTTCTCTTTCTTTCTTTCTTTCTTTTTCTTTCTTTCTTTCTTCCTTTCTTTCTTTCTTTCTTCTCTTTCTTTTTTTTGCCATTCAAACTTCACTTTCTATGATAGGCATCTTTTCTAGATATTGTGCTATTTTGACAGGAAAACTCAATTGTGGCACATCTCTGAGGTATAAAACAGATGAACACACTTGAAAAATCCACTCCCTAGCCGCCTCCTCCTACCTCTATAACAGTTACAGGCTACCTGGTTAGGCTAAAAGTCCCAGGTATGCCGGTTGCTAGTTGTGTGACACAGGGCAAGGTTAGGTAATTTCTCTAAATTTTGATTTGATTTTTAGGATTAATATTTATTTTTGGTTCCCAAGACAAGCTTTCTCTATATAACTGTCCTGTCCTAGAACTCATTTGGTAGACCAGGCTGGCCTCGATCTCACAGAGAACCACCTACCTCTGTCTCTGGATTGCTGGCATTAAAGGCTGCGCCACCTCCACCACTCGACTGATATGTATTTATGTATGGGGGGAGGCAGGCGCATACATGAAGTGGGACATAGAGGTCAGAATGCAACTTGTAGGAGTTGGTTCTCTCTGTCTACCATTTAAGGTCCCAAAGAACTCAAGATGTTACCCTGGTGAAAGTGTCTTTACCCTCTGGCCCAGTTTCTCTAAATCTTAATTATTCTGTTTATCAAATGAAGGTAGAAGTACCAACTCTGTAGAGCATTTGAAAGTTAGTTCACATAGTCACATCAGGCACAACTCAAGTTGTATGATGAATCTGAGCTCTAGCTTAGCTTCACCTCTTGAGTAACCAAGGTTATAAGCTCTCCAAGTTCCAAATATGGTCAAGATTAACTGATCCTACCAGTGTCACCCAACCCATGTCATTCAATAACCCTTGGCGTATTTCATAGTTAGGGCTGCTGCTGCTGTGATGAAACATGACCCAGTGCAACTTGGGGAGGGAAAGTATGATCTGTCTCACACGTCCCAGGTGACAGTCCATTGTAGGGAAGGCAAGGCAGGAACTCAAACTGGGTGGGAACCTGGAAACAGGAGCTGATGCAAAGGCCACAGAGGCTTGCTCAGCTTGCTCTCTTCTAGAACCTGTAAATATTTCTACCACAGTGGGCTGGGCCCTTCCCCATCAACTACTAATTAAGAAAATTCTCTACAGCTTCTTTACAGCCCCATCTTCTGGAGGCATTTTCTCAACTGAAGTTCCCTCTTTTCAGATGACTATATAGCTTATGTCAAGTGAACATAAAACCAGCCAGCATAACATATTCATTCCTACTTTACAAAACATTGGACATCTGAAGGTTCTACCATTTTTTAAGTCTTTTTTAAATTTTTTTATTTTTTGAGACAGGATTTCTCTGTATTCCTGGTTGTCCTGGAACTCACTCTGTAGACCAGGCTGACCTCAAACTCAAAGATTCACTTGCCTCTGCCTGCTGAGATTAAAGGCATACATCACCACTGCCCAGCTTTTAGTCTTTCAATATGCTACTGCAGCAGAGTATCTGAGAACAGGCAATTTATGAACAGAAGTTTGTTTGGTTCATTGTTCTCAAGGCTCGGAAGTCCAAGATCATAGCCTGGTTATCTGTCAGGGATTTTTATGTGTTACCCGTGATAGAGAAGAGCAGGAGTAGCCAAGGAGACAAACATACCTTTTCACCAAGCCTGCTTGCTGTGTGTATATAGGTACAAGGTATGCATGCATGTGGAGGCCAGTGGTCATGTCAGTGTCCTCATGAATTAGAAGGTTGTAGTGGACCTGGTTCAATTCCCAGAACCCACATGGAGACTCACAATTGCTTGTAACTTTAGTCCCATGGGATTGGAAAACACTGGGCACACGTGTAGTACACATAAATACAAATTAAATATATTTAAAATTGTATATATTATTGTATGAGTGTATGGTTTGAGTGTGCCCACATACGTGCCACAGTGTGTAATAGAGATCAGAGGAAAACATCCAGGATTGGCTTTTTGTTCACTTTGTTTTTGAGGCAGGGCCTCTTATGTCTTCCACACTGTACATATTTAGTTAGCTTGTCCATGAGTGCCTTGGTGATTCTGTCTCTGGCTCCTGTCTTGCAGGAGGAGGGCTGGGATTACTGATGTGTACCACCATATCTGGGGACTGAACTGAGATGTCAGGCTTGTAGCATACCCTCATATGCTGAGTCATCTTTCTGCCCACTGTAGTAGGTGATTTCTGTCCCGGACTTTCGGGCCTAACCTCATAGTTTAGGCCCGCAGACCCCCAGACTCACACAGATGCTTTCAATAGTTTTAGGCTGACCGGCCTAAGGCCCAGGCATAACATGCTAACTCTGTACCCTTCATCTAACCCATCACTCTTATCCTGTTCAGCCATGGGGCTGGGTACCTTTTCTCAGAGCAGCATCGTTGTCCTCTGCTTCCACTGGCTTCTCTCTGGCATTCTGCCCTGTGCTTCCTGTTCTTAGAGTTTTCTTAGTCTGGTAGCCCCACCCACACTTCCTGCCTGCCTTTGGCCAATCAGCGCTTTTTATTAAACCAGTGGGTGGGACAATTATTTACAATGTAACAACATAATCTCCCACATATCCCCTTTTCTCTTTTTAAAACAAAAATAACTCCACATCTAATATGCTTGGGCCTTAGGCCAATTGGCCTAAAAACTATTGTATGCATCTGTGTGTGTCTGCGGGTCTGTGGGTCTGTGGGCCTAAACCTTGAGGCAAGGCCTGAAAGTCAAGGACAGAAACCTCCTACTACAGCCCACCACCTTAGTGTTTTGTTTTCTAAGACAGGGCCTTACTATGTTAGCTTTTGCTGGCCTTGACCTTAGTATGTCCAACAGTGCCAATCAAGTGCTGAGAATCAAGGTTTACTTCACCATACCCACCCACCTTAGTTTTTAAACAGAATCTTATTTTTTTAAAGATGTATTTATTTTACGTATATGAGTACTCTATCTGCATGTATACCAGAAGAAGGCATCAGATCCAACTATAGATGAGCCACCATCTGGTTGCTGAGAATCTACCCAAGACCTCTCTCTCTGAGCATCTCTTCAGCCCCTTGAGACAGAATCTTATTGAATCTAGATTAATCAATTTGGCTAGGGTGGCCAGTTGATGCCACCGTGTTCAGCTTTTATGTGGGTTCTGGGAATTTAAACTCAGGTCTTCATGCTTGCACAGCTCTTCCCAACACACACACACACACACACACACACACACACAAAACAAAACAAAGCACTCCACACACCCTATTTTTGTATTTTGAGACAGGGTCTCACTATATAGCACTTGCTGTCCTAGAACTTGCTATGTAGACCAGGCTGACCTTGAACTCAGAGATGTGTTGTCCTGCCTCTGCTTATAGAGTGCTGGGATTACAGGTGTACACTACCACAGCTGGCTCAAACTAAGTAACCCATTCCCAGCATAAGAACATTAACCCAATTCTAAGGCAAGGCTCTCACAACTAACTACACTACCCATTATGAGGCCTGCTTCCAACAATGTGGCTTTATGGGATGTGGTTCCCACATGGGAACTTTAGGACACATATTCAATCAAGAGCACCCATATACTTCCCCTGTAGTGCAATAGCTTGGGCCTTTGGAATCCTTTTAGATTTGAATACAGGTTTGACTACTAACTGTACAGTATCTCTAAGCCTTCTGTGGATGCCACACACAGCACAGGCCTTACCGGTTAACCTTTCTGCAGCGCGGACTTCTTCCATCTCACTTGGATCTTTTCTACAGCTCCAGTGCAGCAGAGAAGCTACCAGATAGGACTTTCTTTTTCCTATTGGGAACCATCTTCCCACAGCACTGCATTCTCTCCCAGAATATGGCTCCCATGCCTCTGCTAAAGGCAAAGAGATTCCAAGGATAATAGAAGCAAGATCAACAATTTACCTCAGGACGTGGATGACTTACTGTCCCGCTCTTCTGTCTGTCATTGCCTGATTAGGAAAGACAGCAGGTGTCCAAGGTCCTTCAGAATCTTCCAGGGATAAATATGCAGCTGTTAAAATGGCTTTGGAATTGACTTTGGCAAACAAACAGTTACTTCAAAAAAAGGGACTATGGCTTGAATACCAGGACTTGGACATGCCTGGAAAATCAGACCATATGTTTTACAATCTCAAAATTAACATGCTATTTTTTTTTAAAAGGACAAGAAACTAGACCAGCAATGTGTTTTGTTTTCTCAACTTTATTATGGGAATGGAGGAGGTAAACCAGAATATTTCTGTTTTTAATGCAAAAATGATTGCCCCTGTGTATGATACTAAGTGAGATTGTAATGTTGACATGTTCTTCACACCTACACATCACTTTCAGGTGATGCTCCAGGCTTCTGCTCACTGGTACCTGGAAAGGGCTTCTAGGCCACTGCTGTGGGTCAGCGTCTTGCAGGCTTGGGCATTATGTAAACTTTCACAGGCTTACTGAAGGGGATGGTGCCCTCAATGCTGGTTTCCACCAATGGTGATATCTCACCACCCTCTATCCATGGAGATTTTGGAATGCGGGCACCGGAGTTGTAAGCCAGCAATAGCCTCACTTCCACCTGGCATGGCTCTGGAAAAACAAAAAAAACCAAGAAATCCTCCATCACTGGGTAGCTTCTAGGAATTCAAATGAAACTACAAATAAAGTACCATCAAAGATGGGCCACATAGCTGGGTGAGGTGATACACACCTTTAATCCCAGTATCCTGGAAGCACAGGTAAGCAATCTGAATTCAAGGCCAGCCTAATCTACATAGTGAGTTCCAGGACAACCAGAGCTTTTCCTATGTCTGCATCCTTTTTTATCCTCAAATATAAAACCAGTCTTCAAGCCTGAATCCTGTGAGGCTGAACCTGAGGCTACAGATGTAATGCCTCTGCCTCTGTGGCTATGTGTGGGGCCACAGCAATTGAGACCACCTGAGAGAAGCCTGAAGGGGCCACAGTGACTGTGGCCTTTTCCCAACCTAGATAGGCAGTTCAGTGTGTTACAACTCTGGGCTGTGAGCATCTTGGACTTTTTTTAGAGGAGATGAAAACTTCAAGGTAGAAAATAGTTCTGGCAAAAATTTGTTACCAGTGGAAAGGAACTCAGGGAGTTAAAATATCAGAATCCTTTTGACTCTTTCATAATATACTGCATATCTACTGCCTGTCTGTGGAAGGTCTACTGAAAATAAACAAAACCCCTTATGAGTTGTTGGCTGTTCCGGCTGAGTTGCAGTGGAGTATAGGACATGCTCTAATTGGGTCTAAACATACCGAGGAAAGAATGAAGCAAGGCTTTGGAACAGAATACCCACTCTGTGCCAGGCAAAAAACCTAGGAGTTCTTTTCCTGCCACACTATGAAAAAAAGAGTCACGATCTTGAAAATAGTCCAGAAGCTCAGATAGCTCTAAATGGCTGCCCAAATACCCCCCCCCCCCCCACCCCCCGTGAGAACCCAAGCTCAGCTGGGTTCTGTTAACCACCACGTGGCTTCCATCCAAAGGAGAGGAGAGAAGCACAGAAGGACCTATTGCAATTGCAAGGCACAGAAGAGAACAAACTTGGATGAACCCTGCTTTGGTGCAAGAGTTAAAGATCAGATTCTGGCTAAAGTTCAGAGGGTAAGAATGAGCTGCATGGTTCAAACTCAAATTGTACAAAGGCTCTAGGACTCCTACTGCCTCTCCAACTTTATTTCTGGTCTCTCAGGGTCAGAGTAAATAAAGGCTACACTGCTATCCTCCAGGTAGCCAAGACCAGAGTGCCCAGACCCACTGAGTTCAGCTTCAGCTGTGTAGCGTACACAGGACTTGACACAGTTCTGCGTGTAGTAAAGACACAAGCCCTGCTCCAATACCAGACTTCCAGAACAATCTCCCACTTGTAGTGGAGCCAGGGCAAGACCAGCAACAGCAGCTTTCTCATTACACTCCAAGACCATCCCAGACAGCACTCACGGCACCTTAAGGAGCCAAATCCTGGACAAGTCAGAGGAGGTCAGGTGTGGTGGTGCATACTTTTAATCTCAGCAGTTGGGAGGCAGACACAGATGGATCCTTGAGTTCCAGGCCAGCCTAGTTTACAGACTGAGTTTAGGACAGCCAGGGCTACACACAGAAACCCTGTCTTGAAACATTAAAAAAAAAAAATTTTTTTAAGTGTATGACTATTTTGATTGTATGTATGTCTGTATACCACTTACTTGTGCACTTGCTATACATTCAGGCGAGAAGAGGGAATCAGATCTCATAGAGCTAGAGTTACAGCCAGCTGTGACCCACCATGTGGTGCTGGGAATTGAACCCAGGTCCTCTGAAAGAGCAGCCAGTGTTTTAACCACCAAGCCATCTGAGCTCTTCACCTAATTTTTTGCAGTTACTGAATGTAGGGCTCACCAAAATGGCTAGACTGCCTGGCCAACATGCCTCAAGGAGCCTCCTGTCCTCACTGGCCTAGCACTGGGGTTGTGGATATTACTGCTGCTCCTGCTTTTACTTTGGTGTTGGGGGATCTGAACTCAGGACCTAGTGCTCTAATGGCAAACACTTTACCAACTGGGCTGTGTGCCCAGCACCTTTTCAGGTATTTCAAAACACAAAAGACAGTATAAAATAAAATTCTACAAGGAATTCCCCTATTGATAAAACCAAATTGGTGGCATTATTACCTTTCCTATTAAAAGTCATGTTCCTAGGTCATCCTCAATGATTTAGGAAACATCACCATGGCTAAGTGTGTCCCATATCTTAGAACTTGAATCTGCAGATTTGAGATTTTCCTTGAGTTGTCCAAGAAGCATCTGTATTCTCCCGTTTTATTCTTACAGGTGATATATATATATATATATGAATGAGTATGAGTGTGTGTAAGTGCGTGCACTCTCTCTTATACAGACATAAGCTATCCATGTTCAGTTCTAAGTCTATTAAAACAAACAACTGTATTAGCCCCAAACAGTTCATGGGTATGAGAAGGACAGTTACTTATAATTTGCTTTTTTCAATGGAATAAGCTAGACTGATTATATACAATGAGATTATCATTTATAATATTTGTTAGGAAACATGAAACTTTAATTTCCAGAATAATCTTCACTAATTTATAGGTTGAGAATCATTATCTTCATTTTGGAAATGAAGAGGGAGACTTCTCCAAGAACAAATGGTGTATCAGAAGCATAGTTAGAACATCTGTGTAGCCCAGTCTATTTCCATGAGACTTGCACTCTATAGTCTCACATGTGTTTTCTAACAGAATCTTGTTCCTCATTCGAACAGCAGATTAGTTCAAACACATTCATATTTGAGCTTCTGAAGTCCTTACTTAAGAGAGATCAAGTTCATTCAGGGTATGGTGGCACATGCCTTTAATCCCAGTACTCAGGAGGCAGAGTTGGAGGCCAGCTTGGTCTATATAGAGAATTCTAGGCCAGCCAGGGCTGCGTAGTGATATACTATCTCAAATAAGCAAATTAAAAAAACAAAAAATCATAATACGAAGATACTGAGATTAATGGGGAGGTATTTCCTGCCCATCTAACCCACTAACTTTCTTACCTGTCCAGGCAGTATGGGAGAGGTACACCTGAGTAATGAGACGGTGCCGCCCTGGGCCAGGATTCCGAAAGTCTGCTGGCTTGGGGTGGATCATCTGAGCCTGGCCATCTGGATACAAGACCTAAAATATGACAGAAATGGGGCAACAGAAGAGAGATGAGCTGAGAAAACTGATGACATCTACTGTGCACCCCAAGTCAGTAGTAGAAAGATGACCCTAGCCATCATAAAAAAACAAACAAACAAACAAACAACAAAAAACTGTTTCTTAAAGGCGAACAACACATTCTGGGTAGTGGTGGTGCACTTGGGAGGCAGAGGAATGAGACCAGTCTGGTCTATAGCGTGAATTCCAAGACAGCCAGGATTATACAGAAAAGCCCTGTCTCTAAAAAAACTAAGGGGAAAAAAGGGGGAGGGGATACTAGAAGAAGCAGTGCCTAGTAAATATTTTTTAAATCCTTGGTAAATAAATGATAGGAATAGTCTCTATTAATTGATAACAGATAATAACTCGAACTGAGGAAAACTCTCCCCAGGACCCCATTGGGATGAATTCCCCCCTTGGCTGTGAAGCCTATCAGGACTCAGTAGTCAACACTTGCCTGACACAGTGAGAAAGCAATTTCTGTAACTAGTCTTTCTGTACTAAACTGCTATCAGACAGGAAGGCATTTATCTATTTCTACAAAAGGAGTACTCAAAGAAGGGTCTGTTCAAACCATTGGCCAGATCTTCAAATCCCACCAATGGGCACAGAATTCTTCCCCAACAACTTGAGAACCTCTAGCTACCTTGTAGAGAGCCTATTACATGGCACAGGGTCCTAGCAAACTAGACGAGCAACTAAGCTGACAGTAGGGTCAGACTGAACCAGCTCTGTGTGCCTTATAGGAATTAGATCACCCTTCCAACTGAAACTAGTGTCACAGGACTTTTATGTTCTAGCAACTTTAAGCATTATTACTGTTTTGAGATACAGTCTTCCTATGTAGCATAAGCTAGCCTTAAACTTGTGTACTGAAAGCTTAGTCCATGAAGTAATGTTCAGAAGTAGGGTTTAGGGGAGCCGATTAGATCATTAGGGCTCTGATCTAATCAAGGGATTAAACCCCTGATTTCGTGTATTTTAGGGAGTAGAGAAAGCAGGTCACTGGGGGCCTGTCACATCTCAGTCCCACCTCCCTCCCAGCTTCCTATGTGCCATGTAGTGAACAACTTTGTTCTATCATGTACTTCTTGCTTTGATGCTGCAGCCTCACCTGAGGTCTTACAGCAATGGAGCCAGGCAACTGTAGACTTCTGAAGCTATGAGCTAAATCAATCCCTTGCATCCCACGATGTTTTTCTCAGGTATTTTGTCACAGTGGCAGATAATAATAATTACAAACTGCTTCTCTCTTATTTTGCCTTTAGGCTCTGTGGCCCCATCCTAGAACAGAAGAAAGCTACAGATACCCTAGCTCAGTGGGTTAATTTAAAAGAAGAGGAGGAAAAGTTGGGAGGATAATGGAGTGGGAGTCTAGGAGGAGCTGGAATAGGGGGATGCATTCATGTCTGAAATAACCAAAAAATAATTTTTAAAAGGTGAGGGGCTGTAGATACAGCTTAGTTGTCTAGCTTATAGGAAACACTGGGTTCTAGCTCATCATTTCATATGTGAGGCCAAAGAGTGTATATATATGTTCACAATACCAGCACCTGTGAATGGAAATGGGAAGATGGGAACGTCAAGGATATCTTTAGATACATAGCAAGGTGGAGGCAAGCCTGGTCTGTGAGATTCTGTATTAAAGGGGGGGGGGGGGATAAGGAAGAAGAAAAAAAGAGAGAGGAACAAAGCAACAGAATGTCCACGTGTTTTTAGCAGAGCTGTCCTTGAAAGTCTTGACTCTGCTGTCAACAGTGACTGGACATGTTCATTCCTTCAGTTTAAAATCTGTGGCCATAGGTCAGGGGATAAAATGAACAGCCCAGACCAGTCTAACAAAAGCATTCCTAAAGTTCCTGCTTTAAAAATAGACACCAGAACTGGGCAAGGTGGCACATGCCTTTAATCTCATCGCTTGGGAGGCAGAGGCAGGCAGATTTCTGAGAGTTTGAGGTCAGGCAAAGCAGGTCTACAAAGCAAGTTCCAGGGCAGACAGGACTATATATAGAGCCTCTTAATATATCGAGTAACAAAACAAACAAACAAAAACCCAACCCACCCATAGTTTTAACAGAGAATATAACCTCCATGAAGTCTCTGAGGCATACTGACAGTTGTGTGCCTGGCACCTCTGTTCTGTACCTAGCACTAATGAGGTATTCCAAGTATGGTAGCTGGACTTTGAAATTGCTACAGCTGTCACATGACGGCATAAAAGTCCCCTCTGCATTCCATACTATTTTAGTATGTGTGTGACATTTGTTTCTGCTGTGGAACATTTGTTTAATGATGCAAAGATGTGATGTGTTTTTCTATGTTCATTTCTTTAAGTCTGTGTTACTTTGCCTGTCTAACACACCTGACTGGTCTAATAAAAAGCTGAACAGTCAATAGCTAGGCAAGAGAAAAGAATAGGTAGGGCTGGCAGGCAGCAAGAATAGACAGGAGGAGAAATCTGGGAGATCAAGAAGCAAGAAAAGGAGAAGAGAAGGACACCAGGGACCAGCCTTCCCGCTACGCAACCAGTCACAGAATAAGGAAGAAGGCATATAGAATAGAGAAAGAGAGAAGCCCAGAGGCATAAGGTACATGGGATACTTTAAGTTAAGGAAAGTTGGTTAAAAACAAACCAAGCTAAGGTTGGCATTATACGTAAGAATAAGCCTCCTTATGTGATTTATCTGGGAGCTGGGTAGTGAGCCCCACAGAGACAACAAACAAGCAGCAATCATGCTTTGCCTGGGAAAACAACAGAAGTGTTTCAGAGGGTGTTTGGGGGGTTTTTTTGTTATTTTTTTTCCAGGATAGTTTAGCAGATGACCTGTAAAAGATCTACCTGCAACTGTTTATGCTTAATTGATAGAGAACTTTTTTCAGAGTCAACAGAAGAGCAGTCTTCATTAGACTCACACTGCACACTGGGTTTACCTGTGCACTCTTAAAATGGATACTAGCAACACCAAGCTTAGCCTCGGGATTATGATCTAACTGTATAGGCTAAATGGGTACTGTTCATTAGCTTCTGAGCAGCCTACAAGTACAGAAGGGTGGATAACCTGAAAACAGCAGAGAGCACTGCAGTTACAGCTTTCTGCTCACTCAGAAGTTCTCTGTAGGTGTGCCCTGTGACAGTTCCTGCTGGGAAGACAGTCTGGCTCTGTCTCTAGGAAGCCTCTCTCATCCTCTGATTACCTGTACTGCCAGGGCTCACTCTGTTCTTTCAGGCTCTACCTGCATCAGCACCTCTACACAGCTTTCCTTTCTTTGACCTTCACCACAGTATGCTTAACTGCTAGTTGAAGCACCGGCCTTCACTTCTGCCTGTCCCTGTATCTGACTCCTTGTGAAAACGAGCATCAGACAGACTTAGTATGTGCACTGACGAAAGCAGGAAAGATGGAAGGTGGATGGAGCTGGGATTGTGGGGCTCAGCTGTAGTCTTCATCACATCTCACATGTGATTCTAGCTTATCTAACTTTGGAAAAAATGTGTTCCTGTGATTATTTCTCTCCATCTATGAGTTTTGTTTGCCACCTGACCAACCAATGGAATTTGTTTATTACAATTGATGAATTCGGAGTGAGAGAGAGTGTGTATTGAGAAAGGATTAAATTTAAAGTCTATACAAACAGATAGGGTCCTGTCATTTAGTAAGTTGTAGAATCTGAGGTGTAGAGCTTAACTTGCTCAACAGCAGAGTTGGGCTCCAAGCCCAGGCTCTTGCCATGGAGCATCTTTTTGTCTCTCTTTAGTTTTGGCCCATCAAGTAGATAACAAAAGTGCCAAAGTTAAATGCTTTAACACAATGTCAGTGTAAAGCCCCACAGGAGCCCCAACCTAACACACCTGGACCTTAACACTGTTCTGAGGATCCTGAACATGTTCCAGGGTTGCATCCACATCCAAGGCTACCACCAACCCAGATGTAAACCGCAAAGGATTGTCTGACTCCCCTGCTGGCTCAATGATGGTGGCTGAGGCTTTGTGGATCTGTAAACAAGAAAATATGCTGATTTTTAGGCCAGTGAGATAGCTCAGTGTGGCTGATAATGCGAGTTTGACCCCTCGGGCCCACACATGTGTTGTGGCACCCGTCCCCCATGAATACATGTAATAAAAACAATCCGAGAAAGGACCCTAGCTTACTTACGCCCCTAATCAAAGAAGCTCA
Source organism: Phyllotis vaccarum (assembly GCA_033318265.1). Lineage (NCBI taxonomy): Eukaryota > Metazoa > Chordata > Mammalia > Rodentia > Cricetidae > Phyllotis > Phyllotis vaccarum. The sequence continues at coordinate 21,261,764 of JARWLC010000019.1, forward strand.
CTGAAGTAAATGGTGTTAAGTATCTGGATAGAGTTGGCAGAGGGGTACCACAGACTCTGACCTGCTCTGGAAGCGGGAGATGTAGGAAGGTACTCTGCCGCAGCATTGTTTGTAGAATTTTGATCACCTCTACAGGCTTAGATGCCATGAGTCGTGGCATAAGATCAAGAAGTTTGTCCACAAAGCTGTCTTGAAGGTGGGGTAAATCAGCAAGGAAACACCTGAATGAACACACAGAAACAACTGACCATCCATCCACTCATTCACCACAGCTAAGCTAAGGCCATACATCTGCCAAGCCCTGAAGCAGGAAGCCTCCTGAAATGGGAAGAGCTTGCCAGTGTGCCACAGCAGCATGGTCAGCCAAAGAGCCACAGGTGAGATGGAGAGACAGCTGAGTCAGTAACTCCCTTGCCTTGCATGCAGGAGGACCTGAATTTAATTTCCAGAATCCATGAAAAAAGCTGTAGTAGTATCATGAGCCTGTACCCCAGCATGAGGATCCTGGGGTTTTTTGGCCAACCAATCAAACTCATTGGCAAACTCCATGTGTAGGGAATGCACCTGCTTCAGTTAGTAAGGTGGAAAGTGATGAAAACACTCTATATTAACATCTGGCACATACAAAACATGTATACATAACTCACACACACACACACAGGAAATTGTTTTTGTTTTAAGAGCCTGTGTGTGTGTGGTGAATCATGCCTATAATCTCAGAATCAGGGAGGCCGAGGCGAGAAGATTATTGTGAGTTCAAAGCCAGCCTGGGCTCTCATTGAGACTGTCTGAAAACAAACAAAGAAACTCTGTTAATGAATAACCAAGAGTGTCAGGCATGAGTTGGGCTCCAAGCCCAGGCTCTTGCCACTATAAGAATTATATTTTTTTTTATAGATTCATTAATTAATTGGGCAAATATTTTTTTTAGGAGGACCCATCAAGTGCCAGGTACTATTGTAGGTTTGAGGAACATAATAAGCAAGAGAACAGAACTGGGGTTTTTGTCTCCCAATTTATAGTACTGGGAATTGAGCCCTGGGCCTTACACATGGTATCATATATCCCAGCCCTTGTGGTTTGTTACTGTTTTTTGCTGTGGTCTAAGACAAAGTCTCATTATAGCCCAGGGAAGTTGCAATCTTCCTGCCTTAGCCTTACAAATGCTGAGATTACAGGGTATGTCCTTTATCAAGTGTGGAAGAACTATGTTGTTTAAGATTTACTTTTGACAGATTACGGTGGCACATACCGTTAATTCTATCACTCAGGAGGCAGAAGCAGGCAGATCTCTGTAAAGTTTAAAGGCAGCCTGGTCTACAGAGTGTTCTATGCCTGCCACAGGTGCATGGTGAAAGAAAAATAAAGGTTTATTTTTAATATTTAAATTTTATTTTTACGTGTATGTGTCGCCTACTTGTATATCTGTACACCACGTGTATTTGGTCTGTGGAGGACAGAAGTAGGTGTCAGATCCCTTGGGACTTAGCTACAGAATTAAAGAACAGCTGGCATGGTGGTGCATACCAATAAGCCTAGCACTTGGGAGGTAAAAGCAGAAGGATCAAGAGTTCAAGGCTTGCCTAAACTAGATGAGACCCTGTCTCAAAAAGGCAAAGAACAGTGCTAGGCACATTGGTACATACATATAATCCTACCATTCAGGTGGCTGAGGCATGAGGATCAATAATTTAAGGGCAGCCTGAGCAACATAATGAGATCCTATCTCAAGCAAAAACATAAAAGGAATTAAAGAACAATTTATTGCTGTTTGTAGATAAATATGCAAATTTTAGAATGAGGTTAAAAAATAAAAATAATTTTTAATCAAATAGTTCATGCATTTCCTTCATAACTTGTTTTTCTGTAGCTCTGTTAAGTGCCGATTCTAAATGGTCTCTGATGTTTTTATTATTTGGTCACATGTTTACTTTTGAAGCTCTAGATTGAGGAAAGTTTATACATCATTAAAAAAAATACCAATAGAGCACACTGAAAACAGGTGATGGACAGCTTGGCAGAACAGGGAAAAAATGTGATCTCATTTGGTGCCTGTTAGGTTACTTTCTGCATAAACAAGATGAAAAAAAAAAGTGAGATTTATAAAATACTTACCTCTGAAAAAAATCCACTTCTTGTAAAAATTTTTCACACATTCCAAATAAGGGGTCAACTCTGCAGAAGAAAAGCAAAGTGTGAGAAACTTGCAACTCTGTGAATGAAGGAGTGAGGACAAATCCCAGAAACATGAGCTTCCGTGAGAGGATGGTGAATACACTACCCTACAGAACTGAGCTCATAAGACAACACAGCAAGCAAAGGCAATGATCTCTCTGAGGAGCAGAGGACCAGGAGCTGTACCTTTGGTTAGAAAGGTCAGGCATGGATCTAATCTGACCCAAGCATACTATACTTTAGAGTATCTGAAGATGAAGTAAGCACATGGTGTTTCCCTTAGCTGACCTTCCTACACTGTACGCATCATTAGCCTTACGAGAGCTGTGAATGAGTCTGACGTGTCCCCAGGAGAATGCCGCCTATTTTGTCCGGCACATCTTACCCTCGAGTAGTTCGTGCAGTTACTATAAGTTGCAGAGCTTTGGCCTGAAGCCTCATGTGGTGTATGATCACCACCTGCTTACTCTCCACACCGCTGTACATGAACTCCATTTTGTACGTTTCTTCCATGATCTATTAGGAAAAGACAATTAACAATCAGTAAAATATCATGGAAGCTTCACCTCTAGCTGAGGAGCTATGGACAATGATGGCTTCTGGAGTGTGGCTACTGGTAGGCTAACTACACTCTGGTGAGTGGTCCTACACCCAGGAGTATGAAGGCAGCACAAGCTGGATTCAAGTTTTTTGTTTTGTTTCTGTTTTAAGACAAAATTGGGAGGTAGAGAGTGGGATAGACTTGGGAACTTAGGAAGAGGAGTGCAGGTGAACATAAAAGTACACTGTATGAAAGTATCAAAAGTTAATAAAAATATTTAAACAATCTCTAAATAAATTTACATGTGTTTTTGGATAAGATTCACAACCGTATTTATTAGGTTTTAATTTATTTGAAACACACACTAACATAAATGGTATAATATAAGTTGTGCATGTTTATGTATGTGATGTGTGAGAGTGTGGGTACTTTATGTGAGTTCCAGAGACCGAATTCAGGTCATTAGGCCTACAGAGCAAGCACTTCCTACAGAGCAAGCTACATCACTGGCCCACAAACTGACAATATGTTACAACACAAAGGAATCAGAAATCATGCAATTCAACTCCCACATTTTATAGAGAAGGGAACTCCAGAAGATTCAAACAACTTGTTCAATTTATCACCTAGTAAGGTGGAGAAGACCTGAGACAGAACCCTGGCCCCCAGTGCTGTGCATAGTACTTACACAGCCCCAGTACTCTCTTTTATTAGATCTGAAATCACAGAAGCCAGCAGACATGGCCATAGAAAGGCTTCTGCACTGGGTAATTCCCAGACAGAGACCATCTGAGGATTCTCTGTATGCTTACCTGTTTGGCTGCTGCTGAGGCCAAATCACTCTGCTTTAGATATAAGGGGGCAGCCACATTCCACAGCTTTTCCTGCAAGGCCTACTCAGACAAATAAGAGACAGGTATGGATGGCAGTCACAAAAAAAAAAAAAAAAAAAAAAAAATACGAGATTTGTGTTGTGCTTTGCTTTGAGAATTTATCATGCTTAGGGCTTCCAGTACACTACTCTACTGTTTAAGCAAATAAGTCTTACCTACTACAGAGAAGTACAACAGCTGGTGCTCATGTTAGAAATAAGAGACATGAGACCCTCATCCTAAGCAGCAGTCAAATCAGCTGCCTGCACTCTGGGCCCTGGGGCCTTTACCTGAGCAACCTAAACTGTTCTGCTTGCAACTGAGATTTATTTTTTGCAGCCATGTTCGGTGTCCTTTGAGACACTCCATCACTTACCCAACTTGCCAAACTCCAAGTCAGGCAGCTTTCCTAGAACCTTCTCCCTTGGTCCTCTACAGTCAAGACTCTCACTAGCAGCCGCAGGTCATCTGTTTCTGCTGTGGAGCATCACTTTCAGGGAGTTTCTTCCTCTTTTGTTTTCCTGATCTTTTCCTCAGAAAGGATGTCCTTATATATGTAGCCCAGGCTGGCCTCAAACTCATGATCCTCCTGCCTCAGCTTCTCTAGTGCCAGGATTATAATTGTAAGTAAGCACCATCATGCCTGACTTTCAAGGATCTTCTGACAGGTATAGTGAAAGACAGAGAACCCAAACTAACCTATCTGAACATAATGCCAATCACACATATCATTTTCAATTTTTAGTAAGCATGTTTATAACATAAACAAATTGGCAAATTAAAATTTAAGGATGTTTATTTCAACATGATCTCATTCTATAGTCCAAGCTGGCCTTGAACTTGGCAATTTTCCTGCCTCACATTCCTGAGTACTGAGATTGAAGGTGTGAACTATCATTCTCAGGTCATTGAAATTTAAAATACAGTCTACTTAGGATAGGTGTGTAGCACACATCCTTAGTCCTAGCACTCAAGAAGCAGATGCAGGTGGATCTCTGTGAGTTCAAGGCCAGCCTGGTCTACATAGAGAGTTCAGAATAGGCAGGGACAACATATATAGTTTATTTAATTCAGTGTACTAACATTTTAGCAAATGTGGTTAGGGCTTTTTGTTGTTGTCTCGATGTCTGTGAACCACATGCATGGTTCGTGGATGCTCTGGAACTAGAGTTCCAGATGGTTGTGAGCAACCTGTGGGTGCTGGGAATTGAACGTGGGTTCTCTGAAGAACAAGGGCTAGCCCATCTCTCCGGCTCTAAATAGTATGTTTTAAATTACCAGTGAGACTGTTGCAGGAATCTTTCGTGAATGACACTCTGAAACCCCTGAGAGTAGAAGACAGGGATGTCATTAGTGCACTGAAGCCAGGCTAGCTCCTGAAAGCCTTCCTTCAATGGTCCAGGAGGTATTCTCCTTTTATATTCTAAAACCACGAGCTGGGGCCAGCAAGCAAGATTTTACGGAAGTGTAAGGGGCAGTCGGCAGGTTGTTGTGGGCAACTACTAATTGTTTTTACTATTTCTCCAGGTCATTCTGGTCCAGGTAGCAAGTGAAGTCATGCTTGGCAAACAGGCAATATGAGCAATGCTTTAAGTAACAATAAATAAGTACTTAAGAACTGGTCTTTACCTAATTCTACTTCAAGCTGAGTTCATTTTCATAGAAAGTCAAAACAATCCATGGTGCTTTACACTGACACATCCTAGTGTCAGTCAGTAGCACTTTAAGTGCCCAGGAGCCACACATTATCCAGTAGCATGACACTGAACAACTGTAGATTTGAGACTATGGATAACAGAAAATTGTTAAATACTTCTAATTATTTCTCATGTGCAAGTTTTTACATAGATGTGGTTTGAATGCTTTTGTATCTTTTTTAGAATACAAATATTACACTCTTATACTGTGATTCCTCATACAAACCATTCCCACCATAGACCTTATAGCTGAGTACATGCAACAATTTATTTAGCTCCTTGGTATTACAAACACATTTCTGGCTCAGGTTCTAGGCTAACATGAATAATCAGCATAGTTGAGCAATTTTGTTTTTCTATTTTCAATAAGACAGTGAGTGCCTCATGCCAGCAATCTTGTCCTTTATCCCATTTCTACTTCCCTGTCCCCAATTGGGAACACACGTGCTAGACAAATGTTCTGCCTCTCAGCTACATCACCTGCTGTTTTTAGTTTGAAGGCAGTTTCACTAAGTTGTCTAGGCCATAAACTTCTAATCTGCTTTAGTCCCCCGAACAGGTAGATACAGGCCTATGGAGCTGGCCCCTTTAAGAGCAATTAATTAGCCTTTCAACTTTGACAAACAAAATCAAAAGCAATTTAAGAAAATAGTATGCTAGTCAGTGGTGGTCCATGCCTTCAATCTCAGCACCAAGAGGCAGAAGGTGGATCTCTGTGAATTCAAGGCCAGCTTGGTCTACAGAAAGAGAATTCTAGGACAGCCAGGGCTACACAAGGAAACCCTATCTTGAAGAGAGGGGGACAAAGAAAACAGTATAAAAGTTTTTATAAATTTGTAGCCAATCCTATTAATAAAACACATAATAATCCCTACTATCCTTTCTGTTTTGGAAACAGGGTCTTATGTGGCCCTGGCTGTTGCCCTGGGATTTTTAATCATTCTGCCTCCAATTCCCACCATTGATGGGATTATAGTGTACCTGTTCATACCATGTTAAGATCAAGCTCAGAGGCTTGGGAATGCTAAACAGGTATTCTACCAACTAAACTATATATCCTTTGCCCGATCTTTAGGGATTCTAAACTTGAAATCTCCTCTAATTTGTTGTTTAGTTTTTCAAGACTGTTTCATCTGCACAGCCCCAGCTGTGTCCTGTAACTTGCTCTGTAGATGAGGCTGGCCTCAAACTCTGAGATCCACCTGGCCCTGTCTCCCTAGTGCCAGGATTAAAGGCCTGTGCCACCTCCACCACCAGGAGGCATTTTCTTAATGAGGAATGTGTGGCTGGTTTAATCCCTGGGCTGGTGGTCCTGAGTTCTGTAAGAAAGCAGGTTGAGCAGGCCAGTAAGCAGAGCTTCTCCATAGGCTCTGCATCAGCTCCTGCCTCCAGATTCCTTCCCAGTTTGAGGTCCTTTCTGACTTCTGTCTATGATGAGCAGTGATGTGGAAGTGAAAGTCAAACTGACCCTCTCCCACCAAGTTGTTTCTGATCATGATGTTTCCTCCCAACAAGAGGAAGCCTAACTAAGATACTGGATGAGTTATCATTTATTTAAATAGAGACAAATAAATTATCACTGTGGAGCATGTGATTTCCCATTGCTGGGTGGTTTCACAGAATAATAGTTTTTCCACTGAAGGTCTCAAACACTGCTGGAACAATTCAAGTTCATTCTTTTTGAGGGAGAGGAGTTCAAGACAAGGTTTCTCTGTGTGGCTCTGGCTGCCCTGGAACTGCCTTTATAGACCAGGCTATCCCTGAATTCATAAAGCTCTACCTGTCTCTGCCTCCTCAGCACTTGGATTAAAAGTGTGTGCCACCATTGCCTGGAAACTAACTTGGGTTTATTCTTAGCATCAGAATTGATAAACACACTGGATCCAAGCAAACCTTAATAAGGAGCAGTTGGCACTGAAGATATGTGGCAGAGAAGTCAGCTACCCCTGCCAGTTCAGACTGAAGTTCTCCGAGTCTTTGCAGATCTCTACAGTAAAAACAAAAGCAGAAAACAACACACACAAACAAGAAAACCAGTCAGTCAGACAGAGCAGGGCAAATGACACCACAAAATCTGGAGTGGTTATAATGAAGCTGGGCTACACTTTTTGTGCTTTTAACCCTCTGGGCCATTTCTCCAGCAGTTTAAGTTGACACACATACCTGTAAAACATAACCACTGTCATAAAGTTTTGTGCTGGGAAGTAATCCTTAAGGAAATAATCGACAGAAATGATTTATAACCCATAAATATAAGTGAAATATTTTCAAAGTTCTATGGGTAAAAATATTATACACGGTGACAGCTGCCTCAGCCGGTCAAAGCATTTGCTGCTCTTGCAGGGAATCCAAGTTTGGGTCCCAGCACCCACCCGTGGTTCACAACCATCCTTAATTGTAGACCCAGTGATCCAGCAACACTCACAGATGAAAGATAAAATCTAAACAAAGACTATGTATTACATACTCCGCCATTTTCTACTTCATTACTATTGATCTGATTTTGTTCACGGGAACATGTCCTCAAACCCACCTCTAGGTAGTGAGATGGAGCCAACTAAGTCAGCTAGTACATCTCATCTTATGGAGGCCAGAGGGCAAAAGTAACTTTCTCTGCCTTCCACCTTTTTTTTTTTTTTTTTTTTTTTAAAAGACAGGCTCTCTATAGTAAGTACCAAGTAATGAGTCTCTGGGATCCTCCTGTCTTAGATTTCAAGAACTAGGATTTCAGGTACATGCACTACCACACACACTTAAAAAAAAAAAAAAAAAAACTAAGCAAACAAACAAAAACCCCCAAAAAACAAAACTCTAGAGATCTAAGCTCAGGTCCTGCAGAGCAAGAAGTTTACCTACTATGGCATCTCCTGAGCTTCTGCCTCCTTATTTTTCATTTTTCTTCTTCTTTTGTGTGTGTGTGTGTGTGTGTGTGTGTGTGCGTGTGCGTGTGCGTGTGCGTGTGCGTGTGTGTGTGTGTGTGTGTTGTTTTTTAATTGTTTGTTTGCTTGTTTGTTTTCAAGACAGGGTTTCTCTGTGTAGCTCTGGCTGTCCTGGAACTCACTCTGTAGTCCAGACTGGCCTCAAACTCAGAACTCTGCCTGCCTCTGCCTCTCAAGTGCTAGGATTAAAGGTGTGTGCTTTTCACCACTATTTTTCATGGCAACATAAAAATTCTATATAAAAACAGTAACTGTAGGAAAGCTGAACATTTGGATCACTCAAGAAGCTATTTCAAGCAGAGCAGACTTTTTTGTAAGCTGGACAAAATTGTCCATTAAATTCTTTAACTTCATGGTCAGTGGGCAACATCATGATAATTAATGATGCTTCCTAGAGACCTTGCTACTAGGAAGAAGATGCTCACTACCACGCACAGAAATTTACAGCAGTGATTGAAGAAATGAGTGTCTATGGATAACATCATATATGTTTGAGTGGCCTGGTCCATCCTGAGCTCAGTCACATAAAAGGAAAGGCTTTGGGCTATCCATGTCTATGAAGTAGGATTTTAATGGCCAGCTCCAATGTGTCTTTTCCAAGAGAAATTCAGAACCATTCTACTTCTGAAGCTATTACTGTCAACAAGACTCTGTCCTCTGTTACTATTAAAAGAACACTGCCAAGTTGACGATGCATTGAGTTCCCCCAGGTCTCAGGTTATTCTACTGCCCCTGAAGTGTAACAGTGGTTCTCAGTTTCATAGAACAAGATACAGCCCAATCCAATTAACCATGAGAAACCTCAACTACTGTACAAAAGTGGAAACTTGCTAGCCACGGGCAAAATACTCTATGTCCCAGTGTTTCCCCCATCACCTTTTTCTGCCCATGATCTCTTTGTAATTTGAGGCACTGCTTTGGACTTCACATCTCATTGTGCTAGATGCTTTAGCCCTGGACAAACCTTTAAGCAGATGAGGAGGAAGGAGACAGGTGCTTTAGTCCAGGATTCTGCTGTTCCTAGCCCGTGATAAACTCTTTTCCTTCCTTCACTTAACTAACTTCTGCTCATTCTCCAGTCATCACTTCATCACTGCTTCTCAACCTTCCTAATGCTGCAACCCTTTACCGTCCCTCATGGTGTAATTTTGTTACTGTTATGAATTGTAATGTAAACACCTGTGTTTTCTGACAGTCTTGGGTGACCCCTGTGACAGGGTCATTCACCCTCCAAAGGGATCACAACCCACAGATTGAGAACTGCTTACTTAGACCATCTAAGAAAGGATCAGGTGAATCTTTCTTTCTTCTACTGTAGTAAGTAAAAGTACAATTATATACTTTCTATTTACCCAACTAACTCATCAAACTAAGAGCCCTCACAATAAGGGGACATGTGTTTACCACTGTGCCTTTTCTATCTAGCACAATGCCTGGCAAAAGACAATATAGGGTATGCACAAGTGAATGCCAGCCAGCTCTTTTACAGGAGTGCTGTCTTACTTAGTGTAAGTACACAGTGGTTCTCATGGACTAGGGTCTCATCACGAAACCTTGACTGGCCTTTAACTTGGTAAAGCCTACGTGACTACTTGGCTAATAATAATGGACAATGACTATGGCAGTAAAGTTTGTTTTTACACCAATAAAAACAGATATGTAGCCCTGGCTGTAATCAGAGACTATTCTGTATAAAACTCCAACACTTTTTATCAACTATGAAAATAGTAGTTTTGGGGTGTGGTGGTACATGCCTTTAATCCTAGTACCTGGAAGGCAGAGGCAGGGGATCTGTGAGTTTGAGGCAAGCCTAGTCTACGTAGTTAAGTTCTATGACAGCCAGGACTAGTAGAAAGACTCTGTTTGGGAGGAGAGGGGGTAATTTTTGAAGAATCTTAGAACTCATGATTGTTTTAATGTACATACGTTTGTGTATATGCGCATGTGTGTACTGGCCAAAGGACTACCTTGGGTGTCATCTTCAGCCCCATCCACCTCCTTTGAGACAAGTCTTTGGCTTGGAGCTCACCAATTAGGTTAGAATGGCTGACCAGCCAGACCCAGGGATCTGACTGTCTCTACCTCTCCAATACTGGAACTCCATACACACACCCAGCACTGCTATAGGGTTCTGGGCATTGAGTTCAGTCCTATTGGAAGCACTTAACCAACTGCACCATCTTCAGAGGCCTACATCTCAGGGATGACCTGATTTAATCTCTATTTGACATGGGAATGTCTTTCACTATTGCATGACCCTCAGTGTGAACTTTAGAGTCAGATAAAGCTACATTCAAATCCTGGTGCTGACATGTCTAGCAAATTCCATCACACCTGTAATGTTTGTAGAGCAGAGTGGGCCCTCAGTAGCTATTGCTGATTTGCTTTCCTTTCCAAGTTTTCCCATTGTCTTGGTTACTCTCCTGAGAACGCACGAAAGCCAGAAACATAATGCCCAGGGCTAGCCATAGCACTAAACAGTGGTCCAGGCAGCTCAAAGCTCACAAGGACTATTGCCAGATAACCTAAGTTCAATCCACAGGACCCACAGAGTAGATATAAAGATCCAACTCCTGCATGTTATCCTCTGATCTCCACAGGTGGGATGTAGTGCTACACACACACACACACACACACACACACACACACACACACACACACACGTGTAAAAGCACAAATAAGTAAAAATAAAACACCATATCATGAAAGGAACTCAAATCAGGTGTTTACTGAGAACCTACAGTACCACAGCTAAAGACTAAATTGACTTGTTTTTATGCATTCTGTATTTGCTTTGGTGCCAATAGGCTAAAACTGTCAAGGACAAACCCTAAATGTTTAATTAGATGGGAATGAGTCAGGAATCTGAATTTATTTTCCTGGGCTTGGGGCCAGCAGCCTCTTTTAGTGCCCCCTAAATCTAAACACTACTATAGAGAAGAGAAACCAGTCCAGTCAACATTATAGAAAATTAAAAGCACCTTTTGGGACATATCTTTCAATAAAGCCCTTCCTTTATCTCAGAAGCAAAAGTAGACTAGGAAAAAGGAGAGTGGACTGTCAAGCAAGGAGACATGAAGCACAAGATAGACAGACAGAGAGAAGTGAGCCTGGACCCATGTGAACTTAGTCCTTCAGGTCTAAGGGAGGGTGAAAATGTCTTATTAAACCATTGCTCCTCTGTGTTTCTGTCAGGAAAGTTTAAAATATCTTTGCAACACTTTTTTTGTGTGTGTGTTTGTTTTTTTGAGACAGTTTTTAGCTTGTTTGGGTTTTTTGTTTGTTTTTTGCGCAGCCCTGGCTGTCCTAGAACTTGCTGTTTAGACCAGGCTGGCCTTAACTCAGTGACCTACCTGCTTCTGCCTCCCAGTCCTGGGATTAAAGATGTGAGCTCTTTGTAACTTTTACTATTTGCTCTACTCTTTGACTGATGAACACAAATAGCATTTAAAAATAAATAAACGACCACAATCTAATCCAGGTATAAATAAAATCTCACCACTACTCAGTTGTAAAGGCCACCAGTCAGAAAGAGGAGCTGAATGACTAACAATGGAATTCAAAGCCATCAGGCTGAGCATGACAGAAATGCAGCTGTCAGAGGAAGCCCACAGAGGCTGCTTACCTGATGGTGAGTTCCAACAGCTCCTGGGCCCCTTGAGGGTCTAGGTGCTGAACACTGTACACTCTGTCAAGGCTCTGCTGCAGGAACTGCTGGGAAGGATCTTCATGGGGGGCGATGTTAGAGGAGACAGCTGATGACACCAGCTTTCTCCCCGGTAACTAAAACATAGAGGAGAACACTCTCAGAGATTCCGTGGCTTGGTTTATGGTGTGGAAACACAGGGACACCCACCAATACCCACCCACGGGAGGCGGGGGGGGGGGGGGGGGGGGGGGGGACTGAAGACAGAGAAGAGGGGAGGAACACAAGGCAAAAGTCTAGGAGAGAAGGCAGGCACAAGTCCAGTGAGAACGCTAACCAGCCTACGCAGTAGGAAGAAAAGGGATTGTATCATATTTCTGTTGCTGAGTTTAGGAACAGAACTAAAAGTTAACCTGTGTGCTACACTTATTTTTAAGATTTGTGTCTTATTTCATGGGAATGTCATGATTTATTCCCAGATAAGTTTATGAAGCATGCTATAAAGTACTTTATATGAGGGTAATTGTAATTCCTATCCTAATCATTACAAGAAAGATGGAGGGTCAGTGCAAAGGCTCAGCAAGTACAGAAACTGACCATCAAGCCTGAGGACTTGAACTTGTCTCTGAGACCTACATGGGAGAAAGGCAACTTCCAAAACCTGTCTTTTGACTGCCCACATACACAGACCCAATCACATGGTGGAGAACTGATTCCACAGCATGCCACAGTGCATGTGTACCCCCTCCAGACACAAATACATTCAAAATATAAACATTATAAGTTTACCCTTCGTCTAAAATATAATCTATTACTATTCATCTTTTCTTGTCTAACATTATATGACTAAAAACTCAGGGACACAAATATAAATGGATAGGAGGGTGTCCTTAATTGTATATTCAGCACACAGAGAGGGAGAGACGTGAAGGAGGGAGGGAAGAACATGGTGGGAGGGATGAACACAGAACGGAAAGTCCAGGAAGTCAAGCACAGCAGCACATGCCTGTAATCCTAGTATGGGAGGACTGAGGGAAAAGGATTGTGTGTTCAAGCCAAGCCTAGACAGAGAGCTTGTATCAAAAAAATGTTTAGAGTATTGAATAAGGAAGCCAAAAATAAAAAGAGAAAGGATGGATGAATTTTCATGGCCTGTTACTTAACAAACCACAAGGCACCAGAAATCAACAAACCAAAACACTTTTAACATACCCTCAAGGCAGGAACAAGATGAGAGAGACTGTCCCGGAGGTAGGCATAGTGCCTGAAGGTATGATCTGAGAACAGTGCCGGCATTGTTGGACAGCTTTTAGCAGCATTGAAGATAAGAACTAAAACTGCAATGTCTGATATATAAGTGGGTTAAGTAAATTTAGAATATCAAAGGTTAAGGTTTGCCAAACATAATATGTCACCTCACTTCCCATTTCCAAAGTTCCCATTAAGAAACCATAATTTCTCAATAATCAAAACAATGCAAATTCAGGGCTGGAGATAAAGGGCCCAGCTGGTAGAGTGCTTGCCTAATAGGCAAGAAGCCCTGGGTTCAATCCTCAGAACCACATAATATACTGGGGCATGCCTGTAATCTCAGGTAATTCAGGCACTCAGAAGGTCTAGGCAGAAGGATCAGGAAGTTGAGATCATATACATCAGGCTCAAGGGCCAAAGTGACATACATAATACCCGGTATAAACAAATAAACAAAACCCCAATACACCACAAAAGTAAACAGAATTAAGGATGAATGCAATGGTCTCTATCACTAGTTCTGATATTTCTTATGTTTCAATAATCCCTAAAACTCATGGTGGATCTGTACCTGCATAGGAAGCAAAAGGAACCTAGGAAGTATGAGGACGAACTGATGTAAACATAATCCCACATCCCGCTACACGAGGAAATCAGACCCACTGCACTTAAACTAAAAGGACAGTAAGCATGCAGCCTACAGTGAGTATGCAGCCGACCTCAGAATAACACCTCCCTTGGCTACAGGTCAGGTGAAGAACAGCCTATGACAGCAGAGTATACAAGCTTTAAAACCAGACACTTCAAGCTTTAGCAACAGGTCTGTGAGTTCTATTTCTTTCTTTGCTGCAGTGAAGGATGCAGAAGACAGCCTTGCCCAAATAATCCTCTACCATTGAGCTATATTCCCAGGCTCTTCCCACAACCCCCCATTTTAAAAATGAAGAAAAAAAGACATCTTCACAATGTATCTTAGATGTAGGCTAGGCTTGCCTCATTTGAAAGTACTACATCAGCCCCACAGATATACCCCTCAACATCTGGTTGTAGATCTGTTTTTTTGTTTTGTTTTGTTTTTTGTTTTTCAAGCAAATTGCTTTTTAAATTTTTTTATTTTATTTTTTGCCTGCACGTTTATCTCTTTGAGGTGCCAGGTTCTCTGGAACTGGAGTTACAAATACTGTGAGCAGCTGGTGCTCTCAACCTCTGAACCATCTATCCAACCCTCCAAATTTTATTATATTATTATTACTATTATTATTATTGAGTTACTTAAAATTCAGTTTCTTGGGGCTGGAGAGATGGCTCAGCAATTAAGATAACGGAGAACTGGCTGCTTTTCCAGAGGACCCAGTTCAATTCCAGGCATCCACATAATAGCTCAAACACGTCTGGAACTCCAGTTCCAGGGCTTCTGTCACTCCACATAGACCCTCATGTAGGGAAAAAAATACATAAATCTTAAAAAAAAAAAAAAAACTTGAATTTTTTCGAGGGGCAGTGGTGGCACACCTGTTATGGAAATTAATTATTTAAAGATTGTTGCGTTTGTTTATGCTGTGGGATATTAATATAACTGTAAAAATTTGTTTATGCTGCATCTGTTTAACAATGTAAGGATGTTGTCTAATTATGAAAAGATGTGTTTCATTTGTTTCACCTGCCTGCCTAAGGCACTAATAAAGAGCTGAAGAGAAGAGCCAGTAACAAGGCAAGAGAAGGACAGGCAGGGCAGGGCAGGGCAGGCAGGCAGGCAGGCAGGCAGGCAGGGCAGGGCAGGGCAGGCAGGCAGGCAGGCAGGCAGGCAGGCAGGCAGGCAGGCAGGCAGGCAGGCAGGCAGGGCAGGCAGGCAGGCAGGCAGGCAGGCAGGCAGGCAGGCAGGCAGGCAGGCAGGGCAGGGCAGGGCAGGGCAGGGCAGGCAGGCAGGCAGGGCAGGGCAGGGCAGGGCAGGCAGGCAGGCAGGCAGGGCAGGGCAGGGCAGGCAGGCAGGCAGGGCAGGGCAGGGCAGGGCAGGCAGGCAGGCAGGCAGGCAGGCAGGCAGGCAGGCAGGCAGGGCTGGCAGGCAGGCAGGCAGGCAGGCAGGCAGGCAGGCAGGCAGGCAGGCAGGGCAGGGCAGGGCAGGGCAGGGCAGGGCAGGGCAGGCAGGCAGGCAGGCAGGGCAGGCAGGCAGGGCAGGGCAGGGCAGGGCAGGGCAGGCAGGCAGGCAGGCAGGCAGGCAGGGCAGGCAGGCAGGGCAGGCAGGCAGGGCAGGGCAGGGCAGGGCAGGGCAGGGCAGGGCAGGGCAGGGCAGGCAGGGCAGGGCAGGCAGGCAGGCAGGGCAGGCAGGGCAGGCAGGCAGGGCAGGGCAGGGCAGGGCAGGCAGGCAGGCAGGCAGGCAGGCAGGCAGGCAGGCAGGCAGGGCAGGCAGGCAGGCAGGCAGGCAGGCAGGGCAGGGCAGGGCAGGGCAGGGCAGGGCAGGCAGGCAGGCAGGCAGGCAGGCAGGGCAGGCAGGCAGGGCTGGCAGGCAGGGCTGGCAGGCAGGGCAGGGCAGGGCAGGGCAGGGCAGGGCAGGGCAGGCAGGCAGGCAGGCAGGCAGGCAGGGCAGGCAGGCAGGGCTGGCAGGCAGGGCAGGGCAGGGCAGGGCAGGGCAGGGCAGGGCAGGCAGGCAGGCAGGCAGGGCAGGCAGGCAGGGCTGGCAGGCAGGGCAGGCAGGCAGGGCTGGCAGGCAGGGCAGGCAGGCAGGGCAGGCAGGCAGGGCAGGCAGGCAGGGCTGGCAGGCAGGGCAGGGCAGGGCAGGGCAGGGCAGGCAGGCAGGCAGGCAGGCAGGCAGGCAGGCAGGCAGGGCTGGCAGGCAGGCAGGCAGGGCAGGGCAGGGCAGGCAGGCAGGCAGGCAGGCAGGCAGGCAGGCAGGCAGGCAGGGCTGGCAGGCAGGCAGGGCAGGGCAGGGCAGGCAGGCAGGCAGGCAGGCAGGCAGGCAGGCAGGCAGGCAGGCAGAGGAAATAAACAGGTGCAAAAACTAGGCTCCAGAGAGGAACAAGGGGGGGGGGCAGAGGAGGAGGCAAAGGAGGAGGAATAGGGAGGGAGCGAGAGTGAGGGAGGGATGTGCCCTGGGCAGAAGTCAGGTAGCCACCAGGCAGGCATAGAGACAGCAGGAAAATAAGATATCCAGAGGCAAAAGAGAGATAGACAAACAGGTTAGGTTAAAAGAATTAGAAATGAACCTAAGCTAGACCAAACATTCATAATCAATAATAAGTCTGTGTCATGATTTGGGAGCTGGTTGGTGGCCCAAAAGAAATTCACACCTTTAATCCCAGTACTCAGGAGGCAGAGGCATATGTATCTATGAGTTTGAGACGAACCTGGTCTACAAATTGAGTTCAAGAAGAGCCAAAGCTACACAAATTATTCAATTTAAAACATATTCCCACATAACCTTGACTCAAAAAAAACCAAAATAAATCAATAAATAAATAACATCTAACAACAAAAAAAGATTAAAAAAAAATCCCCTCCCAAGGTTGTGTGACAAATTAGTGATAAAATGTACAAAATATATAATGAATATGTAAAATGTAAGAAGCAGTAAATAAAAGGCAAAGATATTTGTTGCTTTTAAATGGCAAAGATGAATTATATAAAAACAAGGAAGCTAAGAAGGACCACAATGTCCCTCTAACATACTCTATTACCAAAGTAAACATTAAAAGTGAACTTCAGATCACTGCAGAAAGAGAATCCACTGCTCTCTGCTAAGATACAGGGCCCATCTGAGCTAAGCAGAGGATACAGGCTGGATCGTCCATGTCTGGCTCAGCTGTATCAAAAAATGGGTGAGTGCTCAAGAGCTCTGGCACCAAAGGAAGCACAAGGGTCGGATGCCGACTTCCCAAAAACTTCAAGCACCTGAAACAAATAAATAGGACTGGCATCAGTAAATTAACAAGTGCTATAGCAAAAGTTCCTGGTTTGGAAACAGAAACTCTTAATTATCCACTTTCCACAATGCTACAACTTCAGATAAGTCATCCAATTATTCAAGAACTCAGCCGATTCTTCTAGAAATGGCTATTATGGAAATAGAAGAGCTCAAATGCAGATTACTGGTTGTTTACCAATAGCCAGTTCCTCCAAGTTCCTTGCCAAGAAAACTAATTCCTTGGGTACCAGGACAACAGTAAGATGCTAAGAGAACATCTGGCCCAAAGGCTACACCACTTTGGTTCAATCCACCACAACAATCACCCATTTTCAGTTGGTCTGCTAGTGGTCTGTTCTGGTCAATGGAATAAGAGAAGTCTTCTGGGGAGCTGCTTAGTAATGACTTTCTAGCCACACAAAGAGAAACACATGAAGGGAACATCCTTTTTTGGGCATTTAGATGGTCTTATGAAGCAGCCATCTTGCAACTGGGCGGGAGAACACCAAGTGAACTCATCAACCAGGACTCTGACCCTGACAAGAATGCAATCCTAAAACTAATTTATCGTGTATTTCTATATATAAATTAGATTTATTGGTTAAGATGTTTTGTGAGAGGTTCTTTTGATATTTTTGTTTTGTTTTTTAACTTGTAGCCAAATAACTTAATTGATATCCTATTGGATGTCCTGAACCATGTAGCCTTGGGCAGGCTGTATATAAGACAGAATTTAAATGAGAAAAAAAATGCAAAGTATTTAAAAGTGTCATTAGTAAGAACCCAGTAAAAAATAGCTATTAATAGTGAAAGGAAATGGATTTTCTAAGCTATATGAAACTACACAACTGAGGCAACTATGTGTTTTTATTTTATTTTTTTATAAATTCTAGGTTAGAGGTGGTAACAGTTTGGCTACACTGAATTACAAAGAGGGGCTGAAGAAGGGTAAAGAGTTTGGCATGCAACCTGAGGATGGATGTCTTGAGCACCCATGCAAATCACAAAACTGGACTGTTTGTGCCTGTAATCCCAGTACTTAGCAACGGAATCCGTCTGACCTCCAGAAGCTTGATGGGCAGATAGTCCAGATAACAAGCTCCAGATTCTGTAAGACCCTATCTCAAAAAATAAAGTGAAGGGGGCTGGAAAGATGGCTCAATAGTTAAGAGCACTGACTGCTCTTCCAGACAATTCGGGGTTTGATTTCAGCACCCATAGGGCACCTTCCAGTTCCAGAGGTTCTAAGGCCTCTAAGGGTACTAGCCGTGCAAGTGGTATGCAGACATAAATGCAGGCAAAACACCCATATATAAAACAGTTTATGAAAATTAAGTAAAGAGGAGGCAACATTGAGGAAAATATCCAACATTACTTACACAAGAACAAACATGAACACACATACATATACCCCCATCTCCCTCCACAAGAAGAAATATAAATATATAAGTGTTAAGATCTGTCCTCATTGAGTTTATACTCCAGCCAACTGAGACAACAGGTAACCAGCCCTGCAAGGTAATAATAAGTGAGAGGCTTTCCATATTCTAACTGGCAATAAAGAAAAGATTAGGATCAGCTAAAGTATATAGCTGACAAGACTTCAAGTGAGCAGGTAGGTCAGCAGAAGAGAGAAAACACCAGAAACAGCTGGCTAAGAACATTTGTTCCCACAGAGAACCTGGCTTTGATGACTAGCACAAGCTTAAAACCATCTCTAGTTGGAGGAGAACGGACACTCTCTTCTGACCTCTTTGGGCATCAGGGACACATGTGATGCATATACACCTATAAAATTTAAAACCCCCCACTAAAACCCCAAAAAGTTATCAGAGTACATTTGTTTAAAACACACACAACAAAAAACAGGAGAGAACTTTTTTCCAACATCTTATTTCTTTTAGTGTTTTAAGACAAGGCCTTTCTACACAGCTCTGGCTTTCCTGGAACTTGATCTGTAGAGCAGGCTGGCCTTGAACTCAGAAATCCACCTGCCTCTGTTTCCTGAGTGCTGGGATCAAAGGTGTGCCCACCACACCCAACCTTATGTTCCCCCTGTCGAGAAAGATAGCCCTTCATTAATTTTCTGACCTCTCAGCTCACTACTCACTCTGCCTCCAGGCACACTGTAAAGGTTCCAGTTTGACCAGCCTTATTTTCTCTCCTCATATTCAAAACTCAGGTAGGAAAAGGAAGTAAGCAGGTCCCACTAGAGATCCTCACACAGCTTAGCCTCTCTAAAATTAGACTTCATTTCTAAATGTCTGTTACTATAACTGATTTTTTCTTACAGTCTTCCCAACCTTCCTATCTATTTCCTACCTTTCTTTTCTGAGATATTGAGAGCAGAGTTGAGATGCTAACCCATTTCTACCTCCACAGCACATAACTGGGTGATGGCATTATAACAAGTGCTCAGCAAACATTCAGGATCCAACTAAACACAGAAACAGAACACCTCTAATCTTACCACTTGGAAGGCAGAGGTGCATGTATTTATATGAGTTTGAGGATAGCCTAGTCTACATAGCAAGTTCCACGCCAGTTAAGGCAACACAGATTAACCATGTCTCAAAAAATCCCAAAACCAGACAACCACTTCTACACTCCTGCAGCTACTATTAGTAGCATCATAAGAGTGCAGCTCTGACTGTCGCTTTATTCCTTTAATCACGGTCTCTTTTACTATCTCTAGAGATGGAAGCACTGTAAGGGTAAGGTTTTTTCCTTTTGTCTTTACCCACAATCAAGATAACAGTGTGTAAGTATGTATGTATGTCTATCTGTCTGTGTGTGTGTATACACAGACAGACAGACATACACATTAAAGGAAGATCAAATAATCATAAATCTTTTTTTGTTTGTTTTTGTTTTTTGAGACAGGGTTTCTCTGTATAACCCTGGCTGTCCTGGAGCTTGATTTGTACATCAGACTGGCCTCCAACTCACAGAGATTCACTTGCTCTGCCTACCAAGTGTTGGGATTAAAGGTATGCATTACCACTGCCAGGTCACCAATCTTTTTACTTTTATATTTTGTTTGTTTCTGCTTTAAAATTTTTTAATTGTTTCAGGTGAATGAGGTGTTTTGATTACATGTATGGCTGTGCACCACTTGCATGCAGTGATCTTGGAGGCCACAAGATGGCATCAGATGCCCTAAGACTGGAGTATAGACAGTTGTGAGCCACCCTATGGGTGCTGGAAAAAGAAATCAGGTCCCATAGAAGAATAGCAAGTGCTCTGAATTGCTGAGCTAGCTCTCTAACCTCAATAAATCTTATTTAATATAAGCTTTTCACAACTACACCTTTCATCAAGTACAACTAATCCTTTGTTCTATGTGTCCACACTTATTGATAGAGCTGTGAACCACCACTATGTATATGAACCACCACAAATGACCGACTCTTCTTTGAAAATAATCAGCAATATATGTTGATTTGAGCTGAAATGGATTGCACAAACATGGGGAAATGGCGAAACAGAAAAGTATGTATCAAAAATGTGATCTATAGCCAGTGAAATAGCTTAGTGGGTTAAAGCACTCACTGTCAAGACTCACAACCCAAGTTCAATCCCCAGGACTCACATGGGAAAAAGAATATTGACTCCCATAAACTGTTCTTTGGCCTCCAATACTCAACATGACACACACACACATACACACAAACAAACAAAAAAACAAACAAAAAATAAATAAATGGTAATTTTTAAAATGTGATCTAGAACAAGACTTCGAAGGCATTTTTAGCTTCCATCTGCCGGGGAGCTGGGGGTGTGGTTGGGTGGTAGGCTGCGTACCTACTACATGGCAAAGCACAAGATCTCTATCATCTATCTCAACACTGATATCAAAATAAGAATATGTGCACATATCTTCCAACACCTTATTTAACTCACAGGTAATTTACAAATAGTTCTTTTTCTTTTCTTTTGGATTCTCAAAACACAGGTTTCTGTGTGTAGGTAGTCCTGACTGTAAACAAGGGTGGCCTAGAGCTCAGAGATCCACCCACTTCTGCTGGGATTAAAGGCATGTGCTGCCAAGTTAAGTTTAGTAGTTTTATTTTTTTCTTTTTAAAAATATTTGTTTATGAGTTGCTCTATCTGTATGTATGTATGCCTTTGTGCTGGAAGAGGACATCAGATCTCATTATAGATGTTTGTAAGTCACCATGTGGTTGCTAGGAAGTGAATATGTATGCAGATTTTCAAATAGAGGTTAATAGACAGTAGTAATAGTTTGGTTGAAGTCAGTAAAGCTGAAGGTGGATAATGATTGAAATTTTCTATCTGTAGATGAATGCCAGTTCTTCCTCTAAACTTGATGATGATTATAATACTCTACAATACGTGAAACAGACAAAAGGCACTGTGTAAGAAATTATAATGTAGGATTCATCTCTAAACCCTAAACTTGAAAGTCCATACAGGACAGAAACAGGATATTTACAAGATGTGTGAGTGGAAACTCTAATCTAATATGTGATATTTATCCTAGAAATCAGAATTTTAAGAGTTTGAAAAAGTTAGCAAGGTGGTGGCGGCAGCACATGCCTTTAATCCCAGAACTCAGGAAGCAGAGGCAGGTGAATCTCTAAGTTTAAGGCCAGCCTGGTCTACAGAATGAGTTTCAGGACAAATAACAGACAAACCCTCTCTTGAAAAACCAAAACCAAAACCCAGTATCTAAATTACAGGTGAAACTGAGGGCTGTCCCTAGTCTATGATGATCCACCAAAGAACACACATTGTACAGTTATCTTAGGAGGGGACTTATATGAACGAGGTAAATGTCCTTACTTCCATATGGAGTCCCTGTCAGTAGGGTACTTGGTTAAGTTTTTTAGTAGCTCCACCAGTGCAAGATGAATCCCTTCTTTTGTTGAAACATTAGTACAGCATAAGAGTTCATGAAGAGCCTCTCTAATGTCCCTGGATGAATCCTTTTTCAGAAAAGAAAAAAAGAAAAGTAATAATTAACAACAGTGATGGCTGGCAAACTCAGGTTCCACCTATTACTCATCCCTTGTCCATAACTACCTTCCCATATAGGGTGGGCATATGAAAAAAATGGTTAGAAATTTACTAGCTAAAATTCCTGGAAAAGACCTCATTTTATTGATCTAAGAAGGGACCTTCTATTATTCTCTCCTTCTCTTTCTGTATTTATTTATTTATTTATTGAGACAGTGATACATAGACCAAGCTAGCTTACAGTTACAGCTTCCCAAGTGCCGGAATTAGTCATGAACCAACTCACCTGGCTTCTCTGTTTTGAGGGAGGGTCTCATATAGTCCAGGTTCACCTTGACTATGTAGCTGAGGATGGCTCTTCCTGCCTCTACTTCCTAAGTACTGGGATTACAGCCCAGACCCAACATGCCCAGCCCTTTGTTCTTTAACCTTCCTTTTTCTCCCATCTCAATCACTGACTTCAGTGTCCTTATAATATGAAAAAGAGCAGGTTATACTGGCTGTGCTTTATACACTTGCAGTCCCAGCATGAGGGACTCAGAGTTAAGACCACTGGGTTGAGTATGCTCATGAAAAGGTCATACAGTATCCTATTTAAAGCCAGCATGAAGTCTGCTTGGCCGGAGCAAAGCGACAAGCGGAGCTGGCCCCACTGCCCTCTAGCACCATGTCACAGCACACTTACAGCACCTTTTCTTTCTGACACCCCACTCTCTCGTCTTTCGACTGTGCCACATGCCCATTTGCCACAGATCTCCATCTGCTACTCTTCTTCCACTTCACACTGGACAGTTCTTGCCTTCTCTGAGCTCCACTTTAGATCCTTTCTTGACTGCTGGACTCCCAGAGAACCGAAGTTCCTGATACACTCTTGTCACATCGCACTCATGCTACCAACTACTTCATTTTATTGTTGTGCCTCTGTATCCCTATCCTGACATGGGAGCAGGATCCTGGCTTTCACTCACAGTTATAACTGCCCTTCAGACAGATATAGAGACAGACTCAGGAGCTGACTCTACACACTGTCAACCGTGAGATAACGCTTCCCAAGTGAGTAAATCTTTACTGCTGATAGCAGGAAGCTGTACTGATGTCTTGGAAAAAGACAATTTTAATTTATGTGTTTCTTAAGAACTATATAATTGCCAGATATGTGGTTAACTTGTGCAACTTTGTTTCAGGAAACATTTGCTAAACATTCACTATGGCTAAGTCACTAGATTGAGCCTGGAAAGAACATAATAAAAGGCATCGCCTAGTGATTCTACTACAGTTAATTATCTCATCAGGGTATAAAACACACAAAAGACACGATAAAAGAAGAAAAGTAAAGAGAAGACACACAGAACTGGTTTAGTATGCATCAAATGACTGACAGTGTAACAATGAATCTGATATAAATTTCAAAAAGATTTTAAGAACAAGAAATGATGAAAGAGAGGCAGGTCTATATGTTAACTTCTCTTCACAAAGCCTTCAACAGTTTTCCAAACTGCTTAGAATAAGCTTCAGTGCATGTGAGTCACTTGCCCCCATCTACTTCTAAGATGGCTGCTTTCTAAGTTCCACAAAGACTGAAATTCTTGCTCTGTTGTACCTTACGTTTTTCCAGTAGTTCTTTGCCTCAATCTTCACAGGATGGCTGCTCTGTCCTTTAAGTATCCTTTCCTCAGAAGCTTGACTAACCAAAAAAATCTCCCACGACTAGACTGTTTATCTTCTGTATAAGATCCGTCACCATCTGAAACTATTTACCTCCCTGGAGACCATAATTATGCTCAATGAGTACTGCTATCTGTTTTTGACACAGTATTTCAATTCCCTTGACAGTACTTGGTGAGTAAGGAAATTTCTCTAGGGGACTAGAGAGATGGCCCAGGGGTTGAGATCACTGATTGTTCTTCCAGAAGACCCAGGTTCAATTCCCAGCACCCCACATGGCAGCTCACAACTGTAATTCCAGTTCCAGGAAACCTGACACCCTCACACACAGACATACACTCAGGCAAAGCACCAATGCACATAAAAATAAATACATTAAAAAAAAACAAATTTCTCTAGGTAGGACAGTATCACAGCAGAGCCCCCCCAAAGAAATTCCAGCTGGAAGGCTTAAAGCAAAGAAGTATAGCAACTTAGTAATGTAGGAGGTATAACCAGCAGGGTGGAAGAATAGCTTATATATCTAAGTCCTTGGAATACCCTGAGCGGAGGAGCTGATACACTGTGGAGACAGCAGAATCCCAGTGAGTGAACAGAAGGAAAACTACAGTGAAATAGTAAAGAAAGGCAAAAACACAGACGTGAGGCCAGACAAGATGACTCACATCTGTAATTCTATCACTAAGGAGGCAGGAGGATGTTCTTGGGGCCAAGGCCAGCCTAGCATACGGTGAGTTTTAATCAGTCAGGGCTACAGAATGAGCACTGTCTCAAAAACAACCAAACAAAAAACCCCCAAAATGTAACAACCAAAAAACCCCTAAAAAACAAACAGCCAAACAAACAAAAGAAACTAAAAAGGATATAAACCACCTATGACAAATAATACATACAAAAATAAATTTGCCTTCTTAGAATTACAAAGATGTGAAGCCAAGCAGTGGTGAAGCACACCTTTAATCCCAGCACAGGGGAAGGCAGAGTTCTGAGTTCGAGGCCAGCCTGGTCTACAGAGTGAGTTCAAGGACAGCCAGGGTTGCACAGAGAGAAACCCTGTTTCAAAACAAAAGAAAATAAACAAAACAAAACAAGCCAGATGAGAACTCTGAAAAATTCTTATGACAGAGACCTTTAAAAAGCCGTTTTATAGAGAATGCAGCACGAGGGCTGGAGGGACGGCTCAGTGGTTGAGAGGACTGGCTGCTCTTCCAGAGGACCCAAGTTCAATTCCCAGGACCTACATAAAAGCTCACAACTATCTGTAACTCCAGTTGCTGGGGACCCAACACCCTCACACAGGCATTTGTGCAGGTAAAAGACCAACGCACATAAAATAAAAATAAATAAATCATTAAAGAAGCTATTTACCTTAGGAAAAAAAAATGCATCAGGAATCTGAAATAATTATGCTAATAGTGAAGTACCTTTCATGAGTGAGGGGCTGAAGCCAGATCCCATTATTAACACTGAGAAACCAACTTCAGTACTTGGAAATAAGATCCAGACACTTCAGAAAAATAACCCAAGAACATGAGTTCTACAGCCTGGGGGGAGAGTCTGTGTATACCCAGAGCAACCACTTAATTGGTTATGTGACCTCAGACAAATTACTTTTTCTCTATAAAACTACAGAGTGGAAAGAACTGATCTCTAAGACCTTTTCCCACTGTAGTAGCTAAATGGAATGTAAGGCTGAAAAGAAGTCATGTGTCCCCTGCCTTATCTACAGATACTTCCCTGTCCTGTCTCAAGTCCTCAATTGTGTGCTACCACTTTGTGAATGGCTTCCAATTCCTGGGTGCTATACTCGCTAACCTTTGGATCTTTAGAAACCACTCAAGCCTAGTCAATGGGACCATTTCCTCCTATGCCTCTGCCTTAGCGCATCCTCATGGCATTCTTTATTGTTTTCATCTCCTTGACTGAGCCAGCTCAAGTTACATGTTCTTGTCATTTCTTTCCCTGGTCATAGCAAGAACAAGCTAGTATCAGCTCCATGCTGGGAGGAATATAGTAGGAAGGCAGCTCTTTGCTGTACCTGGTTTAAAGGGACAGCCTCCGAGGCGTCTGATGAAGAAAGATTGGCAACTGGAAACACTCACCTCTAACACAGCCAGGACAGTGTCCAGCTGGTCTTCTCGAAGAGTGATATTGTTGGAGATTTTTCTCATGGTATGTATGGACTGTAGACGTACTTCCTCGATTTCATCATTAAACATGTCAACTAGGAAGTCAAGACACTTTTCAGCAAAAGACGGTGAAGACTGAGCCAGCATACAGAGCGCCTCTACAGCAGCAATTCGAACCTCTAAAACAACGAAAACAAATTGAACCCAACATTATTTAAGAGCCATAACAAACATGGATCCCTTCTCACACAGGCCACTTTTATTCTCTACTCATCTCTCCCTCTAGAGAATCTCCCTGCAGCATCTTCTGAGGCACAATATGAGCTTTGTGTCAAGTGCTCAAGTAACATTATCTCAGTGTTCAACTACAGGAAAACAAACCTAAATGTCAGATGTTAAACAGCTTATTACGATATTTGAATTGACTTGCCACAGAGTCAGTCAGGGAAGGGAATACACTAAGCCAGCATCATATTATGTATGGTTAAGGGACATGCTGCTCCTATGAAGACAGGTCTCAGCACAAACTGTGGCGTAATCGTCACCACTTCATACCCACCAGGAAGTAATCTGTAAACTGAGCTACAACCTCATCTCTTTAACTGAACAATAAGAGAGGGGAGGGGAGGGGAAGAGGAGGAGGAGGAAAGGGATGGAGGAAGGGAGTTGAGGAGAGAGAAGCAGGTAATGGGAGGATACTTCTCAAAGTATAATACAATGGGGAAGAGAGGTGCAAAAGGGCACTGCAGAAAAACGTCAGGATTATATGCATATGTGGAACCAGAAAAAGCTCTAAAGGGATAATAACTGGACAGGTGTGGTTATGCACACCTTCAATCCCAGCACTGAAGAGACAGAGGCAGGAAGATCCCTGTGAGTTCAAGACTGCCTTGGTCCATATAGCAAGTTCCAGGCCAGCCAGGAACTATATACTATAGTATATAAGGCACAATTAGATAGGCAGGCAGGCAGGCAGACAGACAGGCAGGCAGGCAGGCAAAAGGAAGAGAGAAAGACATTTTGGTCACAAAAACCTGAATTTAAATCTTGCTGTTTGAGCAACTAAATTATCATTATCAATATGGCTTTTTATCACTTTACTACAAATAGATCATGTATCATGCCAAGTGCTTTATGTGTATAGAATTTTGTTTAATTTTTACAGCTCAGAAAGATGCTATTTTCATCCTCATTTTATAGAAATGCTGATATTTGGTAATCTCTGCATCATAGTGCTTGGGTCTTAGCCTTTCCTTCCTAACAGGCTCTTCACACAGTGACTCAAAGGCCAAATGAAGGGTGCACTTATAAATGTATCTCTGTGTGTGATGTGTGAGAGATACAATGAGGGCCATGGCACACACCTGGAGGTGAAAAAACAATTATGGAGTCAGACTTCTTCAACCTTTACCTGCTGAGCCATATGGCAGGAACAGATGAAGCATCTATTATTGCCTTCTCCTATGCTCACACAAAACAAAGCATATGGGTACTATTGAGAATGCAAGGCCATACTTACCATACATCTCATCTTCCAACCCATGAACAAAGGCTCCACAAGCTCCCGACTCTATCAAGTTCACAGCCCCTGTATCTATTTCTTCCTTGGGAGCATCATCTCCCCATTTCCTGCCGCTGGAAAACTCCCCTGAACTGTAGAGTTCCTTGGCACGCTCATGTGCAGTGCGTTTCCTCTGCAGAAGATGACAATAATTACTACTTGCCAAGAAAACTAAGATGCACCTAAAATCCAGAGGAAGCAGGCAACAAAACAGCTCTTGGAGACAACTCAACAGTTCAGACAGAAATGTAAATCCAACTTACAATGAGACACCAAGTCCACAAGTCCATAATAGTTTCCAGTGACCTAGATAAAGTGTTGACTGGACAGGTGGCTATGCTTACCACTGAACAGAAAAGGAGATCCAGAGAGCAGACAAGAGCACTGACTCTTCACACACTGTCTCCAGCGGAAAATACACCCACTTTGAAAACAAGTTTTCCAGTCTCCTTAGAAAACATTAGTCTCTTGCTGGGCAGTGGTGGTGCACACCTTTAATCCCAGCACTCAGAAGGCAGAGACAAGTGGATCTCAGTGAGTTCCAGGCCAGGCTGGTCTACAGATTGACTTCCCAGGACAGCTAGAGATGTTATCCCAAGAAGCCCTGTTTTGAAAAATCAAACAAACAACAACAATAAAAAAGAAACACTGTCTCTCTATAGCAACAATATGTTCCAGCTGAGCAACGCTGAATAGCCTTCTATAGAGCACCTAGGAAGAGCATACTGAGTAGTGAATGCACTTCACAGGTAAGGCTCTCATAAGTAACTGCCGCTCTGATTCATATCATAACTCTTAAGCATCTTAGAAATGAGCCCATAACTCAGGGAAGGTCATTTCGGAAGCATCAATGAGTCAAAGTCTCAGAGTCTATAAGGATGTGGGCCACCTCCCAGTGTGTCCTGGAAGCCCTCAAATTGTTCATCTCATCTCATTCCCCACAAGCACTTCCTTCTTTACACGTCTATCTAGTGCAGACTTAAATACCAACTCAAATCAAGGAAAGCTATATATCACTGTTTATGCCATGCCTCAAAAAACTCCAGAACCATTCTGAAGAACCATTTTAGCTTATGGAATAATCCA
Organism: Phyllotis vaccarum; assembly: GCA_033318265.1. Lineage (NCBI taxonomy): Eukaryota > Metazoa > Chordata > Mammalia > Rodentia > Cricetidae > Phyllotis > Phyllotis vaccarum. Next base: position 21,290,204 of record JARWLC010000019.1, read on the forward strand.
AAAAAAGGAAAGGGTCACTAAGGACACACGATACTACTGTTCACATGATTTACAGTGGTGAAAAATCAGAACAATCTACGAGCCAAGCATGGTGAAAAGGCTAAAGAATGATGGCCCATGTACTAACAAAGTATGCAATTGTTAAGCATGAAGCATAAACTCAGCAATTAAAATAAATGTTATATAGTGGTGAATATATAAAGCAGGCCACAAAACCTACATATAACAATTCAGTGTTTAAAACACACACTTAAAAAGCTAGAGAAAAATAACAAAATTGCCAAAGGCACTGGGACTATATATAATTAAGCTAGTTCTCTTAGACTTATAAAAATTCTATAACTGTTATGAATTTATAAATAAAAATTAAGGTACTGACAATGAATGCATATATTACTTTAGGCCATATTTCATCTTGCTGATGGTTGTTAAAACCACCACAGCTAATGCCTAAGGTGCTCCACAGAGGCATTTGGTTATTGTCCAGAGAAAGGATTCACTCATTCACTTACTCTTTCATGGGAACTGTTGCTAAAAAGGAGTCCCAACATGTCACACATCACACGAAATAAGATCAGACTTCCATAGTTTCTAAGGGACAGAAAGTAAATTCTATCTCTTTTGGTTTAACACAGCCTTTGCAGAGTATTTTATTACAGAATGAAGTTCATGGTGTAGCTTGTAATTTGGTACAAGTTACTATAATTTTGAATTAGTATATAATCTAATAACCTATATTAGTGTATCAAATGCAGACTGTTAAATTAAATCAGCACAGCTCACCATATATCTACACTGATATTGATTATAGAAACCGAGTGTAAACAAAGAATTCAAGTTACCCTCAGATCTGACATCAGCTTCTTGTCAAGAGTCTGCTCCAAGAAATGAGAACTGACCTGCTCCATGGAGCCCTGTAAAAAGAAAGGATTCAAAGCATATTTCAAACATCATCTTAACATTCAAAATTTACAAGTAAATACATAGAGGTAACATTATTCTTGATAGCTAAGGTGTCTATAGGTTCTAAATCATCAGGAATACACTGTTAAAATAAAAATATAAACAATAGTAAAAGAAGCTACCCATGACTTAAAAATTACTGTTCCATATACTGTTCTGAGAGATTTGTACGTATCTTGACCCATTTAATCCTCAATAGAATGCTATGAAGTAAATGCCATTATTAGTCCTATTTTATGCACAGGGGAGGGGCATATAAATATTAAGTAACATAGTCACAAATTCCAGAGCTGGAATATAAACATAGGCTCCAGAAACTCTTTATTTTAGTCATCCTTCCTCATTATCTTTTTTCCTCCCTCCTCCCATATATCCCAAGCTGGAACTCACTCTCCAGCTGAGGCTGGTCTTGAACTCCTGATGTTCATGTTTCCACCTTCCAGTAGGCCTGATTAACATTCCTTCTTATTCTAGTCTTCCCATATATTTACATATCTACCCATATATTTAAAAAAGTATTTATGTGACAACCATTCAATTACATGCTTATAGTTACCAGAAACAGGATTAAAAAATACATCAGTTTTCTGTCAAAACTAATGAAAAAATTATAAGACTTAACATAACTTCATATACATTTATAAAGAAAGCTATGGAAACGAAAAGACTAAATGGAATGCGGTATGGGCTAGAGATACCTATGATGGTGAAGTGGGAAATCACAGTTCAAACATGTGAAGTAAGAGAACATGCCATGTGGGAAAGATTAAGTGGCTTTATAAATAGAACACAGGTCAAATGAGCCAAAAATGAGGTAGGAAAGACAGGGACCTAAAAGTCTTCTTAACTAGGAGTAATGAGTCTGCCTAATGTGGATCCGATGTCCTTGTCTGACCTTTCTGGGCACCACACATACACAAAGTGCACACACACATACATGCAGACAAAACACACACATAAAATTGTTTTTTAAAAAAATCTAAAAAACCTGGTCAGTTGTGGTGGTACATCCCATTAATCTCAGCACTCAGGAGGCAGAGGCAGCTGGATCTCTAAACTTGAGGCCAGCCTGGTCTGTAAAGTTAAGCTTCAGGACAGCCAACTGTTACAAAGAGAAACTCTGTCTCGAAAAACCAAAAACCTATAAAAAATACAAAAACAGCTGGGCATGGTGGTGCATGCCTTTAGTCCCAGCACTAGGGTGGCAAAAGCAGACAGATCTCTGTGAGTTCAAGGTCAGCCTGGTCTTCATAGCCAGTTCCCGGCCAACCAGGTCTGCAAAATGAAAGTATGTCTCAAAACAACAAAAACAAAGTTCCAAAAAAACAAAAACTTAGATCAATGTACAAAACATTTCATGTTAAAAAGTAAGCGTTCCTACTAATTTCATGAAGAGTGCAACTTTCTTGTTTTTATTTTTTATTTTATATTTTTGAAGCAGGGTTTCACCATGCAGTTCAAGATAACCCGGACTGCCCTTGAACTAACTCTGCCTGGCAATCCTACTTCATCCTCAAGTCCTAGGAGTACAGTGTGAATCTTCACACCTGACTAAGAATGGAACTTACCAATGTTGTTCTATTTTTAAATTTTGATTTGCATGCCTGTGGAAGGTCAGAGAAGGGTGTCCTCTGGAATTAGAGGCGCAGACAGCTGTGAGCCACTGCTGTGGGGTAGTGCTCTTGCACACTGTGAGGATTTGTTGCTCATATTGGTTTAACAAAATCCTGATTGGTCAGTAGGAACTATAGGCAGGGCAAGCAGACTAAGAGAAATCTGGGAAGTGAAGAGCAGAGCAGAGATGCCAGTCAGAGAGGAAGACAAGAATGCTGCTCTGAGAAAAGGTACCAAGCCATGTGGCCAAACATACTAGAGTAGGTTGTCTCTGATTACAGTGATCCTCCTGCCTCTGACTCTCCAGCTCTGGGATTACAAGCATGAGACATCAAACTTTCTCCATAGTCTTATTACCAGCATTACTTGAATTTAAAGAGCATTTTCCCCTGACAAAGAAACATTCTAATCACTTCATAGTGCCCTCTTTCAGTACCTTCAGCTGAGCTATCTCCTAACACAGTAGCACAGAAGAGATTTATTCATGTCAGCCTCAAGAAATTTTATATCACTTGCAATACATTTTCAGTGTCATCTAAGAATAGCTGAAGCTTTCCTTTTTAAATTCACAAATGTCAAGAGCATAGTAATTCAATTGAAAAAATGGTAAAACTTGCATTAGTATGGGCAGCAGAAAAGGAAAAGGGGTAGATTGAAGTACTGTCATAGGACAGAACTAATGTAAGCTGGTAATCTGGTGGATATAGGACACACAAAACAAAATTCCTAGCCAGGCATTGTGGCCTTTCTTTAGTTCCAGCATGGAGAGGCAGAGGCAGGCAGATCTCTGAGTTCATGGACAGCTGGGTCTACATAGTTCCAGGACAGCCAGAACCACACAGAAAACAGCCTCCTTGTCTCTGTTACACAGAAAAACCTATGGGGGGGGGGGGGGGACAGAGCACAACCCTCTCTTGAAAAAAACCACAAAAACAAATCTCAGGGCCAACAAGATGGCTTGGTGGGCAATGGTACTTGCCACACCAGCCTAGTGACCTGAGTTCAATCCTTGAGACTTCTGCAAAAACGGAAGGAGAGAATTAATTGCACAAAGCCGTCCCCCCTCTGACCTCCACCATGGCATGTACATTTACACACACATTATACATTCACATACAATTTTTTAAAATCCCCAAATTTCTCTAGTCCATGACTTAGCAGATGGCAGAACCATTTAGGAAAACACAAGAGGAATAACATTTGAGGAGTTCATATACAGTGCACTATACACTCTTATCTGTATTAAACAAACATCTTCAGATGAGATGGTACACCTCCCCACCTATCCAACCTAAACCACAACCCTGAGAAAGCCCTTTTACTGCAGAGCTTCATAAACTGAACTAGATAGTTAACAGAGTCAAACATGCCTCCAGAGCAAAAACTGCTTTCAAAATTTTTACTTTGTTGTAATTGTGTGTATGTGCATAGAGGAACAGCACAATGTCTATGTGGTAGTCAGAGGACACGTCTGGAGGTCAGTTCCTTTCCCCTTTTACATGGTTTCTAGGAATAAAACTCAGATCATTGGGCTTGCAAGACAAGTACTTTTACCTGATGAACCATCTCTGGTCCATGTACTCACTCTTTTTTCTAGCTTTAATGCTTCTAGCTTCTGTCTAATTAGGAGATTAACAGTAAAGCACCAACAAAGATGGACAGTACATCAGATGTGAAGCTACCATTAACTAACTAGGACATCAGCATTTGCCTCAGGGATACCAGGGCCTGGCACACTTGCAAGCACAGAAGCTTTAACAAAGTCTAAAAAAAGTTACACTAAGATCAAAGATTTAATCGAACTTTAAATAAAGTTTAAATAAGAGAAATTCAACATACTCTGTCAAAGCCTCCACACAGACAAACAAACCCACATTTCAGACGTAAGCTCAAAGCAGCGACTATATTCTAACTGCTGCATGGATTTGCTTACCTGGCAGTCACAATTTGGGAGATTTAAAATAAAAAAACAAAAAAAACCAAAAAAACAAAAACCACCTCTTTGAGGAGTTATGAACAATAATAATAATAATCCAATCTCTTTCAAATGGTCTTCAATTTTACAATACAACCAACATGTGGGAATTTTTGGTTTTGCTATTTTTACTTTTTGTGCAGCCTAGACAAAACCAACACCTTATTATTCAATTTAAAGTTCATTTTAGATTCTTTAGGAAGCCAACTTCTCCCTTCTTGAGTCTCACCCTATCACACGTCTCACCCACTACTGGTAGCTCTTCTGTCTGGCTATTAGCACAGATGACTCTGCGATGCTTCTTACCTCGTGTCTTCCTTCCCTTCTACTCTAACTCATTCCTATCCCTTAACTCAGCAAGCCCAGCACCTCCTGAGCCATCTCCACAGCCCTGCTTTAATGATGCTAAATCTACAGTTCCAAATTATGTAACTATGTTTTTATTCAAGAGTGATTAATAATCCAGTCTTGTTAATGACATTGGTAATTAGATACTACTATCTCTAACATTTCTAGCCAACTAGGCTTTTTATTCATATATGAGCATAATTTGTACATATTTACATATAGTAGTTATGCCTCTTTCTTACACAGAAACACATTTTATTTATTTATTTACTTATTCATTCATTCATTCATTCATTCATTCATTTGTTTGTTTATTTGGGATTTTTGAGACAGGGTTTCTCTGTGCAGCCCTGGCTGTCATGGAACTCACCCTGTAGATCAGGTTGACCTCAAACTCAGAGAGCCACCTGCCTCAGCCTCCCAAGTGTTGGGATTAAAGGTGTGTACCACCATCACCCAGCTAAAAACACATACAATATATGTATGCATACATACTACACATACTCATAAGTATATTTTCTGTAAATAATCTCTAATTCCTTTAAATCCTTAATTTGGTATTACATTATTCATTTTACAGACAAAAAAACTAAGATTTATGGGCGAACCAGATGGCTCACTGGGTCAGGTCATTTTCTACAAGCCTGGAGCCCTGAGTTCAATCCCAGGCTCCCAAATGGTAAAACACATCAAGTGCTCTTGAACTTAAGTGGTAAAGGTTTAACTATCTTTTCTTTTCACGTTTGCTCACTGCCCCCCCTCCCCAGTCTTTATGCAGGGAAGTAAGTACGGTACAATTACAGTCCAGTTTTAGAGTTTGGACTGGTTGGTGCCTGCTTTTATTAACCATTTATATTCAAGTTAGTCATATTTGCAAATAAACACAGGACTAAAGCATATAATGTAAAAAGGGGAGAAATTTTGGGATTTCTAAAAACATAACGTTTTTGACCCTATCTACAGCTTCTCAAAATGTATGTAAAAATTTAGCAAGCATTGAGTACATTAAAGAAAGTGTAACTTACCAATAGCTTTGCTGCTTGAACACGAACTACCCAAGAGCCATCACTGACCATGTGGCAAATTTTCCCAAATGCATCATCAACTAAACGAATTTCTTCATTAGAAGAAGGTATTGGAACAATACTAAAGAAAATGAAAAGAGAAGAAACGACATATGAAGACCACGAGCCTGAGACTATAGGCCTGTCCTCTGAGGGCCAATGAAAACTCTATGTAGGAAATCCTGCACTGAAAATCTCTAGCACAACCTGCCACCTGGGGAAATCATCCAGTGACAGTAATACTGCAAACTTTCAGTGTCTTAAGTTCATAGATCTATGAAGAAACCAAGAACTTGAGATAGAAGTTTTATAGTTCAGTGGTAGAGTGTGTGCTCGCCCTCACTCAATCTCTAGCACCTATATAAAAACAGACCTATGTCTGAATCTAAAAAAAGCAAGTTCTAGACGTGTGTGTGTGTGTGTGTGTGTGTGTGTGTGTGTGTGTGTCCGTGTGTGTGTGTCCGTGTCCCAATTAACTATAAATGGAGCTCATTCCTAAAGTTTTATCAATCTATCCTGGCTTCCAATTCTGGATAACAGTTTAATGAAAGGAAACCACCACCTACTTTTTCCTATAGAAGATGCCCTTCTACTAAATAGAATAAATACAGTAAATCTCAAAGAATCATTGTAAATCAATAATTTAGGGGCTATGAAAATGTTTTAAGAGCCCATAGATGGCTCAGAAAGTAAAGATGCTTGTTGCCAAGCCTGAGAGGTGAGCCTTATCCCCAGAATCCACAAGGGTGGACAGAGAGGTGACCTCTGCACTATGTCCTCTGCTCTCTACTTGCATGTGACACAAACATACACACTTGGTGTCTTTTATATATGACAATTAGCCTAAATCAAACTGCACTAAAATTTTTATTTTCATTGTCTATCTAGATCTGCCTATTTAAAAAAGCAAAACAAAACAAAAAACCCCACAAAACAGAAGGGCACTTTAGAGACATGGTTCAATTCTTCAATTGCAGATAAGGACTCTAGACCCCAAAAGAATTAAGTATATTTTCCAAAGTACACAGTTCATAGAAGTCTGATGATCAAGGCCTGTACCTTCATCTTCTATTCCACTGTTCTAAAAATCTAAGCAGTTTTTCTATAGGTGGCTTCTGTATGGTGGAAAGAGAAAGAAGTGGCTCGGCCATGAACAAAGATTGACTTACACCTACTGACCTCTCAGGATAGAGCTGACTGACAACCCAGATAAGCTGGACTGCAGCACTGCGCACCTGCTCGTAGTCATCAGAGAGCAATTTACAGGCCTGCAAAGAAGGATTGCACATCTGTCAGTCTGTTCTCAAGGATGAGTTCAAATACTTTCAAAATGAAGACAGCATGACAGGATAAAGATGTGAATCAAAATACTTCAAAGTGCATTTCATTTCTTGAGCCTTTGCTCAACAAAGAAATTTTAGCATTTGTAAGTTTCTCAGGCTGCATTCTAACTACGTAACATCATACCTCATGTGGAAAGCAGAACCACACAGATTGACAGATATCTAGAATAACATCAACCTAGTAAAGTCTACCCAGAGTACTCAAAGCCCATAATACCACAAAAGACATTTACACATCAGTCCCAGAGATGTGGCTAATTATAATTTCCACCAAGAGATAAGACCATACATGGTAAGCTATCAAAATCTGATCAGAAAGTGGATTTAGACTGCCTATCCTAGACTCACTCAATCATCCTCCAGAAGAAACACCATCTTCTTAGGCATTTAGGCTGTTAAGCAGCCTTTCTATAACTCCAATATGCCTGTTTTTTTTTAAAACCAATACTACAGTCATGTGATCTGTGGTCTTAGTCACTCTCCAGAAACATTATCTAGTCTACCACATGTGGTGTCAAAGGTGACTTCAAATGGCCCACCCAGAGGGAGAGAAGGAAGACTATACCTTGCCCTGATTATTACTACTTTTCAGTAGTTACATCTCAGCCCACTTTCCTTACTTCTAATCATACTTTCTTCATGCGTTTAGCACTCCTTTTATATGTACTACTGAATTACAAACATATCCCATACTGTTCTCAGAGGTATGTTTTAGATAAGGCTTCATATCCATCCCATTAACTGCAGCCACTGATCACCAGCTAAAGGCCCCATAATTTCAAATTCTGAGCAGTGTGACACCCTCCCAGCTTCATGAGCCTCCTCCCCTTCCAGAAAGCAAACATTTTAAGGTACCTGGTTATAAACTGTCTGGTGTAACTTCAGTCCTCTTTCATGGAGCTGCAACTAGATAACAAGAATACAGTGTAAGCCTTTGGGGAAAGGTCACATTACATCAGACTAACATTTTTACTTTTAGTCAGAATCAGTACTAAATAAATATTTTCTGTATAAACACTCAAACACTTAACTCTAAACCAAGGACTATCTCAAAGTGTTAGATAAATATAAAATAATGGTAAGAAAGAAAAAAGAAAGCCAGGTTTGCAGCTCACTGGTAAAAGATTTGCATTTACAAAAGCCCTGGGTCCAGTTCTGAGCTCCAGGAAGAAGCCTAAGGAACAAAATTCTCCTAAAAAAAACACTTCCCTCATAGCTCATAGCTCCCATCTCCATTTCTGAAGGGCCACCCATGGCATATCTACTGTACATAAAACCATTTCCTGCTGGAACCAGTGTTCTGAAGTAGGAGAGTCTGACTTGGCATTGTAACAGACACAGATTGTAGTTTCAGAGATAAAGATGAATGGACCCAAAGAAGCCCCCCACCCCTGCAAAAAAAAAAAAAAAAAAAAAAAAAAAATCACACTTTTTATACAGGAACCTGTGTCTTCAGTTCTATGAGGCCACCACCAAGGAGGTGTGCACTAGGGACTTCAGAATATATCCAAAGCAGTACATGCCACACTCTTAGAGACTAGGAAGGTGAGGCCAAAGCAAGGTCAGTTATTAGCTACACAGCCAGGCCCTATCTCAGAAAATAAAGAGAGGGGAAGAGAGGGGAGAGAAGGGGAGTGAGAAAAAGGAAGGAAGGAAAGAAAAAAGCTGGACAGTGGTGACCTTTGATCGCAGCATCTGGAAGACGGAGGCAGGAGGATCTCTGTGAGTTTGAGGCCAGCCTGGTCTACAGAGAGAGTTCCAGGACAGCCAGAGCTACACAGAAAAATGCTGTTTCAAAAACAGACAAAAAAGAAGCTATCCCATTACTTTTTAATCATGTTTACCATGGCTTTTATGGCTGCTGTTCTGACACGTGGATCTTGGTCACCAAAGTAATCCCCGATAATCTTCTGGACATCTCTGGTAGTTATGCCCTCAGCATCTTTGGTGACACTTTTCTCCAAAGAGCCAAGGTTACCAAGTAACTGGAGGCACTTATTTCTTACCCCATGGGAGGTATCTGTCAAGTGCTACAAAACGAGAGAAAGAGAAAAATACGGTTAAGGTACCCTGAAAACAAACAAAACTGACCCACAGTCCACTGCCGGCTCAGCATTCTCCTTTTCTGGTCTGTGTAGCATCACACTGCCTAAGGAGTCATCTTTCCCCCAAACACATCTTTTCATTAAATTACGTCATTTATCTGCAAGCATGATTGGGGGTGAGAGGGACGTGAGAGGCCACAAGATAAATGTGTGGAGTTGGTCCTCTCTTTTCACTCTATGTGGATGGACTTCAGGGACTCAACTCAGGTTGTGAGGTTTTCACACCAAGCATTGAGAAAACAAGACAGTTTGTTCTTCTTGCATCTTTGTGTTTCCAACAGCCAGCACTCTGCCTTGTATAAAACAGCAACTTTAAAATCTGTCTTTACATCTTACTTGCTGTCAAGGTTTTGGAGCCAGAGTCTCACTATGAAGACATGCCTGATCTGGAACTCATTATATAGACCAGGCTAGCCTTGAACTCACAGAGATCTGCTGGCCTCTGACTCCCAGGTACAGGGATTAGAGGAGTGCACTACAAGGTCCAGCTCTACTATCAAATTTTAACACAAAGTTGTAAAAGTTTGGGGCTGGAGAGATGGCAAAAGGACAGCTTTTAGGAGTTGGTTCTTCCCCTTCATTATGGATTCTGAGGATTGGACTCACGTCACAGGCTTACAAGGCAAAGCACTTGCACCCAGTGAGCCAGTTCTCTGGTCTAAAGGTTCTGTTAATGTTTACATGATACCTAAAGAGAGCAGTCAAAACAGACTGTAGGCTTTCCACAAGGCAAATGATTCAATGGCCTTTAAGGAAAAAAAACCCAAGCCAGTCATAGAAACTGGAAGAAATGCAAGACTGTGTAGTATGTGGGTCTTTGGAATCCTAATCTAAAACAAATATGAAAACATCAAGGGTAAATTTAGTACCATTAATGCAATATTAATACAAACGGATACAATATTAAGGAGTTACTGCTGACAGCTGTATCCTCAACATCCTTTAATATAGTTATCATGATTCACATTAAAGTACTCTAGCACCCAACAAAAAGTGACAAGAGGACAGATGAAAAAGATTACAAAATCAATGGTGAAATGTGTAGTCAAAATTGCAAAGAATCTGGGAGTGACAGCATATGCTGGTAACCCTAGCACTCAGAGGCTGAGATGGAGGATTGCATAAATGAGGCCAGGCAGACAACAGAACAAGTACCAGTCAGTCATCCAGGGACACAGGGCAAGACTGTCTTTAAAAAAGAAAGAATAGCAAATGTTAAATTGTCCTGAGATGTATTAAAGAAGAAAGCTAGTTTTGGACTGCAGCTCTGACAGCTCAAGGTCTACCTTGGAGACTGCAGGCTTCTCATTTGTCACCTTACAGACTATCAAAAGGCTCCATTTAGAAAGGAAGCACACTAAGAATGACCTTATATACCTTAAATCACACACCTTAAACAACCTTAGCTATTGTTACCATCATCTAAAACAGTAAGGAAGGTGAAAAGGCACAGGGTTCCGGGAGGTAACAGCCAAAACAAGTTACCTATCTCCTTCAAGTCCAAAATGTCTGCATTTGCTTCCTGTGTGTGAAACCACTGACTCAAAGTACACATTACTAGCTTCCCTTCTTCTCTCTCCGTGTCCCCTGCCCCGTCCTATGTCTCTGTCACTGTCTCCCTCTCTCTCTGGTGTGGGCACAGTCTCTCTCAAGGATCGCGGAAATCATCTGTTCCTCTCCTCAGGAACCCCCAATCTCATGAGAGTAATTGGGCTAGGGCTAGGGTTGTAGCTCAGTGGCAGAACACTTGGTTAGCTTTGCTTGGGCTCTGGATTCAATCCCTCCAACACTGCAACCAACCAAGTAGTAACTAAACAGAAGGACACAGCTAAAGGACAGTTAACACTGACTAGCAATTTGTCAGGATCTAGACTCACACAGGAGACAAATCTCCAGACACTATGATTCTCCACTAGAAGAAATCAGGGCTTCTTCTAAAGAGAAGCTGATAACAGGACTAGAGCAGCCAAAGCACAGGGTGTATCTGGAATATCTTACTCTATCAAATCTCAAATGTAACTATTAAAGAACAGTATCAAGAAATCAAAAAGACAATACAAAAGCTTGAAAAGGTGCCCACTTGGTCAAATTGGAGAAGTAACAGTAAGAGATTGCATTTCACTGAGTAGGAACAATAAATGCAAAACTGATATAAACTGAAACTTTGGCATCAGAATACACAACCAAAGTACACAAAATACTAATTTCAAAGGAAAAAGAGTAACTTCACAGTGATACCAGTGACCCAATGACCAAGTAAACATATCAATACTGAGCAACTGAATGGAATGTATTCCTAATACTATGCAATGATTACTGCTTCAGGAGTATGATATTTTTGTGAAAGAAAAGACAGTTTTAATACAATCAAGAAGTCATCAGACAAATAGAAATTCAAGAGTGTTCTACAAAGTAACGGTCCCTAAATTATCAAAATGTCCAAGTTATAAAATCAAGGAGATACACAGGAATTACTCCAAAGTCAAGACAACTATTAACACATGACATAAAGTCTGATCCTTTCTCTTTACCCGCTTCCCCTTTTAATTGTTGTTGGTTTTGGTCGAGATGGGGTTTCTCTGTGTAGCTTTAGCTGTCCTGGAACTTGCTCTATAGACCAGGCTGGTCTTGAACTCACAGAGATCCATATCCCAAAGGTAAGCTGCCACCACCACCCAGCTTGATTTTTTTACCCCACTTGAGACAGGATTTCTCTTTGTAGTCCTGGCTCTTTTGGAACTCACTCTGTAGACCAGACTGGTCTGGAACTCAAGAAATCCACCTGCCTCTGCCTCCCAAGTGCTGGGACTAAAGGGAGGTGTTACCACATCCAGCTCAATCATTTTTTTAAAGAGGCATTATGAAGGAAAATCCCAGTGCCTTAAGGTTATATATTAGCAATATGCCACAGTTAGTGCTGATTCTGATGGTGCTATTGAGTATCTTTACAGAATACACACTGAAGTATTCTAGATTTAATGAGGCATCATGTTGACAGTTTACTTCCAAAAGGCTCATTAAAACGAAATCCATTATGACTATATTTGCAATCATTCTATAAATCTGAGGTTTTATTTTGTTTTGTTTTGCAATGTTGGAAATCAATGTGAGGACATGGTACTTGGTAGGCAAGCCACATCCCTGACCTAAATCTGGGGTTTAAAAAAATAATCAAGTAATCTAAACAAAGTAAAAACTGAACATACTGTTTCATAAATATTAGAGAAGTATTACCTGATACACAGAGTAAGTATTTAGAATACTTAACTTTTGTTTCAATCCCATAGGTTAACATGAGCAGAAAACAAAGGAAATTGTGGGGATATGTTTTAAATATAATAAAAACAGCGGAGATATCAGAGGGATCTACCCACAGTCAATTGAAGAGGATCAGACAGTGGTAACTCACACCTTTAATCACTGCACAGGGAGTATCCCGGGAGTGGTGACCTACACTCTTAATCCAATCTGAGTTTGAGGTCATTTTAGTTTACAGAAGGAGTTCCAGGCTCCCAGGCAGGCAGTGGTGGGGCCACGCCTTAACTGAGCAAAGAAATTATTTAAGGCAGGCATAGAAAGACAGAACAGAGCAGGCAGAATAAGCCAGGAGGAGTGAGGCTGAGGAAGCTGGAAGACAGCTGGGTGAGATCTGACTGTGGTGTTTCTTCTCTGATATCTCTGCCTTTCCCAGAGATTTGGCCCTGAGTTTCCTTTATTCGTGCAACAGGAAATTTCATAAGAAAGCTCCTTTTCAAGAAGCAAGGTTCTTAGCATGGGGATCCTCACTGTAAAAATGCCTCACTCGGGGGTTGAGTGTGTAACTCTTCAGTAGAGGTCTTCCCTACCATGCCTGAAGCCTTGGATTTAAATCTCAACACATAAAAAGAAATCCAGAAATGTTCCATCAAGTATTTTACTTCAGTTAATTCTTTGCCTGCACATTATCTAAGAAAAAAAAAAGTGAAGGCTGGCAAGATGGGTTAGCAGGCTAAAAGTGCTTGCTTGTCTTAAAGCCTAGCAAACTGAGTTCAATCCTTGGAACTCACATAACGGTGGAGGAGAAAAGCAACTCCACAAAGCTGTCAGCTTGACCACTGTTCATGCCCTAACACACACACACACACACACACACACACACAGAGAGAGAAATAACAATATTCTTTAAATGTTAAACCCTACTCATGTCTCCACAATGCCTCACATATAAGTGCTCAAAGGTCACTTCTTACATCATAGCCATTAGTATTAAAAACTGCCAGGTGGAGCTGGAGCAATGGCCTTGTAGTAAACTGGCTGTTGCACAGCATGGAGACCTGAGTTCCAATCCCCTTGGTGGCAGCCCAGTGCACCTTTACCTAGTGCTGTAGGGCAGAGACAGGTGGGTCCTAGGAGCTTACGGGCCAGTAGGAAGGAAACCAAGTAAAAGACCGGGTCTCAAATTTGTCAGGCCACAGAGTGTCATCATGTTTCACATGAACAGAGTGAGTAACCAAATCACATCTTTAGTAACAGTAGTAGTCTATGTAAAAATAAAAACACGTTGGATGTGGTGGCACATAACTTAATCTCAGTGGCACTTAGTTTGAGGCAAGTGGTACTCAGTGAGTTTGAGAACAGCCTACAGAGCAAGTTCCAGGATAGCCTGTGCCAGGAAAAACAAACAAATAAGTTAATCAATTTAACACTACTTTCCAAATAACTTGCTTTTGCCAAATCTTCCAACTTTCCACAGCTTTAATCCAAGGTACCATGATTTCTCATAAGAATCATTACAGCAGGACCAGTAGGTTGGCTCAGTGAGTAAAAATTCTGACAGCCAGGTACAATACCAATCTCAAAAAAACACAAGCTGGAAGGAGAAAGCTAACTCTTATAGGGTGTTGGGTGACTTTCGATATGTGCCATGACTCTCTTGTCCCCACCCAATAAATACAGAAGTGTGTTTGTTTTAAAGAAATACTACAGCACTGAGCTTTATTTCCACCCAACACCAAGGACTAAAAAGAGCAGCTTTTACTATCACTGAGAGTCTTATAACTCTTACTCTGAATACTACACTGGGCAGATTTCAAAAAGCTCCAACGGCTTCTTTGTTCAAGAAGGAAGCCCAGTATACACTTACCTTGCAGGCTACATCCACTAATCGCAACTGAGTGGCTTGATTTTCTGGTAGCTTACTGCCAATTGCAAGCAAAGTGTCTAACAGTTGAGCTAGGACTTGATGGGACTCTAGGAAAGAGAAAAGGCTGAGTTATAATACCTCAAGAGATCATTACCAGCTAATTTATTCTGGGAAGGAATGTAGATTCTTATTTATTTATTAATCTTTGTCATGTAGATTCTACTGCCCAATCTTTCATCCTCTCAATTAAAAGCTAACTATCCAAAGGAATTAAGTCTTGAAATTGGGATTGGGCATAATCCTATACACAAAATAGGTCCTCCAAAAACTTTTAGTATGTGATAAATTCAGTAGCCTTCCAGAAAGAACTAGTGGTTGGCTAGTGAACAGAAAAGTTCATTAAAGGAAGAAAACATTCCCAGTGTCAAAAAACAAAGAAAAAAAAATGGAAGCAGTTTTGACTGTCCTGGAACTCTCTCTGTAGAGAGAGAGAAAGCTGCCTGCCTTTGCCTCCCAAGTGTTGGGATTAAAGGTGTGTACCAGTACCACCACCACCACCACCACCACCACCACCACCACCACCACCACCACCACCACCACCACCACCAGACCACCACCACCACCACCAGACCACCACCACCACCATCAGCTTGGTGGTCACACCTTTAATCCCAGCACTTGGGAGGCAAAGGCAGGTAGATTTCTGAGTCTGAAACCCTATATGGAAAAACAAAAACAAAAGAAAAAAAAAAAAATGGCACAAGAAGGGATTGGAGATTTCGCTTCAGTGATAGAGGCCCTGGGTTCAGCCCTCAGCTCCATTGGGGGGGGGGGGGAGCTCTTGAAGATTTAAAGAGACTTTTCAACAGGATAACAGTCCTCCATGGCATCTAACCTGCCCTTTATAACTCATCTCTTCAAGTCTTCAATTCTTCCTCTTGTTTTAAGACAGTCTCATGTAGCACTGAAGTCCCAGTAATGCCAACTAAGATCCAAATCTACTGACCCTGTTTGCACCATTGCACCTGGCTACTCCTTCAAGTCCTCTCTAGTACTTTTTACAACTTCCTGCATCTCTATCTCTCTCAGGCTAATCTGACTACCTGGAAAGTGTCCTCCCAGCCTTCAGGGAACACTTAATAATTCTTAGTATCACTCCTTATACAGAGTTCATCCCGTTCCCAAAGAGAACTGTCCATCTCTTCTTTGTTCACAGCAGGCGTGACACTTTTCTTTCTTTCCTATCACACTAAACCAGAAACAGAAAGATGCTTGAAGACAAAGAGCGTACTTTATTCATCTCCACTATCTCAAAATCTAGAACTCATTATGTGCTTAATAAATATCTAATAAATGGCAGAGCCAAATCCAAAATAAAACAAACAACCAAACATTATGTCAATCTCAACCAGACTATCTTTTTTATATGAAGATTTTTCTGTGTATTCTTGTGCATATATTGTCCCCTTACAATGATCAAATGGGTGTTTGACAAGTAAATATTAAATCTGCTACCAGCTGAAATCATTAACGAACATGACTGGAGGAAGTGTTTCATAAAGAGAACACATAGAAGCAGTATTAAAACTTGAGCAAACAAACCACACATGCATGTATGTTCTTCCGCCTTTTAAAATATAATGATGGCAAGATATAAGAGGGTCATGGACATAGATAGGAGTTTAACTCTCTGGCAAAACTCCTGCCCACCATGTACAAGGCCCTCAGTTCAAACTGCAGAAAGGGCCAGTCTGAAACAAGCCCCAAAGTGATTTCAGGAAACAGAAAAGGCAAAGATGTCCCCACTGCCACCATACTGATTTATTTCCTTAAAAAGATAACTTCATATAACATCCATGAAAAACTAACTAAAACTTATAAGCTTATCTCTGATAAATCAAAAATCAAATCTGAGCTTCTTTTAAAGGTTAGGATAGGGTTAACATTAAAACTCTCTGTGGTGGTTAGAGTAAAAATGGCCCCTACAGGCTCACATATTTGAATGCCTACGGAGTGACTATTTTTAAAAATTAGAAGGTGTGGCCATTTTTGAGGAGGTGTCACTGGGGGTGGGCTTTGAAGCTTCAAAAGCCCAAGCCCTGTTCAGCGGTGTTCTCTCTTCCTACGGCCTATGGTTTCAGATGTAAAACTCCAAGCTACTTCTCCAGCACCATGTCTGCCTGCATGCCACCTGCTTCCTGCCATGATGAATGAACTAAACCTCTAAAACTGTGAGCCAGCCCCAATTAAATGATTTCCTTTATTAAGAGCTACTGTAGTCATGGTGCCTCTTCACAGCAACAGAACAGACTAAAGCTTGGCAGTCTACAAAGTGAGTTCCAGAACAGATAGGACTGAGATAGACTATGAGGACTTCTGAAGTTAGACTGAATGCATTTTTGCATTTGATATGGCTACAAACCAATAGGGGCCAGGGAGTGTTGTGTGGTGGTTTGAATAAGAATGGTCCCATATATTTGAATGCTTAGGGAATGGCACTATTTCTAGGAATAGGTGTGGCCCTGATGGAGGAAGGTTCACTGGGGGTTCACTTTAAGATTTCAAAAGCCCAAGGCAGGTCCAGTGGCTTTCTCTATTCCAGATGCCTGCAAATCTGGATGTAGAACACTCAGCTACTTCTGCAGCACCATGTCTGCCTCCCTGCTACCATCCATCTTGTCAGGACAATAATGGACTAAACCTCTGAAATTGTAAGGAAGCTCCAATTAAATGCTTTCCTTTATAAGAGTTGCCAAGTCATGGTGTCTCTTCACACCAATAGAACACTGATAAAAACTCTTAAATATTTCCAGTTAAAGCTAGTATATAAGAAAGGATATAACAGGCAGCACTTGAGAGGCAGAGGCAGGCAGATCTCTGTGAGTTCAAGGTCAGCCTGGTCTACAGAGTGAGTTCTAGGACAGCCAGAACTAGATAGCGAGACTCTGTCTCAAAAAACCTAGAGGGGTGGGGGAGAAACTGGGGAGTTCTGCCAACACTTAGCTAAATAACTAATGATTCACTTGACACATATGGATTTAGTTTCTGAGATCTGTAAAATGAAGGAACCATAAAAAATACAGAACTCTTGTGAATTTTAAAATAAATGTAAGGCAATTGTGGTACTAGCTGTAAAAGAATTTTCTAAATATACAAAGCCAGATAAGGGTGGATATCGCGGTACACTGTTCTAGTTCCAGCACCAGGACCAGCTCTGTGAGCTCCAGGCCAGCCTAGGCTCTACAATGAGATCCTGCCTCGAAACCAAATAGTTAAAACCAGAAAATTAAAAAACATTGAAGACATTCTCTGCTTCATCTAAATGCTGTGATATTTTTAACAGGCAACAAGAAACCAAAAGAAAAGGAAACAATAAAAGACATGTAAGACCTAGGAGGTGTCACTTATTGTGGTGGTTTGAAAGAAAATGGCCCCAATAGAGTGGCACTATTGGAAGTGGGGCTCTGTTGTTGAAGTAGGTGTGGCTTTGGAATAGGTGTGTCCTTGTTGGAGGAAGTGTGTCACCATGGAAAGCGGGCTTTGAGGTCTCTTATGCTCAAGCTATGCCCAGTGTCACAGTTCACTTCCTGCTGCCTGTGGATCAAGATGTAGGACTCTCAGCTCCTTCTCCAGCACCATGTAGGGCTGCCTGCTGCCTGCTATGACAATAATAGACTAAATCTCTCAACTATAAACGAGCCCCAATTAATTGTTTTCCTCTGGTCCTGGTGTCTCTTCACGGCAAGAGAAATCCTATCTAAGACCCTAATGTAGGTTCTAAACTGAAATAGGCTACATGACCAGGACAGCACCTTGTGGTTTCTAAGCTATGTAACAGGACAACAGTCAACTCTGCCACATACCATATAACCCTGAACAAATTACTTAACTTCACTGAGCTTTCCTTTACCTGTGTATAAAATAGGGACACTGGGAGCTGGAGAGACAGCTCAGCAATTCAGAGTGCTTGCTGCCCCTGCAGACTTACTGAGTTCAATTTTCAGCAACCCTATCAGACAGCCCAAACTATCTGTAATGTTGGCTGCAGAGATCTGACATCACCCTCCAGCCTCCGTGGGTACCATGTGCACATAAAAAAAAAAAAAAAAAAAAATTTAAAAATATATATTTAGAACCAAGCTTGGTGATGTACATCTTTAAATCCCTAGTACTCACAGATGAAGGCAGGCAGATTTCTGTGTGAGGCCCACCCGGTCTATACAGACACTTCAAGGCTAGCTAGAGCTATATAGTAAAACAATCTCTCAAAAACACCAAAACAACAACAAAATTTAAAACAAACAAATAAAAAAAACCCCAAAATACTTGAATTTATTTTTAAAGGAATAATATATATATCCTCTGTTACATAAGTTGTTATAAAAAGATAGCACTTTGCACAGGTTACAAATGATAGTTACTAAGATAAAGCTATAGACAGAGACTTCCACCCCCAACTGCTAGGACTACATCAAAAGACACCATGTCAGTGTATGTGATATCTATGACCTCAGACATTCTAGATAAGCACTCTACAACCAAGTCATAACCACCCCCCCCCCCAGGTTATGCAGTGATGGAGACTAATCCCACAGCCTCATGAATGCTAAATAAGTACTCTACTAACTGAGCTATGGCTCATTTTAGCCCCAATACAAATAATGTATCTGTCTATTAAACAACCTTCCAGTTCCATTTTACCAACAAGGAGTATGGCTTATGCCTGTGACTGCAGGAGACTCAGACTGAGGACTGTCTCCAGTTTCAGGTCATCTTGGGTACCTAGTGAGTTGTAGGACCGCCTGGGCTAGGGTAAGACCCCTTTCTTTCTTTCTTTCTTTCTTTCTTTTCTTTCTTTCTTTCCTTTCTTTCTTTTCTTTCTTTCTTTCTTTCTTTCTTTCTTTCTTTCTTTCTTTCTTTCTTTCTTTCTTTCTTTCTTTCTTTCTTTCTTTCTCCCTATCTATCTATCAATCTATCTAGCTAGCTTTTTTTTTTCTTTTTTCTTTTTTTCGACATTGTCTTTGTAACCACCCTGGCTGTCCTGGAACTATAAAAAAAAAAAAAAAAAAAAAAAAAAAAAGGCTGGCCTTGAACTCCCAGAGATCTACCTGCCTCTGTCTCCAAGTGCTGGGTTTAAAGGCATGTGCCACCACCTATCTTAAAATAAGTAAATAAAAAAATATTCTTTTCAATAACAACCAACACAAACTTTCTCCACAAAAGAACTAAAAATGTCTTCTCTGAGAATGCAGCTTTTAAGCTGCAACTTACTCTCATTCTGTAGTATGTTAATGGCATCGTCCATTATGCAGTCTGGAGAGAATCCTGCAGTCTTTGATAATAATCCCAACAATGATGTAATTTTCAGTCTCACCGATGGATCGTTTTCCTAGAAAAAAAAGCCACTGTCATTTGACATTCTTCTCTCAGCTGTCAATCACACAAGACACAGGAAACTGACATCTCAAAGGATATCCAAAGATCCAAGTATCCTAGGGCTTCACTTCTAAAAAATTAACTTCATATCTAAAGAGAGCTTCATCATACCAATACTGTAAATGGAAAGTTTATGTCTTCCTGACAAAAAAAAATGTGTACTTGACATTAAAAACACCTATCTCCACTACTGAGTCAATGCTGGATGTCACAGTTATCTTTCCCACCAACAAGGTGACACTGGACACCTCTGCTTGGAGTCACTTGAGAGTGAGTGACAGCTGCCACTGCTGTCACAGAAAACCCTTCATTACCGCCCTCTGTGGACCAGAGCAGATTGGTGAGGACAGACCAGCTACAATTGAGAAAGAAACATAAGATGTCTGGTCCTATCAGCTTCAAGAGGAGGAGGCTAATCTCTAAGATTGCTGTGGTAAGAAATTTCTCCCCAAGACACAGAAGAATGTGTCCCTTTCTTCAGCATACTGTATAGTTAAATACAGGGCGCAGTACCCAGCACTAAAAAGATGAAAACTGAATATATGAAATTGAAGGGGGTGCCTTATCAGTGCTGACACTAAGTAATCCCTCTATACCAATGACAAAAGCTCTTAAATTTGGGTTGAAAAAATCAAACTGCCATCCAAATCTGATCATAACCGCCCCACACCTCACCTTCATATTTTTGGTTGTGGTTTTGTTTTTTATCTCCCATCTATTTTATTATGTATACACACATGTATGCAGGTACATTACACACATGTATGCAGGTACACGTGGCACATGTGTGAGTTGGGTCACCGCTTCCACCTTGTTGAGCTGGTACTAACTCTTCCTTTGTGCTCTCCTTCCACTCTACACTGAGTTCAGTCCTTCTGAGCACGTCTTTTACATGCCTGTGTCCACTCACTACTCTACAGGCTTCTGAGGACAGCACATACCTCATGTTAATCTCAGCACTCATGGTGGCTAGCATATAAATACCTTCCCACTTCTCTGCGGCATTCACTCATTCTGTATGCAGACACAGAGCAGCTCTTACAGATAATCCCACCAGGTTCTTACCTTATAATAATGTTCCAGGAGAATCCTAACCACCCCTTCCACGCTTTCTGCCTCTACAGGCTTTCTGGCAAACTGGAGTAAGTACTGCAAAGCGTCTGCGGGGGAGGTGGCTTTACACAGATCTATGTGGAGAGCAGCAGATTTACTTGGTTTTGTCAGTCGGAGCTTCTTAGTAGCGATTTCTTCCTGCTGTTGCTGTAAGACAGTAAAGAGGGAAGGTGTGAAAACATCGTTTTCAGATTTAACTCCGGGTTCTTTTAATGAAAATGTTTCCTTTTTAACACAAATGCTTAGCTAATAGAACTTTAGAAATATAGTGACATAAGGCCAGTGAGATGGCTCAGAGGGTAAAAGGGCTTGCTGCCAAGCACGACAATGACCTGAGTTCCACCACCAGAACCCATAAGGCGGAAAAAAGAATCAGCTCGTACACACACACACACACACACACACACACACACACACACACACACACACACACAGAGAGAGAGAGAGAGAGAGAGAGAGAAGCACAAAATAAGTAAATGTTAAAAGTTTGTATAAAAAGATACAAAGTTTGTATCACTATAGGTTCTCTAAGTCCTAACAAAATAGGCAATCATCTCCCTCAAATTTGCTTGCTCTATCGGGAAAATTCTAGTCAGGAACACTGACTAGAAAGAAAAGCAGCTTTGAAGTCAAAAGAATTATATACCTACTAGCTAGGTGAAGCTTTCTCATCTATAAGATTATCCCAATACCATTTCAAGGGATTATGTGAGAAACCTAAATTATTCTATTTTTCTGTACACACATATGATAAGCACTAAACACACACCAGTTCCCTCTCATTCCTCATTTTCATAACAAAGAAAAACACCAAGTACAAAGATTTCACTTCATCACTCTACGGTCACTAATACAAACAAAATTTTAAAATGAGATTTTCTGATGGCAGGGTATACATACACACCTGCAACCCCAGCAGTCAGCAGACAGAAGTGGGAGGCTCTAAAACACAAACTTAGTTCTCAGCATCACCTGGACTGCAGCTGGCTCAAATTTGAGGAATGATTTTCCCCTCAGGGGATATATAAGTAAGGGAGTCGTATCTGTCACTGCCAGTAAGGTTTTAGGGAGCCAGGTCCTATTATTTCTGCCATTAAAGAAATACTGATGGGCACACAAACCCACTGGCAATTACAGCAGCGCTGGGTGATACAACAGAGCTCAACAGAGTGTCATGGAAGCAGAAGAAATTGGCTGAACTTTCAATCAGGTCTTGCAGCAAAACCACAAGGCCTCTCGGTATAGGATAGGTAAAAAGTAATGAAGAATGTCATACATTTACATTTTGTGTAAAACAGACAGCTACAAAAGTTCAGAGATGTGTAGAAAGATGGCATGCTAGAAAAGGAACGTAGGAAAGAAGTGACATTTTACAGCAGTGTAAATCCTCCCAAACTTAACAAAAGGAAAGCAAAACAAACAAACAAACCCTGTTAAGCCAGAAAGGCTACTCTACCTACATTTTCCACAATAGAAAAAAAATGGGGTGGGGCTGGAGATGGTTTAGTGGATAAGAGCACTTGCTGCTCATTTGGGGAACCCAAGTTCAGCTCCCTACACCCAGGTCAGGTGGCTCACAAATACGCTTTTAACTCCAGCTCCAGTGGTCTGACACCTTCTTCTGGCTTCACGGGCAAACATATGGAATACATCCACACAGATATTCACATAAAAATAAATCCATAATGAAGAAAGGAAGAATACAGAGCAAAAACAAAAAATCCCAGAAAGGAAACCGCAGATGCAGGGAGCTCTGAAAAGCTGGGAAAGCATTCTGACCCATGTTTCATCCGAAGTTCTGAACTAATTTCACAGAAAAGGAATGTAGCTGTTTGTAAAGTAATGCCTAGCATGCTTGAATCCCTAGGTTCAATCCCCAGCTCTCCAAAAACTAGGAAGTGGAGGCTAAAAGTCAACCTCAGCTAAATAGCAAGTTTGAGGCCTCTGGGCTCAATGAGACTTTGTTTGGCTGGTTGTTTTTGAGGACAAGAGTTTTTCTGTGTAGCCCATTCTGGCCTCAAACTCACAGAGATCTGCCTGCCTCTGCCTCTCGTGTGCTGGGATTAGCTTGAGCCACTACCACCTGGCTCAGACCTTGACTTTAAATAAAGGGGGAAGGGGGTGGAGAGATGGCTCTGCTGTTAAGAGCACTGGCTGCCCTTCCAGAGGTCTTAAAAGAGTTCAATTCCCAAAAACCACATGGTGGCTCACAGACATCTGTAATGAGATCTGGTGCCCTCTTCTGGCCTACAGGGATACATGCAGACAGAACACTAAATACATGGTAAACCTTTTAAAAATAATAATAAAACAAAACAAAACAAAAAGCTGGGCCTGCAGAGATGGCTGAGGGTTACAGGGGCACTTGTTCTTGCAGAGGACCCAAGGTTCATTTCCCAGCATCCACATGGTGGCTCACAAGTGTCTGTAACTCCAGTCCCAGGGATACAGACACACTGCTCTGGCTCTCCAGTTTTATGCTCCCGAGAGCCAGGCACTCTGATATATACTGGACTTTGTAGCCAAAGACTTTCCACCGTACATGGTACACTGAAATCACTAAAGTATTTTAAAATATAAAATAAAAACCTTCCTGTTGAATTAATGAATGAGTGGAAGGTTTAATAATCATTTTCCAACAGACATGGCGATGCATGCCTTTTATCCTGGCACTTGGGAAGCAGAGGCAGGCTGATTTCTACATTTTCAGCATAATCTCTCAAAAAAAAAAAAAAAGTAAATAAGAGAATAATTCTCCTAAATGGTACCAATCTGCTTAAAGGCATAAGAATGCTGGTGAGTCACTGGCATAAACTGAGAGCTGGTCAGAAATGCAGACCTTGCCTCACCTCACCGACCAACTAAATATAATCTGCATTTTATCAAAATCCCCAAGAGCTGCGTCTAAGCTCAGTGTGCTTCAGCATCCATGAGGTCCTAGGTTCAATCTGCTACTACCAAAAAATAAAAATAAAAATTCAAAATTCCTCATCATATTTTATATGTGTCTGTATACATAAGGAAATTTGAGTGTGGAATGGAGACCCACTGTTTCTATAGACATGCTATATAAAGTACACTAACAGTTCTGGTAGGGGCTTGATGCACCTATCTCTAAAAAGAATCTCTAAAGGAACTGATTCATCTTGGGACTCCTTGCCCTCCTTGAGGAATGGATGGGGGGACGGAGTGTGGGGAGGCTGAGAGAGGATTGGGAGGGACTGGGAGGAGGGCATGGAGGAGGAACAGAGGAAGATATGGGGAAAAAATTTTTTTAATTTAAAAAAAAAAACTCCGAAGGAGGATGACGGTGTAGCGGTCCTGTGAGGTCCTGTGACTCTCGCCTAATTTGTGTCTGGGATTTAAATTCTACAGACCTCTTATCAGCTCCTTGAGGGTTAGCATATAGACCAGCTTGTCTCTGAAAGTAGGGAGCAAGGAGTTAAGAGGGATTCTGTCACCAGCTGAAGACAGAAGGATGCAAGTGTAACCCGATCTGACACGACCGAGCTGTGAGAGATCAAAATAATAGAGAGTATTTAAAACCATACAGCACTTTGTTTTTCCTGGCAATTTTGTTTGTTTTGTTTTTAAAGTGGGCTGGGAGTGTGACTCAGAGGAGAGAGCTTGCTTAGCACGCTCAGGACCCTGAATTCTATCCCCAGGACTACAAGGGAAAAAAAAAAAAATCAGACTACACACGAGAAAAGCGGCCTCGACCTAACTAACACACCCCCTGACGTGCAGCCTGAGAGCCTGAACCTGAGTCGGTTACACAAGCTTAGGCGCCTATCCGGAGAAGAGCATGGGGTGAGGACAACCTTCCTGCGCCGACCGGCCCACGACCGGTCCTGCCAGAGCTTACCTGAACCACTTTAGTAAACTCCTCATACACCCGCTTCTTAAGGTGCGCCGCCATGGCTGCACCGGGCCCTAGCGGCTTCCGTACTCTCCTAAGCGCGGTGGAAAACCTTTTTAGCACACGGACTCCGCCGCAATCCCACAAGGCAATGGGGCTAGAGAGGCCGCTTCCTGAAACTCGACTGCCTCGTTGCCCTTGTGAGTTGATTGGCTGCCTCTACTCCAGCGGAGCCGGAAAGCTGGGCGGAGTAAAAGCCTAAGGCTGGCGGTCTGGAGCTGGATGTAAAACTCCAGCGTGTGTCCTGGAGGCCGAGAGGAAGGTCCCCTCTTCCGTGGACGTTCCCTGCTAGAATCTCAGTTTTAATTCTTCTCTTAAATTATTTTTCCTTCGGTCCAGTAATTCAGAAGTTACCTACATGAGCAAGGAACTGCGCACGCCTTTAATCCCAGCGCTCGGAGGCAGAAGCAGGCTGTTCTCTGAGTTCGAGACCAGCCTGAACTAAATAGTGAGTTTCGGGACAGCCAGGGTGGTTACGCAGAGAATTCTGTCGCGGGAAAAAAGAAAGAAAGAGAAAAGTGGGGGAGGAGACTACGATACCGTTTATTTTAAAACACACGATAGAGGCAAAAGGCTTCCTGTAGAATTAATGAGAGGTTTAACATCATTTTTGTGAATACTATGCAAGTCTAAAGATTTAAGAATGTTGCTGATCCACCCAGGGGCCAAGCCTCTTTCAGAACTGTCGGTATGGAGAAGGCCAGCACTTCGTAGGGTAAAAGAAACCCACCTGGCCCTGAAACCTGACCTAGTGAAAGAAACCCACTCTAGATCTGAGATCCTGAACCAGTGAAACACTTTATCCCTGAACCCAGAACTAAAGAAATACAACCTGACTCTGAAACCAGTGCCAGAGAAACACAGTTTTGTAAAAGTCCTGACTGTCTTAGAACTCTTGAATTCACAGAGATTCTCCTGCCTCTTCTTCTTAAGTGCTGGGACTAAGGGCATGTGCCACCACTGCCTGGCTGTTAGGCCTTGAACTCACAAAGATCCAGAGGATGGTAACTACCTTTCACCTTAACTTGACTGTAAGTGATTCAATGTCCTCTGATATTCCAGACTTATTTTATTAAATATACAATATGTCATCAGAGTCAGCAAAAGGAATAAATTTGCCCTGGCCCTGAAATTAGAATAAAAAAACCAAAAAGAGTCAGTGAAAGAAACACATGTTGGCCTTGAAACAGAACCAAATTTGCCCCTGACTGACTAAGAGAAAACCAACCAGTTCCTGAATATGAGATCTAACTTAAGGACTGAAATCTGACCAATCTCCATCCTGAAATTCTTCTCCCTGAAAAAACTTCACCCCCAAGAAGCCCTATATAAACCTTGTTTCTGCCCTTTTCCCTACCTCCCTCAACCCAGCTGAGGTTCCCAGAGTCCTGGATTCTTCCCTCCAAATAAATCTCTTGAATAAGCTTTGGAAGCAACTTGGGAGCTGTATGTAACACTCAGTATTTCTGGGCTCCCAACTGCCAGGCTCCCTTTCCGTCAGAGCTGCACTAACACACACTTCCTCTGATAGCTATGGGAGGGTGAGAAGAATTTTGAGACTGGGAATGAAGCCAAAAGCTCCTGTAAGGCTACTTGAACAAGTGAACTCCACTCCAAACATACTGATACTGCCTACCCTGACATAAACATGCTTACAATGGGATGAAACAAGACAGAAACAAGAACAGCCTATAATCAGATGCATGTGGCACTGTCAAGTTTTATAAACTACCAAAAAAAAAAAGTAATGTGGGATACTTAGGGGAAGAGACAGAAGGTTAGTCGGTACAGAGGACACAAAAGCACATAAAAGATTGTCTTTTCTCTTTTTCTTTTGTTTTGTTTGTAGACAGGGTTTCATTGTGTAGCTCTGGCTGTCCTAGGACTCACTCTGTAGAAACCCTGGCTGACCTGGGACTCACTCTGTAGACCAGGCTAGTCTCTAATACACAGAAATCTGCCTCCCTGGTGCTAGGATTAAATCTGTGCACCACCACTGCCCAGCAAAAAAATTATCCTGTAGTGTAAGTGGAAAGGCAGAAACAAGTATATTGTTGCAGAGCAGCCAAAGTGTGCTAGATAAAGGAACATGATTCAAAAGGATCAACTTTCCTCAGGAAGATTTTTTTTTAAGTTTTCCAAAGAAAAAAATGACATCTCAGACTTAAGAGTCAACAGAGCATACAATATGTCAATGGAAACAGTTAGCAAACTTGGATAAATATTAGCTGTTCTTACCATTTCAATATGTAGTGATATATTGTGTATTTAATAAAGTTTGCCTGAAAATCAGAAGACAGAGCCAAACCACATCTAACCATGAATATCAGGGAATGGTGACCCACACCTTTAACCCCAACACTCAGGAGGCAGAGAGTCTCTGGATTCCTGTGAGTTCACAAGGCCTAACAGAGCCGGGCAGTGTTGGCAAACACCTATAATCCTAGTGCTAGCAAAGTTGAACCAGAAAGTAAGATAGCTGGGCAGAGAGAAAGGAGGGAAGAGTTTGGCTGGGCCTGCCACTTCCCTTTTTGGTTGAGGACAGAGAGGGTTGGAGTCTGAGGATTTGTGAAGACAGGGCTGAGATGTGAATGTGGGTTTTTTCCTCTATCTCCCTGACATTTCAACTTTCCCCCCAATATCTGGCTCCACATTTTTGTTATAATACCAACTAGAATTCATGCAACACCAATATTTGGATGTCCTGTCAAATCCAAGTTGCTAGTAACTGTAAAACCATTAGCTGGATGAATTTGTACCTGTACTCCCAACCGCAGGGAGGATCTCTTATGGGAAAGTTCTTGGCATGACTTTATAGAAAATTTAAGGCAAGCTGTGCTATTATTTTATATGTTAAATTAAGAAAAACTGAAACTAAAAATAGTGATTCAAAAAATGAATATGGTCAAAGAATAATGGCGCATTTATGAAAACGCCATACTGAAACCCATTCTTTTGTCGGCCAAACACAAATAAAGACAAAATGTGTGGTGGTCCACATCTGTGACCTCAGCACCCAGGAGTCAGAAACAGGAGAATCTGGAATCCAAGGCCATCTTAATATATAGTGAATGCAAAGCCAGCCTACAGCCGAGAACAAAACAGCCTTAAAATAAAACGAGTAAATGAAGAAGCACTTGCTTCAACACCGCACAATAAAATTGAAATGAATCTGAGACTGGCCTCTGTGGGAGGCGACACAGGCAAATGCATGAAGCATTCAATATTTTAAAACAGCACCTAAACTAAAGATTTGGAAGGTTTCAGCTTCTCAAATTGGTGGCAAACAGTAAAGTGATAGGTGAGATCCTTGTGTGTACGAGTGCTGTATCCACGGTTAGACAAAGAAGCCAAAGGTCAATGTTGGATGTCTTCTGAAACCTTACTTCTTGAGACAGTGTCTCTCACTGACCCCTGAACCTGATGCTGTGTTGGCTAGACCGACTCATAATCTCAGTGGTAATATTATAGTTCCTGGTCATTTGAAGGAAGGACACACAAGGTTGTTTTCTGGCCTCCACATGCATGTACACACACACATAGAAACTGAGTAGAAGACTCTAAGGATATGGCTCAATCGGTTATGTACCTGCTGCACATTGGAACCTCTGCACTTACATAAAAGCTAGGCACAGAGGTGTGGGTCAGTATCCTCGGTACTAGGGGGTCAAAGACAAACAGAGCCCTGGAGCTTATTGGGCAATCAGCCTAGCCAAATTATAAGCCCTAAGTCTAGTGAGAACACCTCAAAAGCGTGCACGCACACACAGCACCCCATTGTAAAAAACCATGCTAATGAACACTACAGAAGGATATTCACATACCAAGCTTTAGCTACAGAGATTGGCAACTGAAACTGCAGTGAACCAGAGTAAACTTCGAACTCTTCTTCCAGTAGCTTCCACTTCTACCCTGACATATCTCTGAGGAGTGTCTCTAGAGCCTGCCACCCTAGTTTGTATCTTCAGTTATCTTGTCATTCCTTCACAAATGTATTGTTCTTTGTCAAAAAAGTGCAAAAGCACCTGTACTTCTGTGTGTGTGTTTGCTCATGTGCACTCTAGGCAAAGCCCCTGCCGCTAGCTCTGTGTGTAACTGTGGCAATGTGACTTTAAGACTATTTTAAGAGATAGGGTTATTTGAGGGTGGTGGCACACACCTGCAGTCTTAGCAATCCAGAGGCAGAGGTACTCTGGAGGCAGAGGACACAGATTTCTCTGAGAGTTTGAAACCAGTCTGGTTAATTTAGGGAGTTTCTGGTCACTCAGTAATACCTGGGTCATTAAAAAGAAAAAAAAGGTAGAATCCATCTTCCAAGCCTTTGAATTTGGGTTGGCATTAAAAATTGCCAGCAGAATGTGGCAAAAGTAACAATGTAATAGATTTGACATAAGCATTAATGTGCTTTGTTATACTGTCCCAGAAACAGATCTACCTTCCAATCCACAGGAAAGAGTCCATCACCCTGAAATAACTCTGAGGATGGAGGGATATCCTAGTTTTATTGCCCCATTATGTAAAGTAAATCTGCTCCTAGCCTCTAAGCAGATTTGTAAACATTCTCAAACAAAGCTGTCAGTGCCATGTGCTCAGACATGCCAGAATGTCTCCCAAGAGTTTGCTACAGTTAACAGAGCCAACTGATTTGCAGTGTGATAAAATTACCACCACAGGGTGCTTCTGGGTTGGAGAGGTAGCTCTATTGTTGCATGTGTGTCTGTCATGTATGAAGCATTCTGTTCATTCCACAGCATCCCCAAAGGAACCAGGTGTGGTGGCACATGCCTATAATCCCAGCATTAGGGAATAAGAAGTTCAAGGTCATCCTCAGCTACATAGCAACTTTGAGGCCTGCCTAAATTACATGAGACCTTGTTTCTAAAATGAGTCCCCTGCAAAACGATGCACTATCAGGAGCTTAGGCATTGCTATGGACAGGTTAGACTTATATCAGTGGCAAGATTAGCTTCGGTTGGAAGAAGTCCATACCGTAGAACCCATCCATGCCTAATCTCCAACCTGCTTTGTAGCAACTTTCTCTTTCATTACTTCATTAAGCAAGCATGCAAGGAACTGGTCAAAATGACTGACAGACACCCATAGGTTGGATCATCGTGTCTGCTTAATTTTTAAAAACCTCTCATAGAATAAATGCCCTCTGGTGGACATGCACAAGAAGCAATGTTTCTCTCAGGGCTTCTTGTCACCTGTCTCTCACCCTTGCCTTATTCTGACTTACACGACCTGTATGTGGTATATCCACTATAGGCTCATGTCCCTAAAGCACCAAGTGAGCTATTGTGGAGCCTTTAGGAGGCCTAATTGGAGGAAATGGATCCCTGGGGAATCAGATTGAATGGCCTGGCTTTACCCCCATCTCTGTTTCCTGACTGACTGCTGCTGTAACCAGTTCCTAACCCTCCCTTTGCCACAGCCTCCATCTGGGCTCACTGTCATGATGGACCAAATTGCTCCACTCCCCAAACCAGCTAAAACAAACCCTTCTTCCCTTAAATCACTTCTTGTCACGTATCCGTTTACAGTGATGAGAAAGTAGCCAGCATTGACTGAGCAGGAACAGCCCACTGTGTCGTAGGACCAGTATTCCAAAAGACTGCGCGCTGTAGGAAAGGGCAGAGGTGAGATAGTTCTGGAGACAGGGAATGAAGAGGATGGGTACCCTAGACTAACAGTGTGCATCTGAAAAAGAAAACACAACTTGGTGTAGTGCTTTGAACTAGGCTGTGTCCAGAAGAGCAAACTTCAGAGGTTTCAACCTCTTAGCATTTTCCTTTGGATTACAGCAGCTATGTTTAGCATTGTCTTAAATTTTCATCTTCCAACTCTGCCATTTTTGTAAGTTAGTCAAGCAGATATACAAAGCCTCACACATAAAAGAAACATACTATCTTAAACATTGTTTTGGGGGGATTTTTGTTTGTTTGATTTGGTTTGGTTTGGTTTTTTTGAGACAAGGTTTCTCTGTGTAACAACGCTGATTGTCCTGGAACTCACTTTATAAACCAGGTTGTCCTTGAATTCACAAAAATCCTCCAGCCTCTGCCTCCTGGGATTAAAGGCATGTGCCACCACTTAGGTTTCTTGAACATTGTTAATACTTTCACGGCTTTTATTTCCCTCCCTCCTTCCTTCCTTTAATAAGAGGCCTGGCGGTGGTGGCACAAGCCTTCACTATCAGCATTTGGGAAGCAGAGACCAGTGGATTTTTGTGAGTTCAAGGCCTGTTTGGTCTACAGAGTGGGTTCGAGTACAGGTAAGACTATACAGTAAAACCCTGGTTTATCTGGGCTCCCCCCCCCAACATGAAGGAGGAGGAGAGGGAATGGCATTGTTTTGAGTGACATGATCTTTTATTTCTTCAGTAATTTGAAACAACCTGTAAAGATAATTCTAACTATTGGATAGCATTGAATTATATAGGCATAACATAATAACTTATTTAAAATATATATTTTAATATATAATTTAACCTCATCCCCTATACTGTATTCCTGATGCTACCATAGTGAGTTATTACAAGTTCGGTGGCTTAAAACCATATAATTCATCCCTATGGGTCTTGGAAACTGACCTAGTCATCTGGCCTGACGGAAGTGCCTGCACCCACTGAACAATTTTGCTGACCCTCCCTTTGCAGTTCTGTGGCCTAGAACTTCAAAATGAAAGTGTTAATAAAACTTTGTCCTGAAGAAGATTTTTAAGAAGAATCTGTCCTTTGCTGCTTCTGGTGACTACTTCAGCAGTCCCAGGTTCCTGACCTTTCACCCGTAAGAACTGAGAGGGGACAGGGAGAGAAAAGATCCCACTTCTCTCTGTGTGTCTTTTAATTATTCTGTAAGATTTACTATATTTTTATTTGTGTTTCTGTCTGCGTGGGTGTATGCCACATGTGTAAGGGCGTCCTCAGAGGACAGCAGACAGCTGAAGTTGTAGGCATTTGTGAGCCTCCTAACATGGAAACCAGACTGAGGTCCTCTGCAAGAGCAGTGTGAGCTCTTCACCGTGATGCCATCTCCCCAGCTCTCCTGTGTCTTAATGGGTATGCTTGTCATTTGGTTGACGATCCATCTAATCCATCTACATCATCCTGGATGATCTCATTATGAGACATTTAATTACCTCCATCCTTTTTCTAATATGATGTCACTCACAGATTCCAGAGATTAGAATTTAGAGGTGAGCATATCATTTAGAGGACCATTACTCACCCTACTATACTCTCATAACAATGTTTCTGAATCCCGCTGGTCACCGTCACTTCTTAAACTTTTATTGTTTTTCTCTCATATGTACGGTTATCTTGTTTACATGCATGTCCGTGTACCACATGTGTTCTTGGGGTCCAGAAAAAGGAGTCAGATCCTTTGGAACTAGAGTTATAGATGGATGTTTGGCGCCTTGTGGGATTTTGGGTCCAAACACTGGTCCTCTGGAAAGAGCACCAAGTGCTCTTGAGCGCTGAGCCTTCTCTCCAGCCCAGGTAGATGTTACTAAGGGGGGGGGGGGCAGAAAAGTAAGACATTAAGGGGAAGTAAAGGAGAATCTTAAGATTTGGTGTAGAAGGAAAGTAAAGCTCTCAGAGAAGAGGCCAGCAGCCGTCTGCCAAGGCAGGCTGGCCTTGGGGCTTTTCATGAGGGTCTGACCAAAGCGTGAAGCCTTAGTAGTTGACCAGCTGGAAGACCCCACATTCTACACATGTCCTCCTGGTTCTCCTAGAGAAAGAATCACAGTGTCTGTGTGTTGCTGACCCTGCCGGGGGTGATTGAAACCCCCTTTGTCCATCTCTGGCTCTGACTATGTTAGCTATTGACCTCGAGTCTTCTTGCTAGCATCAGTGATGGGCTGGGTTGCTCCCTCCGAACTTGCAGACCTCTCAGATGCTGTTGCTCTTACACTAAGCTCATTGTTCTCACGGATGCAGAAAGTAGCTGTAGTTTCTTAATTATCTTAATTAACTCCTTGCCTTTGAGATGGTCCAATAGAGTGGTTCTTAAGCTCTTCTGCAAACCTCCATCTCCAAACATGTTTACATTACAATTCATAACAGTAGCAAAATTACAATTATGAAGTAGCAACAAAAATAATTTTATGGTTGGGGGGTCTCTACAATGCAGGGAACTGTATTAAAGGGTTGCAGCATTAGGAAGGTTGAGAGCCATTGGTCTTATGTCTCTTTTCTAAAATAGGTAGAGGCCTTCTTAGGAACTGTCTATTAGAATTAGCTGCAGAAGAAGCATAACCATGTAAAAGGACAGTGGTGCCTGGCATGTTTTCCCAGATTTAGGGATATGGCTGTCTCATGGAAGCTAGACAACTGCCCACCAACACTGCTTCTCAGAGCCTGAACGTCTCTGATAAGGTCCACTTATCTGTCATGACCCCTGAAATCTTCTTTGTCTCTCATCCTTAGGGTTCCTGGCCTTGTGTTTTAACCTGAATGTCTGTTCTGACTGTGACTTTTGTGAGTCACTTGTAGTTTTCGCCATGATCCCCCCCCCCCCCCCCCCCCCCCCCCCGCCGCCGCCTTACTACCTACAGTAAGCTAGCTCTGTATCAAACTTTGGGGTTTTGTTTGTTTTTAATGGTGTGTGTGCATTCAGAGCAGTTGTGAGCCACCCAATATGGGTGCTAGGAACTGAATCTGGGTCCTCTCTGAAAGACCACAGAGTGCTCCTAACTGCTGAGCTATCTCCAGCACTGCATTTTGGTTTTTTTTTTTTTTTCAATAGTTTTTTTTTTCCCCTTCCTAGGATTAATTTTGGATATCCTTTGTTTCTGTGATGTCCAGCCCACTATTTTGGGACAAAGGGGTTGATGTGTCTCATCTACTGTTGATCTCATTTAGGTTTTGTTTGTTTGTTTGTTTTTGAAACAGGGCTTCTCTGTGTAGCTCTGGCTGTCGTGGAACTAGCTCTGTAGACCAGGCTGGCCTCGAACTTACAGAGATCAGCCTACTTCTGCCTCCCAAGTGCTGAGATTAAAGTGTGCGTCATCACCCAATTCCATTTAGTATGTTTTAAATATTTATTTACCTTTTGTGAGATGAAATCTTATCATGTTTTCCTGAACGTGGGGTATCCTTGCTTCTCTCAAAAAAAGAGGTAAAGAACATAGCAGCCAGCCCAGTGTATGTGTTCATTTGTTTCTAGCTGTGTGATCATAAGGACAAATCTTTGTTACCTTTCTCTGTTCTGTCTCTGCTTTTGTACATTGTTTCATATATTTTGTCCATTTTTTATTGTGTCCAGTAGAGGGGTAAACGTGGCTCTTATCTAAGTGAAACAGAGAAGTCAGAATCTGGAAAGCTGGCTAAGCTGTTAGGAATGCTTGCTATGCAGGAATGAAGACCCAAATTCAAGTGTCAGGAGGCAGAGGCAGGTGGATCCTGGGAGCTCACTGACCAGCCAGCCTAGCTTAAACAGGAAGTTTCCAGTTCAGTGAGAGACCTCGGCCCAAGGCAACAAGGCAGAGGATGGTAAGAATATAGTGGTTCGATTGAGAAATAAACCCCATAATTCCTGGCATTTGAACATTTGATCGGCAGGTCAGTTCTCTGGGGTGGTGTAGCCATGCTAAAGGAAGTGCATCACTGGGGACAGGCACTGGCAGGATTATCCTGCCATTTCCAATTCATACTTATTTTGTATTTATAGTTCAAGATGTGAGGTCTTGGGGTCACTAACTCACCTTTATCATTTGGCCCATTGTGATGTCTTCAGGTCTCCCTCCCATAATCTCTCCAGCGGAGCAGCCTGGTGTTCATGAGCACTACCCTCCCCTGTATCCTTGCCTTCACTCTGCCCTCTTTTGAGATGAGGTGTCACTAAGCTGCCTGGGCTTAGCTCAGACTCCTGGGCTCAAGTCCAGCCTCAGCATCCCACACAGCTGGAGCTGCACGATGCCCTGATAACCTTGCTTTTCTCTGGAGCAGGCACAGCATCCCAAGAGTGCAAGCTTGTGCACAATTGACTGTTAAGTCTTTATATCACGTTTATTGATGTTCCATTAGCAAAAACCTCATTGTCGAGCTTAAGATAAATGTAAGGGAGAACTATACAGTGTTAACACAGAGCAAAGGGGGGGGGGGAGCATATATCCACAGCAGGAATATTGTGGTTGCCTAGCATAAGTCAAGGAGGTAGCTCTTCAGTAAGTCAGGAAGGAGTTGGACACTAACTACTTGCTTTGCATAGGACTCTCCTATGATATTCCAAAGTTCTTGTGCTCAGAGAATAATCACATATAGTAGCTAATTAGAAAGTTTATATAATGCCCAAGCATTTAGTTCAATGTTGATGAGTACTATGTCAGGTTTTAGCATGATGTTTCTATCATACACATAAACTCCACCAGTAGAGTTTATTAAATGTTGCTTCTTATAGGACCTAGGAATATCATGGCTCAGGAAATTCAACAAACTGAGCAAGGTAATGATGGAAAGTAAAAAGTCAATGCCACCAGTCTCAAAGACTTCTAGAAGCAACTGAAAACTTTGATGGGGGAAGGTATATCCTTGCTGGCCTTAGTGCATGATGTGATTTAAAGTCAAAAATGGTTTTTTAAAGTTGGGCATAGTGGCATGAATCTGTAGTCTTTCTTCTCAGGAGGCAGAGACAAGATCACAAATTTTTAGCAATCCTGGTATACTTAGCATGCTCTGAGTGAACTATCACAATAAAAGACCCCTGTCTCAAAACAAAAACAGAAGCCCAGCTTTGTGCTTTGTTATGCACATCCATAACCTCAGCACAGGACAAGCCTCAAGACCTGATCCCAGAAAACCGATGACTAAGATACAACTAAGTATCTGGAGCACTTTGCTTCATGTGTGCAAGTCTATGAGTCTAATCCCCAGCAGTGGATAAACAAATACTTTTTTAATTAAGAAGAAGCTAAAAGACCCAAGTTTTTTTTTTCCTCCCACTTTTGCATTTTAGAAATATCTAGGGGAGAAGGTGGATAGATAGATAGCCCAGTGGTTAAACCCTCTTATTGCTCTTGCAAATGACCTGGGTTTGTTTCCCAGATCCTACATGGTGGCTCAATACCATCCAAACCTCCAGTTCCAGGGAATCTTATGTCCTTTTCTGACCTCCACAGGCACCAGGCATATACATGATGCGCATACACACATGTAAGCAAAACACTTATACACATAAAATAGATCTAATTAAAAATAACTTAAAAAAATATCTAGGGGAGATTTTTTTTTTTAACCCAGTGTTCAGACCACATTCCACAACAATTAAAATAGAATCTCTAGGGATGAGGCCCAATGTGAGAACCACTTAATTAAGTTTCCTAATAACCAAGTCTGATATGCAAATTTCAATTAGAACTCAAACTTTAAAAAAAAAAAAAAAAAAAAAAAGCCCATAAAATACATGTATGCCCTGGGTAGTATGGTCACACATTTAATCCCATCACTTGGGAAGCAGAGGCAAGTCAATCTGTGAATTTGAGGCTAGACTGATCTACAGAACAAATTCCAGGACAGCCAAAGGCTACACAAAGAAACCCTGTCTTTAAAAAAAAAAACAAACAAACCCAGGAACCTAGAGTTGGAGAGATGGCTCAAAGGTTAAGAGCACGGGCTGTTCTTCCAGAGGTCCTGAGTTCAATTTCAACAACCCCATGGTGACTCATAACCATCTATAATGGTATCTGGTGCCCTCCTCTGGTGTGCAGGTGTACATGCAGGCAGAACACTGTATATGTAATAAATAAAGAAATCTTTTTTAAAAAGCCCTATAAAAAAATCTTTTTTCAAAAAACCTTAAACAAACAAAATAAAAACCCACCTATGCCACAATCATCAAAATAGATTATACTTTAGATTTTTTTTTTTTTTTAGTACTGGAGATCATCCCAAGTACATATTGGACAAGTACTCCCCTACTGATCTACACCCCCAGATGTGGTGGTTTGAATGAGAATATCCCCCCATATGCTCAGGTGCCTGAATACTGGGTCACTGGTTGCTTGCTAGCCCTGTTTGGATAGATTTAGGAGGGGTGGCCTTACTGGAGGAAGTATGTCATTGGGAGGCTTTAAAAGCCACACATCATTTACAGTTCACTCTGCTATTGCTTATGAGTTATCAGCTATTTCTACTACCCATAGGAACAGGAAAACAATTGATATGTTAGAAAATATTTATTCCCTTTTCTTGTAAGGGATTAAAATGACGTAGGTTCAGTAGTGCATGCTTGTAATCTAAACACTCAGGAACCAGCCTTCTTTAGCATCTCCAAGTTCAGACTTGTCTGACAGTTGCTTGGGCAAGTATTTTGTTTCCCATTTCCGATTTTGATACAAGGTTTCATTATGTGGCCAAAAGTTGCCTTGAGTATGTGATCCTTCTGCCTCAACCTCACAAGCTTCTTTCCCTGGCCCTGGTTTTAGACCCAGGGAGGGTTCTTACACTGGCCCTTTTACCTTACTACAAGTATATGCCATTGTGCTTGGCTAAAAAAATTGCTTAATTTTTTGGCATTTATGTATATATGTATGTGTGCAGGCCAAAGGACAGCTCACAGGATACATGTCTCTCTTTTCTTCTGTGTGGGTCCCAGGGATGGAACTCTGGTTGTCATGATTGGCAAATGTCTTTTATTTGTGAGCCATCTTGAGAGCCCATTGTTTTAATTTTTAAAAAAATGATGTGTATCTACATATATCTGTGTGAGGGTATTGCATGAGGGTGTAGTTACTCATGGAGGCCAGGAGAGGGCATTGGATCCCCTGGAGCTGGAGTTATAAACAATTAAGTTATGAACCACTGCACCAGGTGCTGGGATCCACACCCAGTTCTTCTGCAAAAGCTCTTACCTATTGAACCATCTTTTCAGCCCCTTCTCTCTCTCTCTCTCTTTGTGTGTGTGTGTGTGTGTGTGTGTGTATGCATGCTTTGAGCCTGGATGCTCCATCAGGGTGCCCATGGTGGTGGTGTAGAACTGCCTCCCTGCATTCAGCTCCACAACTTGCAGACATAAACGGTGCATGCCCCCACATGGGTACATATATGCCATGGCATACCTGTGGAGGTCAGAGGACAATTCTTAAAAGTTGGTTCTGTTATTTCACGGTGGGCTCTAGAAATCCAGCATAAACCAATGGGCTTGCATAGCAAGTGTATTTAGCTGCTGCCTTTTTTATTTGTTTTCATGGGGTTTGTTTGTTTGTTTGTTTCTCCTTACAGCTCTGGCTGTCCTGGAACTCCTTCTGTAGTCCAGGCTGGCCTTGAACTCAGAGATCCAACTGCTTCGGTTTCTTTGCTGGGACTAAAGGTGTGGTAAAGCCTATTGTTTTAAAGATACTGTTACAATATACTGGAGGAAGTTACAGATCACCACATCCAGATCAGAGGCTTTTATTTTCTGTGACTGGCCTCAAACTCCTGCTACAGAGAACTCTCCGTGCCTAAGTAGAGCACTCCAGAGCTTATAAAGACAAAAACCACAATCATCACATCAGGTACAGGCTCAGGGAGTTTTTGTATCAGGGTTATTTCCCAACAAGCAAGAAGGTACCCTTAAAAAAGGTTTTCTGTTAAACATTTGACAGACCTCATTTCTCTGAAGATGGGAGAAACCCTATTTTGTTCTGGAAAGCAGGGTGTCGCTGGGGGTGGGGCAGTGTGGAGTCAGGGTAGCCTGACTTCTCCTCATTCATTTCAATGAGGTTTCAGTCTATGTACAAGGCTGGCCCTGAACTCATGGGAACTTCCTTATCTCAGCCTCCCAAGTGCTGGAACTTCAGGCTCAGCTTTAGAGAACGGATTTTGATGGCAATTCACAAGTTCCCACCACAGCCCCTCACAAACAGTCCCCACCTCTTAGGGGTCACCACCACGTGAAGACGAATATCCAGAAGCATGTGTAGGGGTCCCTCCTCAGATGATACCTCTGAGAGGACACCTTATACCCCTGTGCTCTAATGTCCTTCTCCAGACAGTAGACAAAGTCCTCTGAACCAGGGCCTGTCTTCCAGGGCCCAAATTTGACAACGGGCGTCTTTTTGGCCTCCAAGATATGCAACGGCTCCACACACTTTGCATCCTCCTCCTCTGTGTGTACTACACATACCACCACCTTTGATGAGCGCATTGCCACAGCCTCTGCCCGAGCGAGGTGCAGCAGGACCTCCAGGTTCTCTCTGTAGTTTGGCACTCCCAGAAGAAATTGCATGCGAGCCACTTGTTCCCCAAAGATCTGTGGCATATCCTCCAAAATCTTGACCAAAAGATGGATTTGGTAGAACTTAGCCTCATGGTATACTTCAGGAATGTATTGTGTGGGCACTTGCCCAGTGCGTAGGTAGTCCAAGATAGGCCCAAAGTAGGTGCCAGGGCGATCAATGAAGAAGCGACCCTGTGCATCTTTGTAGTGTTTAGCTGATCTGGATAATATCTCTGAAAACTTGGAGCCTGGATGCTTCATCAGGGTGCCCATGGTGGTGGTGTAGAACTGTCCCCCTACATTCAGCTCCACAACCTGCAGACACAAACGGCAGAGTGCATCAACAATGCATGCATGTCCAACAGACGTGAAGCAGCAATTTATTAGAAGATGTGCTATCTGCTGCTACAAAAAAACAAACAAAAAAACCCAAAATAAAAACAAGCAAAAAGGTTTATGCTGGATCCTCAACCTGAAAATTCAAGCACAAATGAGCATGGGGGCCATTGTTGGGGCCAGTCCTTCAGTTTGATGTAGGCATGACCTCATTCCCAGCCTGTGTTGTACTGCCTCTACTTACTATACTGGAATTAGGAGAGCCAAGGCAACCAAGTGGCTGGGGGAAGGGGGAACTCTCAGCTGCCATGGCAACAAGTCCCACAGGGCCATTTCAGCTGTCTAGAGGACAGACTCTGAGGAAAATACGCTGGGAACCTGTGTCCTTCTGCCTCCCCTAACTTCAAGGCCCCTTGGCAAGGCTGTTTTGTTTATCCGGAGGTCACCTCTATGAAGCAGGCAGTTCAGTCAGGAACACAGACTAGGCCTTGAATAAATAAGTGTGCTGGCATGCCTGTTCCACTGGAGCTCAGCTCCTCTCCATGCCCTCATATTCCAGATGAAGAAAACCCAGAGAAAAGAATTCTAGAACAGGGAAGCAATGAAGCGCACCCAGGATCAAATGCCCATCAGTTGCTCTGGGGTGTTCTAGTGCACCCCAATTCCTACCTCACTGCAGCCAATATTAGCTTCATCCCTGGGGAAGCTCACTATCTTTCTCTACCTAAAGCTTCAGCATCTGTGAAAATGGAAGCAAAACGGACACGAAGAACTCATATCCTTCCAATGATGGCCACTTCAAAAGTCCTTTCTGGCTGGCCAGTGGTGGTGTTTGCTTTTAATCCCAGTCATCG
The DNA here is from genome assembly GCA_033318265.1 of Phyllotis vaccarum. Lineage (NCBI taxonomy): Eukaryota > Metazoa > Chordata > Mammalia > Rodentia > Cricetidae > Phyllotis > Phyllotis vaccarum. The sequence goes on from JARWLC010000019.1 coordinate 21,330,597, forward strand.
GAAGGCAGAGGCAGGCAAATCTCTGAGTTTGAGGTCAGTCTGGTCTATAGAATGAGTTCCAGGGTTATACAGTGGAACCCTGTCTTAAAAAAACCAAAACCAAAAAGTCCTTCCGAGGCTGATTTACAAAACTCAGTTCCCTAGCTAGTTGTGGTGGGCACAAACATAATTTAGCACTCAGGAGGATCGTGATGTACTGTATTGTGGCTACGCAATAAGACCATGCTTCAAACAAAACAAAACAGATAATTCTCTACTCTAACATCCTATACCCCATTCCTTTGTTTATCAAATAAGACCTCAGCCCTGTCCACAAACTTCTTTATTATGTTCCTTTAAAAAAAAAAAATCTTTCCCCAGCAAAGCCCAGCCTCTGAGTGAATCTTGGCTTCCTATCTCACCCATAAACGTGCCAGTGTGTTCCTAGAATGATGAACTTCTTTTTACTTTCTGGAAATAGGCCCCCTCTTTGTCTTCCGGTCTCCTTGCCAATTCCTGGGTAAGTGGGAAAGTGTGCTGAGTGTCTGGGAGTGACTTTGCTGGGTGGGGGCTGTTGAGTGTTAAGTCTGGATGGCCATGGAGATGCAGGGATGGACCTGCCTCATCTCTCACCCAGCACACATACGCCTCCTGAGATCCCCGTCAGCTGAGTGAATGAGCGACAGCTCTGCTCAGATGTTCCCTAGGTCTCTCAAACTCAAGGTTCCTATTTTAGCTGAGCCACAAGCCTAGAACAATGTGGCTCCTCCTTGATCTTAATCTATCACACACACACACACACACACACACACACACACACACACACACACACACACACACGCGCGCGCGCATTCACCACCAAGTCCTGGCAGTTGGGACTGTCTGCTAAGTCTCATGGTGGCTCACCCCATGCTAGGCTGTACCCTTGGATCCATTCTGCACACTGAAACCAGAGTTCTTTTTCTCTGTAGCAAACCCGGGTCTCCTGCACTAAACACTAAAATGGCTTGAAGTTTCCAAGGCTCTTTGCAATGGGCCTACTGCTTGGCCTCCTGCAAACAAAGAACAAAGTCATCTACTTCACCCCTCTCTATCCATGGCAGCGAGGGTCCCAGCCTCCAGGACTTCAGTCTTTTACAGCTTCCTATTGCTGAGTCTACTCATCTTTCTTTCCTTTTAGTATTTATTTATTTATTTATTTATTTATTTATTTATTTATTTATTTATTTACTTACTTACATTTATTTGTTTGTTTGTTTGTTTGTTTGTTTGTTTGTTTGTTTAGGACAGGGTTTCTGTGTAGCCCTGGCTATTCTGGAACTTGCTCTGTAGACCAGGCTGGCCTTGAACTAAGAGATGCCTCTGCCTCCAAAGTACTAGGATTAGTCATATGCCTGGCATGTGTCTAGCATCTTTCAAGTCAGTTCTCCAGGGGCCTTCCAGAAGTGTGGTCTCATGTGGGTCTACTGTTATAGTAGCTGCTCCCTTGGGATTCTCTTTCATCTCCATTAGACTGTGAGGTTTGAAAGGAGAACACTATTGCTAATCCATATACGTAACCAGACCCACTAACAGAGCTCAGCACAGCAGTGACACTCAGTGAATACCTGTTATATTGAGTGAAGTTCACCCTTGTCCCCAATCTACAGCAGAACCCACCAGCTTTCTGATAAACACAGATTTTGCCCTACCTGGCATCAAATTCAGTGCTGCTGACTCCATGCATGACCTGCACCCAGGAACTCATTCACGCCCTTCTTGAGCATGGAAGATGGAGCACCCTGAGTGTTGAACACCTCAACACTAGGCAGGTAGCTTTGAAAACAGCTGTCAATGGAAATAGCCACTTTCCCTGCTGCTGGGACTGCTCTCTAGCCCTTAGTCCTGATGAGAATGAGAAGTTTATTTTTTAGAGTGCACCCAGGCTTACTGTTTGCTGCTAAGTGAGGCAGGCACCTTTAGGGGCTAACTTCTACATTAAATGGGGAGGGGGTGCCACCTACTTAATAATACCCTCTAAGTTGTCCTTTGAGGTTTCTGATTTATTCTTTTAGGCAATCGCTATAACACAGAGTGAGCGTGTCCTAAAAGAATTAATGTCCGGCCCATTCTTTCTTTTTTTTTTTTTTTTTTTGGACAGTCCCCCCAAAAGAAATATTGTTTGTAGGTATGTGCTGTGCTGTGGAATTTAGTTAAAGAGTGATTATTATTATTTGTTGTTCCTGTTGGCAGTGCTGGGGATTGAGACCTGGTCCTCTCAGCAAGATCTATGAACTAGAACTGTGTGTGCTTTCCTGTATGGACACGAATAGACTTCTTCACTTGGGGTCTAGCACAGCTGTGCTCCAGTGTTAGCCTCATTAACTTCCGTTAATCTTTCTCCCTTCGTTTCCTCCGGGCTTTGCGCACAGCAAGCCCGGGTTGGGGACCTTTCACCCAGTCCTTGAGAGAAGGCAAGCAAGCAGGTACTCCTTGGAGCAGAAAGAGAGCTGCAACTAGCCAGGCTACTCTTTTTAAGTGGCTGAGTCAAGGGACTGACTGGAGTACCGTCCCCACCCCAAGACTATGCCAAGCCAGAGGTTTTCAGAGAGGACACACACCGGAACTCAAACATTGTAAGTGTAGTGAGAGAGCCAGGGAAGAAAATAGCAAATGAGAGACTGCACAGAGCTTGGTGAAGCGGAAGGCGAGAACGCACAGGTATCAAAGGAGTTTACAGACAGACGGGAGCAAAAAAGTGCTCCCCGGGGGTGGGGTTGGGGGTGCCACTGGAGGGTAGGCAAATGAAAATGTAAAGGATCTTGGAAAGCCTACTGCGGGTGGCACGGGCTGCAGCAGCTGCGCAGGGGTGCACTTACGATGTCCGGGTCAGGGCACACGATCCGGGACTCTTGGCTGTGCTCTTTGAGCTGGTTTCCGGGTAGAGACTCCTGGCTGGGCTCCTTGAGTTGGTTTGCTGGCAGGCTCATCCTGGTGGGAAAGGACAAGTCGCACTGACCACACAGCACCGCCTTAGGTAGATAACTTATGGGAGGGAAACACAGTCCTGCCACGTGTTGATAACTTCCCAGCTGGAGAGGCTCGTGACTTCCCGCCCCCAAGGAACTCTATGACTGTTCTCTCTTGCCTCCTTTGTAAACACCGGTAGTGCTTATTTACCTGGGTTAAAAGCACTCTGAGATGCTTAGTATGAACCCCATCGGTTCTGTGGACTGTCAGCAACTTCAAGTAACCTATAACTTCTCAGGGAAGGGGTACTAGGAGACAAATCCTGAAGCTCTCAGAGGGTAGAGTGTCAGACCACAGACTATTAAATGGCAAATTAGAAGAAAAAGAGCTGTGAAACTTACCTGTTTCATTCCTTAGTTCTGAGAAAAATCTTCTCTAAATCTTACTTAAACGGCAGGAGCCCAGTATTTACAATACAGGAATCCAGTATGGTCATGAACAATGACAAAAACCAGAAACTTACTTCAGACGAAACTGATTAAATCGTGCAATCACACACTTGACAGAAAGTAAAACCCAAGAGACTTGCATACCTCAGTGGAAGCACACTTGCTTAGCATGAAGGCTGGATTTGGCACGCCGGCAAAAACACACATACACACACCCCACAAGGAAAGAAGAGAGATAGGAAAGCAGAAAGGAAGGAGAGAATGAACTTCCCCTCCCCCAGTGAACGTATAATCAAATCACATTTCCAAGAATGTACACAGATAGCTAGGGGTCCCTCAAACAAGCTCACAGCCCCAAACCACAAATGGAAACAAAGTATCTTAAGGGAAAATCCACAGAGACAAGCGCAAGACTCCGAGGTTGCTGAGCATACAGTGTGAGTATATTTAATGTCATGAAATAAATAGAAGAGGACATCTAAGATGCAGGCATCAGGTGTGGCTAAGTGGTGGAGCCCTTGCCAATACTCCAGGCCCTGAGTCCTATCCACACATCTACAAAACCAAACAGAAATCTATACATGAGAAAAGAACAAGAAGATATAATTTTTTTAAAGACATGGGAGATTTTTTGAGCCTAATAGAACCTCTAAAAATAAAAAAAAAACTAAAGTAGCTGAAATAAATTGTTTCTGTACACACACACACACACACACACCCCTCTGAATCTGGGAGGTAGAGACAAGATAGATGACCAGAAGTTCAAAGTCATCCTTATCCTTGGCTACATAGCAAATTTTAAGCCAGCTTGGGGTATATGAAACCCTATCTCAAAACAAACAAAATAAAAAAGACAAGAAGAAAGCCGTCCTGGAGAATGTTGCTGTTGAGAGAGTGCTTACCTTACAAGCTTGGGAACCTGAATTCCACCCCCAGAGGCCATTAAAAAATACTCAGTATGGCTCAGCAGGGTGGTGTATGCCTTTACTCCTAGCACCAGGAAGTCAGAGGCTGGGGGTCTCTATTAGATTGAGGCCAGCCTATTCTACATAATGAGTTCCAGGCCACACAAGGCTATATATCGAGACCTTGTCTCAAAAGCAAACACAGAAACAACAACAAAAAACCCAGAACAAAAACCAAACCAGACAGAAGAAAACAAAGAAACACAAACATTAACAATGCAGTATGTTAGGGTAAATTTGTAATCCAAGATCTTAAAAAACAGATAAAGGAGGGTCCTTGGGGCTCACTGGCCTGCCAAGTCTAACCTAATTGATGAATTCCAACAAAGAGACCCTGTGTAAAGGTAGACAGTGTTCCTGAGGGTAACACATCAGGTTGATCTCTGGCATCCATACACGGACATATACATGCGGCTCCACAAACATGCACACAGAATTAAAAATAATAAAATGACCAGGCAGTGGTGGTGCACACCTTGATCTCAGAATTGGAAGGCAGAGACAGGTAGATTTCTGTGAGACTGAGGCGAGCCTGGTTTGTAGAGTGAGTTCTAGGACAGCCAAGGCCATACAGAGAAACCCTGGCTTGAACAACAAACAAAAAGATAAATAAATAAAATAAAAATAAATTAATAATTATTGCAGCAGTGATATAATGGGGATCCGCTGATAAAAACCATAAGAAAAAAAATATAGCAAGCCATCACTTGTGTGAGTTTATACACTACATGTGTGGCACATCATACAACATGCTGATTAGACTTTTGTCATTGTGGGAAGAGGGAAATTAATTAAGAAAATGTCTCCATCAGGCTGGCCCGTAGGCAAGCTTGAGGGGGAATTTTCTTTATTGATGATTGATGTGGAAGAACCCAGCTCACTACGGGTGATACCATACCTGGGAAGGCGGTCCTAGGCTGTATAAAAAAAGCAAATTGGGTGAAGCCAGCAGAGTAGGCCAATTAAATTAAATGAATGTAAACTTGGTCCTGATGGAGGAAGATGTTTACTTGAGAGAGACCTGAAGAGATTTTTCATTAACGAAGAGAAAGAGGAGGAAAGCGGGCATATATTGCACACTTTTTTTGTTGTTGTTGTTTTGTTTTTTAAGACAAGGTCTGTATAGTCCTGGCTGTCCTGAAACTCACTATGTAGATGAAGCTGGCCTCAAACTCACAGAGATCCACCTGCCTCTGACTCTTGAGTGCAGGGATCAAAGGTGTGCACCACCATGCCCGGCTTGAATTCTGTCTCTTATGTTAATACCTACACATATCTAGAAATACTCTGTGAGGAAGGAAATTGAAGCTTGAAGAAATTAATTGAAGACCACATAGATTTTCAGAGCCAGGTTGAAGTCTGTGACTGTGGTAGTCTTGTCAGCTGGACAGACAGTAGGATGACCTTGGAACTGGGCCACTGGACATGTCTGTGGGTGAATATTTTGATGATATTAAAAAAAAAGACTGATGTAGGAATGTCTTTCTGTATGCTGTGAAATAAAGGAATTATTTTGGCCTATGGCAGGTACTGTAGAAGAAGGTGGAGGAGTCTGAGCATAGGTAAGAGGAGGGCAGAATCAAGAAAGAAGCAATCTAGCCACCCAAAAATCAAGATGTAAGAAAATAATAGGTAAGCCTTGTGGCAGGGCAGATTAATGGAAATAGGCTGAATTAAAATGAAAAAGCTAGTTAGCAATATGCCAGAGCCATAGGCAGAACAGCATGAAATTAATATGAGCGTCTATGTCTCTTTGAGACTTTGGGATTGCTAGTCCAGATAGGCAGCAGCAGCAGGTCTGAACTGTGTGACTAGGTGGGCCAGAAACCTCTTACTACAGAAGACATTCCAGCCACTATGGGTGGCACCATCCCCTAGGCAAGGGATTTTCCGCTTATATGATTGAGAAATCAGCTGATCGCTAGCCCAGATGTACTCCCATCATTGTGACTTCCCACTGTTATGGACTGTCACCTGAATTGTGTACCAAATAAATCCTTCCTCTTAAATTTGCCTTTGCCAGAGAATTTTATCGAAGCAATAGAAAAGACCTGGCTTTTCTCTCTCAATAGTTCTCTTGACCATACAGGACTAATTGCTTTCTATCAGAGTATATTTGATCCATTTTCTGTTACTACAGCCAAATTTCTGAAGCTAGGTGTTTTATAAAGAGATATATATTTGGCTCACATTTTTTGGAGAATGAAAGATCAGACGTCCCTACGTCTCTTGTGAGGACTCTTGTGTGATCCTGACGGGGTCACATTATGGTGCATGGCATCAAGAAAACATCTGAGAGAGGGAGGGATCATTTCAAACCAAAACCAAAGACCGTGCAGGATCAATAACATCTTCCTGCAAGTAGGTCCTAAGGGTAGGGTGAGGGTTAGGCCTACCTTTGAAAGGTTCAGCCACCTGTTAGCCACACCACACTGAGTACAAAGTTTCCAACACATGAAACAGCACATATTTATATTATATCCAAACCACAGCACAGGCAAGGTCTGTGCCTCAAACACCACCACTCTGCAAAAGGGTCCAAGCCACTCCTGTGGTCCCCTGGAGTCCCTGATTTACACTCCACAAAGCACTTCGCCTTAAGCATCTTGACTCCCAGAGAGATTAATGGCGTAGACTGGGTTGACTTCACTGGGGTCTGCAGCCCAGTGTGGAGGGCTCAACCCTGACTAACAGCTTTTAGCCTTATTTCCTGTCTTCCGCAGCCCAGCTGTTGCCTTTGTTCACATTGCCCCCCCTACTTTGAATGCCCTTTCCTCTAGTCTGCCTAGAACACTCAGACTGAGCTTCAAGGATGAATCCAGTTGCCCTTTCCCCCAACTTTTCTATTCACTAGCACATTTGACCCTCACAGGTCAGATAAGGGAAGCGCCCCCCCCCCCCCCCCCCCCATTGAATTGACCCCTAGGCTCCCAGAGAATTAAGAGCCTCTTTCAGGGTCTGTAGCAAACAGGAGACCAGACAGCTTGTTAGCCCTGGCTCTGCCACTGGGTCTCAGTATTTCCTCAGGCAGTCTCTGGGTCTCCTCTACCTGTAACAGGGTAGAGGTTGGGGCATTACCTGAAAGGATCCTTGTAATCTCATCTGTTTATGCTACGGTCACAAAAGAATTCAAAATGCTGCTTGCTCTTGTCTGCGACTGGATCTTCTTTCTCTCTGGCCTAGTTCCTAGAACAAGCCCTGCTCCCTCTGCCCTCCTCCCACCAACCCCCAGCCCTTTGTTCTTCCTGCCTTGACAATGCTGCCAGCCCCCCAAGCAGTTAGGCTTCATGCCAGCCAGTCAAGTGGCAGCTGGGACTCAGATAAAAGGACCCTTGGAAAGATACCTGTGGCAAAATGCCCAGCCCAGGCTTGGCAGCTTTGAGCCCAGATGTCCCATGAGGCATCCTGTCCACCACTCCCACACAAGGCTCTCTTTGTGAGCCCCACAGAGACACATCCCTGCCAACCCACAACTACCCCCTTCCCTTTCCTCTCTTTATTAATAGTTTGAGAAATAGGCCGTAGGGAGTGCTTCAGGCTGAGACCAGGCTGTCCTGCCTTTGTGCCAGGACGTTTGGAATGTTTTATCAGAACTTCACTGGTAGCAAGTATATCTTTTTTTTTTTCCTTTTTAGACAGGGTCTCACTTGTTATGTACCCAGCTAATCTTAAATTTGCAAAAAGTCTCCTTCCTCATCCCTCTGAGTGTTTGGATTCTACTGTGTGTTATACATCTGGCCAACATTGAGATTGAAATTCATTCTCTCTCTTCTCTCACTCAGACTTCTTAAAAGCTAAACAAGCTTTTTGGGGCAGAGTCAATGTAGCTCTTAGCTGTTCTAGAATATTCTATGTAGACCTGGTTGATCTTAAACTCACAGAGGCTCACCTGCCTGCTTTGGCCTCCTGACAACATTCTTTCTTTCTTTCTTTCTTTCTTTCTTTCTTTCTTTCTTTCTTTCTTTCTTTCTTTCTTTCTTTCTTTCTTTCTTTCTTTCTTTCTTTCTTCTCTCTCTCTCTCTCTCTCTCTCTTTCTTTCTTTCTTTCTTTCCTTCTTCCTTCCTTCCTTTCTTTTTTTTTGAGACAGAGTTCCATGTAGCCCTGGCTGGCCTTGAACTCTTGAATCTCCTTCCTCCATCTCTCAAGTGCTGAGAGGTGTGTGCCTATTACAGGCGTGCATCTATTTTTAAAGAAGAGCACATATACCTGAGCTGGGCAGAATTGAAGGAAAGGAAAAACAGAGGAGACATGGGAAGAAAAGGTGCCCCTCACCCTGGAGAATGGTTGACGTCTCACATCATCAAGGAATCAAGAATTCAAGCACTATCAACAAAACAGTATGAAATTTGCCCACATAGAGACAACGTTGCTTTTATTTAGAGACATTTCAAATACTAGCATTAAGACCACATTGAAACATGACTAAGAGTACATGACCTTCCCTCACAACCCGACTCTTTTTCCAGAAACAAATTCCAAATGTGGTTTTCTGAGACTCTTACAAATAAGACCACAGCTTACAGTAAAATCATGTTTTAGCTTCCTTGTGCAACCCTTGTGTCCTGTGGCTTTACCTTAAGACTTATAAGTCTATCAGTCACCACAGAACACAACCTGTGATTTCTTTTAAAGGTGAACTAGTGGTGAGGCAGGGCAGCAAGGACTTCTGGGAGGTGAAACCTTGAAAGGGAAGAGGAGCTAAGCTAAGCTAAATCAGGGTGGGGGTGTACAAGATCCTGAGTCCTGAGGCAGGAGGGAGAGGCTGAGTTAGAAGGAATAGGAAGGACCAAGTTGGTGACAGCCTCTGTAAGGAAAGGCCATATGTGAACCCATACCGCGTGGTGTCACCCTGAATCACCATCACATCAGAGTGTCCTCTATTCTCCTAGGAAAGCCCACCCACCCCTGCTGGGAATTCTTTATTTATAATCTTAACATAACTTTTCAGCTCTGGGAACCTCTAGGCTGGCAAGATGGTTCAGTGGGAAAAGGTAACAAGCCTGGTGAACTGAATTTGAGCCCCTGAAATCCTCTCACCTCTGAACATTTACCGTAGTATTTGTTCACCACCTCACAAATCTCTCTCTCTCTCTCTCTCTCTCTCTCTCTCTCTCTCTCTCTCTCTCTCTTTCTCACACACACACACACACACACACACACACACACATACACACACCTCTGAGAGTCTCATCCTTTGGTGATACCCCTATAGAATTTCTGGGAGGAATCTGGGGACCATGTACTTGTCAGTACCCAGGTATAGGCAGGCACCCACATAGGCAGAAAGAACGCCTAAGCTTCTATCTAGGTTCCTTCTGGAGAAGAAGGTACTAGAGTCTTTAGGTAAGGGAATGTAACTCAGTGACAGAGCACCTGTTTAGCATATGCTAAGCCCTGGGTTCAGTCACCAGCACTAAAGTCAATTAGCCTTGACTAGAAAAACAGAGAATGTGGCTAGGAGGCCAGGGTACTCACTTCTACTTCACCAGCTCTTGGGGCCCAAGAACACTTTTTGCAAGGAGAATTCAAGATGCCCAGACTGTTGAGTGTTGACAAGAGACCCTTTGCTTCACAGGCATTATCTTTTACTTGTTTACATGGATTATCTTATTTAGTCTTTGCAACAAATCCATAGGGAGCCTAAAGAAAAAAATGCATCCCTGCCAACGATCCTCACCATTTTATGCACCACAAAGCAAGGCAATCTCTGGAATGAGCTCTTGGAGAGAAAGCTTATTTGTAAGCAAGGCAGCATGAGCATAGAGGTGAGAGACCAGGGCTTACACCTGTCTCCCTGAGGAAGACATTCTGTGTCTAATTTGGGGGTACTTGTGAAATAAACAAATAGGTGAATTAAGGCATGGGGGAAGGTAAGATTTGGGGGTGAAGTAGTAGAGACCTGTCCATATATTTGTGGTCAGTTTTCATTTCTGATCATGGGGTGCCAGTTCAGAGGTGGTAGGTGTGATCTAAGGTTTAGATTCAGCTTGGGATATTAAAAGGTTTCCCATCACAGGTGAAGAGTCTTTTTTTTTTTTTTTTTTAAAGCAACTTTCCAATCCCTGAAGAGTTACCTGGGCAACCATCATCATCATGACCTACACGATGGAGGGACTGTCTATAGCAAAGCTGGAAGGAGATTGACATGGGACCTCTAGTACTAGAAATGTTTGTTTGAGACATAGTCTCACTATGTAACTCTAGTCTGGAACTCTCTATGTAGAGCAGGCTAGCCTTAAACTCACAGAGTTCCACCTACCTCTGCCTCCCAAGTGTCTGCCACCATTCCTGGCTTAGTACAAGGGATTTTTTTTTTTTCTCTATGTAGTCTTGGGTATTCGAAACTCACCCTGTTAACTGGCCTTGAACTCACAGAGATCTGCCTGCTTCTGTTGCATCAAGTTTCTGGCCCAGCCTTTCAGGCCTAGCCCTAAGGTTCTGACCTGCAGACCTGCACTCTCACAGAAACGCACAGATGCTTGTATTAATTTTATGCTGATCAGCCTGTGGATCTGGCATTTTGCTAGCTAGCTCTTGCTCTTAAACTAACCCATTATTAACTTGTTCAGCCATGCAGCTTGGTACCTTTTCTCAGAGCAGCATGGTTGTCCTCTGCATCTGCTGGCTTATCTGGCATCTCTGTGGCATCTCTGCTCTGTTCTTCCTGTTCCCATAGTTTTCTTATTCTGGTAGCCCCACCCACACTTCCTTCTGCCTTCAGTCAATCAGCATTTTTATTAAACCAGTAGGCGGGACAATTATTTACGATGTAACAACATAATCCCAGTGCATGCCTCTGCCTTCTGAGTGCTAGGTGACATCATTTCCACAAGTACTAGAGATTTTTTAAGCCAGCAAAAGTAAGGGAGATTCAAGTGCTCAGAGATAGGAGCTAACAGGGATCAAAGATTTATTAATGTAAATGAGACAACGCTACCTGTGCTTGTTGGCTGGTAATTAACAGTGTGGGGACTCTGTTTTAACAGTCTTAGAGACTAAGGCTTCTTTTTTTTTTTCCTTCAAATTTTATTTTATGTGTGTTGTGTTTTGTCTTCATGCGTGTCCGTGCACAATATGTGTGCCTGGTGCCTCTGGAGGCCAGAGAAGGCATTGGATCCCCTGAAACTGGAGTTACAGATGATTGTGAGTCAGTGGGTGTTGGGAATCACTTCTGGGTCCTTTGGAAGGGCATCCAGTGCCCTTAACCACTGAGCAGTCTCTGCAGCCCCAAAGAGCTTACTATTAGGATGTTAGGACTTTCCCATCCTGGAAAAGATGCAAATTTGCAGTTATGAAGCTTTCCTTTAGTATTTACCTAGCAGATCCTTGTGATCTGTTGTTGTTGAGAAATGTCCCCCAGAGGCTCATGTACTTTAACAGTTGGTCCCTGGGTAGTGACATTGTGGGAAGTTATGGGACATTATAGACATAAGCCTCACTGGAGGAAGTATGTCACCAGGGGCAGGCTTTGAGAGATTTTAGCTTCACACCATTTCTAGTTCCCTCTGCTTCCTGTCTGCGGCTGAGATGTGATCTTCCAGCTTCCTGCTCTGACCTCTTGCTGCTATGCCTTCTCCATCTGGACATCTGCCCCTCTGGAGCCATAATCCAAAATGACCAGTTTGTTCTCTAAATTGCTTTTGGTCACGATATTTTATCAGAGCAACAGAAAACTAATGAATACTCCTACCGTGCACTTTGATTTGAGGGAATTGAATTATTACTATTATGGGGTCCTTGTGTGCCCCAGCATATGTAGAGATCAAAGGACAACCTTATGAAATCTGTTCTCTCTCTCTCTCTCTCTCTCTCTCTCTCTCTCTCTCTCTCTCTCTCTCTCTCTCTCTTTCTCTCTGTCTTTCTCTCTCCCCCCATGGATTCAGATATATGACTCAGTACCCATTACCTGCTGAGCCATCTCCCCAGCTCTGAACCCAATTTCCACTGGGCACTCGCTTTGTCCCTAGGAGGGTCTTTTATATACAAGATGTGGCTTTGTCATCACAGTTCTATAAAGTAGAAATTTTACCTGCATATTATAAAAGATAAAACTGAGCCCTAAGCAGGTGAAGGGACTGGCCAAGGCACTTGTCCAGCATGCATGTAACCCTGGGTTCTATTTCCAGCACCGGAGCTGAAGAGACTTACTGAATGTTTCACAGCTGATTAAGTAGTGGAATTATGGTTGGACAGCTATAGCCCCTGGCTTTAAGGGCCTACGGTCTTGCCTCTGCTTCCCAAGTGCTGGGACTAACAGTGTGAGCATGGCTTCTTCTGCCTTTTTTTTTTTTATTTCCTCTCTCTAAGCCCATGTATATATATTTTCATCACACTCTAAACCATTTAGACTTTTTAAAAAACTGTCTCTACTGTATATTATTTCTTAACTTTTTCTGTTTCTGACCACACCTTTGCTTGGCTAGGGTGATTGACTACACCCAGATTCTTCTATTTCTTTCTGTTTCTGAACACACCTTTAATCTGCCAAAGTCCTTGGCTAAGGATTGATGGTTGGTAGGATGGATGGGTGGATGGCTCCACCCAGCTCCTAGTCTAGCTTTATAGAATTTAGCTTTTTAGCCCAGGTACTCTGGGGAATTTTAGGGTCCATATAATCACCAAGTAAAGCTTTGTCATCTACTGCTCATTAACTACATTTAAGTATTTGGCAGCAGGGCCTCTTAAAAGACTCAAAAAAGTGTTTTGCCTCTAAGGCTGAAACAGGAGGTTTCTCTTTAAAAAGCCAAGCCTCAGTTTGCCTCCAGCAATCAGAGCTGATCCAAGAAAATACAGCCACTAAGAAGCCATCATTGATTCTGTTCCCTTTTTGTCCTTATGAACAGAAACCTTAAATACATCATTTATAAGTTTTTGCTTATACTGAGGCTCCTGTGAGACTTCAGGAACCAGCCATTTTACATCTTAAGCTGCACTTCAGAAGCTCGCCATTGTAGCCCAACCCACACGCCTCACCAGGGCATCTCTCTGTACCACAGCTTATGTGAGAGACACAATTCGGAAGCTGCTTTTGGCTTCATTTCTGTGCTCTAGACCATTTTTAAGCTTTCTATGGCTTTATGTGGGTATATTTTACCCACGTTGGGTTGCCATTTGTAGTAAGAGGTTTCTGGCTGGGACTTTTGGGCCTAGCCTCAAGGTTTAGACCCTCAGACCCACAGTCCAACAGTCCCACAGAGACACACAGATGCTTACATTAATTTTAGGCTGATCAGCCTAAGTCCCTAACTTACTAACTCTTTACCCTTAAACTAAGCCATTATTCGTATCCTGTTCAGCCATGCGGCTCGGTACCTTTTCTTAGAGCAGCATAGCTGTCCTCTCTTCTTCTGGCTTGTCTGGAAACTCTGGAGTCTCTGTGGCATTTCTGCTGTTCTTCCCATTCCCAGAGTTTTCTTAGTCTGGTAGCCCCGCCCACATTCCTGTCTGCCTTTGGCCAATCAGCGCTTTTTATTAAACTCATAGGTGGTACAATTATTTACAATGTAACATCATAAATCCACTACACTGTGGTGCTTAGTGTCAATTGCTAACACAATCTGTAATCACAGGGAAGATGGGCTTCTGGACATGCCACTAACGAATCCTTTACATTAAGAAGTGGGTGGACAAGCCCATTGTGGGTTGCACTGTTCCCTGACTGTTATCCTGAACTATCTGAGATGGATAACAAACATTATTCACTCACTGCTCTTTCCCTAGGGTTTGGTCCAGTTACCTACTACAGTCAGGCCTCAAATAAATATTTGCTAAGTGTCTGAGTTACTTTTCTCTTGCTGTGATCAAACATTATGACTATGGCAATTTATAGCAGAGTTTATTGGGGGTTTGTGGTTCCAGGAATGAGAGTCCATGGTCGTCATGGCAGGAAGCATACAGCAGGCAGACACGGCACTGGGGCAGTAGCAGAGAGCTTACAGTTTGACCCACAAACAGAAGGCAGAAAAAAAAAACCCATGAAATTGTGTGAGTCTTTTGAACCCTCAAAGCCTGCCCCCAACCTCCTCCAACAAGGCATATACTCTTCCAATCCTTTCCAAACAGTTCTACCAACTGGGGATCAGGTATTCAAATGTGAGCCTATGTGGTCCACTCTCATCCAAACCACAGTAAATTAAAAATGGCAAGAAAAAGGAAGAAATATTTATTAAGTCCCTGTCCATGGCAAGCATTTTACATAGTTTATCACATTTGTTCCTTGTTCTTATCCTGTGTGGTATGTCACCGTGGTAGTCTGAAGGAGAATATCCTCCATAGGTTCATATAGTTGAGTACTCTGTTTCTAGTTGGTGATACTGTTTGGGGAAGATCAGGAGGTGCAGCCTTGATGGAGTGGGTGTGGCCTTGTTGGAGGAGGTGTGTCACCAAAGGTGGGCTTTGAGGTTTGAAAATCAGACTCTCTCTTTCTCTCTCTCTCTCTCTCTCTCTCTCTCTCTCTCTCTCTCTCTCTCTCTCTCTCTCTCTCTGCCTGTTGTCAGCAGATCTCAACTACCACCCCACCCCAGCTCCATGTTCTGTCTGTTCCCTGAAATGATGATAACAGACTAACCCTCTAAAACTGTAAACAATCCCTCATTAAACACTCTCTTTTATGAGACTTTACTTGGCTATAGGTCTATTCATAGCAATAACAGTGACTAAGATAGTTTTATTGACAAGAAAGTGGAGACCAGAGAGGAAATGTGATTTTCCCGAAGTCACACAGCAGTGAGCTGGATTTCAAATGCTGACCCTTCTACTGTCACAAGCATTTTCATTCTTCAAGGGCTGACCATGACATAAGAGGAGGGGCTGACCAGTGGAAGTCATGTGATTTATTCTTGGGCAAATAGAAACTTGGAGAGCAAGTAGTGTCTACTGTGGACACACTCCTGTAAACCAGCCACTCCCAGACTATCTCAAGCATACACTTTCCCACCCAGCTAGGAATTCATGCCCTCCCACTTGCTGTCCAGCTGTAGGTCCAAGTCCACCTGGCCTATGGCCTGTAGGAATTCTCAGCTCTCTTTTCAGTTTATGAGCAACCTACTCACCAAGGCTGGACCTAAATCCCAGGTACTGTGTGCATGATACTCCTGGGACCCCGAGTGCACACACACAGCCCAGCTTTCCAAGTTCTGATGATTAAAAAGGGGGACTGTCTTCTAAGTCCCCAGACATGCATAAGCCCAAGCTGGTGCCTGGGGCGGGGGTTCTCTTCTCTGGCTCTCAGATACTGCACTGTCCTCTTTAAAAAGTCTAAGAGATCTTCTGTCACATTACTGTAATCCTAGCCCTTGGGAGATGGAGACAGGAAGCTCCAAGTCTTCCTGTCTATTTTGTGAGTTCAAGGGCAGCTTGGGCTACATGAGACCCTGTCTCAAAAAAAAAACAAAACAAAACAAAAAAAAAAAAACAAAAAAAAAAAAACAACCAAAAAACCAAAAACCAGAATCATTGCCTTGGGCTGGAGGAATGGTTCAGTGGGTAAAAGGCATGAAGACCTATGTTTGAATCCCCAGTCCCCGTGTAAACTGGAGGTAATGGTGTGCATCTATTACTCCAGCACTCCTTTAGAAACAGGAGCATTCCCAAGACACGTGCAGCCATACACAGCAGTGGATAAAGAGACTGATTCAAACAAGGTAGAAGGTGGTATTGTCATCTAACATGGTACATTTGTACCTGTATTCATACACATGAGAAATACATACCTCGTAGACACGCGAATAATGATGATGCTGTGCTGTGCTGCTGCTGCTGCTGCCAGACAAGAGTTCTCCCCTTGCGATTCTCCTCACTTTTCCTATTCAGTCTGAGGATTCATGGAGACAGGATCTTCCCCTTTCAGTTGAGGAGTTGGCTAGGTGAGAAGTGGCTACAGCTCATTCCTCTGTCTTTCTGATCTTTTAACATTTGCCCCAATATCTGGCTCCAGGTTTTTATTATAAGACCAGTCAGGATTTTTGCAATAATAGACCACTACAAATATAGGGCTAAATTAGAGTACTTTATTGACTGGTGACCAAATAGTCTCTTGCCCCTGAGAACTCTCAGCATGGAAGCTCGGGGTGCAGCTTTTTTAAACACGAAAACCAGAGTAATGTTATTGTTGGGTAAAGGCCAGGGCAATCTTGTAGTTGCTTGGTTTTATTCTTTTGGCTCTTTACTCTTTTGGGGGATCTGCCACTCCCAAATAAAATAAATGGATCCTTATTATTACTTATAAATGCCCACCCTTAGCTTGGCTTATTTCTAGTCAGATTTTCTTAACTAAAATTAGCCCATCTACCTTTGCCTCTGGACTCTTTATCTTTTTCTATTTCTGTATCTCTTTCCTTACTTCTTTCTCCCTGATTTCCTGTGTGTCTGGGGAGCTGGTTGTAGGTGGATTATGTTACATTGTAAATAATTATCCCACCTACTAGCTTAATAAAAACACTGATAGGCTGAAGGCAGACAGGAAGTGTGGGTGGGGCTACCAGACTAAGAAAACTCTGGGAACAGGAAGACCAGGGAAGAAATGCCACAGAGACCACAGAGAAACAGGTGCAGAGGACAACTATGCTGCTCTGAGAAAAGGTACCAAGCCCCATGGCTGAACAGGATAAGAATCATGGGTTAGTTTAAGAGCAACAGCTATCAAGTTACATGCCTGGGCCCAGGTCAATCAGTGTACAACCAGAAACCTCACACAGTAGCTGGTCCTGACCTCTTTTTCTCTTTCCCCAGATTTCTGCTATTTATCCTCTCTGCCTGCCAGCTCCACCTGTTTCTCTCTCCTGCCTTGCTATTGGCTGTTCAGCTCTTTACTAGACCATCAGGTGTTTTAGACAGGCACAGTAACACAGCAAGTGTAACATAAAAGAATCAAAGACATTTTTGCATCATTAAACACATGTTTCCGATAATAAACAAATGTAACACATCTTAAAACAATATTCTACAACAGCACCTGGTGACATTTGCTCTGGTAATACATTTTGCAGATATTTGGTTATGCTTTTGGGCATGGTCAAGTTCATGGAAAGTCTCAAATGTGTTGCCAAGGCCGAGGTTTCTTTTTAGAGTTGCCAGGGGCTACAAAGCTCCTGAGCAGACAAGATGGAGTCAGGGTGAGGTCAGGACAAGACCGTGTTACCTTGCTCATTTCCTCCCTCACTTCTTTTAGTTAACTTTCAGATCTTTGATTTTCTTATGACAGGGCAGGCACTGGACCTTTAAGGTCATTAATTTAACAGCGGCTATTTTTACATCTAACAATCAGTTACTTAAGCAAGACCCATTAGACCCAAGTGGGTAAGGATGAGTTCTTCAGGGCCATGGATTCCGATCAAACCAGCTATGGAACCAGAGATTCTTGGCTTTTTATTATTTATAAAAACGAACTGTTATTCTGATATATAACCAAGCATAACTTATTAAAGAAATCAGATTGTTCTTGCAAGCCTATTATTTTTAGATACAACAGAGCCAGTAGAATTTTGTGTCTTCACCGAGTTAAACAAATACAGCATAAACCAAAGCATCACATCTTTCCACCGTTAAACAAATGTTCCACAGTGTAAACAAAAATAACACACTGTAAAATAATGTTCTACAACACGGGTGGACTGTCATGGTCCAGCTTCTTCCTCCTCTGGTGGGTTCGTTTTCTTTACCTGGGTGTGATGGATCCACAGGATGACACTCTTTGTAACTAGATGAGTGTTCATAGTTTGGTCTGCTCTGCTGACTGGCCTTGTGGCAGATCCTATGTCTTACATTATTTAAAACTTTTGGGGACTCTTTACAGAATCAGGTATTTACCTCTCAGCCCTGGAATTAGATTTTGCTAATAGTAGGAGACTCCGAGGCCAGATATAGGATGTGGCTAATTAAAGTAGCATTCAGTTCCTAGACTGATCCAGGGGCAGGCTTATGTATGAGGTTCTCCTGCTCACAGTATCCTTATCTGTCATCTCAGACACAGAGTGCAGAGTACTTGGTTTTGCCTCTGTGTTGTTTGAGACGTTTATGATGTGAGTGCAGACTCGAAGGCTACTGCCCCGCCCCCTCCACCTCATTCATCTTCCCTGTAGATAAGAAGTGGTTTTCCTGGCTTGGACCACACAGCCAGGGGCAGGAGCAGCCAGGCTCTGGCAGTCTATGCTCCTAGGCATCTTTGTCCTGTAATGAGGCTAGCATGCAGTTTACTCTGATGGGGCTCTGTGTCCCTTCCAAAGGAAAAGGTAATACCTGAGCATGGGTATATTCTCTGTGTAAGGATGAAATTATCTCATTTCACTTAAGGATTTAAATTTCCATAACTAGCTTTAAAAAATAATTTTAAGTATTATTTTACACTTAATTTTAAGTTCACTAGAAATTTGTTTTGAGTTACTTGCCTTTGGTTTAACTCTGAAATACATATATATTTAACTATATAATGGGAAACATAAATTGATCTTGCCTTCTAGTCTTATCTCTGGAAATGAGTTACATCTGTGCTTATCATGACACAAATTCTTTAACGTGAACAATGCTGGACATAGTAAAAACATTTCATCATTTATAAGATAGTGGTCATTAACTTTTATATCTTAGTTACCCACATCTTAACAGCTTATAACCAATAACTCACATAAAATTTGAATTTTATAAATTAAGGTAATTTATCTGTGTTAATATTTTAAGCTTTAAACTTATAATTTTTAAAAATTAAAGCTTTTCAATATCAAAATAAATTTAATATCAAAAATACAGTCCATGGAGAAATTGGGAACCTCATTCTCTTGATCCCTTTTACAGTGTACTTTCATAATATCTAAATTAACTTAATAGACCTTCTCTACTAAGAAGATAATTTATCACAAAGGCTACGTGTAGTAAGAGGTTTCTGGCCCAGACTTCGGGCCTAGCTTCAAGGTTTAGACTCGCAGACCCACAGACCCGCAGAAACACAGATGCTTACAGTAGTTTTAGGCTGATTGGCCTAAAGCCCAGGCATATAACTTGCTAACTCTTTACCCTTAAACTAACCCATGACTCTTATCCTGTTCAGCCATGGGGCTGGGTACCTTTTCTCAGAGCAGCATAGTTGTCCTCTGTTTCTTCTGGCTTCTCCCAGGCATTCTGCTCTGTTCTTCCTGTTCTTAGAGTTTTCTTAGTCTGGTAGCCCCGCCCACACTTCCTGTCTGCCTTTGGCCAATCATCACTTTTTATTAAACCAGTGGGTGGGACAATTATTTACAATGGAACAACTTAATCCCCTTACAGCTATGGCTTCCATAAGGAGACTTTTAGAAGGACTTACCACAGTTTCCATTATGACTTAGTTTCTCCAAATGATTAAAGCTTAACAAATGTTAGCAAAGGCATCAGTGATGAGAAAGACATTTTCAAGTTGGTTTTTATTACCACCAACCGACTATTATGACCTTAGGAATGTACATATGTCATCCTTCAGTCTTGTCCTTCTTTAAAACCTTGTCTAAGGTACTCAGATCTTGGGGACTTGGCTTTATGCTGTCATGGCTTTGTTCCCATCTGCTATCTTCCCTTCTTAGGACAAGATTTCATTTCATCATACAAAATCCATCCTTTTAAAAAAGACTTTAACCTCTTTTGCCAAAAATTAGAATATGGCATATGTTACCATTTTTAACATTTTTCTCATACCTACTGACTGTTTCTATTTCACATCCCTGAACAAGATTTGAAGATTTAAATGAGATTTACGCACATGGCATGCAACAAATTGAGATGACCAAATATATATATATACATTTGCCACCCTTTTTAATGCAAATTTAAAAATCCCTTTTCTCTGCTTGGACTCTTACAGCTTTTCAGCCTCCCCCATCAGGATTTTCCAAGTTCCAGGAGGGAGAAAGTTTACATTTCAGCAAGAGCTTCAGAGATGTGGGTGACCCTGGGATGGGGAAACATTTATAGAAATAGGAATCAAGAAAGAGAGTAGTAGTCAGGGCTAAACAATTACAGAGACGTATTTCTTTCTGGGATGTTTTGCTTTTTTTTCTTTTTTCTGTCACAGAGTCAGGGGGTCAGTCTGACCCAGGACAGGGGTTTGAAGAAGACTTTGAGACAAGCATGCTTGAGTGTGAAGTAGGAGGCCAAATCCCATCTCCAGAGCTAGCCTTTCAGTGAGCCAAAACAGCATGACAGTACATTTTGAATACTAAATATTATACCCATGAGAATTTGTTTCTATAAAACTGACAAGTAGAAACCAGAGCAAGAGTGTCCAGGTTTGGTGGGAAAGAATCAAAGGCAGACCATGGGCACAGGGCAAGTGAGTCCCAAGATCAGTGGGGCCATTTCCCTGATCAATCAGGTTCTTACCCTTATATCTGTCTCCTGAGTTTTTATTGATAAAGAATAATTTGATAAATGCTTCAGTGGGGACCTGGGCTCAGTGGCTGACAAGGCTACCTGGATTCTTGGGGTCTCGGCAGAGATAAAGGGGGGGCTGCTCTGCCTCTACATTGCATCTCAGAACAAGGGAGCTTTACCTTGATCATTTCACGTACAACTGTCTCTAACTCCTGGTCCAGGGGGGTCTGATGGCCTTTTCTAGCGTCCATGGCACCAGGCATGGATGTAGTGCACATACATACAGGCAAAACACTCATAAACACAAATACAATATATATATATATATAATACATATATATGTGTGTAATTTTGCTTTTTGAGATAGAGTCTTACTGTGTAGCTCTGGCTAAACTGGAACGTGCTATGTAGACTAGACTGACCTTAAACTCTCAGAGATCTGCTTGCCTCTACCTCTTGAATGTTGGTATTAAAGGCATCTACCACCATGCCAGAAATGCAATTTTAAAATACTTTTGAAATTAAAATAATTATATCATTTCCCCCTTCCCTTTTCTCCGGCCGACCCATCCCACAAACTCTCCTCATTTTCATGATCTCTATTTCCTCAATAATTGTCACATACACAACATATATATGAGTTTATGCGTAATATATGAATTTATGTGTGCATATATTTCTCTATATATGAATACAGTCTGCTTGGCCTATATAAAGTTACTTATATGTATATGCTTTCAGGGACGACCATTTGGCTTGGTTGACCACTAATTCTCTTGCTCTCAGCCTCAGCTGCTCGTAGTTCCCTGTCTAGGATTGAGGCCCCATGACTGTGCTTCTCAACCTTCCTGATGCTGCGACGCTTTAACACAGCTCCTCATGCTGTGGTGACCCCAACCATAACTTATTCTCATTGCTACCTCATAACTATAATTTTGCTGCCATAAATCATAATGTAAATATCTGATATGCATCTCCTATGACCCAAGTGGGTCACAACCCACAGGTTGAGAAACACTGCCACCCTTTCAGGCTAGCAAGGCCTTTGGTGCCCTTGTCCAGGTCATGTTCTGGCAGTCATGTTGATGAGAGTTTATGGGGATAGCTTCTCTGACATTTCTAGGTAGAAAAGTTTCACAGCCAACTTTCTGCTCTGGCTCTTAAAATCTTCCTATTGTCCCTTCTGTTATGATCCCTGAGTCTTCGGAGCCGTTGTCTCTGTTCGGTTGGATCACATTGTCACTTGTTTACTGTGTTTAGCTCATGTGTGGTTCTTCTGTAATGATCTCTCTCAGCTATCAGGAGACATAGCTCTGATGAGGGATGAGATCTATGCTTATCTGGGGGTGTAGGACAAATATTTAGAAGTAGTCAGGCATTGCACCGCTTTAATAAAGCGATGGGTATAGGTTCTCCTTCAAGAGCCACGATTTGCTAGTCTGGGGGTAGTTAATTGGGTTTCCTTCTTGCTGTGTGACTGTAAGCCCACTTGGGGAGCTGTTGGCTGCTGCTAAAATACAGATGCCACTGTTGTGCCCTTGGCAATACTGTGCCGCATCCTAGCTGGGCAGGGCCATTGCTTGCCCCCCCCCCCCCCGGAAGCTTGGATGGAACTGTCATAAAGACATTTTTAAGCTATCTGTTTTCATGGTTGATGGCAACCCAGGGTGCCCCAGGAGCAAAACCCTGAGCTGGTTCAAAGCAGATGACCCTTACTGCTATGTCGACAGGCAATTTTACTGGTGAATTCAATTACTGAGCTTCCACAGTGAGAGCAGAGAGCAGGAATTGGCTTCCTGCCAGAAGCTTTGAGAAAATTCACTTCACAGGGAAAGCTTGTAGGGAGGAACCAATCTGGATTTTAGATGATTAAAACAATTTACCAAGGGTGGAACCGAACAGAAATTCAAGATGACACTGAACAGGGTGGGGAGATAGAGGCACTGACCTCCTGTCACATGTTTATCTTTTAGAAAATTTTAATTGTACTGCTTTAAATATTTATGTACACATATACATACATATGTACCTTTATTTCCCCATCTACTATCATGGGGATGTTCTAATATTATAAAAGGCCTTTCTCTTTTCTTTTTCTTTATTCATTTGTTTACATATTTATGAAAGGGCCCTTACTATGTAGTCTGAGCTGACTTGAAGCTCCCACCCCTTCTGTTCCAGCCTGCCAAGTGCTGAGATCGTAGGTGTGGGTCACCGTGCCCAGCACAGTATACTATTCTTTTCCTTCAAGGACTGTGTGGAATACTTGCCAAACTTGTATCAACAGTTTCTGTTTGCTTGTTTGATTTTTTTTTTTCAAGATAGAGTTTCACTCTGTAGCCTTGGCTGCCTTGGAACTTGCTCTGTAGACCAGGTTGGCCTCAAACTCACAGAGATCTGCCTGCCTCTGCCTCCTGAGTGCTGGGACTGAAAGCATGCACCACCATCGCTCATCAGTATTCCTATTTTCATTTTTTTAAATTATGTGCATACATCTGTAGGTGTCTTCAGGTGCCCACGGAGGTGTCAGCACTCTAAGGAGCTGGGGTTACTGGCGATATGGATGCTGGGAACTGAACTCTAATCCTCTGCAAGAGCAGTACATACACTTTTGACCACTAAGACATTTCCCCAGACCTTTATTTTTATTTATTACTTCTTGGTTTTTGGAGACTGGTATCTCTGGATTGCCCTGGCTGTCCTGGAATCCTCTGTAGAAGCTTCAGGCTGGCCTCAAACTCAGAGATTCACTTGCTTCTGCCTCCTGAGTTCTGGGATTAATGATGTGTGCTACCATACCTGACCTCCGTATTTTTATTTTTAAAGAAATGTTTATTTGGGGTTAGAGAAATATATCATTGGTAAAGAGCATGTGAACTTAGTTTGATTCCCAACACCTTGATCAGAGATTCACAACAAC
This sequence comes from Phyllotis vaccarum, assembly GCA_033318265.1. Taxonomy (NCBI): domain Eukaryota; kingdom Metazoa; phylum Chordata; class Mammalia; order Rodentia; family Cricetidae; genus Phyllotis; species Phyllotis vaccarum. The sequence goes on from JARWLC010000019.1 coordinate 21,354,191, forward strand.
CTATAAGTCCAATTCCAGGGGAGCTGAGGCCTCTGGCTTCCTAGGACACTTGCCCTCACAGGTACATATGTGTCCTCCTATAGACGCACACACACACAATTTTAAAAGAGTATTTACTTTTGTTTCATGTACATTATGTTTCTATCTACATGTATATCTGTGTGAGGGTGCTGGATTCCCTGTAACCAGAGTTACTGACATTTGTGAACTGCCACATGGGTGTTGGGGATTGAACTGAGATCCTCTGGAAGAGCAGCCAGTTCTCTTAACCACTGAGCCATCTCTCCAGCTCCATAAAAATTTAAAAATAATAAAACTAAGTAAAATCTTTTAAATTAGAAATTTTATATTTCTGTATATATGTGTGGTATGGGTGTGTGTGTGCACACATGCCCACATATATATTTGTGTGAGCATGTATGTGGTGGAAGCCAGAGTAGGGTGTTATAAGCCTTCTCTAATCGCTCTCCGCCTTTATTTTTAGGTTTTGAGACAGGGTCTCATGTAGCACAAGCTGGCCTTAAATTCACTATAGAGCTGAGGATGACCTTGAACTCTTGATTCTTCTGCCTCCGCTTCCAAAGTCCTGACATTGCAAACATGTGCCACTGGGTGCCAAGGATTGAACATGGGTTTTCATGCATGCTAGGCAAGCATTCTACCAATTGAGCCAAATGAAAAAAAGAAATATAAAAAAAGAAAGAACATAATGACTCCTAGGTGTGGCGGAGGAGAAGGTTTATTGTAGATAAAAGGGAGAGACAGCCAGAGGCAGGGGCATCCGGGAGAGTCCAAAGTGGCCAGGACTCTAAGCCTCGTGAGGAGATGAGAGAGTCAGACCAAGAGGTCAGGAGCATAAAGGAAAGACCAGGTGACCAAAATGGCTGGGTGATATAAGGAAGGGCAGCTGGGGGAAGAGCTGTCCAGTTCTTGGGCTGGAGAAGTTTAGGGTAAGGGACAGAGTATGTCAGCCATATTCTGTAGCTGGAAGTCTGAGGAGTGCAGTGAGAGTCTCGTGGTCAGCATCGGCTTTGATAAATTAATGGTATGGGTGTGTGTGTGTATTAGATGTTAATCATTTGTTTGAGATCTAACATGAACCACATCCCTAGCTCTATGCCAGCACTATAGATATACATTCATGCTGTATGAATTTGTCTTAAATGTACATTTCACTTCTTCTTTCTCTGTATTGTAGACAGCAATGCAATGAACATTATGTCTAAGTGCCTGTGCACTTTTTTGAGCGACTATTCTGTTGCTAAATTACTAGAACTACTATACCACCACCCCCCCCCCCCCCCCCCCCCGGGTATACAGTGTGTGGGCATCTCTGTTTCTGTTTTTGCCTCATCTTCAAACTCTGGTGCCACACACTTGTGTGACAATTGTTTTAAAATCCATTTATCTGGTCCAGAAGGATGGCTCAGTCAATAAAAGTGTTTGCCTTCAAGCCTGGCCAGAGTTCAGAACCTGACTGATCCGTGCATACCATCTTTTCACTGGGCATGTGCTGCAAACCAGGTTGGCTGACAGCCAGACCTACAGCCTCAGCTTTGAGGCTTTCCCAGCTGTCTCTCGTGTCTTGCTGGATCTGATGCAGGAGCATTCTTCTGGAGGACTCTCAAGTCCAACCCCACTGCTTTCCCCCGTCCCACATTTCCTTTCTTTTTCTGTCCTTTCTCTTTCTCCCTGGTTTTTTGTTTGTTTTGGGGGGGCTGGGGAGAGCGATAGAGGGGGTGTGTGTGTATGTCTCACTGTGTAGCCCTAGTTGGCCTGGAACTCGATATGCAGATTAGGCTGGCCTTGAATTCACAGAGCTCCACCTGCCTCTCCTCTCAAATGCAGCCTTATAAATGTATGTCACCCAGGACTGGCTTCTCCTTCTACTATTTTAAGTGGTCTCTGTCTGGCCCCTTTCCCTGTTTCTGCCTTTTCTCTCTCTCTGCTGTTTCTTCTCATTTCAGTGTTTTCTCCTTGAATCCACCCCCCCCCCCATTTTTCCTTTCCAGAGGCTTCTTGTTTCTCCACCCACCACTTCCGAATGAGTCACTGTTTCCACAGAGATCAGCCAGCTGGCATTTCCACACTAGGACTGGATTTGAATAAAGGTGAGCCTGCCTCTCCCAAGGCAGTGCTGATAAATCTCAGAAGTGGGAGCTAACCCAGTGTGCCGTAGGCAGTCTGAGTTTCCAGGATTGGGAGTCACACACTCCATGGAGCTTGCCTCCAAGGCTTTGCCACCTCAGACTTATCACTGCGCTGATAACTCATCAGAGGCACAAAGGCGGTGGGGAGCTGACTTTCTCCAAACATGCAGGGTTAAGATTCCAAACAGGGAGCCCAGAAGCACAGCAGATCACCTTAACCATGCTTCCCACTGTGTGACCTAACATCACAATGCCCAAATGAGGGTGTTTTAGGAACCAAACTCCCACGTTCCCAGACATCCTGTTAAAGTGGAGGATCATAGATCAGGCATCTTCATGCTTGACTTTATGTCTCTGCAGCCCATTTCCAAGGCGTTCTTCTTTCAAATCATCTCCAGGAGTCCTATGTGAGCAGATAAGTGTTATAGCACTGTCAAGGGTGCTCTCGGCGCTCTCTCTCTCTCTCTCTCTCTCTCTCTCTCTCTCTCTCTCTGTGTGTGTGTGTGTGTGTGTTTGCATGTATACACACATCTTAATATAATATCTGTTATCAGAAAAATGGCTAAGCAAATGTCTCCTATTATGGATAATATTCATCCACTAAAAGGAATGAGGTGTCTGCAGAAACAGATTATTCATAACCAATACTTGTGAGAGGGAAGAATGGGGGATTATTGCTTAATCCATCCAGAGGGTGTTTCATTGTATTGAGACAGGAGCTCTCCATGTAGCCCAAGCTGGCCTGAAAGCTGTGGCCCTTCTGCCTCTGCCTCCTGAGTGCTATGATTATAGGCATGTATCCTCCTGCCCAGATTGGGTGCAGAGTTTCTGTTTGGGGGTCACTATATGATATTTTGATATAGCCAACACACACTTAGATTCATGCATATTATCACCAAATTACAAACTAGTATGTACACTAACATGAAAGATGTTGAGGATTAAATGAAAATGAAAACTGATACTAAGACATATAGATATAAATGTGTGTGAGTGTGTTTGTGTGTGCTCACAGAAAAGAATCATGTCACTTCTTAGCAGTTGTCAACGGAGGTGGGATCGGCTGGGCAGGCAAGGAAGGGGCAAATTCTTGGTCTTTTCTGGTACCAAAAAGAAAAGTACTGAGCTATGGATGATTCTGATTTTTTTTAATTTATTCATTTAGTAGTGTTTATGTGCGTGTGTGTATGTTTTCCTCTGAAAAAGATTAGGCGTACTATAAGTCACCCCTCCTTGTCTTCAAAGATCTCAGAATCAAGTGAAAAGTTATTAGGGCAGCCTATCAGAATACTTATGTAAAAATACTTACTGATGCATGGAGACTTGGATCGGCTGGAAGATGTCAGGCTAGGGGCTCTCTGGACAAGGTGACATTTTAGCTTTGAATGTCAAAAGGAGGTCACCAATTGAAGAGGCACAGCTCCCAGAATGAGACTAGCCTTTTCAGAAGCCGGCCCCCAGGGAGTGTGGGAAGGCGGTTTGCGGTTTGCGTAAATCCTCTTTCTTTTGGTGTTAGGTGAGGGTACACACAGCTCCTTCTACTCCCTGGACAGACAGAGGTTGACATCTTTCCAAAGAAATTTCCTCCAAGTTCCTTTTCTCTCTGAGGTCAGGGATGGGTATTGGTCGTTTCCCTCCTGTTCCAGGAGGCCCACAGAACTGCAGCGCCCTCTGTTGGCCGGAGACGGAGCGACAGGCTCTCTCCCTTGTGCCTGGGTTCGGACCTGTCTGGGTGGTTACAAGCCTGATGGACTCTTACAATGTTTTATAGTGAGGGAAGAGCTTGTCAGAAAATCCGGCTATCGGGAGTGGGCCTGGATTTGAGTTAAGATAAAAAGAAAAAAGATCGGAAAAGCTACTTTGAACTTCAGGCTGCTATTTCTATCTGGAATCAATTTCTCTCTGTGTCTCTGTCTCTCTCCCCCCACCCCGTCTCTCTTGCTTCCCTCTCAACCCCTCCCCAACTCTATTACTCACTAAACAGCCCAGGCTGTCCTTGAACTCAACGCTTCCTTCCCAAGTCTCCAGAGTGATGGAGTCCTAGGATGAAGTGTGAACCACCATGTCTGGCTTCTTTCTAATCAGTGTTAAAAATATCCGATATTTATAAATATCAACATGCTCATTTCTTAGCTTGATACACAGACTTAGCAAATGTAAAGTAACTGTACAACCCCCCCCACACACACACATCATATTTGTGGTTTTCTTCATGTTTTAAATTTTTCTCATTTGAAATGACAGAAACAGAATTACAGCCTTATGCTAATACTAATCACGATCTCTATCACTGAATTATATCCAGTCCGCCTTTATTAGAATAATAGCTTATTTATTTTTGTTTTATGTGCATGAGTGTTCTGCCTATGTGTATTGTGGGTGTGCCATGTGCTTACTGGCATGGACTCCAGAGAAAGACATTGGATCCCCTGGAACTGAAGTTACAGGTGGCTGTGAGCGTCCACGTGGGGGCTGGGACCTGAACCTGGGTTCTCTGAAAGAGTAGTCTAATCAATACTTCTAACCACTGAGCCATCTCTCCAGTCCCCTCTCCCCAGCACACTTTTTCCCCCCATTGGATCTCACCACATGTTGTAGGCTGACCTGCAATAGATAATCCTCCTGCCTCAGCCTCTCAAGTGCTGAGATTACAGTTTTGGGACACCAGGACTAGCCCTATGTAAGTTTCCATTTATTATATATTTAAATATTCATAGATAATGTAAAGATGCATGGAATCAGAAATGTTATAGTAGATACATCCTTTATTATATACACTGCCACATATATAGTTCATGGTATACAATATATGTGTATATATACTATATGTAGTATAGTAATATGCATCTGTCTGTGCATATGTATGTGTGGATCTATATATTATATGGAGGGAAGGAGGGAGAAATGACAGAAAGGGGGAGGAAGAAATGGTTTCTCCCTTAACATTCTGCATTTAACATTATTCCCAACTTTTTCTTCATTGCTAAATCCACAAAGTGATTAATTCTTCTGGAAACTTCTCCAAACCCTCAGGCTAAGCAAACACTTCTTATCTCTATCTGCCTGTGCTTGTTCGTGCGTGCGTGCGTGCGTGTGTGTGTGTGTGTGTGTGTGTGTGTGTGTGTGTGTGTGTGTGTGTTTTCATCCATTTCTGCTGCACCAGTTCATTTGGTAGCATGCTTGTCTGTCCTTCCCTGCAGCCTCAGACTCTTGAGCTTCCTAGGGTCTGGACTGTGAGTGTCTCGAAAGATGGGAGAATTTTTCTCCTACCACTTGACACCAGTGAACAAGCTGATTCTGAGTCGGAAAACACATGGTCTCTCTCTCTCTCTCTCTCTCTCTCTCTCTCTCTCTCTCTCTCTCTCTCTCTCTCTCTCTCTCTCTCTCACGCATGCTCTTGCTCAGACATGGAAGTGAGGTCAGGTTAGTTCACTTGGCAGGACTAAGGGCAGGAAGACCAGTGAGACCAGGATAAGGCTTTGAACTTTAATCAGCAGATGGTTTTCTTGATGGACTTTGTGGCGGCTCCTGTTCTCTTGAGGTGACCTGAGAGCTAATGTAAGAGGCTTGTAGCCACAGCCTTACTCATTCACTGCAGCCATGACAGCTTCTCTCTCTTATTTGCTGGGCCTCATCACAAAGTTTCACGTAAATAAAAATCATAAGCTATGAAATCAAAATTGAAAGAGATGAGAAGTGTGGCAGGCATAATAATGACCCTAAAGGAATCTGCCCCCAAACCCCAGGGACCTGTGACTATGATGGCTTACATGCCAAAGGGGACTTAAGGCTGCAGAAGGAGTTAGGACTATGAATCAGCAAACCCTGAGGCTACTCAGGTAGTGTAAGAAGGAAAGAGGCGGGAGGGAAAGGAGGTGACAGAGAGGTGGAAGAGAGGCCTTGATCGGAGAGGAAGAGAAAGGCATGGCTGACGGAAGAACACAGCAGATTCTAGAAGCTGTAAAAGGCCACAAAGTGAATGCCCTCCCCCAGCACCATAAAGGCCTGCATCCCTGCTGACATCTTCATTTTAGGCCAGTGAGATCCATTCGTGAACTTAGACCTCCAAAACTATAATATAATAAATAAATAAATGTGTCCTTCTGAGACACTAGATGTATGGTAATTTGTGACATCAGAAATATGAACTAACAGAAGGAGCCATGGGAAATATTTTCAGAAGAGAGGAACGGGGTCCTCACACTGCAAGACGATTGTGAAGGGCAGAATCATGTAGATGCCAGAACAGGAACCTGTCCTGCGAAGCTCTGGGTCAAAAGGAAGAGGCTCCATAAGGGACCATAAGGATAGGTAGGATGCTAAGAGATGCTCAGGGACCAGAAGTCTGAGAAGGTTTGGAAGAACTGCATCTATTGGCTGAGCTTTGTTCCTAAGCTCCTGGATCTGTTTTTTGTTTTTTTTTTGTTTTTGTTTTTTGTTTTTTTTTTTGGAGACAGAATAGGTTATGTAGCTCCAGGCTGGCTACAAACTCCAGATCCTTCTGCCTCTAACTCTTAAGGGCTGGGAGGTATGTACCACCGCCCCCCAGCAAGCTTATGGCTTTTGATCAAAGTCTCTTCCATCTCTAGCAACGACTCCCACCAGTACTTGCCCAGAGTGAGCAAGAAGTCCCCAGTCACTTCTTGGACACTGGCTAAAGCCCTAGCTTGGGAACTGGCCCTGAGGGTAAGACCAACAGTTCTAAATACATGCAGCTCACTGAGAGAGGGATTGATCAAGGCCGAGGATGCCGGTAAACTCTTTGGGTCCTGGGCTTTCTAGATGAGTTCTCTCCGGCCAGTTCTTCACTCAGCCCAGCATAAGCATGTGGGGTGGGAACAATAAGAGAATTAAAGAAGCAAAGCAAACAACAAACAAAAATCACCTGAAACATGGAGGGGAAGCTGGACTGCCTGGCTTTTCCCTTATCCTTTGGAAGCACTTGAGAAGTGGAATCAGGAAACCAGGTAGTTCAAGGCCAGCCTTAGCTCTAATGAGTTCCAAGCAAGTCTTGGCTACGAAAACCCCATTTAAATAAAGAAGAGCTGGGCAGTAGTGGCACATGTCATTGGGAGGCAGAGGGAGGTGTGAATTCAAGGCCATCTGGTCTACCCAGCAAGTTCCAGGACAGCCAGGAATGTTATACAGAGAAATCTTGTCTTGAAAATACGTAAGTACAAGTAAATAAATAAATAATGAAACAAATGAATAAATAAATACCATTCACCATTTTGGTAAGCAAGAAAGGAAACAGGATCCTGAATTGCAGGGCGGGGGAAAGACATGAACTGCTTTGGTGCAGCCATAGCTTGGGTTCAGGTCCTGAGGCAGCGAAGGGGTATTGGTTTGAAGAAATGAGTTGTCTGACTTCCAGATGAGTTTCATATAAGTGGCCAGCCCCAAATTGCTCCACCTACCTTCATTTATACATCAAAAACAAATTTGTTTTTCCATACTAACAAAAAAGTTTTTCCCATCCCCCAATGTTTACCTCTGGCAAAACCAAATATGTCAAATATGTTCTCCCACCTTTTACATCAAAACCTTTAAAAACAAAACAAAACAAACAACATGTATCATTTTGCAAGCTTGGCCAACTATCAAGCCAGATACCTCCTGACTTTACAAAACTATGATAAACCTAGGCTCTCATTTTCAAGAAGAAACTTACAGAAATAGAGGTCATCTGTCTCTGATTCTGTCGGCACTGAATCAGAATAGCTCCTGGGATCTGAAGTGACAGTCGGCATCCCCAGACAAGAAACCTGAGAAGCATTAGCTCCCAGAGAATTTTAGGGGAAATGAGAAAAACTGGGGTTTCCAGGAATGATCCCATCTGTCCCATGTGTGGTTAACAAAATGACACCAAACTGCCGTGTGAACCACCAATATTACAAGAGAGAAGAGCATGCAGGCTGTGTGGTCCCAGCAGTGTTCTGTGCTGTCTCCAGGCCCACTGGTCCTTGCCAAATGAGACTGTTTCCATGGGCTTTTGCCTCATCTGGAGACCCATTGACTAATCACTTGTATACTGGTCCAAAAAAACAGGCAGCACAGCTCCCAACACTGGACATTGCCTTCCAAAGGTTCCCAAGTATTGTCTGGTAACAGGGTTTTAAAATATCAGAGCCTTATAGTAATAAATATGGTAGGTGAGGTTCTCCCAGCTGAGGAAGCAAAAGGTGGATGGAAATATAAATTGAGGTCTCAGTTTCTACATCAGTAAATGTTAGGGGCTGCGTGGCAAGGTCACCTTACAGTCATGCAGTTTGGTGTCTGTGATGACGGAATGAAGAGGGAGGAGCACTCCCGCTCCACAGTCTCAGAAGACCAGTGTGGCCTGGGATACTGGCCTGTGAGCCCATTGCATCAGCCACAGGAAGGATTGGTTTTTCCCAGAACTGGGGGGCTGGATAGGAAGACCTGCCAGCTTCCTGGGTTCACTCTGGTCAAGCATTCATACAGAGCCTGTAACAGTCTTCTTGTAACAGGTTCTCTGAACAGCAAAGACTCATATTATAGCCAGCATAAGTAGAAAGAACCTGGACCTCTTGATATTACCAAGGACTCCAGAGAAGGGTCCCTGTCCCCTGGTTAGTAAATAGTCCTTAGACTCTTGATACCTCCATATCCAGAGGAATTTTTTTTCAGCTTGAAAAATTGCCCCATTTATCCCAATTCCTCCAGTTGCTAGTTAGGAAACAGGCTTGCAGAAGCTTGTCATGTATGGGGGCAGCTGTTCCTTCAAGGCATTTTTTTTTTTGGAACGTGGATTGCACTTGGTCTCGGTTTTGGAGGATATACCAAAGAAGCTGGGTGCATCCACTGGCTTCTTCCTAGGGATAATAGTGTCTGAAGTTAGGCTGGGCAGGGCCTGGAAAGCTACATGGCTGGCTTCTGAACATCAGAGGCTACTGCTCTGCAGGTCAGAGTGATTCTGTTGTGTTACCTTACATCTCCCTAATACATCACGATGTGGGCAGTGTGGTGATGCAGCCAGATTTCACGTGTTCATCGTGGCTCTCAGATCTCAACTGGCTAGTGTGCTATGGGGACAGAGTACTGACACACAGGAGGCTCTGGTGCACAGGCTTCTCTAGGCTGTAGAGCACAGTGTGTGGGCTAAGTGACTAAGGGTAGGAACAAGGCAGATCACAGAGAGTCTTTGACGTTGGTGTGTGTGTACTCACATAAACGGAGATCAGACTCAGGGCCTTACACCATGCTAACCATGTTATGAAACCATCTGCTACTAAGGTCTGTAATGCTTCTGACTGGGAACCTCACCAGTCAGGACTGGAGTGAAACTGTCAAGGAAAATAGCCTAAAAGTTGGGAGTAGAAGATTCAGTAGTAGAATGCATGCCCGAAAAGGCCCTGAATGAATTTGAGCTTAGCCTGGAAGGTGGTTGATTCCTAGCAGTCTAGAAGAGCAGCCTGGGCCCACAGACATCAGGTGGCATGTATGCATGTAGATATCATTTTTAAACTGGAAAGGTTGTCCCTACTTTGGTCTGTAGCCACCTGGGCTCAGGGCCAGCTGAGGTTACTTGGGGTCTGGCAGCCTGGGTACCACTCGCTCATCTTACCCTTGTACCACATTCACGTGGTTTTCCCGGCCAGGGCCTTGACCCCAGTCCCTCTGGGGCCAGTTCAATTTGTTCAGCTTGGAGCACTCAGGGTCACACCAGCCAGCCTCAGTTTCTCCATGTGGTTGTAGTCTTAGAAAGGGAAACTAGAAAAGTGTGTGTGTGTGTGTGTGTGTGTGAAATCTTGGAACCCAGAGTCTCACTGTTTCTAGGCAAGGGCTCTACCTGAAGAGCCATCTCTTTAGCCCAAGGCTGGGGAAATTAATTGAAGCGTGAGGACTGGGTCACACCATCTACACTTCTCTTTCTGAGGGCCTTTTGCCTGCCTTGGCTCGCTGTATCGGATATGGCATCTGTAAGAGCAGGAATACTGTACCCCTGAAAAGATTCTGCCTTCCCTTCCCACCCACCCCCTTCTTCCTTTAGTGCCAGAATGCCTGCATCCAGCCTTAGGACCGCTGTCTGTCCTTGTGTGCTTGTATGGGTGTGTGTATGATCATATGTGTGCATGCATAAAAGGCCAAAGTTCAACTCTGGGTGTCATTCTTCAGGAGTCCCCCACTTTGAGAGTGTGACTCTTTGGGACCTAGGGATCACCAGTTCAGCCAGGCTTGCCAGCCCAATAGCTCAAGGATTGCCCTGTTTTCACCTTCTCAGCAGTGCGGTTACAAGCAAATACTATAACACCCAGCTCTGTAAGTGGGTACAGGCAAGCTGACTGAGGTCCTTGGGACCTGGAGGCCGTCTTGGTCAGTAGTTTGGTGTCTGGGTTTCCTCTCCCTCCTTCCTGTGGTTCCCATGTGTTCTGTGCTGGTTCGTGACATCATGGGATTGCTGAACCATGTCTTCCTTTCCTACTAGCCCACTCACTCACTCAGACCCTCTGTTTCAAACCTAGAAATGTGTCTGGGAAGAGGCTAGCCTAGATGGGACTTAAAAATGCACCAGAGGCAGAATAAATTGTGAGGCACACCCAGCAAGGGAGGCCACGCCTGTAATTCCGGGGGGGGGGGGGGGGTAGAGACAGGTGGATCTTTGAGCTTGAGGCCAGTCTGCTCTACAAAGCGAGTTCCTGGACAACCAGAGCTACAAAGAAACCCTAAGATGTGGAGGCCATAGCAAAGACTAACCCATGAGCTTCTAACTGCAGCAGAAGAGGCCCAGGCATGACCTGGCCACTGGGTGAAAGAGGCAAGAGGCAGCTGTTCCAGGGGCCCCTCTGGCTGTTCTCCATGCCACGCTGGAGGCAGCTCTCCCAGGCCTGACCACAACAGAATACTTTGTTTGCCAGCTCTCCCTTGTGGCCCTGGGCTTGGGCAGTAAGCAGAGGGTAATGCCCTTAGGGACCTGGATGTGGAGTCAAAAGGAGTGTTACACAACCAGGGCTGGAAAGGCCTTCTTTTGGAGATTTCCAAACCTCTGTTTATAGGCGCATGCTAGAGCCCGGGAATCTTGCTGCATAGCAATTGTGAGAAGCACCAGGACCCTAATGACAGTGCCCCGTCTCATGGCCTTAGGTTGGATCCACGTTCAGCATGAGTAATGGAAGAAATTCTTTCCAGAAAGTTTAAAATACATGACTACAGGGCCAGCAGTGAGTCAATAAAACACTTACATTTACTTAAAAGAGCACTTTTATTTCTCACAGAGGACTTGGGTTTAGTTCTCAGCATGCACATGATGTCTTGCAACATCTTTAAATCCAGCTCAGAGGATCCCTCTCCAGCACTCATACACATAAAATAAAAATAGTACATCTTAAAAGCGGGCTGGAATGATGGCTCAGCAGTTAAGAGCATTGGCCGATCTTTCAGAGGACTTGGGTTAGGTTCCCAGCATCCACACGGTGACTCACAACCACCTGTCACTCCAGTTGCAGGGATCAGATTCCCTCTTCTGACCTCTGCAGGCACCAGGCATACAAATAGGCAAAACACTCATACATAAAAAATAAAATACTCAAAAACCAACCAACCAGAAACCTCATTTACTTAATTCTGTTTATTATTTACTCACTTTTTGTGGTGATAAGATCAAAGAGCCCCTGCTTGCTATGAATCCTACCACTGAGCTACATCTCCAAACTCTAAACTGTTTTTGGTTTTAGTTTTGGCTTTCTCTGAGGCAAGATTTACTTTGTAGCCTATCCTGGCCTGGAACTTATTATTTAGCCCAGGCTGGCCTCAAACTGGTGTGATTCCCACTGCCTCAGCCTCCCAAGTGTTGGCACTATTGGTGTGAGTCATCACAGCTGGCAAATTCTTTAACATTAATTTTGAAAACCTGCTCTTTCCCAGTTCAATTTAGGAAACCATTTGATGCCAAGTCCTAACTACTGACTGATATAGGCTATCTTGGCTAATGTGTCCAGTCAGCAGTTCTGACACAGACAGGTGCTTGGTGGAAAAGTTCTCCTGTAAGGGGCCCTGCTAGGACTTCAGCATGAGACCACCCACTGTGACTGGACTGGGCCTCTTTGTCTTGCACCAAGCTGTTCCGTTTCAGGATACTTTTCATAGCTAGTTACCTAGACTGAAGAAGTGAACTGTGTGCATTAGGAGGGCAGCAAGCAGCAAGCAGGCAACTTGACTTCAGGTAACCTTAAAGAACTGTTGACTGCCTGCAGTCAAGTGTACCGGCTGCCAAGGGGACAAAGCTTCCCTTTAACTGGCTGGGTGAGCTGTTGAAGGAAGAGCTGGCCTCTCACTGAGGCAGTCATGAAGACCTGAAATGACAAGCAGAAGGCTGGCAGGTTTGTCCCTGGGTAGATGGATCACCTGATATAGACACTGGGGACCAAACGCTGGGATTGGCTTAAAACAAGGCTGTGTTGATACAGTGGCTGGGCTTTTGGCATCCTGTCAATCTGCTGTCTGCTCAAAAGCCTAGAAATAGTGCTGGGCCAGTCTGCTGGACTTGTGAGAAAGGAAGCAACCATGCAAGTGCTGACTAAACGCTACCCCAAAAACTGCCTCTTGAATGTCATGGATCGGTATGCAGCCGTGGTGCGAAACATGGAGCAGGTGGTGATGATCCCCAGCCTTCTGAGGGATGTGCAGCTGAGTGGACGTGGGGGCTCTGTCCAGGAGGGAGCCCCCGATCTCTATACCTACTTCACTATGCTCAAGAGCATCTGTGTGGAAGTGGAGCATGGTCTGCTGCCAAGGGAGGAGTGGCAGGCCAAGGTGGCCGGCAGCGAAGCCAGTGACCCTGAGAATGAAGCGTCTGAGGCAGAGGCGGCTGAAGAAGACAGGATCCCGGGGGAGCTGGACCTGGAAGCTCAGTTTCATCTGCACTTCTCCAGCCTCCATCACATCCTTACCCACCTTACTCGGAAAGCCCAGGAGGTGACAAGGAGATACCAGGAAATGACGGGACAGGTCCTGTAGGCCTCCAGCTCTACGGAAGGTAATGGCAGCCGTGCTAGTGGGTTTAATCCACGAAGGGACATGAGAGAAATGAGTGGTGGTATAACTCAGGAGGACAGTGAGTTCTCACGGCAAGAGGGCTGGGACTCTTGGGGAGGCAGAACGGGGCTTGCCTAGCATCCTCACCCAGTATGGATGGTGAGCAATAACTTCACAGTCAATGACTTCTGACCACATGGGCATTTGTGTGTATGTGTGTGTGTGTGCATTTGTTAGTAAAGACATGGATGTTTGTAGATTATGATTTGAATGAATCTATTCTCAAGGCCACCCCCCCAACACATACTCTCATACAGTTTCTTTGTGTAACAGGCTTTTCTGGAACTTGCTTTGTGTATCAGGCTGGCCTCAAACTCACAGAGATCCACTTGCCTCTGCCTCCAAAGTGCTGGGACTAAAGGTGTGTGCCAACACCACTTGGCTTTCAAAATCAACATTCTAAAAGCTTTTAAATTATTTATTATTTTTTAGTGTTAGTGTGTGATGGGGGGAGTATATGCCATGGCAGTGTGTGTGTGTGTGTGTGTGTGTGTGTATGTGTATGGTGTGGGGGAGTGTATGCCGCAGCATACATGGCAAGGTCAGTAGACATCTTGTGGGAGTCAACTCTCTCCTTCTACCATGTGGGTCTGAGGGACTGAAATTTCAGTATTAGACTTGGGGGCAGGCACCTTCATCTGCTGAGCCATCTGGTTGGCCCTTTATTAAAGGCATGCACCACCATGCTCAACTTCAAAGTCAATTTCTTTAAAAATATTATTTTAGGGGGCTGGAGAGATGGCTTAATGGTTAAGACCATTGACTGCTTTTCCAGAGGACCTGGGTTCAAGTCCTAGCAACCACATGGAAAGCTAACAACTGTCTGTAACTCTAGTTCCAGGGGATATGACACCCATAACAAATGACCAATGTACATACAATAAAGATACTTGCCATCTACCTTCAGATGCATGCCCCTCAGATTCTGGGATTGCAGACAGGCACTGTGCTTGACTGCCAAAAATGAGGTTGTTTTCATTTTGCAAGTAAAGATCTTAACCAGATGTATTTGTATATATGCACACTGTGACGTCTGTGTGTTTGTGCCTACACTGTCTCAGAACATGAAAAACTACCCTTTCTTGGCACATAGGAGTAAGTAGGTAAAGATGCTCACAGTGCCCCTGAAACCGGCAGGGATGTTCCAACCATCCCAGGTAACAATTGGACAAACAGTAACTATCTTGAATTATTCAAGTCACTTGAGGTTGTGGAAGTGTGCCTGTTGGGAGTCCATAAGTCCATGTGTCTATGCTCAGAGGCTGGGATTGGGAAAAAGGAATAAACAGCAAGTGAACAGTCGTGGTTAAGGGTAGCATGCAGGAAAAGACATGGGCCATGGTTCTCAGAGGCAGGATTGGGAGAAGTCGGATTACAGCATCTGCTAGTTTTGACCATGGGCCGCCTGCCAGTCCATTTCAGTTATAAACCCCACCTATATGCAGGACTGAGGCTAGATTTGTACCTCCAGAGTGAGTGAGAAAGTTGGGCAGGTAAAGATACCTGCCACCAAGTCTGACAACCTGACTTTGCTCCCTAGGGCTCACATAGTAGAAGAGAGAATTAACTTCTACAAGTTGTCTTCTGTGCCCCATATACATATATATTATTATAATATACATATATTATAGCTTGTGCATTGCTCAGGAACTGTGCCTCCATTTGCTAGTAAGGAAATTAAAGATAGAGAATTGGGTGACAAGTCCTGTAGATAGTAAAGGGACAAAAGCCAGATGAGACATGGCGTACTTCTGGTGCTCAGAGGCAGAGGCAGGGGAACTCTGGTCTAAAGAGAGAGTTCCGGGACAGCCAGGACAATACAGATGAACCCTGTCTCCAAAAACAAACCAAACCAACCAAACAAAACCCCTAAACTTAGCAAAGCAGGCAAACAAACAGCAAGGCTGGTCCCGCTTTGGGCTGAGGGTTCTTTCCATCATGAACTGGCAGCCCAGCTTCTTTCCCTTTTCCTGTGAGGCTTCCTGGGCTGCCGCCCCAAGGAGCTCCTTGAATACAACTAGGCTAGGTCAACAATGAGGAGCCTCGGGAGCTGAGCCTCGGTTCCTGTCCATCTGCAACAGTGACGAGCTGTGAAGCTGAGGAGCTGACTCCTTGTTTCTTGCCAGTCACAATTTTTAAAATGACCTTTTATAGAAAGAAATTGGAGATCTGTTAGGCATGGTGGTGCATGTCTGTAATTTCAGCACTTGGAAGTAAGGACAAAAAGATCAGAAGTTCAAAGCCTCTCTAGACTGTACACATAACATGCCTGAGATCAGCCGGTGCTACGCACGTCCCTGTCTCAAACCAAACCAATCAAACCAAACCAAAAACCCACCCTGGAGGAGGCCTGAGCAGAGAAGCTCTGAAACTTACCCCTGCTAGACTGGGTAGAGCCTGCAGCCTCTGGTGGCAATGGGAACTGGGACAACAGAGATGGTAGAAGCCACATCCTCCAACTAACTAACTCTGTAAAGGCCAGAGCAGCACTTCTATGCTGTAACAGTCCAACAGCTCTGGCCTGGCTTTCATTTGTGGAGGCGGTAGGGCACAGCACAAGTTTTAAAATCTTAGCTCCGCTGTGGCCTGCTATGGCACCCTAGGCCTCTCTGGAGCTTGGCTGCTTCTCGGCTTCTGTTAGTAGGATGTGACCTAGGAAGAAGCATTGACCCCTCTATCCCACAAGCTTCTTAAACTCTGACTCATGACCCCATATGAGTCCTATAACTAAAAATAATCCCCATGCCACACACAGGGTTTCTCTATGTAGCTATTCTGGCAGTTCTGGAACTCACTCGGTAGGCTGGCCTCAAACTCACCTGCCTCTTCCTCCCAAGTGCTGGAACTAAAGGCGTGTGCCACTAATGCCCAGTTTGATTACATTCTTTTTTTGACATTGGCTTTTTAAACAGTTCTACATTATTCTACAGATCACTTTACCGAGAGGAGGGAGGACTCTGATGAGGACTCGATGTGCATCAGCCTTGAGACCAGGAAGGAAGGCCTGGACCCAGCAGGAGGAGGAGAGGATGCTTCCCCACCTCTGATGTTCGTGTTTGTGGACTCAGTTGCAGGCTCACCCCTAAGATGTTTGTTTCAATTCTCAATTTTTCTTCCTTAGCAGTTTGAGGTGGTAATTAAGGTTCACAAGGCAAGGATCACTAACTAGGAAGCAAAGGTATTAGCAAGTGGCCAACGTTCACACCCCAGCTCTTGGATGTCATTTAGGGTCCGGTGTCCCAAATACCCTCATGGATACAACACGAATGCTGCTGTACCTACCTCACAGGGCCACTAAAAGGAAACACGAGTCAAAACCACCTGGCACGTGCCGACATTCTAACAGTGGCGTGCCCCCAACTTCCCTGGAGCACATGCTGTATATAGCTCTTGCTTTTCACCCTTGAAGAGGCTGAGGTATGTGAGTGTGTGGGATGAATTACTTACCCCCTTGGGTCTGATGACCACCGATGATGCTGAGCACAGGTGAACTATAAACCTATTTATTGTAGTAACAATTAAATGAAAAAAAAAAAAACCCATGGTGTGTTGAAATGTATTTTTTTAAAAAGCACTTTCTTAAAATAATTTTCACAAATGCACTCATGGATACCACATTCATCTGATTTTGCCCGGGAACAATTTGTTCTATTCATACTGTTACCTAATTTGAAATCAAGTACCTACTAATTTTACTCACCTCTAAAACCTCATCTGATTATATTTAGGTCTGTAGAGAAAAAGTGTTTGAGCAGCATTTGGATTTGAAGAGCTGTAAAAGAATTCTCTCTCTGGAGGCAAAGACAGGTGGATCTCTGCAGTTTAGGAGAGCCCTCGTTACATAAGATCCTGTATCAACAAACACCTTCTGCCTGCCAGGTGTGGTCTTCTAGGGGCCATCTTCAACAGGTCATGGTAGCTAGAGCTGTCTTTTCCAGCATGATCCATCCAGGTGCAAAGCTTTGCCAGACTATCCATCCTGCTGAATATTACCAAACTCCACTCTGTAGTGGGGCTCAGAAATACAAACCTGTTGTTTTCATTAAAAATGTCTAAGGGGGCCTGCCAAGATGGAGCAAGAGTTTGAAGACCTGAGTTTGATCCCTAAAACTTACATAAGGAGAGAACCAACTCACACAACCGTCCCCACCTACCCCTACATCCGATATGGCATGTCCATGTGCACACACCCTAAATCTAAAATGTAAACCATGAGTGATGATACTTCTTAATTGCACTGCTTGGACAAACTGAGGCAGGGGATTAAAAGTACAAGGTCAGCTGGGCTACACAGGCAGGCTCTTAAACTCCAAAACAAAAACCAAATAAAACACTCTGGTTTAATTTAGCCCAGAACTTACTGGGATTAAGTTGAAACCTCTTTGCATGACACAAATCCTTCATAATCTCATGCGGTTTGTACCTTCCTTGCACCAGAAGAGGAGCAGGGGGATGCCAGTGAAGGGTCAGATAATATCTTAGGCTTTACAAGGCGAAATTGTCACAACTGTTCAAGTCCATGGTCGCAGCATTAAAGCAGCCACAAGTGGCACATAAACAAATAAACATGGTTGCTTTCTAATAAAACTTTATCAATACTGGGGCTTCAGATATAGCTCAGTTGGTAGAATTTTTGTTCAGCATGCATGAAGTTCTGGCTTTAGTGCCCAACACTGTATAAATTGGGTGCTATATGGCATACCCACAACCACAGCACTAGGGAGGTAGAGGCAGAAGGAACATACGTTTAAGGTCATATTTGACTACATAAAGAGTTCAAAGCCATCCTGGACTAGAGACCTTACTTCACACACACACACACACACACACACACACACACACACACACACACACACACACACACCCTTTCCCATATCAGTAGTAAGCCAAATCTTATCCAATACTAATTTTTCTATTTTCACACACACACACACACACACACACACACACCCTTTCCCATATCAGTAGCAAGCCAAATATTATCCAATACTAATTTTTCTATCTTCACACACACACACACACACACACACACACACACACACACACACACACACACACACATACACACCCTTTCCCATATCAGCAGTAAGCCAAATCTTATCCAATACTAATTTTTCTATTTTATTTTTTTTATTGCTAGGAATCGAACCAGGGCCTTGTAGCTGCTAGAAAATGTTCCACTGTAGATATACTCTACTCATATATCCACAGCCTCTAAACTTAAAAATATTTCAAATGGAGGTTGAAGAAATGAACCAGCAGTTAAGAACATTGGCTGGCTGCTCTTCCAGAGGACCAGGGTTCAATTCCCAGCACCCACATGGTGGCTAACTACCAGTTCCAGGGGATCCAGGACTCTCTTCTGTCCTGTGCATGTACTGTACACATACATGCAGGCAAAAACACTTACAGATAAAATAAATTAATCAATATGAAGAAAGGTCTGTACTGATACTAACAAACTGTTTAAAACATATTTCAACTGGAGGGAGGGGGCCAGAGAGATGGCTCAGTTCTTAAGAGCACTGGGCACTGGCTGTACTTCTAGAGGACCCAGGTTGGATTCTCAAAACCCAGGAGGCAGCTCATAACTATTTATAATTCCTGTTGAAGGGTATCCAGCACCCTTTCCTGCCTCTGAGGGCACCTACTCTGTGTACAGATACACATAACCAGAACAATAAAATACATAAAATAAAAATAAGTGAATCTTAAAAAAAAATCTGAGTCTGGGGCTGGAGAGACGGCTCATGGTTAAGAGCACTGAGTGTTCTTCCAGGGTCCTGGGTTCCATTCCCAGCGCATGGCGGCTCATAACCATCTATAATGAGATCTGGTGCCTCCTTCTGACCTGCAGGCAGACACACAAGCGGAATACTGTGTACATAATAAATAAATGAATCTTAAAAAAAAGAAAAGCACTGATTCCTAGGACCCACATCGTAGAAGAAAGGGTTCCTGCAAGTTCCTGTCTGACCTTCACATGCACACAATACATAGAATAAATACATGGAGAATACTTTTAAGTCGAATACCTTAAAAATGGGAGAATAAGGGGCCAAGGAAGTGCGTGGCACTACGGGTAAAGGTGCTTGACAACAAGCCTGATGACCTGGAAGGAGAAAACTGACTCCTGCAAGATGCCTTCTGGGGGTCACACATGCCGTAGCAAATCAGTGGTGCCCCCCCTTCTCTCTCTGCAGTTAAAGGTGTAAACTACCATGCCTAGCCAAAATGATTTTTTTTTCTTTAAATGAACCAACCAACCAAACAAACAAGGATTCAGTGAATCAGTGGCATCGAGTGTCAAATGCCTTTAATCTCAGCACGTGGGAGTCTGAGATTATCTACAAAGTGAGTTCCAGGACAGCCAGGGGCTGTTACACAGAGAAACCTTGCCTTGAAAAACCACCACCAAACAAGGATTTGAAGAAGAGAAGAATTCTAGGAGCCAGAGAGGTCAAGGACACCAGAACACAGCTCACAGAATCAACTATGCAGGACTCATAGGGGCTCACAGCCTGCATGGGTCTGCTAGGCCCTCTGCATATATGTGATGACTTTTTTCTTTTTTTTTTTTTTTGAAGGGAGACAAAGTTTAATAGGCTCATAATTTGAGGGTACAATCCATCACCACAGGTGTGACAAGGTGGAAAGCACGCGAAGCAGCTGGTCACATGACCCCCACCGGCAAGGGCAATGGGTTAGTGTGTACTGGCTGCTGCTCAGCCTGCTCTCTCTCATTCAATCTGGGGCTCAGCACATGAAATGATACCCCCACATTCAGGATGGTGCTTTTCACCTCAAGAAAATCCTGTAGGCAGGCCAACCAAATCTAGAACATTCCTCAAGACTTCCTTCCCAGGCGATTTTACATATGTTAAATGAGCAATCACAGCTGGCATATCTGGCCAGTCACTCACTCCAGACTCAGAAGGAGTTGAGACCAGAGTCTCAACTATTCTCAGTTAATTTATTTCTTTCCCTCTTTTCTTATTTATTATTTTTTTGAGGGAGTTTCAGTATGTAGCCTTAATTGGTCTGGAGCTATGTAAATCAGCATGATCTCAATGTCACAGAGATCAACCTGTCTTTGCCTCTTAGTGACCAGGAGAACATTCCCGGCCCTCAGTTACTTAACAGCAACAGAGAACCTCTCAAGGACAAAATATTCAGAACTGCTCACGCCGCGCTATCTCCCCCTGGTGGCTAGTTTGAAAATGGAAATTGGCTTGGGGAGCTACTGCGAAGGGGTAAACATCTTAAATGCTCCCTTTCCTTCAGTCCCTCCTTTTAGACGTGCAAGGGATTAAATCCAGGGCTTCAATGTGTGCCATATATACACTGCTACTGCCCCGCACTCTCAGACTTTCTCTTCAGGTATGAGCTCTAACAATGTCTGTCGACGTCTTGTAGTCACTCCAACACGTCACAGCTGAGGGGCTCACAGCTGAGGGCCACAGTGTAAGGGTGGAGAAACTTGCCGTGTAAAGACTCCAAGAGACTTCTCTCATGCAACAAGCATAGGGGAATTTTATTTACCAAGTATACTTGGGGCTCAGCTCACTGAACACGCAGGTACAGTGAGAGAGAGAGCCCCGAGCTGAATGGAGCAGAGTTTTCATAGGGTGTAGGGAACAAAGAAGTTCATCCACAGGCCGTGAGTGTCAATGTATATTTTATGGCTTCTCCGAGAACTGGGTGGACAGTACATTCTTTCCTGGAACTTCAAACACACACACACTCTGGGGGATGACAAGCAGCCGAGGAGTCCCTGTCTGTAACTTTTTGTCCTATCTCAGGAGGTGGTTAACAGCCACCTGGAGCTCATAAAATTTTCCTTTACAACAGGACAGCATCCATGTCAGGCGCAGCTGAATGCTGCTTGTAGTCTGAAACACCTGCTCTACATGGCTGCTGATGGTTTCTTGAACCATGACATGGCCAGCTGCTCAGCTAGCTTGTCAAGGGCAATGTCACCAGCCTCCAGCTGCTCAGCTAGCTTGTCAAGGGCAATGTCACCAGCCTCAGCTGCTCCTTTGAGTCCAGGAAGGGACAAAGGGCAAGCACATCCTCACACCGCAGATCCTGTGCAGCCTGCAGATTCTCAGCCAGGTTGCTGAGAGAGAAGAGGAGGGGCCAGCAGTCCTGAAGAATGCCCTACCACACACATATCCTGCTGCTTCTCCACCACAGGGAAGCACTTCCTCAGCACTTCTCCACTCAGCCAGCAAGGGCTGGTCTTGGGCCATCCTCAACTCTTTCGGCAGAAGGACCCTTGCTTCTCAGTTCAGGAAGGGGTTCCTGAAGTCTTCAGCAGAGGTTTCTTCAGGACAGGGTAATCTCCTGCTTTAGACTGTGAGTCCCTGGGGCCTGTCTCTCCTCAAACCCATGCTTCTGGAGCCAGAATCTTGTCTCCTTTCTTTACGATTGCCAACCGTGTCACCTAAACCAGCAGGAAAGCTTAAATCTTGGATAGTTAAAACTAAGTGGACACCAATAACCACACTGTGCTTGGCACGGTCTCCACGTGCTTAAAAGCAAACTCATGTGATGGCTTTTGATTTGGTGTTTTGGGGGACTCCTGACAGTGGTAGTGGGGGTATCTCTAACTTTGACCTGCCCTTGGGACCCTCTTTACTCAGCCATGGTGTGAGGTTGTACCTGGTCTTATTAGGTCTTCTGCCATGTTCAGTTGATGTTCCTGGGAAGCTTTTTTTTTTTTTGGAGGGAGATGGGGTGGTGATATATTGTATATTTAATAAAAAGTCTGGAATATCAGAGGACAGAGCCACCCACAGAACCACAAGGTCTGGGAATAGTGGCCCACACCTTTAATCCCTCACTGAAGCAGAGATCCATTTGGATCTCTGTGAGTTCCAGGCCTAACAGAGCCAGGCAGTGGTGGCACACACCTTTAATCCTAGTCTAGGAAAGTTGAGGCAGGAAGTGAGATGGCTGGGTAGAGAGGAGGGAGGCGTTCAGCTTCACATTCTGCTTCCATTTTTGGCTGAGAACATGGAGGTTGAGTGAGAGGAATCAGGAAAACAGGCTTGAGGAGCTGGCTGTGGTTTGTTTCTGTCTCTCTGACAGTTCAGCTTTTCCTCAGTATCTGGCTTCAGGTTTTTATTATATACTAACTAGAATTTGTGCAATAGATGGGGTGGGATTGGAGGGGTGGACCTAGGGGAGAGGACAGGTGTGGGGTTAGGAGAGAGGGAGGCTGCAGTCAGGACGTGTTGCTATGAGAAAAGAATACAAGTTAGAGCAAAACAAGCAGGGATCCCCAAGTCGGCCTCACTCCGGGCACACACTCCTCACTCCGGGCACACACTCCTCACTCCGGGCACACACTCCTCACTCCGGGCACACACTCCTCACTCTGGGCACACACTCCTCACTCCGGGCACACACTCCTCACTCTGGGCACACACTCCTCACTCTGGGCATACACTCCTCACTCTGGGCATACACTCCTCACTCTGGGCATACACTCCTCACTCTAGCATGTGGGAGGCTGGAGTAGGAGTGCAGTTTTGAGGCCAGCCTGCACTACCCAGCAAAATTTTGTCTCAAACACACCCGAGACCTGCAAAACTGGGAGGATCAAGGGTTCCAGGTCATTTTAAGGTTCACAGTGAGTTCAAGACCAGTGGGGCTATTAATTTGTTTTTGAAATAGGGCCTCACAATGTAACCTTGGCTGACCAGGAACTTGCTATATGGATGGATCTACCTGCTTTCACTTCCCCAGTGGTTGTGTGCACTACTACAGCCAGCTAAATACATAACATTTTTAAAAAAAGAGCCTTGCTGGAGAGAGGGCTCAGCAGCTAAGAGAGTATACTGACTGCTCTGCCAAGGGCAGGAATTCAGTTCTGAGCACATATACTTGGCAGCTCACAATCACCCATATAAACTCCAGTTCCAGGACATGGACCCTCTTCTGGCCTTAGATACTCAAGTGTACAAACCTGTACAACTCCTTGCACACACACACACACACACACAATTAAAATAAACAGAAAACAGGAAAAGAGCAGAGAACTTATAATAACTATTTTAATCACACTAATTAACCTATACTTCAACTGTCACAGAAAGATATTCCATAAAATTCGGAAAATACTCAGGTTGTGGTGAACAGCCTTTGAAGACTTCAACGCACTGGATGAAATGCTTCAAGAATTTCAGCATAAGTTTTCTTCTCTGTGAAAGAATCATAAAAGATGCATTTTAAAGTTATACTTTAAAAATTCTTTATCTTAGGCTAGGGATATGGCTCAGGGGTGGAGCATTTGCTGAGTGTGTATGAAGCCCCAAGCTTATTTCTCAGCATTTAAAAGAGCTGAAAGTCTGGAGAGCTGGCTCAGCAGTTAGGCTGCTCACAACTGTCTGACTCCAGTTCCAGAGGATCCAACATTTCCATCTGGCCTCTTCTGTGTGGGCAAAGCATATAATAATAGTAATAATATATCCATATAATAGTAGTATTAATAATAATGTTGATAATGTAAAAGGGCCATATTGCCCCCCCCCAAAAGACCAAAACAATTCATCTTATTGAGGAAAACCCTGCTGAGTGTTAGGTCTCCCCATAATTCATGTATAAAGTTGTTCTCAAAGCTATGGTATGAAGAGGTGGGGTCTTAACAGAGTTTATACCTTTAATCCTAGCACTCAGGAAACAGAGGCAGACAGATCTCTGTGAGTTCTAGGCAAGTCTGGTCTACAAATCGAATTCTAGGACAGCCAGAACTGTTACACAGAGAAACCCTGTCTCAAAAAAACAAAACAAAAAAAAAAAAAAAAAAAAAAACCCTCCCAACTCCCCAAAAGAAGAGGTGGAGCCTTGAAATGTGACTAGGTGGTGAGAAGGGGCCATTCAAAATGGACATATTCTTATAAAAGACATTTTATATGGATTCAAGAGATTCCGGTCTATAAAAACCAGATAGTACCTGAAGCCATGGACATGGACAACATTAACCAAGAAAAAACGAGACAAGGTAAACAAAGATGTTTTTCATTTTTCAATGAACACGAAATACCTTTTTCCGGAAAATCTTCTGGATGTAATTTCATATACCCAAACATGTCACGGTCCTTCACAGCATACAAATACTCTTGACGTTTTAAAAGATAATATCCAACAAAGTAAAAGGCAGTAGTACATAGAAGTTGGCGATGCAAACCTGTAGTTGACAAATCCCAGAAAGAAAAGTTATAGTGCATAAAAAATTGAATGTTTTTGTTTACTTCTGAGGCTGCCCCTCCCTAACCCAGGCTGGACCTTGCAGTTCAGTTCTTCCTGCTCCGTATCTTTCTCCATCTCAGAGAATGGCAGTATTGTTCACGAGAGTTGAGTACTCTTCCATGTTACAGTCTCTTCCCCACACCCAGACTGAGTCCATAAATTCTTTTAGGTAAATAATTCTCTCCCTTCAGAGAGCTTATTCTCCAGCCACCTGCTCTGACCCAGCTTTCACCTGATCCCTTTACCCTTCACTTATCATCTGTGAAATATTATGCACTGGTATGGTAGTGCCCAGCAACTATGCCATCATGCTATAGCCTCAGGCATCAGTGCCTCTGTGATGGTTTTGTGGAGTTCAAAGGTCGCTTTGGGCAAGTACAGTTACTTCCTCTGAAAAAGAAAATACCCCATAGGTGGTATTTAATTAAAGGCACACATCTTTAATCCCAAAACTTAGGAGGCAGAGGCAATGGCTCTCTGATATCAAGGCTAATCTGGTCTATAGAGCAAAGTTCCAGGACAGCCAGGGTTAACACAGAGAAATCCTGTCTTAGAAAAACAAAAAACAACCACCACCACCAACAATAAAATATACCTACTCTATTTTTCTCATTCTAATAATATATAAGTCAAGATAATATATATATATAAAGGTATTTGGGAAAATGTGGAAAGCAATACAAATATATTTTAAAAATACTTATAGCCTGGGCCTGCAGAGAGTCAGGTTCGTTTGTTATTGTTTCAAGACAAGGATTCCCTGTGTAGCCCTGGATGTCCTTAAACTCACTCTGTAGACCAGGCCGGCCTTGAACTCACAGAGATCTGCCTGCTCTGCCTCTTCTATAGGCACTGCCTGCAAATATAAGCTTTTTTTTTTTTTTTTTTTTTTTTTTCCAACAAGGCAACAGAATAAGAAGTAATTCTAGGCTGGGCAGTGGTGAGCACTTCTAATAGGCTGAGGCATCTGGGAATTAAAGGTCAGCCTGGTCTATAGAGTTCCAGGGCAGCCAGGACTGTTACACAAAGAAACCTTGTCTCAAAAGACAAAAACACGTTCTATTTAGTATTTTCCACAAACTTTAAAAAGACTTGCATAATTTTACTTCATCACCAGAATATCCATTTGTAGTGGGATTATGTTGTTGCATTATAAATAATTGTCTCGCCCACTGGTTTAATAAAAATGCTGATAAGCTGAAGGCAAACAGGAAGTGTGGGTGGGGCTACCAGAATAAGAAAACTCTGGGAACAGGAAGAACAGAGCAGAGATGCCACAGAGACACTAGCGAAGCCAGCACATGCAGAAGACAATTATGCTGCTCTGAGAAAAGGTACCAAGCCACATGGCTGAACAAGTTAATAATAATGGGTTAGTTTAAGAGCAAGGGCTAGCTAGCAATACGCCAGAGCCACAGGCTGATCATCAAAAAATTAATACAAGCATCTGTGTGTTTCTGTGGGACTGTGGGTCTATACCACAGGCCAGATGAGCCAGAAACATACTATAACATCCATTATTACCTGCAAAATTCAAGTATTCTCCAAGGCTACTCTTTCATCTCATTTTCCACTCCCTCATCTCTCCAAGAAACATCATATGTAGGTCACACTCGTTACTGTATATAATGGTTTGAATGTGAAATGTCTTGCATGTAAGCATTTGGTCCCAGTGGTACTACTTTAAGAGGCAGGTAGATCTTGGAAGTTGGGTCCACCTGGTCCCACTTCCTGTCTCATCTTTGTTTCCTGATCTTCTCTGACGTGAGCATCCCCTGGCAGGATAGAACTCACTCTGTAGACCAGGCTGGCCTCAAACTCACAATGCTGTATCTGCCTGCCTGTCTCTAGTGCAAGGATCAAAGGTGGTGTCACCACAACCAGCTGCTATATTTTCTTACAAAAAGAGATCTGCCTGCCTCTGCCTCCCAGGGTCAATTCCTCCTCATTCAGCACCATTTGTGTGTTGCGGACCTTATCTACAGAACTTACTGAACAGCCATAACAAATACATGAAGGTCCATTATTCTCATTTGTTAGATGAGGAAACTGGCAGATTGACCACATGACCAGCCAAAGTGTCACAGATAGAAAGCAATGAAGTAAAAACATGTAGTTCCCAAGTGACAGGCTTAGATGAATGTGCATGTGTGCGTTTGTGTGTGTAACTGATCCCTAGAGGTACAAACAGAAAAAGATTATGTCCAAAAGAGACCGGTTTCCAACAGTATTTGAGTACTAGTGATCCTAGGATTTCATGGATGCTGACCTCCCCTAACACAGGGATGATTAACTGAGATGATTCCTAATAGTTGGAACCATTTCGTTCTTTCTTGTAACTGTGGTCCTTAGTTCCAACTGGTTATATTACTGACAAACCTGACCCTCACACTGAACTCCCTCAGCTCTCAAAGGTTTGTAATGTCAGTATCTTTTAGAGAATAAAGAGCTATCATTTATATAATCTCGGCAGCTCATTACCCTAACCTTGTACGCTAAGCAAGCAAATGGACCCACTTTCAGAATTCCTAGCACTTCTTCCTCAGGTCTAGAAAGTGAAGCTCACAGTTATCATCGAGCTGGATAAAGACACTTGCTACCAAGCCCAACAAGTGGAGTTCAATCTTCAGGACTAACGTGGTGGCAGGAGAGAACCAATTCCCTCAGGTTGTCATCTTCTCCCATATACCCACACATAAATAAGAAATAACAAACTTCAAAGTCACCCAAAACTAGTTTGTTGGCCTCCTTCTTTATCCTAGGATAAATAAGTTCTTAGCATAGCTATAAACAATCTTGACAGGATGTCAGTGACATACTAGAATATAAGGCTTGCTAGTTTATTGAGTCTCCAATTCAAAATCCAAAATGCGTCTGAGAGTTTGACAACATTAGCCTGTTCCCCAGACCCTATGAATCAAATTAGTATTTAAACAGGATCCCTAGATTATTCTTACTTGCTTCAAGTCTGTAAAGCTCTTCTCCTTTAACCATGTGACTGTGAGCAAGCTGCTTTAACCTCTCTTAGGCTCTGTCCTCGTTAGAGACAATACTTCACTTTTTTTTTTTTTTTTTTTTTTTTTTTTTTTTTTTTTTTTTTTTTTTTTTTAGACATGGACTATGCAATAGTTTAGCGCGAACTAACTGTGGGTTCTAGAATTCCCAGCTGCGCAGCACTTGGGTTTTCTTTAATCTGGTTCGGTTCAGAAGGGTTCCAGGGGGCGCACGGCCTGGCGAAGCCAGGCGCTCACTCCCAGCTAAGCAGGAAGGCCCGGGAAAGCACGGGTCCGGGTCGCGGACCACGGCGGGCAGCCCCGCAGCCTCGAACTCCATCTCCGGACGACTCCAGCCCGCGCAGCCCTCACCTGCTTTGAATGCAGGCCTCCGCCGCAGCGCGTTATCCAGCAGGCTGGTGCAGTAGCCCAGGAAGCCCATGTAGACCAGCCGCGGGTCGTTCAGCCTGGGCGGCGGCAGGCTGCGGGCCTCATCCGGCAGGAATGTCAAGGGCTCTTGGCCCTGCCGTCCGGTCATCATATTGATGCCGCTTCCTCGGGAGGTCTGACCTCAAGGCTCCAACTATTAAAAACACCCACCACGACGACCGCCCGACCTACACGGTTCTCCTCCCAGCTCCCGGCTGAAGGGCAGTGCGTAAGACGCGGTGCAGCGCCCAAAAGCTTCCCCGCGCGTGCAGCCTTAGGAACACCCGCATGAGAGGTTCCGGACAACTAAGTGGCCTACCTTTGTGTGAAGGCTCGCGCTGATGTTGTTAATCCAGTCCAGGGGTACAGTAAATGACCCCAAATGGGCAAAGACTAGGAGGCATTGATATTTATTTTTGCTCAGTTCTCACGTAGGGAAAAATTCTCCAGTTTCTCCCTCGCCTGCCCCTCCATGGCTCTTCAGAAAAAGATGATCTTTGCTTTCACAATCAACACCCACAAGTGGTCGTGCTGTGTTCTTTATTGAAGTTCATAAAAGCTAGCTTTCTGGAGTTCCAACTTTTTGCAGCTTTTCATTCCAAAGCCTAAAATTAAGGTATGGTTGCCAACAACGTATTCGGAGAAGGCCTTGCATGTTTCATTTACTTAGTATTGAGATTCAGTTCTGGTGACAGTCTGCTAAAATGACTCCCTCTGGGCCTTCAGGTTTATGTACATGGTTGAGAGGAGTATTCCCTAAAGGATTAAGGAGTGAAAAAAAGAAAGAATCTATAACGTTCTGTCAATCGATTACCCAATCTCTTCCCACCTTCCTAGAAGAAGGGACGTTTTCATATTTGAGCTGATCCTTTTTGAAAGCCCTTCCTGACACGGAACTAAAATGTCTTCGTGTTCTGTCCATTTACTGGTGGCATTTAGCATCTTATCCAGAAGAATACTCACTATATTTATATATGCATCGAAGACCTGAGCACTAGCTGGCAGTGATGGAGCATGCCTTTAATCCCAGCATGTGGATCTCTGGGAGTTCAAGGCTAGCCTGATCTACAAAGCCAGTTCCAGGACAGCCAGAGCAGTTACAGAGAAACAGCTTTTGTTTTGTCTAAAAATCAAAAACAAACAAACAAAAACAAAAGACCTCGACACTAAATACCAGCCCAAAGTAAAGCATGGGAATGTTCCTCCATTTTTGTATTCACCATGAGAAAAATTCCGTGAGACACAGAGAAAAACATTAGAGCATGTGAGTGAATCTCTATTAAAATGTGTGGTGGTATGCGACCTGTAACCCTAGCAATTGGCAAGCAGGAAGGTCTTCCTTGGGTACAGAGTCCCTGTATAAAATCTTTTTTAAAATAAATATATAAACAAATAGTAAATGAAAGCAATACAGTTGCAGCAGCAGGTACAGACCTTGGGTGAGAGGAAAGGAGACTATATGTGTGGTCTGGAGTCTCATATAGTTAGAAGTTTAAATGATTCTATTTGCCCTGTGTCTTTGTTCAGCACTGATTTGAACTGGAAGTTACTGATTGGCTCACAGCTTTTCATTTGTTTCCACAGAGCCTGCCAACTAATTATCCTGTCATAAAGGTGAGCAGAAAGGAGGCTTAAAGAACCAGGACCAGAGTCTTCTATTAGGCCACCCAAGGAAAAGAGTGAGAACCCCTTCCATGGCTCCACCACTCACGTGTGTCTATCTTCTACCTAACTAAAGGAGGGGGCTGGCAGTGGAGCCCCATGGGAAAGCATTGCTTATTACATGTGAGGCCACTAGGGCAAGCAGATAGACTTGTTTTTGTTTTTTGAGACAGACAGGGTCTTTCCACATCTCTATGTAGTGCTGACTGGCCTGGAATTTGATGTTTAGATAGGGTAAGCTTCAAACTACTGGTAAGCCTCCTGCCTCTACCCTGAGTGCTGGGATTTGAGCCCTGTACCACTCTACTCACCTTCACTCCACCAAGAGGACCCTTCATGACAATAAAAAGCACTCCTGAACGGAAACATTTTTTGAACTGAACTACTTTTAGTACATTTTTTTCAAGTAAAAATTATTTGAGAAAGTATGTGTTAGAATTTTTCTGGAGAACATTAAATGATTTGAAAGTTCACAGCTGTGGCTTAGTCATGCCATATCTCATAACCTGTTCTATAGAATAATATAACACGGCAGAGGGTGTTGGCTCACACCTGTAACTCCATCACTTGGGGGTCGAAGAAACAGGAATTCTGAAAGTTGAAGTCAGCTTTGACAACAGAGTGAGGCCCGGGCTTGGGAGGCAGCATAGTAATAAAGCACTTGCTAAATGTGCACTAAGCCTCAAGTTCTACCCTCAGTTCAAAAACACAGACAGAACAAAAAACTGTAACATGAAAAATCTTTCTGACTGTTTTTAGAGGTAGGGTCTTGGATGCTGGAGAAGTGGCTCAGTGTTAAGAGTTCTTTATCTACCCACATTGGTTGGATTTTAACTGCCTGTAATAAGTCCAGCTCTAGAGGGCCATATAACACAGAGAGATGCACATAGACACATAATAAAAACAAAGCCCAAGCTGGCCTCAGACACACTATGTAGCTGAGACTGGCTTTGAACTCATGAACTCCTGCCTGTACATCCTTCAAAGGATGTGTATATACCAGCACACCCAGCTTGCAGAGCAACTTTTTATTGTTTTGCTTTGCTTTTTACCACAGTGTTTATCTTTAAATTAGCCCAAAAGAATGAAAGCCACCAAAAATATTCTCCTGAAAATATTCTGAATAATTAAACTGCTAGACCAACCCACACTTACACTATCACACATATTTGAACACACGAAGGTGCAAGGGGCTCTGTAATGCAGCTCACCCACCTGTCCTCAGCACACTGCTCCCACTGTCCTCTGGGCCTCCATCTCAGACCATTGTTTTACATTTATCTAGTGTGTGCATGTGCACACGTGCCGGGGGGGTGGGGGGGTGGGCACAGGACTACTTTTGGGAGTTTGATCTCTCCCTGGACCCCATGGGTTTCGGGGATCAAATGGAGGTTGTCAAGCTTGGTGATGTATGCCTTTACACACTGGACCATCTCACTTGCCTGATTTTTTTTTTCCTGCTGAGAAAGAGTTTTTATTTGTAGCCCTGGCTGTCCTGGAATTCACTATGTAGACCACGCTGGGTGTGAACTCAAGAGATCCTCCTGCCTCTGTCTCCTGAGTGCTAGGATGAACTTCTCACTACTGTTGTGGTGGTTTGAAAGAAAATGGCCCACAAAATTTTTACTTGAAAAAAATGGCACTATTAGGAGGTGTGGCCTTGTTGGAGGAAATGGGTCACTGTGAGGATGGGCTTTGAGGTCTCTTTTCTCAAGCTTCACTCAGTGTGACAGTAGGTTGATTTCCTGTTGATGGCCTATGAAGATGTAAGGACTCTCAGCTCCAGCACCATGTCTGCCCGCACACTGTCGGGCTCCCCACCATGATGGTCAGACTGAACCTCTGAACTTTAAGCAAGTCACCACAATTAAATATTTCCTTTGTAAAAGTTGCCATGGTCCTGGTTGTCTCTTCATAGAAATAAGACCCCAAACTAGGACAGCTGTCCAGCTCTGATTTTTCAAGGAAAAAATTGAAAAGAAATTTACATAGTGACACATATTTGTAGTTTCAGCACTTGCTAAGGGGAAGGAGGATGATTAGGAGTTCAAGAGCATGCTCACTTACACAGTGAGTCAGGGTCTGTAGGGATTTAATAAAGTTTCAGAAGTTTTGGAGATATCAAAGGGAATCTACTCACAGTCTATGTGGGGGGTTAGTAAAAGCTCCAGAAGTCCCAGAGCTCTAACCACAAGTCAGTCTAGGAAAATCAGAATGGTGATTCAAACCTTTAATCCCAGCACAGGGAGTATCCTGGGAGTGGTGACCTACACTCTTAATCCTAACTGAGTCAAGGTCACTTCAGATTATAGAAGGAATTCCAGGCTCCCAAGCAGGTGTGGTGGGGCCACGCCTTGATTACTGAAAGAATACTTAAATCGGGATTCAAACACAGAGGAGCCATTCCAAGGGAAGCGAGGCTGAGGAAGCTGGAAGACAGCTGGGTAAGATTTGACTGTGGTGTTTATTCCCTCTAGTATCTCCAACTTCTTCAGAGATCTATCCGTGAGTCTCATTATTTCGTGCGACAAGGGTCAGCCTGGGCAATGCAGGGAGATCCTGTGTGAACAAATACACAAAGGAGTGCTGAGGGCCGAGGACCTCATCCTAGCAAGGGAAGCTGGTTAGGAGATGCTAGGAGACAGAAGAAAATGAGGAAGTAAGGGCCCTTTCTCTCCTGGTCTGGTTGTCTCTTGACTTACACCAAGGAATTATGACATAACTGACCAGTCTACCTGAAAAAAAAAGTATCTCTTTCTTTCTCCAAACAAGATCTTTAAAAGGATTTTATTTTTAATTGTGTATGTTTAAGTGCTCATGGAGGCCAGAAAAGGGCACTGGATCCTGGAGCTGGAATAGACAGTCACAAGCAGTTTAAGAGTCATCTGATAGAGGTGCTGGGAATTGAACAGGGATCTTCTGCAAAAACCAATGTGGACTCTTAATCAAGTCATCTCTCCAGGCTCACAAACAACACTGTTAAAATGCTTAATGAACCAACCATGCCTGAAATCCAAGCTCATTGTGTGTACAAGTAAGGATCCTTTATCGATCAATATTTCCCAACACCCCCTTTTCCATTATAAGCCTACACAATGTACCTGGTAAATCTGTTCAGGGACAGAGTGTTGCAGAATATTCCTGTACAACTGTGTAAACTTGTGTCACCGTGATTAGTTTAATAAAGAGCTGAATGGCCAACAGCTAAGCTAAGAGGTTAGGTGGAACTTCCAGGAACAGAGTGGAAAGAAGAAAGGCAGGGTTACCAGCAAGTAGGATAAGCAGAGATAAGAGGTAAGGAGCTACGTGACAAATGTAGATTAAAATAAATGGGTAAATTTGTTATAAGAGCTAGTGGGACAAGCTTAAGCAAAGGCCAAGCTTTCAGAATTAATAATAAGTCTCTGTCGTTATTTGGGAGCTGGCAGTTCAGAGACAGTCTTGCTACAGCAGAGTTCTTTGGATAAGGTAACTAGCTATACCGGTGGAGCTGAAGATGTAGCTCTGTTGATAGAGTGCTTTCATAGCATTCATAAGGACCTGCATTCAACCCTAAGCACCACATAAACTAGGTTTGAAACCTGGACAAACTCCGGGTGCTTTTCCTTTGTGTGTTATTTTTATTATTGTTTTTTAAAAGATAGGCTCTCATGTTTACCAAGATGGCCTCAAACTTGCTATGTAGTTTAGGCTGGCTTTGAATTCTGGACCTTTCTGACTCTTACCTCTCAAGTGTTCATATTACAGTCATGTCCCACAGCACTCAGCTACAAATTATTTTATTTTTAAATGGTGTGTGTGTGTGTGTGTAGGGGCGTTGGGGTGAGTATGTGCATGTGAGTGCATATGCTGAAGCCAGAAGAGCATCAGATTCTCTGGAGCTAGGATCACAGGTGGTTGTAAGCCACCTGTTGTGGGTGCTTGGAACTGAATTCAGCTCCTCTGGATGAGCAGTATACACTAACTGCTAAGCCATCATTTTATGGAAGCCCCTCTCATACCCCTAACATTTTACCCCTAAGTTCCTGAACTCACTTGCCTCAGCCATCATGCCTGGCTGTAGTATTTTTAAAGTTACATTTTATTTTTGTGTATATGTGTGGATGAGGATGCCAGCTGACAACTTGTGAGAGTTTATCTTTCTACCATGGGAGCAAAGGATTGAACCCAGATCTTCAGGCTTGGGGGTACGCACCTTTACCCATTGAGCTACCTTGCTAGCCCCTTTCTGTTCTTGACTATGGTTAGCTCTGAATTTCAAAAATGTTAATACTTATTTAGTAACTTTTTTTTGGTCCCCCTTCTGGCATTGGGGATTGAATTCAAGGTCTTGCCCATGCTAGCTAGGGTAGCTAACATAGGACTACTACACTCTAGGAGCCTCCTTTATCTTTTAAAATTAAGGTGTTATTATAAAAACACCTTCATGGGCAGAGAATGACACAAGCCTTTAGTCCCAGTACTTGGGAGGCAGAAACAGGTAGACCTCTGTGAGTTCGAGACCACCCTGTTTACACAGAGACTAGTGAGATAGTTTCAAAAAGAACAGAAAACTGCTGTTGTACCTTTCTCAAGGTGGCTAAGGCCATAGCCAGGGGGGATTCTATTCCCACAGACAATGGTTTTGTTGCTGCTGCAAAAGGCAGCTTTAATTATGGAGATTCAAAGGCTAGGGTGAAAACCTGTGAGCCCTGAGTGTTAAGAGTAGCCACTGCCTAACTCTTAGCTGGTGTCCTGGAAGCCACTCTCCTTCCACACTGTTCCAACTAAAAAGTTCATGCTATGCCTCTCTCTGCTTTTTGTCTACTCTGCTAACCTCACAAAAGTTTCAAGCTTTCTTGTATATAATCATTTTAGAGATAAAGATACCACGGTCAAGAATGGTTACAAATTTTCAAGATTATTTTGTGTGTGTGATGCTGGGACTGAACACAGGATGCAAGGGGAATGGTGAGGCTAGAGGTATGCTGTCCTTCCTTCCCTTTGGCACAATCTCCATCTTTACTGTGTAAGAACAATATACAAGATAAACTGGATCAGTACCCCAAGATGACAATGACTTAGGACTTTCCTGGTTCTGTAGTGGATAATGGATAAATACAATGTATAAAACTTCCTGTGTCAGCTAATGTTGATGAATTTGAATGTGTAGCACATGGTAGTCTCAAAAAAAAAAAAGAGAAAGGGGGCTGGAGAGATGGCTCATTGGTTAGAAACAACAGCTGTCCTTGCAGAGGACCAACTCATGGTTCCAGACCTGTAACTAGAGTATCAGGGTCTCCAACACCCTCTTCTGCTGTCTAGACATCAAACACACATGTGGTACACACATATACACATAGGCATATACTCATAAAATAAAAATAAACCAATCTTAAACATTAAATAAGGGGAGAAGAGTAGAAACCATTCCATTCTAGTGAGTTCACAAGAGGAAGGCTTACAGGGCATCCTTATCTGACTGCAGGGCTTCTTCCCGTGGTCTCCAGTGTCTGTGGCTTGTTGAGTGTCACTGTGTCATTTCAATGAGAACAACTCTCCTGGATCAAGTGTACAGAACAGAGACAATACACCACCCGCCAGGTATGCATGCCCACAAGAAAATAAATGTAACAGTTGGTAATGACCCAAAACATTTTTATATTTTATGCATAAATATAAAATGGCATTTTATTTATATTTCCTTAGGTATAGAATCTAATTACATTTTAACAATGGT
The DNA here is from genome assembly GCA_033318265.1 of Phyllotis vaccarum. Lineage (NCBI taxonomy): Eukaryota > Metazoa > Chordata > Mammalia > Rodentia > Cricetidae > Phyllotis > Phyllotis vaccarum. The sequence continues at coordinate 21,389,455 of JARWLC010000019.1, forward strand.
CAATACCAGCTCCCTTTACTGGGCACAGCAGACTACTTTAACAGAGGAAAGCGAGTGTGTTCTCAAATGTGTTTTGTTGCTTAGAGAGGGCAAGTAGGTTCTCACCATGGAAACAACAGGGTTGCTAGGCAGGGCAAGACCAAGTGTGGAAGAATGGTCATTAGACACTAAGTAAATAACCCTGCTACTGGCAACTTTCTTCAAGTTCTGATTAATATCCCATGAAGTAACTGCTTGGCTTTCATCCAAATGCTTCTTTATTCATTGCTTCTTTGTCTTGCCGACAAGACAGCCAGTCAACACTGAAACATACAGCCTGGTCCAGGCATATGTGATGCCCACTGCACAGTAGACTGAGGTCAGCAGCAAAGGGATGAAGGGGTACTTCAGTGTCCAGGGGGTAAGAGGAAACAGGAACTCACAGCAGACTTCCAGAGGCCCCAGGCCGAGGAGGTAGACAGTTTCCATCCAGTTAAAAAGAGGTTTTTCTTTTCTGAAGGAGAGAAATCTGATTTTAGATGGCGAACAGTCCCAGCTAATGTCTCCCACCTGTATTCCCTCAGTGTGAATGTCAGCCAGTGCTGAAGTCTGGGACTGCAATGAAGTTTCACACGTAGAGAAACATTATGCTATGACACATTTACCTATGCTGCTTAGACGATGTGTCATGACACATTTACCTATGCTGCTTAGACGATGTGTTTAGAGGACAAATAGGGTCTGATCACTATGACAGTGGTAAGGACATACATGAAAACAGGGATTCTAAAAACAGACTTTATTCTGGTAAAATGTGAATAACTCTTCTATTTTTGGTTGTCAGTCTAGCTTTTCACTGCTGAGCCAACTCTCCAGCCCCAATTATAGGAATCACAGTACATAGTTTAGAAGGTAAAAGAAGTTCTGAACACAATTTCCTAATAAGGTTTTACATAGCGTAAGTATATTTTAGTTTTCCATTTGTATGTGTAGCAATGTAACCTTATTCATAATGAGCATCTCATATTCTATACTTTGGTTTTTTTCATATCTAGGATACAACTTCTGCTATCATGTAAGAAGGACAGTGTTAGGGGAATCTCTACTTACCAAGTGTTTATAACAGTTATGTTATAAATTAGTAATAATTGTGTGTGTGCATGCTGTGTACATGCTGAATACATGTGTGGAGGCCACAGGCTGAAGTAAGGTTTCATTGTAATTGCTTCTCTATCTTATTTTTATAATTATTCATTTTATGTGTATGAGTGCTTTGCCTTCATATATGTCTGTGTACCGTGTGTGCCTGGTGCCTGTGGAGGCCAGAGTAAAGGTGCTGGATCCTTGGGACAGAGTTTTGAGTTACCATGTGGATGCTGGGAACCCAAAATGGGTCCTCTAGGACATCTAGTGCTCTTATCTGCTCCAGACTCTTTGTTATCATAATAAAAACTCTGGAAAAGCTGAAAGACCAGAGAGACAGGGAACCAACCAACCGTAGCCGGTTCTCACCCAGCCAGCCTCCAGGCCTGTCTTCCTGACTCAGACCGTAAGTCCATCCATCCTCAGTCCAAAAAGGGGGGTGGCCGTCCACGCCACGCAGGGCGCACCCCAGCCTATCTTCCTTCTCCTTCCAGCCGTCTCATCTCCTGGCTCAACTTCTACAGGTAAAGGTGTGTCATAACTGCCTGCTCTGTTAGATCTCTGCCTTACCAATAATGGGATTAAGTGCTCCCTGACCTTCACGGTTTATCTGTGGGTGGCTCTGCCTGATATTTCTGACTATTTTTTCTAAATATACAACATATCTCTACACAGAGAGACAGACAGAGTCAGTCTTTTGCTGAACCTGGGCATCACGGACTGGCTACACTGGCAGCAAGCTTGAACGCTGTCTCTGCTTAGCCAGTGCTGGGACTGATGTCAGGTGCACATGTGCCTGTTTTTCATGGGTGCAGGGGATCTGGTCCAGTCCCTCCCCTTCTACATATGAATCATCACCTTAGTCCCAAATTGAAAATACATTTGAAATCCTCTTTGACCATTTAAGAGCAAATATCTCACAAAAGAAAACAGAACTTTAAATGTGCTTTCAAAATTACCTGAACAGTGTCTTCAGAGAGGAGATACTATAAACGGTGAATAGTAACATGATTAAGATTTTAATGGGAAGTTCTGTTAAAAGACAAAATACAGATGACAAAACAGCACACGAACATTGCTAATTTTCTTTTCTTTCTCTCTTTTTTAAAAGACAGGGTCTCTCTACATAACCCAGCTGGCCCAGACCTCTCTATGTAGAAGACCAGGCTGAGTGTGAACTCACAGAGATCCGCTTCCTTCTAACTGCTGAGTACTGGGGTTAAAGATGTATGCCACCACACCCAGCAAACCATTTTTGAAACAACTAAATATACTTAAAACTATGGGCAAATTGGAGGTTTTATTTTAGAGAAATAACAAAAGTCTCTTCTTCCAGAAGACTTCTCAGATATTTAAGAGTGCACTAGTTTACCAAAGCCATCCTCCTGTGAGGAAGCTGCTTACCTGGGGCAGTGAAGAGCAGAGGGAAGAGGGAGTAATGTCCTGTCGTGCTCAGAAGCAGAAAAATTGTTGCATCTCCTGCTTTTTCCACAGACAAAAGGCTAAAAGTAAAAAGCCTTACAATAATTCCTTAACACAACTGAAATGTAATTGCACAGCTTAACTAAATATGTCTATTACTATTCTTAGGATTGGCTAATATCAACACTGATAATCCCTTATGAAATAACACTGGTTCTGGTACAAGTCCAACTCAAAAGAGAACTGACGGTATCTGTTTTTAAAAAGTTTTTCCAAAGTTTTGTTTACTTCATGTACATGTTCTGTACAGTATGTCTGTATGCACATACATGGTGCCAGGAGAGGTCAGAAAGCATTAATCCCCTGGAAGCAGAGTTATAACTGTCAAGTGGGTGCTGTAAACTGAGCCTGGTCCTCTGGAAGATGCTAAGCCATCTCTCCAGCCACTGGGTGTTGTTTTTAAAGCTATCTATAAAATGTTTGAGAGAGAGAGAGAGAGAGAGAGAGAGAGAGATTGCTTTGTTGAGTTGTCCTCCTCAAAGAAATGAATGTAGGACTGGGAGCCACTTAGTGGAGAAAGACAGGGAGACTTTACTCAAGAATTTCACTTTCAAACATACAGCTAGTCTTTTAGCTAATCCCTGAACCTGCAGTGTGAGTTCAGACTTGAGTCTGGTCTACTTTGTAATCTGGAAGTTGTATGGTTCCAAAGATATGATACTGATCATAGTTTAAATGAATTCTCTTGATTTAAGAAAGCCCTTAAAAATAGAAAGAGGCCTATTCCATTCTCATCCATGTACTGGATTTTAATGAGGAGTCAGTAGGGCATTGCTACATTTATAGGACTTTTTAAAAAGTGCTGAGCATGATGCACACCTTTAATCCCAGCACCTGGGAGGCAGAGGCAAGGAAATTTCTGAGTTTGAGGCCACACTCTTCTACAGAGTAAGTAAGTTCCAGAACAGCCAAGGATAAACAGAGGAACCTTGCCTCAATAAACAAACAAACAAACAAACAAATAATAATAAATAACAAAAAAGCCAAAGAAGGGAGAAGATCCCAGAACCCAGCCCGAGGACAGACTGAAGGACTTACTTTCTTCCCATCTTGGTATATAGCCAGAATGTCCTTGAACTCAGGATCCCCTTGCCTCAGCTTCCTCAGTACTGGGGGCATCAGGCATGGGCCATCAAAATAAGCTTAGCTATGTAACTTTGTAAGTCATGAGCTCTCAGACCCCTGGTTTCTATAGATGGGATTACATCAATTTATCCTAAACATCCTAAAGGTTGCTGAGCAGCTCAAAATAAAGCATGTAAACCCATAAGATAAGAAAAAAACAATCAATTCTGGAAAGTCTAAAGTGGACATATTCGGAGACATTTTGAAATGCTCGGTCCTTTCTTGACTAACAATAAACAGCGAGCCCCTGGGCTTTATTTTTACTGATGTAATAATGCCAAGGGTGCCACCCTTTCCCAAGCCACACTCCCATCCAATAACCAGACCTATTACGGTATGTAATCATCAAATATATAGGAACAATGTATGGAGTTTGGCTTATCTCAGAACCCTTATGCCTTTGCCTATCCCACCCCACTGGACATGACAGAAAATATGCGCCTCTGAGCCTTTTGCTCACCTCATTGGGAGAATCGCGAGGAGTATTGCCTTCTCATGGACATGCCACCCAAACATGAAGGAACTCAAGGCACACAGAACCAGGCATCGGAGAAAGCCTCTGGGCCCTTGGGGTTTAAACCAAAGACAGAAAACAGAGGGCTAGAAACAACAGGCAGAGACAGAGCTTCAGTGTCATTTAAAGACAGCTTTGCAGAAGGAAGGCACAGGTAAACACAGTCTGTGTCATGTTTGGAAACAGCACAACTCAGGGATGCAGTCCCCAAAGCTAGCTTTACAAAACAAAATACAAGACCATAGAACTTAATGTGTATTTACTTCATCAAAATAACCTTATTCAAATTAAGTGATAAGTTCTGAAAGATAAAATTTAACAACTTACTATCTGTATAATTAGCTAATATTCATTCAACTTATTAGGTCAAACTATAAAATTCATAGATATTTTGGGAATAGTGCATTAGATTTTTCCAGTTTTGTGAGCCGCAGTGAAATTTACAACAATAAAGCCATTGCCCAATATATGCACAGCTTACAAAGCTGAGGCTTTAGGTTCTTCATTGTTGTTTTGCTCGTTTTCTTTTTTAATATTTTACTTATTTCTTCCTGGGATTATAAGTGGCACACTTGTGGGGGTCAGGGCATATGCACACACAGTAGTCAGAGGAGGGTGTTGAGTACTGAGTTATTCTCTGACTCAGTGCTCAGCAAAGGCCAGCCACCTCCCATCTTGTTCTCTACTGGGTAAAGCATGCATGTGTGTTCAGCCATTCCTGAAAGGTCTTTTTATTTTTATTTTTTTAAATCATGGGAGCTGAGGATCTGAGATCCTGTTTGCACATCATATTCTCACTCACCGAACCACTGCCCTAGCCCTTAGGCTGAGATGTTAGAATTTTTTTAAACATCAGCTAAAATCTGTTAATAAGTAGCATTGGTATTGGTATCGCCGCCCAGTTAAGTGGGGCCAGGTGTCTTGCCAGGAGATTTTAATCATTTAGAAACTAAAATTAAAGCTAATGTGTAATTATCCAATCATAACCATTATAAAGCTGGTCACCCAGCACTGACAGGTATGAATGAGCTCACCCACGATAGCTTTCATTTGTTTGTTTGCTTTGAGACAAAGTCTTGCTATGCAGCCCAGATTGGCCCCCAAGGAGCAATCTTCCTGCCTCCACCACCCCAGAGCTGGAATGACAGCCTTGTGCCGCCATGCCTGGCTTCACAGCAGACTCTCAACTATTGTGCAAAGAGCTGCTGTTCCTTTCAATTCATTATCACCATCAAGACAAAATATCCTGTTTTCCAGACACATTTGATCATTTAGCCAATGATGAGAAAAACAACAAAGCTTGGATATTCAGCCACAAAGGTTTCCTCTTTCTCCATGCTCCTACTTGGCTTTTCTTTTCCTCACGCCAGGATGGACAGATGGCTTCAACAGACACTGGCAAGCCTCCCAGAGAGGCTTTTCGGGTAATCTCCTCTCACTATGTTCAAAGTTACTGAGAACTGCTAGAAAATATTCCAGTATGCAGGAATTCAGCCATGGAATTTATCCTGCAGTTGGAAAAGCTTGAAAGCACAGCGATAGGAAAAGCAGAGGAAGAATCAACAAGTGGGCACTGCATGCTACGTTCTTACCAGTATGGCTATCAGTGTACAGATGAGGGTTGCCAAAGGGGAAACGGAGGGAAGGACTGTGTGCTGGAACTGCTGAACCAAACCACTTGTCATTGAGGCCCTGGGGATCTGGTTGGGATCAAGAAGTTTCAATTCCAGACCTAGAGTAAGCAGACATTTTACTTTAACCAACCGGATTCCCTGTCTTATGAGTCAATTCCTTGAGTAATTTAAAACTCTACTAAATCTTACAGCCATTTGCAGCTGGATTTCATGAGCTGCCTCCAGCATATGCTTCTTTCTGGTTTCAGATGATAACCTGTGGCTATAGACTAAAATTGGAACAAGCTATTTGTGTAGCCTACAGGAACCTTGTGGGCAGGCAGCATGTGAGCAATCATCTTCTCCACCACTTAAACGATGCAAGCCATTTAAAATGCAGACCATGTCACACCAAACTTTGGGACTTTCATTTCCTGTAGTATTAAGTTCACAGTCCTACATACAGCAGACTTCATCGATCTGTTATCTATCTCTCCAGCCTCATCTGCACTAATGTGACTTAGTCACAATGGGCTAAGTGTGAGTCCTCAGCACATCACCCTCTGCTCGCACACCTCCCCTTGAATAATTCATCCACTCTACTACACTCACTCTGTCATGTAAAGAGATCTCATAAATCAAGAGGCAAAGCAGCTTTTTGGGTTCTCCAGTGCTGTTTATGTGCTTACTTTCTCTACCACACTAGAGTCCCCTAAACACAGAAGTGATTATGAGTTCTTTCTATCCCCAAACCCAGAAGTTCAACAATTATTTGTCAAATGTCCTACCTAAAATAAGCTCCAGTGTAAACAGTGCAGTCAGGACAGCCTGAGCATGTGCTCCTCTTACCACTGAGAGCCAGCATGTGGGGAAGACAGAGCCTACCAAATGGATCAGCCATTACTCCTTTCTCCTCCTTTTTTGCTTGTTTTTCCCTTTTATGGTTTTGTTTTGAAGACCCAGTCTCATATAGTTCATGCTAGTTTTGAACTCCTGAATCTCCTGCCTCTACCCCCCAAGTGTAGGAATTACAGGTGTATACCCCCATACCCAGCCACCTCCCTATTTTTGAGACAGTCTCTCACGGAGTCAACCCAATCAAGAGTGACTGAACTTCTGACCTTCCTGCCTCCCCCCTCTGAAAGCTGGGCTGTAGGGGTATGCACCCCACCTTCTGAAGGCTGGCTGCAGGGGTATGCACCCCACCTTCTGAAAGCTGGCTGCAGGGGTATGCACCCCACCTTCTGAAAGCTGGCTGCAGGAGTACCCACCATTCAAGCGTACACCCTCCTGAGCATAATTAAAGGTAATTCTTAAAAAATGTCTAAATATTTAATCTACTCACCCAAGGAAAGCATTTACAACCTCACTGCCACAAGGAATGTTTGTTTGTAAGCAATACAGTCTACTGACTGCACAAAAGACTTGCTCTCAAGCAATTCAGCTCTGCTCATCTTGAGCTGAAGTGGAGGAGACTGGAGACCCAAGTAATGGAGAGCACACATCCAAGTACAAAACACAGGCAGGTGTTTCCACATCCTGCTAGGACTAGTCCTTTCAGTGTTCACAGGCTAGGAGAAGAAGCTGGGTACCATACCAAGGGCAGACAGTGCTTTGTCCAGGGCATTGTACAAAGCCCAGAAGTTTGGAGCCCAGTAGGCATGGCAAAGACCCCTCTTGAAAGGAAAGAGTCGGGAAAAGACTTGTGGCAGCTGGTTCTGTTGAAAAGGAGAAATGAAACCAATTAAACAGCCATCAACTATTTTCAAATTCTAAGACGGAACCGGAAAGCTGCCTGTGGCATGGTGCACAGAAAGTTTAGTCTGGGTTCCAATCTTTGTTTCTACAAGTGACGATCCCAATCAAGTCACAGATCTCTTTATGTCTATTCTTTTCAACCAGTCAGTGAGAAGACACATAAAAATCAGTGAATACCCATTCATTCTGCTAGAAGTACAACAAAATTTACCAGGTGCAGGAAGGGCACAGGATGTGTCCATTTAAGCCAGATTAATATTGGTAAGCAGGGAATACCACACCTGATGTAGTGTTCCTCTATCTTAATAGGAAGTAATGATTTCGGGGTATGGAGCAAGAAAGAAAATATTTGAACATCTGTCCCAGGCACTTTATAGCATTTACTGTGTACGAAGAGGCTAAAAAATGTTAATAAGTAGGTGCATTTAAGTAGAATCCATGAGAATTAATTCTCTGTGTAACTAATTTCACACTGCTTACACACACACAGAAATGTGCGAAGAGCACCTACCTTAGCTTTGGTAGAAAAGTAAGAAAGGATCTTTTACAGCTGCTTCAAGCACTCCCTACGCTATTGTCCTTTCTAAACAACAAAACCATGACTCCCGTTTCTTTCTACAAAGTAAAGTAAAAATGCCTTACCAAGGCTATGAAAGGACCCAACGAAAGAGCAGAAACCAGGAAAACAATCAGTCCCAGGGAAGTAACACGGACAAGGCTGAAGCTGTTCCACCGGACAGTGCCATCTACAGAAACAGAGAGCCATATTAAGGAGCATGAGGAAGTCCCTCCAACAATACACGAGCTTTCAACACAGAGCCCAAATGTCCTCCCGCTTCAGCTTCCCTAGGACCGGGGTTAGCTGTGTGCCACCGTGCCCAGGTTGGTACACACTGATCTCTTTGTAGATGAAGGGTGTATAGACGAGGACCCAGATACCAGTGGTGTTCCCTAACAGTGTAAGCTGCAAGGAAGAAATTAAGGATTTTGCCACCACTGCTAAGACTTGCCTGGTTTGTTTGCAGTGAAACAGTAAGATCGCAGCAGATAGATACCATAGGCTGGTGCTACATAGAGGTAGATGTGCTTGAAATGTAGGAGGACGGTAAAGAGAAATGCCCCTTCCAAATGTCTTTTCTAGGAGACAGAAAGGGGAATGTATCACTTTAAATTCAATGTGGATGAACTGCAGTATGTGGTATTCCACAGTGGACTCTGGAACAGAAGGAAGACATTAGTAGAAAAGTTATTTGAAAAGATGAAATTCAAATAAAGCAGTGATTTCTCAGTCTTGGAGAACGGTTGTTTAAGGAGGTAGCACTGGGGGGAAAGGAGTGAGTGAGTGAGGGGTATTCAAGAACTCAAAACCATTCACATACTCTTTCTATACAGCTAAAATTATTCTCAAAAATAAAAATAGGACAAAGCCCACTTATTTTTAAAGTAGAAACCGCTTTAAAAAAACAAAAACTCAAAACTGGAGTCTTGCTATGCTGTTCAGGTTGGTCTCAAACCCTCGAGTTCAAGCTTCTGCCCCAGGGCCTCCTGAGTACAAGGAATACTACATTGTATTCTACCGCACCAGCTAAAATAATAACTATTAAAATTTAAAAAAGTTTGTTATTAGTGTTTTGCTTGCAAGTTTGTACACATGCATGCAGTGCCTGCACAAGCCAGAGGAAGGCACTGGATGCCCTGGAACTGGAGTTACAGACAGGTGTGAGCTCCCATGTGCTGGGAACTGAAGACAGGTCCTCTGAGGAGGCAGACGGTGCTCTTGACGGCCGAAGCATCTCTTCAGCCCAATAACTATTTCTTTTTGTTTTCCTCTAAGACAGGGTTTCTCTGGGTAACAGCTCTGGCTGTCCTAGCTTACTCTGTAAACCAGGCTGGTTTCAAACTCAAGAGATCTGCCTGTGTCCTGCTGAGATTAAAGGCGTGTATCACCATTGCCTGGCCAATAACTGTTTCTTAATGGATATATTGTAAAAAAGAAATGAAATATGGCACTGGTATGCACGACCTCACCACCATAGGGAACTTCTGTAAGGAATGCAGTCCTGCAGCAGAAAAGACTTATCAGGAACTGCTGCTCTGCTCATCTGAGCTGAAGTGCAGGGCTGGAAACCAAGCCATCGGAACACACAACATGGGCAGGGTTTTCTACTTCCAATTCCTTTCAGAATTCATTAAGTGAAAAGGCTTGGTACCATACCAACAAGACAGAGTTCTGTCCAAATCATTCTATTAAAAAAGAATCCTACATGTGTATCACTATACTATGCTTTTTCTATTTCTGAAAGATTTAATAATAATAATATTTAAAAATTTTAAAGTAGGGGCTGGAGAAATGAATCAGTAACTCAGACTATTTCCAGCTTTTGCAGAGAATCAGGCTTCTGTTCTCAGTTCTGACATGATGGCTTACCACTGCCTGCAACACTAGTTTTAGTGATATGATGCCTGACATCTATGGGCACCTGCACACACCTGGTGCACATAAACTCAAATAAGCCCAACACATACACAAACATAACAATAAATAAATGAATCATAACTTCATCAGATATGTAGAAAACATCAAGTCTGATGCTAAGATACAAAGTATGTCATACCTGGCAGTGGTGGTGTATTCCTTAATCCTAGCACTTGAGGGGCAGAGACAGGTGGATCTCAGTGAGGTCAAGGCCAGCCTGGTCTACAGAGTGAGTTCTAAGGCAGCCATGATGGTTACAGAGAAAACCTATCTTAAAACAAACAAACAAAGATTCAGGGTATGTCATCAGTAACCACAAAGCATATTCTAAGAAGTCAGAGCCAACATAGTTAACCTGGCTAAAGAAGAGCTAGGATCAGAGGATGAATGAATATAATCTATAATGTTGTGAGAAAAATAATTGTTTTGTGTGTTTTGGTTGTACTGGGGATTAAATACAGGACCTAGTGCATTCTAGGCAAGCATTCTACTACTGAGCTTTATCCTTACTCTATTAAAAACAACAAAAAATCAGCCAAACAAAACAATAACAAGGACATAAAACTCCAGCAGTTACAGCACTCGCCTAAAGTGTGTGAGGCCCTTAGTTCTATCTCCAGTATGATCTCACTATGTCATTGGCCAGACTGGTCCTGAATTCCCAGGTCCAAAGGATCCACCCCCCTCAACTTTCTAAGCAGCTTGGACTACAGGACATACCACCATGCCAGGCTAGGGGAATAAATATGGTACTTAATCCACAGACGTAAAGGTATCCTGGTTAAGATAACAAAACTTCAGACAAGCCCAAACTAACGCTAACAAAAGAAGTGTGAATTCTACCTACCTCATAGGAATTGAAGAAGAACCAAATATGGCAATGGTAAGCCCCATGTGAGCCATATATTTTATTAGCATTATGACAGAAATGTAGGTAGTTTGATTCTAACTAACCTACAAGCTTCTCATGGAAAAACACCACCACTATTTAAACAGCAAATTCTGCTAGAGATTCCACCTGACAGAAACAGTCCAGCCAAAGCCACATTATAATGAGCCTTTAGGATATAATTTTCCTGTCTGTAAAATAAAGAAAAATTATCACCCCAAGAGCAGATAGAATCTGTAGAAGTATGACTAAAAGTGTTTGTATGGTGAAATTCTAAACAGTGGGTCAGATAATATCTATCATTCACTACAACGTTTTCTTTATAAGCTAAAAACTAAAAGGGGAAATCTAATTAGGTTCTCCTGTGTTTACCTGAAATAAACGTGCAATGGAGAGCAGCATTAATCCAGATAAAAAGCCATTGTACTGGAAATGAATATCTAGATATATGTCAAGGAAGTTGAGGACACTAAGATTCACAGTGAACTGTGCTGTGAATAAGTATAGAATTTGTGGATGCTTTCTAAATGAGTAAATTAAAAACAATAGTTTAACTGGCTCTCAAAATTAACTACACAGGGACTGAATAATTTAATATCCAGAATCCAGTAAGCTTGGAGAGAGCACAGTTTGGGGAGTTAAGAAAACCAGACCAAGCCCCCATTATTTCAAAGCAGCTCACACTTAATAATCATCACTCCACAAAAATTAACCTATTCATTTACACCACACAGTATACCAAGGATACGGTCTACAATTAACAACCCAAAGTTCCATAGCAGTAGCACGGACAGAACAAACTTTGGCTTCTCTGTAAGTTCTTTGCTTGCTTTTTTCCCATCAATGCATTTACAGCACCTATATGGACACATGAGGAAAGAAACAGAAATACCTGTAATGAAGATTACAACACCACAATATGTCTACTTTCAGCCATTTCTGACAAACTGTCTATGTTACCCATGGTTGACCTCAGGGACATCTGCATCTTTTCCTTAGGTATGCTGATCAGATATAAGTGTTCATTTAATAAAACTAAATCCAACATATAGAAATCTAAGCCCTCAAAGGATTTTAAAAATGAGGGTGCACACTTTATTTCACACTTTTAGCCCTTAAAAGTGAACAGTGTGAGCTGAGTGTGTAGTTCTGTTGACAGTGCTGGCCTAGCACATGGGGCCCTGCACCAACTGAGCAGAGTAGTGCATGCCTGTATTCCAGTTCTGATGAGTAGAGATAGGAGGATTAGAAGTTCAAAGACATTATCAACAACATGGCAAGTTTTAGGTCACTTGAGCTACCCTAAGACCTTGTTTCAAAAAAAGAAGGAAGAAGAGGAGTGAAAAACACAATGAATGGTACATGCTAAGAAATGAGAGCAAGTCTCTGCTGGGTTCTATTCCCAGTGGGTATGCATGGCCCATATATTCACACAGAGTACAACATGCAGACCAGTCTTGGGCTACACAGAGACCCTGTCTCAAAAATAAATGAACTGCAAAGCTGTAGCTCCTCCCTGCCCAGATGATGATGATGACGACAATAAATCTTTCTAAAAGTGGCTGGGAAATGCTGTGCAAACATGAGGACTTGAGTCCAGCCCCTAGAACCAATATTAAAAACAAGCTGACTGCATTACTTGCTATCCCAGTGTCAGGGGGCAGAGGCAGGTGGATCTCTGGCGACTGTCACTTACTTTGTGTTTTGAGACAGGGTCCCTCCCTGGCATGGAACTTGCCAAGTAGGCTGGCCCAGGCTGGCCACAAGCGCCAAAGAACTCCTTGTATCCACTGCCTCAATAATGGAATCACAAATGTATGATACTGTGCCAACCAACCTATTTCATATTGTTTGTATGTCTGTGTAGAATGTGCATGCCTGATTCCTGCAGGTCAGAAGGGGGCATTTGGTCCCTTGGATCTGAAGTTATAGACAATTGTGAGCAGCCATTGAAACCAAACCTGTGTTCTCTGCAAGAACAGCAATGCTCTAAACTGCTGAGTCATCTCTCTAACCAGCCATAAGATAATCTGAGTTTATTGGAATGAAACTGCCTAAGAGAAGCCTCTAGTGAAGCACAATGGGTATGTGTATATAATGTGAATGTACAACATGTAGGTGTGTGTCCCACAAAATAAGGCAGGTCACAAAAGCCTTTGGGAGTGGCCAAGGCAAAGAAGCCATGTGGAGTTACTCTTTGTGAGACAACTGGTCCTAGAAACCTATTTGGATTAGTTCTTTCAACAACACTCACGACATCTTCTCATATCATCCCAAGCCTCAACTTATCCTCATTTCTCCACAAAAACTCTCAACACTGCTCCCTGCAATTACTCTCAGGTATTTTAGAGCTCAACTTGGGTTTTTTGCTGTTTAAGGACTTGCTAGTATATGAACAGGGTTGTATTTCCTATCAATCAGTAGTAATACTACTATTTCTCAATACCCTCCATAAAACAAAGTGTATATAGTGTGACATTTGCCACTTACTCATGAACAGCATAAACAAAAAGTGCATCTGTCAAGATGACAGAAAACCTCTGGAAAAGCAGTGTTTTTGAGCTGCAGTAGTTCAGGTTACGAATATTAAGCATCTCTTGATCAAAGTATTTGGCAATATGTGATAGGGCATACTCAAACCATGCAAAAAAAGGGGGATAATCCAAGGTCCACTCTGAAGTTGCCTGTGATTAAAAAAGAAAAAAAGTCTTAATTAAAACATATCCTAACTAAATAAGGTATACATAATAAAAATTGTTCACTCTCCAGTCTTTAAAAAAGCATAATGAATTAAATTTGCACTTAAAATGCCCTAGATATACAGAGCTTAGGAAAATTCTTAGAAGATGATGAACAGGATGCACATCTATAATCCAACATTGAGAAGGCTAAGGCAGAAGAATTTTGAGTTTCAGGACAGCCTGAAATTCCTTGGCCATTTTTCATAATCCTCTTTCTCTGTATATGAGTCTTTTTCCTGCATGAATGTAAGTGTATCACGGGTGTGCTTGGTACCTGTGCAGGTCTGAAGCGGGTGTACTCCCCTGGGCCTGGAGTTACACACAGTTGTAAGTCACCATGTAGGAGCTGGGAATTGAACCCTGTTTCTCTGTAAGAACAACCAGAGCCGATTCTCCAGCTCCTTGTTACTCTTTTTATTGAAAACTTCTTTCTCTACAAGTCCAGTCCAGGCTCACTGGATACTAACTGGTTCACCACGAGGACTGTGGTTCAAGGTCTCTCTGTGATTAAAAGGTAAATAAAACCAAGGTAAGACTCATGACAAAATGCTTGCTCGCTCTTTGCTCATTTTCAAGTTCTTTTTTTGAAATCCTGGGGGCTGAATTTAGGCAAACATAATCACACTTAGCCCTAATCCCAGGCTAGCTTTCTGCTTATATGAATGAATACCAGACAACTGCTAGGTCTGGAGAAGTCATGACCTGTTCACACCCATGCACGTGTAAAACAGAAGCTTTAGAAGGTCCCAGGCTCTCTGCCTCAAATGAACCCCCTCAGTAGCTTCTCTACTTGAGATGTAGTGTAGAGTTCCTCTCTAACCCCAAGTCTCCAATGTAGGATATAAGTCAAATGACTCACTGACTGAGGGAAGAAAAACTACAAGTTCTATTTCCAATCTTTAAAATCGCTATTTTAACAGCCATCGACAGAGCAGTGGCTCCCTAAGTTATAGACATGTTCAACAGAACATACTCAAACAGGATTCCTTGCTAGGATAGGGACAGTAAAGCAATGTAGACTTCATTCCCATGTACAAGTTCTAACTATAATTTAAGATGTCAGTGCTCTTCTCTTTTTAGTGATGTAAAAGACTTTCTGACTTATTTTACCGACCCATTTATACACTTTTAAAGTGGTGAGCAAGAAGCAAAGGAAGGGCTGCTGCAAGAGATGGCCATTTTTTTTCCAGAAATAAGTGTCCTTGAATTTTTTGCCATCCCCACTGCACACTACTCAGTCTCTCTGTACCCCACGCCTACTGTGCACAAACTCCCAAACTGGGCACAGAGGGCTCTGCAGACCAAGGGTTTCTATCTGGGGCCAGCTTTTTACCCGAATAGCGTCTACTAGCTAGTATTTCCCACAGTCACTCTACTAAGAGTGCGAGACAACACTCGAATGTGGGTCAAAGTTTGGCTCTCAATCACGAAAACAACAAAACACCATTGTCTTCTTATGAAGATTCAAAACTTTCAATAGATAGCAACAGTCTCTTTGGTGTCTTTCCCAACTAGTTGACCAACTGGAGGTCAGTGAAGAAAGGTGAAGTCACAATTAAGGAGGACTCTATAGACAATCCACGTTTCACCTGTCTACCCTCCTGGGGTGGCATAAAGATACTCCCTGGCCAACTCCATCCTGTCTAGGCTTATCTCTTGCTGAGCCTCCTTGCCAGGACTCTGTGCTTTGTTAGTTTTCCTTCCTTGTTGGCAGAAAGAACTAGAAAACACCAGTATCCCTTCTACGAGCCTCTTCCTGTTCACCCTGGCATAGGGAGAGTGGCCCTAGGCAGTGGGTAGTGGTGAAGGCTACAGGAGGAAGTGAAAACAGTGAGAACAAGAGAACCAAAAGGAAGAGGACCACAAACAGCCTGAGAGCACCAGCGTCTTAAGGGGTGTGAAAACATTAGCAAAGGAGACCAGGCAGGAACAGTCAGAGAACAGAGGAAACTGCCCTTCCATATATCTAGTGGGAATGACTGTGTCCAAGTCCTCAGATTTCACTAAGTGCTCCCCGCTTGTTTAATCTTAATTAGCATCACTGCATAATTGGCGACGTGTATCCCTTAGCATGGTCATTAGGAGACCTGTCAAACCTGGACAATCTGAAACCAGCTCTAGGCTACTAGTCATCACAGTACTTTTCCTAGTTAGTATCCACATGTGCAAACTATGATAGCTCAAGCAAAGCAATCAAAGTTCCCCAGCACTTCTGTGAAATATTTATAGTACTATATGTAAAAATAAATTCAGTCCCTTGGGACAACTGGTTTTTAGGCTTTTGAAGTAAAAAGGACTACACAGACTTGGGAAAATAAAACCAGTAGCTCAGTTAATAGAGTGCTTGTCTGCATGCGTAAAGTATTGGGATCCCCAGTACTGCATATATATTGGCTCATCATCAGCTAATGAATTCAAGGTCAGCCTGGTCTGCATGAAACTATTTTTTAAAAAACAGAGAGGCCAGCAAGAGATAGCTCAGTGGTTAAGAATGCATACTGTTCTTGTAGAGGACCTGAGTTCAGTTCCCAACACCTATGCCAAGAGGCTCACAGTTGCCCATAACTTTAGCTCCTGAAGATCTGACGACCTCTTCTAGTCTCTATAGGCACTTACCTTCATGTATAAACCCACAGACATGCATGATTAAACATATAAATCTTAAGAACCCTACAAAATCCAGAATCATACCTCCTTTTTTAGTTTTGTGCTTGCAGGTATGCCGATCTACCCAATTTATGTGGAGGCCAGGCATTGACATCACGTGTCTTCCTTGGCCACTCTCCACTTTACTGACAGGATCCTTCATGAAGCCTGGGGCTCACCAGTTTGGTTAGCCTAGACTCACTAGCTAACTCACAGTAAACTATAGATTTGTCTGCCTCTGCCTCCCCAGCATTAGAATTACAGACGTATGCCTATACACCCAGGCCACTTAAACTCAGGTCCTCATGACTATGTAATAAGTACTTTACCAACCAAACCATCACCTCAGCCTTGGAAAAACATCTTCCTGAAATAAGAATATCACTAAAAAATTTCTCTGGGGGTGGAAGAAAAGGTTCAGCCATTAAGAACACTTGCTATTACTATTGCAAAGGACATGGGTTCAGTTCTCAGTACCTACACGATAGCTCACAATCCTTTGTAACTTGTTCCAGGAGATACACCACCTTCCTCTGGCCACTACAGGCACCAGGCATCCACATGGTGCACATGGATACAGGCAAACTACTTGCATACATAATGCAACCTTTAAAACAAATTCCTTTTGTTTATTCCTCTTAGGAGCTCTTATTACACTACTAGAGGACCTGAGCTCAGTTCTCAGCACCCACATCAGATGGCTCTCAGCTGTTTGTAACTCCAGCTCCAGGAGGGATTTGAAACACCAGGCCTCTGCAGATACCCATTTAGGTGTAAACACACCCCTCCATGTATATGCACATAGTTAAAAAATAATAAATTTATTTTATTGTGTGTGAGCATGTCTGTATATATTCCACAATACACATGTAAAGGTGAGAGAATAGCTTTCTATTTTTTAAAAAATGAAGTGTGTCTATACATCATGCAAGTGGAGTCCAGCCTGTAGAGTGGCTCTCTCCTTCCACTGTTGTCAAGTTGTCAGACTTGGCTACAAGGCCATTTCCCTGGCCGAGTGGCCCACTTGCCTATCAGTTAACCAGCAGACAGTGCTGGAGGTCTCCTCCAGGGCTTTGTGCACAACAGGCAAGTGCTCTCCACTGGACCACATTCTTAGCCCTGAAAATCTGATTTAACAGCAACAGGTGATTCTACACAGCATTTCTGTTTTCATTTTTGAGATAGTGTCTGGCTATATAGTCCAGGCTAGCCTTGAATCTTGTTATCTTTGCCTTACATCTGTAGTGCCGGGAACACAGGCATGTGCTGTCATGCTGGCTTACATATAATCTTTATTGTTTTTGAGACAGGGTTTCTCTGTGCAGCCCTGGCTGTCCTATAACTCATTCTGTTGTACACCAGGCAGGCCTCAAACTCACAGAGATCTGCCTGCCTCTGCCTCATGAGTGCTGGGATTAAAGGCATGCACTATCATTGTCTGGCAGCTTACATATACTCTTAAGAGGTGAAAATGAAACTTACCTCATAATACCACTGAGATATTGGCAAACTGTGAGTAATAGCAAGCCAATTTCGGTGCACTTCAAAATCCGTGGAATGGCTATACAAGGCAATTACAGGAACAAAATAAGATTTTGAAACAGCTGTTATATCCTATAAAATACCCTGGCATGCACACAGTCCTAAAACATCTCACTTATTAGAAGTCGGAAAGTTAAGGCTCTCTCTAAGTTATTGGAGGATCAAGGAGTTCATGAAAAGGTCTCGGAGATATCCAAGGATGACAAAAAGCCTAAACGGGTTCTCAGACCACTGCACAAAAGTGACTTTCTCTTTCTCACAAACAACTCCAACAAAATCCATAATCAGGAAAAAGCCTCACAAAGAGGAGCTTCAGATATGTAAAATCACATTTATATTACTTTGTGTGTAAGTACATGTATGGAAGTCAGAGGACAATGTATGGCACTTGGTTCTCTAACTCAGATTATTAAACTTACCATCAGGGGCCCTTTACCCACTAAGCATCTCATGAGCTCAAGGATTGTTTTTAGACAGGGTATCATTATACAGCCCTGGCTGGTCTTGAACCTGATTCGTAAAGCAGGCCTAGAATTTGCATCAATCATTTGCCTCTGCTTCCAGAGTGCTGAGATTACAGATATGAACTACCATATCCAGTTCGTTTCATTGAGACCATGCTCTAACATGGGCTACACTGCCTGTCTTGAATTAACATCAATAATATATAGGTGGTTTTGTGTATCAACCCCCAACCAGCCCCACTGGACAAAGTTTAGACATGCAATCCAGGCTGGCTTTATATTCTTTTCTATTTTTTACATTTATTTTGTGCACAGGAGAGGAACAAGCTGCAGACTGTGTGCACACGGGTGTGTTTGTGCTCAAGTGTGTATGCAGATCAAGGGGACAGCTTGAGTTTGTTTCTTTTCTCACAAAGTAGTTTCTGGGGATCAGCTCAGGTTGTCAGGTTTGTCTGCAAGTGCTTTTACCCTGGCTTCGAGTTCTTGATTTTATTTGGCCTCTAGATTCCAAGTGTTGGAATAATTACAAGTGCACCCAGCTTAAAGGTTCCTTTGCCTGCTAAGTCATTCTACCACCTGCTTTCAAAGACTGTGGAATACTGTCTATATAACAATTCCCTTTATCATACTTATAATTTCTATTACTATATTTGGGAAAGGGATTTGCTATGCTATCTAGCCCAGGCTGGTCTCCAATACATGATGCTCCTACCTGGAGCATGTTCTGGAATTACAGACATGGGCTGCCATGCCTGGATTTAATTTATGCTATGTTGACATCACTTTAGTCAGATTTGAAGATGAGATTAGATTTGGTGACCAAAAACTTTTAATCAAGTTGTGAGTTTCCCATCTCTACTGTGAGCAATCAGAAAACTCTTTTCTCCTTGGTGCTCTGATGTAGTATAGGGCTTAGAATAAAGAAGTGGGTAGGGCAGGGTGGGGTGGAGAGGTGGTTCAGTAGTTAAGAGTACTGACTGTTCTTCCAGAGGATCCAGGGTCAATACCCAGCCCCTATCTCATGGCTGAGGTAGAATGATCTCCAGTTTGAGGCCAGCCTAGGCTACAGTGTGAGACTTTGTTTCAAAAACTTTTTTTTATATTGGTATAGGTATTTCTTTCTCATTCAGTGATGATGTACAAATTAATGGCTATAAATATTCAGAATTGTATTACTGAATTGAAACCAAAGGGATGGTTTTGCAATAACAGCAGTTCATTTTCCTAATTATTGAATATGAAAAATGAAAGTAATTACAACTTGTTGAAAGAGTACTTGGTGGGGGGGGGAAGCAAAAACTAAAACTAGATAAAACTAGAAACATGGTGTCACACTGCAAGCAACTACAGTGACAAGCTTATAGTCAGTGCACTTTCTGAAAAACTGCAACCTTAAGCAAGTTGTTATTGTGCACATATTACAGAAACTACCAAGGCTATGACATCACTAGAGAATAAACTCTTGGGCTGGAGAGATGGCTCAGAAGATAACAGACCCCAAGTCCAATTCCTAGCACCCACACTGGGCTGCTCACAACATCCCATAACTCTGGCTCTAAGGGATCCAAAACCACCTTTTGTCCTCCAAGGGAAACCCACACGTGGCATGCACACATACAATTTTTTTTTTTTTTAAAGGAGAACCTATATTCTTACAGGACTATCATTGTGTACGTAAGTCTATCAACGACAAAAATATTGCCATCAAATGATACAACTATATGTGATGGGTTAGCCATGCTCGGGGCTGTTAGTCCTTCACACTGTACACACACGACTACGTGGTGGCTCCCGTGTTGGATTCTGTACATTCATTTTTTTTTTTTTTTTACACAAATCTACATGTTTTCCACAGCCCCGTGTGATCTGACCACTGTGTATCCCAGGCCACTTTTCTTCTTTTTCAGCTCTTAACTACAATGACAAATTTCTGAACTTAAAATCCTGAGTTCTTTCCTACTACAGGGCTTTTGCCTCTTTCCTACTCTGAACCGTTTTTCACACTGGTTATTCCTTTTTGTACTGAGGATATGAACTCAACCATTACCTCCTACAAGAAGGGTAGTAAAAGCCCTGCTGTCAGTTACTGCCTCGCTGATGCATCTTTTAAGAGTCTGAAAGTCTGCTGCTCGCATGTCCACGGAAGACATGGTCTGAAACGCTTTGTTGACCACTCCACCTTCAGGATTTAGAACGTCTCAGGTGGTGTTATTAACCTGCATTTAAGAACGAGGGCCCTGAAGCTCATAAACTTAAGTGACTCGCCCTAAATGAGACAGCTCACCCTGGCCAGACACCGCTATATTCTAGCTCTCATGTTACGGATCAACCCGTGAGGTAAAAGGCTTAGAAGGCGGAGGGAACGCACCGCCTTTCTTCCTCATACCCAGAACATCCATACAAGTCTCGTCCGCCCCGCCGCCCGCCCAGCCCCTGGCTCTGCAGGTCCTTACTAGGTGGGGATGAGAAGGCATTTGAGGAGAGTCACCCCGATAGCCAGAGCCGAAAACCAGCGGCCACTACCAGCTGCAAGCGTGAACGCCGCCATTCCCGTAGTGCCGTCACTTCCGGGACGCTGCGCCTGCGGGAAAGGCCTTTAAGAAGGTGCCTGCGAGCTCTGCGCATGTGCTGACTGCTCGGGGCCCACCCCGGAGAGCGCGCCGGCGTTTAAATCTCCCGCCCCGTCTCGGCCGTCTTAGACAGGGAGGACTCAGCTGCGCCTGCGCGGACCTCTGTTGTGGCGACAGTTCATTCATTCGTTTTGGTTGTTAGTACGTACATTTTGGGGGTCTTGATTTTTGCTTAGTTTGGGACACCTACGTGAGAAAAAGCCCGAGAGATGGTCAAAGTGGTAGTGGAGACAGTTTCACGGATGAAAATTCTTGGGAGTAAGAATACTGCAGGCCCTTCGGAACCGGAAGTTTAATTCAGGTACAGAATGGTCTGAGCGAAGACACGGAGCTAAAAACCATTCTGATTCTAGTAGCGCTGAGCTCGGCTTTCCGAGCAGCACCTGCCCCACGCAAAAGGAGGCCAAAGATTAGAACTTAGCACATTTTCTTGTGGTAGTTAGTTCATTCACAATTTCTGGCTGGCCAGAAACTTCAGAAATCTCGTACCTCTGCCTCTGGGGTGCTGGAACGAACGACTAAAGGCATTCATCACCTTTAATTGCAATAATCTGGGTAGCTTTTTAAAACTGACATTGGGATTTAGCGGGGTGTCTCAGGGGCACTGCAGGTTCACAAGGGCTGAGGCATGCGCAGTGGCGTAGCTTTTGTCTCTGGTACTACAGGGTCGCTTTCTCGTCTTCCTTTTCTCCTCCTCCTCTTCCTCAAATTATTAAGATTAAGAGAATGAATATTAGCGAGGCAGTGACCCTGTCCCCCCCCCCCCCCAGCAACTTGCATTGCTCTCTCTCCCCCCTCCCTCTTCTCTCTTCTTTATGTCTCTCCTACTGTTGGAGATTGAATTCTCAGGGCTTCTCACATCTAGTTAAATGCTCCATCAATGAACTACATCCCTGCAGTTATATGCATTTAAAATATTTGTTTATTTTATGTATTTTGAGGCAGAAGCTCAATATGTTATAGCCCAAGCGGCCTCAAACTCACTCTGAAACCCAGGCTGTCCTTGAATTTTCAAACCTACTACTGCCTTACTTTACCAAGTAAATGACATTTCACAGGTTCTGGGGATAAGGACATGGGTATCTTTGAAGGGTGTTTCCTAGTTTACCACATACCTCACACTTATTATGTTCAAAACCGAATTCATGATTTTTCAATATTGTCCTCTTAGAGAAAGACATCCCACACCTGTTCAATTTGATATGTCACTCACTGTGATAGTGTTTTCTTTTTGAGAGGAGACTCTTTGAGTTTCCCCAGTTAATTTTAAACTCCTGGACTCAAGTAATCTCTCCTTGATGTTATACCAAACACACCTTATTCCAATCCCCACCATCAATCCGATGCTTCATTGTGGGGTCTGGTTGGCCTCTAAGTAGCTTACCTTTACAATCTACCTGCCTGATTAAGAAGTAATTTCAAAGAAGACCAACTTGGGATTCTAGTTCCTTGTAGCACAAATTCTGGTTGTTTTAAAGGAAACACAGAACAAGATATTGGGGAAAGGCTGGAATATCAAAGAGAGGAAACAGCACAGTCAAATCTCACCCAGCTATTTTCCAGCTTTCTCAGACTCCTCCTCATTGCTTCTGCATAAATCTGTCTTTTCTATGCCTTGTATACCTTCTTCGCCCAGTTGTTTCACATCCAGGTTAAGATTAAAAGTGTGGTGTGGGGATATGTTTCAAATTTAATAAAAACCAGTCAGATATCAGAGGGATCTACCCACAGTCAGTCTAGGAGGATCAGAGAGTGATAACTCACGCCTTTAATCCCAACACAGGGAATATCCGGGAGTGGTGACCTATGCCCTTAATCCCAACAAATCTGAGTTTGAGGTCAGTTTAGTTTACAGAGGAAGTTCCAGGTTCCCAGGCAGGCAGTGGGGGTTCCAGGCCTTTAATCTTAACCTGGATGTGAAACAACTGGGTGAAGAGGGTATTTAAGGCAGATATAGAAAGACAGAGCAGGCAGTAGAAGCCAGGAGGAACAAGGCTGAGGAAGCTGAAGACAGCTGGGTGAGATCTGACTGTGGTGTTTCCTCTCTTTGATATCTCAGCCTTTCCCTGAGATCTGGCTCTGAGACTCCCTTGTTTGTGCAACAACTTCCTTAACTAGGTTTCCCTCACTCCCTTCCTCCTTTATTCTTTCATTTTTTTTTTTTTTTTTTTTTTTTGGATCTTGCTATGTAGTCAAAGCTGCCTTAGCTTCCTGAGTACTGGCATTATGAGGTGTGTCACCATACTCAGATGTATCTGAGATTTCTGAATCGTGTGTGTGTGTGTGTGTGTGTGTGTGTGTGTGTGTGTGTGTGTGTGTGCACAAATGCATGCTCACTGGTACATTTGCCAGTAATGTGTTAGAATCCAGGGCCTTGGCATATCTATTAAGTGTTCTATCTACATTTCTGTTTTTCTGAGGCTTTTTATAAGGAAGCAGGGCCACCATGAAGCATTTCTGTCAGGGCTTTGGTCAGTGTTCATTTGGTCAGTGAACATTGCCAGTATTTGGGGTCTGTGATGATTAATCTTTACTGTCAAGTTGTTAGGATTTAGAATTACCTAGGAGATACACCTCTAGGCCTATCTATGAGGGCTTTTTCACAGAGGTTAATTGAGGATGGAAAATACCCTGAATTAGGCAGCACCAGTTACTGAGTCCAGACTGAATTAAAAAGAGAAAGTGTGATGAACACCAGTGTTTATCTTGTTCTGTTCTCTGACTGTGGATGAAACTTGACCTTGAATACCTGTTGCCTTCCTTACCACAATGGACTGTGTACCCTCAAACCATGAGACAAAATAAACCATTCCTTCCTTAGGTTGCCTCTTGCCAGGCATTTGGACACAGCTATAATGGGTCCCCAAGTCTTAGTAGTCTCCCATACCTTAGCACAACTTACTTGGTACTTCCATGATGGAAGTACCATTCAAGCTGTAAAACTTGGCACACAGACAGCACCACCTGCCAAAATGAAAACAAAGACCTCATTCATCAAAGTCCATAGTTCTGGGAAAGTATCTAAATGTACTAAACTTGCTTTTTGGCTTCTGTAATTCTGCTTCTGACTAACAGTTCTTGCCATGTCAATCCAAGATATGGTTTTTTTTTTGTGTGTGTGTGTGTGTGTGTGTGTGTGTGTGTGTGTGTGTGTGTGTGTGTGTGCTTAAAAGTATACCCTGAGAAAGGCTCAGGGCTATGTTGGTATTCCACTATAGTCACCTGCCAAATAACAAAGACTTTCTATTGGCTTAAACCCATGACCAAGTAGTCTTCTCTGGTGGATACCCCACAACCATAACAACAGGGAGAAAATTAAGTAATGCAGGATACACCTTGAGCCCAAAGGGTAAGGTTGTGCAAGGTCCAGCTGATTTCTTTTCACTCATCCCTAGCTCGTGTTATGATCAAGCCACTGTGTCAATAGCTAAAATCTGAATTTGGAACCAGCCAAGATGGTCCACACCTGTGAGCCTAATCCTCAGAAGGCAAGGCAGGAGGACTGAGATTTCAAAGTCAGTCTGGCAGGTTTAAGAAAATCTCATTCTTGGTATAGTAGCTCATACTTGTAATCCTATTACTGGAGAGGCAGAAGAGGGATCACCAAGTGTTCTAGTCCAGCCTGGGCTATTAAGTGGGACTCTAGTCTTATAAAACACACACACACACACACACACAGAGAGAGAGAGAGAGAGAGAGAGAGAGAGAGAGAGAGAGAGAGAGAGAGAGAGATACACAAGAGAGAAAGAGGGAGAGAGAGCACAGGGGAGAGAGAGAGAGAGCGCGCAAGAAAGCTTTGAGGTGGCAAATGTTGTTTTACAACGCCTTCCCTGAATGTTCTTTTGGTACTGGGACTTCAGTTTCAGTATCCTTGCTAACATGTTTATACAATCATGGTAGACTGTTGACTGTTGCTGGGTCCTCCTCAAGGGAGGAGGCAATAAGGTGTGGAGTCAACAGACTCCAGGAGTCAGCTGAAAAGGACTAACTCCTTTGTTCAGCAATGAGAACTTTGTAGACCCTCTTCCCAGCACCCAGGCTGTGTCACAATCTGGAGATAATGCCTGACTGTCCCTCATTGGTGGGGCATGATCAGGAGATCTAAAAGCATCTGTTGCTAGGCAGATTCCAAATGGTTAGGAACTCTGGGCAGTGCCTATTGCTAGGCAGATTCTGAGCAATCAGGAATGTTGGACAGTGGCTGTTTATAGGCCCTCAGGCAGACTTCAGGTTGGCTTATAGGAAAGTACATTATGTGCATGCCTTGGCAACTGGTTTGAGTCGATTTCATTGGCCCTATGAGGCTATCCTACCACAACAGACAGTGTCTGTCTTATGCTGTATTTGTTCACCCTGTTCATTCTCTTTTCCCTTCAATTCCTCTTTTACAGCGTCACCATAATGAATTAAACAACTGAGGGCTAGAAAGGAGAAATTATATCCAGAATCAGCATCATTTCACTGCCTTTTTCAAACTGAGGGGCTCTAGTGTAATCAGCATCCTCTTAAAGGGGTGACTGGTTTTCCTGAGGACTGTAGTTATGCTGAGAGTTAAGAACTGGCCTTCTGCCAAGGAATCCCACCTTGTTGAACTCATGTGGTAATCATACCACTTAGCTCTTGGGTCTATTGTGTAGGTCTGGGTTAAAGACACTGAGCTGACTGACCATCATGATGAGTCATCTTCTGGTTCTTGAGCATCTCCGCTGTGGAATTATGTTCTTGTACATTGTAAATATTTGTTCCTCCTACTGGTTTGATAAAACACTGACTGGCCAGAAGGCAGATAGGAAGTGTGAGTGGGGCTATTAGACTAAGAAAACTTTGAGAAGAACAGAGCAAAGAATTCAAGCAGATGCAGAGGAAAAAAGATGAAAATGCTTCTCTGAGAGAAGGTGCTAAGCCACTTGGCTAATCATGGGTTTGTTTAAGAGTAATGGTTAGCAAGGAATATGCCTGAGCCATAGGCCAAGCAGCATGTAGTTAATATAAGACTTTGTGTGATTACTTGGGACTGCTGGTCCAGACATTGGGGTTAGGCTGGGTCAGAAATTCTTACTACACATCTTATCAATGGCAAGTACTTTCTTGCGGGTGTTGACTTGGGCTAGTAAAACTCATGTATCAGCCAACACAGATCCAAGACTCCTTGTAGTTATTTACAGTGTTATTACATTGTAAATAATTGTCCCACCTACTAGTTTAATAAAAATGCTGATCCCCGAATGCAGACAGGAAGTGTGGGCAGAGCTACCAGACTGGGAAAACTCTGGGAACAGGAAGAGCAGAGCAGAGAAGTCAGAGAGACACCATGGAGTCACCATGATGAGATGCCAGCAGACACAGAGGGAAGAAGTTGAAATGCCGCTCTAAGAAAATGCACTGAGCCGCGTGGCTGAACAAGATAAGAATCATGGATTAGTTTAAGAGAAAAGAGTAAGCTATATGCCTAGGCCCTAGGTCAATCAGCATAAAATTAATGTATCTGTGTGTTTATATTAGACCCTGGGTCTGTGGGTCTGGACCACAGGCTGGACAGGCCAGAAACTTCGTACTATAATTCCTCTAGTCTGGGTCTCTTTGGTTTGATCTTAAAATATTAGTAGTTTTTTTTTTTTATTTTTATTTTTTTGCTTTTATTGTGCTGCAGCCTGAGGCCTCACAAATGCCAGGCAAGTATACACTGAGATGTACCCCAAGTGTTCCAAGTTTCACTAGACTTCCCATGTTGGCCTGGGATATGGCTCAAGCAGGTCTCAAGCTTGTGATTTTTTTGCCTGAGCTACCTGAGTGGCTGAGATTATAGGTCTTCACCACTGATTACTGCTTCTTCTTTTCAATCTCTGACAGGCATTCACTACTTCTAAGGAGACTAAGTATAAACTCCAAGCTGCTTTTCTTCCCTTGTTGAGGAAATAGCCAGGGCCTCACTGTAGCTGCATTCACCACAAGGATTTTGCTTATCTGTTGTCTCTTAAAGATATAGAGTCATGAAGCAGCTGTCTGGTTTCTGAGGGTTTTATTTTGTTCTCAGACAAGGTTTCAAGTATCAGAGCCTGACCTCAAACTTGCAATATAACTGAGAGTTACCTTGAATTCCTGACCTTCCTGTCTTTACCTTCTAAGTACTGGGATTACAGGCTTGTGTCAACATATTCCAGCTTTATGCAGTGTTGGAGACTGAACTCAGGGATTGTGAATACTAGGTAAGCACTCTAGTCAGAAGTTTCCCTAATGCATTCGGGCCTGCGGTCCAGAGGAATCTCTCCCAGCACAGCAGTTCTGCAGCCATTTATAAAATAATTATTCAGAAACTTATATTAATTACAAACTGTTTGGCCTATGGCTCAGGCGCATTACCAACTAGCTCTTACAACTTAACCCATTCTTTTTAAGCTATGTCTTGCCACATGGCTAGTGGCTTATCAGTACTTTCTCATTTTGCTTCTTTGGGCAGCAGCTTGCAGCATTTTTGTGTGACTCTGCTCTCCTTCTCCTTTATCTATGCTCGGATTTCCCACCTGCCTCTAAGCTGCTTGCCATAGGCCAAAACATCTCCTTTATTAACCAATGGTAACAAACTATATTTGAAGTGTACAGAAAGATGTTCAGTGGCATCCTACTAGGTTGTAGTCCCAAAACCTCCATTAATACCTAAAGACTGCAGCATCCTATCTGTGAAGGATTTGAGTTTTCTTTTTAAGAAAAGTGTGTGTGTGTGTGTGTGTGTGTGTGTGTGTGTGTGTGTGTGTGTGTGTGTGTGTGTGTATGTATGTGTGTATGTGTGTACAGGTTCACACTCATTCAATGGTGTGTGTGTGGAGGTCAGAGGACAACTCTGGGGTTTTGGTTCTCTCCACATTGTGACTCTCTAGATTGATCTCCTATCATCAGGCTTGTGCAATGATTGGTTTTATCTGCTAAGCAATTTCATTGACCAGAGATTTTTCTTCTTTGATAGTTTTTTTTTTTTTTTTTTTTTTTTTGAGAGTCTCCATATCCCGCCTCTAGGCTTTAGGTGTGACTGGAGGAAGAACTCTAAATAGGAGATATGGGAGTCTTCTAGATCAAATGTCCCTGCTTATATTCAGTATCAAATGTCCTGTTTTCAAAATAAAGTAGATTATTATCATCTTCATGGCTTGTACAGCTGATAAATACCCGCAATGTACACTAACTTAATTTATAGTTCATTAATGGATTCTAGAACAAATTACCACAACTTTGGGGGATTGAAACACTGCAAAATGGGGGTCAGAAGCTTAAACTCATTATAATTGAACTGAAATCAAGGTGTCACTAGGGCTACATTCCCCCTGGAAGCTCATAGAAGAGAATTTGTTTCTGCCTCTTCCAGATTCAGGTGGTTGCCAGTGTTCCCTGGCTTGTGGCTGTATCACTCTGATCTCTGGTTCAAGGTCATCGTGTTCCTTACTTTTCCATTGCTGTGATAAAACTATGACCAAAGAAATTTAGAGAAGGAAGAATTTATTTGGGATTATAGTTTTAGAGAATGTAAGAGTCTATGATAGCAACAAGTGGCAGCCATGGTGACAGGAACAGAAGCTAAGAAGTCACCTTTGGAACTGGAAGTTAAAAGTAGAAAAAAAAAAAAAAAGCGTACTTCCTTTAACAACTACTAACCCTACCCAAACAATGCTACCAACAGGAGACTGCATGTTCATCACCTGAGTCTATGGAGGACATTCTCATTCAAACCACCACACTCAATTTGTATTCCCTTCCACATCTGTTAAATCTCCTGCAGCTTCTCTTATGTATAAGCTTGGTTTACAGAGGGAGTTCTAGGCTCTCAGGCAAGTAGTGGTGGTGCCAGGCCTTTAATCCCCAAACTCCAGAGACAGAAATCTTTCTGTGTTTCTGTGAGTTCAAGGCTCACTACCAAATAGTAATAGCCACACCTTTAATCTTAACTTGGATGTGAAACAAATGGATGAAGAAGATATTTAAAGCAGGCATAGAAAGACAGATGAGACAGTAGAATCCATGAGGAGTGAGGCTGGGGAAGCTGGAAGATAGATGGGTGAGATCTGACTGTAGTGTTTACTCTCTGATATCTCAGCCTTTCCCTGATACCTGGCTCTGAGCTTCCTTTATTTGTGCAACACTTAGGATATATTTTTAATAGGTAAAAGCCTACTAGACATGACCATTGTCAAGCCATCACTCCCCACCAGGACCCTGCGGTATCCCTAGATCTACTTTCAGCTGATGAATTAGACTCTTGCACAGAGAGCAGATCTTGCTCTCAAATTTATAAGACTGTAACTCTCCTTTCATAGTTCTCTAGAGATGTTGTACAGAATCTTTTTGGCCCACAGCCCTGGGTCATGAGCCTGAGTGTCCTTTATAGTACAGAATGATCTTTCTCTGAGTCTCAAACCTGACAGCCTTTCAAGTCATTAGATGGACAGATAACGCCCATCTATTATATACAGTCTTCAGAATCCACCAAGCACTGTTTCCCTGCCCATGATATCAGTGCCAATGCACAACGTGTCCTTCACTTTAGAAGGGGTGTTCTGTGTCCTTTAGACTACTGAACTCCTAGAAATTTCTACCATGTGGCAAACCTCTGGATTGTCTTGGAAATTTTCTCCTATTCTCTGGAATATTCAGTCATTGTTTGAACTTACTCTTTCCTATTTGCCAGGGCCACTATCATATCCCCTTTCTTTCACTTTCCCTCCATCCCTTCTTCCTTCCCTCTCTCTTTTTTGGCATGAGGGGGTTGAAACTAGGGTTCTCCGTGTAGCCCTGGCTGTTCTGGGACTTGCTTTGTAGACCAGGCTGACCTCAAACCCACAGAGATCTGCCTGCCTCTGCCTCCTGCATGCTAGGATTAAAGGTATGCACCACCACCTAGCCTCCTATCTTTCTAATAAACCCACATTGATATTCTCTGAAGTCCAAAGATGATAAAGGTCCCATAGGAGGGAGGGAGGGAGAGAGGGAGGGAGGGAGAGAGAAAGGGAGGGAAGGAGATTCTTTCTAGAGAAAGGTGAACTGCTTTCGTTCAATCCTGTGCACTTATGGAGAGCTACTGATCTGACAACACATTTGTCAGATCAGTAGACACATCTCAAGTTTCAGAGGATGTATTAAAGATCTCTACCCAGCATGGTAGCTACAGTCATGGTTACAACTCAGTTAAGTTCATGGTAGTCTGCCATCATGTCTGGTTTCTTAGTGTCCAGATTTCATGGAGATAGAGCAGGAGGGGACAGACTTCCACCCTCTAAATTGTGTCTGATGGTGTTCCCTCTGAGGTGTGGTATTGCTTCTAATTTACTGTCTTGGCTTCTGGGGCTATGGAGCAATAAGGTTTACATTTGACCTTTTCTTCAGTGAAGGCTGTAACTTCTCAGGCTAGGAAGCCAATGTGAAGGTTCTAATGTCTGCCAAATGTGTCTTCATCAGAAACTGGAGGACTAGCAGCAGGATGGGTCGAAAACATATTGAACCATTGTGAAATGGACTTGGGCTAGAAGCCCTTCTATTTTTCTGTAATCCAAATTCATCACCTAAAAGTGGGTTTATAGTCCTTGTTGATTAGAGTTTGGGTGTCCACTAAATAATAACTACAAGATCTAACAGCAGGAAGCTTTTGGCATAGTGTGGGTGTTCAAAAGCAAAATGTGCTGGTCTGTCTTCCTGTAGTCATCCTGGTTCCCTTGAAGTGATTTCCTTGTCTCTTTGGGGCTTTTCCTTCCCCAAATTGCCTTTAACAGTACAGCATAGTTATTAAAAATGAATACTGAGACATTCATATAATTATTTTTTATCAATAAAAAAATAAGGAGTCAGATATCAGGGTAAAACCCTGAATGAATGATCAGAGAAGCAGAAGAGCCACAAGTTACCTTTTCTGTGGGGTCAAGATACTTTCTAAGCCTGCATCATACCTTCTCAGTCCTCCAAAAACCTTTACGGTTAATTTTGGTCAGCTAATGGCTAGCTCCATCCTTTGATTCAAAACAAAATTTATTGTCAGAATGCAATGAAAATATCACACAACAGAAGACTGGGGTGTGTGTTGGGGGAGATAGCTAAGTTGTTAAGACTACCTTTTGCTCTAAAGAAAACCAAGATTCAATTCTTAGCACCTGCATGTTGGTTGACAACCATCATAACTCCAGTTCCAGGGGATCCAACACCTTCTTTTGACCTCCAAGAGCACAAGAATGTACATGGACATACATGTACAATCACTCATAAAATAAGTAAACTTAAAAACATTTAAGAGGGAAGACTTGCAACCTTTGGGATCAACAAGCAGTTGTCAGATGTTGGGAACATTGTTTCTCCTCTTCATCATTCTGTTCTTTATAGAAAGTGAAAAAAGTCAGTGTGTATCTCACAGGATTGTTTTGTGAACTGTGCAATAGATGGGAACACCCAGGATCCCCAGGCACCATGTAACCGCTAGTTATTATTTGGCCAGCTCTCTCCTCAGAATTCTTGCTAGACTAGTGTCTCCTCAGAGTCTCCAGCTGTTGCTCTGTTATTCATTCTTTAATCCCTCTTTTCTCCTCTACATATCCAAAATATAATTCTCACTAGATTTCTGTTTAGCTCTCTGCTTCCAAGTTAGACAGCAATGTTTTTGAAAACACAGTCATATAAATGTTTACCTTGTCAGACACAGTGAATCATGGTTGTAATCCTGGCACTTAGATGGCAGAGGCAGGAGGGCTGCCACAAGTTCAAGGCACACCTAGGCTACAGAGTGAATTCTAGGCCAGCCTGGACTTCAGAGTAAAATCCTGTTTCAAAAACAAAATAAATAAAGAATGTTTCTCTTACAAAGTGCACTGTGCTTTCTGTGTATGAATCCGTTCAGTCTTGAACTCGAGAATCTCCTGCCTCAACCTCCCAAGTGCTAGGATCTTTCTAGCCTTCCCTCTCACCCTGCTTGCTCCATTCACTCTCCTCCACTGTTTCTTTTCAGGCACAGGGAGATATTGTATGGATATCAGCCAGCCATGGTTATCAAGCTGTAGTGAGATGAGATACCCCCCCCCCCAAGGTTGGATGAAGAGATCTGGCTGGAGGAATGGGCCCCCAAAGCAGGCAACAGGAACAGAGGCATCCGCGGCTCTTACTGCTAGGACTCCCACACAAAGAGACTGTTACACAACTATAATTTATGCAAGGGCCCAGGCCAGTCCCAGGTAGGCTCCCTGAAATAGGGTTTTTCTATGTAGTCTAGAGTGGTATGGAACTTACAACCTTTCTGTCTGAGCCTCTCAAATACTGATTTTGCAGGTATGTACCATCATACCCAAATTTGATGTTAATAAATAGTTTTAAATATTTGAGAGGTATATGCTATATTCATACGTGAATATATTGTAGAATTATGAAGTGCAGCTAAAACATTTTCGCAAGTGAGAATGTTTAAAATGTAATCTCTTAAGTTTTCAGATATAAAGAATGTTGCTTATGACCGTGCTGTTACTAGATCTTCAGTATGCATTCCTGTGTTCCTGTCGGCTGTGCCCCTTGACTAATATTTCTCATTCCCATTTCTTCGCTAACCCAGAACCACTTTTCTACTTACTTTTATTGTTCATTGTTTTCAAAGTCAGATCATGTAGTATTTATTTCTGTGCTGGCTTGTTTCCCTTCCCATAAAGTCTTCTAGGTTTATCCACATCACAAACAACAAGATTTCCTTATTTTTAAAAGATCAACTAGTACTCCTTTAACATATACCGTGAAATACATTTTTGAGGACAATGTCATTTACATAAAGTCAACAGACTATATGTTAAACACAGCTACAGAATACCTGCTAAGTGTTTGGGATGTGTCTCAGAGCAGAGTACCCATGTAGCATGTGTGACACCTAGGGATCCTTGACTCTTGGTACTGCAAAAACCAAGTCAAAACCACGCTGCCTTTGATTAAATTCCTCACTGCTAGAGCTGAGACTCACTTAAAGCATCTTACTTTCCTCCATTACTAGATGAAGATATTCATCCTTGCAGAGCTCATGTATGAAAATGTGTGTAAAATAGAATTTTCTGGAAAGCCGAGCAGGGTTCTTACCATATGGTAGACAGCTCAGCTTACAGGGATCTGTGCAAAGGCTTTTTCAAAAGTCTAGAAGGGCAGCATTTGATTTGCAAAGCATTTCTTTCTACAAACAGTATATTTTAAATAAAAGTAATATATTTATTTTCACTAACTAATTAGTTCATTTTTGATACTTGGCATTGAATCAAGGCCTTGAGTTCTGGGCAAGGGCTCTACTGTTGAGCTACATCTCAGGTTGGCCTTGAACTCCTGATTCTCTGGGTTGTGCCTCTGAAATGATGATTATAGATGTTATCTGCATTTGTCCTGGGTAGTTTTATGTTAACTTGATACAAGATAGAGTCATTGGGGAAGAGGGATTCTCACTTGTGAAAAACACTTCCATAAGATTTGCCTGTAGGCAAATATCTAGTGCATTATCTTAATTAGTGATTGATATGGGAGGGCCAAGCTCACTGTGGGTGGTGCCATTCCCTGGCACATGGCTCTGGATGTACAAGAAAGCAGGCTGAGCAGGCTATGGAAAGCAAGCCAGTAAGCTATAATCCTCTGTGGCCTCTGCATCTGCTCCTGCTTCCAGGTTCCTGCTCTGACTTTTCTGGATGATGTACTACAAACTGTAAGGTGACTCTCTCTTTCCCAAGTTGATTTTGTCAATGGTGTTTTATCAGAGCAATAAAAATACTACCTAAGGCAGTATTTATGTGTCTGTTTCTGTGTGTTATGTGTATGGTGCCCCTGTGAAGATCAGAGGATAACTCTCTGCAGTTCTTCCCTTCCATTTTAATGTGTGCTTCAAAGGATCGGAGTCCTCAGGCTTACAGTAGCACTTTTACTCCGTGGGGACCTCACTGGTCCTGTATTTTTAATATAATTTATTCTAACTGATTATTATTGTATTCATGGTGTGCGTATGTGAACATGTGTGTTACAGTGTGTGACATCAGTCAGGTGACAGCTTTGTGGAATCACTTCTCTTCTGCCACCTTTACATAGATCCCATGGATTGATTGCACTTAGGTTACCAGGTTTGTGTAACAAATGGCTTTAGCCACTGAGCAACCCTGCTGGCCCTTACATATATTTAAAAATAGTATTTATTTACTTATTTATTTCATTGTTTTGAGGGGCAGGAGGCATACACACATGCTTGCATGATTCAGAGAACCACCGTAGGAGTCAGTCCTTGTGTCTTTTCATGGGATTGCTGCATTGCAGACACATATATAGATGTGTACTACCCTATCTGTCATTTTCCACATGGATTTCAGAAATCTGAACTCAGGCTGTCAGAATCATGCAGCAAACGCTTTTACCTGTTAATCTTTTTCCTGACCCACTGTCTGTATTTTTAAGATATGGGGGCCTTTTAATGTTGTCCAACATAGCTCAAATGTACTATAAGCCAAACTAGTTCTAGATGATAGTTAATGAAAAGTTAATCTTAGTTCAGACTTTTTCCCGAAAAGCAATCATTGTTTCCTCCTATCTACATGTTTCTCTCTCTCTCTCTCTCTCTCTCTCTCTCTCTCTCTCTCTCTCTCTCTCTCTCTCTCTCTCTCTCTCTCTCTCTCTCTCTCACTCACACACACACACACACACACACACACACACACCAACCTGAGATGAGCTGGGGATGTTCCCAGGCACTAAGATACATTCAATTTTAAGATAAAAGTAATTAATATTTTCACATTAGTGTGTGTGTGTGTGTGTGTGTGTGTGTGTGTGTGTGTGTGTGTGTGTGCGCGGGTGTGCACGTATGTGCATGGTTATGCCAAGGTCCATGTATGGTGGTCAGAAGTCAACCCATGGGATTCATTTTTCTTCTTCTACCCTGTGGGTTCTGAGGATCAAACTCAGGTTATCAAGGTTTGTTGGCAAATTCCCTTAGTGACTAAGTCTCCACCCTCAAATAAAACAAGCAGATAAAGAAACAAATAAATGTGAAGAAACCGCCGAGGAGGATACCCGATGCCAACCTCTGACTTCCACACATGCATCATGTACATGTACAGATTCATGTATGCACACACAAGCAATAAAATTAATAGAGCAAATATATTTGTGCATACATCACAATGGGCAAGGATATCTGTAAATAAATTCTTATCTTAAGTGCAAGTGTTGCATTAAAGGGTCTGCCCATCTGGAAAGTCAATACATAGTACCCTTTGTCTTTCCAAGAGATGGCATTAGTTTGCTATCTGATCATAGTGCTTGCTTCACACCATCACACTGACACTTTAGATTCAAACCTACTTATTTTCCTTCTAACTACCAGAAAAACACATCAAACACCCTCATCATAACAGTCATTTTTTTTCTGGGTAAGAATTATAGATTTGTTTGGTTTTATATTTCTGATAGTGGGGCTGGACCTTCTGTCCTAGACTGTGGGTCGTACTCTGAGGGCAGGTGACCTGACCACAGGACTCAACCAGAATAGCTTCAGGTCGCTTGGGTAATTGAGACCCAGGCTGGTGCCCTGCCTCATAATGGAAATGCAAACAAGCCAAGTTTTATAATAGAGCACAGAGCCATTGCCGGGAAACCACAAATTGCTGACTTGCTCCGGCAAAGAATACTTATAAGCCAAGTCCAGGAATTCTAAAGATGCATAAAGATCTGGGGTGGGGAGGACTTGCTTTTAGAAAAGGAGGCAGCAGCAAAGGCAGTGCTACTTCCTAGAGAGCCAGTGAGAAGCCATTCCTGCCTATCCTAGGACACTAGATGGCTAGAACTAGAGTGGATCCCACACTTAGAGTCCTTCCAGGAGGGAGCCTCAGAGTGTCAAGACCTGAGTGCTTGCTTCCCATGGATAATGTAGGGGCACACCTGGGCTCAAATCTGATTCAGACACTCACCAGCTCTCTGACCTTGGTGTGCGCTATATTTTAATGAACCTATCTATGTCTCAAATATCTCCTCTTCTTGCTTCAACTTTCTCAGCCATAGATTGCTTGCTATAATACCTGTCTCAGAAGGTCATACTAAGAGTTGATTGAATGGTTATGTTCATATGTAACTTAGCAATGGTACCTGGCTATTTACAATGGCCTAATGAATTTTTGTTATTAATATCATTACTAATAACAAGAGCGCACAGTAAAAGATGTAAGGGAAAATGTTTGGAGGAGGGACTGACTATCTGAACTAGATCTTGAAGAATCAGGATGATTTGACACATTGGAATGTAGTAGGAGGTTTCTGTCTCGGACTTTCAGACCTAGCCTCAAGGTTTAGGCCCACAGACCCGCAGACCCACAGAGACACACAGATGCTTGCAATAGTTTTATGCTGATTGGCCTAAGGCCCAAGCATATAATTTGCTAATTCTTTACCCTTAATCTAACCCATGACTCTTATCCTGTTCAGCCATGGGGCTCGATACCTTTTCTTAGAGTAGCATAGCTGTCCTCTACTTCTTCTGGTTTCTCTCTGGCATTCTGCTCTGTTCTTCCTGTTCCTCGAGTCTTCCTAGTCTGGTATCCCCACCCACACTTCCTGTCTGCCTTTGGCCAATCAGCGCTTTTTATTAAACTCATAGGCGGGGAAAATTATTTACAATGGAACAACATAATCTCCCACGTTGGAATGAATAAAGTTAATGTACAAAGGTCTCATACTTTCCTGGGCCCAGCGAGCAGACAGTGCTGGGGCCTAGGGGCAGACCAATGTAGAAAAGAGTCAGGGATAAAGCAGGAAGTTATCCTGATGTGAAGCATGACCAGTGGTGCTGGCATCTGTAGTTGCACTTAGGGTAGCAATTTCTGTGCAGTAGAGACATTCTCCTCCATAGGAGTCTCTTTTGAGAAGACTTGGGCCTTGGGGTCTTTAGTACATTCTAAGGATGAGCCATGTATTGTACTCGGTTCTAGATTTCATACTTTTTGAAACCAGAGGAGCAAGTGCTAGCCATCTCCTGCTGAGCTTGGTAGGATCATCATCATCATTATTATTATAATATGTTATTTGCCACTATTACTATTATTTGTGACAGGGTCTCACTTTTTAGCTGACACCAGGCTGGGAGTCACTACTGCCACCCATAATGGCCTCCTTCTGGCTCAGCCCTTTGCTGAAATTTTAATGAAACTGTCTATTTCTCAAATAGCCCCTCTCCAGGCTTGTGTTGCACACAGTCTTCATTACAATGAAGCCATGGGCTGAAAGTTTGCACCCTAGGCCAAAATTCATGTTAAGACTTAATGCAGTCATTGTGTGAGGATGTGAGACTGTTGGGATGTAGTTAGGTAGGTGAGAGTGGAGCCTGCACGATGAGTTTAGCGGATTGGTGGTGTATGCAGAGTCAGAAATGAGGCCTCACCAGATACCACACATCTGTCAGCATCTGGATCTTAGACTTCTCAGGCTTCAGAACTATGAGAAATAAGTTACCTAACCCATGCTATTTTATTATAGCAGCCCAAATTTACTAAGACAGTATGTATTTTCTCTCACTGAAGAAAGTGTAGATGTAGCCATGGTCCAGCATGTCAACCACACAGGTTCCTCTTCACCATCCTGAGTATGCATTTCATATTGAGGTCTCTGGTGACTGCTCCTGCCCCATCCCGACATTGTAGGTGGTGGAAGGAAGGGAGGGCTGAAGGGAGTCATAGTCTGTGAGTAGTCATATACTGTGGGCAGGGACAGTTAACCAGAAAAGTTTGACATCTGTCATCATGTATGTTTGTATGTATGAATTGATCACGCGTGTGTAGATGCTATGGCAGATGTGTGGAGATCAGAAGACAACTTGCTGGAGTCCGTTCTCTTCCTCTTCCCAGGAGTAGAACTCAGGTCATCAGGCTTGGCAGCAGATGCCTTCATCTGTTGAACCACCTTCGGAAGAATGATGGATCCTATTGTTTCCCACACAGAGAAACAAGTCCAGAGAGGGAAAACAAACCCCATTACACAGCCAAGACCAGACCCTGGGACTCTTGAGCCCTACTGTCGTTTATACCACCGCATGGGTGTGCAACACCGGGAAAAGCCTTATGAGCACCGTTGGGCCTTTTAAAATTAATCTTGGCATTTTATCCCAAAGAGATGTCCAAGAAGAGAGTAATGGCAGAGAATAAAATTTGGCAATCTTGTCTGGAGTCATGAGGCAACAGGGTAAACCAGACAAACAATCCTGGGGTGTATTTTGTTGACTCAGTGCTCTAAAACATGAGAATAAAGCACTCCAGACTCAAGCTTGGGATCAGTCCAGCAGGGCACTGAGTCAACTTGAACAAAATTCACCAAACAGATTCTCTTTCCTCTTTCTTTTGGAGAGGAAGTGTTCTCTTGTTTGTCTGGATTTCAAGAAAAAAATTTAAGACAGAGCCTCTCTGTGTGAACCTGGCCATCCTGGAGCTCACTCTGTGGACCAGTCCGGACTCAGTCTCACAGGGTCTGCCTGCCTCTTCCTCCTAAGTGTTAGAACTAAGGACACGCACCCCCATGCCCAACTAGAAAATCCCTAGGGCAAATTACAAAGCATGGATGATTTTCCAGGTTTTGATTCTTAACAGAAGCTCCAGGATGCCTTTGGCTCTGCCTCCCTGGTCCTGGGGCTTGCTATGGTTTATAGCACAGGCAACTGGGGTGCATGCTGTTCCTTCAGCATTTTTCTTGCTCACACTCTGCTTGCAGGGCTTCTGTGACAAAGTAGTTAAGGCTGGATGGCTTAAAAATCAGCAGGCAATTTTCTTACTTTCTGGAGTCTTGGAACCCTCAAACAAGGTATCAGCAGGGCTGGTTTTTCCTGAAGGCCTCTCTGTGCTGGCTTCATGGTCCAGGTGGAAGAATGAGCCTAAACAGCCCAGGGAAACTGTGCACAGCCATATAGTGACTGCGTTTTGGCTTAATTAATTTCACTTCGTCTGCAGTAACTTCAAGATACAAATTTATTGTATGTTCTATATATAAGAATAGAAACTGACAATTAGAATATTAATTTCTAAGTTTTATTCTGATTTTATTGATACTAGCATTTGAAAAAAATTTATGTATTAGGATTAATGAAAGATATCATATCCAGTTTTCTGGGCCTTGGTAGCAGGACCTCCTGGAGAGAGAGCAGGTTGGGGTATTTGCCTGGGACCTAAGATTCTGCCACTATTCAATATCAGGTTTCACCAGGGGATTAGAGTGGTAAAGGGTCAGGCTTCTGAGGATTATCACTGGCAGAAGTATCCAAATTCATTTTAGCGGGCTCTGTGAAATGAATCTATGGCTTGTCTGAGTTCTTGTTTCAAAGCTATTACTCACTGACCAAGGGGTTGGAAAGAGAGATGCTTCCAGGTATGGCGAGGGCTTTGCAAGCACGTAGTGTATGGGAGAGGGGACTGGGTGTCAGGGGTCCTGGAGCCTGGCCTTAGCTCCTCCTTCCCTGGCTATCAACTAGGCAAGTTCTTGTGGATCAGACAGTGGAATTTATTTACTCATTCAACAAATGTGAACTGAGGGCCTCCCACAGTTGGGGGCAGTGTGCTGAGGTGTAGGGATAGAGGTCCATCAAGAAAGCTCTGCCCATCTCTGCGGGATTTTCTCTTTCTAGCATCACTGTGTGAAGTAGATAAAACAAAGGCTTTTCCCCTCCTTTTCTGAGGTCTTATATATAGCACAGGCTGGCCTCAGCCTCCCGACCGCAGGCATTTTCATTCACCTTTGCTGCACATGGTCATTGAGCAAATGCTGCTGGCTCAGGGGTGTGGCCAGGTCTAGACTTCCTCTGCGTGACTTAAAGCCAGCTCTCATTCCTCTCCATCAGTGGCCTGTCCCAAGTTGACTTTCCACATCATGTTTTTTATTTTGTGCCCAAAATAGCCAACAAATGTCACATTCTGATAATTCCCTATAGATTCCCCTCTGTCACTAACCAAATAAGAATGAACCTGTTTTTGCTCAGGAAAGGGAGGGGAGTTGGGAGGTAGGAAAGTCAGGGAGCTTTGCTTGTCTGCACTGGCTTCCTGTTAAAAAGTCAGGGGGAACCATGTTCTGGTAGCATGAGCCACACCTATGAAAGCTTCCTGACTATAGTCATGGGAGGGTTCATGGTGTGACCTAACACCTACCACCTCCATCTTGCCTGACCACTTATCCCTGGCAGCATTTAATGCAGTCCAGTGTTTCACACTGGGAAATACTGTGCAAAATGCCACCATATGGTGGCTCCATACACTTAGCTTCTTGACACAAGAGGTTAGTCTCCTGTCTGACAGCTCCAGGAGACCAAACATGGATTTTCAGGGCTCCACTGTTTCCATGGCTAAGAAAGTAATCTTTCCTTCCAGCTTTGGCTAGAAAAGACTTTTCACGGGAAGAGCAGAACCTGTTAGGTTGCATTTTGCTGAGGAAGTGTTCAGGCCCCAGACAGTGAAGAGATTCACTCAAAGTCGTTTGGAACACAGGTGGAAAGGCCGGATCTAAGTCCTGGCACTTGGAAGCCTGTTCTGTCCTTGGCCTCACAGCTGAATGGACACCACCTCAGTGTGTCACATCAATTTCCAGGAAGATTCTTGCCCCAACTTGGCCACTTAAATTAAATGCTGTTTAATGAAATTTAATCTTAGCTAAGAGCATATGATGTGCAGAGCATTCTACTCACAATGTGACCACAGGCGAGTCATTTCACCTTCCTGTACCTCAGTTTCCTCACCTATGAAATAAAGCACTTTTGGTGCAGCTTCTCTTGGGATGTGAAATGAGGAAAAAGAAGTGAGTGCTTTGTAAACAGTGAAGTGATGGAACCACTGAGGGGCCTCGCTAAACTGGCCATCCTGCCTGTGAGGGCCATGCCACCTGCAGGACCATTGCACTGGCCACCATACTTGTGTGTCTCGTTCCCAGCAGCCTTCCCAAAGGATGGATATATGGACTTTATATTTCCCAGACTCCATTTCTGGGGCTGGTATATTGTTCAACAGAGCTTGCAAATGTCACAGTTTAGTTGGGATAATATAATGAAATATATATAATATAATAAACAGAATGGTTTATAAATAGTAAAAAAAATTACTATTTTTGGTGCTGAGGGTAGAATCTAGGCTTTGTGTGTACTTGGTTGAGTATTATGAGACAGTCCTTAAATGATGGAAATTTATTTCTCATAAATTTTGGAGGCTATTAAATTCAAGTACAAGTTACAAGTACGTTAAGTACCTGTTGAGACACTATGCTTTATTAAATCAGCTTTTCATGATGATAAAAATATCTATAAGAGAGATTTGATTTTGTAGTCAGGGATATAGCCTAGTGGCAGAGTGTTTGCCTAGCATGGGCAAAGCCCTGGGTTTAATCCCCAGCAATAATAAAATTTCTTTAAACTGGATGTGGTGGTTCAGTTGTGTAATCATAGTATGTAGGATGCTAAGGCAGGAGGATTGTCACTTGGGGGAAAAGTCAAGGCTTTTATTGAATTAGAGGTCAACCTGGGCTACATAGCAAGTTTGTATCTCAAGGTTTCCTTTTGGGTGGGGCCTATGGTGAGCGTAACATATGGGAGGAGTGCATGTCAGAGCCAGGAGTTACACCCCAAGTCAGGAAGAAAGAAAGGATAGTGTGGTGGTTTGAATGATGATGGCTCCGAGAGGTTCATAGAGAGGGACACTGTTCAGAGACATGACCTTGTCGGAGTAGGTGTGGCCT
Organism: Phyllotis vaccarum; assembly: GCA_033318265.1. Lineage (NCBI taxonomy): Eukaryota > Metazoa > Chordata > Mammalia > Rodentia > Cricetidae > Phyllotis > Phyllotis vaccarum. The sequence continues at coordinate 21,431,166 of JARWLC010000019.1, forward strand.
TGGTGGAGAAAGTCCATCACTGGGGATGGGTTTTGAGGTTTCAGAAGCTTAAGCCAGGCCTAGTGGCTCACTGTCTTTTCTTTTTGTCTATAGATCCAGATTGTAGAACACTCAGCTTTTCTCTAGCATGTCTGCCTGCATGCCACCATGCTTTCTACCATGAGGATAATGGACTAAACCTCTAAACTGTAAGCAAGCCCCAATTAAATGTTTGCCTTTATAAGAATTGCCATGGTCATGATTTCTCTTCACGGCAACATAAACCCTAAGACAGACAGACAGACAGACAGACAGACAGACAGACAGACAGACAGATATAGAGAGATAGAACCACAGTTGTTTTCAGTGAGCTAAGGACCTCCCACCACTCATCTCTTAAAGGTTCCGTCCTGGGAAGCAGACCTTTAATTTGTGGACCTTTAGGAACATTTATCATCCAAGGTGTAGCTCATGCGCTGGCTCATACATGGCTATCTTTTCACTGTGCTCTCATGTGGTAGAAAGAGCAGAGGCATCCTCTGCAGTCTCCTTTATAAGGTCACTGATCTGATTATGAGTTTCTACCTTCAACCCTACTACCTTTTGAAGGTCTTTCCTTAGAAAGCTAACATCTGCCTGCAGAGAGCTCACCTTAGTTAGGATTATTGTTGCTGTGATGAAATGCCATGAGCAAAGAACCTTAAGGAGAAAGGGTTTATTTGACTTACACTTCCACATCACTGTTCATCAAAGGAAGTCAGGACAGGAACTCAAATGGCAGGAACCTGGAGGCGTAGCTGATGTAGAGGCCATGGAGGGGTGCTTCTTACTGGATTGTTCCCTATGGCTTGCTCAGCCTGCTTTCTTATAGACCTCAGGGCCACTAGCTCAGGATGGCACTACCCACAGTGGTCTAGGCCCTTCTTTATCAATCACTAATTAAGAAAGTGCCCTACAGCCCAGTCTTATGGAGGACTTTTCTCAGTTGAGGTTCCTTCCTCTCAGGTAATTCTAGCTTGTGTCAAGTCAAACTATCCAACAAAGAGCTAGTGGGTTTTTGTGCTACAGAAAGGAGTTGGATCAGGGGGCTAGAGAGATGGCTCAGAGGTCAGGAGCACTGGCTGCTGTACCAGAGGATCTAGGTTCAATTCCCAGCATCCACATGGCAGCTCATACCGTCTAATTCTGGAGATCTGACACCTTCCACCAATGCACATAAAATAATTTTTTTTTAAGAGCTGATGCAGAGGAAGATTTTTGTTAAGAGTTGGAACAGACTTTTGATCTAAAGAGCACGGCAGAATACCGTCACTTATAAAAAGTGAAGTGAGTGGCAGAGATGGAGACATCTCACTCTGGGCTCCAGAACTCTGTGTGCCTCTCTCCCTAGCTTGTCAGTGATACCACATTGATGGCTTGAAATCAACCATGTGCCATGGAAACTGGTGAAGGCTACAAATCAGAGCCTTGTCCTAGAGGTAGCTATTTACCAGTGGCACATCGTGGGTGAACAACTGATGATAAATGCCTCTCTGAGGTATAGGGTGGCTCAAGCAGGTTGGGACTCACCTGTCTGGTGGAGTCAAAAAAGTGGAGCTCTTGCAAAGTGTTGGGGATGAGCAGGTCTTTGCTGTGAAGACAAAGTGGTAAAAGGGCAGGCCAGACAGCAGTGTGAAATAGCACAACATATCCTATGCTTTTGGAAAGGAAACTGGATATGAAGAGCTTGGTAATCTAGTGGTTATTAAAGGACATTTATTACATAAATTCAATACAACACTTGGGTTGGGTAGAGAGTACCCTTTGTTCATTAGCTGGATCCATTCCCAGAGGATTTCAAATGTGGCTTAACTGGTCCTTTATCCAGCTCTCAGTAAAAGGGAGCCTAGACCTTGGCAGGGTGAGGTGTAACCCGGCATAACAAAGAGTCGCTTGGAGTATTCTAGACTACCAGCTAATTGGAAAATGGTGGAAATGCTCTGGGAATTGGGGGAAGGGGTGAGGGTTGGACACTCAAGGTTCAGATTCAGTACCCATGAGATTAGATGGCAGCACCACTCTCAAAGCCTGTTTGGGCATCCTTTGGTTCAGGTGGGACCTGGGAGGTATGAGTGGGTGCTCAGTGATCTTCTGGCCTCCATGACCAACCTTTCTTTTCAGGGTCTCCAGACTAGGTGAGTGCATTAGCAGAACTCTACTGTTTGGCCAGGGCACCCAGCTGTCTGGGCAGATGGAGCTGTTAGGATTTTTAGGACTTGGAAACCAGCCTGGTCTCTCCCTTTGATAGGCCTGTTATCAAGGTGTCCCCCCCCCCAAATGATCATAGGGCCTTGTTTCCCTGCCAACCACTGCCACCAGCCCTGAGACTCTGAATACCTAGGCAGACACAGATGGTCAGTGTGAAGAGACTGCATCCAGAAAAGAGATGGGTGGTACTCTGGCCACAAGCTGAACTTGGCTAACCTCTCATTCACAGAGCCTGTTGGGAATAATTCACAAAGGGAAGCTGGAATTAGATAAATTCTAATAAGTGCTATGATTCAGGCCACATAGTGACTAATCACACAGTGATGGGAATGGCTGCATCTGGGTTGCACTGAGGTGAAACATTGGGGTGTAGGCAAGGAACTCCATGGCCACTTCTGCAAAGGGAGCATAGACCCAATGCAGAACAGGGGTCACGAGGCTTGGTCTTCTTAGAAATGGAACTGTCACTTGTTGGCCCTGAGGGTGTCAGGTCACAGAATGGTACCAAAGGAGGCAGACACTGCTGGTGTTCAAACATGCAGGGACCCTGCTGGGGACAGATCTCATGTAGTGGTCATCAAGGTGGAGTTCCCATTGGCATCCTTTCTGACCATATGCTGCTTGTGTGGGAACAGAGATGAAGCCTCAACATTGGTAAAGCTAAGTTGACTACAGGTGAGCCCCCTCTGGGAGTGAGGGGCTCAGAACAGCCCACCCTGCTCTTGGTCCACTCTCACATCCATTGAAATGGCACCATCCACATTGCCCTGTGCTCCTCCTTTTCCACAGTTTTGCTGGGCAGATGGCTGAGCTCACCTGTAGATATGAGCCTGGACTGTGTTGGGTGCACTACCTGTCTCTATTACTCCCCCATGCAGTGGCTATATGGAAGGACCACCTGCCCTCACACCTCTCTGACCTACCCTTAGTGTTGTCCTTACATATTCTGTCAATGACCAACCCACTCCTACCATCCATAAAGCTTTTGTGGGAAGAACTGACCTCTTTTGCACATACCCACAGCATATGTGAGGAGCTGATTTCTAGGCTTGTTAGCTAACTCTGCCTACACAGTGGTCCACCATAAACTACCCACTGAAAGAGCATCAGCTGAACTGGGTTCCAGGACCAGCTGGAATTCCCACCAACTCTTTTAAGGTGTCTGGGGCCAGGCTGTCAATTCAATGAAGAAACAAGTCAGAGAAACTCAGTGATGTGGCAAAGGATCTAAGGACAAGCAACAGAGCCATCTGATTGGAAGACACAAAGTAATTGTCATTTATCATTTATTCTCACGTACATTATTTTGTTTGATCCTCACAACAGTCCTGTGAGGTAGGTAGGGTTATGTCTTACTATGTGCCCATTTGGCAGATGAAGAAATGGAGGTGGCTCAGTGAGGCGAGTATGTTAGTGGCTTCACAGGTACTTGTTCGAAGGTCAAGCTATTGAATCCAGAAGCACCAAAAAGATGGAGAAAGCAATTTTATGGAGAAAAACAAATAAAGGGCAGTGTTGATTCCAGGGGTTTTCTCTGACATATTTGGCTACAACCACAGCTTCTGTTGTTCTGATTGATTCTTTGCAGACCTTTCCAGAGTATCACTGGCACAGTGGCGCAAGACAGCCACAGACAGACTTTTGGGTCCAACTGTAGGAGAGAAGGGCCTTTATTGCCTATAACTATGAAAAATCCTCATTCATGTAGTGTAACTAAGGAAGACCTTTGCTCTGTCCACCCATGGATCCTGTTCCAGGATTCCCTGGCTATGTCTGGAGCTTATCTCCAGTGGAGAAGATGCTGAGATTCTCGAAGCTATAGTCACTCCAAGGATGAATCACAATGTACAGTTTCAAGGTCCATAATGCTCATCGCCTTTTGGGGCATAGTGGTCTGGGGTTTCTTGCCCTTACTGTATGCCAGGGAGGCCCATAGGTAGTCAGGACCAGAGAGTATGATGGAGAAGACCGCTTTCCTAAGAAAAGTGTTAGGGGTGGACATTTACTCCAGGGCACTGTGGTGGTACAGAGCACGTCTGCACTCCTTGCCTAACACTGTTTTCAAAAACCTTACATCTCTTCAGTCAGAAATCATCAGCAGCATGCTGAGCCATGAGCTGAGGGCTATGAACAAAGCAAAGCCATGTAAAAGAGGCTTTTGGGCAGAAAGGAGCTAATTTTTGGCTTAAGGACAGAAAGGAGCTAATTTTTCTAAAGACAAATTGCAAAGGGAATCTGGGTTCTATAATGATGCCATCAAAGTGTCTAGTCAAAGCAAGGACACACATTTGAGAAAAAGGAAGACCTAGCACATGGACTTGGCAGGACAGATTCTGGGTCAATACTGAAAGAACTTTCTAATAACCAGCAAGGCTCAACCTCAGCAGGAGCTGCCCTGACAACAGTGATCTTTCTGTAACCAAGGGGTTTGCGAGCTGGCATAAGTGATCCCTTTGAGTTACTCAAGGAGAGGCACTCATCCCCAGAGTACTGGGGTGTCCTAGAGGAAGGAGAAGAACTAAAAACTACTGGATTATTTTCCAACCCTGAGAGTTCATAATATATTGGTTTAAACTGACTGGTTTCACTGATGCTTCCAATTCATGGGAAAAGGATTATGAAAGTCAAGCAACAGGCTGGATTATCAAGTGTCTTTCATCATCTTGGCTCTGGTACTATCATATCTTTGCAGGGAAGACAACCAATTTCTGAAACCAAGAATCCTTCAGTTCAGCCTCCTCAGGAGGTCCATACCTTCCTGCTGAAGCCTAGACACTCACTCTTCTAGGCCATGGAATAGCTCAACTTTCTCCCTGAGTGGAGCCACAAAGGCTTCTGGGAACATGTTGCATTCCAAACAACCCAACTATGGTTGTCTTTGGGCAAAGGTGTTCTGGTACTTGGACACATCCTCCAGAACAAAGAGCAGGTGTAATGGGATTTGCTGTACATGTTATGTCCTAGGAAACCAAAAGAAGCCTCTTTTCCCACCCTACCCCTTGGCAGACAGGGCTCTTTCTGGAGATGGGTAAGTGAGGCACTGACTAGGGGTGTAGTGATAACCCATGAGAAAACTGCTCCTCCTTTGTCCCAGCCAGAGTCCTTCTGTGGTCTCCTTGTATGTATCAGCTGACTTTTAACTTGTTATAATAAAGTACCCATCACCAGCTCAAAATGGCAAGAAAAGGTGGTTCTGTTTAGAGAACTTGTAGATTCCAGAAGGTGGACTTCATCATGCAGAATCACGTCCTGCTGTACAATTAATACAGATTAGTATAGTTCCCCGCCCCATGTCACTGGTGAGACACTCTCCTTAAAGTCTTGGCTCACATGAGCTTCTTGGGGACTCCTTCCCCAGTGTGGCTAAGCCTTTTTATCTGTACCGTATTAACCGAATGATTTTATTATTCATGAAATCCAGAGCATGTGGATGGGAAGAATCGATGCAGAACCCGTCACTAAGAGCGATTTTCAGCACTTCCTCCACGAAGACCTGGAAACTGTTGATCTGCTTGTTGGCAGGCACCACCCACAGCCTTTTTAGGTTCTGCTTGGTGTACTCTTCCTCTGGAAGGCCTTCCACATTGGCCACCCAGTCAAGAGTCAGGTGGTTGGGGTCTTGCAAGTGGCTGGTGATGGAGGAGAGATTGCCATTGGAGCAGTAGAAGAGCTTTGAGCCCAGGAGCTTGAGGAAGAGACAGGATGTACTGAAGATGTTGGCGTTGAACACCTCCATGTTGGAAGATGACAGGCTGTAGATCTGTGGTGCCTCTCGCACGGTGAAGTGAACGGTCTGCACACGCTGCTTCAGCGTGATGTTAAGCATGGCATTCTTCTCTGCCTTGGAGAGTTCCACCTCCTTTTCCTGTAGGGCCTCAATTAGGGGCTGTACTTGATAGAAGTCAGCTTCCCTGCGGAGCAGGCCCATCTCCTGGAAGTCCTCCGGCAGGTCCAGGTGGGAGGTCCGCAGGAAGTTAAGGATATAGCGGAACACTTTGCCATCACGGTCTATGAAGCAGTTACCTTGGCTGTCCCTCTTGGTGGGCATCTTCCCACTAAACATGGCACCCAGCATGGAGTCAGGGAAGCTGGTCAGAGTTGCCAGGGAGGTTGTGTAGAGCTTTCCCCCAACATTCAGTGTGATGGGGTCGGACATGGTAGGAGGCCAGGTGCCTGGAAATAGTTCTAGATGGGTAAAATGAGAAAGGATGATTATCCAACTGTATCTGTGTAGTTCAGTCCTTAACTCCTAATTATAGGTCAGGCCTATATTGAGGGTGAATTGTATTAATGCCTGATAACTGCTGCACATTAGAATCACAAAGGAAGAAAAATGGGCACATGTGAATGGACACATGAATTCTCTCTCTCTCTCATTAGTCACAGGAATTTTTTTGAAAAGCTTCTTTGGTGATTTTAAACGTTCATTGAGGCTAGCGAGTCACTGGTCTGTGGAAAAAGGAAAAGAGTCCTGGGTAAAGGCTCCCTGAATTATGAATATTAGTTTGATGCATGACAATCCTACCATCTTTTGACATAGTGTCATCATTCATCCCTGCTGCAGACAAGGACAGCTGGGCCAGGATTTATTTTTGGCTTAGAGAAGTGAGTGCTTTGGCAGGATTCAAACTCAGGTTCCTTTTCTGTGAAAGAAAACTGTGTAAATGACTATTAGTTAGAGAATGTTATCCCTTGAAGTACCTAATGCTCTGTGACTGGGCTCAGTGTTCTTAGTGCATCAGTGCTCATCTGAAAGAAGTCATTTTTCTCTTTCAATTTACAAATAATTGTAACTAGTGCTATTTCTATCTATCTACCATGGATCACTTAGTTTCTGGCCTCCAAATGACAATCCTTTTTGGACACCCCTTTTGGACACCCCATACCAACCCACTCGGCCATGAACATGCTCTTCTCATTCCTCAGCCATCTGAAGCTGATTGTAGAGCAGTGTTGCTTCTGAAGGTGCTTTACCTACTCTTTAAAAACAACCTTGGCTATAGATGGCCCAGCAGTTAGAGTATTCATTGCTCTCGCAGAGGACCGGGGTTCAATTCTTAGCACTAAGCTAAGGTGGCTAACACCTACCTTAACTCCAGTTCCAGAAGAACTGGATCTGATGCTTTCTTCTGGCCTCTGAGGGCACTGCATACATGTGGTGCACAGACATACATGCAGGCAGAATATTCATATATCAAATAAACATAAGTAAAATATTTTTGAAAGACAATAACCCTTCCCTCGACTGCTTCCCAGCATTAGCCTTCTTTAACTGTAAGCCTTAGATCTAACATCTTTTTAAGGTTCTTGAGAGCATGAGATATACCCTCTCAACTTCTACAGGAAACATGCAGAATGGATTCAACAGTGTTCCCCTGACAGTGGAGGTGGGGAGACCAAGAGAAAGAACCTCAGTACTGTCCTGCAGAAGGGCCTGTGCTGGTGGGAGTGTTGCCAGACAACAGACAGTGAAGGTATGCAGACAGATACATGAAGAGCTGGGGGTGAAGAATCCAGGCTCAGCAAGAAACATCCTGCTAAGCACACAGGTTCATGGGGGGGTGGGGGGGGGGCAGCCGAAGCCTAAAAACTCTGTGAGCCTGCCATTTCATGAATGTATCTACACTGAGACCCCTTTCTTTCCAGAGTTGGAGCCTGGATGGACTAAGATGACCAGCTGCTTTGCCCATCTGGCTGGAAAGACTTTCAAGTCCTTCCCAGTCTAAGAGAGCATTTTGATATTGCAGAGAAGCATGAACCATCTGGAGTGTCTGAAGAGGAACCAGCCCACGATGAAGTTACAAAACTCTTGGCAGAAACATGGAGCAGATGGGCTGTGAGACACTGGGGAAGTCCAACAGAGCTGGGTGCAAGCAGCCGTGGAAGGGGTGGAGGCCAGCATTTGGAAAGAGCAGCTAGGAAGGGTGCTTGGGGCTCACAGCTGAGTCAGGCACAAGTAGGACCCAGGAGTGGGCCTACCCTTACTCTGGATTAGATAAACTAATCTACAGTCTTCTTTCTCTTCTCCTTTCCTGTTGCTGACTGTGGTCTTTTCTCTCTCTTTTTTTTTTTCCTTTCAGACAACAGCCTTCAGATTTTAGTTTTTCTATCCTTGACAAATGTCACTTCCCACCCCCACCTTTCTAAAACACTAGACTTCAGGCCTAGGCTTTGTGCAGTAGCTCAGCTCCACAGTCTTAGGTATTGGAAGGGTTAAACTGTATTTCCAGACAGTTCTAGACTCTATCTCCTTCAGGTGTTAGTGCAGAAGTGCTGGGGTGGGGAGGGGCAGGAGCCACAGGCATTCCTGGAGATCCACGGGTGATAACTAAACACTATTTCTCTGCTTAAATAAAGTAGCAGAGAATGGTTTCATGGCTCTCAGGCCTTTGCCTGAGGAAGGCAACAGTTTCAGCTGAAAGGAGCGGAGAGAGGGAAGGCAGGCTTCCTGCCCTACTCTAGGGAACCTTCTCTGGGGTCTGCTTCGGACCCACCGAGTCCCACAGCAGTCTTCTAAGGCTCCACTGTCAGTGAGTCAGTGTCTACCATAACAAGCTCACAGACTCTGGTGCAAAGGGCACAATGACATGACACAATGGACAGAAAATGGCACGACTAGAGGGCCAAAGACTTTCCCAAGTGAGGTAGCTTCACTAGTGATGGGCTAACACCACTAAGCTACATCCTTGAGTGTGCCTAGCTGCCTCTCGGCCTTCTCTACCAGACAGTCACCAGGTATCAGAGTTCAGTTCTGCATTAGACCCACGGAAACTGCTCTTGGTCACCAGCTGCTGAAAACAAGACCAGGGAAGCAGCCTGGGTTCTTCAGCACTCCAATGTGCCTTAAACCCATTTCTGTAAGTGCCTCAGGAGTTTACGCCTCACCCCGTGCCCTATTTACCACCCTTGGCTTTGTCTTCTGTTTATTCTCTATTCTGGTCTCCGACCAGATTCTCCAGAAGCACAATTCCCTGCCCAGACCACTTTGCCCTTCCACTCTCATCCCAAACCCCACTTCGCTATACATCCCAGGCTCTGGCATTCACCCTCACACTGCCGCCTGCCCTGTCCGCTATTCACACACTTTCTCCCTCTGTCTTAGTCAGGGTTTCTATTGCTGTGGAGAGACACCAGGACCACACCAACTCTTATAAGGAAAACATTTAATTGAGGGGGCTTGCTTAAAGTTTCAGAGGTTCAGCTAGAGAAATAGCCAAGGGTCCTACATCTTGTGAGAGGAAGTCTAAATGTCTAGAGCTGCAAGTCATCTCCTTTCCCATGGTCCATTGGTGACAGGGGCAGATGCAGTAAGCAGGGCCTTGCCCAGCCCATGAGTATGATGGAGCCAGCCCTCCAGGAGACAGCTTGAGTGAATCTGCTGAGCTTTACTCCAGAGTATAGAGAATGTATAGGATGGGGACAGCGGCTCCTAGTACAAGTCTTAGCTATCCTTTGTGGAAGCACGGTTCCATTATCATAAAGCTCCTAGCACAGCGTCTAATCACTATATGGACAGCAGGGGGAAGCTTCTGCAGGGAACGGGGGGGTGGGGGGGTCACACTAGAGATAAGTCAGGCATCTGGGCCTAGAAACAGCCTCCAAATAACATCAGGGAGAGAACAGGATGCCGGGAGGATGGAGTCTTCCATGTTGCTGGGCAGGAGAGAGCTACCAGGCCATGGTAGACCACAACCTCCGATCAGGTGGGACCCCTCATAGAGCTGTCCCCAGAAGGAGGGTAACAACCTGGGATAAAATCTGTTTGGGCACGGGGTGTGGTGTTTTTTCGTCTATTTGGTGATTCAGTTCATCTTCTGATGGAGGACGAACAGCTAGGGAGCTACTCAAGATAATTCTCGGTCTTTGGTTGTGTAAGGAATCTTCGGAGATAGCTCCTTCCTGCCCTTGGAAGAAGAGCCAGAGGGCAGTGTGTTAGCCTCTAAAGCCACGCCCTCTGAGCTCTGCTGTCAAGCCCCATTTAAAGCAGGATTCCTGCTTCTGAATCCCCCCCCTTTGTCTTCTCTTGGGGACGCCCTTTCCACTTGCCTTTTCCTTTCTCTTTCTTCTTCCTTTCTCTGACATCACAAGTCCTGTTATTATAACCTTTCTGTTAATCATAACCATACTCATCTGACAATAAAGCTCTTTTCTACATAGAAGCAGCTTCAAGCTTCTCCTGCCATCTGCTGCTGCCTTCTGCTGCGGTCCCACCTGATCAGAGGTTGTGGTCTACCGTGGCCTGGTAGCTCTCTCTCTGCTCAGCAACATGGAGGACTCCCCCCCCCCCCCCCCCCCGCATCCTGTTCTCTCCCTGATGTCACTTGGAGGCTGTTTCTAGGCCCAGATGCCTGACTTATCTCTAGTGTGACCCCCGCTCCCTGCAGAAGCTTACCCCTGCTGTCCATATAGTGATTAGACACTGTGCTAGGAGCTTTATGATAATGGAGCCGTGCTTCCACAAAGGATAGCTAAGACATAAAATCTGCTGCTAGATAACCAGGTAAATGCGAACTATACCAAAATATGCACAAAATGCTAACAGAGTGGGCCAGAGAAGCTTTGGTTTTCTTTTAATTTAAAGCACTCAGCAAGGCACGTCATACTTTGAGAAATCATGTTCTGAGCCCCTAGCGCTTTGAGAACAAAATCAGGACTCGTGTGCATACCACTGTCTGGCACACAGCAGGTCCAGTTGGACTGATGTAATAAGAACTATGCCTCTTGTTCCTGCGTCTAGGTCGAGGCCCGAGTTCTAAAATGCTCGTTATTTCCTTTCGGTGTAATTATTGATCTTGTCTACACTCCTGAAATACACATGAAAGGGGCATCTTCCATTAATCTTAACAAGCCCTGCCACCACATTGGGTTTATGTCAACAGCTGGCATCTGGACTTAAGAACAGCAGCTGGGTGCTAAAAAAAGCTATTAGGGGGTTGAACTTTTACCCTTCACCTTCCAGCAGGGGCTAGAGAGTGACAATCACCAAGGCTAAACGATTTAATAATCCATGTTCACAAGTTGAAGTCCCCACAAAACCTAACAACAGGATTCTGAGTTGGTGAACCCAAGGAGACACCAGGAGGATGGGGCACCTGTAGGAATGAAGCTGATGGCCTTTTCTCCATACCTGGCCATATTTACTTCTTCCTTTGGCCTTTTCTGAATTATCCTTCTACAACAAGCTACAAATCTACTAAGAAGACTGTCATCATGCATCATGCAGGATGTTCTTATAGATCACTTGACCTGGAAAGGAGGTCGTAGGGACCTCTGACACAGTTAGCTGGTTAGAAGTACATGTGACAACCTACAGTTAGAACTGGCATCTGAGGAAGGGCAGGTCCTCTCTATGCCTGTAGAGTCTGCACTAACTCTAGGAAGACAATGTTGGAGAATTACTATGTGTTAGGAAGCCCTATATGTTTGCTGTTGGTGTAGGAGTACAGAGCAATTTGGGGATTGTAGATTGAATGAGAATGATCCCCTATAGGGATGTGTGCATTTGAATGTTTAGTCACCAGAGCAGCACTGTTTAAAAGGATTAGAAGGATTAGGAAGTGTGGTCTTGCTGGAGGAAGTGTGTCAGTCGGGGTGAGTGTGAGGTTTCAAAAGCCCAAACCAGGCCCAGCTGTAGGGCTATTGTGTTGTTTCATGGTAAATAATTGTCCCACCCACTGGTTTAATAAAAAGTGCTGATTGGCTAAAGGCAGGCAGGAAGTGTGGGCGGGTCTACCAGACTAAGAAAACTCTGAGAACAGAATGCCAAGCAGAACGCCAGAGCAGAATGCCAGAGAGAAGCCTAAAGAAGCAGAGGACAACTATGCTGCTCTAAGAAAAGGTACTAAGCCGCATGGCTGAACAAGAAGAATCATGGGTTAGATGAAGGGTAGAGAGCTAGAAAGTGATATGTCTGGGCCTAAGTTTGATCGGATAAAAACTATTGAAAGCATCTGTGTGTCTCTGTGGGACTGTGGGACTGTGGGACTGCGGGTCGGGTTAGGCCTGAAAGTCAAGGCCAGAAACCTCATACTACACCCAGCATTTCTGTCTCTCACTCCCTGCTGACTGTGGATAAGGATGTAAAGCTCTCAGTTCCAGAGCCATGCCTGTCTGTGTGCCACCATACTCCCTGCTATGATGATAATGAACCAACCATCCAAACTGTAAGCAAGCCCCCAGATAAATGCTTTTTTGAAATAAGTGTTGCAGTCTGGTGGTGGTGGTGGCACATACCTTTAATCCCAGTGGTTGAGAGGCAGAGGCAGGACAATCCCCAAGTTCAAGGCCAGCCTGGTCGGCAGAGTGAGTTTCAGTATGATAGCCAGGGCTACCAGAGAAACCCTGTCTTGAAATAAAACAATACATAAATAAATATTAAACAAAAAGATAGATAAATAAATAAGTGTTGCTTGGCCATGGTTCCTCTTCATAACAGTAGAACAGTGGCTGAGATGGGTGAGAGGGATGTGACTCAGTAGTAGAGTACCTGCCTGGCTTGTGAGGCCCTGGGTTCAGGAAGTGGTGCTTAAGGGTTGAGTTGCACTGCTCAAGAACATCTCTCAGATATATGTAGTCCTGGTTTCCATGCCTAGCACTACAGACAGGCAAAACTGATGAGGAGAGCCATAAGCAACAGAAGGCATTAAGAGCCTCCAAAAGTCTGAAACCTCTTGAAGCATTTGATCAAATAATGCTCTGCAAGCTGCTTGGCAAGCCCGAGGCCGACACCTGTTGTTGGGCCTCACTTAACACTTGGTAATTCTTCACTCATTTTAATCAGTTTCTTTCATTTTTGGTGGTGGGACCAATCTAGGATCTCATGCAGTGTTAGTCACACATTATATCACTGAGCTACATCCCAGCATTCATTTGTGTGTGTGTATGTGTTTGTTTGTTTTTTTGAGACAGGATTTCTTTAGGCAGCCCTACCTCTCTTAGAACTTGCTCTGCAGACCAGGCTGGCCTTTAACTCACAGAGATCCCCCTGCCTCTGCCTTCCAAGTGCTGGGATTAAAAACATGTGCAACCATCATCTGGTTTATATATTTACTTTTGTATTGTGGGAGATAAAACCCATGACCTTGGGAATGCTGGACAAGTCTCTAATACTGTGCGATATTCTCAGCCCTACTTTAATAATGAAATATAGAAAAGCACAAAGAATGAATCTGTTATGCTAAATGCTTTCCTCCATGCTTTTACAAGTATACCTTGAGGTGGTCCAAGACATACCAACCTCTAGGACCACATAAAGCCAGAATATGACAGGTCCCCTTTGGCGTACTGATTGTTATTTTGAGAAAGTGCAGACATAGGAGCAGCTCTGGACAGATGCACTTGTAGAAAGAGAATTTGCAAATACAAAGGAAATGAATGAGGGCTGAGAAGAGAGCTACTTGGAGGCAGTTATGGTCACCTGAGGCTTTCATCTGTGTAAGAAGCTAACCCATATTCACTTCACATTTCCTTCCCCCACTCCCCTATAATTCCCCACCACTGTCAAAAGCTCAAGCTCTTTTTCCTTTCTCTGTCTCAGGATGCTTTGTAAACTTAATCACAAATTCTTTGAGCCCCATATCTGTGGACTCACAATGTGTACACACTACCCACACTACCCAGGATGGCTTTCTCCTGTTGTCTGCTTTAGCTATTCTAGACATCTAATTCCCATTTCTCTTTTCTTCTATTACCCTCTCCAGTCTGTAGGTGAGGGAAACAGAGGCTCAAAGAGGGGAAGAGGTCTTCAGAGTCACACAGTCAGTGGAGAAGCTGTGATCTGAATCCAGTGCTGAATCTCACATCTCTGCTCTCTTCCTCACAGGACCCCAGTGTGCAATGGAGGCCCACGATACCCACACCCTCACGCTCTGTGCACACCAGCTTGGAGCTCTGCCCACTCACATATGAGGATGGGCAACAAAATCCCAGGATGATGACCAGCTCCTGGTCCACTGAAAAATCAAAACTTTTCTACAGCAACTCACAACAGAAAACGCAACATACAAACTGAATCAGGAATCTGAAGTTCCAAGCAATGGCCCTGTGTATGAACAGTTATCTTATGAAGGTAGCCACTTAAAACACAGACACAAACAAGCAAGCAAGCAAGCAAAAAGCCTGGCCTCTCTCCCTCTCTGGGCAAACCATATGCACCAAAGCAGGAGATGGCAGCACCTTGATCCTTAACAGCATTTGATGGGGCAGTGGGGTTAGGATGTCCCACCTGGCTCTGTGGGAAGGGTCAATGTCCAGGGGCCTGAAAGTCATCATCTGCAGCCTTTAATTAGGACCCTGAAACAGAAATCTTTGAGATGTTCCATAAGGCTGTGCCCTGAAATCCTCAGTACTCGCAGACTCCACTGGTTGTAGGTGTGTTAAATATAGCTGCTTCTTTAAGACCCAAATACGACGCCAAGGAAAGCATGACATGTACTTTACAAAGGGGGAAAACGAGGCCCAGGAGATTAGATAACCTGCCCAAAGCAGTGGCAGACTATGTGTCAAGGCTACTCCAGTCAGCAGGGTGTGCATTCTGCAGCCTGATTCTTATTCCTATGGTGGGGCAGAGAGTGAGTATTTCCTGAGTGAATTATGACAGGCTCAGAGTCACACGAGACATTTTCCTGAAGATTATTAAATTAAAATGGCAGAGAAGCAGTATGATTATCATCCTGGTTCTAGAATTATAAAATCAAAGCCCAGAATATGAAGACAGCTACTTAAGACCACATACTCAAGGAAGCTGGGCCAGATTTTCAAATGAGGACTCTTGGGCCTGTGCCCTAGCCAATACCAGAAGCCATGGTATATTGTTAAAGACCAGACACAGAATTTAAATAAGGCTTGTGATACTCTGAGAGGAAGATAAAGGCATTAATTGACTAATTGTGGGGCTAGAGATCAGACTAGAAGCCTGTCAATGCCGGGCAAAAGCTGTACCACTGAGATACTGAGCCCAAACAAAAGCTATTAAGTTTGTCCTAAAAGAATTGTAAGATCTAGAGATGCGGAACCTTTTATGTGCTATCGGCAAGGAACAGCTGTTGTGACAACTATAAAGCTAAGTAGTAACCTCTTTCCTCTTCTGTTTCGTTCACTCAGAGAGCCTAGCTATGATCTATGTTCTCTGAGGACACCTGCATGGGCCTTTTGAGATATCTCCTATAAGAAGAAACAAGAGCATCTTGGAGAAATGGATGGTTCCTGGACTGTTTAGGAGAAAGTTCCAGGTGAGCCTGGAACTCTTTGTGCCAAATAGCAAAGAATAACTAGTTCGCATCAGAAGAACACAGGAGCTGGCCTCAAGAACAGGTTTCGGATAATTTGAGTATCAATAATAATAACAATAATAGATTTTAGCACAATAATTTTTTAATAGGTCCATAATATTACTGCAAAAAGAGAAAAAGGGGTGAGGAGGGAACAAGGAACGGGAAAGAAGAAACTTTTTCTAAAGGAAGGAGTAGCCTGACATCAGTCTTAGATTTTTTTTCCTGTTGCTGTGATAAAATATCCTGACCAAAAAAACCCAAGGGAGGACTTTATGCTGGGTCACTGATCAAGGTGCAGCCCAGCACGACTGAGAGTCAAGAGTAGTATGGGCTCGCAGCATGGCCACCCTGAGGAGGCATAGCACATGGTCATACCACAGCCACAGTCAAGAAATAGGGTGATGAGCACCTGTGGGTGTTCAGTTCCCTTTCTCCATTTGCACAGTAAGGAACGGTCCTACCCAAAGTTAAGATAGGTCTTGTGGCTGTGGATGTAGTGGCACATGCTTTTAATCCCAGCACTAGGGAGACAGAGACAGGCAGATCTCTGAGTCTGAGGCCCGCCTGGTCTACATAGTGAGTTCCAGGACAGCCAGGGCTGGAAGAGACCCTGTCTTGAAAATCTAAAAAGATGTGTCTTGTGGTGATTGGAATGAGAATGTCTTCAATAGGCTCAGATGTTTGAACACTTAGTCTCCAGCTCATGGCAGTGTTTGGGTTGGTTTCGGGGGTGTGGCCTTGCTGGAGGAACTATGTCACTGGGGGTGAGCTTTGAGGTTTTAAGTATTCTGCACCATAGACTGCTCTCTCTGCTTCCTTCTTGGAGTTCAAGATGTGAGTTCTCAGCTGTTCCTACTGCCAAGGTGGACTCATCCCTCCAGATAAACTCAAACAAATCACCACTATCACAGTATAGGCCTGTCTTCCCCATATCTTGGAGGGAAAGGGAAGAAGAGCACAGGTTCAAGGCCAGCCTGGTCTACACAAGACTGTGGTGATATTTTGTGTAACCTCTAAGAAATAAAGTTTACCTGAAGATCAGAAGACAGAGCCAGCCACAGAGTGAGCCATAGAGGCCAGACAGTGCTAAGACATACTTTTAATCTTAGCACTCAGGAGGCAGAGATCTGTCTGGATCCCTGTGAGTTCAAGGCTAGCCTGGACTATAGGAGATTAATCCATTCCAAAGAGAAACAGAGCCAGGCAGTCATGGCACACATCTTTAATTCCAACACTTAGGATCCTATGCTTATGCTCCCAGTACTTGGGAAGCACACACTTCTTTAATCCCAGCACTATGAGGGTTGAAATAGGCAGTGATATGGCTGGGCAGAGTAAGGAATATAAAGCGGGAGGAGACAGGAGTCCGGTCCTTCTCTTCCCTTCCCTTTTGGCTGAGGATTTAGTGATGAGAAGTTTCTCTAGTGGCTTGTTCCTGGGCTTCTCTGATCTTTCAGCTTTACCTCAGTATCTGACTCTGGGTTTTTATTAAGACCAATTAGGATTTGAGTAACAGAAAACCCTGTTTCCAACCTATTCCTTTGCCCCAAATGAACACCAACTAATATAGGAATGGTAGGAGCAGAAAAATACCATTTGCAGCCTTTGATGTTACAATTCAGGCAAAGAAGGGACACACAGTCTAGAGCAATGGTTCTCAAGTGTCCTAATGCTTTGGCACTTTAATGTGGTTCCACATGTTGTGGTGACCCCCAACAATAAAATTATCTTTGTTGATATTTTATAACTGTAATTTTGCTACTGTTATTAACAGTAATATAAATATGTGCTTTCCAAAGGTCTTAGATAACCTTGTGAAATGGTCATTCAACCCGTAAAGGGTTTGAGACCCACAGTTGAGAATCACTGGTCTAGAGAATTGTATTACAGAAAACCTGTTACCATGGAGACATCTTGCTGTTGTGATGTTGGATACTAATCAAATGCTTCATGGAAGCCCCTGATATCTGCTTTCTAGAGTGATGGAATCAGAAGTACACATGACCAAAAAGCCAGAAACAAAAATAGCCATGATCTAATCATTAATGACTAATCAAATGTACATAAAAGGTAAGACAGCTCTTTTCAGATTAAATGATTTGCTCAAAGAGATCCAACTAAAGATTTTCAGTGAAAAGCAATCTGGAACATATTTAATATCAAGTGCTAGTTTACTCACTGTTATGTTGGAGAATGCCTTTATTATGAGATGGGTATATACTGGAAAATTTAGGAAAACTCTTTTATCTAGACAAGGTCTAAGTCTGAAACCCAGGCTACCTAGAAGCAACCCTCCTGCTTAGCGTCCCAAATGCTGGGATCACAGGCGTGCACCACCATGCCTGGCTGAGATGCCCACATTCTCTTCCTTCTCTCAGCTCGCTCTTTCCATTTCACCCTCCTTTTGTGTGACAGGCTTTCACTGTGCTGCCCTGCCTTAGCTGGTCTGGAACTCTCCAGATC
Organism: Phyllotis vaccarum; assembly: GCA_033318265.1. Taxonomy (NCBI): domain Eukaryota; kingdom Metazoa; phylum Chordata; class Mammalia; order Rodentia; family Cricetidae; genus Phyllotis; species Phyllotis vaccarum. The sequence goes on from JARWLC010000019.1 coordinate 21,449,126, forward strand.
AAGTGATCCTCTTGCCTTGGCCCCCTGAGTGGCCTGGACTGTAGGGACAAATTACCAAGCCTGGCTTGTAAGTTAGAGTTGCTGGGAGAAATGTCTGTGTAAAAGCAAATGTGGCCAAGCATGGAAAGGAGAATGCAGGCTGTACTTGGACTTCATTGTGGTTTGGCACTTGGAGGCTAAGATAGCCTCCTTATGAGGACCTTATGAGAGGTCCTTCTAGATAGACCTGTGGGAGATGTCCCATGGGAACAGTGACCTATCTTCCACACTGGGATCTAGGCTTTGAGATATGGTTGCCTGGGCCTTGTCTCTGCCACTCCCTTCTGAGTCTACTGCTGGTTCATACTGAGATCTACTTCTACAGCCAAGGTGTGTTGAGCATAGGTGGAAGGACCTAGTGGGGCTCTCTAGGGTAAAGGACAGTATATGGTTTTGGTCAGTGTTTCTGTTGGCTCTGCCATACACTAGTGTGTAGCTTGTGGCCAATTCCCAGGGAAGATGATGGTGGTTATGCAAACCATAATGGTAAACCATAATGGTAATAATAAGGGTTACAGCAGTTCTAACTGGGCTAACTACTTACATGCTAAGCTCTACGAATCTCACAGACAGATTCTTTTCTCTCTTTCTCTCTCTCTCTCTCTCTCTCTCTCTCTCTCTCTCTCTCTCTCTCTCTCTCTCTCTCTCTCTCTCTCTTTCTCCTCAAGACAAGGTTTCTCTGTGTAGCTCTGGCTGTCCTGGAACTCTGTAGACCAAGCTGACCTAAACTCAAGATATCTGTCTGCCTCTGCCTCCCTAATGCTGGGTTCAAAGGTGTGTGCCACCACCGCCTGCAGAAATAGATACTCTTGTAGCTCTGCTTTATAGATCAGCCAGAGCAGGTCATTTCCTTCCTCTGCAACTTGGCATCTGTCATCCTCTATGCCAGAAAGTCAAATTAAAAAACAAAACAAAACCCAATTTTGCTGCCAGGTCTCACACATGGAATCCATAGCTACTTTTTTCTTTTTTGACTCCTAGCATTTTATGCTCATTCATTAGCACAACTAACCTAAGTAGGTGCCTGTCCTCCCTGTGGGGGCTGGGACACCCCTCTCTATCCCAGACACAGGCTGGAGAGAGAGCAGGGGAGACTTTCTTTTTCTTTTTTTACTTTGTTTAGTTTGAACCTTTTTACCTTCCTCGACAGACTTATTTACCAACAGGAATATTTATTTCCCTGCCTTGGAGAGCAATACTTTAAAACGTTTCACTTGGAAATACTTGAATTTTCAATTTGGAATCAAAGTCCTAAGACAAGTTCTCACAGGAGGCTGGGCTGTAAAGGCATGAAGAGAGCACTGGGTGAACGTCAAAGATGACAGTGTTCAAAGTGAGTAATGTCTTACAATCAACTAGCAACTTCCCCACCTAACCCAGGTAGATCACAGATAAGGAGCTGGGTCAGAGCCCTGTGGACTTCACATTCACCCCTTCACACCCAACAGCTGTAACTTTAGTCATCTTACCCTGCCCGACCTCTACAAGCCCTCCAGGTCACCACAGGACCAACTTAGCAAGAGAGCAAAGACTTTTCTAGACTCAGTTCACACACGGGACCCTGGTTTATGTGACCATCAGGGCAGAGGGTGGAAAAGTGGGCTTGAAGAAGAAACCAGCCAGATGCAATTTCTTTGCTTGCACAGAAATGTTTTGTGAAAGATGGTGCAGGAGCCCAACAACCATCGCTCATCCTCACGGAGAACTTTCCTTAGCCATTTTGGCTCTCTGTCCTGATTAGTAGTGTAATCACCTCCTTCCAAGCACTCTCCTCCGTGGTCTTCCCATGCCTCCCATTAGTGATAATGCTAAAGAAGGAACTTTCAAATCACTCCAGCCTGATGAAATCCAGAGGGTGATTGATTGGCTTATAGCTTGGCAGTTGGAGGAACTGAGGGAACTGGTCTTAAAGCACAACTTTGGAAAGGTAGGGTATCAGAATGTTTATTCTTCCCTCCACTAGCTCAGACCAAACCTCTGTTTCTGGCCTGCAGAAAAAGGCAAGGTCTTTGAAGGCGTTTGTGGCGAGTCACCTGTGTTCCTCAATTGGAAACAGATATGGAGAGGCCTTTGCAGGATGCAAAAGTAGAATGAGTTTTGTGTGTGACGCACTGAACTCCATGGATGGGCTCTTTATTTCTAGTCACTTGGAGTGGTGCTGTGTCCATCCACAGGCCCTGGCTCACAGCTCAACTACATGCCCTGGGTTCGCCAGAGCCGGGAGGGGTTCCCATCACCTTGTGATGCCTGGCCTCCCTGCCCCCTCCACCTAACCCAGCACCCACTTCTCAGCTCTGGAACCCCTCTGATCAGACAAGATGCCCCTTCTCATCTAGAGACCCCGCCCCTCTTTCCACCCACCAAAGGCTCCTCTCGTAGCGTCCCTCCCCAGCCCCGCCTCTCTGGTAGCTCTGTCCACCCCCCCACCCTCACCTCATAACATGCCCCTCCCCCGCGGCCAAGGGCGGGGCTACCCCACTTCACTGATGAGAACCGCGATGCTGCGATAGATGACATTTCACGGCAGGACAGGTGTCCTGATGACTCCATTATGCCTCTGCTGGGTCCCGAGCTCCCCCTCACCCCGGCGCACCGCACCCACCTCCAGCCCTCGCTCGGCAGCCTCCCCTCCAGCCAGCGCAGCTTCGCCAGGGGGCGGGCCGGGCGGGGGCAGGGGCGGGGCGTCTTGGGCCGCGCGCTGGCTGCCGGGACTTGTAGTCTCTTTATTGAGCCTTGCCGCGCCGCCTGCCCTGCCCGGACTCCACCTCCCAAGAGGCAACGCAGAGAGCCAGCCCGGTACTAGCCCGCCCCACCCGCACTCGGGCCAGCTGGCCTTAAAGGGGACGCAGCCGACTGGCAGCTCGCGGGGTAGCCCCCGCTCTGGCTCCGCCCTGTTTCCCGCATCTCGCCCCTCCCCCGCTCCGTCCCGCAGCCCAGAGACCGCGCAGCAGAGTTTCAGTGCCCAGGACCATCTAGGGTTATGAGGAACGTGGTGGGTGGAGTTGCACATCATTGTGGCAGCAGCACCCTTGAAGTCTGGGACCCCTCTGTAGGGGTGCGGAGGATCCGCCCTGACCTAGCTTGGCCCAGCCTAGTTCAGCTTGGCTCAAGCGCCCCGCCCAGGAGTGGGTTCTGAGGTAAGACCGGTTGAAGTCCAGGAGGTAAGGGGGCCCTGGGTGTGAGTGATGATGGCAGGGAGAAGGGGCCAGAGAGTGTGTTTCAAGGACCCCATACATACCCACAGGGTTCTGAGAGCATGAGATTGGGAGGTGGGAGGTCTAGGTTCTTCTGGGCCTTCCTGTGTGACCTTGGGCTAGTACTGCCCGTCTCTGAGCTTTAACTGTCTTCATCAACTGAGTATAGAGGTGATCCAGCTCCTGCCCCCCTTAGTACTGAGAGCACATACACCTAGCACCACGAAGCCTGGCAATCTTTTTGCGGGGAAACCTCAGTCCCAGTCTGAGCTGGGCAGGCGTGCCGTGGCATAAAACAGAGAGTTGGAATCTAACGGGAGTACAAACCCAGGATCCAGAGGCTATCTGTCTGGTCTTTAGCTTCCCGGAATCTGGGACCCTTGCCGAAGCTTAAGCTCCTCCTGTTCTCTTTCCCAGAAAGTCTGGGTTGGGAGTGGGGGCTGGGTTAGCAGAGGTCAGTGAGGGGTAGTTCTGTAGGCAGGTGAATGTGGCCAATCCCAGAGGCGGAGCAATGCTCCTGTCATCTACTTTTCCTCTCTCTGATTTCTCTTCAGTAATAGGGCACTTGCCAGTCCCCAGCAAAACCCTCTCTTTTCTTTCCAGGGACCAGGCAAGGCCTCCTAGAGTGAAGGGTACTCATTTGGGGCTGCCTCAGTCACACACTGCATTAAAAAGTAGCTCAGAGACCCCAGGGACAAAAGGTGCCCCAAGCAGCCCTGGCATCCTTGGAAGTCAAGGTGTAGGTGTGAATGTGAGGGACTGTGAGAAGATGAATCCCCCCATCCCTAGTGGAGGATAAGGACCTGCGGACCTCCCTTCCCCCTTTTGAGAAGATTTAGGAACTGACTTAGGGGCTAACCAGGAACAGGGTTTTTATTCTTCTTTTCTGCCTTGCTTGTGTACATCATTTCTGGAGTGGCTAAGGTCTCTTTCAGACTAGTTTAGTATGAGGTGTGTCTCACATATGTTCAAGGGCTGTGGATATCAGAGACTAGGCCCAGGCAGAAGAGGGGCAGGGACTAGACTCAAGGTTAAGCCTGTCTCTGGAAGCCGGTTTTCTGGTCACATCCTTGATTTTATCTGGTATTACACGTTACATGTCTCCCATCAATAGCCAGACACACCTTCCTGTGCATCTCTGTACTTGGGCACACTCCTATCCTGGGCACTGTGTAGAGAACAGGCTTGGATCTACTTCCTATAGCATCAGACCCTAGCCAGGTCGGGGAGAGAGAATACTGAGGCCAGTTAGACTGCAGAGGATGAAGGAGCCAAGAAGGCCTTGGAGCCAGAGCTCAGACTCACTCTGTGGAGAGACAAGGAAGAGCCGGCGAGCTGGGCATTGCAGGATGAGTCAGAACCAGCCAGGAGAGAGGAGGCAAGCCCTTTCCTATAGAAAGGACACCAGGAAAACAAAACAAAGCAAAACACAAACCCATCTCAAATTCCGCATCCGTGACCTATACCAGTGCCACATCACAAAGACAGCCTCAGGGCCAGGCTTTTGAGTGTGGGCTTTGTTGGAGCAGGCTAGTGGCTTTGAGGTTCTGAGTAGCCAGGCAAGAGGGAACGTTTCAGAAATGAGGTTAATCTGATGGCATTGTTGAGAGAGTTGGGGCCAGAGAGAGGCTGAGGAGGTGATGAAGGCTGAGATGGTCACCAGAGGCCTCAACTTCTCTCTCCATCTCCCAGGCCCCCCCCCCCCCGCCCCCCCGGGAAGTGAGAAAGAAGAGTCCGGTTCACCCGAGCAGAAGCAGGGAACTGTCAGCACACAGCTGAAATGCCAAGGGTTATCTACAAGGGACAGATGAAGGCTCCTTCAGGGCCTTCTGGGAGGGCTGTTGCTTCTCTTCGGTGTCCTGGAATTGTCTATATGTGACTGGACATTCTATATGGACTCTGAGGTTGAACACCAAGGTTGGCAGGCTGGCAGAGTGAGGGTACAAGCTTAGGGCATTAGCCCTGCCTGGGAAAGGCCAAGAAGTAAATGGCCAGTCATCTTCCATCTGGGTCTCAGAGGCTGGGAGATGAAGGAGTCACTTGTTCTATAACCAAGGCCACCATGGCAGCCATGTTTGGCTAAATTAAAAACCTAGATTGCTGTCCTCCGGGACTTGTGCCTATGGTGGAGGATGGACCCAGTGAGGGAATGAACTTCAGAAAAACTGTCCTGGGCCAGGCAAGAGATAAAGAGGGGCTGAGGTTGGGAGAGAGTGACTGAGGGAATTCCTAGTGGCAGCTGGCAGTGAGTGCTTATCTCCTTCCCTTCCTAGTCTCTGTGTATTCCCTCCATGACAGCCAGCCAATAAGAGCCTCATGACTGCCCAATCCACCATCTTTTTTTTAACACTGGCCCAACCCTACAAGCAGCAAACACAAAACAGCTCTCATTTTCCGTGGAGAAAGCTGAGGTGCTAGGAACTTGCCCCAGGTGAGTCTGTAGTTTTGAGCAGAAGCCTTGGACCCAGCTGTGGACACAGGCTCCGGTAAGGGAGAGAGCTGCTGCACTTGGCCTGGAACAGCTGGCTGGACTCAGAGCCGGCGTGGACAAGCTGTCCCTGCTGGGTAACCCAGCCTCCTCTTCTGGGAGAGATGGCCTACAGCTTCTTCCGGGAGGGGATGAATGACAGCTGATTCAGCTGTGCTGTGGAAACGTGTCTCCCCCACTCCCTGCTCCTGCCCTCCTTCTTTGGCCTGCGATTGGAGTCAGGTGAAGTCAAAACCTCTGAAGCTCTTTTGCATGAATGCATCCAAGATCTCATGGAGTGGATTTACTGGTAACCATGGTGACAGCTGACCCAACTACTTGCACAGGCATTGGAGCAGGTAGCAGGGCTTGTGCTTTGTAGAGAGACTGAGGAAGGCTGGCTTTGGTGACTCGAACTTTGGGTGGTACTGATGGACTGGGCTTCCAGATGCCAGGTGCAGCCCACCTGATGATGTAGTGTCAGATCAACTGGCAGGGAATTGTGGGTGTTTGATCATTCGGTTCCTGTGGTTTAATCTAATGCCATTTATCCTCATTTTTACAATGAGAAAAGCAGCCAATATATATATGTCTTACTCAAGGTCACACAGTGCAGGTCTCCATTTCTACTTTGATTTTTTAAAATCCTCTTCTAGAACCTTCTCTGGCTCCAGAATTCCATTTGTGCCTGCCCTATGCCCTCATCCTCTATACGTGATGCCAAAATCTCATTGATTAAAGTTCCTCTTAGCAGTGTACATGCTGGGATTTCTTGGCAGCCTGGGCTGAAAAGCATGACCCACCCGCTAGTCTGCATGGCAGAGGAGGTCGATGACAGCAACCGCCTTGCCCTAGGTCCTGCCTAAGAAAGAGGGCTCAGGGGGATGTGGTGTGTGCGTGTGGGTGCCATTCTATTGCTTGTTCATTCTTTTTGTGGTACTGGGGATCCAACCCATGGCATTCTCAACCTCATCTAGTCCTTAAAGGCCTACGGATCACATTTTGCACTGTCTGTTGCTCTCTATGAACACCTCTGCTTCCACCACTAGGCTTGGGCCTCCTTAAGGACCTGGTTGCTTTCAAGGCAGTGTGGGAATTGATCTCTTGAGGATTTCCTCACATCTAGCACTATGCTAAGTGTGTCTTGTTCCTTTCTGAAGCCCATTCAAACCAGCAGGAGGTTCAAGGGGCAGAGTAATCTTTTTGGTGACCAGAATGCACACCAGAAAAGCCTCTCTCAGAGTAAAAATGGAGCCTCATCCTCCCATTGCCTAATTGAGGAGACCTGGGCTGGGCCCTCAGAAGAAATCATTATTGAAAGAGAATAGTAAAAGCCAACTCTGGTTCACACCTAAAATCACAACACCAAAGAGGCTGAAGCAGGGCACATGAGACTCAGGATCACCTGGACTGCAGAGTTAAAAAAAAAACCAAAAAACCCATCTACAAACAATCAAACGAACAGAAAACCCCGGTAATTCATGCCTGTAATTTGAGCATTTGAGAGGTAGAAGCAGGAAGATCAGGAGTTCAAAACCAACCATAGCTATCTAGTGAGTTTTAGACCATACTTAGTCTTGTGAGACCCTGTCTCAAAACAACAAAAATATCACATAATTAAAACTTACATTTCAAACAACAGTATACTATAAATGCAGAAGCAAGTGGCCCACTGCAAAAGCCCGCTAAACAATTCAGCTTAGCCTGACATTAGAGTGCTTGCCTAGGGTGCATGAGGCCCTAGGTTCAATCCCAGAACTATCAAACAGATCAAACTCCACAGTGAGAACACTTGTGATAAAGGCCCTGTTGCCTCTGAGGGAGCTAGGCTAGCATTTGGGTGCCACTGATGTGGGCTGTGGTGTACCCTCCAACCACTGAACTCCAAAGATTCTAACTTGGTATGGGAGATGCCAGCCACTGAGAAGTAAACTTGGTCCCTGTCCCAGGGAGCTTCCACCCTGAGACAGGCTTAAAGGGGCCCCTGGAAAGAGACATGCCTCCATGGTAGGGTGCTGTTCAGGGTAGAGCACACAGGTGTACTCCACAGAGTCTGGTATGTCCTCAGGTTCTGAATCAAGTTTTCTGGTCCATTGTCTAGGAAATGTTCGGCCGTCTTCACCCAGCTGCAGTGTGAAGCGTCAGTAGTTTCCACAGTCAGTAAATGAAGGTCTCCTATGTGTTGGGTTTTGCCTAGAGTAGGATCGTGCAGAGGAAGGGCCCTGCCTTCTCTTAGGTGACATCTAGATAAGTGAGCCAGTTTTACCTATGAAACTCAGCCCAGGTGGAGGGCTTTTATGTCACAGGGCAGTAAGATCTCACTTACCAACGCATGCCTACCGTGTGCTGTCATGTGCTCGGTGCCAGGGAGGCTGATAAACAGAAAGGCCTCAGGAACCATACTTCATATGGTAGAGAGGCTGGTACCAGCCAAGTACTATAGAGGAGTGGGGCAGGATGTTCTGAGTGTTTAACCAGGAGGTCTGAAGCAGGTGTGAAGGTCAGATGAGGCTCTCTTGGTGTGTCAGCCAAGTGTCTTAGTTACTTCTCTATTGCTGTGAGAAAACTCCATGACTAAGGCAACTTTTTTTTTTTTTTTTTAATTGTTTAATTCAGGCTTCTGGTTTCAGGGAGTTAGAGTCCACAATGGGTGAGCAAAGGCTGGGTGGCAGGAGCAGCTGAGAGCTCACAGCCTGTTCAGCAAGCCTGAGGAGAAAGCTAACTTTTGAAACCTCAAAGTCATCCATCGTGTCCCCCCCCCCCCCCCCCCCCCGTCGTGTCCGCCCCCCCCCCACCTCCTACTTCTTCCTAACAGTCCTTTGGGGACTGAGCCTGTGGGGCCCCTTCTCATTCAAGCCACCACACCAAGCAAGGAGTAGGGAGGCAAAGGTGTGTGTCAGGTGGAACACTGTGGACAAAGAGCAGGGGCCGAGGCTGGAGAAGCAGGCAAGGGCCCTGGGGGTGAAGGGCTGTGGAGCCAGGCTGGGTAGGAGGGTCAATGAGGGCACTGGGATGACTCTATCCTTAAGTGGTGGCAGATGTGGGAGGGAAAGGGGCTTATCCTGGGCTTTTCCCTCAACGGGTTGTTGAGGTAAAATACAAAAGTAGCCTAAGGAGAAAGGGTTCCTTGTGAGGTATAAGGCGTCAGGGTGGGGCAGCCCAGAGAATGCTGGGTGAGTCTTCATCTCAGACCAATCAAGATGATCCCCCACAGGTGACCAGCGGCAGAAATCCTTCACTGGTGTGGCCAGAAGTGTGTCTCTAGGCTGTTCTAGGCTCTATCAAATTGATAATAGCACCCCAGCACAAGGATGGGATTTCAGGACCAGCAGTGGCTCACCTGGGACAGGTGTTTTAGGCTTTAGGAAAAGAAGTTTACCCCGTGACTGCTAGTGGCAGAGGCTTAGAGACAGAATGAACCAGGCAAGTGCCTCAGCACTCACCCAGAGGAGGGAGAGAAGTCTGCAAACTTGTAGGTGATCTGAGAAATGAATCTTGAGTGCCCCCCGCCCCGTGTGGTTTACCTAAGACTACTTACGTGGCTTGTAGACCAACACTCACCTATTTCAAGGAGTGTCTGTAGTTACCAGAGAAGCCAGAAGGCACTGAGACTCCCAGGGGCTGGGCAGGCTCCATTCTGTTCTTCTACTTTGTGATAAAAATATTGCTGTTCCATTTTATAGGCAAGAAAACTGAGGCCCTTCGCCAGTGTCAGCACCCCAGGACCCGGACCGCGTGTGTGTGCGTGAGCGCTGCCCTGCTCCTTGTCCCTAGCAGCGCGTGGCCATCATGGACAAGATCCTAGAGGCCGTGGTGACTTCTTCATACCCTGCAAGCGTGAAGCAAGGGCTGGTGCGGCGCGTGCTGGAGGCTGCGAGGCAGCCCCTGGAGCGGGAGCAGTGCCTGGCACTGTTGGCCCTGGGCGCGCGCCTCTACGTGGGTGGCACGGAGGAGCTGCCGCGTCGCGTGGGCTGCCAGCTGCTGCACGTGGCGGGTCGCCACCACCCCGACGTCTTCGCCGAGTTCTTTAGCGCGCGTCGCGTGCTGCGCCTGCTGCAGGGCGGTGCGGGGCCCCCAGGAGCGCGAGCGCTGGCCTGCGTGCAGCTGGGGCTGCAGCTGCTGCCGGACGGGCCTGCGGCGGATGAGGTGTTCGCGCTGCTGCGGCGGGAGGTGCTGCGCACGGTGTGCGAGCGTCCTGGGCCGGCCACCTGCGGCCAGGTCGCCCGGCTGCTGGTGCGCCACCCGCGCTGCGTACCCGACGGCGCGCACCGCCTCCTCTTCTGCCAGCAGCTGGTGCGCTGCCTTGGCCGGTTCCGCTGCCCAGCCGAGGGTGAGGAGGGCGCCGTGGAGTTCCTGGAGCAGGCCCAGCAGGTTAGTGGGCTCCTGGCGCAGCTCTGGCGTGCACAGCCCGCTGCCATCCTGCCCTGCCTCAAGGAGCTGTTCGCTGTTATCTCTTGCACAGGTGAGTGTGCAGCCTTTGCCCGGGGCGGGAACTCGGGTTGGCCCTGGTGCAGGTTGCTGCAGGTGGCGGACTTGGATGCTCATTTTTAGTGAGCAAATCTACCTTGGGCGTTTGCTGTGGGTGTCATCTTGTGGTGGGGCTGGGAATGCAGGGAGCACACCACGTGGGGGCAAAGGATGCGATCAGTTTGGGAGGGCAGAATGGATGAGTCCTGGGCTTTGAATCAGGAAGACTCATCTGGAGACATTAGCATCTGGCAGCAAGGGAGCTTGCAGGCAATACCTAAACTCAGAATCTATCTTTTAAAGAAAGATTTTTATTTTTATCTCATGTATATGAATGTTCTACCTTGTGTTTATGTTTGTGCACTGTGTGTGTGCCTGGTCCCCGCTGAGGTCAGAATAGGGTACCAATCCCTGGAACTGGAGTTAAGGATGGTTGTGAGCCACCTACTTGGAACCGAATTCTAACCTCTGCAAGAGTTCTTAACCACTAAGCCATTTCTCCAGCTCCTGAACTCTGGAATCTTGACATCTAGTTGTCAGCCAGCCGTGGATCTTAGATTCTAGCATCAATGACTAAGCTGAGGTCTGTGATTTCCCTGATCATAGGGCTGTGCAGGGGGAAGGAGAGAAGAGCCAGGGCCAGCCTGTGTACTGGGGCCTGTCTCCTATAGAATTGCTCGAGAGTTTGGCTTTAAATTTGACTGCTCATCCCTCCATTTTCCTCCCAAGGCTAGCTCTAGCATTAACTCATTTGCGCTTCTCTTTACATGTACATTTGGGGCGTAGTGCTAACTCTTGGTGTCAGCATAAGCCAGTCAAGGGGTTTCTGAATGAATGTGTCACAGTGGAATCAGGGACTTTGGTGCTGAAGGGGAGGGAGGTCCCATGTGTTATTTGCAGAGGCCCAGCCTAAGTAGTGGTAGCATGAGGGTGTGGAGAGCTCAGTCTAGCCCTGTTCCAGAGGAGGAGCCACCGTCCAGCGCCTTGGCCAGTGTGGTCCAGCACCTCCCCCTGGAGCTCATGGATGGTGTGGTCCGGAACCTCAGCAATGATGACAGCGTGACAGATTCCCAGATGCTGACTGCCATTAGCAGGTGGGTGCTGAGATTAGTGGGTAAGGGATGGGCTTTTACCTCACGTCTTTCTGAAGCTCTTGACTCTGGATGGGAACTCAGATTATCCATGGTCAGAGTCCAGACACCTGTTTACTCGTCTGTGAGTTCTACAGTCTTCTCTGCTTGACCTTGGGTTGGATGTAAAGGACACAATCCTGTCCCAGTGATAGCACCAGACTAGGTATTAGTGTGTGACGCGAGCCCTTGGCCTCAGTTTTCCTCTCCATGGAAAGTAGAAGTGCATATGGTAGTATGAGAAGGTAAAACAGGGACAGAGGAGATGGCGCAGTGGCTAAGAGTGCCTGTCCCTGAGGATCTGAGTCAAATACCCACCACCTGGCAGGGCCATGCATACCAGTGACCTTAGTGCTGAGGAGGCAGAGATGGCAAATTCGTGGGGTTTGATGGCCAGTCAGCTCCAGGCTTTCTGGAAGACCCTTAAGATGAGTAATAATAGAGTAGAGCACATGCTGTCCATTGTATTCCATTGTGTAGGTGTGTGAGAGAGCACACACGCATGAACACACATACCAAGACACACAGGGTGAAGTACTTTTTTGTGTGCTTTGAGTCTGGAAAAGATCACAAACAGAGTTTGGGTGCTTTGAAAAGCTGAATCTGTGTACATTCCCCTCATTTGAATGCTGTCACCCTGAGAACTAGCCTAATTTGCCTGCCTCGTGACCCCTCACTAGGCCACCTGCACTGTCTTCAGGCCTTTGCTTGTGCAGACTCCATCTACCTCTGCTGTTCTTCTTGTACTCATGCACAGAGTACCATCTCCATAGGCTTTCCTGGATTCCTTGTCTTTAGAAAGGTTGTAGGCAGGAGGGGGTGGGTGAGGATGAAGGCAGGGGGTGGGTGGGTGAGGGTACAGGCAGGGGGTGGATGGGTGAGGGTGCAGGCAGGGGGTGGGTGGGCGAGGGTGCAGGCAGGGGGTGGGTGGGTGAGGGTGCAGGCAGGGGGTGGGTGGGTGAGGGTGCAGGCAGGGGGTGGGTGGGTGAGGGTACAGGCAGGGGGTGGATGGGTGAGGGTGCAGGCAGGGGGTGGGTGGGTGAGGGTGCAGGCAGGAGGGGCATGTCTCCTAAGAGCCAGTCGTGCCCCAGGCTTCTCAACTGTGTGACTTTGCTTAAGTTTTCTCATCTCTAAAGCAGTCATCATTGGGCCCATCTAAGAATGTGTTGAGGCTCAGGTAAAAGTGAGGCGCCATGTGAGGTGTAGGACAGCAGCATGGGAACTTCATAAGTCCCATTGTTCTTCCCCATTGTGGTACAGTCAGTCCAGCATTTGAGCAACAAGAACGGAGCTGTTTCCTGGAGCACTTACCACACAGCAGCACTCAGGCCCGGGCTTGGTCGATACTGCAGGGTTTAGCTGCTGACCTCTTAAGATAGTTCTCAGGAGGGTTGTCTCCATTTGCTGATGAAGTCCAGGCTCAGAGAGGGGAAGTGGTTTGTCCTGGTCCCCAGCAGGGGCTTGATGGAGCCAGAGTTCTCAGCCCCAGGGTGGAGCTCCTTGCCTAGATAACCTGGATGTCCCCTCTCTCCTGTAGTCAGTACAGTGGGTGACAGGGTCTGGCTTCCCTCTGGAGAACTGTGAGCCTTTCTTCTGGGTGGGTCTCTGGGCTCATTTGCATTTTCCAGGAGTGTTCTGTTTGTCCCAAAGACCCAAGTGCCCTGTGCAGGTGTGAGTCAGGACTTTAGCCAGCCCCTGTGTGTCACCACTGTCACTCCCCTCACCAGGATGATCGACTGGGTGTCCTGGCCCCTGGGGAAGAACATTGACAAGTGGATCATTGCCCTTCTGAAGGGTCTGGCTGCTGTTAAGAAGTTCAGCATCTTGATTGAGGTTTCACTCGCCAAAATTGAGAAGGTTGGTGGCCCCTGTCCAAACCAGGGCTGTGGCCTTTCCCACTGGTCTCTTCTGGGAGCAATGCAGGTGTGGGATGCAGGGTCCTAGGGTCCCAGCCAAGCTCATGTGTGATGGGGCCAGGTCACTGCTCCTTTCTGGGCCTCAGATTCCAGCTCCATTACTCTGAGCACACATTCCAGGCATGTGCCTGCCCAGCCATCACTCACTGGCCCTGGCTGCCTGTTTCACCCTGGATCGCTCCATCCAGCTCTGAGGCATGTTCATCATCAGCTGCTGCTTCCACTCTTCCGCTTCCCTTTCAGAGTCCACTGTGGCCACACTAGACTCCTGACACGAACTCTCTTTCAGGTTTTCTCTAAGCTACTGTACCCCATCGTTCGGGGAGCTGCCCTGTCTGTCCTCAAGTACATGCTCCTGACTTTCCAGCACTCCCACGAGGCCTTCCACCTGGTAAGAGCCCTGCTGCTCTCTCTGACCTGCCTGAGACCTAACATGGTTTTCTTCAGGGAGACAAGGCGTTGGGCTTTTGAAGCAAAGCTCTGGATCTTAGCACAGGAGGTCAAGGCCCTGTTGTAGAATTGGGGATGGAAGACAGAGAATGTATGACCCCCACTGCATACTGTGAAATGATAGGGCTGGCTTGGTGACAGCTACAGTCAGGTGTCAGGGGCGGGGCTACAAACGCTCCCTCACCTAGCTCCTAGACAGGCCTTCCTTCTTGAGATAAAGAGACAGCAGCCAGGACAGGGAAGCGGGTCACTGGTCCCAGAGTAGGTGAACAGGGAAGAGTCCAGCCAAGTTGCTCTGACTCCCAAGCCCCTGTCCGCCCTTCACTCTGTTGTCCAGCACTCATTGGCCTGGCTTCTAGCTCAGGCTTCTCCTGTCCTCAGGGCTTTCCTCAGGGAGGGGCTTCTTTCTCTTAGACCCTCGAGTTGGAGCTTTGGTTTTCATAGCTCTTGGACAAGGCAGTGAGTGACCTTGCACTTTCCAGTTTGTTGAAATGAGAAAAGGTTAGAACCAGGAATTGAGGACAAATGTCACTGTGGTGACTTTAATCTAGAATGGAGTAAAGCTAAGGATGGTAGGAGAGGAATGGTGACATGGCTCTCATGCCCGCCTTTATAGAAACACCGGCTTCCTACTCCAGGCCCTGTGTTCCGTAACCAGCCATCATGACACTGGGCTCTAATACCCTAAGAGATTTGAAAACTGAGATTCCCTAACACCGGGGAACTGAATGGGCTTTGGACCAAGATGGACCGGATTCAGACACTAATTTCTGTAACCCACCACAAAATCCTGACAGGTTACACAGCCTATCTGGGCCAGGGGATGTAGCTCAGTGGCAGCACTCTTGCCAGGCACACATTAGGCCCTGGGTGCTGTCTCCAGCACCACCACCCCTTCCCCAGCCATATATCACAAACCAGGTATTCATGCCGTGCTCAGCTCACCCAGATGGCTGCTAGGCAGAAAAGCCTTTGGCTGTTCTGGTCTATGGTCTTAGGGCAGGTTGATTGGGTGAGGCTAAATAGCTGGTCTCCTCACGCTGTGAGGAAGGAATTATCTTGCTTTGCAGATAAAGGGACTGAGGTAGGGAGTCTTAGAGCATAGGTCTTATGAGGACAGTTGCTTCCTGTGGGACTGAGCTGTACCTAGCAGAGGAGCACATTGGCCACATGGTTCAGTCCACAGAAGCCCCCACTCTCAGCCAAGTAGCCTGGCACTCGAGATAATCCCCCTCTTCTCTTGTAGCTTCTCCCTCACATCCCCCCCATGGTGGCCTCTCTGGTCAAAGAGGACTCGAACTCTGGGACCAGCTGTCTGGAGCAGTTGGCAGAGCTGGTACACTGCATGGTGTTTCGGTTTCCAGGCTTCCCAGACCTGTATGAGCCTGTCATGGAAGCCATTAAGGTGAGTGGACAGTCTCTTTGACAGATGGGCCTGCGTGGGCCTTCTCTGAGGCGATGTCATGGCTTGGTAGCAGCCTCTCTCCATCATCTGAACCCCCTGGTCACCTCTCAGAGGCCATTGTGTGCGTCAAGAACATGGAGGTCTCCATATAGGTTAGTCTTTCTCAAGTGTGCCCTGGGCCTTTGTGTGGTCTAGTCCCTCTATAACCCCTTTTCACCTGACCCATAGTTCCTGCTTTACTTTATTTGTATTTTCTTGTTTTTTAGTTAGCAAGATAATGGGCCGCAGCACCCATTTACCATTTACTGTGGTCTCCAGGATCCTGAAGATTTTTCAGTGATCATTCCCTGGGCCATCAGTGTCCAGTTCCTTCCTTCCTCAGGTTTCAGCAGGGCCTCTTGGCGGCTCCTATAGCACCAACACTCTCTTACATGTTGTTACTATATGTCCTGAGCACTCCAGAACAGGAATGACACCTGGCTAATAGGACTAGACTGGTGTTATGTCCTCAGCTGAGATGCAGTCTGGGGATCCAGGCACAAAGCAAACCAAGATATCTTCTCTGGAGAAGCTTTTGAAGCCCATGAAAGGTTCTGCTTATAGGAAGTCTAGTCTAAGGTGTAGTAGGAGGTTTCTGGCCCTGACTTTCAGGCCTAACCTCACGGTTTAGGACCCACAGACCTGCAGTCCCGCAGTCCCACAGTTCCACAAAGACACACAGACAGAGGCTTACTATAATTTTTGGCTGATCGGCCTCAGGCTCAGGCATATCACTTGCTAGCTCTCTACCCTTCATCTAACATATGATTCTTCATGTTCAGCCATGGGGCTCCGTACCTTTTCTCAGAGCAGCATAGTTGTCCTCTGCTTCCTCTGGCTTCTCTCTGGCATTCTGCTCTGGGCTTGTTCTCAGAGGTTTTTGAGTCTGGTAACCCCACCCACACTTCCTGCCTACCTTTGGCCAATCAGAGCTTTTTATTAAACCAGTGAGTGGGACAAATATTTACAATGAAGCAACACAATACCCCTATACTAAGGATCACTGATACAGGGAGGACGTCTAAGTGGTGGGGAAGGACAAAGGCCGCTTCAGAACCTCTGCTGTGATGCTCACTCCCACAGCACAGCAGACCTGATGCCTGGGCTCCTTCTCTACAAAACATCTGAGTATGTGTGTTGAGACATAGAGACATCTTTTAAAAATGATTTACTTTTATCTATCTATCTGTCTATCTATCTATCTATCTATCTATCTATCTACCCATCCATTTATTTACTTATTTATTTATTTTTTGAGAGAGAGGGAGGGAGGGAGGGAGGAGAGAGAGAGAGAGAGAGAGAGAGAGAGAGAGAGAGAGAGAGAGAGAGAGAGACAGAGAGAGAGAGAGAGTCTGTGTGTGTCTGTCTCTGTCCATATATGAAGATGCCAGAAGAGGGCATTAGATCCCTGGGGCTAGAATGACAGGTAGTTGTGAGCCACCTGTACTGAATTCAGCCCTTGCAAGAGCAGCTAGTGCTTTTAACTGGCGACCTACCTCTCCAGTCCCATAGCAGACATCTTTTAAAGTGTTGCAAGAGAGTGAGGGGAAATCTCCAGGGAGCCCCAAAGGAAGAGAAAACTGAATTACCAAATTATGGGGGGGGCTGAGGATGATGCCTTAGGGGCAGGGTAGAAGGGTCAGTACCATGGCCAACTTCAGATAGAGAGGGGCTTGAACTGGTGTTGACAAGCCACAATTAATTCCCACTATGGAGTGGTACTATGAAGCCCCTTGAAGCCAACAAAAAGGTTTCAGTGTTGAGAAAAAGAATGAAGTCTGGGAAAAAATAGACATGTGGTCCAAAGCAGAAATTGGACAAAATTTTCTGGTTCATGTAGACCCTAGAATAGGAAAAATAAAAAGAATTTTGTAACCACCAGATTTAGGGGGTTAAAATTCAGACCACTTGGTGGTGGTGGTGGGGTACTGCTCTCAGTGCAGGAATTGATTCAAAAAATATTTGTAAATTTATAATACTCAAGGGTTGTCTGTTAGACACAAAACAAGCCAGAAGTATAAGGTTGTATTGTAGATGAGTTAATCTAGAAATTACTGTTGTAAAAATCCTTCCCAGGAGCCAAAAGCCTTGTCTTCACCTTCTCTACAGGCCCCAGTGACAAACCCAGGCACAGTTCTGCCATAGTTTACTCCTAGGAGCCAATGAGCATAGGAGAGGGGCTACATACAGGGTGTGGGTGATCCCCTGCTCCCTGTAGGCCCTACCTGGAAAGCCTTTACCCAGCAGGGATGAGGACTTCCTTGTGGCCATGTAGATAAAGCTCCTTCCCTTGTCTCCCCTAGCCTATATACTCTAGCTTCTCCACAAGGCCATGTGCAATTAATGCAGAGGTGTGAACGATGAGTGGTGGGGGGTGGGGTACTTTCTGGAAAGCCTGGTAGAGTGGAGGACAGGAGTTTGCCCTTGACCATTAGGGTCTGGAACAAGGAGGACCCTTCAGGTAATTCATGGGAAGGGCACACAGATGAGGAAGGTGAGTCTAGTTTGGTAATATGTCAGTGATATGCAGAGGGCGTCAGAAAGACCTTGGATCCAGGAAGTTACTCTTCTGAGTTTCCTAGGCTGGTCTTGAACTTGTGGTCTTTCTTCCACAACTACCCAAGCGGCTGCATGACAGATTTTTCTTTTCTATTTAAAAAATGTCATGTGTGAGTGGTGACTGGTGTACCTGATAAATGATCCTGGGAAAGGATCAAGAGTATAGGCACAGGGGTCAGGGCCTGCTGCCATTGTTAGAGTGTGTGCTGGGGTGTGGGCTTTGTTGCCTTTGACTAATCTAGGACTTTGTGCTCAGGAGCTGGGAGGATGTGCCGGCTCATTTTATGTCTACCTGACCCAAGTGAGCTGGCCCCCATAGACTCATGTGTTCGAGTGCTTGGCCCATAGGGATCAGCACTATTGAGGGGGGTGCGGTCTTGGTCCAGTAGATGTGGCCTTGTTGAAGGAAGTGTGTCACTGTGAAGGCAGGCTTTGAGGTTTTATATGTTCAAGCCACACTCAGTATAGCAGACTCTCCTGCTGCTCAAGATGTAGAACTCTCAGCTACCTCTCCAGCACCATGTCTGCCTGAGTGCTGCCGTGTTTCGCACCATTATGATAGTGAATTCAACCTTGGGAACTGTAAGCCAGCCCTGACTAAATGTTTTCCTTTATAATTGCCGTGCTCATGGTGTCTCTTCACAGCAATAGAAACCCTAAGACTAAGCTAGAGTCATCAGAGAGGAGGAAGCCTCAATTAAGAAAATGTCTTTAGAATATCCAGCTGTTGGCAAGCCTGTAAGGCATTTTCCTAGTTATTGATGTAGGAGGGCCCAGCCCATTGTGGGTAGGGCCATCCCTGGGCTGGTGGTCCTGAGTTCTATAAGAAAGCAGGCTGAGAAGCCAATGGGGAGTAAGCCAGGAAGCAGCAGCCTCTGTATCTTCTGCATCAGCTCCTACCGCTAGGTTCCTGCCCTGCTTGAGTTCCTGTGCTGACTTCCTTCAGGGATGGATGTGGAAGTGTGAGCCAGATACACCCTTTCCTTCCCAAGCTGCTATGGTCATGGGGTTTCAATTCAGCAATGATAACCCTAACAAAGACAGAAATTGTTACCAGGATTGTGGGGTATTGCTGTGACAGACCTGACTGTGTTGTTTTGTGAGGGTTGTGGAAGGGCTTTTGGAACTTTGATGGTACTGAGGACTCAGTGAGCTCTTCTGTGGGACCTTGTCGATAGGAATACAGACAGTGGAACCTGGCTTATGAAGTTCCAGAGGGGGCACTGTGACTTACTGAAGGATTCTCAGGGCCATTGAATATTTACTATTTTGAGTTAGATTCTGTGACATTATCAGTGATTGAGACCAGAATCATTGAGGTGAAATCTGGGAAGTGTTTTCTGAGAGTCAGCATAGAAGCTGTGTTCAGAGGCAGCCAAGGTTGGCTGACAGCTGAACTTGATAATGTAAGTTACCCAGGTGGTACTGGTTTTGAAGGCAAGAGGGGGTCATAGAGAGCAGCTGAGACTTGGCACTGTGAGAGGCCAGGAGAGGCAATTGATAAGGTGCTCCTTCAGGAGCAGTTAAAGGCCCAGGGCTGGAGAGATCATACAGAGAAGGTGAGACTTGGCACCAGGAATAGTCCAGGAGACACTGGAGAAAGTGAGGCCCAGTTGCAGCAGAGACCCCAGCATTCTGGAGAATGACCACCATGAACAGCACCAATGGTGGAGTAGGTGGAGCCTGGGAAGACAAGCAGTGTGCTGCAGAGGGTGGACTAGAGTCCTTGATCCAAGCCCCTTGGAGGAGTGCAGATCATGAATGGTTCCCAGACAGTGGATGTTGGAATTTACATGATTGGAGTTTGGGCTTGGTTTGATTGTTACTGTGCCCTGGTTCTTCTCTCTTAAAATAAGTCATTTAACTTCTGATTTTATAGGATTCCACAATTGAGACACTACAGATTTTAAAAGAGACTTTGGATCTTTTTAGAAAAGAGAGTGGATTTTTAAAGTGTTTGAATTTGTAAGACTCTGGGACTTTTAGGTTTGAAAATATTTTATAGTATGATGTTGAAATTACTGTGTAATCTTGGGAATGCCAAAGAAAGGAAAGATTGTGGCTTAGTGGATGTGTTTGTGGGTCAAGTTGACAAAGGGTCAGTTATACTGGCTAGTTTTTATGTCTGTTGACACCAACTAGAGTCTTCAAAGAGAAGGGAGCCTCAAATGAAGATCTGGTTATAGGCAAACCTGTGAGGCATTTCTTAGTTACTGACAGGGGAGGGCCCAGCCCACTGTGGGTGGGGCCATCCCTGGGCTGGTGGTCCTGGGTTCTGTAAGAAAGCAGGCTGAGCCAGCCAGGGGAGCAAGCATGTAGCAGCACTCATCTACAGCCTTTGTACCAGCTCCTGCCTTCAGGTTCCTGCCATTTGAGTTCCTGTGCTGACGTCCGTAAAGTATGGAAGTGTAAGCCAAATTACCCACCCCTCCCAGTTGCTTTTGGTCAGAGTTTCATTACAGCAGTAGACCCTGATTACTACAGATGCCTACAGTTACAGGCACTGTTGGGAATGCCATGACACCCACTCTGTAGCAGTGTGCTGTGCTTAGGTGTTTGTCTCTGATGTCATTAGAGCTGGTGCCAGACAGCCTCTTGATGCAACTATTGAGTGTGACAAAAGATAGCCGGGGAAGGCTTCTTCTGACAAAGGA
Organism: Phyllotis vaccarum; assembly: GCA_033318265.1. NCBI lineage: Eukaryota > Metazoa > Chordata > Mammalia > Rodentia > Cricetidae > Phyllotis > Phyllotis vaccarum. Next base: position 21,469,446 of record JARWLC010000019.1, read on the forward strand.
CTGTCTCAGAGCCCTCAGAGCCTCTTACCATTGCTGTAGGACCAGCGCTGGGGGTGACTAATTAATCTGAAAGCTGTCTCTGTAATCTCAAACTGGTAGGCAGAGTGGGATACATCACTGTGGCAGCAGGAAAGAAGGGTGTCTTCTCTTGGCAGCTGAAGGAACTGAAGCACAGGGAGGGCTATCAGACTGAATCAGAGAGGCTTAGTAAGTACTCACACCTACCGTGGTGAGACTTAGGGCCAGAACTGAGGTCTCCACACCACTAGACCTGGCTGGTGGCCAGTGTTGTCCTGGCTAAGAGTGTGACCCCAGGGGTCTGCCCAGAGCAAATGTGTTTGTCACTTACTGTTTATGTAAGTACACAGTTCAGTGTTCTGATGAATCCTATTTTTTTAGTCTCTGAGATGGGATGGCTCTTTCAGAAGTCGCCCACATATCAGAATGAGACCCTAGAATGAGTTATAAGCAGGGCTGTATAAACATCTTTCTAGACACTTCTGAGTGTGTTCTTAGGAGGGAGGGGTGTAGTGGGCTCTAGTCTAAGAAGACTTCCTGGAGGAAGTCAGCTCTAAAACTACCACTGGTGTCTACTGTTTGTTTACTCCCTAGGACCTCCATATTCCCAACGAGGACCGAATCAAGCAGCTGCTGGGGCAGGATGCCTGGACCTCACAGAAGAGCGAACTGGCTGGCTTCTATCCGCGGCTCGTGGCCAAGTCAGACACGGGCAAGATTGGCTTAATCAACTTGGGCAACACATGCTACGTGAACAGTATCCTTCAGGCCTTATTTATGGCTTCTGAGTAGGTGCTGTTCTGCGTTGCTTCCTCTGTTTGCCCTCCCTCTCTCCCTCCCTCCCACCCGCCCTTTTTTTGTCTTACTCTGTAGTCTAAGCAAGCTTTGAACCTGCCTCAGCCTTCCAAGTGCTAGTATTATGGGTGTAGCTGCCACACTCATGGCTCCTGGTACACTTTGTGGCTTGCTTGAAAGTTGCACAAGGCTCTAGGCTCCATCTTTGGCTCTGTGAGGAAGTACTTGCTCTGGAGTACCTCTGTCCCTGAGTCAGGTTGGCGTGGCATTGAGGGGGTGCTGAACAGATGCTGTCCTCACTGCCTGCTGAGGGCTGAACTTTGTGTTGTTCAGATTTCTGGAATGCCCAGATTATTACTTCTATAAAATACAATGAAAGGATTTGCCAGAAAAATCCCTTGTGCCTGTGTGTGGTCATGTGATATTAAGGTGTTACTGCTCTTTGTGCAGCTCATCTGCCTCTAACCTTGTCTGAGACCTGCCATAGACACTGCCATCTGTGCAGCAGCTCTGGATGGAACAATGTGGAACTGAACTGCTGCTAAGAAGGCAGTGTGCTTCAGGGACAGTGAGTGACAGGGGCACACTCTGACCTCAGAGGACCACATACGTCCAGGGCCAGACTCCCTGCAAGGTCCTCTTGTGCCAGGGAAGTCCTCTTTTGGAACTTGCCTGGTTTGAGGGCAGGGCATATTACTTAGCTCGGTGTAGCTCTGGGACAGGGCCCTGAGCAAGGGCTACAGGAATGGGTTGGAGGACCAGGGTGTGAATGGCAGTCCCTGCAAGTTATGATGCAGAGTGCGCCAGTGCCTGGGGTGATGTTAGTAGAGACTCTAGCACACCAGTGTTCCCACCTTTGAAAACTGGCATTTTTGAGTCTTGGAGTCATGAGGTGTCAGAACTGGAAGAGATGGCAAGGCTCACCTTATTGCCCCATTTGCTGTCATACCAAGGCTATTACAGAATTCATGACCCCAGCCACACCAGACCAAGTTATTCGCCATCGTCTCCCTGGTCTCTGGCCTCATCTGGAGCAAATGCCGGAGGCTCTGGGTGGCCTGGTATAGGGAGTAGCAGTTCCCTGGGGCCTTGGTTTACCCTGGGCTCCTGTTTCATTTGAAGCTTCCGACACTGTGTGCTCCGCCTGACTGAGAACAACTCACAACCCCTGATGACCAAGCTGCAGTGGCTCTTTGCTTTCCTGGAGCACAGTCAGGTGCGTGAGGGTGCAGTGGGGCAGGGAGGGAGGCAGTGCCAGGCCTTGCTCTGACGCTTCCATGTCTTCAGGACTTGCCCATATCTGGCTAGAAGCTCCCATTCTATGGGTTGAACTGCTAAGCCTCAGTCCCCACTGGCTGTTCTAGCCAAACTTCCAGGCCCATTCAGTGCCCTAATGGTAGGAAGTGCACCTGAAGCCTCTTCCTGGGCTGTGCCACCCTAGCCTCTCTTCAGAGTTCAGTCCTATGCACTAATGCATCCCCAGCTGCTGATGGTGAACACCTCAGTTACTTGGGTCTCTGTCCTTGCAGAACCCAAAGCCGGTGGCCAAGGGTGTGTGTGGGAGAGGCCTCTATTTGGTTCTTGAAAGTGGAAACAGAACAGGCTGGGGGGGGGGGTTGGCAGCACACAGGGGAGGGGACAACTGGTGATGATGGTAGTGAAGGCAAGGCTTAGGAAGGTGTCAGCGAAGAGGCCTTTGTCCCCTGGGGGACTTATTTTGGCAAGGGTGAGGGGTGTTTTAGGCAGAGAAAATTATAAAGGCCTGGAGAGACTTACTGTGGTCTGTGAGGGCAGAGTGGATTCCTAGAGAGTTACATCAAGATAATGATGCTGGACTTGTAGGACGGGATGTGGGTCAGGCCAGCTTGGAAGGGGAAGGTTCTAAGAGAGAAGGCTGACATATTTGGAACATAGTCTTAGATCCTTAGGCATAGCATGCCGCCTGCTGCTGGACCTGTGGCTTGATCTCCTGACCCCACTTTTCACTTGCCTTGACCTAGAGGCCAGCCATCTCTCCTGAGAACTTCCTCTCTGCGTCCTGGACACCCTGGCTTAGTCCTGGGACCCAGCAGGACTGTTCAGAGTATCTGAAGTACCTGCTGGATCGGTAAGAAAGGCTGGGGGGTTATTAAGGTGTGGGTTCCAAGATCATTCTTAGGTAACAGCTTGTCCCTTTGAGCCGGGCTGGATCTTTTTGGAAATAGGAACAAACACTTCCTTGCTCTTCTCAAAGGTAGAGGAGAGTGTACCATAGGTGTTCAAAGATACTGAAGTACATGTGAAGCCTGGGAGGGGGTCTTTCAGTGTGTGCATGTACATCCACTGTGCTGCCTGAGCCTGTTAATTCTCCTTACACAGCTTTGGGTCATCTTTATGTAGGCCTGTGCTAGGTGAGTGTGTCAACACAGAAGTATGTTAACATGCCACTTTGTACAGGGATGGAAATTGTCTTGCCAGGCTCTTATATGTGTCTGGAGTATAGTGGGCAGTGTGCTGGAGGTGGGTCTGCTTGTAGGTGTGTACAACTGGTCTTCCTGCTTGTTCTAGGCTTCATGAAGAGGAAAAAACTGGGACAAGAATCTGCCAGAAGCTCAAGCAGTCCAGCTTGCCCTCCCCGCCAGAAGAACTCCCTAGCTCTAATGCAACATCTGTAGAGAAAATGTTTGGAGGCAAGATTGTGACTCGGATATGCTGTCTCCACTGTCTCAATGTTTCCTCCCGGGAGGAGGCCTTCACAGACCTCTCTCTAGCCTTCCCTCCTCCTGAGAGATGTCGCCACCGACGCCTGGGGTCTGTGATGCTCCCAACAGAAGATGTTCGAGCCCAGGAGCCGGCACTGGTTCCCAGAGCCCCAGGGGCACAGAGGCAGAGGAAGCACTGCATCACTGGGGATGCTCCCTGCACTGGGCTAGACATGGAAGGTCTGGGCATCATAGGCACTGGAGGACCGAGTGGGCAGGAGGAGGTGGAGAGGGAGCAGGCCAGGAAGGAGGAAGAGGAAGGAGCAAGGGAAGAGGAGAAAGAGAAGGAGGAAGATGAAAAGGAACAGGAATCCGAGAATGACAAGGAAAAGGAGGACAGCTCAGGACCAGGGGCCCACAGGGACGCTGCCCTCCCATCCAGGGAGCAGGCTTGTGGTCCTGAGGGTTCCAGGTCTGTACTAGATCTGGTCAACTATTTCCTGTCCCCCGAGAGGCTGACAGCTGAGAACCGCTACTACTGTGAGTCCTGCGCCTCCCTACAGGATGCAGAGAGGGTGGTGGAGCTGAGCCAGGGGCCACGCTATCTCATTCTTACACTACTGCGCTTCTCCTTTGACCTGCGAACCATGCGGCGCCGAAAGATCCTGGACGATGTCACCATCCCCCTCTTGCTGCGTCTGCCACTGGCTGGGGGTCAGGGCCAGGCCTATGACCTCTGTAGTGTGGTGGTGCATTCTGGAGTGTCCTCAGAGAGTGGCCACTATTACTGCTACGCCCGTGAGGGTGCTGCCCGGCCAACCCCTGCTCCAGGGTCCACCAACAGGCCTGAGCCTGAGAACCAGTGGTACCTGTTCAATGACACCCGGGTGTCCTTCTCGTCCTTTGAGTCTGTCAGCAATGTCACATCCTTTTTCCCCAAGGACACGGCCTATGTGCTCTTCTACCGCCAGCGGCCCAGGGAGGGGTCCGAGGCTGAGCCTAGCTCTCCCAGAGTCCGAGCAGAGCCTACCCTCCACAAGGACCTGATGGAGGCCATTTCCAAAGACAATGTCCTCTACCTGCAGGTGAGTCCCCTGCTGAGGTTCAGTAGACTCTCTGGCATCTGATGCCATGCCTGGGTGAGGACTTGAGCCAGCATAGCTACCCACATAGGCCAGTTATCTGTTCTTTTGCTGTTCTTAGTTTTAAGTCCACCCACTCAACACTTAGTAGGGGACCCCTTCACCTCAGAGGAATGGACCTTGAATAATAGCACAAATTAATGGTACTGAAAGAACTGTGGAATTAATGGGCAGGGACTACTTCTGGGGCTCTTAGTGGGGTCACTTCTTTGGTGGCCTACATGTCCACTGTCATCTTTTGTCACTGTGTCAGGCTCCCATATCAGTGTCAAGAGCAGTATCAAAATATTCAGCCATGGGTTGGCCACCTCAGGGCTCTGTGGCTCCTGCACCCAGAGGAGTGTTTCCCGCAAGGAACATGAGGGCGCGGGACAGCAGCCTGCTTCTGTATTGACAGGCTCTGCAGTGGAGACATAGCTTGATGAAGTCTGAGAGGCTCATTTTACTTTCGCAGGGAGGAACTTGCTCATGAGTAGAAGATGGACCTCATATCCCAAGACAGTGAGTGAATGAGTAAACAGCTGAGGCCAGGAAGCCTGGAGCAGCCCCAGGCAATTGTCAGCTAGTCTAGTATGAACAAGTTCTTCTCCAAAGGGACTTGAGTGATCATTGGGAGGAAAGTATAGAGTTTGAGTCTTAGACCTCAAGTCCTCCATCCTGTTCTTTAGCAGGGCCGTGTGTGTGTGTGTGTGTGTGTGTGTGCGTGTGCGTGTGCGTGTGCGTGTGTGTGTGTGCGCGCGCGCGCAGAGATGCTGGCAGTGTTATGCTAACCTTACTTCCTGTCCTCATCCATTTCCAGGAGCAGGAGAAGGAGGCCCGGAGCAGGGCAGCTTATATCTCCACACTCCCTGCCCCTCCACACTGGAATAGGGGCTTTGATGAAGACAAGGATGAAGATGAAGGCTCTCCAGGGGGCTGCAACCCTGCAGGTGGCAATGGTGACTTCCACAGACTGGTCTTCTAATGGGAACTCCCACTTGTGGAGGTGTCACAGCCAACCTCAGAGTGGGCCAGGTGGGGCTCAGGGCCTAGGCAGAGCACTCTGCCATCTGGGTCCTAGGGAGCTGTGGAGGCAAGCCCAAGGTGAAGCAGGTCCTTGATGGAGAGGGACCATCTGGGATGTCTGTCTACAGCTTGAAGGGCACAGAGAAGCTGAAACCCAAAGCTCCTTAGGCAGCCATGCTATTACGATGTTATGGTCAAGTGTCCTGACTCACGGGAGCAGCGCGGATGGGCCCACTTTGGGCTTGGCCTCCCCGCAGGCCCAATCTTGGAAAGCCTGGCCAGCTCAGAGCCAGGGTAGCATCAGTCTGGTGTCCTGCATTAGTAGTTCTTACATTCTAGTTCCCTCTCCCAGCTCTTCCTCGGGAAGAGAAAAGCACAGCGGAAGTCAAGCTCTTGTACCAAAGGGGCTGTGTTTCCTGTCTGCCCTCTTGTTTGTTCAAGGGGTTCCTAAAACAAGGTATGTGGGTGCCTGTACCTGCTGTGTTTCTGAGGCATGTAGTGGAAGGCAGCATAGCCCAGGATTGGAGGTAAGAATTTTACCTGCCTCTCCCCTCCCCTCCCTACACATGCCACATTGGGAGATCCCCCTCCCCTTCCCTCCCTGGCCTGCCTCAGTGCCTGAGATGCTGCTATTGCATCCCTGTCTAGTTAAGGTCCAGAGTCCTTGTTTTACTGAAGACATTAGCCTGTCAGAAAGCCATTGTCATTTGAGGAAGCTACCTGGCTTGGCTCCTCTGATAGAATGTGTGGACTGGGTAGGTATGAACTGTGTAATGCACACAACCTCATTGGACCCTGAGACTACTATAGCCCTTTCTCAGTGGAGAGAAGAAACTTGTGTTCTTAAATAGGAATAAAACTTGCTTCTCTGAAGCCTGTGAAGGATGCTGTTCTTTGATCTTGAGCTGTGGTGTCTGCTGTCCCCTGGGATGCTCACTTATGTCTAAGCAGTCTTGACAGTTGCTTGGGCTCCTGTAGGTAATATGAAGATGTGTGCCTGTCTGGGGGCTTTAGATATAGCAAGGAGGTGCTTGGTGCTAGGCCTTCTAGGCTCCAGAGCTGGAAGCCTCCTGGGGCAGAGAGAACAAGGGTGTGGTTGGGAGTGCTTTATGGGATACCTTGGAGCAAGACTGATTTGCCAGGTGAACACAGAAACCCAACAATGACTTCAGATTCCAAGAATTCAGAGCTACCTTGAAACATCTGCCATCACTGTCTTTCTCTTTCTTTTCTGTGTTCCTGACTAGACAAAGTGTGGGCTGAGACAAGCTGGGAAGCAGTTCTCCAACATTCCAGAGTCAACATCTAGCTCTTTTGAAAAAGATTTATTTATTTTTTATATTTATATGAATGTGTCTTTGAATGTCTGTGTACCATGTATCTGAGGAGGCCAGCAGAGGGCACCAGAACCCCTGGAAACGGAGGTGCAGGCTGTTGTGAAACACCCAAAGTGGGTGTTGGGAACCAAATGGCTGAGCCGTCTCTCCCAGTTACAGTCCCAATCTTGAAGCTGAAGAGGGACATGGGTGGCTGTAAATACAGGGAGGGCCTGGGACTGTATCCTCAAGTCTTTCCTTCCACGCTTACTCATCCTCTTAAGAACAAAGCAGCTGGAAGGGGCATAATGCTGCTGTGACAAGGGGTCTCAAGGGCCGTGGTCGAGGTTTTGGTCCAAAAGCCAGATGCTGGAGTTGTCAGGGAAACTGACTGTCCTGCCCTGCTTCATCTTCTAGAGTGTCAGGGTCACAGGTGTGCACCACCACTCATGCCAGAGGCTGGTCTGAGAAAAGAGGGTCCATTCCCATTCCTGGCCTGGAAAAGTGCCCAGTTACATACAGCCCATCAAGATGAACCAGAATTGGGCACAGCAGCTCCTGGGCTTACCATAAAGGGGTGGACCCTGAACTGAGTCTGTCGGAGACGGTGTGGTTGTATGATACTATCAGTCCCATAGCTACTCAGATGGGACAGGTTTCCACACCCCTAAAGATAGTCTCCAGTAGCCCTCTCTGGGTTGCATTTCTAAAGGACTTTATTGTCCTGCTTCTACACCATAATAAAAGGGACCTGCAAGCTCCAGGCCTGTACCATTTGTCACCACTGCAAAACATGACTCACTTGAACACATTTCCTGTCCCACCCCCAGACCTCACAAGATAAATACATGTTACATTTTTTTGAAAACAGAATAAATTAATAACTTAAGTGATTAGGCACCAACAATGATTTGAAAAAAACTAAATATCAATCTTAAATGGTAACAAGACACGAATGTAAGACTAGGCTGTTTCTACTTCATTTTCTCTTCCCAACAAATAGTGATAATCTTGTGTGAAATGATTCTAAGTTTCAAGACACAAGTAGCCAACAGATTACACAGGAACACAACACCAGATACCATGACAGCACATGACCAACAGGTGCCCCTGTCAAGTCAGGCTGCTCCTGCTGGGTCCAGGCCCCAAATATGGTAAGACCCAGAAAGATGCCCTCTAATATTAGCCTGCTTCCCCACATTTTACAGCCACCAAAGGCCCAAATGGGAAGGAAGAGTTACTTCCCCTCGTAGCCGGCAAAACTCTGTTGTAGGGAGAGGAGGGAGCTGTGGCTGGGACTATAGCCACTGGAAGATAGATGACCCAAAGCAGCCTGGACCCAGCCTCCCACACCAGTAACTTCAGAATGGTTGTTCTTCTGTTCTGGGAATGAGGCTGATTTTCATGGAATCAAATGTAGCTATAAGCAAAATACAGATAGAGGGGGATGGAGCTAATTAGCTAATGTTCTGTGTGCTGCCCCTCCCCAGTGACCCAGACCTACAAAGGATCCCTCAGGTTCTCCTTACAGCAACAGAGCATCAGCTGTAACCATCCTATTTCACAGATTGGCAAGTCTGAAGGATATGTTATCTCCTTTCTTTACTGTCCTACTCACCTCTAACCTTGCAGGGTGGAGCTGCAAGGATCCTTGCAGGACAGGTACTTGTGGGAGCAATGCTAGCTAAGAGGCAATGAGTGTTCTTGGGTCTCACTCTTTGATAGCCACCAGGGGAGGTGAACTTTGACCCATGGGTAGGCCAAAAGATGTTTTTAAAAAATGGAATTAGCTTTTCCTATTTGGGGGTTGGAGGATGGGGTGGCAGGTACATTAGACATGGCTAGGAGTCTGGGAATTTTGAGTCAGAGCTCAGCTTTCCCAAGCCAGAGCAAGACTAACTAGACTTGGACACCTCAGTCTTCCTAAGTGGCAGCCAGTGCCACCCACATGGCACACTTAACTGTACTCTGGGGTAGCTGCTAAGGCCAATGATATCCGAATCTGCTTTGAGCTACAGCAGTACCAGTCAAAAGCTCAGCCACATGGGAGCCCCACTAAAGAGCCTCAGAGCTGCCATGAGGTTGGGTGAAGTCAGCTAAGTACCCTGTAACTGTGTTCAGTGCGACTCACCTCAGCCCCACATCACTCAAGGTGACAGCACACACTTCTGAGGCTGGCTTTATCCCTTCAAACACCTTCTGTTCTCACAACCAAGGCTTCCCTTGTCCAGTCTCCCTTCTCTGCTCCCTCCCTGATGCCTCCCTTCTTGGTGGCACAGCCACTCTTAGAACCTCCCCTTTCATTGTACTTGTAAGTACTCTTACCTTTAACTTTTCTCACTGATTTTGACCTCCAGTTATGGCAAAGACTGATTTATCTGTAGCACAGGGCTAGGCAACCATGACTAAATAAATCACATCATAGTGTGAGAAGAGGGGCTGTTACTGAGAAACTTCTAGTTAGGACTCTAGAGAAGAGAGCTGAGTTGTGCCTTGAGGTGATGAAAGGTCCTAATTGTAGAGGACGATGGTTTGTTCATCTAAGACAAAATGAAATGCTGGTTTGCCCGATTTGAAAGCTTGACTTGGTCAACAACTTTCCACACAAACACATTCAGATCTCCCTGCCTTATCTTAGAGCCTTAGGTTATATCTGCTTCTAATCCCTCTGATACAGGAGGAGCACAATAGTCTCTACCATCCCTGCAGCTGAGAACAGCAGAGAGAAGAACTGAGAAAGCGACCTGACTGCCTTGGTCAGGGGTGCCTCTGTCTGGCTCAAGCTGTTACCCAGACCCTCATATGTTCCTCATATGACAGATTTTATCAAGTATGACTCCTTCCCATTCTGCTTCCTGCTGAACTCCTGCACGTGGCCTTGGGCTCTCCATCAGACCCTTCGGACACACCTCCCCCTGCCACGTGGCCTGCCTCCCAGACTCTGGTCATCTCTGCACCCTCATACCTCCTAGAAACCTGCTTTCTGCACCATCCCTGCTACAGTGTCTCTGGGCCTAGCACACTCCCGTTCCAGGGTCCCCAGAACCGCCCCCATTCTCTCTCCCACCCATTCTGTCTCATCTCCCCATCAGGGCCAGGGAAGAACACTACCTGTTCCAGTGCTAGTGGCAGAGTCCTCTAGCTCCAGGGTTTGTACCCCAAGCCCTGCTCTTTTTGTTCCTGGTTGCTTGTCATTATCACTTTTCCTTCATCCTTTGCCTCTCCCAGTCTACAACAGCAGTGCACCATGGCCTGATCATTGGGTACCACCCTGCAGATGATCAGCTATCTTTCTGTGCCAGGGACCTAATTTCTTTGTCACTCAGGGCGACTTCTGACCTTCATTATCAACCATTTCTTCTTGTGGCACCTTGCCTTTCCATTGCCCAAAACAGCAGGGGTGTGAAAACCCATGTCTACTTTAGTCTGCTGGTCCTTGGCTCCCTGGGTTATCATCCTCGAGGGATGGAGAAACAGCCCTGAGGTAGAGGGTAGAGAGCGGTGAGCAGACATGAGGTATGAGCCTGGCTCAGAGCCACAGGCCCCCCTATAAGAGTCCAAGCAGCAGACAAATGGGTCAAAAGCAGGAGGCTTTTTGGCAACAGCTCCTAACTAAGGTGGTGGAGACACAGCTAGCAGTAGTGACAGAAGTCATAGATGGACCCTAAGTGGCAGAGGAAGTGTCTCCACCAGGCCTTTGCCTCCAAGGAGGAAGGGTCAGGGTCCCTGATATTGAGTGCTTTAAAGGCTGACAGTGGTACACAGAGAAGAGGTATGGGAAGGGATGGAGAAGGAGGTGACAAAGAAGAGCCATCTCTGAGCAGCTGCCTCATGGCCCTTGAGCTTGGTGGCCCCCTTTATCACAGCTTGGCACCCTTGGAAGGTTCTGAGGACTGCCGCACATCTGTCCACTCCTGCATGGTGTTCTGCAGGGCCTGGGTCTTCTCTTTATCCACCTGGACATAGTCTACCTTCTCATCCGATGTGACAGATGATGTGGATGGCTGAGGGGACAAAAGGAATGACTGTGAGTTACCTGTAAGGCTATCATTTTCAATGGCCTTAAGGTCTTGTCTGTGCTGAATGTGGACTTCTAAGTGAAATCGTATGTTGGAGGCACCAAACCTGCTGGCATCTGCTCCCCAGCTTTTGGGATAACCCCACCACACCTGGGCCTTGCTACTGATTCAGGCCTTCACTAATGCCTCTACCTTTCTTTCTTTTCAGAGAGAGGGGACTGGTGCCATGCATCCCTAATTCCAGTGCAATGAGTCATATAAAATGTCTCTGGAATGGGTACCTTGCGATGAGGGCTTGGGGAGCCTGGCTGGAAGTCCAGGGCTAGGTAATCCACACTGCCAGTACTCTTCTTAGGAGCCGGACTATTGGTTCCACTGGGAACAGGAGATGCAGACACTGGGTTTTGCTATGACAAAGAGTAAAACTGGGTAAGTTTAATAGCTCAAAACATCACCTTGAAAACCTATCAGAGAAAGAGCTCTTTTATTGTGTCTTGCACTGAGTCATGCACTGTGACTTCATATCCTTGTTTAAGCCTTCATTGCAGTCCTGAGAGGTGGATTATCATTACTATTTAAATCACGAAAGGCTAAAAACACAGGTTCAGGAAGTACAACAACTCACCCATACTTGCATAGATGGTGTGTGATAGGAGCCAGGGCTTTATATTCTCTACTTTTTTGTGTATTGACATTTTGCCTGCATGTATGTCTGTGTGAAAGAGCAGTGCTCTTAACTGCTGAGCCATCTCTCCAGCTCCCAGGAATGTTTTCTGACTATATGTACCTGGCTGCCTCCCTTTAGAGAGGCTCAGGGCAATTTTTAGGTACTGTCTCTCCTGGAAGGCCCAGCCTCAGTTTGCAGGTCCCTGATAAGCTGCTTTCTCCCATACTCAGTGATGCAGAGTTTCCTATCACATCTGACCATGAGCAGCTCGTGCCCTCTGCTCTTCTCCACAGGGGCCTGAACAAGTCACCTTGTTTCTGGGTGACAGACCTTCATTTCTTCATCCATTTTCTGTGTGAGACTTTCTAGTGCACATCTGTCTTCAGATTTAAGAGAGCAGTTTATAACTAAAATGTGCCCAAGGTCTGATAGTAGTAGGACGTGATAGTCCCATTGTAATGACTTTCTGCAGCCTTGCAGCTGTGCCCTCTTCAGTGACCCCAGAGACCCAGATCATGCTGTGTGTGTATTCTACCACTGCCACCACAACAGGGAGCTGTATATGCAATGTCTTTCCAAAGGTGTCAACAGTCATGGCACCTCAGCTACAGTAGTGAGAGAGACACGTCACTAAGGGTCTTTAAGAGACAGAACTACTTGGGGACAAAGCTGTATCTTTCTAATGGCCAGAAGAGTCTGCATCAGAAGGCTAACTTCTTCCAGTGCAAGGTGGCCATGGCTGAGCAGGGAAGAACTGGGAGGTGGGCCAGTGAGAGTTTGAGGACTCACCATAGGGACATAGTTCTCCTCGCTGTCTCCCGAGTCTGTGCTGGTGATACTTTGTGTGGAGATGGGACGGCAGTACTGGGAGGAGCTGGAGTTGAAGGTGTGGCTGTTAGAGAATGGAGAAAAGAGTGAACCCCAAAGACTATAGTTCTTATACCCCAGACCTGGGCCACCAGAGCTTCATACCTCAACTATCAGACTAAGTCTTACTATATGGACATTTTAAATTGTTTCTCTTTCACAGATGAGGAAAACAATTCCCAATAGATTGTCTTCTGTTTTATTAATCTGCCTCAATAGGCATCTGGGAAGACCCACCCTAAATGTGTGTAGCAGTAGCCACATGGGTCAGGGCTGGAACAAAAGGAGCAGCCAGGACAGGCATGCTTTTTTGCTTTCTGGCTGCCATGCCCTCATCCCTACTATGATGTTCCTGCCTTGCCACTGGCTTCAAATGAGCCAAAATAAACCTGTTTTGTTTATATCACCTCTTGAATTGTTTACACCACGTGTTTTGTGACAAAGACCAGAAACCAAACAAAGCCTGATGGAGCGTTAGCATCAAAATCCTGGTGTCCTGCCCCCTGGGCCAGCTATAACTCAATTCTGACATCAAGATCCTGCTTCTATAGACACTCACTTGACCCTGGACCAAGATTTGGTGACAGGTGACTTGAAGGGGAGCTCATCGATGACAGCATTATTTCTCAGGTCAAGGGGTGTTGGTTTTGCTACAGTAGGAACAGAGTTCAGGAATCAGTGACCACACTACACACACTATATGTAACACACAACCACATTTACAAAGGCCATCAGTTTTATACAGGGGATCTGAAGCTCAGTAAGGACATTTAGGTGACCCTAGTTTCAGGATTCCTGTAACAGTAAGGTTTTCTGGTCCTAGGCAGCCAGAGGTCCAGACCCACAGACCTGCCGCTCCAGACCCCTTAGCTGCCCGCCACTGACCAGGCTCCCAGAAATGATTCAGATGCTTATATTAGCTTCATGCTGTTTTCATCTGCGGCTCAGGCACATTGCTAGCTATCTCTTACATCTTAACTCAACCCATCCTCATTAATCTGTCTGCCACGTGGCCTGTGGCTCACCTGTGCTCCTTATATGTTTCTTCTTGGGCATCTGGCTCAGTCTGTCTGACTCTGCCCTGATTCTCCGACCTATGTTGTGATTTCCCCTCCTACTTTTTCTATGGTGCCTGTCATGGACCAAAACAGCTCCTTTATTTAAAGATTGATATTCACAGCATACAGAAAGACATTCCACATCAGATTCCCATAGATATCACACTTTAGATATTCAAGTCCATGTCTTCACAGGCTAAAAGCAGATGTCCTTTCCACTGTATCTACAGTAATCAGACTCCCAGAATCCAAATGGGACTCATAGGTCTAACAACAGAGATTCTCCTCAGGTTTGTGACAGATTTTACTCAGAATAGAGACAGTTGCTGTGATTACTCCTGCTAATTTTAGAGAGTGTTATAAAAATCACAGTTAAGAAAAGTAAATGGTATAGGACCCTGTAAGCCTCAGCTTCACAAGTTCAAGTCCTAGTTGGCAAGACCCCTGGGCTAAATCTCTGCCTAACTTCCCTACTCTTCCCTTTGAATCTCTGCTGTTTGGACATTTTCCTGATCTTCATGTAGGTCACAGATCTACTACTGCACACTTGCTGTAGACTACATGGTACATCCTAGATGCTTTCCTTTTAAACAAATCTGAAGTCTGAATTTGCATTATTTGCACACAGTCACACCCCCCAAGTCTAGTATATACCCAATCTTTAAGCAAATGCTTTCCTGAGACAGAATGAGGGAAAGAATGGACTCACCTTTCCGGTCAGGCTTGAGGTTGCGATTGACCGGGGGTGGCTGAATCTCACTTCCTCGACTAGGGCCTCTATGAATAGGAAGGGCTGTGGATGGGTAGCCAAGTGGGTCAAAATGATGGGGCCCTGGGCTCATGGGGATGTAGACACTTTGGGAATTGTCCCCTGCTCGTTCCATAGCCAGCAGAGTAGAAGAACCTGGGTTCATGGGCACATAGTTGTCATCAGAGCTGGCACTGTCTGATCGGCCCACAATAGTCTTCCCTGGCTAAAAAGAAAAAAAAAGAGTAAAAGACCTACTTGTAACTAGTGAAAAGAAATAAGGTGAGACTCTGTACAAGCTGAGCTCACCCAGTTAGCTGGTTGGCTACATGTTGAAGCTACAGGGAAGACTTTGGGAAGACCAAATAAGGAAGTGTGGTGGGAATAGAGGAGAAATAAGCTCTGCAAGTTCCTTCTTGCTTTCATGACTTCTTGGGAGCCATCTATAATTTGTGATAAGACTTAAGTACAAAACTCTGTAGATACTTAAGGCCCATGGCTTGTGGCTAGGAGTATTCAGGTTCTAGATGTCTGGCTAAGGCAGAAGGTATTCCAGGTCAGAAATAGCTCAGGATTTACCACTGGTAAGTCAATATACCTGGCAACCCAACGTCGGGCCTCTGCCCATGGGCGTAGGGGGGTTCATTTGTGTTTTGAACACTGTTAGAAAGCAGAGGACAGGCAGAGTGTTCAGCTTTGGGAACCTGCACTCCAGTGTGTGAGCTGAAAGCTCCCTCCCTTACTGGTCTGTTGTTCCTTCATACTGGGTTCTACCCCTCATTCTCCAGCTAGCTGGCAGAGCAATGGGGTGGTCCCCTGACCATGCCAAATATAGACCCTGACCAAGGGGCTCTTGGAGGTGAGGTTTGCCAGTTACACTTCCCTGTCTAGCTCCTGTCAGTAGGCCTGTGCTCATCCCAGGCACCTAGGCCATAGCATACTGACCTGTATAAATAGTGCAACAGCCCTAACTACAGCAATTCTCCAACTCTCACCATATAACACAAGAGAGCACATCTACCCTCACTGATTCTTCTTCACTGTTTTTTCAATGGGCTTGTATCTAAGCCTTGATCAGCTATTTTTCAAGCTGGATAGCTGTGGTCAACCCAATCCAGAGGCGGCCTGTGATCCTCATGTAAGCTGCCATCTGTTATCACTTCTGCTATGTTTCTACGTAATGCCTGGTGAGCAGGGCCTTAGAGGACCCCTACTTTGTAGTGTGTCTGCTGCACATTGTATTCCAGTCTGCCTCAGGACTAGATGAGACTACCTTTTTCACTTGCCAAAAACACCTCCCTAGGATGTTGGACTTTGACAAGTAGGCAGATCCTGAGGGAAATGCCATCATTCTTTGGGTAATGTGTTTTTAGTTACATGTGGTGTGGCTTCTCTACCTGGAGTAACCCAAGGGGCCCTGACCAAATCCCACCCCCTAGGAAAGGATTAACACTCTTACTCACAGATTCAGCAGACCAACTGGCACTCTCTCCGCCTCGTGTTGGATACTCATAGTTCTCACAGGAAGAAGCTGTGATGAAGGAAGGAAGATGGTTTATATTCATACTGTTCCCCATGTTGACTGTACCTGTCCAGTGCGGCCATTCCCCAGATATTCCCAAAGGTACTGCTGTGTCTTTGAGGGGTGGGGGGGGCAGGGTGTTGCTTACTTCTCACCCCTCTTTATTACAAGCTCTACTTAAGTCTCAGATCTGTTGCGGTTTGGGTATCTGCAGAGGGCCTCTTGACTTCAGCCCTGGGTTCTTCTCATACCTCCTACTAGGTCCACTCATATCTCTGTGGATACCTAGTCATGGCACTTAGACAATTATGTATGTTGGCTTTCTTTTTCCAACAAGAGGTAAGCTTTGAAAGGCAGGGGCATGTTGTGTTTGTGTTATGCATTTCCAAAGCACAGTGTGGCTGCTCAGATAGCCTGACTGAGTTCTACAGTGGAGGACTGGCCCTGCAAGCCTGAGGATTATCTGTGCTGTTGTGACAGCAGGCAGATGAGAAGGCTGTACAACCTCTAAAGAGAGCTCACTGGACAGAGGGTACAGTCAGAGTTATAATTCACTTGTGATAAGTGAGGACAGAACTCAGGGGCTTCAAGTCAAAGTTGAGACTATAACCAGAGATTTTGCTATAACATGAAAATACCCTGAAGATAATTTTGTATTATTTTCTTTGTATCCACATAGGTTTGGCTCAAAAAGTTTGCCAATATTCTAAATTTGTTTTTACATCTTGGCTTTAGTTTTAAATAAATGAAATAGTTTTATTTGAATCTCTAAAACCAAAGTAGCAACATCTCCAAGGCAGCACCTGCTACACTTCTGCCTTGGTGGGTATCACACTGACAGCTGGGCAGAGGATCAACTGCTAAGGTGACTGCATAGAAGGTGCCTTAGCATGTGTCACTGGACTAGGTGGTCCTTAGGGTGACCAAAGGTTCCCAATCCCCTGAGAATGCCTGGGCCACCTGCCAGGCCCACTGGTCTCAGCCAGGGATTACACTGACCTCGGTGGAGTCGGCTGTTGTCCATTGCAGGGAGGGTATTGCGCCTGGGGATAGTAGCAGCTACAGATCTGCTATTTTCGCTGATTGGAGGTCTTTGCTGAGGGCTTCCCCACCGAGGTGTTTCTGCCTGACTTGGCTTGGGGGGCCGGGGTGGGGGAGCTATGGCTGAGTCTCCAGAAGTGGCCACTGTCATGGTATTGTGGTTTTTGTCCAGTGTGAATGTTCTA
Organism: Phyllotis vaccarum; assembly: GCA_033318265.1. Classification (NCBI taxonomy): domain Eukaryota; kingdom Metazoa; phylum Chordata; class Mammalia; order Rodentia; family Cricetidae; genus Phyllotis; species Phyllotis vaccarum. The sequence goes on from JARWLC010000019.1 coordinate 21,486,510, forward strand.
GGGATCTGGTAGGCTGAAAGAGGTGTGGTTGGAACATCCATATTGTCCACTAGGAGGTCTCCAAACTCCCGACACAGGGTGTTGCTGGGTGTCTTGAACGTGTACACATCTTCATTATCTGTTTCAGACCCTGTGAAGCTGCCCTTTGTGTGGCTGTGTGAAGCCAAGCTACGGGGCAGGTCATAAGTACTGTCTTTAAATTCTGTATTGTGTCGGCTTGGCTTGGGAAGGCTATAAAAGCCATGGACTTGACCGCTGACCCCGTTGATACAGTGTCCATTTCCCTGGGCAAGTTTTTGCACAGCTGTATCACTCTTCTGTCGGGTGCCCTGAGAGAAGCTGGCACTCCTAAAAGAGAGAGGAGAAGGGGACAGTGATAAGATTCAGGGTGTTTACAGCATTATGCAGCTAGCTGGTGCAGGAACCCTGAGGAATCAGACAGACCCGAGGTTTACCTAGTTGCTACCACATATTTATGTGTGACCTTGAGATTTCTACTTTTGGCATCTCCAAAACAGTGATTAAAGCCACACTATGAAGATCATTTAGGAAGTCAACCCTAGTGTATCTAGCATGTGTATGTTCTAGCAATGTTAACCTTTGTGAACCTTCTGACTCCTGTGACTCTCCTTAGCAGAGAACAGGGTCATTCCTGGGCCCCAGAGATATAACCAAACTGGTTGTACTGCCGATCTGCTTGCTCACTGTTTGAACTACCACAAAAGCTATGAGGTAGTGACAAGCCGTGGGGAAAAACAGCAAGTCATTTACTCTCTGAGTTTTAGTTTTTTCTCTTTAAAGTGAAGTCAGATCATGGGCATTGATATCTGCATTTTAAAGAGTTGATTTAAATTTAAACTATATGCTTATCTTCTACCAGAAATCATGGCTTATTGAGAGAAATCTGGTTCTTTCCAGAAGTCTAAAAATATGTAGGTAAAATGGGTTCTATTTTGAAACTACATCAGCGTAGAAAATGGTATTATTTTTATTGTTTTAAATGGTTGTAGAATTAAGGCAGGCATTGAAGAAAGGGATGGTGAAGAGGACAATTTATGTTAGGTTCTAGTATTGCTGCTGACACACCCTGTGAACATCATTATGGTGTTCTCCCAGATGTGACCCAGTAGGTCTCAGTGATGGATGAGGGTCCACCTGGATCAGATGCTCTATAAACCTTTCATTTCACAAGAGTGGTGTTAACCTCAGTTCTGCATAAGTACTTTGGTAAACCGAAGGGTGACATCTGAACAGCAGAGAGCCAGATCTGCTTTTCTTTCTCTATGATGATCCTTTAGGGGATTTCATCTAGGTAGGGAGGGCAGGGGGAGATCAATCCTTTCAGCAATAATTTGCTGTGGGATGGTCTTTCTACACATTGTAAATATGCATTGCTCTTATTGGTTGATAATAAAGCTGTTTTGGCCTATGGCAAGGCAGGATAAGGTTAGGCAAAAGAATCAAACTGAGGACTCGGAGGAAAGGGGTGGGGTGGGGGGGATCAAGATAAACACCAGAAGCCACTCAAGGAAGAAGATGCCAAAGGACTAGTAAGCCATGGCCATTTGGCAATACATAGATTAATAGAAATGGGTTAATTTAATATAAGAGCTAGTTAGTAATAAGACTGAGCCACTGGCCAAGCATAATGAATATAAGCCTCTGAGTGATTATTTGAAAGAAGCTGCAGGGTAGTGTGGGGCAGAGAAACTCCATTTATAGTATTTCTCAGTCTTTTGTAGAGCAGAGGTATCTTTACAAACCTAGTAACAAGCTCCATGAGTTCTTATCAGAATAAGGTGCAGGTACACACTCAGATCAGTGCTTTCTCATGGGTGGTGTTTGAACTGGGGGTCACTGGTGAATCATCTGCTTTCCCTTGGCTCCCTCTCTGGTAACTTCCTATAGATGTGGCCACCAGGTGCTGGTAGACAATAGCACCCAGAAGTTTAGAAAGATGAAGGGAGCCAGGTGTGTTGGCCAGGTCCCTGTTAACTGTGGCCATTGGTAGCTAGGGGTACTGTTTCAGTCCCCAAATATTTACCAGCCTTTCTCCCTAGGTTTCTGTGTTCTTTCTCCCATTGCAGTCAATTACAAACACATGACTGAGTCAACAGCTGGGGCCAGAATAGATGAACATCAGAGATGAGGCTGGAGAATCATTGGCAGGTACAGAGTATGTTCATATTTGTCTTTGGTGCTTTTTATTTTATTATTGTTTTTGATTTCCAACCATCAGCCAGATGCCCTCATTTGATTTGTTCATTTGAAATACTTGCTGATGTGCTCCTTCCTGCCTAGGCCAGACACAATGGAGACAGGGCTGCCACCTGCTGAGTGCTTGGAAACCACTGGGTGCCACTCCTGCAAATCACTAAAGTCAAGTTTGAGTCTGCCAGGTGCTGGGGTGGGGTGTCAGGAAGGCTTTTCCCAGACATCACATCTGAGTGACTCTGGAAAGAAGAACAGCAAAGACAAAATAAAGGCAGTCCAGTTTGAGGCCAAGATGTCTAACACAACTTGGCAAGCTTAAGGACCTACAAGTTGCATGCTTGCAGAAGGTAAGGCAGACAGAAAGATACTACATGATCTCATTCAAATGGAATCCAAATCACTTATCTCATAGAAGTAGAGTAACCACCATTATACACAATGACATCACACAATGGTATCTGTCAATTTAAACGGTTAGTTTAGTTTGGTTAATATATATATATCTGGCAGTCCAGGAAGCCTTCGAAGCAATGGCAGAACACTACAGGGGTGTCCTGCAGTAACAGCCCAAACAAGCTCGTTACTTTCCTTCTTCAAGTCCGTTTCTGCCTTGACTAGCTCTTGTCTTGGGAAAACAGAATCAAGGGGTTACCCATATTGATTTCTCAAGGTTTTATGCAATTCACTCCAACTCAGTTCCTTCTGGTTTCTTTTCCTGATCAATAAAAGGGCTGACTCATCTCCATCCTTTCTTTCCAGGATTTCCCACCCAAATGTTATCAGTATAGTCTTAGTGACTTACAACTATACCACAACCTTTAGGTTTATTTTAACTTTTCTCTGATACTCTAGAATACATTCATCAAATTTACTATATATATTAGACCCCTGTTTCTGCTTCCCAAGAGCTGAAATTACAGACAAGGGCCACCATGCCCAAGTGACCTTTGTAGTCTGTATTAATCTCTAATTCAGGATCTTCCAGTCCTAGCCTTCTGGGTGTTGTGATCACATAAGTGGTTACATGATTAAATACATATCATCACATCAGACTGGAAAGCTTCTAACTTCAACCTGGCAAGGAAAAAGCTCCTCAAAACTGGCACAGATGGTTTATTCCTTCAAACTATTTCTATACCTCTGAGAATAGTCATCACTTGCTTAATTATGTTCTTGGAGCAGATATGAACTGTTATTGGTACTATGCCTTACTGTGTCTTGTCCCTTCTACCAGACTGTGACTTCCCTGAGGAAAACTGTGTCATAATTATTCTCCTCTGTATACAGATTTACTATTTGTCACATAATAACTAATGAATGTAAGTGGAAAAGAGCAGGTGAATAACTACACCAATTTGTGAGTAAAGAAACTGTGGTGTTGCCATGCTTTTCTCTGAACTTGGCCTAAACCTTTTAGTCTAACATATTGAAACCTTTGCTTCTTAGTGGTTCCCCTGCCAAGACAGTCATGTGTGTGTGTGTGTGTGTGTGTGTGTGTGTGTGTGTGTGTGTATGTGTGTGTGTATGTGTGTGTGTGTGGTGTGTGTGGTGTGTGTGTAGCCTTGGTTTTCCTGGAACTAGTTCTGTAAACCAGGCTGGCCTTGAATTCACAGAGATCCAGCTGCCTCTGCTTCCTTCATGATGGGATTAAAGGCATGAACCACCCCTCCCCCACCACTTAGAATTTTTTTTTCCCCAATTTTTATTTTTATAAGTGTTGAAGATTAAACCAGGGCCTTTCACATGTTAGGCAAATATTCTACTCTGAGATATGTTCCTGGACAAAACCACTTCTTTTTAGAGGCATTAAGTTATGTTCCAGGTTTCTTCTGTCCCAGAATTCTCCCCTACATTTCATAGAACTACTCACTAATTCTCAGACACAGCTCCTTCTCTATATTCCAGCCCTGGACTTGCATTACTCATGACTCTTGGAAATGGTCAACAGAATCATTCTCTTCACAAAAGCAAAGTTGCTTCCCAATACCCACTTTCATTACGATCTCTTCTTGTGCTTTTATAGTACTCTAGGCTTCTGTCATAACAGTTATCTTACATTGCCATGTGTCTGTGATCTGTGCCTATGTCTTTCCACTTCTACCAAACGATGCACTAATGAAGGCACTGCCCTGGTGGATTGCAGATAATACTTAAGCATGGTATGTGTGTGTGTGGGATTGTTCATTGCTTCAACATCCAGGTGAAAGGAGTTGAATAAAATAACCGCCTTGTTCTGTATTCTTATTCAAATGATGAGAGAGAATCAACAGGAAGAAATACAAGTACTCAGAACACTTATAGCTTTTCCTACTTTCATGTAACTCCTTACTATCACATCTTAAGATGCTTCTCTGGATGAATGCCTGGAACTGATAGGTTTGGTGACAGCATCTCTTGATAATTCCCCACTGCTGCAGGGACTAAATAGCAATTAGGGCTAGCACATCCTTCTTGCATTTATGCTTTGGTTGTAATATCTCCTTGAATTTTAGAAATGGTGTCTATCTGTCTCTATCTATCTGTCCATCCATCCATCCATCCATCCATCCATCCATCCATCCATCCATCTTTGACCCTGGGCGAGCACACCTTTTCTCTAAAATGAGAAGCAATGCTATACTTGTGAAGCTAAATGAATTCCAAGATTATGTATGATGTCTTTGGTCGAATGAGTCAAGGATGCCTTGGAAAAGATCTTGGGAACTCACCAGCATGCTGACTTTACCTTTTACCTACCATTTCTCTCTTGAATACTGCTACTGGGCCAGTGATATTGGAATCTTATCACATGAAATTTACCCCTTCACTTTCAACAGAATTATGTATGGCTTCTTAACATATGTGACCTGTCTCAACATATCACCACTCACAGGCTTAAACACAGTTTTGAAACAGAAGACAAATGCCAGCTAGAATCTGTAGTGATGCCCCACAGACTAGTGGGCAAACATAAATCCAGGGAAACTAATTTGTCTGCAAAGACAAAAGAATCTTGTCCTAACACTGCCGGTTCAAAACAGTTTCTTTGGCAATAGATGCTGTTCTGGATGGTCACTAATGGTTCAGAGCTTGAAGACCTAGATTTTGAAAACTTGCTATTTCAGCAGAAAAATATTACCTGGTAGTTGATGGAAGAGTAGAAGCTTTGACTATGGTGAAGAGCAATAAATAATGCATACTTTTATTTCCAGGACATGCCAAATTTACCATAGCTTTATGCCAGGCACCTCACAATTTTTTAAAAAAGGTATAGATACAAGCTGGCATTACTAACCTTAGTATTTTATTTATTATTCTCTTTTCATAGTTTTGAATCAAAAGTAACTTTAAGGATTAGGTATTTTGGTGGTCATGTAACCATGTAATATAAAGTGCTTTTAAATTATAACCATCATTCCCTCCTTCTGGAGCAGCTAGTCTGTCATACTATACTAGTATGCACCAGAACTATGGCAGGATGAAACTCTGTTCACATCCTAACCAACATTCTACATAGTTAACATCTGGAGATCAAGCTGAACTAATTTTTTTCTTGGGAACAGGGTTTTATTATAGCTGAGGCTGGCCTGGACCTTTAATCTTTTTACCTCAGCTTCTTCAACCCTGGAATCATAGGCTTATCTCACAATGTCTGGTGTCACTGACGCATTCATTTGCATTTCCTAAATGTTGTATATCTGTTTGTGTATTTATTGGCCTTTCCTATAAATCTTTATTATTTTATAAATAAAGTATATCTGTTCAAATCTTTTGCTTATCAAGGAAAAACAGGTTGTGTAGGGTATGTTGGTACATGCTCATAACTCCATCATTAGGAGACCAAGGTAGAAGGATTTATCAGGAATGCAGACTGGAACAGACTGGGTAAATGCATATATATATACATAATCTGTAGCAAGCATCACCAAGAGACTTAACCAAGCAGAAGAGAGAAGTCGGAGATGGAGGACATGATCAAATAAACACTCAGAATTAATATAGAATAAATAAATACATAAATGAGCAATGTCCAGGAACTTTGAGATGTGATCAAGTCATCAAATCTAAGGGGAACTGAAGAAAAACTAAAGCACAGAAAGCCTATTTAATTAAATTATAGCTGAAAACTTGCAAATTTATAGAAAGAAATGGACATCTAAGCTTAAGACAAATAGATCTGTCCTGAGAAGAAATCCTCCCAGTATATCATAGCTATAATGCAAAATACACAAAAATCACTATTAAAATCTGTATGAAAAAACACCAGTTCACAAAAGCAAACATGTAATAATAACATTAGACTTTTGAACAGAAACTCCAACTGTCAGGAAATCATGGAATGATGTATTTCAAGCCTTGAAAGTAAATACCTCAACCAAAATTGGTATATCCAGCACAGTTTAACTTTAAGATCCACAGAGAAAAAAAGGAATTTAAAGACAAGCACAAACTAAAGTAGTTCATGACCACTGAGCCAGCACTACAGAAGACAACTGGAAGGACCTTAAACACAGAGGGAAAAGAGAGACCATGTCGTTTATGAGACCATATGGAAAAACAAAGTTCATGCAAAGGATAGAGGAACAAAGGCAAGCTAGAAAAGAACTATGTGTCACTCAGTAAACCAGTTAACCCAAACACAAATGGGAGAAAGGAAAGAACAATAACCCATCCAACCAGTCAGGAAAACAAGGAACAAAACTGTAGGACCCTCTTAATAACAGTGCTGATGGCCTTAAGCTCCCAATTAAAGACACACACTAGCTGACTAGATTAAAATATCATCCACGGCTGAGGAGATAGCTCAGTGGGTGAAGTTCTTGATGCAAAAACATGAGAACTTGAGTTTTAATCTCCAGAACCCATATAAAACTGGACACAGTAACACGAATTTATAATCCAAACAAGAAACCCTATGTCAAATGAAATGGAAGTGGGTCTACATCTGAAGTTGTCTTGCTACCTGCACATATTTGTGTGCACACATCCTCTCAAAACATTCATGTGCCTGAACTGACTATATATTAACAGCAAGAAAAATTACAAAACCTACAGAGACACATAAAGAGTCAACAGTATATTTGAAAAAACCAGGAAATTTAAAAGATCCTAGAATCAAATGAAAATGAAAACATACCTTACCAGAGCCTTAAGGACACAGAAAAAGCATTTCTAAGAGGAAAGCTTACAGCTATGAGTGCTTCATTATAATTTTTAAAAGGTTGCAAATAATCTAGTGTTGTAACTCATGGTCTTATAAATACAAGAACAACCAATCTGTAAAGATCAGGGCAGGAATTACCAAAAGAGCAACATAAAGCATTAATGAAACAAAAGCTCGTTCTCAGAAAACAAACCAAACAATACACAATACTGACAAATCGCTAGCTTTATTAAACAGAAACAGAGAAGGCAAGAAAGGACACATTTAAACAACCATGAACGGTACTAAAAGAAATCCAGACTCCCATCAGGAAAAGTTTGAAAATCCATATTCTAGGAGGCAGAGCAGGCAGATTTCTAAGAGTTTGAGGCCAGTGTGGTCTAAATTGTGAGTTCCATCTCATTCCAGGCTACATAGAGAAACCCTGTCTTAAAATAAAGAACAAAAACAAAAAAGAAACATAAAGGAAAATCTATATATTGAGCAGGTCATGGTGGCTCATCCTTTTAGTGCCAGCAGTTCAGAGTAGAGGCAGGAGGACTAGAATTTAAGGCCTGTTTGACTGCATAACAAGGTTGAGATCTGTCTGATATATATGAGACACTGATCTCTGAAAAACAAATCAAACAAAATCTATATTCTAAAACTGGAAAATCTGCAAAAATGGATAAATGTTAGACACATATGACTTACCAACATAAAATGAAGAGGATATAGACACTTTAAACCAATCGATAACAAGTAATCAGATTGGAATTGTGATAAAGTCTCCCAACAGAGGCAAAGCTGTTTCTAGCAGATCTTTAAAGAAGTACTAATAGCAGTGCCCCTTGAACTATTCTATGAAGCAGAAGGGGAAGGGATACAACCAAGCTCATTCTCTGTCACCTGCATTAAAGATGTACTAAAGCCAGAAAAGAACATAACAAAAAAAAAATCTACTGGATGATTTCTCTGATCTACACAGATACAAATATTATTAATAAAGTATTTGCCAATCAAATTCATTAACACATTAAAATGATCACAACCAAGTTGGTTTCATTTCAGAGATGCAAGGGTGGACCGACATATCTAAATCAATAAATTTCATACAGCACATATAAATCACATGATAATATCAATAGATGTAGAAAAAGCTTAGATCTCATCACCCCGTGATGATAAAGCCCCGAAGACACCAGTAATAAAATGAACATGCCAGCACAATAAGGTTTATATACAGCAAACCTAGTTACCAGTATCCTAAAGGGAAAGAACAAGTATCCTTTTAAAATCATAAATAAGACAAGTGTGTTCATTGTCTCAGCTCTTATTCAAAATCATTTTAGTCTTAGCAGGGTCAATAAGGCCAGAGAAAGGAGTAAAAGGGACACAAACAGAAAAGGAAGAAACAAAATTATCTATATTTGCAGATGGTAAGATCTTATACTCTAAAGGACCCTAGTTAGATCTGATAAGCACTTTCAGCAAAGGAACAGGATACAAAAATTATCCAAAATTCATATATATAGTGCCTTTCCATATACTAAAATGAACTTTTAAGAATGTCATCAAGGGGAAAAATCCCATTCACAACAACTTACCAAAAAACAAACCCAGGAATAAATATAATGCAGGGCAGTAGCAACAGCTTATGGTTGTCTTCACAGACCCTTATAGCCACTCCTGAGGGCAGACAGACATGGATGTGAAGTGGAGACACCTGCTGTGTCTCCTTATCTTCGGCTCCCTCAGAAGGATCATTTGCTTTTCAAGGACAGCTCTAAGCATCTTTGTCAAAGCTGCTTGAAGTCACAAACAGTCACTAACAGAGGAAAAGTGGGATAGGGACTGAAGCCCAGGGGAGGCTGGACAGTGTCCTGCATGTTCCAGAGACACAGGATTTTGTAATTGCACCAACTCCTCTGAAGTGGCTACTTCCCAACATTTCTCCAGAGACAGAACCCACACTATGGCAACCTTATGTTTGCAGACGGTCATGGTAAAGTGTGGACAGGTGGGATGCCATATTCAAGCTTTTTCAGAATGGATGGTGACATGACACCAATGAGAACTCATATTCAAATGTTACCCTGATGGGCAACTGGAACCAGGGAGGATACAACCTTCCCTCTTGCCTTCCCAGACTGAAAAGTACTTCATAACAACAATATAATACAAGGTACAACAGCAAAAAGTGTCAGTTTATGTGGAAGGCTCACTGGTTACCTAGATATTCTTCTGAGCTGGATCCTCCACACAGAGGATCCATAGAAAAGTCAACTTATATGAATAGTAATTCAAAGTCTCAAATAAGGCATCACTCCTTATATTATTCAAACCAACTTCAGAGTCCAAGAATCTAAGAAAAAGAAACTTCATTTTCTAGAATAGAATATAGAAGGGAATACATTCTAAGTAGAACTGAAACTTAGCTCATTCTTTCTGAATAAGTGAATCAGAACACACACACACACAAAGATAAAAAAAAAGTAGATAAATGTAACAAAGGAAACCTAAGACCTCTACAATAAAACTAAGATGGAAATAAAATTGAAGACACCACCTGAAAATGGGAAGATGTAGGTGTTTAGTGATGCGAGACATCCTTCTGTATGCTGTGAATGTCACTGGATAATAAAGGAACCATTTTGGCCTATGGCAAGGCATCTTAGGAGGAGGTGGGAAATCTGAGCATAGACAAAAGAGGAGGGCAGAGTCAGACAGAGACACAATCCAGCCACCCAAGAAACAAGATGTAAAGAAATAGGTAAGCCACAGGCCATGTTAAGACAGGAGAGCTAGCTAGCAATATGCCAGAGCCATAGGCTAAACAGCATATAATTAATAAAAGTGTCTGAGTTATTTTGGGAGGCTAAACAGTGACAGGTGGGTCCAGATCATGAAGCTAGGCAGGGTCAATACTCCTATTACAAATGGCACCCAATGTGGAGTGCCAGATATTGTTGAATTATTTATTTGTAATTGATCATATAAAGGATTAAAATTTACTAAGGGGTTATATGAACACTCACTGATGTTTATCAGAAAGGCAGACTCTTAGGACCTAGAAGAGGTGTACTGATCCAGGAAAACCATTTTAATAAGACCTACAGGTATTTCAAAATGCTAATAGTAGGTACTTAAATCTTTACAGAATTAGCAACTTGTGACCTTGCATTCTGAGTTCCCAAGCAATCATACATGCCATAGAAGAAGGCACATTCTATAGACAACTGAGATTATAACTACTATATATTTCATCTTTTATGATCATTAGTGAGTTTCTGCATTAGTTATTACCATCCTGCAGATAAGGGAATTGAAGGTGAATATGGATAAACAGGTGTCCTAAGATGGCAAAAAAAGCAGTAGAACTTGAAGATGAGCTGTGTATGGTTGATTCTGAAGCCTGAAATACTCTTTTCATTATATCACCTTACCTATCTCCCACCTATGGTTCAGGAGAAGCAAATGGCACTTACAGGTCTGTTATTCACTAGTTCAGTGGTCTGGGGTACTTCACTCTATCTTTATAGAACTTAGATTTCATCTTTAAGTTGGCAGAAGTCAAACTAGTAAATGTTCACCAGTGACCAAGTATTGGAAGCCTCTCTTGTGTGATGCTAACTTGGGAAAACAGCAGCAGAGTGTCATGGTGTCGAGAAGACTATAGAACCGAGACAATCAGAGTTTAGCCTTGCTATATATTAGTTGCATACCTGTTTTTTTTAAACTATAAGACAGGTAAGTCACCCACATTGACTATCTCTCAGTGTATTTTACTAGTTCAAGTGACATCATAAAACATTTCCACACATAAGAATTTTCATGTTAATACTTTTGTATAAATGCATGTATTTTAATTACTCTTTTTTTCTGTGAAGTGACACTATGGTCAAGGCAACTCTTATAAAAAAAAAGAATTTAATTAAGGCTTGCTTACAGTTTTAGAGGGTTAGTCCATGACCATCATGGCATAAAGCAGATAGGCATAATGTTGGGATAGCAGTTGAGAGCTTTATGTCCTTATTCACAGACAGCAGGCAGAGAAAGAGACTGGATCTGGCATGGGCTTTTGAAAACTCAAAACCCACCCCCAATGACATACTTACTCCAACAAAGCTACATCTCCCAATCCTTCCTAAACAGTTCCACCAATCCAGGACCAAACATCCAAGCATATAAGCCTATGGGGGCCATTTTTATTTAAACCACCTCAGTATATATGTGTGCACACGTGTAGTGGGATTATTTTGTTCCACTGTAAATAACTGTCCCGCCCACTAGTTTAATAAAAACACTGATTGGCCAAAGGCCAACAGGAAGAAAGGGTGGGGCTACCAGACTAAGAAAACACTGGGAACAGGAAGAATCGAGCAGACATGCCACAGAGAAGCCACAGAGACACCACGATGAGATGCTAGCAGATACAGAGGAAAGAAGTTGAAATGCTGTTCTAAGAAAAGGTACCGAGCCTCCTAGCTGAATAAGAAAAGAGTCATGGGCTAGATTAGGAGCAAGAGTTAGCAAGTTATATGTCTGGGCTCCAGGTCAATCAGTGTACAATTAATACAAGCATCTGTGTGTTTCAGTGGGACCACAGGTCTGTGGGTCCGAACCTCAAGGCTAGGCCAGAAAGATTGGGTCAGAAACCCAATACAACACACACGTGCAGGTGAGTATGTGCCACAACACATGTATGGAGGTCAGAGAAAAATTTTTAGAAGTTGGTTCTCCCTTACCACTTTGTGGGGTCTGGAAATTGAAATCAGATCATTAGGTCTGTGTGTAAATGACTCTTCTTACTGTACCATCATGCTGATCCTTTGCCTTAGTTTTTAAAACAGGAATTATACATTACTAAATTAATTTAGAAACATGATTTGTAAACTGGTTATGGTTGCAACAAGTTCTGTGCTTGTTTCTTCTAACAATGAGAAGAAAGCTAATAAAAATAGGTATAGATTTTGCACCTGAATGTACCTTAGAATGTTCCATGTTGATGGATCCATTTTATATCCCTGATGTCTAGTCATAGCCACATATCCCATAATAGTAATGGGCACTTGAAGTAGAGCTGGCTGTGACCATATCTAGAATTACCATGGAAATATACCTTTTGTGTTGTCTAGAAGTTTAAACTGAAGAGGGAAGACCCAACCTTTGTGTAAGGGGAACCTTTCCATGGGATGAAGTCCTGGAGTGAAGCAAATGGGAAGAGCATCCTAAGCATCAGTATTTATCTCTTCATCCTGAGTTGGATGCAATAAAACCAGCTGCTACATGTTCCTGTCACTGTGAGCCAGAACAGACCCTTCCTCCTGTAAGTCACTTCTTACAGGAGGAGAAAAGTAATTAATACAGACCTAGCAGAGCAATTAAGATTTTAAAATTTATCTAATTTAAGGTTACATGAACATGTGTGAATGGTAGCTGTTTTGAGGAACCCCTTGTCTCTCAGATCTGGGTGGCTGGTCCTTATTTACCATTCAGGTTGCTCAGCAGTGCTAAGGTTTTCTAGCTGAACTCTTAACGCTAGCAAGAATTAAAGGTTATGGTGTGGTTCTGAAACTTTATTCCCTAATGCTTCTTTATTCAAGACAGGAGTTTTCTGTGTAGCCCTGGCTGTCTTGGAACTCACTCTGTAGACCAGATTGGCCTCAAACCCAAAGAGATCTGCTTTCCTCTGCTCCTGAGTGCTGGGATTAAAGATGTGTACCATCACTGCCTGGATCTCCTAATGCTTCTTGTCCCAAATCAAACACATTTTTTTTTTATAACATGATTGCTAAATAATGAGATTTCTCTGGAATTCAATGATAACTTTGTAGCAACACAGATTAAATTAAAAATTATAAAGGTTATATACAAATAATAAAATGTTGTGTTATCTATGTGTTTCTTTGCCTAATCCCTTGTCTTTAAAACTGAAACTCAGGGACTGAAAAGTAATTGAACCTAAGGATCACATTTCCCCGTGGAGGCCATGGCTGTCCCTTACCTTGCATTTTCTGTCCTTCGGCTTATGCACTGGTGCAGGTATAGATACTCCTGAGGTGCGCTGGTGGACAAGGCAGGCTGGATGTGGCTTGACACAGGGGGTTCAAATGTGAATAAAGTGGGTTGGCTAGAATGTGAAGGGGCAGAGGACTTCCTTTCTCGGAGCAGGTGCTGACTGGAGCTGCTGAACTCAGCTGGAGAGGAGCGGGGACCATGACTGGCTGAAGAAAGGTTTCTCAGGGAGTCTGTAAAAAGAACAAAGAGTTTATGAGTGAAATAAGGAAGGTAACCAGGAGGTGGTGATAGGCAGATCTCTGTGAGTCTGAGGCCAGCCTGGTCTGTGAAGTGAGTTCCAAGACAGCCAGGGATACACAGAGAAGCCCTGTCTCAAAAAATAACAACAAAATGAACAAACAAAGAAAATAAGAAAGGGAAAAGTTTTAATCCTAAAGAGGCAAGTCAGAGGAAGAAAAAGTATTTTGACGAGAGACAGCAATGTGGTTGCGACACTGTCTCCTTCACACACTCAGTCCTCTGTCTTCCTGGGGAGGCAAGTTGGGCGGCATGGCGATCTTGGCTGAATGGGAGATGAGTTATACCTCTGAACTGCTCAGGAGTAGTTCAAGGGCCAGGCTGTCATGACCCAGACCTGGGTCTACCCCACATCCAGGAGAGCAACACTGCCATAGAAAGGACTGGACTCTGGATGGGTGAGTACTATGCTCCCTTTCTGTTGTTGGCTCCTGTGGGGAGCAAATTAAGTCTGGAGTGAATGTATATTGTTGACATGGCTATGTCAAGGACCCCAGTAACTTTGATCCATAAAAATGGCAAAGACCTCTTCAGGTGAGGCTCAGAGGCACGGAAAAGCTTTCCTGTGGTCTACGTAATAGTGTTTATGAATAACTGACCAGTGTGTGCAAACCTGGCAAATGTGTAAAAAAAAAAACTTAACCTCCTCAGCTTATTCCTCCTGGATGACTGTAACCTAAGACTGTTTCCCTATAGAGACCTCCGACCCAGACTAGCCAACTTCACCTCTTGTGTTGTATTTAACAAACAGAGCTGAGCTTCTGGTTTGGAGGTGTCCATCAGAATGAGCATAGCCCATCAGATCCCAGCTTTTCTGTTTGTTTGTATTTTGTTTTTGGTTGGCCTGGAACTCATGTGATAGGCAAGTCTCTAACTCATAGAGATCTGCCTACCTTGGCCTCTTGAATGCTGGGATCAAAGTTGTGTGTCAACCATGCCCAGCTGGCTGTCCTTTCTTCATTTCTGTGTCACCCCAGTCAGTTTCTAGTTGTGTAGGGGCATGACAGGTTCCTGCTGTTATTACACACCTCAAAGCTTCTGGCTTTGCTAAAGGAGACATTACTTACTTAAGACTCACTGATTAAGGTCTAGGACTGTACCTTTCTGCAATAATGATAACACACAAGTGATGCAAAGCTGTCCCTTCAGACCAGACTCCCGCTCATCTTCTTTCCATGTCTTCTAAGGAGAGCTTTGTTCTCTTTCCACTGATCCTTCTTTATTTCTTCTTATCTCAAACCCTTCTCTGTTATATTAGAAAGGAAGTAAGGTATTTAAGGACAGATAAAGGCTTAGAGTACTACACCCCAAGCTCAGAGCATTATTCATTTGGCAGGCTCTTTAAGTTTAGTCCATGTTTCCTTAGTCTGACCTACTTCCTGCTTTCTCTCCACACTTAAGCAAAGCAGATGGAAGCATCCTCAGTTGCTGGGCACAGCTGCCTTTTTTTTTTTTTTTTTGTGATTCTTTGTTTCCCCTTACACTGCTTCTTTATCTTGGGTTTCATCTCTATATGTCTAGCAAACTTATATGGAGATTTCAAGATTCTATGCAGATATTACACTCCCACATCAACCTTCCCAAATAATTTTCTTTCTGGGTGCTGACAGGTTCCAGATCACACTTCCTTTAGATCTATGATCACTCTTTTTTCTTGCTCTTGGTTTCTGAGAAGTGTGTCAGTGAGGTTATTGCTTATACAGTCCCATCATTTACCTAATAAAGTCCTATGGTTATATAAAAAACATTTGGTATTTAAAAATTCCAATAGTGAAACTTACGTTCTTAAGAAATAAAGGTATACAGATACAAATAAAGACAGGTGATGTGCTAGGTAGGGAGGAATACTTTAGGGAGAAATACTTTGAGAATGGTGGCTTTCTAGAGTTATTCACATCCTAACAGAAAAGACAATTTTTTTCTTAGCTATCTTGTATTTTCTGACCTATTTCAGGCTGTACCAGTCGAACAGCCCAAGGCAGCATCACCAACTCATTAATGCTCTACAGTTCTAATTACTCACTAGTCATTTCTAATACTGGAAAGGACATCTTCTTTCAGGGCAGAGGAGGTAAAGCCAATGAGCTTCTGAGGAAAAACTGCTCCATGATAGCTGTATTGATCTACAAAATGAATTCCTATAACATGTCTCATAGTGACCTGGATGTTTGTTAACAGAATCAATGTATTTATTATTCCATTAGATTTGTAAAATGAACTCTCTAACGTGGCTAGAGACAGAGTAGTCATGGCACCAGCAGCAAGTATAAGGTTCAATACTCTATTGACTTTCTGGATTCCTCTTACATCTCCATTCCTCAAAAATCTAGTTCTAGACCTTCCTATAACTTCCCTCTGACCCTAAGCCTTTCCATGTAGGAATACTGCCTATTGCCGAGCTTTATATACCACCCAAGTAATGACAACTCTTCTATCTCAAGCTCAGTTCTTCCTGGGTTTCCTACTGTACATCACTCCCTACCTGCTGGGCTCTTCCTATCAGCTGTTTAAGATCAGCAGCCTAAGTCAATCTCCTCCTTAGCCAGTGCTTTCTGTCTCAGGGAAACACATCAACACTTTCCCCCATCATTTGTCCAAGCCATAAACCTAGTCATCAGTTGCGTGATGACTCTGCCCTGCTTCTCAACAATCATGCCAATCTGTCACTGCCCCACTGAGCAATGGATTCCGTTATCCTTAAGATGACTCACAGAGCTCTGTCTCTTTTGGAAACTATCTTCCTGTTTTATTTATTCAACTGTGTTTCCTACTAGTGCTCCCTGAACTTCAGAGAACTTGCAGGAATATACCAGTCTCTTCCTCATCATTAGGCTCCATCTGCATTAGACTGAAACCTCAATGAAGTCAGAGATTCCAACATTTTCATAATAGCTGTGGCCTTCTGTTGCACCTACTGAATCATACAACTTATATTTTCTGATCACACAAACAAAATATACAAGATAATAAAGCACTACTTTTTTAGTAACAATTACTGTTTTCTCACTGCCTTCAGAATAAAGGTTTTCTCATAACCTGTATATTTTGTCTTGTCACTCATTGCTTCCCTCACCTCCTGCAATGATCATCTTAGTTCTTGCAGCCCTCTGCCTTAAGCGTAGACTGGAGACAATTATGTGACTCTGTATATTTATTTGCAGAGTTATTTTGCCTCTCAGAGTCTCAGTTTCTGTATTTAAAATCCATCACAGGCAACTGGAAGACACAGGCAATCTTTATTATTGTTATTTACTTACTCATTTACTTATTTTTATGTTGGGGGCTGCATATTTATACTACACTGCACATGAGGAGGTTAAAGGTACCTGGATATAGAGGATCTCTATAATAGTGAGATCCCTCATAATGAGATAAAACCAAAACAAAACACTAATAAAACTCTGCCTGAATTTATGTGATTATCTCCTGGTGCCTGGCTATCAGGCATAGGGTGGAGTGAAATGGTGAAATCAGGCTGTTAAGCTTGGCATCAAGTGCCTTCAACTGCTGAACCTTTCCACAGGCCTGAGCGTGACAATTTTGACAAGTAGGGTATATATAATCTTACATGTTATAGGTATATGGCACATGTTCCAATTGTCTCTGTATCTCCAGGAACTATAACTATCTCAGCACATTCAATATATATTTATTGAATGAATGTACTGAATATTTTTCTTAGTACAAAAATCCAAATGTGTTTGTTCCTTGTGGTCAGGATCATATTTTACATATTAATAAGATGAAGCAGAGAGTTGGGCCTTCTATTGTACCTCATTAGGCCAGCTAATGTTTCCATTTCAGGGCTGTAGCTCTAGAAAAGTTCTGTCAAAGGTGGCTTATGCCAACATTTGCCAAAATCACATTTCTGTTTGCAACTTTAAAAGAGTTCTGTCTGGCCAGATATTGTAGTTCATACCTATAACAGTACGTCAGATCCCTTGGCAGGAGAATTATTGCAAGTCTGAGGCTTGCACTACAATGTGAGTTCCAGGCTTGCCTGCCTTACAGAGTGAGATCTTGTCTTAAAAAGCAAAATATCAATAAAAAGATCTTTACTTTGGGGTTGGGGAGATGTCTCAGGAGTTAAGAGTACTTGCTGTTCTAGTAGAGGACTGGGATTTGGTACCCAGAACCACATAGTGGCTCACAACTGTATTTGGCTTTGGTTCCAGAGGATCTGGTGTTTTTATCTGGTCTCCTTGGGCATCAGGCACTCACAATGAGCACATACATATGTCCCCAACAATATTCTAAATATTCATCCTTTATACTGATGGATAAGTGTAGTCCTCATCCCTCCTCACCACAGCCAATCAAAATGTAGAGTTGTGGAGCCCAGTCTCATTGGCTATAAGTACAATATAACTTCTGCACCTAAGGCTTAGGGATCATTGCAGAAGAGGGGGCAGAAAGACTGTAAGAACCAAAGGAACAAGAAATGTGTTGTGAAATTATCTCCTAGGAATGTCACAAGTTACATTTTTAAGTCACTGACATAACTTTTTAAACAAAAGCTGAACAAGAAAAATAGCAATAGGCATGATAACATGGACAGGGGGTGGGCAGAGCTGGGAAAGTTTCAAACCAACACAAAGAATTCCATGCAACTAAGAAATGCTGAGAGCTAGAGAAATAAATAGTCTTCCACAGGGAAGAGCACAACATATCCAATACCAAATGATCTTTGAAAACATACATAAAGGAATCAATCATTCAGACTGAGAAGGTTGTATTCATGTATTTAGGAATGTATATATGCATCAACAAAAAAAGAGGCCATGGATTTGAAGGGAGGTGATATATGAGAATTTGGAGTAAGTAAAGAAAAGGAAGAAATGATAAAGCTATGTTATTTCAAAAAAGACAACAATAAAGCATGCCTACCCCCCCCCCCCACACAAGCACGTGCACATGTGTGCACATGAGCACACAGACACAAATGCTGTGGGACTATGCTCTTGTACATTATAACTATTTGTCACTGTAAATATTGTTTTAATGAAACGCTGATTGGCCAGAAGGCAGGTAGGAAGTACAGGTGGGACAACCAGAGGAGGAGAACTCTGGGAAGAGGAAGACGAGACAGAGATCCCAGCCAAATGTATAGGAAGGAAGAGAGAACGCTGCTCTGAGAAAGGTACAAAGTCACATGGCTAAACATGGATGAGACTCATGGGTTAGTTTAAGAGTAAGAGTTAGCAGGTAATAAGTCTGAGCCTTAGGCCAAACAGTTTAGAATTAATATAAGCCTTTGTGTGATTATTTGGGACTAAATGGCTTCAGAATTGTCCAGATGGGACTTCTGACTACACACAAAAAAAAACAACAACCCCCTCAAAAGACCCCCCAAAACCCAACCAGTCAAATGAACCCCAAGCTTCATACAAGGTCTTCTTGCTTATTCTAGGAATAACAGCAACAACAATAATAATTGAATTCAGCTTACTTGGACACAGAAAGCACAGTATCCCTGTAGGCCTTTGCTCACTGAGGGCAGCCTGTGTACCATAGACGGAGCGCTGGGGAGATGCTGCCTTTACTTTCCTTCAGTTGGAGGCAGGATATCAGCCAGCATGGGTTTTGTGTTGTTCTGCTTTGTATATTACAGCTATTCCTTTCAGGCAGCAATTGCATTTGGTAATAGGAGTGTTTTACATATATATTCTAGATAGGGCCTAGTAGTGCTATAACTTAAGACTCCACAAACACTCTGTGTCCCAGACTACAATTAAAAATTTCAAAATTATATCCAAATAGTTCGCAGAACAAAAGTCTCCATGGTATATATATATAAATATATATATATAAATAATAGAAAAAGATGTATCAAATTAACAGCTGAGAGATTGGACTCCTTTTATAACTCTGCCTCTAGTTTGCTATTTAACTCTGAGCAAGTAAGTTACTTGGCTTTGATGGACCTTACCCACCTCAACTGTGAAGTGCCTAGTAGTACCATGCACCATTGCTAATTATAGAGGACTGATGAAAGAAGGGTAAGATTGACACACAGCTGAATGCCACACAGGAATGTTTCTAACATGAGATAAACAGGAGCTGGAGAGACGGCAAAATGGTTAAGAGTACTTGCTGCTCTTGTAGAAGATCCTACCACCAATATTGTGACTCACAACCACCTGTAACTTCAGTTCCAGGGGATCTAGCCATCTTCTGGCCCTCACTGGCATCAGGTACACATACAGTACACATATTTCCATGTATCCACTTATATAAACATATGTGAATAAGTAAAACTTTTAGAATGAACAGCCCAAATTACCTACTAACTAATGAGTGGCTAAGCTTTGTCTGTTAAAGGAGCCACTGGCAGTGGGATCAAGATCTATCCCTGGTGCATTAGCTGGCTTTTTGGAGCCCATTACCTGTGGAGGGACACTTTGCGCAACCTTGATGCAGGGGGCAGGGGCTTGGACTGGCCTCAACTAAATGTACCAGACTCTGTTGTCTCCCCATATTGGGGGAAGGGCTCAGGAGAAGGGATGGGAAGGAAATCTGTGGTTGGTATGAAAATAAATTAAAAACTTTCTTAAAAAAATATAAGCGGCCCAAATTGCCCACTAACTAATGAATAGCTAAATAAAATGTGACAGTACATAAAGTAGAATATTAGACATACAATGAATGAAATACTGATACACACTATTTTGATGAACCTTCAAAACAATGTACTTTGTAAAGGAAGCCAATTATAAAAGACGAAGGTTACAGTATCACTTATGTGCAGTGTCTAGAACTGAAAAATCCAGACAGAGAAAGCAGATGCAATGATTGCCTAAGACTGAGTGCAGGGTAGGGGTGGGGTGGGAACAGTCAAAAGGGAGAGTGGCTGCTAATGAATGTGAGGTTGCTTTTGGAACAATGAAACATTCCTAAAATTAAGACTGTAGGGATGACTGCACATCCATATAAATACACTAAAACCCACTGAACTATATATTTAATAGGTGAATTTAATGGTATGTGAAATAAATCTCATTAAAGACTTAAATGCAATTTGATAATTTCTCAACAAGCTAAATGTCTATCCCCTCCAAAAAGTTAAACCTATATGATCCAGCAGTCTCTAGGTATATGTCCTAGAGAAATGTAAAGTTATTTCTATAAAATGAACTTGTACAGAAATATTTTCTGGGCCCGTGAGATGGGTAAAGGTGTTCTGTTGCCAATCCTGGCACCCTGAGTTTTATCAACAGAATCAAACATTATCTGCTGAGCTACCATCCTAGCCCAAAATATCAGAAACAAGATTGTCGTAATGATTGTATAACTTGTACACTGCAAATAGATTATAAAAGACCGCACATGTCTGGGCATGGTAACATGTACCCTGCAACTCCAGGAGATCAGCGTTATGCTTGGCTAAGCAATGAGCTTAAGGTGAGAGGGGATAATAATGAGACTGTGTCTCATACATCACAACAAGACAACACAACACAAAACAAGACCACATACATACAGATCCCTAACTATTAACTGTGGACAGAGATTATTAGCCCCAGCATTTGGGAGGTTGAGGCAGGAAAATGACTGTGAGTTCAAGGCTAGCCTAGGCTATTGGTTGAAATACATAATGAAATGCTGTCTCAAAAAAAAAAAAAAAAAAAAGGCCAGTCATGGTGGCACACCTCTTTAATCCAGGCACTAAGGAGACAGAGGCAGAAAAAAAAATCATGGTGTGTTTGTGCCAGCCTGGTCTACACAGCAAGGATTGCATAGTGAGAACCTGCCTCAAAATAAAATACAAACTCACCTGACTTTCCCCCTGTATTTCCTTTCTGAAGTGAGAACTGAGCCCTTGGTAAACAGTCCTCACTAAGGTGGTATGCAGTTGAGTAAGGCCTTCTTCCCTTTTCTATTTCCATCATCCCATACACCCTCCTTCCCCCCTTCACCCTATTATTACAGCAGGGCAATAAGTCCTGGAGACTCAAGTGAGTTGGAAAATCCTTTCCAGACAGTGACCCCAAGTCTGGTTCTGCCAACGTCAGACTGAGATCATGCCCAGTTCGGAGTTTCAGTTCCTGCCTTTGGAGTTGGGAGGATAAACTTGGCCTATAATCGCTGTGTTATGTGGCTGTTTCAGAGTCAGGGTCAGAGTGTGAAAGCAGGTCATGTGCATATATAAAACAATTTGTTTTTATGGCTTTTTAAGAAAAAAATATGGTACAAATAAAGGAAAAAATTAGACAATGTATATGGCTGGGATGTTTTTGGTATCAGATGGGCATTCATTCGTAATGATATGTCCTGGGTTGTTAGAAAGGTCAGAAACAGAGCAAGAAGAGAAGGGAGGTTTCCAGACTCCTGGCCTGGCTTCTATCTCTAAGTCTAGACTAAAGATAACGGCTGTGAATGTCGGAGTCAGTTTGTTTTCTTTTAAGCAGGGTTTTATTTTTTTCCTTTTCTTCCTGGCTTCTTTGCAGGGCTCTACAAAATCACTCCCCTTCCTTTCCACAACCACCCCTGGGAAGCCTGCCCAGCATGTAATTACTCCTCCCATCTCCTTGCAAAAGGGCAGTGTAGGAAAGCTCAGAGGTTTCAGCAGAGAAGCTCTGCCCAAGCCAATCCAGACATCAACAGGCTAGTAATAACAGGAGCAGGAAAGGAGAGCTGGAAGGGGTTTCTGGAAAAGATGATTGCCATATAATGACAAGTTCCCTTATCAGAATGTGCTTTGTATCTAGATACTCCAAATAATCTAACTCTCCCAGTCTCAGTGGATCTTAGAATCTAGACACACAGAAACCAAAATACTGGAGCCCAGGCTAGACCCAAAGCCTGTCTCTGCTAACTCTGAGCTCTCAGGCTTAGATATGGAAGGATTAAAGATCATTCTATAGGTAGCATTCAGCACAGTACTTATCCCTTCTTACTGTGAGACCTTGAGAGTGCCAAGAAGGATGAGTTGGATGCATGGATGACAAGACAGAAGCTGTCATTGTTCTAGTCAGCTCTGTTAGACACTGCACGGGGAACTAAGAACAGAGAGGATAACAGTGGCCATAAATTGCAGCTATTTACTAAGTACTTACCAAGTGTTTCTAGTTACCCTGTGAGCTCTTACTGCTTTTTGCGGAGGACTTGAGTTTTGTTCTCAGCACCATACTGGACAGCTTACAACTGCACATGATTTAAGTTCCAATTCCTCATTTCTCACTGCTAGTGTTGGTGTGTGTGGGGGGGTGTTGCTCATTTGCTCTTGTGTTCTTTTGGGGAGCCCACCACCCAGCTCCCAAATAAATCACACATGGAGGCTTATTCTCAATTATAAATGCCTGGCCTTAACTTGGCTTGTTTCTTGTCAGTTTTCCTTAAGTTATCCCATTATCTTTTGCCTCTGGGCTTTCCCCATTCTTTTACTTCTGTAAATTTCACTCTTACTCCATGGCTGACTGTGTAGCTGGGTGGCTGGCCCCTGGAGTCCTCCTCCTCTGGATACTATTTTTTCCTACCAGATTTCTCCTTCTATTTGCCTGCCAGCCCTGCCTATCCCTTCTCCTGCCTTGTTATTGGCTATTCAGCTATTTATTAGACCATCAGCTATTTTAGACATGCAAGTAACTCATCAA
The DNA here is from genome assembly GCA_033318265.1 of Phyllotis vaccarum. Taxonomy (NCBI): domain Eukaryota; kingdom Metazoa; phylum Chordata; class Mammalia; order Rodentia; family Cricetidae; genus Phyllotis; species Phyllotis vaccarum. The sequence continues at coordinate 21,509,757 of JARWLC010000019.1, forward strand.
AGCATAAACAAATGCAGCATAAACCAAAGCAACACATCTTTCCATCATTAAACAAATGTTCCACAGCATAAACAAAAGTAAAACACCTTAAAATAATATTCTACAACATGCGAATCCTCCCCAAATCTTTCATCTACAGTTCAAGGAACAGTGGCTCAGAAAAGGGAAACTACTTGTTCATGGCTCTATAATGAGGTCAGTAATGAACTGTGGAATTAGAATTCAAATCTCTTTGCCCCGAAGAAAGCTGTATCACTATGAATGAAGTCATATTCTCTATAGTGTGTGTATCTATAAGAAGTTCTAAGATCTGACCATCAGAACACTGGCTGACTGGAGAGTTGTTTCGTTCTAAGTTTATGACATTCCTTATATTTGCACAGTAAGTAAACATCTGTTAAATCAAACTTAAAGACTACTATAAATAACTCTCCAAGTTCAAAAATATGTTTTCTAGTGTTTATAATCACCATAAAGCAAAGGAAATTGAAAGAGGTGGCAGGGACAGATAGCAACATGAGATCCCAGGAGACCTTTCTGTAACTATAATTCTCTAACCTCCTCCATGAAAGAGTCTGAGAAAGAACATCTGAGTTCTTAGGACAGCCAAGTCAGAACATTCTGACCTTGGTGCACATGATACTGAGGTATATATTAGGGGAAATTGATTCTGTAAAGTACACAAGGGGAAGGCAGAGAGTAGCTGCAGCTTAGTGCTGTGGCACTTGGTCACATATCCTTAGAGAGCTCTTGGCCCCAGAGTAACCCACTTAGAGACACAAATGCCTTGCATCAGACCCCTAGGTGGAATTACTCATGCTTTTCCACAGTACTTAGTTTCTATATGTATTTTAGTTGGGAGTTGACAAATCTGTCTGTAAGACAAGACTACAAGCTTTAGAAGCCAGGGTCTAGATCACTGTTTCTCTGACAATGCCTAGCTCAATGTTTCAGGCCTAGAAAAAAACCTGGATTTGGATAAGAAATCAGTTAAATCATATTTTTTTCTCTCTGGGTCAGTAGAATGAATGAGCAACCAAAGTTCCAAATTCTTTATGGTGGGAAACAACTATCCTCACTTTGTAACGTTTCCTGGGCTGTATATGTTTTGGTTTTGGATAATAAGTCTATTTTAACCAGGCATTATCTTGTTCATTTAAGAGTGCTTAGGTTAACAAGCTTCGTTCTCACCTTATCAAGCATACCTACTTTTCTGTTTCTTGGGAGCTTGTGTTAGTTAGGGGTCCTTGTTGAAAGGTATTCCCTCAAAGTGTTCACTCGCACTTGGAAATAAAACTGTTTGGGGGAGAGTAAGGTGCTGGGCATGGAACCCAAGGAAATGTATGTTTGCAGCCACCAGAACCAAACACTTTTGTTATTTTAAGAGTCGTGAGCACTTACTGTAGGCATTATTCTAGAAATCTGAGGCCAGTCTCAAAGGGTAGATCTTGTCCTTGATTTATGAGCTTACACTGCAGAGCAAAGAGCTCATTTATATTCACAGGAGTACTTCCATCATCCCCCAAAGGAACTCTGGGAACCCATTAGTATTCCTGGGGGGGGGGGAATCAATCCATCCAGTGGGTACCATAAGTTCAGATTTTAAGGATGCATTTTGAACCTTGAAAACTTTCCACAAAAATATATATAAAAAACCACTGGTAATTCTTCAAGCTAATCAACTTTGTAAGGGGTGTTTTTGTTCCTCTCACAGTGACTCTCACTAAGTCAGACATAACTGTGGTAGCTCACTGAGAATCATCAGTAGTGAGATAATTGAACAACAGCTTAAACTGATCAGTTTGGATGTGAGCTGGGCTTCCTCTATGGAACTAGGAGGCATGTAGAAACATCTGAAGGGAAGCGTTGCCTTTAGGAGAGGCAATGCGATGTTGGGGAAAGAACTTGAGATTTGGAGCCTGAATCTTGGTATGAAACTGAATGGGTCCAAAAGCCTTTGATTTGTAAAGTTTGCCAAGACTGTTAAAGTTTTCTAGGAAGGACCTGTGGTCCCTGCACATAGGTGCTCCAGAATCTCTCTCAGTATCTCACTGTAGGAGGAACCTGGTGGACCTGAGTGGCACAAGAGCTTGGTAGGACCCAGTTTGTAGCTGGCAGCTCTTCCATAGCCATAGCTCTGCAGCTACCTTCTGCTGTTGTCTAGCTTCCCACAAGTTTTCTCCTCATTTCTAGCATCTCTACTTTTTTTGTGTTAGTGTCTAAAAAAGGAGAACTATATTTCTAATATGTCCAGGAGGGCAGACCCATTAATATTATACGCACTACAAAGGCCTGTCATGGCTTGTAGAGTGATAGTTCCATTACACAGTTAGAAGTGAGGCAGGGAGAAGAGAGAGAGGCACATGCTATAAAAATCACAAAGGACTGCAGAGATACCCAGTAGAATTAAAAGCACAACTATTCTCATATAATTAATCAAACCACAGAAAAGAGGCCATTCCTTCCCTCCAGACTTAACCAGCTTTCTAGTCACTCCTTACTACCAAGTATTATTCATCAAAGCACTTGCTGCCATCATTTACTCACTTCTCATTTGTCTCTTTTCTAATAGACTATCAGCTCCTTTAGAGGTCTGGACCCCACATGTCCTGCTCACTTCCGATGCCTCAATGTGCTGTCCATAAAACATGCTTTTGAGAACAAAGGCAGATCTCCTGAGTCCCAGACTAGCCAGAGATAGACAGCAAGACCCTGTCTCTGAGATCTCCTAATGTGGACAGCATAGTTGATGGACAATCGGGCTAGCCAGACTTTTGCATCCCTTCCTTCCCCTGTTCAGATGGAGGCTGCACTTGTGAACTGTTCTCACCATACCAACATAGGCCTATTTCTATGAGACATGGGATCTGGTTAACAGGTGCCTTTGGCTGGAGAAGTGCACTGACTGCCTGAGGCTGTCTTAGCCCTACATTGCAGACTAGTCCTTTTTCTTGCTTTCTTTCCTTTACAGGTGTCAGGTCAGCATCCTACTCTTGGGTGTTACCTGCTTTCTCTTGCTCTCTTCCTGAACCCCTTACAGTAATTTATCTAGTAATTTTTCAGGATACCTAAACTTTTCTAAACACTGGGTGGACAAAATAGTGCTTGATGGTCATATGTTTGCTTCTTATCTACCATGGTCAAGTTTCCCAGCCAGACACCCAACTGTGTTGATAATAATATGGATTCCAGTAGGTATGAAGACATCTGTCCTGAGTCTGAAGAAGATGAAGGTACTGTTTAGGTCAAAGACAAAAGCTGGCTCAAGTTGAAATCACAGGAATCTAGAATTCTCTGGGATATCTTGAAGAAATAAAGGGAGATCAGCCCTAACTAAAGAATGGAAATAATGGCAGGGTGGTGGTGACATGCACCTTTAATCTCAGTACTGAGGAGGCAGAGGCAGGAAGATCTCTAAGAGTTCGAGGCCAGCCTGGTCTACAGTGCTAGTTCCAGGACAGCCAGGGTTATACAAAGAAACCCTGTCTTGAAAAACAAAATACAAAACAAATAAAAAAGAACAAAAATAGTAATAACTCTCTTCAAGTCTCTGCCACAGCCTCCAGACAGGCACTGTGACATCTGAGTCAAGAGCCTGTATCCAGAATTTAGGGCTATGGCTTAATAGTTAATAGCACAGGGCTGGAGACATGGCTCAGTGGTTAAGAGCACTGGCTTCTTTTCCAAAGGTCTTAAGTTCAATTCCCAGCAACCACATAGTGGCCCACCACCATCCATAATGGGATATGAATTCCTCTTCTGGCACGCAGGCATACATGCAGACAGAGCACTCATACCTAAAAAATACTTGAATAAATACAAAAATAAACAATAGTTAATAGCACAGGTTCTAGGGCCAAATAGTTTAGATGTGAATTTCAGCTCTTTTGTTATCTAGTTGTGTGATCTGGAGAAAACAGAACATCTCCGTGCCTGTTTCCTTGTTTATAAAGCAGGAATGACAGTCATTAAAAAAAAAATCTATTTTAAGTATTGTAAGAATTACAATCTGAGAGATGCTTAGAACACTGCCTGTTATATAGTAAACTCTACCAATTGTTTTTTTTTTCTTTTTTTTTCTTTTTTTACTATTAGTATCAATTCATTTAAAGAGATGCTTGCCCAAAATGGGGAGGACTCTGGGTTTGATCCCAAGGACTGCTAAACATAACAGACACCTTGGATTCTGAACACCTCAATAACTCAAAAGTATAATGCACTTCAAATCAAGAATGTCAGTAGTCTTTATTTGTTAAACAAACTAATCATTTGCAACAATGATCATTTCAAGTTTGAACAAAAGAGAGAGAAGAGTTATTTAGGCTACTACAGATTTCAAAAGTAGCATGGTGTTCAAAGGGCTGTTGTGAGCCGGGCAGTAAGAGGCACTTGTGGTCCTAGCTCCTTGGAATATGCTGAGGTGGTAGGATTCTTGAGCCCAGGGGTCTGGAGACTGGTCTGGGCAACACAGACAGACCCTGTGTCAAAAACAAATTACAAAACAACAACAACAACAACAACAACAAAAACCCACAAAGGGTTTTGTATGAGGATCACAGAGAAGACAGAAGCAATTACTATGCATACACACAACAGATATTTAGTATGTCTCTATCGTGTGTTAGTGTTATCTCTATCGTGTGTTAGTATTATCTCTAGTTTAAGGATATTCTCAGTCTCCATACTAATCTTGCAAATAGTTATTTTTATTTTACTGATAAGATCAAAATTGAGGCACAGAAGTAAACCAACTTCACTGACATGTTGAGACTGAACCTACTAACACGATTCTGTGTATGAAGTTGGATTTCTAAGGGCTGGGGATGTAGCTCAGAGGTAGAGTACTTGCCCAAAATATCTTGAGTTTAATACCCAGAACCACAAAATATCAGTTGGTCTTCTATATTAAGGCATACAAATATATGCAGTGTCTTTTGTTTTTGAGATAAGGTCCTCTTGTGTAGCCCAGCCTAAACCAGGATCCTCTTGTACCACCATGTTTAGCTTATATATCAGTATTTTAAAGATGCAAGATGGCTTCACCATCAGCATTATTTGAAATATTGACTAAAAGTAAGACCCCTTGGTTTGCATTCTAGCCTTGCTGGTCAGCAGCATGATCTTGAACCTGCTCCCCTCTCGTGACCTTTGGATGTGCTGTCATTTGAAGAGTCAGAACTAATCCCTCTTGGAGGACTTTTCAGGATCTCTTATTCTAGAAATCTCACATCCTATTCTATTTATTCCCCTTTATCTTGGCTGCTTGTTCTCGATAATGGGATTCACCAGCCATGAAGAGTTATGTTCATTGTCCTCACCCAGATAAGGGATGAGGAGGTGATAAATAAGAAAAAAGTTAAAGAGGTTTTATACCATTGTTTCAGTATTTAGAATTTCAGGTGTTTTGGTCTAACTCCTATGAGTAAATTTAGAGTTTCTTTTTAAAAAATGTGTATATGGATATTGCCTTGCATGTTTGTATATGTACTGCATGCATGTCTGATGCCGATGGAGATCAGAAGAAAGTGTCAGATCTCCTGGAACGGGAGTTATAGACAGTTGGAAACGACCATATAGGTCCTGGGAATTGAACCCAGGTCCTCTGGAAGAACAGCTAGTGGTCTTGATTGCTGAACTACCTTTCTAGCCCTAAAGTTAGAATTTTAATGCTTCTTTCGTATTCCAACAATGCATTTCTCAAAACAACATTTGAAAATGAGTTAGAAGTTTTAAAACAAAGTAGGTTATACAACAGTTTTAAAAGTGATAGCCAAACACTGCAGCTAAATAATTTAAGTGAACTATATCAAAATATCTATTTATATTAGTGGTCACATGGGGCTTGATAATGAAGCTAAATTCAGAAACATAATTTTAAAAATTAAAATTTCATGTTTTATATTAACCTCATTAAGAAAGATAGATACAATTTGACACAGAGTTAGCCATTGTTCAATTAATAGTATGTAATCTTGCTAACAAGGAGGCAGAGCCATCAAGAGTCCAAGCCAAGCATCCCAGCACTTGAAAAGCTGAGGCAGTCAATCTGAGCTCAGGACCAGCCTTGGGTACATGTTTCTCAAACACAAACAAAGAAAAGGTTTGCAAAGGAAGCTTATCCGAGAGAATAAAAACACAGGTTCTCCAGGGTATAGGTTGATCCAGTAAAGAGAACAGAAGAAATTGAGGCATCATTAAAGCTGTGGCTGCAGAGTCCAAGAGGAAGAGGAAGTATTGAAGGGAAGCAGAGGCAGATTTTCTTCAGAAATTCAGGTGGACAGACCACTGGAAACCCAAACATCTTCCAGTGGTCAGTGAGGCTTTGGGCAGTGACTTAATGTCTGTGAAGACTGATCTATGAGAAAACTAAATTAAAAACAGGACAGGTCCATCCCAGGTGAGAGTGAAGACTGAAAAACTCTTAACAGAGCAAATAAAATAAAGTAAAAATCTCAGAGTTGATCCTAATTAGAACAGAGGAATAGGGTCAGAACTCAGCCTAGGGGAACAAGGCTCTTCCAGAGCATGGATGTCTTGCTGGAGTGGTGTGTGTGTGTGCACTGAACTTGATACTGAAGTTCAGAGATCTGGGGTGGCTGCACGAGCAGAGGTGGGGACTAGGTAATCTTGACAGACATTTAGCAGCACCTCTAAAGGACTGTTTCAAAATGCTTCCACTCTACTGATGAGTTAAATCACAGCCTCTTTTTTTCCCTAAATTTTTATTTAAAAGATTTAAAAATTTTACATACCAACCACAGTTCCCACTCCTGCCCCTCCTCGAATTCCCCATTCAGCTTTCCCAGCCACGCCTCCACATCTAGTCCTAAGACCTCCCATGAGGAGTCAACAAAGTCTGGCATATCAAGTTGAAGCAGGACCAAGTCCCTCCACCCTGAATCAAGGCTAAGCAAGGGTATCTCTCTACAGGGAATGGATTCCAAAAAGCAAGTTCATGTACTAGGGATAAACCCTGGTCCCACTGCCAGGGGCCCCACCAATTGCTCAAGCCACACAACTGTCATCCATATTCAGAGGGCCTAGTTCAGTCCCATGCAGGTTCCCCAGCTGTCAATCCAGAGTCCGAGAGCTTCAAGTAGCTCATGTCAACTGTCTCTGTGGATTTCCACACCAAGATCTTGACCCCTTTGCTCATATAATCCCCCCTCCCTCTCTTCTCCTGGACTGGGCCTTGGCCCAGAGCTCAGCTGTGGGTCTCTGCATCTGCTTCCGTCAGCTGCTGGATGAAGGTTCTATGATGACAATTAAGAGTGGGTGCTAGGGAAATTCCCAGGAATCCACAAGGGTGACCCCAGATAAGACTCCAAGCAATAGTAATGAGAGTACCTGAGCTGGCCTTCTCCTGTAATCAAATTGATGACAGCCTCTGTTTTTTTATCTTTGTGCTTTTAGAAATGGTCATCTAAAAATGGGACCGCCACTTTATTTATTTATTTGTTGGATTTGTTTCTTAATATTTTCCTTTTCCATCCTGACTGGTTTCATTTCTTTCTTTATCCCAGAACCCCCAATTCTATTCTTCATTTCTCTTCAGAGAAGGGCAGGCCTCCCATGGATATCAATCAGCCCTGGTAATATCAAGTTGGGGCTGCCACTGTTTTCTTTTTTTGTTGAGACAGGTTTTGGCTCTGGATGTCCTGGAACTCACTCTGTAGACAAAGCTGGCCTTGAATTCACAGAGATCTACCTTCTTTTGGCTCCCAAGGACTGGGATTAAAGGTGTGTGCAACCACCCCACTTTTTAATGGTGTCAACTATGGAGGAAATATCATTTAGTAGGATTGTGATTTTATGCACAGAAAAGAACATGTTATACACATGTACATACACAGAGAGGCTCTTCTGAATAAAGTAAATTTCTAAAATCTGGTAACACTTTTATAAAATCAACTATATCTTCATGGTTTTCATTTTGTTGTTGACTGATTAAAAAATTCTTATTAGTACTGGTCTAAAGGTCTATGTTCTGAGATCTATCACAGTTAGTATTTTCACACTGTGCTTTGGATTTTGAAGAAAAGCATGAGAGAAGAGCATTTAGGTCCTGTTCAACTTGGAGCTTTTGACCCTCTCCCCTCAAATATTCAAATCAATCACTGTTTTCCCTTTTCAGGTATTGTGCTCCATGTAGGATTTGGTTAAAAAGCAATGCTTAAAATAGTTTTTAAAATTATATCTAGTTTACTGTTGAACAACATGAGATCTACACATTGAATCAATAACAAAATTGAAATCTAAAATTGAGACTTTGACTTCCAATTTAGATCTGGAGAAATGACCCAATCTATGGGCTTTGTAGCATTCAGAATTCTAAGAATAACTATTTACAGCTGGATGTTTAATCAGACTCAAGATTTTCAAGGATCCAAGATGACAAGTTAATACAGACATCACTTACCACTAAATAAAAAACCTAGTTCTACCAACACAACGGTCCACAGTTAAAGTTAAACAACTTTGGAATCTACTCTGGCAATTCAACTATTATTATTGCCTTCCTTCACTATAGAGAACCAGAAGTCCTTCATGAACAGCAACAAGAAGGAGGTGTGGGAGAGGGAATCTCAAGTTATAGTTGGGAGCCATCCAAAGCTGCTGGGGCTGAGAATTCAGGACCAGACTGCTCCTACCTCTCAGTCTGTGGGTTTTGGCAGGTAACACTAGACTTAATCTATGCTGGGTGAGGGGGAGTGTCTCGTATAAATAGACAGAGCAGGAAGAAGGATCAAGGCTTAGAATGAAGAAAGAGGTCATGTTTTTTTCCCAGTCACCTTTTCCTCCTCCAGGGTCTGGACTTTCCTGAAGGTCAGGGCTGGGGCCTACTACAGGACAATACAGTAAGGTCTATGAAGATTTATGATGTTTATGTTCAACTCAAGTCCTTCTTTGGGTGACTAGACTCAGTTGTAAACAAAAAAAAATAATAAAGCAAAAGATTTACAAAGGAGATGTAATACTTCAGAACTACTTAGAATAACACTTTTTAAAAAAGACACAGGATTTCAGATCTGGCTGGAAAATGGTCTGGATGTTTATTTTCCTCATTGTCTCAATGGAAAAAAGGGTGGGTGATTGAGACAGCAGCCTTCGCCTCTGGGCTGGGGCTTGGGTCAGTCTCCACCCTGTACATTGCTTTGCTCCTCAACAGCTGGTTGCAGTCTGGGGAGATGCTGCTTCTCACCTCCCACACTGGCTCAGCTTCCAAGAAGGGTCCCAAGAGAAGCTGGGAGTCTGAGCTCAGAGAAACAACACCAAAAGGTGGGGGAGGGAATAGGGAAGAAAAGGCCTCCCAGGGATAAGGGAAGGAGATATTTCTTCCACACCCTACTCCATTTCAGCATGGGGTGGCAGGGGAAGAAAAGGTTGTCAATGCCTGTCTATAAGGCATTTGTGTGGACAGCAGCTCTCTCTATTGCCCAGCAGGAACAAGGGGTCTAGAGAGGAATGAGCTGTTTGAAGACTCCTCAGTTTGAAGACATTCTTCTACAAGTTGCTGAATATTTTCCCAAAGTATTCCTATGTGTTGTCTGACCCCAGATGGAATATTCTGCTGGGCAGTTGGAAAACTCAAGAATTAATAGAGGTTTCAATATTTATAAAACATTTTGGGGGCAGCCTCTTCAATTTTATAGTAGAGAAAAGGTGGGGGAAGAAATAAAAAGCAGCTAGAACTCTGGGGATTTCATCCCCACGATTAGGCCAAATGCTGCCACAAAACTCTTGCCAGGGAGTAAAGACGGGAAGAGCTAATTCTATGGAGAGCATATGGAAGAGGTTTGGCCTTATTTCAGAATCTTTACCAGTTACAAAATGGGGCTTTGGTGAGCTAAACTAACTATGCTGGCTACTCTAAAACAGACTTAGTCTGCTAATTTATTTGTCAGAGCCACTGCTAACGTATAATAGCACTGCACTTGCAAAAGTAATCAGCTCCCAGTGACTTATAACACTTTAACCCAGTCCTGCTGCTCCTCCTCTGGCTGCCTATTCTGTGACTTAGAAGCAGCTCTGCCAGACGCATCTGTGAAGAGTTTAGCAATGAGAAGGAGTTAGTAAACATAGCCTGAGGGAGCATACAAGTCCTGGATCCCAGCCCCAGCACCTCTGCTTTCAGGCCACTTGGTGTTCCTAAAGCTCCCTGGCCCTGTCTGTGCAATAGAAATAATGCCAGTTGTCCTGTCTTTTTCCTACGAGACTGCAGAAGGGCTTGCTGACAGGAATGAATGCGCTCTAAAAATGGTACATGTTAAATCACATTTTGTTTATCATGCTCTATAGATACTGTTCCTACACATTTTCCTGACGTTTCCTGTGTGATCTGGTGTAACCTTCCCAACAACCCTGTAATATATCACTTCCATTTTCCAACTGATAAAACCTTAAGAGGTAAAGTTAGGTATTTGATGTCAAACAGCAAATAAACAGAAGCCCTGGGTCCCAGCATAGCCTCCCTGCCAGATTCCACAGTGGCTCTGTGGGTCCTGGACAGCAACTGAGAGTGAAGGAGAGAGGGGCTACAGGAAAGCAGTCCTCAGCTTTCAGGATGCTAAGGGGTGAGGGCTTTTCCCCCCTAACACTGACTGACTCCTCAGTACATGAATACTTCATCAAAGCTTTCTGCTGAAAGCTGGTTCCTTTTGTATGTGGCACATCTGGTCAGGGACATCTGCCCACAACTGGCCACCAATGTGAGGACCCAGACTAGTCTACTGGTAAGCAAAGCTCAGAGTAGTTATTTGCTTCCATATGTTAAGTTTGAAAGGGATTTTGATTCCCAAACGGAGGGAGGATTTTAATTCTGTATATACAAACAAAAAAAAAATGGACCATGCATACACAATATGAAATCTTTTTTGCATTTGCTCTTTTCTTTATGGAGTATTAGTCAGAGTCTTCTTTTGGAAGGAGATTTTGTCAGGCTGATGTCTTCTTCAACCTATGTGAATATTCAGACTCAGTTTCACTCCTGGCCTGGCTTGATCCCTCAGGTTTTATACTAGATGTTTTTGGTTGGAAAATGTGAGGCATTGTAGAGTAGCAGTAGAAATAAGAATCTGGGGGTGGAGAGAGAGAGAGAGAGAGAGAGAGAGAGAGAGAGAGAGAGAGAGAGAGAGAGAGAGAGAGAGGGAGGGAGGGAGGGAGGGAGGGAGGGAGGGAGGGAGGGAGGGAGGGAGGGAGGGAGGGAGGGAGGGAGGGAGGGAGAGAGAGAGAGAGAGGGAGGGAGGGAGGGAGGGAGGGAGGGAGGGAGGGAGGGAGGGAGGGAGGGAGGGAGGGAGGGGGGGGAGACTCCATTTGCTACAGAAGATTTTCTAGTTAAAATTAAAAAATGGAAGTGTTCAATAGATTCCATCATAGCCTTTGGGGGAAGGGAGGCAGACAAAGGAAAAAGAGTTTCTGCTTGAATGAGGCTCCCATGTGGAGGAATCTCTACAGGATCAGGCAGCAAACAGGTGACCCAGGCATGGAGCACAGTGTGTACAGTCCTGGGAAGCATGCAGATAAAGGCTGCCAGAGAACCGTGGTTTGTATGATGAACTTACAGAGAAGCAGAAGCACTGGTAAGAACAGATGGGGACTAAGACTTGGGATCAAGCAACACTTGTTCACAGAATCCCAGAGTAGAGATCTGAACCAGACATTCTCCTTGTAACCTAGAGACACACCAATGGAACTTGGTCACTGGACTGAAGCCCTAGAAGACTTTATACAGAGTATTCTAGCCCACAGACTGGAACAATTTGAGTAAGAAGTGACATCTGAGCCAGGTGTGGGACCTCCACATGGAGGGGTCAGCTGTGTCTACAGTCTCTTACACAATGCCAACTGGGGAAAAACTGTTAGTTTTGCCAGATATTCCTATTCCATGAGTCCAGAAACAAAGAGACAGAATATCATTTATAATGTAGAGTCAATCCTAGCTTAAATTTGAATCCAGGATGTGTCATTTTCTAGCTGTAGGACCATGAGTTGAAATCATTGCTACCTAAAAGTATTACTGTTAATTTTTTGTAGAAATTTATTTAAAGTATCTAGATTTAGAGCACATATGGCAGCTGCTATTTCTTTTTACAGCTGCTGAAGGTTAGGTTGAGACAGTTCAGGGGGCTCCATATCTAAGGTGGGTGTTGATGCTAGTCACAGGTCCCAGCAGGAGAGCCGAGCTATCAGTTTCAGGAGCTGATGCTAGTTGGGCAGCTCACTGCAGTGAGCTCAGGCCAGGAGTGGGTGGCTGTTCATCTGAAAGTGCTACACATGAAGGAAGAATTACTTATTGTCCTTACTTGAAAACGGAGCTAGCTGTGGTGATGCACAACTATAATCCTACCACTTGGGAGACTGAGGCAGGAAGGACTGTGAGTTCAAGGACAGCCTGGTCTACAAAGCAAGAACACAATAGAGAAAGACAGGAAAAGAGGGAAGGGAATAGGAAAGTAGGGGTGGGGAGGAAAATGAAAAAAGAGTGAGGGAGGAAGAGGTAGAGAGGGAAGAAAGACAGAAGAATAAAGACAATAGAAATAAAGTGATTAAATGATCCAGCCTCAAGCAAAAACAGTCAGTTAAGAACAGCTTGCCTCCCTCAGGCCCCAGCTCTCATCTATGAGCACTTCCTGGGTTTATAGCTATAACCCACCTAACTACTAAGGGGCTGGTGAAAGCGCTTGTGCAAGTCCAATGACATGACCCAGAGTCCCAGAGTCCACACAGAGCTGGAGGGAGAGGACCAACTTCACAAAGCTGACACGTGTCCTCCCCACAGCAATAATAAATTAAAAAGAAAAAGCTAGTTAATTAAAATATAACTCACTATGTAAATTGATCTTGTGGCACTAGAGTCTCCTGTGAGGAGGAGGAGAAACCTATTGCTTTTCTTAGAAAGATCTCTGGCCAAATAACTCCAGTGATCCTTCTGTTTCCACCTCTTATCTAGGCATTGCTAGAATTATAGACATGCTCCATCACACTTGGCCTTTTAATGTGGGTTTGGGGGATCTAAACATGGGTTTTTACACTTGCAAAGAATGCATTTTACCAACTGAGATACCTTCCCACTCTAAAAATCCATAAAATTTTCATACACCAATAAAAAATAATAAATCACTAATAATAATAATCTCATTGAGAAAATTATAAAAAGTAATCTCATTCATAACCAATACAAATTCTACAAAATGGCACCTAAGACTCTAAAACAATAAAAATAAAATAACATCTTAAATGAAAATTTAAAGAACACCAATGAAGAAATTGTAGAGGACACACAAAAATACAAGTACTCCCATAGTCGAAGCTTAGAAGAATTAAGAGTTAAAATTTTGATACTACCTAAAGCAACTTACAGATCCAATGAAATTCCCACCAAAATACCAATGGCATTCTTTATAGAACTAGAAAAAAAACCTTAAATAGTCAAAATCATCTTGAAAAAAAAAGAACAGAACAAATAGAGATATTACCAGATTTCAAGACACACTGCAGAGCCATAGTAGCCAAAACAACATGATACTGGCATTAAAAGCAGATGCACAGACCAATGGAAGAGACTAGAGATTCCAGATCCAAAGCCATATCCTCATCCACTTAATTGGCAGCAAAGGCAGCAAACAATATGTACCAGACAGAGGACAGCGTCCTCGGTAACTGGTACTGGGGACTGAATGTGACTTCAAATGCAATATAACTAAAAGGCTTCTGTACAGCAGTGGGAACAGTGAGCAGAATGAACAGCCTAAGAATGAGAAAAAACAGGACTGGGGAGATGGCTCATTCAGTAAAGTGTTTGTTTTGCAACTCTGAGTATAAGGACCTGAGTGCAGGCTGACTGCATCCATTTATTAAGCTGGGTACAGAGATACATGTCTATCATCTCAGCTCTGTATGGGTATTTTGTCTGAATGTATGTTTCTGTACCATGCAATGCCTGTGGAGAGCAAAAGAGGGTCTTGAGTTAGACTTCTAGTTAATGGCCATGTGGGTGCTTAAAATGAAACCCAAGTTCTCTGGAAGAACAATCAAGTACTCTTGACTTCTGAACCATCTCTCCAGTCCTGAAAACCTTTATGTTTACCTAAAATTACATATAATATACATGTGTTCATATGTCTACATATTAAATGAAGTTATGCTACTTAGGGTGATACTGCTTTCCCCCAAGAACCATAGCCTATTTAACAAAGACCTCAATAGCAAGCATAAGAAACCTTGGCTCAAGTTGTTGGTAAGTGGAGTCCAAGAAACTCATAAATCAACATAGGCTATTGCCATTGCCTTCAGTTGCCTCCCAGAATTTGAAGATAAGCCCTTATTTCTGAAGACTTCACATATGTTAGACACAGAACTTAGAAGAATTGAGCCAGAGAAGACCTTGCAGCCTCCTGCCCAAGGACTAGCTTTTATAGTACCAGAAGGTGCTATGCAAGCTGGCAAGGGGGAAAAGATAAACAGTTGTGGTGGTTTGAATGTAGTTGACCCTCATAAGCTCATAAGGTGTGGCACTCTTGGGAGGTATGGCTTTGTTCGGGTAGACTTGTTGGAAGAAGTGTGTCACTGTGAGGGCAGGCTTTGAAGTTTCTCATGCTCAAGATGGAAAGATCTCTCATGTTCATGGATAGACAGGATTGACATAGTAAAAATGGCCATTTTGCCAAAAGCAACCTACAGATTCAATACAATCCTCATTAAAATCCCAACACAATTCTTTACAGACCTTGAAAGAACAACTCTCAACTTCATATGGAAAAACAAAAAAAATCCAGAATCAATCCTGTACAATAAAAGAACTTCCAGAGTTATCACCATCCCCAACGTCAAGTTCTATTATAGAACTATATAGTAGTAAAAACTGCATAGTAATGGCATAAAAACAGACAGGTGGTTTAATGGAATTGAATCAATGACCTAGATGTAAATCCACACACCTATGGACAACTGATTTTTGACAAAAGAAACCAAAATTATGCAATAGAAAAAAAGAAGTCCCCTTCAACAAATGGTGCTGGTCTAACTGGATGTCTGCATTGTGTAAGAATGCAGATAGATCCATATCTATCACCCTGCACAAAACTGAAGTCCAATTGAATCAAAACTTAACATAAATACAGATACACTGAAGCTGATAGAAGTGTGAAATAATCTTGAATGTATTGGCACAAGAGACAACATCCTGAACAGAAAACCAATAGCACAGGCACTAAGACTCACAATAAATAGGACCTCATGAAACTGAAAGGCTTCTGTAAGGCAAAGCACACCATCAATAAGACAAAATGGCAGCCTACAGAATGGGAAAAGATCTTCATCAACCCCACATCTGACAGAGGGATTATTTCCAAATCATATAAAGAACTCAAGAAACTAGATATCAACAAACCAAATAATCCAATTAAAAATGAGTTACAAATCTAAACAGAGAATTCTCAACTACAAATGGCTGGTGAGGCCACAATCTATAGAACTTAATATTGCCCCTTTTCCAAACTAGTGTAATATTAACTGCATTCTAAGTACTTATCCTTTTACCCACAGATAAGTGTAGTGGTCCCCTTAAAGAACTTTTTGTAGTAAACAGAAACCACTGAAGAAAGCCATGACTTTTCAAAACAAAGAGAACAATTGACTGGAGTTACCCAACCCCAGTTGATATATTATTTCTCCCTTTTTCTCTCCAGCTCTTCCCATGTTGCTCTCTATCCCCTTATCTCAAATTTATGGCCCCCTTTTCTTTTGTTGTCAAGTGTGTGTGTGTGTACTTATAAAGTATATAAATACAACTTGCTGAGTACATTTAGTGTTGCTCATATGTATGTAGTTTTAGGGCCAACCATTTCATTAGATAACCAACTAGGGAGTTTATCCCTGGGGTAGACTGATGCTTCCTTTCACTGCAGTCATTATTTGCCTGTGCTTTTCATTTGGGGTTGGTGCCTTCTGAGATTTACTCATTCATGCTGGCATGTCAACCATGTGTTATCATTATGCAGGTCTTCTTTAGATGACCATATTGTTGATACTTCATGGGTGCAGCTTTCCTAACACATAAAGAAGATACTATCTTGAAGGAGATGTTTTGGTTTCTAGCTCTTACAATTTTTCTAGCCCACCTCTTCTGTGATGTTCCCTGAGCCTTGAGTACAGGAATTGTTTCTTGAGGCAAAATTTATTTTGAGGGTGCATGTATATGTTGGTGTGTGCATTTCCTCCCCTCACTCTGCCACTTCACAGGTTCGTAGGCTAGGTTAGCTAGCTCTTAGGTTCTAGATGACTCTCCTGTCTCTGTGTCCTATTTCCTGTAGGTGTGCTATGATTACAGATTCTCACTATACTGCCACATCTGGCTTGGGTTCTGGGGATTGAACTCAGGTCATCAGATTGACTCACTGAGTTTTGTTCCTGGCCTCTTTTTTATTTTTGAGACAGGTCTAACTCTTGTCACCCAAGCTGACCTCAAACTCATGCAATCCTTCTGCCTTAATTTCTTGAGTGCTCAGATTAAAGGTATAAGCCACCATGGTGTGTCTGTACACATGCAAACGGATGTGCACATCATGGATGTGGAGACCTGAGGTTGTTGTTAGACGCCTTCCTTAGTCCCTCTCTCACTTTTTGACACAGGGCCTCTCAATGATTTGGCTAGGTTAGTCATCTGCCTATCTCTGTCTCTAGCACTATGGCTACACCAGGTTCTTATGTGAGTTAGTGAGCTCAGGTTCTCATGCTTGTGCAGTAAATACCTTACAACAAACTGTCTTCTCAACTCTAAGACCCTTGCTGTTTGTTCTGTGAGCTGTTTCCCAGTTTTCTGAACAAGGACCTCACTAACTATTCACTGTACTTTAACTATCTAGTCATGCATTTCTAACTTCTGGCTTTTATTTTATTCTTTTAAATTACAAATTAACACCAACAACAGTGAAATCCTCAACATGACTTTCCATGTTTCTCTGAGAGGACCTGGCATGATATTTTATATTGAATTTGGTATAAAGTCACTGTTTCTTATAATCATAGATGTTTTAGCTCACATAGCTAACAGGTGTTTGCTATTTAGAATATTTAGACATTTAAATTGTTAAAATTTCAAATTACATGGTAATGGTTCAGAACTATAAAACAAACTAGTAAAATGTTCATACTAGCCAGCCAGCTTAGTGATGTAAATATAACCTCATATCTTCTTGAATGGGTACACGAAGGAATAAAATTGTCTTCCAGTGATTTATGAATAATAAAATTGAATTATCACCTGTGTATCATTTACTTCAAGAGTAAGTTATCATTTTGGAGTCTTGCTTTCCACATGAAAAATCAGCACCTTACATTTTTTACTACAAAATAAATGTAATTTATATAGATCTATAAAAAATTGAAAGGGCTGGCAATACAGCTGAGTAGTAGAGCTCTTACCTAGACACAAAGGCTTTGTGTTCTTTGTGTTTAGTTTCCAGCACCATCAAAAATTATTATGAACTAATATTACTGTTATTATGAAAGCCATAGTGAGTTTGAGGTCAGAAGACATTTTTGTGACCTAGTTCTTTCTTACCTTGAGTCTCTGAGACAGAGCTCAGGTTGTCAGTCTTATGAAGCAGATACTTGACTTTTGGAGCTATATTGTCAGCTCAATGAACTGCTTTGACAAGACTGCATTCTGTCCTACTTTCCTAGATGGTAAGTCATTTAAGTTGATATGGGTCAATCAATCTACTTTTATATTTTGCTACTGAAGCAACCACATCTTTTAATACTAAAAATATCACATGCATAAAAATGCTTGCTGCATTTTATTAAAAGACTGTGCCTTGGGATGTTGTTATAGTGGTCATAAAACTTTTGTAATTAAAAAGTCATAGTTAGGCCTTACAAATATGAGATACTAGTAAGTTCTAAAATTAGAGGGAAGATTTTTAAGAAGAAAAGACATTTGCATATCAATAAATAGGGTAGAGGGCCATAGAAGAAGATACCCTTTGGTTGCTATATGCGCATGGATGGGTATTCACACCCCTTCCACACATAAAGCTTAGATATAGAAGTTGAGGTACTTTTAAACAAAGGGCTATCCAAATTCAAACATAAATTCAGCATTTTATTCTTTTATTTGTTCTTAAGTGGACATACAGGAACATGAGACTATGTATCAATAACCACAAAGGGTATCTAAAGAAACCAGCAAGAAACTGTCAGATGGTCTGAAACAGAGAGACTAGAACACATAGAAATGGACTAGAGAGGTGTGATCACAGGGAGACCTTCCCTGTGGCATGGCTGACAGGTGGCAAGGCAGAGTGTGTTAAACAGGGAGCGGAAGAAATGGTTGAAAGCTGACAAATGGTAGAAGCATCAAGGTACCTGAAATATCATTCACATCACCACAACCCTAACTGTTCTTGATTCTGCATTTGAGCATTATTAGAACCAGGAGGTCCCTCTATATCAGGCCAGCCCAGCTCATTATATTCTCCCATTTGCCAATCATTTGTGTCAAAAAAAAAAAAAAAGAAATTTTAGCTAAAGCCAGCTTTCCTAGCTACAGGCACCTGAGGTTGCATCAGAGTCTCCTGGGAAAGAGCTGTGCTTGCTCTCATACCTGTGGTCTCTTCAGCCTGATTGAAGCCGCAGATCTGGCAGATACTCTGGACCCATTTATTCATGTCAGCTTCTGTCTCAGCCACCAGGTAAAAAGTGCGCTCACTCGTCTTAATATCAAACACAAAACTATCCTGCAGCTCTTTCTTGTTGAAGGTCAGGCCTGCATCCACCTGCTCACAGAAGTTCAGGTTGATGATCCGCAAGGGTTTCTTGGAATGCTCATTCTTGTAGTATTCCAGAACATCTGGGTCACCACTCATCCGGCCACTTCGTAATATAAACCATCGCTTTTTCCAGGCCTAAATCACCAGAGACACAGAAAGAACAAGAAGAAAATGCCTTTAGTTATTTTAAAGCTTTTAGCAGGTCCTCACATATTATCAATTTAAGGATGGGTATGACTGAAGTAGGGCCTGGAGAGAAAGGCTCCAAGATGAGAGACCCACCACACTGTTCAGTGGATAAAGGTAACTGCCACCACGTCTAATGATCTGAGCTCAATTCCTAAAACCCACAAGGTATTGAATATTATCATCTGACCTCCATATGTGCATCATGGCATTTGTGTTCTACCGAATAAATATGTAATTAAATAAGATTGCCATATAAAGAAGACAAAGACTGGGAACCTCTGGCCATTGGCTACATGTAACAAAACAAGAGCATTTTCCAACAAGAAAAACAAAAAAAACCAAGGACTCCCCTCCTCCCAAAAACCCCCCACAAGCTATCTGAACGAGGAAAAGAGTGTTATATGTTACCTATAGGGAATCCAAACTGTCAGGGCCAGAGCCCTGGGACTTGTGCCAGCTCTCTAGCCCACTTCATTCTCTGTGAGCCTTTCTTGTCTTAACAAACTATCTCTATCACTGTCCTTCTGTCCCCAGTCCAGTTCTTTATTCTGGAACACAAGAACCCAGAAATCTCAGCAACTGTCCCCTCAACTCATGCTTATTTACCTAGGGACTGCTGGACCCACTCATGGCCTACATTACCCTTTCAGATTCTTCAGTTCAAAAGCCGAGTATGGTTTTAGAACATGTTAGTATAGGAATAGTGCAGCAATTCCTTTAGACTAGGTAACAAACTCATCAGGTTAGGGACGACTTGCAAAGCCCATAAAAAACCCAGCTTACAGATTAGGGCACTGTGAGTTAAAGCAACAACCTCATACCAAGTGTAGCAGAAAAATAAATTTCCAAACTTCCTATGGTATGCCTCTTACAAAGTCATGATGCTGAGAAATCGTGGGAATTCTATGAGCATCCCTTCAGTCCTGTTTACTGACAGTTTCCCTAGGACCCATGGTACTTTCTTGCTCATGCCAAGCATTCCAACTGTATCACTAAATGAATAAATGCCTTATATTATCCCATATTATAGAATTTAAAACTTGGCTACATATACTTTTCTGCTGTCTTCCACATTGTATGTCTTCAACAAGACTGAGCAAACTCAGAGCAGAACTGATGCCCAGTGTGATGGAAACAAACACTAACCAATAAAAACTAAATACAGTTACAGAAAAGGGGTTGAGGCTGAGCTCTACTACAGACTCATTGCATGATTGATTTGTCAACGAAGTTACTTATTTTTTGGATCTTTCCTTATTTATGGAATGAGAATCGTAACCACCACTATCACCATCTACCTTATTTATGAGAGGGTTTTTTAAATGCAAATGAGCTCAGAGAACTATAGCTGTCAATAATTTATTATTATCACCACAATTCTTTAGACCTCCAGGGAAGTATATTAATTTTATTAATTCTATCAATACTTCACACTCTCCTTTTATTCTTGTCCTTAATTTACTCAGTAATCAGCCCTCTTGACTCTTCTTTATAATTTCCTTGCTTCTTTACATTGCTTGTTTGCTTGGCAAAACCACAACCTCCAGCTAAGTCTAATGTCACTCTAGCTGTTCTCACTTGATGATTATGATGCAAGGTGGGTGAAGTAAAATAGCTCATTGCAGGTTGGCTTCCCTGGGCCTTCACACGGGCTATAACAACGTCCAATGATCCTACTGGCCTAGTCTAGGACTTTCTTAAGCTCTTTTCAGGTTGGCTTCCCTGGGCCTTCACACGGGATATAACAACGTCCAATGATCCTACTGGCCTAGTCTAGGACTTTCTTATGCTCTTTGGCAACAATCTTTGATTTTCTCTCTTTAAGTCTCTAAAACCTCTACTCCTTTCTCATTTCATGAAAAAATACAATCAAAAGAGATCCCGATACCACATTTACCAATGCACCTGCTTTCCCAGCCACATTCTCTAGTACCACAGAGTACATGCAGCTCTCCTAATAATTTATAGCAGCCTTATTCCCTTGGAACACACCCTTTCTCCCACCCAGAACATCACTTCAATAACTGGACTCTCTCTAGAGTAGTTGCTTCATCTTTCACTGCTAGAATCACTTGCACCATCTCAGAAAAAAGGTAAGAAGTGTCTTGATTCCACACACATCTCTGACTATGGCTTAGGTTTTCAATTCCTCTTCAGTTAAGCTTCAAGCAGTTTCTAAAGTATTATGCTTATTTGTTTCAGCTCCTCCTATATAAAGGCACTTTCCCCAGGTTGCTTCCCACTGTACCTTTGGAATAATGCATCAAAGGCATCCAATGCTGCTAACTAGTTCTTGGACTTTATTGTGCTTTCTCAGGAACATTTTGCAGTGGTCTATCACTACTCATTGTGTCACCTTCATTGACACGTTCATTGATGGTCTTTGGCATCCACTCTCAAGTTCCCACGTGCTATGGCTTTTCCAGATGTCAGTGCTGATTTTTCTTTTTCTTATTCTCTAAGCCCTACAATGTTCAAATGCGCAGTTCTCAGATGGACTGTTTCTACACCCACTATTTTTTCAAAGCCATCTACTTGCTGTAATTTCCAAATGTCAGCCCTCAGCCTATCCCTATCTGAAGAACCTGAGTCCTATACCCAACCAATCATTATTAAGCATTTAAAAACTAGTATATGAAAAATGGAACTTCTAGCCAGGCATAGTGGCTCATAATTGTCACCTCAGAATTTGGCTAAGACAGGATTGCTGCCAGTTTGAGGTTGGCAGAGCTACATAGTGAGTCCCAAGTCAGCCTGGTATACAGATGAGACTCTGTCTCAACTCCCATCTCCCTCTAAAATTTGACCATTTATCTGCCAGACTCATTTTTTCTTACAACCTTTCCCATCTTAACTATGGCTATAACATCCTTCACATGTCAAAGTCAACTATTCTTATATTCAACAATGAATCTATCAGCAAATTCTGTCAGTGCAAGAGTTCAAAATATCTGTTCCTTATTTTCCCCGTTGTTTTCTAATTTCATTGTGTTTATGTGTGTGTGTGTGTGTGTGTGTGTGTGTGTGTGTGTGTGTGTGTGTGTGTGTGTGTGTGTGTACCAGAGAACAACTTGCTGGGGCCAATTCTCCTCTTCCACTAGGTGCCTATTGAGAATTGACCTCAGGTCATTGGGCTTGGACAGCAAATGCACTATCTCATCAGCCCATAATTGCATTGATTTTTATACTCTTCATGATTCCATTCAACAATATATTCACAAAAGTGAGTTCAGAAAGCAGGATAGGCTGTAAATCAGAAAACTGGTACTTCTCTGTATGAAATCACTGTCTATCTACTCAGAGTAAAAACCAATTTCCTTATGATGACCTCTTAGCCTAGGTTAAGGTTTGGGTCTTGGATAATTCCAAAGCTTGGTCTCAGCATGTGATGCTATTTGGGAGGTTGTAGAATCCTTAAGGAATAAGGCCAAGAGAGAGGCTTTAAGTCATTGGTGACATGACTATGAAGGGACTATGGGACAGCTTGTTCTAAAAATGTGCTCCCTGTCATCAGGTCCAGCTGGAGCTGTACAGCTGCCACAAGAGTCAGACCTGGGCAGAGGCCTATCTCTACTCTTTATAAGCTCATTATCTCAGGTGCTTATGAAAACTTGACTAGCACAGCCTGGTATGCCTGAGCCTCATGTCTCATCTCATCATATGTCCGTCTTGTCCATTTTGTAGCCACACTGGCCTGGCACACCTGTATCAAGCTCTTAACTCTAGTTATTCTCTCTGGTACACTCCTTCTGTCAGTGTTCCCATTCCTTAGTCTTTATTTCGAGTGTTTATCCAAATGTCACATTGTTGAGGAAGCTGCTCCTGACTTCCCACCCGTCCCCTTACAAACACTCACATTCTTCATTCTCCTTGTTTGGTTTACTAGTGTGTTGATTTTATTAGTTAATACTCACACCGTTTTGATTGACTGTCTACACTCACTTCCTAGAATGTAAACACCACCAGCACAGAGACCTTTTCATTTTCATCTGTTATCCCTCTTGTGGGGTTTGGGATGAGAAATGTCCCTGTAGGCTCAGACATTTTAATGCTTGGTCCCTAGTTACTGGTGCTGTCTGGGAAGTTCAGGAGGTGTATCTTTGCTGGAGGGTGGATGTCACTGGGAACAGGCTCTGAGAGACTATAGCTTTTCCCCATCTCCAGTGTGATCTTTCTGCTTGTGTTTGAAGTTATAAGCATTCAGCTTTCTCTTCTTACTACCATGCCTGCCACTTGCTGCCATGGTTCCCCCCATGATGGGTTTTTATCATCCCTTTGGAATCATAAGCCCAAACAATATGCCTTGGTGAAGGTGTTTCATCACAACAACAGAAAATTCTAAATTACATATATATATATATATATCTATACTTTTATTAATTACTATGGCACTTACTTGGTCAATGGAAATATATATGAGGTCTTATAAGCCATATATTAAATTAAAATTAAAAACTGAGGTATTACCATATATAATAAAGTTTAGGAAAATAAAAATAAAACGGCATCTAATTGTAGTCACATAAAATGTTGTCCTGGTCATTGTTTGTGAAACCCTGTATACTTGTATAGATGTATCCAGCAGGTGCTGTATGCAGTTATACATACAGTATATATTATAACATGTATAAATACTATGGTACATTAAAAAATAGTTTGAATAGGTCAGCTGCTCTTGAGTTGAAGTATTCCCCTCAGTGTCTGTCTCTTTGGAAAGGGCTGTTCCTAAATCATTGATGTGCAGGTACAAGCATGAACAAATACACAGAAATACTTCCAGAAGAAGAAAATAATGCTTGCTATAGATACTTTAAGAACTTCCCAGGTTCTCCTTCCAAGGAAGTAGTAGAGAGCAATAGAGGGCTGCTTACAAAGTGCTGGTGTTTCATGACACAGCTGGCAATGCTGTCTCTCTTCTATTTCTTGGTATTTTTACATCAATTCACACAACAAATATTAACTTAGTGTTTATTATGTTCCAGGCATTATTCTAGGACAGTGGCTCTCAGCCTTTCTAATGCTGCAGCCTTTTAATACAGTTCCTCATATTGTGGTGACCCTCAACCATAAAATTATTACTATCCTTAACTGTAATTTTGCTAGTTATGAATCATAATGGAAATATCTGACATTCAGGATATTTGATATGTGATCCCTGTGAAAGGGTCAATCAACCCCTAGCTTGAGAACTACTATTTTTGATGCTAAAAATACAGCAAGAACTTCTGATCCCAAACTTTTAATACCTTAGGCTTGGGAATTTTTTTCTTCAAATCTACATTTCAATTGTTTGCATGTTCTCATTTAGTTTAAAGCTTTGAGTCTCTTTAGGCTACTAGGTTCAGCGTGGCCATCAGGTACTTGGCACATTGTAAACATATGAGAACTCAGCAAAGATGTATTGACGTTTTTTTATTCAATGAGAACCTTAATTTATTCGTTTTAATAGATGTAATTTAAAAATAAGTTTTTAAAATGGAAAATAAGACAGTCAAGCCAGGGAATTACAGGAAAGAGAACAAGATAAAGTATATATTAGACTCTTGATGATGTGAGCTCTTTAGCACTGCCCTTGTATTCTGAATAGTGGACATAACAAATATTTATGAAGAAGTTTGGGAGCTTTAGGTGAAAATGCCCATCACACAGATATGAAAAATTACCCTTGGTTCACTGACACATGAAAGACAATATGGAAACACAAGTCCTGAATATGCTGTTAAAAGAAAGTTTTCCAGGACTGTTATCACATATACAAAATCCTGAAAAAAAAATAGATTTCATACTTAAATGCAATTCAGTAACCCAAAGAGCCAGGAACCTAAGTGAGGCTTATTATATGAGGAGGTAGAGCTGATCTGAAACTAACAAATATAACCTATCATACAGAAAGGTTAAAACTGAAGACAATGATATAGCAATACAGAAAAGAATACTCATTCATTTTTAAAACTCACAAAATAAGAATATAGTTAAACTTGTTGAATCTGGTAAATTGCATAAAAAAGCAATATCTAATGTTATAGGTTACAGTGAATTCTGAAAGACCAGCAAAGCAGGAAATATACACAAGAAACATACAAACAAGAAAAAGAAGACAAAGACAAAAGAGAAGAAAAAACTCTCCTATTGTCAGATGACATGGTTATTTATGCTGAAAATCCAAAAATAACCCCAGAAGACTTCCTAGAGCATGCAGCCACAAGATAAGCAAAAAAGTCTATTTACTTCTAGACTATTGAATCTATAGTCTAGCAATTTGTTAGCATAAGCAATAAAAAATACACACTGGAGCTGGGTGGGTGTTTGCTTACCATAAATAAGGCCCTGGGTTCAACCCTCAGCACTGAAAATAAGGAAAAAAGAAGAAGAAAAACTACAGGATCATTTATAATCACCCTTTTAAAATGAAAATTATTGATCTAACAAAACATTGTGCATGCAGAACAAATACATTATAAGCTATATAATGTTGATGAAATTAGTCAAAGTAGTCCTAAATGTTTAAATAGGCATATCATGTCCATAGATTAGAACAATCAATACAGTTCATCTTTGAAACTACCATGTTGATGCTGGGAATTGAACCTGAGTTCTCTGAGAGAGCATCCAATGCTCTGAACCACAAAGTTATCTCTCCACCCCCAGTGCACATATTTTAAATGTTCTATAGCTCTAGCAATTAAGACTATGTGTACTGGAGAAGAGCTTAGAACAAAGTAACAGAACGTAGAACCAAGAACTCGATCCACATGACATACCCATTGCTTTTTATTTATTTCTATTATTATACTTATTTGTTGGGGTGGTTGCCACAGTGCAAGCCTAGAGGTCAGAGGACCACTTGTAGGATTGGTTCTCTCCTTCCACAATGGAGGGCCTGGAGATGAAATTTGGGTTGTCAGGTTTGTCAGCAAACATCTTTACTCACTGAAATATCTTGCTGCCCCACTGATTTTTGATAAAGGGGCAAAAGAAATCCAATGGTAGACAAGCAACCTTTACATAGATGGTGCTCGAGAAATTGGATATCCATGTAACAAGGGCCCAAAAGGAGTAGGATACACGCCTATAATACCAACTATTCGGAGGCTGAAGTAGTAGGATTATGAGTTCTGGGCCAACTTGGCTGACACAGAGAAATCTCCTATGAAAAATAAATAGGTTAACAAAACATAACAAAAGATGAATCATGGATTTGAAAGTAAAATGTCAAAGCTATAAAATATTTAAAAAGTAAATAAATGATTAGACGGCTCAGCAGTTAAGAGTGCTTGTTGCTTTCCCAGAGGACAGGAGTTACATTCAAAGAACACACATGAGGCAGCACACAGTCCCCTGTAACTCCAACTCCAAGGCATTTGACCCTGACCCCTCTGAGCACTTTTATACACATCTGCATGAACACATACACAGATCTCCCTACAAATAAAAATAAATCTTATTTTTATAAAGGTAAATAGGTGGAAATTTTTATCTTATGACAAATCGTTTGCTTTTTTTTAAAGTAGTCAGTGAAAACAAAGATGAACTGTACCCTATGCTTTGTTGGATAAAGAGGAGACACAAGACACAAACATTCCTTTTAAGTGACTTAAAATGTTTATAAAGTTCCAGGAAGATAAGACATTAGTGGATAGCCCTAAAAGAAGAAGCAGAATTTTAAAAGTATCATAAAAAGAAACATGATATCCTAGCAGATCCTGAAACAGGAACTCAAACTTTTAGGGGCAGAGGCAGAGAGGAAAGAAAAGGAGGAGAAAGGTGGAAAAGGGAGGGGAAATGAATGACTATAAACAAGGAAAGTTGTAAAGAAAGGAGGAAGGCTTTCCTTTAAAAAGATCACAGTATGAACAAGCCTGGGCATGGGAAAACATAGAAGACAGGCTGACTGTGGAAAGAAGGAAAGACCTTCAGAGCCACACTAAGAACCTTTATCTTTATTGGTACTGGGGCCATTGCAAAGTACACAGCAGCAAGAAATATTAAATAGCGCTCTGTACCTATTTGTTAAAATGGCAATGAGGAAGGTGAACCAGAGGAAAATAAATGAGATGAAAAGAACAAAAAAGTGGTTGCTATAGTTTTCTACGGTCAGAGGAAATAGTAGTTTAAATGAGAATAACATGGCAGTAGGATCATTAGCTTGGGCAACACAGTTGAGACTTTTCCTCAAAACAAAACAAAACAAAAACAGAAACAGAAAAAACAAACTCAAAAACTACCAAAATGAGCACATGAAATAAACAAATAGAACAGTAATAGTCAAGACAGAGAAGAGTCAATGTTAAAGTACATAGATAGATATGTCAAAAAGAAACAAACAAAGGTAGAACGTATCTAGGATCAAGCAGATAGCACCATATGCTCTGATGAAACAGAAGTGACTGTTTTCCTTCTAGTCAGAAAACAAACCATTTCACAATTGCTCAGACCACAGATACACAAATGTAGGTCCTCATGACCTGGAAGTTGCATCACTCCTGCTGTTGAGCAGAGTGCATGTCATGTGATCCTGTCTGTCCTTTGGGTTATGTCTGAAAGTATGCACAACAAGGTCATGACTTCCTTTTATTGCTCTTTGGCAACTAGAAAATTAAAATAGGTCCCAACTGAGACTTAAGATGACTATCACACTTTAAGTATTCTGTTGGTAGTGAAGGACTTAAAAAAAAAAAATTCTAGTATATCAGCCTCCAATAAGATTTCCCTAGAATCAAAAGGCCGCTTTGCATTTGGAACAATAACTTGACTGGTTTTAGGTTATTCCCTACACTAAAGATGAACTAGACTAGTTCCTTCAGGGGAGTTATCATTTGTATTACATCCCAGCTACAGCCCCCACCCCTTGCAACCCTCCCCATCTACCCCTCCTCCCTTTCTGTTCAGAAAGGGCAGGCCTCCCGGGGATATTATCAAAACATGGCATAGCAAGTTGCAGGAAGACTAAAAACTTCCTCTTGTATTAAGACTGAAGATGGTTATTAAGAGGAATAAGTCCCAAAAGCCAGTAAAAGAGTTAGAGACAGGCCCTGCTCCCACTGTTAGGAGTCCCACAAAAAGAGCCAAGCCACACAACTGTCACATATGCAGAGGGCCTAGGTCAGTGCATACAGACTCCCTGATTTGTTGGTTCAGTCTCTGAGAGGCCCTATGACTCCAGGTTGGTTGATTCTGTGGGTTTTATTGTGTTCTTGATCCTTCTGGCTCTTAGAATCCTTCTTCCCCTCTTATGCAGGATTCCCTGAACTCTGTCTAGTGTTTGGCTGTGGGTCTGTATCTGTTTCCATCAGTTGGTGGATGACAATTAGGCTAGGTACCAATCACAGGAGATGGCCAGTTCAAACTACTTCTAAAATTCCAGACCCTTCTGTTTTGCCTTAAGTATTATACCACAGAAAACAGAACTCTTCTTGAAGTACTAGAGAATGTTTAAAACTGGAGGTTCTGAAAAAGAAACAGCATACAGTAGTGATCAGCTAAGTTTCCTATAAAGGTCAGACAATAAACATTTTAGGGCATATAGCCTTTGTTACAACTACTCAAATCTATAGTAGCATAAACACGGCAATTTACAAGCAAATAGACCTAGCTTGTATTCACAAAACTATCCCCAAAGAGTGGTGCAGGGCTGTTTGTTAAGCCCGGGATTAGGGTAAAGTTGAAGGAATAAGCTGTTCTAGGAGGATGTGTTTAACAAATGGGCAAGAGGCTGAAGTCTGTTCCAACCTGGACAGCCTCTCATGATACTCATTAAGACAATCTGATATCACAAAACCTTATTTACCCAGGTTACTCAGATTTTTGGAAGTAAGAGATATATTCTTCTGAATAACCATACTAGGCAGGATCTTCCATTACTTTCTTCCGTGGTAGCTGAAAAATATTCCTAAACCTCCCAAATCTTCTGCCTTGCCTTAGGTACTATACCACAGATAACAGGAATCTTCTTCAATGACTAAAATTTTCTCAGTGCCTCCAATCATCTTTCTCCAGATCCTGTGGCTAAAGTTGTAGAAGGGGCAAGGCTTTTCTTGGAAGAGAGTTTTGCATAACTTCTAGAAATGGGTGTGTCCTTTTAACTTCCCTCTTTCTGATGAAGGTAAAACCAAAAACTGACAAAAAGCCAGGAGATGCCTGTCAAGTGAGGATTACAGTACATCAAAACCTAACAGAGCTACCACACATCAATACATCAACTCTCTTAGGTATAACACAAAATACTTATCTTAAAAAAAATCTCCTTGCTTTCTTAAAAATATCCCCACAACTAACTCTAAACTTATCTCGACCCTCCAGACTTCCAAGTAACAACATGGTTGGAATTCTACTTTAAGCAACCATAGACACAACAGATTTGATCAGACGTATTAATACAATTATATCCTAATTAATTTCAGTGCAAAGTATATCAGGCTAGTTTTCTGTGCCATTATATCAGGATAAGCTTGGAGAGAGTACATTTCTGGAGTAATTATTCCCAAGTATGGAAGGGCTGTGTAGCTATGTTCTTTTAGGAATCTTTCAACTGCTCTGGACTCCTGGAACTTCATACTCTGAGGGAATAAAAGAAAGCATTTCCTGAGCTCCTACAACATGTCATGTGCTTTCTGTCCCTTATATTTAATTTTTAAACCAATGAGGGAAGATACATACACCTTCCTTTTCAGAGGCTGAAATAAAAGCCCAGAGACTATAAAACTAGCAAACATCACAGCTTCAGATCTTCTTAATCCAGAGGTCTAGTGAGAGCCCAGCAAAGAGCTTGAGGAGACAGAGACAAACACAAACTTTGAGAAACATTGGCCATAGAGTTTATGGAGAATATTTAAGTTTATAGTTAACTGATACTGACAGAAGACAATAGCAGCACTAAAATTCAGGCATTAGCTCTCAGCACCAAGTTAACTGGCACATGAGATGTGAGCCCCCAGGAGAAGGCTCTATAGTTACTTGCTCCTGACTTATAAAGGTTCTCTCAACCTCCAGATGAACACAGAATTAGCTTTATCGAATCACAAGACTGTTACATTGAGGTCGGGGCTCTTTTTATCTCAACATTTAGCACAGTACTCAGAACTCACAGTGTACTAGATAACAGTAATAGTCATACTAAAGGAGCAAAAAGAAAGAATAGCTGTTTGCTTTTCTGTTGGTATAAACAGGAAAAATGAACAAAGCCAAAGCTCTCAGACAGATGATCCTCCAAGCTCTATCAATGCACAGGGGGCTCTGATGATTTGGGCCTGAAATGCAGGGATTGCTATTTGCAACCTAGGAATAGTTAATCCAGAGAAAGCAGAGTTGCTCACAGAATCCTGTGAAAGGTGTGGTAAAGAAGCAGACAAGAGGATAAGCAGAGGTTCAGTTAGTCTAAGCTATTTAGGGAAGGAGGTGGAGATAAGAACGGACCAGTAGGACAGACATGACTCCTCATGAAATGTGAGTCTGAAAATCAAATTCACTCTTGAGCCAAGTCTCTCCTTATGCCTGTTGGCTTAGCTAGCTAGATTCTTAACTAAACTTTTCTCATTTATTTTTTCCTACCTATAAAAGTCTCCCTTTCTTCTAACAGTTCACTACAAATCTATCATATCTACTAATGCCAGGCTCTTTAAGATCTTATGGTCTTCAGAAAGAACAGGCAGGTACAATCTCTAGTATAACTTATTATATATAGGTTGGTGCTGAATCAGTGACATGAACAAAATTTGTGGGTTCTAAGAGCTCTATTCTTTTTAGTGTTTGCTAATAACTAAGAAAAGCTACTATGAGTTGATTAACCCAATTATTTTATTAATCAGAATAACATATTTTGTAGGAGGAGTAAAAATTTATGATAACCAGTTTATAAGATGGTTGGTATGATAGAGTATGTGTGTTCTGAAGGACTCAGGACATACTAGACCATTTATATGTGAATTAGTGTCATGTACCCTGGGGAACAGCCTGGGCAGAAGGCACAATACACACAGAGGCACAGATGAGAAAGAAAGCGTGGCTCAGTGAAAAACTAACAGCTTATGGCAGGAGCACAGTAAGCAAAGGGAGAAGCCACACGAGGAAAAGGAAAGGAAGGTGCACGGGCCATTTTTAAAGTTTAGATTTTAATCTTAATAGAACACAATCCCTAATAGGGACATAAATTAATAAATGGATATGTTAATAATTAAAAATGCAAGTTTGAGAACAATGCAGTATAGTTGTTTATATTAAGTATTTATGCACATATTAAACATTTTATACATATATATGCATTTGTCTATCATATACACATGCATGTGATTTACAAATACATATAAAACACCCCAAAACTTACTACAGTTTTAATTGAGGGGAATTAACATATAAGACAAATGGTCTGAGGGAATTTTCACATTTTAATACATATACTTAAAAATTCATAAATTATGAGGTCAGAATGATTTTTAGTATTTTGCTATCTACAACTGTGAAAGTTCACTCTGGCCTGTAGAAACTGAAGTAGGAACAGAATACAAGTATGCTTATATAAAGTACTACTGGGGAACTAATAATAGTTTGGACCAGGACAGTGGCAAAATGTACATAATCCAGAGACTGCAATGTCTGATCTGGTAGTGAATGGAACATGAGGAATACAAAAAACTTCAAGACTTCCAGCTCGAACAGCTTGGTGGGCTACATTATGACTTTCAAATCGGAAGAGAATTCTAGCCATCTGTCTGTGACAAGGCTATTGTAGTGCATTCTATCCATTTTTTGCCCCTACCACATCAGAGACAAAGAGTCCAAATGAATTTGACATGTATGAGGGGTGCAGATCACATCTGGGGAATCCAAGGAGCCTTCTTTCAGTAATTACATTGCATTCTAGGAGATTGATTTTTTAAAGACCAGGTCAAACTTCCTGCAGAGGACTCAAAATCCATTAGTAGAATTATGCCTCCCACTGACAAAGTAACACATAAGCTGTTGCAGACATTTGAGCTTTGGAGAAATGAAGGTCATCCATTGAGGGATACTACTGTAATGTCCTTTAATGGTCTGATTTAAGTCATATAAGCAAAGGTTCAGGAAAAACTGGCCAAGTAAGTGAAAGGCAGACAAATAATGCTCAAATAATGCTCATAAGTACAGCTAAATAGTTCCTTTGGGAACAGAGATGTCTTGCATCAAACCCCCATCCCCAAATCAGAGTCTATATTTTCTTAGTACTATCTGATTGTGTTCTAGCCTTACCCTTTCAGTAGTGCCCTGTCTTCAATAATGGTATTTAAAATTTGGTGTGAATCAGAGGCCTATCTAAAACACAAATAGGTTCACTGCATTCTCAGTCCCAGTAGAGATTTATACACAGTAGTTCTGGAGTCCATGGATACAAAACTCAAATTAATCTAGTACAGAATATCCAAGGCTTGTCATCAGAAACTTATACTAAAGTTGTGAGTGACGACTGCTGGGATGCGGTCTGAGAATGAGTGAATCACAACTTTGGAGGTTTGGGTTACCCTCTTGCTGTCTCTAGAATGTGAATCAGAGAAGAGAACAGTTTTCTGCTCTGGCTTTTGTTTTCTCATCTGTGTAAAACTCATGTTTGGTATGTTTCACTTCTGACACTGTAAGACTACAAGTAAAGATGATGGTTGAGTTATGTAAGGGAAAACTTTTCAATAGACTCTTAAGGAGCCTAGACTGCATATACATTAACAATCTCACAATCCAGTGACACTGTTGTACTGCCCTCCTGAATACAGCACACAACGTAATGTGCTAGTCATGAACAGGTATCACAAAAAGTGCTTCCAAGGTACAAAATGAACTGGGCATGGAGCTCTTTAGAAGTCTGTTTTTCTTTGCTGGCCACATTGGTGAAATGTAGGTTGCCATTCAAAGGATGGCAGGCCCTTTTGTGAGTATCTGAAAAGCTTTTTGTTTCGTGTATAAGGGGAGACCACTGCACAGAATTAGAGTAGCCCTAGGTTCATACTTCTTTTCCAGGTTCTGATTATTTAATAAAGGTATAATTTGTACTAATAAAATTCATCCATCTTAAGAGTTCAGATTCCTTTCTATGTTTGATCATTTATATGAATTATACCAGAATTTCAGGGGCTGGAGAGATGGCTCAGTGTTTAAGAGACTGTTTGCTCTTGCAGAAGATCTTGGTTTGATTTTCATATTCACATGGTGACTCATAATCATTTGTAACTATCATGGGACCCAACATCATCTTCTGACTTCTGTGGGTACCAGCATGCACATGATGCACAGGCATACATGCAAGCAAAACATACATGTAGGAAAAACACTCATTCACATAAAATTAGCCTTAAAAATTATATAGAGTCTATCCTTAGATTTAACATAAACTGCATGGATAGGGGTGTGTGTGTGTGTGTGTGTGTGTGTGTGTGTGTGTGTGTGTGTGTGTTTAAAGGGGACTAACTTTTATTTCAACCTTGGCTTGCCTTTTGTCTTCTAACTAAATTTTCATTAATTAACAATAAACCAATTCATTTTGCCATTTAAAATGTCTTTGACTTGATGAAGCAGCCTTCCTTTTCTTCCTCCTGGCTCCTTTCCCACCACCCCATCTCAGATGTAGTCAAGGCTGGCTTAAAACTCACTGTAATCTTTGCTTCAGCCTCCTGAATGTTAGGTGAAAACCAATATAACATTTATTTTTAAAGCTTAAAGGTTCTATGAGTCTTATTTGTTTTATCTAAGAATCTTTGCTTACCTCAAATTCAAAGATTTTCTGCCTTATTTTCTTATGTATCTTACAATTTTACCTTTTGTGTTTATGGGATGTACATTTGTGGATATTGTAAAAAAAATCATGTTCTTTGCTCCTCCCTGTATATCCAGCTGTTCCAACACCATTTGTTGGAAAAGAAATATACTTTCCTTATCAAGTTGCCTTTGCATTTTTGCTAAAAACTTATTGATCAGATGTATGTACATTTATTTCTAGATTTTACTGTCCAATTGATATATCTCTCTGTGGATACTTATGTCAATATTACAATATCTTGCTGAAATTTTATAGCAAGACTTAAAATTGGGGTGTGTTGGGTTTCCCAGCCTTCCTCTTTTAAAAAAGTTGCTTGGTTATTATAGATCCTTTGTATTTATTTCCATTATTTTGTAAATAATTCCTTTCTTAAATGCTGGCTAAAATCTGAGAATCTATACATGCCCGGAGTTTTCTTTATGGAAAACTTAAAACTGGCAATAAATTATTTTAAATAGTGCTATTTAGATTTTAAATAAGGCTATTCAGAGTTTTACTTTCTTTTGGTATTTTTTTAATATTTAAAGATATATTTATTTTGTGTCTATGTGCCCATGATTACATGGGGGGGGGATGATGGATATGGGGAACATTTGTGTCACAATGTGTACGCAGAAGCCTCAGAACAACATACAAGAGTCAGTTCTCTCCCACCATGAAGGTCTCAGGGATAGAATTCAGTTCACCAGTCTTGGTGGCAAGTGTCTTTTCCCAGTGAGTAGTCATTCTTTCGTTTTTTGAGATAGTTTCTCCATATATATTCTAAACTGACCTTAAACTTCAATCTTCAATATCAGTTAGAGATATGTCCCCTTACCTGATGGTATCAGTTTATTTAACACATCCTCCATAGAATGTATCAATCTCATATATTACAAAACTTATTTAAGGTAAAGTTATATATAACATTTTCCTGTTATTTACAAAATAAAATGTAATTCATAAAATTTACTCCATAGCCATCAAATTAAAGTGTATAATTCACAAATTTTGATCATCCACAACATTACATAAATATCCCCATTATTTAATTTCAGAACATCTTATTAATTGCCCAAAGAAATTCACGAATGAATAACACTCCCCAATCCCCCTCCTCCTAGTCACTGGAAACTACTCATCCATTGTCTTTTAGTGCCTACATGATATGAAGTGATGGGCTGACCCATTCCTCAACTCCCAGTGCAAAATCCAAAGAGCCAGAGTTGCATCACATATACTCTGAAACTCTGGAGAGAGGAAAGAAGAAAACTTTTCCCTAAAGTCTGTCAACATTGTTGCTGCACAGCACTTTTCTCTGACAATGTGCCAAGCTATTAAATGCTTTTTAGCCCCTTAGCGCTGTAGGGCCAGTCTCCTCTGGCCACCTGGTACCTGCAGCTATCAATAGAGTATTATTCTCCTGGTGTGCTGTGATGCAAAGTTTGGGAAGCCTCAGCTGCTCAGAATAGCACTCCAGGGCCTCCTTTCACTTGGCTCCAAAATGCTCGTGGGATTGTTGTCTATCTTTTCTTACTCTGTTTTTAAACATTCTAGAATAGAAAACAAGCCCTGCAATTTTGTGTCTTTGGGATAATTTCTGTTGGGATCCTATTAATCCTCCAAGAGTCTACTTAAATGTCTTGCAGCTTTCCTTATTCTCAGAGGAAAGATGGGAATGATCCTTTCCTTCACTGTGACAAAAAAGTACTAAGCTAATGCAAATGGAATGCTCATCTCTGATGATCTCTTAGAATATCAGTTCTTATTTGTATTTTAAAAATTGCTTTATGTCAGAAACAATAAGGGGAATATCTTCATCATCTTGCAGATCATAGACCAGAAAATAGTATCACCCTCCATGGGCATGCATGATAGAGCTGAGACAGGAGGAATAGGGTATTCCACTGAAGAGGGGCAAATTCTAGTTGCCTCAAAGCCTTTGTTGTTGTCTTCTTTTTAAAATGTAAAATGAAGGTGGTTTGCCTGCTTGTATGTCTATGTACCATGTGCACGCAGAGTTCAGAAGAGGGCATGAATACCTTTGGAGCTAAACTTACAGAAGGTTGTTAGTTGCCATGCAGGTGTTGGGAATCCAGCCTGGGGACTCCTGGAAGAGCAGTTCCTGCTCTTAACTGCTGAGCCATCTGTCCAGCTCAACTGAAGCGTTCCTTATAACTTTGCAATCAACTATTGATCACCTCACTGGTTCACAGTTGTCTGTACACAAAGGAAGATGCCGATAGTGTGGGGCAATATAGCACCAGGGCATTTTCATCTCAAGAAATCTTTATTTCAAGATATCTTTCTCTGGTTATATGTGACTATACACTGTGGCAAAATAAGTATCAGAGTCTAAATTCATTTTTTGATAATATTTCATTTCTCAGCATTTTGATTTTGAGATATAGGGTTCCACCTGTGTCCTTGGCCATTGTAACTAGGACTGAACTACATCATCAATTTTCATGGTTCTTCAGAATACAGATGACATGTCATGAGACTTCTTAACCGCCATAACTGTATGACTAAATTTCTATAGTTAGACCTATCTTACCTATTCACTTCATCTAGTCATCCATCTTATGAGTTCATTTTTTCTGAATAATCCATACTAACGCAAATAATTTGATGTTTTCAAATTGATTTTTATGAGGAAAATAAGTCAATAAACTGGATAATTTCTTCTATTAAGTGTAGGTGGAGGTTTATCTGTCCTGCCCATTGCTGCAGCTGCTTTAAAAATAATCGCTCAGAGGCTTAATGCTAATTACAAACTGTTCTATTTCTCAGACTTATTACTAAATAGTTCTTAAAACTTAAATCAGCTGATTTTTATTATTATGTTTTGCCACATGTCTTGTGGCTTTACCTCTGTTCTAACACATCTTGTTCCTCCTGCGGCTGACTGGCTGGCATCTGCTCGACTCCACCTTCTTCTCCCTGTATCTCTGCTTGGATTTCCCACCTGGCTCTAATCTACCTTGCTACTGGACAAAGTAGCTGTTTTACTAACCAATAGTAATAAGACATATTCATACTGTACAGAAAGACATCTCACAACAACATAGCTGATAAACAATATGGATATGTACCTATTTCTATCTGTGCAGAGACAGAATTAATAAGGTGGGCTACACATAAGGACAAAATATTTTCTAGTACTACATATCTTATATAATAGCTGTCTTCATTAGGGTTTCTATTGCTGTGAAGAGATATCATGACCATGGAAACTTTTATAAAGAAAAACATTTCATTGAGGTGACTTACTTACACTTTAGAGGTTTAGTTCATTATCGTTATGGCAGGAAGCAAGGCAGTGTGCAGGCAGACATAGAGCTGGAGAGGTGCCTAAGAGTTCTATATCTTGCATGGGCAATAGGAAGTGGTCTGTCTCACTGGGAGTGGCTTGAGCATATATGAAATCTCAAAGCCTGCCTCCACAGTGACATACTTCCTCTAAGAAGACCATGCTTACTCCAATAAGGCCACATCTCCTAATAGTGCCATTCCCTTTGAGGAGCATTTTCTTTCAAATCACCACAATATCCAAAGAAAAAGTACTTTAACAGTTCAAAAATACTGGTATTCACGTATATTCATCAAGTATGCTGAGTTCAACAGTGTGCTTCAGGTTAACACTTTAGCCTGCAAGGTTGGCTAAATTAATGGAGCATTCTCTCATTTTCCAGATGTATTTATCAAATTTTAATATACATCGGAATTACCTATAGTGCTTTTTACAACACTGATTTCTGGGTCCTATTCCAAGAATTTCTGATTTAAGTTCTGGTATTAGAAGAATCTGAGAATTTATATTGCTCTTTTTAAAATTAATTTTTATGCTTTAATTTTTTGTGTAAATGTATGTTCATATACTGTGTGCCACATCATGTGTAAGAAGCCAAAGGAAGAGTCAATTCTTTTCTCTCACTGTGGGGATTAGAACATTAAGCTTGGTGGCAAGTGCCTTTCTTAATGAGCCATCTCACCAGCCCAGCCTTCATTTTCTAATAAGTTTTTAGATGTTGCTATATGGTTTGTTTTGTTGTTGTTGTTGGTTGGTTGGTTAATTTTGTTTTTTTGAGGCAGGGTTTCGCTGTGTAGCCATGGCTGTCCTGGAACTGCCTCTGCCTCCTGAATGCTGGGATTAAAGGTATGAACAGCCTAGATTATGTTTTGAAGTCTCCTTTTTTTCATGTGTTGAGGCATAGTAAATTATGTATAACATTAACATTCATGTATAATACCACCGTGACTGGACAATGTTTAATTATTCTGGCCAACTAAGAGACTAAAGGAGTTCCTTGTTTGAGTACAAATGAAGCACACAAGTCACATTGACGTGTCAAAAAAAGTTTACCTAGAGAAGAAGGTTAATGATGTAAGTAATGGCACAGGCTCCATTCATTTTAAGAAAGAAGCCAGAATCCATGCCTTCACCAAACATCTGACCCCATGACCTTGCCAATTTGAGAAAAAACTCCATCCACTTTTATATTCAGGTAAGCATATTTTATTCTCTGGTCATTTCTTTGGGAAATTCAAATTCACACAACTTAAATACTGGGAAGATGTCACAGTAAATATAACAGTATCTTAAGAGAGCATACATAGAAGTACAGAAATAATGCAGGAATTGCTGTCTTAGGGTGAGATTAAGCATAAGACATAAATATATTTTCAATTGTTGTATTTGCTTAAACAGTAAATACTGTTTAAGATTTGTGAATTATTCAAGGAAATTAGGTACAAACTGCAATTATGTTTAACAGAATTTAACAAGCTTATAGTAACATTCGGTTGTGAAAAATTCAATTTTCCAAGTTTTGAAATAAAGTATAAATAGACCATATTTTTCTACAAGTATAAAAAGCCCCTTGGAAATATCAAATATCTCATAAAACCTTCCTATCAACCAGAAATGTTATCACTAAGACGGGTTTCGGACATGTTCTAGGCTAAAAATTAGTCTGCATCTTTTATACTGATGCATTAAAGACTTTGCCAATAGGACTATGTGTTGGCATGCTAAGTGGATAAAAAACCCCACACATTGAACTTCTACTTACTATTTATCTAGTAATGTGGTTTGCCAGGCTTAATAAACTTGTTATTTTAATACAAAATATCTTATGAAGGTTAAGAATGAGAGAAGAGAAAAAAAACATTAAAATATAGAAATAATTTAAAAAAAAAACCAAAAACAACCAAACAAAACAAATGTGCTGGCAGATGAGGTGGCTCATTTATAAAGGAGCTTACTACAAAGATTGATAACTTGAATTTGATATTGGAACTCACACGGCAAGAGAGAACCAACTTTCTGTAAGTTGTCCTATGTTCTTTGCAGGCATTTGTGTGTCAAATAAATGAAATGAAAAACAAGATAACTGAGGAGAAAATGGGCTCAAAGGATCACAGAAGCTAGAACAGAGACCCAACTATTCTACCTTGAGAGAAGAGTAAAGATAAGCCAGAATGAAAGAACGGAAGAAAGTCTAAAATTGAATCACCTGAAGCAATAGAAACATATGGCCTCTTTAGAAACAGCATGTTCTTAGATGCAATACAGGAAAGAATGTGATAGAGACAGCATAGCAACTAAGTAACCATACTACAAGGACACTGAGTGCCTTGAACAATGCCACATCAAGGAGTTTTAACTTAGCATCTTCATGACTAGAAGAAAAATCATTTAGATGTTGGTTTTAAAAAGTGAACAAAGTTACAGTGAATATCTAAAACATGAAGTGTAGTGGGATTATGATGTTACATTGTAAATAATTGTCCCACCTACTAGTTTAATAAAAATGCTGATTGGCTGAAGGCAGACAGGATGTGTGGGCGGGGCTACCAGACAGGAAGAACAGAGCAGAGATGCCACAGACACACCAGAGAAGCAGATGCAGAGGACACCTATGCTGCTCTGAGAAAAGGCACGGAGTCGCACAGCTGAACGGGATAAGAATAATGGGTTAGTTTAAGAGCAAGAGCTAGCAAGTTATATGCTTGGGCCCCAGGTCAATCAGTATACAATTAATATAAGCGTCTGTGTGCTTCAGTGGGACTATGGGACTACAGGTCTTCAGGTCTGTGGAACTACAGGCCAGGCAGGCCAGAAACTTAATACAACAAATGGCAGCCTAATGTGGGTGAAATATACCCACATACAGCCACAGAAAGCTTAAAAAACAGTCTAGAGCACAGAAACGGAGCCAAAAGCAGCTCCCGAGTTCTCTCTCATGTGGGCCATGGTAAAGAGATTGAGTGGTATATGGGATTAAATTACAAAGTTGTGTGCTTGTTGCATGCAATTTAAGCTGAACAAGGTCAGTTCCTGAGCCTCAATGTAAGCAGGGAGCTGGATTTAATGTTTCTGTTAATAAGGACAAAAAGGGAATAGTTAGTGATGGTATTTTCTTAGATCAACTCTGTTTGCTGGAGGCAAGTAGAGGCTTGGCTTTTTAAAGAGAAGCTTCCTATTCAGCCTTAGAGGCAAAACAGTTGTGAATCTTTTAAGAGGCCCTGTTGCCAAAGACTTAAATGGAGTTAATGAGCAGCAGATGGCAAAGCTTTACTTGGTGATTATATGGACCCTAAAATTCCCCAGAGTGGTAACTGTGGGTTCTACCAGTACTTCGGCTAGAAAGCTAAATTCTATGAAGCTAGACCCAGCCAGCCACCCTAGCCAAGCCCTTAATCCTTATCCACAGCTTGGCAGATTAAAGGTGTGGTCAGAAACAGAAATAGAGGGAATTGGGTGGAGTCAGCCACCCTACCCAAGCAAAAGTGTGGTCAGAAACAGAAAAAGATAAGAAATGAGAAATATACAGTAAAGACAGATTAAAAAATAAACTCTAAATGGTTTAGAGTGTGTTAAAAAATATGTAGGCTTGAGAGAGAAAAGAAAAAGGGAAAAGGATAAAGTCCCTAAAAAAGAAATAGAGTAAAAAGAAATAGTAATAGCCATGTAAAGATGGAAAATACAAAGAGTGTCTGGATACTGTGTGCTATTGTGTTGTCACTGAGTTTTGTTTTGTTTTTTGTTTTTTTTTTTGGCTGAAAATGAAGTAGTAAAAGCTGCTAAAAGCCATTAGATTATAAATGCTGCTGGATTAATTCAACCTATATATTTTATAAATGAGTTGACATTAAAATTGAAATCAAAAGATATGCTACTTTGTAGAAGAGGTTTTCATTTTATTTTCAGAGAAAATGAGAAGCTGTGGATTTATTCCTGGTTAAAGAAAATAAGGTTTGATCAAGGAAAGCCCCCGAAAAGACTCTAATGGAAACAGATGGCCTAGATGATTCAGCATTTCAGAACACCTCTGTTGCTGTTTCCTTTGAGCTCTGCATTCAAAACAACTTCAAGGAGACTGGCTGAGCTGACCCAGCCTTACAGTCCTTATTTCACTAAGGACTTGTCCATAATTCTACATTTTTCTTTGAGTCCCCATGGCATTGCCAGTACTCCCATTCAGCAGGAAGTAGTCTAGAGACCGATGCTCACATTGCCAAAAAATGGATTATGGATGTTTGTATTTGTTTACAATGTTGGTTATAAGTGGTTATAGGTAATGAAAAAAAAGATATTAGATTTGGGGTTCTTGTTTTAAAAAGAGAAAAGGGGAAATGTAGTGGAATTATGATGTTATATTGTAAATAATTGTCCCACCTATAAGTTTAATAAAAACGCTAATTGGCTGAAGGCAGACAGGAAGTGTGGGCGGGGCTACCAGGCTAAGAAAACTCTGGGAATAGGAAGAACTAAGCAAAGATACCACAGACACACCAGAAAAGCAGATGCAGAGGACCCCTATGCAGAGGTACATTCTGAGCCGCATGGCTCAATAGGATAAAAGTCATGTGTTAGTTTAAGGGCAAAGAGTTAGCACGTTATATGCCTGGGCCCTAGGTCAATCAGCATACAATTAATATAAGCATCTGTGTGCTTCAGTGGGACTATGTGATGGCAGGGCCCCAGGCCAGATAGGCCAGAAACTTAATTCAACAATGAAGTTAAAAAAAAAAAAAGGAATGAAAAATTGACTTATTTTAAACGTAGTTCAAAAAATTAAGAATATTGCTCAAAAAATACACTTATAGTAAACTATAAGTGTACCACAATATCATGATAATTGGTGGAAGAAGTAAAAATTAATCAAGAAGGGACATACAGAGTTTCCTGGCTGTTCCAGTCTTTCCTTGTGACTTAGTATATTAGTATATTTTATACAATCTTGGTATATATATATATATATATATATATATATATATATATATATATACCAAATATAATATATATATATATTACATTTCACAATAAAAAATTGAGAACATAATTGAAAATATCATGAGGACTGGAAGACACTGGATATAAATAGTGAGAAATTAAGAGAGGTCATAACAGTCTTAGACAAGGGAATGGCACTTCAGTAAAGTAATTGGTCATAGGGCAGAGAGAAGACAGTGAAGATTTAAGAATTACTGAGGAATTAGGTCTTAGTAATTCATTAGAAATGGAATCTGAGGGAAAGAGGTCCTGCAAGTGACTGAGAGCTAATTTAAGTTTTAAGCTTGGAAAACTGAAATGATAAATGGGAAAAACATTTAAAGTAGCAGACTTTTATAATTTAGAAGACATTCTTATCTGATCGACATGCTATCAAATATGTAATTATGAAGCAGTGATACAGTTCAGATAGTAAGGAAACTTGCCACCAAGACCGAATACAGTCCCCTGAAACCACACAGTAGAACAAGCCGACTCCAGTTGTCTTCTGCTCATGTGCATGACCCCCTAAACATCCATACACACACATGATGAGTTAATAATAAAACAAATAAAAAATAGTGCATACTTCTAAGGGTGTGTAACCATAACTACTATCAAATTCCATAACACCTTTTATTATTCCCAAGGACATCTTATTTTCACTTAAAGTCGCCCCTCTCACGTCCTGCCTCCACTCTCAGTCCTCATGTAAGTTTAAGAGGATAAAACCTGTCTTGACAGGGGATAGAGATTTTCAATTGGTGTCACCAGCCCAATCCTCAAGGAGATACGATGTCAGAGCCTTAATTACTACTTGGCTTTACAAAGATAGAAGCTGCACTGCAGCTGAAAAGCATCTTTTCTCAAGGCATATCTAGTTCCAACTTAAGAGTTGAGCTATCAGGATACAGTGGCTTTCAGCCAGCCCAGGTACTACCTATGGTGGCTGAAAATGTTCTGTGTGATGTCTAGAGCACTATAGGCACCAGTGGTCAGGGGACAGGTATACAAATAAAAGCTGTATGTAATAGACAGTCTTTCATAACAAAGATTTGCCACTTGGCTCTTTCAAACATCAGTGGAACAAAGAAGGCTGAGATTCTATTATTTTTTTCAAGTGTAAAAACCAAAATGAAAGTTATGATCTCTTAACCAGAACCAGGCCCATGCCCAAGAATGTATGGT
Organism: Phyllotis vaccarum; assembly: GCA_033318265.1. NCBI lineage: Eukaryota > Metazoa > Chordata > Mammalia > Rodentia > Cricetidae > Phyllotis > Phyllotis vaccarum. The sequence continues at coordinate 21,552,940 of JARWLC010000019.1, forward strand.
TAAAAATAGATTAGAGAACAGCAGATTTAAATTAGCCCACATTGAAAAGGGAGTATTAATAGAAACTTAAGATATTTATAGCAGCGAATCTCAGTCAGCTATGGAAGTTGGTAGCTTGAAGTCTGCAGTGTTCTGCCTTTACTGCCTTGGAGTCTACACTGTATGTGAGAGTTGCAGCTTCAAAGATGTAGAAACGGCAAAGGCTGTACCTAATGGTACAAACCTCGGCCTCACATAAGCCATCAGAAAGAGAACCTACAGGGCTATGTCCTATAGTCCAGCTTATTAGGGAGCTCTCTACGTAAGATTTATGTGCAATCTAAATCCTTTTCTCTCTCTCCAATTACTTTGATCAATTACCATTGATCATGTCTTCAATTCTAGCATGGAACACCAGACAGTTTTAGTATTTATTATAAGCGGTACTCTATGAAGCATGTACAGTAGTAAGACTTGTTTTCAGATAAAAGGCCTCATCCTTGCTGAGGAAACAAAAACATGAACACAATTAAAGAAAATCAGCATTAATCTGTGTAATATATTGACCCAGAAAAAATTTAACATCCAAAAGTAAGTTTTGAAGCTAATTTGGTGCTTAAGAACTGTCTAAATTTGGACTCCCCCCCCCCCAATTATAACACTAAGATGAGAATCTTCATAGGGCAATTTTGAGAGTTGGTTAATGGAAATGAAAGGCTGTTTTTATTTCTTTGCCTATATGAAGACTATTAACTTTCCTATACTGTCCTGCTATAGAAGACAACTTTGTATTTGACATAAGAACAGTTTAACGAATTAGGAAGCATTTGAACTGGGTTTCATATTTATGCTTAGGACAGTAAATCTATTACATCTAAAATGCTAATTTATTCAACAAAATTTCATTGAGCTATTGCATTGTGGCAGGCCCTTGGACAGGCAAGGACATTATTAGTATTGCTTAATGAACTGCTTTAACATAATCTTCTTAAGTTTGTTGATTCTTTCTATAAATACTAAGATACAATATATTTACCAGAGGAGCTAGACACTTAAGCCTGTGCCCATGTGCCTCATGGAGGGCAGTCACTTAGGAAGCAGTAGACCCCTAAATAGAAAGGAGTCAATTAACAGTTCAATCAAGCTGAGTCAAGCAGAGGCCAGAGCTCTGCAATAGATGGTTCATAGAAGAAAGGAGGCATGAGGGAGTTCTCTTGACTTGGGGAAGGGGGAATTACATCATAAATGTCACAAAAGATGCCCTGAGCTGAGCCCAAAGTAAGATGGATGCCTGCTGGTATTTGTTTGATCTGACAGAAAACAGCAAACCCAAAGGATATGCTATTTCTCTATAGTTCTTCAATAAGAAAGCAATGGTGGGAAAGCAGGAGGGGGATTTTTGAGATTCCTAAGCTGTGGGGTCTTTATCTTGGCAGTATTAACGGTTACACAGGAATTATAGTATTCACTCTATAATATTTGTTCATTTCATCTTTACAATTACACCGAGTAGTTGCTATTATCCAATTTGAACAGTAGATATATAAAGTTATAGAATGTCACAGTAGTGACTTTTTTTTCCTTCTTACAAGTTCTTTGCTAACTAAGATCCATCTCTGAGCAATGGAGCCCTGCCTCAGACAGATCACACATCTCTCAATGGTTATTGCAACTTTCCAAGTCTGAAAACTTACCCTAGTCCCCAAAAGAACAGAAGAAGGAGTTGGAAATAATAATGGTTACATTGATAACAGTTTTATGTAAAATTTTTTTAATTCAAGTACCATTTTTCAGTTCAGTCTATAACCTATGGTTTATTGGATGATCTCCACCTCTTGCAAATTCTTTAATTAATCTAAAGCCCGTAAAAAGTATTACATTCTCTGTTTATTTTAAAAGGTTGTCCTAAGAATCAGATATGTATACCTTGATATACAGGCCTTAGAATTACTGTGAGTTTTTATTTTACCTTTCTCCTTTCTAAGTTATTCAAATGGTTTCGATAAATGTACATGTAAGACAGTGTTACCTACAAAAATAAAGCACATGATTCACTGAATCAGAATCCTGGGCTGTTGTAAATAGTAATGGCCAGATTTGCTTTACATTTTTACCTCACATCAAGTGCCTCATATGATGCCGGCCAGATTCAGATGCTGACTCAATGGGCCCTTTCCCTCCTGGCTTGGTACTTTTGTGGGTGACTGAAATAGATAGGACTTGATATCCTATCAGCAGACAAAGAAATAATCGTGCTAGAGATAGAACACAGATTTCTCTGGTATTCCCTTATCTGAGGATCACTGGAGACCATGGGACCTACAACTTTCCAGTGCTTTAGTTCCCCCATGCGCAAATAGCTGATTCATTTTATTCAGGGTATACCCTGGAGCCCTGCCAAATGCAAATGTGGAACATGTGCCAAGCTTTTCTGGGAGCCGGATCATTACTACCATAGTCATTACAACAAATAACAACAAAAGCCACTAGGTGCAAATTATCACACATAATAAACTTAATTTAAGAAACACTGAAGAGATCCTTAGTTGCATTCTAATTTACACAGCACCATTTACACAAGTTCCCTGGGGCCAGAACACAGTCAAAACAAGACATCAGTATAGAAGAATTTTTGGATGGCTCACTGATCCTATCAATATAAATCCAGCTACCTGCTAACCTACCCCTCCAAAAGTGACTAAGAACACAGAGAAGACTGTAAAGAACCATGGTCCAACATACTGTGAAGTTCTAAATTCTGCTTCTTTCTGGATCCATGGTTATGGTTTAGATCTAAAATATTCCTCAAAAGTTCCATGTCCCTCAATTGTTCTGGACTACAGACTCCTTATCCTAAAATTAAGATAAACAAAGTTTCTCTCTTTACTCATCAATGTTGTCAGGGATTACATGTTATATGGAAAATTAGAATACAAAGTGCCTATAAAAAATCATGTCTTTTTCCAACTTCACTGCAGTTTCTGATAAGCAGAGATCATACAATGTTTTTTTATTCCTAAAATTAAGACTGATGTATGCTGATGAAAATGGGCCATCTTTTGACCCATTTCTGTACCAAATGACATGCATGAACTTGTGTGCCAACCAAGAAGTCTTAGAAAGGAAGTAGATTGTGAAAGGTATGGTGGTTAAATGGGCACTTGTGAGACTTATGGTCACAGCAGCAGAGAGAGAGAGCAGTGAAGCCTTAGACGGCAGGCTTGGTACAGACAGCGGAATGAGAAGACAGATGCTAGAAAGTCCATGTTGACAAAATGCAGACAGGGATAAATGAAAGGACCCAGGCATCTGTTGCCATAGCTCAGCACACAGGAAGAAGACCAAAGGAAGGTAGTGGCAATAGAGAAACCAGAGAAAAAGAAAGCTCTTTTTGCATCAGCATCCATACAGACAAAGGCAGGGGTAGGGTGAAACTCCAGAAGGTTGGCTCCTATACACTGTGGACCTCAAGCCGCATTCTTATTTCTAAAGCGTTTTTGACTAACTCTGAATGCCTCAGATCCAGGGCTTTCACTCAAAGGGAGGAAACCGGCATACCAGTTAATCTGTCTCAGCTGCTGTGCTATCCCCCACCCCTTCTCCAGAAATAATGGGAGGCAACACTGGAAAAAGGAGCATCTGGCTGCAGTGAAGATCCATTTCTCCCTGGGCTGGAACTGTTGGCTCATTCTTGGAAATCATAACAATCAAGAATGGAGAATCATTCTTTTCATCCTTTCTCAGAGCATTATCCCAGAGACCCATCCCCTAACAATGGCATGGTTTGTGCTATTCCTCCCCACCACCCTCCATCCTTCTCCCCCCTACCCTGCACAATGAAGATTCTATGCCCCAGGGCCACAGAAGTTGTGATCCTTGATAGCTTCTGACAGTCAGAAGGATCTGTAGGCACATAAGATGGGAAAAGATCTAGTATTCATTCATAGGAATGGGAAGGACTATTTTTCTCAACTAGGAAATGATTTTAATGACTTCCAGGGTGGAACATGAGATTTAAAAAGATATCCTTGCATGTTGCTCAAGGCTATTTGTTGGCACAACATACTTGGAAAACAGTCTAAAGTTATTTCAAGAGCCTTAAAGATGTTCATTTCTCCTTTTATTTAACAATTCTTATTTCTAAGGAGATAATTCAAAAGAAAGAAAAAGACATATCCATTAAAGAAATCCCTCTTGCGGCACACTCAGGGAGAGAATGTGCTGGTCTGTGTTCTATGTTTTCTCCCCCTAGATATCCCTCTCTAACTTACCTCAGGAGTTTAGATGCCTAGGGCTGAGGAGTTGGCTCAGTTAGTAAATGCTTGTCTCATAAGCATTAAAATCTCAGTTCAGATACCTGGCACCCAACATAAAAGCTGAGTGTAGTGGCACAAGTCTGTAACCCACAGCAGAAAGATCCCTTGAGGTCACTGGCCAACCAGACTAAGTGAACTGATGACACACACACCCCTACCCCAATCCCCCAGTTAGAGACTTTGTCTCAAAAACAAAACAAAACCAAAAAAACTATTGGAGAGTGATCAGGGAAGATAACTAATATTGAGTTCCAGCCTCTGCAAATACCCAAACAAACACATCAAACACCACACACACACACACACACACACACACACACACACACACACACACACACTAAAGAACATAAAGATCTCTATGGCTCTTGACAGAATCAGATATGACAAAAATCACAAACTTTTACCCAATCTAAAGAAGATGTTCTAGAAATATAATTTACTTATATGCTTAACTGCCCTTAGGAAAGGCCTATGTTAGAGACTTTATATTAACCTGTCATTAAATAGCATTTTAAATGAGCTCAATTACACATTCATTACTCTACTGAATTCTAGACACTCTGCTGAGGGTAAAACAGCAACCAATACAACAATGTCAAGTAGAAGCAAGTAATCATGATAAAGCATGGCCTTTTAATAAGGAAGAAAATGGTATGCTATAAAGGAGTTAGAAAAGGCCAGAAGAAGTTACTAAATTTGGACTTTATCCTAAGGATGACATAAGAGAAGCATGCTGTAGCTGGATTTGTAAGGTCACTGTTGTAAGAAAAGCTCAAGACAAAGACTAGGATTAGTTAAATCAACTGGGAGACAGTGGTGGTTTTAGTAAAATCCCACGGTGGCTTAGATTGCAGTGGGTGAGAGAGAGAAGATAACGAAGAGATAAAAGCCATAGTCAATTTCTCAGTGATTATCAGACTATGGGGGACGACACAAGCCAAGAATAGTCTGGAGGCTTTTAGCTGAGATGACTGTGGTTCACACACAGAAGACACAGTCAGCATTTAGGGAGTAGCCCCGAAAACGAGAGTGAATCCAACCACCTCTGCACAAGGATTTACTAATTTTAGCAGAATACTAGTGCAATGAGAGAGGGAGTAAGGGGAACGGAACTTTTGCTTGTCACCTTGCACAGGATGCTTTCCCATAAACCTCCTATTTCTAGCTGACAGAAACAACTCTCATCGTCTGCATTCCTGCTTCTGTTGGCTGTTATCACTCTATATTATATTGCTTATTAACTTAAACCTCTTGCCTTTCAGATCGTAAATTTCTTACAGGTAGGAATCATATCTGCTAATCTATAGCAGTGTATAGAGCTCAGTTGTGTGTTTACTAAGTATCTGGAGAGTGGATGTCTGTATTAAGGAGGTGCAACACAGATTATATAACTTTTAAAAGTAATTCTCATTTTGCAAATATTATTCTGGAAGATGGAGATTATATGTATGTTTTAACCAAAATCTAGACATCAGAAACTTTTAAGAATTACTTCATTTTCATAAGAAAAAAGACATAACTTTAAAAATATTTAAATTTTATTCATTATTTGTATGTGTACATCTCTCTCTCGTGTGTGTGTGTGTGTGTGTGTGTGTGTGTGTGTGTGTGTGTGTGTGTGTGTGTAACATACAAGCATGCCATGGAACATATGGAGGTGAAAGGATAACTTTTGGAGGTCAGTTCGCTCCTTTCATTGTAGGTTCTGGGCACTGAACTCAGGTTATCAGGCTTGTGTAGCAAGTGATCTTATAACTAAGCCATCTTGCCAGCTGTATTAAAAATGTAACATTATTTCTACATGTTCATGGTATAGTTCAACAGACAGGTCTAGTCTCTACTCACAAGTGAGATGATAATTACAGACAGAACTAAGAATTGGAACAATGATAAATATAAATATAAGAAAATCGTAAGATTAGATATTTATATTTTAGTCATGTAGAACATTAAGTGCATTAGAGGAGAGAAACAGATGAAAAGAGAATGTCAATGATATTAGGAAAGGGGTGGAGAGAAAGCAATGGCCAGTCTCTCATGACAGCCCAACACAACAGTATTTCACCTATTAGATGGAAAAGAAATACTGTAAAGGCAAAATGAGATATGAGATTTTAAAGCCCATTCCCAAAATGACTCCAACAAGTCAATACCTACTCCAACATTATTAGTACCATTCCCTATGAGCTTATGGGGACCAATTACATTCAAACTGCTACAGTCATTCAATTAATTGTTATAATTTTAGGCAAGATTTTTTTTTTCATTTAAATTTTTTTATTTATTTATAAAGTTTTTTTTCCATATTTACCACTGCTCCTCCTCCCTGACCTCCCTCAGCCCCCCCCCCCAACCATCCCCTGATCCCTTCCCTAAGGAGGACAAGGAATCCCAAGGTATCAGTGTGGTCTGGCATATCCAGTTGAGGTAGGTCCGAGTCCCTCCCCCAGCATCAAGGCTGCGTTAGGTGTTCCCCTGTATGGAGTGGGCTCCAAGTTATCAGCTCATGAACCAGAAATAATACTCTGATTCTACTACAAGAGACTCCACACACTGCCCATGCCCTTTGACTGTTGTCTACCTTCAGAGGGTTTGGGTCCTTTCCCTGAAGTTTCCTCAGCAGTTTCAGAGCCGGTGAGCTCCCACTAGCTCCAGTCAGCCATTTCTGTGGGTCTCCTCCTCATGAGCCTGATCCCTTTAGACAAGATTTCTTATTCTCATTTCTCAGGCAGTATAACCAAGGCCCATAGAAGTAGCATAATTTCACCAAGTTCTCATAATAAACAAGTATTTCCACAGTTGAATATTATAGGGTCAAAACTATACTCCTAGGTATAGTTACCAGAAATAATGGTCTTTTTCATTTTATCCTCTGGGTGTGACTAGTTTAATTCAAACTTAGCAATTTGATGATGATGATGATGATGAGCCAGATTTGTCTTTTTTTGCCTTAATGAAAACTGTTTGCTAAAATTTTAAGATTTTTGTAACACAGAGGACTTCATAATGATAGTGTGTAATCAGCCTCAGTGGGAATATTGACACCATGAAAATTAGTAAATGCTACAAATTAGAGCTGCTACTGCTATTTCTCCCTGAGAACCTACTACCTGTGCACTACTGTTTGGGAGCCTTAGGGATGTGATGTGGGAATGCCTTTCTGTATGCAATGAATCTCAATCTTTAAATAAAGGAGCTGTTTTGGGCCATGACAGGCACCATAGAAGAAGTAGGAGGAGGAATCAGAATAGGTAGGAAAGGAAGGGCAGAGTCAGAGGCAGATCGAGTAAGCCGCCCAAGAAGAAACATGTAAGGAACACAGGTGAGCCACGGGGCACGTGGCAGACAGATTAATAGAAATGGGTTGATTTAAGATGTAAGAGCTAGCTAGCAATGTGCTGAGCCATAGGCCAAACAGCATGAAGTTAATATAAGCGTCTGAGTCATTTCTGGGGGTCTGAGCGGTGGGCGGCTAAGGGGTCTGGCGTGGCAGGTCTGTGGGTCCAGGTCCCTGGCCGCCCGAGATCAAGAAACCCCACTATTACAGGGATGCAGAAGAATGAAGATGGTCTTACTTATCAAGTTCTACCTATTGGTTCTAGTTGTGATGAGGATTGTTGAGAAGGTTTCTGAGATATCATTTGTGGCTATCTTTTATAAATAACACACAAAAGTTTGTTTATGACATGTGCATATAATTCCAATAATTAGAAGCTACAATGGGAGAGTAAAGAGTTCAAGGCAAGCATGGACAACTAAGTGAGACCCTGTTTCAAAGTAGTAAAATGAAAAATACATCTTCCAAAACTAAGAAACGATGAGGGAAAAGTGTCTTCACTTAAGCCATGTACTTATATTTTCTAAAATATTTATAATTTTAGAGGTCAAGAAAAAGTCCCAGTCTGGAATATCAGAGAAGAGATCTACCCACAGTCAATCCAGGAGGGTCAGAGAGTGGGAACTCAGACCTTTAATCCCAGCAAGGGGGAAAGGAACTTCTCTGAAGCCACAGAGTTAATTAGTGGTTGAAGCTGAAGTAGTTTGACCTCTAGTCCGGTGACCTTGAGAGCTAGGAAAGCTCAGAGGTGATGGTGTTGAACCTCTCCTGGATGTAGCTAGCATCCCTATTAACAACATTTAACAACATCAAGAAGTGCTAAAGTGATAATGACCACTAAGCGAGCATTCTGGGAAGGGAAAATAAATGAAGTGCAGAGCAAATGGGATCCTTTTGTGGCTCTTAGCCCACAGCATTTCTATCTGTTCTCTTTATTTCTCTGATATGCCTTCCTCCTGAGTACAGAAACCACTACCAACCTAAAAGTGTGAAGTTTCTAAGAATCTTACACAACGTAGCAACACCCTGACATCTATTACATTGCAAATGATTAAATCGAAGAAACAGAGATATACTGTAATGGTGATTTCATCAGAAAACATGATGTTAACAATGCTATGAAAAACAATTCAAACACAATGAAAATATAGGAATATTCATTAGAAATATATACCACCAAACCATATTTTGTTCACTTAAAAACATTTCTTTCTTCAAAAATTTTTATTAAATTAAAAAAAAAATAGTCAGGGTATGGGAGGTGTGTACACATGTCACTGCATGGAGGTCAAAAGACAATTTGTAGGAGTTATTTCTCTCCTATTCCATGTGATTCCCATGAATCAAATTTAAGTTATTAAGTTCGGTGGGAAATGCCTTTACCCCCTTGGCCAGCCTGATGTCTTTCTTCCTTTTTTAATTTTTTTTTTTTTTTAAAAATATGTATGTTGGGGGCATACATTAGTATGTGCAGGTATGCCTGCAGAAAGCCAGAAGAGGGTGCTGAATATGGAGCTACAGATTGCTGTGAGCCACCCAATGTGAGTGCTGGGAATTGAACTAGGGTCCCCTGGAAGAACTGTGGTGATATGTTATATATTTAATAAAACCAGTCTGGAACATCAAAGAAGAAATATAGCCACAGTCAATCCAGGAGGGTTAGAGAGTGGTAACTCAGACCTTTAATTCCAGCAAGGGGAAAGACCAGGAGTGGTGACCTACTATATGACCCAGGCATATAACTTGCTAACTCTTTAAAGAATAGCTATTTTTATGTGGAGCTATCCAAGCTGGTCTTGAACTATTGGAAAGTAGCACTTTCTGCCTCAGCCTCCTCAATAACTGAGACTGGAGTGGGCTACCATAAACTATCTTAAATATATATATATATATATATATATATATTATTTAAAAAAAATGACAGTCTCATATAGTAGAAAATGACTCAGAATTTTTGATCTTTCTACCTTTGCCTCCAAAGTGCTAGATTATTAGGTATATGCCACAATATCTAGTTTGTGTGACACTGGGGATCTAACCTTGCAGGTAGGCAAATGTACCACCAACTGAGCCACATACTCCTAAACACTATTTTATGAGAAAAAAATTGTTTAAAAATCAACAGTGGAGGGTGGTAGAGGAGAGATGGCCTAGCAGTTAAAAGTGCATACTGTTCTTGCAAAGAACTGGAGTTCAAGTCCTAGCATCCATATCAGGCAGCTTATAGCTGTCTGTAATTTACTCTAGAGAAGCCAGTGCCTAGCGCGCATGTCACACACACACACACACACACACACACACACACACACACACACAGAGAGAGAGAGAGAGAGAGAGAGAGAGAGAGAGAGAGAGAGAGAGAGAGAGAGAGAGAGAGAGACTAAAAAATAAGCCTTTTTAAAAATGAATCAATCCCATACAGGTTCCTCAGCTATCATTTCATAGTAAGCTCCTAGTAGCTCGGGTCAGCTGTCTCTGAGTTTCCTCATTATGATCCTGACCCCTTTGCTCATATACTCTCTCCTTCCTCTCTTCAACTGAACTGGGAATTTGATCCAGTGCTTAGTTGTGGATCTCTGGCCCTCTGAATGTAGATCACAGTCTAATGGTATGGACAGTTTGTGGGGCCTCTGGCAGTGAGACCAGAATTTATTCCTAGTGCATGAACTGGCTTCTTGGAGCCCATTCCCTACAGAGAAACACCTTGCTCAGCCTCGATACTGGGGCTACCTCAACTGGATATGCCGAACTGCATTGGCTCCCCTAGGAGTTCTTACTGTCTCCTGAAAACAAAGAGCAGGGGCTGGAGATGGAGTTCAGTTGGAGATTGCCTGCTTAGCCCTAGCACCATATCAACCAGATATGGCAGTGCAATCTTGCAGTACTAGAACCTGGAAGGTACAGGCAGGAAGATCAGAAGTTTAAGGTCGTCCTCAGGTACGTAGCAAGTTTAAGGCCAGCCTAGGACACATAAGATCTTGCATGCCTTAAAACAAACAAATAAAAAGTCAGAGAAAATGAAGAATATCTTGGATTGTGTGTGTGTGGGGGGGTGACTGAGGAAAAAGAGATGGTAGAGCTTATATGCCTGGATTTATAGGCTCTTTATGTTAATATAAGTCTTTTTTACATGAATATGTACAGCTCTTTCATATCCAACTCATTTTATTCTCCAACCTAATTTACACACTATTTTAGTTAGGACTTCAATCGAAGAAGCACCATGACCATGGTAACTCTTATAAAGAAAAACATTTAATTGGGCTAGCTTTCAGTTCAGAGGTGTAATCCATTATCATCAATGGCAGGTAGCATGCAGGCAAGAAGAAGCTGAGAGTTCTATATCTAGATCCACAGGTAGCAGGAGTCTATGTCCACAATGGGCATAGCTTGAGCAAAGGAAACCTCAAAGCCTGCCTTCACAATAACATACTTTCTCCAACAGGGCCACACCTCTAACAGTGCCACTCCCTATGAGATTATTACATTCAAAATGCCACATAAACCATTCATTTGTATTCCTGTGGCCACCTTTCTCTTAGCACTTATTTGTGTATTTAAGATTTATTTATTTATTATGAATGCAAGTAGTTTCCCAGTCTGTGTGTTTCTCTACCACATGCTTGCCTGGTGCCCAGAGAGGCCAGAGAGGGCACTGGATTCTCAGAACAGGAGTTACAGACAGTTGTAATCCTCTATATGAGTGCTGGAAACTGAATCTAGTCATATTGCTTCTTGAAATTCTTTGTAAGTTGGGTCAATATGCGTTATAAGCTGGCTTACTTACCTTGTACTCTGCCCTCCTTCTAGTGAAAAATTCTGGAAAACTAACCCAGGTGGGATGGTGCATGCTTGTAATCCAAGAGTTTTGGAGGTGGAGGCATGAGAACCAAGAGTTAAGGTAAAGCTTCTACTACACAGCAAGTTCTAAGCTACATGAAACATCCAAAAAACAACCTACCTCACATCTATCTATGATGCTTATGAAATGTAGCAATGACAAGTATGGCAAGACATGCCTAAAGTTACAATACTGGCATTCATACCTTGATGGCAACCAACAACTGTCTAATTTGGCCGACTCAATTAGAGGGAAATCATGAGTGGTACTGGAAACCTAGCCAACTACCTGGGGCTAATGAAATTATGGAGAACCTACTACTATAACTTTACTAGACAAACATAATCTAAAACAATATTAATAGACAAAAAACATGAAAGGGAACTATCTCAATGGTCCCACCCATAGACGAAGAACTGCAGGTAACGAAAGACTGCTGAGAAAGGGAAAATCAGCCTCTCCCAGGGATAAGCCGCTTAATTTGTTAGCCAATACAAAGTGGTCAGCCCTAAAACTATATACACAAAAGCCACATTAAATGGACTCAGTGGTATGTGTATCTGTGTGTATGTGTGTGTGTACATGTGTGTTTGTAACAATAAATATCAAAGAAAAAGTCATTGAGATGGAGTGAGGAGATAGGAAAGGTTGGAGGGAAAGGGGAATATAAGGTTAAATAAATAAATAAGTAAAAGAAAGAAAGTGATATAATTATATTTTAATTTAAAAATTAAAATAACAATATAAAACAACACTCCTATACCAAATAAAAAGAGCAGAAAGAAATTAATTCTGGAAAACTAAGATCCAATTTCCTAAATTTCCTTTTGATCAATGTGCCAATTATTTTCTTTATATAAAGCTTATAAGATAGAAGTGAGGCAAAGGCCATTTCCTGCTCTCTTTTGGCTGTTTCCTGTTTCTGCTGAAGGTTTCCTGAAGCTCGCTCCATGCCCTCAGTGCCACAGTGCAGCTTCACTGTAGCTTCCAGTCCCAAGAAGACAACTCCACAATCATCAGGATGTTGAACTGATCATTGCAGCACAATTCTGGGAGGTCCTTCATGGGGTTTTATACTGGAGAACACAGCCTTAGCTTTTTTGACCATTTGATAAGCATTGTATTTTTAGTGTTAAATCCTAGCCTATTTAAAAGTATCTTCAGTAGTTTCCATTTCCTGCACTGATCCTAGAATATAAAAATGAAGGAGAAAATTTGAGTTCTATAAAAAGAAGGGTACACAAAGGTTTACATTTTGGGGCTTCTCAGTCTAAATCCTTAGTATGTACCGAGTAAGTGTGAATCCTCCTCGTTTCTACTAAGTAGTGGTATGTCAGCTTTTGCTTTGAGACAGGATAGGCAGCTATGTCAGCAAAAGGAGAAATGGTCAAAATGATAAGCCAATGGGAAGAGTAGATCTTACCAGAGAGTAACTGGTAGGCATGCACAGCATATTCACTCCTTTTCCTTTCTTCCCTTTCCATATGTCAGGCACTTTGTATGTATTTTCTTTTTTAAATTTTGGAACATCTTATAAAGTATTAACTATTATTAGACCCATACTTTGCCTGATATCTAAGGTCTCACAGTTGTTAAATAGCAGGCTAGTAGTCAAACATTCACTTTGCATCTAAATCATTCATTTTAAGGGATAATAAAGTGAGAATTTCAGTTGAAGAAACAGTGCATATTTTATAAATAAACTTATCTTTCAGCTTTTGTACACGTAATGTACTTTGTAATAAGCATATATACCCTCAGACCCCATCTTCCCTTTCTTCACCCCCTTTCTACTAGTCTCCTTTGTTCACCTTAATTGTTTACTTTATATCATCTACATAAAAATCTACAAGTCACAATGAGAAGAAACACATGTATTTGTCTAAAATGGATTTCACTCACTTAATATGATTATCTTCAGCTGCATCTATTTTCCTGAAAAATGACATGAATTCATTCTTCTCAATGGCTAAAAAAGTTTGATTTTATATTTTAACTATCCATTGCTTTGTTGTTGGATGCCTAGGTTGGTTCTGTAATTTTGCTATTGTGTGCAATAAACAATGTGCTAAGTATCTTTGTGATACATTGACTTGGATAAATACCTCACAGTGGGAGAGCTGGATCCCACAGTAGATCTATCTACTTCTTGTTGTTGTTTTGTTTTTTGGGTTTTTTTTTTGAATCTCTATTCTGATTTCTATAATGGTTAGATTAGTTTGTATTCTCACCAGCAATGTATAAAGGTTCCCTTTGCATCAAAGCATGTTTAAACATTATGCCAACATAAGGAGCTGTTATGCTAGTCAGAGAAAACCTTTCTTTTTTCTTGTGTAAAGTCCTCCAAGGTAAGAAGGGAGTATCTGTACAGTTATAAATAGACTATAGGGTCCTAGAGTATTTTAAAGGAAACCAGACTCACAATGGACAAAGAGATGGGGGCAGTGGCAAAGAGGGAAATCTAGTGGCTGTCACCATAGCCTCCTCACTGAGACAGCTCTGTATCCCCACACCATTGTTTATAGCGCCTAGGATGCCATCCGGACCTAATAAATGAAAGTGTCCATTGGGAAGGGGAAAACACACACACATGCCCCCACCACACACAAAAGCACATTTGTGTCAGGGAGCCTCAGAAGCTGACACCCCACACAGAAGAGAGGCTGTAGCAGAGAAGAGAGCCTTCTCCAGAACTGCTGACTTGATTCATCCCCAAACTGACACAATGTGGAGAGGAAAACTTCAGGAAATGGGTCGATTATGTCCAAGAAAAGATTTCCTGCAAGCAGTTAACAGGAAGCTAACATGAAAAGCAGTGCTAAAAATATCCACGCTATTGGGAGAAGCGCCACAGGGAATTACCAGGCCCCTTGCACTCTCATCTCATGAAGTCAACTGAACATGTTAACTTTCCTGAGACTAGCTGACCTAGGTCCTCTCAGGTGTTTTAAACTTCACCTGAGGCCTTATCAACTCCTGATGTGTTTTAGGCTATTTAAGGGGTCATTACAGCCCCGAGAGAAGTAAGAACCTCAGTCCTCACAGGCACACATTTCAGCTCACACAATGAGAAACACAAACCAGCAGTGCCTATGTTCACCTGAATGCGGGCTTGGAACTACATTCAGAGTGAGTCTCACCTCTGAAGCACCTAAGACTTAAGTCAGTGGAAACCCTGCATAGAAGGGACAATGAAGTTCAGGATATCTATCTGCACTTGGAGGTCTGTGTAAACAGGAAAACTAAGATGTGACATTAGGAGGACAAAAAAGGAGCTATTAAATGATTATTTGTAAATTTCTGAAAATGAACCTTTGTGTAGGTGATTAGAGGCAGATACTTGACAAGGAGTTCTTTCATGCTCTAGGGTCTGAGCAGAAATTAAAAGATGGAATTGGTTTTCAGAGCTTTCTCCTCTTATACCTAAAATATCCAAAGTTTTTGCTAAATGTTTACTGAACTCCAATATTTGTACTGTCCAAAAAATATTGAACACAATTTAAAATAATGGGTGTGTGTGGCAATGCTGGACTTCATTTCAGAAGCCCCCAGGAGTGTCCTCAGCACCCACCTACCCAGTAACCTAGCCCAAAGGCGCATTTCTGATCTTGTATTTGCAGTCTGTACACCTGGAAATGCCGGTTCCCAGGAAGAAAGGGAAATTTTTACTGCTAACATCCTGCAAACACACAGGTACATTATGACAAGTCTTTCTTCCAAGATTAAAATAATTTGAGAGTAAAGACCGTTTAGTGATATATTTTTATGTCCAATAGGAGCCAGATGTGAAGGCACACTGGCAAACAAAATGAAGGTGGTCCTGTGTGGTTAGAGTCTAGGGAGACTGAGCAGGAAGAACACAGAGGTTTTCACAGTGGGTGATCTTTCCTTTCTGTAAACCCCCATGGACACTTTTGTTGATGCTATTTGCACTTCTTGGCAGCGTCTGAGGCAGCTAAGCACTCCTTTTCTAATGGCTTCTTCTAAATCTGTTTAATTGTGTGATATCACACTTTTCTGTGTTTTGGTGGTCAGTCTTCACAGAGTCCTTTTAAGGTATACAGTTTCTGAGATTTCATCCTTGCCTCCTCTTGTCTGACTCTTCACACTCTTGGTGGTTTAGATAACCCTCCTTGTGCAGTGCACTTCTCAGTTTAAACTCCACACTGCAATCACGAGTAAAGCAAATATCCTCACCTTAACTTGTCAGAGTGGAAGGTTGATTCACTGGTACCCAAAGTCTTGGTAAACTGCTTCACAATATAAATAATAGAATTTTGCATTTTGTTTATAGATATCTGTCTTAATTAGGGTTTCTAGTGCTGTGAGATAAAAACAAAACAAAATAAAACAAAAAACTATGACCAAAAGCAACTTAGGGAGAAAAGGGTTTATTTCAGTTTATAGCTTGTGTAGCTCATCCTCCACAGAAGTCATGGCAGGAACTTAAGTCAGGAACTTCAAGGTAAGAACTAATGCAGAGGTCTTCAAGATGTGCTACTTACTGTCTCAATAACCATGGTTTGTTCAGCCTGCTTTCCTTATAGCGCTCAGGACTATCAGTCCAAGGCTAGCACTGCCCACACGGAGCAAGGTCCTTTCACATCAATCATCAATAAAGAAGATGTACCACAGACCATTCCAGTGGGAGTATTTTGACAGTTTTGGTTCTCTCTTTCAAAATGACTCTAATTTGTGCCCAGCTGACATGAACGGAGCCAGCATAATGACTATGTATTATCTATTTTAAGTCTTAGAAATATGAATATCACAATTGGCATTTAATTTGCTAAATTTATATACCAAACATCATCAAACAGTAACAACTCAGTAAGAATAAAATGTATGAGAAAATAAAGGACCAAATGTATAATGGCAGGCTTAGTATATAAGCAACAGATAACAAAAACAAACTAACTGGATTAATAGCCTGAGCCTGACATATACTGAATCATAATATATTCACAACTACTCATATTTTTATTACTTATTTATTTTAGTTTTTTGAGACAGGATTTCTCTGTGTAGCACTGGCTGTCTTGGAACTTACTATGTAGTCCAGGCTGGCCTCTAATTCAGAGATCTTCCAGATTCTGCTTCTTGAATACTGGGATTAAAGGTTGTACCATCATGCCTGGTCTCTTCTATGCTTTAAAGACTCAAGGTCATGGAAATAAAAAGAAAAATTACTGGATTCAATTGTTCAGAAATATGGTTATGATTTCTCTGATATCTGTACTTCACTGTGGATTTTTTGATGACTAGATCTAGAAAGGAACAAGGCAGAAAAATTTGGGCTTTTTTTTTTAAAAAAAAAAAACAAAAAACAAAAAACAAAACAAAAAACTAAATGACCCTTCTAAACATTCATCTAATACTTCTAGGTTCCAAGATCCCTAATACAGTCTATTCTTACCATCTGGTCTTATTTCAGTGATAGATTTTATAATCATTTATAACTCAGTGTAGATTTAGTCAATGGGTTTAATTCCCTCACCTAATATGATTTGACATTTGAGTCTCCAGAAAGAAACAGAACAGTGGTAGAGTCTACAAACGCCACCGAGACACTACTTTGTAAAGGTTTTTCTGCTGCAGACTCAGAGATGGCAGCTATGTCAGTTAAGATCTAGTTCAGAAGCAGCTGAAATATAATAAAATGGAAAAATGCATTTCATCTTCTCCCTTAGGAAGAAAACACCCAGGCAGAAGTTGGAGAAAGAATGATAGAGCAATGAGCAAAAGAAATTCCTCACTGATAACAGAAACATCATTTTAATTACAACCCACCTTTACTATATGTTCGTCAGCTAACAGTAAGAAGAAATGTTCTGTCAAATGTTGTAAGGAATTCCTACATTCTATAAGGCACAATTATTATTAAGGTACTTCAAACCTACCTAGGCATGAATGAATGTGTATTTTTAAAATATAAAGCAGGAAATAAACAGTATATGTCAGAAGTTTAGTGGAATAAGCAATTTATGTGGTTCTGGGTGGTCTAAGAAAGCTGTGTAAGCAACAGACCTGGGACCAAGCCAGTCAACATTAAGGCCTGGGTTTTGCTGTTCTTTATGGGTGACCTTTTTTTCTTTAAAGCCATCATCAAGGAACTTCTAAATATATAATAGCAACAATAACTACTAACAAACCACTTGTATGAGTAAATGAAAGCACTTCATAAAGTACAAGATGTTAAATATAGTATTTAATTTTCTAAAAAGCACAGAGAGGGAGAGTCTGTCTTCCTCACCATCGTAAAAGCATTTAACATTAATTGAATGTTGCAGTAGATTCTGAGCTGTTGCCTGGATAATATAAAAATAAATTCTGCCCTTCTACTTTGGTTTCATCATAGAGTCTAGAAAGGCAGAAAATTTACATTCTCAGTTCTCTCTATTAACATGTTACAGTTTTGCTTAATAAGTTGCTAACACAAATCTCCTAGGGGAAACGTTTGGATTTCCTTGTACCGTGAGGCTGAAAACTAGTACACTGGATAGAAGAATGGATTAAGCATCCTTGATTAATGCTGAAAATATTAGGATAGCAACTTCTTGTTACAGAATTTTTATAATGTGAAAAGAATGAGCTATTTGTTTAAACCACTGTCAATCAACTTTTCTGTTACATAAACTGAAAATATTCTTAAAGTAAATGCTTATCATGTGTTTACTCCGGATTATAAAGAAAGAAGGTGGCAGAAATAGATTCCAAGCCCATGTTTGACAGATCCAAAGCCCTGACTTAACTACTGCATTAACAAGTAGTTAGTATGTATACACTAACTACCAAAGCTGTCTCTTAAGGACCAGGTTGTTTTGATTAGACAGACCAGTCATCTTATGACCTTTACATCATCCTGGGTACATTATAATAACATCAGCAACAACAATAGCACCAAGTCTAGTTTCACTGGTTCTCAGACTGGGGCAAAGGGACTCATCTTTATGAATAGTTATCTCCTGATTCTTCTCTTGATTTATGACCACCTTTTTGTCACAGTTTTCTCCATATTTAAATTTTTAATATTTGCCCACAGCAACTTTCCCTTTTTTGTACCAATTTGGACATTCAAGATGGTTACAAACAAGAGAAAGTCTTGCTCTTACTGCCTATTAAATAGATAAGAGCCACACCAAAAGACTACGCATATTTTAACACACTTAAAAGATAAACAGCAGACTATTTCTGGAGGGCCACTTACCCCTTACAATAGAGCAAACATTGATCTGATGGTGGCAGTGGTGGCAGTTGTTGGAGTGTTTAAGCCTCACTCCCCAGGAAAATATTTTATTCTATGATTATAACTGGCCATTACACAGGAAGCTCAGTAGGGCTGCTTCTGACTGTCATGAAAATCTTGAAAATGATTTTTTATGCGGATCCCTAAGAGCAGACATCCCTTATGCAATGCTGATATGTCATTTCCCTCAGCCAATTAGCTAATTGCCTTAAATCACCCCTCAAGAATCAAGAAAAATTGTCTTCTATGTGAACTCAGTTCATTCGGAAAGCAAAAGACTTTTGTATCCTGTTGACAACAGTATTCAACTCTAAAGCCCTTTCAGCTACACAAAATTCTACAAAAGTGAACAATCAGCTATAATGAACAAGTCTTTCTGGCTTTACAGTGAATAAGTGAACTTTTAAAACAGAGGAATTTAAAATTTTTTTATTTTTTTAATAAATGTAGCTTCCTGGGTATACCAGGTGTGAAATGGTAAATAAAAGAGCAAGTGATTACGCTGACCATCTTTGGCTCAGCACAGGGATGTCATTCATGGTGTTTTCTATTTTGCCAACCAAACTAAGTATTGCTGTTAACACCTATAGAATGACTGACCCATTCTAATCAAATACTGATCCTAATAACTCAGGTTGTTTTGGAGACTGGGTGCTAGATCTCCCACACCCCAATCTAAGCAGTGAATGCCCCATTTCTGTAGCTAATATGAAAAACTGAAGACAACCTTTGACCCTGGCCTGCTGAGATAAACTGAAGACCAAGCTGAAAATCAAGTACCTTTCCCTGAGTGACAGAGCACCTTTATTTATACTATTGCTCCCTGCTGTTGTTAGCATTAGTTTTCTGTTTCCACAGATAGGGCGTGTTTGTTTAGGTTTCTATACTTTCTGTGCCATTTTCCTTGCTACGTAAATTAGAACATTTGTTTCTAAGGTCTCAAATCCCACAAAAATGCACATATGAAGGAGATACTGTATCTTTCACATCTGAAAACACTGGAAATGCTTTATTGAGGGTTGGTATAATAAGTAAAGGTCAGATAGGATTTTAATAAGTAGACATTGGGAAAAGAGCACATGAAAGTTTCCACGAA
Organism: Phyllotis vaccarum; assembly: GCA_033318265.1. NCBI lineage: Eukaryota > Metazoa > Chordata > Mammalia > Rodentia > Cricetidae > Phyllotis > Phyllotis vaccarum. Next base: position 21,572,755 of record JARWLC010000019.1, read on the forward strand.
GGGGAAAAGTGTATTTGCCATGTGACAGATATCACTCTAAATACTTCTATATAAATCAACATCTATACCTTACCATATATGACTCTAGAAAAGATAGTTATTATTTTCCCAATGTCTTTAACCAATGTACACAGCTTACAATTTATCCAAGTTCACAATGAATGAAAGATTAAGCTAGGTTTTAAGGTCAGGTCTAACTTCAAGTTGTCTCTTCCTGTTGCTTTGGTGAGCACAAGCACGGAAGCAGGAAAGGACAAAGTTTGTAAGAATTAGGAACTAGATCCAACTGGAGTTGACTGATTCTGGGTCTCAGGGAGCTGTTCTTGGTCCAATAGGAGCTTTTGATCCAATAGGGGCTGTTGAATTCTGTGTCTGAGGGAGCCTTATGCCCCATAGACATGGGATGGTGGGTGGGATGCTCGGTGAGAGGAGGTGGCATGGCAGGAGATGCTTAGATTGCTCTATGTAAGAACTATTATTATAATAAGAGAGAGAGAGAGACCAGGATTTATCCCTACTTTCTGGAGCCCATTCCCCATAGAGAGATATCTTACCCAGGCTTGATATGGGTGGGTGGGGGCCTGGTTCTGCCTCAGCTTGATATGCCAGACTTTGTTGACTCCCCATGGGAGGGCCTATGGATGGGGGTGGGATCTTAGCAGTGAGTGAGAGGAGGAGAAGGGGAACTGTGATTGGTATGTGAAATTTAAAAAAAAAAAAAACTTTAATAAGTATTTTTGTGGAATCACTAGAGAAAAGAGCTCTGTAAGACAGATCACAATAGTGACATGATATATAACCAATAAAACTGGAGGGCATTTTGCCTACATGAATAAAAATTGTAATAAAGTATGGCTTTAAAAAACCAAAACAATCATCAGTCCTGGAGCTGATGACCCTAGTTGAAGACTGTTGGAGTTTTGTTTTTTTAAAATCACATCTACTTGCCAGCATATGCAAATGGAGTGCCAACATTTGATCCCAGTGTGTCCTAGTCACCCATCTTAACATATTCCAAGGTTATTCCCTGAGACTACTTGAATGCTTCTTGTCTTACCTATATTTAATGCTATGCTGATTCTTCAACATTTTCCATTTATTAATTCTAACCTTTCTTTTCTTTCTACAAAGTTTCCAAATTACAATCTAGAATACAACAGTAAGAGTTTACTGGAAAAAAAGGACACGTTTAGGCATTCAATAAGTACTTGTTACATAAATAAATGAAGCATTACCTCTCCTCTGTTAGAAGTAGAGGAGAGGTAATGGTATACAAAAGTAAATTAAGATGATAAATGCACATTGGATAGACATGGGATTCTGACTTTATTTTATAGGCAAAGAGGCCGGGGAAGAAAAGGTGAATGCTAACAGATGGCTATTGTGAGAGGGCATGGAATAGTAAAGAGACGGTGGGGAGACGGAAAATGGAAGTCTCAGATTTCTTTCACAAAACTGAGGCTTTATAAGAGGACACCAAAGGTCTGCCTTTCTAAATTTTTTCTTTACCAACCTACTTCTAGGCTTTGTACTACCCCTTTCTTTGTGGATCTTCTAACTCAAGCACTGCTCCAAAAACTGCTGGTTCAAGTTGTCATCTGATCAGGTCAGCACAATGTCAAACAGCCCTAGACTACCTAACATGCCTTGGAAACACTTCCTCCACATTCCCACCTCCTACCTTGATGAAAAAAAGAGATAGGTCCAACTTGTTCTTGTTCCTAGAGAATTTGCCTAACAAACTCTAGCTAGACCTAAAAATGAAGGAAACGATTTCTTTCTACCTTCTCTACTGAAGTACCACAAAAATAGAGAATTTACCACCCTCATCTGGCATATCCAAATAACTCTACTCAGGGAGATTAGTTATAATTTTCCTTGTATTTGCTTATTACTCAGTTGAAGTAAACTGACACCATCTTGGGGGATGCTTAGCCTCATCATCACATCTTGCACTCTTCAAGCAACTCCCCAACTGTGTAAAAATTATACTCATCTCTCAAGACCTGACTTAAATGGCTCTCCCTCAGTGGGATACACCATCCCTGATTTTGTAAGTAGAATGTAGCTCCTCCCTCATCTAACCTTTCCTTATATCCTTTCCTTTGCTTATATCTCTTCTCACAGATCACAGAAAGATGGGATATCAAATTCTCATCTCCCATTCTATTCCATTTTAAAAATCAGTGTGAGGCCAAGGTCTCTGTCATTGAGACATTTTTCATAGTTTAAAGTATCATACTTCTCTAGTCAACTAGAGGGCTCTCAAGCCCACACTGATGTGAACTACTACAATGCTACCTTAATGAAGTTCTTCATGGTATCATTTTTTTTAATTTTAAAAATAAAAAGTGGGAGCTCATCTTTGCTCAGTTATTCAGAAACAAGGTTCTTCTTTCCAAGCAGAAATTGATTAATGGTGTCCACTAATAGGTTCAGGTGTGAAGTGTATTCTTCTTAGGTAACTGTTCCTATCTTTTAATGAACAGCCTTCTGAAAACAGACCAGTCTCTGGGGAGGAAGGGGTAGAAAGGAGCAGTCTGTCAATAATTATATCAAGATCCTTAAGGAATTAATCTCTTATTGATTAGTTTTTGCTGGCCAAACCTGATGACCCAAGTTCATTCCTCAGAAACCGTATCATGGTGAGAATCAGTTCCTCATAGCTGCCCTCTGGCTTGTGAACACTCACAGGCACACACACATTTTTTTAAAGAGAAGTTAATAAATCTATTTCTAGAAATACATCTTAGGGAACTATTTAGAGATATAGACTGACTTATACAACTGAGGATGACCATCATATCATACTACCATGTAAGAGTGAAAAAAATAAAATTACCCATCTTAGTTCATAGATTAAAGATATAGTTGCCTTTAAAATCTCAAACAAAAGATAAAGTAATAAAAAAAGAAATCACTGTGTTTAGGGTAGAAAGAAGAACAAGAAAAGATTAGAAATTCTGAACATTTAAAAAGATTGAACTATACTAATAGGGACATAAACTATAGATTACTACAATATCCATGTACTAACACAAATGAAGGAAACAAGGTCGAGGAAAATGACAAAAGACTACCTGTGTCTGAGGCCTAGAAATGTATCAGACTCGGAAACACAGCAGCAGCCTAAAGAGAAACAACACACAGCATGCATATGACTTCAAATTTTTTTAGTATCCACACTTAAAAAGTAAAACAGAAACAGATGAGATTAACTTTGGTATCTTTTTTTTAGTTCAATATATCCAAAACATTACCATTTCAACACATAATCAATATAAAAATAACATTTTATTTTCTGATTATGGTTCTGAGTCTTCAACATATATTGTGTATTCTATATTTCCAGCATATATTCAAATGAACCAGAGATACACATGGATGGAGATAACAACATTGGACAGAGCAGAATCAGAGAGTAATGAAAGCAAGACGGGAAGAGGAACAGAAATAAAGGACTACGGGAAAGAACTGCCAAAGAAAGATAACATGTTTTATACGGGCTAAGAGTTTACCTTCTAAGTACTCTTTCTAAAAGCATTACTAAGGATGCCTATAAAACATTTAAAAATTAAGAAAAGGTAGGAGTCAGCAATATAGTTTAGTGTATAAAAGGCACTTGACATCAAACCTAATATCCTGAGTTTGAGCTTCAGAAACCACATGGTAAAAAGAGAGAGTGGACCTCTAAAAGATGTCTTCTGATCATCACATACATGCTGTGATGCACACACATGCACACACACAGACACAAATACACAGACATACATGCAGACACACACACAAAGGGCACACACAAAATGAATGCCATTGGTTGCAACTAATGTGATCTAACTTAGAACCTCAAATAAATGACTGTAGGTCTTGAACTTAGAAAAGAAACTATAAGGATTTAACAAATGTATCAAGAGGAGAGCCATTCATTTTGATATACAAATGATATGATTAAGACAGTAAATGGTCTTAAGCCAAAGTAAAATCACACATTTATTTCTTCAATCATGAAACAAAAAGGCCATTAAAAACTTCAAGAAAAACAAAAAAAATGAACAAAAGGTATATGAATAAACAACTTTAGACCTATTTATTCTATAAATGTGAATATAAATATTGTTGGCACATATGATTTATGACTTAAGATAGGAAAATATTTCCTCATTTTACTTGTTGGAGTCAAAATATTTTTATGCAGTTTGGAAGGGGAAAAATTAGGTGTAAACGGAAATTTGCATAAGGCAAATCTAAGTAGTGATTCAACAGTACTATCTTACCTAAGAACACCTAAATTCCATTGTCTTGGTGACATAATCAAAGTCACACTGCAACCAGTAAATTATCTTCAAAATTTATAATATGCATTTCTAAGTTTATGATGATAAGAGAAATAAACTGCACCCAAAGTTATGAAGATAGCACAGAGCTGCTGCCAAGGAAATGCACTGTGAAACACTTCTTGTTTATTGATATCAATCAGACACTTGGCACCGTGCCAGGCATCAAAGTCTAGAAATTTGATAAAGTAGTACTATTATGTCTGTTACGGATGGAGAAATAGGCTCAGAAGGCTTAATGACCCTTAAAACTACCCGATGGATAATGGCAGATTTAGATTTAGTGATGGATCTGGAGTTGATCAGATAGTTCCAAAGACAATATTTCCTCTGCTGCTTAGATCCTCCTCATTGCTGACAGCCTAGGACAGGAAGGAAAGTCACCTCTAGATAGGAGTGGGTTATTAGCTCATGAGTGAAGTTTCTGAAGTCTTTTTCAAAGGAGTCTTGAAGAGTTGCAAGTGGGTAAGGAAAATGCTTTTGTTTGGCTCTAGCATCTGCTGGTATTTTGCTAACTTTTAGCTTCTCCAAAATCACCCACCCACTGGTTTCCCAGAGTCAAAAAGCCAAAATATCTTGGCTGAAAGGGTGATGGATCACAGATGACAGAGGTTCAAAAAAATAGTTTGTAAAGCATTTCCTTTTTAAAGGCTAAAACATACCACACACTTCTCATTCTTATTCTCTTTGCATTCTGTCTTGTGAAACATTGTTGCCTGTGTTTTCATTCATCACAGTGGAAAAAGGCAAATAGGTCATGCTGAAAGCTTAAATAAATATACTCTCTTCTGATTTCAGACTAGCTATAGTTCACTTCAACTGAAACCAGGCCAAAAATCAAGAAAAATATGGATGGAGCTGCTGACATTGTACCCCGAAAGGAGAACTCTGGAAAAGAGGGCACTATAGGAGACCAACACTGGGGACCAGAATGAGAGACTGGGGTCTAGGGTTTCTTTTCCACTTGCTCACGTCTCCTTTAACCTTATAATCCATGAATACTGGTTTTCAGTGAAACATATTTTTCAACTTTTTAAAAAAGACCCTCCATTTCTAACCAAATATAATATTACCAAGTCTTAAAATTTTCATGTACTTCCTCTGTGAAAGCTGCTCTGCTGCCTGTTTATTCCTCAGCAGCCAAGCTTCACTTTCTGAATTCTGTATTATAAAAATAGTCAGCTTTTCACTGTCTCATTATAAATTATAATACTAAATAAAAAATTAAAGTATGTACAAGCATCCTTTGAATTCTGTCATAATCTTAGTGTTTTTGAGAGCCAGGAATAAAGCCCTTTAAAAGAAAATTGTAGTATTTTAGGTTGCTCCTCATTTCCATTCCTGATTTAGCCTGAGCTACAATTTTACTAATGCTCTTTTGCTCCCTTTTCCCATGCACAAAGAATTCACCATTGAGTTATGTGCTGTTGTGCTCATTTAACTAAGGCCCCATCCCCAGAGTGTGCTCTGCCAAATTGTTTCTAGTAGTATCTTTGGAAAATAAAAATTCCCTAGACATTTTGAACAAGGATGTGAGAGGGAGAAACACACAAAGGGGCAGGGAACTGACACATACCCCTCAAGGCTACTTCTTCCCTGAGAGAATTGGGAGGGGGAGGCACAGATCAAGAGCAGGAGGTCAGACTTTCATCTAAAGTAGGAGATCACCCTCACTGTTTCACTTGTTACAGTTTCTGCACAGTCACCCTTGAGCTCAGTGCTAGTGCTGCAAAGGTTCTTAGAGGCCTTTAGCCAGTTTATGTCTTTCTGTATCTCCCTTTGTCCCTTCCCTCTGACCCCAACCCCTAACTCTTTCCCCCTTTCTGTATACTATATTTTGCATAGAATCACAAGCTTCAAGTCCAAGCTGTTCTACTCTATCCAGAAGGGGACATGGGCAAAAAGGTTTTCCTGCCTAGTGGTCTCACTTCTTTCAGTACACACCTTTAATCCTAGCACTTGGGAGGCAGAGGCAGATGGAACTCTGAGTTTGAGACCAGCCTGGTCTACAGAGCAAGCTCCAGGCCAACCAAAGCTCCCCAGTGAGACCCTGTCTCAAAACAAAACAACAAAGTCTGTATTTTGGCCTTGATTCTGATGATTCCAGGTCTTAGGCCTACAATACCATAGAGTCCCTGGATAAAACCTAGATGGCCAGGTTTTAAGTGTGGTTTCACAGACTCAAGTAGATGTGTTTAACTTTCTTATTGGCAACCTGCATCATCACCCACCAACAATGGGAGACCCAGAAGCCTCCCTCTGGGTCTAAGGGGTGAGTGGCACCGCAACACTTAGGCCAATCAGAGACTGTGGTCCCCGAACTCTGGTCTGGAGACAATGCCCTTGGTACCCCAACCACACCAGCTCTGCCCCAAACCAAAGAAATCTGGGAGAGCCCCCACCCCAAGCCCAATTCCCAGCAAAACACTGCTGGAGGGACATCCCACGGGCCAAACCCATCCCAAACCGCAATCTGCATCATCACTCACCAATAAGTGGAGACTCAGAAGCCTCCCTCTGGGTCCACAGCTGACTAAGAGCTAAGAGCCTACAACGAGCCAACTAAGACCCTACCAAGAACAACCCCTGTGACAACTGGAGACACACAGCTCTTGGTCTACAGCCAACTAAGAGCTGAGTAAGAGCTGCCCCTGCAATTACTGGAAACACTTAGCACCCAGGCTCACAACTGACTAAGAGCATACCAAGAACTAACTGAGTAAACCAAGAAAGCAACAGGCAGAAGCCAGTGCAAGAATACATATTAACAATATAAAGAACAATAAGACACCACCAGCAGAAGCTGATGGTTCTATAACATCAAGATCTGAGCATAACAATGAAGAGAAAGCAGAAGGAAAAGGCCTTAAAAACAACTTTATGAGAATAATAGAAGCTTTAAAAGAGGATATAAAAACTCCCTTGAAGAAATAGAAGAAAATACAAACAAAAAATTGAAAGACATGAACAAATCCCTAAAAGAAAATAAAGAAAACCAAGAAAAAGAAAACAAACTGGGGGAAAAAAAAAACATTCCAGAAATTAAAAATTGAGATAGAAGCACTAAAGAAGGAACAAACCAATGCAAAGCTAGAAATAGAAAACCTGGAGAAATGAGCCGGAACCACAGATGAAGCATAACCAACAGAACACAAGAGATGGAAGAGAGACTCTCTGGAGTGGAAGATTCAATAGTGGAAATAGATATATCAGTCAAAGAAAACACTAAAACCAAAAAAGGCATAACACAAAACATCAAGGAAAAATGGGACACCATGAAAAGACCAAACCTGACAATAACTGGAATTGAAAAAGAATACCAGTTCAAGGGCACAGATATATTCAACAAAATCACAGAAAAAAAGCTTCCCCAACCCAAAGAAGGAAATGCTTATAAAGCTACAAGAAGCTTACAGAACACCAAATAGACTAGATCCCCCCTAAAAAATCTGCTCCACACATAATAATCAAGCCACTAAGCCTACAGAACAAAGAAAAAATACTAAGAGCTGCAAAGGAAAAAGGCCAAATTACCTATAAAGGCTGACCTATCAGAATGACACCAGACTATTCAGTGGAAACAATGAAAGCAAGAAGGTCCTGGTCAGATGTTATACAGACAGTAAAAGAGCATGGCTGCCAACCCAGACTACTATATCCAGAAAAACTGTCAATCACCATAAGTGGAGTAAACAAGATATTTCACGACAAAACCAGATTTAAACAATACCTATCCACAAATCCGGCCCTACAGAAAGCTCTAGAGGGAAAACTCCAACCTAAGGAAACCAGATACACCATTGAAACCACAAACAATAGATAATACAACAGAAGAAAAATCCAAAGAAGGGAAATACATACAAGCTACCACCAAAAATAACAGGAAACAATCATTGGTCATTAATATCCCTTAATATCAATGGACTCAATTAACCTATAAAAAGACAAACTCTAACACAATGGATACAAAAACAGAAGTCATCCTTCTGTTGCATACAAGAAACACAGCTCAGTTTCAATAACAGACATGGGCTCAGAGTAAAGGGTTGTGAAAAGACTTTCCAATCACATGGTCCTAAGAAACAAGCTGTGGCCATCCTTATAGCTAACAAAATAGATTTCAAACTAAAATCAACCAAAAGAGACCAGGATGGACATTACATATTCATCTTAGAAAAAAATCTACCAAGATGAAGAAGTCTCATTCCTGAATATTTATGCCCCCAACACTAGGGGACCTACATATGTAAAAGATACCCCACTTTCACCCTTGGATAGGTCAACCAGACAGAAACTCAACAGAGAAATAAGGGATCTAACAGATGTTATGACCCAAATGGACTTAATAGATATATACAGAACCTTCCACCCAAACACAAAGGAATATATATATTTCTCAGCACTCCATGGAACTTTTACCACAATTGACCATATACTCAGTCATAAAGCAAATATCAATAGATTAAAAAAATGGGAATAACTCCTTGTATCATATCAGACCACAATGGTCTAAAGCTAGAGTTCAACAACAACAAAGAACACAGAAAGCCTACAAATTCATGGAAACTGAACATCCCTCAGTTGAACCACCTCTGGGTCAAGGAAGGAAATTAAGAAAGAAATCAAAGATTTCCTTGCATTTAATGAAAATAAATCCATAACATACTCAAACTTATGGAACACAATGAAGGCAGTGTTAAGATGAAAACTCATAGCATGAGATGCCTATATGAAAAACCTAAAAAAAAAAAAAAACTCATACAAGATACCTAACAGCACAGCTGAAGGCTTTAGAATAATTAGAAGCAAACTTACCTAGGAGTAGACAGCAGGAAATAATCAAACTTAGGGCTGAAATCAATACAATAGAAAAAAGAGAACAATACAAAGAACCAATGAAGAAAGAGTTGGTTCTTCGAGAAAGTCAACAAGATAGATCAACCCTTATCCAAACTAACCAAGAAGCAAAGAGAGAATATCCAAATTAACAGAATCAGAAATGTAAAGGGGGACATAACAACAGACATACAGGAAATCCAGAGAATTACCAGGTCATACTTTGAAAATCTATACTCCACTAAAGTGGAAAACCTAAAAGAAATGGACAGCTTTCTGGACAGGTACCACTTAACAAAATTAAATCAGGATCAGGTCAAAGACCTAAACAGACCTATAGTCCCAAAGGAAATTGAAGCTGTCATTAAAAGTTCCCCCAAGTAAAGAAAGCCCAGGACCAGATGAATTCAGTGCAGAATTCTACAAGGCATTCAAAGTAGAACTAATACCAATACTCCTCAAACTGTTCCATAAAGTAGAAACTGAAGGAACGTCGTCAAACTCTTTTTATGAGGCCACAATCACCCTGATTCCCAAGCCACTCAAAGATGTAACAAAGAAAGAGAATGATAGACCAATCTCCTTCATGAACATTGATGAAAAAATACTCAATAAAATTTTGGAAAACCAAATCCAATTCAACAGCATATCAAAAAAAACAAAACAAAAAAAAAAACAAAAAAAACAAAAAAAAAAAACCAAAATAAAACAAAAACAAAAAACACCATGATCAAGTGGATTCATCCCAGAGACGCAGGGATGGTTCAACATACAGAAAAACAGTGAATGTCATCCATCATATAAACAAACTGAATGAAAAAAAAACCCCACATGATCATCTCCTTAGATGCTGAAAAAACCTTTGACAAAATCCAACACTCCTTCATGAGAAAAGTCCTGGAGAGATCAGGAATACAGAGAAAATGCCTAAATACAGTAAAGGCGATATGCAGCAAGCCGACAGCCAACATCAAACTAAATGGAGAAACACTCAAAGCAATCCCACTGAAATCAGGAACAAAACAAGTCCTCTCTCTCCTTATCTATTCAATATAGTTCTCGAAGCTTTAGCTAAAGCAATAAGACAACAAAAGGAGATTAAGAGGATACAAATTGGAAAGGAAGATGTCAAACTATCTCTATTTGCAGATGATATGATCATATACATAAGTGACCCCCAGAATTCTACCAGGGAACTCCTACAGCTGATAATCACCTTCAGCAATGTAGCAGGGTACAAGATTAACTCAAAAAAAAAAAGGAATCAATAGCCCTTCTATACACTAAGGATAAAAGGGCTAAAAAAGAAATAAGGGAAACATCACCCTCTATGATAGCTGCAAATAGCATTAAATATCTTGGCATAACTCTAACCAAAGTAGCAGACCTGTTTGACAAGAACTTTAAGTCAATGAAGAAAGAAATTGAAGAGGTTATCAGAAAATGGAAAGATCTCCCATGCTCCTGGATAGGTAGGATCAGCATAGTAAAAATGGCAATCTACAGATTAAATGCATTTCCCATCAAAATCCCAACACAATTTTTTAACAGACCTTGAAAGACTAATGCTCAATAACAGGAAACCCAGGATTGCCAAAACAATCCTGCCCAATATAAGAACTTCAGGATGAATCACCATCCCTGACTCCAAGCTATACAAAAGAGCTACAGTAATAAAAACAGCCTGGTACTGGCATAAAAACAGACTTGTGGATCAATGGAATTCAATCAAAGACCCCGACATTAACCTGTACACTTTGAACACATGATTTTTGACAAAGAGGCCAAAAATATTCAATGGAAAAAAGATAGTATCTTCAACAAATGGTGCTGACATAACTGGGTGGTAGTACGTAGAAGAATGCAAATAGATCCATATATATATCACCCTACACAAAATTCAAATCCAAGAGGATAAAAGACGTCAACATAATTCCAGCTACACTGAACTCGATAGAAAAGAAAGTGGGAAATATCCTTAAGTGCACTGGCACAGGGGACCACTTCCTAAATATAACACCAGTAGCACAGACACTAAGAACAACAATCAATAAGTGGGACCTCCTGAACCTGGGAAGCTTCTGTAAGGTAAAGGACACAGTCAATAAGACAAAACAACAGCCTACAGAATGGGAAAAGATCTTCACCAACCCTATATCTGACAGAGGACTGATCTCTAAAATATGTATAGAGAGAACTCAAGAAACTAGAGCCCTAAAACCTAAATGGCCCAATTAAAAAATGGGATCCAGAGCTAAAAAGGGAATTCTCAATAGAAAAATTACAAATGGCTGAGAGGCACTTAAAAAATTGTTCAACATCTTTAGCCATCAGAGAAGTACAAATCAAAACAACTTTGAGGTACCACCTTACACTTGTCAGAATAGCTAAGATCAAAAACACAGATGACAGCCTATGCTGGAGAGGATGCAGAGCAAGGGGAACACTCCTCCATTGCTGGTGGGAGTGTAACCTTGTACAGCCAATCTGGAATGCAGTATGGTGTTTCTTCAGAAAACTGGGAATCAGTCTCCCCAGGAATCCAGCAATACCACTACTGGGCATATACCCAAAAGCATTAGCTCAACTATGTTCATAGCAGAAGCATTATTTGTAATAGCAAGAACCTGGAAACAACCTAGATGTCCCTCAACTGAAGAATGGATTAACAAACTGTGGTACATCTACACAATGGAGTACTACTCAGCAGTAAAAAAAATTTACACCCTAAAATTTTCAGGCAAATGGATGGATTTGGAGAATATACTCCTGAGTGAGGTAGCACAAGCCCAGACAGACAGGCATGGGATGTACTCACTCATAAGTGGATTTTAGACAAAAAGCAAAGAATACCCAAACTGCGATAGTTAAGTGGGTGCCTAAACAAGACTTCCCCTATAATCAGATGTATAACCACCCTAAGTGTCATCACAGAACCTACATCTAACAATGAATAGAGGTGGAGGCAGAGATCCATGCCTGAACAATGGGCAGAGCTCCTGGTCCAGCTGAAACAGGGGAAGAGTCTGTATGAGCAAGAGGATAGGGATTATGAAGAAAGTCGCCACAGTGATGGCTAGCTGGAGCTCTGGGGAGCTCAGTGAATCAAGAACAGCCACTGGAGATCTATCAGGAAAAGGAGCTAGGCCTTCCAAGGGTAGGCAACTGTTGTTTGGCATGGGCAGTATGTGGAGCCTTGAGGGGTGGGATCAGACTGTGTTCCTGTGCATGGGCTGGCACCTTGGAGCCCATTCCCTTCAGAGGAACACCTAACCCAGTCTTGACTTTAGGATGAGAAAATTGAACTTTCTTGGAGTCAATGTGCCATGCTGAGCTGACCCACCTTGGGACTTCTTGCCCTTTGGGGGGAGGGGATGGAGGTGGGGAGGGTCAAGGCTGAAGGCTGACCGGGAGGGATTTGGGAGGAGGGAAGGGAGGGGGAGCAGGGGGAGCCATGCTTTTGAAGAAGTTTACAGGAAAGATACCCTATTTTATTTCCTGATTCTAATTATGCCTGTGAAGGTGTGTGTGTGTGTGTGTGTGTGTGTGTGTGTGTGTGTGTGTGTGTGTTGATAAAAACTAAAAACTACAATATTTAAGTGTGTGAAGACTTGACACTAGAATAAAGAAAGTCAGAAAAGACAACTGGATTGGTGATCTGGATGGGGGCTACACCTTCTTGAATAAGGCCATAGAAGAAACCATCTGTGCCAGCAACACAGCTTTCAAGTATTAATGGAAAAGGCAAAAATCAAGGACAAATACACAAGGGACTTTTCTGAAGGTCAAAAAGGCAATAATAAATGCCAAGCCCAGAAAAGCTTTTAAATCTGACCTTTTCTTCTGCTGAAGCCATTTGCCTTCCAGCATCTTCAATCTAATAGACTGAAGTGGGCTCTTAGGAGAGAACTGGGCTAGTCTTTTCCTTAATGCTGCTCTCCACCACTACTCAAGCAGAAGCAGTATTCCTGGTAATTACATCATTATACCGTAATGGAGCACATGCGGTGCAAGTGAAGCAGCCCAGCAGCTCTTTAGCTGAGGAGAGGAGAAAAGAACTGCCCATTCATGGTTCATTTTTATTAACCCTCTAAGTTCTGGCTTATTTTTGAAGTCAAAATGTACCTGGGATATTTCACAATCACAAAATAGAGACCACAGAGTTGGAGTTTTGTTAAAGACCAGAGTGAACTTAATACTTTAGTAGAAGGGTTATTCTCCCTGTAACAGGAACAGGAAGCCTGTGTCTAGCCCAGTCTTTGCTATGAATATGTGACAGTGTGGAAATAATTTGCAGCTCCTAAGTTTCAGTTTCTTCATCTATAAAGAACAGCAATGCTCCAAAGCAGCAGATCCTAAAACCGGAAGTTACTTCACCGGAAGTAACTGAGACTGGAGCATATGATCTTTAGACATTTGCTCTACCCACTCTTAGCCGTACCATTCTATTACATAAAAAGATCCAATAGGAAAATACGAAAGGCTGACTCTATTTGGATTCTTGCCTCTGCTTCACCTATACATTAGCATCAGATCATTGTCAGCGACATCCTCAACATCTTCAAAAGCCTAAGCTCAGAACATATAAAACAATCAGAGTTTTCTCCAACACAGAGAGAGTAGTGAAGAAAGTTTCAAATGTTTCTTTTAGGGAACTTGGAGGTAGGTGAGAGATTAACATTGGTGACACTTTAACAGTGCCAAATACAAAATAGAGCTATTTTCTTATTATTTTAAAGGTTTCTTATATGTAAGGGGAAATTGCCTAGTAGAGCTCAAAGAAAGAGTCAAAACATAAAAAAACTACACATCAACTGTTCCATATCTCAGAACCTTAGAGTATTACCTTTTTAGTGCAAAAAAAGTCAATTTAATTTACCAAATGAAACAATCCTAAAAATTAACTTTTAAAATATTATTATGTAATATATACTTAGAGAACAAAAATTAAATAAAAACATGTGGAAACAACCCAAAAGTCTTTTAACAATGGATGGATAGCCACAAATTAAAATAATGTTGCATGTACAGCTTTCTGTCTCTTTCTCTCTATTATTATGCCACCAAAAGAAATGAACTTCAGATACAAATTACAACGTGAATATGAAAATATGCAAAGTGAAACAAGCCAAGTCACAAAAGGAGAAATGTGGAGAACATGGAGCAGTCAGACTCTGAGAGGCAGAGTGAGGATTGGAGACCGCGGTCTGAGACCAATGGGGCAGTGTGTAGTATTGCTCCATGGATGCAGAGTTTCAGTTTTGCAGGATGAGACGTTCTGAAAGTGTATGGTAGCACTGTTTGCTCAAATAGGGAATGTTAATACTACTGCACTGTTCAAGTAAAAATGTTCAAAATGGTATAAGTTATGAATATTTTGCCACAGTAAAATGACTTAAAGACAGCAGAACTCCTGGGATGACAGTGAGCACTAAAATGATCTTCTGCATCAAGGCTACATAAGAGGCACTAGTGAGAACTATGATAACCATTGAGTCTGGGGAAGAAAATATGACATCTAGGATTCACTGTAAGTGACAGACTTACAAAGACTCCTTTATAAATCTGTTCCTTATGGTACTGGCACAGTCTGGGAAAGTATTCTACCACTGCACTATATCTCCTATCTCCTATTGTAAGATTTAAAAGAGCTTTTAAAGAAAGCAAAGAACAGAAGAATGTAGAATTACAAGTGAAATGGAAAAAGTCAGTGTCATCAGCCAAATGTGATAGCAAGTCTGTAAACCCAGTACCTGGGGTAAGGACAGAGTACTTGGGATGTATTTTAGGTTCAGCTTTCACCAAGGGATGGAGGTGGGGGAGATGGAATAGGAAGGGGCGGAAAATAAGATCAGAAATAAATTGTAAGGCTGCAGAGAGGATTCGATGGTTAAGAGGACTTGCTGCTCTTTCAGAGGATGTGGTTTGATTCCCAGCACCACGTGGCAGCTCACAGGCAAATCCTATGCCCTCTTCTGGCCTATGTGGGCATTGGGCACACATGTGGTGCACATACATACACAGGCAAAACATTCATATACATTAAATAAAAATACATAAGTTCTTTAAAGTATATTAAATTTTAAAGACATGAATGACAGAATAAGAGGATTTAAGATATAACTAACCTTAGAACTTAAGTTCAAAAATTGAAAGAAGAGGATAGAGAAAAAGATTAATTATTGCCTCCAAATAAGACTTTTTTGGAGTCACTGTAGGAAAGTCAACATTCTCAAGCAGAATAAACAAAACTCAAACCACACACTGCTATTAATTTGATGAGTCAAAGGCAGAATGATATTGAAACAAAATACAGATCCACCAATGAAAGAATGTCTAGTAGACAACTGGTAGACTCCAAAGTAGTGACACTAAACTAGTGACTGTAGAACATTGTCAATGTAGGAAGAAGTGTGTGTTTCCCTGTTTTAAATTTTGCTGTTATGAGATTACTTATTGCCTGCATTTTTATGGATGTAACTGAGTTCCTGGGGCTGGCATTTTCCTTCCAGTGCTCTCTGTAGTGCTAGGTTTGTGCATAGGTATTTTTCAAATCTGGTTTTGTCATGAAATATTTTGTTTTCTCCATCTATATTGATTGAAAGTTTTGCTGAGTATAGTAGTCTGGACTGGCATCCATGGTCCCTTCGTATCTGTAAAATGTCTGTTCAGGACCTTCTGGCTTTTAGAGTCTCCACTGAGAGTCTAGGTATAATTCTGATAGGTCTGCTTTCATATGTTACATAGCCTTTTTCCTTTGCAGCTCTTAAAATTCTTTCTTTATTCTGTATGTTTAGTATTTTGATTATTATGTGGCCAGGGAACTTTTTTTTTGGTCCAGCTTATTTGGTGTTCTGTCATCTTCTTGTACCTTTATAGTCATGTCCTAGAATGGATTAGAAAATGTGGTACATTTACACAATAGAGTAATATTCAGCAATAAAAAATGACATCTTTAAGTTTGTAGACAAATGGATAGAACTAGAAAAAAACATTTTGAGTGGGGCAACCAGACCCATAAAGACAAATGTGGTATGTATTCACTCATAAGTGGATACTAAATGTAAAGCAAAGGATAATCAGACTACAACCCATAGCTCCAGAGAAGCTCAATAACAAGGAGGTCCCTAAGAGAGACATGCATGAATTCCCCCTAGCAAGGGGAAATAGATAAGATTTCCTGAGTAATTTGGGAATGGTGGGTGATTAAGGAAGGTGGGGGGATAACATGAGGGAACAGGATGGTAGAGTTGGGGGCAGGACAGGAGAGGGAGAGAAAGAAAAGAGTTTTCTTGATAGAGGGAGACATAGAATTAGGGAGAAACCTGATGCTAGAGAAATTACCAAGAATCCACAAAGATAATCCCAGATAAGACTCTTGGCAATAGTGGAGAGGGTGCCTGATCTGGTCTTCCCCTGTAATCAGATTGATGACCACACTAATTGTCATCATAAAGCCTTCACCAAGAAACTGATGGAAGCAGATGCAGAGATCCATAGCTAAGCACTGGGCCAAGTTCCTGAAGTCCATTCAAAGAGAGGAAGGAAGGAATACAGAAGCAAAGGGGTCAAAGTCAGTTAGGGAAAATGAATTTTCAACATTTATAGATAATGAAACTCCTTCAATATGAAAGTAAAATAGGGATAAGAGTATGGCTAGGTGATAGAATACTTGCTTACCTAGTACATAGGAGGCTCTGTTTCATTCTACATAATACACACACACAGAGACAGAGAGAGAGAGAGGCAGAGAAGAGAGACAGAGATAGAGAGACACACACACACACAGAGGGGGGATCCCAGGTGAAAAGTCTGACCAAGAAAAATACCTTAAAAACCCAAATATTATTAAATATGTAAGAAACATGAATACTGCCAGTGTGAAATAAAAATAATACCTAATTTGTGTGGTTATATATGTACAAGATAAAAGTATATTTAGAAAATTTACTAAAAGTGATCAGAGCCTAGTTTTTTAAAATAATTTATATTTTTGTTTTATGCATATCAGTGTTTTGCCTATATGTATGTGTGAGGATGCTGGATCCCCCAGAAATGGGTTACAGACATTTGTGAGCTGCCATGTGGGTGCTGGGAATTGAACCCAGGTCCTCTAGAAGAGCAGCTAGTGCTCTTAAGAGTTGAACCATCTCTTTAGCCTCCTAGAGCATAATTTTTGAGCCATCTGGGAGATGAGTATAATGAGGTAATTGGTAATGCTTCCAAAGACACATTCACATCCTACTCTCTGAAAACTATGAATACTAGCTGGTGTCAGAGGGGGTGTGTGTGTGTGTGTGTGTGTGTGTGTGTGTGTGTGTGTGTGTGTGTGTGTGTGTGTGTGTGTGTGTGTGTGTGTGTGTGTGTGTGTGTGTGTGTGTGTGTGTGTGTGTGTGTGTGTGTGTGTGTGTGTGTGCGCGCGCACGCGCGCGCGTGCGATTCTGGGAGGAGGCACAAGATACAGGAAGAACAGACAAAGATCAAAGATTCATAGAGAAAATGCAGAGGAGGTGGAAATAGCATCACTATGGGGGCAGAGACTGGAATGATACAACCAGCAGCTGGAGGAGATTTGTCCCTAGAGCACATAGGGGAGCTTAGCCTTATGGACCTTAAATTTGGAGTTTAGGCTTGTGCAACTGTGGGAGAATAAATTCCCATTGTCTTAAGCCAAGTAATTTATGGCAACCTATTATAGAAACAAAGGGAAATTAAGAGAGATTAAATGTATTACTTTATGCCATATGCATATGTATATATACACATATATATGTATATATACACACAATATGTATACACACATACACACACACACAGACACACACACACACACATACACACACACACACATATATATATATATCAGTAAGGTACTCATTTTCTTTGTGGTAGTTTAAATGATATATGTCTCCTCACACTCAGACATCTGAATACTTGTGTCCCAGTTGATTGATCTGTTTGGAAAGTTTAGGAAGTATGGCCTTGTTAGAGAAAACACATCACTGGAAGTTTTTAAGACTCCTGCCATTTGTAGTTAGCTCCCTCTGCTTTGTGCTTTTAATCAAGATGTGAGCCCCTAACTTCTGCTCCAGGTGCCATACCTGCAGCAGCTGCTGCTTCTATTCTGCCATTATGAACTCTGACTGCTATGAAATAATCTTCTTGTACACTGTAAAGACTTGTCACTCAAACTGCTTTAATAAAACAATGATCCGCCAATAGCCAGGCAGGAAGTATAGGTGGGGTAGCCAAACATAATGCTCGAAAGGAGAAAGGCAGAGTCAAGAGCTGCCAGCCAGATGCAGAAGAAGCAAGATGAGGATGCTAACTGAGAAAAGGTACCAAGTCATGTGGCTAAACAGATAAGAATTTTGGGCTAATTTAAGTACAAGAGCTAGATGTAATAAACCTGAGCTTTCACTGAGCATTTATAATTAATACAAGCCTCTGTGTGGTAATTTGGGAAGCAGCTGCCAGGTATCTGGGAGTTGCTGGTGGGACAGAAACTTCTACCTCCATCTGACCCTCTGGAACTATAAACCCAAATACATTCTTCCTCTCACAACTTTCCTGATCACAGCGCTTTCTCACAGCATAAGAAAATAACTAATACACTCCCCAAAAGAATTTATTAATTTTACATATATTAAAATTAGAAGGCAATTTTAAAGTTTATATAAAAATCAAGAACATTGAAAACCACTGCAACCATGATGAAATACACTTTGAAATATTATTAATAAAAGCAAAGTAGATTGCCAATATGCATGGATCAACAAACGGAATTTAATATTTAATTAACTTCATAAATGGCTACTAATGTATCAATACTTAGATTATGATAGAGGTAGGGCAAAAGATTTAAGATGCCATTTAAATTTAAATGTATTGCAAAATAAAAGTGCCTGGACAATTCTGGGTGTGCTGTCTGACACCTGTGATCTGCACATTTGGATCTAAAGGAGGAGAGCTGAGAGCTCTGCTCCATAACATGGGAGAGAAGAGAGAGAAAGAGAAGGACATGAGAATACAGTGTGCTACAAGTCCTTAGGAAGCACTGAGCAAGAAGTTATTTCTTACATATCTGATATTCAGAGCCATTGAAAACATCATTATAGCCAGGGAGTGCCTTTAACGCCAGCACTCAGGAGGCAGAGACATGCAGATCTCTGTGAGTTTGAGATTAGCCTGGCCTACAGAAAGAGTTCCAGGATAGTCAGGACTGTTAGACAGAGAAACCCTGTCTCAAACAAACAAACAGAATCATTATAGTAATTATACAATTTACAAATCTTGTATGGTTAAACTCATATGCACACACACACACACACACACACACACACACACACACACACACACATACACCATAGGGATTTGCATGTTGATAGACAAATTAGAAGATAAACAAGTTATAAATTGTTAAAAATCACATATTTCATCACAATTCCTGTCATAAAAGATTCATCTCTTATATAAAAGGTACCTACTATCAATGAGCCCAGCAAACCTGTAACAAATGAGCAAAGATAAGAATAGATATTTAAGCATAAGGAAAAGACAACCAGTGCTGAGTTACAGAAGCAATACAAGCTAAAAGTACTGTACTCTGAAACACTGTTTTGCTAAAACAGAAGCAAACATCCAGAAATTCAATGATGTTGGCAAGACTGTAAAAAAACAGGTATTCTTTTGCCAAAATGAGTCCAATTATCTCTTTGGAGGGCAAGACTGCAAAGTAACATAAAACCAAACAAAATTATGATATTATATATATTCTCTAAGCAGGCAATTTTTATATTACATATATACACACATACACGTACATACATAAACACACTTTAATCTACTTCCTAGAAATTAATCTTAGATAAAGTATATATTTATACATATATATATGACATTCACATATATGACTGAGTCATACAAAGTCATACAAAGTTTACATTTGCTTCATTTCAGCTTTTTAAAAAAATAAAATAGAAAACAATGCAAACATTTATAAAAAATTTAAATTGATAGGCTTCATGGCAAGGAATCACATTCCCAGTTACTCAGTAGGCTGTGGTAGCAGAATTTCTTGAGTCCAAGAATTCTGAATGGTCCTGTCAGGAGTGGGAAGAGGGAGATAAATAGATACTGAGATTTAGTTATGTCTCCACTAATTTCTGTCATAATACTCAAATAGTTAAATGAATAATATGGGGAAGAAAAATTTTAATATATTAATATGTAATTATTATTAAGATATGTTAAGTGAATAAATACAAATAAAGTTCTGCTTTGTGGTATCACTTACAAAAAATAAGTTAGCCAGAATATGTGTATATTTGTATTTATAGTGGTGATCTGTATTAGAACGTATAGGTTAATATATTATATAAATTTGTTTACTAAAGGACTAGAATTGAGCAGATTGAGGCAGAAGGGTCAAAGGGAGTAATTTCTTAAGTAATTTGTGTTTAAGTCATATACATGTATTTCCAATTAAAAATTTAAAAATTAGTTAGCATTTTCTTAGATGTCAGGCTGCGATAACAATGGTGAGATAGGTAATTTATAAAGAATAACGTTTGGTTTTTATAGTTCTTGAGGCAGGTAAAATTCAAGGTCAAAGAGCTCACATCTGACAAAAGCCTTCTTCATGTATCACCCTCTAATGGAAGGCAGGAGAGCAAGATAAACAGAAACAAGCAAAGATGGGCTGAACTCACATATATAACAAACATAGGTTCATAGTAACATTGATACATTCATGAAAGCAGAATGCTCATGATTTAATCATTCTTAAAGGTCCCACTTACCAGCACTATTACACTAGGAATTAAGTTTCCAAAAAAAACCTTTGGGGTACACTTTCAAACCATAACAAATATGTATAATAAAATATCTAGGAAAACTAATAAAGTACATAGAATACAATGTCAAAATTAGTAGATCAGTTAGGCTCTCAGTTAAGAGTCAATTACCTTACTGTCTTAACCATAATAAATGTGAATTAGGTGAGTTAACAAGTTAAAAGAAAGCCTCAAACTAAATAAAACACAGCCTGTAACTCGCATACTATTTTCAAAGGGTACCTCTAAAAATTTAAAGTCTATGAAGGTTGAAAACCAAGAGATGGAAAAACTTACATGTAATATATTTCTCTAAAAGAATGCTGCTAGACTTGTGTGAATAGTCAGCAAAAATGTTAATGTTAAAAGGTAAAGAGATTTATTTTCAAAGATAGAAGGTTAAAAGTTTAACTAGATATATTATCCTAAAAGTATGTGCACTTAAAAAGCACGGCCACAAAATATATTGAAGTAATAACTGCTGTCTCTGCAGGCAGAAACCAACAACCATATTATCATTATGGGAAATATTAAGAAACCTCTTACTACCTGATATAAGAAGGGTGAGACTTTTTTATGTCCTTCAATTAACCTTTCTTAAACTGCTCCATCATTGTATCAGAAAAAAAGATTTGCTCCTACATCCTGAGAAAATTTATTGAGATGAAAAGACATGCTTCCTATCTGGTTCCAATGACTAATATTCAAAAACAGAAATGGGAACTTACACATTAGCTGCATAAACAACCAGGCAGCACATGTGAACATGTCTGTTGTCAGCAACCCTGTGTGCTTATGGTTCCACTTCTTAATGTTCTCAGATGACAGTACTTTCTTATCTGTATCTGTACCTATCCCCACACCAACCACAATGTCTGATACACAGTAAGTAGATGCTCATCAAGCATTTTATTGACTAATTCATTATATACTTTTCTTAAAGATATTCATTCCAGAACTTCTGAAGTTCTGTATTAGATGTCAAGTACTGAGAACATGCAGAAGAATACAGATGTTTGCTCTCCAGATGCTTACAATCTGGGAGTAAAACAAATGTTTTAAAGTAGAAGAAAATAACAATCCTCCCCACATTGAAACAAAACACCAGACAATACAATCTATCAACAGAGTGGTGGGTAAAGATGCCCAGAGAAAGGATCTGAATGTTTGAAGGAAATGTTCTAAAGTATATACATGATGTATTTATTAAGTACCATTGATGCCAGAATCAGGGAGGTATTAAAGAAAAAGACTTTAAGTTAGTCTTGGGAAGCAAATGTTCAATAGAGACCCCAGGGAAGATGAAAGGTGCTGAGAAAGAATGTAAGGGTTAGGAGCAAATGTAATTGCTCAGAGTCAAAGGCTTGGGCATAGAACACAGTCTACCCTCTAGTATCTGCTCAACATTACCCATTAGCACCGTTTCCTCCTAGAACTCCTTTTACTCTAATATTGTCCCTGTCTAGTTCAACAGCTATTGGCTACAAACTAATAAAATGATATTAAAGTATAGCACAGTACTTAGAAGCAAAAGAATTTTAAAGGTGTTTATTTATTTATTGAGACAGGCTCTCTTCATTTAGCCTTGGCTGTCCTGGAACTCACTCTGTTGACCAAGCTGCCTTTGGACTCACAGATCCCCCGCCTCTGCCTCCTAAGTTCTGTAATTAAAGAAGTGTTTCATTATTCCAAGTTTGAACTTAAAAGTTTTATGAATACCCTTACTGGAAATAATGCATGTCACTTTTAAATCTATGTCATATTTTTTAAAAAAAATTGACATAATATCAAAGGCTTATTAAGGAAAAACTAATTCTTTCTGGTCAAAAGGATGAAATCTTTGACCTAATACTTCAAGAAACCCCCAATATAAATGAATTTATTCTGTAATTAATCTAGTTGGACTAGTTAATAACTTGGTCAAGAGACACTTCTCTATGACCACCCATCGAAAGGCCAGATCACCAGATCTTGAAAATATAGGCAGAATAACTATCCCTTTAGTGAGATACTGTACTTTTCCTTCCTAGGATTTCTGCTACCCAGTACAGTCTCTTAAAGAGAGCAGGCATTGCTAAGAGGTAATCTTTCTCTTCTTTCTACCTCTTTTCTCATCATGTTTTCCCTAACACTTTGGATCTCACTCTTTTCCTAAAGCCACTCCCCATCATGTGGATATCTGTCACCACCACACGGCTGACTCCACAATGGATTAACGAGCAACATAGATTATTTTTCTCCTTCTCTCCTCTGGGTAGCTACTAGTTACCTGCTTGCACCTTACCTGTCCTTTTTCCTTTAAACTTTAGTACAATTGTCCTCTTTTAATTCTTTAATCAACAGAGAAAAGGAACCCATTCCTGTATTCCTAGATGTTATCAAAAGGGTGGTAGCAATTTACAACTATTGACTTCACCACTCATTAACAACTCTCAAGCACCACTGTGTAAAATACTTATTGTGTGATCATTATAATCAGCTAGAATTTCACCTCTAGGTCTTTTAATAAATCTACAAACTTTGAATATATGAATATTTTGAAATGAATGTATGTCTGTGTGTATATCTAATGCCAGAGTAGACCAGAAGAGGGCATAATAACACGTGACTGGAGTTACAGATGGTTGTAAGCTGATATGTGGGTGCTGTGAATCAAACCTGGGTCCTATGCAAAAGTAGCCAGTGCTCTTAACCACTGGCCCATCTCTCCATCTCCTCCAGGTCTTTTCTTAATTCAGGAAAAGACCACACACACAGACTCTGAACAATCATAATATTTCAAACAAACGTGATGCGAGGCTTTATTGAGCTCTCTTTAATTAAGCTTTTAGAAGCATCAGAATTTCATCAAAATTTCCAAAACTATGTATTTACAATAGAGATAATGAATATATCTTATGATTCAGCAGGTATAACGTATGATTCAAGTATGATTACCAGGTAATAGTGGCTGGGGGATTTGAAGCACCTTCCCCTCTTAAAACAAATATTTATTTAGGAAGTGGGGCAGTGAGGCCTAGCAAAGGCCTAGACACAGACAAGAAAGAATGAAATTTGAATTGTACAGATGGCCTTTACAGGTAGTCAGTGAGCCAGAGCAGAGCAGAGCAGGTACTAGAAGCCAGCTCATCTGCTTCCCAGACCATTTCAGGAAGTTTTCACCATGGAAAAAAAAAAAAAAAAAAAAAAAAAAGATGAAGTCTTTCTATCAGTGTTCCTTCTTTTGCTCTGGCCTTTTATTTTAAATCAGAAAATTTCCCCAAGGGACCTTAGCTACTGAATGCTAATTAGATTTCCTCCACCTGCTCTGGGATTTAGAGGGCAGTGCTAATTCAGTGCCCTCCTAGGCTAACAAAGCCACTGGCATTTCTGGTATGCAGGGGCTGGTCTCGATTTTTTTTTTTTTAAGTCTAGAGCAATTAAAGAGCTCCTGTTTAAGGCCTTCAGGAGGAAGTGGAGAGAGAGAGAATATTAATTGGTCCAAAAGAAACGGAAGTACAGCCACAGATCAGACTGATTGTTGTTGCAGAGCTGGGTGGGAACAAGGAAATTCTGGGAGGTAGGAATGGAATCAGGGTGAGGCAAACAAAATGTTACTCACAATCCTCACTCCCCTAAGGAATGCTATTGTCCTCCTGATTGAAGGGATGAGGTCTTGGACAGCAAAAAAGAAAAACCCCTTCCAAAAATAACTCATCATAAAACATTTCCCTTTCTTTTCTTGCTTTTATATATACAAGTCCAAATTGCCTCACCAAGAATGGCAAGCACTGTAACCCAATTGCTCTCTATATGAGTAGCACTATTCTGTGGAAGTTCAGTGTGGACATTCAGTCATTTGCACTGCAACTCTGGCCTATTCTCTCTGTATTTTAGCTTTTTTATTGCAGCCTTCAGAGTTGACTTCAAGATCCAATGAGCAATAACTATACAAATCTTGCATAAGTAACACCATGATGTAGAGGTTTAACATAACTCCAAACACAAACTCAATTGAATTCAGTTACTGAGTCTCTAGAAGAGTACCTATATAAAGTTGGCATGGAAAATAGCATAAATATTAGCTCTCAAACACACAAAAAGCAAACTATATATGATCCTAATTAATGTGGAAATCATGACCTATTTTTGGAGCTAAGATTGCACAATAATATAATGAACACTGAAATAGAGTGTGCACAAAATTTAGGAGGAGGAGCTAATCTGTTCTGCTACTGAAAGGTAAGGGTAGGGACTGCTAATAACCTTCTATGGCCCTGATGTGAACAAATATAATTAGAGTGTATACACGAGGAAACAGCTAAATGAGCCCTCTCATGATCTCCCACCATAACACAAAGATTTACATCTCTCTGCCTTCATGTACAAGGTTTATTTTATGAGTATTTTGTCTACATGAA
The DNA here is from genome assembly GCA_033318265.1 of Phyllotis vaccarum. Lineage (NCBI taxonomy): Eukaryota > Metazoa > Chordata > Mammalia > Rodentia > Cricetidae > Phyllotis > Phyllotis vaccarum. Next base: position 21,598,159 of record JARWLC010000019.1, read on the forward strand.
TGTATGTGTATCACAATTGTGCCTGGTGCCCATGGAGGCCAGAAGAAGTGATTAGATCATTGGTGTTAGAATCAGAATCCAGGTCCTCTGGAAGAGTAGAAGGTGATCTTTGCTGTTGATCCTTCTCGGCTTTTAAATTTTCCTCAAGGGAAATCATTTAAGAAAGATTTCAGCGTCTTTTACATGCAAGGTATTGTTAAGTATGCAAAACATTACAAAGCACCCTTGAGGAATGGTGAGATGGCTCATGGATAAAATGCTTGCTTCACAAGAGTAAGAACCAGAGTCCAGATCCAATTGCACCTGCATAAAGGCTGGATGTGTTTCTGTAGTCCCAGCACTAGGAGGCAGAGGCAAGTGGATCCAAATCTGGTATTGTGGATGGGGTATTTGATGGTCAGCCCAGTCTAGCAATAAGGGCAAGGTACAGATATAGTGAGAGACTCTGGCTCAAAACACAAGGAAAGCTGCACCTGACGATGACCACTGCCCCCCATACACACACCCCCAACACCCCCACACTAACAAACATACATATCATACACAAAACAAACAGACAAGCAGATCCCTGAACCCAACAAATTCATCATCTAGTAGAAAAGTATGATCTGGCAGATGTTTGCAAGGTCTAGGTACCTCTGCCTTGTGGGTTGCCTGTTTGAGTCAAAACAAAAACAAAAACAAAATATAATGTAACTTTTCCCTCCCTCCATTTCTTTCTGTCTAGTATTTTCTTTCTGATAATGATAAAGTCGAAACATTCTTTCCAAGGCACTCTGAGCTTTCTCATTGATTCGCTAAGACACCTCACCTAATTCTGCTGAACTGCTGCTTACTGACCTCCCCTGTTAACCATGCCAACCTAATTCAAAAGGCATGACATTTTCTCTTTCTCCTCTTATACTCCCCATGCCCCACAGTGGCTGCCAAAATTCACAGCTTGCCTGCCCTGTTATTTTTCTCTCAAACTTTAATTAAGTTGTCCACAAGCTCAAGAAAGAGAGACAGAGACAGAGACGATGATCTTAAGTCATATTAGCCTGTTGGTGGTAAAGAAGAATGCAATCCCCATCTCTGAAAGAATCACAGTTAAGTGAAATCCTAAGTGCTGGGAATAAAGGCATGTGCCATCAAGGAGGCACCACTTCTAGCAGAGGTGGATTGGATAAGCACCAAGCAAGCAAGGGCATTTAGCCTGAGCCTCCTACAGAATGTATCTTAAAGCATTTTCAGTTCTTAATTCCCTATTCATTTTTTCATTTCTCATTGTTCTTGTGGCTCACTGTGGTACTATACTACTTCTTGCTTAGGCACTGACTACCTTGCTAAGAATGACAAAACCACTTTGCCCTACCAGAAAGTCTATAAAGAGCAATACTACTAAAGCAGCTGTCTTGTTGGTTTGTCTGGCTGGTCTGTTCACTAATATGATTAACTGCCATCTGTTCTGTCACAGGCTTGATCTGGAAAGTTTCCGGGGAAAGTTTACCTCAAGTTCTCAATGAAGGAACATTTTCCAAATTATTTTGAGCAAAAATTTCCTACAACTAAATCATGTCTGCCTCAAAGTTACTAAAGTACAGTACTGGCAACTAAGAAATAAGCTACAATTTAAAATTAAGTTCCACGAATTGTTATATAGTTACAATAAAAATATTATAACAAAATTTGAAATATAGTACATTCTAAAAAGCAAGAATTTCACTAGGTAGTATATAACAAGAAAATAAAAATGAGCTCTAATAAAAATAGAGGGTGGGTTTTCAGGGAATGACTATATCATCTATATAACTGTAAAGCATAATCTAAAGCTCAAGAACAGGAGACAAAAATAAAATTGTATAGGTTTAAACCTCCAAACTCAGACCCTAAGCAAACATCTTCCGATTTAAGTAAATCCTGTCAAGAAAATTCCCCATCCCTTGAGGTCTCCAGATGAGTCTGTGAGTCACAAGAATTCACTGAATTAGAAGCTTAGGCAGACCCTTTTCAAAATAAGGTTCCACAGCCTTTTTACTGGGTTAGTTCATTGTTTATGAACTGAATGTAAGTCAGTGCTTTGGCTACATTTGAGGCATGACTTAGGGTACCAAAACCTAAATTTATAATGTAATGGGTCATAGTGTATGCCTGTAATCCCAGTACTTGGAAGGTAGAGGCAAAGAAGATCAGGAGTTCAAGGTTATCTTCAGCTAACAATGAGTTCAAGACCAACATGGACTGCAAGATAGACTCTGCTTTAAAAAAAAATTCTAAATACAGTGAGCCATCCAGTAAAGGTCATTCTCTACATATAAAGTAACAGGCATGTGAGACTACATAAGACTGTGTCAAAGACAAAAATAATACATAAAATGTAATGGAGTAGCTCAAAATAGACCTCTGGCCAGCTATGTGGCCTATGGCTTCTTTTGGTTACTAAACTCTAGGATGTGAAACTTGCATTTCTGTTATATTTTCTGTTTCTATTTTACTCTGATAGAGAAGTCATATCAGGGCAGATCATTTTGCTTGAGTTTTGCCTTGGTCTAGAGCCTTTTATCTGCAAAACAGTTGTATTTGATACATGCTAATATCTAAATAAAAATTCCAAAGCAAGACACATATTTCCAGCTAATTAAAAAAACACAGTCACTTCAGAATTTAAAAAATAATAAAGAAAACATTGTAAACAATTCTTATACATGTACTTGCATGAAAGCACACCCCCCCCCCACACACACACAAACAGAGAGAGAGAGAGGCGGGGGAGGGAAAGGGAGAGAGAGATGAGGTGAGTTTTCTTTTTTTTTGGAATTTTTCAGCATGTCTTGATTTATAGTGAGTATACCATTTTAATAAGAGTGAGAATCACTTCTAAAAAAGTAAAATATACAACTGATCTGTGTATATACTATTTAGAGCTATTAGTATGGTTTTTCTTATCTCCTACTGTTTGGGTGCACATAAATTAGCAGGAAAGCTAGACAAGGTAGCTAAAACCTGCAATCCCAACTCTAGAGAGGCTAGAGCAGGATGATTCCAAGGCCTGCCTGGGTTACAGAGTAAGAATCTTCAAAACAAACAAAAATGTAACAAACAAACACAACCCCTAAAGACAAACAAAACAATAAAACACAAATAAAAAACCAACCAACAAACAAAAACAACCAAACAACAATATACCTTCTAAAAAGACTTAGATCAGAGACATATAAACACTCAAAATTCACTATTAGTATGCTGTCAGTGAAAAATAATGCACATTAGGGTAAGTTTGGAGTTCAAAAGAGATTATTTTTCACTGAGTAGTGATACTCTTAGCCCCTATAAACTGTCATTTGAACCTGGAACTGGTATTAGTTAGTTGGAGCATAGACATCAGAGAGGCTGTAGCCATCCACAAAGGCACAGGGAACACATAAGAGCTCAGCCTTCACCCAGAGAGAGGATGAGATAGCCAGCAATACCAGGAAATACAACAAAAGCAGCAGTGGCAGCTCAAGATGCACCTTTTGGTAACAGATGAGTCTGGAAGGCAGAGGGAACCAGGCACTTGGGTAGTTAAACCCCACTCTATATAAACACTTGCTATTACAACCGAGTTTTACTATATTGCATGTGTAATTTCTTAAAACATGGGGAGGGGTATCTCTATACTTGGTCTTTAGCCTGTAGTTTAATTAAACAGTTACTTATAGCCAGACGGTTCTGACTAGAGAAACCCTATCTGCCCGCTCCTTGTGAAATGTTGGGTACCTTGCTCGTCTTCCACAATCGAAGTATATCATGACTACTATGAAACCTAAATGAGATAAGGTAGCTGAAGAGACACGCCTGGCTCTGTCTCTTCCATGAGAAATGCTGACTCTTCCCTCATTCACTCTTTCCTCCATGTTCTTCTAGAACAACTTCTAATATTATTCTGACCAGGATTATTTATATTTATGAGTACTCTCATATGTGGGGGTCTCCATGTGGGAAATTATTATTGCATTCTTGAGTGCCTAGTACAATTCAACCATATGCCATACGGCTCAGGCTGAGCATGTTTGCTGAATGCAATAAGAACTTCCAACAATACTCAGGAGACAATTTGTCATATGATCATTATAGTCACTCAAGGGACTCTTGAGACAGAGTTTCACTCTCTAGTGCTGGTTAGCCTGGAACTCATTATGTAGAGCGCATAGGCCTCAATTTTATGACAACCCTCCTGTCTAAAAGCCTCCTAAGTGCTGGGAATACATGTTTGAGTCATTGTGCCTGCCCTTTATGAGGTGTCTTATATATGGTCTGACCACCATTATTTTTCCCATAAAGGTATGTGTGTGTGTGTGTGTGTGTGTGTGTGTGTGTTGGGGGTATCAAATGTTTTGAAAACAGATTGTGTGCTAGTAACAACTGATCAAGTGACATAAACATTAATAAAGAACTTTAACCATTTATGGAAATAATGCTATATTTTATAGCACTGCTTTAGGAACTGGAATTAAACAATAAAAGCTATGCACTGACAACAAAATTCTTAGCACTTATAAAGCTGAGGCAGGAAAATCTCCGTGAGTTTCTCAAAAGCAAGCAAACAAATTCAAACTAGCAGGTCTGACAGTACCCCACTCACAGTGCAGGCCACTAGGCCAAACCCCAGCTAAGACTGACAAAAGTGGGAGAAGCAGGGGAAGAAGGGATCTGCTCCCTCTCTCCACCTTCCATCTCTTCCCATTTTAACATCTTCAGTGGCTAGCAGCTCTGTACAGACTATGCTCAAAATCCCGTCCTCTGTGACTTGCCATTTCACATTAGCCTTTGGATTTCCATTTCTTATTTACTCTAATTTTTTGAGGCAGGGTCTCATGTAGTTAAGATAGGACTTAAATTAACACAGGTGAGGATGGCCCTGCCCTGAGCCTTCCTTCTGTCTTCTCCCAAGGCCAGGATTCAAGATAATTCCCCCTCTGTCCTGCTCTTATTCCTCAGCTCTTCTTCTGGTCACCATGTGAGGATGTAAGGAGGTGCATATCTGTGTGTATAAGTGTATATATGGCAGCCAGAGACTGACTTCTAGTGTCATGTCTTCTTTAGTCAGTATCTTACTTCTTGAGATGAGGTCTCTAACTGAACCTAGAGCTCAATGATTTGACCAGCATGGCTGGCCAGAGAGCTCTGGGAATCCCCCAACTCCACTTCCTCAACACTGGCTCAACACTGGCTCATGGTGCTGTACTTGGCTTTTTATGTGGATTCTGGGAATCTGAACTCAGAACATCATGCTTACACAGCAAGCTCTTCACCAACTGAATCTTCTCTCTGTTCCCAGCCTAACTTTTTATTATAGAAAAACTATATATCTTCTTGATTCTTATAGTTATTTTATTCAGCCCATCAGACAAAAGTATAGTACTGGAAGTGAACAAGAATCATTCCGATGGATGGAACTTGAAAAAAATCATCCTGAATAAGGTAATCCAGACCCAGAAAGACAAACTTAGTATGTACTGACTTATAAGTGGATATTAGCTGTAAAGTAAAAGATAATTATGCTATGGTCCACAGACTCAGAGAGGCTAAGTAACAAAGAGGGCTTATGGGGGACACAGGACCTCCCTGGAAAAGAGAAATAGAAAGATTTTTGAGGGTGGACTGGGAGCAGGTGGGCCTGGGAACAGAATGGATCAACTGGGGAGTGGGAATAGAAAAAAAAGAATCATTACACCTTGGAAGCCAGGGTTGAAAAATGGGAATAGTTAATACAAATTATTTATATATTAATAATAACTATATACAATTATGAGGTGAATTATCTTTCTCTGTTATTTATTTGTGTTTTTAAGTGCTATGCCTGCATATATAATATATGCACTATGTGTGTGCCTGGTGCTTATGGATGTCATAAGGCGGCTCTGATTCTCTGAAACGGAGTTACAAATGGTTGTAAGCTGCCATATATGTTCTGGGAACTGAACTCAGGACCTCTGAAAGCAGCAAGAACTCTTAACCAGAGCCATCTGTCCAGCTCTACTTTCTCTGTTATGTATAAATAGCCAGCTCTAAAGCCAGGTGATTACAATGCCTCTTATTAATTACATAGTTGAGAAGTCACAAAAGATCCAGGTTCTAAATGTAAAGCTAAAAATTCTTGAGCATGTTAAAGAAACTTGGGATAGGAGAAAGGTTCAAAATGTAAGCAAATACTAAACATGTATCAGTCCTTCCTGATAGAGGAATTATTATTAAACATGTATCAAGTCCTTCCTGATAGAGGAATTATTATTAAACATGTATCAAGTCCTTCCTGATAGAGGAATTATTATTGTTTAGACTACACTCTTTTCATTCTTACCCATTCTTAGCTTTTGTGTGGTTAGGAATCATTCATATGGCAGAATTCACCTTATTGTGTCACTCAGATTTGGGAAGTAATGTTTACCTAATAACTCCTCTGAAGCAGAACCTTTTTGCATTTTTTAAAAACTTTTGATTGCTATAGCATTGCCCTAAGAAGTGTTGTGTGGTTGGGATGGACAAGAGCTTGTTGAAAAAACCAACCAGTCCCTCCAGCTCTATTCTGAAGGCCTGCGACTTATGCATTTAAAAGAATTTGAGTCTCAGTTAACCTTCCATGTGATTCACTTTTAGCAAGACTGTGATAATCAGATTTGCCTGAACTTACATCACATTATTACACATGATAAAGAGACTAGTCACATCTTCCAATAAGTGACTTAAAAAAAACACAAGTTGATAACAGTTTATTTTTGTACTCCAAAAGTACCACTTCCTCAATGAACATTTCCCATTTACTTGACTACTTTCATGTGTCTCTACAATCTTATGATCTCCTCATCAACTCTCAAAGAAAAAGCAGAACTTTAAAATACCCAGGCTAGAGCTGTAGAGATGGCTCCGGGGATCCATGTTTGGGTCTCTCGTACCCATATAAAAGTTTGAGTACAGTGGTATAATTCTAGCATTAAAAAGGTGGAGACATGAGTAGTACCCAGGCTCAGTGAACAACTCAGTCTAAAAATGTAAGGTATAGAGGAATTGAAGAAGGCATCCGGTGTTGGCCTCTGGCTTACATACACACACATACACACACACACACACACACACACACACACACACACACACACGCCTACCATAAATATAACCTTAGATTTATCCTAGGTTACTACTATGCCTTACCTGGAATCATAAATATATAAATATAAAGTTTTATCTACTTAAGACTTCAGTCATATACAGGGTTATTTCTAATCCTGGGCTCTAGTTTTAATTCTGCTGTTGCCTAGATACAGCTAGGCAAGTTGTTGAGCCTCACTGATCACTTTGAGTGTGTTCATGTGTCTGTATGTACAAGTATGAACATGAATATGTGTGTGTGTGTGTGTGTGTGTGTGTGTGCGCGCGCGCGCGTGCGTGCGTGCGTGCGTGCGTGTGTGTGTGTGTGTGTGTGTGTGTGTGTGTGTGTGTGTGTGTGTGTGTGTGTGAAGGCCAGACAACAACTTCAGATGCACCTACTGTTTTTGGTTTTTTTAAGACAGGGTTTCTTACTGGCCTTGAATGAGCATCAAGGTTAAGCTGGCTGGCTGTGAGTACCAGGAATCTCCTGTCTCTGCTTTCTTGGTGCTAGGATTACAGGTATACATGTCTATTCATTCATTCATTCATTCCCAGTAGGAATTTATTAATTCTAAAGCATAAAATAAGGCAGAGCTTGGGAAGTGAAACAATTATCAGAACTAGTTACTTCCAATCACTAACAACAGAGTTTACTTAAGTAATATGAGGGTTTGAGGGTGGGCAGGGGTAAGACGCGGTGGCTTCATATAGTCCAGATTGGCCTCAAGCCTGGTATATAGTAGGCCCTTAAGTTCCTAATACTCCTGCCTCCCTTCTAAGTGCTGGAGTTAGATGCATGTATCATCATACCTAGCTTAAATATTCTTTTAATTCCATCATATAATGAAAACTTGCAACAAAGGGAAGACTATAAGCTGTATATTTTCCAATACTTAGGTAACTGAGTTAAGCTACTACTGCTACAAAATATTCTTAGTCCATTTATCAGATTTTTAAAAATAAAGACTAAACCTATCCACTTTCATTTTGAAATAGTTTTCTTCATGGAAGTATTCATTGTAAAATGTCTAATATGAAAAAATAATGTAACAGTATAACAAAGATATGGTTACACTGCCAACAGATCCATAATCAGACCAGAAATTACCAAAGAGCTTAACATTTAGTGATATAGTTTCCAATATGCCCATTGATGATTCTATCAACTACATATGAGATTTGTCAACTCTAAACGAGGCTTAGATCCTAACATTAGGTACTAGTCTGTACTGAGCTAGAAAAAACAAAGTATAAGAAGGGTCCAGAAGTAGAGAACTCCTTAATAATTGTGATGGCTATTCTTGGTTGTCAACTTGACTATATATGGAATTAACCAAAATCCAAGCTACCAGGTATGTCCGTAAGAAATTTTTTTATTGGATCTTCCAAGGTAGGAAGAAGACCCACCTTAAATCTTTATATAGGCTTCTAGCAGCAGCCTATAGAAAGGACACAGAAGAAGGAAGCCCTTGTTCTTTGCCTGCCTGTCCTCACTATTGCTGCCAAGTTTATTCCTTCACTTCAAGATTCTGGTGTACATGAAACACCACCTATGAGATACCCAGCCTCACAGACCAAACAGCTATTGAATTATTGGCCTTTCTGTTGGGAGACAACTGTGATTGGAATAAGCCCCTCTAATAAATTCTCTCTCTTCCCCACCCCCTTCTATGTATGTGTGTTCATTATATTAGTTCTGATTCTCATAGAGAACCGTGACTGGTATACTCATCAAGCTTACATGGTGACAAATATCCCATGTCCCTCTGTACATTACCAGCTGGTATATCATATAGTATGCTTAAGTTCTCTGGATGAGCCCCTGAAACCCTGAAATTCAGTCACAATGTTCCAGATCCTTAACAAAGGAAACCACGGTTAAAGATCAGTATGTAAATATAATAAGGTGATACTGATGGGAAATGTACATGTATATACAGGACAAAAAGGCATGAAAATGCTTCTCCCTTAGTTCTTCCATTCCAGATCACAATTAGCTTAGATTACATTATAATGAGGTGGGTTTGTTCCTCTTGAGCTAAGCACATATATCTCAGGCATGAACCACAGTAGCAGAATAATGATTCCTTAAGCAAAGGTTCATTTATTTTGCATTAAGCAGAGGAGGGCATTATGATGAATAACAATGATACTCCCAATAAAGACAGCTGACATACATGCATATACGAGACAATGTTCTCAGCATTTTGTATATTGACTCATCCAGATTTCACAATAAGCCTGATGAGCTAAATTTTATCACAAGCTTCACTTTAAAGATGAGTAAACCAAGACACAGAATACATTGTGCAGTAAGCAGTAGGGCTCAAATATAAAAATTCTGCTCATGCTACAACTTTTAAATATTATTTAAAATAAACAACCATGTTCAGAAATGTTCTCAAGGTTTCTATCAATTGTGATTTTCATTCATTTTTGAGATTGTAATTGCATATCATTTCTTTCTTTTCCTCTCTCCAAAGCCTCAATATACCCCTCCTTGCTCTCTTTCAAATACATGGTCTTTTAAAAATTATTTTTCACTTTTTATTTTTATGATTATAATGTAAAGTTCTCCTTTTAAGTTTTGTTGCAGTCCTGGGGAATGAACTAAAGAACTTGCAAAGCACTCTAGCATTGAGTTTAGGGTTCTTGTTTACAACAACACTTCCTTTTTCTACTGTGGATGGAACAAGAATGACACAAGTTTGGAAAGCCTACGATATAACTTATTTATATTAATTAATGAATATGTGTGTGTGCATGTTCATGTGTTCACGATACTTATTTTATTTTTATTTGTTACATGTATGTGCAGGTGCCCTAAGAGGCCAGATGAGGGTGTTAGATCCTCTGAAGCTGGAGTTATAGGCAACCTTGAACTCCAGTTCTCTAGAAGAGTAGCAAGTGCTCTTAATTGCTGAGCCATCTCTCCAGCTGTCTCCATCTTACGTGTGTAGGTTAGCTGGTCACTGAACTTCAGAATCTTCCTGTTCTTATCTTGCTGGCACTAGTATTATAAATTCATGCTGATACTTCTGGATTTTTCTGTTGGTTGTGGGGATACAAACTCAAGTGGCATTTTAGTGGCAAACACTTTTGACTGATTCATCTCCCCAGCCTTCATTTCAAGTTTTAAAACATTTTTAAATTTCATTTTTATTTTATGTGTGGGTATTTGGCTTGCATGTATGTCTTTGTGGTGCATGCCAGGAGAGGATGTCAGATCCCCTGGAACTGGAGTTAGAGCTGGTTGTGAGTGGACATGTGGGTCCTGGGAATTGAACACAGGGCCTCAAAAAAAAAAAAAAAAAAAGCCAGTGCTTTTAACCCCTGAGCCATTTCTCCAAGCCCTCATTTAAATTCTAACCAGGGTTTGAAATTAGGGAGAGATGATGGGGCATGTCAAACTCACTTTATTTTGAAGAATGCAGTACAAAAATGTCCAATAAGCTTTGGAGAAAAGAGGATCCAATGTATTAGGCTTTAACACTTGTATGACTCTGGGATAAGTTCCTTAATTTGATCTCTTTCTGGGTGAAGTGAGTACATTATCTACTTCACATAATAAGAAAAATTAAATGAATATAATAAAAATGCATGGAATTTACTTACTATATATAAACACACAATAATATACTTTATTCTCTCCCACTTTTTAACTTTCACCTCCCATAAACTATTAGAAAAATAAAATAAATGGACATACTTAGGACAAAAAGTTAAACTGTAGACACATGGTTTATCATTAGCAATGATTCCGTTTCCCTTGGGGAAACTACTCTGTGTGCAGTACAAACAGGACATATCTATCATGGCAATTACGTGGAATACATGTAGCTCTGGACTTAATGACACAGTTCTCCAACCCCTGGCCACAGTGATTGGGTAGTCAAGAGGTAGAAATATGACCTAGGCTATTCCATGCTTTTCAGTTTAGAGGTGTAAAAACAGAGACCTTGTAAGAGTCTCAGACATAGAATAACTAGGGGAGGGGGAATGGTATGAGTAAATGGCATGCTTCTACCATCTGGAGAAAGCTTTTCTACAGGGAAAAAGCAAACCAACTACAGCCAAACAGTAAAAAATTTAGTAAGAGCTTTGGAAGCACTAAGTATGATTATATGTCCAAGGCCATCAGAGTTGCCCTGGTGTCTGAAACACTTCTTCCAGTTTTATGAGCTTCCTTACTATCACTCAAATACATTTCTATTTGTTTCTTAAGTTTGCCTGAGTTTTATAGTTGTGTAATTTAAAAAAAAATATTAAAACTCAAATTTATATTTTATACTAGGCTTTTTGTAAGGTGCTTTATAATCAAGGTCCCATTCACTCTCACAGCAGGCCTAATGGGAAGGCACTGCTGCACATCATAATAATGTACTTCTCTGTAAGCCCAAAGTAAGGATTGTCACTTTTTATATTAACCAAATTGGTAGCAGAATGCAGACTTCATGCCCACCTATCCTACCAACAAAAATACATTCATACTGTACCTGCTTATGGCACAATTAATTAAATAATTATGGAGGCCTGGGGATAGAATGTACTGTCTACTCACATTGAACACAGGGTAGATGAAGCCAGGTTCTTAAGAAGTACACAGACAACTGAAGAGAAACTGGGTTCTACCAAGGATATAAAAAAGAAATGACTTCATGGGAAGCAATAAGTGTTCACTGCATATTCAACAAGGAAAACTAGACGAAAATTTTTTTCAGACTGTTTAGATTTTTCAGTCATCTAATCAATAACTCCTTCTGTTCACATCACTTCCTGCTGTAAGCAAGCACATCTTTAGTCTAATTTAAGACCATTGTTCTCCAGGGAGGAGGTATCTCCACAGAGAAGTGAGCTAGTTTATCACTGACTTTCTAGGCACTTATCCTGTGTAGCGAAATGTAGTGTTGATATGAGAGCAAGAAACCCAAAGGTACTTTCTTGAAATTGCAACTACGAAGATCTGATAAAAGTAAGGCTCCCTTGATTAATTAAAATGTCCCTGTTGTCTTCTTGCCTTGGCTTCCTCCTTACTAAGTTTAAGCATAAGATCACAGAAAAATGATGCAAAGCTCATTAGGAAAGGGTTTTGGCCACGAGCACAACATATTTCTCTCTGGTTGGACTGTTAACAGTGAGCAAGTGAGTTTTCTTTTTTTTTAAGTAAAAATTTTTGTTAGTGTAATGTGTGGATTATATCATTGGCCAGCAGTGGATGGAGACACAGGGCACCTTGGTTTGTGAATTTATCAACTGCTCCTTGTCTTCAGAGATGGATAACCTCTCATCTTGAATAAGACAAGTCTCTGAGTATCATTTCCTGGCTTATAAAAATAAGGGTTCCATATCCTATATATTTAATTAATAAGATTAGACAAGAACCGGCAAGGTTGGTAAGTAATAAAGGCACTTTCCACCAAATCTGAGTTCAATTCCTAACATTCACATGGCAGAAAGGGGGAAAGTGATTCCTTCAAATTGTCCCCATCCCCTCACACACCCAGAAAGAGAAAGAGAGGAGGGAGGAAGGAGAGAGGGAAGAGGGAGGATAGATAAAATAAATGTAAAACAAACTCTTAAAAATACTGAATAAAGGGCGATTGTGATTTACATATATTATTTGAACACCTGAAATGATTATGAAGTGTGAAGTTGTGGAATATATCACTTATTTGAGTGGTTTCCAGGACTTGGGTATTATAAGTAACAGTGCATAAACACTATTATACAAGCCTTTTTCTTCTTAAAGTTGAGACATGATTACTGTATGATAAAAAGTGTTTAGCTAGAAGGGTTCTAAGAACTCTATATATACATGTAACTTCTATTCACTATAAACAGACTATTTATATGGCCTTTCTTCCTTCTTTCCCTCCCTTCTTAACACTTAACTTCTGTTTAATACCATTTTACTCTGGTTAGAACCTGTAATGATTCCAACATCATACAGAGGTACACAGATGAGGGAAGTACAGACAAGGGAAGTCAGCAACTGTTGACCCCCTACCTACAAGCTGAGATCTTTGAGCAATGCCATTCCTTCCCATAAAGAGCAGAAGAGAAGCCAGGCAGTGGTGGTACATGCCTTTAATTCCAGCATTTGGGAAGCAGAGACACTTCGAGGCCAGCGTAGTCTAAATAGCTAGATCCAGTTCGGCTAGTGCCATTACACAGTAGAAGAGTCTGATTCCTCAGAGGGCTGTACCTACTAACATTCCAGTGATAGGCAAAAGATGGATGACATAAGGGTGGGATGCAGACACCATCCCAGACAAAACTCAACTTCTTTGTACCTGACTCTGTCAATAGGAGTAAGCTTATCCAGATAATTAGAAGGGATTATATGCAGCTTAATGCTAACCATCCTTTTTTAATGTTTTCTCCTGGTGAAGCAGTGCCATGTCCTCACCCATCTCCAAGATATACCAGAGAGTAAATGAAGATGGACTACTGTTTATGAGCTCCTCCCAGGAGATGCTCAGAATGAAACTGTTTAAGATTAGACCAGTAAATCTAATGTTTTTAAAGCCCTTACCAAGGGGGAAAATGAATGTCACTAGCTAAGATGGATGGTAGTTCAACAACTCACAGATTAGCAGAATGGCAGTCTTTCCAACTAGGAATTTTAGGATTGCTTTTGTATTTAAGACAGAAAATCTGAGTTTGAAATTATATCACTTATCATGAACTACCTTTCTTTTATATTTCAAACTGTTAAAAATAAAATACTTTGAATTCTTAAGAAGTGTAAGACAACCCTGCCTTGCTCTTGGTCTTAGAGAAAAGCGTTAGATATTTTATGAATAAGAATAATGTTAACTGTAGGCATTTATAGATAATAAGACAGCAGATACTTCCTCCATAACTATAACTAGTATTCTAGGACTTTCTTCTTTTGTTTAGAGAGTTGTATATAGCCTATGCTGGCTTCAAACTTGCTGAAATTTAAAGAAATGCTAAATTTACATTAGCATTTCTTATGTTGTAGATTTTCTATAATAATTTTCTCAGTTTTAAGATATATGGCAATGTATTTACTTTGCTTTTAGTATTTAAAAAAGAATTTTTCACTGGACAAAGAGCTTAGACTGATGACATCACTTACTGTGTCATAGACTATCCACTCTCTGTCTTTATTCCCTCGATTGAACAATGAGAACAATAGCATCCCCATGCTAGTAAGATGTCCTGAGAATATGGAATGACTCAAATGAAGGCTTTGGTACCATGTCTTACATCTCGCAAGCAGTCGAGAAACACTTAAAAGAAAAACAAATGCAAGCCTACATGCTACACAGATCACAGATCCCTGAAGTATTTCTCACTATTTCTTATGTACTGAGATATCTGAACGTACGTATTTCTTCTGCTTCATTGATAGGATTACATTGCTCTAACATGGTAGGGGGAGTAAGGGAGTTTGAAGGAAAAGAATGGGGAACAGAAGGAAAAGGAAAAGAGAAACAGATATTAAATATATTTTTTTCTAAAATACACTGATAGAAGAACAAAGCTCAAACCAGGTGGGTCTAACTCCAAACCTTTTGGCTACAGCCACATAAAATATCCATTTGAGGTAAATATAATCATTTGTTTAAGAATACGTTTCATTATCCTGTCAGCAAGCATCTGGCTATAGACAAAAAGTGTACCTATGTGTCTAAAAGATTTTACTGAGGAAAGCAGTTTGAAGAGAAATGTTTCATGCTTTGGGTTTCTGTAGTTGCCTTTGTCCCAGCAAAGCCAGAGTTTCTGGTCTATTTCTTGTCTTTGTCTAGCCCTTGAATTCTAAAACTGAATCTTTATTTTAAACTCATGTCTACGTGTTCATCATGAAAGTTTCCTTTCAGGGCTTCAGTTGATCCCTGGTGTCTGTGTGGGTATGTGTCTTCTATCTCTGTACCAAAGCTCCTAATAAAAAGAGACAATGAAGAATGAAATGTAATAAATGAATGAAGATACGACTCCAGATAATTAATTATACCTCGTGTTCCAAGGGTACAGAAGAAAGAGAAGATGGTCACAAAAACCAGTTTACTCAGAAAAGCTTGTAAGATCTGGGGTTAGAGGATGGGAAAAGAGCCTCGTATGTGTATCTTGCTCTTTCAGGGAAGTTTGTCTTGACTCTTCCATCTTTCTCTGGTTGAAATACTCATAGTCAACCAGAGCCATAGCTGGAGAAAGGTAATATAGGATTTTTAACATGCTTGACAAGGAGAAAGCTGAAGTGGCATTTTCAGAGAGCGACATGCCCGAACTTCAGCTCACAGGATCTACCCAATTATGATATATAATATCAGATGCAACTTTACTAGTATATTTTAAAATGAATCAGTAAAAACATCCCCACCAGGTGAATAATGCCTGTGTATTAAGCGCGATTCAGAAAACTAGTGATTACCAAAAATCATAAATCAAGTCCAATCTTTGATAGAAAGTACTAGACCCACAATAATTCCAGTACCCCCAACAAGTAGACATACCAAAAACTAAAAGACCAGCATTTATTCTAACTGAAAGCTAGCACTAAGAAATTATGTTTCTCTGGCCACAATCCTGACGTAAGCAGTAGAAGTGGGGTCAACATAAAACAAAGGAAAGAGCCAGAAGCCACATGTTCTGTGGAGCAGCCATGAGGCTGTAAGAGAATTATCACTTTGTGTGCTACTATCTATACAGATGGTAATTCTATATAGACAGATGTAGATAAATACTGATAAGTAAAATAGGGGAGAAAGCATTAAAAGACAGCAGACACTAGTCTAAGTACTTTGTGATTATTCCTCTAAACAACTCTGTAACAGGAGTGTTGTTATCCAAACATTCCGCATGAGGAACTAGAGGTGAAGAAACTTGCCTAAAGTCACAAAACTTACAAATTAAAGGGCTGGGCATATAAGGTAAGCATTTTGGTTCCAGAATCTGTATTCCTTACTTCTAAGTTCCAGTCCTGAGAATCCCACTACTATGAGATCTCCAATGGATATGATATTTCATTAATAAAAACTAACATCAAAATTAGAATGTGTCTTCCTGCCACTAATATTTTATAAGTTTCAGCCATGCAAACTGTCATGGTATATGGGTACAATTGTCTGCATATGGGTATAATTGGTTGTCATTTCTGGTAATACAGTTATACAAATACAACTCTTAACAAATAATTTAAGGGTATTTCAAGGGATAAGGATGAATCTTTTATAGATGTTAAAATACAATTAAATTTTCTGCATATGTGAAAAACTTATAAGAGATTTTTGAAGACTTCCATGAGTCACCTTACCTGGTTAGACAACTCAGTGAATAAAAAGGTACCAAGCCACGTGGCTAAACATAGGTAAGAATTATTGGTTAATTTAAAAGCAAAAGTCAGCAAGTAATAAGCCTGAGCCATAGGCCAAACAGTTTATAACTAATATAAGCCTTTGTGTGATTATTTGGGACTAAATGGCTGTAGGACTAGCTGGGCTGAACAGAAAAACATTTGACTACATAAAAGAACTTGGAATGCCAATTTTTTATTTGCTTTTGTATTGTGTTCTATAGCTACTAAAGAATTATCTAGTTTTCAAATGGAACCTTAGAAATATTTTAATACAATGCTTGTCAAGTTTAATATGAAATATATTTAAGAATATACCATTATTTTATGTACTACTATTCAAGAAAAAAAATCATTGTGGGGCTGGAAAGATGACTCTGGCTAAAATCACTTACTGGTCTTGTAGAGGACTGAATTTTGGTTTTCAGCTACTTCAGGCAGCTTACAACTGTCTGTTGCTCCAGCTCCAATGGGATCCAAAATGTTTGCTTCAATGTGTGTCTGCACTCACATGCTCATATCTACATGCTACACACACAAATAATTTTTTAAAAACCTAAAAGAAAAACCATGGTTTCTGAATGTAGCTCAGACTGGCCTGAAAATTACTATATAGCCCTGACAGGACTCTCTAACCTTCTGCCTCTTCCAGGTGCTGGAATTATAGGAATTTGTCATGTTCAGCTTTGAAAGAGCATCCTTAAGCTTTACTGGACATAGATTTGTAGCCATCACATATATACACTCACAATAAGAAAAAATACAAGTAAGGGCCTGGCTGCTAGATGTGGTTTATATTTATAATCCAGAAATCAGTGGCTGAGGCAAGAGGACCCTAAGTTTAAAGCCAGTCTAGGCTACAGAGTGACACTTGTTTCAAAACCAACTGGTAGTACTGGTAATATATTCCTAAATGTCTTCATATTAAATTCTACCTTTTAATAACCTTTTGAATTATTCTCCACATTCATCTATATAAATAAATGCCTTCTATGCCATGAAGAGTATTGGGGATATAATACTTCTTTAAAACGTGTGTGTATTTATTTAGGGGCTGGGAAACATGTAACAAGCATGTAGAAGTCAGAGGACAACTTGCTGAGATGGGCTTTGTCCATCATGTGGGTTCTAGGAATCAAACTCAGGTTTTCAGGCTTTGTAGAGAGACCCTTCTTCACTGAGTTGTCTAACTAGGTAAGGTGACTCATGGCAGTCTTCAAAAATCTCTTCTAAGTTTTTCACATATTCAGAAATACAGCATTCTCATCTTGTTTCCTTTCCATCTGGCTGGGATCTCTATCTGCTCCTCCTCGTCTTCCTCCTCCTCCTCCTCTTCTTCTTCCCAGAATTCTCCTTGTCTGGTTACTCTGCCTATACTTCATGTCTGCCTAGTTTCTATCCAATCAGCATTTTATTAAATCAATATTTACAGTGACAAATATTTACAGAGCATAATCCCACAGCACTTCTACAACCTGATATAAACCTACCCTTTTCTCTTGTGTTCTGAATACTAGATTTATGTCCTTTTAAAGTCATTTCTTCTGAACATATTCCATGCCATCTCTCTAGAATGTAACTAGAATGTAACTTTTAGTATTTTCTTTAGTTTTTCTATTCCCCAGTTTCTCATCACTGAAATGTATTTAATGAGCAAACACATGCTGTTCTTAGCACAGAATCCAGCTACCTTGTAGTTAAGCAGTATTGTCTGCTTCTTGAGGGTGAGTCTCATGAGTCTCAGTAGTGAATGAGCCAAAGGCACAAAGTTTGGTTGACATCAGAGACAGGATGTTAACTTCCTTACCTGGAGTACAGGGGCTCCCTGTGGAGTTAAGAAATACTCCCTGGCCTTGACTTACAATGACAGATTGAATAGCAAGCCTGTCTAACTATAAATGTTTCCTCACTCCTCTTCCTTTCACTATTTTCATAAGTTATACATATTCTACTAAAAAGCAAAAAAATATATATTTAAATACATTTGGCCACATTAAACAAATTAAATGGATTTACCATTCAAGAGCCTTCAATGTATTTATGTACTTATGGAGCCTCAAAACACCTAATAATCTTAAAAATTCTACATTTTCTCTCATACACCAGCTCAACTCCAATCATCAAGCATGCTTCAGCCAGTCTTCCAAGGTGTACTCTCTCCTGGAGTTCCTTCTTCTCTTCTGCTGGTCCAACACTAGTTCACATTACACCTCAGCATCCTTCCTCATCATCCTATCCATTAACTTTCCTTCTTCTGTGCTATTAGGGTCCTTTATGTCAATATTATAGCACTTTCTTAGTGGTTCTCTGTTACCCATTAACTGATTCTAGTCTAGGCTCCTGAAGGCCAAGGACCATAACTTACATCTTCAATAAGAGGCAGCCTGCTTGTAGAGGCAGTTGTTGTTTGTTGGCAGATTGGGAGCAGCTAACTCCTGCCCCACGTTGGGCACCAACTATTGTCATAATTATTATTTATAATATATTATATGTAGGATTAACATTTATTAGAGGGTATTTTAACACTTATGGATATAAATTAAACCTTAGGGCAATTTTTGAAGGTAGGATGATCTTGGCAATGGATGTTGATCTAATCTTTCAGAAGGCAGGAACAAAACAGGCCGCTTAAGATCTCAATAGCCCTTTTCAATGGCACTGGCCACACCCTGTTCAAGCTCTCAAAATTATAAAGACATGACTTCCAACCTTGTCAGCGAACACCTGAATTCCACCATATAAACCCTTTTGCTTCTCTTTATGATTCCATTTCTCAAGTGTCTTCCTACCTGGCAGTAGGCTTGAAGTAGAAAAGAGTGTACGCCCTAGAAGCCTTGGCTATAAAAAGGGGGAGGGGGAGTGGCAGAGAGAAGCCTGACCCTTCTAAGTCTGTGGAGAAATGAAAAGAACAGAACCCAATGCCAAAGACAATTCTATTCACACACCCACGTTGCATCAAAGCAATGGAGTAACGGAAATATCAGGGCTCCATTTTTCCTAGATAGACATGGAAGTAGGCTTTTGGCAGCTATTGTTCAATCTGTGGCATCACACAGCGTGGGAGCAAGTACTTGGAAACAGCAGAAGGAAGATGGCAAAGATGAGCTTGCTTTAACACCACAAACTCAACATACAGACAGAACATGCATGCAAAATATCTAGAAGTTGCTAAGAGATGAAGGGATCATAGACCTCAGGTGGAACAAAGAGTTCTCATTGTGTTACAAACTCTGAAACGAATGCCACCACCTCTTCCACAGTGTATTTCTATACAGCATGCCCAAAGACAGAAAGCATTGGCTACAACTCAGCAGATCACTCCAATTAGACAAAAATTAGAAGATGACATATGTAGGTACCAAACAAAAATCATGTAGATACTTCCTTTTCTTAATCACAAAACGACTAGTAAACAGTCTCTTCCAAGAGTCAGGGATATACGCTAAGCAGTAATGCTTTGCTAAATATTGTTCTCAATTGATGAGATCTGGAGAAAAATAATGAGGATTTCTTTCCCAATCAGGAAAGATTTGGGATGAAGAGAGCAAAGCAGACACAACTCTGAAAGATGAAGGTGTTGCTTAAAAAAAAATCCTGATTATGAAGCT
The DNA here is from genome assembly GCA_033318265.1 of Phyllotis vaccarum. Taxonomy (NCBI): domain Eukaryota; kingdom Metazoa; phylum Chordata; class Mammalia; order Rodentia; family Cricetidae; genus Phyllotis; species Phyllotis vaccarum. Next base: position 21,618,193 of record JARWLC010000019.1, read on the forward strand.
GAACTTGGATAATAGACAATCCTTAACAATAACTATATTGTGACAGTTTTTTAAAGGCTACCAATTGCAAGAATAGAGAAATAGCTCAGCAGTTACGATCACGTGCTGCTGCTCTTCCAGAGGACCCAAGTTTTGTTCCCATGTCAGGTGGCTTACACCACTTCAGCTCCATGAGATTTTTTTCAATATTTAAGGTTTTTGTTTAACTATTTAATTGGTGAAAATTTTCCCTAGTTCCAAACACTCTTCTGGCCCCTGGAGGTACCCACATGCATGGTTGTGCATGCATACACACCCATAAAAAAATAGAGGTCACAAATTAGGCCAGCGAATGATTCAGCAGTAAGGCACTGCTGCCAAACCATATAAAAAGTTTAATTCTTGGAACCCACATGGTGGAAATAGAGAAGTGACTCCTGAAAGTTGTCTTCTGACCCCCACATGTACACCATGACATATGCATGGCATACCACCAATATAAAGTAAAAAAAAAAAAATGAACAAGATCAAATAAATAAGTAAATATAAATTCTTTATATTCTATCAAGAAGTTTCAAGTATCTGTTCCTTTTTCTTTAATCAAAATGGATTTTTGAGTCCTTCAACCAATAGATGGTGGCAAAAAGTAACACACAACTTCCAAGGGTAGGTCACTATAAACACTTGCCCTTGAAGCTCTGAGCCACCATGTAAGGAAGTCGTCTGTCTTCTCTGAGTGTTTTGAGGAAGCCCAGGATTCACATACAAGATATGTACAAGCATGTGAAAGTGCTAAGCAGGACTTTTGAGTCACTGTGGGCCTGGTGACAGGTATGTAAGGAAAGATGCTTTGAGATGGCTATAGCTCCTAGCTACTGTGTCTTGCCAAGCCACCCACTTTTTAAGCTTAGGCCCTAGATGCTGGCAAGCACAAATAAGTTCTTGCAGTGCTGAGAATCTATGTGCAAAATAAAAATGCTGTTTTATTACACTGAATTTCAAACATGATTTAGTAGTGACCAAAGTTTTATGATAAAGTAGCTAGGATAATCGATGAAACAAAAAAAGAAAAAAATACATAACTATTTCCTTCTTCCTATTCTGTAATATAGAAATAATGTTAACTTTAGTTGGTTAGTTGAACAGATGTAGCTGAAAGTAATGCAAATAATAGTGGTTTTTTTTTTTTAAAGAATGTCTCCTCCAGTAGCCTTATGCAGAGCTCACACAACTCTGGCTATGCTGGATTATTAGAAAATTTCTGTGTATCTAATCTACCTCTGACTAGGTTCTACAGATGTGAAAGATATTTTTGTTTTGTTTTTTTCCCTGACTCCTCTGTTTTGTTTCTCACTGTGGAGAAGGTGCACAATATCTGATATTTCTTCCCCATGCCCTTCCAGACTCTAGTTGTTCTTGTGTAAGGAGGTTATGAAGCAAAAACTGCTGGCTGCTTTGGATAGTTTTCTAGTTGCTTAACCAGAATTGCCTAGATGTGCACTTGGAGCATGAGCTTCTTCACTGTGAGTCTTCTGACCTAAAGAACAGTATTCAGCTCTATTGTTCACTGTCAGACCATTTTCTGCTCTCTAATACACTGAGCCGTCATGGGTGGAGAACTGACAAGAGGGCTTAACACCAGAAATTTCCATGAGATCACTAGATCCATCTATACCAATGGTGGGATGACAGCATTCTTGCCCTACTTGTTCCATTTCCCTTTTGTCTGGATTGGAGCAGGCAGATCTTTAGGTTGCCTGCCTAAACACATTCACCAGGCACTGGAACTCTCCTCCTTTCTCTTCTTTCCCCTTCATCCCTGTAAACGATTTCTCTCAGAAGCTACTAGATCAAAGGGCCAACATTTCCCCCAGTCTCTTGTAGACTGTGGTGAAGGTTGATGCATAGGGACACATGTCAAAACTGGGTCATAAAATCACATAATATAACTTCTTTACATCTTAGAACTATGCCAGCCCTCCTTAGTGACTGTTCTCTTTACCTTGTGGTATCTTACCTTCACTGTTTAGCTGTGCATTCTATTTACCATTTATGAAGTAACTGAGAAATCCTATTTGGCATTCCTTATACAATTACTTTATAGGTTGCTGGGATGTTGAATATAATGTCAGAAATATTTTAAATACTACAAATAGTAACATAATTATTACAGTGACAAATTTATGTGGTTCTTTTGTTCTTGGACACTTAGGTATTTTACTATTTATTTTATATTGCTGCTTTGCCTTTGGCTAAGGTCTGGTATGTTTGCTTATTTTGCTGGCAAATTGAACCCAGGGCTTTACTCATGCTAAGCACATGCTATACTTACACCTCCTAGATACTAACTAGTATAAATGATATTATGATCCTTTAAAACAAAGATTTCTATAGTTAGGATAAATTCCTGTAAATGAAACTTCTAATTCACAGAGTAGTTATTCATAAGGCTTTTAGATGCACTGTAACAAATAAACTTTCAGAAATGTTAGGTAGAGTTTTGGTTTCCATTATTCCTCTAGACATTTTTTAAATTTCTTGACAATTTCATTAAAATTTTTTTGATTGCTGTTAAGCTTAAATATATTTTCAGGTATAATCAACTCATATTTTTAAATAAATTGTTTGCTCAAATGTCAGATACTCTGTGATATAAAAAGATAATGTAGTTAGGAAGTGACTTTTGGGTGTTGTAGACAAGAAAACTTGAAATAACATGAAGCTAGATATGATAGCATATGCTTAAAATCCCAACATTCAGATGGTTGATACAAGGAGACTCTAGAGTTTAAAACCACCCTCATACACTCGTCAAGTTCAAAGCTATGTGGAATACATTTGACTCTGTCTCAAAAAGAGAAAAAAATAGCTTGAGCAGAGAATCTCCTATAGTTTAGTACAGATGAGTGTCACACGAAAGAATGAGACTCGGGGATAGATCTCTGAAGAAGTTGGAGATACTAGAGAGAATAAACACCACAGTCAGATCTTACCCAGCTGTCTTCCAGCTTCTTCAGCCTCACTTCCCTTGAAATGGCTTCCTCTCTGTGTGTTTCTATCCTGTCTTAAGTACCCTTTTATAAATTAAGGCGTGGCCCTGCCATACCTGCTTGGGAGCCTGGAATTCCTTCTATAATCTGAAGTGACCTTGACTCAGTTGGGATTAAGGGTGTAGGTCACCACTCCCAGGATACTCCCTGTGCTGGGATTAAAGGTTTGAATCACCACTCTGATTTTCCTAGACTGACTGTGGTTAGAGCTCTGGGACTTCTGGAGTTTTTACTAACCCCCCACATAGACTGTGGGTAGATTCCCTCTGCTATCTCCAAAACTTCTGAAACTTTTATTGAATCCCCACAGATGAGTGAGCGATCTGTCCATATGTGTCTAGTGGTTCTCTTTTAAGGGTTTTTCAATTGTGATTCTGTAGACTTGTCTCATATAACATTTGATTGTTATTCATTTTGGAGCCCTATATCAAATGTTGCCCAATTCTGATTTTTCCCCTGGACGAAATATACCTTCCCACTAGACCTGGCATCCCTGTGTGCAGATCTTCAGATGCCACAGTAAGACTGTGTTTTAAAGTCTTTCCCTTTATACAGACTCCTCAAGGACAGTCTTATTTCCATTCTGGCCCAGTCAGAATAGGAAATTATAACTCAGAAAGGCAAAAAATTTACTCAATCCCACACAACAATGGGAGATTCAGACTCCAATCCAGGGCTAACCCCAGAGACCATGCTTTTTACAGTTATTTAAGGATTTCCCTAAATAGAATCTGAAGACATGCATCTTAGCATATGAGAATTCATTTGAATTTTTATACACAGCCATAAAGAATAATAAAATCATATCTCCTGAAAATAGATCAAGCGATCATCAAACCAAGTAAAAGAGTCAGACGCCACATTTTCCTTAAGTTTTTATAGATACGTAAAATCATTTAATATAAAACTTATGTCATAAAAGCATAAGAAAGGTTATGAGAAGGAAGAGACAATTGGGGAAACAAAAAAGGAAGTGGGGAACTAAACTGATGGAAAGGGACAGAGTGAATATGATCAATATCTATAACATATTTGAAAAAATTTGTCTCTATGAGACCCAACACTGTTTGAAGATCATTTACCAATAACTGTTTTTTGGTTTTGAAGGTTTCATCTCAAGAGTGATTTAAAAATATATATAGGCATAGACCTGGATGTCTGAATGATCATCTTAGGAGTGAACACTATTTCTTACTAATCAGTACAGCATTTTAAAACTTACTAATGCAAAGTACTAAATTCTTCCTTTTTATACAACAAGAACCTAGTAAGAAAGTATAAAATAGACAGTGTACAGTTAATATAACCACAGCAAATAAAAACCAGGGTGTTTGTCACAGAAATCAACATTTCACTGCACCTCAAATATAAGGTCATCTGGAGAAGAAACAATGGGGGCAGAAGACAGACTCTACAAGAAGTACATACCCATTGACAAAGATCCCGGTTGACATTTACAGCTACACATACAGTTTATAATAAAATAGGTAACCACCAAGGACCCTGAAATGCTGCTGCACTCATGAACTCACAGCAGCTATGGATGCCTGTACAAGATCAAGCCCATCAATACTCTAGCATGGAGGAGGAAGGTTTACAGTCCCCACCCTTAACCAAAGAAGTGTGGACAGGTGGTAGCTTCTGGGGATAAGAGCCAGTTTTCTTTAAAGGTGCTGTCCCTAGTAGTTCAACCATACTCTCACTGATGGCCTCACACCCAGGATTATATTGGAAAGCACAACTGAACTCTGTGGCTTATTTTTTAAAAAGACAAGAGGACAAGAAGTTCAAGGGGTTAGGGAGGAGGGAATTAGGTGAGGGGTAAATATGATCAAAATATATCATATGGAATTATCACAGAATTAATGAAAGTATACATCATTAAAAGAAGCATGCAATGAATAAAAGTAATCTTTCATATACATAGGAAGCTCCATGTTAATGTCATTCTACTTATATTGTCATTAAAAAGCTATGGTTTACTGGGTATGGTGGTGAATACCTTTAATCCAAGGATTAAATTTTGCAAATATTAAGAAAATATAACAAATACTACACAGCAATCAGGAGGAAGAGGCAGATGGATCTCTATGAGTTTGAGGCCAGCCTATTCTACATAGTAAGTTGTGGGCAAGCTGAAGCTATATAATCCTCTCAAACAAATAAAGCCATGTCTCAGGAGACTATTTTATGACACACGATATTTTTAATGTACCAAACTAAGGTAGTTCACAGGGTTAACACTCTTTCTAAGTTTGTAAACTACACAAATATAAAATACAGAAAAAACAGACAAAAGAAATACATTTAAATATGTATCTCTTAGTTGCAGGTGCTGCTAATATTGTTATTTTTCTCTTATTTATGTTTACAATAACTACATTATAGAAGTAAACTTTAAGTGTCACTAAAATTATTTTTGTTTTTATGTGTTGTTAAACATATATTAATTATACATAAAATGAATTTCAGTGTATTTTCATACATTTATAGTGTATTTTGATCACTCACTTCCCTTATCATCCTCTCTTGTCCCTCTCCCATTCTTGTTGCTCTTCCTTTTTTCAAGCAGGCCCCCTTTTACTTGTGTGTGTGTGTGTGTGTGTGTGTGTGTGTGTGTGTGTGTGTGTGTGTGTGTGTGTGTGTGTGAGTGAGTGAATTTCATTAGAGCTGGTTAAAGGTAATAGGAAGGAAGAAGCCTGGGCATCTTATCAATAGCTACACTTCTAAAGAACATGCTTCCTCCTCCTTTAGCAACCATTAACTATCTATAGATCCTCAGGGAGAAGTGAGACCTTGTGAGTCCCTCCTCTTGTTCTATTTTGAGATTGGATCTCACTGTTTTCCCAGGTTCCACCTCAGCCTGCCAAGGAGCCAGGACTAGAAGGCATATGCCACCATGTATAGAATGAAAAATACAAACTAATGTATAATGGGTCATCCTGTGAAAGTTTCCAGAACCGGTAGCTAAAACAATCTTGCTTTCAAACCAGTTCTTGTTCCAGTTGTTTCCTTTAAGAAATTAATTAATTAGTTAATTAATTAATTGCCTGTATGTTGTATGAGGTTTTTGGCCTGGACTTTCTGGTCTAGCCTCATGGCCTGAACTCACAGATCCACAGTCTCATAGTCCTATTGAAACACACAGATGCTTATATTAATTGCACACTGATTGACCTGGGGCCCAGGCATATAACTTACTAACTCTTTGCCCTTAAACTAATGATCCTTATCCTGTTCAGCCACAAGGCTAACTTACTAACTCTTTGCCCTTAAACTAACCCCAATTCTTTTGCCCTTAAACTAACCCACGACTCTTATCCTGTTCAGCCACGTTGCTCGGTACCTTTTCTCAGAGCAGCATAATTGTTCTCTGCATCATCTAGCACGTCTGGCAACTACGTAGCATTTCTGCTCTGTTCTTCCTGTTCCCAGAGTTTTCTTAGTTTGGTAGCCCCGCCCATACTTCCTGTCTGTCTTTGGCCAATCAGCATTTTTATTAAACCAGTAGGCAGGACAATTATTTACAAAGTTACATAATTCCACTAAGCCTGTATGCAAAGGGGAAGAGGACATGTGTGAAGAACAACCTGGGGGAGTCAGTTCTTTCCTTCTACCATGTGGGTTATGGAGATCAAACCCAAGTAAGTCATCAGGCTTGGTAGCAAGTGCTTTCACCCACTGAGCCATCTCACCAGGGTCCTCTAGTTCTTTCTTATTCAAGAAAATGCTATCAATTCTAATGTAATGTTTTTTTTCAAAACTTTAAAGAATAAATAACTAGGCTGTGCAAAGTACCAGAGTTCCAACTGTCACATTCTTTTTAAAGCAGACTAAGGAAAGATGCTGATTTGCTTTCCAAGAAATCTCCCATGTGAACTATAATTACAGCATATATATATATATATATATATATATATATATATATATATATATATATATATATATAGAGAGAGAGAGAGAGAGAGAGAGAGCGCTATATATCAATGGTTAACAGTTTAGTGAGATTCTTAGAAGGGTGGCACCTATATGACATACTCATTGTATATGCTAGTAAATAACTGGAAGCAACATAAATGTCCCGCTGGGAAGATATATATGTAATATATGGCATCTTCACTAAGATGATAATATTAAGATTTATATACACTTATTTACAATATTAAAGCAAAGAAATATTAAAGGGAGATCACACTTCATCTCTTCCGATCTCAGAAGCTAACCAGTGATTGGCCTAGTTAGTACTTTTATGAGAGTTCACCTGGGAATACCAGATGTTATAAATAAATAAAAAAAAAAAAGCAAAAAGAAATAGTAAAGGAATAGAAACAAATGTGATGTCTTGATAATATGTGATACCATATAAATCTTTATTTATTTAACATTTTGCTTTTCTATATAGTCAAGATTTTCTAATAATTCAAAACTGGACAAATTCTATGCAAAAATAAATGCACCTATTCATAATTACAGTATATGGGGGAGAAGCAGAATACAAAATGCTAGCTCCTTGAGAGTTGATTGCTCTGTAAAAACTAACTGTGCAACCAACAAAATAACAATATTCTTTACTTTCTATATTGAGTTTCTATACAGTATTTTTCATAAAATACATCAGGATCCTTTAAGGAACTGGATCATTCCATATCTGGATCAAGATATGTGCAAAATAAACCTGGAAGACCTTGTCATATCATATAGCAAAGAAACCACTAAACTAGTAGTATCATGTCAAAAGCCAATTTGAATAGGGTCCCACAGGCTAAGGATAGTATCTGAATTTCAAAAACAAAAAACAAATAGTTCCCAATAGTTGAATATATTCAAGTATGTGTGTTCATAATTATGAAGAAATACTGAGAGCCAATTTCTAGTGCTTACCATAGTTCCACTCACTCAGACAGCTAGAGTGGGAAAAAATCTGACTTTATACTAACTTCAAGATCAGCCTGAGTAACACATAGAAATACTATCGCAAAAATCTCATAATTGATCTGTTAGACGGGTATTATGGAACCAGTTCACTATTGTTTATGTGTTTGTGCATGTGTGTACAAGAGCTCATAGAGACCAAAGGACAATATCAGGTGTTATTCTTCAGAAACCATCTACCTGTGGTGCATTGCCTGGAACCTAGGGCTCACATATTAGGCTAAGCTAGTTAGCCAGTGAGCTCCAAGGATTCTCCTGTTTTTACCTCCCCTACACTAGGAATAGAAGCATGTGCCACCACACTTGGCTTTGTGTGGATTCTGGGACTGAACTCAGATCCTCACTTTTTAATATAAAAGTGCTTTATCTCCCCAGCCTCTTATGTCCACTATCCCAACAACTTGTAAATCAGTAAAAGCAGCAAACATAAAATTGAGAGTACAGTAGTTAGAATAAGTTGATAACAAAGACTCATTCATGGTACCTTGTTCTGAGCTCTTGTCCAACAAATGACACCATGCCTCTACCCTGTGCTAAGTGAGTAAAGTGCAAAAGGATACTGACAGCCCAATATCAGAACACTAGAGGTCAAAATGTATTTTAGAAGCCAATGCCAACAGAAGGCTCACTTTGGAGAAACTCGAGAGGATTTCTAAGTCAAGTTTGAAAAATTACTACTAGTAGAATTTGAATGAGAAACATCTCCCATAAATTCAGCTGTTTGAACAGTTAGTTCCCAATTGGTGGGTGCTATTTGAGGAGGATATGGGGCCTTATGGGACACTGGGACTCAGCTTCCAGTTCACTGTTTCCTGGTGTGTAGATGAAATGTGATTAGCCAACTTCCTGCTCCAGCACCCTGCCATTACAGACTCAAACACTCTGGAACTATAAATCAAGCAAACTCTTTCTTTACTAAGTTACTTTTAATTACATTATTTTATCATGAAGTGGCTGTCCCTTCTTATAACAGGACTGATCCTAATGGGGCCAGTTGTTTGCTTGTTTGTTTGCCCTATACCATCATTCTGTGTTGACTCATGTCTGGCTTCAATAAGACCCTCAGGAAGGACATCCAATCTGGTAGCTAACCAGGGTCCTACCTGGCCACAATCAGAAACTGTTCTTGCTATTTCTAGTCAAACAGACCCTTTACCCTGCAATTACAGTTGCTGACCAGATTTCGTGAGCCAATTATAGAATGTTTATTATACCAATAAGTTGTCTATTCCCGGTTACTTCAAACTACACTCAACCGCAGCTGGAATTCTCCTAGCTATGCTTAAAAGGAGCCTACAAGCTTCTCTTGGGGTTATCATTTTGCCACTGTGTCAGATGGTTGAGATCCGCATGCTAAATTTTTTTTATTAAATGCTCTTGCTGACTGCATATGATTGATGTTTTTTATGGGACATCTCTCAGACCCTAACAATCAGAGCAACAAAAACAAATATGTCACTCCCTAAAAGATTTTTAAATTTCAGACCACATTCAAATCTGGGTTCCAGAATCTCACATGCATATCCATACTCCCAGCACACATATATTTCTCAAAGTCACACCCTCAGGCAAATCACTGTAATTTAATTTCCATTCCTGGAAAGTGGAAGCCCCTTAAGATGTTCTTTCCAGAAAATCTAACTCCTTAGCATACAATTCTAGCTTCAGAATTTCACTTACATTGCAACTCTAATCTGGTCCCAGCATGAAATAGATATGAAGACACTTAGGCTCATGGTCAGATTTCCTATGAAAGGTTTAATAAGTATAAATTTGCATGATTCCTTTCTGTTACCTCCTTCAACACTAAATACTTCAATACCTGTCTGTGCTAGACATGGTGCTAGAGATTTCTTTTCCACATTATCCTGGTAAATCCTCAAACTCAGTGGAATAAGAAGCATCATTCCAGTTTTACAGGCAATAAAGTAGGAAGCAGAGAAGGAAATAATCCACTCAAGAACCCAAATGCTGATGCAGGTCTTCTGAAGATAAACACTACCATCTCACACTGACATTTCACATTGAAAAAGTGACGAGCTGAGAGGCAAAGACTTAGTGAGTAAGAGGTATACTCTTTGCCAGTAAATGTTATCTTTCCATTGAGGGCCTTCTAGAGAGCATCCCTCCCCAATGTTCTTTTGGTTTTCTCTTATGGATTTGACTCCTCCTTTCTGGATGGATTTGCTGTTTTCTAATCAGAGCCTCAGTCATTCTACACAATACTCCTTTTTAAACCACAAACTTCTGAGTCCAACTCAACTTCCCTTCTGTCTCAAAACTCCTGCCATCTTCTATACCTAGAGCTCCTGACTTTACATAGTTAGTTTCCTGAATCATATAAATCCATATAAGGGAAGCATTCTGCTTCTCATGTCTTCTCTTCTCTCCCTATTCTGTAAATTCTTTGAAGGCAAGGCTAAGTGCTGATTTATTCCTTTAGGAAGAGAAAGAATGTGATACAGTCTCTAGTTACAGCTGTAGAAATCTGGATGCTGGCAAAAGTCTGCTTTACACTTTTGTACATTTTGCTGTAGCACCAACTTATCATATTCCATTATTCCCTGTGATCTAGAGGAAAGACAAGCCTGAGATATAAAGCAATGCCAGAGATGTTTCATTTGGTGAAGGAATGAATGTGGTTTCAAGCTTTGTGTAAATTCACTGCCTCTGGTTCTCAGACGTTGATAAGTTAAGGCTATGGAGAGTCCATTGTGTCTTTTCTCTTAAGTTAGAAATATCAGCAATAAAAAGTAATAACAGCAACATTTCTAGTCCTTACCAAATGCAGATTTTTTAAATTAAATTCTGTTATGGTTTTACATGCATAGATATTTTGTCTGCATGTATGTTTGTGAATCATGTATATGACCTGGTGCCCATAGTGGCCAGAAAAAGGTATCAGATCCCTTGGAACTGGAATTACAGATAGTTATGAGCCACTATATAGTCCCTGGGAATTGAACCCATAAGCCATAACCCAGAAGCTGTTTTTTTTTTAAATTGTGGTAAAGTACACAAAATATAAAATCTACCATCTTAACTGTTTTTAAGTGATTAAGGTAGTAAACAAAACACCCTGAGCTGGCATTAAAGAAATTCACACTATTTTGTCACTATTACTGTTAACTTGTATCACTGGAACCTTAAATCCACTGCAAAATAAATAGGTCCCTATACTCTCTATCCTCAGACCTTCCAAATCACCGTTCTTTACATCACTAATCTAAATAAGTTATGAAAACAGTTATACAATATATCTTTTGATGATCATAATATCATCAAGTTCATGTTTTTTGTAACATATGCTTTGTGTCAACATTTTAAGCCTATTATTTTTGTTTGTTTGTTTGTTTTGAGACACGGTTTCTTTGTGTAGCATGGCTACCTTGGAAATCACTCAGTAGTCCTGGCTAGCAAGCCTCGAACTCACAGAGATCTGCCTGCCTCTACTCCTGTGTGCTAAGATTAAAGGCATGTGCCACTACCACACAGCAAGGTTATTCTTTTGTAGGCAAAATAACATTTTTCTTATGTATTCACTCACTGATGAACATGTGGATTAGCTCTACATGAAGAAATAAAATGTAATGCTAGTGAAAACAAGCTCAGGAGATTCAAGAGCAACACGGACCACATGGTATATTGAAGACTCTCATGGGCTATGTGAGCACCTATCCCTAAATAAAACATAATAAAACTCAGAGGCCCAAGAGATGAGTTAGCAATAAGAGCATCTGCTGCTCTTCCAGAGGACTTGGGTTCTATTTCCAGTTCTTATGGTGGTTCACAATCATCTATAACTTCAGTTCCAGGGTATCCAATGCCCACTTACAGCCTCCACAGGCACTAGGACACACATAATCCACATACAAACATGCATGCAAAACACCTACACATGTGGAGCTCAAGAGAATGTCCTGAGTTAAAGAAGTATCTTTGTTGTATGTTGGAGAGACTCTTACTATGTAACCCTAGGCTGACCTCAAACTCTCCATGTAACTCTGGATAACAGACTCATACCCTCCTATATTATCACCTAAAGTGCTAGTATTACACACATGTGCCACCATGTCTGGTATAATTGGCATTTGTAGACTACTTTACTTCATGATAAAAGAACAAACATCATTTCTAGTAGTTAAGGAACATAAATGAAGAAAAATCTTATCTTGAGCCATAAATCTCAACAAACTTAAAATGATTGTTATTATACAGAATGTATTTTTATTCCCATAATAAAGCCAAACTAAGAATTTGGAACAGAAAAATGACAAGAAAATCTTTAAACATTTGGAAACTAAATAACATGCATCTAAATAATCCATGAGTCAAAGAAAGTCCCAAGAGAAGTAAAAATGGCATTGAGCTAAATAAAAAAATTATTAAAAAATTTTTAGACTAAACAAATACAATCCTCAAAGGGGATTTACGCACTAAATGCATATATTAGTACTAAAAGAAATATCTCAAATCAGTAATTTAGGTTCCCACGTTTAAAAGAGGACCTGGGTTCAATTCCAAGCACCCACATGGCATCATTCCACAGCTGTCTATAGCTCCAATTCCTGGAGATCTGACACCTCTCACCAATGCACATGAAATAAAATTAAATAAATTATATAAAACTTAGAAAAGTAATATAAATCAAATGCTACTAAAAAGAGAATAGTAATAAAGAAACCAATGAAATTGTAAACAGAAGAGCAATAGATTAAAAGAACCAGTGAAATAAACAGCCAGTCTTTTAAAATTATCAATAAGGTAGGCATGGTTATACCCTTTAATCCTGGCCATGGTGGGTTGTTTATGCTCCAGTGCCAGGCCACACATCCAAGATTATATGGGTAACATAAATTAGACTTGATGGATTTGGGTGAGAATAGGACACTAAGGTGGGTGGGTAGGGAAGGGACTGGATCTGGGAAGGGTTGAGTGAAGGATGAATATGACCAAAATATATTGTTCAAAATTCTCAAGGAACTAACTTAAAAATTGACAGAAATGGCAAGAACTGTCTGAGCAGGTAGAAGAGAATATGAGACAAAATACAGGTGGTAGAATTAGTTCTAATAGTGGGGCTTTCGTCTACTCAGAGAGGAGATAAAGAAAGAAGTCACATAAACACTGAGTAAACTGGGAACTTTGACTGTGATTTATGCAGATGGCCGTACCCTGAGCAAACACTGAAGGGATAGGTTAGTCAGCTAATCCAAAGCCAGGAATACACATATTAATAATGATAATAAAAGAAAAACAGTTACTGTTTGCTTCCTGCAGCTGTTCATTGGAACCAATACAACTTTCTTCAGTAAACCACCAGGGGGCAATGCTGTGACCAATCTTCTTTTCCCTCAAATCTTGCAACACTGAAATCATCATAGACTATTATGCATTTTATGTTGTAAATTTTCCCTTCATAAAATCCTGCTTAATGTTTATGAACGTGTATCAGTGTGTTTTCATGCATGTGAGAGGTCACAGCCGTACATGGGAATGGTGCTCTTTCTTTGGTCAACCTCTCAGTGCCAAGTACACAATGCACCAGAGATACTCAGTATACTTCTCCTAGCCACCTAGTTTCTTTAGGACACACAACCTCATTCTCTAGCTCAGTGGTTCTCAACATTCCTAAAGCTGTGACGCTTTAATACAGTTCCTCATATTCTTTAACCATAAAATTATTTTTGCTGCTACATAACTGCAATTTTGCTACTGTTATGAATCATAATGTACATATCTGATGTGCAGGACAACTGATATGTGACCCATGACCACTGCTCTACATCATTTGTTCTTTCTTATGGTTAATCAATTAGAAAATCCAATGAGAACCCCCCCCCCCAAACAAAATCTTGTTGTTAGGATGTGTTGCCTTATGCCTTCAGTACCAGCTCTTGAGAGAACCAAGAGATTAACCCAAATTCAAGAATAGCCTGGGCTGCACTGAGTTTCAGTCCAGAGTGAGGGTGAGACCCTATCATAAAATAAAATCACATAACACATCCCTGACAACGTAACTTCTTCCAAGTTGTATTTTCCCTGTTGCCTACTTTCCCCCAAATTAGAGAGCTGTATTTCCAAAATAGCCTTAAACTGTCATGTATTTAATACGATCCTCTCTCCTTTATCTCTGATGCTTGAATCACTCTTAAAATGAAGATATGTCAATAACATGACTATTATGTATCCTAGTCACAACAGCTATTTAGGGGTTATTTGTGTAGCAACCTGGTTGGGAAACATCTCTAAATTCGAGACTAACTAATTAGAGCTTCTAAGAAACCAAGAATAGAGCTGTAACTTAAAACAGTTGGCAGATTTTAAAAGAAAAGGTAAATGTAAGGGCTGGGGATTCGGTGATAAACCATTTGCTCAAAACTGACAAGTTCTAGGCAAAACCTTCAGTTCAATCCCTGGTATGAGGATACAGATGAAAAAGCCAATTGTTTTCCCCCAGAAACTTAGTGGATACAGAAGGGGGCTGTGCTGTGGAAGCGTAAGTTATTTAGATTGGCTGTTTTGAGCAGGGCTGAACTTCTACAACTAGAGAGGCTTCCAGTCACACCAAGCTGTTGCTTGTGTCAGATGCCTCAAGGGCTGGAGCCAAAGGGACTGTGTGAAAGGGGGAGGCCGAGGTCATTGGAGGACCCAAGAGCTCTAAGGAGTTTAAACGGGTAAAATCTGTTTGTCTTAAGCCTCCAAACTTGATTATTTTGAGTTAAAGCTGTTCTAAAAAATATTCAAGAGCTAGGTCATAAGGAGAATCTACATGGTTGATGTAGCCGTGGGTCAAAGTACAACAGTATCAACTTTTTTGCAAGCTGTTTCAATAACAATGTTTCAAAGATTTCTAAAGCAGTATTATTTTTGTTTGTTTTTTCAATTCAAGGATGATCTGAATTTCGAATCCTCCTTCCTTCTCCTCCTTGGAATGTTGGTATTACCATCCAGCCTTGTTTATGCAGTACTGGGATAAAACCCAGGACATCTTGTATGCTAAGCAAGCATTCTAACAACTACGTTACATTCCCTTCTAATTAGAAAATGCTTTTTTAAAAAACAAGACACTATTCCACTGGCTGGTCTTGTCGTTTAGAATGGCCTTGAGAACTCACTATGCAACCAAGGATGGTGTTACAATATGGTTTCTGATCCTGTCTAGTCAGAGGTCCAGACCTACAGACCTGTCGCCCCAGACCTCTTAGCCGCCCGCTGCTGCTTAGGCCCCCCAAAATATTCAGACACTTATATTAAGTTCATGCTGTTTGGCCTATGGCTCAGGAACATTGCTAGCTAGCTCTTTTATCTGAACTCAACCCATTCTCATTAATCTGTGAGCCGATGGCTCACCTGTGTTCCTTACATGTTGCTCCTTTGGGCAACTGGGTAGATCTGTCTCTGACTCTGCCCTTCCTTTCCTACCTATTCTGATTCCCCACCTACTTCTTCTATGGTGCCTGTCATGGGCCAAAACAGCTCCTTTATTTAAAGATTGATATTCACAGCATACAGAAAGACATTCCAACATCATCTCCCCATTTCTGACTAATCAAAAAGGAAGGTTTCAATTTTAACATAGCAAAATTACATATAACAAAAAGCTATTAAGCAAGAATTACAATTACAATATCTAGTCTATTTGTATTTAACAAAATTAAAGAAAATACTCTATCGTCTAAATCTAAAATTTTATATCCAATATACCTTTTAATATAACTAAGAAAAACATCTATATCTAATCTTCAACTACATCAAATACCACAGAAGGATATAATATTTACCCAAGTAAAAGGAAGTGCAATCAACTTCCAAAATCTAGAAATGACAGAGATGACACCTATCTGCCTAGACAGTCACCCAAAGTTCCTTTACATAGTTGGGGCATCCATCTTCAGCCTACAGGCCCAAAGTCTCTTTTCATTCCAGTGAAGCAGGAAATCTGCTCTCCCCATCTGGTATAGTTCATCAGTCGCTTCTCCTTGAGTCCTGAAGAATGTATGACAGTTTTCTCTGCAAAGCAGGAACCTGAAGGACCATCTCGGCTTGTTCTGCCAAAGTTCAGAGATCTCTTTCCTATGGAACCTGCATGTCCAGTTTAAACAGCATACTGTCAAGCAGTCAAAACAAAAACATGTTCTCATCCAGTGGCTAACCACTGCCACAAAGAAAGTAGACTCCATATGGAGTTTCTTCGTTGCCCATTTTTCTCTTGAAGTAGATTGGTACTGCCAGGAGCAGATCTGTCTCACTGTCCAGAAAAGTTTAACTTCTTAAAATATTTTAAATGCCATATTCTATGGATCTCTGAAGTGTTTGAAGAAGACCCGTTTAATAAAATATATTTGTTTGATCTTGAAAACATATCTAATATGACTATGTTTGAAATGTAATGTCTAACTACTAATGTGCATTCCTTTATATTCTAATTAGTTGGTAATAAAAACTTTCATAGACTGGCAACTTGTATTACATTATTAGATGAACTGAATAAGTATAATACCTTGAACAAGCATAGAGATATTTGTACAGTAACACAATCTCAATAGGATGGTCATGACCTCTTGCTACTTTGGCCTCCACCTGGGATTATGCATCAACAACCACCCCCCTTCCACCCTCCCCACACCCTCCCACCCTCCCCCCACTTCCCATACCCCCACCCCAGACAAAAAAAATTCCTCTTAATTTTATTAATTATTATTATTGTGTGTGTGAGGGAGAGTATGCTAGTGCATGTACACACCACAGCGTGAGCATGGAGATCAGAACTCCTCTTCTATCATATTTATATGGTTTCCAGGGCACCTGGATCTAATTTAAGTCACCATGATTGAGGGCCAAGCACTTTTACCTACTGAGCCACCTTGGTGGTGTTCACTTGATGTGCATGTGTATTGTTTGTTGGGTTTGGGAAGGGGTGTATTTGAAAGAGAGACAGAATCTCATATAGCTTAAGCTGGCCTAGAATGCTGGAACTAAGGTTGGCTTTGAACATGTGATCCTCCTGTCTCTGTCTCCCAAATGCAAGTGCTGAAATGCCAGGCAGGGCTGAGTTACAACAACCAGCAAAAACAAAAGAAAGCAAAAACATTCTCAGTAATAAAAATATTTTACCCACATCAACCTCTTCCATGAGCTTTAAAGCTTAAACACCTCTGTTATATTACTATATGCCAAATCTTTGTTCATGTTCAAAAGCTGTGCACTAAATCCTTAGCTTTTTCTCCCCACCCCCGCACAAATGACCTAAGTCAGAGCCTGATTTCATTGACACACTTGCACTCCCCAACAACAACACTTCCTTTGAAAAACAGAATGTCACTTCCTCAGTCCAGAGGCCAGAAGTCCCTTGATTCTGATCCGGGGGGCAGAGACAGGAAACTCTGGTACGCTTCTGTCCCCCATGGCCGGCCACTAGTGCAGCTGACAGAGGGCAGGGTCTGTTGGGAGCTCTCCCTTGATGCACTGCAGCTGGGAGCAACCGCTCACTTCCAGGCTGTGGGAGTGATTTCTCAGAGTTCAGCACTCCCAGGCAGCGGAACAAGGACGTTTCTTGGCAAGTGAAAAGGGGAAGATGGGAGAACCTGAACTCCTTTAACGGACTTTCCGTTTCTGAACTCCTCGGACTACCCCAATCTCAGATCCCGGCACCACTTTGTTCTTTGAGCTAGCTAGACAAGTGGGGGGGGGTGTCACCCCCAACTGTCAGTTGCTCACCTAAGAGGGACAGCTTGTCCCAGCAATTTCAGTAAACACTGTCAGTTAGTCCCACTAGCAATTCAGAACCATGATCTCTCTAGACCCTAGACACGAACACACAACTCCGGCCAGTTAGAGGGGACCAAATTGCAGTGTCACCCCGTGGGGCGGACGATCGCGCGGGAAGTGGCGGCGGGTGGGGGGGGGGCTGGGAGAGACACACGGAATAATGGGAAAGAAGGGGGACAAACAAATGAGTCACTTAATACAAGCGCTGCACATGCCGCTGACGCTGCCGGTGATGCAGCGGCCGCGGACTGGAAGGAAACCGGCAGCCAACCGGGGAGGGGCGAGCAGAGAAAGGGACCCGGAGAGGGGCGCGGCGCCTCGCCCTTTGTGGGCCCGGGGCGGCGCGGCCCCTCAGCCTACCCTCCCGATCGGGGGGGGGGGGTGACTCTGCCCGGTCGGCCCCGGGCGTCAACTCTCCGGGTCGCCCGGAACAATCGCTCCAAACTTCGGCACAGCGCGGAGTTCCCGGGGAGGCCCCGCGGCGAGCGGCGGCCGCTGTGGAGGTGCAGCCCCGACCCGCGCCCCGCCCCTCGGCGGCGCACCTGTGACAGGTGTGCGGCGCCCCACTCGCGCCCCCGCCGCTCTTACCCTCAAAGGCCGCGGGGGCCCCGGCCCGCCGCGCCCGGCCTCTCTCAGCGTCCCCCACCTCCGAGGCCGCGGGACGACCCCCCCCCCCAGCGCCACCACGTCCTCCCGCTCGCCCGCCGGGCCGCGCCCGCCCGCTTCACTCACATAGCGCCTCAACTTCTTCTCGGGTGGCGATTTTCTCAGCCAGCCGGTGCACACCACGTCGTCGCCGCCGCCGCCGCTCATGTCGTCCCCTGACTGGAGCCCGTGCGGACAAGGGCGCGGACGCGGGCTGCTGGGTCAGCCGGCTGCCGGTGCGCAGCTCGCGGGGGGAGGGGAGGGGCCGGGCAGCCCCGGGGCGAGGACGAGGCGGCGCGGCGCGCGGGCCCGGCTGCCTGCACGCGCTCGGTCCCCCCTCTTCCCCCCCAACACACACACACACACACACACACACACACACACACCACCGCGCGCGCGCGCACACACACACAAGGCCGGTCCTACCAGGGCGCCTCAGCAGGCGGGCGCTCGCCACGCCCACAGCCCCGCGGGGTTCCTGAGGGCTGCCGGTGCAGAGGCCAACAACCCAGGCTTCGGACCCTACGGGCATGGAGGAGGCCGTGACGACAGGAGAGCTGTCACCAGCCGGTGCGCCCTCAGGATCTTGGCTGGTTTTTTGTTTTGTTTTGTTTTTTGTTTTTCCCCCAAGCCTCGAGCTGCAGGCGGGGTCGTGAAGGCTTGCTGGCTGGTGCTGGTGTTGGTGGAGCTAGGGCAAGTGAAGGATAGAGGCTGCTCACCCTAGATCGAAGATTGATCCTACCCCCCCTCCACTCCCCCACCCCCTAGGGTCGTGTGGGAAAGAGATCCAAGGGCTGCTCCAGTTTCCTGTCCATTCCCACAGTTTCAGGTTTCAGTAAGTCCCATTCTGGCTGAAATGAGTGTCCTGCTTCCTTGCAAGTTAACTCTCAGAGCTCTAGGCCAGAGAAGGAAACAGACCTACTGAGTGCTGGGAACTTCTGCATTCATTGTTCACAGTGATCGTCTTCACTAACCTACAAATCGGCTAGGCAGTAATTATGCCCATTTTACAGATAGCCTGAAGTCCCACAGCTGATACAGTGCAGCCATTTCTGATCCAGGTGTGTTGGGAGAGGAGGGGGAACTTCCCACCTGTTTTTTTCCTGACTGGTGAATTGCTGCTGTAACCGCCTGCAGATCAAAGGTGGGGGGGGTATGGGGAGGGGACCTTATTGCTAGGAAACAAAGTCCAGCTGGCTCTCTCCCATATTGCCTCTGGAAACACAGAATCCAGTAAGAGAAAACTGTAAGAGTTTCAGGATGCAGGAAGCAAAAATTAGCTAATGTATTTCATAGTGAGTTGAAAAGCAAAGTGGTATGGAAGAATAAGAAACTGTGATGTGGAAAAAAAAAAACCCAACTTTCAGCGTTTCTACTCATTCACTTGGGCAGTAAGAGCTCTCATATATAAATGTGAATATAACGATCTCTTCCTCACCGCTTTGTGTTGAGAAGGTTGAGATAAACTACAAGGAAGCACACACCTCACACCAGTGCTCCAGGGGACGGCTGAAGGAAAGCCCAAACCAGAAACTCTTTGTAAGAGTTCTTTTTTAACTCACAAAGCACCTTTACAAGCAGCATTAAGAGGTAGGCTCTCCTCTGGTTTCTCTGGGAAGTTGCTTAGTAACCTACTTTATCAATGGGGAGTTGTGCAGTTGACAGATGAGCTTGGCGAAGCAGACGTTCCTAATGCTTCTGCGTAACCCTAGTTTTCAGATATTTTGTTCATTTCTCTGCTTTGATGCAGCAAAGCTAGTTGATTTAGGTAGTTGGACATTCTTTAGTCCAGTAGATTTTGATTGGATTGGAGAATTCTTCAACCATTTCAATCAGTTTGTGAAAACCAATTCCTATCATGGCTTAGCTTTCCTAGGACCTTGGGAGGTGAAGAGATGCATCCCTTGCCCTCATTTTTCACTGACCTTCAAGCAGCCAGTGTGCTGCTGGATGGACTATGAAGCCGAAATGCTTAGGCTGTATCTGGGACCCTATTGTCCTTGACTTTTTAATTTAGGAATTAAGACACCAGTAGAATTATGGCCATTTTAAACTTCTGCCTCCCAGGACCTTAAATTCTTTCTGAGATATAAATATCAAAATACTTAGTCTGCCAAATCAATCAGGAGGCAGTGACTCCCAGTCAAAATAAAGCAATCCTGACTCCATTCACATGTGAGTCATGATGCCAAGTCTCCAGGATTGCAGCCTGAGAAATCTGCAAGGACTGACTGCCTCTAGGGTTTGTGATGAAAGTCAAATATGCCCTACCTTTCCTAGGAGTGTAGGAATACTTATCTGAGAACTACAGGATTCAAGACCCAGGCTGGGAGACTCCAGCTGTTAGTTTGAGTTGCTTTTGTTTAACAAAGACCCGGGTTGTTATTTATAAGTCCACATGGAAACAAACAGAAGTCTAGTGTTTTGTGATCAAAGACAGGAAGGGTCTTGAAGTACAAGTTACAGAACATGGGTTTGGGGAAGTCTTCTGAACACCATGATCCTTCCTCAAAGTCTAGAAAAAGGGGCCCTGCTTAGTGCTCTGGCTGTCCTTCCCTAGCTTTCACCTCTCTTTCTTATCACCGGATGCCCAGGATGAACTGCACACAGCAAGCAGGACTGCTGTGGGGTCATCCTTGGATGTGTCTTCAGAGTTTCAGAAGTGTATTAGGCGTGGAAACAGCCCTTGGACAGAACGCTCCTGTCTGGATCTTTACTAAATCCTGTCTGCTCTCTGTTGTGTTCCCCGCACCTCCCTTCTCCCTGGAAAAAAATGGAAAACAAATTATGTGAATGATTTATTTACATGAAGGTGGGCGCCATCTATCGGAAATAGCTGGAGTGACAGCCGCCCCCTAAACCCTGTAAGGACATGCTTCACTAGCTTGTAATTTAGGCAATTTTGATTAAAGACCACTGATATTTCCTAAAGGGAATTAATAGCCAGTCCCAAGAGTTATTTGGGACATTAATCCTATGTTCTCATTAAGTTCCCAGGAAGTGACCATTTTAGGAAAGACTAAAGACATCTTAGGGGTGGGGGTGGGATCCAGACACTACCTATGCCTTTTTTTTCTTTTCTCCTCCACAAAGCCTGGGCTCTAAAGGGTGCAGTGTGGCTTTGAATGTTACTGACGGTAGCCTGCATTCGTGCCTGTCTCAAAGTTGAGGGTTTGTGGCCAGCAGCAGGTGCATGGCTGGTGGAAGGTTCCCGGGAATTGGTTGGGAGAGCTGGAGAGAACTGTCCTCAGCAGCACACTAGGCTGAAGAGATTAATACCATTCTCTTCAGGCTTGACGTCAATGGCTGGCCTGATAGCAGGGTTGAATGTTTGTGTCCTGGACCTTCTGCGTTTTCTCCCCTTCAATTTAGATGACAGGTTAATTTCAGAGCTGAGTGCTGCTGTGGAAAAGTCAGTGGGATCAGATGAGCCATCTTAGCTGGTGCTTTCCAGAACACTCACCTCTGGGGGATATTATGTGCTCCTGATTGCTTTGAACTAGCTTTATTACCCACATTAAATTACCCCATGGTTACCCAAGGCTGAGATGGTGGGCTTAGGGCGTGACTAAGACCTAATTGAACTTCCTCTCTGTCAATGAGTTGTTTGATAAACTTCTTTGAAAAGTTTAAGCTAGTCCAGTTTTCCAATTTCACCTTTGTCAATAACCAGAACCAACCAGGCATGGTGGTGCATGCCTTTAATTCCAGCACTCTAGGAAGCAGAGTCAGGCTGATCTCTGTGAGTTTGAGGCCAGCCTGGTCTACACAGTGAGTTCCATGACAGCTAGGGCTACATAGTGCGTCCTTGTCTTTAAAAATCAAAAAGCAAAACAACAGACCAGCTGTACATGATCTGTGACAGTCTCCTAGGACATAACATCAACAGTGGTGGGGGTGACAATTTACTAGAGTCGGCAGCTACACATCTAGTCCCTGACAACCTTAGAAAGCTACAGTCACCTGCCCTCATACAACAATAAAGAGACACTTAGTAGTCAAAAGCTGAGAAAGGAAATTTCTCCAATATGGCCACTTTGAAAAATAAAAAGCATCAGTGACCCATGTCCCTAACCCGGAAGTTCATTCTGTGGGGAGCACTGATTTAAGGCCTAGGTTTAAATAGAGAGCAAGAGACATCTATAAATAAGCAATTCTGGTAAAGGTGTGGTCCTGCCTATCACCGACCCATCACTGTCCTAGCTCCAATCTATCCCCTAAATTGTCAGAACTGTATGGAACTTCTTCCTAGGAAGCAAGTCCTTCCTCTGGATAGCACAGGGCTTCAGCCTTTTCCTCCAGCATGAAAACTTTGGAGAAAGTGTGTGTGTGTGTGTGTGTGTGTGTGTGTGTGTGTGTGTGTGTGTGTGTGTGTGTGTGTGTATCTCCTAGAGAGTGTGTTCATTTTTTTCAGTAGTTTGATAGCTGAAGGGAGCTATATCAGTGTTTCTTTAGCAAAGCACCAGCTCTCTGTTATACAGATTCTGTTGCAAATCCATTTGTCACAATCTCCTAAAAATACTGAGTACTATAAATAAGGAGCAGTTTCTTACCTGTTCCACAGAGAGGTAGCTCAAATTAGACCTTGAATACATGTCAAGACCTTTTCTTAGACCTTACCAGACTTTCTTTATTGCAAATACTTAGCCAGAGTTATAAGTTCCTTGAGGGCAGGAGTGTATCTTAAATTTTTAGGTCAAATACACAATACATGGTCATTCTATGTTTGTTCTGAGATCAAATAGATCCATACTTAAAAGGATGGCAAGTAGGATCACGGACCAGAGAAGGCTCATCCTACCACAGCCAGTGGTCCAGCTGGAAGGGCTAAACAGATTCATGGAATCCTGAAGTTGCCCCCACCTCCACCCCCAAGATAGCTGTAGAGCTAGGAGTATAGTTTAAGGCTGGAAAGCTTATCTAGTTAACAGTTCTAACTCTTGGGGAGTTTCAAAATCCATGATTCCTTTGACCTTTTGATTTCTACCCTCAGGCTCCAGAGAGCTAACTTTGTTACCCTTTAGTTTCCAAGTCCAGCCACTATGATAGATGCCTGATTTCTTCTTCTCTGGGACTAAGCACTGACTCATTCTGGGTATCCTGACTTCCAGTTTTACTGATGGTCCTTCAGTTCAGGCCCTAATCTTCTCTTCCCACACAACACTGGGAAAGCAGGAGAAATCACAGCCTGATTCTAAGTGGTTTCATCAAACATGAGCAGAAATTGTTCTGCTGGGCACGTTTATGATTCTTGTAATCTCAATACTCAAGAAGCAAAGGGAAGAAGGTGGCCATGGGTTGGAGTTCTAAGCTATGCAGACATTCTAGGCTTGTCTGGACTATTGAGTCCTCTGCCATCTCCCACAAAGGAAACAACCACTTGCCCCTGAACCACAAGTTGTATTCCATACTATGTGGGTCTACAGGTTGTAGATCTGCTCTTTAGTTTTTGTAGGGGATCCAAGATGACTGGCCCAAACCTTGTGAGGAATGGTTCAATACTTTAGAAACTGGCTCTCTGGTAGGGAAGAGATTGCTTTATAGTATTTGCCAGTAAATATTCACTCACCCCCTTCCAGGGACCATTTCAGTCTATCAATTTAATGTTCTTTAATACAGAGATGAGCTCTGTAATTTCCAGCATAGGGATTTGTAACAAATAACACCAACATAAAAGGTAATGAGAAGTCAAGAGCAAATGATAGTTTGGGGAGTATGTACCTGCTGCCTCCTTATTAAAATACAGGGTGTCATGTACTCAAGGCCCTTGAACTCTAGTTGAGGGTAACCTTGGTCTCCAGCACCTCCTTCCTCTACTGTTGGAATCACAGATGTGTGTACCACCTCATCTAGAATATTCCATTTTATTAAGATTACTTAACTGAAGACTGATATGACTCAGTGTTTTCAGATATTTCTTAAAGAAACACTTTCCTTTTTGAGATATAGTTCTTGCCCTGGAGCTCTGATGTCTTAAACACAAGGATATCTGTCTGTTTCTGCTACCCAAGTACTGGAATTAAAAGCATTCGCCATGCCTGAACACTTTGTATGTGTTCAAGGCACATTCACTATTGTAACACTTTTCAGAATGAACTATATTCCACTAAGTGAATATACCAAATTTTACTTACTTATTCATCAACTGATGGATATTTTAGTTGTTTGTATTTCTGAGCTATTATGAAAGCTGTGATGAATATGTATTTGAAACTTTAAAAAATGATTTTAAAGGCTTTGCGTATTTTGCCTGCACAGATATTCTGGTCCTCTGAAAAAGTAGTAAACACTCTTATCTTCTGAGCAATCTCTTCAGCCTCTCTCCCTCCCACTGCTCCCCACCCTTTTATTTTAAAAGACAGTCTCCTTTCTGTGATGATGGCAGCCATCAGGTGAGTCAAGATGGGTGCCTACAAATACATCTCGGAGCTATGGAGGAAGAAGCAGTCGACATGATGCACTTCCTTCTGAGGGTTTGCCTTGGTAACACCTCCAAATCTCTGTTCTTCCCAGTGCTACCAGCTCCACCTATCCAGGTAAAATGCACAGGCTGCGATATAAGGCCAAACAAGGTCATGACCTACATAGAATTTGTGTCCATGTGGTGGATGCCAATGCCCAGTTCTAAGGGTGCCATTTATAGCAAGCCTGTCCATCATGGTGTTACCCAGGAAGCCATCAGTCTGTTGCGGGGTGCTTTGAGAATCCAGAAATTTAGTTTGTGAAAATTCCACATCTAAATTCTTGTAGGTTGTGCTCATTGATTTACTTCATAACGCTATTAGAAGGGATCCTAACAACCAATGGATCACCAAACCAGTCCTCAAGCAGGGAGAGATCACGAGCTGACATCTCTGCACTGCAAGAGCTTCAGCCTTGGGAAAGTGATACAAGTCCCAGAACACTATTGTTGGCTGCCTTACTGCTTGGAGAAGGTGACATACTCTCTGGCTCACGATTACTGATAATACACATAATGTTTGTCAAATTCATATCCAATAAACAATTTAGGCAAGAAAAAAAAAAAAAAAAAGGAAAGAAAGACAGGTTCTTACTATGTAGACCTGACTGGCTTGGTACTATGTATTCTAGTCTGGAATTCCTGAGAGATTTGCCTGCCGATTGCTGGGATTGAAGGTATGCATCACCACACCTGGCTTGCATTTCTTTCTTTCTTTCGCCTCCTCCTCCTCTTCTTCTTATAGGATCTCACTAGGTAGCTATATTGGTTATTTTGCATTATGGTGACCACAATACTGGTAAACACAACTTCAGGGAAGATTTAATGTGGTTACTGGTTTGAGGTTATCATAGTGGAGAAAGCACAGCAGATCAGTGTGGCGTGCAGTGAGAGTATGTGGCAGAAAGTCACCACACTGCAGAACCAGCAAGGTTGAGTGGGGCTGTAATAGGGTGGGAATGTCTGCGGGTATAGTTTTCAAAATCCTGGCCCTAGTGACCTACTTTTGTAAGCTAGGCCACACCTCTTAAAGTTCCACAGCCTTCTAAACACCACCACTAGCTGAGGAATAAGCATTCAGAACCAGAGCCTATAAGGGACATTTCAAATCCAAACCATAATAGTAGCCCAGGCGGATTTGGCCTTTTTAACTTTTAAAACATATTTTCTTATTTTCATATGTATAATTTTTTTTGAGTGACTATATGTGCACAGGAGCCTACAGAGCCCAGAAGATGTATCAGACCCCTGGAAATGAAGTTAGAGGCTGCTGAACCACCAAATGGGTGCTGGGAAACAGACCCCACTCCAATGTTCTGCAAGAAAAGCAAGTACTCTGATCTTCTGAGTGCCCTCTCTCTCCATTGCCCTGTCCAACTATTTAAACATTGCTAGATTATTTTCCATAGCAGCCACACCTGCCTGCAATGTATGAGCAGTGTTATGACCTGTCCACATATTCTCTAATACATATTTTTCATTTTTAAGACAACTTAAATATTATTTAACAATCCACTTATAAGATATTTTACAACTTAATAATCCATTCTCATCTCCTGGCATGAGCCAGCGCTAGCACACCAGGCCCACAGTCTAACGGAAAGCCCGCCTTTCTCTAGTCAGTTTTTATGTTGACAAGAGCATACTCAATGGATTTGACTTAACTTCTTACACTATTTTTCCCCCTTACAGAAAATTGTACAAATGGCTTTGGGCCCCTTTTCTTTGGGAATGAAAATGATTTTTAACTGCTAGGCAGTCAAGGTTTTCAGCTCTCACCAAGCAATGGAGGGAGAACAGGGTGTTTTCCCTCCAACATTTGTATTATGGAACAAAAATAAACCCAAAACTTATCTTCCTGACACCCAGATGTATCTTCTGGATGAGCTCTCAAGCAGTTGCCACAACAAGGCAAACCTCTGTGGTCTGTTTCAACATAATTTGATGTAATCAGGGTTAATTTTGATGATGTAGTAACCCTGAACACTTAAAAAAAAAAAGCAAAAAAAAAAAAAAATGGATTACTGTTGGGTCAACAATCATGTGGCACTGCATTTAGTGGCTGAAACAAAAACCAGAATTAAAACAGCTTCCGGCTCATCCCCCTTCTAAATGACAGCTCCACTGGGATTAGAAGTTATATGGCATATTAAACACAATTGACTGAGAAAGAGCAGTTGAAGTAATTGACATGCAAGCATGTCCAGTGTCCAGCGCATCTCAGAAGAATTGGAAATTTATTTGTTGTTTTCTTTTCCTAGAGTGGTTATAAATATGTTGGCAGCAATTGTAATTTAATATCTTTATAATGTTCTAGGGAAAATAAACCCTCAAAGATTCTCCTCTGGAATTTTTCTGATCCAATCAATGGACATAGCAGTTAACAATTCTTGTTTTCCATAAATGTTTTTTAAAAAATGTTTGAAGTGGCATGCTCTGACATATACCAGGGTTGGGAGAGTGTGGATGGCACATGTCTTTAGTGCTAGAACCAAGTAAGTAGAGGCAGGTGGATTTCTGTGAGTTCCAGGCCATCACAGCATATCAGGACCTTGTCTGATGACAATAAATGTGTGTACAAAGCCCCAAACATTTGGCATTGTTTCTGGAGACGGAGGTCTTTTTCCTCCTTCCATAGGTCTGTTCATCACTGCTCTGGACAATAGTGTATCCTAGGCTGCTCTACCCACACGTGGTTAAGTCTCTTCCAGTCTTTGCTTTAGATTGGCTTGATTCCTAAGTAAGGCCTATGACAAAGGTGCTGGTAATATAGTTCCTGAAGGCAGAACATTTAAAGATAGATGCTTTGGGAAGCTGTACAACACTGGCTCTTAAAGACCCTTAATCTAATGGACAGTTCCAAAATACCTGATCTCTGTCCAACCTCCTCCATAGGTAAGCCTCGCTGTACTTACTGTTTTTGTTATTGTTCTTGTTGTGTGTGTGTGTGTGTGTGTGTGTGTGTGTGTATTAAGATATTAAGAATCCTAAAATGTGAAGAAGATACCTTGTTACCAGTATCTTATCAGGAATTCCCCATCTAAGTAATTGATTAACGTAAGTTCTGGGCATAACATGTGGTATGACAAAAAAAAAAAAAACTCAAAAAACAAAAACAAACAAACAAACAAAAAAACCCAAAACAAAACAAAACCCAAAAACCTAAAACGAAAAAAGAAAATTCTGTAAGTCTAGTGAACCCAGGGCCTCACACATGCTGGGCAAGCACTCTATAAAATTACATTAACTGTAAAAATAGATACTCATTTTAAATTTTCTTTAAGCTCAAATGGGATACTGATCAAAAAGTGAATTATAACTTTTTTAAATAAAAAAAGATTGGAGAGATGGCTCAACAGTTGAGTACTTTCTGCTTTTTCATTGGATCCACATTCAGCTCCTAATATCCACATTGGCAGCTCAAAACTCTAGCTCCCGCATCTGATGCCCTCTCTTGGCATCCACAGGCACCCACACACATGTGGCATACACTCAGATAATGCGTGTAAATAAAAATAAATAAATCTTTAAAAAACAAGAGCCTCCCATCCCTTTAACCAGGGAGAAAGCTGGAGAACTGGCTCCACCCTTTGCTCATCAGTGCAAGGATAAACTAACCACCCAGGGCAGTCCTGGAGAGCCCACCCTGGTGGTGAAGATGGGAAGATGGGCTGGCCAACCTTGCCAGTACCCAGGCCCAGCTCAGGGTTGTGTTGGCCCACCTGAACATCTACCCCATTTATGACCCGCTAGAGCACTCTGTGCGTGTGTGTGTGTGCGTGTGTGTGTGTGTGCATGTGTGTGTGTATGTGTGTGTATGTGTGTGTGTGTATGTGTGTGTATGTGTGTGTATGTGTGTGTGTATGTGTGTGTGTATGTGTGTGTGTGTATGTGTGTGTGTGTGTGTGTGTGTGTCCTTTGGACTGAGGACAGCAATGGTTTGCCTAAGAAGGGGTTTCCTGCATGACTCACTGTGTCACACTGCTGCTTTTGTGATAGATTTCCCCTTATTCCTTTTTTTTTTTTCTGCTCTTAATTTTTATTTTATTTTGGGGTGGTGAGGAAGATGGGTGGGATAGGGAGGAATGATGTGAGAGAATATATATATATTCAGGCATGATACACTGGAGAAGTAGAAGTAGGTGGGCCTCTGTGAATCTAAGACTACCCTGGTCTATATAATAAGTCCTAGGCCAGCCAGAGCTACATACTGATACTGAGAGACTGTCTCAAATTTTTTAAAATGTAAATTATATTTAATGGGACAAGTTGATGGCCCAAGGAAGGGTAGTAACCAGAGAGTAAATACAGCAACACAACAACAGGCAAGCCAGGTCTTGTGTGTGTGTCTTTGAACACTGCCACTTCTTTCTCTGACTCTTGAGGCACTTGGTCACCTGACAGGTCCAAAGTTTGTGCTTCTAGTTTGAACAATTAATCCAAGCTCTTTTGTGTTCCCAAACTTATTTCTCAAGAGAAAATGAGATAGGTCCATTCTGGGTCAGGTAGGTCTACCTATCTGTTCAGCAAAAATTTCAAGAATGTTTGCTAGAAACCCATTGGCTAACAGTGGAGGGTGAGTGGGAAAACGAGGCATATTTTGTTTGGCTTTGTTTTTAGAGACATAGATTTGATGTCCCCATCTTGCTGGATTGTTACTATGTAGCTGAGGCTAGACTGAAAACATAGCAATCCTGTGCATGGCATCCTTAGCACTGAGATTACAAGGTGTCTAACACTATGGCCAATTTAAAATGATTTATTTTGCAAAGCTGGATATGCAACCCAGAAACCTGAGCATGCCAGGAGCTCTATACTACAGAGCTACAATCTAGGATGAGAAGATAGGTTGTTACTAAGTAGATATTCTGAAAGAAAAACAAACACCAAAACTCTACTTTTTTTTTTTTTTTTTTTTTGAGAAAGGGTCTCATATGTAGTAGAAAGTTTCTGGCCCATCCTAGCCCCAAGATCCAGACCCATAGTCTCTTAGTCCCAAAGAATCACACAGAGGCTTATTTTAATTACATGCTATTTGGCCTATGGCTCAGGCTTCTAGCTAGCTAGCTCTTGCATTTTAACTCATTTCTACTTATCTATGTTTTGCCACATGGTTCTTGGTTTATCTGTACTTTTAATCTTGCTCTCTTGGCAGCAGCTTGCAGTGTCTCCTTTAAACTCTGCCCTCCCCACCCTTATCTACGCTCACATTTCCCACCTGCTTCTAGGCCAAAACAGTTTCCTTTATTATCCAAGGATAATTCAGAGCATACAGAAAGATATCCCACATCACTTATAGCCAAAGATGATGGTAAACTTCTGATCTTCATGCCTCTACTTCCTAAATGCTTCTGGGATTATAGGCATGCACCATGTCTGGTTTTATGAGGTCCTGGGGACTGAAATAAGAGCAAGTGTTCTCTAGAACCGAGACACATCCCCAATCCTGCTCCTTCCAGTCACCTCTCCAGAGTCTTGCTATATTGGCTGTATTCAAATTTGTGGTCAATTCTCAGAGTTAAAAATATTGGGATTATAAGAATGTACCATGTTAGTCAGGCAGGCCTGAAAAATGTAATGGTATAAGAAACAACTCAGTTTTATTTTCCAATGTGTATCTAGTTATTTATCATTTAAACCTCAGAACACTTAGAAAACCATGTACTTCTTTCAAATATAAAATATTATATATATTATATATATCTCCAAATGTATGTTGCTCAGGAATGGTTATTTGTGGGAATGGCATTCAATTCTCAGGAAGGATTTGCTGAGAAAGTATCACTTTAAGCACAGCAGCAGAATAGCAAGATGAACAAAGACTAGCTTCTTATAACTTCCAGACCCTTCTGAGGAAGGAGGGCCAGACCTCTGTAGCAGTATCGGAGCACTGTACAACAAGGGGTATGTTCATATAAAATCAGAAATTGTTTGTCTCTCTGATGACTGAAGACAATCAACTCACATTTCAACTTGCTTTGGGGTAATCAACATGGACAGGCAGACTATCCAGTGGACATTTGTTGAATCAGATGATTTAAGTAGTTATTGCTTTAAACTGGAAGCAAGAAACTTATCTAGAACTAGAGTAAGCTTGGAGAAAATAGTAAACTGAAAAGTTTCAGCAATTTTATCCCAATCTCTTTGAGTTTGCCTCGGATTTTTTTCAGCTGAATAATACTAACTGAATACCATATATATGGCAATTATTAGACCCTGGGGGATATAATGGTGAAGCAGTACAGATCCATTCTTGAGAGGTCACTTCCCAAGTCACTGTATTCAAGAAGCAAGGCCAGGAGAGATGCCATAGAAATCACCTTTAGAAACACAGATCATAAAGACAGACTATGAGTTGAACCTCCAGATTTTTGTCTGTTTTGAGAGAACATCTCACTACGAAACTCACTAAGGTTAACCTTAGTTTTCTTGCCTCGGCCTCCTGAGTGCTGAGGTTTCAGAGATATCCCACTAGATTACTTTGTTAAAAAATTAAAAAAAAATAAGAGTCTCATGTAGACCAGGCTGGACTTGAACTCGTTCTGCAGCTAAAGATGGCCTGGAACTTCTCATTCCTCTGTATCTACCTTTCTAATGCTGTGATTATAGGAAAGTACTACTATACCTGATCCATGCAGTGTTGGAGTTTCAAGTATGCTGGGCAAGCAATCTACCAACTGAGCCACACTCCCAGACCCCAAGATTACCTTTGATTCGTGCTTTTGATCCTATGGGGGCTTTTGTTTTATTTTGGTATGTGTGTGGGGGTGGTCATTAATCAACCAACAGTCCATTTTGATTTTTTAAAAAAATATTAACTGGCACTCGTTAATACCTAGAAAAATGAAAAAAGTTGTCTTCAGTAAAATCGACACACCTAGTGTGCTGGAGTGGAAAAAGGAAGAGGAAGCACCTGGACACTGATGTATTGCTAGTCTAAGAAGAAGCAGAGCGTGAGGAAAAACACACACTGAGAGGAAGAAGTATAGGAGAAGTGTTGGAGGATGAGCAATGTGGGCTGAGCTCTGACAAGTGTGATGCAAGGGCTCCCGCAGATACCCTCTGCAGGCCTGTTTCCCATAGGCCATATACCTCTAATCCCAGAAAGTGGGAGGCTGAGGCAGGTCGCCCCACTTTGAAGCAGACCTGCTCTATATGTCCTGGCCAACACGGGATGAACAAGTCTTGAACAACAGCAACAACAAAGAATACAGAGGACGTCTGTATAATTAAGTTCCTTTACTATACACACAGAGAATCAAAACCCCTCTGAAGTCTTCTCGGAGCAGTTACACTCTTGCTTACTAGATACTTGGGGTGACCGATGAGGAAAACGACAATTATGGGCTGACATACCCATCAGTATGAACAATGACCTCTGACAAAGACTGAACCGGGAGCCCCTAAGGAGTGGGCACTCACAGTTATCTCTACCCAGAGTGCATTACTGGGTGTGACGCAGTGAGTGGTCAATAAAGGTTTACTGACCTGAACTGAGTACTTAGACTTTAAAGGGAAGCCACACAGCACAACTGCCCTGAAATAACAAATTCTCTCTTTTATGAATATAGCATTTACCCATGGACCAAAACCTGTTTCTCATAACCTTACTAGCTATAAAACTTCATTTTACATGAATATATAATACATTAGTTAATATAGGTATGTTTAAGGACCCTAAAATTTGGGCAGTGCCTTCAACTTAAGAAACTCTGCCATATAATCTCACTGCTTTCCCAACACTATAGGAGCTTTACTCTTATTTTGTAGGTGGCTTGGAGGCTTGCTGAGTGTAACACAGACAGAAAAATAGAATGTCAGACTTAAACAAGGGTCTTTCACAGCTAGTACCATTTCCTTGCCACCAAATTTAACCTATCAGTTTTCCAGTCAAAATCCTGTAATGCAGAATACAACAGGTGGGAATTACATTTACAGAGATCACTGACCAGACATACACTAACTGGAAACCATATCTTGCCTTTTATTTTTTTGAGACAGACAGAGTTTCTCTATGTAATATCCCTGGCCATCCTGCAATTCACTGTGTAGACCAGGCTGGCCTTGAACTCACAGAGATCCACCTCTTTCTGTCTCCTGAGTGGTGGAATTAAAGACGTGTACCACCACTGCCTGACTCAGGTCTTGCCTTTTAAAGTACTGCAAAGAAAATGTTATGCATTAGCGGTAGTCTTCAGTGGAATAATGTGGTGTGCTTCAACTCTGCCTCATGCTGTCTAACAGTCAAGAGACTGGAATTGCTTCAGAATCCTTTCAAAGTGTAGTTAAGATTCTTTAGTTTGCATTTATAGGAGATATAGCAACCAGCACAGGCTATAGGTAGACAGTGATGCATAGGTGACTTCAAAGTTCTTCTCTTATCAAGAATGTCATCACAGGGCACACACTTTGGGAGCCACTGAGTAAATAGTAGAGGGAATCTGTCAGCTGCCAAAGAGCCACATAGGAAGGAACTTATGAGGAGTGACTGAAGAGGGACACCACCTCAGGAAAAGACAGGCTTGTCCAGTGAGCTAGCTCTGTGTCGGAGAAGAGAGCGCTTGGGAGAAGCAAAAGTGTCACCGCACCTCAAATGGTAATGAGCTGCACACAGGGTTAGTTTCTAACAGTAATTCTGACAGAAAAATTCCCTTAAGGTGGTGAGTTCAGGCTAGGGCAGCAAGCAGGAGAATGTCTGCTGAGCATGTCTGAGGTCCTAGGTTCAACTGCCAGTCTACAATCATCAACCAGTCAAACAAAGCAGAAAGCAGCCCATCCAACCTTCTATTAGAGCAGAATCAAGGTTGTGAGTTGCTGTTAACTGAACTACTTCAGTTGATAATTTAAGTTGCAAATTACCAAGAAGGGGAAATACAGAGAGGGTATTTATATATGATAGCTGGGGAATGGGATATGATATCTGGTAAAAAGTGGTTTTCTTTTTTTAAATTAGGATCCTAACAAAACCAGAAAACCAGCATTTTTTGTTGGGCCAGCAAATGACCAAGGCTGAGTCAGTCATAGCTGTAATGGCCCAAGAACTGCCAAATATACTTAGATCTGTGAACTTACAGTTAAAAAAAAGCCAAACCAAACCAACAATTAAAAAAATAAAATACCAAACTTTACCCAGATAGGTCGGCTAAGTTTCTATCATCAGAGGTGTATTTTTCAGACAACAAATGTCCACCACATTTGGGTGCTTGTCTAGCATGAAAGGAAGTCTGGATTTGACACAAACCTGGCATGGTAGTGAAAGCCATAATCCCAGCATTTGGGAGGGAGGTGGGAGAATTGGGAGTGGTACGCCATCTCCAGGTACATATGAGTAGCCAGCCTGGGCTACACAGGACCCTACAGGAAGGCAGAAGCAGAGTATATGGTGCATGCTGTAATCCCAGCACTTGGGAGGCTGACGGAAGAGGATCAGAGGTTTGAAGCCAGCCTGGGCTACATACTGTGACCCTGTATCTCTCCCCCATCCAGCCTGGAGTTAACTCAGGTGTAGTAAGCTAAAGTAAATTTCTTGATCTACTGTGCTTTGTCCCCTTTTCAGTTTCTTTTTTCTCTAATGTATTTAAGCTCAGCCATGTTTTTTTCCCCCCCTTCAATTTTAACTCCCTTCTCCCTCTGTAGAACAGGGAAATTAAGAGGCCAAAGGTGTGCTTTACAACATGCTGGGATTTAAGATGCAGCACTCTTTGGTTACTGGCAAGTTCTTGTTTCAGTTTCCTTGGTAGCTGGGGGTTTTGGACTCCCTCCCTCCTTCCCTCCCTCCCACCCTCCCTCCCTCCTTCCTTCTCCTAAGTTATTTTTTATTTAACCAAATAAATTTCAATACCACTCTGTTATAAGTTTATAATATACTGTTCTATGAATTAAGAATGTAAGACAGACAAAAACATTTTAGGAACTGTAAAGTGATATCCAAATGACAGTCATAAGACTAGCAACAACACAGACTTATGGCTTTAGGGAAAAGCTTTTACATATATAAGGCTACCAGAAACTACCCCATGTGCTAATAAAAGTTGTGAATTCACTAGACTCCAAATAACAGCTCTTTGGAGCAAACACTGATAAGAGAACTCAGAGTTCCTGAATAATACAAGAATTTCCAGCTTCTAGGAGGCAGTGTGGACCATGCCCTGGTAAAATGTTACTTATGGATATTCTCCTGATTGACATTAACACAGGGAAATCAAGGATGCCTTTTGCTCATTTCTTAGTGCTTTTCCTAACTCTTAATTTGCCATATAAACTGGGAAGTAGTTACAATTGGATATTAATCTGACCTATTTTCTTTGTAACTATACATAGCTTAGATTGCAAACCGAATACAAATGTTGATCAGAAGCCAAAATACCCCACACATTTACCAGTCTATTAACTGTGTCTTTATGTTCTTACTTCATCCACTTACTAAAACAAATAGATGAATAAATCGCAGTGCAATCCAAATGAGCATCTTCCATCATAAATATCTGAAGCAAGAAGTTTAAAGATGGGTAGAATCACTCCATTTCATCAAACGCATCCTTGGTGCCTGTTCAGTCATGCTTGGAGTCCATTTATACAAAAGATAAATGGAAGACATTAGAATTGTAAAGGGAAGCTCTGGTAGAGCCCGAGACACAAACAGCTCCTTGCATACCTGTGACGGTTATGCGGTCTCTAGGATAGGTCAGAAGGTCAGAGTAGTATAGATCTGGAATATGTAGTGGTACTATGTTCTGGTACATTTGTCCCTCCTATTGATTTAATAAAAAGCTAATTGGCCAGAAGGCAGACAGGAAGTGTGAGCGGGCCTATCAGACAAAGAAAACTCTGGAACAGGAAGAGCAGAGCAGAGATGCCAGACGCCAGAGAGACACCAGTGGAGACATCAGCAGATGTGGGGGTGGAGTGGGGGAAGAAGACAACTATGCTGCTCTAAGACAAAGTACCAAGTCACATGGCTAAACAGATTAATGGAAATATATCAAGTTAAGATGAAAGAGCTAGCTAGCAATATGTCTGAGCCATAGGTCAATCAGCAAGAAATTAAAATAAGCCTCTGTGTGGTTCTGTGGGACTGTGGGTCTGCAGGTTTGGGTCACAGGCTGGACAGGCCAGAAACTTAGTATTATAGGAATAGATTATGCACACAATTACTTTCTCCTTAGATCAAAAAAACATGTTAGTTGCCACCAGTCAAGAGGAAGGGAAGAGGAAAATTCCAAACTTTGAGATGATAATGGGAAGTATTGATAAAGAAAATACAAGATGGTCAGTGGTAGTTTGCACCTTTAATCCCATTCTAGCACTTAGGAGGCAGAGGCAGGTGGATCTCTTTTACTTTGAGGCTACCCTAGACTATAGAGTGAGTTCTGGTGCAGCCAGGGCTATACCGAGAAACCCTGTCTTGAAAACCAATCAATTAAACAAACAAATAAACAAAATCTCTAAAGAAAATGGTCTTGAATTGCTGAGGTTATTATTTGAAGGCAATACTTGAAAATGTTGGGAAAATAGAATCTTATTTCTTTCTCACTGGAAATTAGTCTTTCAAGGAAAAAAAACATAACTTAAATCAACATTTTAACACATAAAATATTATAAGAATACTCTTATGGGGCTAGAGAGATGTCTCAATGTTAAGAGTGTTTACTGCCCAATCATAAGTACCAGAGGCCCCACAAAAATAATCCCTTAATTCTAGCTCTGATAATCCAAAACCACCGTCTGTCAGCAGAGGGGCATGGGAAGGATATTATATATTGTAATTCTATGCTATTACACTACACTTGTTTTCCTCAAAAAAATTATTGGTGAAGTGCTAGATGTGGCTTTATGTGCATAGCGTAAATCCTAGCACCGAGGAGGCTAGGGGAGAGG
Source organism: Phyllotis vaccarum (assembly GCA_033318265.1). Taxonomy (NCBI): domain Eukaryota; kingdom Metazoa; phylum Chordata; class Mammalia; order Rodentia; family Cricetidae; genus Phyllotis; species Phyllotis vaccarum. The sequence continues at coordinate 21,654,907 of JARWLC010000019.1, forward strand.
ATCTCTACTTTTAGGCCAGCCTTGGTAACATAATGAAACCCTGTCTAAGTTACTTTCTATTTCTGTGAAGAGACACTATTATAGTTGGTTCCCAAATACCTGGCAGCCACTTCCCAAATAATCACGCAGAGGCTTAGTATAAATTATAAATTCTTGGCCAATAGCTCAGGCTTGTTACTCCATTTTCTAGACCTCCTGCTTACTTGGCAGCTTTTGAGACTTCTTCCATCATTCTCATTTTGGCTTTCCTGCCTAACATCCTGCCCAGCTACCTGCCTGTCAGCTCTTTTTACTAACCAGTAAGCATAATCCACAGAACTGTGAATCCTAATCTTTAAATAAAGGAGCTGTTCTGGGCCATGGCAGGCACCATAGAAGAAGTAGGAGGGGAAATCACAACATAGGTAGGAGAAGCAGGGCGGAGTCAGACAAGACAGAGCCAGATGCCCAAGAAGAAACATGTAGGAGCACAGGTGAGCCACAGGCCACGTGGCAGACAGATTAATAGAAATGGGTTGACTTAAGATGTAAGAGCTAGCTAGCAATGTGCCTGAGCCATAGGCCAAACAGCATGAAGTTAATATAAGCGTCTGAGTCATTTCTGGGGGTCTGAGAGGCGGGCGGCCGGGCGGCTAAGGGGTCTGGCACGGCAGGTCTGTGGGTCCAGGTCCCTGGCCGCCCGAGATCAAGAAACCCCACTACTACAAGGTTCTATCCATATAGTAAAATTGCATACAAAGCAGTTATCAAGTAGGAATTATAGCTACAATAGTCAGTTCATTTGTTATTTGACAAAATTATATAATTATATTTTTATTTATCTTATTTTTATGACTTCAAAGTCCTATACTTAATTTACCTTTTATCATAACTAAGAAAACCTATGACCATCTAGTCTTCAACTTCAAAAAGACCCTTTTTAGTGTTACCTAATGACAGGGACATCTCATTGTCTGGACAGTCCCCCAAAGATCTTTTCTAACACTGGGGCATCCATCTTTGGCTCATAGGCCTAGTATATCTGACAGAAATTTCCCAGAAGCAGGGAACTTTGAAGGACTGTTCTACCTTGTCTTGGCAAAGTTTGGTAGTTGCTTTATTTTGTGTCCCACTGATCCAGTTTGGAAAGTAACTGTCAGCAACTGAGGCAAGGGCAGTTTCTTTGCCCACATGGCTAGCTTTTGTCATAAAGAAAAAAAAAAACTCCATATGGAGTTTCTTCAGTACTCATCATCTTCTCTGAAGTAGATTGGTGTTGCCAGTAGCAAATGTATCTTACTCTCATGAAAAGTCTAAGTTCTTAAAACACGTAAAATGCCATATTCTGTAGGTCTTTGAAGTATTTAAAGATTACCTATCTATCTTAAATATATCTCTGTATTACCTGGAAAACCTAACATGATTTATAAGTTTGCTATCATAAATGACTATTAATCTGTATTTCTTAATTATATATTACATTTTAAATTGAGCTGCATAAACATAATACCCTAAAGAAGAGCATAAACATAATACAGTATAACAAAATTAATTTTAAAATTGTATCAATAAACCAAAATGCATACTAATATAAAATATGTATGATTAATAGTTGTTTTGAGGTGCTGGAAAGATGGCTCTGTGGTTAAGAGCACTGGCTGCTCTTCTAGAGGTCCTGAATTCAGTTCCTAGCACCCATATGACAGCTCACAACTGTCTGTTCCTCCAGTTCCAGCAGATCTGACACCCTCACATAGACATACATGCAGGCAAACACCAATGTATGTAAAATAAAAATAAATAATTAAAAAATAGTTGTTTTTGGATTAAAATAGATTCAATAATTTACGTTTTTATCCTATCATTCCTATATCCTCCCTTTTTTCAGAATAAGATCCCTAAGTCTAATCTTCTATGTTTAGCTTGTTTGCTGATGATTATCTGTAACAACTTGTAACCAACCACCCTAAATAATGACAACACTCATAATTACTTTTGGGAACATGGGTGTAGTTCTCTAGACTAATTCCTGTTGATTGGGGGCACTGATAAAATTTGGGAGACCCTGAAAATATTTAGGATTATAGTCAAGTCCTGATTGGAGTATTCATTGAGGTTGGATCACCTCAGGCCAGAAGCCCTGAGGCTGTTCTGGATGAGGTGGTAGAGTATGAGACTCTTAATTTCAGGGTCATAGGTTCATGCACCACACTGGGCACTATATATAATTGGATGTTTTCTATCATGATTACCTGTTCCCAAATACTCAGCAGATACTCCTTCAAATAATCTCTCAGTGGCTTAATATAGATTATAAAAGATAGGCCAATATCTCAGGCTATTACTAGCTAACTTTTACATTTAAATTAGCCCATTTCTATTAATCTATGTCTTGACATGTGACTCATTACTTGACTTGTTACCTAATTTTCTATACCTCCTGTTTGCTCAGCAGCTGGCTGGCATCTCTCCTGACTCTGCCCTCCTTCTTTCCATCATTCTCAATTGGCTTTCCCACCTAACTTCCTGCCCAGCTACTGGCCAGTCAGCATTTTATTAACCAATGAGCACAATCCATAGCACACCATGACCAAGGCAATTTATAAAAGTATTTAATCTGGGGCTTGCTTACAGTTCTAGAGGGTTAGTCCATGTCCACTGTGGTTGAAAGTAGGGCAGCAGGAAGGCACTTGGAGCAGCAGCTCAGAACTTAAACTGCATCTGCAAGTTGGAGGTAGACACTGGGCCTGGAGTGGGCTTTTGAAGTCTTAAAGCCCATTATCCATAACACACCTCCAACCAGTCCACACCTCTTGATTCTTTCTAAAAACGATTCTATGAGTCTATGGGGACCATTCACACTCAAACCACCACAGGCCCTTCTTACATACATATTCAGGTTCATTGAGGCATAGTGAGATTTTAAAATTACTGGGCTTCATCATGATGACTTTTTCATACATGTATATACTTTACTTAGATCATTCATATCTCTCTTTACTTTCTTTTCTCTGTTCCTTCCCACTGGTCCCCTTCCTTTTAAGTAGGCCCCCATCTGTCATCTTAAAAAAAATATTCTAGAAGGACACAGTGGTGCACGTCTTCGATCCCAGAACTAGTGTACAAAAGTGAGTTCTAGGCTAGCTAGGGTCACACAATGAGATCCTGTTTCAAAACAAATAAAAAATCTAGATTCTACATGAGAAAAAATGTATTTGTCTGAATTGGCTTATTTTCCTTAACAGGATCTTTAATCCTACCTATTTCCCTGCAAGCGACACAATTTCACCTGTTTAATACCCTCCTTGTGCATACATGCCACATTTTTTCCTTGTTGTTCAGTCAGCTAGGTTGGTCTGTATCCTGGTTACTTGCAACAGTAAGGATGGGTGTGATGTATCTCTGTGCTATGCTACTTCTGATTCCTTTTGGTATATATCCAGGAATGGTACAGCAGGACCATATGGTGGTTTTATTTTTAGTTGCCATTTTAAAAAAGGAATCCCCAAAATGATTTCCATAGTGGTAGAACTTACATTCCTACTAGTGGTGTATAAAGGATTTCTTTTCTCTACATCCTCACCAGCATTTATTATTTTCTTGATGACAGCTATTCTGACAGGAGTGAAATGGATTCTCAATGCAGTTTTAATTTTCATTTCCCTTATAGCTAAGGATTTTGAGCATTATTTTGTATTTATTGGTTATTTTTATCTCTTCTTTTTAAAAATTTATACTTTTGAGAATTGTCTGTTCAATGAATTTGCCCACCAATTAATTGGCTTATTCTATTAATGCTAAAATCATGTTTTTACTTTCTATATGCAGACGAATATAGTTATTTACAAGTTAGCTCATGAGTGCATTTTAAGTTGTTCCGTGTTAGATTACCTGAAAGCCAGTTTTAATATTTTCATCACTTTTCACAAATATCATCATCATCTGACACTAGTATTTGTTTTTGTCCAACTTTTGGTAAAATACAAATATCAGGCCAAAGATGGAAATCATTAGGTGGTGACAAGTGTTTGGCTTCAACCAGACACTCAATGTGCGAACAGCAATCAAGAAAAGAATTAAGTATGAAGTTTTGGAAATACACTGCTGAAGGTCTTAGTACAAGGCATGAAACAATATATATTTGATTTCCTAAAACCTTTCAACCCCATACCATACACTGAACATGCTTAAATATATTGTCCAACTGTCAATTACTTGAGTTCACTAAACACTTTTAGAAACTCAGTGTGTACTGTGAATGATCTAAAGTCACAATTCTTAGTGGCTATGTCCAACACAGATTGAGAAAAAGAAGGGTCCTCAGAGTTTATCTACTTCACAGTGAATTCTACTGATGAAATTGCAAACCCACTGTAGTCAGAAGTTTCTGTGTCTCACCTAGCTGGTCTCATACCATTTCATCCCAAGAGTCCCAATTAATCCCACAAAGGGTTATAATCACTCACAAACTGACCTATGGCTCAGGTTTATCACTTGCTAACTCTTACTCTTAAACTAACCCATGGTTCTTATCCATGTTTAGACACATGGCATTGTACCTTTCTCAGAGCAGCGTTCTCTCTTCCTTCCTCTGAGTCTTCTGGCATCTGTTTATCTGCTCTTTTACTTCCCAATGGTTGTTTCACCTCTACTTCCTGTCTAGCTTCTGGCCAATCGACATTTTATTAAATCAGTATTTATAGTGACAAATATTTTCAGTATACAAAAGCATAGTCCCACAATACCACACAGATAATTTTGCTTGCCAAAGGCTCTCCAGATAAACTGGCATTGAGACTGGAACATGGGACTTCTTATCCAGTATTCTTTCAATCATGGCTGTTACGATGACCTGCCACCCTGCAAGATTAGAGTTTCTGAAAAGCACAAAAGGCATGATTCCTGTTGGCTTTGAAATGCTAGTGCCTCAAGCTCCCTGGATTATGGGTATGGTAGCCCTACTCCACAAAATTACCACAACTATATCAATAACAGTCAGTGTTGTGAATGTTTTAAAATGTTTTCTACAGGATGTTGACTTGGCTCAGTAGGTCAAGGCTTTTGTCGCTAAGCCTGACAACCTGCATTCGATCCCTGCGACCCACAGGGTAGAAGAAGAGAGCAGGCTCTGGAAAGTTGCTCTCTGCACCCAACACTTGCACTACGGTATGCAAACCCTGTCCCCACAAATAAATAGATGTAATTAAAAATAAACGTCCTCTGCTTTTAGTCATCCAAATGTAAAGTTAAATATCACCGTTTTCCAGAGGTGACTTTTCTAGGAATCTTACTATCCTCCACACAGTTTCCTATCTCTCATCACTTTTGAAATAATACATTTCCTTCTTATTATGTCTTTTCCAATAGATCATAATTCCATGAAGCGTCACTTCTGTTTCATTCACAACTGTTTAGCACCTAGCACAGTACATATAAAAGAAGCTCAAGCAGTATTCTTTTAATACACAAATGAATTTCCCTCTTTAATCACAGCAAGTCTTATAAAAGCCTAATTATCCTTCTTAAACTTTCCTAAACTTAGTATGCAAACCCAGGGCTGGAAGTCCCAGGGAAGTAGACTGAAGCTGGGATTTTTAGCTTAGCAATCATTTTGATTAGAGTGATTCAGTCATAGAATGACTGTCTTTTTGAGAAAAAAGCAGATGGCCCAGGTACAGAGGCTATCTCTGCATGCAGAAGTTCAACCCCGTCAACATCTGAGGTGTCTTTAAACAATGAGGGTCTAAAGCTCACTCTTTTCAACTGTTTTAAATTAGTTATTTGTTGTTATTGTTAAAAACTAACTTAAGAGAAGGCCAGATGTTGTGGTGTGATTCTGAAGTAAAGGCCAGTCTGTTCTACTTAGTAAGTTCCAGGATAGCCGGGGCCACACAAAGAGACTCAGTCAACTCCCCCCGCCCCACCAGCCCCCAAAGAGAATAAAACTAAGAAGGGCTGGAGAGATAGATGACTCAGCAGTTAAGATCCTCTTCCAAAGGATACAGGTTCTATTCCCAGCACCCACATAGCAGCTCACAATCTCTAACTCCAAATTCCAGGGAATCTGATATTTCCCTTGGCCTCTGTCAGCACCAGGCATGCAGTTGGTACACACACAAACACGTAGACAAAACAACTATATACCTATATTTAAATTTAAAAAATAATTAACCTGAGAGATCTACTTAATGAAACTTTAAAAATTATTTTAGGTATGCATATTCTTTTTAATTATTTGATATATATGAATTCTAATGAGTATAAAACCCATAATAGGTCCACATAAATGAAGCTCCTCTGAAGACTAAAACACTAAACAAGTCAGTTTTAGAAGTATTAGACACCCTTAACCCACCTTTGTGCTGTGGATCAAACCCAGAGCCCAAGGCATGTGAGGCAAGTGCTCTAATCCTGATCTACACTTTCAGTTCAAGCATACTTCTAAACACACATACAAACACAAGTATGTTCAATTACTGTAACAGCTCTGAGGAAAATAATGCTTCCGTTTACACAAATAAGTGTTGTACAGATATATTGTATATTTAATAAAAATATTCTGGAATATCAGAACATAAACCACCAACAAAGCCAAGCCATGAAGATTAGGGAATGGTAGCCCAGGCCTTTAATCCTATCAGCCAGATCTATTTGTCTGGATCTCTGTGAGTTCAAGGCTTAACAGCCAGACAGTGGTAGCTCACACCTTTAATCCTAGCTCTAGGAGAGTTGAACCAGGAAGTAAAATAGCTGGCTGGAAAAGAAATATAAGGCAGGAGAAGGCAGAAGTTCAGGATTCTAGCTGAGCAACCAGTCAGTCTGAGGACCTGAGAAGATAGGATTTGCCCTATTCAGCTTGAGGAGTTGGCTGTGGTTTGTCCTTCTTTCTGATATTCTGTCTTTTCTCCAATATCTGGCTCTGAGTTTTTTATTATAATACCAGACATAATTAATGAAATAATGTGGCTTTGTCCAAAGTACTGGAACTGCCAGATCCCAAGCTCCCAGACTGGCCTTGTCTCATTCTACTAGGTCACATCATGCCTGAGAATTACCCATTGCACAGGTTCCGCCACCCTTGCATCCCCATATTGGATTAGAGAAGACCTTTCTTCTAAATTTCACTGGGAAAGGAACAGAGGAATTTAAAAATAACTTCTTTCATAGCTACCAATGAAAAACAAAGTATTTTATTAGCTATTACAGTATTTGTAAATATATAATATAAACGAACTAGAACCATAACTTAAGAGTTCAAGTGATTAACGATGTCTCCTTAACATTCATAACAAAAGATCAACAGTTATTAAATGTGATTTCTTTTTACTACCCAATGAAGAATTTTCAATTCAGAATAGCAACGTCATTAATCAGTTCATATCCGGAAACAGATTTTCTTTGGTAAAGTTGAGTGACGCGTCAAGAATAAGATTGACCTTTACTGTAGCTTAAATGGTGAAGGGGCAAAAAGCCAACATCGTCTGTGGAAGTGAGATGCTGCTGAAAGGCAGAGCAGGGTGAAACATTCCCACCCTGTCTTAGAGCCGAGAGGAACGTTGAGACCCTAAACCCCAATGTCGTCCTGTCTTCTTTTTTGAGATGTTATCCAGGTTCAAGTTACTCCCCTTGCCAGCTTCTCCAGCAGCTGGACAGCAGGCCCAGCTACTTCTTTATTCCCCCTTAATTGAAGTACCAGCCTTGAAAGTCCACTTGCTCTGAGTATTTCTTCTTGAGGGAGTTTATTTGTCCATGAAAAGCCTTTAACTTTTTAAGAAAATCAAGACCATTTCTATTTTTTATATGCTATACCTCATAGCACAAGAAACCCATATTTCTAAAATGTGCACACCCAGTCTTCTATATGTACATTCATGTGCAGAGTCTTTGCTGTTAGAGGACTTTCCCTTAAACAATCGTTCAGCTACAAAAGACATGAATGAGTAAATCTTGGAAAAGGGATAACATCTTTGATATTTTCAACTCCTAGGATGCATTGTAAGTAGCGTTCAAATCCCATCCCAAAGCCTCCATGTGGCACAGATCCAAATCGACGAAGGTCCAGGTACCTGTTTTTAAAAACCAGAGACTCATTACGTATAAATACTATATGTAGTCAAATGTTATGATAGGAATTTTGTTTTACAAGTATTTTACAGTCATTTGTTGTTTATGTCACTGTGGCAGAGTGCGTCCATCTTTTCATTCTACGAGACCATGAAAATGATAAGTTAGAGATCTAGCTATCTAAGGATACCCAGACAAACAGCCATGGATCCTGTTGTGTAGCTGTGGGCATTGGTCACTCGACCCTTTCTCTTTTCAGGTTACTTATGCATCATTCATATATAGAAAACTTGCCTCGTGACACTTTAATATTAGATTTCTTTTTTCTTTTAACTTCCCAACTCAATGATATAGTTTTACTATCTTATTTTTTAATTTATTTTTATCTGCATGAGTATTTCACCTGCTTATATGTCTATGTGAAGGTGTCAGATCACCTGGAATTGGAGTCACAGTTGTGAGCCGCCATGTGGGTGCTGGGAATTGAACCCAGGTCCCCTGGAAGAACAGCCAGTGCTCTAACCACTGAGTCATCTCTCCAGCCCTTACTATCTTACTTTATACTAGTTTTTTTTTTTTCCTTCCCACCTCAAAGACAGGGTTTCTCTATGTAGCCTTGCTCTGTAGACCAGGTTGGCCTCAAACTTACAGAACTCTGCCTGCCTCTGCCTCCCAAATACCAGAAAACACACTTACTTACTTACTTACTTACTTACTTACTTATTTATTTATTTACTTATTTACTTACTTACTTACTTACTTACTTACTTATTTATTTATTTATTTATCTATTTATTTATTTATTTATTTATTTCCTTCCCCTTCCTTTCCTTTCCTCGTCCCCCTTTCTTTTTCTTTCTTTTTTATGCTCCCTCCCTCCCTCCTTCTTTTTTTGGTATGTTAATGGCAGAATTTTCCTACTCACACAATTCAATTATTCAGTACACAGAGGAGAGTGAAGAATTTGCTGCTGATGTTGTTTATGTGTATGTCTATGTACCTGTGCCTGTGTGGGTACACGTGGAGGCCACTTACCATACTTGTTCTGCTCCCACTTAAAACTTGATGGTTAAAAATGGTCCAGCTATGATTGAAACTCAGATTCCAACAAACTAGTATAGTATAAAGTCATTTTAGGAAGAAAGAAATAAAAGCAGTCCTGTCAATGTTCTTATTACACAAATGGACTGGGAATTTCTTTAGCTTTTTTAAAAATTACTTGTGTGTGTGTGCATGCATGTGTGTCAAGGGCAACTTTTAGAAGTCATACCTTCCCTTCTACCATAGTGGCTTAGGGATCACACCAAACAAGTCAGGCTTGGTGGCAAGCACTTTTACTGACCAGGCCATCTCATTGTTCCTAGTTTGAAAATTTTAGAGCTGTAAATATAAATGAAAACCAAGTCATAATTTCTCAAATACTTTGCGAAATCACCTCCACAGTAAGACTTTAAAGCACCACAACGAGTAGCTGTTCGGCTCTTCAAGCACAAAGACTGCCTGTCAACAGCTTCCTCAGTTCTGACACTTCACAGTACGGACTCTAACACACCTGGATGAGCTGTATCAAAGTGAGATCAATATGATATTAGTAAGAACTACAGGGAACAAATGGAGGAAACACATCTTTATAAGTGCAGTCTTGATGGCTGAGTTAACTTTAGGTTTACAGGACGTGGGAACATGATACACTTTGACTCATTGACAATCTGAGATGAAGGTACAGCAAACCAGTCATCACAAATACCTGCAGGACCAGAGCTGGCTGCAGAGCTTCAGTAATGGGTTTCACACATAGAAATGTCTTATGTAGCACAGGCATGAATGCTGTAAGCTGAATTAGCAGGAGGATACAACCTACTAGGTTTTGCCTGACTTTGCTTTGATATAGGGAAAAAAAAAATCTACTTTTAACAAAAAGAGGGTATATCTGTGTGTTTGTGTGTGTGCGTGTGTGTGTGTGGCCTGGAACTCATTATGTAGACCAGACTGGCCTCAAACTCACAGAGATCTTTCTGCCTCTGCCTCTCAAGTGCTAGGGTCACAGTTTACTACCATACCATGTTTCAGATATGTAATTTGATTCCAGGGCAAGCAGGTATAGAAAAGATGCCAGAAAATGTCTGGAACAGGTTACTGATTTTATTGCATGTGGCAGCAGAAATAAAAAGAAAGTGTGCTCTCTGACAGCTGGATTGTCAGATTCCAGGGGAACTTTCAGAGATATCATGGGTGCGAAACTTAAGTTCCTTTTACCTTTAACATATTATATCTATCACCTAAGAGGAAGGGTACTCAAGTCATAAACATTTATATTTGAAGATCCTATGTGTATGAAACTTTTAGTCAGAAAAATAGTTCAGGAGCTGGAGAGATGATTCAGTTGGTATAGCCACTTGCTTAGCCCACTGTCCTGGGACCCATATGGATACAGAGAGAGAACCACCTCCCAAGGGTTGTCCTCTGACCTCCACATGCTTGCTGTGACATGTGAGTCCTCTTCTTCCTCCCCCCAAAAAAGTTAAAATATTTTTTAAAAACAAAGAAAAAATATATACATGATTTAGTAAGTATCATGTTTATTTAACCAATATATAAGAACTACTGTTATATAAGCAAAGGAATATTATGAATATTAGTTGATAGAATCTGAGGGGAAAACTGGCTCAATAAATTTACCTACTTACCTACTAAATAGCAATACTTAGAAGAAAAGAAGACGAAGGGTGTAGAAACTAGTATTTACCAAACTGTGTCTACTCAAAGTAAATACAATATAGTTTTCATTCTATACAATAGCTCTGTGAAACAATTTCATTTTATAATCATGAAAAACAAGGAACTCAGTACCAGGCAGTCAAAAGCTATTAGCTGAACTCTGAAACTCTGAAGCCTATCTCCTTTGTTACCAAAGGGAAGACTATAATTCTCCATGTCCTTCTCTTATGAACCCAAGTGGTTAATGATATTGCTGATATTATTATGTCAAGATCCTAAAGCAGCACTATTGTATTAATTTGTCTACATTTGCAAGTACTTGATGAGTCTGAGGAAAGAAGATCAGAACAACTTTGTGAAAATGAATGTGATTTCATGTTCTCAATCAGCGGAGGGCTCTATAGCTCTTGGATATCTAAGCATCACTTAATTAAAGCCCCCAATGTCAAACACAGGGAAACTGAAGGACAATGGGATAAGAGCAAAGGCTTTTGCCTGGCCTCTATCGTAAGACCTTATTTCAATAAACAAACCAGAGCACAAAGACAGATTCCGGTGCATGGAGGAGTTCTCAGCTCCATCTTAACTATGATCTTGGTTAAGTTAGCTCACATTCTGGCCTCATTTTAGACGGATGATAAATAATAACAGCATCTACCTCTCAAAAGGTTGGGATAATTACAAGAAGTAAAAAACATAAGAATGTGAACATTATTTTCTGATATGTAAGAAGTAGTAACAATTTTCTCTGAGCCTCATGTTTATATCTTAGCATTTACTCACAGGGACATGGGAATAAAAGTAACAATCCTTTACACATAACCCTCAGAACGCTCCCAGAACAGGGGCCACATCCTTACCACTCGTAGGCTTTTGTAAGTCCTGATCTGTAAAAAGGAAACAAGGAAAAATAATCAGGATATCAATAAAACATTTATTAACCAATCACCAAGCTTTTATCCTACCCTGTGTACACAGGGGCCTTTGTGAGAAAGCGCACGGCGAAGCCTGTGACCGCCAATCATATGCAACAGGACTGATGAGGTGAAGTTTTCTATTAGAGAGGAGACTGCGTATTAATAACATCAACAGTGAGCCATGAGGTATTCCAATAAGAGATGTAGGCAATAAATGCTACAGAATGAAAAGTGGACTTGGAAGGATTGCTCTGACATGAGCTTACTATCTGTGAAGGAAAAAAGCCTGGGAGACACACGGACAATGCACACGTGGACATAGCTTTCATTCCACAACGGTGAAAATTACAGTGCTGTTCTGAAGCTGCTTTCATCATACTATTCCATTTGGTTCTTGTTGAGAGACGTGTAACATTTCAAGTACTTAGTGGCTGTTACAATTAACTTCAGCCCCTGAAGAAGGTATTTAGAACTGTATCTGAAATGACAAGAACCATCAAAGCTCTAATTTTCTAAAGTACAGAAACATGAACTACAGCCACAGACAAATCCATGAGACAGAGGAACACACATCTACTTCACTATCAAAGAAAAATGGACAGTAATATTACATAAGGTTTCCTGGAGGAAGAAAGCAACTGAAGAACATAGATTAATCTTTCAGCAGATTTGGTTTCTTACCATATGTTATTTTATTGTGCTTAAAAACATTTTAGAGAAATTTCTAATTCTTTCATCTGAAGATTCTGACCTTCACTTTAATTTGCTTGCTTTCCCAGGACTGTCTAACAGTGCATGGCCGCAAGGAGGTGGTAGTCTAGTCAATATGGTCATCTAGTCGTCAGCACCTCTGACTTCCGTTCTGTTGGAGCCTAACCCAATGGGCATCTAAGAAGAGTAGGACTGCAATGTCACGTCACTCCGGAGATATCCAGGCTGTGAGCCTGGAAAACTATCAACTTGCAAAGCAAGGAAAAGGTGGCCTTAAAAAAATGGCTCATTTACAGGATATTTTCACAACGTTTTTTCCAAGTGTGACAAAACCTAGTACTACTGAAGAGAAGGATGAATACAGATAAGGAGGGAAAAAAAAATGTAACGTCTGATACAGCAAAGGTGGAAACCATAGGAAACAGAGGCTAATAACCAGGGTCAGTTTTGAAATCCTTGGGATTTCCTGGAAGATCACGCATACAGGAGTGACAGTTCACTTAGAAATAGGATTCCTTACTTTCTATCTCCAAAATATTTTCCTATGTAATCTACTGATTCATTTTACAGATCACAAAAAGTAAATAAAACAAAGTTATTCAAGTAGCTAATTGAGAATTTGTGCATACTTATAAATTCTAGCTTAGCATCTTTCTATCTTCATTCTTGCCTGAGTTTAGTCTGTCTTTATGACCTCCTGGGATCATGACATTTATAAAACAGAGTAAAAAGTACACAAGTAAGACAAAAATGAAGGAGAAACTTTGAAGTGCTTGGGAATTTCTCTTACTTTTTTTATTTTATTTTATTTTAAGACAGGGTCTTAAATTTTATGTAATTACGTCTGACGTGGAATACATATGGAGACCAGGATGGCCCAGAAACTTAAGAATAATCCTTCTGCTTCTGCCTCTGAGTGCTAGACCTGAAGGCAGGTCTGTGCCATTGTATTGTTTGTTTGTTTGCTATTTTGAGAAGGTCTCCAGGCCAGCCTGCAATTCGTGAAATTTGTTCTCTTGCCTGGGTCTCTCTCTGAGTGTATAAGCATGCACTCCTATACCTACCAACAGACTCAATCTTCAAGAAAGAGATATTTATAGATATTAGAAAATCCCCTCAGGATCACATGGAGCCCAAGAACTCCAGGCCCATCAAATGTGAGGAGCCCAAGGACTGTGTTTTTGTTACTGTGCAGGGAATGCCTGTGAGGACCCCTCCCCAGTTACTCAAGTGTGTATCTTTTAGGTCTGACCTGTCTAGTCGCTGCTTTAGGATGTGGTACCGATCCTCCCTGAGGCTTCCTCCAAAGAGCTCCCCAACTCCAGGAACCAGAAGATCAACAGCAGCAGCCTAAAGAAGAAACCAACAAACCAGCCGTGAACAGTGCTGCACTTCCTTCTGATTTCCACCACACTTGGATCTTCAAGTAAATGGAACATCTTCTTGAAACAATTTTAAAAGTGGTTGTTTCACTGCTTACTAGAATCTCATTTTGGGGATATGTTACAAACCAGCTAGAGTAGCTTCTTAACCTGTGGGTCATGACCCCCACAAGGGTCACATATCAATGATGTGGGATGTCTTTCTGTATGCTGTGAATGTCATTGGTTAATAAAGGAACTGTTGTGGCCTATGGCAAGGCATCTTAGAAGCAGGTGGGAAATCCAAGCATAGAGAAAGGGGAAAGAGAATGGAGTCAGACAGAGACACAATCTAGCTGCCCAAGAATCAACATGTAAAAGAAGCACAGGTAGGCCACTAGAAAGACAGATGAATGCAAATGGGTTAATATGCAAGAGCTAGCTAGTAATATGCTTCAGCCATTGGCCAAGAAGCATTAAATAATATAAACATTCATGTGATTACTGGGACCAAGCAGCTGAGGGCTATCTATTTGGGACAGCTGGTTAGGATCTTAGGGCTAGTCCGGGCCAGAAACTTCATACTACAAATTGTGGCTTCTGCCAGTACCTCTGCTAAAAAGCTAAACTCTCTATGAAGCTGGACTAGGAGTGGGGTAGAGCCAGCCACTGCCATTGCCCAGCCTTTAATCCTAGTCACACCTTGGCAAATTAAAGGTGGTCAGAAACAGAAAAAGGTAAGAGATATATGGTAAAGAAAAACCTCTATATGGTTTATAATGCAATATAAATATAAGTAGGCATGAGAGAGAAAAGAAAAAAATAAAGTCCTTTAAAAAGAGTAAAAAAAATAAGCCACATAAAAATAAAAATTATAAGTGTCTGGATACTGTATGTTACTGTCTTGTCTCTAAGTTTTTTGGCTGCAAAGGAAGTAATAAGAGCTGCTAAAAGACATTTGATTATAAATACTGCTGTATTAATTCAACCTATATATTTTGTAAATGAGTTGAAGTTAAAATTGAAATCAAAAGATATGCTACTTTGGAGAAGAGGTTTTATTTTTATTTCCACAGAAAATGAGAGGTTTGGATTTATTCCCAGTTTAAGAAAGTAAGGTCTGATCAAGGGAGACCCCCTGAAAAATCTCTGATGGAAAGAGATGGCTACATCAGCTTCAAGGCTGCCAATTAAGATGATCCAGGCTCAGGACCCACATAAGACTGCCAGCACTTCCAATCAGCAGGAAATAGTTAATTGAAAGCTATGCCCAAATTCTCAAAATACTGTGTATAAATGTTTGTTTTCCTTATAAATGGTTAATGGTCATAGTCTATCTCTTTCTAGAGAAAAAAGGGGAGATGATTTAGAAATGATAAAAAGATTATTGAATCTATTTTGATCCAAAAAACAACTGTTAATTTCAAAATATTTTATACAATAATATGAGTTTTGATTTATTAATACAAATTTAAGGTTAATTTTGTGATACTATATGTATATTTCTACACTTGCTTAAGATATTATGTTTATGTGACTTATTTGAAATTGTAATGTATAATTAAGAAATACAGATTAATAGTCATATATGATAATAAAACATAGTCATATTAGTTAGGTCTTTTAGATATACAAAGATGTATTTCAATTAGACAGATACTCTTCAAACACTTTAAAGACCTACAAAATACAGCATTTAAGATATTTTAAGAACTTAGACTTTTCTGGATAGTGAGACATATCTGCTCCTGGCAGCACCAATCTACTTCAAGAGAATAATGGGCATTGAGGAAACTCCATTGAGGTTTACTTTCTTTGCAGAAAAGATTAGCCACGGAGCAAGAAAGTGTTCTTGCCTCAACTGCTTGATAGTATGCTAAATAAATTGGACATGCAGGACCCATAGGAAAGTGACCTCTGAACTTTGCCAAAAAAGCTAAGATGGGCCTTCAGGTTCCTACTTTGCAGAGAAAATTGCTAGATATTCTTCAGGACACAAGGAGAAGCAACTGATGAACTATGCCAAAACGGATGAAATAGTTCTTCAAATTTCCTGCTTCACTGAAAGTTATGTCAGAGACACTAGTTCTGTAGGCTGAAAATGGATGCCCCAAAGTTAGAGAAGAACTTTGGGTGACTGCTCATATAGCTAGATGTCTCTGTCATTTCCAGAATTTGGAAGCTGTGTACAATGCATTTCCTTTTTACTCAGGTAATATCTTTCTGTGGTCTTTGATGGAGTTGAAGATTAGACAGTTATAAGTAGAGTTTTTCTTTGTTGTAGTAAAAGGTAAATTAGATATGAAACTTTGGACTTCTATGGATAAGGTAGATAGAATATTTTCTATAATTTTGCTAAATATAATCAGACTAGATATTGTAACTGTAATTCTTGCTTGATAGCTGTTTTGTTAGATGTAATTTTGCTATGTTAAAATTGATGTGGGATGTCTTCCTGTATGCTGTGAATGCCATTGGTTAATAAAGGGACTATTTTGGCTTATGGCAAGGCATCTTAGAAGCAGGAGGGAAATCTGAGCAGAGATAAAGGGGAAGAAGGGCAGAATCAAGAGAGACGAGCTGCCCCCCAAGACAGCAAGATCTAATGGAACACAGGTAAAGCCACAAAGCCACATAGATTAATAGAAATGGGTTAAGACACAAGGGCTAGTTTGTAAAAAGCCTGAGCCATAGGCTGAACAGTTTGTAATTAATATGAGCATCTGTGTGTTTCTTTGGGACTTTGGGACTGCTGATCGGGACCTCAGGACTAAGCAAAGCTAAACAGCTGTGGGCAGGTCCAGACCTTGGGGCTAATCTAGGTCAGAAACATATTAATATGTATTATATCCTGTATAATGGATATTTACATTATGACTCATAACAATAGCAAAATTTAGTTATGAAATTGCAACAAAATAATTTTATGATTGGGGAGTCACCACAACAAGAATAATTATATTAGAAACTGTATTGACTTAGAAATATCATTAGAAGCTGCAAGTTTTGAAAATTACCTTTGAAAAATACCTATTTTTTTAATTATGTGGCTAAAAGCATACTTACATATTCCTGTTTATAAGCTTCATCCGACTATTCTGAGCAAACAAGTGCATAGGAACCCCCAGCACTTCTCTGTTAGTTTTTTCTTAGAAATTTACCAAATCACAGGCAAAATTCAGCCCATGACCTTGAATGTTTGAACATCCTCTGCTTTAGTAATAATGTATTTCTACTTTAAAGAAAAAAATTCAAAGAGAACAGAATAAATAGCATTGGTGTAGATATGGTGGTTCTGGGGAATAAGGTGACAGAAACTAGAGCTAACCATTTCATTAAAGATTTGCCAGTTGCAGAGAAAAATATCTTAATTCAAAATTGACTAAGTTTGAGCCCTTTTAGTAGGAATCTCTACCATGTTTCTATGCAGTCTTGAATGTTAATAGCGCAAGGACCCGAGAAGGAAATACCAGAGGCTACAGATACATTTTGCACATTTCCCTAACTCTCTGAGCTCAAAGAAAACCGGTTTCACTCTGTCCATCTTCTAGGCTCAGAATGCTTCCTGGCCCAGCTTCTTCACTGGGTATGAGTTTTGATTCTGCTTAAGTTACACAGCTGTAGCAGCCAGCCATCTAGAAATAGTTTATGTTGGTATTCAAGCTGAGCAAACCCTGGTTTCTATTTATGATATCCCCTTCTGATTCTGACTCTTTGGTTCCAATCAATGCATTCAAAATAAAACTTAGACTTTCAATTTAAAAAACAGGGTAAACAGGAACAAAGCCTGTGATACATATCTTTTTTATGCTATGACGTCCTTTCTGCTCTAACTTCTGTTACCTCTAACCTTCTACGCCTGGAAAGAAGGTAGAGAGAGGAAATATCCTCTGATGCCACAGGCAGAGGATACATATGGTCTAATGGACAGCAATGACTTGTATTCTTATAAATATGGAGTCAATCTCATTACTTGTCCTTAAAAACAGGCAAAGTTTTATAGCTTACAAAGATACTAATGGTTTCAAGGAATGGAATTTGTACCTTGTCTCAAAATATGTTTCAATTCCCTCAGGGCCAAGGTAATTACGGCCCTTCTCTTTTCCTAAGGGAGTTCTAAATTCCAAGCTAGGCAGCAGAAATCAGCAGGGAGCTATACAAACATACACATATCTGAGTTCTTCCTCTTACAGAAAGGAAAGATGTCTGTAAACACCAACTTTAGAATTGAAAGTCGGACTTGATGGCATCACCTGTGATTTGTCTTTGGCCTTCTAACTTCCAGTTCAGGTCACAGACCATAGACTATCAACAGTTCTTCACAATAGTGTGTGTGTGTGTGTGTGTGTGTGTGTGTGTGTGTGTGTGTGTGTGTGTGTGTGTGTGTGTGTGTGTGTCTGTGTGTCTGTGTGTGGAGGTAAGAGAATAATTAGCAGGACTTTGTCCTTCTTTCCATTCAGGCCATCAGGCTTGGTGGCAAGTACCTTTACCCATTGAGCTATCTTGGTGGTACCTCTCATATTTAGAGACAATTTTATAAATGTTAGTTCTAACTTTCACAAACCATTGGCAGTGATGGAAGAACAGTGTTCCCCTTTGCAGTGAACTTCTGATGTGTAATAAAAGTATACAAAAGACAGTATATAGCACTATTAGTTTTCATAAAATGAACACACTGATCAAGAAAGAATAAGATTAACACCCCAAAAGTCTTCCTTGTGCCCTCTTCTGGTTATCACTCTTAAAAAGAATTGTGTTTTTCTTGATCATACAGGCTGAAGTTGCTATCTTTGAACTCCCTTTAAACAGCACCACACTGCACCGAGTTCTGGGGACTGGCTCTTTTCACTGATAGCTGCCTTTGTGGAACTCATCATTCTTCACTCTATCGGCTGGTCTGATGCACAAGCTATCATGATGGAGTTTATTAGTCTCAGCCAAAATGATTCATTACCTACGTGTTGATTAAATTTTTATTCTCATTGTTACTGCATTATCTAATGTCTAGTAGTGCTATAAGAGTTGAGACGATTTGTGCCTCCCAAGGATCTGAATGAAGATTTGACCACAGATGCTTCTGGAAGGAGATGGACTAGGGGGTCACTAGTTCATAGAAACATAAGGCCTTCCTCTGTTGACTCTGTGATAGCTCTCCTGACAATGCCGGAAGGAATGTGGAACAGTCGCCGGCCAGGATCTGAGCTTTCAGGGGAACAGGGCTCAACCAGGAACTGGGTGAAAGGGCATTTGTGCTATACTCTGGGAAAGAATATGACTGCATTCTGCCTGTGTCCTGAGAACCTGAGTAGAACTTAACTTTAAATTAATGAACTAATACCTTTGGTGGAGGACATTTCAAGAAAACAGCATTCAGGCTGTGATATGGCTACTGATCACTGATATTACTCAGATCTACAGCAAGAAAAAGCACAACATGGAATTCAAAGGTGAAAAATGTGAAGTGTGGTGAAGAATGGTGGATGAGCAAGTTTGAAGCTCCAGACAGATGAGAAGCCTCTGGAGCTTCTGTAACTGTTAACGAAAGCCTCTGTCTCTCTGCTTCTGCACTAGGGAAGCCTTGTGTCCAGTTGCCTCCCCTCCTGCCACTAGACCTGCCTCACCATGAGGCCATGAGTCCTCTCACATGATAACCCAAATAAACCCTTTCTTTAACTCACTTTTCGTTGGCACTTGTCACAGCAAGTAAACTAATTAGAAAAGCACCTATTACACCTTCTAATCCTGCAAAAAGAGTTTAGTTATTTGAATAAGATGATATAGGTAATTTCATACTCAGAACTACTTCTATTTGTTGTTCTTTATAATAGTATATGTTCCTTTACAATTCTTGTAGTAGGACAGGCCCATAGGGCCAAGGAAACTGTCTCAAACCAGTTGCCAAGGCATACACATAATGTACTTCCTTATGAACCAACCTGAGGGCCAGGCAACAGCAACTGTCTAACATTCCTGATTGCTAGGAATCTGCCTAGCAACAGGTACTGCCCAAAGTTCCTGACTTTTGGAAATCTGCCTAGCAACAGATGTTGTCAGATCTCCTGATTGCGCCCAGCCAATGAGGGTCAGCCATGCAATATCACCAGATCATGACACAGCCTGGGTACTGGGAGGAAGATATATAAGGCACTCCTCATTGCTGAATAAAGGAGTTAGTCCTTTTCAACTTACTCCTAGGGGTTTGTGTCATTGACTCCTCTCCCTCCCCCCAGAAACCCAGCAACAAATCCTATTTTACCCGAAGGCTTAGAAGGCATCTGTATTCTCTTTTATATTTATTGCTTTAACTAAATTCATTGTTTCTAAGGAAATAAAGAGAAATGGAACAGCAATAAAAGTTTAGAGACTGATTACACATTATAATCATCTCTCTATATTCCCATCCTTACAAAGGATACACGTTATTATAACGAACCCAAAAGCAATCTGGAATAGGTTATGGGATGTCTTTCTGTATTCTGTAACTATGTGTTGTTACCATTGAAGAAGATGTTTTGGCCTATGGTAAGACAGCTTAGAGCCAGGTGGGAAATCCAAGCAGAGAGACAGGAGAAAGGCAGAGTCCAGGAGATGCAGTGGGCTGCCAGGGGAATAAGATGTAATGGGACAAAGGTAAGCCACGAGACACATGGCGATACATAGACGAATAGAAATGGGTTAACTTAAGATGCAAGAGCTAGTTAGTCCTAAGCCTGAGCTATAGACCAGCTTGTAATTAATATAAGCCTCTGTGTGTTTATTTGGAGCCTAGTGGCTGTGGGACACAGGAGAACTGGCTACCGAGATAGGCGGCAGTGCATACTTTTATTTGATACAAATTGTCAGAACAGTTGTTCCTCCTCACCAAGTAAAATCAGCAATCCTTTCACTATTTCAAGTTATCTTGACACAAGTCAGGCCATTAGGCCGGGGACTTCACTAGATACCCTTTCTGTGCCTGTTCAAGTGACTTCACAGTATATACTTTACTGAATGCCCATTGATGATGAACTTTTCCTGATGTAATACTTATCTAATGTAAGGAATACGGATACATTTTTGAGAATTCCAACACTACCCGGTGGTCCAGATCTATCTCATTCAGAAGTGCTGGGTGGTTACTTTTTCCTAGTAAAATGTGTAAGTTATGAATGAATATTCTTTGAGAAACCAATCATATATCTGAATATTTTATATTTGCATTTGGGGTATTTAGTCAATGACCTGGAGCCAAGAGCACATGGTATTTTCTGTTTCCTTAGATTCTTTCTAAGAGCTCTTCAAATGACAAAATTATGCTTTGTAAGTAGTATGTTAATTTTACATTTGCCAGTAAAGAAAATCAGGCTACATGAAATCAGAGACTCTTAGAGATGCACCTCAGAAGTCATATGAATGACTCTCTGGCCTGAAGAGCCTCAAATAAGGCCATATTGATACATTATAAGTGTTAGATTTCAAACCTACAGCTCTCAATCTAGTGTAATTTTCACTATAACAGGCTGCATATCTTCATTTTCTTGAAGCTGGTTGTGGAAGAAAAGGAAAATATCACTGTAGGAACATTAATATTTAATTTATTACTTCAGGCCAAAAGTTTTAGATATAGGTTAAATATTTCTCTACCCTTATCTTTCACTTGCTGAGAGACAATTCCAGTGAAACACTTCTATTTCACTGGTGCTTCTGGAAGGTGGGAAGATGGAGGTGGGAATAGTGAGATAAATTCTCACTCTGTAGATGAGGCTGCTTTGTAACTCACAATGTGGTCCAGGCTCACTTTCAACTCAGGGCAATCCTCCTGCCTTGGCTTTCCAACTGCACAAGCAAGTCACCACATGTGTCTTACATCTGTTTTACTTTTTAAGATGTCACTGAATCTTGTTCTAGTTTGCTTTCTGTTGCTGTGATAAATACTATAACAAAAGAGAAGCTTAGAGAAAGGGTTTATTTTAATCTTATGTTTCCAGGTCATAGTCCATCACTGAGGAAAGTCAGGGCAGGACTCAGCAGGAGCAGAGGCAGGGGTCAGGGAGGAACCTGCTTCCTGGCTTGCTCTTCTAGCCTCTGCTCAACTGGCTTTTTCTTTTCTTCTTCTTTTTCCTTTTCTTTGAGACAGGGTTTCACTATGTAGCCTTGTCTGACTTGGAATCTGTTATGTAGACCAGGCTGGCCATGAACTTACAGAGTTCTGCTTCCCTCTGCCTCCTGTCTAAGCTTTCTTTTTAAAATTCTTATTTATTTTTATGTGTTTGGATATTTTTCCTGTATATGTGTCTGTGTACCTCTTGTGTACCAGATCCCCTAGTCCTGAAGTTGCCGTGTGGGTGCTGGGAATTGCACACGGGTCCTCTGAAAGAGCAGCCAGTGCTCTTTATCACTGAGCCACCTCTCCAGCCCAGCTATTTTTCTTAAACAGGATAGGATCTCTTGCATAGAGAGGGTACTGTATAGTGGACTAGGCTTTCCTATATCAATTAGCGGTCAAGAAAGGCCTTGCAGACATGCCTAAAGGCCAATTTGATAGCAGCAATTTCCAGATGGAGACTACCCCATTTAATTATGGGCTGTCAAGTTGACATTTAATGCCACTAGGAAAATACTCTTGCACAACCTCCTGCAACCCTACCCCAAACCTGTAATTAGAGTTCCACCGAAAGAGATGCAGTCATGCAATTCATGCCCTAAGGTTTGTGCCTTCACTACTGAAGATTTTTTTTTTAGGAGTAGAAACAGGCACTTCTTTTACAGGTTGGAAAGACAAAACAAAACAAAACAAAAACCAGCCTAGGTTGCTTATATAAATGCTACTATCTATGACTAATGTAAATACCTTTGGGTGGGGTTTTTACACAGGGTTTCCCTGTGTAAACAGTCCTGGTTGTTCTGGAACTCACTATGTGATCAAGCTAGCCTCGAACTCATAACGATCTGCCTGCCTTTGCTTCTTAAGTGCTGGGATTAAAGTCATGCACCACCACTGTTCCACTAATATAAATATCTTCATTAATGATGTTCAAATAATATGGTAAATAGAAGCTATATGTTATAATACTTCAAAAATATGGAAGTGCACCAAAGTCTTATTCCAGTGCTTGTGTGGTCTGAGGCATTATCCAGGAGTCTGAAGGCCTCCTAGAGCTTACAAAGGAAGAAGGGGGTATAAGAGGACTCAGGTTACAGCGTAACAACACATACACACAAACACTCAACATTACAGGATTTTCCCACAATAAAGTTATCACAAGTTAGAATGGATGAGAGACGATGTCATGTTTATTAACTTCCTGCTACTCAAAAGTGCCTCATAATTTTTATATATTACTAATCCTCAGACTCAGAGAATAGATCACAGTCCCATCTAGAACCCTGTTATGGAATATTACTTTACATATGTAAAGGTGTGTTGTTACATTTGTTTAATTATGTAAAGATGTGCTGCTATCTCACCTTGCCTGCTTAAGGCTCCTGACTGGTCTAATAAAAGCTGAACGGCCAATAGCTGGGTAGCAGAGGGACAGGTGGGGTTGGCCTGCAGAGGAAGAAGAAGGAGGGAGAGAAGAGAATGAGGGAGAAAGACAGGGAGCCGCCCAGAGCCAGCCAGGAGGCCGCCAGCCAGGCAGACATGGAGCAGGATTACATTTCATACAGAATGAAAGAAGGTAAAAAGCTCTGAGGCAAGAAGCTACAATAAAATTTAATGTATATACATAATTTAAATAATATAATTAAAAATATAATTTAAGCTATAAGAGTAAGTAGTACAAGCATAAGCTAAGGTCGAGCATCCTTAACTAATAGTAAGTGTCATGATTTGGGGGCTGGTAATCTGAGAAAACCTGTTACAGAACTCTGTCTGACTGAAACTTTTTGAAAGTCCTAAACTAGAACTGCTCAGATGGGTCAGTTTCTAACTCCTAGGACCCGAGAGTTATCATACACATGCATTGTTTAAATTAAAATTCAAAGAGATTAGAAGCTTGCCAAAGATGACTTTCTTTGTTTTTATTGCTGCTGTTTGTCTTTTGAGACAGCATCTCACTCGGCAGCCCTGACTGTTCTGGAACTCACTATGTAGATAATTCTGTCCTTGAACTGATAGGCAGCCATCTACTTCTGTGTCCCTGGTGCTGGGATTCAAAATCACCACTCTCTGGACAATCACATAATGCATAACACAAAGATATGTAACTTGAACCCGAGAGTATATAACTCTGGGCCATTATGCTTTCCTTTCTATCACTGTCGCAATTCAGGAGATTTATGGAAAAAGTTCTTATCCACCCCGGTCCCCACTTTCCTTAACAAACCAAGTTACTATGTATTTGTGCTGACCCTGTGTCTAAAACTTTGGTGGTTTCTATTCATCCAATCAACTAATCCTATACATAGATATTAGATACTTGCTGTGTCCCTGTCTTAAGCTAGGCACTGAGTGTGTACAGGTGTATAAAAAGAGGTCTATAGGTAATCTAGACAAAAGAAAGTCATCAATTTAATTTTCACTCACATGAGTAAAAAATTACAAGAGTGTGTTAAAAGTTAGTATGTATTAAGAGTTTGTAGCTCATAATGACCAGCCTGGCAACATATGCTCATTAGTAAAACAGTGGTATGAATGTTTTCGGGGTAACTGATCACTTTCTCACTGAATTTAAGGTTTGTTCCACAGGAAAGAACTCATGTCTGGACTATAAAACTGGCCAAGAACCTGTAACTGAGGAGGTAGAGAAACTGCCATATTGCTAAATGGATAAACTGTCTTCTAAATATTAAGCTTTACGACTGTAGGTAAGTGCAACATTCAGCACTCATCAGAGAAGCTTCTTTCTGCAGTGGGTAGTGATTAATACAGGTACTCACACTGGTCAAAGGACAGAGACACAAACGGACATGCAGAACACACTCGGGGACCATCATGGAAGAGGAGGGTGGAAAGTATGTAAGAGTTAGAGGACGGGAGACTGCTGTGACTGCTGTCTTCTGGATATGATGGGGCCATTGTATTAATAAACTCACAGTGACTGTGGTCACCTGTACAGATCCAACACACGTGGAAGAGGGGCTCATGAGATTTCGCCAATACCTGAGGCACAACTGGCTGATGGTTATTCTGGGGGTCAGATTTTCCCCTTAGGGGTGTGTATTATATAATTTTCAAATGAATAGTTACATTAAGTTTAAAAAGGGTAATTCTAGGTCTGAAATTTAACAGCATCCAAAAGGTGCCTCTGATTTTATAATGGTCAAAGAAGGTTCATATGAGAAAAAGATGAAGCAGAGAATAAGCGATAAAGACTGAGTTATCTGAGAATGGATGATAAGCTATTGGAACATATGAAGTCACCTGGCAAGAGGAAAGAAAGGCAACATCTGAGAACTGGGGAAAAACAGTCTGTACAGAGGACTAATTAGAGTAACGAGTGAGAAACAGAGCGAGTGAGAAGACACAATGCTTCAGAGCCTGGGAGGTCACTGTGAAGCCAGCAGGAGCTGCTGCAGCAGATGACAAGACGCCATGTCAGAGGCTATGACCAAGGAGCAGAGAATGTGCAGATAGGTAAAGTGCCATCTTGAGGAAGGCTTACACCGAGAAAGTTACATTTGGACTACAGAAAATAAACATGCTGCTATAAAGCTTTGCCAATTCTTTACGTGCTATGAGATCCTGAGTAAGGTGGCTCAATATGGCAGGACAACCCAAGTTACAGAGGCAAAGGCTCAGGGAGGGTGTCCGGCAGTGAGACTGGAGTCCAGGGAAAATACTACCTTTAGGAGCACAGCATGAAGACTACACAGCACAACCGTGGCTACTTTATCTTTGAGTGAGGTTTCTCACTCATAAATGGGGAAAATGAGTTTCTTGGTAAAACTGCTCTAGAACTTCAGACAAGATGGCAGAACGTTACTAATATTGTCTTATAATACTGTAAGGAAAAAAAAAACAGGAAACTTTATGTACTCCAAAAATGGGGTGTTTTAGGCTATAACCTCCATTTTCTACATGTGGTAAAATAGAGGATGACAAAATTTAGGTTTTTGATCTATTTTGAGATAAATATACTTGTCTCGCAGAATAATGATAATATATATAGCTATTTAATAAGTATCATATAAGTAAAAAATATATTCTTACAGCTCATCTTGTAAGGAGAAAGAATAGAGAAAGTAAATTAGAGGAGAAAATCAATTTGAAATAGAGTGAAAAAATGAGAATAAAAGGCCGAAGAGATCAGAGAACTGACACAGGAGGAGAGAAGAGAGACTGGAGACCTGTGTCAGGCCATCTGCTAGGAGCCCTTCAATCCCTCCAGAGCCTTCCCTCACTGTCTCTATATATAGAGCAGACAAAGAGCGCTGAGCCAACTCTTTTCCCATATCATGCCAGTGGCATCATCTGTGGTCCAGCCCAGCACTTTCTCTCCCAGGAGTCTCCTAATCGATAATGACCTCGACGTCGACCTGGCGCTGTTAGTCAGTGTTCTAGGCCACTTCTTCAACTCACTGGTCAAGCAAAAGCAAAAGCAAAATGAAACCCACTTACATTTGGTTCTACTAAACTAAGAACCCTGTGTGAGAATAATCAGAAGTATGTTTATAAAACACTGAGCTCTGTGGGAAGATTGGTGGTACAAAATAAGAAAATATTTTTAGACTTAAAGAAATGAAAAAAAGGTAGGGGGCCAAGGTTTAGATGATGAGCCACACTCTTCTTACTGTTTGCTGAGGACCGTCTTCATTGTCCCGCATGTAGAAAGGCTTGAGCGCTAATGGATAGTTAATGACAAAGACTGGGACGTTGCCACAGTGTTTGACTAGGTACTTCTCATGTTCCGTTTGTAGATCAGCACCCCACTGTCACGAGAAACAGAAAGACAAGGGTAAGATACATGCACACAGACAGCCTGTACCAGTTCCAAGGGCTTTCTCTCCTTGGGGCCCGGCCCGATGATGTGTGTAGCTGCCAAGGTTACACAGCTGACTAAACTAAAGGGAAATACTTGCTAATAAGAACAGCCAAAGGCCCGGAAAGATGAAAGCTGAAACCAGTAGATAAACACTATTGTTTCTGTGTCCCATCTCAGGGAATGGAATTCAGCAAGAGCAGCACAGGCAGGAAAACAAAATACTTTCCAAAGGGATAAAATTATGGTTTTTATTAATATTGCCTAGATCTTCTCCCCTAAGTCTCAGGAAATTAAATGACGGTGATAGTACTTCTAATACTAAGCCTATCTTCAGCGAGATGGCTTTTCCCAGTGGATTTCTATTTTAATAAAAGAGTCAATTCATAGTTTTTTGATGAATATGTAATAATACAACTCAGTCTGTTTATTTAGTAAATACTACTGTAAGTGTTGACTATGGTAGTAAGAAAAGCAAAACAAAAGGGTATCATTCCTGATTTCAGAAGCTTGGTTGGCAATATCAAAAGATAAATTAGACAAACAATTATTATAAAACCAATAAGTGCTGGCTGGTGGTGCACACCTATTATGCCAGCCATTGTCGGGTAGAGGCACCATCAAGGTCATCCTCACTACTCAGGAAATCGGAGGCACCTTAGAGTACATGAGGTCCTTCCTCAAGATCTAAAGCAACTTCAACAAAGAAGCTTGAGCTGTGGGGAAAACCTGTCAGCTAATAACTGGAGATGGACAAATGTGGAGGATTGTTCAGAGACAAGGGCAGCTAGCTACCAGATACTTTAAACAAGATGTTTCATTAGGAAAATTATTTTAGATTTATTTTCTAAAGAGCAATTTCCCCTGCTTAAATATAGATTGCCCTACATGTAATAGTTAGGCATAAACAAAAATTACAAAATTGTCCCTGATTTTATAATGATAAGTGAAAACATTAAAGTTCTCCAGTCAGGGTATTTATTGTATTATTGGGTTTCTGATGAAGTGAACTTGAGTTTGTTTCCAGTCTTGATTTCTTAGATGTTTGATAAGCCACAGAAAGCAACCGGGTCTCTTCAGCTACAGACCGACAAGAGGCACAGGTATGCACCAAATGCACATACAATAACTTAACTGGAAGACGAAGATGAATGAGCATGTTGCTAATGGAGAAAGAAAATATCATACAATTTTTCCCTACCCTGTTTCCATTTGGTATAAATCAAAACTACTGGCAATTTAATAAAAAAAAACAAAGAGCAATATATGCCAGTTATATTATGTGTAATAAAGGAATGGGGAGGGAAAAAATGGAAAAGAAAGAAAGAAAATATTTAGTTGGGCAGAGGCAACACATACCTTTAGTTCCAGCATGTGGGAGGCAAAGGCAGGCGAACATCTGAGTTCAAGGCCAGTCTGGTATAAGAAATGAGAACCAGAACGACCAGGGCTACACAAAGAAACCCTGTCTCAGAAAACAGAACAAAACAAACAAACAAAAACAAAAACAAAACAAACATGAAAGGAAAACATCACTGGACTTCACCAAGGAAATAGTTATGCTAACTAAAGATCCTCACCTCCCCTCAGCTCCTCCAAAACCAGCCCTCCAGTCTTATCCCAGCTCAGGGGCAAACCATGTGCGGCACGCACCCCACCCCATCTCCAGTGAATCACACAGATCTCCCACTCCCAACTCACTGATCTGTCCCATCCACCAGCCTCAACCCCAGCCTATCTCCACTCCTAAGTGCCAGCCCCCAATACTTAGGAACACATTTTACATGAAACCCTCAATGGGCACACCTATCGGGATCCCAGAAAAATTTCCTACCAGACACATACAGTCACTACACTCTCCTTAAGAACCATAGAAGGCAACAAAATCCAAGCCACAAAACACTCACACAACAAAGACAAGATTAGATATCAGCACTAGAATCACAATCTTCCCAAACCCAGATACCTACACATTAGTATAAAACATAGTCAGTAAATAACAGCCAGAACAGCACGCTCCACTAGGGCCAGAAGCCCCACCACAGCAGCCCTGAGCATTTAACACACTGAAGCACAAGACCTTAAAACAGCCTTTAAGAATAAGAGGCTTGAAGAGGAAATAGATAAATCTTTTAAAGAAATCTATGAAAATACAAACAGCTGAAGGAAATAAATTAGTTCAAGATCTGAAAGAATAAATAGAATTCATAAAGAATACCCAAACTAAGGGAAATCTAGAAAGGAAAAATGTAGAAATGCAAACAGGAACCTCAGAGGTAAGACTCAGCAGGAAAATACAAGAGATGGAAGAACATTGAATATATAATAGAAGAGATGGATATCTTGATCAAAGAACATGTTAAATCTAAATAAGCCCGAACAAAACACCCAGGAAATAGAAGATACTATGCAAAGGCCAAATCTAAAAATAATATGAAGAAAGTAAGGAAAAGGAGCCCAGGTCAAAGGCACAGATGATATTTTCAACAAGTTCACAGAAGATAACTTTCATAAACTAAAGAAAAATATGCTATAAAGATACAAGAAGCACACAGAATGCCAAATAGACTGGACCAGAAGAGAAAGTTCCCATAGCACATAATAATAACAACACAAGGTACAGAACAAAGAAAGAATATTAAAAGCTGCAAGGGAAAAAAGACTACTCATTATATAAAAGCAAACCATCAGAATAACATCAGACTTCTGAATAAGACTCTAAAAGCCAGAAGTCATGCAGAGTCTGAGAGACCACAGATGACAGCCCCGACTACTATTCCCAGCAAAACTTTTAATCACATTAGATGAGGAAAATAGGACCATTCCACAATGCCAAATTTAAATAATATCTATTTACAAATCACGCTGTAGATAAGGTGGTAGAGGGAAAATGCCAACATAACAAGGCTATCTACACCCCCAAAAACACATGGAATAATTCCAGACCAGCAAATAAAAATAGGTGAAATAAATAAACTAAACCACCAAAACAGAAACAAAATAAAACAGGAATCAACAAACAGCGATTATTGATATCTCTCAACATTAATGGTCTCCATTCCCCAATGAAAACACACAGATTAAGAGAATGGATGTGAAAACAGGATCCATCTTTCTGCTGCATCCAAGGAACACACATTAACATCAAGGGTAGATATCACCTCAGGGTAAAAATATGGGAAAAGATATTCCAAGTAAATTGACCTAAAATTCAAGCTGGTGTAGCTATTTTAATGTCTGACAAAATAGACTCCATACCAAAATTAATCAGAAGGCACAGGTAAGAACACCACATACTCAAAGGAAAAATTTACCAAGATAAATTCTTATCATCTTAAGATAGTAATAATTCTTAACATCTAAGTACTAAAGACAAGGGTACCCAAGTTTGCAAAACAAAACAAACAAACAAACAAATGACCACTATTACGACTTAAATAAGTATATTGACCCTCACACACTGATTTCAGTATTCTGTTCTTGCCTGTAGACAAGTCATCTAAGCAAAACCTAAACAGAGAAATGCCAGAAATAATTAGACCAAATAGAATGAATAGATATTTACAGAACATTTCACTGAAACATAAAAGAATATACCTTCTTCTCTTCACCTCATGGAACTTTCTCCAAAATTGAACGCATACTCAGACACAATATAAGTCTCAACAGATACAAGAAAATTGAAATAACACCCTGCATTCTATCTAACCACATCGATTAAAGACGGATATCAACAATGACAGAAACAACAGAGAGCTTAGAAACTCACGGAAACTGAACTACTTTTTACTGAATAAAAAATGAGTCACAAAAGAAATTAAAGCTTTCTAGAACTGAATGAAAATGAATACACAGGACACAGAGCAGGCTGCTCTAAGAGGAATGTTCATAGCATTAAGTGCCTACTTTAAAAAGACAGAGAGTAAGAGTGATGTGGGAATGCGTTTATGTATGCTGTGAATCTCAATCTTTAAATAAAAGAGCTGTTTTGGGCCATGGCAGGCACTATAGAAGAAGTAGGAGGAGAAATCAAAGCATAGGTAGGAGAAGCAGGGCGGAGTCAGAGACAGATGAGCTGAAGCCGCCAAGAAGAAACATGTAAGGAGCACGGGTGAGCCACAGGCCATGTGGCCAACAGATTAATAGAAATGGGTTGATTTAAGATATAAGAGCTAGCTAGCAATGTGCCTGAGTCATAGGCCAAACAGCATGGACTTAATATAAGCGTCTGAGTTATTTCTGGGGGTCTGAGCGGTGGACGGCTAAGCAGTCTCGGGCGGCAGGTCTGTGTGTCCAGGCCTCTGGCTGCCCGGGACCCAAGAAACCCCCACTACAACAAGTAAGGACTGACCTCTGAGTATAGCAGAATGTCATTGAAAGTCATTTTATTGCTTTTTTTTTTTTTTTTTTTTTAAGATTAGTACTATTTGGTTTTACCTAGGTCCCTGGGCTAGCCAGTCGCAGGGTTTTGGTAACCGAAGCAGCTGGGCATGGGCTCCACCTCATAGAGTCAAATCTCATAGAGATAACAACACAACTGAAAAGCTCTAGAACAAACAGAAGAAATCAGACACAAAAGCCGTGGACAGCAAGAAATAAATCAAACTCAGGGCTGAAATCAATGAAAGAGGAAAAAAGAACCAATGAAACAGAGAGTTGGCTCTTTGGGAAAAAAGTCAGGAAGACTGACAAACTTTTACCCAGATTGACAAAGTTAGAAAGGAAAGGGGACCTAACAAGAGACACCGAGAAATCAAGAGAATAATAAGGACATACTCAAAGGTCTGTATTCCACCAAACTGGAAAATCTACACGAAATGCATAATTGCATTGATACATACCACTTACCAAAGGTAAATAAAGATCAGAAAAGCTATTTAAAAATACTTATAGCCCCTAGTGAAATAGAAGCAGTCATTAAAATTCTCCCAACCAAGAAAAGCTCAAGGCCAGATGGTTTTAGTGCAGATACTACCAGATTTTCAAAGAAGAGTTAATGCTAATACTCCTCAGATTATTTGAAAAAAGAAAAACAGAAACAGAATTTTGTGAGTTCCAGGCATTTTGGTTTACATAATGAGTTCCTGATCAGCCAGGGCCACATAGGGAAACTTGACTAAAAAAATTACTCTCAAACATGTCTAACAAAAACTCACAAAGCCTATGCACAGAGCCACAGATAAAGTTATTTAATGAAGCTAAAGACAGTAGGAAAACACACAGACACACAGACACACACACACACACACACACACACACACACACACAGACACACATACACTACCTCAGGTGTAAAGGTGAAGTTCTGGGATGCTTGCTTTAAGATCTCAACTGCCTCAGTATAAGAAATGCTGTGAGAAAACAAAGCAAAGGTGGAAAAAGGTTAACACAGTGGGATACTCTACATTGGGCCATTTTAAATAAAAATAAAAATTCCAATTTAATATGGAGGTCATAAATGAGTACTAAGAAATTGGGAATTTAGGTTGATCTAATGAAGAGAAGTGGCTATCCAATTCTTGCCTGGTATTCAATAAGCAAGTCACGTCAGGAAGCAGTTTCTCACTACCAATACTACATTAATACTCTACTAAAAGTTATGAAATGTTGAGGCTCAAAGAACAAAAGACTTTTCTAAAAGTCGTCACTTATTCATTATTTATTTTATCGAGCAAACATACATGTCACAGCTAGTACTGAGACACTATAAACAAAAATAAAGCCC
Source organism: Phyllotis vaccarum (assembly GCA_033318265.1). NCBI lineage: Eukaryota > Metazoa > Chordata > Mammalia > Rodentia > Cricetidae > Phyllotis > Phyllotis vaccarum. The sequence continues at coordinate 21,687,284 of JARWLC010000019.1, forward strand.
CTGCCTTCTTGGAGCCAAGATGTAGGTGTGGGTGAATGCAAGTAAGCAAATAATAATAGTGCCAGGTAGCCATTATGAGGAAAATACAGTAGGGAAATGTCTGAGATACCATTTTGGATAACATGTTCAGGAAAGGCCCACTGAGTTGGTGACATTTGAATAGAAATCTGCATCAGAAACTGAAAAAAAAATGAACCATATAAATAACTTGGAGGAGTATATTAGACAAAAAGAATACCAAGTACAGGGCCTTCAGTGAGGGACAGTTTGTCCCACTGAAGGAACAAAAAGGTCAGTGTGACTTGGGCAGACTGAACAAGGGGAAAACCCCAGGAAATGCAGTAAGAACGGCAGTCAGCTCCGAGCACATCTGCAGATCACGGGAGTCCTGGTAACATATTCTAATCATTCGAAGACTACTGAGGAAAGCTGCCATTGGTTTTCTCCGTAAGGAACTCTCATGTCCAACATGAGAAAGCACCATTGCATGTGTATGCACATGTAAAGGCTCAGATGAGAGGGTTGCTTGGACCCAGGAGTTCAAGGCTAGTCCGAGCTATAAAGGGAGAAGAAGAAGGTAAGAAAGGAGGAAGGAGAGGAAGAAAAGACGGAAGGGAAGGAGGGCAGGAAGACTAAAAGCACATACATCTCCCACCCTGCTCTAGTCACTGACTGCCTTTCCCCACAAGTTTTTATTTTATTATGCTGTATTTATGAGCATTTGTGCAAGTATGTATGAATGTATGTCACATGTGTGCCTGGTGCCCATTGAGGCCGCAAGGTGTTGGATCCTCTGGAACTGAAATTACAGAAGGTTGTGGGTCACCACTGAGAATTGAATCTGAGTCCTTTTCAAGAACAGCAAGTGCTCTGGACTCTGAAATCTTACCAGCACCTCCTCTCAAATATTGTATTCACAGTTACCACTTCCTTGAGTACCCCTTTAGAAGATTATAAATATGCAAATATTTATAATATCTATTTTAGTAAATATCAGAACATGTATTATATATACTTTTATTTTACTCAACACTGTATGTTATAGATCCTTGTATTGCAATGAAGAACTTGTTTTTATTAAACAAAGGTCTCAGGTAGCTGAGGGTAACCCTGAGTCCCTGATCCCCCTGGCTCTACTTTCTGAGCACTAGGATTATAGATTTATGTGACGCTGAGGATTGAACATGATACACAATCTTCATACGTGAGAGAAGCTTTCTACTAACTGAGCTACAGCCACAGTCCAAGAACGTCATTTTTAAAAATTAACATGTAACATTCCAATTCTATATATGTATTACATATGTTCATTTACTTTAACTAGTTCCCCATTAGTGGTATTTCATATCTTTCTAATCCTTTGCTACTATAAATCATGACTACATATACCTATCTAATGGAACTGAAAATTATTCTTACACTTTGATTTTGCACATGAGAAAATAGGTCTATTGGATCAAAACTTGTAATTTTTGATGTATTTTGAAGTGTACTGGCAATTTTGCTGGCCTCCCTTTTGGAAGTCATAAAAATGTACACATACCAGTAGCATATAAATATATCAGTAACATATGAACATGCTAGTAGATATGAACACACCAGTTTCCTTCCGAACTATAAGAAAAAAAAGATACTGCAACAGTATTTGGGATGATTAAAAATATCTACGAAACTTTCCGAAGAACTCTGAGCTCAATCTACTCAGAACAAACTATGTTCTAAATTTTGTACCTACACAAACTAATGGGAAAATAGCTTTACAGTGCAAAGATGCCAGACATATTTTGAGTGGCAGATTTTGTTCTAAAATGAGCATTCTATTCAAATTCCATGTCAGATACTGTCTAAGGAATAGTGGTGGCATTTGGTGGTAGGAGTAATAATAAATTAAAAGCTGAGTATTCTGCAGAAGAGAATCTGAAGCTTAGGGATAACACAAGCAACTTGCCAGAGACGTTGGCTATGAAGCAAGAGGCTGGTCTGCTGCCTCGGTCCATGCTCCCAAACGCTGAGATAGCATGCAACACTTGTGTTTTTATGTGATCCATCAGAACAAGCGCTGAGTTCCTCTGACTCTACTATTTAGTAATGCTAATTGCTTCAACTTAATGGGAACACATGATTAATCTCTATAATGTTATAAAAACATTAAACATTAAGGATTTGTACATGTAAACTATTTTGTCTGAAGCACTTTCCTTGGGTGTCCTCTCACTCTAGTCCACCAATTACTTCAAATATCTACCAATTACACTGAGAAGCATTAAGCGGCAGTTTTTATACAGTTGTTAAGCTACTGTTTCATTAAGAAGAAATAATGATTCTAATATTTCTTCTGGGAATTATGGTCTCCTCCATTCCCCCCTCCCCACTCTCTCTTAATTTAAAGCATCGCTTTTAAGTTCAGATTACAGCTCTGACACTGGATATCTTTAATGGGCTTCTCAAAGTCTCTCTACTAAGTACACTTCTTGATATACATAAAGAATATTTCATTGCCTTTCCAGAAACTGTTTCCCAAGTGTTCTGAGGACAAAAAAGAAAGTCATTGCAATTTACTTGAACTGCTGAGAATCTATTATACTATTTGCTATATTCATTATGGTATTCTGTATTAGATATTATAAGTTTTCTGTGATATGGAAGATGTGTATAGGTTATATGCAAAAGTATGTCATTTTATATTGTGCCTTAACCATTCAGATTTTAGTATACATAGGGTTCTGGGGACCAATCTTGGGGATACTAAGGTATTACTGTACAAAGTATGAATTTTAGTAATATGAATCATAATTACTATAGTCATTTATTTTGCCATGCTTTATTATTGATATATGAGTTATGAACAATAAAAATAATTAGAATATGGATCTTTCCTCAAGTCTGGTTTGGTAAACAGAGACATATAAACAAAAATTATAACTTGATGTGATACAATGGTCAAGTATGAGCAAAGACTAGAAAAATTATAATTTTTACTTACATTAGGAAGCTGTTTTTTAGCATATGTTCTAGTCTGTCCTTGATAAGACAAAAGAAGAACAAAATTACATATAATCATATTCATTATATACATTTAATATACTTAAGGAGCCATGAATTTGGCCTGATCCACAAATGTATTACCTTCTGCCCAGGAGCTATGAATTTGTGACACAGTTCAACATCTTCAGGACAATTTGAGAGAACCATCTCAGTGGTAGCCTTGAAAAGTTCTTCCATAACCTAAGAGAAATGAGATATAATTGCCTGAGCAACAGTTTTTCACAAAAACCATTAGAGCTTTAGGGCTTGAAAGATCATCCTCTGGCTTCCAGCAACTAAAAATCCATTAAGCTTGTTAATCCCTGAATGTACTATAGCAATTCAAATCAATATGCTATTGAAATGAGCTGTCAAATGAACAGCTACCATTGACTGATGTCTCTTTACTTATTAATGAACTCACTTGCAGAATTAAAACAGTCATAGCACCTCATTCACTGGATTGTTGTGAGAATTATATGAAATAATCTTGTATATTAGCTTTGCTCATGGTTCAGAGAAATATATGACATTAGATTTTGTCAAGAGTGAAATTTTTGCATAATTGGGTCAGCCAATGGTAGATGAAAGGAAACTTGAAAATCTGAGAAGTAACATATATTTAAACAATAATTGTATATACTTTTGTATGTTAAAATATAAAATAAAGATTAGTATATAAGAATTAATTCTATTATAAATATCCCTGGAAGACTCAGGGGAGACATGTTTGCCTTAGAAGGAAGCAGTAACTAAAATAAAATATTTCTGAAATTATTTATTTTTTGTTTACTTATTTATTTTGTTTACTAAATTTATTTCTCTTGAGACTAGGTCTCTCTGTATAACCCTGGCTGGTCTGGAACTCACTATGTAGATCAAAAAAGTTCTGGGATTATCAGTATGCCATTACACACAGCTACAGAGTGAGTTTCTAAGTCACCAATAGTGTAAATAGTAATGATGACTAATTGAAAAAAGAGATAGACTCCAAAAATTGAATAAGAGTAAAGAAAAAGTTGGAGGAAATAGTTAAAACCAAGCCAAAACTTTCTAATGGCTTTGCATTCTAAGGGGAGGATAGATGTTTAACTATTGTAAAATGTAGACTATTAGCATAAATAGGGCTGGGTATATGGCTTAATGGGGAGAGCCGCCCAGTACTGCATCAAAGAGGAGGTGTGGCACCTATAACCCTAGCACTTGGGGGTGGAGGCAGAATCAAGGGTTCAAGATCACTCTAGGGTGTATGAGCTTCAAAAAACCAAAAACCCTAAAGCAACATACACACAATATTTAAATTCTAAAAGGAAAAGATTGGCAGACCAATCCAATAGAGAGGAGTAGTCAGTAGACTTGAGAAACGAGGAACAATCAGTGGCTAAAGGTTCTTCATTTCCAGCTGCTATTACCTTCCAGAGCAGCAGTGAGAGATAGACACAGCCAAGTAACTAAATGGTTCACAAGGGTCATATCCCTCAATTATGGGACACAGCCCACAACAGTAGGAGGGCAAAGAGCATCTGAGCTGGGTGGTCCTTCTGCACTGTGGAAGAGCACAAGACTTTGACCACCTGGGTTACTAAACTGCTGTCTTAAGAGCAGTATAAATTTAATTTGAAGATGGAAACATCTGATTCTTTCCTACAGTCTGACTTTTAGACTAAGTTCTATAAGTACACCTGAAAACTTGGTGAAGGGTGAGTATAAGATGTTTTTAAAAGTTACTAAAGTAGTCTTTAGTATTAATTACTTATAATCCATGAGGGAAAAATTTGTTTTTATAACATTCCAAGTCAAAACTTAAATGCACTGACTGGAACAGAAGAAATGGTGTGTGCCACCATATCTTGTGAACTCTGAATATTTTTTGAGATTACTTTTATGGTAATTATTGCTTTGTCTTTTTGAAGAGGCCTCACTTGGCAGGTCAGGTTAGACATCTTGTAGATATCTATTTCCTAAAGGAAGGAGAAAAGGAAGAGAAGATTACTTTTTCCTGAAAAGGATTTATATTCTAACTGGCCAAGTCATTCAACAACATATGCAGAGAACCACTGTTGGAGTAACTTTTAATACTTGAGCTTTATTACTATACTTAACTGTGTGGGTGGGTGCCAGGACCTGTGCACCATGGACAACTCTCAGAAGTTGGTTCTCTTTCCATTATGGGCTCCCAGGACTGAACTCAGGTCACCAGGATTACATGGCCAGGTGTCTGTACCATCCTCCTGCTTTTAAACTTCATTCTTATCCAGTTTCAGTGTTGGACGATTACTGGCTTCATGAGTCAGCATCGAGATTCATACAATTAATCGGAGGTCTTCTTGTGCAATTATGTAGGAAACTGCCCAACTCGGGGTGTTCCTTTTTTGAGATGGGATCTTTCTATGCTGTCCTGGCTGTCCTGTTGCTATGTAGACTCCTTCGGGCTCACCGAGCTCTTCTCCCCCCTGCCTCCCAAGGGGATTAACGGTGCTCATCTTTAATATCCTGTGAACCATGACTACTTTTTTTTTTTTTTTTTAAAGATTTCTATGGTAATTCTTGTTCTGTCTTTTTGAAACAGCCTCACTTTGTAGTTCAGGCTAGCCTGCATCTTAAAATCTTTCTGCCTCTGCCTTCCAGGTCAAGGATTCTAGAGGTGTGCCAGTTCTAAATCGGCAAATTAATGATCACCAAAGATACAACCCTTTTTCTCTGTGTATGATATTGTTGAGAGAGGAATAAAACAAGCCGCCAAAATCAGGAGAAATATTTGCAAATTATGTACCTGAAAAAAAAAATTACATTTGAAAATGAAGAGCTTTCAAAGCTCAACAACAAAGCGCCAGCTGTGGTAATGGTGCTCATTTCAGTACCCAGGAGGAAGAAAGAAGCCGAGCTCTGGGCTCAAGGCCAACCAGAACTATCTCAAAACACCAAAACAATCAAAGTTCAACAACAAGAAAACAAACACTTGACCAAAGACTAGAAATTGATGGCTCGTAGGCTGATAAAAAGATGTTTAACTTAAGAGAGCCTTAAGACATACTGGTGAAATACAAAATAAAGCCACAGCGATGCCAATGCATAGCTGACAAATTCACACATTCATTCATTCTCAGTGTGAACACATTTAAGGGTGCAGGTGTATGTCTGCCTGTCTGTCTCTGTCACACACTGACAGACACAAACACACCCCTGACTAAGTAGTGATGAGCAGACAAGCTGGCTTTTGCATATTCCTTGTAGGAATGTAAAACAGTAAAGTCACTTTGTAAACAGACAGGTTCCTGAAAAAAAAAAAAGCTCACTCCTAGGATCTCATCCAAGAGATGAAAACTAAGTTCACAGAGAGCCTGCACATGGTTTATAGCAACGTTTTTCATTGCTTTCAAAGACTGAACTATATCAAGTATTCTCCAATGTGCATAGTAGACAACTGAGGGGCATCTGCATCAAATCACTACCCAGAAAACAGGAGATCTGATACACAGTACAGTAAGTGGCGGGAGACAGTCAGGAATATGTTTACTTCACACTAAAGTTCACATGATGTTCTGCAAAGGGCAAATTATCTAAGAGAGACAGGGGTGGGGCTAGAATGAAAGGCAGCAGGTCAGAGTTGTTCTGCAATACCAAAACTGTTCTGTATTTTGACTGCTGTCATAGTAACAGAAATGGACACATACATGCCTTAAAACTTAAGGTTTAAATGAATATGATGTTAATAAAACAGACATAAATCAAAACTGTCATAGGAAGCCACTGTGTGCCTCTCAGAGTGTAAGCTTTTGCTTCCAGATCCACTTCATCTAAAGTCACTGGACACATAACTGCTCATCTCTCTGGCATCATCTGATCTTATTTATTACTTCCAGACTTATTTTGAAATATATATGAAATAACACCAGTAAGAATATCTTAGAGGGCAATGCTCTGGAGAAAATGACTACTGTTCTGGTCAACAATATTTATGATCATTTATCACTAGGGCTTAAAATCCATTATAGCTCTGGAGGCAGAGGAATGTGGTTCTCTGTGAGTCTGAGGCCACCTGGACAAAAACTGAGTTCCAGGCTGTCTTGAAAACCCAAAACCAAAACCCCCCAAAAATTCATCAGCTAAAATATCTATAAACAACCACAATAATTTGGATGAATGAATGAAGGGGAGAAAAACAGAGAATGGACTAATGATACAAATTGAAATATGTTTTAAATTTGTTATTACAATCCTTCCAAGTGCTGGGATTATAGGCCTGCACCACTACTACCCAGCAATGTTACTACATTTTTTTTAAAGTTTAATTTTTTATTTTAGATGTATGGGTGTCTTGTTTGTATGTATGACTGCACACCATGCGTATGTCTGATGCCTAAGGAAGCCAGGAGAACTTATCAGATACCCTAAAAACTGTAATTATAGATGATTATGAGTTATCATGTGGATGCTAAGAATCAAACCCAATGGACCACAGTACCATCTCCAGCCCCTATTATTACATTCTTGATTAATTTTGTGATATTATTGTATTTATGTAAAGGTCAGTGGGAATCAGTTCTTGCCCTTCCACCATGTGGGTGGGTCCCAGGGATTAAACTTCTTAGGGTTACCAGCAAGTGCCTTTACCCACTGTATGAAAATCTGGAACTGAATTCTGTTTACATTTCCTAAAGTGGTATTTACATTTCTCAATATTCTTATAAAAAAAAAAAAACTTGAGGACATAAAGGTATTTTGTAATCCTATCATGTGTCAAATGATTTACCCATCATTTTCATAACCTTTCCCTTTGGTATGTATGCCGAGGCAGGAGAAATGCAGTGGAGGCATCTAGGGAAGTATGAGAATGGTTCCTTTCCTTACTATGCTCTCACTGTCTAAGTGGAAAAAAACCACTGTGTGGTGGGCTCAAATAAAGCTGTTTAAGGAACGCATACTGTGTTTTAAGGCTCAGAGCTTAACTCCGAACCATCAGTATCAGGGTTATTCCAGAGGCATTATTAACATTTGAACTACATAATTCTTCTATGGAAAAGAATTAATTCTATGAGTAATATGATGTTGAACAGCATCTATGATTTTTGTCGTTAGCCATTACATATCAGCAGTAAATACTCTGCCCATCACCACCTGTAGGGATAAGCAGTGAGGTCTCATGGGTGATATCAATCTTTTAAAAAAAAAAAAAAATCAGTGGAAGGCATATACAGTGCATGGCTAAATATGCTACCAGGCAATGTTAGTTGCTGATGGACTAACTCTTCATGAAGTGTCAGCCCAAAGGCACGGTCCTACTTAAGTTATATTTCTCTGAGGCAAGCTAACCATGTCAAATAACTGGTTGATAGGAGAAAGCACAAAAGCCCATCCCCCTATTCTCCTAAGGGAAAGTTATTTCTAGCTTCTAATTTACTCATAGAAAAGGTAAAGTTCTCTCTAAGTGCATTGCTGTTCAACCTTCCCATCTATTCAATGCTCCAATGTGTCCTTACAGACAGTATTCTCCAAAGCATTCCTTAAAACTTCTAACAGCAGGGGATAGGCTGGAAAAATGGCTTGGCAGTTAAGAGCATTTGTCATTCTTGCCTATTGGATTCTTGGTACTCACATGGTAGCTTACAACTTTTTGTATCTCTAGGTTCAGGAGCTCTGACATCCTATTCTGGCTTCTGCAGACATCAGGCACACATGTAGTGCATACACACACACACACACACACACACACACACACACACACACACACACACACACACAAGTAAAACACTCACACATACAAAATAAAAAATAAATCTTAAAAACAAAAATCTGGAGTAGAGAGATGGTTCAACTGTTACTGAAGATCCAAGTTCAGTTCCCAGAACCCATGATGGACGGCTTACATCCTAGAACTTGAGCTCCATCCAGGGGGATCCAATTCTGTCTGAGTATTCATATTCATATTTCTCTCCCTCTTTCACTTCCCTTCTTCCCTCCCTCTCTCTCTCTCATACAGATGATTAAAAAGAAAAGAACTCCATTGGCAATAAATCTGTCATGGAGTTTACTACAAAAAGGGAGCATATAAGGTCATGACTATCTTTTAAAATGGTCATTTACTGGGTGAATAGGAGGAGTACAGGATCTATAATGATAGAAAGAAAGCTAACAGGAATTACTAAATTAAACATAGTTATAAGTCCAAACCATGAAAGTGAGTAACCAAATATCACTGAGAGTGAGTTTAAAATAGTAAGTTAACTATTTCTGCGTAATTACTAAGTATCACTCAGACACACACACACACACACACACACACACACACACACACACACACACACACACACACACTCCTCCACCATCTGCCCAATTCTCTACTGTTCTGTGAAGAAGGAATTAAGGTATGTTAATTAAATATATCACTATTTTCTCCACCCCATGAATCTCTATAATGCAGAAGCACTATACTGTCAGAGATTCCTGAAAATGGCAAATGTATACCTACCTGCATGAGCTCCTGAAGGCTATCCACAAAAGAAATCTCTGCTTCAACCATATAAAATTCAGCCAGGTGTCTCCGGCTCTGAGAATTCTCAGCTCGAAATGTTGGACCAAAGGTAAATACTTGGGTAAAAGCTCTGCAATTCAAGATCACAAAAATAAAAATAGAACATGATTAATTTTAAGTATTTAAAATATGCTTAGCTCTTAAGAAAAATATGTTTTGCATCTATGCTGTGCTCACAAACCCACATATATTAGCTGCTCTATTTCTTTAATAGGGGATAATAATAGTTTCATTAAAAATGTTACATTTATAGAAACCATTTTATCCCAAAGGAATCTGCAACTGCTTTATAAACCCTATGGTTTTCTAAATATAGAAATAAAACCTCTTCTGGGTACACGCCACTGCAGCTGCCTTAAACAGCAGGCAGCTACTCTTCACAGCAATCAAGAAGAAAGTAAATGAAAAATGTCACAGCTTAAGAAACAGAACTGAGTTAGTAACAATGAAAACTAGAATTTCATGAGGATAAGGTGTGCTTGACTTACTTTTTAAATACACAAAGAAAGGATCTCATAAACATGTAATACACCTTGATACACAAGGGTTATTAAATGGAAATCTCAGTACCAGGCGTGGGATGCCTCCCTTTGAGCTGGTGATCTAGAAGACCCCAGGGGCTCCAGAACAACACAGTTCACTGCCACTGCTCATAGCTCTCCACCAAAATTAGTCTCTAAGACCCTACTGTCAAAGATCCAACACACTTTATCTGCAAGGACACAGAGCAATAACGCTGGGACTGACTTGAAAACTTCCTTCTTGATAACTAGTTTTCATAGTGCTGGAGGTGCTGTGCAAGCCACAGGGGAAAGGAGACATCAATGGTCTTACCTAGTTCTGGACCCCGAATATTACAATACTGATCTGCTAGGCAAGATCTGATTGACTATGGCTACAACAGTGGTATTAAGGTTATGGGGGAAACCAGCTACTTTCTGCCTGGATCTCAGGCTTGCCCCAAAGGAGTGAACTTATACCTTTCACTGTAAACTTGGCCAAAGGCCCATAGTTTGGAAAATCATAGGGCCTAAGGAGGAACCTACTATTGTTTTGCTAAATAGACATGTTAAATTGCCTCATAAATAATGTTTATACCCATTAATTAGTGTGCTATTCTCAACCTTGTCCAGAGAAGCCTTTTTCTGCTGTGGGCCATAACATAGAGAGTAACTCATAACTAGTCAAAGTACTAAGAGTAAGTAATTGTTATGTGCTCATTCCTAAGTGGGACACTCAAGGACTATCAAAGATGTGGCAGAAAGAATATAAGAGCTGGATAGAAAGGCATGTTGTGAAATGCTTTCTGGACATGACATGACCACTGCACTCATGAATTCACTGCAGCTCTAGTCAAGATCAGTATGCAACACAAGCTGAACTCATTGGGTTACAGACAGACAGACAGACAGACAGACAGACAGACAGGGGAGGGTAGCAAGGGGACGTGCTGATGGGTGTTCCTCAGAGGGGTGAGGTAAGAGTTGGAGGTAGGTGTAATTTATGATATACCATACACATGTATGAAACTGTCAAAGAATACATAAAAGATAACCTAAAAACAGTGATGATGATCCTATTGAAAGCCTGCTTAAATCCTTTACAATCACCTATATCTTTTAATTAACATCAAATTTAAGGCAACTTGAGACCTACAGATCCGCAGCACCCATTGGAACAAGAGGTAAGTGACACTCCACCAACCCAGGCAGAAAGCCTGGTCTCCAGGGACGCAGGCCCAAGAATCCTACCCCCACTCATTTCTCTCCTAAATCCAAGCCAGCAGGGAAAACCTCCACACCAATTTCATGGGCACCACCAATTATACACCCCACCCCAATCCCCAAGCCACCCCATCACCTGGTGACCTCAGCAGCAACCTTAGACCCAGAGTCCCCCAGCGCCTGTTGGATCAAGAGTGGTTTCCTGAGACTCACGGTGTGTCAGCACCTACTACATTAAGAGGGGTACCCCAAAACCCACAACTCAACAGCACTTATCGGATCAAGACCCACTATAGGATCAAGAGCTTCCTCTGCAGCAAGAGCTCATATTGGACCAAGATTAGATCCCGAAGAGACAGAAACAGTCCGCTCCAAGTACAGGTTACTATGACACAAAATATACTACCTCCAAGTGGAACAAGAGCCCAGATTGGACCAAGAGAGGCTTCCTGAGACACAGACAGAGCCAGAACAGACTGCACCAAAAGCAGTTCCCTGGGACACAGACAGAGCCAGAACAGACTGCACCAAAAGCAGTTCCCTGAGACACAGACAAACCCTGCCGTGAACCGAGGAAGCAATGGGCAGGCGCCAGTGCAAGAATACATATAACAACATAAAGAACAATATGACACCTTCAGAATCTGGTGGTTCTACAACAAGAACTGATCATGGCAATGCAGAAGAAGCAGAAGGAAACAACCTTAAAAATCAACTTTATGAAGATAATAGAAGTCTTAAAAGAGGAAATAGAAAACTCCCTTAGAGAAAAAGACAAATGAAAAATGGGAGAGATCAACAAACCCCTGAAAGAAAATAAAGAGATCCAGGAAAACCAAGAAAAGCAACCAAACAGGTGGAGGAAACGTTTCAAGATTTAAAAACTGAAGTAGAAGCAATAAAGAAGGCACAAACCAAGACAAAGCTGGAAATAGAAAACCTGAAGAAACGGACCGGAACCACAGACGCAAGCATAACCAACAGAATTCAAGAGATGGATGAGAGAATCTCTGCAGTGGAAGATTCAATAGTGGAAATAGATGTGTTAGTTAAAGAAAACACTAAAACCAAGAAGAGTCGTAACACAAAACATCCAGGACATCTGGGACATCATGAAAAGAGCAAATCTGAGAATAATTTGGAATCAAAGAAGAAGAATACCAGCTCAATGGCACAGAAAATATATTCAACAAGATCATAGAAGAAAACTTTCTCAATCTAAAGAAAGAAATGTCTATAAAGAAGCTTACAGAACACCAAATAGACTAGATCCCTCCCAAAAGTCTGCTTGCCACATAATAATGAAGCCACTAAACCTACAGAAAAAAAACTAAGAGCTGCAAAGGAAAAAGGCCAAGTTACCTATAAAGGCTGACCCATTAGAATAACACCTGACTAAAGAAGGTCCTGGTCAGATGTTATACAGACACTAAAAGACATGGTTGCCAGCCCAGACTACTAAACCAAGCAAAACAATCATCCACCATAGATGGAGTAAACAAGATATTTCATGACAAAACAATACCTGTCCACAAATCTGGGCCTACAGAAAGCTCTAGAGGGAAAACTCCAACCTAAGGAAACCAGATACACCCATGAAACCACTAACAATAGATAATACAACAGAAGAAAAACTCAAAGAAGTGAAATACACACAAGCTACAACAGGAAATAACAATTGCTTGTCCTGAATATCCCTTAATATCAATGAACTCCATTTACCTATAAATCGACATATCCTAACAAGATGGATACAAAACCAGAACCCATTCTTCTGCTCCATACAAAAGACACATCTCAACTTCAGAGACAAACGCGGGCTCAGAGTAAAGGGTTGGGAAGACTTTCCAATCAAACGGTCCTAAAAAACAAGCTGATGTAGCCATCCTAATACAAAATAGACTTTAAACTAAAATCATTCAAAAGAGACCAGGACAGATATTATTTACTCATCTCAGGAAAAATACATCATGATGAAGTCTCAATCTGTAGTGGGATTCAGGTATGAGCTGATAAGGTCCTAAAATGAGGGTCCCAAGCTCCTGGAGGGGGTGTGGCCAACCCCATTGATAAGGGGCTGATGGAACACGGGGAGCTCTCTTCCTGGTTCCTGGTTGTTGGAGAGACCGGATTGGAATCCATCGTCCATCCATCGCTTGTACATTGCTCAGATACTCCAGTCCCTGTTCAGGTGCCACTATAAGCTGTTACTATAGTATCGTGAGTGTTGATTTATATTCTAATAAATATTAATCTTGGACTGGTGCCTTGTAAGTAATACTCCGCCTACATTTGGCGCCCTGTTGGCCACACCCCCTCCAGGTTGGCCACACCCCTTCCAGTATGGGACCCTGGATAAGCCTCTTAGGACCTTATCAGCTGACACCTGAATCCTACTACATCAATCCTGAATATTTATGCCCCCAACACAAGGATACCTTCATATGCAAAAGAAACATCACTAAAGCTTAAACCTCACATCAGACCCCACACACTAATAGTGGGAGACTTTGAAACATCATTCTCACCCTTAGATAGGTCAACCAGAGAGAAACTCAACAGAGAAATAAGGGATCTAACAGATATTATGACTCAAATGGACTTAATATATATATACAGAACCTTCCACCCCAAAACAAAGAAATATACATTTTTCTAAGCACCCCATGGAACTTCCTCTAAAATTGACCACATACTCGATCACAAAGCAAAAGACGAAACCTGACAATAATTGGAGTCAAAAAGAAGAATACCAACTCAAGGGCACAGAAAATATATTCAACAAAATCATAGAAGAAAACTTCCTCAACCTAAAGAAGGAAATGTCTATAAAGCTACGAGAAGCTTACAGAACACCAAATAGACTAGAACCCCCCCCCCAAATAATCTGCTCCACACATAATAATCAAGCCACTAAACCTACAGAACAAATTAAAAATACTAAGAGCTGCAAAGGAAAAAGGCTTAATTACCTATAAAGGCAGACCCATCAGAATAACACCAGACTATTCAATGGAAACAATGAAAGCAAGAAGGTCCTGGTCAGATGTCATATAGACATTAAAAGAGCATGGCTGCCAACCCAGACTACTATACCCAGCAAAACTATCAGCATAGATGGAGTAAACAAGATATTTCACCACAAAACCAGATTTAAACAATACCTATCCACAAATCCGGCCCTACAGAAAGTTATAGAGAGAAAACTCCAACCTGAGGAAACCAGATACACCATTGAAACCATAAACAGTTGATAATACCACAGAAGAAAAAGCCAAAGAAGGGAAATAAACACAAGTCACCACCAAAAATAGCAGGAAATAACAATTATTGGTCAAAAAGACACACTCCAACACAATGGATACAAAAACAGAAGTCATCCTTCTACTGTGTACAACAAACACATCTCAACATCAGAGACAGACACAGGCTCAGAGTAAAGGGTTGGGAAAAGACTTTCCAATCAAGTGGTCCTAAGAAACAAGCTGATGTAGCCATCCTAATAGCTAACAAAATAGACTTCAAACTAAAATCAATCAAAAGAGACCAGTATGGACATTACATATTCATCTTAGGAAAAATCCACCAAGATGAAGAAGTCTCATTCCTGAATATTTATGCCCCCAACACTAGGGCACCTACATATGTAAAAGAAATACTACTAAAGCTTAAGCCTCACATTAAACCCCACATACTAACAGTGGGAAACTTCAATACCCCACTTTCACCCTTGGATAGCTCAACCAGACAGAAACTCAACAGAGAAATAAGGGATCTAACAGATGTTATGACCCAAATGGATTTAATAGTATATACAGAACCTTCTACCCAAACACAAAGGAATATATATATTTCTCAGCACTCCATGGAACTTTTACCAAAATTGACCATATACTCAGTCATAAAGAAAATATCAATAGATTAAAAAAATGGGAATAACTCCTTGTATCATATCATACCACAATGGTCTAAAGCTAGAGTTCAACAACAACAAAGAACACAGAAAGCCTACAAATTCATGGAAACTGAACATCCCTCAATTGAACCACCTCTGGGTCAAGGAAGAAGTAAACAAAGAAAAAAGACTTCCTAGAGTTTAATGAAAATGAATTGACAACATACCCAAACTTACGGGACACAATGAAAGCAGTGTTATGAGGAAAACTCATAGCACAAGATGCCTATATGAAAAACCTAGAGAAACCTCACACAAGACACCTAACAGTACAGCTGAAGGCTTTAGAACAATTAGAAGCAAACTCACATAGAAGGAGTAGACAGCAGGAAATAATCAAACTTAGGGCTGAAATCAATACAATAGAAACAAAGAGAACAATGCAGAGAATCAATGAATCAAAGAGTCGGTTCTTTGAGAAAATCAACAAGATAGATAAACTCTTATCCACACTAACCAAGAAGCAGAGAGAGTATCCAAGTTAACAGATTCAGAAATGAAAAGAGGGCATAACAACAGATACCCAGGAAATCCAGAGAATCATTAGGACATACTTCGAAAACCTATATTCCACTAAATTGAAAAACCTAAAAGAAATGAACGGCTTCGTAGACAGGTCCCACTTACAAAACTTAAATCAAATAGTTATCTCTCTCCCAAGACTTAGATCCAAATCTGCCTACTGGAATGTTCCTAAAAAGGTGAGGTTTGCTATGTGCAGAATGAAACAATCCTCATTTTTTAATACATTTCCCAGCTCTACTAGTCAACTGTCCCTAAGATAGACTTCCCTCTCACTACCCTTATTGCCAATAAATCTAGTACCATTTTGATCACAAAATTCACTTGTTGATACTTTGAAAAACACTCTCAAATCTAGTGACTCGTATCTTATTTTGGTAGTTGTCAGCATAAATGTTTGTCTTTTGCTTGGAAAATAAGTGGTATTTTAATAGTTTTGTTTGAGAAAGGGTTGTTTCTGCAGCCCAAGCTCTCACTTAACTCTCAAAACTCTCCTCACAGACTCCCAAAAGATGAGATTATAGGCACACATTAAGCAGGCCCAACGAATATGTTTTGTTTTTGTTTTGAGGGTGTGGGGGGGAGTTGAGACAGGGTTTCTCTGTGTAGCTCTGGCCGTCTTTAGACTCACAGTGCTGGGATTAAAGGTGTGTGCTACCATCACCGGGCACAAACACGTTTTGACTCATGTTCGCTTCCTGTCTTCCTCTGATTCCAAACTACTATGGATTCTCAAAGTCCAATCTGATTATGCTAGTCAAATTTAAAAATCTTCAATGACTATTACCCAAAGGATAAAAATCAAATTCCTATTCTCTCCTCATTTAGCTTTTTCCAGCAGCCCTCTGAAGACATTCTCCTCAGCATGTCCTGAGCCTGACCTCTCTGCATAGACTATCCCCAATTCCATCTTTGCTCTTGTCTCTCTAAACAAAAACTCCTACCCAACCTTCAAAATTTGACCTAAATGTCATTTCATTTTTGAAATTTTATCACCCCTCCCCAATTTATTATCCCCCTGTATGTCATATAGCATTTTATCCATATAATATTACATAAAGTGTCTCACGTTGATATGTAGTTAGGTTTTTAATATCCCCCTCTCTCCCAGCAATCTATAAAATTTTCCAGAACAGGAATCATGTTTTATTCATGTTTGTATCTCCAGTGCCTAGTTAAAACAGGTGTTCACACTGAATGAGTCCTAATGATGATGACAGGCTTCCTTAGCATCAATGAGGAAGGCACAGCATCTTCATAAGGCAACGAGACAAAGAGCAAAACACTCAGATGCTTTTTCAGGCTGTGACTTAGTTCCTAACACGGATGCTGAAATAGGTATTAAAATGGGTCAATGCGTCTGATTTGTTCCAAGTATAAGCTGAGTTTTCAGTTTCGGGACATGATCTCCAAGGTGGGCTGCCGATAGTACTACTTTGTAAAAACACTAATTCTGCTGTGTCTCTCAAGGACACACTGTAAGAACAGAAATGCTAACATAACAAACACACAGGCAGCACAGCTAAAGTTAACTTGGGAAGTTCTGACACGTAAGGAAATATTTATTACTCAAAACATACACACTGTTTATATTAAAGAACTAGGAACAAGCAAAACTAGTTTTTAACCAGAACTTCAAATTCAAGTCATAAGCGCGAGTGCTTCTCCCGTGGCAATTCTATGTAGGATGCTATGGCACAGGTAGCAACAGCTGTTTATTTACTTATTTGAGTCCTTGCCTCAAATATACCCTAGGTTGGCATCAAATTTCTTATGTAGTTGAAGATAACTTTAAACTTCAGATCCTCCTGATAACAGGCATACACCACCATGTCCAGTTTACATAGCGCTAGTGAATCAAACTCAGAGTTTCATGCATGGTAGACACACATCCTACCAACTGAACTATATCCCTGGCCTCAGAATTTTAAATTATAGTAAAAATCAGGCTCTGACAGAGATGGTCAAGATTTAAGTAACACCCTAAGCCAGAAATAGTGATAAAAGCACTTACTCTGGATTAACAGAAAGGTATAGCTAGAAGGCATAGGGGAAAAAATAACTAACTCAGCATCCAACATAAGGTAGTTTAAGCCATAAAATAATGGTCACCCTACATAGCCAGAATTCTCCTAAACATAGTGACATTAATGGTAGTAATGGTAGGGGCCACCATTAGAAGGTGATCGTGATCTTCATGGGTTAGGAATGAAGCATATATATGTATATGTACATGTACATGTATTACTGCTTGTTTGTATATGTACATGTATACATATCGCTTGTTTATATGTATATATATACATGTATTATTGCATACACACACATATATATGTACATGTATATGTATTAATGCTTGTTTGTATATGTACATGCATACATATTATTGCTTGTTTATATGTATATATACATGTATTATTGCATACACACACATATATATGTACATGTATATGTATTAATGCTTGTTTGTATATGTACATGCATACATATTATTGCTTGTTTATATGTATATATACATGTATTATTGCACACACACACACACACACACACAAACACACATATATGTACATGTATATGTATTAATGCTTGTTTTCCAGAACAAGAAACTGAAGTTCAGAGGTTAAGAAGCTTTCCCATAAGTTTTGGTCATAATCTGATGGAGATGGAGGCTAGACTCGAGTCCAAATATACTGTTATATCACAGCCTGGCAATGATAATAATAAAACTGTACTACTAAGTGAACATTTACAAACTCGAAAAACTATAAAGAAAAATTTATAGTACATTCCCCTGTTGAAGATACTAGGTTAAGCAGTGAGTGGTTGTACTGCCCTTATAAATAGCCTGTATGTTAGATGTTAGAACCAGAGCTGATATGTTGTCTTTCATGAAAACAACAAAAATAACATTCTCACATTACCAGTTTACAATTGTATAAGTGAGCCAGTCTTTCTGGTTTTCAAACTCTTACAGGTAGGAAGGTTAGTATGATCTGTAGTATATTTTGCAATAATTTTGTTTTTGGATCTACATGAAAGCATTCATTCCATTTTCCTCCCCGCCGCCCCCCCCCCTTTTTTCCTTCTACAGTAACAAAGCCTTTTGCAGCAAGACTTAAAAACTGTTTTTTTGTTTTGTTTTGTTTTTTGTTTTTTGGCCTTTTTGTTAGATCAAGTGTAGCAAAGCTTAAACCAACCAACATTTAAAATAAAACCAAAGAACAAGGTCATTTCTAAAATAAGCCACAAAACCAGGTGAAAGGTCGGCACTGCTGTGAGAAGGGACCAGCAGGGAACACTCAGCAAAAACCATTTTGTGCCAAATTGTGGAGAAGGAGAGCTATATAAGGAAAACCTCAAGTCTAGAATAGATGTTTAAGATAACAAAAGTACATTCAATACACATCAATCAAGATAGCTACAAAAATGGCTTTTGAGGAAAATAGCGAAATTTCAGACTGAAGGCTCTAAAGAGGTCTCTTTCTCACGGAGTTTTCTGACGTTCCAAGTTGCTAAGTAGATTGACATAAAATGGTCACTGAATATGTGATTACTTACTTATTCTTTCTGAAGATCTAAGCTTCATAGTTAGAAAAAGTACAGGATTTTCTGTTCTTAGCTGGAGAATGTAATCAGCATCACAGCACCCCTGGTAAGCCAGCCTCTTGTCACCCTCCAATACTCAGAAAGCACCTGATTTCCCCAAGTCTGGTTAGCAGTTGGATGGGAGGAGTGACTGTCAGTTGTCTAATGTTTGCCTGTAAATCCAGCACTGTGGAAGCTAAGGCAAGAAAGTACAAAATCAAGGTCTGCCTGAGCTACAGAGCAAGCTTAGGGGCAGCTGGGACAACTTACTGAGCCTAAAATAACAGTTTAGAAAAAAATGCAAGAGGACCTAAGTTCAACTTCAGCAATGCAAAGAGATAGTCTGTTTTATTGTATTGTGTCCAATGTATTTTATACTGTAATTTTTGAATATTTGTTATTCATTATTGTAAATAATTCCCGAGTAAATTCCAGACACTCCTTTTTTTAAAGCTTTTTTCAATACCGTTATTGACACATATTCAGAGTTTTACAGGCAAATGAGATAGTTTTGTGGGTGAAGAAACAAGCCTGAGTTTAATCCCCAGGACCAACACAGCACAAGAGAACCAACACCCATAACCTGTTCTCTGACCTCTATATGTTCATGTACATGTGAGACCCTAACATAATAAATAAATGTGATAAAAAGATATTTATTTTCTTTAACATATCTTTAATAGTTTACTTGGAACTGAATTTGAGGCCCAAGAAAAGTTTAATTTTAACCATACGATAAAATACAACAAAGTGCTGGCAACAACAGTTACAAGGCTTCAGTGCCAGCTACTGATCTATGATGGATTAAAAAGGACACCCTGGCAGGGGGGCACGGGCACGTATGCTGTGTGAATGCAAAGAGCCTGACATACACTAAAAGCAAGAGCCAGCCAGTGCTGGGTAACTGGTAAGGGTGAGGTCAAGGAGGTGGCAAGCAGCCAGAACATGAAGAGCCTTCCTGTACTCCATAAAGGACAAATGGTCTTCATCTGTTACCACAAACATCCCATTTGTTTGAAATACCTAACACTGTACTCTCTTAGTTTTTTCTCCTATTTGCCTGGTCTCTGTCTCTTCTTTTTACATGCTACTTATTCTACCTCTTTATTAAATACTAATATTCACGGTATGTACATGCGCATGAGTAATTAGCTGTAAAATAAAGGATAACCATTCACAGAGACTAGGCATAGATCTCCCTGGGAACTGAGGGCGGGTAGGGATGGGAACATGACTGTTCAGGTTGTTGGGGGAATAGATGGAGGGGGAGAGTCCTGAAAGAGACTACTGGAAGGGGAACATTTTAGGGTCAGGCAAAAACCTGGCACAAGGGAATCTCCCAGGAATCTACAAGGATGATCCCAGCTAAGATTCCCAGTGATAGTGGTTATGCGTCCAGATTGGTGCCTAGCCCTATTATTATCAGAGAGGCTTCATCTACCAACTGATGGAAACAGATGCAGAGCCAGGGCCAAACATTTGGTGGCACAAGGACACCACAATTAAACCCACAGCATCATTAACCTGGGCTCGTAGGGGCTCACAGAGACTGAACCAACAACCAGGGAGCCTGCAGGGGACTGACCGAGGCACTGCATATATGTGACAGCTGTGTCGCTTGGTCATCTGTGGGACTCCTAGCAGTGGGAGCAGGCACTCTCTCTTGGCTTTGGGGACCCTATCCCTCATACTGGATCACCTTCCCAACCTTAGTACACGGGGAAGTATTTAGCTTTACTGCAACTTGATACGCCATGCTTTGTTGATAGTCATGAGAGACCTGTCCTTTGCTGAACAGAAATGGAGGAGTGGATTGGGTAGGGGTTACAGAGGTGAACTGAAGGAGGAACTGGGAGGAGAGAAGGGAGGGAAAACTGCGTCCAAGATACAAAATAGATAAATTAATTAAAAAGATTAACTAACATTCACCAAAGCTTATCCCGAAAGCTTCAGCAGATTGCAGCAGACACCCAGACTCAGGACTCCAGGCATGCTCGGGAAGAACTACTGCTGGGTTTTACCCTCAGCCCTAGGCTTTCTTTTCTTCTCATTCTGTCCCTACATGATCTTCCTCAGCCAACAATTCCAATTCACTACCAACAATCCACAAGCTACACTCTTTGTCTGGGTCTGTTCTCTAAGGTCCAGATGCATATATCCATCGATTTAACCAGTTATTTCTCTTGTCAGAAACTGAACTAATTCCTCTCCCAAATTCCCAGTTAGCCTTCAGTCTTCTCCAAACATCCAAGGTCAATGCTAATATGAGCTTTAATAACACCATGAACTGCTGCTCCCAGTGGCCTTTTAAAATATAAAATTTACATACAGTACAGTGATCATTTGATACTCATTTCTATGAGACTTCAAATTCTGTGACTGATTGTATTTTTATTTTAATTAAAAAATTATCTTATGTATATGGACATTTTGCCTGCATGTACCATGGATATGCCAGATGCTGAGGAAATCAGAACAGTGTATTATTCCCTGAGAGTGCCACTATATAGAGCGTGGGTCCTCTGGAAGAGCAGCAAAAGTTCTTAACCACTAAGCTATCTCCCCCACCACCACCCGAAATCTTTTGTTTTTATACTTAATAGACTTCATTCTTAATTGTTCTTCATTATGCTATCCTTCAGTCAGCCCCTGGTTATTTGTGAAATAAACAAGATAACTTTCTATGATATATGCTAATCTCCCTCAAGAGAATTTTGAAGCATCACTGATATGGGATGAACGGCAGGAGAGTAAGACAGTAAGCTCTTTACTCAAATCTGCTCCCTTGTGAAATAGTTGTTCTCAGAAGCATTAGAAGATAATGGACTTAATGTTAAGTCACTACCCACAGGTTGTTTCTTACTTGCCTTTTTCCCACCGGCACTTACCTGTCACCTCCAGACTGTCATTTCCTGCTCCTCACATTTGCTCTCTCCCTTGACCCAAAACCCCTTCTTGTGGTCCTGACAGTTAATCATCAGGACATCTTGACCTTCCATTTCAGGACACAAGAAAATGGTAAGACAAGGCTGGGGAGATGGCTTAATGTTGTGCAAGCATGAGGACCAGAGTTCTAATCCCCAACACCCATATAACAGCTGGGTTTTGTAGTGCATTATCTGTAACCCAGGGAGAAAGGGGAAGAGAAAGGAGCATGAAAACAGGTGGGTGGCTTGGGCTGGCTACACTAGACAATCAGTGAGCTCTAGGTTCAGTGAGACACCCTTTCTCAAAAGGTGGAAAGCAAAATGGAAGGTACCCAAAGTTCACTTCTGACCTCTAGATAGTTATCCACATCCACTTAAGCTTGTTTGGGGTGGTGTGATATGAGACTATCCTAAGTTCTTATTCTCCTGCATGCTTTAGGAATATATATCAGCATGCATATTTGTGTAAATTAAAGATAACAACTTAAATCAAATTAAATCAAGACAAGGTAAAGGTAAGATACACAAACATTAAAACACAAAATGAGTAGCATGTAAGATGTCACCTATACACACACACATGCACATGCATACGTGTACACACATGTGCACATGCGTGCACACACATGTACAAACACACATGCACAAACACACATGCATACACATGCACATCACAAGCACACACACATGCACACACATGCACAGGCATGCATATACATGCATGCACGCACACACATGCACACACGCATACACACACACATACATACGTGCATGTGCGCATGCACGAGAGCAGACACACACATACTGTGCATTATAATTGTCACCTATGGCTATTTTCTTTTTCTGTTGTCGCTACCTTTTAGGTTCAGGGACATTTGAACCTGAAAAGTCTCTATACAAGACACTAAGGAACTAAAACATTGGAAGTAGTACAGCTGTTGTTGAAAATATACAAATGTTTACACACGTACACAGAGTACCTGTGTACCTATTTAAAAATTTTAAATTTGTGATTATACAATATTTAAACTAAAAAATGAGTCGGAATGAACAAGCTAATGCAGAAAATAAAGGTGACCAGCACCAGAGCCCAAAGGACCCACAAGGCCACCACTAAATCCAGGAGCCTCTAATTCTCCCTATTGTCTATTTAATTCTACAAATCAGGAACTTAAATCTGTGCAGACACCCCAGGATAGAGAAAGCCCCAAACAGTGTGGGACATCAGTGACAAATGTGCCTCTTCCTTATTCCATATACAGCTACTCGCCACATGTAGCTATTTACATTTAGTTACAATTAAATACAAATTTAAAAAGTTTCGATCCTTGAAATATGGCAGTCTCACCAGCCATACTTAAAGTGCAAATAACAGCCATGGCTAGTGGCTTCCATACTGGACAGCACAGCACAGAACAGTCTATCACTGTAGCAAGTCTCTCCAGTGTAGAAACAGAGCTGAAATCTCAGCAGGGCAAGATGATCAACTAAGGAGGAAAACTTCTGAATCTGCTCCAGGGTCTAGTCAGCAGTTCTACCGTCTCCTTCAGCCCCTAGCCTTCCATGTCAACCTCTGGCTTTCCCCTCTCTCATATCTACTGCTTTACAGAACACAAACCCCACTTCTTCACAGTTCTCTGATAGAATGGCTTTCCTTCAGAAAGGTACTGATGCACACACACCCAAGGATAACTGAGTAAAGCATGTTTGTAGCCTTTGTTAACTTTCAATTACATATAGTTTTTAAAACTGTACAAACCATGAGCCACCTTGCTCTTATCTCTGAAGAAGACAGTGGACCCACTACTCTCTGATACTCTCCTGATAAGGACATTCAAAAGAGATATAGAGAAAACCCTTGGTGTTAAAGTCCTAAAGTAATGTCTAGCAGAGTTCCATTTTTTGCAGCGAACTTTCTGTTACTGTCCTGAAGTAGAACAAGGAGAAATGTCCAGAATAATTACTCACCTGAGAAAAGCTAAGTAAAATTAATAAATAAATGTTGCAGATATGAGCCAGGAAGTGGTAGCATATACCTTTAATCCCAGCACTCATAATGCAAAGGCAGGAGTATTTCTGTGAGTTTGAGGCCAGCCTGGTCTACAGAGCAAGTTCTAGGATAGCCAAGGCTATACAAAAAAAAACCCTGTTTCAAAAACAAGCAAGCAAACAAAATTTTCTACATATAAAAACCAGTCTCAATAAAGAAATTCTCAAAAATTAAAAAAACATTTCTATTATAATTCATGTGCTAAAACCTGCCTTTTACACGTAGAATAAGGCTGACTAGGGTTTTGTATACAGTCCAACTTGTAGAGGTTTATGTGATTCCACATCTGCTTATCTATTCTACCTACCTGTTTCAAATGGCAAAGTGTTGTTTTGTTTGTTTGCTTCTTTCTTTCAGGAAACAATACATCATGGGAGATATGGAAGGTGGCAATGTCAAGAGAAATGAAAAAATTAACATCAATATCTTTGCAAACTTATTTGTTACTAGCTTTTGCTCATAGGTTAGAAGAAAAAACAATGAAAAGGTTTCTTCACTAGCACTGTGTTTTTAAGGAGCAAAGATGAAGTCCCTCCCTGTGCTGTTCTTAAAGATTTCTTCCATCTGCACATACGTGCGCCACATCAAACCTGGTGCCCAGAGCTCTGACGGCACTGGAACCCCTTGGCACTAGAGTTACAGAGCCGCCATGTGGGGTGCTGGGAACAAACTGGAGTCCGCTAACAAGAACAGCAAGTGCTCTTAGCCTCAGAACCATGGCTCTAGATCCAACACTATTTATCTCATATCAAAGAAAAATTACTAATACTTTCCACACTTCTTACATTTCTACTAGGATCTGTCAAGCTGTCTCAGAAATAATTCCCTTAAAACAAATAAAATATGAGTGACGACACATATTTAACATATTGGCTTGGTTGGAACCTGTTTGATGTCAACTAACCCGGGATGACCTCCAGTCCTTCCTTTATTCTTTCTCACCACTGCTGGTCACAAAAAAGAGACTAGTCACTTCAGAAAGCGGTGGGCAGTTTCTCTAAAGTTGTTTAGATATACCACTTGCCTCCATCCCTCCTTAAATTTGTCAGGGTAGGTTTCAGTCAAAATACACAGAAACAATTCAATCATTTCAGTAATTCATGTGCAGTGTACAGAAAAAAGAGTTCTGAGTTAAAAAAAAAAAAACCACACCAAAAGTTTTAAGTTAGCACAAATAGAAATTCATATTTATCATATGAAAATGAAATATAAAAATTCCATTTTCATATATCAGTACTTAAAATATTTCAGAATATCAACAAAATAGTTTTCTAAGCTTTTAAGAAAGATTTCTCTTTCTCTTTCTTTTCTCTTCTTTTTTTGTTTCTAAGACAGGTTTTTGTAGCCTTGACTGTCCTAGAACTTGTTTAGGAGATCAGGCTGATCTCAAACTCACAGAGTCTGCCTACCTCTGCAGTCCAAGTACTGGGATTAAAGGCATGCACCACCACTACCCAACTACATATATACATGTCCCTGTGTGGGTATGTGCATGTGAGAGCTAGTTTCCACAGAATTCAGCAGTATTGGATCCCCGTGCAGCTGGAGTAACAGGCAGCTATGAGCCACCTGACAGGGATGCTGGGAATCAAACCTGGTCCTTTTTATGAGCAGTACATGCTCTTAGTTGCTAAGCCATCTCTTTGACCTCATATTTGAAGCTCCCCCTGCTCTGCCCCCTCCCCCGCCAAGACATAGTTTTTCTGTGTAGCCCTGGCTGTTCTGAACTCCTTCTGTAGACCAGGCTGGTCTTGAACTCACAGAGACCTGCCTGCCGCTGTCTCCGAGTGCTGAGATTTAAGGAATACACTACCTCTGCCTGGTAAAGTTTTTAAATGTATTTTATGGTATAAGTTTCCCAAGAGTTTAGCTAATATTTTTCTTCAAGCTAGGAAACACCGATGAACTAAGTCAAGGGCACTGAGGCAAGTCAAGGTCAAGCCTACAAATCACAGCAGCTAAGACATGCGGAGAACTGCTGATCACCATTATCTAGGATGAAATCATATCAAGCTATTTCTCCACCCCACAAATATTTATCACAATACTATTTGCTATGAAACACAAAATAAATCATGCCTAGCCTTCACCATCAAAGAGAGCATATATAGACGAGCAGAGGAAATCATAGATCTAAAAGCACCAGGTGAAATTATAAAGTTATTTATAAAAATTTGGGAGAAAAAAATTTCTGTAATAAAAAAAATCATACACCCATGCGCGCGCGCGCGCGCGCGCGCGCGCGCACACACACACACACACACACACACACACACACACACACACACACACACACACACACACACACACACACACACACACACACACACACACACACACACACACACACACACACACACACACACACACACACACCACACCACACACCATGGTGCACAGGTGGAGGTTGGTCCTTGTTTGAGACAGGTTAATCTCTGTTGCTCACTGATCACATTGCAGACACCAGGCTAACTGGGCCAAAGCTTCTAGAGGGTCTCTTGTTACCACTTCCTGAGATTACAAATGCCTGGATTACTATGTCTGTCTGTCTTTTTACAAACATGGATTTGAACTTAGGTTTATAAAGTAATCACTTTATCCACTGAGCCATCTCTCTCCAGTTCAATATTTGTAATCTTTTGAACGGAATTCAAACACATGAATTGGTATATAACAACAAAGCAAAACCGGTCTTGGCCATCAAAATATACCACCTTAAAATTGTAAAGTAAGGGCACACTGGGGAAAATAGTATTATATAGAGAGCCTATACATGGAGTTTATAAGGAGCTCTCAAGAATAAAAAGGCAAACTAATCAAGAAAAGGAAAAAACTGAAAAGATAGTTCGTAAATTAGGAAATACAAATGGCCAAAAAAATGAAGAAAAATCAATAATATTAGTCACAACAGATATTCAAATTAAAACCACAAAACAATATCACATTGACACTACTAGAACTGCTTGAAATTTAAACACTGAATTTTTTTTCATCTAAGATGTAGAGTTCAAAAGTGAAGCTCCCATCCCCTGCTGCTGGGCATGCCCCAAAGAATGCTCATGATTTCAGAAAATTGTCTGGAACCTTCTCATAAAGTTAAGCATGAATTTGCCATACAGTTCTAGGTATTTTCAAGGAGATATAAAATTTTATTGTCATGACTGAGAGTGTGGTGGACTGCACAAGTTCATATATTGAATGCTTTGTCTTCAATTGGTGGAACTGTTTGGGAAGGATTATGAGGTGTGGTCTTGTTGAATGAGGTGTGTCACTGGAGTGGCTTAAGGTTTCAGAATCCCAGGTCAGTTCCAGTTAGCACCCTCTCTTGTTTTGTGGTAATCCTCTCACCATGTAAGTTCCCAACTACTGTTCCAGCACCATGCCTGCCCACCTACTACCATGTTCTTCTAAAACTCTAAGTGAGCCTCCATTAAATCTTCTTTTTATAAGTTGCTTTAGTTATGACGTCTCTTTCCAGGAAGAGAAAAGTAACTAAGACAGATAAAATGTATAACCCCCACAAAATATCATAGGTCAAGGGCTGCAGTGTGATTGGGTCTGAAGGACTATGACATAATCAGTAGATCAATCCTTGACAAGTCATCATTTACCCAATGACTCTGTCGGGAAGTAGTGCAGATTGAGGTAACATTGGATTGGAAGGAACAGGGCTCAGTGCAGGGGTCCGGAAGGAACAGGGCTCAGTGCAGGGGTCCTCTACAAGTTCTTGACCTTGGTGTCTTTCTGTTCATCTCTCGGGCTGCCATGTGAACAAACCCAGGGGATATAATGACACAGATCAACTTACAGAATTCCTGCAGGGAGTGGGGGAGAGAGGCAGGTAGGGGGTACCAGGAGATTGGCACAGTGTGTATAAGCTCTTTCACAAAAGCCTGGTAACATGACTCAATCCCTGGAACCATATAAAGGTAGAAGGAGAGAACTAACTCCACAAGGCTGCCCTCTGATCGTCACATGTGTAGTTTGTCTCTCTATTATTTTCTTAAAATTAAAAAAAGATGAGGGTAGAGAGCTTATCGCAAGAAATAGTGGTTGAAACTTCCTAAATTTGTTGAGAAACTCCCACTAAGATGAACTTAGACTCATGATCTAGTTGAAAGATAGTGACTGGGGGCTGGAGATGGCTCAGGGTCTAGGAGCACTGGCAGCCTTTTCAGAGGTCCTGGGTTTGGTTCCCAGCACCTACATGGAGGCTGACAGAAGCCTGCAACTCCAGTTCCAGGGGATCCACTATCCTCTTCTAACCTCTGAGGGTCCTGCAAACATCATAAAAGGCAGGCAAAACACCCAAATATGAAATCAAAATTAAATCTTAAGAGAGATGAATAGTGACTGGTAGAATGAATTAGAAAGCAGCATAATTACAGATGTGATCTACAATAATGTTAACTTCCAACAAAATCATTATCTTTTAAAATATCTCAAGGTAAAAATGCAGTTAGGAATTGACACTGGTAAGGGAACTGGCCACTAGGTCTCATGACCTGAGTATGACCTCAGGGCCCACACAGTGGAGAGAACTGACTTCTTTCTATAAGTGGTCCTACAAGCTCTACTTCTCTCTCTCTCTCTCTCTCTCTCTCTCTCTCTCTCTCTCTCTCTCTCTCTCTCTCTCTCTCACACACACACACACACAGAGTTATATCACACATAAATGTTTAGAAGTGTTCAATGTGTTACCTCCTCAAACAAATGATATATTCAGTAAACATTTTGTCTGTGGTGATAGGTATACAAGATTGTGAATGTATTTTGGGTTACTAAACTACATCTAAAATGGTTAAAATGGGGAATTTTGTTATTAGTAGTTTACCATACATAAACTGCAAAAAAAAAAAAAAAAAAAAGTTGAGTCTGTTAACAGTTTGACACAAACCTAGATATATCTGGGAAGAGGGGATCCTAATTGAGAAAATGCCACTGTAAGACTGGCCAGTAGAAGTCTGTAAGGCATTTCTGGGGGTAATGAAAGGTGTGGAAGGTTCATATCCACTGTGGGTGATGCCACCCCTAAGCAGGTAATCCCGGATGTTTTAAGAAAGCAGGCTGAGGCAGCTATGAGGTGTAAGCAGTATACAATGTTTCTCCGTGGTTTCTGTTTAGATTCATGCTTTGAGGTTCCTGCCTTGAGTTCCTGCCCAGTCTTCCTTGTGATCAGCTGTGATGTGAAAGTGTAAGAAAAAATAAACCCTTTCCTTCCCAAGTTGTTTTTGGTCATAGTGTTTTCTCATAGCAATAGAAACCCTAAGGAAGACAAAAAGTAACAAGATTATCCATTGGACCTATAATATTAAGCCAAAAAAGGGGAAGTACTGGATAAACCTCAAATTATTATATAGAGTAAGAGAATCCCAATAAAAACAAAAAAGGTAAATACTGTATAGTTCCATTTAATATGACATTCTAGAAAAAAGTCTGATCTATAGTGACAAGAAGCAGATCAGTGGTAGGGAAGAAAGTGACTCTAGAGGGAGGGGAGGCTTCTAGACTGATAAGACTAATTCATATCTTGATGATGGTAGCAGTTATAAAAGTTTACACATTTATAAAATCTATTGTGTTAAAATTTATTGTATAGGAAATATATTTCAATAAAACTAATCATACAAGGATGGCTTTATTTAAAAAAATGGTTTATATTGTATCGAGTTCTAATTATTTACATTCTAATTGTGCTTCAGTTATAAAATAGAAGGCCTGTCAGGCAGGTTCATAAAATACCAGACCTGTCAGGCAGGTTCATAAAATACCAGACAGGCACAGAAATGATCATGTTTGAAGATAAAAGAATCCATAATACACAATACTAAGGTCAACATCACTGACCACTGTTTCTGTTTTCAATTTCCTATCTTAGTTCTGGTGGGGTCTTCAGGCTTCAGAGGTATCTGAGTCTATGCCTTAATCTAATCCATTATTCCAGGTACTGGTCTGGTTTCACCTGACTTGTCTTGTGAGCCCTGAATCCAGGTGGATTCACTCTCTTGCTTCCTAGGAACTCCAGTCTATTTTGTTGTAAAGAAGCTTGAAAATTACCTGTCAGCTGTTTCTTCCTGGTCATACTACTTTAGCTAGTATTTTTTGTGTCAACCTGTGTAGGGATTGTGTTGTTCCATTGTAAATAATTGTCCCACCCACTGGTTTAATAAAAAGCGCTGATTGGCCAAAGGCAGACAGGAAGTGAAGGTGGGGCTACCAGACTAAGAAAACTCTGAGAACAGGAAGCACAGAGCAGAATACCAGAGAGAAGCTGGAAGAAGCAGAGGACAACCATGCTGTTGTGAGAAAAGGTACCGAGCCCCATGGCTGAACAGGTTAAGAATCATGGGTTAGATTAAGGGTAGAGAGTTAACAAGTTATATGCCTGGGCCTTAGGCCGATCAGCCTAAACTATCGTATGCGGGTCTGAGGGTCTACGGGCCTAAACCTTGAGGCAAGGCCCGAAAGTCCGGGCCAGAAACCTCCTACTATAAACCTGACCTCCAAAGAGGTTCTAACTGCCAATACTGTGATCAGCAGGGCACCTAAGAAGTCAGTGCCCACATTGTGATAAGTACTTAGCATTGCATGGTATTCAACAAAATTTCACAACAGCTCTAAAAAGTAGTTGTTATAATTTATTTTTATAGATTATACAGGAACCCAGATATATTAAGCGTATAACATAAGTATGTAAAAAAAGACAGAATTCCAATTTAAGTTTCTCTAATGCATTTATCAAAGCTAATAGGACCATTTATTTGATTGACAGGATCAGTGCTTTGGGCAGGGGTAATATTATCTTAAGAGCCCTCTCCATGCTCAATATCCTTCTTGATGGCCAACAGTTATCTAATTCTAGGTGACTATTAAACCCACTGTTTAATAAATGGATAGCCATTATTATTTTTGGAGGAAAACTGGTGAGAAAAAAATTCAAAATGACAAAAACTCTCTGTTCCCTATCTAATAACTTCAATTCATCAAAAACAACACAGATTTCCTTTCCCTCCCAAAAGTAATGAAAGCTACCTGAGCAATTTGGACAAGACTATACAATAATTGAAAGAAGTAACAATATTTGCTTTGCTTTTATGGATCAAATCACTGTCCATCTGGCCTAATTACTAAGGATTAGTAAGTAATCTTTAGTCTCCCTAGTTAACTGATCAGTGGCTGCTCCTAGACAGCACCAGAAGGCATTGTACTTCATGAACAGTGAGTTCTATGTCTACCATCCCTCAAAGGATGCTCTGGAGGGGTGAAGGGGTGTGGGGGGAGAGGGTGGAGACTAGAAGTCAACCATGGGTATCATTCCTTAGGTCATCAGGTGTCATTCCTGCTTTCTTGAGATGACCTCTTCCTAGTCTAGAGCTCACCAAGGAGTCAGCTAATAAGCCCCAAGAATCTACTTGTCTTTCCTTGCCTAGTGCTAGGATTACAATTACACATCACTACCCTGGCCTTTACACACACACACACACACACACACACACACACACACACACACACACACACACACACACACACACGAGTTCTGGGAATTGAAGTCTTGTCTTTGTGCTTGCATGCCAAATACTTTATTGACTGAACCATTTCCCTAGCCTAATGGGATGAATTTTATATGTTGCATTATGTAATAAAGTTGTTCTTAAAAATATATATACATAAAATTCAGAGCACAGAGCTCTTATAGAAGCCCATGAAGCAGATTTTAAGACCTATAAAATCACCCCTCCTCCGTCTTCCCTATGTTAAATACAGTCAGAATCTTCAACTATCCTAGCCTTCATTATCCTGGCCATTCTTCTAGTGACAGACAGAGCACAAAGTCGTAACTTTCATATAAAATTTAATAACAGATTCTAAGTACCTGGAAGCTGATAAAGAACTAGGTCAGAGAAGTTACATAGTTTCCTAGCTTTTAATGACTGGGCTAAACATAATTTATTCAGTAACACATTCATCACAACCAAAGATATTCCAGAGCCAATTGGAAAAGACATGCACAGCAACTTAAAGATTATAATATATAAATGCTCTATAATAATTGGGAGAAAACTAACTGGACTTCTTAAGAATATAAAAGTAAAGCATTCTATCAAAAATAAAGTTCATAACCATTAAATATGGAAACCATTTTAAGATGTATCTTTATATAAACACTAAGATAACATTACCTCTAAACTAAATTCAACCCAAGCAAAGTGAAATTTCATTGACTTCTGCTCTTGTGCTTAGAACAATCTTTTGAAATAATGGTTATCAGACTCACAACTCCTTATTTAATGCACATTTTGCTCAATAAAGCTTACAGGGTAATAAATATTTGTACACCTCTGTAGCTAGGAAGCTAGATCTTGTGCTTAACATACAATTTTCAATAAAAGCTGAATTGACTAAATGTATATAAATGAACAAAGTTCAGAAATGTATGAAATTGATAAAAAGCTGGAAGTTATATGAGCAGATGGGAAGACAGGTTCACACTCAGTTATGAGGGAAACCTTGGTTTAGTTCTGTTCCAATACCATCAGTCTCACCATAGGAAAGACAGCTTAGAGCTCAGTGTTAGACCTGATGAAATGACCTGAGGCCAGCTCACACCATCACTGACAGATTCATCACAGGTGAATGGAATCAGGGCAAAGCCCAAGCTGATTTCCCTCTCAAATGGAGACAGATTTTTCTTTGATTATAAAGATATTAAACAGTATTTCTTTTAATCTTAAGGAAAGAAAGCCTATCACCTAAAGGCTGGCAAGACTGTTCAGCAAATGAAGGTGTTTGCTGTGCAAGCCTGGTTCAGTGAGCTCAATCTCTAGAACCTCCACAGAGCTGGGAGAAATGACCCCACAAAGTGGCATCCCCACCTTTACCCCTCCATCGTGCACACACAGAGATAATAATGAAAATGTAAGAGTTGCCATTCAAAACATGTATCATAAGCATGTGAGTGAGGAAAGTAAGCCTGGGAAAGGTGCCCAGTCTTGGAAACAATAAAAAGATGTCCTTCAGGGGGCGAACAGATAAACACTTTTATAGATGAACAACAGAAAATGGCTCAACATTAAAAAGAAGTGAGATTATCAAGTAATGAAAAGACACAGGAAATTTCAATGCATATTATTAAGTAAAAGAAGCCACTCTGAAAAGGCTCCATGTGCTATGACTCCAAGTACATGGAGTTATAAACAAGGGAAAACTGTGGGGACACAAAGCAGACTAACAGCTGGGCAGCTATGCTGTATACCATGGTGAGGACATGCGTCAGAAGATGCAAAATGTACATCACTAAGAATGAACGCTCATGTGAATATGGACTTCAGGTGATTATGATGTGTCAGCATAGACTTATCAAAGGGAGGGACAATAATAAAAATGGTAAACAAACCTAAAAACAAAAAGAAAAAATATCAGACATTCTGTAGTATCAGATGATCTAAAAGCACTAATAGGACAGGAGACATGTAAAGGGCACAGAAGACACAGTCTGCACTAAGTTTTCCATAATGAAAGTAGTTTAAGTAATCGTGTAGCTAAAACAATCTCAAGTAACTCAAACTATAAGACAGATGTACCTAAGTCCATTCTGATGTAAATGACAGTTTAAATAAAAGTGAACAAACCTCCCATCTAGATATCCCCTCCCCAAAGAAGCTTAGGTTAATTCCATTTCCTAGACCCCAAGTCCCCACCCACGTGAGGGCAGACTAGTGATTCCTTTATAAAGAACAGGTAGAGAAAGGGGAATGTAGCCTTTTCAGCGGAGAGATCTGACCACCACTCTCTCTAACAGTGCAGTCAACATCAGCACACAGACGACAGACTCCCTCGGAGGATGGGTGAGAACAGCATTTCACTTCTGTGCTATTCATTCCAAAAATCTACATGAACCAGGTATAATCTGGAGAAAGACATCAGACACACTATTGATTAGGTTGTATTCTACAGGTCACACAAAGACTGGGCAACAGTCAAGAAGAGATTTGGGAGCAAGACAACTACACTTCAGGTATCTTGAACTGAATTCTGGAAAAAGAAGATATTAATAGAGAAACTAGTAAAATCCAAATAAAACCTGAACTCTGCTTAACAGCTATTCACTAACATTATATTCTTCATTTTGACAAATGCATCACAGTAATGGAAGGTTTGGGGTAATGGCAGGGGGTAGGTGGAAACTGAAGCACATTTGTAACTTGTCTGTATATCCAGAAAATAATCCAAAACAGAGTATCTATTTAAAAAATGAAAATCCTTGAGAACAGTCATAAACCCATTAAACTCAAAGGTTCTTTGGAAAATGTTAGCCTTCTAAATTTAACTACACTTGTGCCTTTTAACAGTCAGTCTTTTAAATAAAATTAAGCAAAATAGAAGGCTTAGAAAATGAATACTAAAAATTTCTTATTAGAGTAAATCATGAAACATGATGTACTGTATATTAATAGTTCTAGAACTATGCATATTAAACTAGTAACATTTGCATGACATTAGGCACACATATTATAAATGTACTCCACCAATTAATCCTTCAAGTTTCATTGCATATTGTATTTTATAGAACAATGTACTGACAAAGAGGCATGTTTACCACATTAGTGGTCTTATAATAATAAAGAAATATACAGGTAAAACTAACTTTGGTCCTTTTTCCACCTTCCAAAGGCTGGAGTTATGGGCATGTGCTTAGCCTGGAAGGTAATTCATAAAGCCTACCTATACTTTGGATATAGGGTAAAAGGTAAACAGCTTTTAAAAAGTAATATCTTAATGCAATATGGGAATAAAGACCAGTGCAAAGGTTATCACTCAAGAGAATGCCCTGGCTTTATCATTTCTTTACTGTGGAAGAAGTACCCTATATTATGTGGCATTATAAACCAATTCGCACATTTTATCCTCTGCAGTAACAAATAATTTCTTTCAGGTATAAGAATTAGTAGCAGAAGTTAGGGTTTATTGGCCTGTAGGATACAAAGCAGTTTGTAACTAATACAGAATACTTAACTAGCCAGTTGTGAAAACTAGCTCTGGTGGGGCGGTGGTGGCAAACACAGTTTATCCCAACACTTGGGAGGCAGAAGCAGGCTCATCTCTAAATTCAAGGCCAGTCTGTTCTACAGAGTGAGTTCTAGGACAGCCAGAGATATAAAAAGACACCCTGTCCTGAAAAAGGAAAAAAGAAAGAGAGAGAAAGAGAAAGAAAGAAAAAAAGAAAGAGAGAGAGAAAGAAAGAGAGAAAGAAAAGTTAGTTACAGAATTACAGAAATGGAGACTAATGATAACCTCTGAAGAGTCTGTTGTCCAATCTTTTCTTTTAAGAAAAGGAAGTAGGAAGTTGAGCCCCTAGGAATACACAGACTTTCCAAAGGTCTGACAGTGGTGGAAACTTACTCAATGTAACTCTTGCTAGTGGATCCACAGTACTGTGGGATAATTTTCTTTTTAACAAATCAACTGCTGGTGGTTTGAAAAGAGGGATTAGTGGGTAAACGTGCTTGCTTCTCTAAAAGAGTACAGTTCAGTTCCCAGCTGCAGCCCACAGCTGCCTATAACTGCAGTTCTACGGGATCCAATGCCCTCTGGACACAGACAAGCAGGAACACGTGTGCGTTCTCTCTCTCTCTCACACACACACAAACACACACACACACACACACACACACACACACACACACACACACACACACACACACACACACAAATTACTGAGCAAAAATGTTCCCAACTATTTTGTTTTGTTTTTTCCAAACTGTGGCCTTGAACACAGAGATCCTCCTGCCTCTGCCTCCTGAGAGCTGAGATTAAAGGCCATATACCACCACCATCCAGCCTACATTTTTTTAATGAAATGAGCTAGTATCTGGCTTAGGCATAAACTGTGAGCAGCCATTACTTCTATGCATATGGTTAATTATATTGAACTTTTGATTACATGGTTAGGATTTAAGCAAGAATAATCAGAAATTTAAAAATTCCAACTTTGCATTTTAGTGTTACATTTTTTACTACAAACAAAAGTCTAGACTAATGTGATTTTACTCAGAAAACATTTGGACAGATGTGGTGGGATTCAAGTGTTAGCTGACAAGGCTTGGAGGCATGTCATTAGAATCCCAAGAGCCTCAATAGGGTGTGGCCAGACCCGATAAAAAAGCCACCAAGACCCTGAACTCAGCCCTGTTTTGTTCCTGTGTTTTTGGAGAGCAAATCACCCACCAAGGGTCAAAACAGCTCTTTTATTTAAAGAATGATATGTGTAGCATACAGAAAGACACTTCCACACCAGAGTTTCCTTTTTAGATGTATTGATTTTATATGTTCGGGTGTTTCCCTGGTATGTATATGTACTGTGTGCACACTTACTACCCTCCAAGGTCAGAAAAGAATGTCTGATCTCTGACCCCTGACCCCTGGGACCTGACAGCTCCCAGAAATCATACAGGTGCTGGAGGCCAACCCCACATCCTCTTCAAGAGTGACAAGTACTCTTTGCACCATCTGCTCCACTTGGACATTTTCCAAATCATCCACTAAATTTACTTTTGGTGCACTAACGGCAGAATAATTTCAGCTTTTAGGTTTGATCACAGCGTTTCCTTTGGCCCAGAGTCACAATCAGCACACACAAGAAAAACGTAAGATTCTGTACCCTGACATCACTTCGAGGTGAAGCTGTCCTGAGACAGTTAAGAAAGCAGGAACATTGAAGAAACTCTCCTCGGGTACCTTTATTTTGCTTGAAGGCTGTAAATAAAAAACAAAAGCCATGAAAAGCTATTATGCATTTTGGTTGCTTTTTACAATCACACATGAGCCATAGCTAAAAACAATACTGCAGCTGAGCCTTCTCACTAAAATAAAGAAGGATTGCACACACCTAAGACAGAGCATAACCTACACAGGCATCTAAGCGCAAAGGAGCTCACCATGTAATTTCAAAACACAATTACCATAGGACATAGCACTTTTTCATGAATTTTTCCCTAAACAGTAATTCTGATTAAGATTAAACAAAGACAAGATATGTTTAAAAACATTAAACATGGCGATTCACATGGCTTCTTTAACTTTGACCTACAATTCATAACTAAGTTTCTCAAGGGAAAGGCCCCTAGAACAGTGGCTCTCAACCTGTGAATCACGACCCCCAGAGGGGTTCCCGGGACCACAGGAAAACACAGAACAGATATTTATGTTATGATTCATAACAACAGCAAAATTACAAAATAAAGTAGCAACAAAAATAATTTTGTGTTTGAGGGTTACCATAACATGAGGAACTATATTTTTTGCCGATTAATTTAAGTATATATGGGAAATGAACTCATGTAAACATTTACATGGTAGTGCACATCTGTTTCCAGCTACCCATGGCTGAGGCAATAGGATGGCTTAAACCCATGACTTTAGGGGACTTGGGAAATAAAGCAAAGCTTGGCCTCAAGAGTTAAAAGAGGAGAAGGAGGAAGAGGAAGAGGAAGAGGAAGAGGGAGAAGGAGAGGCAGAGGAGGAAGAGGAAGGAGAAGGAGGAGAAGAAGAGGAATTCTGAATCTCACAAGTTCAAAAACTACTGCTCAGAGTTATAAATTTAAGGCTTTGGATTGCAATCTAAAATGTATAATTCCAAGCAATTCTATTATTAGTAACTAAAACAGTGATAGATGACTCTGAGAACATCAAAGTTAAGGAATGTTATGCAATAAAGCAAAGATAGTCAAAGCTAACAGAGGAATGTTGGACTAAGAAGAAAAATATTTATGGCATGTGAAATCATGTGCGAGTGGTGTTAGCAGTGAAGAGACGGGCTTAGTGGTTGAGAGAAAAAGGACCTTCATTTGTTCCCAGAACCAACATCAGACAGCTCAAAACCATCTGTAACTTCAGCTTCCAGGGATCCAATGCC
This sequence comes from Phyllotis vaccarum, assembly GCA_033318265.1. Lineage (NCBI taxonomy): Eukaryota > Metazoa > Chordata > Mammalia > Rodentia > Cricetidae > Phyllotis > Phyllotis vaccarum. The sequence goes on from JARWLC010000019.1 coordinate 21,725,515, forward strand.
TTCTTCTGGCCTCTCTGGGCACCAACTCACACATGGCATATATTCATACAGATCCACATACATATGCATTAATGAAAAATAAAAAAACACATCTTTAAAGTTGGTAAGTGATTAATGAGCAGAATATATTATCTCCTGACAAGCAAACAAGAAATAATCTACTCCCAAATAGGAAAGTAGATTTACAGAAAAGCATGGTTAAATGGCTAAGATATGTGAAGAAGTTCTCAAACTGATCAAAAAATTAAAATAAAAAAAAGCAATCACAAGAAAGCACAGAACACTCTGCTTTGTTTTCTTTTTCTCAAAGCACAGACCTGATTTGATCATTAGCACTTCAACAAAACGGACACAATCAACAAGCTTTAGGATATGCATTGTGGGGAAGTTCTCACAGATCCATTAGGGGCTTTGTATATGTATCTCCCAGCCCTGATAAGTTAGAACTGGAAACAATCAAATACTTTCTGACCTGATGCCTGTTCCAAACAGGAGAACTCATGCCTGGTATTGTAAACCTAGTCAAAACCCACAGCTAGGGAGGCCACAGCTGCATGCAAGGAACCCACTACTGCTGTTTTACTAAATACACGTTATTAAACTACCTTCTATATATTTATTTGTTCCATTTTAGTGAAACTAGACTTTTTTTCTCACATAATATGTCCTGATTAATTTCTCTTCCCTCTACCCCTCCCAGTTTCTCCACCACCTCACCACTTGGATCCACCCCCTTTCTGTCTCTCATTAGGAAACAAACAGGTTTCCACAGGCTAATAATAATAATTAATAACATAAAAACTAACACATTGGAATTGTACAAAACAAACAGAAGGAAAAAAAAACTCCAGAGAAAGCACAAGAAACAGAGAGCCACGCATTCACACACTCAGGAATCCTATGAAAACACTAAACTGGAAGCCATAATGCAGTGGTTCTCAAGCTCCCTAATGCTTTGACCCTTTAATATGGTTTCTCATATTGTGGTGACTCCTCCACCATAAAATTATTTTATATTGCTACTTCATAATTGTAATGTTGATACTGTTACGGACTGTAATGTAAATATGTGGTCTGCAGCCCCTGTGAAAAGATCATTTGACTCCCACAGTGGTTGAAACTCACAAGCTGAGAACTCTGGCCACAGTGCGCTACAGGAACTGGTGCAGACCTGTGCATGATGGCGCAGTCTCTGTGAGTTCATATGAGCTTTGCTCATGGAGATTTACAGGACCTTGTTTTCTCTGTGTCCTCCATTCTCTTGACACTCTTTCTGCCTCCTCTTCAGGGTTCCCTGAGCAAGGAGAGGGATTTGATGAAGACAACCCATTTAGGGCTGAGTGTTCCAGGGTCATACGCTCTCTCTATGTACTTTCTGGCTATGGAGCTCTGCGTTTGTTCCCATATGCTGCAGGAGGAAGTTTCTCTGAGGGTGATGACTGGGCAAGCCACTGACTGATCTATGAGTATAGCAGAATGTCATTAGGCGTCATTTTACCGTAATTTTTGGCTTTATCCTAGGTCTATTTATTTTGTCTGCATGCATATATGTACACTGTATGTGCCTGGTGCTCTTGGAGACCAGATAAGGGATTGAGTCTCCTAGAACTGTAGTCAGGGATGATGGTAGGCTCTTATGTGGTGCTAGGAACTACATCTAGATCCTCTGCAGGAGCTTAAAGCGCTCTCAGCTCCTGGGTCATCTCCTGAGCCCCCCTACTATTTTGTTTAGGAATTTTATGCTTTGTTTTAATGTTTAGTCACTCACAAATGTTAGTCACCGTATTCTTCACGAAGATTTTCTTTCATGTTCTTGCCACTGAAAACTAAACTTGTGCACCACCTCAATTACAGGTATTTTTGCATAGTACCAGGTCCCTCTTCAATTCATGTTTCTGCTGAACAAACATTATCAGTGTGCTCTATACTAGGCTAAATGCTACATGCAGCAGTGAGAGACAAGGTCCCTGAGGAACCTTTTTTTTCTTTCTTTTTTAAAATTTTATGGGTTAACTCAACCAAGCAAAATGTACTTAATATAGAATTTTCAATTTAGGGCTGGGATGGGGGGTAGGGTGCAGTGAGATGGCTCTGCATATAAAAGCACTTTGTGCCAAGTGTGCCAGCCTTAGCTCAATCCTAGGAACCCACTTGGTGAAAGAAGGCAACTCTTGGCTACAAGCACAGGCACATAATTAATAAATGAATGAATGAATGAATGAATGAATGAATGAATGAATAAATAAATAAATGTATGTCACAAAGCAAAAACAAAGAACCTTAGGTAGAATGTTTTGAAAGTAAGCATGCGTGGATACTGGTGAAGTGCTTTTGAGTCACCCAGAAGTATGCTGTCTGAAGGAACTTAAACCTCTCCTCAGGCTCTTGCTTCTTCAAGTATACTAAGGAATTCTGGGTCAGACTGCTGAAAATGCTAACTGCCTTCACTGAATAGCTCAGGGTGGGAGTGGATGAACCGTGTGATCCATAGAAAATGACTCACAGCAGGATGCTGGCCAAGCACCCAGAGAAGCCCATCAAGATCATCACATACCTAGTACAAAGGTCAAAATCCAGAACGCTGACAGCACTGATGCTGGAGAAGATGAGAAACAGCAGACTCATTTATTGTTAATGGGAAGGCAAAATGAAACAGCTACTTTGTAACACTTAGTTTCTTATAAAACAAACATACTCTCACCATGAATCAGTGAACTTGTTCTTTTGTATTTCTCCAAAAGAGATGGAAATTTACCTCCATGTTAAAAATAAAATTGCATAGGGATGTTTATAGTGGGTGTTATTCATAGCTGCCAAAACCAGGAAGCAACTAAGGTATCTTTGAGAAGGTGAATACACTGCCGTATATCACTCAGAGGATGGACTGCTCAGAAGAAATGAACTGTCGATCCCAGGGGAGATTGGGACGAACTTTAACCCACTTCCACAAGTAAAAGGCAATCTGAAAAGGCTTCACATTGGCTGTTTCATCTAAGTCATGCATTTCACAGTTATATTTTAGTCAACAAAGGACTGTGACTGCATGTCCAATGGTAGTCCCCCGAGACTGTAACACTCCGGATATGGTAGCTCACATCTGTAATCTCAACTAAAGAAGTTAAGAAATCGGAGTGTACGGCCAGTTTTGGTTATATCGTGAGTGTTATGAGAGCCTGAATTATAAGAGGCTTGTCTTATTTACTTTCCAATTGCTGTGCTAAGATACTATGACCAAGGCAACTTACAGAAGAAGTCATTTAACTTGGGGCTCACTGATTCAGAGTCCATGACCATCATGTCAAGGAGCACAGCACAAGGAATAGCACTGGCACAATAGCTGAGCACTTCTATCTGATCCACAGCAAGTGGGGAGCATCCACATACAAGCATGCCAATGAACAAGCTACACACACACACACACACACACACACACACACACACACACACACCTGAAAACATGGATCCCAACAATGGAAGGTCTTCATCAGTAGGGAGTATTCATGATATATTTTACTACATGGAAATCTGTGACAAAAGAAAAACCAGAACAAGAAGAAACCAAAGATACCAGGCCAGCCACTAGTGTATTTCAAGAAAGACCAGTTCAAAAAGAACCTCAGGCAGGTCTTTCAGGAGGGATCCAGACGTGGGCATTGTCATAGGAGATGCCTTAAGCCCTTCCTACTGGACTATGATGTTTCCTAAAAAAAAATTATCAATCTGTAGGAACAGATAACGCTATACCAAGTTCAAAGCATTTTATGAGACTTTCTCCACAATCATCCAGGTTCCTAACTCATTCACTCATAGGAATGATCAGCCATGAAATTCAGACATAAGCTACCTAATTAATACCTACTACTTTTTCATCTATTTTATGAATTGAGTCTTATTATAAGATTATATTTGGACAAGGCCTCTGGGAAAAATTTATGAAACTTACACAACAAATTTTTTTTAAAAATCCTTTCCATGCTACTCAATGACCCAAGCAACCTTTCCTGGTCATATAAAAGTTGTTAGAGTGATACAGTTTAACTTAGCCTTTATTACATACAACAGGAAAGAAAACTTTGAGAGGTTATTCTGTCACTAGAAGCAAAAAAATACTGTACAAAGAAAGAAAACCAAGAATCCACCGAACATTTTAAAGTGTGTAAAACTAGTGTTTTGTTTTCCTTTTTTTTTATCAAGGTGTAAAACACTCTGCTTCTTTAAAGATTTCCAATAAAAATATTAAGCAAATATTTTGAATCGCCTCCCAGCTATCAGTCTCAAGGGAATGAAACAGAAAAACCCACACAAGTCAGCTGTCTCCCTGTAAACTGTGCGGCAATGAGCTAGGAAAAGAACAGTCAGTGGTGGAGAGTGAGTTAACCTCCACAGCCACCCAAGTACTCACATGCCATTTTACTCCCTTGGCTTCCCTCCCTTCCTTCTACTTTGTTGCCTCCCCCTCACTTCTGTTTACTCATAATCCCAGAACGGAAAAGTTGAGAATAAAAAGGGTAAGTAAGAAGCATGTCAACAAACCTACAAGGCCTAAGGTCAAAACAGCATACTGTTGCCATGCTTATTCCAATCTGTAATTTCAAGATCATGAAGGAAATGGAAAAATACTACTATCTGGATATTCTACACTCTATTTTGTGTATGTGTGTGTATATATGTTTTAATTTGAACTGAAGGCTTTTGAGAAGGCTAAATCTTCATGATACATATATAATAATTAAAAGAGCTGAGATAGATATGACTTAGTCACCAGTGCTTAAAAATGTCAAATGCTACACACAGCCAGGATTGGGTAAGACCAGTATTAGATCCAGGTTCTTGGGTTCCAGTAGTACAATTATTAATACTAATACTTCAGGTTATTCCTACATGGTTTGTTTTTTCCACAGAGCTGGGATGAAGGTATGGTATGGTATTAAAAAGCATTCCAAAGTATAGAATTACCCCCCACCTCCACCTGTGTGGTGTAATTTAGATGTCTCAGTGTACATGCCCCTATGCTTATATTTTGAGACGGGTGCCTCACTGTACTAGAGCTCATTGTTTGGCTAGCTGATACCCAGGAGCCCTCAGCCTCTTCCTACCTCCACAACCTCCAGTATGCCGGCTGGCACACTCGGTCTTCCACATGAATGCTGAGGAGCTGAACCTTACGCTTGCCCAACAAACAATTCACAAACTAAGCCATCTCCCCAGCACCACAGTATAGAACTCCAATCATATCAAACAAAACGAAACAAAAGTCAAACTTTGCTAGACAATCTCCAAGGACTTGCAATTTGGTAATGGGAAACATAAAAGTTTCCTCGCAAGCTTTGTCTCAATAGGCTGCTAGAATTGCTAAAGAAATCACCCTGACAAGTCCTTAGAGTGCACTGTAGAAATAAAAATGGAGCTCGGGGAAACGGGAGCAGCAACAAACTGCATTTCACTTTGCTGAGCTTGTTATTAACAAGACCTCTCATGACCTAACCACTCCCAAGATGTCCAGTTTTTTTCCATGTTTTTCAATTGCTACAAAAATGTATATCTTGTTACACACTGTACTTCCAAAGTAAAAATAATCTTCCTTAATATGAGGGTCTATTTGCATTCTGGAACACCAACACTAAGCCCTGAGAAAGAGTCTATCCTGGCAACCAGGACAGGAAGTTGTGAGTTCTGACTGTTTGTAAACTGTCTGCTTTCTCAGAGAAAGGACAAGAAAAAGGGGTTGGGGGGGGGGGAAGCTGTAACACTTAAGATGAGATGATGAGGCTGGGGGGGAAGTAAATTTTTTAAAAGGTGACCCCCCTTTAAAGGAGAAAAGCAGCGTGAATGACAAACGAGTAAAAGGAGTGACGGCTCACGGGTACTGTGGAGGATACAGGTGTGGGAGAATAGATATGAAGAGAGCCCAGAGTGGACATGACCGCTGAGCCATGGCGGGGGACGGGACGGTGGAGATGGGAGAGCCAGACCAAGAGGCTAAAGGCAAAGAAAAAGACCGGGCAACCCAATGTTTGGATTATATAGGGAAGTTTAGGGTAGGGGTGGGATATGCCAGCCAGTAGGGCCCTGTGACAGGCAGGGACTGAGGGATGCAGGGAGAGTCTGGTGGCCAGTGTCTGGTACCTCAGCCATTTGTCCCAGGTTTGAATACAGTGTCAAACAGCAAAGCACAAGCTGTGGGTCTTCACCCTGAACTACACTAACCAGGGCAGCATCAAATATACTTCTCTTAATCCGATATTTATTTCTTTAAAAATCAGATTTTTAAAAGTTCTTTAAAGTTAAAAACATACCAAATAAAATTTTTTTAAAAAATAAAATTTGGATTCATATTCTAACAGCTGATTTGTTAAAAACTAAAATCAAAACCAACTCTCCCATAAATTATCTTCACATCACTAGCAGAAATAAATAACAGTAAATTGTCAATTACAAGACAAGATATCTGTCTTTCCCACATGTAATTACTGTAAGCGTAGTGATATGAATGAGAGCATCCCTTATAGGCTTATCTGAACACCTCATTCCCAATTTGTGGTGTTATTTGAAAAGGTTATGGAACCTTTAGGAGGTGAATCCCTGCTGGAGAAAGTAATCTCTGGGGATGAGTTTTGAGGGCTTGCAATTTCACCCCCACTTTACCCCTCTCCCCACTTGCCATGGGTGGATGAAAATATGAATATCCACCTTCCTGCTCCAGCCACCATGCCACACCTTCCCCACGAAGACGACTCTATTCCTAAAGCAAACCCTTTCTTCATTAAGGTACTTTTTGTCAGGATATTTTCTAACAATACCACAAAGGTAACTAATGCAGTGCCCTAGCTATATTCACTTGGACAAAATAATTAGAATATAGCAGTATCCAATGAAACTTTAGTGGTAACAGTGAGAGAATGGAAAAATCAAAACTCCACCAATAAAGACTCATCTCAATGTCTAAAGTGCACGTGATAAAACTTTGCAACAGTAAGCATCCTTAAAGGAATAAGGCGGATTCTTAGGGCAGTAAGAACTACTGACAAATGACGAAAGTAGATATAGTGCACTGAGAACAGTATTATTTTGGTAGCAAACAGAGATGTAAAAGACATATCTATTCTTGTGTGAGTACAGAATCCCCATGACTCAAGTCTGATCTTTGTAGATGATGACATTTTCCAATGTCAAAATGTTGGGTCCCTTCGAGGGAAGGAGAATCAAGGAGCTGGGAGTATTTTAGGAGATAGGAATTTTACAAAATGTAGATTAGCTAGAGGAGTCACTAGGAGGGGTATGTCCTTGAAGCTTATATCTAGAGTTCCTCCTATTATGAGGGGAGTAGCCCCTGCCACATGCTCCCACAACCGTGATGTTCTGCTCCTCCAAGGGCTCAGGACCAGTGAGGCCAAGAACTATGAAATGAAGTCTTTGAAACCATGTACTAAATAAATTTGCCCTGTTCTTAAAATTGGCTTCTGTGCCAGGCACAGTGGCAGATATCTGTAACCCTAGTTCTTGGATGTGGAGGCAGGAGGATCAAGAGTTTAAGGAAAACCTCAGCCACAGTTTGTTTAAGCCCAGCCCAGGATAAATGAAACATTACACATAAAAATAAAGTTTCGTATATGCTCTGGTCAGAAGGAGATTAAAGTAACTGCATACATGTAGAGGATCAAATTTCAAATATAGGAAAGTAAGGTTTATGTCTGGAGAAAACTGTATTGTGAGCTGGTCTTCCTTCCTAGATTTGTCTCAGGGTCAAGTTTTGTCCCTCCTACAAAAACTGGAATTCCTTGGGCCTAAGAAATGGTTTGGTGATTTAGAGTACTTCCTGCTCCTGCAGAGATTCACGTTCAGTCCACAGCACCCACACAGGATGGCTCACAACGGCCTCGAAACTCTAGTTCCAGCAGATCTAATATGCTGTTCTGGCCTCTAAGAGTACCTACACATAGAAAGTAGCATGCATGCAGGCACCTGGGGAAAACAGCCCTCTAGAATAGAAATAGCCATCTTCTATGTGAAAGTTCTAGAAGCTAAAGTCACCATCAGAAAACATACCAACAAAAGCATTTCAATGTTCCAGGCAGTACTGGACACTCTCCCTTAAGAAATTGTGTGATCCAGAGGGAGAACAAAACTCCTGTCCAAGAAAGCTTTAAAGAACTCAGTGTTCTTTAAATGTAAGCCACAGCAACTGAATACAACAGTATAGGTCAGGGAAGGGAAATCTAATGTTAGCTTTTCTTTCAAAGGAGGCTGACCTGAGTTAGCTCACTTGCTATCTATAAACTTATAAGAAAAAAGAGTAATTAAAAGTAAAAGCACCAAACAGGACTAGAGAGATGGCTCAGAGGTCACAAGTGCAATTCTCAGAACCTACATGGCAGCTCACAATCATCTGTAACTCCATCTCAGGGGATCTCATGTCCTCCTCTGACTGCCTTGGGCACCGGGCATACAAGTGCTGCCTAGACAGACACATAGGCAAAATATCTATATTCATAAATTTAAAAAAAATCAAGCAGATTTTGATTTTGAGATAGAGCATAAAAAAAAGTAATCATGACATTTATAACCACCAAAATTCCCAATGATCAATAATATCTTTTATTCTAGAAAGTGCAATAGCTGGGAAAGAAAAATGCTATTGTCAGCCTGCTTATGGTAGTTTTTGATTAATTTTCCTGTGTGTCACTCCGTTAGTTCTTATAAGCTCTAGATATAACATTATTCACCTTCTGTTAGCAAGAAAACTGAGGATCAGTATGGCGGGTGAGTAACTTCTTTCTCTCCCTTCTTGAACATTTGTGGGAAGCTCTTGTGACCCATTCCTCGGTGAAACTCATAAAAATTATTAGAGAGAGAGAGAGAAAGAACAACCATTAAGGTCTCTCTAGAAATAGTTCTAAGATCTATTTAAAACAATTTGCCAAAAATCAGTATGAATAGAGGAGTCTAGTGTTTGCATTAAAGATTATTCCTGTTCACCCCTCCTCACAGTTTAGAATGGCAGAAATTCTAGTTAGATCAAAGTTTTTTTTCTTAAGCTTCTTAATGCTGAGATCCTTCAATACAGTTCTTTATGTTGTGGTGACTCCCAACCATAAATTACTTCTTTGCTACTTGATAATTTTAATTTTGCTTCCATTATAAATCATAATGTAACTATCCAATATGTGACCCTGAAATCCACAGGTTGAGAAACACTGACTAGACTGATATACCGAAAACCACAGGCCTCTGTTTGCCCTGCAGGTCCCACCCAGATGGAATGTGGACTCTAGGTCAGGTGAGGCAAACCCAGGACACCTGGAACTGCTGCCCCCTCAAGTTTCTAAGTGAGTAAGTTACTCAGAGTCATCTTTGTCTCTGCCTCTAGCACTAGAATCCAGGCTCCAAGATCTTGTCTCTTCAGAGAAGCACACCATAAAGCATTAGTCAGGATCTGTCCCCAAAGGCAGTAATGTGCGACAGTCTATGGAAATGTTCACACAGAAGAGTGCTCTCCAAAAGGCGAGACTGGCAGATTCTCTGAGAATAGGGCTGAACTGTAGATCTATTACTGTGCTGGAAAGAAACTAGGGAAGCTGGCTGGGAACAGTCCTTCTGAGGTCAGAACAAATTTGCATGCTGACCGTGAGAATGATCCCCATTTAGGAGCCTGAATTTGATTGAATCATTTTGTGATGCAATTTATGGCCCATGACTTGGTTGAAAATAATAAGGCAATGAGCCTGTGGTGAGGGGAAGAGGCAACCAAAAAAAGCCCTACCCAAGTTAATGAGTACCAAGTCTATGTAATGTGGGCATATTCAAGGCTGTGCCCCTGAGGATACAGTAGGTCTTCACTGAACTGCTGGGGCAGGAGTAAGGGAGCGGGTGGTCAATCTCACATCTCTAGAATCTGTAGAAGAACTACAATTCAGCTGACTACAAATAGTCAATACATGTGGGAAAAGCCATCTGCCACCCTTAGTAATTAAGACAATACAGATTAAAGCCAACGTGAGCTGGCATTTCACACACCAGGAGAGCTAGAGCCAAAGATACTGGAAATAACACACGTAGGTCAGGATAGAGTCAGACCGGAGCCCCTTAACAGTGCTGGTGGCAATATAATTGTATAGCTACCTTGGAAAATACTGTGACAGGTTTTGAAATGTTGAACAGAAAGTTTCCAAATCCAAAAGATATGAAATGTCCATCTACACAAAAAAGTTGCCCTAATCTCTTGAGTATTACTCATACTACCCACAAAGAGGAAAATAAGAGAAATGTTTATCAAATGATAGCTGGATAAACAGAATGTGGACACCCACACACTAGACTATGTACCGGCTATAATAACCGAAGTGCTGACACATGCTAGAACATGGATGATCCTCAACCACTACAACAAACGACAACACCCTACATTCTGAATGTATGGAAACGAAGTATTCCGAGAGAAGCAAATCTATACAAAGTAGATTAGTAGGAGCTACAAGCAGGAACAGAAAAAGGTTGCTGATGAGTTCTGGGTTTATTTTTGAGGTGATAAAAATGCCTTCATACGAAAACATGGTAATTGACTAGAAAACTCAGCTAAGACACTAGAAACAATGATACTATTTTTAAGCATATAAATTTGGTGGTCTGTGAGACATGTTTCAAAAAAAACTGTTGAGACAGGTCTTGTGTGCTTCAGTCTGTTCTCAGACTTGCTACATCGTGAGGGCTGACTTAAACTCTGTCCTTCTGACTCCATCCGGACTTAGCCCAGGACTCTATTTGCTAAACAAGAATTCTCCAACTGAGCTACGTTTCTGGTCATGATAAAACACTTTTCATACACACACCAACACCCCTGCTCCTTTTTTTCCGTATTCCTGAAGCTATCCATCTCTATCCTCTGTAATCCATCAATAGGCACCTTCTCATGTTTACCTGGAGTCTAATAAAAGCCCCCACTCAATTCAAAAAAATACTCCAAGTCTTTCTGCACTGTTCCTTTTCCTCAGCACAGTTAAAGTCACATATTCATTTAAAAACTTCCTTTAAGATGTAATTTTCACTTATGTATATGTGAAGTGTATGTGTACCGCTTGCATGCAAAAAACCACAAAGCCAGAAAAGGGAGCTGGAGTTATAGGCAGTTGTGAGCTACCATGTAGGCACTGGAACTGAAGCTGGGTATTCTGCAAGATGACCAAGGGCTCTACTGCTGGGCCATCTCTTTAGATCCTGAAGCTTTTTCTGTCTTCTCAATCATCACTGACTTAATTTTGCCTGAGATTCCTATCAGGAATACTTGGTAACACTGTGACCTCAACTGCATATACAAATCATTTCACTTCATCCTCTGATCAACTTTGAGTATGCCACATGCCTTAATCTCTTTTATCTTTTCAGAGACAAACCACACGTTTCTGGACTGACAGTGGGATTGCATCCTGATAAGTCCCTCATCAACTGAAAATAGTAAATATTGAAAAATATATTTAATATATCTAACCCATTGAATGTTATGGTTTGGCAACATACCACACTAAAGTGTTGGTGAACCAAAGAGCAAGGGGATGATTGGCAGCTGTGGCTTGCTATTGCCCAGCAGCATGAGAATATATTTCTACCACATATTACTAGCAAAGAAAAGATAAAATTTCAAAATATGGTTTCTGGGCTGAGGGTTCAGTGGTAGAGTGCTTTCACTGGACATGTTCAGGGCTTTTAGGTTTTATTCTCAGTAAGGCAAAAACAAAGTTTTATTTCTGTCAAACCCTTATCAATTCTTGCAGTTGAAAAATCCTAAATTAATTCATCCCAAACTGGGGACTTTGCCGGATGCTCCAGAATTGTGAAGATCAAATACAATTTGAATTCAGCTGGGACACTGTGACCAAACAGGAAAAAGATACAAATAAATAGTGTAAAATAAATATCAAGGATGAATAAAAAGCATGCTCCCTCCTTCATCACCTCCTGCCAACTTACCAGTTTACGGGCCAGAACCTTAACTAGATCATCATATCCTTTGCAATACTTAACACAACATCTTGAACACAGATGGTATCAAATGTGTGCTGAATAACAAGTGAATACCCTGGATACAGCTTCTTACATATGTATGTAATAGTCCCTGAATCTTAGCAGATATCCAAAGTCTTAGAACTTTCCTATAGAAAATAGGAAACAAAGCTAAAACAACAGAGCATGCACTCACTTCTCAATGAGTACCAGAGGTACATATTCTTACTTTGATTTCCCAAGGTGACTCAGTGCTGCCCTCAAACTGGTGTGTTCTATGTTGTATATCTTTAAATGCTTAGGAATATTTCAATACTATCAAGGGTGGCGAGGACTATGGGAGAAGACACTCATTTAAAAAAAAAAAACAAACAAAAAACAAGAACTTAAATACCAAAGTCTACTCTTAAAAGCAGATGCCAAGATTTGCACCATAAGCTTGAACAAGCAGCTAGGAGGAAATTAACCATGAATCCTGGAAAAACAGGGTGATGGAAGGTAAGCCCGGGGAGTTCTTCCAAACAATAGTTTGCAGCTATGTTTTAGTAGCTGAATTTCTGCAAGCAATGGAGACAGCGACTCAAACATAGAACATTCACTACAGACTGCTGAAATCTGGCCTACGAGACTGGAGTATATAACACCAGTGAATTCAAGAGCATGTCTTTGGGGGTACTCTATAGTCAAGTCTAATTCCATTATGTAAAATTCCTGTGTCTGGTCCTGAAATAATAGACATGAGCACAGAACACTCCTCATTATTTTAGCTTTAAAAATATTTTTCTTTTTCTTAGTCATACTCATCTGGTAACTTGCCTTCTTGAGTTATTTACAGGTCAGAAGACATATGATGTAATCTACCAGATCTGCTTAAGAGATTTCCTGGGTAGCAAATTGGTTATCACCAAATGTGACATTAAAGTTCAAGAAAGACAGTTTTTAACTTGTCTTTCTTTAAAAATTCCATTTTTATTTGTAACAATTCTTTTAATCCTCAACCTTTTAAACTATTATGTGGTTTTGATGAAGGGAGTATGATGTGTATTTAAGGTAATTTTCTTCAGCTCATTTCAGAATCCTAAGAGGGAAAGAAAAAGAACAACTGGAAGCCTGTTTTTAAGAATACTGTTGCTTTTGTATTTGCTGCTTTCTTTGGATTCACAGATACAGATGCTAACACTTCCTATTCAAATGTTTAAAAGTCTTTTTTTTTTTTTTTTTTAAGCACTGGCATTACAAAAACACTATACCTTCCTTGGCTCTCAAATCATTTTAATTTTATTTTTTCAAGAAGCTAATTGGAGCTTCTGGTGGTAGCACAGAACTTTAATCTCAGCACTCAGGAAGCAGAGGCAGGTGGTGAGTTCGAGGCCAGCCTGGTCTACAGAGGAAGTTCTAAGACAGCCAGGGCTACACAGAGAGACCCTACCTCAAAAAAACAAAGAAACAACAATAACAAACCAAAAAGCTAATTACCATCAAGATTTCTCCAGCTTTTGTACAAAGGACAACATTTGATTCTTACTCTTAATCATGACCTCAAACAGTCAAGATAACATCTTACAGAAACTGCTCTGTTTTACAACATGAAGAGAAAACACCACTAGCTGGAGTCAGAAAGTAAATCCTGTCAGTTGATAGACTCCAACAAATGTATGGAAAGCCATCTTTTAGGAATGAGAAAGTCAGTAAATAAACAACAGACACATAAATGCATGACGCAACAACACACTGACCTATGACTAAATCATGATTCAGAACCGCTAAGCTGCTAAGTGACTGGCTTTCAACGGCCTGCAAGTCAGAAAGGTTAGGTGAGTGTCTTATTTTACTTTACTCCGTGGCAGGGCCTTGCTATGCCCTACAGTGCACAATGCTCTGGCTTTAGTCATCTGAATTAACGTGAATGTAATTACAAGCACAGCCTGCTTTGATAATGTATTATTTTTTTTTACCTGCAATGTGGGCAGGCTTACAGTGTCTGGAACATAGTAGGACTCAGAAGATAGCTACAAAGGAAATAATTAAACTTAGGGCCGAAGAGAGAGCTCAGTGGTTAGGAGTGCTCATTGCTCTTGCAGAGAAGGCAGATAATTTAGTTAACAGCACCTACGCAAAAGCTCACATGGATCTCTGAGTTCAGTTCCAGGGTATCTGGAGCTCTGGTTTGGCTTCCACAGGAATCAAGCATTCAGGACTTACACATACATACACGGAGACACTCATACAATAAAAATAAATCTTTCAAAAATAAACTCAAAGTCTTAACCTTTTATGCAGAATAAGACAAGAGAAAAAAGCAAAAACGTATATAAACAGGAAGAGGTCAAATAGGATAGAATTCTATACATTAGAACTGTATTAGTTACTTTTATGTTGCTGTGATAAAAACCATCACAAACACAAAATATTGTTAAAGGGAGAAAGAGTTTATTTTGGCTTATGATTCCAGAGGGCTGAGAATTCATTCTGATGGGAAAGCAGGGTAGCATGCAGAGGAACAGGAAGGTGAGAGATCGTCCTTCCATACTTCCCTAGATGGCACCACCAACTGCAGAGCAAGTGTTCAAACACCTGAGCCAACGGGGAACATTTATCATTTTAATTACCTCAAAGATCCTAATGACTACCAGAGGGCTCTTAAACGTGATAAACACTTTCAGCAATGTGCCAGGCTACTGTGAGATAATGTTCCTGTATACTGCAAAGATCTGTCACTTAGTATTGGTTGAATCAACGGCTGATTGGACAGTCGTGAGGCAGGAAATAGAGGTGGGATGATCAGATGAGAATTCTGGAAACAGGAAAGGCCATGCAGACACAGAGGAAGCAAGTTGAGAATGCCGGACTGAGAAAAGGTAACAAGCCATGTGGCTAAACGTAGATAAGAATCAGGGGTTAATTTAAGGTTAGTAATAAGCTTGAGCTACTAGCCTAGCATTTACTATAATATTAAGCCTCCTAGTCAATTACTTGTGAAGCAGCTGCTAGGTACCAAACTAACATAAAAACTCCAACGCCTTCCTACATTTATATCAATGATAAATACTTAAAACTAAATCAGGGAAACAATCTATTCACAATTTCCTTAAACAATGAAAACAAACAAAACCCTCAGAATAAACCTAAGGAAATTAAAGACTACTCAGAAAATTCACACACAGAGGGTAGAAACTTCCCGCATTCATGAATTGGAGACATAATATTGCGAAAATGACTATTCTACCTCCACCCATCTATAGAGTTGATAAAATCCTCATAAGAAATCCCAATGCCTTTCTTTACTGAAGAATAGATAAGATAACCTTGAGACTCATATAGAAGCGTAAAGATGCCAGGTAGCCAAGCAACCCTGAGCAGGAAGAATACTGGGGAGCAGAGAAGATGGTGCAGTGTTGGAGGCCGCTGGCTCCAGCTCCTCTAGGTGGCGCCATTATCTGGCACTGGCCAACCCGCCTGAGTCAGTAGAGTACGCATGCGTGCTCACGTGATCTCGCGAGACTGGTTTCTCAGCCTCTTCCGTGGCGTCATGTGGGGTACTGAACTGCAACCTATAGGAAGATGTTACGTCTTAAGCGAGGGCCATTTGGTCGACTTAAAACCGGGTGCTTCCTACCTCGTGTTCTCTTTCTCTCTTGCTCCACCCCACCGTGCGCACAGACGCCGGCCCGGCTCAAGGGCGCCGGCTCTAGGCCACGTGGCAGATGGTCCGGTAGCCTAGCTCCCTCTCCCTCACCCTCTCTCTTTCCCTGCCAGCCCTTTGCCAGCTCTCTCTCTTCCCTCTCCATTTTCCATAAGCTAAATGCTCTCCCCCAAGATACATTAAAGTTGTACTGCAGAAGGATCCTCAGTGTGTGCCGTGTCTTTCCTTGCTGGCGAGAGATAGGCGCGGGACATTTGGTGCCGAAACCCGGGGTTTAAACATCGTTTGCACCGTCAGGATTCAGAACTGCGGACAGGTTGCTTGGAGAGGTATGTCTGAACTGGACTTTTAATTTGGGATTTTTGCCGCTCTGGAAAGGGTTTCTTGAGGCCTTGGTGCTTGTCTTAATAGCGTTATTGTTTGGGGTTGCGTATTGCTTTTACCGGTCTGTGAGATCCTCCCAGTCTTTGGCACAGCCTACCCTAAAGAACTTTGTAGAAGACAAGGCTTGTAAAGATCTGATAGCTAAAGGGCGAGGCGTGATAAGGAGAGTTCAGGACAGCATGTCAGAAACCTAGCGCAATGTGAGGTTAGGCGCGCGCCGTAATACAAGGAAAAAGGACCCGGTAAATATGGGACAATTAAAAAACCAAAAACTACTTCATAAGAGAAAAAGACCCTCCGGTAAAGTAATTATGGAGGAGTTAGAAATACTCGATAAGCAAAAAGGACCCCCCGGTACGATAAAAAATTTGGGGGAGCGAGAGAACCAGAAAATAAAGCCTGGTCCCCTCACTTTATACCCTGTATGGGAACTCGAAAATTTAAATTTAAAGTTTGGCTCCTCATGGTATGAGGAAAGACAGGGCCTAGGGCGGTTGAGACAAAGACAAACCACGCCCAAGATTCATAGGCAAAGACAGGGCCTGAGTTTTTCTTAGGTGCCACTGAGGCAGCACGACCCATACCTTAGAAAACAGAGGTGCCGGTATGGGTTCCTCAGTGGCCATTGACCTCTGACAAGCTTAAGACAGTGATTGAGCCTGTTACAGAACAGCTTGCTAAAGACATATTTGTAAGCCCTCCACTTCTCCATAGAATATATTAATTGGCTTAGACCTTTTTTGAAAATTCCCACTGCAGATTTAAAGCCTTTGTTTGATGTTTCCTGGAAAAATTGATAATCATTATCCTAAATATCCTTTGTTACAGTTTGGCTTATCACCCTGTGGTATATCCACGTGTTACTTCCTCAGTGCCTTTAAAAGATGGCTTAATTGTATATACAGATGCTCAAAAAATAAAAGGAGTGCTTATATTATAAATTCACAGACATTTTTCAAAGATTTTGGTCAAAAATCACCCCAGATTGTTAAATGTCTAATTGTGTTAGAAGTTTTACAAAAGATTGATTGTCTGCTTAATATTGTGTCTGATTCCCATTATGTGGTAAATGCCTTTCAGTTACTTAAACCCAAGAGGCATTTCACCATTACAAATATGACAGATAGATGTGACACATGTTCCATCCTTTAAAAAGCTTCAATTTGTACATGTTTCTATTGATACATGTTCAGATATTATTCATGCCACACCACTTACAAGAGAAAAGACTATACATGTTATTCAACATTGCTTAGAGGCATAGAGCGCCTGGGGCAAACCAGCTTACCTCAAGACTGATAATGGGCCAGCTTACAGCTCCCAAAAATTCGCCCAATTTTGTGCACAAATGCAAGTGACACACCTTACCAGGTTACCATACAACCCTCAAGGACAAGGCATTATTGAACGTGCACATCAGACCTTAAAATCCTATTTGTTAAAACAGAAAGGGGGAATATAAATGGAAAGGCCCGGATCCTATTTTAATAAGATCCCGGGGAGCTGTCTGTGTTTTTCCACAGGATGAAAAAAAAAAAAAAAAATCCAGTTTAGATCCCAGAGCGCCTCACCAGAAAAATATTACAAGAAAAAGAGCCTTCGCCTTCTCCAGTTGATGTGTTTTGTGACAGCAGTAGAAGATAATGCCCACCTTCTCTCTGCCAATGCCGGTGATGTATAAAGATTTAGACATAGCTTTAAAGAAAATAGAAGTTGGGGTTAAAGAGAAGTTTATGTTTTAGTTAAAAATAGTTCAGATATATTACTAAAAAATTTCTCGGCAGCCTGACAAAGGAAACAGAGTTTGATAAAACCAAAATTGGCTTCCTTCTGCTCAGGCAGGCCAGATAAAAATTCAATTTTACCATGTAACAGTTGCCAATCCAGAAATATAGGTTGGGCCACGCCTAAAATATTTTCATTTTCTCCCAATTTAACCACCAGTTATTTAGATTGTTAGCAATGCTTCAAAAATTATAGATAAATTGAGATACAAATTTGATAATTGCCTTTATGCCTTATGCTGAGATGCTCAGCTTTATTTCTTTGCAGCAGCGGCCCACATGCCACGATTTGTGCCCATACCACCGTGGTTCCCCAGTAGCTCCCAACATTTAGACAAAAAAGAGATTTTAGAATCTCTGCTGTTATAGTAAAAATCATTGTCACAGCTGCCATAGGGGCCTCAGTGACTGCCTCAGCTAGTGCACTTTCAAAAATAGTGCAGACTGCACAGGCGGTTAACAAATTGTCCACCCCAGTAAATGGCACAATTGAGGTGTGAGCAATAACTTGCTGGCTTATACATAACCTCTATTCAATATAAAAACTTTACAAAGACAACTAATCTTTCGAAAAGCCTCTCTCAATTTTCTTACAGAATTGGTCGTCTAAGTTTGAACAGACCCTTCGTGACCTGCAGGTGGCGATCGTCCAGGCCAATTCCACTCGGCTAGACCTGTCGCTGACCAGAGAGCTTACTCCATAAATCCTCTCTCCTTCCCATAAATTCCCTCTTCTTCCCCTACTCCAAAAAGTGGGTGAGGGTGGATATGTCTGACCTGGCCTTTTGCGGAGGACTAGTCATTCTTCTCTAGACGGTTTGCAGGTTCAGAATCCAAAGTCAGAGAAACAAAACAGTTTCGGCTCAAGCCTCAATAGCTCTAGACTCAAAAAACCTCAATAGAGGTATGGCTAACTATGCTAAAGCAATAGAGATATTGTGGCTTAGACAGCTCCTACACACCTAAGACAGCCTTGTCTATTGCACTAGGTGGAGCGTTCAGCCCGTGTCCTAAGAGGTATGCTGAGCCAAGGGCATCGCACAGGACATACCTATGTCCTGAGAGACATATTATCCTGCATAAGGGTATCTGTCTTAATTCCCTTCCCAGCAAAAGGCAGAGGACAGGCTGGGGGCATCTCGATCTGTCGAGGGATTAGGGATGACCCCCACGCAAGTCCACAATGTGTTCTGGGGGATAATCACTGTCTCCACCCTCTTATAGGATTTTCTCTTGCTTAATATTTAAGAAGGGTGAGATGTTGGAGGCCGCTGGCTCCAGCTCCTCTAGGTGGCGCCATTATCTGGCGCTGGCCAACCCGCCTGAGTCAGTAGAGTACGCATGCGTGCTCACGTGATCTCGCGAGACTGGTTTCTCAGCCTCTTCCGTGGCGTCATGTGGGGTACTGAACTGCAACCTATAGGAAGATGTTACATCTTAAGCGAGGGCCGTTTGGTCGACTTAAAACCGGGTGCTTCCTACCTCGTGTTCTCTTTCTCTCTTGCTCCACCCCGCCGTGCGCACAGACGCCGGCCCGGCTCAAGGGCGCCGGCTCTAGGCCACGTGGCAGATGGTCCGGTAGCCTAGCTCCCTCTCCCTCACCCTCTCTCTTTCCCTGCCAGCCCTTTGCCAGCTCTCTCTCTTCCCTCTCCATTTTCCATAAGCTAAATGCTCTCCCCCAAGATACATTAAAGTTGTACTGCAGAAGGATCCTCAGTGTGTGCCGTGTCTTTCCTTGCTGGCGAGAGATAGGCGCGGGACAGTGCAGTTACTAACATACCTGATGTGCAAGTATGAGGACCTGAGTCTGGATATCTGGAACCAACATAAAAGCTGAGGACAGTGGACACATCTGTAACATCAGCTCTGAAAGGGGGATGGGCAAGTGGATTCCTAGAACTCATGGGCTAGCCAGAAGCCTAATTAAAATGACGAGCTCCTGGCTTTAGAGAGAGGTCTTACCTGAAAAAATTAGATAGAAAGAGAAGGATGAAGGCATCTGACACTCTGGCCCCCACATTACACACGTGAACCCAAATACTCATGTGCATACACCCCTGCAAATATGCCTACACAATATATCTCTATACACACGTGAGTGCTGTTAAAAGTATCACTCATTTTACATGACTTCAAGTTATGCTTTAGAGTCATAGTTATTAACTAATAAAATCAGCATAGAACTGCCACCCCCCCCAAAAGCCCCAGATATACAGATCAATGTAATAAAATAGAGGACAACTACCACCATTTGCTTTTTAACAAATATGACAAGCAAAATTAAACACTGGAGAAAATGCAGCCTCTTAGACATACAGCACTAGGAACATTGGATATCCACTTGCAGAAGAAGGAACCTAATTTCCCATTAAATACCCTGTATAAAAATCTACTCTAAATGGATAGAAGACTTTAGCGTAAGACTGAAAGTCTAAAACTATTGAGAGAAAAAAGTAGGGAAATACTTCAAGATACAGGCTTAGGTAAGGACTTTCTAGTAGCTCAGGAAATAATGCCAGCAACTAACATGAAAGCTTGTGAAATGTAGAAGCTTCAGTGTAGCAGAAGCAGTAATTGTGTGAAGATACTGTTGGAATAGGAGAAAGATCTTGATAACTGTGTATCCAACTGAAATTTAATACCTGGACTACACGAAGAACTAAAACAAAGTAACGAGAGTGAAGAGACACACAACAGCGGCACATGTTATTTTTTTTTTAAAAAAAAAGATTTAATTGGGGCTTGCTAAGAGTTTCAGAGGTTTAGTTAATTATCTTCATGGTGGTGAGCATAGTAGCATGTAGACCTACAGGGTGCTAGAGAAGCAGCTGAGAGTTCTCTATCTGGTCAGCAGGTAGTAAAAGAGAAAGACCCTGGGCCTGGCTTGGACTCTGGAAACCCCAAAGCCCACTCCCAGTGACACACTTCCTCTGACAAGGCCACACCTCCTAATCCTTTAAAATATGCCATTCCCTCATGACCAAGATTCAAATGGAGTCTATGGGGCATTCTCCTTCAAACCACCCCACCAATAGACAAGTAAGGGGTCTAATGAGATAAACAGTTCTGAAAAGGTGAAGCGAAAATGGCCAATGAGCATTTGAAAAAGTTCGTCCTCGCTAGCATAATACAAATTAAACCTACACTGAGATTCTATCTCCCCTCAGTCAGAATGGCAGTCACTAAAAAAAGAAGCAACAGCCAATGCTGTCAAGGATGTGGACAAAAGATAGCCTTCACACACTGCTGTTGACAATGTCAACTACTCTGGCCACTATGGAAACTCTTACAAAGGTTCCTCAAAAACACCTAAACCAAAGCTACCACATGACCTAGATATATCATTCCTAGGTATTTACCTGAAAGACTCAAGTTAACATCCAAGAAATCTTTGCACACTAGTGTTCATTGTGACACTATTCCCAATAGCTAAGTAACAAACCACCTAAGTTTTCATCATCAAACGTATAGTATATATACACAATAGAGGGAGTTTGGTTTTTTTTTTAAGACACACTTTATGTAAGCCAGGCTAGTTTTGAACTTGCGATATAGCTGAAGATCATCTTAAATTTCTGATCCTACTGCTTTCTCCTGAATGCTGGAATTAGAAATATTCACCACCACATCCAGTTTGTGAGATGCTGGGAACTGAACCTAAGGCTTTGCCAAACATTCTTTCAAATGAGCTAATTTCCCATCCTACACAATGAAAAATTTTAAACCATAGGACAAAGATATCATTTGTAGAAAAATGGATGCAAGCAGAGCTATTATGTTAATTCTACCTAAAGAGATAAATATCACATTTTCTCTCACTATTGGTTTCTAGATTTTATATAAATATATATAATCATGTATGTATATATGACATAAAAACAGAAGCACAATGTGTAGGGACAAAGGGAACACTGGGAGAGCAGAGAAGGGAGAGGGTAGTGGACTGTTTTGGGAAATACACTCGAAAGTAAAATGAAAATCAGTAGAGGAAAAAAGCATTTCAGGAAGTGTATCATTTTCTTATGAAAAAAATCTTTATAAATTTGAAAATTTCTTTTTTTAGATGTACACTTTTTATATTGTTTAACTCTTAATTTTTTGATCAGCACACAAAGAAATAGGTTTGATTGAGACATTTTTATAACTATTTATTATTATTCTTTGTTCTTACTTACAACCCTTCCTGCCTCCAAATGTTCTTCCTTCTGATTCCATTGACATATACATTCCAAGGAGAAGTAAACAGAAAGCAAATGAAAAATTCCCCCTTCTAGGTACAGTGGGATGGCAGGGCTGGAAACCTGAGAGGTCAGGGCAAAGGGAATGATAACTCCAGGTGCTAGCCACACTCTTAAGTCCACAAAACCACTGCAGCAAGAGGGGGAACACTTACCTCCACTTGGAAAAGCTCTCCAGCCCCTTCACAGTCATTGGACGTGATCACCGGGGTATGAATGTGCACAAAGCCATTTTCCTAGAAGAAAAAGGAAAACTCTTCACTACATTTGTACGTGAAGCAATTCCAAGAAGATACACTGCAACTTACTATTAACATGGCACCAAAATAGTGCCATTAAACAACTCTTGATTACTCTCCAAATATGTTCAAAGATCAGTAAAGTGGGTTTTTTGTTTGTGAATGTTTGTAAGGGGTTTACTATCTACTATAGGCTGGCCTTGAATTCTCCATTTGCCTCTTGTGCTGACATTAAAGGTATACATTATTACACTTGGCCAGCTAAATGTTTTATTATGCACAGAAGCATACAAAAATTTTAAATACAGAACAGACTTAGATGTATCTTGTCTAGCTACTTCATTTCAAAAATAAGCAAACCCAAGTTAGACACTAGTTAGTAGCGAAGCTGGGATGGAACACAAGCCCTTACTCTATCTCTCTAATGCTGTTTCTTCTCTCCACATTCGAATATACTGGTGATGGTCCACGGAACACACAGGAACACACTTTCCCCTGGGGCTGATGTGGAATGATGGTGCCCATACTGCTAATGAAGTGCAAAGTGAACAATGTGAAGTTTAGTTATCTTGAAATGAAATCTCAGAAGTAATGAACCATCAAAAAGAAGATAAGGCTAACGGAGTGACTAGGAAGAGGGAGAAATGGCTTTAATAAGTCTCTGTCATTCAATCAACTGCATGATGCACTGCACGTCACACAGGCAGTGAGTGAGAGTACTTCCTTTGCCTGAAGAACATTCTGAGCAGTATCAAGCCCATCCATCACTGAGGCGCCCAGCTGCAGTCCTTCCGATCAAAAGTCTGCAACTGTTTCCATTAGTGAACCACAAAAGCTGTTACTAGCAGGACTGAAGTAACCCATCAACTTCAAGGTTATGTTTCTTTCATTTTGATTATGCACGTAGGCAAAGGTTACATTCAGAATAGATGTGGCAGGATGGGAGCACAGGTAGCTAAAAGAGAATTTAACAGTACATACGCAAAATGCTATACACTTAGTGCAGAATTTCAGCCTTGAAATCAATACAATAAATTCATACATTTGCATCCCTGCCAGGTTCTTCCTATCACTAGAAGAATATAAAAACATCTTTAGGTATAATCAGAGGGAGACCTTCCAAATATGACCCTCTCTGAATTCAAGAGATCTAACCACAAAAGAAATTATTTAATCAACAACTTACCTAAATATAGACTGGTTAAACATTCAAGCTATAAATTAAGACTCCCAGAGATTATTCAAATATGCACTTAACTTGAATGCAGCTTGCTTAGAGGTGCTGCTCACAGCACAATATAAAGGACCAATGGAATTCAATCGATAAGACTACTGCATAAGACTTTTACTTCTTACAAGCCAAGAATTATGGACATGAATCATTTATTCCACATGAACGTAGGCAACTAAGTATGAGCACAGTAAACAAAGACAGGAAGTGAAAACTCCAAAGGAAATGAGGGTGGAGAGGAGAAATGTAACGGCTTAATCTAATTGCCAACATCAGATCTGTGAAACGCCACATGGAGCAGCACTACAGATGTGAGGCAAATGACAGGAGATTTAAAAACAAAATCAAATGGGACATAGGGATTATTTTTAATAATGAATGTCAAGCTCTTCCAAGAGGCCATCAGCTTCTTGAGTTTTAATGCTGCTAGCAAAGCTTATCGAAGTCCACGACGTCACCAAAAGCTATAAAGGAAACATTCAGAGGTAGCACAAGAAAGTCTGGGAAAAACACGGTGAGGGAGAAAGATACAGATCAGATGGAAAGCCAAGGGGAGGTGGGATACGCCAGTCTGCCTCACTGACTGACTACTGAAGCTATCCCACTGCAAGGGATAGAAGAGCCAGAGAAAGGCTAACAAAACCAAACATTTCACTTGTTTTAAAAATCTCACTTACCACCTCCAAATATTGATACACATCTCAGAACCAGGTATTTTACAAGGTTGTTAGTACCCAAAATTTAACATTCATATATCACGCCCCTGTTAGAAGACTAACAGGACCATATCCATCTTCTATAAAACTAAAGTAACTATGTCACCGTCCACCAATACAGAAACACAAGAGGAATTCTGATCAGTAGCACACCACTGGCGACAAAAGAGTGACCGGACGAGGAAGCAAGAAAGCCTGTAACACACTGCTTTTTACACGATTAAAATGCTGCAGACGGTACCAAAGACTACTGTGCTCCACTGCAGACTTCCCAGGCAGCCTCAGTGGAGGACAGTCCTGAAATTCACAGGAAAATGCTCCATGGATAAGGACAGTTCTTTCTATAGCCATACTTGAGGAGGACAAAGAAAGATGTATTCCATTTTAGATAAGCCCAGAGAAAAACTTCAGTTATGTGAGGAACTAATGATTATCCTTGAAGATTCTAGTAGCAAAGTTTTGGAGCATAACAAGAGGAATCTGCAAGTAAAGCAAGTTAGATACGCTTGTACAACTGTATATGTGACTGTGTTTTTAATTTATTTTCAGAGTCTCACGTAACCCAGGCTTGTCTCAAACTTGCTGATGTAGACAAAGGTGAGTTGTTTTCCTGCCTCTAACTCATGAATGCTACAATTATAGGCAGACACCCTACTGTGCCCTGTTTTATGTGGTGCTGGGGACACTGTGAAAACTAGTTGAGTACTGTACCAATGGAGCTGCAGCCTCATCTCCTACACAAAATAATTTTTGATATTCAAATAAAAAAATTACTCCACACTGTTATAATTGTTGGTTTCACACGTGAGAACAGACACACACTACCAGCGCCACACTGGAGTTTATTCACGAGAGTTACTGGGCGAATACAAGAGCAGAGCAGCAGAAGAGAAAAGAGACAGACTTTCACATGGTATCTCCTTTTAAGAGAACGGGTGGACACAGATCCACACAGCCACGCCTAGGAAATTATGCCAATTTCCCCACCTACTTCTAAGATGCCGGCCATAGGCCAAGACAGTTCTTTTATTAACGAATGTCACAGTATACAGAAAGACATCCCACATGTTGGGTTTACCACATGGCTGCTATATGCCAGGAATTCTTCCATCTCATCTGGCACCATGTCGAGTTATCGGACTAGCATGTTTACCATGAATGTGCCTGGAATCTTTGTAATAATATCCTAGCTTAAAATACTATTCAAATCCCCAGACTTTATTACATTAATAAATGCTTGATAGATCTGAAATTTATAAAAATTTTAACATCTTTTAAGGAGTCTACAGTAGTATACCAAAGAAACAATATCAAATACTTAGGTAATTTGTAACCATGTAACCATAAGTACAACAGACTTTTTGTTGATTCTGGAGACAGTCTTACTATGTCACCCTGGCTGAGTAGTAATCACTACCTGTAACTTCTGGTAGTCTTCCTGCCTCAGTGTCCTGAGTACTGGGACTACAGCCATGACCCACCACACTCTGGTTCTAGTGACTTCTTGAAAAATACAGTCCTAGTTGTCATGTACACAGGCAGACACCACATAATAAAACATCAGCATTATATTTTTAAAATATGATTAAAAGTTTAAAAGGCTGTAGATATGGTTCACTGTTAAGAGCATGCTCATTCTTCCAGAGGTCCCGGGTTCAACTCACAGCATCCACATGGCGGCTCACAATCATCTATTAACTGCAGTTTCCAGGGATCTGAAGCCCTCTCTGGTATACACAGGCCACAGAATGCCTGTGTGGCACAGACATGCCTCCATTAAGAACACCCATACACATAAAATATGTGTTTTAAAAAACTAAAAAGTAAATTTACACTAAAAAGTGTCTTGACTTTAGAACCATTATTAATGCTAAAATTATTTTCAACCACATTTATAATTTTACTTATTTTCTTATTTCAAATTTTATACTTTTCTCTATATTAAATTTTTTTTCATATTTGTAAAAGCTCAAATTTAAAAAAGGGAGGTAGTTTACTTATGGATGAATTGCCAACACCACCATCTAGTGGCCAAAAAATGTATAAAACTTTCAAAATTAAAGCAGATCCATATTCTAAGTTGTTTGTAGTCATGAGAGCAACGAAACCTTTTCTTTTTAGTTCTAACAAGATTCTGTATTGTGTAGGTTAAGTACTTCTAAAAATTCATATGGGTGGTGCATAAAGAAATTTGTGAAATCATGTGTAAATGGACCCTTTCAAACTATAACGGAATAAAATTGCTTACTACAATTTATTTTTCTTTGTTTAACCAAAACTGCATGCCTTAAAGCTATGATGCTCTGTGTAGTCTTTCAGAGACGACCTTTAACAGACCTTCACAAAAAGCATAAAGTCTCCTGAGGAAGTGGAACAGATTGACGCGACATGCACTCAGATGTACCCCAGGGGAAGACCACAGTGTTGCAAGGCCTCTGTAAATAAGCAGAGTCTGAAAGGTGGCATGGGAAAATAGCATGGGCTTTATCTGCTGAATCATCACTGGCCTTTGGTGGCCTCCCACTGATATGACCAAAATTCAGAAACAGAGATTGGATTTACCCTCTTATCTGAACAAGCACAAAACAAATACAATAGAAACAAAAAGCAGACAATATGAAACAATGATTTTCAAGATAGTAGGCATCAAGCAACAAAAGCCATGAGTGATCTGTGGGTTATGAGATCTGTAGCGTGGTTTCCATTACAAGGCTCTCAGATTTCTACAGAGAGATCCTTCTGGACACAGCATAGGACGGAGGAGGGAGGGCGGGGCCCAGAAGACTCCCTGAGTTGAGAAACTGTCAAGAGTCTGAAGAAACCAAAGTGGCTGCAGTCATAAACCAGAATATCAGAAAGATGAGAACTGAGGTATGGTAGAGCTCATCGGTCCACGAATGGAAGAAACGATCCAAGGCTGAGGAAAGAATAATCCAAACAGATAAGCCCGGACAGGGTCTGGTACTTGCTTGTTGGTTGGATGTTCCCACAGCCAGACTGAGAAATTTTATAATTCACAAAGCACTAAGTGGACTATTCAAGAAGGCTTTGCTTAGACCATTAGAAATAACCTTACAGATATGATACGCAAAATCGCTGTGGAGTAATGTTTTTGTCCACTGTGACGGTTTGTCATCGATTGATTTAATAAGAAGCTGGATAGCCAATAGCTAGGCAGGCCCTTTGGGGCTGAGAGAACACCAGGAAGAAGGTAGAATCTCCAGCTGAATGCAGAGGAGGAAAGACATGCAGGATGAGACGGAAACAGCCATGTGGTACCATGCAGATGAGTAGAAATGGGTTAATTTAAGTTACAAGAGCTAGTCAGAAATAAGCTTAAGGTATTTAATTAATAATAAGTCTCCGTGTCGTGATTTAGGAGCTGGTTGGCAGGACAGATAGACAAAGACTCGCTTCAAAAAAACAGAAGACCTTGGTATTGAAATATTTTAAAGTAACTTAATGGTATACCGGAACAGAGCTCGAGAACCTATAAATATCCAGTACTCACAAGGAAAATTGTAACACATGGCATCAATTGAAAATCAGAAGGCATACAAAGAAGCAGGGAAACAACCCCAAACAAAGCAATCAAAACTAACCATAAGTGACAGACATACTAGGCATGAGACAGATGTAAAGTACATAGTTTTAAAGCCAGGCCTGTATCCTATATTTGAAAAGGTAAGTAGGCATGAAAACATAAAAGAAAGTCCTAGGCAGGTGAAGTGGTACAAGACTGTAATTCCAGCTACACAAGGCTGAGGTAGGAATTTCACAAGTTCAAGCCCAGCCTGGGCAACTTAGTGAGACTATGTCTCAAAACAAACATGGGTTAGGAATCTATCTTTTGCCCACAAGTGCACTTTCCAAGCATGCTTGAGGACCTGGGTTCAGCGGGCTATTT
The DNA here is from genome assembly GCA_033318265.1 of Phyllotis vaccarum. Lineage (NCBI taxonomy): Eukaryota > Metazoa > Chordata > Mammalia > Rodentia > Cricetidae > Phyllotis > Phyllotis vaccarum. Next base: position 21,753,651 of record JARWLC010000019.1, read on the forward strand.
GACATCATTAAGTGTTCTAATATGGATGTAGTCTCAGACACAACAAAAAATATTTAAAGAAATGGCTTTCTAAAAACCCTTTAGAAAAACAAACAAAATCCTTCAGGCGCTGGGCACAGTGACACACGGCTAATGAGTAATGTGACTAAAATCAGGAGAATTACAAATGCCAGGAAAGCCTCAACACAACAGCAAATAAAAAACAAAACCAAAAAAGTCCAAGTTGATAAAAACAACAAACTCACGTGTGTAAGAAACCAACTCTAAAAGAGAACCAAAGAACACTGTGCCAAAACACACCATAACATATAAACCAGAGATAAAGAGAAGCCAAAGAAAAAGGTATTCTTTAGAGGAACCAAGGAAGACACAGCATCAATTCTCATGGGAAACAATGAGAAGACACAGCTGGAACTTTAAAGAATCTGGACCTGTGTCTGTAGCCCACGTACCTGGAAGCTGAGGCAAGAGGAGCTTGAGTTTGAGGTGATCTGGGCTACATGGGACTTTAAGAGAAGCCTTGCCTATTTAAGGAGGCCTCATGGATCAGTGGTTATGGCATTACCTGTTCTTCTAGAGGCTCTGGGTTCAATTCCCAGCACCCACATGTGGCTCAGTTGTCTCTAACTCCAGTTCCAGCGTAATCTGACACCCTCTTCGGCTTCCAAAGGCACCAGGCATGCATATAGTACATACATGCATGCATGCAAAACACCCATTCACAAAGAAATAAAAGTCTATCAACCTGTAACTCTACATCCACAGGAAGTATTTTGCAGTGATACTTTCGGGGTAGAGTCATAGTACAACTCATCAAACCACACACTTTCAATATGCACGGTATTCTATGCAAGCTACTCCTCAGTAATGCTATGAAACCACACACAAGAAAAGGAGAAGAAGGTGAAGACAGATATGCATGTCTGTGACATCTAATTATTTATAAAAACAAAGGGTGTTTAGAACAAATAAGATCTTACAGGAAAATGCTCCAGGCTTACAATGATTCAACTTCTGCTTTAAAATGCACACACTGAAGCAAAGCACCTTACCTTAAAGTAGGAATGAATAGCAGCTGTGGCCTCACTGCGTACCCGCAATATTGAACCCAGAGCATTAGTCCTACACCTCAGGTGAGGATACTGTCTCAGGTACTCCAGGGGATGCCTCTCCTTATATTTCAGAGGGAATGCCTGCCAAAAATATGGGGGAAATTTAGAAGAAGGGAAAAAAGCTACCAAACAAACAACGAAAACCATTTTACAAACCAGTTTCCAGAGTATTTTAGTTCTTTGGGACAAAATCAAAATACTTTCCTTCTTTATTATTAAAAAACCCATTAATTGCATGTATTTTCATGCACACACACACTACACCACACACTCAAAGAACAACTTGGAGCTGCTCTTCTCCTTTCCCATGCAGGTCCCAGGAATCAAACTGAGCCATCTGCCCACCTTCTTTATTTCTTAGCAGATGGACTGTAGCCCAGTTACTTCTCGCAGGTAAACAGAACAATCGGGTGGAGTAAAAGAGATGCAGGTTAAAGCCAGCTTCACTACTGAGTAGCTAAGTCACTTAATGTCCCTGAGGCCTGTCTCTTATTTACCAAGTTTCTATTCATTAGCTGTTTGTTTTTTTTCAGCTGGAGAGGTTAGCATGTAACTATTCAAAATAATCCACTTTCGCACATGAGTTCAAAACATTACAGACAGACAAAGCTTTTCCTAGCTAACATCATAGACATGTAGTTGGTATTCAACTTCTCCCCAATGTCTTGAAGCCACAAGCATAATCAATTAGAGTTGCTTACTGTTTATCAATTTCTGCTGGTTTAACAGCATGAGGGAGACACCATAATTCTCTCTCAGTTAGCACAGCACTGAAGATTTTGGAAAAAATTCAAGAAATTGTGGCTCCAACTTGAAAGATCTCCAATCTGGCCACACTCGGGTTACAAAATTAAGGAGATACACATCTTTTCAAACAAAATGGAAGTGTCAATTAAAAAGATAACAGCAAAGTTTAAAAAGAACGGCACTGGCAGAATGCTTCTAGTCTCCTCTGTGCTTTAGGTCTTGGGTAAATATTTCTCTTTATGTTGTATAGAAACAAATATCATACTTACTAAAGGTAAACTGTGGCTCCATTAGAGATTCAGAATTCTCTCATGTCTGAAAACATTTAGTAACACTCAGTCGGGGCTAGGGATATACCATTTACTCAAAACAGGGTTTGAGGTTTGATGCTCAGCCCCACTCGGGCAGAAGCAGGGGATACACTCCATTTACATGCTGGGGGTCTTAGATTTGGGGTTAGGAACATGAAGATATTAAAAGAAATAAATCTAAACAAAAAGCATAATAACAACAGAATCCAAGGGACAATAATTTTGCTCATTAAATGTTTAAAATTATAGCAAAAACAAGAAGCCAAATAGCCAGAAGCTAAACTTCAGATGTGACAGATACCACAGAGATGCACAGACTAATTAGTACTTGGCTCTCAGAAAATGAAGCAGTCATTATAATGCTACTTCACTAGGCTCAGTGGTCAGTTTCAATGATCAGGAAAGTCACAAATGAAACTGCTCTTAAGTGTCATCTTCTCAATAAACTTAAATAGACTACTGATAATTTAGATTAAGCCTAAACAGTCCCCCCAAATTGTTGGTTGTTTTTGCTCTTTTGAGGGGCATGCCACCCAGATCCTAAATAAATCACAAACCTTAGTCTGTGTACAGGACTTCCTCTTTCTAAGAAAATGGCAGGCTCCCTTATTCTTACATATAAATGCCTGGCCTTAGCTTGGCTTGTTTCTTGCCAGCTTAACTTATCTTAACGTAACTTATCCCTTCTACATTTTGCTTTTGGGCTTTTCCCACTCTTTTACTTCTGTGTATCTCACTCTTACTCTGTGGCTGGTTGTGAACTTGGGTGATTGGCCCCTCCACCTCCTTCTCTGACTACTTCTTCCTTTCTCTTCCTATATACTCTCTATCTGCCAGCTCTGTCTATCCCTTCTTCTGCCTGCCTGGCTATTGGTCATTCAGTTCTTTATTAGACCATCAGGTGTTTTAGACAGGCAAAGTAATACAACTTCCAGAGTTAAACAAATGCAACGTAAAGAAAAATAGTACAACTTAAAATAATATTCTACAAATAGTACAACTTAAAATAATATTCTACAACACAAAATTGTCACCAGCAAACATACCTTGGCTTCACAATTTCCAATAACCTCAATTTTTTCTGCCTTCAATTCCACATTTTGCCTCTTGAATTGACTTTTGACCAGCTGCCCTTGGACTTGCACAGAACTCCCAAAAACCAATTCTCTATAGTAACAAAAAGCTAGGGTCAGAAAAAAACCAATACTATATATAGCCTTTATTTCAATTAAAATCTTTCTGAAGTATATAATGTCAAAGTATTTATCTTTAGTTAAGTTAAATAATCTGCAGATACTCTCCTGTACCAGGACTCTAAAAATGAATTCTGTAAGTGTTAAATAGGAACAAGGGGAGTTAACAATTTGCTCAAGTATTTAGAACTAAGAAATTATATAACTATAATTATATATTATTTTTGGAGGGTATGGGGGGAGACAGACCTAGAACTCACTATATAGACCAAGCTGGCATGGAACTCACAAACATCCACCTGCCTCTGCCTCCAAAGTGCTGGGATTAAAGCCATGTGCCATCAAGCCAAATACACTGGCCCAGTTACTTTTTAGACGGCAAGCTGCATGTAAAACTTGGGGCTAGAGCCAATGGCAACGCTGTCCTGCTATGATAACATCCAGAGACATCACAAGATGCTAAAAGCACAGGGGTGAGGGGGTGTGGGGGTGAGGGGATCACATGAGAATTCTTGGTACTACTTTTCAAGTGTAGATATTTTTTGTAGTTGCTTATTTTTATTTAAGAAAAGGTCTCATACATAGCCCAAGCTGGAACTCACTCTAGACCCAAGGGCTGGGATTATACATATGTACCAAAATGTCTGGCTTGAACTGTATTTATTTTTTAATTAGTTGGTTGATGGTCTAAGTACATAGACAGTACCCTCTAGTTAGTGAATTTATGTTCTAGTTCAAGTTTCTCCATAAATTAGCTGCATGGCTGACACAGAAAGAAACATGAACCCATTTGTTTTAAGAATCTTATTAAAAAGGTAGCTAGTCTAAATGACTGCATATCCTTGCTAATTTTAATATTTTATAATCATAATATAAAAGAGAAACTGAGCCTGGGTGGTAATAGTGCTCACCTTTAATCCCAGCACTCAGGAGGCAGAGGCAGGTGGATCTCTGTAAATTCAAGGCCAGCCTGGTCTACAGAGTGAGTTCCAGGACAGTCAGGGCTACACAGAGAAACCCTGTTTGGGGTGTGGGGGTGGGGGAGGGATACTGGAGAAATTTCTGAGTGGGTAAATCACACAAGGTTAATAATCTGAGTTATCATATAACCCAGAAAAGCCACACACAATAGTGCAAGTGTCTATAATCTCAGCACACAGCATACCCCTAAGGATGTAGAGAAGGACCCAGAAGCACTTGAGCTAGCCTGCCTGCTAAGGCAGGAGCAAAAGCACCCTGTCTCCAACAAGGTGGGAAGAAACACAAGGACTGACACCCGAGGGTTGTCCTGTCATCTCTATGTGCACACGTGTGCTCAGGAGCAGAAACACAAACATTTTATGAATTAAAAACCCCTTTAAAACAATTAGTAAGTACCTTCCCTAATGTGAAAGTTCTATTATAACAGAGTAATATATTAAATAAGTATGTCAGGAGATTCCTCCACATTTATTTGCTTGCTACACTTAATACATGGTATTTCTTTTTAACATTTAGTCATATGTAAATGTATACATGTAAAATTGTTCACTACTATATTTAGTGGAAAAAAGAAACTGGTATACTTTGGCTGGTGACTACAGGATATTTTGAGAAGGTCCTGAATTTTTCTGTAAGGGCTCTTGCAAATATCTCAAAGAGGCAAGTAGTCATCTAGTCATCTCAGGAACTCAGTGAAACACACCCATACAATGTCTATTCTCACAGAGGATATCAGAGTAACACAAACTTCATTTAAAAGGTTGTTACAATCGAACAGTGTGATTGTTTTAAAATAGCCCGAGAGGCTCGGGCTCATATGTTTGATTGCTTGGCCCTCAATTGGTGGAACTGTTTGAGCATTAGGGAGGTGTAGCATTGTTGGAAGAGGTGCGTCACTGAGACAGGCTTTGCTTGAGAAAAAGCCCAGGTTTTGGTTTTGTCTGCCTGTCTGTCTATCTGCCTGCCTGCCTGTCTGTCTGTTTTTCATTTGGTCTCTCTCTGCTTCATGTTTGTGAACCAAAATGAACAAAATAAATCTCTCAGTTACTGTTCCAGCCCCACGCCTGCCTGCCTGCTGCCATGTTCCTCATCATAATGGTTATGGACTCCAACCTGAAACTGTTGGCTCATAATAAACTTTTTCTTCGTAAGTTGCTTTGGTCAAGGTGACTTAACACAGCAATAGAAATGTAGATAAGACGAACAGATTTTGTTGTTCTGCCCAGTTGAGATCCATCAGTCTTTGTAAAATCTAGACAGCATTATTCTTAACAGTCCTTAGAATAGCAAAATGCTTTTATTCCAGAAGAGTAACGTTCTGCTCCAGAGAGGTTAAACTTTCGCACAAAATGGTATTAGTTTTAACATCTGATGAATGAGACCATAAAAGTTCCTTCCATTTACTCAACAATAATTGGTTATTTTCTAGCACTGTGACAGGAGCTAGGGACAGAAAATTGAATGCGTCATTCCTAACCTCAAGAACTAAGAGTCAAGGAAGTCTAAGAAGAACAGAGTTAATTCCCAAACTCTGGTATTTGTTCTATGATGGATAGGCACAGGATACTATGGGAGCAGAGAAGCACCTGCCACACTCATGGGACACAGACATCAGATGATGTTTGAAATAGAATTACAAGTAATACAGCATCTCATTTGGCAGGGGGACCCACATGGGCAAGGCCTAGTAGACAAAAGGCTACGGAAGGTGTACGTAGTTTTTAAAACTGGAACAAACATGGCTAGAAGATATCAGCATGTGAGGACATTAGAGCTTGAATGCTCTTGATTCCAAGTTTATTTAGATTGTTATTTAAAGCTATTTTTCACAGATTTGCTTAGAAAGACCATTCAGGGGACAAAGAAAACACTTGATTAGGGAAGTGGAGAACGCTAGGGGGAAAAAAAAAAAAAAACCTGAAACTCACCTACTGTCAAAGCTTGGATCAGCAACAACCTGAAGGCTTTCCAAAGAGGATCCATCATTGACATGCAGAAACAGAACTTCCTTCTGGGCCCTGACTGAACGGATCCATCCCTGAAAAGAAGCATTTTTAAATATGAGCTTAAAAACTGAACACTTTTACATTTTCATTACACATTCAAAAAAGATTAGATGAAAAAAATGTTCACACTCTTGCCTCAAATGCATAAAATGAACTGCTTTGGGCTTACCTAGATGTGTACACAGTTTTACATGATTCTTATCACAGCGAAATATATATTTGGTGGTCCACCTTTGTTAATAAAGCTCCCATTTTAAATGGATGCCAAGCATTTCATTAAGTTGATAAGCCTAATTAGTATAAAGAATGTTCTTAATATTGGCTCAAAGCTATTCTTCTCTCATTCACTACAAAAAAAAAAAAAAAAAAAAAAAAAGATTACAAGTTAGTACTTTTCTCTTTGTGTCAAATTTCCAGAGATCTCCAGGCTAGAAATATCATATGGGATTGTGTTCTACTTACAAAATGTCATATGAAAAAGTTCTTTTTTTAAAAGAAAGTCTCATGAAGCTAAACATAGTAGTATATACCTGTGATCCCAACACTTGGGAAGCTAAGGCAGGGAATCCCAAGTTTAAAGCCAACTTTGACTACATAGCTTGTCTGTGTCTCAAAAAAAAAACAAAAAAACAAAAAAACAAAAAAAAACCCCAAAAAACCCAAAAGGTGCAATTAAATATACATATGAAAATGTCACAAAGAAACCTATTTGTCATTCACATTTTGTGGGTTTTTATGAGGCTGAAAATTATGTGTCTGAATATGCCAGATGTACAGGGGTGCCAGGAGAAGGTGTTGGATCTCTTAGAAGTAGAGTTACATACAGTTATGAGCAGCCTGATGTGGGTACTGGGAATCAAATTCTTGTCCTCTTGAAGAGTAATAAGTACTCTTAATCACTGAGCCATCTCTCCAGCCCCCAATACCCATTTCTTTGTATGGTTACAGATAAATTAAGATTTTGGAACTATTATTATCAAAAACAGCCCTGAGCATTTTCCAAATGTGATCTTTTGCTACAGCAAAGAATGAATATTATCTGCTCTGCCACAGGAACAGAAACTAACACTGAACAAGTAAAAATATGTGATAAAGTGAAAAGTCTTATTCTGAACACGTAGCAACGTACAGGTTTCAAAGACAGTTTTTACTTAAATGACAGGTACATGCAAGTACAAGAGAAGTCTTCAAGTATACTAGTAACACTAATAGCAGCTAACACCCAACTTGAATATAACCAGTACAGGAGTTAACAGAGAACCATGTTTTCAAAGACACCCAAAGGTACATTTGATATTTGATCCACATTCCCTGGAGCTGAATGTAGAGGAGGTTGTGAGCCCTCTTATTAAGTTCTGGCCATGAACTATACTGCTCTGGAAAAACCTCTGTTCTCCACAAAGACAGCAAACACTGAGACACCTCTCCAACACCTTTTAAGTGAAGGAATATCCACTACCTATTGAACATGTGTCATGTTAAAAAAAAGTTTACCTCTTTCACATACCATCTCATTTCCTTCTTATAAGAGTTCTAGCAATTATCATACCTCTTTTACAAACAAGTAAATGGTGGCTCCAGGATGCTAAATAACTTCCCGAAAGTCACCAGTAAGCTGATGAAACCAGTATCCAGATCTGAACCCAAGTCTATGTAAGTAAAATGTTGCTTGATCTTTGGCCAAAGCTTTACATCTAGAAGTGTAAACCACTGCAGCTACATGTACAAGGCAATTCATCTCACCATGGCCTCCAAAGGCACCCACTTTTGTTCGTTCTCAGTTAATAGTAATTTCCAAAGCCCCACTCACTCTCTTACTTAATTACTGAAAAGTTAACAGCAAGCACTTTTAATGTGCTTCTGTCCCAAATTCTTTGTAAGTGCTATGCTATTTATTTCTTACAAGAGCTAAATAAAGTGATTATTAACACTTGTGAAATAAACAGACACTTAGGAAAAATTTTAGAAGATAATCCAAGTCATAACTAACCGGTAGTACACTTGGGACTCAATTACAGTTATTATTCTGAAGTTGACATTCTTATCAACAAGCTTTTCTGGAATGCTATTTTCTCCCAATCTTCTGCCTGCAAACACATCCTGATGCTATTTCCACTCCATCAGTTCCCATACCATCCTCCAGGATAGTCCATATGCAGGTTATATCTTCTTGATCTCCACACAGTTCAGGAACTCTAGCTGTGTTTTCTTACAGCTTTTTATTTACACCACTAATAATCATTGCATTGCTGTAAACTAGGGCTTACAAAAAAATAATGTGAGTTACATAATTAAAAAAAAAATTAAGATTAAGAAGATTTCCTGCTCTTGCCAAGGACCCAAGTTTGGTTCCTAGTACCATCTAAGGGAGTTCACAGTTGCTTTAACTCCAGCTCCAGAGGATTCTTACACCTCTATAGCTCTCTACGGTACTCCTATGTACATGGCATAAACTCATGCAGACACATAAACAGAAATACAAAATAAATCTTCACAAAAAAATAGGTAATGAGTAACATGTTATTCAAATAATTATACTCTTATACTCCAAATACCATTCACATGTAATCAATATAAAAGTATATTTCCATCATTTTTTATTTCTTTACTCTTCAAAGTTATTATCTATTTTACACGTACAACACAACTCCATGCACTTAAACCTAATAATGCTACTAAGCACTGAAGTGGGGGGTGGGCTGGGGGGGAAGCCTATTATTTGGGTAGTAGGTTCAGCTCATTTTTAAATTTCCTTTGATCATCACACAAAAGACATCATTAATACATGTCAAATTAGTCGATGAGTACAGCAAAGGACTTTGATGACTTTGATTTGGATTATGGAGTAAGGGATGAAACCAAAATAAATCCAAGGAAGAGCAGCTTACTACTTGGTGTTACTACTAAGCATCAAGACTAAGCAGAGTCCAATCAAGTGTGTTTCAGCAACTCAAAAGCAAAGAACCAACCGGATCTATTCAAAGCTGTGGCAAATGCTATTACCAGAAACAACTGCAGCCAACATTGACTGAGAAGCCTCTGTTCTAAATAGCCTGTATTCCGATCGCATTTAATTTTCATAACTCTCCGAAATTGAGACTACTATTATCTCTATTTTCATATGAGGAAACTGAGGCCTGGGGCACTGTAGTGGCATGCCCATAATTAACAAGCTACTTAGGGCAAGCGAATTAAGTCAAGGCAACTGCAGTCCTGAGTTCCACCCTTTCTCCTAGGTTTTTTGTTTTTTAATTTACATGGAAGCCTCAGATTGAGTCAAGGTAGCTTTTGCTGAAAAGGCATGGGTTCCCATTTGTCCAGGGATCACGTGAAGCTGTGACTCCGGACAGCTGTTAAGTGTAGCCCAAGACAAAATGGTAAACTTTGAGACCTTTTTAATTGGGGTTGGAGTGGTAAGTATTTATTGATTGATTGATTGATTGACTGATTGTAACTGGATGGCTCAAGTATGAACTTGGTAGGTGACAACATCGTGTTGTAATGTCATGTCATATGGTTGACACATCTGGAACTAGTAGTTCCTACAGCTAGGTGAACAGGAAAACGGGAAGACAGGATTTCTGCTCTCAAACAACTAGGGCAAGACATCGCAAGGCTATTTATTATGAGATAAAGGTAGAAACGGGGGCGTGTTCGCTTAAACTATTCTGCATGACTGACAAGTTTACAGGTAATGCATCGGTGTCATGAAAAACTGCTGCTACACTCCTAATCGACAGAACGATTTGCCAAAAGCAACAGGACGGTTGCGGAGAAGTGTGGACACTCGCAACGCCTTCATTTCCAGCTTTACTCTGCCCACGTTTGGTCCGATAGGACCGAGCAGAGTAAAGCTAGACGTGGCCGGGCCAAGCAAGCTCCAGCAGCAGCCTTTCCACACACCCACCTGCACCGTGACACACTCCCCACTCGCGTCCTGGACCCCGAGGGCGTCCCGCACGCGTAGTTTGGCAGCCGCGCGGGGCCTGGGGCAGGAAACGGAGGAGCAGAGGCGCAGCGCGCCCAGCAGACGCCGGGCCCCGAGCATGGCACGGTCGGCCCGGGCTCCACGGGCGGCAGGGATCCTGGCTCACAGTCCACCGGGGCACGTCCTGCCGTCGGGCGCTCGCGTCGCTCTTTTTTCCAAGCTCCGGACCGTCCCTTCAGGACCTCTCCTCAACGTCCTGCTCAAGAAGAATGGTACGGCAAAGAGCTGCAGTACAGAGCAGGAGCTGAGAGTTCAAGCAAAATTAAAGCACGCTGCAACTGGACTACGTCACCCCCGTGCGTGCTCTTACGTCATCACGCTAGGTGGGATCTGAGACTGAGCATGCGTGATTGTGTTCCGGAGCTTGCCCTGCAAGGAGCTGGATGGGGGTGTGGCAGGAGCTGACGTGGGCGGGGCTAAGGAGTTCTTTGAGATCATCTAAGCTTTCTTTATAAAGCTGCCAGGGAGATCGAGGAACACTGAGGCACAGGACTGACGAATGCCGAAGGCAAGGGTCTCAGGTGTGGAGAGGAATTCTGAGCAGTGGGAAGGCAGACTCAAGGCCTATACTTGCAAAAGTCACGGTTGTGTGGTATCATCACGTATCAAGACACACATTGCTTAAAAAGAAGAGACTGAGCGTTGTCAGGCAGAATCTTCAAGTCCTTCCCTTTTTTTACTTGCGTTTGTTTGACCTGAAAACAGCGACCTTTTCATATATTCAGCTATATTTTAAAATTACACAAGCATTGAAGTTTCAAAACTCAGGGAAACAGATTAGTGCTAATGCTTTTATCTAGTTAAGTAATAAGAAGTCAAGGTAAGGACGAATTAAAGGTGCCACTGCCGTTATACCCATTCTACAGTTAACTGGATTGGGATGGCCAGCTTAATACAAGAGTTAGGTTCCCAAACCCAGAAACTCTGCCTCTATAAACTGAACTATCAGGCTTATGGTGTCATGCGGTGGAAAAGAAAACCATAGTCCTGTCAATGAAGGAGCTCATGATTCGAAGATGATGACTGGCAGAGGGAAAGGGGGCGGGGAGAGACAGGGAGAGACAGAGATGATTACAGTACAAACCAGCAAGCACACGCATAGGTACATGTGCGGCAAGCAGAGTGCAGCCCAGGGAAAGAGATGATTAGGCTGAGAAAGATTAGAATTTTGTCAGGTGAGAATGACAGAAGCTGCTGTGAGACAAATGGCCTGAAAGAATTGTAAATTCTTCGCTAGACAGACTTGAAAATATCTTCAGTAAAAATAATTGTGGGCACTTCCAGAACCTTGAGAAAGGAAAAAATGGAAACTAATAGCCTTCCACACTATGCAGATATATTTTTTATCTTGAAGTATAAATATATATTAGATATACCCCCCCCCCAAAGAACAAAACCAGCAACCCGCTACTGTGGGATATTTGCACACTATGTAAGGTTATATTGCTGTGATTGGTTTAATAAAAAGCTGAAGGGCCAATAGCTAGGCAGGAGGTATGGGTAGGACTTCCAGGCAGAGAAGGAAGAGGAGGAGCTAATGAAGGTGCAGAGGATGAAACAAAGGCAGGAAGCCACGTGATAAAACAGATTAGTAAAAGGCGGCTAATTTAAGTCATAAGTGGGACAAGCTAATGCTGAGCTTTCATAATGAATAAGAATTCTCTGTCATTTTTGAGAGCTGGATGGTGAACAGAAAAAGACTCATTACAACCAGCAAGTTTATTTTCTCTTTAGGTCAGTTTTCTGTCTTAGCTTCTTTCTTTTCTACTCTGCTAGATTTTAAGAACTGCAGTCTGTGTTTCAGGGAGACTGTCTTCCTCAACTTAAACCAAAGTAATTAGAAATTTACTTAATTAGGAAATTCTAAGCAGAGGACTATTGTTCAATATCTCAAGGAACAGGGAACCCAGTGGATGAAATGAAAAATTACTGTGGGAGGATTATGTTGTGCCATTGTAAATAATTGTCCCACTCACTGGTTTAGTAAAAAGCGCTGATTGGCCAAAGGCAGGCAGGAAGTATGGGTGGAGCTACCAGACTAAGAAAACTCTGGGAACAGGAAGCACAGAGCAGAACGCCAGAGAGAAGCCAGAAGAAGCAGAGGACAACTATGCTGCTCTAAGAAAAGGTACCGATCCCCATGGCTGAACTAACCCAAGGGTCATGGGTTAGTTTAAAGGTAAAAAGTTAGCAAGTTATATGCCTGGGCCTTAGGCCGATCAGCCAAAAACTATAGTAAGCCTCTGCGTGTCTCTGTGGGACTTTGAGATTGCGGGACTGCGGGTCTGTGGGTCCAAAACCTTGAGGTTAGGCCAAAAGTCTGGGCCAGAAACCTCCTACTACAAATTAGTAATGGTTAATCAACTGTATGGTGAAAGCTGATCCTTGCCTGCATGCCTCATGCTGAGATCCAACCACTCCCTGTATCTTTTACTGTATCAAATCATATCATCTTCTAGTCTGATTTGTCTTCAATGTTTGGATTCACACTTTTGTCTAAAGTTTCATTATTTTCCAGATAGTAACAAGAATGGCATTTCTAATGTGAATATCGTACCCTGTCAGCCATAATGGAGGGTAGAGTGTTATAGGATGACTATTATTTGCCAAAAACACTTCTTGTATTCACCCCATCATCATAGCCCTTGCCCTCCCCAGGTCAGAAGGATCCTAAACTTACAGAACTTTTGTGATATACGCCATGTTACTTAACAGTCTTGTTTCCGTCCATTCTTTTCCTCATTTTGTTACTCCAGTGACTAAACACCCATGAATCGTCCTCACTACAATATGAAGACTTGTCGCCTATAGCTTGTCTTCTAGACCTCCTCTGATCTATGAAATTCATTGGAATGGCCTGAAGTGAGAAGCAGAAACAAAACGACAGTGTTGTTAACTTCTGGTGCTTTGGATCTGTGCAGTAAATGGTGTCAGCTTTGTTTGAGAGCTCTAGGGACTTATTTTTTTAAGTGAAAAAAAGAATTAAGTGTATGGGAGTTTTGCCTGCATGTACATCTATGTACCACATGTGTGCCTAGTGTCCACAGAGGCCAGAATAGGGCATTGTATCTCCTGGAACTGGAGTTACAGATAGCTATGAGTTGCCCTTTGGGAACTGAGAATTGAACCCAGGTCCTCTGGAAGAGCAATGAGTGCTCCTCCCCACCGAGGACTCTCTCAGGCTCTATAAAACACATTTTAGCTAACTTAAGCCAGAAATGTCTTACAATTCTTTATTTTGCTCTAATCTGGCATTTGCTTATGTTCTTAGTTGATGATCCAATTTTCAAGCCCTCAGCCGTGCTATGGAAGTTCCCAGAATTACCCAGTGACAATTACTATAATTAGACTTTCTAATTTTTACCACGAGGGGAAGAGTGTGTTGGTGTTTCAGAAGTTTGGTTCTCTTCTTCCTGTTTATCAAAATTCCATTTCAATGTAATCCCCTCCCCCTTTCTGTAGCATGATGAACAAAACCGTGAGTCTGGCAATCAGAAGTCCTTGCTTAAATGTTTTCTACATGACCTGACCCATGATGGAACTTTCAGGAAGTCACTGGAACCCTTACTTTGGAAGGCTGGAGATGAAAGAGGGTAGGTGTTAATGTGTGTATTGGGAAGTAGTCTCACTGACTCACTAAGCTAGATTTGAATGGACTCTTGCTGTGCGACTTCACTCTTGTACACTGTAAAGATTTGTCACTCCCATTGGTTGAATAAAATGCTGATTAGTCAGTAGCTAGATAGGAAGTAGAGGCTGGACAACCAGAGTAAAGAATTCTGGGAAAGAGAAGAGCAGAGCAGGAGATGCCAGTGAGAGACAGAGACAGAAGGATGAGAAGGCTGCACTGGGTACCAAGGTACCAAGCTATGTGGCTAAGCACAAATAGAAATATGGGTTAACTTAAAGTATAGGAGTTAGCAAGTAATAAGTCTGAGCCATAGGCCAAACAGCTTGTACTTAATACAAGCCTCTGTGTGCTTATTTGGGACTGAATGGCTGAGGGACTGGCTGGCAGGACACAGAAACTTCTTACTACACTCTTTGCTTTGTTAATGGTGCTCTCTCTGAGGTGAATATCACCACAGAAAATGTGACATACTTATGGTCAGTTTGAATGCATTAATTATAAACTCAGAGTCAGCAATAATGTACTGCACGAAAGAAAGCAAGTTACTAAGGCATTGTATGTCGTGGGACTTAACCAAGATTTGAATTTCCTACTCTCTTCCCCCTGTGTCTTCTGTTCTTCCTGTTTAACTGTTGTATGAGTTTGAGTCTGTCCCTGCTTGAAGATTAATGACTCTGTCTGACTGTGTGTCTCTAACAAAGGGCTTTGCTCTGTATTTACTGAAAAGCACAGGAAGTACCACATGGAGAATGAATAAGGGATATTTTATATATTTTTTTCAATTCAGTCTTACAAGCTATTAAATCATTGACCCAGACAACAAACAATATTACAAACATCATTGTTTATCAAGCAATATCTTTATGTTGTGTCCAATGTTTATAGTGGATGCTCATTTTATAACACCAATTTCGTTTTATTTGCTGTTTTCAGCAAAAGATTATTATGATATCACTCATGGGTCAGGGCCATTGAAGAACACATAACTGAAGATTACATCTATGCATTAATTTGGGCTATAAAGCTGAATACATGGGAAATATAAGGCAAGTAAGATTAGTTGTTATATTGTTCTCTTGCAGGTATGTCAAGTGACCAGGCTGAGTACCAAGTAGGAGCGCAGTCTTAAGTGACCTCGGGGTTTATTATTAACTATGGCTGTGAAGTTCAGCAAAAGCTTAGAATGTAAGGGATATATTTATCTTTTTTCTGAGCAGCACTGGCTGTCATAGAACTCATTCTGTAGAAAAGGCTGGCCTCAAACTCAGGGATCCACCTTCCTCTGCTCTCCAAGAGCTAGGACTAAAGGCATCACATGCAGTGAGCTATATTTATCTTATATACTTATATTAATGCATTGTCACAGATAATATTGCAAATAAGGAAACCCTGAGTCCTCAATATTAAAAAAAAAAACGCTTTAAATTTAGGGGTGACTAGGCATAGCTGGAATAGACAGATTGTTGCTAATTCTGATTTTGTTCAGTTAATTCTAGATAGTTTTATTTAGCTGATTCATTGGCAGACACTTTTATTTCCTTAAATGAAGTTAAATGTGAGTCATAACGTCTACTGCAAATAGGTCAGTGTGTGAAGCATACCAATTTTTAATGCCGTATTATTTAGGGGTAAATTATAAAATGATTGTCTAGGTTTTCACTGATGAGGTTGAAAGGAGGTTTAAAATGCTTTTGTTATTCCATAAATAAAAGAAAAATGCATAAAACATAAATGTACGGTTAAGAAGTATTTATAAAAATGAAACTTGTGTCAACACTATGTAGGTCAAGGTAAAGAGCATTGCCAAGCAATTTTCTAGCTCCTTCACCTTTTCTGTTACAGCTTTCCTATTCACAGGGGCTGCTAATTATGTAACTTTTTTTGGTTGTAATTTTCTTTAAAGTTTAGCAATATAAGTATGTAGCCTAAACATTGTAATTTTATTTTCTCTATATTTGAACTCATGTAAATAGAATCTTATGGAATGTATCACTTTGCGTGTGACTTGTCTGCTCAACATTATTTCCATGAAGCCCTGCTATATCACTGCCTCTAGCTACATACTCATTTTATCCATTCAGTTTCATTCTCTATAATTTTAGGATGACCTGTGGTCAGCCACAGGACAAAAATGTCAAATAGAAAATTTCAAAACAAATCAGAAGTCTTAAATAGGATATCATTCTGAGGAACATCATAAATTCTCACAAAGTCTGCTCCTTCTCACGTGGGCTATCTCTTTGTTCTGTATATCCATCCTGGTATATACAGTATCTGTCTGTTTTTTACTTGGGAGCCATTTTATTACCAAGTTAGAAAGCACATTATAAGTCTGGGAAGACAGCTCATCAGGCAAAGTGTTTGCCATACAAACATGAGGATCAGAATTTGGATCCCCAGAACCCATAAAAAAAGCTGTGTAGGTGTAGTAGCCAGCCTATAATCCCAATGCACCAGGAGGAATCCTCCAAGCAAGCTGGTTGACCAGACTGGCCAAAGCAGAAAGCCCTTGGTTCAAGTGAGAGATTCTGCGTCAATATATAAGATGGAGTGAGTGAGGAAGTGACTCTCTGTCAGTCTTAGACTTTCAGATGCACATGTACACATGTGAACATACATACACATATGCATGCACATGCTATACACATATTCAAAAAGAATTTATGGTATATATGGAGCTTGGGATGCCATTTGGCTTCAGGCATTCACTGGTGTACTAGGAGATACCCCAAGGAAAGGATGCTGTATAAAGCTTGTTTGTTTATTCATGATGTGTATTATTTCACTTAGCCAATGTAACACATTAGTCCATTTTTGGTTATTTGAACAAACAAATAAGCAAAAGACCCACGATCCTGAGTAATGTCTACTGAAAAGAGGTTTATTTTTTCTCACAGTCATGGAGGTTGCAACTCCAACATTGATCAGCTCCATCCATTTCATTTCTGGTGAGATCCTCTTGGATTATGTCACAGCATGTTGGGTGGCATCACTATGGGAATATGTGAGGATAAGCGATTGCATGATGTGCTAGGAAGTCAGAAAAGAGTTTGGAACCACTTTTTTTTTTTTTTCTGTTGATATCACGTAGTCAATGCCAGTCTATAAGATGAGTTCCAAGAAAGAAACTTAAAGCTTGAAATCCTGTTATTCATTGTTCAAGGCTGCTTCTGACTATTCATATTTGTGTGCAGGATTAACCTCAAGCTTCAAACCAGAAAAGAATGGGATGCTTTAAAGAATGAACTCACTCCATTAAAACAGAGTTAACCCCTTCTCAAAGTCGTCTCCTTAACCACCTAAGCACTTCCCACTAGGATTCATTTCTTTCGTGCTATCCATTACATGTTGTGGCCTACTAGCAATCAGGCCTCCAGCACATGAACCCTTGAGGGACAACCCACCCCTAAGCCATAGCAATAACTACATTTTTGTATCCATTTTTATTAAAGGACATTTAGTTTGTTTCTACATCAGAGCTCTTAAGAGTAACATTGTTACAAATGTTTTTGGTGTATTAGCTCGTTATAAATGTTTATCAATTAACTTGAGAATAATATCTAAGAGTGAAATTTCTGCACTATAGGATTTTAAATTTTTGCCTGTGATAAACAGCTTTTCCAAAATGCCATCTTCCGTACTTTGTGTTACTTC
Organism: Phyllotis vaccarum; assembly: GCA_033318265.1. Lineage (NCBI taxonomy): Eukaryota > Metazoa > Chordata > Mammalia > Rodentia > Cricetidae > Phyllotis > Phyllotis vaccarum. The sequence goes on from JARWLC010000019.1 coordinate 21,771,274, forward strand.
ACATCTTCTTGGCTTACCAGTGTGTGTGAGAGAGAGGGAGGGGGGAAGGAGAAAGAAGGGGGGGAAGGAGAGGGAGAGAGGAGAGAGGAGAGAGAGAAGGGAGAGAGAGAGCTTGGGTAAAGCTTGGACTCTGCACATGTTAGGTAAATGCTCTACCACTGAAATACATTCCCAACACCATTCTCAGACATAAAAATAAATTATGTCTATGTGTGTGTGCCTGCTTGTCTATACACACACACACACACACACACACACACACACACACACACACACACACACACATACACACACACACATTGTGTGTGTAGTGTCCATAGAAGCCTGATGACGATGTCAGTTTCCCTGGAATTGGATGGAGTTACAGGTGGTTGTGGGCCATACATATGATATGGGTGTTAGGGTGTTAGGAATAAACCCTGGTCCTCTAAAAGAGCAGCGAGTGCTCAGAGCTGCTGAGCTACCGCTCTGGCCTCTGTCAGACTTTTTGATGTCAGTAGAGGTGGAGGCCCAGGCCCGTCTCATACTTGTTTTTTCCTGGCAGTTTAAATTTACATTTCCATGATTTTTATTCTTGCTGAACACCCGTTTCAGTGTTGCTGTTGTTTTTAATTGAACACTCTGGGATGAATTCACTAAGTATTTTTCTTATTTTCTATTGAGTGAGCTCATTTAGTTTTACAGATTTTCTGATTAAATTCATACAAAGTCTAAGGTGTGTCTTTGGATATATGAACTCTCATAGGTAAATGCATAGCAAGGCTCTTCAGTGATGCTGTGGGTTGCCTTTACAATGGCATTCTGTGCAAAAAGGGTCGAGGGATAGAAAGTCTCGATGTGCATCTTACCACTTGTTCTAGAAATGATATTCAGTTTTTAAGGAATTATTTCATACCTTTTCTGATAATGTAACATTATCAAGATCTTTTGTTGTTTCACATGTTGTTCTTTGCAAGCAGATTTTTAAAAATTGAAATGCCTATTTTCTTGTCTTCTTGTATTCCTTGTTGTACAACTAATACTTGTCTATTTGATGGTCTTCCTGGAACAATCTGTAAAGCTTGTGATGTTGCTGTGCATAGTTCAAAGCTGGTTCTGGCTGTTTGCACATTTTTTTGTGCATGATTAACTTCTAAAACTTCAAACCAGAAAATAATATAATTCAGAAAAGTAAAATTGTATATAGCAGATAACAAAATCTGAGCCGAACCTCTTGTGTTCATATTTTCTTTTGAATTGTACAGAACTTCAAAGGTTGTGAATAGCTTTTGAAAATGTGTCTTACTGCAAACACAGTTTCATAATGAGCACCCCATCGTGTCTTGGAAGTCTTTTTATTATTATACCTGTACTTGGCGCCTTTTTTCATTGATAGGGTGAAATTGAAAAGAAAGGACAATTTTTTCCCAAAGTTGCTAAAAATATGAACAAAAGGATGTGCATTCTACAAATATTCATACTGTTGAACATTTGAAAAGAGTAATGTTCATACTATTGTACAAATTCATACTTTATTAGCGATCTAGTTTTAGTTGGTAACTGTAATTGCTGACCTTTGGTCAGCTGAATTTTGATCTTTCTCTAATCATGCACCCAGTTATTGTGAGAGAATGCTCTTGTACACTGCAAAGAACTGTCACTCATATTGATTTAATTAACACTGAGTAGCCAGTAGCTAGATAGGAAGTAGAGGTGAGGCTGCCAGACTAGGAGAATTCTGGGACGAGGAAAGGCAGAGTCACAGTCGACAGCCAGACACAGAGGAAGCAAAATGAGAATACTGTAGTGGGAAAAGGTAACAGCCACATGGCTAAATGTAGATGAGAATTATGAGTTTCTTTAAGCCTAAGAGCTAGATAGTAATATGTCTGAACAATTGGCCCAGCAATACTAGAATACTAAGTATCTGAGTCAATTATTTCATAAATCAGCTGCAGTACCGGCTGGGCAGGACAGAGAAATGTACAACTATAAGTCATTGTCCACAGCTCTGGAAGAGCACTCCCAGCTCTCCACTCCTGGAACAGCTCTGTGGTTGACTGTAGGGTCTGTGAACTTTGGGGAAATGCTTCATCCTATAGAAAAGTTCCCTATGTCCCTAATTATCCTGAAGATTGCTGCTTCCATGGTATATGCTCAACTCTAGCTTCATAATGTGAATAATGAAATATGCCTCTGGTTCTGCTAAAAAAAAAAAAAGTCTGCAGATTCTAAATTATAGAGAGTGCTGTGCTTATGATGGAGAATTTGGAAGCATGGTCTTCCTAGAATCCAGGCTGTCAGTACTCATCACTCATATACATTGAGCAGATAATTGTGGAAGCATTTAAAACACCAAAAGTAGACAATGTTAGCCTTTATTTTTATAAGGAAAAACCCATTGAATAGTTTGTATAATTGGTTGATTGTCCCGAAGAGGAGGCTTGTGAAAAAGTACATTGGAACAGGGTAGGAATCTGATTCTTTATATGACTAGTCATGCCCCGGAATTTAGAGAATGAATGCTTCCTTATAGATTTATTTCTTCAGGAGAATTTCCTTGAATTCTACTAACTCATACAAACAGTAGTGAGGAAACCTAATAGGCAGTGTGGCTTCCCCTGAATAAGCAACACTTTACCCTCCTATCCAGGTTTTTTGTTTTCAGAAACATGTATGTTGATAGATCTGGAAATGTAAACTTTGATTTTTCATATACAAAATTAAGTAGTTTTAAATTCATTTAAGTATGCATGTCAGAAGACTATGGTTTATGTACTTTTTTGGTAAATCACACCAAGAGTCACTGATATGATACATAGTTGGTAATAGTTTACTATTTATTTATTTGGAGTTCTGAGGAGGCTGAAGCAGAAAGATTACAAGTTCAAGGATACTGTGAGCTACAGGATGGGTTTAAAACTAATCTGGGCTTTTTAGTGAGAACCTATATTAATCATTCATTCATTCATTCATTCATTCATTCATTCATTCATTCATTCTCTCTCTCTAATTTTTACTTTTCCTAGTGACTTACCGTGGTAGTGGTGATATTTGGCTTCTGGTATTCACATCCTTAAGTACTTTTTAAAATATTAATCACACCAGTTTAGTTCATGTAACCAAAAAAATACAAAATAAATGTGTTTTATATTTATTTGTGTGAGATGCCTAAGGACATGTGTACATGTATGGTATGCATTAATATATACATATATATTTACATGTGTATCAGCACATAGGTGTGTGCAAACATTCACTCACAAGCATGTATGTGTATGTGTGTAGGTCAGAGATTGATAGCCAGTGTCTTTCTTGACTGCTCTTCACTTATATATTGAGGCAGAATTTATTTTTTCCATTTAACACTTTACTGTGGTAAAATACTCATATCATAAAACTGACCTTTTAAGGCATTTTAAGATATTTGATTTAGCAATATAGAATATGTTTACAATGGTGTACAAACATCACAAATATCTAGTTTCAGGACACTTTTATCATCCCAAAGGGAAAGCCAGTAAGCAGTTCTTCCCCATCACTCCCTGCCCTTTGCTGAACAGCCTTCACCTGCTTCCTGCTTCCAGGAACTGGCCTGCTTGAGACGTGGAGTTAGATGCATATAACACGTGCCCTTTCGTGGTACCTTCCTTCTTTTAACAGTTTCAAGGCTCCTCCGTGGCAAGTGCATTCATTTGCATTTCTTCTCCATTCTACTGGTATATCACAACTAGTCTATTATTCATTGGTTGTTGGCACATGGGTGTACTTTTTCTTTTTTAAAAAATAATTTCTTTATTACTGTACATCTTGCATGCCAGTTCCACTCCCCTCCCAGCCCCCACATCCTCTCCTCACCCCAGCAGCACCTCCTCAAGAGAAAATTTTTAAAAAGCAAACCAAAAAAGCAAGAACCAACCAACCAAACAAACAAACCTCTGTCTTCTCTTTCTTTCCCACCTCTCCAACACCTCTTCATTTGTCCGGTGGCATTGGAAGCAGTGTGTCACATAGCGAACCCTCTTGTCTAATCAGCTTTACTAGTAAATGTTCAATGCAATGAGTCATTGGTCTGGCTCAAGACTTCTGGTTTCTGGTATGCCTTCTGGTTTGGGGATCCTTACTGAAACTCTCTGGGATATCCACAGCTCCCCTGAGTCATGGAGATCCTGTGGGTATCATTCCACAGAACTAGTCCCCTCACAAGCTCTAACAGGTCCTATCTATCCAACAGACAACAACAGGCCCAGCTGTGGGTGGGCCTGGGTGGTAGCTGAGCTGGTCAGTCCTGGCCACCAGGGCTTCCCACCTCAGGTGAGGGGGCAGAGCCAGTTTCTCTACACCCTTGTCATCAGGATCAATTCTCCCTAGCCTGTGGTAAAGGGTGTGGCCATTTCTCTGGTTGCAGGGGCCAGCTCTCGCATGAGGGTCAGGGCCAGAATTTTTGTGAGAGGCAGAGCCAGTGAAAGGTGTGGCTGTCTCAGCATGGCCCTCCTATTTTATCATGAGTGGTTCCTTTGGCCCCCTGAGGTGGCACAGGTCACAGGCATCACAACACAAACCCCAGCTGCAGCTGGACCACAGACCCAGACACAGCCCTCGGCAGCAGTTCCGGACCTGGATGACACCCTGGATCCTGGTGGAAGCACTGATCACTAAGATCAGCATGGTTCCTGTAGCCACATGGCCCTTGGACACCAACAAGGCCACAAATTGTGGCCCCAACTCAGGGCTTTGGCACAACTGTTGTTGGCAACACAGACCACAACTTCAACACAGACTGCAGCTAGGGTAGACTACGGACCCAGACATGTTCCTCAGCAGCTGCTGGGTCTGGATGTCACCACTGCCCCAGGTGACAGTGCAGGTCACTCAGATTGGCATGGCCCCAGCAGCAGTGGTATTATATCAACATGGCTCCAGACCTCCTGCATCTACATGGCCTTCAATGGTAACAGGAGCCTCAGACATCAGCACAGACTGTAGCTGCAGCAGGCCTGTGAATCCAGACGTGGCCCTCAGTTGCAGTACTGGCTCAAACATCGCCATGGTATTGGGTAGTAGCGCAGGCTTCTCAGATTTGGATGGTCTCGGCTGCAACATGCCCCCTACCCCAACACGGCCCCAGGTGGCAGCCTGGACCCCGGAAATCAACATGGTCCTTGATGGCAACAGGAGCCACAGACATTAACACAGACCCCGGATGGCTGTGCTAAGACCATAGACCCAGTCATGGCTCTTAGCAGCAGCCTGGGCCCAGATGTCACCATGGCCCCTGGTGCCAAGCAGGCCTCCCACATCAGCCTTTATTTCTTTTATTCTGCCATTTTTCAAAGCACATAAATCATTCTGCTTTTTCTTCTTCCATTTTTCCACCACTACTTGCTCATCATGAGACCCACCGGCGCAGTGCTGCGAGGCACTGGGTGGGCCTGTGGATGTCTTTCCGCCAGCCTGTGTCTTAAGGGCCCAGCTGCCCTGTGGGTGGCTAGCACCCGCCTGAGCAGAAGGAAGTAGAATTTCTTACTTGAACTCAGAACTCATTGGTTTGGCTCGACTAGCTAGTGGCTGGCTCTGGAGATATTGACTCTGGCTCCTGAATGCTAAGACCACAGGGCAGCAACACACCCATTTGGCATCTACATGGGTCCTGGGGCTCCAAACTCTGGTCTTAATGCTTATATCCAGCAAGTGCTTTATCCACTGAACCATCTCTCCAGCCCCGTTGGAGTAATTTCTTACACAGTAATTGGTAACTTGTATCCTGGCAAATATACTTTTGTCTCAGCTTTGTGAAAAATATTGGTTCTCACAGTTTCCCACATTCTATTGAATAAAATACATTCATAAAACTCGCTCATGTTAGTAAGAGAATAAGCAAGATAATCTGGTCTTGCAGACTCTCCCTGGCGGAAAAAAAAAAATCTGAATTTCTCCAGATTCAGATATAATTCTTTGGGGATTGGTGGGTAATGGCCATTTTCCTCCTCATCCCCTTAGAATCGGTGATGTGGAACACTATTCATTATCATACAGATGAAAAATGAAAAAGTTCTTTCCCTTAAAAATCCAAATTCACTATGGAGTCTTTCTTACAGCTGAGGACATCCAATACTGCCAGTATTCAACCCTAAAACTGAACTTATTTGGGGCTGGAGAGGTGGCTTAGTGGTTAAGAGCATTTGCTGTTCTTCAGAGGACCTGGGTTCAATTTCCAGTACTCACTTTGGACCTTAAAGCTTCTGTGACTTCAGTCATCGGGTAGTCGATACCCTCTTCTGGCGTCTGCCAGAATTGCATGCAGATGGAACAGAAATGAATTCAGCTCACCCTAACTTCCAGCAGAGCCAAGGCTATGCAGAAAAACCCTATCTCAAAACCAACAAAGTTATTTATTTGTATGTGTTGTATATATGAGTGTTCTGGCCCTGAGGGCCAGGAGAGGGCCTTGGATGCCTTGGAGCTGGAGCTATGATATGGGTGTTGGGAACACCTGATGTGAGTACTGGGAACTGAACTCCAACCATCCCTTTGCAAGAGCAACAGAACAGATACAGATCACGGAGCTGTATCTCCAGCTCCTGAAACTGTAAAAATTTCCTACTAAAATCTAGAAAAAATGCTCTACTACAGAATTCTGGGCAATTTTTTGTGTTGTGATACATTGTATATTTAATAAAATCAGCCTGGGATATCAGAGAACAGAATCACCTACAATCAAGCCATGAAAGTCAGAGAGTGGTGACCTACACCTTTAATCCCATCACTCAGGAGACAGAGATATTTCTGTATTTTTCTGAGTTTAAGGTCTAACAACCAAGCAGTAGTAGCGCACACCTTTAATCCTAATTCTAGGATTATGATACAGAGTTGAACCTGGAAGTGAAGCAGCTGGTTGGTAAAGATATTGAGGCAGGAGGAAGCGGAGATTCAGGCATTCTGTAGAAGTGACCAGCCAGGCTGAGTACCCCTGAAGACAGCATTTATCCTGTTTGGCCTGAGAAGTGGCTGGGTGAGAGTTGACTGTGGTCTGTTTTATTTCTGATATTCCAGCCTTTCCCCAATATATGGCTGAGTTTTCATCATATACTAACTAGAATTCATGCAATAGGTTTTTTTTTTTCTGTTTTAGCTTCAACATTAAGATAGAAAACACAGGCAACAGGGCAAATACAGACAAACCAGGTTCTCTCAAGTTAAATTAGCATAGCAGATGATCAAAGATAGACTATTGGAAACCCTTATGTTTAATAAGCTGAAATACTTAAAAATAATTCAATATTCAGAAAACAACTTGGTTTATACATGCAAAAAACTGGAATAGATTTTTTTTGAAGAAGACATATAAATGATCAAGAACATTTAAATAAATAAAATTAAAGCTCAGCATGACTAAGCATCAGGTGCATAAATATGAATAAAAAGCCTCAATGAATTGTCACAATGTATCAGCTGAAATGGCTCTTAGTAGGAAGACAGAACAGCAGGACTGTTAAGGATGTAGAAGAAGGGCACTCATCATGCTGGAAGGCATGATGGAAGGCAATCCCTACCAAAAAATAAAAAATAGACTTGCCAGATGTTTCAAGACTTTTGCCTTTGATATTCATCCAAATGAGCACTGGCTGCTTTTTCAGAGGACCTGGGTTGGATTCTCAGCACCAACCTGGTGGCTCACAACCATCTATAACTCTAGTTCTAGAGGATCCACCACCCTCTTCTGATTTCCACAAGACCTGGCAGACACATGGTACACAGGCATATATTCTGGCAAAACACCCATAACACCTAAGATAAAACAATTTTAAAAGGTAATAATGTACTGTATTCTTAGAAATTGCAGAGACATTTTCATCTTGAAAGACTAATATATATGGTGATATGCTAATTGTCTTGAGTTAATCATTTTACAACATACATATTCATTAATCATTGTTTTTAATATATGCAGTTGCTAATTTAAAATATAATTTAAAGAAATTCAGAGAAAAAATTGAATGTATAAGGAGTATTCTTAATGTTCAAGAGCCATAGAGACAGTCTACAGGCTAGGGTTATCCTTCCGTCCCAGGGAAGGGAACTAAGAGTCCTGGCAGGGGTTTCTTGTATACCTATTATGCCCATGAGTAGAAGCATGCATTCAAATTTGTTTTCAAGTACCTATTATGTGCTCATGTAGGCATTGCTCTCAGCTTTGGGAGAGACAATAATGAGCTACTCCAGAAACTCCCATTAGATTCTATCTCTTGCCCTGATGAATAGGTGTCTCTCTCTGGCATGGGAATCATATGGGAACAAGGAGGAGCCATTTTGACCAATGCTGTATTCCACCTACGGAGTGATCTCTGCTCTAGTATTTATCAAGTTTCCAAGTTTGTTCATCTTGAGAGTTTGATGTCTCTTCTTATAAATTATTCTCTTATTCTTTTGAAAATTTACCTTGTTTAAAAGTAATATAGAGTTATAAGAATAGCTGAAAGAGCCCCCATACCCTTCACTTAGTTTTGCATATTATTGATTTTTGTCTTCATTTGTGTATAAATTTATGACGGAATATTTATTACTATAATAATGTTATAATATATGTGTGTGTGTAGGTGAACAGTTTTTTTCCAGGTGTATTTGAGAGTTTCAGACATTATGCTCCTTTATTTTCAAATTCTATACTGTTTATTTTTAAGAGCTGGAACTTTCTCTTGGGGGCTTGTTTGGAGGGTCTATCAGGAAAGAACTATGTGTATACTGTGGTGATTTGAATGAGAATGTCCCCATATGCTCAGATACTTGAATACTTGGTCTTGAGCTGGTGATACTGTTTGGGCAGGTTTAGGCAGTGTGGCCTTGCTGGGGAAAGTATGTCACTGGGATTAAGCTCTGAGCTTTCAAAGCCACAAAACATTCTCAGTTCACTTTCTCAGTTTCCTGCTTATAGTTTTAAGATGTGCGTTCTCAGCTTTGAGTCCATCTGCTCCTCATTATAGCCTCACAACCCTGGGGAAATACAAGCCTAAATAAGCTCTATCTTCTATAAGTTACCTTGGCCATTGAATTCCATCCCAGCAATAGAAAAGTAACTATTTCATATACTCTTGACCTTAATCTTCCTCTGTTGGGGAAAGTCTAAGGGACAGACATAAGAGGTGAGAAAATGCCTGCCCAGTTCAGCTGAGTCAACTCTGGTGATGAATGAGTGATAAACATTGCAGCCATCTTGCCCTTGTATCCTTGGAACTTCCATGCTTATAACCTCAATTCAGTGATAAAATTTAGAACATGTAATATCAATACCATTTTATAATACACATTCTATTTTTCAAATTGTACCAATTATTCCAATAACATCCTATATATAAAATTTCTTCTTGACTTAAGATTTAAACCCACATTATCCATTTAGCTTTTATGACTTTTTCCTCCATAGGCAAAGCTTATTTCTGTTGCTTATGACTGAAGGATTCTCATGACATAGTCTGTTGTTTATGTCCAAAGATCCAACACAATTAATTATCCAATCTTAAACAACACTTTCACATAGGCACAGACATCTCAGTTGTAGAATCAGTATTGTTAGACTCATCTTCATATTTACTTTATTATTTATATTTTTACATAGATGTGTATTACATGCACATATATGTATCATATGCATGAATATAAAGAAATTTATATAGAATAACACTGTCCAGTCTCAGCCTGTGAGTAAAATCCAAGTCTATTTTACCCCAACTCCCTGACTTATTTCATTGGCGGCCTGGAGATATTAGCAAACTATAATTCCTCAGGAATCTTCCATGCTGGTTTGGGAAAAAAAAAGAACAAGAAATTAGAATAAATGGGAGCAAATTTTAAACAGAGAAGAACATGCAAGGTAGAGATGGAACTTGATCGATAAATTTATATTAAGAAATATGGTCAGGGCTTCAATAGTAATGGGAGAAGATAAAATCAGTTTTCTTCCCTGGTAAAACTGAGTGTTTATAGATTGTCTGTCTGCTGTTCAAATTAAGATTAATATCAGTGCTGACCAGCTAACCTCCACCATCTGCATTGACAGTTACATGTTTAGTTAGCTAATACTGTTAACTTTGACATCTGCTAATGTGACATTACCTCGGAAACGTTAGGGACTCAAGCAGTTCTTACATGATTTCAATTTTTAGCTGGCTATTCTGATTAATGTTGACATTATCCAGTTCTGACATTTAGCTGTAACATATTGCAAAGATTCTAATCTGTAAACGTGCATAAAAATCTGCCCTGTTTAGGTTTGATAGTTTTAAAATATTGGCATTATAGGAGTTCTGGAGGCCAAGTATTCTGATCCCTTTAAGAAATCTGGAGTGTTCTCTCTCTCTCTCTCTCTCTCTCTCTCTCTCTCTCTCTCTCTCTCTCTCTCTCTCTAGCCAAATGAAAAAATAAGCATTAGGCAGGAGGAAAACCAGAGCTTCAATGCTTCAAACCCAGAGCAAATAGCATCTGCTGTGTTGTGGTTTTAGTTCTGAATCTGGTAATGATAAAATATGTAAAGGTGAGGAGCTTAGTTGACTGGGAATCTAGGGAGTTGTTAGAAAAATTATGAATAGTCCAAGGGAAGGAACAAGATGCTGAATAACCAATGGTCCTCTGCTTAGCCAGAAGCCTGAGAATTTGCTGAGGATATCTGGATGGATGTAGGCCATCAATGAAGGACAGGAAGCATTGAGTAAATGTATATTGGTATCTTATTGGTCCCAGTAGTATAGATTTAGAAGCTAGATTATCTTTAAAGGCTTAACTCTATGTTGTGTATAAGCACTTGCCTTGCATCAGTAGGCACTCAAGCATTATATTATATTAAACTGAAAGATTTATCTTGGCTTAGCAGAGAACAAGTGTTAATTCTTCAGTACCAAAGGCAGTGTAAGAGTGGTTACCATAGTGGACATCCGTCAGCCATCAGAGTAGCCTGGCTCAGGTAGATTGCATTATCCAGAGGATTGAAGAATTCCTCCTAAAGTCCATTTTCATAAACCAGAAGATTCTAGGTCAAGGGAAGAAAAGTTTAAACTGAATCATAAAAAGAGGCTCATAACTCTTTCTCAGACTTGAGACTCTTACAGAACCCCTTAGATGAAGGAGAGACTTGTTACCCTTAAGGCAAGATACTACTAAAAATTTATATGATCAGTGAACAAAATGAGGAGAGAAAAATAACCAGAACCTTTGGGTGCTATAGCTAATGCTTCTTAACTGACTCTAATTCTTAGGAACTCAAAGCATCACTGTGGTCCACAGAGCAGGGGCTATGGAGGCCAGACAATTATGGATGTTATCGCACGTTCATCTGGGATGGGTTTAATGAGCCCTTGGACCTGCCCTGTGGTCATTTTCTCAGTTACTTAAATATAACTCTAGTAGATATACTGAGGAACTGGCAGAATCTCCACACTGGCTTTCTGATCTGTAGAGGTCTGATTACCACCTTGGTGAGAAATAGTACTCACCGGCCCAGTTGAGTTCTCCTCCCTAAGAAAATGACAGATCTCCAAACAGTGTTTTATCCTGGGCAGGATGGCAGAGTTCAGTGTCAGCATCAAGAGTCTGAAAGATTCAGGGGTGGTGCCCCAATCTTTTCTCTTTCCAATTATTTAATGGTCTTGTTCAGGTCACAGAACCCAGAGAACAAGAGGAAATCATCACAAGTTTAAACAAGTGATATTTCTAACAGCACGTGATACATCAGGTGTGGTTTCATCAAATTAGCACAGCAATTGAATTCAGCAAATCCAATTCCCTATGTTTTCTTCCTGCTAACGAAGACTTCAAGAAGCAGTTTTCTTTCAGTGGTTACAGCTAGCAGTACACTTTCCCAGAGCTCCCCTAAGCATGTGTCAATTTTCTATGTCATAATTTAGTACACAGGGATCACCATCACTTCTTTCTTCAAAATGCCACAATGGTCTATTCTGTTCCTGCCATGCTGGTTATGAGTGGACAAGAAGTAGAAAGACTTGTTGGTTAAGATATGCCCTGTAGTCATGAGAGTGGGCTCCCGGATCCCACCAGCTGCCACACTCAGTGGAACAGGCCCTGCACCTCACCAGGGCAGCACAATAAAGCCAATCTTGTTAGCAAAGGTGTAGGTGAGTCCACCTCAAAGTTGAAAGCATGGGAGTGCTGTTCCTATTACCAATATACCTTGTGACATAACGGGAGGGGGAAAGAAACCCTCCCCCCCAATCAATGCCTGGGGCATGTGGGAGAACTGGTCTTGGGATTATAAGAGTGGGAGATCTGTTCCTGACCTCCCCACCACTAGCTTCAACACAGCAGGCCCTGTACTTCAACAAAGTAGCACAGAAGAGCCAAAAGTGTTAGAACAGATGTAGATGAATCAGCCTAGACGTTGTGAACATAGGGAAGTGGTCCCAATTTCTATCTATCTTATGGCATAATGGGCTGGCGGTGGGATGCCTTAGCCCCCTCCATCAACACCTGGGACAAGTGGGAGAGATGGCCCTATGGTCATAAGAGTAGGAGAACTGTCCCTGATACCCACTAGCTACAACACTCAGGAAAGTAGACCCTGCAGCCCACCAGTGTAGCACAACAGATTCTACTCTGTTAGCAGAGGTGTGGGTAAGCCACCTCTGAAATCATGAGCATGGGACAGCTGTCTCCATTTCCTGACTAGCAGACCAACCCTACAGCAACCCAGGCCTGCCTCAACACCCACCCTGTCTATGATCTACTGGAGCACGCTTGTGAAAGGACCTGACCCACAGACCCAAAGCTGCAGGATCTCCACAACACAGGATGCCAGCTGCATGTCCAGGAAGAGTGGGGGCCCAGCACTGAATGTATAGAGGAGACCAGGGACTTTAAACCAATAAGTGCTTGCAAGTAGAGATGTATGAACAAAGGGTATATGGGGTGACTTGATGGGTCGCATTGCAACTTCCATGATAAGATGTTTAATTCCTTACCTTTTAAATTTTTCCTCATTTATTTTATTTTTCTCTCTTGAATTTTCTTTTATTCCAGGGACATTGATAAAGGATGCTAAAGGACAGGAAATGAATGGGGGCACAATACATGACATAAAAGCACATAGAATAAATAAATTTTATTATTAATAAAAAATGATATGTCTCAGAATATGGGAAGAGTTGTGAAAAAATCCAAGGTTTGGGGCTAGAGACATGGCTCAGCAGTTAAGAACATTTACTGCTCTTGCAGAGGACTTGGTTCCCAGCACCCACATGGTGGCAGCACCCACATGGTGGCTCACAACCATCTGTAACTCCAGTTCCAGGAGATTTGATGCCTCTTCCGGCCTCTCCGGGCACTGTTCACATGCACACATTTATATGCAGTCAAAACACCTATGTACATAAAATGAAAGTAAGTTTTTAAAAATCCATGGACCTTAGTAAAATTTCTAATGCTCCTTTGATGTGGAGAAGATATCCTTCCTGGGATGCAGGCTCCTTTGGGGTTTGGAAATGACAATCCTCAATTTTCGTGCTTGTTCCATATGTCAAAAGACCTGAAAATATGCTTTTGAATGGAGACTAAACTAAGAGATGCCTTTGTACCAGATTTAGGCTACTCTGCTATCTGGACCATATGCCACAATGTACCATTGGTGCCTGCAATTCCAATGGCAAATAAAACTTCTCTTTGGAGTCTTTGGTAAACTCCCCTGATGAACCATGGAAGACTCCTTTAGGATTTTGAAGCAAAGCACTAATGTCTTCTGTGGACAATCATTTTCATTTTTATAAAAAAAAAAAAAACAGCTAAAGCTAGCTACTAGGCCATAGAGAATGCCTTGCCATGGGGTACCAACATACCAACCAACCTGAGCTACCTATCAGTATCAGCTGACTCACCAAACCATAAAGCTGAATGTACCCAGTAGTAACAAATGAAAGTGGTATACACATGCCTAGGCTTATGTTGATGCTGAAGACTAGGTAAGTTTTGCAAATGTTCAAAGTTCCCATTACTGCTATAATACCTCCTTGCCCCCAGCCTGTTCTTACGGCCAACAATTCTTTGACAGAGAAATAGAACTTTCAGGCCTGATTTACAGCTGTTTCCTTGTTTCTCCAAGACACACAAGCATCTCCTGAAGGTTAACAGTGACTGTACTATATCCTTTACATCGGGAAGGATGTCTATGAAAGAAAACCCTTTTGCTGGATAACACACCTGCTATTTACATCTGTGTGGGATGACCAGATGCATGATTCTATAGAGAACTGTAGTGTTGTAGGAAACCCATCCATTTAGCCAATGGTATTGGGGTGACTGGTTCTATGGGCATGGTCTCTCTGTGTACATATCTCTGGGTACACAGTCATCCACCCCTACGATCAACCACAGTCACACATACTTATACATATATTCATGTGCACAGTTAAACTCAGATAATAGCACCCTCCACATTCACACACTCACACACTACCACTCACACAAGTACACTCAACATAAACACCCATATTCTCACTCCTCTTCTTTTTCTCTCACAGTCTGTTGGTTCTGTTTCTTTCATGAATCATGTTTACTACAGAAGGCACTGGCGTTTCTGATGAGAGTATTACATTTCTGTTTAATGGTTAGGTTTACTTTGCATGTTTATTTATATTAAACTGTTCTTGCAATACTAGGCACTCAAAAGTATTGCATAGGATTAATCTGACATTAGATAGAGATATGCTACACAAAGTATTTGCCATCAATTACTCAAAGTCCCAATAAAGGGTTTATTGGCAGATATAGCAAGTATTTATTGGACAGCTGTTGTAGAATGAATCTTAGTGGGGTACCAGGGATGCAGATGGATAAGATCCTTTCTCTACTTTCAAAAAGCTTGCTGACAAGGACTACAGTTACAATTGTTGGCTGTCAGTTTTATTACCCCTATTCTTTCAGTTCATACAATGATTTTCAAATTAGAAGTCTGTAGAATAAAACCAGCATCAGAATAAATGTCTGAGTTCATTTTAGTGGTACAGCTCTGATTTAATTTAAATAGTGGTGATGCAGACATTTCCTCTTGTTTCTGGTCATAATTCTAACTTAGTTTTCTTAGTTATAATAAAAGGGTAAATTAGATATAAAACTTTGAACTCAATAAGATAAAAATAGATAATTTAGTGTTTTCTCTGACCTTTTCAAACACAGATAGACTAAATATTTTAACAATAATTCTTGCTTGATAACTTTTTTTGTTATATGTAGTCTTACTTTGTTAAAGGTAAAAACTTTCCTTTTTGATTAGACAAAAAGAGGGTAATGATATGGAATAATCCTCTTGTACACTGTAAAGATTTGTCTCTTGAGTTGGTTTAATAAAACACTGATTTGTCCATAGGCAGGCAGGAAGTATAGGTGGGGCAACCAGACTAGGAGAATTCTAGAAAAAAAGGGCAGTCAGGAGTTACCAGTCTGGTGTAGAAGAAACAAGAAGGAAATGCCTTACTGAGAAAAGGTACCAATCCACCTGGCTAAACATAAATAGAAATATGGGTTAACTTAAAATTTAAGAATTAGCTCGTAACAAGCTTGAGCTAATGGCTGAACATTTACAAGTATGATTAAGCCTTTGAATGGATTATTGGGGAAGTGGCTGTCAGGTATTTGACAGTTGCTGGCAGGACTGAAACTTCAGACTACATGTGGTCCCCCTTGAGTCTCAAAGCCTCACTCATGCTTAGAAAATTCTCTACCATTGAGCTGTGTCCCAGCCTAGATCATTCCATTCAAAACTCTCTTAAGAGCAATGTACTTCTTGTGTGATCTAGCCCAGTCTCTCACAACCAGCACCATGAAGTCTCTATTATTTGAACCTTCCAATCTGGTGACTATGTCTCCATTAATTTCTCTGATTTCGTTTGAATATGGCATACCTCTCCATTTCAGTTACTTTTTGGTTTAATATTGTCTTTTAGTTCTTAGCATACAGAATTTGTGAAGGCTTTACCAGATTTCTGCCCACATCTTTTTCTTGCAGCTATGGCTTTAAGATTTGGGGCTTTCAACGGTTAATTACTATTCAGTGAAAATAAAATTTATTTTGTCAATTAATTTTGTATGCTTGTTAAAGTCACTTGTCAGTTACAGTATTATAGAAATAGATACCTTGTGTGGGGGGGTTCTAAGTAGGTAATCATGTTATCTGCATATAGGGCCAGTATTGTTTTTTTCTTTTGGAGTGATTTGCTATGTAGCTCTGTCTAGCCTCAAACTCATGCTTCTCCTGTTTCAAGCTTGTGATTCTCTTGTCTATCTTCCTAGTGCTACGACTTCCTTTTGTGTATTTCATCTTGTTGCTGTATTGCATAGACTGGGACATGAAATACATGTTTATTAGGACTGGTAAGATCAGGCATCCTTCTTTTATTTCTACTAAAAGAGATTGGTCTAGTCTTTCATCATTAACTGTAACATTGTCTGTTGTTTCTATCTTTTGTCAAGTTGAGGCAATTTTCTATTCCTATTAGAGGAGTGTTTTTTTTAAAAAAAAATTCACAAATATTGGATCTGCTTAAAAGTTTTTGTCTATTAGTTGATATGCTCATCCGATTTTATCTCTAGCTTATTAAGGAACTGAATAATGTTGATCCATTTGTGAATATTGACCAGGCCTTGAATGACTGGTATAGACTTCACTTAGTTGTTTTATGTTATTTTCCATATTATTATACTTACTCATATTCTACTGAAGATTTTTGTATGTCTATTTATGAGGGATATTGGTTTATAGTTTTCTTTGTGTGCTATCTGTATTTTATTTTAAAAGTAATATTGGTTTAGAAAGTGAGCTAGGAAGTATTTTATCCTCTTTTGCTGTCTGAGAGAGATATTTAATTTTCTCTCTCTCTCTCTCTCAAGGTGAACAGACACTTTTTGCTTAGACTGACTTGGAAATTAATATATAAACCAGACTGGCTCCAAATTTGTGATCCTCCTGTCTCAGACTCTCAGACTCCCATGTGTTTGAAATCTATATGTTCTACTACTCATGGATATTTCTCTTTTTGTGAAACAATCTTGCTCTACAGCTTAAATTGGTTTCAAACTGCTGATTTCCCTGCCTCAGTGTCCCAAGTATATACAGGCATATGCTATGACACCCAGCAACTCATTTCTGCTATTAATGTAAATGTTTTAAGGAATACATCAGTGAAAAAAATCTGAACCTGTATATTTCTTCTTCACAAACTTTATTAAAACTTTGGATTTAATTCAAATTTTATAATACTATTCAAATGATTCATTTTATCTTGGCTGAGTATAGGCAGTATCTTGTGATTTTCAAAGAGTGGTTCCATCTCACAGAAGCTATAGAACTTGTAGGCATAAATTTGTTTCTAGTGTTCTCTAATTATTTTTGTTGAATCTGTGGTGTTATTCTTCATTTCATTCCTTGTATTAATGTCTCTCTCTCTCTCTCCCTCTTTGTTTATTAAGTTTTATTAATATTTTTAAAGTATGGTTTAATTGATTTTCAGGACTCTGCTTATTGTCTGTTTAATTGATTTCTTCATCATCTCCTGTCTGCATGCCTTAGGCTTTCTTTGCCCTTACTCCCCAGTTCCTCGGGGTGAAAGGCTTATTGATTTAAGCCCATACTCTGCTTCTATTACATTAAGCTTGTGGGATTTTGCTCTCTGAATCAGGTAATGGAATTGTGTGGTGACCGTCCCGTATGTATCAGAAAAGGCCACGCGTTGTGCACTGTTTATGATTGCTGGTTGGCAGAGCATTGAGTCTACCAGATCCAGCTGTTGATAGCTGGCCAGTACTGAGTGATCAGATCCGGTTGCTTGATGCTGGGCAGAGCACTGCGTGGTCACATCTGGCTGACTGATGGTGATTGGCGAGCACTGAGTCGATCCATCTGTCAGATCTAGCTGGCTGACAGTGATTGGTGGCACCCAGTGAATCCGAACTGGCTGGTTGATGGTTGGCCCAGTTGCTTTACTTCCTCTCCGATTTCCTGCCCACTGATTCTACCAATGACTAACAAAGACTCCCATGTTGACGTCTCCAATTATGACTGTGGCTCTGTCTCTTCTTCTTCCCCTCTGTCAGGTCTTTCCCCGTGCATTTTGAACCTACTCTCAATGCATGTACAATTAAGTACATTATGTCTTCTTGGTGGATTGACTCTTTTATCATGGTAATTCATCCCTGTCTTTGAAGTCAGCTTTGTTTGATGTTCATGTAGCCATTCTGGCTTGCTTTTGATTACTGTTTTCATGGTATAGCTTCTATCATTTCACTTTTAACCTGTGCATATCATTAGGTTTGAAGTGACTATTTCACAAAGCATACAGTTGGATCATATATTTTCCTGCTTTCTAACATCTCTTTTATTTTGATGTGCTTATACCAGTTTATGTTTGCAATAATCACTGACATATTTACATTTAGGACTTTTCTGTGTTATTTTTCTCTTAGTTTTCTTAATTTATTTTGGAGTTTTGAGCTTTTAAACGCTTATCATGTTTTTAACCATGTCTTTGCTTTTTATTTGTTGCTTCAGGACTTAAAACAGATGTCCTACTTGCTTTGCCTGGAAACAATATCTTACTATGTCAAGTGCAATGTACAAATACGCTACACTTCTGTCTTTTTATTGCAAATTCATCCCAGAGTGCTGACCCTTCCACTTTCAACAGTGAAATATATTTTAATGAACTTAAAATAATTTATTATGTTTACCGAAATAGTTACCACTTCTGCTATTCTACTTTCGTTTCCAAGGTTGCAAGTTTCTTTCTGGCCTTATCTCCATTGATGGAAGAATGTTCCAAGTAGATCTGTGAGTGCAGGTACTCGGGAGAAATTCCCTTAGCTCACTTCATCCAAGGATTTTAATATTTTTTCCTCTTTCCTGAAGGCTCTTTTCACTACACTCAGAATTATGAACTGACAATTCTTTTCTTTCAGCACTTAGAAATGTTCTGTGTCCTGACAGTCATTCAAACCATTGTTTCCTGATAAGCCATGCATTGTGTTTTCCCCTGACAACTTCCAACTAAAATGCATTTTTAGTGCACGTGTGTACATATTCATGTGTGCACATGTGTGGGGCACATTCATGTGTGTGCACATGCACGCAGAGCCCAGAGATTAACGTTGTGTTTCTTCCTCAATCACTCTCCACTTTACCTTTTGGGCCAAGGTCTCTTGCTGAACCTGGAGCTCATCAATTTGATTAGACTGGCTAGCAGTAAAGTCTGGGTTAAGAGCACTGACTATCCTTCCAGAGGACCTGGGTTCAATTCCCAGTTCACATGGCAGTTCACAGCCTTCTTATCTACAATTCCAAGGGATCTGACACCCTCACACAGACAAAACACCAACGCTTATAAAATAAAATTAAGTAAATTAAAAGAAATCATACTTCCTCTGGCAGACCACGCTGAATGCTTTAATCAGCTTATTTTAGGCCCACGGATTCTTTTCCTTTTTTCCTAGTTCTTCTATACCTGGCTTGGACAGCGGGTTTCGAGGCTTCTGATTATATTTCATTTAGTTGCTATGTTTCTCCTTGAATCTGCTTTAAGGATATTTACTTTTGCAGATGTTCTATCTCTCCAGATGCTCAGCATCCTTACTCTTGAAGCATTTGTAATATCCATCTTAAAATCTCTGTTAGACAATTCTCATATCTACGTCATCTCAGAACTGGCTAAATTGAGATTTTTGGTTTTTCATGTGCCAAGTATCCTGGATATTTTTAATATACGGTTATAAGGTTGGGTATTATTTAAATCCTAAGGAGTTTTTAAAGACTGTATTTACTTTCAGGTATTTATTCTTAACATTTTTGTTTCCTTTTGAGACAGAGTTTTTACTATGTAGACCGCATTAGCCTGGTAGTATCTCTGTGTAGAGCAGGCTTGAATGCATGGAGTTCTGGCTGCCTCTGTCTCTGGTGTGTCACCACACCTGGCTCATTTATTGTTTTGTGTGGTGCTGAGGATTGAACATAGAGTTGCTAGCTTTAGGTAAGAGCTCCATCGTGGAGGTATGTACTCACACCAAATGAATACCAACAACAAATTATGAACAACCGTTCGTAGACCATGGTCCCTAAACTTGTTTTCAAAGACTTTGTAAAGCTATTTGGATATGGTCTGCATGTGTGTCACTGGATGAGTCTATGACCAAGCTATGGTCTATTCCTTTGCTTAGTTCTCAAAGCTTAGGGTCGGACCTGAGCATGTGGTGCCAGGGCATGTCTAAGCATCACATGTTCACCCACATCTTTATGGGTTCCCTGTCATGAGCTCCTCCCTTGCCACTGTGAGGCTCATATTTTCTATTTATCCAAACACCCCTTTTGGTTTTACAGTTAGAAAGCACAAGCATTTTTACCGCTCTCTGACAGATGCTTCTGCAACTATACAAGATGCTTCTGGGGTCAGTGGATGGGAAGCTGAGGAGAGATGCAACGGTTGCCTACATTCTTGAGATCACTCTCTTCCTCAGTCAGAGGAAGAGCCCTACATGTCCTAGTTAGGATTACTGCTGCTGTGAAGAAACACCATGACCAAAGCAAGCTGAGGAAGAAAAGGCTATTTGGCTTTCACTGCTATACTATTGAAGGATCTTAGGACAGAAACTCAAGCAGGGTAGAAACCTTGAAGCAGGGGCTGATGCAGCAGCCACAGAGGGGTACTGCTTATTGGCTTGCTCCTCATGGCTTGCTCAGTCTGCTGCCTTGTAGAATCCAGAACCGCAGACTTCGGATGCCACCACAGACAATGGGCTAGGCCCTCTCCCCCCATCAATCACTGAGAAAATGCCCCACAGGCTTGCCTGTATGCCAATTTTATGGAGGCATTTTCCCAACCAAGGCTTCCTCCTCTCAGATAACTCTATCTTGTGTTGATATAAAACTAGCCGGCACACTCTACCTCAGACTGTGGGCCCCTGAAATCAAGCGTGTCTTTTCTAGATGATTCCTTTCCCATGAAATAGTGGGTTCATCTGTACAATCACTTCTGGATAGACAGGTTCCCAGAGGCTATGGGAGTTCTAACAGTGAAAAGGAAGAATTACTCAGTGGAGCTCTAGGTCTGTGTCCATATCCCCAATCTGCCTGCTCAGATTTGCTTTTAGAATATGCATGACTCTGTTCTATACATTCTATCAAACCCTACAGCTGCTCCTTTCTTTGTAGCAGAACCTGAAAGTTCTTCTAAGATCAATTTCCTTGTGCCATGTTTGGTTGATATGCCTGGGAGGCCTGCCCTTTTCTGGCTGGAAATGAAAAAGGGGGCTAGAAGGAGAGGTGGGAGGGGAAACGGCAGTTGTGATGTAAAACGTGAAAGAAGAATAACAAAAACATAAAAAAAAGGAAAGAAAAGAAAAAAGAATAGAACAGCTGTAAGCAATAAAGAGAAAGCAAACTTAAGAAGTCAGCATTTTTACGTTGCTTTAATACCTCCAAATCTCATCTCTTGTAGGAGTAAAATTAACAAATGCTGTGCCCGTCCTGTTCAGATATACAGATATGGCAGTGTCCATATGGACTAGTGTTGCTTACAACAATCAAATCTGATTGTTGTAATGGTTTCTACAAGCCCGGGGAGCTTGTGGGAAACACAGGAACATAGGAAGAGGCCCTCTGAAGAAATATCAGATTCAGGCTGGAATGATGTTTTTGCGGCATCACCTCAAGATGCCTCTAAGAAGTAAATGGCATCCAAAGTAAGGGAGGTTACAAAATAGGCTTCGGAAATAGAACAGATATGAGAGAAGTTAAATAACTGTCCTCGTGGTATCCATGAAATAACAAAGTCAATGTGAACTGCTTAGCGCTGCCTGGAAAATGGTAGATGGAAATTATTACTACACCAAGCCAACTCTCAAGAGCCCTATTTCAATTTCTTTGTTTGTAAAGCATTGGCGACATCTTCTTCTCAAAGGTTGCTTAAGGATCCGAGGATTCCATTTTAAATGTGCAGAAAGGCAAGATGCTGCCAGTATCTAGTGTAATGCACGCATCAACCACTAGATGGTAGATCAGGCCTGTATATGTGTAGCCCAGGACCCATGTGATGCTGGACTTGTTTTTGTATTAAGCTGCCTGATTACCCACGGCAGCCAGCAAGCTTCTCTCTTCCTAGGTAAGCAGCATGAAGCTAAGGGTTAGAGTTGGTGGGGTCTTTAGGTATAACAAATTTGTTTAGAATCCACCTGCAGGGCAGAGAGGTAGTCCTCAGATCCAGCTGGACCAATGTTCAAGCATTTCCTCAGTGTATCTGGATCATCCATCTTGTCACAGAGTCCCACAGCATTCCACCCCTTCATGCATCACCTGTGTGCAAGTCCAGTCTGGTCCAGATCTCTTCCTCCTCAGACTAGAGGCAAACTGTAGCTATGCACCTACGTATTTCGGATGTTAAATGCCTTTCAGGGAAGGTTTACTAAGCGACTAGATAAATATACCATGGTTATTCAGCTGGCTTTCACTAGCAGATTCTTGGTCAGGGTCTATGCGTTTCCTTTTTGTTTCTGATCTCAAGAAGTAGCCTGGCTAACAGCAGCATCCTAATTCCTGAAACTCAATTGCTTAGGCTCAAATCTTAGTTGTTCCAGTTTCTAGCTGTTATGTCCCTCCCAATGTGCCTCAGCTTCTCTTCTTGAAGACCAGAAGTGTACTAATGGCACCTCTTTCAGTATCCTACAGCCAGAGTTAAATGAGCAGATGCACTTAGGGTGCATAGAAAATGCCCTGCGTGTCGTAGGTTCCCTGCCTATGTTGACAGCCTTCTAAAACTCGCCTTGCCCTGAGGAAGACTAAATACAACTGCAAAATGCTTCCAAAGAAGATTTGCCAAGGGTCTGTCATGCCTGCATGACATTGGCAGCAGCATCTAAGGAAATGAAGTTTTCATAACTGTCATTGATGATTTGAGGGTGCCCAGAGTAAGTAAGTCCCCAAGCTGCCTGAGTCAGGGACACTGCATTTTCCAACTTCTCTGACCTCTTGTGACAGGGTCTTCTTCAGGTAACTACAGGAGAGTTCTGGGGCTCTCTTCACAGTGGCTCGAGAATCAGAAAGCACCAAGACAAAAGAGGAAGGACCCCAAGGCTTATTTCCCTCTATTTCCTTATTAGAGCCTACGTGCTTTCGAGGCAGCTTCTGTGTGTCATTGTTCAGACAGGAGTGGAACCTAGGACCACAAGGAGCTTGTCTTGTTTGCTTTTAAAACTGTATGCATGTACACATGCAAATATGTTTTTGTTCGTTTGGATGCACATGGGTGTTTAGTTCAAGGAACAATTTTTAGTAGTGAGTTATCTCCTTCTACCATGTGAGTTCTGAGGATGGACTTATATCACCAGGCTTGGCAGCAATCACCTTTACCTGCTGAGGCATTTTGGAGACTCTGGTCCTATATTTTGTTACGGGAAGCCATGCCCTGCCCAGTTGCATTTGTTGAATTTCTCTTATCTTTTCCTAGGTCAGAGGCATACAGAAGCATAAGGGAGAGAATCGGAGAAGCCATTTAGATGTAATACGTGTACATGGCTGGCTGTAGGTCACCGGGGATGTTGTATGAAGGTCACCCGAACCCCAGCAAGTGAAGGAACTGGACAGGAGACTGGTGTAACCTGGCTTTTCTGCCAGACTGAAGAGACAAAGTGTGGCAGGTGGCCACTAGGTGGTGCTATCAGTGTGAGGAAACCTCGAGTGTGCCAGAGGCAGGCTGGTAAACATCTCCAAGAAAGAGGAGTTGGAGTCCTTGTCTAAATACATTCCAGTCATCCCGGGAGACTTGGAGTGGAAATGGAGACTGGCTTTGGAAACATGTAGGACTGGGCAAGGGGAGGAGACCCAAGAAGAAAAGGAAGTCAAGACCATGTGGCTGTCACCTTTTATCCGCCTCTTCTATTTAACTCTGCTGCCCACTCATGAGATGCTGTCTCCCAGCATGCCTTGGTACCGTTGCTACACCACATCTTCCATCTGAAATACCCTGTTCATTCCCTTCTCTTTTGACTCAGTCAAGATGTCACCTTCTCCTGGAAGCCTCCCATGATCCCGACCCCAAAGGAAGAGCGGCTCCTAGCCTCTTTATAACCCACTTTCCTTACACCTTCTATCGCTTTGGTGGACTCAGATGTCTATTGGATGAAGCCTTTCTGGGTTCACTTGGTTCGAAGATCCTGGCTGATTTTAGTCAGTCCCAGCCCAGTACATTTGAGGACTTTCTCGCTCACAGCAGAGCCACTCTTTTGGATATCCAGTGCCCATTTTGTCTCAGGGTCTTGAGAATGCTGAGATATTATCAACCCTGGATAAGCAATATGGACATGACTGGTCACGTGGCTTGCACAACCCAGCATAAGATGACAATAGAGAGTTCCCTCTCCTTTAAAAAAATAAAATAGAAAGAAGGAATTCAAGGCAGTGACAACAGAAAGCTGAACTAAGAGCTGGGCCCTTTAAAGCACGTAGCTCTGTAGATAGAGTTCATTGCACTGGGCATGCCCATTTGGCTGGCTCCAAGTATAGGAATGCTATATAATCTCAGGCGCCTGTATCTGCCAATGGGGGCTTGAGAAGTGGTTATCCATCTCCCAGTTACTTCAGTGCAGGAAGACCTTCACATGGAAAATCCCTTGGTTCCCCAACCCTAATACTAATTGAGTTTAGAATGTGGCATTGGATAATCCTAGATTCACATTCTGATTCTATCATTAAACACAAATCATGAACCTACAGCTCATCTGCAACACCACCTATCACCTATGGTTATAAGTTCAATAAAGATGAATGTAGGTAGCTTCTGGTCTGGAGGCCATGCCTGCCCTGTCTACTGAGACCTCACCATTCAGACAAACTATTTGTCCCCAGAAGTATCTAGTCAGGGAGACTGGGGCAGACATTGGGCCTAAGAGTTTAGTAACATTTTCTCAGTGGGGATCATCTCCTGTGTACTTTCGCAGCACAATATGGTCAGGTAAGGAATAAAGGAGAGAAGTCCAGAGACTCAGAGGAGGTCATACAGAATCACTGAGATGTGCACACCTGTACCAGATGCCAGGGAAAACTGGTGAGGGAGACCAGATGGAATCCTGTCCACTGTTAACTGAATGTAGCCTGTCCTGCTAGCTTGGCTGCACTCATTACTAACCGATGGACATTCATCAGGACACAGGACTGTACCAGCCGATCTAGATGAAATGAATGGAGGCTGTGTGTGTTCGTTATTAACAGTCAACATTACTGAGTCTTCATGAACTATCCTATAGAAACTTCTCCGTAAGTGTATAGAGAGCCAGAAGCGTGTGGTTCTCCAGCAGCTGTGCATTGATGACTATTCATTGGAGCGATTGGACCCTTAAGACAAAGAGAGGCTGACATTAGGCTGATGGGGACCTGGATTCCTGTTTGGGGCACTGGGGACACTCAGATTAGATTCAATCTCAATTGACCTGGGGCTAAACTTCCTCCTTATGTGATCCCTTCTTGAATAGCTCAAGTCAGGCTTGGGGTACAAGTCTCAGGAAGGATTTGAGAATTTATTTCAGCTGGATGTGAAAACCAATGTGTGTGAAAATCTGGGGACTGGACTGGATGGTCCAAGTTCTCAGAGAGGCTACTGAGGTACATGGAAGGGAGGGTGGCACAGAGGGCCTGGTGTAGCTGTCCCACTCGGTGCAAGGGGAGACTTTGCTGACTTGGGGCATCTGGAGTGATGTGTTAAGCAGTTTATTATGTACAATGCATCAAGGGTAGTGTAGTCACCGGCAGCTCTCAAAGATGAAACACTGGGAACTTTTTGGAAATGCACATTTTGGTCTGGGACTACACTTTAGGCTGCTTACTCAGTAATCCAGGAGGAGGTGGGAAGTGCTATATTTTCGTAAAATGCAAGACGAAGTGTGAGAAGCATTGGTATAGTGTAAAGAGTGCTAAGCTTTGGACAGCAGTTAAGGTAAGGGGCAAGTTTACTGGGCTGGGCTGTGGAGAGATGTTCTGAGCAGTATCCTGCTTTGCATCCTTCCTTCTTCATTACAAGAAGTAACTAACCAAGAGGTCTGTATCACAGCCTCTCATGTAGATGCGAGATCTGGGGCTCAGAGTAGTTAAATGACCTACCAAAGTTCATCTCACAGCACTGGAGCCCCCTCTCTGGCCATCTGACTTACAGTGGAAGGCTGTCACTGTGGATGCTGCCTACCATTTGGCAGGGGAGTCTCCATCTGGCCTGTGTGGAAAGAAGGGGCCTAGAGCTTGAAACTCCTTCTTCCAGAGCTTGGTGTGGCAACCCTGAGGCCAATGAGAATGGTACGACATTCCTGGCCTAGAAGGACAGTGATCTGAGCTTTCATAAAGTTTGCCTAGATACCGCAGAGCAGGACTTATTAAATAACCTCTTCTAAACCACTCACTTTCATCCCTGACTCCAAGGTGAGAGAAGGACCCAGGCACCATGGATAGAACCATGCTAGATTGAAAGAACACAACAGGGGAAACACCCACACTGCTAAAGGTGCCCCCCCCCACCAAGTGACTATAACCATGTCTCAGTTGAACACGCACCTGTTCATTTGTAAGGTGCAGAGTCCCTGTGGCAGGTCCTGTGTCAGTGGTGGACAGAGCCAGGTGTTCCTGCCCTTTGGAGCCTGTCTGTGAAGCCAGTGGACATAGGAACCAGGATAGGATGTGGCCTGGGGGCAGTTTGGTGCTACCTGAGGTGAGAGTTGCTGCTATAATCATCCTATCTTTTAGTAAAGTGAGACTTTGGATTTTCTATGGCCCTCTAGACATCTTTGTCCATGACAGGTAGGATCTTCTAGAGATTCCCACACTAAGTTGGGGGTCTTCCTCCAGCCCTCCTGGTAACTGCCACTGTCTCCCAAGAAAGGCCACTGCACACCTTTAAACACAAAATAGTCTTTTATTTGTCAACGAAGGCTACACAGGATCACTTCTGGTTCTCTTTTTATGCTTTTTCCCCCTTTTTTTCTAGAAGGTATCTACATCTGCATTTATTTACAGCCTTGTTGGTATTTACACAGTCAAGAATACAGTGTTAGAAACACAAAAGTGTTGAGAAAAAAACTTCTCAAAATTAGTTCCAGACTTCGGGAAAACATTTCCACATGGTAAGGCCAGAGTCTCCAGTGTCGGTCGTCCAGAGGCAGCTCAGAATTGTCCCTTGCCAGAGCTGCATGTTCAGAGGTCCTCAGAACAACGGGCACATTTAGAACAGTGGGGTTCTGGTGATGAGTGGATCAGAGCTGCTGGGGACCCCCCAGACATCTGTGGGCCTGCTTCTGCTGGGACAGCCAAGCCTGCCCATAGGCAGGTAACCCTGAAATATCTGCCTTGAGAATCAATCACATTTTTCTTAGGGACCAGGAAGTAGCCCAGTCTTATGCCTTTGGCATTCCCCAGAGGGTAAGAAACACATTACAAGGCCCCACCAAGGCCTGCCAAACACAAGGTCCCCGCACCACACCTTCCCACCTATGATCTTCCACAACACTGTGAAACCCCAGAGCGCACCACTGTTCAGGGCAGTCAAGTACACAAGGCTGGTTTTTGAGAATGAAAGGTCGGAGAGGAGATAGTTTCTGTCACCTGAGCAATGAGTCTTTAAAATGAGTTTGCTGTTTGGGAAAGGCTAAATAAAAAGGCCTTGAATTACAGAGTTCTTTTTTTTTCTCTTCCTTCCCCTCCCACAAAATATACACAATGGTTTTGACCTAGCTGGGGATAGCATGCCTCACATGGAGGGCTTTTAGTCCTGATGAGGATCCCAGGAGAAAGGAGAGGCTGGGTCTTTCTGGGACCGCATAGGAGGTGAGTCCTCCCATCCCCAGGATCATGAACAACCTCTTGGGGTAAGTGGCTGCTGTGTAATAGGTGATCAAATCCCAAAACCCAGCACCCTGCTGAGGGCCAGCAAGCTCATCTTCCTAGGTACAATACCAGAGTCACTGTTCTCACAAGTGGCCAGCAGGAATATGAGGGCTGCAAATGGCAAAGCTGTATTCTAAGATGTCACACTGGAAACCTTGTCTATATAAGGCAGCAACTTAGAAGTCCCAACTGAAAGGCCCTTTCTTCTTCTCCCCTGTGCTTATAAAGCTATTAACTCAGCTTTTCTTGCTTCCCCTGCCTGTCATCTGCTCCCTGCCCCATCCCATCCCTGTTAGTTGCAGGCACTTGTCTAGCCTCAATCTCCCATTAGCTTTCTAGGCTTTCTTTCAAAACTTGCATCCCTCAGTATAGTTAGGCACTGATGTGGTCCTTGGGCTAATTCTCCACCAGTGATTCGGAGCCAAGTGTCAGAGGCTAAGGTGTGGTTTACCAAGGAGTCAATATCACCACTATACCCTTTAGAGATGTTTGTCTGGGAGATGATTGTAAAGGGGGGTGAGGTGGGTCTCAGGGTATAGAAGTCAAAATCGGGAATTGATTAAATCTTGTTTAAGGTCACAGAGGAGGGGGTGGGGCTAAGGGACTGATTGGCAGTTATGGAGGGTAGAGGAGGCAAGAGCTACTGGAAACAACCTTAGAGGTTCAGAAGCTGCCACCCTTTGGAATTGTTGACCAATGTTGACCATTGAGGATGACCTGGTCACTCTATCAAGTGAATAGATGTAGTTAATGCCCAAAAGACAAGCTCTGTCCAGGATGACATTTAATACTCAAAGCTTCCTACATAGGCAAAAGGAACTGGGCCTTATGCCTTCACACTCATCTGGGAGGTGGAATCCAACTTAAAAGGGCCAAGGCCAGAAACCCATTCAGAGAGGACTGCATCAGCCTAAGGTAGAGCCACATGCCACTGTCTAGCCTGAAGCTGAGGTCCTTTATAGCTCAGAAAAGTTTGCTTGCTTTCCCTGTAGAGCCTAGGTACTCTTTCTGGGATAAAGTCCAGGGAAAATATTGAATTATTCCTTCTCTCTCTCTCTTTATAAAAAGAACACCCAATAATTCATTGCACTTACTGATCCCTAAAAATCTATTCTTTGAGGGAGGAAGGCAATAGGAGAAGATGACCCAGGCTGAACAGGTACAAAGAGATGGTTCCCTTGAGTCACATGCTGTCTCTGGTTTACAAGTAAATGTCCCCAGTAGATCTCAGTCAATGTCAGGCAGCCAATATGGTATAGATCAACCAGGTGAACTCAAAGGACAACTCTGCCCAAAGGACCCTTACAACGAAAGTACATTTTGAGAGGCATATGTCTTTTGGATACAAAAAGAATTGTGTTTTTTTAGGTAAAACTATTTCCTATCCCATCCAAGAACAGTCACACCAGAAGGGAGTCCCCAGTACCAGCTCCTGCTGGTCCAATGGGCCTGAGGGGACATCTTATCTGATCCAGCAGAGCTCTGGTCCAGAGGTAATGAACAACCAGTGGATAAAGCAGGCCAGGACACACAGCTGCAGCAGTGTGACGTATTATTATTATTATTATTTTGGAATCAGGAAGAGCACTTAGCGATACACATCCTCTAATCCCAGTGGGACAACATAAGGCGAGATCTCCCCTCCCCGGGAAGCTTTGAACACCTCCCTCTGCCAGGCAGAACCCAGACTCCAAATCTCCAGTTCTCGTGCCGTAAGAGACCTTCTTGGTTTCATTTACTCATGTCATATTCTGAAAACTCTGTAAGGCTATAAAGGTGCCATGAGCTTATCAGTCCAACAAGGTTTCCACAGGGAATAGCTTAGACTCAGAATTCATTTTCCACACTTAATGCAAATGTAACCCATAAAAGTCCCATTTTCTAAGAAGCCCAGCTCAGAGGGAAGCATTGGCCCCAGAGCCTCCTGTGACAATGGTTTCTAGGCAGTCAAACTATGAAGATGAGCTTCCAGCTCTTGCTGTGACACTCTCTGCCTCATACTTCCCCTGGCCTGCTGACTGCTGCCTCCCTCTGGGCAGCCCTCCAGCCCTGGAGGGCCAGTCCTCCCTTCTTACAGATGACATGCATATGTGCAGAGGTGTTCACTGGAACAGTGACAGTCTGGCCTTCCGGATCCATAGGCACCAGCCTCTGACACCACCACCCCTGATCCCAGTGGGGTTGCATGACACTGATAGGCCATACCAAATGAGCTCTTTTCTCTTATTTAAAAGCAAAACAGAACAAATCCTGCCTGGAAGTTCGCTAGTAAAGAACTCCACAGAAGGGATTTCCTGAAAGTCCAGGCTCTGGCATTCCACAGCCTCTGAGAGGAGAGAGTCAGGAGAGACACCAGGAGCTGGTTACAAGGATTCCTGACTCATGTGTTCCTTTGTTTGCTGACTCCTTTCTTTGGCTGACTTGTTTCTTATGCATCTTTCCAAGATCAAAAGCGATCAGGCATCTATTGCCACACTCCCCGATTCTCAGTGCTGGCAGCTAAGCACTGGAGGGGCGATAACCAGAAGCCACCATGGGACAGGGCTTCCTTGCCTTCTCTGGACTTGGAGGACTTTCTGTGTAGTGCTGGTTCTCACATCTGACTTTGGGAGACAGGAGGCAATGAGCGGGGGACATCATGGAGGGTCAACCACTCACAGACATCCTGGTGCTTTCGCCTACAGGAAAGGATGGGGCTCGTAGCCCCAGGATGTTATGTCACCAGACAGGGGAAAGGACCTAAGAGACACTTTCTCTATTTCATTATGGGGGGTGGGTGGGACACTGACAACTACACTAGAGATTTGCAAAAGGGAGAGGGGGGTTCATTTAGCATCAAAATATAAAGTGGCTTGGGGTGGCTTGAAAAGGTGCTGAACAACATCGTGGGGATTTTCAGAGCATGATGTTGGTCCTCAGGAGGCACAAAACACAGAGAAGAGAAACTCACCACTTTCTGTGGGAGCCTAACCGAAGCTCCTGAGGTCCCACAAGGTGCACTTGCTCTCTGCACCCCTCACTCCCACCAACCCCAGTCAAAGAAGAAAGGGTTACACATGAGACAAGATAGCACAGACACTCAGGTCCCACATCACACTGGGTATCTAGGGATGGATGAGGACACATCCAAGGAGATGTGTACCCCAAAGAGAGGAGAAGTGTACCCCAAAGAACAGGGAAAATTCCTCAAGGAAAAAAGGGAACAAAAGACAGTAAAGTTATCATTGTGATCACACTACAGGAAAACAAAAACAAAAACAAAACAAAACAAAAAAACCAAACCTTTCGTTCTTTGCAAAAAAAAAAAAAAAAAAGTGTGAAGGCCAAGTTTCTATTTTTCTTAAAAAAACAAAACAAAAAAAAGGACGTTGCAACCAATATCTTTCTGTTTTGTTTTCTGCACTTGTTTAAAAAAGTTTTTGTATTTTGTTAAGTACAACACAGTCAGGTATACAGAAGAGTGGCTGTCTTTGGCAAGAAGTCCAGGCCTTGGCCCTGTCTGTCACCTTCGGCCCATCTCACTCTGTCTCATGAAGTGGATATTGTTGGCGCTGTCTGACAGTTCTGGGTACTGCTCGACGGAGGTCACAAAGAAGCCATCATAGCCTTGTACCCGCCCTGTGTTCAGCACCTGCTGCCTCTCCCCCTCTGTCCAGGCCCGAAGGCCCTCCTCCCCTTCCCGTAGTCTTTGCTGCTCCCGGGCCCAAGCCTGGCGTACAGCTCTCTGCCTGGCCAGCTCCAGCACCCGCGCCTTCTCCTCATCCACTGTTGTCCCATAGCGGGTGTTCAGGCACAGTGCCCTGTACTGCAGCTGGATGTCAGTGTAGCGTCTAGTCCTGCCACTGAGCATGGTGTTGATCTGGGACACAGTGACATTGACCCCGTTCTCCAGGGTTCGCCGCCCCCCACTGAGACCCAGGATGGCCAGGTCACCTTCAGAAGGTCCTGGTTTCACAAAGTAGTGGGTATCCACCCCATCAATGGTGAAGTGAAGGTTCTCTAGATAGTGGGCATTGTTCAAGATGGCCGCAATCCTCCTGCCATCCTCACTGGCCATGCTGATGATGTCTGTGGTTACTCGACCATCTTTCAAGGCAAACTTGACTCCCTTGCCAAAGATGGAGCCACTGGAGGCAAACTTCTTTGTTTCTGGGGCCTGCTGGCAGCTGGTGATGGCAGAGCCATAAAGCTGATCAAAACGCTCTAAGGTGACGAAGGCCTTGAGTTGCTTCTGA
Organism: Phyllotis vaccarum; assembly: GCA_033318265.1. Lineage (NCBI taxonomy): Eukaryota > Metazoa > Chordata > Mammalia > Rodentia > Cricetidae > Phyllotis > Phyllotis vaccarum. The sequence goes on from JARWLC010000019.1 coordinate 21,803,380, forward strand.
ACTTCACATTGTACTCCGAGGATAGACTGATGGGGAAGGGAGACAGAGAGAGAGAGGGAGGGAGAGAGAGAATAAGACAAGAGGAAAATCAAACCCCTAAGAACACCAAGAATCAGCATAAATGGTGAAGTCAAACCTACAGGTGTTTATTAGCTGGTAGCATCTGTCTTGATGGTGTTGACCATCAGAACACCCAGCCATTGTTCATCCATTCACCCCCACACACTTCTATTCAGGGCTAGTTTAGGGAGCAGCTGCTCTGGCCAGGTCCTTTTCTGAGCATTAGAGGTACAGAATGAATTGAACATCACCTTTGCCCTCAAAGAACTCATTGTCTCCTAGGCACAGAGAGCCATGACAATATTGCAACCAAATGCAATAGAGGGCTAAAAGAATAGTTCACAGATACAGTAGTATTTCTTAATCTTCAAGAATTACCATTCAACACTCTGCTTGATCCCCACAGTAATAATGTTATTATTTCAAGGTCACTTTTTTGAAACATAGTCTCACTATGTATCCCTGGCCAACCCAGAACTCACTGTGTAGATCAGGCTGGCCTCAAAATCACAGAGATCTACCTGCCTCTGCTTTTCAAGTGCTGGAATTAAAAGTGTGTGCCACCACATTCAGTTTCAAGTTCACTTCTAAGGAAACTAAAGGCTGACACAGCTCCTCACTGGCCTACGGTCCTACTACTCACTCCATGTTAGTATTCAAACCCAATTCTGTCTGACTCTAAAGGCCAGTGTCAAGGGCAGCTGCAGTGAGAAGCCAACAAGGCTCGGAAGCTGCTCAACCTAAGGGCAGAGAAGGGAGGGAGAAGGTAGGCTTCCAGGGAGAGGGCCAAGCCAGAGCGGGGACTTAAAGGATGTGGAAGGTAATATTAGCAGGGCCATGGCAAGAAATGCATAGTTTAGGAAAGCTAAGAATTGTCACAGCCCTGTCACTTTGTTCTATTGCTTTGTACCTCATTATCCAAACTTTCCAGGGACAGTCTGCCTGCCCCACAGTGGCTCTTTGGGTCTCCTCAAGTATCTCTACACTTGGCTGCTGTGGGGTTTGGGTTGGACCCTGTCAGCTTGGTATACCATCTGTATGCCCCTCCCACTCTCAAGGAGCTCAGGGAAGCTGTGAGCAGGGCTTCAGGGCTTTATCAGAAACCCAGGGCACAGGCTTTAGAAACAGAGCCATCAGCCTCCCATTGAAATTAAGTCCTCTTTATAATTAATAGAACCCTGTCTGTGAACAATTATTTCCTAGAGTTTCACAAAAGCCGGAGTGCTCAACAACAAAGATCTCCAATGCTTGCCAAGGGCAGAAATCAATAATTCATTGACAGGCAAGGTTGGCAAACAGGCAGGCAGAGACAGGGACTCTGGGGAGCAGAGAAGAAACTTGGCGGGGGAGGAAGCACTGTGTGGCTGGAATCAGCCTTGGGGACAGCAGATGCTGGGACATCTGGACCCACGGACTGGGGTAGTAAGGTCTGGTACAGGACAGAGCAGGAAGAGGGAGGGGCTGTGGCCAGGCTGACGTGGGCTCGTGTCACATCTGTCATCTTCCAGATGAACATCCTTGAATAAGTTTCTTTGAGCCCAGCCTTCTTATTTATGAAGTGGGCTGTTTCCACGGCTCAGCTGTTATGTCCCTGAAGCATCTACAGTGTGCGAGCCTGTATGTTGGGCATGAACTGAGATACATAACTTAACCTGCTGGGATTCAGTGAAGGAATATGAAAAAAAAAAAAAAAAAAAAAAAGATTGACCAGAGCAAAAACCACCTGAGCAGATTCATCCTCAAGTCTGGGAGGAGACAGCTAAGATGAGCCTAAGTGAATTAGTCAAGAACAAGAAATAGGGATGTGCTGGTGAGCTGGCTCAGTAAAGGACTAAACTCCCAAGCAGAAGACCTGGGTTCAGATCCCAGCACCCAAGTAAAGAGCTGCGCATGGAGGTACACGTCTGTAACCCTGGTGCTTAGGACACGGCTCTTTTGGCCAGTTTGTCCAGATCTGTGAGCTTCAGGTTCAGTGAGAGATACACACAAACATAATCTCTCTCTGAAAAGTGATGGTATATGCATCCAACATGAGTACCAAGGAAGGGGAGCAGGAGAAGGAAGGGGATTGAGGGCAGGGAGGGGGTGACTAGGAAATCTTGATCCAAGCACAGGATCAGGCCATGTGGCATTTCTGCTTCTTCCTGGGCTGCCATCCCTGAGAAGACTTGGTTTCTGCTGATCTACCTTTGCATTCCATGGGTTGCAGAACAGAGTTCGGCACAGAATCTGTTGCTGGATTTATAGTGGCTGAATTTGGGGGTGAGCAATACATAAAGTGAGCAGCAGGTGGGATGAGACTATTATAAAAGATCTTTCCAGCTATGTAATTCTAAGTCTTTGAAATCTGGTTAAAAGGATTTCTCCCCTCTCCTACAGCCCGCCAGGCGACAAGTCTGGGTCTCAATCATCTCAGGCATTAGACCTGACCAGGGAGAATAAGAGCAGGTTCTGCTTGGAAGCTAACTGAAGTAGAGCGTCATTCAATGCAGGTGTGTCGGGTGCTCAAAAATATATCACACCTGTATTCAGAACATGCCTTCTCTCTTAGTGTTTTTACCTGCGTAGTGACAAAGGCTTATTATTTTTTGTGGAACTCTGAACTTTGGTGGATCACACAAAACTCCTTCACGCAGCCAGTGAGTGTCCCTGTGCTGCTCCAGCTGGGCCCCTGGGGGGGTCTCCTTAGCCATAAATTTTCTGCTTTCTGAAAACTGTCTAGCAGGAATCAAGAAGGTGCTGCCTCAGTTTCCATCACTGGTGGGACATCAGAAGGGCCCGAGATGTGGTTGTCCCATGGGGAGTTACCTTGCTGTTGTCCCATTCCTGAGTTTTCATCTGTGTGTGTACCAGCTCATAGGATGGTTCCATGGCATCCGTGTCTGGTTTGGGATAGCCAGGTATCACGTTGTGCAGCTGGAATCCAAAGGTGAGTAGCCAGCTGTTGACATCTGCGTAGAGAGAAGCAGAAATATGCCTAGGGAGTAAGTGGACTTTTTCCCAGGGTCCACAAGTTGGGAGTGACCCGTGACAGAGATGACTGCTACATACACTGGTAAGTGCTGTCCTGGTCTGAAAGCCAAATTTGCTGCTGGGCCTCCAGAAATCCCTCTCCCAGGCATAGGCCCAGAGTCATCTTCCAACAGGTAGATCCAAGAGAGAGCAAACCCAGGCAGAACCTAGGCATCCACATAATCCCTTGTACCCCATGTAACTGCTTACCCTGAGGTAGTTACTGATTAATGAAGCTCTCCTAGACCCATCCTCACCCCCAACATCAATAGGAGATACTTGCAAAGGTCAGTCAGACTCAAGAAAGGATTTTAATGGCTGACTTGCAAAGAGAAAAACTCACTTAAGAAAAAAACTGCCTCTCCTCTGCCCACCCTCTTTGTAGCCATTAGGACCTTGGGGCCAACATGCTTCTGGGCATGGTACTAGAGAGTGCAAAGATCAAAGGGCTCTCTTCATTGCTACTCTCTTTTATTTCTGACAGCACAAGGAAGTCACTCAACCTCCCAGTGCCTTAGCCTGCTAAGCTTATTAATCACATTCCTTGGAGTTGCAAGCTATGGATAAGGTATTTCAGTATTTGGCTCAATAAAGAGTGGAATCAGAAAAGTATGATTCTGGGTTCTGGTCTAGTGCTGTTGGTAGAGTGCTTGCCTAGCATGCATGAAAGTCCTGGCTTCGGTCCCAAGCCCTACATAAATTGATGCCTGTAATTCCTGCACCTAGGAGGTAGAGGCAGAAGGAACAGAAGTTGAAGGCCATCCTTGGCTACATAGTGAGTTTGTGGCTAGCCTGGGCTACATGATATCTATCTCAAAACAAACCAAGGACGACAATAAAAAAAAAAATCCAAATAACCCTCCCCCCAAAAAACCATGACCTTAGATGGGGATTGAGGTGGGCTATCAGTCATTTGGCCCATATGGCAGAAGGCCTATTGTGCTGGCAGATTATTACTTCCTCACAGACAGGACCTCCTCTTGAATACTTATGATCCCAAAGGTAAATGAGACCTGGGCTCATATATCTTTTAAATATGATAAAAAATCAGACAAGGAAAAGTCAATCCATTGAAGCCAAACAATGAAAAACCACTGGCGTCTGGCCTCCTTGGAGATGGAGGTTGCACTCCAGGCAAAGATGGCTGTACAAGGTGAGGTGCTCTCGAGGAGGCAGTGTGGAAGTAAGCAGAGAGTAGTTTGTAAAGGCTGAAGAAGAACCAGAAAGGACAGAGCTTGGGAAGTGATCTGAGCCTTGTCTGAGACAGTCTGTGTTAACAATGTGGCTCAGCCTTTTGGGGGGAGGGGCAGCTGAAGTCCATATCAGATGAACTCAGAATCCAAAGTGTTAGTGTGGGGATGGGGTGGGCCTGAGGGGTTGGGGCTTAAGGCCAGCCTCAGGGCCAGGTGTCATTTTGGTTTCTTTCCAATGGAAACAGATCTCTGTTGAGAGGTCCTGTGGATGACCCAGGCCTAGGAGGAAGTGATCCCCCCTCATGAAGGTCAACAGTCAACAGCGTGTTCTTGACACTATTGTGACCCATGTTTCTCTCCTATGCAAGCATCTCACATTTGTCCCAGCCTCTCTGGCTGTTTTCAGTTATCCTGGGCCCCTCCACTGGGGACCCAGGTTTAAGTTCTTTCAGCCTTGCTATGCAAGTCACAAAAGGACTGAGCGGCAGCTGGGGCCACAAAATACCACCCGCTGGCTCCTCCGTGTACAGAGTGAACTTGAGAAACTTACCAGATATTTAGCTCCCTCATTTGCATACTGACAACAGGCCTGGTTTTAACTAAGTCTTGGAGGAGACACCTAGAAATTTTCCCCCAGTGACTCTTCCCAACCTCGCTGTGGTGAGTGCGTGCAGATGAGCTCTCTGCCCGGCTTGTATTGTGCATCTGCGATAAACCTTGCTTCTACAGTCTGGACATCTAGGTCTCTGGTGGTCTTTCTGAGGTCCCGAGTCTGGGCATAACACTTGGAGGTAGTTATTGTATAGCAGGAGCTGTTCCAAGCCTGTGCCTAAAATGTTGGGTTTTTAATTCACAGTATCGAGATCAGGTACTGGCTCACAGAGGATTTTATTTCTTTATCTATTCCAAGACCCTCATTTTCTTATTTTTAACAGGGGAGGGGGTCTTTGAATAACTTCCCCATGGCCCTTTCCTCAGTTTCCAGAAGTCTCTCATTCCATGATTCTCGGCAGACGAATCTTTGGGAAGTTAAAAAACCAGCAGAACACAGGAGAGAACACCTCACAAAGCCCTCTTGCTTCGGGCTGAGAATGGGATCTGTGGTGGCTTCTATCTGAAATAGTGCACATTCCCAGGAAAGCCGGGGACACAGGAGAGGGCTGCACTTTAATTATGAGTGATGGAAGATGGGAATCTTGCTATCACGCCTTTCAGGGTAATGTCAGAGATCTATTTATTTGCTAGCTTTCCTATTGGGTTTTTCTGAAATGCTGGGAATTGCATTCTTACAAGCTTGGGGGCAGGTGGCTCCTTCCTTGAAAAGCTTTGCTTTACCTGTCAGTCTCAGAAGTCACTGCTGCCAGGAGGGAGGGTTAAAATGCAAGCGATTTGAATCCCTCTCTCCTGTGCATGGCTTTGTTCTTCACAGAGTGTATTTGAATTTAAAAAAAAAAAAAAAAGCTAAGCATTTGAAGTCCGACCCTGCAGAGTTCTAAGGCTGGCCTCCCCACATCTTTGTGGGAGGGTTACTTTACCTGTCCCGAACTTCACTGTGTGTGTCGCTGTTTCTCACCCCGCACGACTCTGTAAAGACTCAGCATGATGATGTGTGAGATATAACTGTGGTGGACTTTTCAGGGTTGCCTCCCCAGGATCCAATTCTACTGTCTTTCTCTGTTGGGGGCGGCGGTGGGGCGGGCACTGATGCAGCAGTGGACCATGTGATTCAGGATAAACCAATCAGGGCATTCTGTCCTCCTCAACCCCAGTAACTGCTCCATGGCCACATGACTCAGGCCTACCTACCCAAAGTGTACCTTAGGACCTTCGAAGGTATGTTTGGGAAAAATAAACTTTGTTATTGTTTCAGGATGTGAGTGAGGATACACTTAGCCCGTAGAGAAAGGTGAGGTGTAGTGAAAATCAGTAGAATCTGTTTTCTATTCACCACTGCAAATCATTTCTGATGTTCTAAAAGTCTTGAGTGTTTAGAAAACACACATCTCTCTTTTTCATATGCCAAGGAAGCTGCACTGTAGGTAAAATTAATTTTGAGGTTACAATCAGTATTTTCACTGACATGGAATACGTTAGACTGGAAAATATAGACATCAAATTTAAGGACTGCTTTGCAAACCTTTAATTTTAGTGTTTTAATATGATATTAACCCCCCATTTTTTTCTTTTATGAGATATGTTCTCATATACTCAGCCCTTGTAGTCAAGGATGACTTTGAACTTCTGATCTTCCAGTCTCCACCTCTGGAAGCCTGGGTTTACATGTGTGCCATACCACACCTACTTTACTTGGTATCGGGATGGAGTAAAGGGCTTGGTGCATGTTAAAAGTGGATGATCATGCATGCTTGACCAATGGAGCTACATTTCTAGCTTCAAAACTCCTTTTCTTAAAGTGGGCTCCCAGTCAAAGACATCTGTGAAAAGTAGCATAAGTTCCATGAGGGCAGGCACTAAGCCTTCTTCCCTCTGGATCCTCAGCGTGGGACTGGCATGAAGAAAGTATAACTAATCTGATATTTGTTGGCTCTGACTGTCTGGGAAATGAAACACAAACAGCCCCTTCGATAATTGAGAGCAGTGTGATTATCATGGGAGACGTTCTGAAATCAGAGAACCCTGTTCTGTGTGATGCTACACAGACCCTTGGTCCTTTGGAGTCTCACAGGTCTCATCTGTCAAATGCAGATAATTGTTGTGATCTCACAGGGTTGTTTCTGGGCTTAAAGGAGACAGTATCTCCGAGGGCTTGGCAAAGAATGCTTAATCATGCCAGTGCTGTTCTGGAAGGAGACTATATGCATATGGTGGTGTACAAAGGAAGATGGGAGGGCAATAATATTTTGGCAAGCTTTAACAGTTTTTTTTTTAATGGAAAATTACATTTCCTATTACAGTATTTTTTTTCTCCAGCTATAGTAACATGCCAAGATGTCTCACAGGAAACTTACTGGAGGGTGAGGCAGGGGGTGTGCTTTGTGCAGACAGATGTAATGGAAATGTCATCTTAATCTGTCAAATCTCTCTAGTGCTAGCAGCCAAGTTGAGCATGGGAACACTGTCAAAATATATGTATTTATCCCCAGGTCCCAAGTATGTTTTCATAACACCTGTGTACAACCTTTTTTCCCTTCTAGTTCACGTTTGAGACTCTTCCTCTTCATTGAACAACCTAGAGGAGTCCCCCTGTTTCTGTCAACAGAAACAGGATCTAGGTGAGACCATCAAGTTTTAGGGTGAGGGGAACACCCATGAGGAGCTACTCAGTGAGGCAGACACAGTGCCCTCTCTCCCATTTCGTGCATGACTCGCCCTCTCCTGAATGCTTTTTTCCTACTACTTTGATGAAGTCTATTCAGAAGCCAGCCTCAAAGGCCAGCTACTCTGTGAAGGCTTCCCAGAAGCCTGTGGGCAGAGCCAGTTGTTAGTTTTCTGTGTTTTAATGGCCATCTCTGCAAACCTTCCTCATGGCCCCTCACACTGGACCACAGCATGCATTTCCTCTCATAGTGAGGATTCCTGGAGGATGGGGATCATCTCTCTATAGTCTCAGTGACTGAGCCTGGGGGGGGGGGGAGGGTTTGGAATTAAAGAAACAGACACACAAGAGAGGACAAGAGGATTGAATCACAAGATCACCAGGCTTTCTCAGTACAAATTCTCACAAGGAATTGGTTGGCTTTATCCAGATCCCATAGAGACACCCACTATGTGACGTGCTGGGTGACTGTAGCAGCCTGAGATGTCTTCATCTAAAGGACCTACAGAACACAAAAGCTAATGTTCCCCTTTAAAGCAAATGGTGAAGGAAAGGGAACCAGTGTGAGCTGTGTGAGCCATGAAATGTGTATCTCACATCACCCTTGCCACTAGGCTTCTTTTTTGGTTCCATAAATTATTTATTCCTTTTTAACTTCCTTTACTGCCTGCTTAGAATGTATGTATATATGTGCGCATGTGCACACACACACATGCCCATGCACATGCATGCACAGTTTGAGATATGGTGTCATGTATACTAAGCTAGCCTTGAACTCACTATGAAGCCAAGGATGACATGGGACTCGTGGTTCTCTGTCCTCTATCTGAGCGCTGAGATCCAATCCAGGGCTTTGTTCACGCTAGGAAGCACTCTACCAAATGAACTATATTCCCAGCACTGGATGTTTCCTTAATTTATCTTATCTCCATGATCGCTGACTTACTAATGATGTCGATTTGTCCCTGATTTAGTTTTTACTCTTTGAAGCTGGGTCTCTTACAGCCCAGACTGGCCTATCCTGCTCCTCCTACCTCATCCCCAGACTATCTGTGTTAGTTTTAGGTTCCTAATGGTTGCTCTAGGGTAGCACATGAACATTTATCCAACCAGAATAAGGACATGTATTCTAACTATCTGACTTATTTTGAGACAGGGTCAGGGTCTTACTATAGCCTGGCTGGCTTGGAACTCATTATGTAGACTAGGCTAGCCTTGACCTCATAGAGACCGCTGCCTGTCTCTGCCTCTTGAATGCTGGGTTTAAAGGTATGAACCACCATACCTAGCCTGGTATTCTAACTGTATTATAAGCACAGAAAACGAAAATTCAGAGCAGTGAAATCATGTGTCATAGTTGAAAGGTGGATCCATTTTCTTAGTTCTGACTATCTCCCAAATCTGTTTTCCATTTCATCATCATAAGTTGAAAAACTGATTTTATTTTAGCAACCCCTTAACTCCTGTCACTGAGGACTCATAGCCAGCTTGATTTCTATGTCTGAAACGTCTAGAGAGCATCTCCAGGGCTGCTTCCAGTGAGACAGTAGGACTTCTGTCCTTGTTGGGTTTTGTTTCTCAAGGCAAGGTTTTTCTGGGTAACAACCCTGGCTGTTGTGGAACTCTCTTTGTAGACTAGGCTGGCCTTGAACTCACAGAGATCCGCCTACCTCTGCCTCCTGAGGGCCACCACTGCTTGGTTGAGAAATTGGGATTTTATGGTGAAGAAACTTAGAAAAGTTATAGGTAAGGATACTGAAGAACTCTTTTTATTATAGAACCTCTCAGAGCCTTCACAAACTGAAGTATACTATGAAAAGTTAAGAATATGGCCCTGTCAACTATATTTGATGATGGATCCATTATTTCCTGAGAACTCCAAACCAGTGTTTCTGTAAATAGACTTGAGAAAATAATGCTATTAGGGACAGTCAGTGTCACCTGCCACCCCAGGAGACATCTCAAGAAACAATGGGGTAGGTCCTGACCGGGTGGACCTTAGTCCTCACCTGTCATGAAGCACTTGATGTCCTGAGAGTTGCTGATGGGGTTGTTGTTTTTAAACATGTAGAGGTGAAAAGGCACGATGCTGCTACTACTCAGGCGCTTCCAGAGTTCATGGTCTGGGCTCGTCCAGCGGCCAGCCAGCACATCGTAATCCCGTCGGCCCATGTGGACAAGCTTGGTGAGTGGATCATAGAGACCACCATGGTAGCCAATGATGATCTGGAAGTTGGGGTTTGTGTCCATGTAGATCTCCCCATAAGCTGTGTATAGGATCTGCTTAATCATCAAGCCAGTTCCACTGAAGACAGCAAGAGGGGTCCCGATGTTGTCACAAGCTATGTAAAACTCATCTCCACTGCTCAGTTCCATGGCAAAGAGGTGTCCTTGCAGGTCATAGTAGAGGGATGTGATCTCAGAGCTGGAGTGGTTGTAGAGGTGGGTGACTTTGGTGGGGTTGGTCAGGTCCGCATAGAAGAACTGTAGGTGGTGACTGTGGCTACTCTTGCTGGATACTCGCCTCCCCAGGCCATCATAGCGGTACCTGACACTCCAGCCACTAGCCCGGTTGTAGGCTTTGATAAGAAGGCCAGCTGAATTGTACTCAAAGACATCCCCACCCCGCTGCCTCAGGAAACCATCCTCATCCATCTTGTATTGTACGTCACCCAGCCTAGTGATGCGGTCACGGAGGTCATAACGTAGTGGTGTGAGCCGTGCACTGTTTCCAGGGCTCAGCAGGTGTAGGTTCCCATTGAGGTCATAACTATAGCGCCAGAGCGGCTTGTCATTGATGGAGACTGTCTGAAGCTGCCCATCAGCATCATACTCATAGGAATAGCGGGTAGTGTTGGCATAGGGTCCCACTTTCAGTTCCTTCTTCACTACCCTTCCCATGTTATCATACTGAACAGTCATCCAGTACATGAGTGACCGGAAAATCTCATACTGTACTTCCTTCATCCTGCCATAAGCATCAAAATGCTTGGTGTGGGTCATAACGGCCGTGGTAATGATCTGGTTGATGTCATAGTAGATGACGCCAAACTTCCCAAACTGTTCTGTCTTTCCTGACACATCATCATAGCGGTAGAGATCGATGGGCAGTGGGGTCTCATTGATCACAGCCTGCATGCTGGTCACACGAAAACTGTTGTCATAGTTGTAATCAAAGCGGGCATTGACCATGCCTTCCTCTGTGAAACGGAAGATCTGACGGTCAATCAGGGGCCCGATCTGACGGTAGCGGATAGTGCAGGTAAAGCCCTCATTCTGTAGGTTGACGGTCTTCAGCATGCCTGCTGTCTCGTCATAGGTGAAGCTCACCTTGGTGGTGTCATACAGAGTCTCAGCCAGCTTTGACAACTTGCCATACTTGTAAATAACCCTGCGGCCAGTGCCCAAGTAGAAGGTGTGCAACAGATGTCCATCCTCAGTGAAGTCCTGTATGACAGAAGCATTGCCTTCTGGGGGCTGGTAGATGTTTCTATAGTAGCCCACTGAGCGAATGGTCTCCAGGGTCTGCCTGGCTACATTGGGCATGGTCACAGAAGAGAGGCGGTCATTCTTGTCAAACTCGAAGATGTACTGCCTCTGGCTGTGGAGGTGAAGCACCATGGACTGGAGAGACAAGGGATCACAGATGAAGGAGTTGGGAGAAGGATTAACATCCTAAGTACCCACTTGTCCTGGAACTTGCTCTGTAGACCAGGCTGGCTTCAAACTTAGAGATCTGCCTGCCTCTGCCTCCCGAGGGCTGAGATTAAAAGCGTGTGCCACCAGTGCCCACCTGGTAGATTTGATAGCCAGATGTAGACCTGCTATCTGGTGACTTTTCTAGAACAGAACATTCACTTTGTGCCCCACTTTCTGGATAAAGGCTGTGAGGAAAGTGGCTTTGCATTGTTTCCAAGCAGGGCATTCCAGCCCGTGTGCCCTGGGCTGCTGCAAGCAGGGCATTCCAGCTCGTGTGCCCTGGGCTGCTGCAAGCAGGCTAAGAGAGGTGCTGTGGTTTCACTTTCTCTCAGCGTTTGGCCTTACAGGGTCCACGCAGGCCATTCGCTTTCCTCCTGTGAGCAAGCAGTCTTGGTATCTGCTCTTTGGATCGTATCACTTTTGCATGCAATGAGGTGAGAGACTGGGATGCTCTGGCCTACAGTATTTGGAACAACTTTCCTGTTGTCGTCCCTGACCCAGACCTTGGTCTTTCCACTCAAGCAAGAAGGACTGCTCTCCAACACAGCCTGATGGTCTTAAAGCCTGGCAACCTTGGCCTGCTAGAAAGATTCTGTGGCTTCCCTGAGCCTGTAGCATAAAAATCATGTTTGAGAAGGGTATGTTAGACTTTTGCCACTTTCTATGTAAGTGGAAAGCTGTGGGCCCACCCTGGGGTAGAGCAGGCTGGAATGGGAAGGGAGGGCTTTTCTCTATCAATGTACTCACTGAGCAACACTGACAAGTGTAGGGGATTATGTTGTTCCATTGTAAATAATTGTCCCACCCACTGGTTTAATAGAAAGTGCTGTTTGGCCAAAGGCAGACAGGAAGTGTGGGCGGGGCTACCAAACTAAGAAAACTCTGGGAACAGGAAGAACAGAGCAGAAATGCCACAGAGACTCCAGAGTTGCCAGACAAGCCAGAAGATGCAGAGGACAACTATGCTGCTCTGAGAAAAGGTACCAAGCCCCATGGCTGAACAGGATGAGTCATGGGTTAGTTTAAGGGTAAAGAGTTAGCAAGTTATATGCCTGGGCCTTAGGCCAATCAGCCTAAAATTAATGTAAGCATATGTGTGTCTCTATGGGTCTGTGGGTCTGCAGGTCTAAACCTTGAGGCTAGGCCCGAAAGTCAGGGTCAGAAACTTCTTACTACAGGCAAGCCCTGTCCTCCCAGGCATGACTTTGCAGTACATGGGATGACTCCCATGTGCAGCCTACAACAGAATTTTGCTCTCAGGGATGCTCTCCAGGCAGAGACATTTACCACAGAACAAGCAGAGCCTGGGGCCCTGAATGGGTGAGCAGGGCAAGAAACAAAGTGAGGATTCTGGATCCAGAAGTGGGACATAAAGTGAATGTCCTGTCTGAGAAAAGTTACCGGATAACAGGCCTACATCTGGCTATCAAATCTACCAGCACACGCTTTTAATCTCAGCCCTCAGGAGGCAGAAGCAGGCAGTTCTCTTGAGTTTGAGGTCAACTTGGACTTCAGAGCAAGTTCCAGGACAGCCGGGGATACACAGAGAATCCCTGTCTTGAACAAAAAACAAAACAGAACAAAAACCCAAAACCAAACTAAAACTTTACCCTTCCCCCTCCCCCAAATGAGACCTTCTGAATTTAGGTAATTTAAAAATTATCCAAATATGTTTAGGATTTAGGTCATTTTTGATGACCTAATAGACCTGATAGTCTTCAGGTGAAGTGAGTCCTGACCCAAAATGGAAGGGATTTGTTGGGCCCACACCTAGTACTAGCAGCAAGGACTAAGCTTGTTCTGCCTCATTTCTGATGTCCAGGCTTCTGCTTGGATCTCTAGAGAGAGGCTGCACTGTGTGTGGTAATCCTGGGAGCAGGAACCCATTCTGTGTCAGCACCCTTCTGAACCACACTATGAAGGTCCTACTTCATGATCCAACTTGGGTGGGCCTGCTGTATCCATCAGCAAGACTTTCACATTTTCCTAGGACCTTCTACTCACCACATTAAACCCATTCTCCATCCAGATACCTCCTGGGACCCATTTTCCTTTTGGAAACTGTAACAGTCAGACATCTGCCCCTGAGGTCAGCAGGCTAGACTGGGCCATGGATAACAATGATAAAAGCAGCTGCAGGAGTGAGTCCCTTCAACTGCTCAGGAGGCCAAGACAGAAGAGTCCATTGAGAAGCCCAGGAGTTCATTCAAGTCCACCTTGGGTAGTGTAGTGGTACACATCTTAAAAAATACGGCCACAATGGTCAGCCTTCTATGTGGCAAAGCCATCGATGGAGGAAGACAGACACCTACCTTTTCTAAGTATGTGTAGCTCCACATCTTCCCATCTGCAAAGATCCGGGATGTGATGCGCCCTGCCTGATCATATTCCATTCTCTCAGACATGATGCCCCTTTGGATTCCAGCAATGTGACCTCCAGAGGAGTAGGTCACATTAACACCATTCAGTCTGCTGCTAGGCGACCAGAGGCTAGGCCTCCCTGCTTGGTCGTATAGGATCCGAAGGGTGAACTTGCGATGGTCATCATAGATTTTCTCTGTGCGTGTTACACGGTCAAAGTCCAGAGACAAGAGGTTTCGGTTGTGAACCTGGGAGAGGTATAAGAAAGAGACTGTGGATGTGGATGTTGAGGACTTGGCTCTGAGGACCAACAACTGTGTTGAACTCCTGAGAGTAGAAGGCAGCACAGTTTGTGGGCATCAAACCTCAATCTACCATCTGTTAGCTCTTTGAGGTTTCCCAATCTGTACCATAGGGAAAACAATGTACTTCATTGGCCTGTTGTAATAAACACAACATGGGTAGTGAGCATACAGTATCTCTGGCCGAAGAAGACCTATGACTTTACCATGTGATATATCAGTGGGAAGTTATTTAAAAGAAAAAGTGGAGGAGGAAGAGGAGGAGAAGGAGGAAGAGAAGGAGGAGGTCAGATCCTTTTTAGCTTCATCCTAAACACAGAACTACCAAGTAGGCCCAGCAAATCAACCCCTGGCCCATTTGCTCCATTCCAGACTGTGCAGTGTTGGAGTCCAAGGTGTTGGTGAAGGGAAGCTATAGATCTGTGGACTTCAGTGTCACTAGGGCAATAGATATGTGATGGTTTTCAGGGCAAGTCCTGGCATTCCTGGGGCTCTACACTTGCGACTTCTTGGGTCTCTCCTACCTTTTCCCACAGTCAAGGCTTCTGGGTGATCTGCTGTCTCCCAAGATATTTCCTCTTTTTCTCCTCAAAGGTGGCTGGGAAGCTGGAGTATTCACACCTCCAGCTCTTTCTCTTGTAGTCTGGTTGGAACTAGTCCTAACTAGGGTACTTTGTTTTTGTCTCCAGGATCAGGGCCCCACCTCTATAGTTCCCCTGTGGTCTGTGAGGCCACCACCAACTCAGTTTCCCTTTTGAGTCAGAAATATAGACTCCCATAGAGGAATCTGTGAGTTGGAGCTTTGCATGCATTTGTATGAGTACATAGCTATGAGTATGGAAACATAGGAACTAGGAACTTTCTGTTTAGGTTAGGCTGGCTGCCCAGTGAACCCCAGGGGTCCACCCTCTCTGCCTTCCCAGAGCTAGGATTACAGTCATATACTACCGTGTCACCCCCCCACCACCCCCAACATGGGCTTAGGGGAATAAACGCAGGCCCTCAAGCACATTAGTGACTGAGTCATCTCTCCGGCTCTCCTGCTGCATATTTTAATATAGAAATGTGCTCTGAAGCTCCTGGATTTGACTCCTCGGCACAATCTGTCCCCAGATGTTAGTAGATTCTTCAAAGCTAATGCTTCCTGCTGGGGGTGGGGAGGAGTGCTGGCCCAACAGGGCACAGGGACACCTTTGCTGTCTCTTCTACTTGTCATTCAGTAAGTCTGACAAGCAGGAAGACCCAAGAGGAAAGCAGAAGAGTAATTAGGTCACGTGATGCAAAATGGCTGTGTAGCTTGAGGAAGTCAAAGGTCCTTTTGGGATCTATATGTTTAGAAGAGGGTTTGGGTATAGGCAGGTGTCAGGATTAAGGCTGGAATTTCAACCTTGACTATGTGACTAGTTCCTGTGTGACCTTGGTCAAGTGCTTTTATTTCCCAGGGACTCACATTCTTCCTATGTATACTCTTAGACTTATGAGTGAATCACCAGTAGACTACTAGGTGCATAGGAAGCACCAGATAAATGGCTATAATTATTTCCACTAAATGACAGCACATGATCATGGACAGTCCTAGAGGAAGGAGAGATGCCTGTGTCTTCCCCCACTCTCCCCATACAAATGTCAAGGCCCCGAAAATAAGGATTTATAACGATGATGCTGAGACGGCTTTAGCTGTGAATGGCCTGGTTATAATAAGCTTGCCTTCCCCAGGGTAATCAAACACAATTGCAGAAGCAAAAACCGTGTGGCAGACAATTCCCGTGAAAAATCAGAGGCGTTGGAAGCTCAACCCACGTTCTCTGCAGAGAGAGTGCATGAAAAAAGGGGCCACATTGCCAATGATGGCGGGCACCTTCGAAAAGCACCTTTTGAGAGATCCTTTTGTACCCCCTCCCCGGGTGTTGGGGCCTCCTAGATAGCCTCCCCATCCCCAATGACCCCAGTGAAGAAGAGGATATATATCTTAGTGACGAAATTAATAAAATTGAGTAGAGCAGTTCACTGGGGGAAGCACCTTGTGTTTCCTGTGCTTGGCAGTGGCGGCAATGAGATTACTTTACATCTTTCTTTATTAAAAAAAAAAAATCCCAGCTGTATAAAAAATGAGCTCCATTATAGGGAGGCACACCCGGCTAACATTCTCATTCCGCACACTGCCACTGTGGGTGGCCATTTATTTTGGGCGGAAGCAGAGATGTGGTCACCAGACTAGAGTATCATCTATCTCCGGTTGGGAAAGGGACCAATTAAAGCCTGGGAAACTTCTGGTCCTGTTCACACGGTAGAGAGAAACTCCTAATAACACTAATCACTGCTCTTTACTGAGCACCTGGGATCTGCAGCCCTGGGCTAGGTGCTTTGAATACATCATCGTCCTGCATCTGCAGAGGAAGTCTAGGCTCAGAGGAGTTGCTGGAGGCTACACACGAGGCCCAGCAGAAATCCAACCTAGGTCAAACTTCCCATTTAGCTCACTGCCTCAGAAGTGCATCGCAGGGCTCTTGAGAATGCAGGTGAGGGTTTAGTGAGGCCGCAGATGGTGGCAGGGAACAAAGACAGCTAGGCTTTCCATAGGAACTAGCAGGAAGCAGGTTTCCACATCAGCTAGCCAGCTAGAGTTCTTGGCTGTTGAGGGTGCAAAGAAAGCCTAGTTTGGGGGGCTCTTGGTTTTGCTATTGGATAAGTTGCTTAAGTGTTGTGTTTCTGACATGGCTCTATTTCCCAGGATTTCCAGCCACCTAGTTATATGAGTCTGAAACAGTCCACTTGTTTTCTGGACATCACCCCATGGAGAAAGTGGGAACATGTACACACTTTCTGGGTTGTAAGGTGGAGAACTGAGAGTCCACTGCTGCCCTGAGGATGTTTCTGTGGTTCACCTCAGCATCTGTGTTTTACAAGGTACCAGACAGAAAGCCAGGCCCAGGTCACCAGTTGTCCCTCTGTATGGCCCTCTGCCTTCTGTATTGTTCATTTACCCAGCTGGGCAATCTGCTGGGTAAATACTCAACCACTGAACTGAAGCTCCAGGTTCCCTTAAACCTGATAGCCTCTTTGTTCCTATGCTTAACCCCCAGTAGGCTCATTCATAGACTGTTAAATTCCAGCTTTAAGGCCCTGTGACCTTTAACCCTTTGGATTTTGAAACTGGGGGTGGGGGATGTGGGGGTGGGGGTGGGTATGGGGGTGGGGAAAGGCTTCTGGGCAGCCAGCGAGTGCTTGGCCAAGGTTTCACTCTACAGAAACATGGGAGGGAAGCAGACAAGGTGCTCAGGGCTCCACATCCTGAAAAATGCTCCAAAATACCAGGCCTGAACCCTTAATACCAGGAGCTCCTTCCTTCAACAGTAACAGTAACAGTAAGGTCATTCTGATTGGCGGGGCCTTGGAACATAGGCAGGATAACCTTGAACTAGTGATCTTTCTGCCACCATACTCTGTCCTTTTGATCATTGAAAGGGTCATCCTACTTGGAAAGGATAGCTGAAATAAACTTGTGGACATATTAGCATGACAGTAAAAACACCATACCAAAAATGACACCAGGAGCAGAGGTTACTGATGTAGGTCAAGCTCTGAGTGAGACACTGTGCATGCCACTTCTAATCATTAAAACGACGTGTAAAATCGGTTTTTATCTTCCAGTGACTGAAAGTGGGGCTCTAAGATGACTGACATGCCCAAGTTCAGTCATGGAATAAAATAAGCTGGAAACTCAGACTCAGCCTCAAAGCCAGCCATGTTCCCGTAAGTCAAAACTGAAAAGGATGTCACTCAGCCTTTTGTTACATGTGGTTCATGGTCTTAGTTCACCCCTTGGCAGATGAGGAAACTGGGGTTTCGGGAAGAGTTTAAAAACTGGAATCTGGTTCTCTAAATACACTGCCCACCAGATTAGTGCCTGCAAGATTCTGCTCACCCGCAGACGGCGCCCGAACACCGTGACCTGACCACGAGCCTGTTCCTTTCGCTGTCGCCATTCCACCAGGTTGAGACCGTTGTCAATGGGCAGTGTGACATTTCTCTTGCCCACAGTGGGGTTGACAGTGCCAGCCAGCAGGTGTGGCTCAGTCTGCAGAGCCACTTCCATGCCGTTGGCCAGCAGCAGCCGCAGGGAGCCGTCAGCTCCGATGTAATAGCTGTTGCGGACTTGGTCTGAAGGAGAGCAGAGCAAACAAAGATGCTTAAGAGGAGAGAAAATGAAGGCTAGGAAGGGTCTAAGTGTGTTCCCCCTCCCTATAGAAGCAATAGATTGTCACTGAAGAAACTAGGAAGATATATGAAGACTATGCATAAGACCACTACTCAAAACCATTGGAAGTACTCTGTATATTTGTAGAATTTATAATATTGTCTAATGCACTTACAGAGTCAAATAGTTACTGTGGAGTTTTTCATCAGTCAATGCATCGTATCATGCCATTACATATTTTAAATAATAACTACAGTCTTCCGTTGCATGAAAATACAATTTATTTAACAGCACCAAATAGATATTTAATTTGTTTCGTTTTTTTCAACTACAAATAACACTGTAAGAGAACATATTATCAATATTGCTAAATGAAACAAGTTAGACACAAGTGGTCATATACCCTTCTTAGCTGGTAAATGTTCAAAATACAACAGCTTGCACTGCTATTATTCTATGTGTTCAGTGAGTATTGGGAGGATTAAATTAGGTATGTTCCAGGCTATGTTAAATCATAAAAATATAGTGCCTGGGATTAAAGAGAGATGGATCTGTGTTCAAGACATTTGCTGCTCTTGCAAAGGACCTGTGTTCAATTCCTAGCACCCACACAGCAGCTCACAACCATCTGCAACTCCAGTTCCAAGGTATCTCTCTGATCACCTCTTTTGGCTTCCATGGGCACCAGATATGAATGTGGTGCACATTTATATCTGCAGGCAAAATGCTCATACACATAAAACAAAATAAATATTTCTTTTTAAAAAGACGTAGTTTTTAATGGGAAACCCTCACTGAATCTTCCACCCGCTAGAATGGCATCAAATTAGGCCTTTCCTTTCTCCTTCCTACTCCATCTTTCCACACTTTATCACTCACGGGGATTCTAAAATCTGCCTCAATGTTGCTATGCACCATTCACTGACAATCTGCATCTTGCTTCCATTTGGAGAGTGGAAAGGCCTGTGTCAATTTATTTGGTGAAGCTTCTCCTCGCTGAATACACATATGTCTATTACTGTTGCCTTTGGATGGTCCAGCATGTGGGGAGGTCCATCTCACACGATCCTAGTTAATGTGGGCTGTGACTGCCCAAGGCTGCTACTCATTAGCAGCTACTTCTCATTATTTCTCGGGACTCTGACCTGAGATGAAATAGAAAGAGCTTCTTATGAAGACTCTCCTGAGATGGCTGCCAGGCTGAGCACCTGAGCCTGGAACATAAAACAGACGGGCAACCTGCAGTGGTACCAGGCAGAAAGTAATTTTGTGTCCCTGTATTCTAGGACATGCTTTTCCTCTTTATGTTCCATTGTTTGTAGAATTGGGGTGTGTCTCACAATCGAGGCTTGTATGCTGAACATTGAAAACATCTGAAAAGCTGTGATTAAATATGGTGGTACATTTTAAAATTGAAAAATGTGGCACTTTTGAATTTTAAAAAGTTGCCCAAACATAAAAATGTATTAAAGCAGGCTTAGCAGTATAAAGTGGGCAGACATAACAATTCTTGAAGGAAGAAATTAGGCTGAAGGTCATCTTAACAGTCATTGGCTTTTCTGTCTTGGGTCGGGCAAGGTTTTCATCAGATGGGGTCTGCATCTTCTTTTGGCAATAATCCTGCCGTACATACACCCCGTGGTGTGTCCCAACTCCTTGTTAAAGGAAGACATTCCTGGACATCATCTCTCTTTATTTAATAACTTCTATTTTTCATCCAGCTTTTTTGAAAGATGAAAACTATGTTTGGGAACAGAAGCAATAATGCAAACATACACACATTTGTTCCCTTGTGGTAAATTCAACTGTTTACTAATTAATAAGTTAATCCAGCAAGTATTTCCTGAGCAATACTCTGTGTCTGGCCCATGCTTGTCACTCTACAAATGTTGCTATATGTCCAGGTAACCACGTAGGAAGGTCTTATAATGTAGCCCCATTTCCAAGATAAAGAAACTGGGGCTCAGGGAAGAAGAGCTGACTGCCTTCCTTCAGTTCATATAGTGGGGAACTTGCATTGCACAGCAGACACAGGTGCCTCAGGTCCACCCAGGGACCCACACCACCATACCCCATCCCCATGCTTTCTTTTCCCTGTGCTATGAGAAGGAAGAAGAATCAGAGCTAGAACTTGACCTTGGGTGCCCAGTGCAAAGCCCCTTTTATTATTCAATAACAAGGCGTTGGGAGTGTATCAATCAAGTCAGGAAAAATGGGAAAAGGCAGCCAGGACTTTCCTAAGTGATGCTGGCTTTTCTTTTTATGTTTATTAAATCCAATAAAGCTTCAGGCACTACTCTGGGATCACCACTTCCTGTGGGAACAGTTTAGACAGGGGATTCACAGCAAGATTCCCTCAGTGTCATTTACCTAAAGCTGAAATCCCACCCATATCTGGGATGATTTGATGGGGGCATGGAAGGGCCCCTTCCCATGAGACCTAGCAGGGGCACAGACCTCTCCTGGGCTTCTGGAAGGATTTCTCCGCACCACGACTAGGTGTAATTACTTGTGTCTTTTGTCTCCCTTGTACCAGTGTGAGAGGAAAGTTTTTAATCTGGGAGCCATTACAACAGCAGAGGAGGAGGTCACCTGGATTAACAGCTACTGGATTCTCTCCCTTTGTTCTGAGGATAACAGGACAATGAGAAATCACTCCTAAGCTTCTGGGAGACAAAACACAATTTACTGGTATGTTTTGCAATGAAGTGACAGTACACAGAAAAATCCAGAGGGAGTCTTTCTCGGTCTTGGATGGCTTCTGTGGTAGTTTACTCCCTTGGTCGGTCATCATCCTCCAAAGGGGTCTTCACCTGTGGCTTTCAAAGGCCCCAGCCCCTGTCTGACTTACCCTGCAGCAGAGTGTAGAAGGCACCTGAGGCAGACAGGTTGGTGGTTATGGTGACATCATCCTTGCTGGAGGTTTCTACCTGCACGTGTACTGAGCTGTCTGTATCGCTTCGGAAACTGCTCACCTGGCCAGTTGGAAAGGTCACATTTGTCAGACGACCAAAGCTGTCATACCTAGAAACCAAACGGGTGGCGGGCACTTAGTGACAGAAGTATGATGGTGCATGTCATGGTTAGCTTCAGCTGTCAAACTGACACAGAGACACCCTGGAAGAGGAAACCTCAATGAAAGAATTGTCTTGGTCTATAACCCTGTCTATGAGAGCATTTTCTTAATTGCTAATTGAGGTAGGAGGGCCTCTGTGGGTGGTGCCATTCCCTAGGCAGGTGGGCATGAGCTGTGTAAGAAAGCTGGCTGTGCTGCCCAGAGGGATCCAGCCAGTAAGAAGACTCCTCCATGGTCTCTGCTTGAGTTCTTACCTCCAGGTTTCTGCCCTGACTTCCCTCAGTGATGTACCGTGATGTGGATGTGTAAGCCTATTCATCTCTCCCAAGTTAGTTTTGGTCACTTCATTATTGCTATGATAACAAAGCAGAACAGCGAGATGGCTGTGCTGAGGCTGTGGCTTTCTATGCTCTGTCTTTTATTTCTACTAAGATCTACTCTTCAGTCTCCAACTTCTCCTTGACCAGGGTTTGACATAGTTTTCTAGATGTGACTTTACCTGCTGATGTCCAGCGGGAAAATGAGTCACTTAATTATCTGGATCTTTCTTTTCTAGTCCATATAGTAGAGAGAATATCTTTGCCATGCCGGCTGCCCAGCATGGAAAGGGTCCTGCTTTGTTCTAGAATGTTTTGGAAAGCTGGTGTAAAGGTTGGTTCTCTCTTTGGACTGTGAGTGCTTCAGGTCAAGACAGCTCTGTGGAGTTAGAACACTAGGCTGAGTGTGTGGACTCATACCACCTGGATTATGCCATCTGCTACCACTGTGATCCAGGGGTGCTGGTGCCCAGTTCATCTGTGCTTCAGCATCATTTTGGACAGACATCAAGAAAACAGTCAGAAAATGAACAAATACATGGATGCGGAAGTGGGCACGGGGAGAAAGGAACAATGGTTCATTCACACACTGCCTCTTGTAGGACTTGGCAGGCCTGGGCACACAGTAGGTACATGACAAACTTCTGCTGGAAGCACACATCTAGAGGCAGCCACTTCCATTAAATGATACCTTAGCAGTCTCCCCAGGCATCTCCCTTGAGTTTTAGACTCCAAACAGAAAGAGGCTTTGTATCAAGGCAGACAATTGTAATTATTATGGAAGGCGGCTTGCAATGCATAATTAAATTGAGCCAGAGGAAGATACAATGAAAAGGCCCTGTGCCTTCAAGATCTGGTTTTCATTTTTACATGCGACAGCCCAAACCCAGTAATTTCCACTCTTCACATATTCCATTAGAAGGACTGAATGTCTTAATTAAATGAACATCAAATGGAACAGCCAATTTATAAATTTCTGCTTCCTATTCATTAATTTCAGTATCTCCCGGAGCTTGAGAAATGCCGATGGATCTCCCAGCCTTCTTGATCAATACCTGGGATCATTCCTTCCACCAGAGCACTGCTCCTTACACTGTGTGGGGAGAACTGGAGCCTCCCATCTCTGGGCCCTGAGCCCTGCCCCGTGGACTGCCTCTGCAGAACCCCCAAAGACCTGCTAAGAGCTTTCGCTTTGTCAGCATGGTAGAGGGATCAGGGAATGACAGTGCTCTGAGAAATTTATGTTCCAAATGGCTGCTTTGAGCCTCATGTCTACTGGGTGATCTGAGTCATTGTCTTAATTCTGACTATCAAGGCTTTTTGTTGTTGATTTTTTTTTTTTTTTTTTTGAGACATTGTCTAGAGTAGCCTAGGCTGGCTTTGAGCTAATTATGCAGCTGAGAACAACATAGAACGTCAGATCTTTCTGCCTCTACCTCACAGGTGATGGCATGACAGGCATATGTCACCACTCTGGCTTGAAGGTCATGCTTTCTACTATAAAAACTCCCAAAGCACTGGCATGTTTTCTTCCAAACCAGGAGAGATGGCATGGTCCAGGCTGAGGGTCCCATCTCTACCCTTGACAGAGGTGGACATGGAGGACAGTACTCAATCCTGTTTCCTTCTAGCCATCAAGCCTTACCACAACCAGTAGCAATGCAGGCAGGCTCATGATTTCGCCTTGGTGGTTACGCTTTCTCCTCCGTGAGTGAGAATACTCAAGCCTGTCTTACAAATGCACAGCGAGGTCCAAAGTAGCTGACACAGTTCCTGTGGGTGCGAACTTCTTACCAGGGCCTTAAATATCCTAGAAGATTTGTACTTAGTGGAATGCTAGCTGGCTTTTAAAGGGAGGGATTCAACTGCTCATAGCTGAATGTCTAGAACTCAGAGTGTTTAATTATGTGAATGAAGGTTGGCTGCCTGACCCGACGACTTCTTCCTGTTTCTCTTTCTGCCTTTGCATGGAAAATTGCTCTTCTGAACTATGTTGGATTCACTATGCTTCTGTTCTGAACATGCCAAGCCCAAGTGCCGTGCTGGGCGGCTGCTCCTTTTGTAGAGATTGACTTCTTCCTTTTTAGTACTGGCACAGATATCCTTTTCATATTCCGTGTTTCAGTTCAAATACCCTAACTTCACAGTGAGGTCGGCCATGACTGTTCCTAAAACAGAGCCCCCCTCCCATCTCTACTACAGTATTGTCCTGTATTCTCTTCACTATATTCAGTCTTATTTACCTGCCTTCTTATATTGGAATGTAAGATCTCTAAGGACAGGAATCTACCTTGTCAGTATTCTCTATGCCTAGAAGAGACAGAGCGTGGAGATATACTGCTCTGCCATGCCCACCGATTGAATAAGGGAATGCTAGCTATTTTCATTGATTTTTTTTGTCTGATTAAGAACAACCATATATTTTAGATCCACTTCTATATGAAGAAAGAAGATCTTAGTAATATTCAGAGTGCTTTTCAGGTATCACCCATCATATTTATTAGCATCTTTCAGGGTAGGGGTTGTTACTGTCATCTTACAAACAGCGATGAAAAGGTCAGAGAGGATGATCGGCTCCTTGAAAATGACACAGCTCATAGAAAGATAGCATATTCAAAATCAGGTCTGCTTGACCGTAAAGATTGTTGTTGTGGGTTTTTTTGTTTTGTTTTGTTTTTTTGTTCAAACTTTCCATAAAAACGATGCTGTTTCAGATAGAGAATAAAACCTTTGTGTTCATGTCTGCTTTAAAGGGGGAAAATTCCTGTTTGGAAGTCTCAAGTGGGTCAAGAAGACTGACAGTTTTCAAGATGTTCTGCTTGGCTCTGGCTGCAGCTCACTCTGCAACAGAGCCAGGTCCCCTTTGGGAGGGGGGAGGTAAGATGGCCAGATGATTGGCTTGCCAACTTTCCGCTGACTTTTTTTCACACCAGATTTCTGAAGCATCTTTACAGCACAGTGAAAGAAAACACATAAAAGATTCATGGAGCTGCCGTAAACTTGGCTTTCAGAGGAGGACCGCTAAAGGGTACCTTCACACACGCTGCAAGGCTTTCTTCACGCTGCATACTTCATTGCTAGCCACTCGCTATGTGCAGCAAGAGAGGAAAATGCCAAATCGCCTCTGTGATACGTGACGTTTGCTGATCTTGACTTTTCATTTGGATAACAAAGATGTAATTTTTAAGAATTTCATCTGTAATTGTTCTAAATACCAGTGTCACCAGCAAAAGATCTGCTCACTGTGTCATTTGTAAATAATTAGAGTTCAAAGCCAGCTATAACAGTAGTTCCCTTGGCCTCAGGTCACTGTAATGGATGACATCACATCACTGGGCATTTCTAAGGCCAGGCAGAGGCAGAGTATAGTCTGGATTTTGCAGTCATGACTTGTACCGAGTATTTACTGCAAGACTGAGTCCTATCAATGAATTCTAGCATTCGGATTACCAACATCTGTAAGATCTGGAGACCTTAGCATAAGTTCACTGACCCGGTTCCAAAGACCTGGTGTCTTGGGGAATAGCCCTTAGGAGTCACACCCAGCAGGGATGGGATCCCAGCTCTCCCTCTCTTACAGGGTACACGCCATGGAGCCAGTCAGTGTCTATGGTAAATCCTCCTGGACCTATTCTTTGCCATTCTTTGTTCTCTGAGAGGCTAGCACCTGTAGGCTGCACACTGGGCACCTCTGCTGGTTCGCTTCACTAGGGTCAGATCGGTCGTAAGCACTGGAAAGCGGTGAGATCCTTAATCCTTCCACAGCTAAATCAACTGCATCTTCTTTTGGGTGGTCTTTCCCCAGGGCTACAACTACACAGACTCATCCTGAAGGCTAGTAATGGCTGTTCATTCTTCTTAGTGCCTGTGGGTCTCACCACCTTTTAGTGATGCCTGTCCCTCTAGACACCTTCATCCGAGCCCTGTTGTTATCATGTCTCGGTAGACAGATACTTGTTTTTGCTTTTTTTTTTTTTTGGTACTTCTGTCTCTTAGCTTGCAAGGGTTCTGGTGAGAATTTGCTATAGTTCTTATCTGTTTTTTCCTCTTATAAAATAAAATATCCTATCCCCCCCCAGGCTGTTTTCAGACAATTTATAGTCTTAAAACAATTTCATATTTTAAATGTGAATTGCTTAGAAGTTTCTGCCAGTGTAAGTGTGTGTGTGTGTATGTGGATGTGGTATATTTTGTCTGGTGCTCTCTCAACATTATCGGACTGTAGCTCGCTATTAATTATGAACACTTCTTGCTCATTATTTGCTCAAGGATTACTTCTGCCAATTTTCTCTTCCCTAGATTTGTATGACATGTACATGTGGCCATCTGATATTCTCCCAGAGCTCTTGAATGCCCTGCTCTGTGGGATCTATCTTTTCTTCTTTGTGTGTTTGTCTGGGTAATTTCTAATGACCCCTAGCTCCCCTCCTCCGCTGTGTCCTGCTGTCATCAAGAGCGATGGGCCCATCAAAGGCATTCTTCATCTCTGTGGCCGTGATTCTCCTTTTCACCATTTCCATCTGATTTTCGTCTCCCACATCTCTGCTGAAATCGTCCATCTGATCTTGCCCCACGGTCCACCTTTTCCATTAGAGCTGTTAACATAATTACAGTTGT
This sequence comes from Phyllotis vaccarum, assembly GCA_033318265.1. Lineage (NCBI taxonomy): Eukaryota > Metazoa > Chordata > Mammalia > Rodentia > Cricetidae > Phyllotis > Phyllotis vaccarum. The sequence goes on from JARWLC010000019.1 coordinate 21,829,492, forward strand.
TCTAAACTCCCGGAAAGGGATTTTCAATATCTGTGTCACATATGAATATGGGTCCGGTGGCCACTTTTTTTTTTTTCTTTTCTTTTCTTGCCTTTTTGCATGGCCGGTTGGACAATGTGACATCTTGTGTAGCACAGCAGAGATGGGGGGTGAATTTCCTCCTGCGAGGTCATCAGTGAGTATGAGTGAGGTCATGGCCTTGGGATTAGGGCTGGCTTTGAAGTTCACTGTTTTTTCACAGGCAGTAAGTTCTTCTAGCAATCGTTTGATTGAGGAACCACTTTGCCAGGGCTCTTATTTATTTACTTTTTTCCCTGCCTCCAACTCCACCTTCAGCTTCGGGTTCTCCCTATGACCGTCTTAGAGGGACATCTCCTTCTGTGTGCTGGCTCACTCCTTCCTCTTTCCTCTTTTCTCTATTGTATTCTGTCTCTTGCTTTTGTTTCAAGATCTCGGGCAGCTGTGGGTGGTAGAGAGCAGTCTCTGCTGTTCTGACAGGGCTGCTGGGGAGGTGTCCATGGGTGCCTGGGCTGTTCAGTGCTCCTGGCCCTTAGGTAGTAGCCCTGGGCTGGAGACCCGTACCCACCCTTCTCTCACAGCAGGCACTATGTCCTCTTCCTCTTCCCCTCTCTTGAAGCTAGATGGATTTTCACAGAGTTAAAGGAGGATGCACAGATGCCATTTTCCTCTGTAGGGTGACAGGGTGACAGGCGTGTGTGGGGTGGGCAGGAACTGTGACCCCTCAGCAGCTGTCATGCCCTTCTATCATGACGAATATGAGAGACGCATCCTTAAGATTTTTTCAACTTGTGCGTGCGTGCGTGTGTGTGTGTGTGTGTGTGTGTGTGTGTGTCTGTGTGTGTCTGTATGTGTGTGTGTCTATGTGTTTCTCTGTGTGTTTCTGTATGCGTGTGTGTGTGTCTGTGTATGTGTGTCTGTATTTCTCTGTGTGTTTCTGTATGCCTGTGTGTGTATGTGTGTGTAAAGCCCTGTTGTAGATTGTAGGGTGGGGTAGATCATGAAGAGGACATAGACTCCCCCATACATGTCTGTAGCTCTAGCTGAACTTCTACTTCAGTGTTTGGTTGTGTCGACCCAGCCTAGCTGGAGCTTAAACATGGTCCTTTTCTGTAGGTTGACTTCTTGGATTTGGGCCAGTTGCTTGCTCTGTGACCTCAGAGAAAGAATTTGAGGAAAACTCCTGAATTTGTCTTTTGTCAGGCTTATTTTCACTGTGAAGTTGGGAAGGATGTTCTTTTTAGCTCTCATATCTCTCAAGCACAGACTGAAAGCCAAGTCTTTTATTTGAACTGTGTGAATTGGATTCTGTGTCCTGACAGGAGCAATGACAATGCTGGAAGCAGGATCTGAATCTAAGAATCTCACTTCATCATGTGTCTCTTTTTATCTCCCTTCCCTCCTAAATCCACATTTCATTCATAAAATATTTGCTAAGCATCTCTGAGGTGGCAAAGCCCTAAACTTGGAGCAGAAATAAAATTTAAAAGTTAGTAGGGACTTACATATCTAATGTAGGTGTAATTATAAGAGGAGTTGTTGTGGGGGCATTATGGGAGGGGAGAGTCATTCCCCTGTGGAACGCCGGAAGTTTGTTGCTCACTTCCCTCCAGACAGTCAGTGTTGAAACTAGCCCCATTCTGTCAGCTTTCTTCCTTGCTTGCTTTTCCTTTTGAGATAGGGTCTCACTGTGTAGCATAGGTTGGTTTGGAACTCACCGTGCATGTAGTGGGATTATGTTGTTACATTGTAAATAATTGTTCTGCCTACTGGTTTAATAAAAATGCTGATTGGCCAAAGGCAGACAGGAAGTGTGGATGGAGCTACCAGGCTACGAAAACTCTGGGAACAGGAAGAACAGAGCAGAGACACCAGATAAGCCACCAGATGCAGAGGACAACTATGCTGCTTTGAGAAAAGGTACTGAGCCCCATGGCTGAACAGGATAAGAGTCATGGGTTAGTCTAAGAGTAAAGAGTTAGCAAGTTATATGCCTGGGCCCTAGGCTGATCAGCATAAAATTAATTTAAGCATCTGTGTGTCTCTGCAGACTGTGGGTCTGCAGGTCCGAACCTCAAGGCTAGGCCTGAAAGTCTGGGCCAGAAACCTAATACAACACAGGCTGCCTCTGCTTCATGAATACCGTTCTGTGTGACCTGGAGCTGAGTTTGACAGCAGTAGTGTCCCCTCTACAGAGTCAAAGACTGCACTGCAGTCTTCTAGAAGAGTTTTCCCATCAGAGGTGGGACTGAGTAGCCTTTACTGTCTACAACAGCAGGCTCTCTGGGACAAATTTCTCTAAAGTATATGTTGTTTACATTAGAGGTTCTGTGTAATCTGTTAAAAGGATCGGTAAACCATTTTAAAACTTCTTTCTGTAACAGCTCACACCACAGGCATTCCTGGGCTTTTATATATATGCTGGACTTTTATATGTGTGCACACTGGGTTTGAATCCACTAAGACACCTCATGATGCCAAAGGGAGATACTATACTTCAGCAAAGGGTTCATTAGTAAAACTCCATAGATTTTATGTATGTATGTATGTATGTATGTATGTATGTATGTATGTATGTAAAAATAGTATAATGATTTCTAGGTAGTTTTATCATTTATTAAGTAATCTCACTTTTAAAATTTATGTATGCATACATGTGTATGCACGTGTGTATTGTATACATGTCTGTATGTAGTTTTAGATAGACTTAGAAAGAGATGCACAAAGGCAGTCAGAAGACAGACACGGAGGTATGGGGATCTTAGAGAGAAGGGGACCAAGACCAAGGGTGCGAGACAGAGGGAAACACAGACAGAGAAGAGACGGCAGAATGAAGGACAGAAGAGGGCTGGTGCACAAGAAAGGACAGAAACCTAAAGAACGAGAAATCAGCAACTCAGAGAAGAGTCAAAAGTCCCAGAGAGATAGCAGGACAGAGACCCAGAGAAAGGGGGTTGGGCAGGGTTCCCAAGAGAAAGGGAATGGAGACCTGAGTGATTCCCCAGAATGGCCCGCAGACAGTGATAGTTCTGTGTGGAGACAAGGGATGGAGCCTTCCAGTCTGCTCTCCGTCCCGGGGGTACAGTCTAGTGAGAATTGGCATCTTACACCTCGTTTGGTTTCCAGTCTGAGCTGGAGCACTTTGCTTGGGCCCACAGTGCACCCCATTTTCTAGCCCATTTTGAAGCTCTCGGGATCTGACTCTTTTCCTGGCTCATACCTTGAAGTCTCGAACTTGACATTTGATTGCACTTGTCCTGCCTGACTTTTGGTTCCCACCTCTATTAAGTCATCTTTGCTGTTGTGCCCTCCCTGCAGGCTGCTCCTGTATCCACTGGCACTGCTATGGTGTTGTTGGTTGCTGTCACTGAGCCTCCCATATTCTACCTCATTGATAGCCCATGCTTCAAACTACCCCTAGAAACACTGTTTTAATCCCTGCAGGGAAGTCCTGAAGCACATAGGGAACCGGGCCAGTGCAGCAGGAGGGAAGGGACTATGTTCTACCTTTATACCTACTGCATGATTTGAAGCTGTTATGGACTTTCTCTGAGCCTTAGTGTGCTCATCGGTTTAAGAAAATATGGATGATAATTGTTACTGATATTGGGAGAATAGTCTGGTACACAGTAGGATCTAAAAAAGAGTGCTTTTCCTTTTAATGATAAGTGTGCTACCCTCCACTTCGGGTTTGTGTCAAGGATCAGTGTTCTTCCTCTGCTCTGATATAAAGCGAGTTTAGAAAAGTTATAAATGCTATTTAAAAAATACAATTTTAAGTTCCCCCCAAAAAATATCAACTATGTGTGCTGAGGGGATAGATAAATTAGTCAAATGCTTGTATTACAAATATGAGGATCCAAATTTGGTCTCCAGAATCCACATAAAAATGCCTGGTGGTAAACACTTGTAATCCCAGCTCTGGGGAGGCAGAGAACATCAGATCCCAAAGCCTGCTGGCCAGCTTCATTTCTGAGCCCCAGACCAAGGAGAGATCTTGTCTTAAAGGGGGTGGATGGCATTCCTAAGGACGACTGAGGTTGTTCTCTGGCCTCCACACACATATGCACATGTACCCACCTGCACATACAGACACATATATACCTCATATATATTCATATATGTATATACTTATATACATGTATATATGTAAACACTCCTATACCTGCATAATCAAACCACCATTAACTGTGGCTGTGGTTTACATGGCGGAAGGAGGAGGGCCAGCTCCCTTTTTGGTGAAGGTGTAGTAAAGGATTTTTAATTTTTAGGGATGGTGGGAATGATGGTAGCAGTGATGTGTTAGCATTCAGTTTGGGATTTGAGGGAGTGACCTTGGGAACTAATTGTGAGGACAGATTTGCTCTGACAAAGAAACCCCTGTATTGGCTAAATAATGTATAAGGAGTTTCTACCAGGCAGTGGGGAAAATTGAATTATTTAGTGTATTTCCATTTCAATGAGTTAATCAAGATAATTGCTATTTTCTTGAATCTTTGTCTTTTCTTTGCAATTAACAAGGCCCCTGTTTGGAGAAAAGAATTTAGCTAGTGAACTTTGTACATAGGTCTATGACTTCTTTTTTAGTGTAAATTATATTTAAAAATCAATTATACCCCCATTATTGGACCCACTGCAGTGTTCTCACTATGTTATAGCCTGCAAATGAGTCTTTCTCAGCCTGAGTGTTTGCACAAGAGAAAATATTACCTGTCACCCTCACTACTGTGAGGATTAGCTCAACGACTCAGTCTCTAGCACATAGTTGATGTTTAACAAGACTAAGTTCTTTGCCAGCTCCTATGGCCTGTCTAAGGCTGACATATTCAGCAAGCTCAGTAGTCTTGAACATGACAAAGAAGAGAAACTTCAACAAAAATCTCATATCGAAAAGAGATGTTACAAGACCCATTCATTAAAACAGCACCTCCATCTTCTATACGTATATGAGATGAATAATTTGCCTAGGATTGTAATGAACTGAACTTCTGCCTCTCTGGCCACACGGCTTTGAGATGCCTATTGCATATGAAGGGTAGAAAGCCGATACATGAAGTGAGCACTATATTTCACCTGAAAACTGTACACCTCAGCACTGCAATGAGGAGGGAGCTGTCAAACGACACCCATTAGATACAGAGGCCAATAAACAAATACTCCAAAATCAATTAGTTCATTTAGGGGTGAAGGGTTCTGTGTCCCCACTTCTGGAAGTTATTTATGTAGTGTAGCTTTATATACAACTGTTGGCATTCCTTAATGATCTTGACTTATTAAAAGAAAGGCCAGATGTTTGTATCATGTGTTTCAGAAAGGAGAATGTAATGAATGTAATAAGTTCATCCAAAATTTAAAAAAAAAGCAACTTCAATTTTGTAGAAAATTCATCCACATGGAGTGTTCCTTCTATTGCCGCCTTTCTGTTTATTCAAAGATATTAACACTTTAAGTACTTTTAGTCAACATCATGTTCCTGTGGTAATCTGAGTGGGTGTCTATGTATCCATTTTACAAGTATTGAAAGCGAGACCTAGAGATATTAAGCCATGGTAGATCTGAGCTTGAAGCCCACATTTATGAATCTAAAACTTATGCCTTTTCCACTATACCATTTCCCTTTTAAGATAAATCACTCAGAACATGAACATGCATAACCCATCACTCATAATGTTTTTAGTCCCAATCCTGAATTAAAATGAAACACATGAAAAATTATACTCCATAAATTCATTCATCTTCCATCTTACAATGCATCTCATAGAACACAACCATATCTTGATACTTACTCATAAAATGTTGTCCACCCATTTTCATTGCTTTTGGTTGCCAAGAGGCCAGAGTTGCCATGGTATGTCATCATAGCCAGCTCGTGTCCTTGTGTAGTGACACTTCTGAGTGCACTGTTGGTGCCCATGGTTACCCAGTACACCTGGCCATCTGGGACTACCAGCCAGAGGGGCATCCCGGTAGAATCTCGGCGGACGTTCACCATGTTGCCATTGTTGTCTGTGATGTGTGTGATGTCGCCATCCACTGTGTAAGTAAAGTTGTACAGGTAGTCTCCTGTAGGCAGACTCTGAGTGTACAGATGCTTGCCACTGGTGTCAAAGAGGTACAGCTCCTGATCAATGGGGGAGGACAGCTCATACATGTTCTGGGTGTTGAGGAAAGGCTTGTTCTTACGGATGAACCTGATTCGAATGTTTCCGAGATCGGCCACGTAGAGCTCCCCATCAGCACACACAGCCAAGGAAGATGGGGTATTCAGCTTTGCATCCTTGGCATAGCCATCATCTCCAGAGAAACAATCGCAGTTGGCATCATTTTTACAGTCACAGCCACTGGGGGCACCAGCAACCAGAGAGATCTCACCACTCGTAGTGACCTGCCTGATACGGTTGATCTTTTTCTCATCAGTTTCAGCAATGTACAGGACTCCGCTGTGTGAGACAGCCAACGCCGTGGCTGACTCCAGGGTTGCGTGGATGGCCACCTTGCTCAGCAGGAAGTGGTCGATGCCAGGAACCTGGCAGTGCATAGGCCTCCCAGCGACAATGCGTACCTGGTGGTTTTCCGAGATTTGTAGGACCACATTGTTGTCGAGAACATAGAGGGAATTATCCATTGGGTTGATGGCTAAGTCTGTGGGCCACTCCAGGCGAACCTGACAATGGAGACGCCGACAATCAAATGATGTCAAGATTCCCACTATTAGTCACCCCACACTCCCAGTAACCCCCTGTTGTGTCCAAAGGGCCTTTGTATATGGTTTGACTCAGCCTGACTGAAACTGAAGATGGGACCACAGCTTCACAAAGCAGTAGCTCAGATGGAGACTTTAGCGTCAGATAGGCTTAGGTAATGAACCTAGACCTATCACTTATGACCTTGGGCAGGATACTTTGCTTTTTTGAGCTTCAAAATTTGTATCAGGAAGATAGGGGTGATATACAGTAAGTGCTCAGACTCTGACAATGGATATAGAAGCGGGAGGGAGAAGAAGATGGAGTCTGGATGCTGACATGACTCATGCATGAAAATGATTAACACAAATGTAGGCATGGGGATGTTAAGTCAAAAGTCCCAAATGTAGGCATGGGGGGATGTAAAGTCAAAAGTCCCAAATGTAGGCATGGGGGGATGTTAAGTCAAAAGTTCCATGCCCCTATCTGACAAATGCTTCTAGACTAGTGATTTTCGATGTTGGCTTCATATTCACACTACCTATGGAGATATAGGAAATATTCTATGTAGTCAGATGTGCCAGGTCCTTGGTGTGGTTGGTTATTTAAAAGTAACTTCCTAGAAAATTGTTTCTTGGGTTAGGAACCAAACCTGGTTCTTTTCTTAAAGGGAAATAATCAGACCACCAGCACTGCTGGCATCCCCTTGGAGCTGGTCTGAAATGCAGAATGGCAAGCTTGCCCCAAACTTACTGAATCTGTACAGACCCCTTGAGAGATCCCTCCCGAGTTCACACTGGAACTCAGCAAGCCTGATTGACATGGGGTCTCTAGTACTTCACAGGGCAGGTCCTCCTAGAAGGGATTAATGCTACTTTCAGTGAGATTTATGCTCAGAGCCTGAATCTCTCCTAAGCCAGGCTGGGAAAGTGGCAGAGTCATGGTGAGTCCTCAAGTGAGTGCCTAGGGGCCTACAGCCATCAGGTCTAGGTTGAGCAATGTTTTACTCCAAAGATTGTTAGATGTGTCACACAGAGAAGGGCTGGTACTAAGAGAAGCCCTTGGCCAATCATGTCCCTAAGAGGCTCAGCCACACTGCACATAGTGTGGAAATATTTACCAAGACTTCTTGCAGCTGCTTTTCCAGCTCTACCTGAAGATTTGGCATTCCTGGGCTTCCTACAAACACTTGACACTGGGGTTTACTCAAATAATATGAATAATGTAATTAGAAAGTTTCTTTTCTAGGAATTTGCTCTTGCATGCTAGTGTCTATAGTGTTTATTTTTATTTTTTATCACAGTCTAGTGGTAACACAAGAAAACAACAAAACCCCTAACCAAACAGGACCAACTCAGATGCTCAACAACCAAGAACTGTCTAAATAGTTATAGTTCATTTACTTTACTTGTAAATTAGAATATTGTGATTAATCTTTTAATATGATACTTAAGGCCAGTACCCTTAACCTTCCTAGTGCTGCGACCCTTTAAAATAGTTTCTCACGTTGTGGTGACCCCCAACCATAAAATTATTTTGTTGGGATTTCATAACTGTAATTTTGCTACTTTTATGAATTGTAATGTAAATATCTGACATGCAGTATATTTGACATGCAATCCTGAAGGGGTTACAACTCATAGGCTGAGAAACACTGCTCTAGGCGGCTATGTCATGATGTGAGGGAAGTGTTTGCAATGTACAAATAGAAAGAACAATACAGAGCTTGAGGAGCAGAATGAACCCAGCTAGGGAAAATACAGAAGTTAGTTTATGGACAAAAAGGGGATGAAAAAGCTTGAAGGAAATATATCAAAATGTTAACCATTTGGGATCAAAGATGATGTTAATATTATTTTTTATTTTAATTTTTTTTTAAAAAAAGTTGCTACAGTAGATATGTGTGGTTTTTGGTAAATGTAAAACAGCAACAAAAATTAGAAACCAACAAACAAACAAAAACCAACCAACCTAACAATAGCAATACCAAAACCCCAAACCAGTTTGCCTCTCTCTCTCCCCTTAGCTTAGAGCCATTCCCAGGACGGGCCCAAAACAATCAGTGCTCTGCACCTGTATCCTGAAGCCCATTCCTCCGCCAGCCCTAGCCCCTGTCTGTCTGCAGACCCTCCAGATCTCCCACTGCCCACACTCCCAGTGCTCTCTGGGGCATGGTCCTGCCAGCTTTTGGCCACATCAAGAACACAGTTTGCTTTAAGGTGACAGGAGAATTTTCAATTTCCTAAAACCGATTCCTTGTCAACACTAGTCGCTAAATATTTTATACCCTCTGGTCCTGTGGCACCTTGGAGACTTACTTGCAGAGACCTTTCTGCCTGTCATTATGATGAAGAGATGGCGCCCTGATGAGTGGGGTGGATGGGAAGGAGCAAAGAGGGAGCCAGTGGAGAAGAAAAAAGGAAAAGGTGAGCATTTTAGCATTTTCTACATGTTGATTTATGTTACTATGTGACTGGGAAGGGAGGCCACTGCCCTCAGCTGCTCTGGACTCTGACATATTGTTGGCTTGATGTCTCTGCACCAGATCCCATGCCTATACCTTAGAACCTCTGTGGCTCTTGAGCTCCTATGTTCAAGGGACCAGTTTTGGATGGGGCTCCCTTTCCCATGTGTCCTGGGCCTTCTGTATCTCCATTAAAATATTTTGAGGCAATTGCACAGAGTGATGAGTGTACGCAAATGCATTGCCACAGGACTAAATGAATGAATGTCTACAAATAATATACTGAGTAAGAGGGATGGGGACAGGGTACCTCACTTCCTGTTTGTTTCCAGTCACTAATGGGTCAGGTCATCTTACTCAAGTTTCTTAGACCCGGAACATCTTCTCCCACATGTAAATCAGAGCAATCAACATTATCCGAGGGAACTGTAGCAAATGAGGCAATGTACAAGGAAGTTCTTTGTGGAGTTTTAGGGAACTAATATTACATCCTATTACCAGCTGGTGGCCCTGTGCTAGTCAATTATGTTCATGATTTCATTAGAAAGATTCATTTCCGCATCCTTGATGAAACCCTGCTCTGTTTATAAAGGAATTTCCTTTCGTTCAGCCTCAGTTTCCCACATTCTACCCCAGGGACTACGGTGGCAGCTAAATAAGCCAAGAGAAGTGCTCAGCTCTGACCTCATTTCTAGCACAGAGCAAGTTTTCATTTTGGCTCCACAGTACAGAATGGTGGTGGTCCTACCTGGGGAGCGGAGAACCAGCCTCCAGGGCTGTGACATCTGCTTGTCTACATCTGCTTGTCTACCACAGCAGACATATATGTCTGCCCCATGCCTCCCACAGTGTCTTTTGGCTTTTGGTCTTTGCCTCCTGTCCATTTCCAGGCTTCGGCTCTGGTCATGGTTTCTGTGGGTGTTGCCAGTAGAGGGAGCTCTAAAAACAAATGCTACCTCTCATATGTATATATGTAAAAATATGTGCCCATGTTAAGGGTTCATTGAAAAAAAAAATCCAATTCTTACATTCAGTTAAAGGCAGCAAGGACAAGGAGTAGAGATTTTACTCATGATTTCTCAGTCTGTGGCTTTTGTGTGTTTCTTCCCTTCAACATGACAGCTGCCTTCGAAAACCTTCGGTGTGAGTGCCTGTATAGAAACCTAAACAACTTTCCAATCTGTGGATTGAAAGTGCTCGGCACCCTTTGCTGGCTGGTTGAGGGCCCATTTAGGGAAGCAAAAAATACTTGTCTGTACATCCTTGGGTTTTGGCGGCTTCCTCCTGGGTAATTCTAGCTTGTTCACAGACTGGAGAGAGAGAGAGACTCTCAAGCCAGCAAGGAGAAGCCTGCCAAATTGCAAAGACTAGTGGCAGAGAACAGATTTTACTCTGGAATGCATCATCACAGAAGCTGGCACAGGGGGACACCGCACCAGCATCAGGCTGGGCTGGGAAGTGGGCCGTGGACCTGCCAACAGTGTGGTCATGGAGCTTGAAGGAAGGACTTCAGAGATAGGTGTTAGTACCAGAGGAAGGCATGTCACGTGAGGCTGGGAGGGCTCGTGTCAGCTTCTTTATATGTTCAAGGCTCTGATAATGTTAGCAGGATGGATGCTCAAGCCAAGCCCTCACCCAGGACCTGGAAGTAAAGGACCTGTTCCTTGCCAAGTCATCATAGGATGTACTCAGGATATACCGGATAGCCAGTCACTGGGTCTCATTTGAGTTTCTGCCTGCTGAAGCCCAAATTCCTTGGTATAGTATGAGGTCCTTCTCTCCCTGGCTCTAGACCATGCTTCTTGTCTCAACTACCTTTAAGGTGCCCTCTGCTTTGGTGTTCAACCTTCCAATGTTCTTTGAGACAAGGGGTCTCATGTAGCTCAAGCTGGCCCTGAACTTACCATATAGCTAAGAATGACCTTGAACTTTGGTTCTCTAGCCTCCACTTCTCAGAAGTGGGGTTATAGGAGTGTGCTACCATATCTAATTTATATGGAGCTAGGGATTGAACCCAGGGCTTTATGAATGCTAAGCAAGCATCTTATCAACTGAGCTGTATCTCCAGACTTCCAATGTTCTTTAAGCACACTGGGCCTGGCGACAGCTCCGTGTCTTTGCACATACTATCTGTTTTTGTTTTTTTTTTTTTATTTCCCACCCAGCAAACCCCTGGTCCAAACTTTGTACCCGTGTCGCCTCCTTACTGAAAGCAGGTGCTAGGGTGCTTTTATCCATTGTATCTGAAGTAATGAGCGTGGTTGATCCCACATACAGTTTCATGTATTTCCAAGGAAATCTTGCCATGCTGATGCCCATCACTTCATTGTATGGTTAGGAGAAATGAGGTTCAAAAGATTTTACAAACTCATCCACACGCCAAAGTTTTGAGTAGCTAGGGATTTACTGAGTGGTACATCTCGGGTTCAGTTAGCTGTCCAACAAATATGAGCTGTGCTCTGACTGTAAACCAGGCACTTTGGTTAAGTAGAGGAGATGACAGGCAGGATTCCTGCCCTTCTGTAGTTTATGGTCTAGAAAATATACAAGTGTCTGTACATGTTGTCAAAAAGGAAGTTCAAGGCTATAAATTTAAATCTACACTGGTCTGATAGCTCTGGGAAGATTTTGTCACTGTTCTTTGAGTCCCCAATCCAGCCACATACTTGTTACACCCTCAGATGTGTTAGGGTAGTTTCTTCCTTGTCTTTAAACTCTCGGTACTTAACACGGGCCCTGAACCAAGTGGGACCCATTCAAAGGCTTGAACAAAGCCATCATGAGGCTTGGTGACAGATGACAGGAAGAACACACAGGCACACAGGGTTCTAGCAGGGTTCTTCTCACCTGGGAAATATCCATGACAGAGTCACAGCTGAGGGGCCTGGCAGAGGTGAGGTCATTGGAGCCCAGCAAGGTGGAGATGATCCCATTTTGATCGACACGTCTGATCATCGTGCCATCCACGAAGTAAATGAGCCCAAACTTGTCCACTGTAATTCCTGGGGTGGAGAAGGCCAAACAGGGATTCAGCATTGGAGAGAGAAGGAGCCACACTGTACGGAGTACTGGGATTTGACATCTTTTCATATGCAGCTCCCTGTCCCTCTGTTAGGGTCTTGTACATGGAGGTAAGCACCATAGCTTTAAGGTACATCCAAACCACTCCAGTATCCTTTTGTTATTTAACATTTTATTAATAATTACTTTTGGTTACTTTTGAGTTTTAAGAAAAAAATCTAAAATTGTTATTATTTCTTTTAGACAGGATCTCATATAGCCCAGGCTGGCCTTGAGTTCCAGATATAGAAAAGATGACCTTGAATTCTGGAACTCTTGACTATTTCCCACGAGTGTTGGGATTATATGTGTGCACCAGCATGCTCTGCAGGGCTGGAGATTGAATGCAGAGCTATGCACTTTAGACATACACTCTTACCAACTGAGCTGTGTCTTCAGCCCCTCCAGCCCCCTTTTACAGATGAACAGGGAAGGTGCCAAGGCTTTGAGTGTCTCATGAACTAGAGATTAAAATTCAGTGTCCTTGACCTCAGGCTCTGGTTTCCCACTTTGTTACCACAATAGACTTTAAATGTTTTACTTGGCTACTAACAGAAACTGAGTTTGTGAAGGACATACTCTAAGTAGAGGTAGGGGTGACATTTACCAGCGTCACTGCAAATTATTGACGTTAACCTATTTCTGAAGTCCTGCAAGCACAGCAATAATGGGTCTCCTTTTTAGTAACAGTTCCTTTCCTCCCAAGACTTTAAGTCTACCACTGTTTATTACTTCAGTTGCATTGACTGTTATGAAATTCCAGTCTAAAGAGGATCCTATGGGTTTGTTTTGAGAATAGGGTTTGCTGACTTTAGGGTCCGAAGGAGCATATTGAAGACGGGGTCTAGGCTGTCATTCACTATCCTCCTTTTCACCTGCTCGTCCTTCTCCAGGCCTCTGTGACCAAGTCACTGGACCTCCTGGCATCTGCCTTTTTACTTGTTAAAGGAAAGTGTTATTTGCAATATGCATTTCTGCTTCATGTCTGAAAACTTATAAGGAGCCCATGGCACCCCTAGTTGGCTGCTTGAGGAGATCTCATGTGAAGTTTGCATTTCTGAAGGGTACCCTGGGTGATGATACAAAACAGAAGGCCTCTTAGGAGGTCGTTCCTCCTGTCCAGGGACTCATTTCAGAGTCACCTGGAGAGCTTTTGTTTAGCCTCATGTCAGGTAACACCACTTAGGAGATGGCAGGGACTAGGTGTTCAAACTTCTGGGTGGCTTCTGCTACCCATGTACACAGTGAGGGGTGACATGTTTTGAAATGGAGGCACAGGGCTGAGTCTGAACCACATAGTGGACCATGGGAAATGACAACCTGGGAGGGAGATGTGACAAAAAGGGTACTATGGTTACTTGATATGCTGTTCTCTTCTGGCCAGCCAATGGGAGGAGGGGTTAGAGGAGCATGGGAAGGGGGCATGCCTGAGTCATAAGACTCCTCAGTGTGTTACTTCACTCCTGACTCTGGTCTCCTCATTGCCTTAGGGATGACGGCTTCTGACTGGGAAGGCCAGAGAGAGACTTCAGCTGGTAAAATGAGAACCTGGGTTCCAGTCCTAGAATCCACCAAAAAGAAGCTAGGCATGGGAGAGGTCTTACAATCTTGACACTGGGGAGGTGGAGACAGGTGGACTTCTGGGGGGCTCCTAAATTCTGGGTCAATGAGAGGTCCTGGCTAAAAAACAAAACAAAACAAAACAAAAACAAAAACAAAACTAAACCCAAATAACCAAATAACATCAACAAAGATTGTGTACTCCTGACATGTGCATGTATACCTGCATAGCCCACCCCCACAGACACACACAGACACAGACATATATTCACACACAGAGACACACACAGGGGTAGAGGGCGGCAAAGCTGGCTTGGAATTCTTAGCTCCCAAGAATCATTAGTGACCACTGTGACTGTGGTTTCCAAGGCCTGAGTGGGTTCTCAGGTCCTTGTTTCTCTTCTAGGCCAGCAGGATGGGCTAAGGTCTCCAGGGATCTCTGAGTGACAGCCACACCAGAACATTCATTCCATCTCTCTTTAAAGGGCTAGAAAAGCAAGATACATAAAGAACTCAAGAAACTACACATGAAAATACCAAGCAATCCAATTAAAAATTGGGCTACAGATCTAAACAGAAAATTCTCAAGAAAGGAATCTCAAATGGCCGAAAGACATTTAAAGAATTGCTCAACATCCTTAGTCATCAGAGAAACACAATTCAAAATAACTCTGAGATTCCATTTTACACACTTGTCAGAATGGCTAAGGTCAAAAACACTGGTAACAGCCTATGCTGGAGAGGATGCGGAGCAAGGGGAACACTCCTCTACTGTTGGTGGAAGTACAAACTTGTGTAGCCACTTTGGAAATCAGTATGGTAACATCTCAGAAAATTGGGAATCAATCTACCTCAAGACTCAATGATACCATTCTTGGGCATATACCCAAGGGATGCTCAATCATAATACAAGGACACATGGTCAACTATGTTCATAGCAGCATTATTTGTAATATCCAGACCTGGAAATGACCTAGATATCCCTCAACTGAAGAATGGATAAAGAAAATGTGATAATATACACAATGGAGTATTACTCAGCAGAAGAAAAAAAAACCCTAAAACAAAAACCAATGATGTCATGTAATTTGCAAGCAAATGGATGAAACTAAAAAATATCATCCCAAGTGAGGTAACTAGACCCAGAAAGACAAACATGGTCTGTACTCACTCGTAAGTGGGTACCAGGTGTAAAGCAAAGGATAACCAGACTACAACACACAGCTTTAGAGAAGCTAGCTAACAAGGAGGGCCCTAAGAGGGATGCATGGATCACTCTGGGAAGGGAAAATCTCCTGAGTAAACTGGTAGTGAGGGTAGGCAGTAGAGTGGAAGGAATGGGGAATGGAACATGAGGGAATGGGATGGTTGAGCTAGAACAGGCCTGGAGAAGGAGAACAGAGAGAGAGGCATCTGTATAGAGGGAGACATCATGAGGTTAGGGAGACACCTGATGCTAGGGACGTTCCCAGGAATGCACAAGGATGGCCCCAGCTTAGACTAGCAGTAGTAATGGAGAGGGTACCTGTGCTGGCCTTCCCCAGTAACCAGATTGGTGACCACCCTAACTGTCACCATAGAGCCTTCATCCAGCAACTGATGGGAGCAGATGCAGAGATCCACAGCCAAGCACTAGGCCTTACCTTTTCAGAGGAGGGGATGGGGAGTGGGCTGGGGTAGAAGGCTGTGGGGGGATAGTAGCAGGAAGAGGAATGGGGGGGGGAGGATCTGTGGTTGGCATGTAAAATGGAAGAGAGACTTTTAAACCAATGTGCAGGCAGCTTCAGGGCTGGGAGCCTTTGCTGGGGTTGTGCCTAGAATATCAGTTAATTTCCTTTCTTAAGCAGCAGGACATGAGTCTGCCTGTCTGCCTGGCCATGCCCTGTCTCTCCCTTCCATCTGCCGGGACTGATGAACAATTGAGTTTCTTGTTTACAAAGTTGGCTGCGCAGGCTAATAGAAGTGATCTGTCCCCTGATTAATTACTTCATTTTTTCCTTCTTTTGTTGTGCTAAATAGATGGACATCTTTTCTCCTCCCTGCTGCAAAGTGACTGCATATAGCAGCACCCTTGTCATTTCTATCTGGGTTAATTACAGGCTTTGGGGCAATAGTTCTACCATTCCATCTGTGTGGGTGAGGGAGGGGACCATGGGCGTTCAGAATAATGGAGGAATGCCAGGAGAGAAGAAAAATCTCTTAGCAAGAAACTGTTTTAATTTGAAGAGTAGGATGCTGCAGTTGACAGGGGCCTGAGGGATCATTTGGCCGAACCTGCTTATTTACAAATTGGGAAACTGAGGTTCAGAAGGGAAGAGGCCTGTACCAAGAGTCTTCTGGTATCAGAGAAGAATCGTTAGCCTAGGCTTTCTCTCTCCTGCTCACTTATTATGAAGGAGTCAGAACTAACAGGGAGTTTAACACTGACGACACAATACTTTCCTGCAGTTATCACCTGCCCCTTCCATTAGTTAGGTAGACAGTCTGTCATGATATATGATGCATAATTATATAATATATCATACCAATAATAATGGGGATCTCCTCTGATGCTATGTTTACTATGTATCTAGTTGTCTGTACCAGACATTTACATTCCTGACTTGTTGGTTTATGATTGTGTACTATAGCCTTGTAACATACAGGAGGGAAATGAGATTCAGAGAGGTTAAGCAACTTGCCTAACATCACACAGCTACTGAATGACAAAGCCTGCGTTTGAACACATGATTTTTCTGGAGTCTACTGCTTTGATTTGAAACCAGACCTTGAAATCTGGTGCTCCGTGGCAATATAATCATTTCTAACAGTTTTACATGATAGCATGTGAAATTTATGAGCTTTGACCCCCAGAACAGTCTTCAGAGGTAGGAACAGGTGGTATTATTACCCTTATTTTATTGAACAGGACCTGAGGTTCAGAGGCTGGAAATTCCTGGCTCTAGCACTTGCAACCCAGTAAATGCTCCTCTGAAAAATGCCTGTTGGCAGTGATGGCTTCTCTTCTGTCAGGCCTTCTCAGTTCCTGGGGATATAGGTCTCTCAGCTTAGAGCCTCGTGCACAGCTCTTCCTTCTTACATCTCAGGGCATGTGTCTCCTCACTCCTGTCAGAACTCATTTATTCTGCCACTGTGAGCTCTGCTATGTATTACGAAGGTCTGTGCACTTGGTAAACGAATGGAAAATTAGAGGCTCACCTCTTTGAGTCTACCTCATATGCAAGGAAGGCGCAGGACAATGCCTTTGTGTAGCAGTAACTGAGAGAGCCTGGAAGGGACGGGTGGTTTGTTAGAATCCTCCACGCTGTTAAAAATGAGTAGCTAGGAGACTGTTTACTGTCACGAGCAGTCACGCTATATCGTTTAGATAAAAGCAGCTTACTAAACAGTATGCTTGATGTGGTTTCATCTTGTCTGACTGCAGTGAATAACATGTACAAGCATTCAGAGGAACAGACAGGTATTGTTAACTAGGGTGGTTTCCGGCAGGTGGAATCATCACAGTTCCTTGTATATGCTGTCTCTCGGGCCTCTTGCTGATAATCATCTCTATCATGTATGTATATGATTGAAGTATATATATTAATGCATATATAATTTCAAATTATATGTGCTTATTTAATAAATGCCATTGTTTTAAATGCAAGGCCTTACCCCTAGGATTAGTGAGTGTGGCTTCTGTGGCTTTCCCACCATCTCCACAGCGAGTATCATCAAAGGGGAGGCACTGGTCACCGGTGCCTGCCACCACCTCAGAGTTCTTGACCAGGTCCTTCACCACTGTGGTGGACTTGATCTTGAAGACCCGTCGGCTGTTGGTGTCAGACAGGAAGACGGTCCCGCTCATGGGGTCTGTAGCCAGGTAGTATTTGTGTGCTGGGCTGTGACTGCAAGAGAGGCAAGGTTAGGATGAGCATATTTCCTCTCCCCATCACAAAACTACAGATGTACAACATGACTATGGCCATCCCACTCTGAACCTGCCAGATCTCATTTGACCTCAGACACTAAGAAGGGTTGAGCCTGCTTAGTGCTAGATGGGGATATACAACATGAATCCCCACCTGTCTGACCCTTAGCAAAATGGTCTTATGAGGATGCTATCTTTATTGTAGGTCCCTTGAGAGCTTGGCCTAATGATCCCCCCCTTCAGTTACTAATTCAAAATCCTTTGCCTGGCCTAGGAACATGACTCAGTAAAGTGTTTGCCTTGAAAGCACCAGAACTTGAGTTCTAGACCCAGAACCCATGTATTAAAAAAATAATAATCCACCTGTGGGAATGTGTCCTTGTAATCATGGTGTTCAGGAGGCAGAGACAGGAGAATCCTGGGACTCACTGGTCAGCTAGCCTATACTTCTTGATGAGCTCTAGGCCACTGAGAGACTGACTCATAAAGGAAAAAGTTGTATGGTGCCTGAGAAACACCGCCCGAGGTTGTCCTTTGTTTTCTACATGTATACACACAACACACACATAGCTGATGCCTGTCCGCACATACATGTGCCCTCCCCACAGAGACACATACATACATACACCAAAAAATCCCACCAGGCCTCTTGCTGATTATTGACTATATCAAATGCTAAGCACACGTTTTCTTTTCTTCTTTTTTTTTTCATTTGAGTTTTGCCTCCACGTAGATATGTAAACCATGTGTGTGCAGTACCCATAGAAGTCAGAAGAGGGCATCAGATTCCCCCGGAGCTAAAGTTGCAGACTTCTGTGAGCTGCTATGTGGGAGCTGGAAATTGAACCCACCCAGGTCCTCTGGAAGAACAGCAGGTGTTATTAACTGCTAAACCACCCCGCTATCCTAGCGTGTGTTTCCCTAAAAGGATTATCAATGAAGCTTTTCACAGGAGACCTGCTAATTTAATTAGATAGAAACATGGAGGAGATACTTGGTTTTAAATAACAACCCAAGGATTTAAAACAAGACTTTCTCTCTAAGATCTTTACAGTGACTTCCAATTCCATCTTGGGACTGACAGATATGACTCTGGATAGACCTGCCTCCTGCTAATGTTCACCCAATTTCTTGTTGCTCCTTGTGATGGACTTATCAGGAGCCCAGGTGTCTCCTGCCTGCAGTCAGGCATAAATGAGATGTAGGATCAGTTTCTAATCTGCAGCAAACTCCAGGAAAAGAAACAGAGCAGAGCAGTGGTGCCGATAGGGATCTGTTTCTGCAAGAGAGTCACAAAAAACCCAACCACTCCCCCCAGCCCCCCAAAACCAGCTCTGGAAACAGAAAAGAACCAGACCATGCTGTAACACTAAGGGATGAGGGCACTCTAGCCAGAAGCTTTGGGCAGTGCCCAGGGTATGAAACCAGATCAGTCTCAAAACCAAGACGGGCTCTGAAATCTGGGTGTGCCATGTGGCCTCCTGGACTTCAGCTTCCTTCAGCTAGAAGATGGCAGTGTTAGTGCTCGTTTACACACAGGGAACATTCACATGAAACCACAAGTGTCAAACATGTAGTGTGATGCACAGCATACAGGAGGTACTGCTGTTGATCGACGGTGTTTGTGCTTGCCTTTGGAGATGACTTTTAGGTAGGTGTTTTCCTTTAAGCCTAGATTCTACTAAGTGGTCCTGATTACAACTTCTTCCAGGTCTAGAACTCACCACTGACAGTGCACTGTGATGCTGTCCTTCAGCCCCTTTGCTGGTCTGATCATTCACTGGTCTCTCAAAACACAGCTCAGTGTTGTATATTTATGAAGCATGGACGTTAATCCAGGTCCTTTGGAAACCCTTTTTATTTTACAAACTGGTGATTATCATGAATGCTTGGGGCGTGTGTGTGTGTGTGTGTGTGTGTGTGTGTGTGTGTGTGTGTGTATTTATGGAGCATGGGGTCTTAGTTTGACCCTGACTTCTCGTGATTAGAAAGATCCCTTGCTTTGGTAGTGCCCTCCGGGCTGGAGCCAGGTGTCTAGACCCGAGGCTCTTCCCTGCCCCCCCCCCCCCCCAGAGTTCCGATGATACGATGTGCTCTTTTCCAGTGGCATCTCCTCTCCAGCCTCATACTGCTTTCCCATTGGTTCTTTGTGAATAAGGGCAGGATTCTCTTTCTATTCATGTCTTCTTCAGACTTTTTTGTTTTTTCTGATTTGACCTAAACTCTACCAGGTTGTTACTATGGTTCATCTTGCAAGAGTCTCCAATCTTTCAGAGGAGGCACAGATATTCCGAGTCAAGTGCACCTGGAGCCCTTCATCCTAGACATGGCACACTAGGAACACCCATACTAGGCTCCTCGGTGCATTTGGTCCTGCTTGCATCCATCCACTCCCCTGGCCTGTTCTCCTCTTTGCCACTATTCTCCAGGTGCCCACTCAGGGACCTTTTCTGGCAAACTTTCCTGGCCAATTTTCTCTGTGCCCTAAAGTTCATACTAGCTCATATGAAACACAAGCCATGGCTATTTATATGTCTTTCATATCACCAACCAGTACTTAAAGGAGAAATGGCCAAATCTGTATTTACTTCTGCATTTCTGGTGCTGGACTCCCAGCCTCCCTGTCTCCTAGCCCTTTGGAGAGCTTGTCTTAAGAAGATGACATGTCTATATTCAGTTTATTAGGTGATATTTGCATTGAAATCACTTAGCTTTTCTTTTACTTCTCATGGGGTTGGTGTAATAGCACAGACATCCTGTGTATCTTGAGATGTCCCCTGGGACTTAGGTGGCACAGAATTAATCTTCCCAGACAACCCTGATCCTGACTTAATAAAACACACTGACCTTAGATCCTGCTCTGTCGTGCTGGAGCAGCCTGGACTCCCAGCTTCCCTGTGACAGCCAGGAGGCAGGGAGACGATTTCATTTCTGTGTGCATCACTCATGATAAACTGGTGCTATCTACCTTGGCAGAAAGAGAACCCCGGGGGAGGATGGTGGAGGCCCTGTCCACTTAGATTAGACCCTTGAGTTTCCAGCTCACATCGCCCTACACTGCCCTAGAGAAGTGTCACTCTTGTGAAGCTTCTCAAATGGGTGAATTCCAGGAAACAGTGGCCTTGGCAGGGTTGCTCCAGATCCTATAAAAGTTATGGCTGCATCTTTTATGCTTATTTGGAGGTCAGCATAGAAGGAAAATGCCTGCTCTGAATGGAGAAGGTAAAGGTTTAACTGGGGCAAGTCAATGAAATAGCTGTGTCTCCTTTGGCTGTCCCGTGGTCAGGTCTCTCCTCTGTCAATCAACACTCAGGCCTTTAGAGATATACACACACAGACACACATGCAGACATACAGACACACATACCCACAGACATATAATAAACACATACAAGACACATAACATGCACACACACACACACACAGAGACACATAACACACACATGCACACACACACACATACACACACACACACACACACACACACACACACACACACACACACACACACACACCCTTGTTTTGAGACAAGGGATTATTTATCCCAGGTTGAACATCAGATTCACCACATAGCTGAGGATATCCCTGAATTTGGGATTGTCTTGCCTCTGCCTCCCAAATTCTGGGATTACAGGGGTGTGTCACCAAGCTTGACTTTATTTGGTTCTGGAGATAGAACCCAGGGCTTTCTGCAAGCATTCTCCAGCTGAACTATATCCCTAGCACCACACTTCTTCCTCATGCCAGCCAGCACTGGCAGCTGCACCTATCCTCTGTGTCTGCACTTGACTGGACAGAGATAAAGTATTTGACCAGGACCACAAGCTGCTGAGTGAATTTCAATCTACATCTGGTCGACCTCACAGCCTATTCTTCCTATTTTCCCTTGTGGCTGCCACAGTTTCCAAGCATGTCAGTGCTGTATCCTAAAGGCCTGAGGATCTGCTGCAAGCCATACCATCCTTGCAAACATGATGAAAGAAAGCTCCAGGACCCCCTTTGACTTGCTCATCTCGGGAGACTCAGCTGCTTACATCTCCCCACCTGGCTGACCATTCCCAGGACCCCCCCCCACACACACACACACTTTTCTTTGGAGCACACCACATCCTCCTTGTGTTTCCACTACAGCTGGGGCAGATCTTGCTTCTAGTGTCTGTAACACATTCACAGGCTCTTCTCTGATGAGTTGTCTGTCTCCTCAATCAAACCTTGAACTTGGGACTGGAGAAATAGTCCCTCAGTTGAGAACACTAGCTGATCTTCCAGAGGACCTGAGTTCAATCCCCAGCACCTGCATGGTGGCTTACAATCATCTATAGCTCCAGTCCTGTTGGATCCCGTGCCTTCCCTGGCCTCCAAGGGTACTGCATGCATTTGATATGCAGACATAGACAAAAACCAGTCTATATAAACCACCACCGCCACCTTCTTGAACTCTTCTAGGACAGGTGCTGACTTCAAGTCCTGTAATGATTCCTACTGAACAGATTTAGAGGAGCTGTCCTGGAAAGTGCTTCTGAATTTTTGTGTGGATGGATGGATGAACGAACGAATGAATGAAGCCTCATTGCTGGAATGTTCACAGGAAACATCCCCATTGCTAGCGATCTTACATAGATGCTTCTATACATCAAAATCACTTGGGAATTAGAAGTGGCCTGAACAAAAGTGACTGAAGGGGTTGGGCTCTGCCTATAAGGTCTCTTCAGGTGAGTCCTAGGCACAGCCAGACTTGAGAACCCAGAAGAGCTGATCAAACTTCAGTGTGCTTAGGAAGCACTTGAAGATGTTACTGAAATGCAGATCTCAGTTCCATAATGCAGAACTTCAGACGTATGATGGTTCCTGAGCATACCAGTACTGCATTCTAAAGGCATTGAGATCTGCTGCAAGCCATGCAAGCCTTGAAGGCATGTGATGGAAGATGGCCTGCAGAGAAGGGCCTAGGCCCAGGTTTATGGATAGAGAACATTTTTCAGGCTCCACAGGCTGTGTCTATACAATTCTGATATTCAGGACCCTGAACTGGACCAGGTGGCGATAGAGCTAGAACACAGGGAACTCTAGGGTCTCATGCTGTTCGCCAGCTCTGGGATGTATCCTTGACTATGGCAGTATTCCTAAAGTGGTGAGTTGAAGTCAAACTGTCCCCCACAACCTACCCCATTTGAGAAGTATGGAATTTTTGGTGAAGACTTGGAGCTTGGGAGTCTCTTTTGACAAAAGATAACCTTATCCTTACTTCTGAGGAAGAAACTCCTTTGGTCCTAGAGTAAGATCTTCCTTGAACAAGGGAGCCTTATTTAACCACACTGGATGCAGCCCTGACAGAAACTAGTTCAGTTTTTCCCACCAGTAGGCAGAAGTGAGTGCTGGGGCCAGACAGGCAAAGGTTCAAACACGACCTCCTCTATCCACTCAGTACATTTGCTTGAGTAGACTGCTTTGCTTTTTGAGTCTCTGTGTTTACATCTAAGAAATGGAGGCAATCACATCTACTTCAAAGGGTTATTGGAAGGATAAAAATGACATAAGGAATATAAACTTCTGAATATAGTATCTATTCCAACAAAACCTGAGATGGTTAATAAACGGTGCCTGTTTCTTGTTTTGGTTTTTATTTTTTATTTTTTGAGACAGTTATATATTCCAGGGCCTTAAAACCTACTGTATAGCCAAAGATGTTCTTAAGTTTCTGATCCTCCTTCTTCTGTCTCCCAAGTTTGGGGACTGGAGGCCTGGATTACCATGCTTACTTTCTGTGGTATGAGGGATTGAACCCAGAGTTTCAGGAATATTAACCAACTACTCTACTATATAATTTATGCCCCAACTCAAAATTGCAACCTTTAAGCAAATCTTGTGACCCTGAGAAATCTCTAGAATATTTATATTTGTGCATAATAGAAAAGCTATGTATTCTGGACATAATGTTGTCCTGTTAACCTCTTTTATATGACAGTTAGGGCTTCTTTGAGTTAGTCCAATATGTGCAGCTTGGTTTGAGGGAGATTATATTCAAACATCTAAGAACAGGCTTCCAACAGCCCTCCTGACTCCAGGGATGAAATCATGGAAGAGATGAGGATTGCTCATTTCCTGAACAGATCCTCAGCAGCAGCTGCTGGAGGGACTGTGGCAGCTGGGGGTGCCAAGGACAGCAGGTGGCATGAGGCTAAAAGAGTCTAAGACAGAGAAAGTCTATCCTGGGGGTATACATATACAGGCCAAGCTTCCATGGAACCAAATACCGTTATTGGAAGAACTTGAAGCAGCTGTGGATGAGGAAGAGAAACTTCTAGAACTTCTTGAATCTATCCAATATTCAGTAGAGGGGACACTGAGGCACAGAGAGAGGAAGGGATTTGCTAATATTTAGGTACCAGCTTTTTTTTTTTTTTTAATCACAAATGGAACTCAGGGTCCCTGCCTCTTTATTATCTTAGAAGAGTGGCTGGCAATGGGTGAGTGTCGGTTTCTACTGTGGTTCACTTTATAGACAGGTTTTTCTCACGTGAGAAAACATTGAGCAGAAAGAAGCCAGAAGCCTGGTTTAGACCCCATATATGGCTGTATTGAAAGATCACTGAAGGGTCTGGAGAGATGGCTCCGAAGTTCAGAGTACTGACTGCTCTTCCAGAAGACCTGAGTTCAATTCCTAGCACCCACATGGCAGCTCATAACTGCCTGTAACTCCAGGATTCAACACCCTCACACATATACACATATAGGCAAAATACCAATGCACATTAAAAAAAATCACTGAATGCCAGAAGTACGTACACCCACACATATCCATACCCCCACACAGAGACAATTATGACTTTTTAAACTGATAGATGCTGTGAATGGAAACCAGAAAAGCTGCTTGGTCAACCAGTGCCACATGGCACAAGCCTTTTCAGCTGTGCCTTCCAGTACCATAATCATGTCTCAGGGAGGTGTCACCATGGATAAATGCCAGGTTTTAATTTAAGATACACATGAAGTACCTCTGCAATATAGAAATTGAGAGGACAGATCAATGAACAGTTCAGTATCATCCATACCAAGCTCACTGAACACAGGTTTTAGTGTGAACAAAGAACGTTTCTGCACTGGGCAATGAATATTTCCCTCTTTCCTGTTGGTGACAGTGTAAGCCAGGAAATCAGTTATGTTTCCATTATTACTCCAGCTGCCATGGCTTAGTATTTAAGGTTTGACCCCTGACGTTCTTTGTTTTTACTTTTGGTTCCAGTTTCTGCTGAATTTATCTTATATGTATCTTTGGTTATAAGAGGGCCATACTGATACACTAATTTCCTTTTTGGGAAAGATGGAAGCATCTTATCATCATGATTATCATAATTATGGTAAATTGTAATATGCTAATTACAAAACCAGCATATAGACTTTGACAGTTATTAAAACCACCAGTAGTGTCTTTCCATAGTAATTTCTGAAACTTCTCTCTGGGCCTGACAATGCTGAATAGTTTGCAGAGATCCATTTTTGCACCTGACAATAATTTTTAATAAATGTAAGATAAAAATAATGAGATGAAGCAATTATTTCAGGGTCATATCACTGAGAAATGTCACTAGCCTTGCCTGTAAATTGGCTATAATCACAGATATCTACCTCACAGACTGGTTCAGACATAAGATGGTATTCATGTGGATTGTTTAACTCTCAGCTATGCAGTAAATACACTTATGAATTATTACATAAAATACACAATTATTACATACACACATTTCTACTCACACATATTGATATAGAGGTAAATTCAATAATGACTGATAGTTTGGGCTTTGTCTGTCTCCTCACTCTCCCAAACAGACTTCTTTTATCCCAACCTAGGACCATCCCATACAGTATTTTGATCTGAATCTTATGTAAATACCCGAGAGTCTCCCCTGCGGTTGTGCATAACAAAGTTCTGTCTACTCACGGTCTGTTTTCAAATCTAACTAACATGGCTCTGTGTGAGGATGGTTCTCTGCATGAAGCCACCATGATGTCTTGACGGGAAGAATTTCTGGAGGGGGTCCCTGGAATTCCAAGGCTCTGACTTTGAGGCCTGGAACCTGTCTGTTTCCATATTCTTCAACCCCATAAAATGGTCTCAGGATTTCCCATTATGGCCATTAAACTCACTCTGCAGCCTGGAGGAGGTGCTACTCTAAGGATCAGGCTCTGGCTCTCTCCCGTGTTGCTCCAGTCTGTTACATCTATAGACTACAGGACGCATGCCTCACTTTGCTACAGATAGAAGGAATTCAGATCTTGCCACCTACCCCACCCCTATTAGTGGGGTGTTCTGGTTGCAACCAATTATCCCCCTACCGGCTTCTAACCACACAGGGTTTGTGTGCCATCGAGCCATCTGGAATTGACAAGTGTGGCTTACCATACAGCATGCAATAAGGCAGGGGAGAGGCAGGAAATTCTCCACTGGTTGGCTTACCTATGTCTGAAATCTTTATTTCTGACAGAAGACAGGAGAGCAGGGAATAGAAGAAAGAATGAGGTGTTAGCAGCAGGGTTAGACGCATTATTAGCAGCTGAAAACTTGGCAGCATTGGTGACGTGCAACACTGTAATAAATATAGACTTAGCAGCCATGACATGGGTACGTTTTCTACTGGATGCTCCTTGTCAGTGACTTCACTTACAAGCTTCTACACACCACAGCAGAGGCCCACTCCACCTGCGCCCTACTGCTGACTTGGGAAAACTTGATACATTGTGCTGCTTCAGCGGGGGCTCAGAAGACAGAGGCAGTTGATTTTCTTCCCTGAGCAGACGCACACTCAGAGGTACACGGGGTTACCACTCCAGATCTCTGCATATGTGCTTTCCTATGAAAGTTTTCAAAACACGGGGAGCCTACTCAAAATAAGGTGCGGGATGGAGAATGAGTATCATTAGGTAAGTGCTGTGGGAAAAGGCTGGAGGAAGGTGCTAAGCTGACAATATTCTGAGTTTCCTTTCCTAACCCATTTCATTTATTCCTTCTCTCCCCTCCTGTGGTCTGATGATCCTCAACAGCAGTGGGAGGAAGGGAAATTAGGACATCTTATTTGGAGGATATGAAGATGGGCGGCCTCTTTTTACATGGGAATTGTGGAAGGATAGCCATTAAACCAAGAATAACTTCACAAGACTGACTAACTCTCATTGTCCCAGGTGATGCCCCTTAGCTGGGGCAGAGCTGTGTAGTGTCTTCTGGGTGTGGGTTTACCATCCTAGATGTTGGACTCTGAACACATACTTTAAATGCCCCGAGCTTGCTTTTCCTTATTTGACAGAGGTTGATAGTAGTGCTTTACAAAACTGTCACACTGGTAACAGTAGAAGCCTAACCACCCTTACATACACTTTGTTGGATATCCTTCCAACTCAAGTTATGCTTTGCTCACGTGGTTCCAAAATACAGGTGGATTTTTTTTCTAAGATGTATATATATATATATAAAATAATTTTTATATATATATAAAAAATTTCTTTTTAAACTGAGAGTGGAGCTCCCCTGTCTCTGAAGTCATCCTGTGGCAGGCTTTGGTTTATAAGAGGCCTGTCTTATGGCTATTGTGTGATATTTGATCACACTGTGAATGCCAAATTTGTATTTGTGTTACTAAATAAAATCAACTTTGGTTCAGAAGGCAAAGACAGATACTCAGTTGTTTGGAATTAGCCATGGAGAGTCTTGAGGAACCAGGAATATGGATAGAGATGCATAGGAAAGAGCAGGTCAGGGAATGGAGTTTTGTGCTTCTTTTTGGTTTGGGATGACTCAAGAGACTCATCTCTTGCTGGGTCTCTGGCCAAAAAGGAAGGTTAGCTGGATGCTTCTTAGCCTCTCTGATCTAGAAGGTTTTCAACCCCCACATCTGACTTCTGAGTCTTTGTTGGTAAAGAGATTAGACACTTAGTTTAAACCTACATATCTCAGCCACGGCCAAGCTGAGGCCCTGGGACCGGCCAGTAGTGGGGGCCATAGGGCCTCAGGTGGTAATTAAAATATCAGTAGATTCATGATCATAGGGACATGGGGGAAATGCAAAGTCAATCTGTTCTCCAGCTGGATGGAGGGTTGCAGTACTCTTATCATTCACGGTCAGGACTGAGAGTTTCTCCCTGGGGGCTCTGTTGCACCCACATAGCAGACAGAGACAGCCTGCATCATCCTCCAGCCTCACTTCACCTTAACACTGGCCAGACAGAGCTAACTGCTTCTTAGGAACACTAAGGAACAGGGCCAAATGTGTTGACCTTTGCTTGCCGAGTGTCCTTTGTTCTTACAAGAAGACTCATAACCAATTCTATCAGGTAAGTGCAGAGAGAAGGTACATTGGCTCCAAAGGGACTAATTTTCAGCTGTCAGCAGCCTTTCCCATCATTTGGATGTGAAGGACAACTCACTTTGTCTTCATCTCAAACCATGGGGGAGGCAGCGCTTGTGAGAAGTCACATTGTCTGGCAGGTGTGGCTCTGTCCTGTCCTGCTTCTCTGGTCCCCAAGGGTAAGGCTGTTGGGCCTCTTGTTGGCAAGGGACATTGCCAGGAATCATGGGGAAGGTACCTCTTACATACCTCATTTCCAGGATGTTGGTAACATTTCCAGAGGGGAAGATCCTGCGGATGTAATTGAAGTCTCCCACATAGAGACTTCCATCAGAGCCACAGGTGAGGGCCACGGGGGCCAGGAGCTTGTTGCCATCAGCAAGACCATTGCAGCTGGGGCAGGAGATGCTCCTCCTGCGCCCGTTGCCCATGATGCTGCCAATGACTGGTGGCTGCTGAGACACGAACTGGTTCTCACCGTTCCCTTTGTGCAGGATGCCTAGGACAAGGAGAGATCGGCATCAGTGAGGGAACAGAGGCTGGACCAATGTTATTGTGATTTTTGCAAAGTATATGAACCCTTGGCCAAATACTTCCAGGCTTGTTGTACCATAGTGAAACCCAGAGGGATGTGAGAGCTCCACTGTTTACTGACTGAATTATCACCCTTGGCCTATGAGGCTACACTATTACCACTGTTGTGACAGACAGAATAGACCAGTAGTTAGTGACCTAAATTTTACATAGTCTAATCTGTTGTTTTTTCCAAGTCCAAGTTTGTGCCTTTTTTAGTTTTGGGGAAATCCTTCCTTGAGATTTAAAAGTGGCTTATAATTTTTTTCTATTAATTTTAAAGTACTTTCACATTTGGATGTTTAAAAATATTTAAATTTATTTTGTATAGAATGTGGAATGGGAGTTTAGCCTAAGTTTTCTATATACACTGAAGCATTTTCTTCAGTATTAATTCTGAAGCCTGCCATCCAGTGATGCAGGATGCTCTCTAGAATATGAAGTTTCTATTTATACACATGGTATATATGGCAGACCTTCCCAATTATCTACTGATGGTCCATTGTGGTAAGGTATGTCCCCCATAAACTCATGAGTTTAAACACTTGGCCTATAGGGAGTGGCACTATTAGGAGGTGTGGTCTTGTTGGAGGAAGTATGCCACTGTGTATATGGTGGGGGGGGGGGTGGCAAGAGGATTGAGGTCTCATATGTTCAAGCTACACCCAGTGTGGCATGCAGTCTCTTCTGCTGCCTGTGTCAAGACAAAGACCTCTCAACTCTTTTTCCATCACCATGTCTGCCTGTATGCCGCCATGCTTCTTGTCATGATGATAATAGACTAAACTTCTAAATCTGTAACCCAGCTCTTTTGTAAGAGCTGCCATGTTATGATATTTCTTCATAGCAACAAAACCCTAACAAAGACACCATCTACCCTTTCTTTCTTCAGTTGCTAATATAACTCCTGACATCTAATTGGGCACATGCCTTTCTGGAGCAGTAATGGCCGCAGCCCTGGGACAGCCTCATCTGTGACTGAGTCTTAGCAAGTGCCATGTAAGTGTCTATGCTGTGAGCATTGGCTGAGCAGCATCCCCACAACGGAAGGGCCTGAGTAGTGGTCCTTTTCCTTTCTGATGGGAAGGTGGAGGTGCAGGATAGAGCTCAAGTAGTCACCTTGGCCTGTGACCTTAGGGGAAAGGCCAGTGTGAACACAGACAGCAGAGGAGCCTCTAGCCCAGGATAATCGGCCTCCAGGGGCTTGCAGTTGAGAAACCAAGCTTAGCTTGATTATAATTCTGTTACTTGGGGAATTGGTATATGGAGAGATTTTTCTTTCTCCCGTTTTCATACACATACGATGTACTTTAATCCCATTCAAATTCTGCATTACCATCTCTCTTCTCTGCTAGCCTTGATCATTATTTTGTTCCTAAACAGATACCTTTCTACTTCTATATCTTTTAAGAGAAAACCTAGATTTCTCACACAAGAAAAGCAAGATATTTGAATCTAGCTTATTTTACTTAACACTGCTATCTCCAGTCCTATTGATTCCTCTGAAAATAATGTAATTTTGTTCTTTGTTATGGCTAAGTAAGACTCCATTGTATAAGACATGTTTTCTTCATTAATTTTTGACGGACTGCTAGGCTAGTTCCATAGTGTGGCTGTTGTGAACAGTGTTGCTGTAAACATGATAACAGGTATCTCTGTGGTAGAGTGAATTATGTTCTTTGGGGTATCTGTTCATTTGGTTATTGTCTTTTTGGTTGTTTGAGGACCTTTCATACTGATTTCCATAGTGGTTACAGTGACTTCCATTTCTTCCAGCAGTGTATAAGGGGTCCCTTTCCCGCATCCTCTCTACAATTGTTATGTTCTGTTCTGCACTTTATTTAAAGCTTTTAAAATATAAGTATGTGCTGTATGTTGCGTACATTCCCCTCACACCCTCCCCCACAATCTTGTTGATATTATGCTGACTGGGGTGAGATGGACGTTCATTGTGTTTGAAGGTTCATGTGCTGATGACCAAGGATGCTTAACAACTTTGCTCCTATTTACTCTGAAACTGTTCACCACTGGTTCAAGCTCTTCCCTCTGACTCTGCCTGTTTTTCTACCAGCAAGCACTCAACACAGCTCCAGATTTTCACTTTCCAACATTATTAGGGTTGCATCCCTTTCCTTTGCTCTTATTCTAAAGACTCATAGGGACATGAAAGTCTTTTATTACACGTTTAGAAAAGATGTGACTGACAAACATTCCTTCCACTTTTAGACTAGGCAGGGGATAAGCGACTAAGTGACATCGTTACTATGGCTCCTATGTCAAGGCAGAGTATGGTCAGACTGAGTTTCCTGAAGTACATATGTGATTGACATCTACCATGAATCAAGCCTCAAGTCCTAATTTTCTTACCCTGGGTTGCAGCTGCTTATGCCTGAGCTTTGATAGCTCTTCCTTTGATTTCACCCTCAGCTCAAATTACAATAGACCTT
Source organism: Phyllotis vaccarum (assembly GCA_033318265.1). Taxonomy (NCBI): domain Eukaryota; kingdom Metazoa; phylum Chordata; class Mammalia; order Rodentia; family Cricetidae; genus Phyllotis; species Phyllotis vaccarum. The sequence goes on from JARWLC010000019.1 coordinate 21,860,544, forward strand.
CCTTCAAGTCCTTGTCTTCAGAACTTCAGTGCCTTGACTCATGGCCTGCCCTCCTAGAGGATTTCCTACTCGATATCCTGGGCTAGTCCTCCATCTTCTAGGATGCTGCTCAGGACTCCCTTCTCTATTTATGCTTTGATGTCAATGAATGAACTTCTCCTATGCCTCTCTGGCATTTGCTCACAACCTTCTATAGGATCACAATGGAGTCTATGATATTCATTGTACCTTTTTTTTTTTTTTTTTTTTTTTTTTAAGGATACCTAGGCTAGCAGAGAAGGTGGCACTTTAGCCTAGCTCAAGGATCTCCATGGTTCTACTCACCACTCTGGATGTTCAGGGCATGGTGCTTATCCAGGCTCCAGCCCCCCAGCTTGGAGGCATCAATTTCATAGCCCTGCAACACTGCTGTCCTTTTCTCCCACAGGATCAGATCTGGGCAGGATTCATATTCATAACCCACGGAAACTACAGGAACAGAAGAGAAAGTGCCCAGGTGAACAAAGCCTCCACTCTGACCCTTAGCCCAACAGGCAAGACCTCAAGGCCTCTGGTTATTTTTTATAGGAAAGAGGGGAGGGGATGGGAGAGAGGGGAGGGGGGGAGGAGGAGGGGGGAGGGGAAAGAGGAGGGAGAGATGGAGAGAGGGAGAGGGAGAATCATGCTTTTACTTGGGCACTAGAACCATGTGGAATACCAACACAGTGATGTTGGGCCTTAAAAACTATTTTTTAAAAAGAACAACAGTATATTATTAGGAAAAGTTAAATGTGTCACACACCTTCAAAGGACCCAAGTGAATCGATTCTGGGGAAATAATCCTTTAGAATGTTTTGTATATGTTGTGTTGCTGGAGAACACTTGATTTTTACATGGATTTTGAGGGTCCAAACGCTAGTTCTCATGTTTATACTGAGAGGGTTTTTACTTTTGACACCATCTCTCCCCAGTCCAGAAGTGATCTTTAATAAGTAAGTACTCCATTAACTCATCAGTGTAGCCTTATTTGTGGCAGTAGATAATTGGAGGTGACACAATGTTTAATCAGGTGAGAATTTAATCATGTCCAACCCAGGAATATTACTCAGCCCCTGGTCATCAGAGTCATGAAGACTAATGTCATAGGAATGCTTAAATTAAGTGCTCAGTTGAAAAAGCTGATTATTTTTGGTCATCTATGATTTTAAAAAATTGCCAATTCCCTAAGCTTGGCTTCTGTGAAAGCCCAGGCAGTGAGTGGCAAGCTATCTCTTCTGGGTACCTCCTTGGAGAGGGCACTGCTTTCCAGCTGGCCAACAGCTGACGATGTGGTTGAGATAAGAATGAACAGTTGGTCAGCCTCTGAAAGTTGTTTCACAGAAAGTTGAAAGATGGCAACCCACCTACAGAAACAGGGGCAAGAGGACGTCTCCAAGACTCTGCCATAATAATCTCAGCAAATGAGTCCCATCACTGCAGTCTCATATCACAGAGCTTTTGAAACTGCCTAGTTGGCACTAAATATACTCCTTTCACTGGAGGAGGTTATAGGGTCTTGGCTTTATTTTTGTAGATGATAGAAGGGACTGTGAACCGTGAGATAGGGCATTTCTGCTCCCAGAGAGCCCTGTATCACAGGGTAGGGATGCAAATCCTACTAAAGAGCTTGATGACCCGAGCTTTCTCCCATCTATCTGTGCATCCTTAGGATGTCACCTTAGCACTCCCAGAAGGATCTGGCTGTAGGGATTCGTTGTGATACTCATGTGTTGACAGCACAGCCATGGAGCAGAAGTCCAAGAAATGCCCTCATTTTTTTCCTGCTTCCCTCTACTCCTTCCCTCTCCCTCTTCTCTCCCCTGTCTAAGTGCAGCTTTACTCCTCGACTCTGCTTTTGCTAGGTGAGGACAATTGAAAGAGAATGGGGTTCACGATGAAGGAGCATGCTGGGCTCTTGCCCCTCGGTCTTTTTGTTAGGCTTTACGTCCACTGCCCATCTCTGAAGCCCCTGGGACTCTGCTGGAAGGACAGTCATCCTGCAAAGCCCAAGATCCTGGTGAGGCAGCCAACTTTGGCTTCATCCTTAAAGAAGACAGCAAAAAGAACAGAGGCAACTTCTTTGATGGGAAATAAAATCATGAGGCCAGCTTGGCATGGTGTCACACACCTATAATTCTAGCACTAGGTTATACTGAATTAGAAAGCTTGTGAGTTCAAGGCCAGTCTGTGCCACACAGGAAATATGAGATTACTCTGGATTACAGAGGGAGGGCCTGTCTCAACAAGTCAAAACAAATATGAATCCAAAACCAAAGTTTTGACTTTAGTTCTTATAACTAAAAACTTGAGCTTGGAATCAACCCAATCTTAGCTCCTCTATTTTAATTTTAGATTACAGCAGGATGGCTGTGGGGTGGCCAGATAACATATGCACATTCTACTGTTCTGGAACACAGCATATTTTAGCTCATCACACACTACCATAGTTGAGGACTGTTCTTATTCTGGAACTACTTTTCATGATTGGCCTTTATAAATCTAGGCCTTCCAATTCATCCTTCTAGGTTATGGATGGCCACTGAGATCTTACAGCCCAATTAAGTGCTAGGTGGTTTTGACTTGAAGAGAGGAAGGAAGGAAGGGAGGGAGGGAGGGAGGGAGGGAGGGAAGGAGGGAGGAAGGAAGGAAGGAAGGAAGGAAGGAAGGAAGGAAGGAAGGAAGGAAGGAACATCCATAAAGGAAGCTGCTTCTCTGGTTCTGCTCGGTCTCTGTCTCTGCCAGTGTGTGGAGCCTTGTCACAGATACTTAGGGGAAGCTTACCGAAGGCTTCTGAAAGTCCGAACACCTTCTGGTTGTAGACATCTGTCTTGTCCCAGATGAAGTAATAGGACAGGTCAGGGGCTGCAGCAAACCACTTCCTGAAGAGGCGGCCCTCGACAGCCACCATGAGGTGGACCTTCATGAGGTTGAAGGGGATGGTGGGGTGTGTGAGGCTGATTCTCAGGACAGACTTGTAGCCAGGGGTGCGGCTGCTTAGATAGCTCAGCCTCATCTTGCAGCCAGCAATGATGATTTCTTCTTGCAGGGCCTACAGCACAGACAGATCACAGCAGGTCCGTCACTGGAGGTCATGGGGGAAATGATATCCCGAATCTTGTGGATTTGGGGTGTTCAGGGGGAATAAGAGGAAGCAGAAGGGAAGGATGTGAGGAGAGAAAGGAAGAAAAGCAAGAAGAGGGTAGGCAGAGTGAGAAAAGAGGAAGGGAATAAGGAAGAAGGAATATCCCTGGTCTTCAGAGCTAGTTCCTACATAGTGTACCTTCATCAACAAACTCACTCCCATGAGCCTCAGGCCCCTCCCTGTGTAATATGAATGAAGATATTTTATTAAAGCCCCGAGAGGACACATAAGGTAATGCTCATGGGATACACAACAAAGTATGCCTCTGAGTCATTAGCTATGTCAACCAGGAAAACGCAAGAATCTGGGAACCTGCACTTCCTTACTGGATCAGCATCAGTAAGGCCACATATTCATAGTGCCTGGCCCATCACTGTCATTAGGAAGGACAGTGGTACGGCTGGTACCTATGGTACAGAGAACAGGGGTGCCATGAAGAGACCCTAACAGAAACAGCAGCCGGAACCTGATACATGGTTTCTATCTAAAGCTTTCTTAAAGTGAGATGTAGTTTCAATGTGTCCTTTCCAGGAAAGTGTAAAGAGACCACACAGGGCTGAAACAAACACATCATCAGGCAGTGCTCAAGAGCCTGGAAAGAAACCTGTTCCAGTGTTCCAGCTCATCTCCGGAGAGGTGGTGTTGGCTACAGGGAGTTTTCAGTGCACACTAGCTCCCAACTCCAGTGCTTTCCAGATGAGCAGAGTAAGGAAGGCAGCAGGCTCAAACTGAAGATGGAAACAGTCAGCGAATTCCAGATGATCATCCATAAGGCAATGTGGGGGGCTGTCATCAGCTTGATGCTCTGGGCTCTTTCTTAGGAGGGGAACGTTAAATCAATTGAGCCTAGCATGTCCAGGGATGATGGCTATTTTTACCCCGTGTTTATGGAGGGACTGAGATTTTTCCATTGTTTATTCCATAAAAGGGTGTAGATTTTTTTTTTAATCTATGTTTCTTTCTTGAATACAGGAAATGCTATAGATTGGGATTTTAATTCACTGTTGTCTTCCAGGGCCACAGTTTATAGTTCCAGGCAAAGTAGGCTATATACTTGGGTGAGCCGCAGGCAGCACTTGAGTGTGGGCCTGATCCTCTCATAAATATTTTTCCTTCGTTAATGTGCCCATTACAATTTCCACATCCCAGCACTTGCAAAGATTAATGAACAATGAAGCTGGGGAAACAGAGTTCGTTTCTGCCTGTTTCGAGAGACTAACAATAAGCAAGGGTTATGCCCCAGTTGAACCTGTAGGCACCAAGCTCAGAGAGCACTGTAAAGAGGGTGTGACCTTGAACCTCATTTGTTCCACGGTCCCTGCTCCAGGGAAACGATGTCTGGCTGGAGCTGGGCCAGGGCTGAGTAACAAATTACTTCTCTCCAGCAAGTTCTGTCTCTGCTGACAAGCATTTCATACAAAAGGTCAGCCTGGCCATTGAGACAGGAGACAGGCACTGAATTTCTGAGAAGGAGTCAGTACAGTGAGAATCCAGAACCGGTTGTTTCCTTCCTGGTGACTGGCATTGGAAACTGCTCAACAGGGCAATCACAGAATGAGATGTGTTTGCTCATCCAGGCATGAAATACACGCACGGAAATGTGTAAGCACCCTGCTCCACCAGCACCAGGGCACTCCATTAACATGCACATTGCTGGAGGTCACCTTAGGCAGGCAGGTGACCTGGGCCACTCTGGGCTTTTGTGATGCCATTTCTCCTCTTCCTTGGGCCTTCTTTTTTGCCTAAAGACATCAGACCAGGGATGATGGAGGAGATCCAACTCACTGTGGCTTTGCTCGGCAAAGAGTTTATCTTCATTTTCATCAGATTAAAATACATTTTTCTCAATTACTTCCCTTTGATGATAATTAAGTAAAACATTTACATGTGTAGATTCGATCCAAAGCAATCCCTAATTGGCATGAAGGCAGCATGTGCTAAATAATCTTTGTAATAATAATAGTTAAAATTTATCGAGCACTTAGTAGGTGCCAGACATTGTGCTAAGTACCTCATGTTACATTTTTCTTATTTACTCTTTATTAAAATGCTTACTAGTTGAGATCCCATGGCTTATTTCTATTCATAGAAACTATTATTATAACTACTTTTAGCAGAAATACCAAGAGAAGTGAGGCTCTAAAAACTGAAGAGCAAAGTCGAGCAAACAGGATGACAGAGTAGAAAGAACCAAGGACTTTATTGTAAGCCCTAATGTACCAGGCAGGTTATAGGTCATATCCTGATGGGGTTTGGCCCTTTGGGGTCTCACCCAGGCCTGTCTGGGTGCTTTATCAATTTCCACTGTCTCTGAGATTGTCTTCTGCCCCCAAATAAGATGAGAAAAAATGACCTGATATCATCAAGCAGTTTGAGTACCTGGATTTCTGGGACAATGGGGCCTTTCTCAGCACAGGAGCTGGCGAAGGATGTCAGTGGGGATGGAGACACCACAGGGTTGGGGCGGGCGAAGTTGCTCAGGTCACAGCTGGGAATCTCGTTCTCTTCATGTCTCATGATGATGGTTTCCATGACGAAGAATCGGTCCCAGGGTAGCCAGAGGGTATGCTCTTGTGTGATGAAGGGTGCCCGTTCGAATCTCAAGATGATGGAGATGCCGCCATTTGTGACCAGGTCAAAGCTGCGATGGGGGACAGTAGCAGCAGGAAGGAGGAGGGAGGGGAGGGGGAGGAAGAAGAGGAGGACGAGCAGGAGGAAGAGGAGAACAATGAGATGCTGAACGCTAAGAAAATCACAGGAAACATTGTGTACTTGGTTGAGGGCCACCCTAACACCCAGAGACCGGACTGCAGTCAGAAATAGTGACAACACTCCAGAAAAACACTAGTAGTTGCTATAAAGTGGTTGTCCAGGGAGGGTTTACGGTTGCCAAATTAAATGCTGCCACAGGATCTGCTTAGCAGGTCCCAGGGCAGCCGGTGAGCTTCTGCTATGGAGGCCTGGTGCTGTCACTGTGTCAGAGCCAGAGCTCACTAAGGAGGCAACAGAATGAGCTGAATAAGTGTTACCCGGGCACCAGAAACCCCGAATCCAGTCCTTACTGCCATGAACTATAGTGTGGTCATGTCAGCCAGCCTCTTTGAGCTTTATCTTTCCCATCTATAAAACCAAAGGTTCATGGTTGTCCACAGGAGGACAGGCCCATCTTTGAATAATTCTAATCACTAGGACTTGAGTTTTTGTGGCACATCTGGGTCTCCCTCATCCTAGTTCTTATTTATTGGGCTTGTTTTTTTATCTGTTATGGTGACCTGAGACCAGTGGCTCTGTCTGTCAGCTATCCTTCATCATAGTATCTATTTGGACAAGTCTTCTTAGGAAGTACATCAAGCTTTACAGTTTTAGCTTTTGAGGAATAGTCTATGTGGATCAGGCTGGCCTTCAACTCAATTCTTCTGCTCCAGCCTCAAAAGATGTGAGATTTCATGTATGGGCTGTCATAGTCAACTAGGGTACACTTGTAAAGCCTGTAATCCCCTTCTCTACAAGGCCTTGCTCAAGCAGAGTTCTAGATTCCTTCTAGGGGTCTACTGTGCCACAGAGACTCCTGAGAGCCCACACTGTAGTACACTGCAATTGCTCCCGTGCCCAAGTCATCAGTTTCTCAGCCCTTAGGTAACAGAATGAATACATAGGAGCCTCTGCTTCTGTTTCTAAACTGTCACATGCTCCGAGTCCCTTCTTCTTTCGGCTACTGACACAGATCATCTCTGTGATGAGCTCTGTAGCTGGTTTGAAATCTCTCAATGCAGGATGTCATCATTGCCTTGGCAAAAGCTACTTTGTATGGGTATGACTGATTCTCTAGCTTGCTTCTCCCTTCCTTCTTACATTTGACCATCCTGTCCCAGAGGCATCTTCTCATGGGAAATGACACCCCCAGTTTTGGGACCTCAACCTTCACAGACAGACTCTTCTCTCTGCCATAACTTTCCACATACTTGTTGCTCATGGCAACCTTTCTCTGCTAACCTTTAGAAGAAGTTAGACTCCACCATCCTTCAGTAAGTGATGATGGGTAAACACCAGGTGGGCATTTGTTGCAATTCAGGGGTTCAGGCTGTGGTAATCCAGGAGAATACCCACAGTTTGGGGAAAACACTCACAGGCTGACACTTGTCACAGACTGGTCAGTATCTGTACTTTGCCAGAATGTTTTTAACATCCAAATATAAAATTTGGCCAGACTTACAAGCTCTGCTCAAGAGAGGCAGCCTGTAGAGAGTGAGGCACAAAAACACGAAAAGACTTATCTTCAAGGTTGTGAGCAGACCAGGGCAGCTGGCCATGCCAGGAAATGAGTGCAATGGTCTGAAGCTAGGCCTGCTCATCTGGCAGGGAGACCCTGCCCATCTCTCGCCAGTCCAAGCTCCACTGCTTATGTTACAGGTGAGTTATACCACCCTTTCGAGCCTCAGTTTCCCTGTTAAATTAGGCTGGGTTCCTAATTAGCTAGATGGGTGATGGATGGGCAAGCCCCAGGGTCCCCTGCATTCCCTGGGCACCACACTCAGCACATGTCTCAAGTCAACGAGCCTGACCTGCTCCTCTGGTGAAGAGTTCTCTTAGTTTTCCCACATGATTTGTTATTTTCACCTTTTAAATGATCTCTTTGGGTAATTTCTCTGTTACTATTTTCTTGTATGAACTATTGCTAAAATTTGAAGTCGTGTGTGTGTATGTGTGTGTGAAGTGTGTGAGGAACTGGTGAGATTGTCATGGTGCCGCATGGCAAGCGAGATGATACAGGTGACTCAGATGCAGCTGAGGCCTTCGGTGCATTTCCACTCATTCTCACTTCCCGACTATCTTTAGCCTCATGCTTTTCCTGTGCGTCATGGGCAAGAGACACTGAATCAAGGAGAGAAGGAGGAGAGGGGACAGATTCCCCCTGCTCACATATAACAGAGGGAATTGCAGACACTACGGGGACAAGTGATAGTTTCCTAGACATTATGGCATCTATGTTGGAAAGAACATTTTAGCCCATACTGCATGGGCAAGAACTGATTTGAAATGCACCTTCTAATCAGCACCCTCTCTGACTATATATCACAATGTGGGAGGCTGATGTAGGAACCTCCCTCTGGGCACTTAATGCCCTCAAGAAGCAGCAGATGTGGCCATCATAGTACAGACAGGGAAATCAGCCCAGAAGGCCAAAAATGAGCGGTTGCTAAGGATCACTATGGCATGTCTCATGGACCTAGTGTGAGCAAACCCAGAGATGCCTACTGACTGACAGTTTGCTCTTTCGTGTGCTAAGTTTTGTGGCAAAAAGAGCAGTCTGGGGAATTGCATTTTTGATGCCTGTTACCCTGTGTGTGGGAGTGTTCTAAGAATAGTCATGGCCCAGGATACCCATAGCTACCATTTTTATACCATCCAAAATCCAAAGACAGACATAGTGAATAGTAGAACTTCCCTTTTGCCTTAGTGGGTGTCTGCTGAGGGATTCTGTGCAGAGCCCAGAACAGTGACCATGCCTGGCTAGTTTGCTCCCTGGGGACTGGCACAGACCTCTTCTAGCTGAGCCCTTCCCGCTGCTGTGGAGGAGGAGAGACACCCCACACCAAGCTTGCCAAGCTGTCTAAGAGGCACACATGTCTCCAAACAGATGAGTCCTGCTTCATTATCACCTCGGCTGGGACATGCTCACATCTGATATTGGATTAAAGAGGTGCTAAAATCAATCAGGCTGGAACATAATTTCTAACACAGAATGAAGAATCAACCTTATGGGCCCACACTCAGCCAGATGGACTGACACCACCTTATTTTATTAAAAATAGAGGACTTAGCACCACTGACAGGCTAAATATTCTACTTGCCTTCTTTTTTTTCTAAAATATTTGTGCTACTACCTCCTTGTTATGCACTAATTCATCATAATTTGTAATTTTAACATCCACTATTTATTTACTTACTATGTGTCACACTAGGAAGTGAAGCCTAGTATGTGGCAGGACATTATGATTTATTAAACACATACTATGCACTAGGTGACTCCTCACCCACCGTTCTATCCTATCCGCTCCTCTAGTTCTTACAAACACTTTCTGAGGTAGATGGTATTAGTGTCCTGCTACGGAGGAAGAAGCTGAGGGATGGGAAGGCAATATTTGTTCAAGCATACTCTAGTCACTTGGGGAGATCCAGGACCACTGAAGAAACTCTAGCTTTACTTCATACTGTTGATGTTCTTAGGGTAATTAAGAGGCCAGACTTTGCTATCACCCAAACAACGTGCACTGAAGCAACATCCACCCAAGCGGTTCTGTTGAGGTAACCTTTAATGAGTTGAAAGGTACAAACTATACAATAAGAACGGTTAGATTCTGGGAACCATCTGATCCAGTATAAAGTAGCCCATGTGACAGTATTCTTATGAGGGCTCACTGAAAATATTGATAAGCAACCCTGTGTTTATGTAAGAGCCTCATGAGAAGGAAGTGCTTAGTCTACAGCCTAAGAGCCAGAGGTCAGAGTCAAGCACAGGCCACAAAAAGACAGTAAGTTGCAGAGCTGGGTGTTAGGAGGTAGGCTGTCTGGGTCCAGGTCTGACCCTCTATCCACATAATCAATCCAGAGGCAGCTATGTTGCAAGACCACAGGCCCTAAGGTTCCCTGGCCCACAAAAGGCCTCCTACCTGCCATCTTGCCTGCTGATTGTGTACCCAAAGAGAGGGTTATTGATGAAACTGATATTCACACCAACCAGCGGGGTCCCATCTGATGTCATCACTTGCCCACGGATGACACATGCATGCCTGTGGGAAGAGAAATGGGAACAGGATGAAGTAACTTTCATAGTCAGCAGTGAACCCCCAGAATTTATTGCCAGAAGGCTGGCCATTCAGACACACCTCATACCCAGGAGCCCCGGTGTTCGCTTCAGAAAATAATATATCACCTCTCAAGGTATCACAGTGTCTTTGAGAGAATCACTCTGGGGAAACATTTTAAAATGTCTCCCTCCAATGTTGTTTTCCTAAGGCCTTAATTTGATACAAAGAGAGAAAGCTAATCCCAGGGAACAACATGGTACAGTTAAGGTGGAAATACAGAGTCAGGTGCCCTAGGTTCAAATCCCAGCTCTGCTACTTCTTAGGTCTCTGAACTTGTGCAGATAAATGACAATTCTTTGAGCCTCACTTTTGTTTATTTTTTTATCTTGGTACAGAGTAAGTCACAATGACCATAATCATATGAGGACACAGGAAAGAGATCAGGATGGAGGGGTGTATGTCCTTCCACCTGCATTAGAAAGAGAAGGATAGATAACAGCTTCTCCTTGGGGTGTCTCCTTGGGAACCTGCCCCACTCCTAACCACTCCTACCCACTCCCATTCCCCACTTACTCCCAACCCCCACTCCACTCCCTCACCCCACTCCACACCCCACCCTCCACTCCACACCCCACCCTCCACTCCATACCCCCACTCTACCCCCCACTCCCACACATCCCACCCCCCACTCCATCCCCTACTGCCATCCACTCCCACACCCCACTCCACCCCCACTCCCAGCCAATCTACCCCCCACTCCCACCCCCCCACTCCCACCCACTCCCACCCACTCCCACCACATTCCACTCCCGCCCCCACTCTCACCTACTCCCACTCCCACACCCCCACTCCACCCCCACTATTCCCTGTACTCTAGACAACAAGCCATGTGCTTTCCCTGCATTTGCCAGGAGAAAGTTGTTTGGTGCCTGTGTGTGTGTGGTGTTCCCTCATCTGCCTAAAATGTCATTTCTGCACACACCTTCCAACATGCTCATTCCTCAACACCCACTTCAAAGGACGTGTCTTCCCTAAAGCCTTTTTTGATGTTCCTGTTCAGAACTCATACCCCGCTTCCTTGAAACCTCACACCTTGGTATCTTGCCAAACTGCACACACTCTCCTCTCTGCCTGTATCCCAGGCCTGGTAAGACTTTTTCCATAGTGCAGGGTCTGGACCATAACTAGCAAGTACTTGGTCAACAAAACAAGTAAACAACAATAACAACAAATGGAGGAATGAACTGGTCGATTTGCTATCATCTAGAGTGATAGCTTGCACATATTTCAAAAAATAGAATAGTTTTATAGATGACATTTCCTATGGGCTACAAAGTAGGAAGCAAGCCAAAAGAAGACTTGACCTTGATGCAATGGTGTAGTGGGCACTGATTGGCCAAAGACAGGCAGGAAGTGTGGGCGGGGCTACCAGACTAAGAAAACTCTGGAAACAGGAAGAACAGAGCAGAATGCCATAGAGAAACCAGAAGAAGCAGAGGACAACTATGCTGCTCTAAGAAAAGGTACCGAGCCCCATGGCTGAACAAGATAAGAATCATGGGTTAGTTTAAGGGTAAAGAGTTAGCAAGTTATATGCCTGGGCCTTAGGCTGATCAGCCTAAACTATTGTAAGCATCTGTGTGTCTCTGTGGATCTGTGGGTCTGAGGGTCCAAACTTGAGGCTAGGCCCAAAAGTCCGGGCCAGAAACCTCTTACTACATAATGGTGACAGAATTCTTCCTTCCCTTGGGTGGAACTTTGGTAGGGCCTCTGAAGGAACCATCCAGAAAGTTTGCAAGATTTTTTCATTTTTATAAAGAGGAGCTGCCTTATTATTTGCCTGAAATCACTAGGAAGGAAGTAACTGAGGTGGCTGGACTCTGGGCCTTACATTTCTAGCCCGGATGCATTGGTGTGTTTTCCACGGGCAATGGTGGGAATGAAGGTGGGAGTGAATTCATTCTGGAGGAAATGCTCTGAGAGGTCATGGCGCTGTGGACAATGCCATTGAGGATAGGTCTTGGGCAAAAATGCAGGTCTGTTGCTCATATCGCTTCATCTCATGGTACAGAAACCCTTTTTTTCCTGGCCTATGGAAGAGCTATTGAGAAGACCTTGGGACATTTATGGGGAAGAAAAAAAAAATCCCATCTTTATTAGGTACCCAGATCCTTACTTCCCTCAAGTGATAAGCTTTTCTCTGTTCAATGAGAAAAGCAATTAACACCAGGCATGCAAGCAGCTGGTCTCACTAGTGTCAGCTTGTCCTTTCTGAAGGCAACAACTACCCACAATGCACTACAAGCCCCACCCCAACACAGCACACTCTACCCCACCTCAGCTCACCTCACTCTGCACAATCTGGCTAGTGCTAATTCAGTCAGTGGTTTCCTTCCAGGGCCCTTGGTCTAAATGCAATTACATGGCAACCCAGTAAGCAGGTGAGGTTTAGCAAAGACTTGCAGTCCCGTTCTGAAGGTCTCTCAATGTATTTATGTGAAATTATCTTTCCACTAATGGGAAGGATTTATTCCATCAATTGCATTCAGCTGGTACTGAGAGAGGCTTTCTTTAATGGAGGACAATTGAATTTTGTATTGCTGGAACTTTGTTCTTCTAGTGAATTACTAACAGATCTCCGGGCCTAGTCCTGGCTACTCTCCAGCCTCCTGACATGCACAGTATGTTTGGATTCTGCCTGGATGGTAACCAGCCCCCAACCCATGCACATGCAGACCAGCATCCTCTGATTGATTTCTCTTTGGGGGATTTCCTGGTCATTGGGAAACATTAAGTCAGCACCATTTGGCTATCGTTTAGCCAGAGCAGAGGTAACGTTAGTGCAGGCTCCTGCAGATTGCTTTGAATTCTGGAGAAGATTAAGTTGACTGGCCAAGCCCCTCCAGGCCACTGAGGCCTCATGGCAAGACAGGAATTTGGCTCAGAAACCACGTCCTAGAGGAAAACACTGACATTTTTTTTTTCTTGTTTAACCACAATTTTCAGTTGTCAAGAAAACCCAGTTTAACATCAGGACTTCCCTGCAACAGAGGAGATGGAGAAGTCACTTTGGGGAGGCCTCTGTATGTATTTCCTGCCTCGTGCTTTTGTCTAGGGAGGTTTGAAACGTTGTGAGTGCTAGATTTCCCAGTGATTGCTTCCTTTATGCAGTTATTCAATGGGTACCACCAGTAGGGTATTGGTAACTTTTTAAGGACAGATGTGGGGCAGGGTGGGGGGGGGTGTCAGGGGGAAGAACAGCTGTGATTTACAGTATGTGCCCATTCCCGTGGTGGAAATACTCCTGTCATGGCTGAAGTCACGATGCCAACACGATGGCACTGAATACAGAGTTGGGAAGAAACTCACAGTAGTATACTATTATGTAGTATTTCTACCTCAGGGTTACATAAGTCTCAGATAGGCTCAAAAGCAATGATGTATTATAAATGCAATCACATACTTAGGAGCTAATAAGTTTTGAGCATTTATAAATCTTTAATATAATTCAATTTTATATAGTTTAGGTTTTTACATTTAAATTGAAAATCTTATATGTATATAATTTAAAAAATTAAAATTAAAAACTGTATATAATGCATATGTATATATGTATACACATACATATACATGTGTACACACACACACACACACACACACACACACGAGTGTTTTTCCTGTATGTCTGTCTGTGCACCCTGTGCATGTCTGGTGCCCATGGAGGCCAGAAGAAAGCACAGGATTCCTTGGAACTAGAGTTATAGACCATTGTGAGCCACCATGTGAGTATTAGGAATCAAACCTGGACCCTCTGAAAGAGAAGCGATTATCTCCAACATGGTACAGTTTAATTGTTAATAATGGCTGTTTATCAACTAGCTTACCAAATTCCTAAACATTCAATAATTGGTTCTTCAGTTCTTTTTGTTTATTTATTTTGTTTTACAAGACTGGGTTTTCCTAGAAGTCCTGACTCTGTGTAGCCCTGGATGTCCTGGAACTCACTCTGTAGTCCAGGCTGGCCTCAGACTCCAAGATCCACCTTCCTCTGCCTCCTAAAGGCTTCGGCCACCGCCATTAGGCTACTAATCGGTTCTTAGGTTCCTGGGACACTGACCTCCTATTGAGGCTTGGTGTTGCTGATGGGGCTAAGATAATAGCTGCTTCTTTGACTTTAAAACTACCTTGGCAAGAAACCACTGATAGAGGTGAGAATCCTTGTCACTCTGGGGTTCTTGATACCTTATATCCAGCCTGTGATACCTTATATCCAGCCTGTGCTAGCTAGTTTCTTCTTCTTCTTTTATTTTTTATTTTTTCAGTTGGACTCAACTTGGAAGACAGAATCTAAATTGAAAAAAAATGTCTCCATCACATTGACCTATGGATAAATCTCTGTGGGCATTTTCATGATTAATGATTGATGCAGGAGTGTCCAGACCATTGTGGGCAGTTGCATTCCATGGAAGGTGGTCCTTGACTCTGTAAAAGGCTGAGCAAGCCATGGGGAGCAAGCCAGTAAACACCACCCTTCCATGTCCACTGCATCAGCTCCTGCCTCCAGGTTCTGCTTTGAGTTCCTTCCCTTAAACCCTTTCTGGTAGACTATGACTGGGGCACATAAACCAAATAAACCCTCTTCTCCCCAAGTTGCCTTTTGGTCATTTTATAACCGAAATAGAAAGCAAGCTAGGATAATGTCTCTTATTTTCAACTTGGTCACTTTCTTAGGATAATGGAGGTTATTTTCTAGCCATCCTCAGGGTCTTTTTCACTGACATCTCTTCTGTAAGACTGTCACCAACTCTTCTTGGTACAATTAATCACCCTTTCCTTGGAGCTCCTCTATGCCTTATGATTATCTCTCCTTGACTTTTGATTGTCCCAGGATCACACCATTCATGTTTGTAAGCTGTCTCACATGTCTGGGGCTGTGACTCACTTTCACAGGCATGGTGAGCATGGGAAGCAGCTTCCTATTTGTTAAGTGAATAATGACCAAGAACTTGAAACTCAGAAAATATTTGCTCAGGGTCACCCGGAGACTGACTCAGTTGGCTTATTTCTCACTTCTGAATCCTTACTGTGACAGCTGTGTCATATTTCCACAATCACAAAAATCCCAGCCACCTTCTATGAGCCAGGCTCTGTGCTAGGTGCTAGAGTTACTGGGGTATATGGATCTCAGTATCTGGTTACTTGTTAGAGCTCACAAAAGCCATCTTGAAATGCCCTAGTGTGTTTGTCCCTGTTATCAGAGAGTCAACACATAGAATTAGCATATGTCAGGCAGCTGGGACACAAAACAAGCAATTAGGCTGAGTGAACCCTGCCAGGAGGCAGTGCTCCTGCCAGACCAGCAGGGCTGGTGTCACACATACTGGCATTAATCCAACTATACACTCAGAGCCTGAACAAGGTGCCCTTGCTGGTGGCAATGAGATCTGCCCGATTACTTCCAGAGGCCAAAGGCCAGGCTTGGGATGGAGAGGAGACACCCCTGTTATCTCCTTGGGATAACAGATGGATGGCTACCGGCCCTCTGTCAAAAAGAATGGAACAGATTGAAAAAAGCAGCCACGACTGTCACTCAAGGGAAAAGAGCAGAAAGAGCTGTGTCCAGGAAGTCACAGCTCCTTGATCTGATCTAGTAAGTGGCTGGCTCTGGAGATCCCCCTGCCTCTGGGCCTCTACCCTTTCAGCTCTGAAGTGTCCCAAAGTTTTCTCTAATCTGGTATAAACAGGTTTAAGAGTTGGAGGTTTTGTTTTTCCAAAGAGTTTTAAGAGATTTTACCTGGTTCCATGCGACCCAGTTTGAGCAGCTTCCAGAACAGGCGGCTGCAGAATCTTGATGGGGTTCATAACAATGCTCACTCTGGCCCTGAGATGTCCTCACTGCCTTCCATTGACCTTGCTCCCTGGAAATCTGCCAGCTCATCTTTCGGGCTCAGTCAGAACATTTACTGAGCAATGGCCACCATTCCTGGCCTGCTGGGCTACTTCTGCAGAGGACAAGTCACACTTATTCCCAAAGTGGGCTAACCTCCATGTAAATGAGACCGACTACATTTCCCTCATGCGCTCTTCCCAGCACTGGGCATGGTGGATGCTCATTTTTATTGGGAAAAGAAAAACGTCTTTCAATAGGCTGTCCTAGAATTTGGATGTGTGGCACGGCATAAGCTTTTAATAAATTATTTACTGAATCAAGAGATGAGATGCTTCTCTTACGGAAGGTGAAGCTGATGTCAGAGAACCTTGATCTACTTGTCCTTGAGGGGGATGTGTTTAGGGGCCCCAGGCTGAAAACACTGAAATTTCTTCCCAAGGTGGTTCACTTTGCTTCTGCTTGCAACTCTTGTTTGAAAAACTTAACAAAAATGTCAGAAATGAAGTTAGGTTTCAGGTTTGCTGTTCTGGGTAGAGTGTAAAACTAGACAAAGGAAATATTAAGGGGGAGAATCTGCAATTTCTTTTTTCATTTTTGGTTATTCAAAGAAAATAGTTGGTATTCAGGGTACTGGAAAAACCAGTAGGGCTCTAGGTAGCAAGTACTAAACTAACTGCAGGCTTTCCCTGCCTTACAGTGTTTGCTGTTCCATGCTGCTTTTGGTCATGTAAATCACTGCCCTGCATACAGCACTTTAAGTGGATTTATATGCCTGCTTGTACAAACCCTTAAACTGTCTTCTGTGAGCTCCTGCTGACTGAATGGGATTTTTCCAGCACCAACCACAATTTATCCTAAGACTGTAAGAGATGTGTCTACAGACTGCTTTTAAAGGAGGCTGGGCTCCAGGCCCAGGCCAGGCTGCTCTGAGCCAGTGCTCTGTAGTGTGAAGCCTCTTTGTGTGTTGTTCTGTGTTGTATGGCATTAACGAGCTGGTTAGAGCCAGCTGGAGATGTCAAGTGTAGCAGCATCTTGCTGTAGAGATTTCTGAACTGAAGATGCTGAGCTTGGAGCACACAAGATTCAGCAGAGAACAGATGCCTCTACCATTTACAAGTCCATGACCTTGACCTCCTGATTCAGTTTCTCCATGCCTCCGGTTTTTTACGTTCTAAAACAAGGGCTACCAACAGAGTCCCTCCGCACTATGATTTGGGAGTTGGAGGTGGAGATTTGAGCACATTGCCACTTATAGAAAGTATTACTAGCAATGCCTGACGAAGAGCCCACTATGGTGGATGTTCTGTGTTATTTCTGTACAGAAGCTTCAAACGGCAGTTGGGTTTCTGGGTATTTTATGGAATTAGGAAACTCACAGAGAAGAGTGTCTCCTTTGTCCAAGGTTACTTGTTTCAGTCGCCCAAGAAGTTGATCTAGATCCCCTCTCCCTGTGCACTAAATTGTCTCTGCCTCGCCATGCCTCTTCTGCTAATACTTCCTGTGATGGACAAGGAGGAGCATGCTTAAGCTGCAAACAGAGATGGTAATTCCTTTTGAAATCAATAGAGGGATGATCAAGTGGCCGAGGAGGAGTTGTTAGCTGCTCATCAGGATGATGTGAATGCTGCTGCCTGCATCCTCAATTGAATCCACCTTGTTGCTTTATCATCATAAACATTCAGTTCAATGTGGGGAGGGATTTTTAAAAACCAACATGAATAATATATTATTACTGACATTTTGGAGGAAGCAGGATCTTTATCTTTTCCCATCTTCCAGTGGGTAATTTATCACTGTCTTTCTTTCCTTTTTTTTTTTTTTTCCTTTTTGGTAACTGATGGGGTAGCCTGTCAGCTCAGTTTGTTTTGAAGGAGCAGGAGTGTAATTCAATAATAAATTCACCCAGAGGCCAGCTTTCAGGAAGCTGGTATTTATCTGAAGTTCTTTAGGAGATCCCCATGGCTCAGTCTCTTGGAGGATTTTGGTGGCTGTCTGAGGTCTGGGACAGAGGTGGGGGCAGGCGTCTGGGATGGGGAATAAATGCCTCTCTGTAACTTGGTGGTACCAACACTTGGGTGTAGTTTGTGCTTGGCAGTGGACTGGTCAAATGACATCCCGTATATGACCATGTGAACTCTCATATTTAAAATTTCTGAAAACTTTGGGGACTAGTTAAGGATATAAAAGACATTCTGAAGGCTTAGGAGACATGATGTTCTCTCCTCTCTGAATAGAGCTGACTTTTGAGTCTTGAGTCAGACATGCTTTAACATGGTTTGTGGATCTTTCTGGGTCCCTGCCCTTACATTGATCTCTTTCTGATCTCCGTCTACCACGTGTTCGTTTCCCTCTCCCACAGGACCTCTGTGCTATCCACTCCCATCTACTTGTCTTCCTAAACCCATCTTTATTTCAGATGTTAGAGTATGCCTCCTGTAGAATGGGACCATAAATAATCTTCTAGTGACATTAAAACTCCTTATTTTCTGATTACCCTAGAAACTCATACTGTCCCCCATGTTGGCTCCTCAATCTAGCATGCATTTCTAACTGCTGTGTGACTGAAACCTGTAGGGGTATTGTGTTGTTTCATGGTAAATAATTGTCCCACCCACTGGTTTAATAAAAAGTGCTGATGGGCCAAAGGCAGGCAGGAAGTGTGGGCGGGGCTACCAGATTAAAAACTCTGAGAACAGAATGCCAAGCAGAATGCCAGAGAGAAGCCAAAAGAAGCAGAGGACAACTATGCTGCTCTAAAGAAAGGTACCGAGCCGCATGGCTGAACAGGAAGAATCATGGGTTAGATGAAAGGTAGAGAGTTAGCAAGTTATATGCCTGGGCCTGAGGCCGATCAGCCTAAAACTATAGTAAGCCTCTGCGTGTCTCTGTGGGACTGCAAGACTGCAGGACTGCAGGTCTGTGGGTCCTAAACCTTGAGGTTAGGCCCAAAAGTCAAGGCCAGAAACCTCATACTACAGAAACCCACAGAAAGTAAGATAGCTTTCCTTACAGCACACACACACACACACACACACACACACACACACACACACACACACACCCATACACATTTCACATACTCTCACACACACTCTCATATGCACACATGCTCTCACATTCATACAGTCTTACTCACAGCCCTTCATTTGGGGTCTTTTCCCTTTGTGCTCACCATATCTACCAGCTGAGACTTGTAGCATCCTGTCCACATCTCTCTGCTGACTGAGTGAGCTGACAACCAGCTAGACTTGCAATGTCATATCACTTTTCAGACCTAGACAAGAGTTTTCAAATGTATTCTCAACCTATATTCAAACAGCTTTGGGTGGTTAATTTGTCAGTACACCATTTTGTCACTGGTAACTACCCACGGAGGTGATATCTGCCCTATATCCAGCGTTTCAATGTTCCAAGTCCTGGTCAGGCATGTGCATGGCCAGAAGAGGAAGTTGCTCTGCCTTGAGGGTGTCCAGCAGATATTCAGGCTGCTGTCCCTTTCTTGGCCGTCTGATTTTATGTTCCAGAGTCTATGTTCTATATCCTTTCCCTTCTATTTGGACAGCTGAAGACCCTTCTTCCATCAGAGACCTCAGTAGACTTTTCTCCCTCACTCAAATCTCCATAGCAATTGCCTCTCATCATATTCACCTATGCCAGCAGGTAAGGGCAGCTGGATCCTGGTCAGAGAGGATAATGGTATGTAAACTACCCAATCTGGTGATAGTGATGCCTAGGCTTGTAGAATCCCACTCTCGAATCCCCTGAGGTTATTCAGAGAGCCCTGTCACTTCCTTTGTAAGGGCATAGCACTTGTAGGGGAAGGCTGTCATAACTTCTGCCTTTGCTAAGCCTATTCTGAACACCCGATTTAGCCAAGCATGGTGGTGGGCTCTGGGCACAGGTCAATGGTGTTATGGTTTGGATAGGAGGTGTTTCCTAAAAGAAACAGGTGCTGAAGGCTCAGTCCTTAGCTGGTGGATCTAATCCATAAGAGGTCACTGACTCACAATGGCTTTGGCCTAATTGCTGGATGGATCCACTGATGGAGTCATAATAATTTCAAAGCCGCAGCAGGTGGGGCTCTAGTTAGAGAAAATAGGTAACTGGGAGGCACATTCTTAGGGCCATTATCCAAATCCCTTCCTCAGTTTCTGTGAACAGCTTTGTTCTGCCACACCATTGTCTGCCTCACTACAAGCTCATAGTGATGGAGCAAGCCATATCCATGGACTGGGACCTCTAAGTGAGCCAGAACAAACCTTTCTTCTCTTTAAGATGTTCTGTTCTCATAGGTGTCTGTTGACACAGAACTAACCAACCTCACAGCAGGAGGCGGAGGGAGGCCTTCCCTGTTCTTCCTTCTTCTCTGAAGTGCTTCCTGCTTCTCCCTCAGCTATGAACCACCACTGTGGGTTCTTTCATGGAGTCCAGACTCCCTTCCTGAGGACCTGTGACCCGCCCTTTCCTATCCCATCACTTTGGGGTACTGTGTAGAAGCACAAGGATGCTACCCATGTCATGTAGCTTCTTGACCTATGTATCTTCTTTAAGGACTCTCCTGCTCCTTCATACCAGGCATTGGGTGGCAGCTGCAGTGAGGCCTGACTATGAGAACTGGTTGTTTTCTTCCATCTTTCAGAGGGATCCATCCAGTCCCGAGCAGTGGCCTTGAACTCTCAAGCTGAATCTCCCTGGGCCTGACATATGGCAGTGAATCTGCAGAGCAAAGCAGTCACCGTTCTGTGGCCTGCCATCCCTAGAGGACTCAGAAGTACAGTGGGATGACAGTCTGCATCTTAGAAGCCGCTGAGTGAAATCCTAGTCAAACTGTGTAACTTGTAGTACAGCATGTATGATGTCAGGATGTGGGTTAGGCACCGGCTTATTACTGCTATACACAGGCACTGAAGCAGGCCTGTCTGTCCATCAGCTCCAACCTAGAGAGGTGTCACTGGATTCCTCACTAACAAGGATCCCAGTGTCATCTTGCTGGCAAGAATACAGCCTTTTATTAAACTTGGAGATCCAAAGATCTAAACCCACTTCTCCCTGTTTGGCAGCTGGACTTTTCTGGAGAGCAGTTGATTCTCAAGCTTTGCTTCCAATTAAGCAAGGGGAGCTGGCAGCTCTTAACACCATCGCCTCCATCATTGCACCATTAGGTAATTATCCAAGGTGTTTCTGGATGGCAGGTGCTCCAGGATGTGCCTTCTTTCCACTTCATTATCCAGGCAGCCCTCTGACACACACATTACTCTTCCAGTCTCTCAGATGAGGAGACTGGACCTCTGAAAGCATAAGAGCCCCCCGCCCCCGGGTCATACAGCAGGGAAAGGGAAGCACTGGCATTCGGCCCAGGGCTCTCTCTAGTTGCAAGGCCTGTGCTGGTTTGTGCTGTGCCTACCACTACTAAACTGTTAGGTGTCAGGCTCAGCCCAGAACCAGGAAGACATTCGGGAGATGTGTTCCCACTGGCACAGAGCAGGCTGACTAAATAGAACACTCCCTAAACAGATCCTTTATTTTAATCTTTTTATGGCTGATGTGAAATATTAACTATATTTCATGCATGCATGGCTGTGGTAAAGCCAGGAAGGAGACACTGAGCCTTCCCCATTACACTTCCACCACCCTCTCACTTGAGAGAAAAGAAAGCAGCACCTTGAGCTGGGTGGTTCAGTTGCACAAGGAAGAGTTTTACCTCTAGACCCATTTGAGATCACGGGGTAGGCACCTGACGCTTAGGGTTTCTGATGACTGGTCACCTAGGCTCATGTGACAGAGGAATGTTTGGGAACCTGTGGTGATTGATGACTTTGATGACTGTGTCTTCTGAATCTAGATCAGCAAGGAGGAGGCTCATACCGATTCAGGTGAATGCCAGGAGAGGGGGATTTCATACTAACATTTTGTTACCTTCCATTATCTACTCATTTGTAGCACAAAAAACCATATTCCAGGCCCTTCTTGAAGTGTCACAGGTTTGGAGAGATGGATAGTCTCTGTCTTCCAAGTGTCTGTAACTTAACTAAAGGCAACAGGTGTGTGAATAAGGACCTGAGAGCTGTCCTTGCTAGCTTCTGCTCCTCACCTTCAGTGGGCTGTCTGGCAGGTGATTTAACCCTGCTGGATCCTGAATCCTCTTCATAAAACCAAATCAAATATATAATGTGTTTATCTTCCCCTTTCCTCTACTCCCCCCTTTTTCCTCTTCCCCTCTGTTTCCTCTCCTCCCTCCCCCTTTTAATTTTTCACTCTTTCAAGGCAATTTATGTCACATACATTCCCTGAGCAACTACTGTGTGCTCTAATGAGTAAGATGTGGGATTTGCATGGAGAACACAAATGGGGGGGGGGTGGATAAGGGCATGACTAATTTTGTTGGGTCTCTCATCAGAGCCATATACACAGGGGTAGCAGAGCCAGGGCCTGAAGTGGAGCTTAGCTTTGGATTTTCTGCTAGCACAAGGGTCTCATGAATGCCTTTTGTACTGGGGGAGCAGCCCTGAGAACCCAGTGTAGGTCCCAGCAGGCTCAGCACATAACCAGTCACCAGGAGGACACCCCTGGGGACATGTTCCTGCTGGCGCAGAGCAGGCTGGCATGAATAGGGTACTCCCTAAACAGAAGAGCTACAAGCAACTTACAAACCATAGCCCTAATCGGGTGCCATATGGGCCGGTCATGAAAGGCTGAGCAAGTAACATTTTCCTTGGTAGAAATATTATTTATATGTGCAGTTGATTAAAAGAACTCACACCGGGGGAAGGCCCACAAGCATACATACAAAATCACACAGCTGAACAGGATGGCAGCAGCTTCCTGCCAAGGAACAAAAGCAGAAGCTCTGGCCAAGAAATGTCATTTCCCCCCTCACTCTTGCTCTTCCTACTTCTAGCATGTGACTGGACCTGTGCATATGGAAAAGCCACTATACCCCTTTGGGGATATGTTTAGGGATGTGTGCCCTCCAATGTATCCACATGAGTGGTGCCTGCACATGCGTGTGATGCAACTGGGAGTGGGGGTGAGGTTGGGTCTCCAGTCTTTCCACTTTATCTTTCCAGATAGAGCGGATCATGGACCCTGGAGTTTGACATCAGCTAGAATGGCTGGCCAGCAAACTCGGGGTATCTACTTGTCTCTGTTTCCTCTGCTCTTTAGTTCTAGCTGTGGGACTCTGTGCCTAGCTTTTTATGTAGGATCCGGGGCCTTCACACTTCTGCTGCAAGCGCTTTGC
Organism: Phyllotis vaccarum; assembly: GCA_033318265.1. Lineage (NCBI taxonomy): Eukaryota > Metazoa > Chordata > Mammalia > Rodentia > Cricetidae > Phyllotis > Phyllotis vaccarum. Next base: position 21,883,643 of record JARWLC010000019.1, read on the forward strand.
AGAAGGAACTATCCCCTCAGCACTAAAACCCATGCCTCTAAGGAGGTGACCCTTTGGGTGATGCTACTATTTTATGACCCCCTCTCTGGGCACAGAGTCCTTTCTTCTCTCCTCCAACTTTTCCCATGTCCCTGTGCCCCTGCTAGGACTTGCTCCTGGGCACAGGCAGAGAATCTCTCATGTTTCTGGAATCTTTTGGTCTCCACCCTTACATCTGCTCCTGTGTGCTCACTGGTTCACCTTCTGTCTATATAGTCTTCCCAAAATTAAGAACTTTGAACTCTAACCACCAATGTAACATCCAGGGTGACTTCAGACTGCCAACAGACACTTCCTCCCGGGTGTCTCTTTTCTGTACCCTTTCTCTGCTCAAGGTGAAGCCATCACCTTCTTCTACCCCCTGGTCCCACTTTTAGATCCTTATCCGGTGACATCACCACTATCCACCCAGTCATACTCAAACAAGAGAGCCTTCAACCTCACACCTGTCTCTATCCAAGCCCTGGTGATTCCTCATTCCCACAATCCCATCACTTCCTATTTCTCTTTAGGATAGGGACTCCTTGGCACAGAAGTCCTGAACACAGAGTCACATGATCAGCGACTTCTGGATTCACTGTGCTGACTCAGTGTCAGCTGTGTACACAGAAAGCATCACTGAATCAGAAGACATTCCAGAGAAATTATTATAAATCTTTCTTTCTGGATGCTGTGTTGGTTTAATGCCCTGACCAGAGCAGAGGATGGTGTGCCATCTTTGTTGGCTCCTGGATCTTGCCATGCCTAGGCTTTTATGTCTCTCCTGCCATGCCTCATTTCTCTCTGTCCTGAGCCTCCCTCTTTCACAGTTCTAGCTAACTGTCATCTCTTAGACTTGCTTCTCACCAGGCAGCAGTGGCACACACCTTTAATACCAGCGCCCAGGAGGCAGAGGCAGGTGGATCTCTGCCACATATTTTTGGCCAAACATTCATAACTATATTCATTGTATAGTCCAATAGGCAGTAAGTAAGCAATAGGCAGACAGTATGCTCTACTCATATCTGTCATTCTAGCAGAGTGGTCTCAGTGAGAAAATGTTCAATGGATAACACAACTGTCAAAGAGAGAACGTGTAGACACATGGCCTGGGGTACAGCGATGGTCCCTGCCTCCAGGTTAGTAAAGCCTTCCATCAGCTCTGAGGGCAAACATTGTCAGAGCCCTTCAGCTCACGTGGAGTCCACAGGATCAGAAACAGCTGACTGCAAAGTGGATATTGATCCAAGATTCTCCTCAGACCTTTGATTTTTCATTCTTCCCCATATATCACCCAGTGGGAGTGACACAGCTTTGCTCATAATAATTTGGAAGCCCTTTGACAGCAGTTTGGTGAGTGTGGGTAGTGGAGGCTGCTTCTTTGCCTCTCGTGCAAACACATTAGAACCTCCAGGGCCCACCTACCCCTCAGACTCCTCACACCCAATCTCCCCCCCAAGAGCCACTGCTAGAGCTGAGACCCATGGACTCACCCTCCATCAAAGGGATTCTCCCCAGGGATGATGTGCGTGCTGTCTCTGCCCACGAGGAACTTGATGCGATCATAGAAGGAATGCAGGTTCTGTTGGGATACAGGGGCCTGGGTCTCTTGGATGATGTCCAGAGGGTCAGGGGAGCCTAGGCACAGCGGGTTGACATGACAGAGGGGCTGGAGGCAGCAGTCAGGATCCATGCAGTCCACCAAGCCATCTGCAGGGGCAACAGAGCATGTAGTTTATACAGCTGTGTTCGATCAGCCATGTTTGCCCATCTTTCCCTCACTGGAAAACTTCAAATTCAGACATAAGCCAAGGATTTTTCGGAGCACAAGAAGACCTGGGTACTTTGGATACTTCTAGCCCCAGCCTTTCCATCTAATAGGTGGTACAGATAAGTAAGCATATGGTGTGCACATTGTTTTTCCCCTTCTAAAGAGATAGCAGGAATAGTTTATGGGACAGCTCAGAGGAGAGAGAATGCATACCATCAGAGATGCTAAGTCAAAATGCTAGTGTTTAGGGGTACTTCTAAGGGTTGAGGCTGTGGGCTTGGTTGGGGCAGCTGTGGTGGGCTGTTTAGTTCGTGTTAGTGAGCTAGAATTTTTGCACTCAGGCAATAGGTACTCCTAAAGGCTTGAAACGGAATGTGACTTCATGTGAGGCACACTGTTAAAACTCACAGACCAGATGGGCAGGGTGGTGGTACCGAGGCTGCCCAGGTAAGAAATAGAGCAGCATGGTCAGAGCAGCACACCAGTGGAGAATGGACAGGAGATGCTTTAGAGAGACTTAGCGGGTACAATCTAAGACCTGGTCACTGCCTGGCTCTGGGGTGAGGAGGAAGAAGGGATGGTAAGGCCATGTGACTAGAACATGTCTCCCTTAGCAGTGGGATCACATGGCTCAATGCAAAGCCCTCCAGAGGCCCAGCTCTGTGTTCTGTAAGTTGTCATTTGCAAGTTTTCTTTACCAAATAGATGGAGAGCTTAAGGACCCCAAACTATGACAGCTCATCTAACTTTCCAAAAATGCAAAGAAAGAGGTTATCTCAGGTTACCGACTTTCGGCTTTATCATTGCAAGGTACTTTTATAGTTTCCAAAATAACAGTTTAGGATGAGTAACAAACCCAGAGATCAGAAGACAGTGATGTCAATATGGTCTAGGAAAGGCCCAGATTCACATCTGTGTATGCTAGAGACAGAGATGACATGTGTACTGCCTGGGTTCAAATCCTGGCTTGACTGCTTATGAGCTGTGTGATGCTGGAAAACTTTCCTACCACCCTGGTTACAGATGTGCTTTGGCCATATCTGTTGTGCGCCATGTCTGCTGTGCCCTTAGCACTTAGCAGGCTTTAACAATGACCATTAAATAAATAAACAACAACAACAAGCCTAATAAACAATAAACAAAGCAGGAGATCACATGAGAATGCTAGTCCATAAGAGCCAGAAAAATGATACCTTCAACCAACCATATTCAGCAGTATGATATGATGGTAGGATCAGGAGGTATGGAGACTGAAGTTCACGTCTCAGCACTGCCTGTAAGATTGACTCCAGATAACTTGCCAAGTTCAGTCTCTCTGAACACCATGTCTTCACCGATAATGTGGAAGTCAATGCTGGCCTATCCATCTCACGTCCGTCTCTCTAGGGTTTCTAAGTGTAGAATCCACACATACTGGCTATCCTTGGATTCTCACCTTATCAGTGGCGGAGTTGCCTCAGCCCTACCCTTCTATGATCCATTCAATGGCAGAATGAGCAGTACTTAGGGAAGGTATTTTTCAGTCAAATGGCCAAGCTTCTTGGCGATCCCAATCCGAGTTTCCCATGCCCCCTTAAGTAAATTAGAGAATTCATCCCCAACCATGTTCCCTTGTTGTGGTGGTTTGTTTGTTTTTCCCATGTTGTCTCCCATTTCCTTTATAGCACCCAAGAGCCTGTGGCCCCCTGGAAGGTAGCACAGTGACAGAGTCTGGATTGCAGAGCTAGATAACTGGGGACCAGATGTCAGCCGTGAATCTTCTTATTGTATGGTCTTGGACAAGTCACTTAAACTATGTGGTCTCAGATTCCTACATATTTCTCTCTTTAAAATTACTACATTTTCTTCAGGGGTGTGTGTGTGTGTGTGGTGTGTGTGTGTGTGTGTGGTGTGTGTGTGTGTGTGTGTGTGTGTGGTGTGTGTGTGTGTGTGTGTGTGTGTGTGTGTGTGTGTGTGTGTGTAAGGGGACAACCATGGGAATCTTTCCTTCCACCCTTGTGGGTTCTAAGGATGAAGCCCAGGTTGTTAGGGTTGGTGCCAACTCCCTTCACCTACTGAGGCACTTTACTTGGCCATCTTCCAAGGTTTTAATGCAGATAATACAAGTGTTGTGAATGTTTCCATTCCATAATAAGCTATATGGCTTTATATGCCCAAATCCAACACAGTATTGGATACACAATAGGTCTTAATAAAAGGTAGTTTTCCCTTTGACCCTGAACCTAGAACATGGCTTACTAAAATGAGGAGCTATTTACCTGGCAGAATCACCCTGTGTCCTCACCCCAGTGTTATTTGGGGTGGTAACCTTAGCTTCTCCTAGCTTCCGGGTCCCACTGCCTAGCAAAACTCCTACCCTGTCCTGCCTTTGGCAGGTTCCATCACACACTTTTCTGCTGCCCCCATCAGATGTTGCTAAAACGCATAATTACAGCCTCAGCAGAGGGTTATTTGCATTCTGCTATTGATGTTAGCATGGCAGCTTTCTGTAGCTGCATCCATAACTCTGCTGAGACACTCCATTATTCAATCCCAGTGAACAGGGACGTTGACCATTAAATCAGTTAGCACAATTGAAGGGCCGTGAAAAGTCATGGCTAATTTAAAATTTTATTAGCTCTTGCCTGCTCTTGTTTACCACCAAAGTAGTCCCTGGAAGCCAGTCTTTTATCTTTTCATAAACACTCTGCTTTGTGGCACCTGGGAGGGACTGTTTTCTGTCAGGGAGAGATATCTTCTCTCCAGCCCTGAAGAACAGGAATAAGGGTGGTTCCCATCGACAGCTGTATTTGGTTGATGAAGATGACAAAGGACATGATGTCAGGTCCTGCATTGGCTAAATACTTCATAAGTACTAATGGCCTTAGCTCTACCCATCCTGTGAGGTAGGCAGTTCATTATCAGTTCAGAGAGAAGGAACCACAGGTTAGAAGTGGTAAAGTAGTTTGTAAAGAAGTTGAGGGGGAATTTGAACTCGATTCTTTCTCACATATGGAATGTTGTTTGAGTCTTCCTGGAGAGAGACTCATGGGAATAGTTTTTAAAGTGAAGACTAGGAACTTAGGAATCCAATGTCCTACCATGCCATGCTCAGCACTTAAGATAATTTCTCTCTAGCCAGATGGCCACAACCCATCTCCATTTGAGTGTGTGACCCTGTCTCCAACTTCACCTTCTTTAGCTATGCATAATGACAGACAATACAAGGTGCTTCATTCTTTACTCATCAATGTGTCCCCCCTGCCTGTACAAGGCTCCCTTTGGGTATCTTATGACAATGAAACAGTAAAGTTGTAGCCTGACTGTCTCCATGCCCAGGGTACAGCATGCACGCTCTGCAGTGAACCATATGCCACACCTTATGCATTTTATTTCGGATTGCGTCTTGCATGAGTTCTGAAAATTTCTCTTATAAACTGGGAATGCTCCTTTTTTAAATTTCTCTTTGGCTCTTTCTTTGGGATACTAATAAAAATTTAGAGGACTGTCTCCTATTTCATGCCTCTCAGCGTCTGCATTTCTGACTTTTTATTTGTGTCTCACTCTGATATATTTCTTCAGCCCTCTGTTCTCCTTCACTCACTTCCCCTTCATTTGTGTCTAGTCTGCTATTTAATTTGTCCCCTGGGTCATTAATTTAAATAACCATACTTTAAGATTTGTAGATGGTCTCTTTGGGACTTTTCAAAATCTGCATTTTTTTTCCTGATAGAATCTTGTTCCATCTTTATGGTTTTATACATCAGTTTATCTCTGTAGTTGTATAAAAGCTTATTAAGGTAGAGTCTCTTGGATAATGCTCTTGAAAGCGGTAATCCTCTTGAATGCTATAGTTGTTAACTCCACTTCCCACCTGTTCTAGAATTCTCGCTGGGGATCTCACTTGTTTGGTTAACCTGCTAGCATGATTTCTGGGGACTTCTGCCTGCCATGAGTGTCACCCATGCAGGACTGTTTGCGGTGGATGTTTTGGCCTTAGGACTCTGGTATATGAGATTGTGTCAGGACCTGTGAGCCCCGTCTCTCACAGAGGCCCCTTTCTGTACCCTCGCTCTAGCAGGCCACGTGTTTCAGAGATCGCGTGTATCAGCACTAGTGCTCCTCTGTGAGCATGCTCTTTCGTTCTAAGGGTGTCATGGTTTCTGCATCTGCTGCCCCTGGCTTTCATTTTATTTCTGAGTTTGAGGACTCCTTTGCTCCCCCGTTCTTTTTTGCTGAGTTTTAAAAGTAAATTGTTATCCCTTGTGGTCAATGGGGTGCTATGATGACCTACTTGGGCATTGTGCTGGAAATAAATGTCCTAGCAAAAGCTTTGAGTTTTTGACTCCATCTGTTAAGTGAGTCATCATGAAACCCACTTCACAGAGACTGTGAAAGTCAGAGAGGAGGCGGGGAGAAGTTCCTGCATAAGGACCCAGCCAAGGACAGTTACTTGTGGCTTCTGACAGGTATGTCCCTTCAGCAAGTGTCCTGATATCCTGGCAACTAGGTGTCATTTGATCAAGCCCTGGTCTCATCCTCTGTACACATTCCAGGCAAGATTCTGGTACAGTGTGACCTCAGAAGACTGAACTGGATTAACCCAGCCATGGTGACACATGTAATTTAAGGTACTAATGCACTCAGGGCCCTTGCAAACTAGTGTCTGTGAAAAGGAGATACCATATAAACCACACTCTGATCAGAAACATTGGGACTGTGGAATTGTCCGCTATGTGCATGCTGGGTTAGTGATCAATTGGCCAGAAATTCTGCCTGCCTTCACCTTATTATGCTGCTGTTTCCTCCTCACACATCATTTGCTGAGCAGTAAGTGTGGGCAACACTTCCACCATCATTTTTAAATGGGACACATATTTTGAAATGAATGGGATCCACAAACTTTATTTTCAAAGCTGCATTATATAAGCCCAGGAGCCTTTAACATTGTGCATGTCTGTTCCATAGTGTGTGCGTGCGTGTGTGTATGTGTGTGCATGTGTGTATACATGCATGTGTGTATATGCATCTGTGCATGTTTATGCGTGTGTGCATGTGTGTATATGCATGTGTGTATGTATATGTGTACATGAATGTGTGCATATGTGTGCATGTATATGTGTGTGTTTGTGTGTGTGTGCTCCTTCACAATTTCACTTTCATAGGCATAGATGATAAGTTTTGGAAGGTGTGTGTGATAAGGTGAAGTGCTTTGGACAGAAAAGTGAATTCTGGGGAAGAAACAACCAAGCTATAATTTGGGAGCACCTCTGGTTTGGAAGTGTTTGTTTTCTGGGTACCTCATGGTTCATTTAACTGTATAATGCAAATGTATAAGGATTAGTTGTCTGAGTTTCATATATTTGATAATTTCATTTTGAGGTCCCCATTTTATCATGGAAGGAAAAGCCAGTCAGATAGAGAATTACCCTCAATGTCCCTCACATTTTCAATAAATTCTCCTGAGTGAATCTTCCTTTTTCTTTGGTTTTCTGAAACCTCACACTCTTATAGGGTGAAAGCGTGGAGAAATGGAAGAAAATGTGAAAACTACCTTTTGGGTTCTTGGAGGATCAATGGCAGTACCATATCCAGGAATGAGAACTGGAAACTGGAAACCCACAGAACCCTGGCCCACACCAAACTAAGAAGTGAGTGACACCCCACCCAGCCCAGGCAGAGATCCTGTCCCCTGTGCCCTGGGACACAGCCCTTGGAACCCCACCGCCACTCAGCTCTGCTCTAAATCCAGGCCAGCAGGGAAAACCCCTGCAGGACAGAAGCCCCAGTAAAACCCCGGAATGCCCTCAGATGGCAAGTGGAGGGCAAGCAAAGGGCTGTGGCTGGAACAAAGGCAGGATAAGAACCAGGAGTGGGGGAGCGTCTCCTGGATAGTATACTAGACTATCCTGATCCTGGAACTCAAGACTCAGGTACGCAAATACTGTGCACACTTCCACCTGTGGGTCTATGCCACTTCATCTCACATCCTCTTCAGAGCCTGCCCTGCGGATAGGTGTCAAACAACCTGCAGAACTGGGAGAGGGGAGACATTTACGATGGAGGCTATCACTCCAGCCATGGACGTTACGATTGAGCAGCAATGTACTCATGAAAACTCATGGCTGGAGGCTCTCCAGCTTCTTAGGATTGTCCAGAGATCTGTGGTTGTAGAGGAGTAAGTAAGCAAGTGAAGGCTGAGTGGCTTCCCTCTGCAGTGACAATGCCTGGAACTTTACAGTTGGGGGCTGTCGTGTGGAAATTGGGAAAGTCCTCTGCTGGGAACATATCCTAAGGACCTGATTAGAAATGGCTTCCCCTTTGCTATGTGACCCTGAATGGTCACTTCCTTTCCTACCAGCATCCTCCTTGGTAAGAACGAATGATGCAGCCTGCCTGAGAGTCACCTTCCAGGATTCCCATGCCACTGGCTGTCTTCACCAGGGCTGGCCTGATGTGAGTTCTACTAAGGGTAATGGCTGAGCTAATTTTTCATCTTTATAAATGAGGGTATTAGTTTGGGGTTGAGAAGGAGTAATTTACCCCATGTACTCTGCCAGTAAAGTGGTAGAGATGGCAATTCAGTTTCCTGTCTTTCTCAATACATGGATGTTAATCATTTCCATATCTCTTTCTTTACCTCTCTGCTTTAGGTATTCTGGTTCCCCTCAGCCTTGTTCCATAGGGGTGGGAACTGACTTGCTTATTTCTGTATCTCAGATGCATAGTATAGCACCTTGCCCATGTAAGCATCATTCTCGCTGTGTTAAAGAGCAAATGTATAAATGATTATGTGAGGCTCCCACATCTAACAGATGAATCAGTTTGGCCAGGCTCATTGAGGGTGAGAGATGTGACAGAAACCATACAGGAAGAGCTAATCCCCCTCACTGAGAAGGGAAGCTCAGGGGGTGGTGGAGATCCCAGAAGTGAGGACCCACCTCAACCCAGGGTGGGATATATCCTAGAAGCTGCAGACTGCTGAGGATAAACAGCTTTACTGTGGCTGTTCTAAGTTTCCTTTAACTGGTGGCTGTAAGTCGGGGAAGAGCCAGTCGGCCTCTTTTCCAGCTTGCACCAGCTCATGTTGCTCTTGCCTGCAGTCTGGCCATGGAACTGCCTTATAGCAAGCTGTGAGCAGCCCTGGGGGAGGCCCTGGGGAGGGAGAGAAAGGGTATGCCTCCCCTTTCTGTACACGTCCCAGAGAAGTTTTTGTCATTTGCTATAATGAATTCTGGGCCTTCTTTCAAAAGGGCTTGTGAAATCTTTATCTGCTCCTTGGAACACAAGATTTTTAAAGGTCAATTTCTCTCTTGTCTCTTATCACGAGAAATGTGTTTTAGAGATAGTCTGGAGGTGACCAGATCCTAAGGCTTTGTGTGAGCACTCTGTTCCCACAGTGGGATATGGGGCAGAGCAGAGTAAGAAAGACAAAGAGATTTGTTTGCAGTTTTCTTGAAATTTCTCTTCTCCTCCTGGGCTGTATCTGACAGATGAGACACTGCCATACATGACTGTCTTTCATGGGTCCAATTGCACCGAAAGACAGTATGATACCTTGAAGCTGCTTCAAGAAGCTTTATCAAAAAAGGACTGGGCTGTTTAAATTCCAGTGGAGTTTTTATTCTGGCATCTTCTTTGCAGGCACAGCTCCAGTCTAGTGTAGCTCTCCTGTTGATCCACTGTGTGAGGCTGGGTAACTTATTTCAGTTCTTTGAGACTCTTTGTCCTTGTAAGTAAATGTCTCCGTCTACAAGTTTGTTAGGGGAGCTTTGAAAGTGAAGCATGCGTGGACTTTTTATTCTATGAATGTGTAATTGTTTGGAATAGATTTTCTTTTTTAAGGCCATGGTCTTACTCCTGTGCTTGCGTTGACCTTGAGATACTCTTCCCTGGGTCCTCCAAGTTTTAGAATTATTAGTGTGAATCACCATACTCAGCTCGGAATATGGATTTTTACAAAGAAACTAAAAGATAGTCAAAATTCACCAATATATACTATATCTTTGTGTGAAAGGGTAGTATAAAGTTTCACAGGGAGCAAAATTTCAATGAAAGACAATTATATATAAACATATATTTTATGATAAATATGGTGCTCTGTGATTTCAGGCAGAAAGGACCGGAAAGAGGGCTGACCCAAATGGCTCACCCGAGGTCACATAGTTAGCCCAAAGAACCCAAGACCTGGATCAGGGAAAGTTATTTTCATTTTTGAGTTATAGTGCTTTGTTATAGGTACTTTAAAGCCATGCTATAGTTTTTACTGTGACCTGCAACGGAGCCACCCGAAGGCACAGTCACTCAGTACAGGTGGATCACAGTTTCACTATCTTTGAAGTGGGCATGGGGATTTCATGGATGGTCACTGTGTGTCATATAAGAAGATGTGTATGACTGCATTTTGTGAAGGGATTCGCATTGGGTGAGACAGAAGAAAACAGTCGTCATCAGCAACTGAGACACAGGACTGGTGCTGAGTGTCAGAGCTCCAGAGCTTGCCTCTGGGTTCTCTCAGCACCCAGTTCCCTGCTGTGAAATCTGAGGCATTTGAAATGCACTGAGCAAACCCACAGAGGCCCAGGTAGCCAGCGGGTCCCTACTAGTCACATTCAGGATGATTTCTGGTTTACAATTCAGACAACAAAGAACTGTACAGGAAAACAAAACAAACCAATAAAATTGCTCTCAACTCAACCATATTGTGTAACTTTTTTTTTTTTTGTCTCACAGATCAAAGACACCAAAATAGCATTCTTAATGAATCTTGGAATTCAACCTGAATTTGAAAAAGATTGCTTTAAGCCTTGAAAGTTGGGGAAATTTTTTAAAAAGAGGAAATGGGAGTTCTCAGGTAGCTTAAAGGGCCATGGTGGTTTACAAAGTAGCTAGGTCTGAGGTCTGGGTATAGGGACAGGCTCAAAGGCAGGTAGGCCTCAACAACCTCAAGGACACTGACAGACTGCTCCTAGCCAGTGGTGTGACCTGGATAAAACATAGCTAAGCCTTTGTGTCCTTCTCTTGGGGACATCAATGCCACCTTCCTCATGGTGTCACTGCATGAGTGCACCATTGAGTTACAGGCTGTCAAGTGATATTGGAGCTCTCCCATGCTCTAGAAGGCTCTGTGGCATTTTTTTTCAAAGCCTCTTCAGGCTTGGACAGACATTGCCAACATTTCAAGGAGGAAGAGAGTCTTTGGGAGAAGGAAGATTGTTATAAATGCACAAGGCTACATGCAGTGGCTCAGCTGGAGCCTGGAGTCCCAGTCTGGGCCAAACTATTGGTTTCTGTGTGACTATAAGATATATGAAGTCACCGATCTCTCTGGTTTCCTCTTTCCTTGTCTACACCATGCAGGAGAGGAGAAGGAAGGAGATGGCGTTCCTTCTAGCCCTGTTACCGAACAGTCAGCCCTGCTGATTTATCCTCCAAGCCCCTGAGTCATTTCAACCACTCCGTGGGCCTCTTGCATTATCTCTCTCTACCCTGAATTATTTTCTGGCATTATGCTGGTCCCCTGCCTTGGCTGACATGAAGGCACTTAACTTCATTCTGTTTCCATTAGATTTAGTCATTTGGGTAACAATTTCTTCCAAATGACTATGAGCTTCCTGGGGGAGGCTGGGCCATGCTCACTGGTCCTTAGATCCCCTCAGCACCAAGAGCATGTATGCTCGACTGAAGGGAAAATATTGTAAGGATAAATATGGCCTAGGTGTGTGTCTCTGCACAGTGGCTTTGCTCTTCCCTCTATCAAACTGTCTGTACTTGGGCAAGGCCAAGAGATAAAAAGCAGTGAGGGTAATATTTGCCCTTTCTGAACCTGTAGTTTATTTTATCCATCCCACCTTACAAATTAGGGACACCATGGGGCTTCCTCTGGACTCTCCCAATGGATAGAAAGCCCACTGAATATAGAGTCTCCCAAAGTGAGGCATTTCCTCACTTTGAGGCACTAATTAGTTGAGAACCAAATGTCAAAGATTTGTCCTCCTGAAAGGGTTGTATTTTCCAGTCATGATGACATGAGGTCTTCCTGAGGAAGCCATGTCTCAGCTCCTGCTGAGGCATTTGACAACATCAGCTGAATGGCTGGATGATTGTCGGTGACAGCAGGAACCCACAGTATCACAGTTATCTCTATTTCTTTTTTTCTGGATCTTACACTTTACAAGGGCAGAGACTCTCAGATTTATTTCTGAAGCCCTGGGAGCCAAGGACTGATGTGGTTCAGATGCTCAGTGAACATTTGTGGAGCAAATGAACAAACTCACAACACAGCTTATGTATGACATTGCCACAAAATATGTACAAACTCATTTTGCTCTGTAATATGCCTCAGAAAATGTATGAGCATGTTCCCCCACAATTGGGGATTTTCTGATTGTCCTTTTTTTGCCTTTTTCTGGCTCATTGCTCAGAGCAGCTGGAGAAGACTCCATTTCCCTAGGGTCTGGATCATTTCCTATAACATGGGTTTTGGGGCTACTGTGGGCCCAGGTCCTCTGTGAACACTGGTTATTTCAGTTTTGGCTGCCTCTGAAGCATGGGAGCCAGAGTGTAGACACTGGTGCTGCATTTTATGGAGAAGAATGGACAAACCCTGGTTTGTAGCCTGTGTGTGTGTGTGTGGGGGGTGACTATATGTTCTCTGAACATCACAAAGACACTTAGTTCTTTAGCTGCCCAGATGTTCTACAGCTGTGTAAAAGCCTGGGTCAAGACCATAGACTCTGGGGAGGAGAATGATTTCTCAGAGTGGCTTCTCTCCCTTTTTCCTGCTTTTCCATGAATGTTACTGTTTATCGTGGGAAGAATGCAGTGGGATGTGAGGGCATAGGACAGACAATGGAGGCTGATCTCTCTTTCCTACAGATGGAATCTGATTGCTCTTTCTCTTGCCTGAAGACAAGAATGCTGGATACCCTTTCTCACTTTGCTCTGCCTCTTTCTATGTGATCTCTTGAGAACAAAACGGCCTCATGTAAAACTCGTTCCTGATCTAGTATCACCTTCCTGATAAATGTTTTCCCGTCCCCACAACTACACCTAACTCTGCAACTGCACATAGCGTATTCCATTAACACTCAACCTTGAGGCTTTCTCTTTCCTCAAGTTCCTGGAAGATGAACAGGACTTAAGCATCTTTGTGCCTGGTGTAAAACATAGTTCTCCAAAAGAGACTCTGCATGTTTGGGTAACTGAATGATGGATGATCTTTCCAAGTTTCAGCTAGATTAAGGGGCATATCAACACTGTGGGATTTCAGCAAGACATATACCTCTGCTCAGAGATCACAGCCCAACCCCCTGGGCACCTTATTCTCATAGTTCTAGTCTGGGGTTATCTGCATGGATGCTTTCTGGATTTGGGCAGTGGAAAGTAGTGCTATTCTAGACAGAGCCAATGTAGCCAAATGAATCCGAGTGACCACAATATTACACACTTGGCCTTTTGATCCTTATGGGGTTTGAGATTATATGAACATTGTAGGTAGGAAATTTCCAAAAGGTAGGATGTCAAGTCCCTAGTCTACCAATTTCTAACATTGTGCAGAACATGAGGAATTCTCTCAGTTTAAATAAGAGCCACTTAAATGTGTCAGCTGCCAGCATTAGAAAGAGAAGCTCTCTTTGTTTTCACAGATGTCTTTTTTATTTTTCCAGTAATTCCCTGAGGTTGGTAGAATCAGATTCTTCAGGTGGAAATGTGAAGTATATTATGCAAGTTTACACAATAGAGAAATGGAGGATAGTTTTATGGCTGATAACCTTCATGGGCAAACTGCCTCATTTTATAATTGGGAAGAGTAAGATTCTGAGACACCTAGTACATTGCCTATGGAAGCCCTCAGTGGGGTTAAGATCAGAGTTGGAATTAACATGGGTTTTCACCCTGAGTTAATATTCCATAAGACCAATTCCTCTTCTCTTGGGTTTTGGCTGTCCAACACTTTTTTTTTTTTAAAAAGTAAACAGATATTATTACAAACCTATACAGATGAGAGGGTGTGAGGGAAAAGTGTCTCTTGGTGTTCCTGGCAAGGGTTACCTCAAGAATCAGAGGAGAGCCCTTGATCAAGGTGCAGGAAGCTCCTCCCCTGGAGGAGCATTCTGGGATGCAGAAGAGCGCTTCTTCAAGCCCTGGATAGATAACCATTCCACTATGGGGCAATGAGGATGCTTCACCATGCCTTCTCTCCATTGGCCAACAGAGCCCAATTAATTTCATTTACATCCACTTATTTTAATGAATCAAAATGCAATAACTAGCAATATCACTCATTCCTTAGGCCATTCACGCAGTCTTCTGTGTCCTAAAGTCCCCTCGCTGTGGATTAGGATGTTGGTACCCTGCTAACCTAGCATCTCCACCCTTTTCTCTCTGTCTCCTATTCCTGGAACTGCCCCAGGTCCATGGGTACCAGATTCCTACCTCCATCGTTGTCTTTGCCGTCTCCACAGGCGGTTTCCATGGACGTGTCACAGCCAGCTCCTCTCCAGCCCAGCTGGCAGACACAGTGCCACCCATTCAGGTCCAGGGTACACCTGCCATTTCCATTGCACAAACCAGGACAGCCCTCTGCAAGACAAAGCAGAGAGTCAAGGGCTGGTGCCAAACAACAGCCACTACCTCTGCCCACATGCTGTACCGACTACCTATATGATACCTTCACGTCTATCTGTCTCAACAGCCTGGGAGGTGGGTACCACAAAGAATCTTTACTTTACAGAGGAGACAGCAAAGATTCAGAGAAATAAGGAGACTTACTGAGGGTATGGTCAGAAGTAGTAGAGGCAGGTCTGGAAACCACAGCATCTCTCTATCTCCCCCCTCCCCCATTTCACAAGTGATCAGGATTTGGAACTGTAGTCATTGGATCGAACCTGCCGGAGCCTGGTCAGAAAGGTCTCCCATCAACGCTCAGTCCTGTGCTTGGTCACTTTGTCTCTAGCCTACAACTCACAGAGATCCTCCTGCCTCTGCCTTCTTGCTGCTGGGATTAAAGGTGTGTGCCACCACACTTGGCCTAGAGCTGTACTTTGTTTTTCTCGGTTCTTCTTGTAACTAGGTTAACTTTGTGGACCTTGGGCTTTTTATTTATTTGGTCTCATTTTCTCCTAGAGGACAGTCTTTACTTTGAGAAAGAGGGCTTGGACCTTCCCATTACAATTGTGTTTATAGCATACTTTAAAAAGAACTTTATACCAGAGGAGCTCAGGGGACAGACAAATTCTGTTAGTCTCAAGAACAAAGGATGATCCAAGAAGTTCTAGGTGCTCAGCTGTGTTTCTTTCTACCTGTCACTTCTTCCGCATCTTCTCTGGGCTAGTACAGGCATGAAGATGAGCAATATTTAGTTGTATTCTTGATAAGTAGGCATCCTACCAAAGAATAACCAAGTGCCCAGATGGAGGCCTGAGTCACTTGGCTGGAACTAAGAACAGCCATGGACTTCTGAGAAGACGTGGATGATGACCTAACTAAAAAGAGCAGGGTAACACATTGACCCTGTTGCTTCTGCTCTGACCCCATGATAAGGTGGAGACATTTTAGTCACGTAGATGTGCAGGGTTTTCATTACTACCCTTTCAAACCCTGCAGAGTTTGTGGCTCAGAAGGTAAAAGCCATTACTGTGCAAGACTGATGACCTGAGTTTGAGCCTAGGAACCTAGGGTGGAAAGAGAAAACCGATTCCTAAAGATTGTCCTCTGACCTCTACACCCATGTCATGTTACTTACAAGTCCTGCAAGCTATGATGTATGTGTGTGCCCACGCTCATGCACACATGCGCATGAACATGCGCACGCACACACACTCTATGAAAAGGAAGAAATTTATATGTAAGAAAATGGTGGCTTTCACAGCTCACTTTAGCTCCTATTCTTTCATTTGATTATTTCCATTTCTATTGCTTCACTGGAGTCTTGGTTTCCATGACGACCAACCCTCTTTTCTGAGTCGTTATCAACTCAAGCTATGCTGTCCCTGGCTTCTTTCTCTCCTCTGCTCCAGCCTCCAGGGAAGGCATGGCTTATATTGTTTTACTGTGATGAGCAGGAAACACCTATAAATTTGGCTATAAACTAAACATTCTGCATGAAAGCAGGAAGATGAACCTATTACCGTGTGTGTGTGTGTGTGTGTGTGTGTGTGTGTGTGTGTGTGTGTGTGTTGGGGTTATTTTCATTTTCATTTTCTTTTTTTTTCTTTTTTGAGACAGGGCCTCTCATGTAGCTCACATTGGCTTCACACTTGCTATGCAGTTAAGGATGACCTTGAACTTCTGATCTTCTTGATTCTGCCTCCCAAGTGCTGGGCTTACAGGTGTGCACCACCATGTCTGGCTTATGTGGTGGTGGTGACTAAGGGTCAAGCTTTATGAATGCTGAGTACTCTATCAGCTAAGCTATCCATATCTGTGGCTCATTATTTTTAAAAGGGACAACACATGTGAAAGACCAGATA
The DNA here is from genome assembly GCA_033318265.1 of Phyllotis vaccarum. Classification (NCBI taxonomy): domain Eukaryota; kingdom Metazoa; phylum Chordata; class Mammalia; order Rodentia; family Cricetidae; genus Phyllotis; species Phyllotis vaccarum. The sequence continues at coordinate 21,899,885 of JARWLC010000019.1, forward strand.
CACACAGACATTCATGGAGCAGCTGGTTGATCAAAACCTGAGACCAGTGATCCAAGAACTTTGAAAACTACATATTAAAATTAGTACACAAAGATTAAGTACAATTATGGCTCGAGGGCTTTTGATAGTTGACTCTTATTCCAGGAAAAACCAAATGTTCATTTCCTCTTGAGATGGTCAGAGCATCTGCCAGCCAGTCAATACAATCGCTGTCCTTTCCACTCAAAGGAAGAAACACTGGTGTGTCCTCAGAATCCCATGTGAGTCACACAGGAAATTTAGTAGTAAACAGGGCATTTGTGGGAGGCTCCCAGCATGACTATCCTCAAAACTGATCAAGAAGAAAGCTGTAAAACTGGGTGCTAGGAGCAGTAGGTGACACACAGGTAAATTGCTCTGTGTTCTGACTAAGTCACCATAATCAGTCACCCAGAGTGATCCCAGCAAACAGAGCTTCCCCTGTCTTTCAGTTAGTATCACTTAAATGTTGTCTATCTAGCCGGGGACTGCTTTTAATTAAATAATTATATTGGGGTTAATCTTAGAGGGAAAAGGTGAAAACTTTAAAAATCTTAAGTCTTTTATTTTGCTGTAAGATACAGCATCTCATAAGCTGCAGAAAGGATCCTTTATCTGTGAGCACAAGCTTAGGCTCCACACCAAAGGCCAGCTCAATGACTCTGTGGCCAGAAGATCCAGCCATGTTATTAAGTTACTTGAACCCCAATATTCTTAATTATAATATAGAGGCATTAGAAGGACTCAATATGATAAGGAATCTGTTATGATCACTGGGATCTCCCACTATAGTGCCAAAGTAGGCATATGCTCTTTGTGAGTCATGAGCATAACATATTCCAATAAAACTTTATTTAAAAAAATTGTGATGAGGTAGACTTGGTCTGTGGGCTATAGAATTCTGGAAGATGCCTCAGGACAGTGAAAACAATCATAACTGCCATGTACTCAGGGTCTACCATGGCTGGCCACTGGGCTAGATGTTTTGCATAGATTATTCTTCAAAGAGGTGACTTTGGGGGACTGGAGAGATGGCTCAGTATGCAAAACACTTGCTGTGTAGGTGTGAAGTCCTGAGTTTGGATCCCTAGAATCCATACAGAACCAGACACATTATGTCTACTTAGAGATGGGAGGTTGAGACAGGAGAATCTCTAGAAGCTCAAGAGCCAACTAGCCTGGTGCATTTAGTGATGAAACAGAGACTCTGTTCCAAACAAGACCAATCCTGAAGTTATCCTCTGGCCTCTGCAAACATGATGTGGCTTGTATACAACCACATTTACACACAAAACCTGGCTGTGTGTGTGAGAACACACACACACATTTAAAAAAAATAATTTTCTAGAATTTTAGAGGTTTCAGTTTCATATCATTAGTCTCAAGTTTTTAACTGAAAAAGAAAATATGGTTTGTTATTCCGGGTTATGGGGACTCTGAAGCTTGGCAAACTTCAACTCTGATCTTAACATGATCATTGAACTTTCTGTTTGTGAGAAGATTATCAAATTAACTCTGAATTTTAGTTTTCATATCTGTAGATATGAAAGAGGTACTGAGAAGATTATATAACATATGCCAGTTACTCAACCCAGTAAGCATAGGAGCTGGCTGTTCAGTACCACAAGGAGCATTTAGTATATAAGAGCCATTAATATTAGATTGGTTTTAACACCATGTAACTTTACTAAGAACTGCACTCACTGAAAGTAACACTTTGCTGCTTCAAACCATACCATTGTTTAGATCTCATAAATACTATCTCTGAAGGGAAGAGGCACCCTAGCGACATGGTCACAGGGTCACCATGCCATGCAACTGGCATTGGGGTAACATTGGCAGTGTCATGAATCCCAGTGAATCTTATCATCTCACACTTCCATAGCAGGCTGTCCTTCTGGTGACAATTACTCTGGTTATTGATAAATTTTGCAATTAGCTTAATAGTCTTTCTTCCTCTGTTAGAATGCTGAATCTGGAAAGGCAACTTGGAGGTTCCTCTAGTGCCTTCACACAGCAGGTACTCACCTAGCACTTGCTAAAATGAATCAATAGATCAGAGAGAAATGGGTTCTGCTTCTTCCTTCCTGACTGGGAGGAGTTGAGAAAGCTACTTTCCTGTCTTGGCCTCAGTTTCCCAATGTATAACATTAATAATCCCTTAGGTTATTCTAGCAAAACTGACTCAATGAAGAAGGTCGGAACACCAGATTTAATCTATCGATTCATAAATTCAACACATTTATGCATATCTACTGGACGTCAGACTCTGTGTTAACTGATGGGTAGAGGAAAGTATCTTTTGCCTACACGTTCTATTTTGTTCTTTCTACACTCTCTGGGTCCCTGGAAGGATTTAAGTTTAAATCTATTCACTTATTTTCTTGTAATGGTTTTATACCACCCATATCTATTGGGTCTTAAGATCTTAAACACTCATTCATAGGGAACTCTGTGAAAGACTGGTGGTATGGGGTCTTTAAATGGAAACTTCAGTGGCTCAATATGGGGCTCAGTTGGTAGATTGCTTCCCTAGGGCTCATTAGCCACTGCGTTTGGTCCCCAGTACTATGTATGTATAATCAGGGTGGAGTGACACACGCCTGTAATTCCAGTTCATGGGAGGTGGAGGCAGGGGATCAGGAGTCCAGGCCATCTCTAGCTATACAGGGCTCCAGTAAAGACCCGACTCAAACAACAATGATGATGTCATCAACAAGCAGAGCTTCCGTTGTCAAGTTCAGAAAACGCTTCCGTTTTTTCCTCACTCACTATGTGTTAGACGCCATATTAAAAAGAAAAAAATCACTCCAACTTTTCCCCCTACTGCTGTAATAGTCTCTTTCAAGGCACCCCTCTTTGGGTCTTGTGAATTTCTCTGGTTGCCTACTGTACACACTCAGTGTTTCTCAGAGCACCCAGGTGAGGGAAGCTCTTAACGTGAGACCACAGTTAGTTTCCTCAGATGAACCAAGTTTCACCCTGAGGACCCGAGTGGTCCCTTTGGTGTCAGTGGGGCCTCAGAGTACTTGTGAGTGGAATAGATCAGTCTTATTCTCCAACAGCAGGAGGAAGCCTCCTCCAGGGTGACTTGCTGACTTTCTTAAAGCAATATGCCCATCCTTCCCCATGGCAGGAGCTCATTAATTCCACAACCTCTGAAACTCATCAATAATTCAGAGAGCCTGAGTGACATTAACAATCCCCCATGGATGGACTCACACCAGGCATTTGCTGGAGCCAAAATAATGTAGTTTTAAGACTTAGAGAAGGGCTAAGCTTTTCAAAAGAAACGATGCCCTTTAAATGACAAGGGACCACTTCATCTCAATATCCCTCTTGCAGCTGGCCAGCGTCAGGTATGGCCAGGAGCCTTGCAGAATCTTGCAGAGTAGTGAGCTCCCAGCCGTGCAGCATGCCTCCCACCTACCCATTGCCCTTCTTTTCCCTGGGCTTTGTCTTTTTGCACCTTCTCATCTCCCTGTGCAAGATCAACGCCCTTTCTCACCTAGATGACAGCGCTAGTATTGCTGACCTTCTTGTTCCTAACATTCTTCCCCGTTCCCTTCTCACAAAATGGCCTAACGGGAACCTTCTAAATCACAAATGTCTGCTGCCCGCTTTTAAAAATCCTTTAGTAGCTTTTGTAAACCCCATGTCAAATTCCACAATCTGCAAGCTTCCTGCCTAATTAACTGATGTCTCCAAACTACCACCTTCGCAGCCCTCATCACCCTTGCTGGAATTATTTGCTTTTGAGTCCTCACTGAGAGACTGTAGACACTCTGTGAAGACGGCCATTTCTACTGTGTAGCATCTACATTTCCTGGCAGTTTAGAAGGCTTGGCGAGTGAAGATTATTTAAGAATGCTCTACCAAAGCAGTTGGAAAGAACCAAAGTGAGCTTTTCTTTGAACTACAAATACCCACTTGGCTCTGACAAGTCTCAAGCAGGCTCATGCAGATCTCTGGACTGGTTTTGAGAATCAGTGCCCATTGCCCTAGAATATCAGCCAGATGGGGTTTGGGTTATACCCAGATTTTGGCAAGAAGCTTAAAGCAAGTTCTGGTTCACTGACCTCAGCCCATATAAAGGTCTAAAAGTGGAATTTTCTAAACTAAAGTTCAGAGGAGGTGGCTTGAGAAAGGATGTAAACTACTTCCCAGGAGAACACAGTTGGCAAATGTGGTTTGGATATAAAATACTGGGAATTAGGAGACAACTTGGTGACTTATGGTGACAAATATTAAATTTTGGAAGTCTGGATTTGATGAGAAAGTCCAAAGCTTTGGCTTCAGTACTTCCCAGAAGTGTGGCCTGGGTGAACCTCTAAACTTTCTCAATTTCTGCTTCTTCTTTTTTCAATCTAATGGGCAGCATTAAGTCTGTTTCTTTTGGGGAAAAAAATGAACAGGATTCAAGACTGATGGGTGCAAAGAACTTCACATAGTAGGGAGCAGTCCACTGAATAATGATTCCATTATGAATTTATTCTACACTCTAATGATTATGGTGTATGCTTGTCCCAGGAGAACACTAAATACGTCTATTTCCTGCCAGTAAGACTTTGTTCTTAGCAAAGGCCAGTGTATTAAAGTCAAGGAACCTTGCTTCCTACCCGTTTGTTTGGGTCCTAGTAATACATTTGTACTAGCGAGGCTGACCAGCTGAAAAGCATTTAGTCCACTGCTGGTCCCTGTTGTTTGAATGTGAACTGCCCCCATAGACTCATATTTGAACATGTGTTTCCCAGCTGTTTGGGAAGTTGATGGAACCTTTTGGAGGTGGAACCTCATTGGAGGAAGGTGGATCACTGGGGGTAGACTGAGGTTTGGGGAGTTTGGCTGTACTTCTGGTCATCTCTCTACTTCCTGACTGCTGATGTAATGGGCTGGCAACCTCATGTTCCTGTTGCCACATTCCACCATGATGAACAATAGTCCCTCCAACTGTAACCTGAAATAAACCCTTTTTCCTTAGATAGCTTTTCTCAGGTATTTGATCATAGCAACAATAAAGCTAAATATAAATATAATATAATATAAATATATAAATATAATTCCCCAAACCTTTTCCTTGATTAAAAAAAGTTGCTGTTCTCTCTTTTAAAAAAGCCAATTTACCCTTTTCTAGTACAACTTCAAATTTCAGAGTCCTTCAAGTCAAGAGAAATAATCAGAATACAGTGACAACATAGTGCAGATTAAATCTACCTAGTGACCATCCACCCATGTTAGCGTTCGGTACTCATCACTTCATGTCATCCCAGAACTGACCCCACGAGGAACATCTACCATCATGCTCATTTGACAGATAAATATGCAACATTGAAGTAATCTGCCCCGAGGTCACCCTGGCTATCAAGAAAGGGAACTGGGATTCAAGGTCTGATTACAAAGTACAAGTCTCTAACCAATGAACACATGTGTTGTCTTAGGTGTTACGTTTAGACCCAAGGATTAAAAGCTATGACATGATGCTTCTCCTTAGGACATGCTAGTTCTTTTAAAAGTTTCAGTATGAGCCTATTCTTATAGCTATAAGGTCTTTCGGGGGGGGGGGGGAGAATTAGACATCATCTAAGTAAACGCTTCAAATATTACAAATCACTTTGCAATCAGGGAATACTCTTTAAAGAACAAACTTACCAAAGGCAGGCCTTCTCTGTAAAGGAAAACAGACAGCAAGCAATAGACCACCCACTCCCCAAGGCTGAGGTCTACTTCTTATTCCCCGATCCTGGCATGTGTACCTAGCACACAGTGGGTGCTCCACGTGTGGCTGTTGGATGAAGGAACACAACAGTAATGGAACGCAGTCCTCAATATTGTTTTTTCTTGCTCTTGAGCATCTTCCTTTTTCCGGCCACCCAGGCTGATTCCCAGTATCTGAGTTCTGATGGGCCAGAGGCCCTAAGGAATGGATGGGTTGACATGAGATGGGTGGAGAGGGTGGAAGGTGTGGGGGGGAGGGGAGGGTGCAGGGTGATGAAAGGATAACACGATGGTGACGTCACAGACAGATCTAAGTGACGAGGGCCAAGAACAACACCCTAGGTCTATTAGCCACGCTGTGACCCCAAACTGGCCCCTCATTAAGTAATGGATACTGTGACAAAGCTGGGGATGTGGCAGCATATAGACACTGTCATGCTAATGGGGTGTATGCACATTTTTATATGCACATTTCTTTTATGCTCACACACAAACACAGACACAAAGACAACAGGAAAATAGAGGAAGACCATACCTTTAACTACCCTATCCAGATAGTGAGCTTGGGAGATAAAAGACAGGACATTTAAGGTAGGACCAAGGAAGTGCAATACTGCCTGCCACGTAACCATGCCAAGGGTTAAGGAGACACTAGGGAAGGGTGGGGAGTCAGGGTGGTGCCCAATGTTTGATACAGGCCTCTGACATGGTGGAGAAAAAAAAAAAAGGAGACAAAATGATGGGATTCAAGGAAGGAGAGCAAGCATATTCTCCATGAAGAGTCAAAAGGACTGGTCAACTCATTCTGGGATCCAGGCATTTGGAAATGTGGTCATATAAACGGAGACATGTGGAGGAGGGCGACAGAAGAGACAAATCTGGGAAGCTGCACAAGTGGCTACAGTTCTGCTCTGTCAGGGTCATTCGAGCTCATGGAAAGTTGCAACTAACCCCCCTTTGTCTACCCAGAGCAATGGTCAACCTCCCTCCTGGGGAGGCAGCTATATTGACAAATTATCTGGGCAGACAAGTCCCCAAGAAATTAGAGGTTGGAAATATTGCAAATTTTGCATATATTTCTGATATATACTAGGATTCTAGGTTGGGGCTTTGGTTGAGTACATTGCTAGCTTGTCTGTTCAACATTTTTACATTATCTGGGAACATACATGTCTACACAGACTCGAATGCAGAATGTTGGGTGTGCCAAGTAAGATGTACCTCTCTTTGTGCATCTTACTGAGGATGTGAGGCATAGGTCGATGGATGTCACTGTGAAAAGTAGTAAAAAGAAAGAGAAACTTGGCCACATCTTAACTCAAAATACAGAATGATGTATGCTTGGTTTTCCAATGGAGAAGTTATTTGAATTATATGACAATTTAAGGCCCTGCCTACTTGTGAGGATATGTGTCAAACATTGCTCTGTTGTATAAACCTGGTGTAGATGAGGTATATGCCTGAATGCCCAGAACAGGAGTAACGTTTTCAGTTCCTCACATATCAATAAATAAAAGTGATATCATATAGCATATATAAAATATATCAGGAATATATTTTGCCCTCCTCATCTAGGAAAGAAGAGGCTTCCTTTTCCAGTTTCTCTGTGCTCTTTTTTTTCTTCTGTGTTCTCATATAGGCCAGGCAGTCTTCTAAAGCAAACAATGTCTCCAGGTAGGCTGCGCCTTGTCCTCAGCTTGATTCCACATGTGACTCAAAAGTCCCAAAGTCCTTGAGACAGGACTGAATTATAATAAGTGGCTTTTTCTGGAAGCCATATAATTATATAAACGGTAAAAATATTTTTCTCACTTCATAAAAAAGATAGGTACCATTGCTATCTATCTATCTGTCTGTCTGTCTGTCTGTCTGTCTATCAATTATCTATCTGTTTGCATCAAAATACTGGTAGATGGGAAACTGTTCTTAGTTCATGTATTAATGCTGTTATAATGATATACACAGCAGGAAGCTATGTAGTCAAGGGGAACTGGGAATAGGTAATTTAACATGGCCTGTTAACATCCCTTTATTCTAAAGGTGCTGTGGGGTCTGCACATCAGCAGGATATAAGAAGATACTGTGAAGGAGAATGGCTTTTAAGCAGGAGTGAATACACAAAGCCATGGAATGGCAAACATAGGGACCACCCAAATGAAAAAATGAAACATGGGGAAAGTCCATCTCAAAAACAGCCACGAGGTCCCTGACCAAGAGGAGAATTTCACTGGTTCTTGGTTCATCTGTTTCTTTAGTTGTATAAAAATTCATCTAAACTTGAAAAGTGCTCTAATTTTGTAGATATCACCTTGTGTGGTGTCCCAGAGTTTTGCCACTAGAGACCAAGGACACCAAATATCCTAGCTCTGGTGTATTTCTTAGCTTTCACATATGCAGAGCTCTTGTGGATGTTCCCAATGTTTTCTAACAAGTTTAAACTCAGAGATAGTTTCCTTTCCAAAGATGTCTAGGGTTGAAGAGTTCCCCTCCCTGGGATCCACATAATCACCTCACTGTGTAGCTCAGGCTTTGAGGGGGTTTTCTTAATTGTCTCCAAACTCGATGGTGTCTACTGAAGGTTATATACCGTCCACAGGATAATCTCCTGAATGTCGGGGCTGAATTCAGAGAGCTCTCTCCTTGAATGCCATTTCATTTTCAAGGACTGTATAGTACTATAGATTTCTATTACGAACAAATACTTTAATACCTTTTAAGAATGCTTACTAATTTCTCCAGACCACAGATTGGAACAGGAGCCAGCAGAAGTGACTGAAGCAGATAAGGCTGTTTTCACAGTGTGGGTTTTCAGGTGGTCAGTGTGGGCATTCAAAATTTCAAATCCTGAGTCCACAAATCAAAAGGGGCTCATTTGCTGTAATGACATCACAAATCATACTCAATAAAAAGGCTGGAAACACCAGTCATGGCCAAGTTCAAGAGTTTTCTGGAAATGGAACAGAACTTCCTTATCTCGGGCTATATAGCAAATGGAAGTGACCTGGGGTTTGGAAGTCCAATGCCACTTACTTAAAAAGGCAGATGCAGAAGCCCACACTGTCACTGCTTGAACAGCTTGACTTGAAGGTTCTCAGCATCACCATCTTGAAGTCCATGATGTTGAGGTATATAGAGAAGATGGTGGGGAGCCCATGAGTTTGTGTTATGGAAGGTGGGCTCAGAAGTTCATGAACTCTCTTTGTCATTCAACTCAGGGCTTCAGGATAAAGGTGGTGGTGCCGGCAGCAGCCTCTGGGATTCACTTATTTCTTTGTTGTTGCGTAAATGTTTCTTGCTATCTCCTTGTTACTGAGAAGATGGAGAAGCTGGCAGTACTGTGGGATGGATTTAGGTCTCTTCAGTATTCCTGGGACCACCAATGTGCAGATGTGTTTTTTACTTTCCCAGACCCACAGAAGTTTCTAAGGCTTTCCGTCCTCATGGCTCCCAGGGGCACTGGAGCCTCTATCAAGGATTGTGTAGAACATGGTAGAGGCTAATCCTTCTCCCTCCCCAAGAATTGTGGGTTGACAATTAATGGTGCTATGGCAGTTACAATCACTTGAACGTCTTTCAGGCTGACACCAACTACCAATGTGATGTTCTTATTAAGATCCAACAAATTCATGTTCTTTTTCTTGTTGAATGCAGGACTGGTGGGTGATTGGTCAGTGGTTCCCACCCTAAAATGACTCCACAAACTTTATTTGTGTTCTTCTAGTTTCCCATCTGTATCACGTGTGCTGAAATCTCCTAGAGAGATGAGTAATCGGACTCACACTGTGATAGCTGCATGTGGACCCTGTGTGCTCTCTCCCTCTCTCTCCCTTTCCTGTTGGGTCTCAGGCCCTGTAGTGAGAGAGAGCTTTTGAGGATGAATAGCATAGGGTCATCATCCGGGTGCAGATACCTCCTGCGTGGCTTCTGAGATCTTGCTGAATGACAATCTGATTCCGAGGTGAAACCTGAGAGCTACCATTCAAAAGTGGACAAAGTGCTCTAGAAGATTCTGTGGTTTGCTCTGAAATACCCCTTCATCATGAAGTCTGGTTTTGCTCACTCAAGTGATTGCATCATGAGTGTGTTATTTTGATTTTGATCTTTCCTCCCAGAAGGGCTTTTGTTTAAGAATCGGGGTTGATGTGATTGGACGGCTCTCCTGAAGTTCAGTAAATAGTTCTGAATGTCTGGCATCTCCCGCAATCACAGCTTTGGGGTCAAGGTTGGATTTTATAAATGAAATCAGAAGCTGGCATTTTCCACACGTGTTTTGAGGCTTCTTAGATGAGGGGCACTGAGGTGAATAAAATAATCACCATAGAATTGATCCAAAATGTTAAGTGTTTTCGAAGACAGGGGGAAAATATTAAACACTTTCTTAAATGTAACAATGATTTTTAGTTTTCCTCAAAGAAAGAAAGTAGAGGCCAAGCCTTGGACTTGTGGGACCCATAACATTTCTGGAATAGACATTTAAAATGGTACTTTTGATGACTGTGATGGACCATATACTTGAGGAATAGAGCCATGTCAATTCATTTTACCTTAACTCCTAGACTAGGAAACTGTAGCTCCATACATGCAAATGAGAGCCACATATGCAAATGAGAGCATTCGTATTGAGGGAGCAAAAAAATAGAAAAATCCCTCTTTGGGGGAGGGGCAGTTTCAGGTGAACCACTCCTGGGATGATGGGTGGTGGAGGGGAGGGCTGGAATTCCATCATCACCGGTGACACAAATCCAGCTGCAAGTTATGTGAGTCATTGAGAGGGAAAGTGCCCCAAGCAATCATGTGGTCTTCCCATGGCAATTTCACCAGAGACCTGTTCTCTAGGAGCTAAGCGTGAGTACAGGAAGGGTGGGGGCTCCATGTGGAGCATTCTTACAATAATTAAAAAATACTACCATTAAAGAAGATGCCATTGACATATTTCCTCTTATTTGGAAAACCAACCTCTTTTGAGATAAAGCAAGCAGCTTTCTTGCAAGATCAGGGACCAGATTTCCTAAGGGAAGGTGTATAACGTAACCACGGGAAGTGTCCCCATGGTCATGTGCTTCCTTCCTGCTGTAAGGTAAACACGTTGTTCTTTCCTGTTTATGGAGGGCAGCAGTGTGTAAACAGACAGATGCTGCATCTTTGCCTTCCACTGTGGGGAGGGTACAAGTGTCTTCTCTGGTTGGGAGAGAACCAGATTGCAGGATACTAGATGCAAGATAATGACCCATTCCAGCACAGTGAACCGATGACAAGAAAACCTGAATGCTTGATGTCTCTAACTTCTCACATCAGCACCCTCTTTCCCCTACACAATGCTCACAGGGATTTAAAAAAAAGTATTTCTTCTTCTTGCCCACTTCAACAAGGAAAGGAAGTAGATATTGTCTCTCTAACTTGGACCCCCCCCCCCCAAGCCTTTCTATCCTGCAAGGTTACTGACGTGTTCCTTCAGCATGAGCGAATTGGGTTTCTCACAGGGATGCAGCTGGCCACAGCAGAGACCCAAAAAGAGAAGGGAGCCATGCAGGGAAATTACACAGGGACAAAGGGAATGCTCATCACACAATGAGAGAATAGAATTCCAAGCCCAAGTCCTTTCATCTGAACCACTGTGACGAGCCCACGACCTCTTCTGGGTCCTATGACATTTTTTCTTTTGTTGATATTTATGACTGCCGACCTTCCTCTTCTGCTATGCACATTCACCTTGATATATTTCTTATCTAAAGAAAAAAATCATCTGTACCCAAAGAAGAAACAACTGGGCAAGCAGGGGAGGTAGAAAGGAGGGTAGGGCTTCTTGGTGCCAAAATAAACAGCATCTTCTTAAAGCTGGTCTGATGAATAGCTACTGCAGATGGAGCCCAGCCTGCCCAGAAGCCCTGCCATAAATCCTCTGCAGTGAGACCAAGGGAGAATTTCTCTCTGTGCCTATCATTTGACACAGATGAGACATCTTGTCTTATAAAGAGCAGGTACATTTTGGAGTTTGGTAAGGCAAACTCCGAATTCCATAATCAAAGGGTGGAGAATGTATTCTCCTTGAGTTCTTACTGTTTGTTTCCAAGGAGTGTGTGATCAGGGTGTAATGGCACATCCTTTTAATCCCAGCACTAGGGGAGGCAGAGGCAGGATCGCTTTGGTCTTGGGGTGGGGTGGGGCAGCCTGGTCTACATAGTGAGTTCCAGGACAGCCAAGGCTACATAGTTAGACCCTATCTCAAAAATAAAGCAAAAACAAAAATGTGTTTGTGTGTGTGCACACACACGAACGAGCACACACAGCATGGAGGCCATAGAAACATCTTAGAAACACCACCCACTTTATTAAAGACAGAGTCTCTCGTTAGCTCACCAATTAGGCCATACTGGTTTACCAGGACGCTTCAGAGATTCTACTGCCTCCACCCTTCCCCCAGTGTTGGGATTACAGGCGTCAGCCACCACATGGGGCTTTGATGTGGGTTCTGGGGCTTGAACTCAGGTCCTAATGCTTTCGAGGCAAGCAGTTTACTAACTGAGTTACTTCTCTGGAACCTAATTCTTTCTTCAAATGGGAATGGATTTCTGGGTTAAGAGGATGAAAGGCTGGGCTGTCCTCAGAGTAAGGAAGAGAGGGAGGTGGAGACCAGGTTCAGTTTTCACCGAGAGAATTCCAAGGCAGACCTGAGGTGAGATGACATTGTCCTACAGAAATTGTCAAGTAGCACACAGTGAGATGGGATGGCACAGTCTGCTGTGGGAGAAAGCTGTATCACCAATATCAACGGATCTGTAAGGAACATGGGGTGAGGCAAAGTGGGGGGACTCTGAGCCTGACTGGACCTATAGGCAGGATGTGAGCTGGATGCCTGTGGACACGTGGGTACCAGCTGCAAGGACTGTAGGGCAAACAGCTGGGAAGGGAAAAATCAAGCTTCTAATTCTTGTTTTTAAAAGTTATATGTCCTTTACTCTTAGGCCCCTGAGAAAGAGAAAATAATCCATACTTCTTTGCATTGTTAGAAGTGTAAAATAATGCAGTTAAAGCCTTAGGCAGAGTGCTTGGCACATAATAAATACTTAAAAATTAGAAGCCATTATTGTTAATAAATATAACATGTTCCATAGCTGTTTATTAACTTGGTGATCTTTCAGGGGACCAAAGGTATGAAGTAATAGGTGTGTGTGTGTAGGGGGGGAGATACAAGGTAGCACCATTTGCTTGAAACTCCTTTGTCTCTCAAAAGCTAGGGCTTTTCTTGCCATTTCTATGAGACCCAAGAGGTCAGTTTCTGTACTGAGAGGCACCTGGAATCCCGCCTTATAAAAGCCATGTGCTTACCATCTGATCACAAACCCTTTTTGAGGAAGAAAAAAAAAAGAGGAAGGGAAAAAGTTAAAATGTACACAAAGCAGTTGATTCAATAAAGAGATTTGGTGAGTGTTCATTCCAGGATAATAAACCAAGCGAAACGTCTGGCTGTGTTTAAAATCAACAAAGCCAGCAGGAAAGGCAGAGAGACGGAAGAAGTGATCAGCTTGTTTTTAAAGCTGCCGACAGTGCTGCTTCAGCAGGGACTGGTTGGGAACAGCCCCCAGAGAGGGGAAAGGAGACAGATGCAGACAGGGTGGAAGCCTGGGGCAGGGGAAAGGGGAATGCAGATGTGGCCTAAGGGCCTTGGAAAAGAGTCTATGTCAAGATCAGAGGCCTCTTCAGGAACCTCGGGTCCTACTAGGAGCCACACAGCCATCTAACGAAATTGCCAATGATGGCTACATGTTTGGAGCATTCCACCATGTGCCACCCTGAGCCAAACTGAACTTGCATTATTTTTCCCATCCTATAGGTGAGGAAATTGAGATTCAGAGGGGCAATGGCACTTGCCCATAGCTACCAAATGACTCATCTCTGGGCAAAGAGCAATGCTGCATTTAGTTCAGGAAGGCCTAAACAGCATGTCCTGCTAACCAGCTAGATGCCACGTGGGGAATGCAAACTGGGATGATGTGTGTTGGAAATGACAGATGGTGCATTTAAACCCAATTGATGTCTAGGAGAAGCCAGTCATAATGCCATCAGATGAAAGGACTTTTGGCATCTATCTGCATGCAATGGAGGCCCAGGCTGGACCCCAAGTGTCTTGCAGAGCAATCAAAATGCCCTGGGACTTGTGCCATACCGATGGTGCAGTGCTCGCCATTCCAGCCAGGGCTGCATTCACACTTGCCATCCCGGCAGGTCCCATGTTCTGCACAGCGAGGGTGGCAGGCCCGTTGGTCACATGCGGTCCCCATCCAGCCGTCCTCACAGCGGCAGGTGCCTCCTACACAGACGCCATGGCCACCACAGTCAGCAGCACAGATCTCTGTGGGCAAGAAAGAGGGGCAAAGGGGCAGGGGTGGGAAGAGAGAGAACAAAAATGTGTTGAGGCAGTGTTGCTGGGAACAAGGGTTACACTTGGCTACCTAGTTAGGCTTCTAGTTAGCAGTGGGGATTGTGTAGCTCCGCTCTGCTCTGTTTGCTTTCCCAGTTGCCAGTCTGTCCCTGCTTTTGTGCCACTTCCAAAGGGGACCAGCCTTCTGAACAGCTGTGAGAAAAAGTCAAATTTAATTAAAAACCAGTTATGTGTGAAAACAAAGTGAGGATGGGTCCCTGTCACCAAATGAGGTGCTTGTGGGCCTGGCGAGGACTCCAGCAAGAGTCCTCTCTGGCCTTGAGTCCAGTGGAGGCAGGGAGAGAGAGAGGAGGGGGTTCGGTTGGGGGAAGAGTGGGGTGGCTGGTCCATTCTTGTGTTTTCTGGGTTATCCCAGCTCTAAGTTTGTCCTGCAAGGCTGGATTTATTCTCTGTCTTTTAGCTTGATGCTCTCTGCAACTCCAGCACCATTTAAATGAGCTTTCAGTTCCAAAGTAAACAGCTGGGGAAGGGGACACTTCATGACCAGCATTGGGCTGCCTTGTCTTTCACAAAGGCTGGTCTGTGTGGGTGCAAAACACACAGGGCCCGATTCACAAGTCCCTTAGGCTCCAAGCCAGCAGCTGCTTCATGCTTACTGAAAAGTTAAAACCAAAAGGTTTCTAAACTGCTTTTTAGTAAGTTTGTGTAACATGCACACTCCAGAATCTTCTCCAGGGTTCTGGTGGAGGCTAGACTTGATTGGCTCTTGCCTCATGGCACGACAGTTCTCCAATGTGCGTGAAAACCCCAGCAATTTTTAAGTTCTTGCAACTGGGTTAAGTGGTACCTGTATCAAGCCATCCCTGCCATTTCTCCCTTGTCAGAGGCTTTGCTGGTCTGTAAGTATTCTAGGTACTTCCCAAAAAAAGAAAAGGGGTTGGGAGGTGGCTTAGTGTTTGCTGCATAAGCATAACCTAAGTTGTGACCCATGTACCCACATAAAAGCTGGACATGGTTACAAGTACCTTGCAGACCCAGGGTCTCCCAGCCAGCCAGCCTGGTCGAGAAGGTGAGTTTCAGGTTTAGTGAGAGATGTTGTCCTCAGAGGAATATGGTAGAGCAGTAGAGGGTGATAGTGCAGGACACACACACCCAAACATACACACACGCACACACACACACACACACACACACACACACACACACACACACACACACACACACAATCGTAAAGAAAACAAAATTAAATCTCAGTAGTTTTGATTTTTTTTTTAAATTAACCTAGAAGACAATATGAAGAGCTGGGAAATTTGAAAAGCATGGCAGGAGTTGCTATTTATATTGTGTTTCTACATAGGTTTCTTGCCAAGCTGCCACCCCAACATGGAGATTGTGTATACACACAGTATACATGGCATCTCTCAGCATCCAGAGCCAGGGTAGCTGCTAAAGATGGGCAGAAGCAGTTGTGACATGGAGCCAGAGACCAGGATCATGGAGTTTCTGAGCTGTAGGACTATGTAGGAATGTCCCTTGGATCCACTGAGCATAGCTTTTGGTTTGGAGGGTGCGGTCAGTGAAGCCCTGCTACAGAACAGTTGCCTGCTGCTTATAGAGCCAGAGCGGAGCAAAGAACAGAGGGCCAAGGAACTCAAGATGGAGTTCAGGACAGCTCCCTTCCCGATGGACCTTCAGAAAGGCATGTGAGATGCTTGCTTAGTCACTGGTCTTGAAACCCAGGGTGGGTTTCAAGAGGAACATAGATCCTCTTTCTGGGTGCCAACTTCCTCATCTACTTCTGGGGGAACTTGAATATGTCTAAAGTTCCTTTGGGCCCCAAGGCAAATTCTATGCTGCAATACTCTCCATGTTACTCAGTACAATCAGCAGGTTACAAGGCTTGGCTCAAGGTCTCTCCTACTCTAAGGAGTCTCCTGGAATCCACCGAGGTTAGCCACTTGCTTCTCCCCACCCCATACTACACTTTAAAGTGCTTCTCTGTGCTACAGTCAAACCCACAGCAGCCCCAGGCTCGAGTTTCTTCCTCTGATCACTTCTGTTCCTGAATTGATGCTTGTTAAATAATAGACAGATCAAGATGCCCCATGTGACAAGTGCCTCAGGGTGGAGAGAGTCCCTGTGTATACCACTCAGCCTGGCTCAATATCCTGCATGCCTGTCTGTCCGAATCACTGGAGTCTGAAGATGGAGCTGTGGAACTCACTGTCCCACATCCAGCTGTTCTCCAGGGTGGCATTTCCCAAAGACAAAGAGCAACAAGCTTCAGGCTCCAGACCCCTCTGGGGTCATGGACTGGGTCAAACGTCCTACACTTCCATCTATACACACTCAAAGGGCAGTGACCTCCTGGTGACTCTCGGGGCTGGCTGATCACCCTGGGAGAGAATAACAGCATCTATTTTGAGTTTGCCCAGCACTTTTTCCAAGTGGCAGCTGATGTGAAAGTGAACAGCAAATGGCAGTTCTGTTCACTGAAGTGTGAAACAGGAGACTCTAAATGCCTGGCACCAAAGCTGTGAGATTTTAGGCAGCAGAGCATAGAGAGGCAGAAGGGCCAAGAGCAGAGTGTTAGACTTTGCTTTTCACTTGCCCAGGGGCCTTTGGGTCTTAGCTAACAGGTGAGGTCATCCCACATTCTTTGGTATCAAAGGAAAGTGGTCCCCAAACCACTAACCCCTTGAATACCAAAATCCATAGGTGTTCAACTTCCTTCTATAAAAGAGCACAGCATGTGCATTTAACGGACATACAGCCTTCTCTACACATTAAATCATCTTTAGCTTAGTTGTCTTGACCAGACAACTGTGTTTATAATTGTTTGCTATATTGTTTAGGGAATGGTGGCAAGAAAAATTAATCTATATTCAGTATAGATAGATGAAACATTTGTTTCCAATATACAGTTGATTGAATCTCCAGATGTAAAAGTTATGAACACAGAATGTGGGCATCACCTCAGACTTAATAATTAGGCAATGCTGACTGCCAGCCTGGTGACCTGCTTAGTGGGGCTGAGCTTTGCTTACTTCCTCTGTATAATGGGAACACTGAGAACCATATCACAGAGGCGACTTAGTGCCTGGTCTAAGTGTCAGGGATTCCTACTGACTGACTTCTAGTGATTTTTCACCCATTTGCTTTGAGCCCAAACTGTGCCTAGTGCTGGATATGCACAGACCAGTAAAGCTACAATCTCTGCCCCCAAAAGAGCACAGTTTACAAAAAAAAAACAAAAAAAACAAACAAAAAAAAAAAAACAAAAAACCTCCACAAACTAGTATTGGCATTTTAAATAATCAATATATGTATGTAGCATATATTTATAATAGTCATTATTAATGCTCATACCTCTTTACTTGGCTATAATGGATTAAAACCATGGGTCTAAGGAGGAGACAGACCCAGGACTTACCCATGGCTTTGTCACTTACTGACTGAATAAATTATATTGCATTATACAATCCATTGAGCCTCACTTTGCATTTTTGTAAAATAGGGGTAATAACTTTCACTTGACTACTCTCATAGGTCTGGTATTAGATCAGATGAGGTAATGTGGGGAAAGATATTTTTGATTTAACACTCCTATCAAGTTTTACACCTTCCAAAGCACATTTCACATACAGTTTCTCACTAATTCTTACAATCATTTTGTGAGAACACCTTGTTACTATCCTTTTTAAAGATGTGGATACTGAGAGCTACAAAGTCCGTGGACACTTGACAAGGTCTTGTGGGCATCTCCTACATTTTTCTGCTTCTGGCATCCTTCAAACAACACAGTCAGCAAAGCAGACATTTCTTTAAATGAAGCCTCAGAATAAGCAAGACACATACCTAGGAGAGGCCCCCTTCAAAGATCTAGCAGGCCCCATTCTGGCCTTCCATCTAAATCTAATCCTGAGTGTCCATGAGATGAAATGGGATTTTCCAGGCAGAGTTCCCAGGATGACACTGCATTTTGTTCTTTGCATGCAGAGTTTGACCTGCCATCTAAGCAATCACTTTCTTGCCGGTTTATGCTGGACTTGTTCTATTGTCTAAGGCTGCCTGGTGACTGGGTATCCTCCACAGGCCCTTTACAAGCAGGCTTGTGAGCTCTTTCACATTTTAATGGAAGGAGCCCAAACCGGGTGACCTTGATGTTTATGGGGTGCTAACTGATGGCAACACAGAAAAGCCTATTTGACCGAGTGGAAGAGACCCGCAATGCATGATGGGAGGAGAAACCTGAGACTCTACTTTACCATTTGCTTCAGATTGTAGTCCCTATTTTTTTTTTCTCAATACTTTGATTTATTATTTTTGCCCTTGAAATAAAAGGAGCTGTTTTATTTTTCCTTCTCAGATTCTGCCTTGACGTTAAAGCAGATAAAACTTTACAGAATGCTTGGTGGGAACCAAACAGGACAATGCTCTAGATTGTGCTTTATCAGCTCATATGCCATTTACAGAACAGAAATGGTCTTCTGTGAAAGCGGGTCACAGCTCCTCCCTAAATCTCAGGTTTCCTTCTTCCTAAATGGGGGTGGGGGTAGAAGGTGAACCGGGGTGTGTGGAGGGGTGGCATTAGCCACTTTAAAGAGAGTTGTAGGATTCATTCTCACATGGGTAATTTCTGAAATACAGAAGTGACAGCAGGCCTGAGGATGAAAACCTGAGGAACTTTGCTTTCCCATCCCTGAAGAGTGGTAATGCTAGCACAGAAGATGGATGTGACCTAGGTCTATCAGGTTAAGTGAACTGACAGACCCCAAAGTAAAGAGCCTCACACAGAATCTATGGCTGGCACAGTCAGAACATGACAAATTTCACATGCAATCTTTAATTATGTTTTAATAAAAGAGGAAGCAAGCATTGGTAAATATAGCAAAGTCAAAAGATCTGTGTGAGAGGTGATATCTGCTTCAAACCTAACGTAAGAGAGCATTTGGCAATGACTACTTAATGCTCATGTGATCAGACCCAGAGCTTACTGCCTGAATGTAGAAGGTCTGGAAGAAATCTTTCATGATACACAAGCAATAGAGTAGACTTGTTTTCAGGTGTGAGGACCAAACTTCCCAGCTGTGGGCTCTTGGGGAAATCCTTTAAATTTTCTAAGCCACAGTTCTTTACTCCATTTGTTGAACAAGCAGAGGAATGCAAAAAAAAATGCTTTCTTATCCATGTCTATTAGTTCCACCCTATCTCAGGGCCTGATATCCAAAATTTTCCATCAGATACATTCAGAGGTTTAATTTCTCATTGGGTAAGCTCTTTAGACACCCATCTCTAATCTTTGTGAACTCTGTAACTGGTAAGCATCTCAGTCCATACACCTGCAGACCCCTCTTTCTTCATGCTACCACCTGAGCTGTACCTGCCATCTGTCTATGATGTAGAAGGAAGTGGACACACAGGAACGGGTAAAATCAGTAGGTAAAGATATGAGTTGGTTATTGGTAATTATGCCCCAAAGTGTATACATCAGGGAAAAGTTGCCACAGGCTCCACTTATTAAACACTGATCTCCGTACAAACCAAGATGAAGCCTGGGACCTCTCACAGTTATGTTTCAATTTCTCAGGACTTACTTGGCATCCCATTCATTAAAAAAGCTGGTAGGCGAAGCTGTCTTTACCCCAATGGGAGAGATTCATGCTCACCCTCCTCATAAAGTATCATCTACTTGGAAAGATGTACACTGGCATAAACTGGAAGCAGAGAAGGCACACCACCCAATGTCTGAACATGCCATGAAACAAGAAAAAGAAAGCAAAGATGGTTTTGAATTCCTTGGATGTGGAATCAGTCTGCCCCGTGTGACCTCTGAGAAGTCCATCTAAGTCTGTATTGAGCTCTAAAAGGGCTAATAAGGAAGGTTGTTATGTTCTATGTTGTTTAGGACCTGAGGTTTGGGGAAGGACCTTAGATATTTTAATGGAGGACTTAATAGTTTAAAATGTTTTCTGATAGCATTTTCTATCTAATTACTTGTCTCTGAAATCGTGGTGGATGTTAAGTCCAAGTCACATTAGCTAGCATGAGTTATTGGTGGTGCACATCCATATCCCCCTCATTAACACCTCAGGACAGTTAGACTTTCACTCCTATATCCCAACTGAGTAAACAGCTTATACTGGCTAGAATGAAAGTTGACTATCCTAGCTTTCTTGATCAGTCAATTGAAGTAAGACCTCTGATGTACTCTGACACTGTCTTGTGAGTATAAATTGTTTAGTAGCTCATTGCCTGAGTTAAACAACATGACTGTTGAAACTGGAAACTAAGTCTCCTTCCTCACACTAATCCAAACCCTATTAGATTAACTGCCCCTTTCTTTGCTCTTTTCTCTGTCTGCCCAAACATCAGACTGACTGTCTGTCTAACCTTCTACTTCATCATTTAGTATGTCACCATCCACCCACCCAAACCATGTGATTTGAGCAAAGGTGCTTCATCTCTCTATGCATTTTCTTTCTGAAAAAACTGCATAAAAATATGCCAAGTGCAGTATAGATACCAAGGTCTTGGGTATCATGAAGGATGAGGAAGGTGCTTCATAGTCTTCCCACTTTCCATGGAGTAAACAGCTATTATACAGTGATCACATCATGTTTGTGTACTGGAAATACAGCTCATAGTACAGACATCCAGGGGAAGGGCGATTAGAAAATAGGAGGGGCCCAGGAGATGGCATTCATTTGAGGTGCCTTTGGACAGTTGGTGATCACTAAACCCAAAGTGTAATTGGAGGAACAGGCTTTGTGGGCAGCTCCTCAGTCGGGCATAGAATATGGGGCACAGGCTGTGTAAGGGACCATCCAGAATAGTGGGGCAGAATTTAGGCCATGGTGTCAATCCTCAGGAAGTAGGAGGCAGGAATATCTGCTGAGTGGAGTGCTGGCGAATAGATTTGGACACTGAGATAGTTCTTCTATGGACTGAGCATTCTAGCTGTGAGCGTGGAGAACTGTAGCTGGAGGGCACGCGAGAGGCTACCCATCCATCCATCATGCTGCAATCTGGCTACTGGAGGGCAGAATCCAGCTGTGTGTCCAAGGAGAGTGAGTGAGTGGTTAAGTGAGCCTAGGCATTGCAAGGTGATGTAAAAAAGAGATACAGAAACAAGGGAACTGAGTGGTGAATAAAGGCATCTAAAGGGCTATGACCCTAGGATAGGGTAGACAGTGGAGGAGGAAGGGCCAGGAGAGAGCTAAAGGTGGCTTTTGGGTGGCAGGAGAACCTCTTAAGGTGGGTGTCAAGGGAGAGAGAGCTGAAAGTTCAGAAGAGCAGCTTTTGTGTTTAGAGCATGAGAAGCTGCCTCAGAAACCAGCCATTCTATGGACAGGAAGGCATATACATGGAGACAAATGCCAGTACTTAGAACAAGAACTTATCTACCTTAGAAAAGCAGTCATGTACCACCATCTTTGCAAATGGCTACAAGAGAGCAGCCATTGTGCTTTGAGACCTCTCCTCTGAGCTTCTGCATGGGTTCTTCCCATGTGGCCCTCCTCGGGTCCAACTACATAGGCTCAAGTCTAAACACACTCTCAGTTCCAGCTCCAACACCAGCTCTCCCTTGGGTCCCTCCTCCTTTAATCCTGGTGGGAAGCAGTCTCATCTTCTCTGCTCTTGGCACCCCAGTGCACCCGTGTGCAGTCTTTTCTCGGGGTCATTAGTCTACAGGTATTGCCTGGAGGAGCCTGCCACCACAGATTAATGTTTCATTTCCTGGCCAGTCTCGCACAGCAAATGTGTCTTCCTCTACTTTTCTGTGTTGCCACATTTCTGGCATGGGCTGGAGTGCACCATGTAATTATCCAAAGTTCTTTATCTTTTCACAGAGCAAAGAGCCGAAGTCAAGTAAGGAGATGTGTGTTCTGTTATTCCCTACCTATGGTGAACAAATGCTGCCCACCTCTGAGCCTTATCTGTGTCATTTATAAGGCGGTGACAATGACAACCCTCCATCAGAAGTTTAAGAGTAATTCGAAAATATGCCGAGCATCTGTTATGTACATAATATCCCTAGAAGCTCAGGATGTAGTGATAACATAAAATTAGACCTATCTCTAAGGAACCCATGTGCAAAAACTAACACAAGGCCAGCAACTTGCCCAGCACACGGTGGGTTATTAGAGTATAGTTTATTTTTCTCCCAAGGGTGAGAATCTCCTTGTATTTCCAACAAACTATCATTACCCAAGTATGTCAGCCTCTCCTTCTGTCCCTTGAAAGCTGAGCAGATGGTTGTTTTGTCTCAGTTCAGGTTTCTGGAAGAAACCAGGAGAGGAAGAAGGTACAAAAAGAGCCTCTGACATGCATCCCTACAGTAATTAGTCTCCTCTAGACATTGAGGCCAGACTCAAGCCATCTCCCATGCTTCTCAACGTCCCTCCCTATAACCCTCCAGCCAGAACAGCTCTAAGCCAAGGCTCTGCTCCACAGACTGAGAAGGCAGAAAGCTAATGAGCCTTGGAAAGCACATAGCCTTTCACCTCATTCCAGGAGCTTAGAGAGCTCATAGACCAGAAGGCCAGGATGCAGGCACGGAGCAGGGTTTTACACCTATTTCCCCCAGAACACAGATTTCAGTCCTGACACCGTACCTTGGCGAGAAGCAGCAAGCCACTGCTATTCATCTTAATTGGAGGTGATCAGACTTCCTGATTAGAGGGCCTCAAACTCAGCCCAGAAGGGGACTCTGCATGGTGTCTGAATTGGCAGGATAACACACCAGGAAAGGCCAGGGAGAGGAGCAGCCAAAGAACATGACTGGGATGCATATTTTGGCCAGGGCTGGAAAATCCCTCACCCCAAACTTCTCCAAGAGAGCCAAAGCAGGTAAACTGAAGAGAAAGATGATGCTAAATCTTCCCAAGGATCTCTAAGCCTGGTCTCCTTCTAGGCAAGAATTCATCTATCTAGTTTCCTTAGCCACTGCCACCTGGATGGCTCCTAAGTACTTCGGACAGTAAAATGGTCCTATACAGCCTTTCTACTTATTTATTTACTACTATTACTACTGTGTGTGTGTATGTGTGTGTGTGTGTGTGTGTGTGTGTGTGTGTGTGTGTGTGTGTGATATGTGCACATGTGAGTGTGTGCCAGTATATGAGCCTGAGGAAGCCAGAAGAGGTTCTTAAGTGTCCTCCTCTGTCGCTCCCCTTTATTTCTTTGAGACCCCTAGTTCTAGGTTAGTGGCTAAGAAACCCTGTTCCTGCCTTCCAAGATGATGGGGATTTAGAGATGTGCAGCCATGCCTGGATTTTTAATGGGCACTGGGGAATTGAACTTGTGTCCTCATGCATAGTAAGTTCTCTTAACCACTGAACATATCCCTAGAGTTATCTTTCTAAAACCAAATTTACCCATGCCAGACCTCTGCTTAAAATTCCTCATGATTCCCAAGGACAGACAAAAGCTCCAACTTTCTCAAGGCCATTCATCTTCTGCTGCATCTTTCTTTGACTGCCATAAACACCTAAGATGAGTCATGCCACATTACTAGAAATGCCCAGAAAACACCTGATCAATCCTATCTCTACCTGTTACAAATACTTGGTGTTACAGTAGGCTTCTGCAAGGAATTGTTACTTTTGTTTAGATTGACCAACCTCCATCACCCACTTTAACTCTGATCCCCTCCAAGAAGCCACCATATGAGCCCAAATGAGAGAACTACACATTCCTTCCTGATTCTCGGACTCAGTTTCCAAGGCACAATGGTAAGTTTCAATGATCAATTCAAGACAACAGAGTTGCCTGGGAAGAGAGGCACCAATGAAGGATTGTCTAGATCAGGCTGGCCTGTGGACATCTTGATTATAACATGAGAAGATCTAGCCTGAATGTAGGTGGTGCCATTCCCTGGCTTCCTGTTTGAGTCTCTATAAAAAACAGAGGAGATGAGCTGAGCAACGGCATACATGTGTTCCTTTCTTGCTTCTCTTGTCTGTGGGTATGATGTGATTAGCTGTTTCGAATTCCCGATGTCCTGACTTTCCTGCTCTGATGGCTTCTGTCCTGGGACTGTGAGCTAAAATAAGCCTGTTCTCCCATCAGCTGATTTGTATTGGTATTTTATCATGGCAATGGCAAACAAAACTAAGACACAACACATGGTTACTGGCAAGGCATGACATGAACTGATTGGCATGGTCCTGATGCCTTGTCTCCTCAGATAGCACAAACCTTGATAGTTGTCAAAGAAAGAGTCACACAGGGGATAAAGATGAACCTGGATCCCAGAGGGTCCTGGCTTTGAATCTTGGTCTCCACAAGGCATCTTTGGACAAGTCATCCAAGTTTCTTGAACCCTGGTTTCCTGGGAACAACCTCATCTGCCATGTCAGAGGCTTATGTAGTTGTTGCTTGAATAAATCATGAAGCACATATGGGAAGGGGCTCTGCAAAATGTAACGTTTCCATTCAAAGAGGAGGCTTTTTATTCTTTTAAATTACAAGTTAGCAGCAGTTTGATTCAGGAAGGTGACTGGAGATTTGCTACAAAGTGTCAGCCTGAGCATCCAAACAGAAGCCTGACTCTGAAGTCCAATTGCAGGAGGGCTTATATTTGCATACTGAAAGGCTCCAGTTCTGATAGAAAATGTTCCAGGGCTGTCGGGGGAAATTTTGCTAAATTACAAAGCTGCTAGCTTTTGCTTTATCAACCTTTAACTCTGGCAGTATTTAGCAGAGTGCCTGTCTGGGCTCAATTTTCCAGCCTCTGATTAAGTGCTGGGAACTGACCATCTCACTCTGTCTGAACCTCTGTTACTTCCCAGTCAACTGGTAGGCTCTTCCCTGCCATTTCTCATCCCATTCTCCTCCTCCACACTGGTGTCAATCTCTTAGATATTTATTATTCTGAACTTTGATACTCAGACTGTCACTGGCTTTGGGAAGGGGTATGGGAAATGTCAAGTCTCAATGGATATTATTCCTCTGGTGAAATTCTAACCTTGAGCTTCCCGTCCTGTAACACACCTATACAGAAATAGCCTGGCCCGATCATTTCCTTTTGATGTTTAATTGGCTGTCAGCACTGTGCTTTCTGGGCTGAGAAGGTAATGTTTCTCAGAGAGAGAACAATGCTGGCTACACAAATGAGACTTATAACAGGGGAGAATGCTCAATGCCGAATCTAATTTTCTCTCCCATCCATGAACATCAGACAATTTTTCTGGCATTAAAGCATCTCACTCTGTCTTTCTGTCATTAATAAGAATTAAATTCTCTTTCCTCAAATTTAAATGTAATTATATTTTGCCTCGTAAATAAAACTGAATTACCATTTTCAAAATTTAGTGCTAATGCAATGGCTATGTTCAGAGCTTTAATTTTTTCTTAACCCTGATGCTACTTTCAGCTTATTATTTTTTTAAGCATTTAGTTCATTTTGCTGTCAATTGTGGCTTAATTTAATACAGAGTTTTCAGCTTCTTATCCACCCAATCCATTCAATTATTGTTGTTCTTTTACGTGCTTTGTGATTTTTCCTTTCTCCCTTCTTTTTCCTTTTTTCTTTTTCTTTTGTAAGGAAGGAGAGAGATAGAGAATGAGAGCTCAGAGGATCTAAATCTGAATTCTGGAAGGAAGGTCTCCGTCCAAATTCCAGAAGAACCTAGGTCAGGTAGGCCGGAGAACAAAGAAAGAAGTGGGGTCTGAAAGGAAAATAGTCATGGGAAGAATTTGTTTTGTTTTGTTTTTTGAGACAGCCCTGATTGTCCTGGATTCTCTTTGTAGATCAGGCTGGCCTTGAACTCACAGAGATCCACCTGCCTTTGCCTCCTGAGTGCTGAGACTAAAAGCATACACCCCCACATCTGGCTCATGAAAGAATTCAACCCAGCCAGGATTTTGTGTGCATATGTGCTGGTGTGTGTGTGTGTGTGTGTATACAAGTATGCACAAGTACATACATATGCACGAGTGTGTGGAGACCAGAGGTCACTACTGGGTGTTGTTCCTAAGGACCTCTCTACTTTGTTTTTAAAGACAAGTTCTCTCACTGAGATCTGGGATTCACCAGTTAGGCTCTGCTTGCCAGAGAGACAAAGACTTACCAGTCCATGTCTCTTTGTGCTAGGATGATATGTTAGGCTGCCATACTCAGCTTTTATGTGTTGGCGATTGAACTTGGCTGAGTTTTCATGCTTATGTGGAAAGTACCTTACTGACTGACTGTCTCCCTGGCCTCTAATCTAAAAATGTTGGTGAGATATTCAGTGAGCTCCTAGAGTTTCACCTGCCTGTGTCCTGGCTTCATTGGCTACCCTCTCCTTCCCGGGGCTCCTCTCTGGTGACATCATGGAGCAACTTTACCACCAGGCTCTCATATGGCTCTTTGCTGAGGTACATGTGGTTTCTTTCTTGGATGTTGGGTAGTCTCCTTTCAGTTCCCTTCCTTCAAATGGCTCTCAGGACTCTTTGGTGAGGACCGTGCTGGGTCATTTCCTGGCCAAGTTAATCACTTTCTAACCTTCATGCTTCCAAACCTATTGTATACATACCAACTAGTTCTTAGTACTCTGCATGCTTGGATGTCCCTACCTAGGGGTCACAGGGCTCTTGGATCCTTGGTCGGCACATAGGAGATGCGGGAAAGAGTGACAGGAATATAGGTGGCTATAGGCTGAGTGCAGGTCTGGAGCTGCTTTGGGATGCTATCTGTGGAGACTGAGCTACCTGGTAGGGACTTCAGGAGGCCACTGGAGAAGAGGCTGGTGTTAATTTTGGGACCATATAAACTCTCCTCCAAACCTGAATTTGTTTGAAGTTAAGAACTGTTTGGCTGATTTAGCCCTAATGCATAATAAGAAATGTTCTCATACTTCCTTAATCAAGTGCTTACTGAATGTCAGTCACCATACTAGGCAGTTTATGTATATTTACTAAAGCTAATTTGGAAAATAGTTCTGCAAGGGAGTTATTCTGCAAGTAATACTAATGGATAAGTTGAGGCTTGACCATATAGCCTGATCCTACTCCAAATCTCACATAATTTTACTGATGGCATATGCTGCCTCAAACTCATGCCACACAATCTCTGATACATCACCACATGTTATTCCATGGAACAGTGCAATGGAATTATAGGAATCATAAATTTCCAGCATGAGCATTTTACAGGCACGAATCTCTGCTCACCCACTGCTTCTGTGAGCCAGCAACCCAGAGGGATAAAATGCAGTGACAGGCACCTCTCAAATAAAAGTCATTTACAGAAGATAAGATGGGAGAGAGCTTGCTGAGCAGTGGGAATGAAGACCCAATTCATGAGGCAGAGAAGAGAGGCTCTGGGGAGAGAGTGGGAAGGAAAACCAAGAAGAACCTGGCCTGGAACAACTGGTGCCTAGAAAGTGTCAAAGAGCCTGAACTGATTTTAGAAGCCTGTGGAGTCTGGAAGACAAGTAGGCTTTGCTGATTTTAAGGACTGTGTTAAAGAGGTTAAGCCCCACCCTCACCCCCACCCCCACCCCCGCCGCCCCTTCTACCTTGAGCAAAAGAAAAACCAGCTAAAGCACTTGGGTGGAGGTTGGGCACAGACAAGGACTATATCCGCTTTATGTGAAAGCTGCTCCCAAAGAGATGGCTTGGAAGAGGTGAGCCAATGCTGGTCCTTGTCACAAAGGGTACAAAACCAAGTGGAATGAAGTCTAGACTGTGATAGGAATGGACTTGAGGGCTTGGCTTTAACTCTGTGGAGTGAGCGGAGGTGGAAGGGAAGGGAGAGAGTGAAAATGGGGCGGGGCACCAGACATTGCAAATGTCCATCTTATGATGCTGGGATTTTCCCAAAAAGCTTCAGTTGTAGCCCCTTTTTTTGTGTGTGTTCCTTGGGGCTCTGTTGTTCTTGCTTTGACTGTTCTCTGGTTAGGTCACTCGGTGCAATAGTCATGAGAACCTAATAGATTCTGTGCTGGGAATACTGACAGACAGACCTTGTTCTGGGAATAGTGACAGACAGACCCTTGTGCTGGGAATACTGACAGGCAGACCTTGTGCTGGGAATACTGACAGACAGACCTTGACCTTATGTTGTTCACAGTTTGTCTTGAGAGACATGCCACAAGACAAACTACCACCATGCTTGATGTTATGCTTGAATCTGGAATGTCCCCAGTGGACACATGTTAAGGATTAGTTCCCATTATGTGACATTATCAGTTAAGTGGGTTGACCTTTTCTAGGTGAGATTAAGTACAAATAAGTTAGTACAGATGATGGGACACTGACTCCTTTTCCCTCTTTTACTTCCTGGCAGCCATGATGCTGCAGCTCCTGCTCTAACCACAGAGAGACCAAATGGCCATGGGCTAAACTCCCTAAACTGTGAGCCAAAATTAAGCCTGATTCTTTCAGGATTATCTCTCAGGCATTTTGTCAGTGATGGGAAACTGATTAACATATTTAGGAAAGACTGCACCCAAATCTGCCTGGAGTTTGCGACTCACTAAAGAAAAGGGGGTAGGCACTGGATGCAATCCTTCTAAGCTTCCTGTTTCCTCATCCAGCAGTGTTAATAATAATAGCACTATTGTGTTTGTTATTTATCTTGTTGATGAGACAAAATAACCTATGCTGTTTAAGGCAGGAAGGGTTTACTTTGTCTCATAGTTCAAAGTTAGTCTATTATGTTGCGGGAAGTTATGGCAACAATGGCTTGAGGTAGCTGGTCACATAGCACCTTCAGTCAGGAAGTAGAGCTGCAATGGATGCTTCACTCAGCTGGTTTTCCCCATTTTATTCAGTCTGGGAAGCCCCGCCCATGGACTGGTGCCGCCCACTTAAGGAGGGTCTTCCCACCTCTGCTGACCTAGTCTAGAAACTCCATGTACCCAGAGCTTTGTTTCCATGACTATTCTAGATCTTGCCAAGTTGACAATCATCATCGCACTCAATATCACGACTACCTTATAGGGCTCTTATGAATTCTGGCCAACTTAATGGCTACCAGGCATGCTGTTCAATGGCTGGTGTGCAGCAGTAAGCATAAAGAAATAAATGGCCTTGTGAATTAACATTTCCTACTACTGCTTGTCCAAAATAGGGCAATATTACTGGCGAGGAGATGTCTTTTTGATAGAAAAGTGTCTGAAGCAAGTGCTGAAGACAGATACAGAGGGGCCAGATTTAATTCAAACTCTGTCTCAGGAAAGCTGGGTGAGTAATTTCTCTTCCCCAAGTTTTCCTTTCTATAAAACATAGGTAGAAATCATATCCCTTATCACCAGCATCAGCATCCCAAAGGATTCAGTCAGAAACATATTGGAGGTGAGAACTGAATCTTGTGGTTTCTGTGACTCTGTCCCCAGTTACCTTGTCTGGCTAGTCATAAGGAGGACCATGTGGATAAGATTTGAGGAGATGTGTGTGAATTGAGACCAGAAGCCCAGGCTCTGAGAAGCAGGGCCCTGAGTAAATACTGTTTAAGGTTTGACTTTAACGTTTCCACAGTCCTCACAAAAGTGCTGAGGACCTTGTCAGCTCGTATTTCATTATGGGGCATATTGACTTAAGCTACCTCCATGAAATCCTGTTCTTGGTGCTAGACACTCATATCATGGAGGAGACAGTCTCTTAGGAGGCAGCAGGCACGGCTATCTTTGTCAGCCCATCAACTTGCCCTCTGCACTTACTGACAGTGCAAGGCTGGCTTAGGATGAGCCAACTGGCCTGCAGCTCCAGAGGAAGACTTGGTGGGATCTGTGCCTACCTCATAGCAAGGCAGCAAGAATGATAAATTACACAGGGAGCACTGGGTAGGTCCTGGGAGAATTTCACCTACATTCTCTTACCTGTTCTTTCAACAGGTCTGTAAGGTAATTGAATGTAGAAGAAAACAGTCAAGGAGCTGAATCTGCTCAAGGGTGACAAGGCTTCCTATCAGGGCTCTGTAACAAAGGCCACAGCCCTCTAGCAAGCCCTGAACGTGAGGACAGCCTCTTCTTGGCTGGAGTGGATCCAGGCAATGAGATGTCTCTTGCTTGGCTTCATTAATAGTTTTGAACAGCTCCTCTAAGTGAAAGTATCCTTGGAAGGAAGGTTACAGAAACACATCACGTGCTTCATCTGTGATGATCACCACTATGTATGTGAAAATGACTTAATTTAATGATGATATATCATTAAATACAAACACTGAGGTTTGTATTAGTACCTCTGTGTTTTCAGACAAGGAAACTGAAGTAGTGTTACACGGTCAGTGTCACACAGCTAGCCTCTAGCAGAACCACTGGCTTCCCGAGGGGAAGTGGCTAATGAGGAGAGACAGCACCTATAAGATGGCGGCATAGGGGCAATAAGAAGCTGGCTAGTCCTTGGACCCAGGGGTGTCTGACTCTCACTCCCTAACTCACTAAAGTGTGCCTTAGCTGAGTCACAGCTACCCCAAGTCTTATCACAAGCAGGCGATTCTGTGTTCACCACCATCTCTATCTTCCATAGCGCGCTCTCTCTCTCTCTCTTACTGTGTGCGTGTGTGTCTGTACGTGTGTGGTTGTGAGTATGTGTCTGTGAGTATGTGTCCTATATGAAATACCTTAGTGTGCCATGGGGCATTCAACAACCACAGTATGTCATGTATACTATAAAGGGGAACAATAACTAAGCCAGTGGTCAGCTTTAAATTCCTGCCCTGGCAGCAGGCACAAGGCCATTTAGTCAGTTACAGACTAGACATAAAGACAACAGCACACACTTCTGAGTGGTATACTGCAGCTTCCCTTCAGCTTTGGTATCAGATGTCTGTGAATATCTGGTACTTTCTCTGACAGGCATTTTAACCAATGATGATAAGCAATAAGATTTACTAAGCACATACCATGGACCAAGTTGCTAAACTCTCTTCAATACTCTCTTAACCCATTCCCACAAAGAAGTCGGTTTTATCATTATCTCCATTTATTTTGGCTTAAAGGGTGATGTAACTGGTCTGAAGTTATAGTTAGTAAGTAGCCAGGATTTGGACCGAGGTCTATCTGCCTCAGGAACTCCTCCTGGTCTTGATACCAGATAAGTCTCAGTAAAATACATCTCTTTCTATATGAGTCCACATACATATCTGATATCAGCTATGGCCATAGGCTTATGATTAAGGTGTGTGTGTGTGTGTGTGTGTGTGTGTGTGTGTGTGTGTGTGTGTGTGTGTGTGTATGTGTGCATGTAGAGACCATAGGTTAATATTGGCTTTCTCCCTTGATTAATTTTATTTTTTTGAGACAAGATTTCTCACTGAACCTGGAGCTGTACTGGCTGACTAGAGGGCCCCTGGGATCCACCTGTCTTCACTCTTCTACCCAGTACTGGGCTTTAGACATATAATGTAGCACTTGGCCTTTTACATGAGTACTGGGGATTGGCTTTCATGCCCAGCAGGCATCTCTCTAGCCCTCTTTCTAATGGTTTTGTCATCACTGTTTTCGGGTCCAACTGAAGAGCACTCAAAAAGCTCAGTCAAAGCTATCCCTGCCTCCTCCCAGGCTGTGGAATTTCATTGGGGATTAACAGTGCAAGGCACAGGTTATAGACCTATCGTAAATTAGCTTTTCGGCCACATAATGAACAATACAAGGCAGCGTGGCTTTAAGAGGACCATTTATTATACTGTAATAAACAGAGCTATATAAAGAGAATTATTCGTGAGACTGCACATCTGTGCTCACGATCATGTCTTTCCATGAGCTTTGCAAACAGGGATAAAAGTCCAATTTAGACTGTGCATTGAACAGCAATTCTCCATTTAACAGGAAAGGTAATTCAAGCTATTCTAATGGCATGGACGCTGTTGCATGGGTCTCAGTTTTTGCCAAAGGTCATAGACATCTCTCATGATCAGAACTATTAATCCACACCACAATGGGCTGATTTGAGCTTTACTTTAACAGTATAGACTGGTTGGACAGTGATCTGAGGTAAGTCTCTCTTCCCAACTCCCAGACTGTACATGGCAGGCACTTTCTTATTTCTCCATCTTGTGTGATTAAAAAAGCACCTTTCATACAGTGGGTGTGTTAAAATGTAGTATAAATTAGAAAGAGAGTGGCTTATTGCTTTCTTCCAAGAGCCTGGTATGGGTGAAGTGAGTTGTAAGATGTAAATAAAGCTTCCAATGCCAATGTTGTGTGAAGTGGTTCACACACGTTCTTATTTAGTCCCCAAACTGAGAGGGTTTAATCAGAAGACATTTACCAACAGCATTACCCTTTGTAAAACCAGATGCCACAGCCATGTACTTGTCCATCCATCTATGCATTCATCCATGCATTCATCCATGCATCCATCCATGCATCCATCCATCCACCCACCCATTCATGCATCTTTACTGAGCAGGTGTAGTAAGTAGGTCAGACCTCTGTTGAGTCCTGAGGCTGTATCCACTAACAGACACATTTGCTACTGTTCATCCATGGTGATTACTGTCCAGTAGAGCTCTAAGCCAGAAAGGAATTGTAGGCATATTTCAGAGGACCCCTAAAATCCACACTGAGTTTGTCTTTTATTCTAAGGAAAGGATGAAACCAAAAGGGCAATGTGGTGAGGGAGGTACTCCCCCATGACCCCTATTTCCTGAGCTCTCTTAGGATCCCTTGTGGTCTTGATACCAGATAAGTCTCAGTAAAATACATCTCGAATCACAGGAGCTGCTGTCAGCATTGATAAATGACACTTACTATGGTTTAAAATTGAAGTGTTTCTTGTGGGCTCATCTGCTGAATGCTTTGTCCTCAGCTGATGGGGCTACTTGGGGACGTTCTAGAAACTTGGAGAGGTGGAATTCAGTGGGAGGTGGCAGGTCACTACTATGGATGGAATGTGAACTGTCTGCCATAGCATAGGTGTTTGCATCCTATGACCCTAGCTGGGGGTGCTGTCTGGAAAGGTTGGGGGCCTCTAAGAAGTAGAGCCTTAGTGGAAAAAAATGTGTCACTGGGTGTGGGCTTAGAGCCTACCCTCCCTTTCTGCTCGGGCTTCCTGGCAGTAGTAATAAGGTGGCCTTCTATTTGAGGTTCCTGCTGCCATACCTTCCACACCAGACTTGAATGAACTCTCTGGGATTATAATCCAAAATAAATCCTTCCTCTCTGAAATAGCTTGCCAGGTATTTTATCACAGCAACCAGGTAAGTAACCAATGCTGTCACTGTGGGCATGCCCTGTGGGTATCATGTGCCCATCCCCCTCCTGTCTCTTGCTCTATGTCTCAGCCATCATGAAGTAAAGAACTTCTTCTACCACATACACCCATCATAATGATGGCATGCCCCAAGCAATCATGGGCCTAGCCTTCTGAAGCTGTGATCTAAGATGACTCTCTCCTTTAAACCATTCTCTCCTTAGTCTGTTCAGAGCTTTGTAAAAGTAACGAACACAACATTGTTCAGAATCCCAGAGCTGGACAAGATGAGGATGCGATTTTTGAATTCTTTGTTCACCAAAACAAGAGATATCAAAGACGGGCAGGGAAGAAGAAATAAATCACAACATGAAGTGTCCACTGTTAGGTGCCTGAGAACAGAGCCACACTACCCACCAGGGCAGAGGGGTCACATGTAACAGTTGATCCTCCCTCTCCCCCATGCCAAACCCTTTCCCTTATACTTACCAATGGAACAGTCATGCCCGGTCCAGCTTGGGTCACAGTTGCAAAGTCCAGTGTCTGGGAGGAAGGTTCCATGGCCTGAGCATTGGTCCAAGCATGTGGCTCTGGGTGTTTCACAGTTAGTGCCTCCCCATCCCACAGAGCAGTGGCATTCACCTCTTACACAGACACCTCGGCTGGAACATGTGGGGTCCATGCAGTCCACTGTGACATAGAAGGAAGATGGTACAATGAACACCAGGACAGCAGAGTGGGGCTCCTGGGGAGGGGCAGGCTGTTAAAGTGATCATTCTGCTCAGGTAGGTTACAGGTGCAGCAAAGACCAGGCCTTCAGTGAACGGCAGGCCTGAGTTCCAAATTACCCAAGGCTGTTTCTTCACTTACAGCTATAAGCCTCTGCTCCAGTTTGTGAGGTGAAGTGAATATAAACACATATCAAGCATCAGCATGGCATCCAGAGCCTACCATGTTTGCTAAAACTGCAATAAGAGAGGGAGGCACAGATGGGGAAACTGAGACTCAGAAGGATAAATAATTTACAACAGGTCACACACATAAATTCTATCAGAAAGGATTTTCCTCTGTGTGTGCATATATATATGTGTATATATGTATATGGTACATAAACATGTGTACAGGAGCATGTGTCTATGCATGTGCATGTAGATCAAGATGATGGGTATCTTTCTAAACTCCTCTCTATGTCACTGAACTGAGATGGATCATCAAATGGGAGCTCTGAGTTTTCTAACTGTAAAACATACATGCCCAACAATCCCTATTGATTGGGTTGCTGTGAGGAACAAGAGACAGTGAAGCTTTATGAACTATGATGTAGTGGAATTATGTTGTTACATTGTAAATAATTGTCCCACCCACTGGTTTAATAAAAAGTGCTGATTGGCCAAAGGCAGACAGGAAGTATGGGTGGAGCTATCAGACTAAGAAGACTCTAGGAATAGGCAGAACAGAGGAGAATACCAGAGAGAAGCCAGAAGAAACAAGAGGACAACTATGCTGCTCTGAGAAAAGGTACCAAGCCACATGGCTGAACAGGATAAGAGTCATGGGTTAGTTTAAGGGTAAAGAGTTAGCAAGTTATATGCCTGGGCCTTAGGCCAATCAGCCTTTTTAATAGACCAGTGGGTGGGACATTTATTTACAATGGAACAACAATCCCCCACACTATGATGCCACAGAGGGTTATTTCCATCTTCTCAGGACTTGGAGTAGTGAAGCTCATGTAAACTGTGGGCTCATCTATAACTCAAACATTTAAATTCACTAATTTCATTTATAAACCAGAGTATTTGACTTCTATGCCAAAGACTGGGAAACCTGGTCTGGGTATAAAAGAGTCACAGGCACAAGGGTGCCGAGACTTTGTGAAAAAGATCATCCTGGGGCATTTGTTTTGAGGACTAGACTTTGGGGAAGGCTCTTTTGTCATCTTAGTTTTACTTGGCAATCTGAATGGTATGTGAGAAGGCCAGGGGCTGGGAGTAACTAGCTGTAAAAATTGAAGTGGCGACAGTAGCAAAATTCTCATTCATTGAGAAGCTCGTCTGTGATATATTTTCATATTAAGCATTTTATGTAGCTCTACTCACTCTGTTATTTCTGTATGTATTTTTTCCAAGGCAGTGCAGAAGGAATTAACATTTCAGCCTCCCTCTCCTGTCTAAATCATTTGCTATTTTCTCTTATAATCAGACTAGTTCAAAAATATATTCGTGCATATATGCTTGCATAAACACATGAAGTGCTTTAAAAATAGTAACCAAATCAAAACACAGAAAGAAACAAGACAATGTGGGGAATTAATAAAGCCCAAAGAAGCCAAATGACTCTTCTCTCATGGTCTCCAGACACCATTTAGTAACGGCTAAAGCATGACCTGCTGAAGTCTGGGTAATTAAAAATAATAAAGACAACAGCAGTGATAAATTCTCATGACAGGCCTCAGATCCCGGAACCTCAGAAGGATTATTCCAGCCCATTAGGCTACTATGGTAATTCCTTCGGTCCAGAGAGCTTTCCAACTTGACAGAAAACTACTCGGTGATTCCTACCCAGAGAGCCAGAAGGTATTTTCCAGTCTTGTGAGTGCCTGACTCTGCTTTTGGGTTGACCCTGCCTCTGAGGACCTCAGGGTGCCCTCAGTGTGGATCCTGTAAATAC
Source organism: Phyllotis vaccarum (assembly GCA_033318265.1). Lineage (NCBI taxonomy): Eukaryota > Metazoa > Chordata > Mammalia > Rodentia > Cricetidae > Phyllotis > Phyllotis vaccarum. The sequence goes on from JARWLC010000019.1 coordinate 21,935,793, forward strand.
TCAATGCTAGTTTGCAGGCTAGGAAAGTATCAACTTTAGTGAAATGTATTTGGTGTCATAGACCTGTCCTTCCACGAACAGAAGGACCCAGAAATCAGCAAAGGGAATCCTACAGTCTCAGTAGAATAAAGACTAGGAGGAGCTGGTGAGAGGTCACTTCCTCTCAAGACAGTTGGTCTTTATGTCTCTCTAGGTGTCCCAGACACAGGGGGACTCACAGGGTCCACATGGCAGGGACAAGGTAGCTCCTGGCACCCTGGCTAGACGTGATTAATTCACTGAATGGCATTGGCCTTGAGCCCTGATCCTCAACTGAGGGTTGTTATCTATGCTACAGAGATACTTTGCCAAAGAGGCTTGAGTGGCCTGGATCTCCACCCACCCTCCTCCCCCGTGGGGCCTCTGGGTAACAGAAGTTCAAAGAAGACAAAACTTGTCTCACACTGAGAGAGTCTTGTGAACACAGGTTATCTCCTGGGAACTGTGCGTAAGGCAGGAAGAACCAGTATGCCTGTGAGGTAGGAGGTGTCTGTGAGGTGGGCTAACTTGGTTTAGAGTCTTTCTAGAAGGCATACCAGACAGTCCCCCTTGTCTCTTTCACAGAGACAAGATCTTTGGCAGAAGCTTAGCCCATTAATGAATGATGTTGCCCACATGGCCAGGCTGCAAGCACAGGCGTTCCCCCCAAAAATGTTCCATGCTTCAGTGACCACACAAGCCATTAGATGCCCTTCAGACCGAGAACGCAGCTTCTCACTTTTCACTGCAAAAGATCTAAGTTTGCATTCTCCTGCTCCCCCCGCCCCCTCCCCCCCGCCCCTTCAAGCATCCCACCCTTGGCTCCTTTCAAGCTTTAAAAAATATTGGGCCATAAACTTCAGAAGAAGGAAGAGGGAGAAAAGTAAGCTTGTTAGCTGATGTTTTATAAACAGGGGGAACCTGTTAACAACAGGGAGGCCTAGGGAGGAGGGGGAGGAGGGGGGAGGAGGTAGGCCCCCCCCAAAACATTATTATAAACACGAGGCTGTGCAAACACATTTTAGCAGAGAAAAAGAAATAATAAAAGAAATCAGTCCCAGATGGCTCTCTTCAGAAAGGAGACCAGGAGGAGAAACACTTCATTTCAAATAGATAACATAAATCAAAGTTCTAAACATTATTTTATTTTCTCTTTGAAAAACATCCCACAGTTCTGGGGCACTGTTCAATGTCCTTCTGTCTGGGGGAGTATTCACATGGGCAGGGCTCATGTAGGACACCCACCATTCTAATAGGAATCTCTCCTGTGCAGGGTCTCCCCCTCATGTGATCCAAGGGAAAGCAGAAGACCTTCAAGCTCTAGGTAAGAAGAAACAGGTCCCTGTGTTCTGTGTGTTCTGGTGGCTGCTCTCTTTTCTCAATAGCTGCCATTGTCCCCAAGCTATGGAGTCTACATCAGGACTCACTGGCTCACTGGAGGGCTATGTGTATTTGAGACAGGAAATGCCTTTCAGACATTGATCCCGCCTGCCTTCCTACTTTAGGCCTGTTAACATTCTCTCTCTTAAGAGAGAATGGTGCTGTAAATGGAGGCTTTCCATTAAATGCTAAATGGGTTTAGAAGACTAGCCTCTCCAGAACCTCTCCCTCCCACTGGGGAAGGAGCCAGGCAGGGCTCTGGGTAGTAGAAAATAGGAGGTATATGGTTAAGTGCATACAATGACCATCAGCTGCAAAGGGCCAAGTCCATCCATTTCCAAACCCCAAATGAATTAAAGAGCATGAAACTTGGTCATCCCCAGAATAATGCTACTAACATAACAGCCACATTTATAGAGCATTTACTATGTGTCAGCCACTGAGCTAAGTGCTTGGTATGGGTTATTTAATTCAGTCCTCACAGTGGCCCCTGGAAGAAGGTAGGCCCACTTTATGGAAGAGGAGACTGAGCCAGGACTCAGAGGTATATCTGATTTCAAAACATGAATCTTTGAAAGCTATCCCATATTGTATGCTGGCCTCTGCCTTCAAGGCGAGCCAGCATGAGGCTTACCTTCCTCGCAGCTCTCACCCTTGTAGCCAGGGTTGCAGATGCAAGTACCCATGATGCAGGTGCCATGGCTGCTGCAGGCCACATCGATGCATTGGTTGGTGGGAACATCACACTCAGCACCCTTCCAGCCACTGTGGCACAGGCACCTGCCTTTCATGTACTGGCCATTTCCACTGCACAGCACGGGACAGGAGGCTAAAGAGATAGCACCAAGAGCCAGGGTGAGTCACTACCCAGCACCCTGCAAATCAGGGTCTTTCTTCCCCTTGGCTAGGCTAATAGCCTCAGCTGCTTTGTAGAAAACACCCATGTGTACTCATCCTCCACTTCCCCTGCATTACTTCATTGCAGCCGAAACACTTCTGAAATTGGAAGTGAGAGTGTGAGATGCAAGGCCAGCTGCTGTCACATGGTGCTACCAGTTTCTTCAGCCTCCTCAGACTCAGATGGAGCGCCTAGCTGCCAGGAGCTTCAGACAGGAGGCTGGCATCTGTTCCTTGTTACCACTGGAAAAGACAGTATCTGGGGCTCCTGGCTGCCTGCATCATCCTTCCAGCTCTCTCTCTCTCTCCCTCCCCCCACCCCCCGTGCCAACTTTCTATTGTCACCCCACTCCCAATCCACCCACTATCATAACACCACTAACTCTGGCAAGTCTTAGCTTCTCTTGTCTTTCAGACTCCAATTCATTCTGGCCCCTTACACCACGGCCCCTCAGAGAACAGCAGAGCCTAACTTAGCTCTTTAAAGTATGTTTCCACTCTGCCTCTTAGCAGGAAGGTTTTGTGATCATCTCTAGGAAGGACACTACATAAGGATAAATTATACTACATTGTGCTGTAAGTACTCACCTGTACTGAGATACAATACGGCTGTTTTATACAGGACTCTTACTTAAGTTGAAGTGCATGCAGGAAGAGATAGTGATTCTCCTTAGAAGGAATGACTCAGCTCTCTCTGCATACCTTTGCTCTGCCCCACCTGGCTCCTTTCCTTTCTAGAGCACTTAGCTCTGCTTGCCAGGCTGGCAGCCTGGCATCTCCATGCAAGTCTATTTCATATGAGTGAAAGTGAGCAGAGTCCCCAGAGCTATGCTCTGGGTAGGATTTCTAGGCTGCTGTTCCCTTGGCCTGGGAAATCACTCGGATTTCCACTCTTGAGGTCCAAAAGCCTTGGGGTTGGATCCAATCCCATCTCTTCTCTATAACTTTCTAAGTAGATCTCCCTCTTGCCTACCTGAGACACCCACACTTAACTGGCCACCTCTGTGTCGGGTATCACAATGCTGCTTTGTAATAGTTGGTTACAGAACAGCCTGGAAGCTCCAGACCTGGTCAGTGAGGTAAGCCTAGCTTCCAGCACAGAACAGACTTCCTAAAAGGACATGAAGCCAATGGTTTCTGGACAGAGGGATGGAGAAACTGACAAGAGGCGATTTTGGTTTTCCTGTGGGGAAAACCAATTTCTCAGGACCATAGAGCTCCATAAATCTCCCTGTTCAGTCCCTAGGACAAAAATGAAGGCCAAAAGCACACAGCAGGTCTTAGGTAGCCTTCTGACTGTCTCCAAAGTTGTCTTTAGCGGTGTCCATGCTGAAGGTAGCATTATGGTAGGCACGAGAGGAGAAGTCAAATGTCTAAGTCCCCCTGCTGGCATCTTAGCTGAGAGTCTGCCTGTGTTGTACCAAAGTGCACTGGCTCCACGTGCTTCCTATCACAGGCCAGAGGGACATTTAAAGGTGCTCGACAAGGGCTGATGGCCCCTCTAAAGAGGGGATCAGTTTTTCAAAGGACCCCATTACCCCTCTTACTGTCTGCAGCAAGGAACACAGAATTGCTTCTGGCCCTGGTCTATCCTGTGGCTGGATCCCAGTGGCTCATAGGGTGTGGCTCTCCCTGGCAGCCCCCTTCCACAGGAATGGTGCTTGGCAAGCCTTCCTGGGCACCTCAGGAGTCAGCTTGATTCTGAAGCTCTCTCTGAAAAGCACACCCCAGATATCCATAGGGTCTGGGAAGTAGTTACTGCAAGGCCCATGGAGTGCTCACCTCGGCCACAGTCAGGTCCCAGAAAGCCCAGGAAGCAGTGGCAAGTCCCTGAGATGCAGTCACCATTACCATAACAGTTGCTGGGGCAGTTATCCACTGATTCTAGAAGAGAAGAGAAGGAGAAGGTGGAGGTGGCTTCATGCTACGGAACCCAGGGGCCAGATCCTGTGAACCAAGCCCTACCTGAATGCTCATGCACACACATACACATTTTTTTTTGTTTTGTTTTTTGGGAGAAATCACTCAAGTAGTCCAGGCGGACTTTGAATTTGCCACGTAGTCGAGTATAACCTTGAACTTTGGGTCTTCCTGTCTCAACCTTAGGATTACAGGTGTTTGCAACCACACCCTGAGGATAGAACCCAGGGTTGTGCATGGTAGACCTACTGAGTGACACAATTTTATAAATCATTTATGTATCTTTATAACAATGTTAGCACTGCAGCTAAACATTGTTATAGGAAACAGTACGCCTTGTTAACAGTGGTTATCATTAGTTTTATTCCATACATGCACAAATGTGTCTTCTCCTGCCTTTACTATCCATATATCCATCTACCCCTCATGCCACCCCCTGTGCCCAGCTGGGACTGCTATGGCAGCCTGTGGGTGGCCTTCTGGCATTTTTTGTTCTCCAATGGATTCACCTGATAACCTGATGCACTTCTATGATGCGAACCTGATGCTGTTATTCTGGTACTAAAAGTCCTCCATTAGTCCCTCACTGCTGCATGAGAAATCAACACTCTGTCCAAAGCTCTTTCCCTCCTCACACTCAACCCCACATTCAACCCCACAGCCCACTTTTGGGTGGACTGTTACTTCCTCTAACTCTCCTAAGGACCATACTTTGTGTGACATGTCAGGGAGACACAATCGATTTCAGAAAGATTTTAATAAAATATTAAGCAGTTAATTGCCCTAATTAGTAAACAGAATATCTACAAAAATGGTCCATTGAGAATAATCATTTGTCAATAATGCCCAGTGTAGAACAAAGTAGACACAGCTATGCTCAAATATCTGCTTGGGCCATGTACTCCCACAAATCTGTCTTACGTCACTGTTTCCAAATCTGACAAATTATACATACACATATATATACATATATGTGCATATGTGTGTATACATATACAAACATACACACACACACACACACACACACATTATTGTTTCCATTTCACTAGAAAGAAGAAGCAATGAAGAGAAATGAAGCAATTTGAAGGCCACAGATAATAGTCATAGAGGCACGATTTGAACACATGCTTTAGGACTTCAAGTTTATACTCCTTCCACGATGCCATACTATTTTGGCCTTTCAGAAACTTATTCCACAGCAAAAGCCAAGGGTCTGAAGTAACCCAAGGCAGCAGAGGAACCAGGGAAGGGCAGAGGATTCTGTAACTTTCAGAGACTGAAGGGTTCCAAGGGATCATTGAGTTCAAATGTGCTCACTTAACAGAAAGGAAACTCAAGTCTTTGAGGAAGGGCTTTGCCCCCCAGACTGAGCTGATGGAGTAAGAGGTAAAGTAGAGGAGGAGGCTGGCAGGGCACACAGAATTAAGGATTCAGTGTGTCTTAGCTTACAAGGCTCCATCAAGAATCCAAGACTAGGGGCTGAAGAGATGGCTTAGGGGTTAAAAGTGTGTACTGGAATTGCAGAGGACCAGTATTTGGTTCACAGCACTCACAACTGCCTGTAACTGCAGCCCTACAGGATCTGATGCCCTCTTCTGACCTCTATAGGCACTGCACCCATGTGTATATACCCCTTCATATACATAATTAGAAATAAAATGTTCTTGTAAATAAATAAGTAATTTAAAAAGCCAAGATCATGGGCTTTAGGAAAGAAACATCTCCATTTCAGACCTGTGTTGAGTGAACAAGACAAGTGACCTGTCACCTGGTCAGCAGCATGGCAAAGAGGAAAAGTCTTCCTGGGGGTAAGGGGGCATGTATTGGGGTCCATCTTTCAGTACTGTGCTGTGTGACCAGAAGCAACTATCTTCTCCTCTCTGAACCTCACTTTCCTGTCTATACAATACAGGTGCCTTCCTGGGGCTGTTTCCTGTTTTAAAATTGTAGGAATTATAAGGAATGAAGAGATAAATCAGGTGGAGGGGGCATCAAAAACATAAACGCAGCAGAGTGCTCAAGGGCACAATGGCAACCGTTAAGGCAGAAGGCTTGGATAATAGCCTGGTGACACAGCTGAGGAGTGAAGGCATTAACAGGAAGGGGTTCCTCACATAGTACTTTTGCAGAAGCCCTGGTTTTGGTTCTTAGTATGAGATACGTTCTCTGGGTCTTGCCAGAACTCATCCTACAGGAGAAGCCAGGGGGATGAGCAAGGCATGTTTCTGGGACAGTAAAACTACCAATGAAGGCAGCAAAGGAGCCAATGGAAGGGGAGAACATTCTAGAACCTTCAGAACTTAAGGATACAGATTTGAGAGCAAGAGGCACTGCTCCAAGACGTGACTTCACCTCGGGATACAGGGTCCATCTGGATTATGGAAGAATGAGGCTTATGGGCCCCAGTCTGAACTTTTTTCTGTTTTCCACAGGCTTTTCCTGAGAGAGTCCATGATCCTTTGTGTTAAAATCAGTACTGGCTTCCTAAATACACTTCTAAATAAAAGTCACTCAAGAAGTATCATTCTGAATGTTATTTAAAAACCCAAACCTTTGAGTAAAGTTCAAGGCCAGATGAGTTTCCATTTAAGTTACTGCTGACTGTAGAAGGGAAGGCCTTGGTACAGGAGCTCAGCACAGGGAGTCAGAGGACCTGGGTTCTCCTTCTGCTCTGGAATGGCTTGGGGCTTCGGTCTTCAGTCTTCCCCTACCTGTCTCCTCATCATTGTACTCATTTTCCTCATATGTCCCTGTTTCCAACTTCTGTTCCTTCTTTCAGGGCTAATTCTAATGCCATAACCTCTGAGAAACCTTTGGCAGCTTAAGCAGGCCAAGTTCTCATCACTATGGAAACACCATATGGTCAACTTTGTTCACTATGAACCTTCGAGTTTAGAAACTGACTTTATTCATCTGGGTATTTGCTCTGGAATCTAACCCACAGAAGGCTCTATGTCTACTTTTGATGCTCTCACTGAAAGAATTCAGTGGGTGGTCTCCCAGATCTAAAATGCTATAGTTCAGTTCATTGTGAGCCAAAGGCATGGGCTATATATAACTCTCAGTAAACTCCCACTAACCACTAGCTGCATTTCAGCGGGATCCACTTGCAGGTGAATAGCATACACTTTCTAGATTCTGATTTTACAAAGTCTGCAAAACATGAGCCTGTTTATCACCTGCCAAAAACTCTTTGCCATGGCTGCATGGGGAAAGCATATTTTTCTGGAGTCTGTAGAGGGTCAGCTGTTAAATCTGACAGATTGGAAGCCTGGATGCTTAAAAGTTTGTCTTGGCCATTAGTGTTGGGGAAGGCATTTGTTTAAAAAGACACAGAATAATTTGAAGATGTCACTGTGAAAGAGAAGGAAGCCATTGGAGAATATTTGCTTTTGATAAAATGTTTATGTGTATAGATTTTATTCCACATGGAGGAATTTTAGTAATGTGGGGTTTACTTAAGATCCCATGGAAATGGGGCTGGAGAGACTTGACAGTAAAACCAACTTGATACTCTTGCAGGGAACCCGAGTTCGGTTCCCAGAAAGCACATGGGGGTTCACAACCACCTGTAACTCCAGTTCTTGGAGATCTGATGCCCTCTTCTGGCCATGTGGACACTGCATGCATATGGTGTCCAAACATACATTCAGGCAAAAACACTGACACATATTTTTTAAAAATGCAGGGAAAAAAACATATTAAGATCCCATGAATACTGAGTCTCCACTGACTACCTAGATATCACTGTGCTAAAGTCTGGGGTAGGGGTGACCGTCACAGACTAGAGAGAAGTGTGAAGTTTACTGCAGAAACCTATCGCACGTTCCCAGTCAGTGTGTGGTGAATCTGTGGCCGTGCATTCCTGCTCTGCTTCTGCTCACACTCGAAATGTATTTGTCTAGCAGGTGTACTTTCTGATCTGCCTGAATTGGAATTAATAATCCAACTACCTGTGAGGAAGTGGTTTTCCTAATTGAGTACACTGCATGCTGGAAAATGCAGGATTTTGTTTTCTATCAGAGCTTGAGAGGAGATTTCTCAGGCATTTGCTTTTCCTTCCAGCAATCTTGGAACATGAAGCTTAAAAGTTTCTTTGCTCTTTCTCTGGACCTGGGTTGTGAATAAAAATGTCCTGTGGATGCTGTACACAACATTACTGCACACACAAAGGGGCATCTTCAGAGGGAAGAAAGGACAAAGGTGACTCACACACCCTCATCCCCACACAAGGAGATTTTAGGAGGGAGGGATTCATGAGGACTGATGATGTGGGAATGTCTTTCTGTATGCTGTGCATATCAATCTTTAAATAAAGGACTGTTTTGGCCATGGCAGGCACCATAGAAGAAGTAGGTGGGGAATCAGAATAGTTAGGAGAAGGAGGGCGGAGTCAGATCAGACAGAGCCAGCTGCCCAAGAAACATGTAAGGAACATAGGTGAGCCACGGGCCACGTGGCAGACAGATTAATAGAAACGGGTTGAGTTAAGATAGAGAACTAGCTAGCAATGTGCCTGAGACATAGGCCAAACAGCACAAACTTAATATAAGTGTCTGAGTCATTTTGGGGGCCTAAGCAGCTATGGGTGGCTAAGGGGTCTGGGGTGGCAGGTCTGTAGGTCTGGACCTCTGGCCAGACGGGACCCAGAAACCTTATTGTTACAGATGGAGGTATTCCACTTCAGGGCCCATTGTGTTTACTGACAGCTTCTCATTGGAATCCAATCCTTAACAGAGCCATATGGTAATATATGACACTGAAGTCCTCTGAAGACAGACACTTGGGAAGTCCTGCCTGCATTTGTTCCTTCTATTTTTTCTGTTCTGAAATCATAAAGCCTGTGTTTCTAGGGTACCACCACGGAAACTCTTGGCTTGAGGAGGATAATGGGAGCAGCCCAGGAAACTTCTGTTTCCTAAGGCCCTAATGATGGAAAGTAAGGAGCATCTCCTCTGCCAGTGTGCACCATGCATGGGCACAATGGGCGCATTTGCTTGTGGTCCTGGTCTGAGCAGCCAAACCACTGTGGCCCTAGGAGTATGGTGTTGGACTCTTCCCCAAAGACAAGGATGGACTCTCAGAATCTGCTTCCCTGTGTTGTAGCTGAGCCCGGGGTTAACACCTGCATTTTCTTCCCATTTCTGTGTCTCTCTTTCTAAGTTGTAAAGGTAGTTGTCAGACATTCAGAGAGAATGTGGCTAAGGAACCAAGGTCTGCCTGTGTCACCCAAGTCATGGTCCAACCTGCTGATGCCCACTGCTGATGACAGTTAATGCCTCAGACAGGATTGAACTTGGCCCTTAAGACATGGCCTTGACTTTAGATGGGGAAATTTACACTTTGTGCTCCATCCTTTTTGTTCCTGACAAAGACTGGGCTCAGTTTATGATGAGCAACTGAACAGATGAGATGGCAATCATAGTACTTAATTCTACCTTACATCCAGGTTGAGGGGAGAGTCTGATGAGATCCTCATCCCTCTAAATAACCCAGAAACATACAACCACATTGTATAACTCAGTTGTGGGGATATTTTCAAATATAATAAAACAGTCAGAGATATCAGAGGACAGACTGTTTAAATATCCCCACACTCAGTCCTTACAATAATTTTTTTAAAAGATAGGTATCATGGCCAATCATTTTACAGCCTTAATGGAGTCTGAGAGCTGAAGTCACTTGTTGAAGTTCACATAGTTAAGAAGGTGAATCTAGTAAGTGAATCATAGCCTAGGCATAGCTCTATGGCCTGAGCTCAGACATAAGATGTCTCTTCTGACACCTTTCCATCCTCCTTTGTGAAGTGGGGTCAGTAACATAATGGTATCTTCCTCGGAGAGTTATCATAGAGAATAAACAGGGTCATGTGGTACATGTAAGTAGCTGGTCCAGGACTTTGGTCTTTAGGCTTTAAGGAAGATTCACAAGTGTCTTCCATTTGTGAACTAAAACAAAACACTCAGTTGGTCTAATGAGTCCAAATAAGGAGATGTGGGTTATTGGGGTAAATACACATACAAAACACAGTCCTCATAGTAAAAATAAGAAAGTGAATAATCCATGTTCTTAGTGTGCAGGGGGCAGAGTGTTGGGATAAATTTCCCCCTGGGGAAAGCATTGTCAAAGCAAATTAAATCTGTTGTCTTCCTCAACCCCAGCTCTGGCTCACTCATGCCAACACCTCAAAGAACTTTTCTCCTGTGTTTTCCAGATTGGTGCTGGGCAGGTGCCAGGTGGTGGAAAGCTGTCCCGTGGCCTGTGAGGTGTCGGTCCCTGTAGGCACCCCAGCTTTCTTTGCAGATGACTGAATGCAAAGGTCTTCCATCTGCAGCCGTCTAGGTCAACACAATGACAAAGACTTGACAGAACCTCTGACAGCCTGGGCTTGATGCCAGCTCTGCACTGGCATTTGAGCTGTGAGACCTGTTTTTAGTCAAACCCAGAAGTCTAGCAAACCACGACAGACAGAGAAGCTCCGAGGAGGGGGTCTAGGAAAAAAAAGTCTCCCTTGACGTTATACATCTTGGCTCTTCATTCATTATTTCCTTGGGGGAAATCAAACTCCACCAACAAGATGGTGAGTTCCTTAAAGACAGACAGATGCCATGTCTGACTTCCCAGAGAGTCTATTGAGGCTTAAACATAAACCAAAATGGTCAACGACACTTGCCCTTTTGACAACTAAGCAGGACCACGAAGTGGAGGATAGAAGTCAGAGAGTCAGGCATGGCACAGTGATCAGGCTGGAGAGGATAGGTAAGCATCTAAGAAAAGCCCTTTCCTTGCCCCGTTCTTCCTGTACAGGGCTTAAAATGAAGGCAGTGATGGGAAGCTCAGAGCTGGACTGCACTGCCTTCTCAGATCATATTTAGAGTTCAGAAGTTCACATCTGGCAGCCACATTGAAGAGGCTGATAAGATAAGCTAGGGCATGCTCGCCAGGAACAGAAGGAAAGATAAGGGAACCCAAAGCTACATTTCAAAGAAGGAATTCTTAAAGGGATTGAGGATTGAGCTCAGCCAGTAAGACTTCTGTCTCAGATACATACATTACATGAAATGAGAAGGAGCTTTTGCTCCAAGGCCCTGATAGGCTGACCTATCCAATGAGTAAGGACTATCTGTCATCTTTGGGAAACTGGGTTTTGTTCTACTAATGTGCAAATATCTGTCCAAATACAGAGGACTGAAGACAGGATGTGTCCATGCCACCTTTCAATCTACAGCAAATGGTATTAGCCTCGATATAAAGCAGGGGCTTGCTGTGCAAGCTGAAGGACTAATGAATGGTAAAAGGCTTGCACTGGATAGTTTTTGTCGGCTTGACACAAACTAGAGTCACCTGAGAAGATCAAACCTCACCTGGAGCATTGTCTCTATCACACTGGCCTGTGGGCATGTCTGTGGTAAGAGGACTCAGTTCTCTGTGGGTGATACCACCCCTGGGCAGCCAGCAGTGTTCCTCTATGGTCTCTGACTCAGTTCCTGCCTCCAAGTTTACATCTTGAGATTTTGCCTTGGCTCCCTGGGGATGACGGATTCTAACCTGCAAGCCAAATAAACCCATTCCTCCCCAGGTTCATGCTGTTTATCATAGCAATAGAAAGTGGCTAGAACAAGGTCATACACATTTCAATCTCTAGATATATATATTCAAGCAGAGGATATACTGATGACTGGTGGAGATGCCTCGGATGGGGGCTTAAATATAAAGTCTGAAACTCAAGGTCTGAACCATGGTATAAAGGAACATGCTTGATAGACCAAGAAATGTGGGCCTTCTTTCTACACATGCCACCAAAGTTTAAGTGACCTTGGCCAAATTGCTTCCCGTCTCAGGCCCTATCTTTTAATTTCCAACATTTATTTTATTTGTTCAACAAGTATTTGTGGAGGAGCTTCTCTGGCTTAGGAGGTGTTCTAGGGAAAATGATGGTCAAGGGGACTTGTCAGGTCTACCACCCAAGACCCACTGAGTCAAACCCAGCTGACTTTATGATAACTATATAGGTCAATGAAAAGCCTGAGAAAATCCTCCTGATTTTTGTGGCTTGAGGGTAGTAAAATAGTTTTCTTTCAGGGCAGACTGGACTATCCACTGGAACACTGTGCCCATGGACAGCCCCTAGCTGAGCTTGGCCTCTGTCTTGCTCTCTTGGCAGTAGCTTCCTCGGGTGTCACAGGCAGGCTGGCCACCCTGGTTCCACAACCTTTCCCAGAGGAAATGTGATGTGGAAATGTCTTCCTGTATGTTGTGAATATCAGACTTTAAATAAAGGAGCTGTTTTGGCCCGTGACAGGCACCATAGAAAAAGTAGGAGGGGAAATCAGAGCATAGGCAGGAGAAGAGTGGAGTCAGACAGATCCAGTCAGCCACCCAAAGAAGAAACATGTAAGGAACACAGGTGAGCCACGGGCCACATGGCAGACAGATTAATGGAAATGGGTTGAATTAAGATGCAGGAGCTAGCTAGCAGTGTGCCTGAGCCATAGGCCAAACGGCATGAAGTTAATATAAGTGTGTGTTTCATTGGGACTTTGGGATTGCTGGTCTAGATAAGAGGCAGCAGGCAGATCCAGACCAGACTGTGGGGATAGTCTGGGCCAGAAGCCTCATGTTACACTGCACTCAGTATTTGTCAAAGAAATCATAATATTTGGAAGGATGACTGATAGCAATGATCTGATCATTACACATCATGTACATGCATAGATACACCACAGCGTACCCCTTTTGTGCAATTATTATATGTCATTTAAAGCTGAAATATATTTAAAAGACTGGGAATGTGGCACTTGGTGGCAGGAGCAAAAGTCTAAAGTCAATTCTAGCACTCACAAGGGGAGGCAGGAGGATTGGAAGTTCCAAGTCATCTGTAGGTAGATGGTGAATTTTAGGGCCGCATGATACCCTGTCTCAAGAAATAAAAATCAAACAGAGAAGTAAAAAGATAGAAGGAAAAGAAAAGGAAAGAGGGAACTTAGAAAGCCATTCTGGTTTAGGAGGAAGCCAGGCAGAAGTGCTCCTAGGCCAGGATGCCAGGCTGTCATGAGAGGGCAAGGCTGTGGGCAAACAAGGCCTACAAAGACAGAAGGAAGAGGTCCTCATGGTGCCCGGTTCCCAGAGGCCCTTCATGTGTGAAATGACTCTGCTGCCACACTGGCTTTTCCTTGAGGTCATCTGTGCTTTTCCCTGTGGCAATTGAGAGAACTCCAGGACACACTCTCCAGAGCCCCTTCTTGGGGTTCACATATCTGACATTTGCAGGCTCGGAGAGATGACAAGCACAGAGCCTCATATCTTTATAGCATGTGTGCATACAGTTGTACTTGGTCCCTTATGTAGGATAGGAGGGTACACTCCTCACAAAAGCACAGTGCTCATCACCCCATTTTACAGAAGAGAACATACAGGCCCAGAGAACCTGTCCGACTTCCTGGAGCTCAACGTCAGACTGGTATTTAACTTGGGTCAGTCTACTCTCCTTTCACATGGGGGGCAAGACTCCTGCACAACTGTCAAGGTCATTCGTTTTACCTTTAATCTAGACTCTAGACTGCCTAGAAGATACGCACAGCCCAGGAAATTCCAACAAGAGACCCTTTGGGTTTTGAGCATTTACAAAAGCCTACTATCCTTCCAAACTCAGCACACAGCAAGAGGCACTCTCGAGTGTAGCCTATCTAGGCCACAGTATTGACCCACTTATTTTTTAATTAGTCATCCATCAAGCTGATGTTGTCAGAAAACCCCAAAGCCTGCTTCACCAGTATCACTGGGTAGTAGGGTTTTGGTTTTATCTACTTTGACCAAATACCCATCATAAGTGAGTTAATCGGAAAGTTGTTCATTGTGGTTCATGGCTTCAGGACTCAGTTCATCAAAGTGAGGAGGGTGAGAGCAAGCAAGCAATTTATATCATGGCAGCTGAGGAGAGGGAGAGAGAGAGAGAGAGAGAGAGAGAGAGAGAGAGAGAGAGAGAGAGAGAGAGAGAGAGAGAGAGCAATCCTTTTTCCCGTTATTCCATCCCCCCTACCTCCAGCTTATCAGGGCAGTCTTGAGAATACTCTCTCCTTCTCTTCAGTGACTAGTCCCTACTGTCAAACATATGCCCGGTACAGAGGTCCTTAGGAATGTTGGCTTGCTTCTATGTGTGGGCAGTGATTTCTAATCTTCAGTCTACAGCAGCCACCTCAAAGCATATTAGAACATAGAGATCCTGGCCTCTATCTCTTAAGTTTTCAATTTGATAGATCAAAGGTGGAGAGGTAGGGGCCCAGGTGATGCTGATGCCAGAGGCCTAGGTCCCACTCTGAGGACAGCAAGGGTGGCACTATATACACAGGTGTGTGAAAACAGCCAGAAGAGGAAGGGAGATACAAAGAACTCAAGGATGCAGGAGAACTTGTGGCCCAGTTTCAAAGAGAAGGGCCTGGTCCTCTAGGGGCTACCATGTGAGTAGCTTTGAGAATTGACGGCCTTTTGAAATGCTAAGCAGCTCTGGGAAGGATGGGCCAAGCAAGAGCCAGATCCAGAATAGTCTTTTTTTTTTTTTTTTTTTTTTAGCACTCCCACACAGTGACCTGCTAATCATCCTGCCAACTTCATGTCAAGCCTGTCTTTGGGACAAATTACTTAAGAAATCGGCTTTTTAAAAGCTCCACTCAGCTGCTGGCTAGAGAGTTCCATCTAATGAGCATCACTTTGTGTGGAATTATTCCAGGATGGCAGACAATGAAGGAACAGAATCAGGCTTGGAGATGGGGCGGGAGGTTGCTAATTATTCTCTAATCATTTATCTAGGCTAGTCAGCAAGGCATTCTCTGCTGCTTACAGATCCCACAGAAAACCAAGTCTCTCTCTTGCCTGAGGTCAGGACAGTTTCTTTGGAAGATCCATACAACTAAGCAAAGATGACTTACGGGGCACAGGGTAATAACACGTTTGCTTGGGTGGCTCTAGGGATGCTCAATGGGTAGAAGCGCTTGCTTTGAGAGCCTAGAGATCTGAGTTCAGGTCTCCACATACAAGCCGAACTCATTGCACAGGTGTCTACAAATCTCAGTTGTTCCACTGGGGAAGTGGGAAGCAAAAGCAAGAAAATTTTACGAAGCTCAAGGGCCAGCTAGCCCCCAGCTCATTCTTCAGCAAGGAGAGCCTGTGTCCATTAAGGAGGGAAGGTGAGAACCAACATCCTTACCTCCTCATATGCTCATCTGTTTCCTCACACAGGAACGCACACACACACACACAGACTCACAACATATCCTCCCTCAAACTAGCTGACTACATCCCTTACTTAAGAAATAGAGCTGTCCAAGACCGAGATGCCTCTGGACCAGACTCTCTGCATCAGTGTTCTGTGTGGCCTTTGCTTACTAGCCTTCCCCTTTGATAAATCCATGCTATGGCAGGCAGAGCTGTCAGTCTGGGATTGAGTCTCTCACCATCTGGAGCAGGCTTCACCAATGGGACCCCTATGGACACATTTGTTTGCACAGTGTTTTTGAAATTTGAATTAGATGCCAGGAATTTTCAACAGGGAGATTTCTTGGGGAATTCTTAATGCTGGATTTTGTTTTAAAACTAGAAACAGTGATGTGGTAGCAGTCTGCTTGCATTTAGGGGAGGCCCAGGCCCCCATGGTCAACTACGTGCACTCTGAAGCTTCCTAGCCTCGTGTCACCTGCCTGGTTGCAAGGCTTCTGAAAGGCCCTGGGATCTGGAGCAGTGTCTCACAGTCACCTGTTTGGTGTCACAGTCACGGACCATCTGTCCTATTATTCACTTAGCATTTCTTTGAATTGTTGATTTTTCTGAAGCAAATTTATTTAAAACAGAAAACTTGTTATCGCCATGAAACAATGACTCGCTACTCCTAATTATAGCTTCTCCAGCTCACTTGAGTGAACCTGTGATTTCTGAAACAGCCTATACCATCTAACAAAGTCATGAGAGCTACAGTTCAGGAATCGTGGGGAAGGCCAAAGCCCACTGCCCTCTCTATATAACATTTTGGGCTGGGGTCTAGCTCTACTATACAGTGAGTGTTCAGCATGCCTGAGGCTTGGGTTCAATCCTTAGTCCCCAAACAAAATGAAATCCAAACACATCCCTTTGCACAAAGGTCTGCCTGGTGGGGCCTTTTCATACATGGTTGCTCCATAGTCCTACCCTGGAGTCCGTTAGCCCTTCTCAGCTTCCCCGTGGCAGCCAATGCTGATACAATTTCCTATTAATCCCTTCTTTGCTTGTCCATTCCCTCCCTTCAGATCCAATTTGGTTTTTTTCCAGTAATTTACTTTCTTTTTTTTACTTAGGCATGTATGTGTCTGTGTGAGTTTATGTCATGTAGCTACACTACATGTGTGTGGGTTTTCTCAGAAGCCAGAAGAGGGTGTCAGAACCTATGGAGCTAGGGCATAGCAGTTGTGAGCTGCCTTAAGTGCTGGAAACTGAACCTGAGGCCTCTGGATAAGAAATTCCCGCAAAGAAAGGGGTCCATCCCCACTTATCTATTCCACCTAACAATTGACACCCTGCTCTGTCCTGAGGCAATACTTGGCAAGTGAGGAAGCTAAGGATAGTTGAAGTCTTCCCGTGAGCTTGGCCTCATGGGTTAAGGTTGGGATCCTTCTGTGGGGCCTGGGGCTTCTGCTCCCTTCCTTGTTAACTTCTCTTTGTCTTTAAATTTTCATTCTGCCAACTTTTCCCAAGTAGTGGGAGGGCATGTGGTGATAACATTATGTGGGGCCTCTGTCCCCTAGTTCAGTAGGAGCTGTCAACATGGCTTCCATGAATTATGAGCCTGAAATACTTCTATCAGGAGATAACACAAGAAATTGATTAGTAAGACAGATAAATTCTCTGCCTCTGGTGGATTTTTCTTTACAATGATGATAATGTGCACTGGCCAGTCACACACTGATTTGAACAATCTTTCTTTCTGATGTATCTACTAGGTAACACTTGGTATAATAACTTGGGTCTATATATATGGGCCAGAGGCCAAGTTGGACTCCTGCTTGACACCAAATCCTATTAAAGGTCATGGTAATGTGGTTATATGTTCATGTTCAATATTTTACAGTTGTCCCAGCCACCTAGAAAGCTCATGCTCTCTGCCTCAAGACAGACATTGCCACATGGCAAACACAATAGCAACATATCTTGGAAAGAATTGAGAAATAGCTGCTGCTAGGGAACATGCACAGAACCTTCCAGCTACTTCTGACTCTGGCAGTAGCAGGCTTTTAAGGGGCATTCATCCTGGGTTATAGTTCAAACACTGCCTTGCCCACAGAGGAAGGCTGCTTTATTCCTGGCTCAGTGAGACGCAGGCATTGTGCATGCCAGGGCTATTTTGTATCCAGGAAAATTTGGACACCTCCTGCCCTCAGTTCTCCATCTGCCTAGGTGAAGCAGCCTCAATTCTGCTGCCACCCAGCGTGGGCCAACCATCCTTAGCTCCCTCCACTGACCCAAAGCACCCAGTGGTCAGTGGGGGTCCTCATTCTCTTTGCTAGGCCTCTGGACTTTCCCAGCCATGAGGTGGGTGCCTACCTCTAGCATGATTTGGATACTCACACAGATAGACCTCTAGTTTGTGGCTGAACATGGCCTGTACCGTAGATGACCCCTGACTGAATTCTGATTTTGTTACTTATATACCTTCTAGAATACATCATGCACAGCATTTGGGAGGGCTTGCTGAAACGATCTCAGCCACTGAAGGCTAGTACAACTGAGTCAAACATAGCAGAACTACTTGTATGTATACCAAGCCAGAATCAATGTGATACATGATCTGTGATATAAAGATCATGGGCCTTAAAAGAGCAAGGGCCTGGGCTTCTAATTGCACAGTTCCATGCACATGTAACCATGAGGGGGTTACTTTTCTGCTCCACTCCTTCATTTCCCTGGCCTGAAAACACAAGTGTAAAGCTCCTGACACAAACATCACTGCAGTATCATAACTGACCAACTATGGACAGGGGGCCATGGCCCCTCCTTTGTAGCTGACTCTTGGCTGACCTTTGTCTGGGTCCCCAAGACACTGTGTGTGCAGGTGTGTATGCTTTATGACAACAGGGTAACAGTGAGGCTGGCTGTGGGCCTGGGAAAGCAGCAATTAGTGCTCCCACACTGTCTTCACAAAGAGATGGCTTATGTTTTTAAGACGGAACTGAGTCCATGGGAGATCATGTTTCTTCCACCTGCAGGACAAACATCACACAGGGACAGGTCTACACTACAGCTGCTCAGTTCCCTCTTCCTTACAGCTCTGACCTCCCAGGCACCCACAGATACTTTATAGACACAACTTCCTCTTCCTGTGAAAGATGACTTTCAAGGGTCTAATTCACCCGGCCTTTCTCATGCAATCTCTTACTATTGGCTAGTCCCCGCCCCCCTTCCCTGTTACTGCCCTCCATGGATACCTTGGTGATGTTCATGACAAAGGAGGCTATTTATTATTTATTTAAATGACTGGGCCTTTTCTATCTCTATAGGCAGAGTGTGGGCCCCAGTGGCCAGGGCAATGTGCACACAGGGAAAGCCACAAGATAGCTGTGGCTGGCTCACTGTTTATTTAAATTGGGGTGATTAGAAGTCATGCTGGGGTTGTGGGCATTGAGGCTTCTAAAGTATAGGAAAGTAAAGAATTGGGGAAAAAAATGGACCAAACCCTTCAGGGGGCAGATTCTTCCTGGTGATACCCCTCATATGGATCCCAGAGAGATAGTACCTCTATCTGTGTGAGTGGTTGAAAGGCCTCTACCTCTCTGGCACTAGCCAGCATCCCCAAGTACTTAAATATAGATGCCTTAGCATGCTCAGGCTGTGCTGGCGACTGCCCTGGCCATCTGAAGATTTGCCAACCTCTGGTTTGCTGTAGGTCTGGAGAGAACTGTCACTGACAGCTTCCTCCTCAGACTTACACTCAGGGGACACTTTCTGAGACAATGCTGTGCAGCCCAAGGGGTGACTAGAATATCCGGGTTCTCAATCGTCCCACTGTGTTCCTGCATTTCTAGTGCAGGTAAAGGGAGCTGACAGAGGTCAGGAATAGGGTGGGAAGAGACTGCCTACAGCTCAAGCCAGAGGCTGGGAGGAGCTGTGCTTTAGGTAAATTGACCGCTGGCTATTGTTAATATGTCTCCTCTCTGAACAGCCTTTTGAGGCCAACCATGAGCAGATTGGCTGAAAGCACAGGACTGGGCCTAGGGCTAAGGCTCCCCCAGATTTTGCTCAGTCCTCAGGCTTTCTCATCCAGCTTCTGTATTGGGATTCTATGAACATATAAATGCCATCTGCCTATCAGGTAGCATCTATATGACTCATTCAGTCCTTCAAGGGTCATGGGGAAAACGGCCTTCTCAACACCTCAGAGCCCAGTGGCTATAGATTCTCTTGCTCCCAAGCCCTTACTCTACACTTTGGCAGCTTCTTTCCTGGAATCGGTGACCTGTTTCATACTCTCTTGGTCTACTTTAGCTTATAGTGACCCTCAATTGGCCCTCTCAAAATTCCATCTGCAGTTCACCTTGTACAACAACACTGGCAGTCTTCAGTGTGGTTTCTGTCAAGTGTGAGGCTGTGGGAAGCTCTCTGAAGACTACAGCCTTTCCCTCTGAGGGCTCTTGGCAAGATGAGTGGTTTTTGAAAACTTAACTGGGCTGGCCACATGCTATCCAGTAAGCCATGGCCCTCCCGGACTGGACACGCTTGCTTTTTTTTTTTTTTTCTCTACCAGCTTTTGGACCTGATGCATTCAGTCTTGAGTTTCCTTATCTAGTATTTATCTCCAGCCCATATCCACTCCTTTGATGGAGATCTTATTTCAACTTTCCTGTTTTTAATGTCTGGGGGCCTTCCATGCTCTCCTGTGTGTCTGCGCTTATGTTTTATAGAACAGTGAGATCTTTCCCCCCACTACCTTGATAGACTGTTGCTTCTTTTGCTTCCCGCCGTGGGAAACTGTCTCCTTGTTTTGGTTTCTTGTTTTCTCTTCTCATTTCCTTCCTCTCCTAGTAGCTTAGCCTTTTTCTCACTTGCTAGAAGATTTGCTCAGATGCCCAATAATCCTCTGCCCTCTTCATATGTACGGATGAGAACAAGAAGCGCCCTGTTATCGGCTGGCTGTACTGCAGGATGGAGACTCTGGTATTTTGTGGATAATCCCCCACAGGCATCTACAGGGCCTTGTCATTCCCTCATATAATTTATTTTTCTAATAATCTCCTTCCTTAGAAGACATGTGTTTGGCTGTCAAAAAACAGGGTTGAGAAATGTCACTTTCCACATTTAGCTTCTACTCATTTCCTGTTTTTTGGACGTGACTCACCCTCCCCAATCTCTTCTGCCTGTTGCCCTGGCCTTTCTACCTAAGGAATATACCTCACATTTCCTGTCTGTGTGTGTGAGGGAAGAAAGCTGGGAGTCTGCCTGCAACCGCATCTATATCACACGGCTCTCTCTGGCCTGGCCTGTCTGTCTGGTCCCCTTTCTCCTTACCAGAAATTATCTGGACTCGGCTTCCCACTGTGTTTCAACCACTGTCATGTGCTCATGGCTCAGCCTTCTCCGTATCACCAACCCCACCCACTGTCTGTTTAACAAGGGTCTGCTGCCATGTCTTATAGACTGTTGTCTCGTTCTTTCACCCTTGTGTGTTTATTATACATTTGTTTGTCTCCCTGCTCACATTACTGTTGTATTTGACACTAGCTTCTGGTCCTCTGTTCTCATGTCCTCTTCCCTCAGCTTTACTGAGGCATGGCATCTGATTGCACTGCTGCAGACACCCCGTCCTCACTCTGCTTCCTGGTCCTCCCCCCACCGATGAACAGGTGGCCATCCTTAGGCGTCTGTCTGATGCTCTTGCTCTCTCCACTCCTTTGCCCACTGGGCACTCTGAAGCCTCAGCGCAGACACCATTGCACTCACAGTTAAACCTTGCCCGACTCCCATTCATGAGGTCAACATCCCTTGTTAACTATCCCTAGACCCCATGCTTTTCCTTTCTGGGTCATCACACCACATTACCCATCAAAGCCTGTCTTCCCTGATAAACTTTGAGATGCTCCAGGGCAGAGTTCATTTGGCCTCATCACAGCTGTGAGTCCAAGCTGAGCAGAATTGAGGAGCAGAAGAGACACATACTGAAGGACTGCATTCTAATATCAACATTATGAACAAATGAAAAGATGAATGAATGAATGAATGAATGAATATATGGCAAGAAAAATAAGTAAAAGCATAGCATTTAAGAGAATTCTTGTCCAGGTACCTGCTGGGATCATGGCTGCCAAAAGCTTTTTGGTTATATGAGCCTTAACTTTTCCAAACCTTAGCTGTTCCTGCTAAGAAATCCAGACAGCAATCCCAGTACAATTCTACTTTCCTGTGTTGTGAAGATTAAAACAAAAAAATGAAAACATGAGGTCCCTAAGTTCAGTAAACCGCACTCTCTATGCAATGCAAGGGACCATTACCATCACATGAACTTTACTACACAGAAATTTCTAGCGTATTTTGGGCATGAATGATACAGGAAACAGAACTGCAGGCTCAAGTTTTCACATCTCAGGATTTTCTAAAATACAATTCTTTTTGTAAAGTGAATCCCCACTAAGCCTTCTCCATGTTCTTTAACACCAGGCATGGGCTCCAGAGACCACCGGGGGGCTTTCCTTTCACCTCAGGCAAGCCTGATTTAGAACGAAGGTGTGCTCCAGGGACTGTGGCTTTACCTTAATGCAGTCATTAAGAAACAACTGTAAAATATTTACACACAGACACAGGCATGTCCTCACCACCTGGCCCACAGGTCTTTTCCTGGTCCTCTGGTGTCCGCTTGATCTGCCCAGTGGAAGAGGAAAAACTTCTAGAAAAATCCTAGGTCTTTAGGTGACAAAAGTGTCATTTCCCATACATCCTGCCAGGGAAGACACTACTCAGAAAAACAGCTGCCTGTGTCCTGCCTGATCAAGCCAGGGGCTAGATACAGTCAGTAGCTTTGTCTCCACAGCAGGAAGTATGCAGAGGGGTAAACTAGTGGTTTCAGAGCAGACAGACGAGTTCAAGGCCAGCATCACCCCACATCCTTATCAATACATGTGTTTATATTGTAAATATCACATCTGTGTCTTACTTGTGGGACCAAAAATTTTAAGAGTTTCCCTGCTTTTTAGACTTTTTGTGAGAGTTCTAATGACCATTTAATGTTCTCTAACTGGATATACCATAATCTACCTCAATGCTTTCTTATTATCGGGCCTTCCGGTTGTCTCAGAGTTCTCACATTTGTAAACAAGACCATGATAAACTGGCACTCTTTTCCACCTATGGGTTTATTCCTTCATGAGAGATCTCAGAAGTTCACCATTTCCATGGATACATAAACAGCCAAAACAGCCAACCTGTCTTCCCAAAGCTATAGTGATTTACAATGTAACCAGTAACAATTGCAGGTGCAGGCACACTACCACCTCGGTGGACTGGTATTTACTGGAGTGGTTCCTACTCAGCGGGTTAAAACAAGTTGATTCCCCATTAATTCAGTTGGTACTTAATTGCTAGTGGGGGGAAACATACCTGAATGCATGCTCCTCTCAAATCATTCATTTCTACACACATACTTTATTTAGCCTTTTCCTAAATACACTGTCATTGCCACCATATAAGCTTGAATAGTATATGTACATATATATGCATATATACATACATATGCATACACACCACACACATACAGCACACACACATTTTAATTCTTGGTCTCCATGTTTCCCTCAAACATTTTCCCAATTTACGATTTTTCTTATTTTGATAACCTTATGAGATACATGGAAATTTCAAGTATCTATATAAATATTTGACAGCAGTCTTTCCCTTTTTGATTTCTTCAATGAATTTTAAAGCTTAAAAGTCTTTCTCTGGGCCAGGGTGGGTGATACTGGGTTTTACCTTCTTTTTGAGTTTGACTTTTAAGTATTTATCTTTTCATCCATCTAGAATTACATATATACACACGTATATATATGTTATTTATATACATAAATAGGAATTTGGGACATTTCTTGCTTTTGTTGTTTCTCTTTAAAAAAAATTGTTTTTTAGTATTTCTAATTGTGTGTGTGTGTGTGTGTGTGTGTGTGTGTGTGTGTGTACACGTGTGTAGAGCAGATGGTGTTAGATCCCCAGGAGTTGGAGTTATGAGCGGTTGTGAGTGGTCCTGGTTACTGGGAACAGAGCTCAGTTCCTTTGTAAGTAGAATGAGCACCCTGAACTGATGACCTATCTCTCCAGCTCCTGTTCGTTTGAATTGGGGCCTCTTTTCCCTTAGCTGGCCTTGAACTTGCTATGCAGGCTCTGATCCTTTGAAAGGTTCCAGAGGGACACGGAGGTGGATTGTAGTGGTTACATAAGGAGTCAGTGCCATGGGCAGACAGACAGATAACATAATGGGAGGGGCTCTGAGTAAGTTAAGGCCTCACCACTAGAGACAGCATAACAGGGGCTCTGAAGAGACACAACGAGGGCCCATGTGGCAGAGGTAGGAGTCTCCTCTTCTGTCTTTCTGAGGACAGGAGTCATTGCATTCTTACAGCCTTTACCCCCCGAAAGCTGCTCTTACAGGCATAATCTACCATACCTGGTTTATGTGGTGCTGGGGACTGAACCCAAGGCTTTATCCATGCCAGGCAAGCCTTCTAAAGACTAAGCAACACCTCCAGCCAGAAGCAGACAGTTTTCTGAAGATCTATCTCCACGTCCGCTCCACTCACTACCGCTTCACAGCCTCTGGTAGAAGCTGATGCTTTTCCATTTCTATTTAATGACTAAACCTTCATTTCTCTGCTCACTTGTAACTCCTGCTTTCTGAGGTTAATTTTTAAAGGTATTATTGGTAGTATTTCTAGGCAATTTTGTGCTATCAGTCAGTTTGGCTCCTATTCTCTTTTAATTATTGTAGATTTATGAGAGGGTGAGATCTTTAACTTGGGCTACAATTCATTATTCTTCCTTTGGAGAGCTATTCTGGTTTTTATCTGTCGTTTGTTCCAGATGAAGTCTTCAACCATGCCGTCAGATCTCTACAATTCTCTCAGGCATTCTGTCAAACCTACAAATTGTCATTCCAGCATATTTCAACCTTCCTAGGATAGGAACATGCTATATGTCCTCATTATCCATGTTCTGTTTTACACTGCTCAGTGAAACCCTGCAGTTTTATCATACAGTTGTTATATAGTTCTCATTAAGATGACATAGTAATATTTATTAATTTTCTTGAATAGGACATTATTAGTACATTGCCCAAGTGCTTTTCAGGTATTTTGAAAATGCCTCAACTTTAGAAAAATCTGTCTGTATCTCAGTTACAAGTTTTGGCTCCTTACTAAATAATAGCTCTTTTAATTAATGGTGTGTGTGTGTGTTTTACAAGTATAAGCACATCCCTCACAAAAATAATAACTCATTTTGCTTCAGTCTCTTATTTGTCTTATTCTCTATATTGGCCAAAGCTTCTAAAACAATGTCTATCAATGGAGATGCCAGTTTTGTTAGTGATTTTAAAGGAATACTTCTAATATTTAGCCTAGGAATTTAATAATGATATTTTGGTAGACATTGCTATTTCCTCTGCTCTTTCTTTGTTTTGATTTCAGTATTTTTGTGAGCCGATACTACCATCAGGAGGGTTTTTATCACTGTACCCGAAAGCCAGCTCTCAGTACAGTATGTGGCACCCTCAAAAAGTGTCTGAAATTTGCAAGGGTCTGAACCAGATGCACTGGGTTGGGACCCTGTGTATGACTTCACACATAATTCCCTCACTATTTTGGAAAACCAGGGTAATAATTCTGACCATACAAGCTCATGATGATGATTCAAATGAACCGATGTGCTTCCATTACGCTCAGGGTAATATTTGGCACTAGGAAGAACTCAACAGATTTTACTTTCTCCTACCACAAAGATAATGGTGACACTTTAATACCCCCAATGCAAGCTTTCTAAGGAACACCTTGCTATATAGGGCTGTGAAACGCACATTTCATTCATGGCAGACAACATGCTGGCCCTCCTGCTTTGGTGCATATGGCCATTTTTCTCATGGTCTCAAACCATGCAGTTCATCTCTTGCACCCTGAAGGGATTCTTTTGACCTATGACACCCAATGGAAATAAACAAGTCAAGCTGACATGTAATATGACCCAGGGCTGAAACAAACTGTGCTTCCATTAGCCCAGCACATGAGTGTGCGCAGATAAATGCAGGCAGAGGCTGCAACTGAAACTTAAACCAGATGTTCAGACAGTGCTGGCTTACTTTTTCTATTACCCTTCGCCTAACACTCATGATCCTGTCACTGATGTAGAATGTCCAGTGCTCTCTTAAAGCACTAGGGACAAGCTCAAAGCCTTGTCAAAGTCACCATCACTTGATTTTGAAGGAGCCATTTTCTCAAGTAGTGGTCCTGGGTACTCATTCTTTGACATGGTGCTATAAAGTCGTGGAAGACTCGGCGCAGCCTGGATATCTCCTCTTGTGGTGGGAGGGAAATGGGATTAGGGAATGGACGCTCACTTGGGAGTGGGCAGTGTACATCAGTGATTCTTCAGTCTGACCTGCTTAGATTCAATTCAAATCCCACCCCTGTTCTTCCTCAGTGTTGCTTGAGGGAAAGTTTGCTGGTTTCTCTGAGCTTGGCTTCTTCATCTATAAGGGGAAATAGTAACTTCTTCTGCCTGTTTGGGACTGTCCCAAACTTCAAGTTAAGTGGTCTCTGTGTAACACTTCAGGCTTCCCGGGATCTGGTAAGCACACACAGTACTTGGGTGACTAGCCTAATAATTACAACTCATATTCTTAAGGGTCAGCATGATTCTGATTACTTTACAAATATTAATTCATTTCTCTTTTTCATTCCCCTCAAGAGGTGGGTGCTAACATCATCAGTTTTTCAGATAGGTAACTAGGCAGTGATTGGTTATGCATCTTGTCCAAGGTCACACTGCTAATAAATGGCCAAGACTGCACACAAACACAGCTCTTCACATCCACTTCCTATCACTAAGTCTCTATGGTGTCTTTGCATGACAGGTGATTCAGTGCAGCAGCCAACATCGAAGTGGTTTTTACACTGAAGGGAACACAGCAGAATGGCTGTTCTTACGGGCATTCCATATTTAGAAAGTGCTGTGGCAGGGCACACCTTTAATCTCAGCACCTAGGGGGCAGAGGAAATGGATCTATGAGTTCGAGGCCAGCATGGCTTACAGAGTGGCGTTCCTTCCCTGACAGCCAAGACTACACAGAGAAACCGGGGGGGGGGGGGGGGGGAGAGAGAGAGAGAGAGAGAGAGAGAGAGAGAGAGAGAGAGAGAGAGAGAGAAAGGAAAGAAGGAAGGAAGGAAGAAAACCCAAGTGATAAATTCAAACAAGCCTCCTATCTTCCTCCCCTGCACTCCCAGGCCTGCTTTTCCCACAGCACCTTCATGTGCCCCCTACCCCCTCAGAGCTCCCGCCCCCTCCCCGTGCCGCCCCCTTCTCCATTTAGTTGTCTTCTGGGTCTCCACTTTCCTTCCTGGCTTCCATCCCATTGCTGACAACACCCTCAGGGCTCCCCTCACCTTACATAAACCTTTCCTTCAACCTGCCTTCTCCTCAGGTTACGCCCATCTGTCTTTTAGCCTGCTCTAACAGGAACTGTTTCCATGGGCCCTGTTCTCTCCTGAACTCATGGTGACCCTGCTCCTGCCTACAGCCTGCACCAGGGTGGAGGCTGCTCCCACAGAGGGTGCACCCCGCCTCCACTGACCCTCTCCAGAAGCTTCCCTGAAATTGCTCTCCCTAACTTCCTTGAGTTCAGTCTCTCCAGATGTCTTCCCTTTTCTGCTCTCTGGGTGTGGGAGTTCCATCTTTAATCCCGCCTCACTTCCTGTTCTAACACCTTAGCTATTTTACGCTGCTATCTGCTCCCCTGATGCCTATTCTCACATGCACACTTGGAGCTCCAGCTCAGCACTATCCCCAAGTCAAGCCATATTTAGCTACCTATGTGCTGGGGTCTTTGAGCAACTAAAGTCTGTTGTGTAGCAGCTCAAATCTAACATGAATTTACATCTTTATATCTCTTCCTCTTACCATATTTCATCCATCCATCCATCCATCCATCCATCCATCCATCCATCCATCCATCCATCCATTCATTCATTCATTCATTCATTCAGCTATCCCCCCCCCCCACATATGTGCTCATCCATGTGGATGCCAGAAGACAACCTTGGTGATCATTCCTCAAATGTTGCCCACCTTGATTATGAAGTAGGATCTTTTATTGGCCTAGGCTAGGCTGTTTGGTGAGGGATCTGCCTGTCTCTGCCTCCTCTGTGCTAGGATATAAATACATGCCACCATCCCTGATTTTTTTTTTTTTTTTAATGTGGGTTCTGGACATCAAATGCAGGTTTTTAATGACTGAGACATCTGTCTAATCCCCATTCACCTGTCCTTGAAGATAAATATGTGTGCTTCTTCTTAACAGCTAAAACAGTCGAGAACAGCCTAGACATGCATGCTAAGGTATGTCCTTTTCTATATGAAAAGGAAATGGCACTGTCCCTGTCCAGGCCCTCTCCTGTTCCAACTCTTCTGGCCACAGAGTGAGCCCTTAGTTGGTCTCCTGTGTCAGTCTGAGAATCTAGTATCTCTGTGTATGCCATTGTCTAAGATCCACACAGGACACAATGGAAGCAACAGTCTGGCCTAAAATCCACCCTGCATGCCCTATTGTCTCAAAAGGAGCCTCCCAGCTTGTCTACAAAGTCCCTCCTGGCCGGCCTTGACTTCATTTTCTTGGCTTTTCTCTGAGTGTGCACATCCCCATCTTATTTTTTTTCACTCCCAGACTCAGAGTCACAGTAGGTGTCTTCCAAAGATGTAAGTAGGAAAAGAAAAGTGGTGATGCTGTGCCGACAGTAGGATCACCTGGACTTGGATTCCAACCTCAGCCCCTGGGGTGACCAGGTATTCAATATACACCTAGTCATTTCAGTAGTGTGGCTTCATTTTGCATTGCGGGAGAATACTTACTTTGTACATCTACATTAGGGGACTGCAATGGCCCTTTCTGGTCAGGTTCTCAGTCTGTCAAGCAGTTGCTTCTCATTAACTGAAGGAGTTCCCCCTTGCTATGGACTGAATTACCCTACCAAGTTCATATCTCCAACATGACTGAATTTATTTGGAGCTAGGGCCTAGAAGAAGGTAACAAGGGTCAAGTCAGGGTATCGTGGTGGGTCTGACAGGACAAGGACAGGACAGCGCTAACTTTGCCTACACACGTTAAAGGCCCCAGGAAATCAAAGCAAGCCAGTGAGAGAGGCCTCACAGAAACAGATGCCACCAACACCTGGATCTTGCATGCCTTGTTTCCAAAATAGCAAGAAAAGAAGTTTAGCTCTCCAGCCTGTGCATTTTGTCCCGGCAGCACCTAGGGAGCATGCATCCTCACCCCTCTTCCCTTTCTCTGGTGACGGTGGCCTTTGGGACATTCTTCCTCTTTCTCCTGCTCTGTTCTCTGTGGCATCAGTTGCTGACCTTCAACCAAGGACAGCAATTTACAGTGAAAGATGCTTTTAAAAATGCTTTGAATTGACATAGCATAGAACATATTTATATGTGGAGTAAAGTATAAAATATGATACTGATGCTTTGCTCTCTACACATGCCGTGCAGTGGTTAAACAAAGATAGTCTGCATAGCTATCACATCATTAATCTTCCATCTGTACTGAGGACATTCAGAATCTTACTGAAGTGTGTTGAGGGATCATTTTCAATAACTTTAATTGCGGCATAAATTTGTAGTATTCTAGTAGTTATTAGTTATTGTTAACTGCTGTTGCTTAATTTGTCCATTAAACTGTATGATAGACATATATGCAGTCGTACAGGATTTGGCAATATCTTTTGGGGTCTTGGGATATGTCCTCCCCCACACACAAGTGCTACACTCTTGTTCGGGGGTTTCCACCACTGCGCTGGCCCCAGTTGCTCCAAATATTTGCACACTGCTTCCCAGAACACTCAGCATCTCTCACAGTGAGTCCTTTGTGCCTCACAACCCTCCCACAGCCTTGGCAGTGGCAACAGCCCTCCTTTCTATGCCCACAAGAACTCCCACAGGCCCCTCTGCTCCTGCAGACCTCATTACAGGGTAATTAGTCATGAAAGGGTTGGTTCCCCACTTGACTGTAGGTTCTTTGAGGGCAAGGCTTGTTTTATTCACTGCTAAAGCTCCAGCACTTACTCAAGCAGATACTCAGCAAATGAACAAAATTGAAAACAAATAAGAAGATACTGACGCTCTCACAGCACTGTTGTGGTATCCCCCTGGTGTAGGCCTTTATAGGAGACTTTGGTGAGGTGTAGAGTTATAAGAAACCTCACACCTCTTATATAAACCCCATGGATCATGCATGTAGCAGCTAGAATTAAACTCAGCTCTGGCTGACTGGAAGCCCTTGCTCTTCCTCTGGACCACAGCACCTCACCAGACACAGGTCTGCTGTAGCTCTAATTCCAATGCCTTTCACCAGCTGCCCCCAGTGCCATCCTGGGAGCTTCTCACCCTGAAGCTAGCCATACCCAAGAGCTGTTACCAGGCAGAAGGGCATCCGTTTTCTTAGTAGCTCCATGAAGGGGAAGAGAGAAGGTACTGAGAGCTGATCTGCCAGCATCTCTTCTAGGCAAGAGAAGAGCCACAGAGAAACGAGAAATCAGATAACCCAGCTTGCAAAAATCAAAGCATTACTCACAAAATGTCTTCCTGCTGCCCAGGCAGGTGACCTCACCTGACTGGAGAGTGGGAAGAGAGCTTTTAGTGGAGTAAGGTATGGGTTGGGGATTCTGCCAACCAGGAATGTGGACCTCAAGCACCAGAGAGAGCAGGCATACTTTATGTCTGGGAGGCTTGGAAGCCATCATGATGCTCTGACTATGAGTGCATAAGGACACACAAATGTCACCATGTTAGGAACTTGGATATGGACCCAGTCATTGATACACAAGAAGAGCATGCAGGCTGGATTTGCTATCTATGGGACCTTGGCCAGCACCACTGGGCCTTGAGTTCTTCATCTATAACGTGGAAATAGACTTGGTGTATTAAATACAGGCCCAGGACCCACAACATCATGCTATAGTGGCTAAGTGATGTGGCTTTCCTGTGTCAGATTCAGCTGTCCTATCTTAAGAAGACCGAGAATTCAGTGTAAAGGAAGGGTTCTGACATTACATAGCTTCATTGTAGGAGTGGATGTGGACAGAGTCTCAGAGCACTTGGCTTCTTTCTGCTTAACTTCTCTGGGTGTGCTCTCCCAGTCCCCACCCTCAAAGCTCTGCCAACTGCGTATGTTCACTCATTCCCTTAAAGAGGTTCTTCCCCTCTGCTCCCTTCCTGCTTTAGCCTCCACCCTTGGAAAATGTCATCCTTACTCCTGAGTCTGGCCAGTTATCTCCAAGTCCATTCTGGTCACCCATCTCCATTTTTGGCTCAGACTGCCAACAGCCTTGCCTGGACAGAAAGAAGTTCCTTTCCAGAGTTCCTAGTGCCTGAATCTTGAAGAAACTTTTAAATATGTGTGTCAAATTGACCCCTGAATTCTGCTGTGGCTTCCCTCTCTGAGTTGTTGAAAAATAATAAAAGAAAATCTTGCACGTGCCACAGGAAGACCCTCACAGATGGGCTCCTGGCTACTGCTCCAGCCATCCCAGATACACAGCCATATGCAGCCCACACTCCTTGAGACCTTCTGAGTTCCTGGAACACCCCACTCCGCTCCTCCTCAAGTTTTACATTGCTCTGCCCCATGTGGTTTGCTCTTGCCCCAAAACCACTCTATGGCTCCTGGTATATCCTTCCACTCGACTGGACCTCATGGGTGCTTCTCTCTGGGGCATCTTCATTTCTTACCCCACTGCATGCTGACTATTTGTGGTCATGGGCTTTTACATATATGTGATATGTAGAGTTCATAATTATACTTAAACTTGAGAAGTTTAAACATTTCTGCAGATTCCAACAGGGCCGGCAACATGGCTATTTTATGTACACTGACATTAATGCCTCATCTGGTCACGGAGGATAAAAAGATGGTTAGGAGCCACTGACTGAATAAAAAGATAATCTGACATAGTCCCAGTTTGTTTGCAATCTGGTCTTTGCCATTCTGCCCCTGAGGCTCCTCTCCATCCACCTTAACGTATTCTGTGAGGGGCTTCAAGGATTATGGACAAGGGCTGGGTTCTCTGTGGTGAGAAGAACTGAACCAAGTCCCTCCTCCCAGTTATACATACAGCATTTCCTTTTCCTTAGCTTTATGCCACTTGATTACCATGGAACCATTTCCAAGATCAGGTTGTATAGCTGCATCATGATTGGACCTAAGCCCTGGGTTGGTCTCCCACACAGTCCAAGGGCTTTTGGCTGGTGCTGGCTGAGCTAAACAGCAAAGATGAAGTCTGTGACAGACACTGCTTACTGCTTACCCCAAACTTACTCCCCTTGTTTCAGAGAGACCCTAGTTTTGGATGGAGAGCCAACATAGCAAGCTAAAATGTT
Source organism: Phyllotis vaccarum (assembly GCA_033318265.1). Taxonomy (NCBI): domain Eukaryota; kingdom Metazoa; phylum Chordata; class Mammalia; order Rodentia; family Cricetidae; genus Phyllotis; species Phyllotis vaccarum. Next base: position 21,967,650 of record JARWLC010000019.1, read on the forward strand.
CCGTTCCAGACATCTTACAGACCTAAGTATCCAGAAAGTACAACCTAACCAAAGGGGTGTAAGCTACATGGGTTAGGGGAAAATCCTGCTTCTTAACCTCCTTCCCTTTTCCCCAATCAACAGGAAAGTGAGTCCTTGCTCTAGCTCAGAGCATCCTCAGGGCTTGGAATAGGTTGCTTACCACTGTCTGTGTGTGTGCCTGTGTGTAGCAGTCACCTTATGACCACAAGAGGCAGCAAAAGCTCAGAGAAGGCCTGGCAGAAAAAGAGGAGATGGCGCCTAGTCCCCAGTGTCACCACTTAACTGCTGGGCACACCTGGGTTGGGTGGGACAGGAAGCATTCAAACCCCTGAAATGGCACTTGAGTGTGGTTCTTGATTTTCGCACACAAGTCACATGTCTATTCTAATGTTGGGCACCCAGAACACTCAGATGTCTGAGGGAAGATATCCAGAGCAGCAGCAAGCATGGGCAGTAGGGAGCCCTGACCTTCTGGGAGCTGGCCGTCTACCGCAGGGAGAGAATTCTGATGATACTCCCAGCTCTTGCTCTGAACAGACTTTGGACCACGATGCTGACGTGAGCTCTCCTTTGACCTACAATGTCATCCCACTTCTACCAGTGCTCAGCATAAATCACTGTGTCGGGAGAGTGAGATTCATGGGCCACTGTTCCAAAGGTGTGCTTTCATTAGAAATCCCACAAAGTACACCAATGCCATTTATAAGAAGGTTAATTTAGTTCCAAGAGATCCAGATTCTTCACCGCTTACTTTGTGTTTGACAGCAGAATTCAGGCAGAAGGGAGATGGGAGGGGTGAAGACTGGCCTATTAAAGACTGAAAATGGGTCTCCAATCATCTTTCTCGGTTTCTTTGAGGTGCAGCAGCTGGTTTTTATACGAACTACTTTCTCACCAGATCCTCACAAACACACTCAAAGGCTGATGCCTAATAAGACAAGGGCGAAAATAAACAGTATGACCCAGCATGCTTTGGATAAACAGGGAGGGGGGCTGGTTATGATAGCCTGCAGCGAGGCAGACATGTAGGTGTAAGAACCTAGGTGTTCCCAGAGGATGAGAAGAGCCCAGAGCTAGCACCATGGCGACGGTCCTTGTCTTCCTGTCCTTTTTGATTACCTGCCCACGTCACCATCTGTAACCCCAGGAAACTCCCTAGTCCAGGCCTCAGAAGGAAGCCCCCTGCCTCTTGTCACTATATCCTCTCATGCAAAATCCTATTTCAACGCTCGATCCTCTCAGAGTAAACTCAGTGCGGCATTCAAGGCTTTCCTTAATGACTCAGTTTCCCTCACGCTCTAGTCACAGAATTGCTGGACCTCACAGTCAACTCCTAGGGGTCCATCTACCTGTCTCTAGCTTACGCCATTCCCAGGACTTAGAATAGATTACTTACCATTTACTTTCTATTTTTCCTCATTAATGAGTGTCTTTTAAGTTAAATTTCTATGTAGCAAATGTGTGTTGCCTTATGCACATGTGCAGGCACCATGGTGACCATGGGGAGGTCAGAAGACAACTTGTAGGAGTAGGGTCTCTTCTTACAGTATGTGGGTCTCAGGGATCCAATTTAGGCCACCAGGCTTGGCAGCAAGAGCATTACCCACGGGGCCATCCCACCTGTCCTCTATTTTCTTCAAATATGACTATGCCATCTATGTATTAATGACCAGATTAAACATTCCTCTGTCCCAAGGGCCTCTGGAAACCACTCAGCAAGACACACCCTCCCCCATTCCTGCCTCTAGGAATGACCTCCCTTGTTCTTCTATGTGGCTTAGAGGCAGTTCCTATATAAACACCATCTCCATCAATCCAAACCATTAGCTGCTTTCTCTACACAGCATAGAAAAAAAAAACCAAAAAAAAAAAAAAAAAAAAACCAAAACAAAAAAAACCCCCAAGGTCAGATAATAGACAGAAAGCCAGGAGAAAGGAATATGAAAGGAGAGAAAGGAGCTGAACCGCTTTCAGTGTCTAGATGTAGGACAGACTGACTTCCAGCAGCTGCCTGAACATAAACAAGTGGACCCTTCCTGTCAGTTAGCACCCTGAAGACCAGAGCATGTTCCTTATAGGCTCCTATGCCTGACACTTTCAGGCAGTGGTTCTCATGTCATGTCTCTCTCTCTGGATCTCTAAATCCACTGTAGTTGCCTCTGTTATTTTGCAGCTCGCCTTGCTGGGGTGTCAGGTTGATCTGTCCTTTAGTGCTTCACCAGCAACCCAAACAAAAAGATAGGTTGCTAGTTTGAGACCCAGAAAACCTCAGTGCTAACTTGTCAGGATTCAGGGTGGCAAGTTATCCAGGGGAAAGTATTCTCATTTTTAAAGTTTTGGATACCGTAAGATTTTTTTCCATGTTCTTCTTAATGACTCCTCAAGCAAACTTCCTGAATTGATGTGAGGTGCTTACTTATAATTGGAGGCAAGTTAGCAAGGGGAAGTTATGATCCAGAGAACACAAATGGAAATGAAATATTAAATTATATCCATGACAAATAGTGAGGCTCGTTGAATGGTGGGGATCTGAGGGGATTTAGAATTCAAGTTTCCATTCTGGCTTTGCCTTTAATTTGGGGGCAAGTCATCTAAACACTCTGAACCTTCATTTGTTGAGTTAAATTGAAGTTGCTATCTCTCTTTTAAAGCTAGGGAGGTATATCAGAGAGTAAAATGTTTACCTTTGCAGGAACCAAGGCCTGAGTTCAACTTCTAGAACCTGCTTAGAAAAGCTTGGACATATCAGTACACAGAATCCCAGTGTTGATGCCTGATGGTAAATTATCTAATCTAAATGGTGAGTTCCAGGACAGAAAGACACCTTGTCTTTCTCACCTGACGAGCAACATAAAATATTATTGTTTGCCATGTACACACACACACACACACACACACACACACATGCACACGCACGCACGCACGCACATATACACACCGCTCTTTCCTAAGTCTGTTATAAGTTACATAAGAGCAAAGCATGGTTTCCAACACATGCTAGACATGTTTTAAATATTTGGTGAATAAATTAACCAATGAATATGTGAAAAACAAATTAAATGCAAAAACTCACAAGGGGTTGATCCAGGTGAGGAGGCAACGTGTTAAAAATGTGTGAAATGCTGCAGTGAAATCACACCAAGCATTTCTTGCACCAACCTAAACCTCATTTGCAGTGGCTCCTCACTGTAAGTCTTAAAGGTACTGTAAGTCTTTAAGAATGGATGTAAAAATCCTCTGCAGTTTGCAAAAGAAGACTATTGTTTTTTGAAAACAAATGTCACATCTTATTCTAAAACTAGCTTGGTTTCAGTGGGGAGTGTGCGTGTGTGTATGTGCATGTGTGCATGCATGCATTCATGCATGTGCGTGGCACAGATCCAGTTCAGTGAGAGCTCTGTCAATGTCAGGTCTCTGTGTAGAAATATTTGTATATCCAGTTTGGAAAGGGCTTTTAGATATATTTTTTTCAAGGCAAAAGATAAACTCATTTAATTTAGAGTCATCAGCTGGATTGCATTAAACGGAGGGAAAAGTAAAGTCGTACACAATGCAGCCATTTGTTAAACACAATTATTTCTCCCGTGACTTAATTACAAGCAGACATAAATACGCTGAATTCTGACATCTTAGGTCTTCTTGAATTCTCGATCTGTGTTTCAGCATGTAATGAAAGGACGGCATATTCCAATTTGTGTGTTAAGCAAACCCGAGAGTTATAATTGTATATTGGGACCATAATGACTTTGCTAAAGCAAGACCTAAACTTTTAATTAACCTGCCAAGACAAATTACAGCTCACAGTTCACAGGTAACGATCACAGACAGCTGAGACTCAAAGCCAGGGACTCTTGAGAAAGAGGGATTAATAGCAACATCAGAGTCAGTCTGTTTTTGTATTAAAGGAAAAAAAAAAAAAAAAAACAGTGTTCATTAAACAACCGTTGTAGCCTGACGGGAGGCAAGCAGGTCAGAAAGGCAGTCAGAGAAACTGGAAGGGAAGGAGGGACAGAGCACCCTGACTGCTACCCTCTATGGAGTCCATGCAGCGACCTCACCCAACCAGGCACTTTTTTCTTCTTTTTCTAAACTGTACGACAGAGACTGTGAACTACCACTTTGAGCATTTATTTTCCAGACAGAAAGGGGATGACCTGCCGTTAACAATCACCAGAGGAGGGAGGACCAGGAAGCGGTTTCCATGGGGTGTTTTTCGGAGCTTTGTTGACAGGAGAGTATAGTGTTCTCCCATCTGCTCAGAGTCAGAACTCCTGAAGAAAGGACCAGGAATCTGAACTTTACTTGGTGATTCCTTTGTCATTTGAGTAGGGCCATGACCATCACTCCTTGGTGCTCAAAACATGCCGAGGAGCATGGGCTCCACTAGATGCTGCCCCTGACCTGCCAGAGCATATTCTGCATTTTACCCTGTCCCTTGGGTAGGTCTTCAATGCATTGATATATAGAGGCTCTAGAATACATGGAGGGGTTAAGGGACAGTTTTTATCATCAGGTAAGAGAAGAGGAAGCAGGATGAAGAACAAGCCAGGGTTTGGTGAAGGAACATCCCCCTATTTCCTTGCTATTTTAAGATGTGTATCCTAACTAAAATGGCTTCATTTAGGGACTTAAATTAATAAACTTTCATATTTATACTCCATTAATAAAATAGAAATCTGACTGTAAACGCTTCTAGTTCTGTGTAGGCCCAATACTGTATATACCTCCTTGTGAACTGTGCCTAGGTAGGAGTCAGGCTGGGAGATCAGGGAACTCAGACACCATGGGACAAGAGAATTATGTCCCTAAATCAAAGCCACCATATCAAGAAAGGAAATACGCCTAGCAGAAGCTGAAGAGTGACAGTTAGATGTTGGTGCAGCCAGAGCCCAGCCTCTAATGGTAGGGGCTGGGAGCTGTAAAATTGCTTTTCAGGTTACCAATAGTTACTAAGACACAGCTTCAGATTCTAGAATCTTAAGAAACCAAGAGATGGAAAAGAATAAGTGGTCTATATGATGTTAAAAGCCAAGTTCATGGTAGAGTTTCTGGACTAAGCCTATTTCCTATTACGTCACACAAAAACATCTGCTCAAGAGGGAAACCAATAGTGTGGCAACTGCCAAGATCAGGGCTGTGGAAGGGAACCTGGGCAGAGAAAAAGCCATGTTCCTGCTTGTTCCCTTCCAACCAGAGGACATTGCTCACAGAGACTCGATGTGTCCTGTGGAGACATTACACCTCCAGTCAAGGACATTTCCTTCATCAACACCAATTTTTGGATGCCCATCCCATCTTTGCCCTCAGGGAAAAATGTTGATGTGTGACAGAAGCTTCTTAACCAGAAAGGCTTGCTCTGCCTCAACACTAAGGGCAAAACCGCAAATAAGAACAGAATAGAGGGATGGGGTGGGAGAAGGCTGAGGGAGGACTGGGAGGGATTGGGAGGAGGGAAAGGGGGGGAGCAGGGAGCTACATGGGGAGATGTGTCCTCTGTGTGGCTTGCCACCCAGGATTCCGATTGCAATGTCAGTTTTGCATTCTAGCTCTTGAGCAGCATCTGGTGATCCACACATCACCCTTATCCAGTAACTCAAGTCCTTATCCAGTATGTCCACTTGGGATGACTGCGCCACGCTTGAGTGGCGGCTATAGCTTGGGCATGCCATATTCAATTCCAATATCTGCCAGCACAGCTCCTGAGCCCACAACCTCCCTCTCATTCACAGATACCGTGGAGGGTATGGCCGCTTACCAATGGTGTTGGTGAGAAAGGAAACCACTTCAGACTCCTTCCCATCATTGTAAAAGGCCAGGTGCCAGATTCCCGAATCCAGATACTGAATGAAACCAGTCTCATGGCTGGACGGGGGGACGGCTCCCCGTGACTGGCGTTGGGGACCCTCCAGGCTCCTTGCCTCCTGAGTTAGGAGTCTCCTTCCATCTAGTAGCTCTACAAAGTCAAACTAAAGAACAAAGAATGTAAAATCAGCAACAGATTGAAACTCCCACCTGTCAAGCTCCGTCTAGGAACTCTCCTAGGGTGTCTAGAAGGGAAGAAAGAGTCAAAAAGGAAGCCAGGAGAGTGGATCAATCAAGTCCCTCCCTCCATCTACAGTGTTCATGATAATATTCTTCCAGTCCTTTTTGAATGTGGCATAACTAGTGATTATTCATTGTCTTGCCTTGTTTGCTTTTGGGGACATGTACGTCTTGACTATGTATCTATTAAAACAGTTATGTTTTCTTCAGTGGCAGGTCTCTCGGGAGAAACCCAGTCACTTGGTGATTATTGGAGGTTCATGGATGGTAATCTTAAGAGTTTGGAATGGGATTGGAACACTAAGTGGAGTTGGGTTAGTTATGAGCTAAGTTGGCTTAGCTCAAAGTTCCATCAGACATTACATGTTGTATGTCATTGATGGATCCAAGACTGTTGGTTTGAGACTTCAGAAAAATCTATCATGCACTGTGAACATCATGTGGTGGTGGTGGTGTGTGTGGGGGGGTGGTAGTTAAGCCTGCTTTCTCATTAGAAAGCACCCCAACTAGTTACCTGGTTAGGTGTTAGTAAACAGAGGATATTTATCTCACATAAAGCTGAAGCTGTGAAGTTCAGGACTGCATGGTGGTTCTGTGGTCACCAGGGAATCAAGCTCATCTATCACTCAGTGACCTGATCATTGGCTATAGTGCTAAAACTTAATCAAATGATGGAGATTAAAAGACTGCATATGACCCCAGGATACATGGTGGATATTTATGGTTTTGATAAGTTTAACTACGTGTGTGTGTGTGTGTGTGTGTAGGTTTCACAGACCTCTGTGTTCTCTGACTCATGCCTCCTCCTCCCCTTCCTTTCGTTTCCCTCTCCCTCTCTTTTGCTATCTGAGACTGAATCTGGGGTCCAGCATGTCAAGCACATGCTCTGTGTTCCCAAGCTATACTCCCAGTCACTTGATACATGTGTGTGAACAAATGTGCAATCCTGAAGAAGAGAAGTGTAATTTGTGCAATCGAGAGGGGATACAAGGGATAAGGAAAGAACTGTTTATTTTGAGCCAGGACCTATGCTAAGGGCTTGATGAATGTTCCCTGTTGTAAGTATTCTGAATAGGGCGCTTACTGTTACTCCTCACTTCAGAGCGGAAGAAGCTCTCAAGGAGAGGATGAATCAGGAACCCAAGCTTACATAGCCAATGGCAAGAGGATTCATTCTTAGGGTATGGTTCCTCTCTAGGTCATATTGCCTGGGTACTGTAACTCAGGAGACACTGTGAGAGCAGAAGGGCAGTTGAGAGGTGTCCTAGAAGTTCTCTGAGAAACCTCACTTTTCTGGAAAGCAGGATGTTAGTAGGGCAAATGGATGAGTGGCCTATAACATGATGTTCCTCTTCAGGCTTTAGGACCCAGCTGGGCTTCTGACCTGGGTTAGGATCCGAACTAGCTCCCATGAGGTCAGCTAGTATGTGGGGTCGAGTTACCTGAGTGTGAGAAGGAGGAAGGCCTTTTCTGCCATAAATGCCAACCAGAGCAGCTTTTCCCAAAGACACATTGAACTTCAGATGTACAGGGTGGTCAATGAACACCTGAGATCTCCAGAACGTTCCAGGTGGAATCTTCTGGGAAGCCCGCCTTCCCACGTCAATTTCTCCAGAGTCTATGAAACTGTCCTCTGGGAAGAAACTACTTGGCTTTCCTACCAACACACGGGAAAGGGAAGACAAAAGCATTCTGGTTAGCCACACATGACATGAAACCAGCCATCCCAACATCCAGGACTCCACTCTGCCTTTCACCCCCGACTAACAGAGGTCTGCAGCCAGCTCTCTGCCCCTCCTCTCCTCCACAGGAGTAAGACAGTCTGGAATTTTTCCACCAGTGATGCTCAAATTGTTCTGCTAAAAATACTCATTCTTCCAAAGCAGTATGGATCCTCCCAAAGGACCATCTGTTTACTGCATAATGCCACAGCTTGTTAAGATATATTTTGATCCTAAAAATAATCATTGGTGGTCACATGAGAATAACTTTGTGATTTTTGTGAATATGTGTATGTGTGTGTGTAAAGACTGTATGATAAAGTAGAAAGGTGTTATCATTCAATGTCCAACACTATGGGGGGGGTGAACGGGAGGGGGCATGATGAGAGTGGAGGGAAGTATTGTATGTTTATGTGAAAATTGGAGTCCACATCCTAAGGCTACATATGTGAGTCAGGGGTTGGGTTTGGAACAGGGCTATGAACTGACGAAGTTGGAGAAGAAGGGAAGAAACATGTCCGAAAGTGCTGACACATTTTGGTGGGTGTGGGCATCATTGTGTGTGGGTGTTAAAATGGTTAAAGGAACCTATCAAGGGTGAAACATATAGCACCCTTAGAAATTGAACCCAACCCTCATCCCTGTACCACAAGGGGCAGAGGGCACTCAAGAATACGATCTGCTCATTTCTGTTGCCAATCAGCAGTGCCTGCTTTCTGAGGATGCAACAACCCCCAGTAGCTGAACACACTAGCACATGAGCAAGCTAAGCCCCAACTTCCTACCTGCTTAAGAGTGGGGAAAGGGGTGGGAACATTGGGAAGACCACCCTTAAGGTCCGGGAAAAACAAATCAAAGCAAGTCAATAAGTTCCATTGTGTTTGTCAGAAGTAACACCGCTCACAGCCCCACCTCACCCCATCCTCCAGCATTTTGACTCTGAAGCTTTTTGTGTGGCTAGAGATGCTCAAAGATGTTCTAAGACGCAAAGAAAGCACATTTGTGGAACATTTTATAAAAAGCATTTGGAGAGAAGAAATTACAATGCCCCTGCCCCCCTCCCCAGCTTTGTAAGACTCCTTACAAAGCACATTTAATGCTGAAATGGAGCTTGGCAGGGCATTGTTGTAGTCATAAAATATTTTACTGTTTTAAATAATAAAATTCAATTTAAATGTTAAACTTCTCCATATGTTATCATTCCCTTATAAACTCCTAGGCAGAAACATCAGGTTTTAAGCTTCAAACTGTTAAATGTTATTTTAATTAAAAATGTGCCAACAAAAAAAGTTAAAATGCACACTATCAATAAAAGTACCATGACATTCTATCATTAACACTGGAAAGAGTTTGCATTTAATTCCTTATGGAAAGAATGTACCCAGACTTTTTACCTTGGAAATGAAGACACACAAACCTCCACATTGTGAATCACAAAACTTCAAAGACAAGAGCACAATTCACAAAGCATTAAGATGGAAAAGAATTATTCACATTCCTCTTCATCTGTTCTGTGGGTTCCCAGGACTGTAACCCTTTTATTGTGCAGGTAGAGAATGATACACCCTCAGCTTTACGTTTTCCCAGGGAGGCAGAACTAAGGGGCCTATGAAACAAAAGCGGGGTGCATTCTGAACTTTTCACTCCTAGGAAGGGCTGAGAATGAAGCACACTGACGGACTGATAATTTGGGGAGCAAGTTCTGGTGTCCTCTGAGAGTGGGGAGGAGTCATAGCCCAGGGGGCCAGGAAACTGTCTGCACCCCATGTTCTCAGAACAAATGTGTCTCCAAATAAATAATGGGAAACTGCTCACCCCCCCTTTTTTTTTAGCCAACGTGGTTCTTTTCTCCATAGAAAAGGGGAAATCATAGAGTAGGAAGTGACCTTAGAGGTTAGGATGGGTCTAGAGATGCTCTCTAAAGCTCAGGTAGGATTCTGAGGCAAGGCTATGTGGCTCTTGCCCCAATAAAGTGACAGATGTTTTTTTCTTTTTCATTGTACTTTCTAGTGGTTCAAGGATATGGGCCAGGTGGGAGGGAGACACTGTCTCCACGCTGGACCAACTGTATGGTGGATTGCTGTTTGAGAGGAAAGAGTTAACAGTTTTTTGTTTTTGTTTTTGTTTTTGTTTCTCCCACATTTAGTTAATGGGAAAGATGCCTGAGTTTGCCAGGGCTGGGCTGGAGTAGGAAAAGCTAATGCCAAAAAAAAAAAAAAAAAAAAAAAAAAAAAAAACAAAAAAAAAAAAAAAAACCAAAAAAAAACAAAACAAAAAAAACCCTTTCTTCTTGCCTTAAGAAAAACCCATCCTGCTTTTGTCTGTCCAGATCATACGATTTCTTGTCTTTAATTCTGAGTACAAAGCATGGGGATTCGAATATAAACTGCCCCACTGCAAAGCGGTGGAAAGTTGGGAAAGAGGCTAGGAACTGGAAGAGGAGAAACATCCTGAGTATAAAATTGATCTCTTCATGTATATTCCAGAAGACAACAGATATTGGTAGAAGAAATCATAGTGAAGGCAGAGGTTAATGGGTTCCAGCTGTGTCAGGAGCTTTCATTTACATCAGTTATGTTGATTCTCAGGACACTAAGAATATCTCTACACTGAGGCTCTGAATGCTTAAGAAGCCAGTTGGAGATGAACTCACTTGAGAAACCTCTTTATCTTTTAAAATGTGGCTTCTCTGAGGAGTAAGTAAATAAGTGATTAATTAAGTATCTGAAGAGACACTCTGAGTGGTGATGGGGTGCACTATGGGGCTCAAAGGGTACATGTCAAGACTCAGCCAGATCCAAGGTCCATGGTATGCTGGGGCTTGAAAGATAATCATTTTTATTAATTAGAAAGCTGTAAACAGGCTTTGGAGTAGCCAGGGTTTGGAGACTGTCTTGAGAAACATGCTGTACCAATTTTGGGCTATCGCTAGGCCTTACCAAATGGTACAAGACACTTAACTTAGACTGTATTCCTCCAAACAGTGGGACTCAGTTTCACAGTAGATTCCATTGATAACCACCTTTTTCTTTGTAAATTTAGAAATATTTGGGCTCCCTAGAGTAATGCTGTGCAAATATACAATCATATTGTAAAAAATAAATAAATAAATAAATCTTCCAATGAATTGCTGAAATGATCAGATACCGCCATCAAATGTGGATTATCTGGAAGAACAGGAATTCCATTCTTCCCAGAATTCCATTCTTTCCTGACCAGAGACCCATCTATCCAGATTCTGCATTTTGAATCCACTACCAGTCCCTCACCAATTTCTTTTATTCTTCTCAGTGCGTTAGATTGTGCACAGAATCCCTTAGTTTCCTTAGCAACTCTTTGGAATTTATTTGGTTATCAAAATAAGCTGTTTCATTTTGGAGAGCCCAGCTGAGCCTGTGTGCAGCAATTTGCATGGTTCAAACTGATGGGCAATTTTTATTCCGTTGCAAAGAGAAAGCATTATCCCTAGCCCACCAAGTCAACTGTCAGAAATGCTTGTTTATTCAGCGATTTCCCCCATGAATGCAAATACTGGGTCTTGCAGTGTTGCTTCAGGAAGCTGCTACATTTGGTTTCTGTCCCATAATGACCCTGAAATGGTTACAGGCACTTCAAAAATATGATATAAATTATACTTTGAGGTCATTCTCACAGACATGACAAATATACACTGGATGTATCATGTATTTAATTTATATAATTAAAAAGATGTACTTTAAGAATATTTTTTAAATATCCCAAACCTTAGGAGGACCCATAAGGGAAATGTTAATTAGTATATATCTCTAAGATCTTAGTATCTGAAGTGGAATGGCCCCAAACTATGAGGGACAAGATGAGGGACACCAGCTGAGCTGACGGCAGGCTAGACAAGTGGCTTCCCTTGCTGGACTCCGAGAAGAACCATCATCACCCTTGTTCTACCGGCAAGAAAACTAAGGTCAGACACACAAGATAACTAGTGTGAGCTACCAGAGCAAATGAAAAGTTGGGTTGAGAACCACATCTTAGGCTATGTGGTTCGAGGCACATTCACCACCTTTAATCACCTCATACTACTGCTCCCACCATGATGTGCAGAGATGCTAATCTTAATTCTGTAATTGATTCTTTTCCCTGATACCATCAGAAGGGACCAGAAATGTGCCCTCATAGTATAGTTAACATTTTCACTATTGAGATAAAGTCCAAGGAAGCAGAGGATTATCATCACAATTAAAAACAAAAACCGAGTAGGCACTGGTTTGACTGGGGTAGGGAGGGAAGGACCATGTGTCTCCCACGGACTACAGGAAGCTTTCACTCAGCCTTTCAGGCACACGCATTTCTTTCTCACAGTAATTGCTCCTGCTGCTGACTGTTTTCCGCTACTGCCCTGCATCTAAGGGTTTATAAACAGGATCTACATTTGCATCAGTAATAACAGATAATCCCTTTAAGCAAAAATACTCCAATTAAAATAAGTCAATAAGGCAGTGCAGTTTTATGTTGCCTCTTATCTACACCTCCTGCTTCCCCGGAAAAACTAAAGAGAACCCAAACAACCCACAAACTAATTTCATTAGAGTGGAAAGCTTCAGATAGACTTAACTCCTCTGAAGGAATGTCTGTTAGAGATTGCAGATAGACTTAAACTTCCACTGAAGGAATGTCTGTTAGAGATCATGGTGGGAGGAAACTACACCAAATTACAGGAGACCCTTTGCTAATTCCATGGTGGATAAAGGCATTTAAAGTGTGTTTTCACAGGCTGATCTAAAGTCAGTTGTCCCACATGAGTCTTCACTGGTGGCACTACGGTATAAACTGGTGTGAGCATTGCAAGCTATCAGCAGGACCATGGACAGTGCCACTTTGCTTAAAAAGATCCCTGAAGAGCACAGCACTGAGTCCTCTGATGATTCTTTTAGAAATTTCACCTGTATAACTTGTAAGTTGCAATGCACCCTATAGAGGGCCTGTGGTTAAGTGCTTTTTGAAGAGGAGGAAGTAAAGCCTAGAATGCCTAGTTCAGGGGACATGCTTACATCATAGCATCTCCTTACGTCACACTGAGGCCTCTAGTGGCCCCGCCCACTCTACCTTCTTCCTTACCCTGTTACTGGGCATACGATATTCAATGTTTTAGATCTTAAACCCATTAAAAGGAAGAGGCCTGGCCTTTCCTCTCTAAATAGTGGGAAAGCCTTTGGGTTTGGTTCTTTCAGAAGTCTCCTCTTTTGACTTTCCTTACATGTGCCCACAGGTCAGCAGCTGACTTTGTACTTCAGGATCACCATTGCAGAGGTCATGAGGAGGCACTTTGAGTAAGCACATGTTACTCTTTTCACCAAACTGATGGCTGGAAAGCAAATCTTTGAAAGGACACAGAGACCCAAAAGGTATGACCCCAGAATTAAGTGGGGCAAAAGGGAACAGCATGAGCTGTACAGGTAGGTGACATGGCCACTTTGCTGATGGAGAACAGCAACAGTGCAGATCATGGCAGATGTGGGAGAAGCGAAGGCCACTGTACTTGTGAGCCGAAATCGTTCCTATTTTGGTGAGCCTGAGTCACTCTTGGTTGACAGTGAAGGAAGTTGTATCTATGAATTGTTATAAAGACCCTTGAGGAGCTCAGAACATGGGTCTGTGGATTCCCATTCAAGAATACCAGATCCAAAATGTCACCACCACTTCTGGCATGGATAGAAATATCTTTGCCTCCTTACAACAGGATTTCATATCCATATCATCACTGAGGTCCTGCAACCATGAGGGTGGGTCAGGCGGGAAAACTCATGGAGGGAGTGAGGGAGCACAGGTCCCAGATCTGAGTTCATATACTTAATTCTGACATTCTGTGGGTCAGCTCACTTCATGTGATCATTTGTGTTTGCACAATGAATAGACACAACTAATTATATCTACTTAACAGTGTTTCTGTGAGATTTAAATCTACAATAAAATGACCTTAGTAAGAAGTTTGATATGAACACGGTGAGTACACAGTAACTATTACTACTGAAGATGATGAAGCTGGGTAAAATTTACTACTGACTTGTTCCGGGTCACTGGGGTTGGTTGATCACCTGAAATGTTTCCACTGAAACACAGAGTCCAAAAGTCTTTTCACTGGAGCAAACCATCATCTCCTACCATGTCCCACATGACTCTTGATCCCACAGGGCCTCCCAGATATGCTCCCCCTGACCCCACATGAAGATGGGTAGCTGGCAATGTGAATGCCCCTAATGCATCCCTAGAAGCATGGAATGGGATACTGCAGAATACCAGCGTCCTTCTGAACGCTGCTCTGAGATCACACGGACAGGGGATTGTGATGAAGACAAAGGTAGACAGCAGCCGGCATGGAGTGTAGAGGATGGAGGAAGCATGAACTGTGAGTCAGGCACATGGTGTGCATGATTGAGGCCTTCAAAGGCAGACACAGAGGACTCACGACACGGACAACGCAGCAACCCTACCTTCTGTGGCTCCTTTGCCTTTCCTGTCAGGGTTCTCTAAGCCAGTGCCCCCTGAAGGATACAGGGAGACGTCCGTTGGCACAGGCCAACTGCTGGCTGTGTCCTCCGTGATCTCATACATCTGCCCCTCCATCGGCTGCAGGTGCCAGTTTAGGCCAAACAGGTGCATGGCTGTGGTGAGCAATGAAAAAAATCATCGTTTTCTGCTGGAGGTGGAAATGGAACTCCCAAGCCACAAGGAAAGGGGGCTGGGGTGGGGAACACAGACCCTCAGTTCACTTCAACAACAGCTCCTGGAGAGAGATATCTCAAAGTGTCAGGCTCTGCAAAGGGACTCGGGATACAGTGATGACCTTGCCCTCAATGGACTCACAGTCTAGTGATGCTGGGAATGGATGAGGGAAGTCAGAGTTTCAGGAGGTCTTGGTTTTTTTCTTCAAAAGAGAAATGGCAATCTAGAGGAGAGAACTGTAATTTGTATCACAAAGAATTATTTACTTAATAGAAAGATAACACCCACAAATAAGTAAAATCTAACAGTGCAGTAGAAAAATGGACCTAGGCTGTGAACAGATAGACAGGTGACAGGATGGGAAGTCCCAAGGGCTCTTAATCACATGAAAAGGCTCCTATATCACTCACCATGAAAGAAATCTAAGTTAAAGTCTGAAATATTATTTTTCACATATACTTCAGCAAAGACAAAATGAGTTGAAAATACTATGTTGGCAGAGGGTGGGAAGCAAGTGCCCATATACTTTGCTGGTGTGAGCATAAATTGGTATGTTATAAAAGCCATAAAACTTAAAATACATTTACCCTTTACCCTGGGATTTCAAGGTCCCAATTCTAAAACTTCTCCTTCAGATATACTCACACATTTAGTAAGTTTCGAACATACAAGGTTACTCACTACAGCATGATTTTAATGGTAAAAATTTGTAAGTTAATCCATTGGCAAGAGGCTAGGTGAAGGCTGTTTCCAAAAAGCTTTGTAATCTAGTGTATGGCAGCTGGGTGAACTTCCCTTTGGGAATCGTGTCTTAGCTGTTGACACGGGCATGGCGGTGCACACCTGTAATCCCCTCTATAGAGAAAGGAAGCCAGTCTGCTCTGTTTGGTGTGATCCTTTCACAAGACAAGGGCCGCGAAGTTGACTCCATTGGTTAAAGCACTTGTTACATAAGCCTGATAACTCGAGTTCAATCCTTGAAAGTTGCCAAAAGCTGATGCCTGGAGTATTCGCAGTGGCAAAGACATCAAAAATAATTCTACCTCAACCAAATGGAAGGAGAGAACAACCCCCTAAAAAAAAAGTCCTCTGATGTCCACTTAAGTGTTGTGGTATGCATGTGCCCATATTCACACATTACCACATTACACACAGATACAGCCCCCCTGACACATACACCAACCCAAACCAAAAAGCGTCCTATAAAGTGAAAGGGGACTTGAATACTTTCAGATGCTCACTCTGGCTATCACATATGCAGCAAGTCTTCTCCTTCCTGGATCCCACACCATGCCATATGGGGTACTCCTTCATCTCACTGATGAAGCTATTTTTTTAAAGGTCCTCTGTGGCAGACTCTGGAGAGTTAGTATCGATTCAGACAGCCAAAACCCACAGTAAAGCAGTGAAGACAGATGGATTAGGAAGGTCAAGACCCAAAGGAGGGGACAACTGAGGAGGAGGACCACAGAAATGCAGGGAAGATTTACAGAGGTAGGAGGGTCCATGGAATTATACTTATACCTACGGTGTGTGTCTGGTAACTTGTACACATTCTGTCTAATTCTCACTGGCAGCCCCACTAGACCTGACTTTGAAAGGATGAACAAATATTAGGTCTTCTTAATACAAATTAAGTTTTTAAAAATTCAGAAAGTTAGTTGAAACCACAATATTTATAAGACAATGATTGAGATGTTCTTCTATAATCAGACACTGTGTTAAAAATCTAACCAGGGCAACGTATACATGAGCTTTCATGACAACCCTAAAAGGTTAATTTTCACAGCCAGATGTCATAGATTATCAAGTGACAAAAAGGGAGCAACTGATATGTGCAGGGTTAAATGAACAAGAAGTAGAGTCTAGTCTAGAACCCACATCTGCCCAGACCTGAAAACTCACACCAGTCTTTCTGCTATGAAGCTCAGGCTCCACCCACTTAGCCACTGCCTATCAGCTCTATCTCACAAGGTAATATGAAGACCCCCCTCTCCTGAACATCAGACAGCCTCATAGGCCTTTATGTCTGCAGGCTGAAACACAGGACTCTTTCACAGGATGCTGAGAAATGGATCCTCGTGTTATAGATAAGTTCTAGGATGGTGGATTTGAGGACCTATGACAGCCTTTAAGACACAAAACACTGTAGAGGAACCTGACACACACAGTACATTCTTGTGACTCTGGGTCCATGTTCAAATCATGTAGGGGACAGGCATATGCTTGATTCAACCAGGAGGTTGCATGCTGGTGACGGCAGGGAGCATGATCTTTTTTTGCTTTTGCGTTGATTTCAAAGCTGTGGGACCAGAGTAAGCAAATTGCATCTGAGCCCTAATTGCTACTTCCTAGTTGCAGTTAGCATCATCCGAGAAATGGGGAAATACATTCCGTCTGTAGCGCTTTTAGTATTGAAACAGTGGAGGGCTGTGTCAGAGGGGTACTGTATCAGCTGTATGCCATGTCAGAGGAGTTTTATGTCAATGGTGTAGCATGTAAAGGAGATACAATGTCAGAGGGTCCATCAGTGGAGTACTATGTCATAAGGATACAATGATTAGTGTCTCATACCATCAAGGGACACCATGTGGCAAGGTGCTTTGCCCAGTGTACATAGTACTGTGTTCCCCTAGCATTAGATATGTGCTGTTGGTAACCGTGATGGGGACAGTAGCAGCTCCCGCTGACTGAGCACTGTTTTAGCAAGGAGTCTGTGCCAGGTGCTTCACCCCGCTTTCCACTTCTGAGTAATGGTGACAATAAGGAGACAGCTTGCCTGCAAGGAGGGAAACAGCTATCGTAGGGTGAATTAGCTCACATTTCTACTCACCTTCCTACTGTTTTAATCTATATATTGGCAACTCCAAAGGTAATGGAGAACTTCCTTGAACTACACACAACTGAGATGTACACCATTAAATGAGCAGTACTTCTTCCCCATTAGAGTCAATTATCTTATCTAGAGTGCCAAGTACTGTCTTGTTAAAAAGGTCATGAGAATTAACTAATTCCAGAATGGAAAGAATGCTCACAGCTCTGCAAAGAGAAACATTTTTATTGCCAGAGCTTTCTCTTAATTTTAAGGAGACACAAGAGCAAGACTTTCCTTTAAAAAAAGGAGGCAAGGTTTAGGTGGGTGGGAGGGCAGAGTGTCAGAGAGGTACCTTATTCCCCTGTCCAGGGTCCCAGGGGAAGTTAATAGTGGAAGATGGTCAACAGTGGGGGAAGGGAACTGGAAGTGTACAGGGGGTGCTGACATCAAATCTCTCTGTTCTGCCTCCTTGGTAGTAACAGAGGCCCACACAGCTTTGAGGATGACCTGTGGAAGAGACTCCTGGGAAAGCAAAGTTCCATTCAAAACCACTTGTGACTAGGCCACTCTGAAATAATAGCGGAGGACAGTGGGAGGGACAGGACCCAGGGCATGATGGAGCTGAGGAATACCTTGCTGGTACGTCACTACTAACCTACTAGACATGAGCTACTCACTGGTATAACAAGTCTGTTACAGGGGCAACTAACTACTTTCTGATTGGGATTCAGACCCCATAGACAGTAAGAAATTCACATCTGGCACTATAGACCTAAGAAGTCCAGGGCTAGGAGGACATAGCCTGAGTTGGAAAAGTACTGCTGTTATTGTGCTAAGTGGACATGATGTGCCTGTCAAATTGCCTTCTGAGTAGCTACGTCTATCCCCATAGATTAGTGCTGCTGGCAGCTTTGGTCAGAGATATTTCTTTAAACAGTGCCGAGTAGTAACTGCAGAGACTAATAACTGGCCAGAGTTCTAAGAATAAATGATTATTGAAAATGCTCAGTCATATAGGAGATGTCTTTATTGCCCTCTCCAAGGTTCAGAAGACAAGGGCAGATGGATTGGGTAGAATGCTACCTGTTGGTCATGACATGACCTTTGTACTCTTAAACTCACTGCTGCTAGAATTACCTGCACAAGATGGAGCCTATCACGGAGTGGGGGGGGGGCTCCCAAGGCCCACTACCCCACCCCTGAAGGTCTATAGGTAATTAATGGCTGCTGGCGGACAGAGACATTTTCTATTGTGGCATAGCCAGTGTTAAGATGTTCATGCTTCTGGAAGTCACTTTCACCCATATGTAAGCAAACACAATGACACTGGGTCACAAACTAAAAATAAAAACATGATAGTCAAAGGGGAAACTCTTAGGAAAAGGGGTGTGAACAGTGGGAGTGGTGGGGGACACAGTAAAGAGAAATGGAGGGTTGTTGATATGGTCGAAATGCATTGTATGCATGTATGAGAGTCAAAAATAAGCTTATTATCACGCATGATTAGTGTATACTAATAAAAAACATGGGAATCACTGGAAGGTGAGAATTACAGACATGGAGTTTGAAGAGGCAAAGGCCTGCAAGCAGTGGCATCTTGAAGCCAATTTTTGAAGACCTTAATTAGCCTATCACCAGGGTCCCAGTAAGCCCTAAGCTCTGTCACTGTCCTGTCTGGTAGGTGGTGAGTTTTACGGTCTTGGTGATGGACAGGTGGAAAAGAGAGAAAGAGAAATAGTCAGTCCTGCTTGGCTCTCTCTAGTGGATGCACACACACAAGCTCAGTCAGGAGATTCTGGTCCTTGGAATCCAGAATCTGTTGCCATTACCCGATGCCTGACAATCATTCAAGTCACAACAGTATCATTTGGAAAGTGTGCTCCATGGCCAACAACTTGTATATGTCACTCAGCTTCAAGCTCATGCATATGGCGACTTGGGAAATATCAGTGAGGAATGTATATAATGGAACAGAAATGGAAGTTGAACTAGAGTGACCTTTGGCTACTGAAAAGGGTTGTGGTGAGCTACCTACCAAGACAAGATAGAAGAGCTGTCCTAAGGCACATTACAAGTTCTCCCTCTTCCTACACTTTACTTTTAGTTGAAGATACAGGTTACATTGAGCTAGGCACAAAGTAAAGGGTAAATGACTGTTCCAAGCTAGGGGCTGATGGGGCCACTAAATGATGGGATCTCTGCTCTACAGTAACCTCCTTTGAAGCTGTAAAAAGCAGTGAACGCAGTTGGCCAGATGTTGTGAAAGTAGTAACCATGGATTTAAAATAATAAAAAAAACCCCAAGAAATATAAATGATCCTCCCTAGCCTGTGAAGGATGAAACAAACCATTCAAATATTATTAGTATATCATATGACATTATTATGTCAGAATTATTGTATTCTTCATGCTCTCAAGAATGAAGAGTTACCACCCACCAACATATATCACAGGATTGTGTGAATTATACCCTGTACTGTATATTTATAACTAAGATGCAAATCCTTGCTCAAGTATACTGAGAGTGACCTAGATAAGAAACTTGGTTTTCCCATTAGATGGCTTGTAATTCAATGAAAAGGTGACAAGGTGCTTGAAGAGTTCAGAGAGAGGCTGTGGAGAAGTAGCAGGGTTCACGGGATCACCCACATTGAAATGTTAATGATTTCTAAAAGCCAAGAGCCAGGGTGGGAAAGTTCAATTGCTCTAGCTCTGGTCCATCTGATCCTGGGGCTGACATTTTCCTGTCGCTTTTTCCTGCCCAGTGAGACATGAGCGATGGCTCAGAAAGTGCAAGCTTTGTCCTGACATTTGGGGGGGGGGGGAGGCTCCACTGATGTTCAGACATGGAGGGTGGCCCTAGCATCCACCCCAGAAGAGGCAATTAACAAAGTCACTAAGGCAGTAGAGGGCCAGGCGGGGAGAAGGGGGTGTGCACTTTCCTGCAGGAACCTTCTTGCATTGTTGGGAAGCAGCATTTGTTCAGGGAACAAGTAGAGATAGTTATAATTGCAAGTAATGGTTGGTACAAGTAGCATTTTAAAAATAAATTTTATTTATTTTTGCCTGTATGAGTATTTTGCTTGCATGTGTGACTGTGCATCACTTGCATGCCTGGAGTCCTTAGAGGCCAGGAAAGGGCATCAGATGCCTTGGAAAGGGAGTTACAGATGGCTGTGAGCTGCTGTGTGGGTGCTGGGAGTCAACCTCTGGAAGAGCAGCCAGTGCTCTTAACCTCTGAGCCATTTCTCCAGGCCCATCAAGTGATACATTTTATTTCAAAACTGGAAACCAACCTGAACACATGGCTGGCACCTGCTTTTCTGTTTTCGTACTCACAGTTGGGATTTTGTTTGTGTAAAGACAGTCACTTTCATGAAATTTGAGGTCACTAGTGTGTACAGACTTGTGGTCTTCCCAAGAGGGGAAAAAAAGAATCACTATAAATGGAGGTTCCCTGAGAAGGCCATCGCTGTGCTGGAGGTTCTGCGGATCAACTGAATAGAAATTTCAATGGTTAGGGATAGTTGCTGCAAATTAGGGCCAAAATTACCTAGAGCCAAGGCTACTACATAGAAAAGAGGCCCCCAGTCTCTTTAGCAGCCATTTATTATGAGATGCTGTGAGTGATTTACTGTCCTTCCTGCATCAGGTAAACTTTGGAAAATGGCACGGTAATCAGATAGATCACTGGCATCTACCAACACCAAAGCTGAGCTATCGGTGAACATCTGAGAAATTACTCTGCTTTGCTGTTATCTACCTGGTGCCCCACAAAGTATCTGCTCTCAACCTCTACTATAGGGCCACAGTAATAAAAACAGGTTGGCATTGACATAAAAACAGATGTGGATCAATGGGATCAAATTGAAGACCCTGACATTAATCCATACATCTATGAATAACTGATTTTTGACAAAGAAGCAAAAATAATATATAATAAAGAAAAAATAGCATCTTCAACAAGTGGTCCTGGCATAACTGGATGGTGGTATGTAGAAAATGCAAATAGATCCATGTCTATCACCCTGCACAAAACTCAAGACCAAGTGGATCAAAGACCTCAACATAAACCCAGCTACACTGAGCCTGATAGAAGAGAAAGTGGGAAATAGCCTTGAATACATTGGCACAAGAGACCACTTCCTAAGTATCTGGCAAATGCATTGATTTATGACTTCCTTTAGTTTGGTGAGTAAAGATTTTCTTAAACTATGGGCAGAGTAGAACATGTCACTCTGAATCCAGTACAGCCACCTGAATCTCTATTCCCAGGTCATGGTCTCCATATTTGGCTCAGGATAAACTACTTCTTACAGGTGTTTCGCACCAATAGTGGCAGAAAAGGCAAAGTCCACATGAGAAGAACAGCTTTTCATTTTCCAGCCCACACGCCCACCTTTCCTGCAAAGCTACCGCACTTGGAAGTTCTGAGCAAGAACCTGTGACACTGAGATGTAAATGGCAGTGTAGCAGGAGAGGAACCGGAAATGGCCTGGACACCTGACACAGGGGACCGGCTAAGGTACAGGCACTATACACATGACAGCTATAACAAATATCAATGATTACCCACAATGAAGAAGACATTTGAGATGTATTGCTGGGGAGGGGAGTAGGGCACACATCCATTGCTTTTTGTTCTTTTTGGGGGGCTATGCTTCCGTATGTACTTCTGTATGTACATATAAAAATGAACAAGAGCTGGGCATGGTGGTGCACACCTTTAATCCAGCACTTGGGAGGCAGAGGCAGGGGGATCTCTGTGAGTTCAGCTGGCCTTGTCTACAGAACATAATTCCGAATTACAGGGCAGCCAAGGCTACTACATAGAAAAAAAACAACAATAAAAATAAAATTAACAAAGAAGTAGATGAAAATGACACCATGCTTTGAATCAGGGTATTAGATGTGTAGAAACATTTGTTCTCCGGTTTCCAAGAGTTGTTTAGCGCTTTTCTACATATGAAAAGAGGTTCTGTAATGAACAAGATGCTCTGAGGTTGACAGAGCAGAGGGAAGGGGCCCTAACACACAGCAGGTGTGAGACTCTAGACAAGGGGAGTTAGACTGGAGTAACAGGTGAAAACAGAGTCAGAACGGCTCTGTGACTTCCGAAGACAAGTATGTGATGGGGTGACATTTGAATCCAGATCTCTGTGCTTCCAAAGCTCAGGCTCTCAGTTATCATTCTCTGATAAGTTAAAATGGCTAAAATTAAAACAATGAAAACAAAAAAATGCAAATGTGTGCTGCAAGACAGCTAGACTTGCTCTTTGGGACACTTCAGAGGAATCCTGAATCAAAATCGTATGCATGGCAGACTGCAGCCAAATGCAGTATGGGGTCTGTCCAAAGCACAGAGCACGGTCCTTCACTACTGTCTTGACTTTGGGCAGAAGTCTTAACCTTGTTCACCTTGCACTTCCTCCTCTTCAAAATGAAGCTTACAACACAAATCCCAAAGGACCAAAGAGACAACACGTGGCATTGTCACAGAGAAGTGCCTAGCACATACTAAGTGCTTAATAAATGGCAGCTGTCACAATCACTGTCACCTGATAGCTCGCTGTCCTTAGCTCCTGTACTTATTGAAAATTTAAGCCAGTTCTGTTGCATCCATCTTTCTTTCTCTGTATTCCTCATGACTTCCCTGCCACACCATCTGCAGGTTCCTGCTAGCTGCAGGCACTCTCTTGTTCCCGAGAGTTGACAGACTTTGGGCACAGAATGAAAGTTATTTGTCCAACAGATAAAACAGCTTTTAAGGGGAGAATCGCTGTAAAGCAGGCTGACAGGATCCCATCGGTGCCTACGTGGGGCTAATTTTAAATTAAGTAAATATACTACTTTCCCTCCGGACTCTGACTAGAACGTGACTTCAGCAATCAGAGCTACAGTCCTGCACTCCCAGACGCACCGTTCCTAGAGAATGGACTCTGGCAGCACAGATCCCCCCCCCCTTTTGTGGCATGTAGTACTGGGGAGAAGGCCACTTTTGTGTGGCGAACATATGAGCCCTTTGTCAATACGGATGCCCTTTTAACTGGAAGGCCCAGAGAACTGGTGAAAGGCAAGCAGAAGATAAAGGAAAGTAGGGTTTTAATTTGTACAGAGATTCTTACTGCAACAACGGACTAAGAAAGCCCCCCTTCTACTCCAAGCAGACCCTACCCAACCTCTTCCATGCATTCCTAATGAAGGGACTGACCTGCTCATCCAACCTGTCAACCTGCCTCAGCCTCATCATCTGGCTTTTCCCTGCCAGTTGCCAACTATGCTGTTCTACAGTGAGGCAATGGAAATGATGCGTAGGGATGACCAGCCTAGCCTGTGTGGTGAAGGACAAACCTCTCTAGTGTGGACACTCCAGCTGTGCAGTGACTCCCCTTTGTGCAGCTGCACTTTCCTTATCCCTAAGGTGGCAGCACCAATACCTACCTTCCAGGATGGAAAGTGGTGGCGTGCTTTTGGTGTGCACCGAAGTCGGGTTCACATCGTCCTGACTTTGTGGTGTATTGGGTTTTGATGAAGAAGTAAAATGTGGGCCTATGAGGACTTAGGGAATTCAGAGGCCTGAGATTTTGTTTTATGATGGCGGAAGGTTGCAGCCCTGACTGTTTTGCTTTGGAGACGTACTAAACTCTTCAAAGAACTCCAGAGGAAACTCAACCTTGGCCAATGCATTTGTGGAGGGACCTGGGCAAAAACTGAACCCATATCTTCAGACTATAGCTTTGAGCTGGTTCTGAGGACACAAGGAAAATCAACCATGTGTGAGAGCAGAGAGAGCAATCTTTGGGGCTTCTTGTCTCTTACCAAGCACCACTTCCCAGACAGAAGGAGTCCAGTCCAAAGTCTATAGTATGGGCACTAGGACCCAGCCCAGGCCAAGAGAGGAGAAGAGAAACCTCTTTCCTACTCACAGTATAACACCAGAGATGTGAAGTGGGGTGGACAGGAACTTTGTGAGGATCGTTATTAAAACAATCACAGCTCTCACTTAAGAATAGTTCTCTGTGCATGGTATAATGTCGGAGATGTCACTTTTACAACTCTTTAAGGCAGATATTGTTAGTAATTCATTTTATAGATTAGGTGTCTCAAAGCAGAGCTGGACAACAGATATTAAATTTTGTAGTTTTAAGGAAGCAAACTCCCAATTGCTTACAATTACACTGTGTACTAAAAGTAATGCTATAGCCAGATATAGCATCCTAGTGACTCTGGGTCCTCAGTCTGCCCAAGCGTTGCCAAGGAAGCACAGCCCAGGCAGCCCCCTCCTTTATTTAAAATCTCAAGTGGAACAAAAGGGGCTTCATAAGGCCACTGCTGAGGGAAAAGCAGTCAGAGAGTGACCCTGCAGGAGGACATGCTGCAGCCTGGTGAGGCTCCTCTGTGCCTCATGGTCAAGGCTTTCAGAAAAACCCATGAACAGCCTGCCTATTCACACCACTCAGAGGGCGGTGGGCAGCACTGCCCTCAGCAAACTCCTCAGCAGTCAAGTCTGGGAAACTGTCATTTCCTCAAGGGGCACAACACTGATCACAAGTCTACCTAAGGAATGGCTGCATGCAAGTGACTGGTACTATAACACCACCCTCCTTCCTTCCCTTTCTGAAAAGATCCAACTCGGTGGCTGGGGAAAAGATGCTCTGTTGCTACCTCCTAGATGATATGTTATGGCCTTTACTAGTTAGGCAATAGAGGGCAAATCACTTGACCACTTTGACTCTTTACTATTCTCCCTCCCAAATTCCCAACCCCCATCAGCAAAATGATTTTTAAAAATCCTTGAATCCTTGTACAGATTCTGTTTCATGAGGTTCTTTAAACTTCATTGAAAACAGTCATTATTATCACACTGCTTAGCAGTTAATAAAGAGAACACTCAAATGTTCTAATTTGATATGGTCTATGTTTAATACACAGACTGTCATAAAAATTTCTATGTGAACCTATCAACAGGGTCTCAGACTTAGGTTGTATGTGCAACACTAATGGGCTTGATGGACTTTATGCCTTAGAGGGAGTTGGGAGATACAAGATGGCAAAGGAGAGTTTACAGCTGTAAGAAAAAGAAAACGACATTTACCCCCAAATTTTCACGAAGGACCTGCCCCCTCTATTGTCTCCTCTCAACAGTCTTCTTGTGTGCACAGCTGTGTGCAAATGTGTGTGTGCTCATACAGAGGCACAAACTGACTGAGATATTCAGAAGAGAAGCAAGGCCTCACTGCAGCATCCTATGGGTAGCTTGACAGATAACCTCTGAGATAGTGTGATAGGACAGGGACCATAGCACAGTGGGAGAGCCTGGCATCTGCTCACCTTCCCTCCAGAGGCTGTGAACAAAAACTAAGTTCAGACTCAAGGGCATCAGAAATCTAGCCACCCGCCATACACCATCAGGAAGATCTTTCTTCAAAGTGGAAGGTGGTTTCAGTGACAACCTACAAGAAAGAGCCTGCTGAAGCCTAGGGGCAGCGGAACCAGAGTCCCTGAGGTGTTGCCACTGTGCAAAGTGGTGACTCGGTCCCTTGATCTCCCAACAACTCCCAGACCCCCCCATGTACTGAGTTCAGAATCACAGATGTTATAAAGCATAGTCTTTTCAAAGCACCCTGCCTGGCACAGACAGATTCATGCTCACCATTCCATAAGAAATGCAGCCAGTTCTCTATAGCAAGAAGTTTCTTCCATACACAGCTCACGTGACAGGAGAGAGCATGAATTTTTCCATCCTCAGTCAGACCAGTCAGATGCCCCCAGAGGGAAGGGGGTGTTCTGAAAAAGACAGCAGCTTTCTCCTGCCCTTAGCCAGGTAGCTCAGAACTCATTTCCCACCTGGAAACTGGAAGTGAAGATGACCTGACACCTCGCTCATGGTTGATTGAGGTTGTTGAGAAGATCAAAAGAAATATCCCAAGCATCATTTGGTGCTGTGCCTCCATGCATATGGCATACTCACAGTTCATGTGAACTGCTGTTGGCTATTCATCAGGTCCAATATCCCAAGGTGTCTGGGAGCATCTCAGGAAAACTTTACCCAGGAAGGCAAAAGCTCTGTGCATTGTGAGCTCAGGTGGGAGGCATTGGGAGTGTCCTCAGAAATGATCTATATAGAGTTAGGACACCTGGTTTCTAGGCCCAGCTCTCTAGACTACTGAGTGTCACAGCTGAATGAGTAATTTAACTACTTCAGCCTCAATGCCCACCTCTGGAAATGTTTTTGCTAACTGCACTTGGTGGAAGGGATGATCATCTGATAGCCTCTCTCAGGCTTAAGATGCATTTGCCTAGTCAGGCAACAGAATTGGTATTCACCTTGACGTCTATAGCTCTACACTCAGAACACTTCAGTGCAATAGAGTGAGGCCCAGAGAAATAAGCACAAGGAAGCACATGTAATCATGCCCTCCACCAATGGCTGCTGTTTCTATCTGCAGCCCTCTGCCCCTGTGTGGTAAGGTTTTCCCTCCAAAAATCTACATCTTCTCTCTCAATGTTTTCCTTGATCTGTAACTCCACCTCTTGTGGAAGTTTCAACTGAACTTTCTGGATAAAACAAATTAATGACTCCTGGGGGAATCCCACAGGGATGAGATTCCAAATCTATACTAAAATGTTACCAAACACCTCATATAGCCAGGAGCTCCTTATACATGTGGCTCTCTAAAAACCCCTGAATAATGCAAAAGCAACTTTGTCAGTCACAGCCTAGGAGGACACAGTGCAGCAGATGGGTCAGTGCTGGCTCTTCACTGAGTGTGGGATGCCACACTCTACTAATCCCA
This sequence comes from Phyllotis vaccarum, assembly GCA_033318265.1. Lineage (NCBI taxonomy): Eukaryota > Metazoa > Chordata > Mammalia > Rodentia > Cricetidae > Phyllotis > Phyllotis vaccarum. The sequence continues at coordinate 21,994,745 of JARWLC010000019.1, forward strand.
AATTACCCAAAGCCGAGCATCCAAGATGGTCCTAGTGTGTAGAACCTGAGAGGGTCAAGCCTCTGGAAGACCCAGCAGCCTGACAGCGACACCTGAATGTACTCAAAGCATTCTATGGACTTTGGACTAGGCTAGACCTTTTAAAGATGCTGTCTCATCAGTGGTTCAAAACACCACTTGGTTGTCAATTGGTAAATTACCAAAGAGGGAAGCTGGGAGATGGCTCAATAAAGTGTTTGTCTTGGAAGTGAAGGAACTAGAGTTTGATTCTGAGAATTCACCTTAAAGAAAAAAAAAATCCAGGCATGGTAATTCAAGCACCGAGGAGGTGGAGACAGGCAGCACCTGGGGGTTAGGGAGGCTTACTGGTTACTAGCCTAGCCTTTTTGATGAGTCCCAGGCCAATATGAAATGTTTCTCAAAAAAGATAGATGGTGTCTGAGGAACAACATCTAAGGTTGTCTTCTGGCCTCCATCCATATGCACACCCCCAAACCCCCAAACCCACACACACACACACACACACACACACACATACACACACACACACACACACACACACACACACACACACACACACACACACACACACACACGAGAGGAAGTCAAGACTGATTTTTAAAGTAGCAGCATGAGCTGTAGATCTGATTGCACAAGAAATTCGCTTTCACCAGAAGGCTTTGCAGCTGTCCTCAGGACAAGGCTGTATACCAGCTTGTTTTACTGAGAGGAGGAAACACAAAGTGAAGAAAAGTACTGTTTTTTACACACATTGCTCCCTTCTCCCATCCTTCTCTGCTCTGTTTCCTGCCCTTGACCCAGGCTTCAGCATCCTATATGACTGACTCACTATTAAACTGCACCTTTTACAGATATTACAAAGTGAAAGAATGACCGCCAAGGAAACCAGTCCCACCCATGTGAGCAGACTTCAGTGATGTGACCACACAGAAATGAGTATGGAATAAAAATAAAATTGAACAAAAAATTCTTTCCAAGGACTCTGGAAATTTGTAAAAGCACAGCCTTCCCTCATTTGTTGGGTGAAGTACCTGAAGTATCCTGAGATACAGCCATGGCCATCTCCTGCCCACTATTCCTGTGTCCCCCCCAGGGGACTTGACTGTCTTGATTGCTGGTATTAAAAGTGAACGCACTCATAAACTTGGGTCCGTCTTTCTTGGAACATTTCCAAACTCAGGAGCTGCTTGGCCCACAAATTCAATGTGTTCTGTCTGCCAGGGTGCCAGGAGAGACAGACTGTCCCTGCTAGTGGCTGTTACAAGTTAGCACTGGATGCCAGCAAGTCACTTTATCCCAAGAATGGCCTTTTAACTGCATTCACAGGCCAGAAGAAAGAGGCTCACGAAGAGCAGGATTCTTGCACAAAATAGCACAGTAACCAGGAACAGACTAAGACACGGAGTCCAGCTGGTCCCATGCAGCCACCTCTGCCTTCGCTCTTCTATTCCCCCCTCCCTGCCATTTCCAGCAGCAACCTTCCACTTATGTGACCTAGACTTAAGATGTGCAAAAGAATTTGTAGGCTCACTCTTCCCTGCTCGGCCCTCCCACCCCCTGTCTAGTGTCCACTGTTTCTAACCTTGGTGTTTTCTCTACTATCTTTGTCCAAGGAACTTTGGCCAAAGACACACTGAACCAGGACATAAGCAGCCGTGGTGACAGCACAGCCTGATAGGGACATTTTCTATCTCCATGGAGCTTGCAGCCAGTCGTGGAGACTGACAGTCATTACCTAATGTCACAGTGATTTAGATGTGACTGTGGACAGTACCACAAGCTACAGAAAGACATAACTAAGTTGCTGGCTTAGTTCAAGAGGTATTAAAGGGCTTCCCTGAATAATGACATGTAAGTAGAGATCTTTTGGGGGGTTTTAATATATGTTTGTTGAGACTAGGTCTGGTTTTGCAGCCTTCAAACCCACTGTTCTGTATCATCCTCCTGGCTGCTGGGGTTATAGTAGTGTACCCCATACCTGGCTTGGGTGAAGGTCTCAGAATATAACACACAGAGAGAAGCAGGTGCCAGCCTCCAGAATAAAGATCTGTTACCTCCTTTGGGTCATCTGGTGACTCCCACTTCCCACTGATCTCAGATGACCCAAGGTCACACGCAAAGCTCCATGAGTGCAGGACAGTGGGGGAAGACATCTGAGTAGGGCCTGGGATTCAATCCTCTCCTGCAGCATTGACCTGTCAATACCTGACCACCCAGGAGTCCCAGAGACTTTCCCGGAGAAAGAAGGAAACAGCAGTGACATGAAGATGTTCACAGAAGTGTTATATACAACAACCAAGGAGAGCAGTTGTAGCCATATACAACAACCAAGGAGAGCAGTTGTAGCCACAGCATGAGTGTAACAGAGCTAATGAACCTGACCAATGAAGAGAGTTACGCTGTGCTTGAAAATATGTGCACACAAAAACTATCAACCTGTGTATTCATGCCACTGTGGCTGCTGCTCCTAAGGAAGGTCACACAACACATAGAAACTCCAAATACATCCTTATAATGTGTGTGTGTGTGTGTGTGTGTGTGTGTGAGAGAGAGAGAGAGAGAGAGAGAGAGAGAGAGAGAGAGAGAGAGAGAGAGAGAGAGAGAGAGAGAACAGGCATGGTACACACTTGGAATCCCAGCACCAGGAAGGTGGAAACAGGCAGATCTCTGGGGTGTCCTGGCCAGCCAGCATAGCCTACCAGGTGAGGTCCAGGCCGATGATAAAGAACACAACAGAGAGACAGACAATGCCAGAGATTGTCTAAACCTGAGATTCACAGGCAAGGATCTGAAATACTAAAACATATCTTAATATTTTCTCAACACTTAAACACTTAAAGTCGGGTATTATTTTAGGTAGTTGCTGATTTTACCACACTTCTCAAAAAAACAGTACCTGGAATGAGAAAGGAAGAGAGGTTTCCAGAAGCTGAGAGTGAGAAAGGGGGCTGATTATGAACTGCAGAGGGAACTTTCTAGAAGAACAGAAAGGGTCTATGTCTGGCGCACATTGGTGGTGGCAGGTTTCTTGTCTGTCAGAACTCATCAAACGGTATAAGTGACTATGTGGCCACCATATTGCAATGAACTGACTTAAGAAGCAAGGGCTGGGCTTTGTGAATGAGTAGGTGTAAGGGTGAGGGAGAATTCTTCAGTGGTAGTGATATCTCAGTGCTGGTGTTAGGTCCCAAGGTCACAGTCAGAGCCCTGGACATCCATCTGCCCTGGAATTCCCTTCTACCTGCTGTATGCCCCTGAGCCCCATCTATGTGACTCCATGGGGCTCTGACTGCTGACTGGGTTCCATCTTCAAGAGATGAGAGGAAAGGAACAGAGAGACTGAGACATATACCGCTCCATCACCACCATCCTGCTACTGAGGACCACATCTCCCAAGAAGCATCCTGGACTGACCTTCTTCAGTCTCTGGTAAGCACTCTCTCTCTTGCCTTGCCATGCTTGGAGAAGAAACAACACCTGGTACCATTAGTCAGATGTCATTTTGCTCCTTGACACATGGCTCTTGCCTTTGCAATTAGCTTCTTTATTACATTATTCCCAAATTAAAAGCAAATGAACAATCAAACGCACAAATAAACAAGCAAATAGAACAACCTACTGCTTGATAATCCCACTGCCAGGAAGATCACCCCCAAACTGTTCTATTGTGGGCAGCTCCTCAGACTGGAAGACTTACTTTCATGCTGAGCTGAAACATGTTGAGTGAGTCATAATTTCAGCCAGTCTCTTGTTTGTTCACTTTTATTCTTGCCTGACAAATAAAAAACTAAGAGCTTAATGAAGACAAGATCTTGCCTGGATGGCAGGGCTAGCTTCTGTGGAGGGATGACACAGACAAGATGATGGGCCTGTGAAGTCTGTGCGCACACCCTTCTCTCACTCCAGATGCCTGTGCATGTGGGCAGAGGCCAAAGGAGCACACCAGATGTCCTGCTCCTCCATTGCCCATCTTACTTCTTTGTGACCGAGTCTTTAAGCAAACATGGATTTAGGCTGGCAGCCAGCAACCCTCGGGGTCCTTATGTCTTATCTTCTTCCCACAGCATTGGGGGTACAGGCAAGTGTACAACTATGACAGGATTTTTCTGTGCATTCTGGGGGTCCAAATTCTAGTCCTAATGCTTTACCCAGTGGACCATCTCCCGAGTCTCTCCCACCTTTCTTATGCCTCATGCCTGACTCTGTCCTCTGGAATTGCACAGAATGAGTCTACTTGCTTTCCAGGACATGCCAGGCTCTAAGTTTTCCTTTAAGGAGACTGTAACATATTTGTCTGGGGTCAGCTGTAAAGAGCACCACCCATGGACATCTTGCTATTAGCAATTCCTACAGAGCAGCAAGAGGAACCAATCTTAGGAAGAAAGGCACCAGAGAAAGGTCTGGTGTCTTCATCATTTCTTGTGAAAGATCAGGTTCTATGGCTTCTTCCCCCCATTGTTTGGGCTATAAAGCTAAACCCATGGCTTCAGTCGAGGTTGAAGAGAAAGGAGAAAGCATGAGCCTAGCCACTCACTAATAACACACGGGCCCAGAGTGCAGCAGGTCTGTGCTCATGAAACAAAGGACACCTGAGACTTTGAGCTTTCATGGAGGAGCTAGACTCTAACAAGGAACAGGAGAGGATGCTAGACCACCCAAGCTTCCATGGCTAATGTTTGCCCTATTGCATCTCATTTGCACCTGTAAAACAAACATTTCTGTTACCACGCTTTGGCCCATATCTTTCTATATAGACTACCTACAACAGACTTGAGCGTTATGTAAGCTCCTCAATTCAATAAAGCCTTTTTGAGGACAGCCACCTTGTACTGGGCTCTGGGCAAGATAAGAGGCCACAGGAGATGTGTACCGAAGCCTTCTTGGGATGAGATGTTTACTGTCCCTTCCTGTGGTATTGTGGCCAAACTGAAGGCCAGTTTACGAAGTGCTGTAGTTTGGATGAGAAACGTCTCCCATAGACATTTGGAATATTTGCTCCCTAGCTGTTGCCACTGTTTTGGAATGTTATGGGTCTTTAAGAATTGGAGCCTTGCTAGAGGAAGTGGGGGTGGGGCTTGAGGTTTCATAGGCTGACCCCACTTCTTGCATGCGCTCTGCCTTCTGATTATCTATAAAGTGTAACTCTCTGCCTCATGCTTTTTGCCACCATGCCTCCTGTACCATGATGGACTCTGTTCCTTCTTAAATAAGCCCGGACCAACCCTTCCTTCCCTAGCTGCTTTTTTGGGTATTCTGACTAACAAGGGGAAAAGTAACTAATAAAAGGGTGAGGTGTCAGAAGTCCCCAGGGAGCCCACATTCTCTGCAAACCACATTAACTGCTCAAATGCACCTCTACCAACACCTTCCAGATGGCCTCAAGAACCGGATGACTCAGGCTCTGCCAGACCCGACACTGCAATAATGTTCCACCAAGCCAAGCTCTCTCAGAACTGCCTCTTGAAGAGCAGCAATTAAGCTTGGCACCGTTCTCACTTACAAATGAAACTATCAGCACTTTGTGCCAGAGTTTGTATAGTGTTTGCAACCCACACTCAGTTTCTGGTAGAGGTGAAAATATGACCCAATTAATAAAAAGGTCTGCACATCCTTCTGAACAGGCAGGAATGTCCCACCCCACAGGTGGCTACAGCTCATGTTTGTGACAACACGCTCTGTACATTCTGGTTCAGTTCCTATAGACAGGGGACTAGGGACTGTAAGGAGCTGAATGTGATCATCTATGGCCATCACATCCCAGGATAGGATAGTTGAAGTTCAATGACAGTCTTCAAAAGCCACCATCACGGGATGTCTCCTGATGACAGACAGGTCCTGTGCTCCTTCCCTAATGACGGCGCTCTCTATTATTCCTTCTACTATGCAGAAGTAGAAACAAGACTCAATGGGTCATCGTACTAGAGGGCACCATGCTTCCTTAGGGACATTACAGTTAAAGCACCTCCACCCTTCTGGGTGGGTCTGAACTTGGTGTGAAAGAGCCAGCATCTCAGGGTGCTCGGGGGCCTTCGTTTAAATGGAAAGCCTTTCTCCACCCCATTCCACAGGCTCTCCTGTAAGACAGATGCTTGAAGCATCCTCAAGATGGTAATCTGCAGCTCATCCGCTGCCTTTTACAGAGCTGTTCAGAAGCGAGAGAGGAGCTGTCAGCTTCATGTGGATGCAGCTAACTGTCAGTGATCAAAATCAACTTTTGTCCTAGTTAAAGAAAAGACATGGGGGACATTTTAGATGACAATTTCTTTTGTGGTTGCTTTCCTGGAACAGCCAGACATTCCTACAAATGTGCTCTGACAAGTGCCCTGTTTGCTTTCTCAGCTGCTCTAGTGACTAATGCAGGCTCGGAAGCTGTCAGGCTGCAGCAAAGCAAGCTTGGTCCAGGCCTTCCTTCAAAGATGAAGAGGTGGATACTCTGCCTTGTGGCATTGCCACAAATCATACTAGTATCCAACTTTGACTCACTCTGCACCAGGAGAGAGAGAGAGCTTGTATAGGTAGGTAGGGTAGGTACTCTGTATAAACTTTCTTCCTCAAATGTCTTAGCAAACCTGTTATGTAATCACTTGTATGCCCATTTTACAGATGTGGAAACTAAAGCTGCCAAACTTGTAAGCAGTGGATATGGGTCTTAAAGTCAGCAGCCTAATTTTAGGAGCCAGGCTCTCCAGGGAGAATATATCACTCATGCCAGCCATGCCCATTATATGAATTCTGTATATGAATATGGAAATGCGATGATGGGGTTCTGAGAGGTTTAGAAAGGCATAGAAGGGTCCCCAGTGAATAAAGATCAGAGGTGGGGCCTGAAATGGAGTCTTTCAGCTCCACCTCATCCATTTGAGCTGAGGATCCACAGCACCATGCTTAAAGGCATGGTTTTGGAGATCCCAAGTCATGGCCGGATGACAGCTATGTTATTTACTGCCTGTAGCATCTTGAGAAGTTGTCACTTTCTATGAACTTTAGATCACCCATGAGAAAGTGATATTGGTTCTACAGAATAATTGAGAGAGTCCAAAAAGAAGAAGCATGTCCTGGATTTGGCCTGATGCTTAACGCCACATTTAAGATTAAAAAAAAAAAAAAAGTTCATAGGGAAGCAGCAGTGTAAGGGTAAGGATTGAGCTTCAACGAGTAAAAGTATGTTTTCAAAACTGTCGGAATGCCTGTGGTTTGCAGAGTCATACTCCTAATGTTAACCACCAGCAGCAAGCAAGGGAGTCATTTCAGCTCTGTGTCTCAGGGTCCTCATATGCAAATGGGGACCTAATCCACTGCCGTTAAGAGACTTCAATAGAAAAGTACAAATATAAGTGAGGTGTTTGCACTAGAAAGGGGCTGTGGAAAACTCAGAACCGAAGGTAATTGATCTTGTGAATGACAACGAACCCTGCCAATCTCCCTACTCTTGACATATATTATTGTTTGACTGAAAATGCTCCAAGCATGATCGAAATGCTAAGAATAAAGCATCGTTTACACGATGGGGCAGCGTTACCCTCATACCCTCTCTCTGTGTTGTTATGAAGCATATTTCTCTAGAAAAGGAAAGGTAAGGTCATCGACGGGGGCCCGCGAGGATCTGAAAACTCAAGAAGAAGGAGTCAAGTGGGTGAGCACATCACAGGCTGCCTGTCTGAATGGGAGCCCTTTGCAGACCTCACATGGCTATGAGAAGGTCCTCCATGGGGGGAGGGGAGTCTGCTCCAGCCAAATGAAGCTTGCTAGGGGAAGTGGGTGGAGAGAGGCCAAAGGCAAGTCTCCATGGAGTGTTAACTCCAATTTCTGTATTTTCCCATGAAAATAGCAGTAAATATGTCTGAAACTTAAAGGTCACTGGCTGCTCATTTTTCAGCACAGTTTCCAACTAAGAGGCTGAATGTCAAACAGATCTGTCAGGATCACAGCCCTGATATGGCTGCTCTGGGCAGATATTAGCAGAAGTAACATTCTTTCCCGCCCTTTGCTTCTGTCTCCCCCTCTGCTGGCTAGGTGATGTAATTCTTATCTAGAATTTGATAGGCTGTAGAAAATAATTATAAATGAAAAGGTTATTCATAATTTTTAAATGAGTTAATTAGTAAACCCAGTCAGACTCACTCATTGCAGTAATTAATAATTGATTATACTTGAAATTAAACACAATTTTTCATCAAAAATCTAATTAAATATCTGTGCTTTTTGCCTGTTGATTAGATCAGTTGGTCTGCTGGAAAAGAGTCTTTGTTAAGGATATTTGTGCTTGGCTGAAACAATTAATTTGATTTTTAATAATTGATAGTTCCTTACAAGTTAGTCATCACAGCCTGCAATTATGGCCAAGCAAGATGCCTACGTGCTCATTCTAGCCCTCATCATCTGGAAGAGACTAGGTAGCAAGGTTGCCATGCCCAGCTTTTGAAAAGAGGGGTGGGTGTCTGGTCCCCACACCCTCAGTGACTTTACCTGTATTGCTTAACCCCAGCCTCACAGACATCCTTCTGGAAAATCAGTGAGCTGTTCCCATGAGAATAGCTGGTCTCTAGGACTGTCTGATACTGTTCCCAAGCCCTTGCTGAGTCTATCCAAATGACAAAGGGAATACCCAGGCTTGCTTCTTTGGTGTCTTTCTTGAGTGTGATTGTGATAGTCCAGCCTTCCTTTTTTTTTTTTTCTCCACAAGCCATGTATTTACTCTTAGTGAGGACATGTTATTAGAGGACTGACCACCTCTGATTGGAGTCACAAATTCTTCTAATGCTATCTTCCATTTACCTCCTTTCTCTCCTTTGTCATTGTCTTAAGCGAAGACATTAGTTTTACCTGACTAGTTCTTTGTAGCCACTTCCTAATAGCTCTGCCTTCAGGTCCTTCTTTATGTAATGAAAACCTGTGGCCTACTACTGCTGATAGCTCTTCAATGGAGCTCTGGGTGTCCATCTAATAATGTGCCTACCCTGTCTGTTTCAAGCTGATTGTGACAGGCATCACTAATCAATCATAGAGGTTCTTTTACATTTCATCTGAATATAGCCTCAGGATCCTTCTCAATGTAGCTGTCCAGGCAGCAACAACAAATTAATTGGTAGAAGACATTTGAATTGTGCACCATCTTGTTTTGGAGCTATCTAGTCTCTAAGCCTATATTCATATGGGAAAGAAAAAGACCTGACATAGGGGAGATAATAGAATATTCTCAGGGCTGTCACCTTCCTGACTGTTTTTAAGAAACTGAGGACTCTGTGGAGGAAATTTAACTTACAGTTTACATCTTTTTAACCCCCTCTATGTTAAAAATATTTTTTCGTTTTCAAAACAAGTGGTGATTCAGGTTCTATTAATCAGTGTGCATGCGTGCGTGCGTGCGTGTGTGCGTGTGCGTGTGCGTGTGCGTGTGTGTGTGTGTGTGTGTGTGTGTGTGTGTGTATGTGTGTGTTGGCATGTTCCTGCCTCTCAAGACAGACTCACTTTGCATCCATGGTAACAGCCTGCTGGAGGGATCATCACAGAGGGAAGCACTGTGTCTTCCTTGCGCCTCTGCTGGTCAGTTAAAATTCTACTTACTGGCTTATACTGATAATCTCATTTGCTTCTAGAACTTTCTCTGAACTCTTTAACATGGGTTCAAGGCCTTCTTGGGCTAGCATCACCTACCTTTAACCTTAGAAAAGGCACCCAGAGCTAAGCCAAACCCACTTAGAATGCCTTTCCTCAGAGGCCTATAATCATCAAGGTCACAGACTCCTCACTGAGTCCACTTCTCTTTCAATTAATTGCTTTCCCAGGAGAAGATTGAAAGGGGGAATCATAAGTAGAAAACCAGATTTTGCTAGAAACGTGTCCAAAGAATGCTAAGGAGAAGCCATCCTGCTAAAGTAGGGTCATAAGTCACAGAACTAAGGACTTTCTTACATACCCTGGGGTCAGGTAGGAAACCTCCAGCCAGTGTGGCTCTGGACCTCTGCTCTTCCCTCAGCCAGCTCTCCACTCACTGGGACCTGGTACAGGATTTCCTTGGATTCTGACTGTACTTGAACAATCACGACAGTTTCTACTATACTATCAACCACCCTGCCTGAAACCCACCTAGCTTTCCTTTCACTTGTAGGGTCAGCTCCCCAACTGCTCCTCACTTTAGCCTTCCTGACCCAAGCACAGAGAAGAGAGGGTCCCATCAGTGCAAGGTTTCTTGGTACAACCCATGCACTGTGACTATGCTGCTGGTGTGGTGCCTTTGATGACCCCAGGTGCTTCAGTTGTTACTTTCTGGGCCAAATGGGAGCCATGGGGAGCTGGGGGTAGGGAGGATGTGCTTACCCACAAAGTATGCGAGCAGGATGACCAGTGTAGCCGAGATGATGATGGCACTCAGGGCTGCACACTTCCAGTTGCAGTACTTGGAAGGCTTCTTGAGGTTAAAGGCTGGTCGGGAGAAGGTGCTGCGGGGCAGGGGCCGGGGAGGGGGCGAGTACACCGTGCTAGACGTTAGGGGGTACCCTGGGGATGTGGTGCAGAAGAGCGGGGAGGTGCCTCCTGGCTTGAAGAGGAAGTGCCTGTGGATGGAGAGAGGTGGGAAGGTGTCAGGGTCTGCCAGCTGACCAGGCACCCAGGCCAACCTGCAGGATAGAGGCATGGAAAAAGGAGCATGCAGAGGAGCCTGGAGAAAGAGAGAGAGAGAAAGAATCATCACAGGGAAGATGACAGGGTTAGGAAAAGTCACAGACCGGATCACAAACAGGGCACAAGAAGACACGTTTCCACAGAGTATTAGTAGGACAGCACTACCCACAGGAATATCTACCCAAGGCAGAAGGCACTATTCACTCAACAGAGGTTGCCCTGAAGTCCTTTTCCTGGGAACAGGGGAGCTGGGGTAAGAGATGAGTCTTGGAAATAGGCTCTTTTCTGAAGTCATTACAATAGCTCAGAGTCCTGCCTATTTCGTGGAGGCCACTGGTTTCCTGTTGGTCTAATGCCTATTCCAGTACACCTTGGTAAGACTTTGGGAGCCCTTCTTTTTAAATGGGGCTTTGCTGAGGTAGAAGCCAAGAAGTCACCACTAAGTTCTGCCCATGAGTGAATGGCTGGTAACAATGCCCACACAGCCTCAGGAGCCCAGCTGCTGTCTACAGAGCCCACACGAAACTATGTGGAGGAAAGACTCGCAATTCCATCCTGTGGCTCAGCTGCAGTCTTGAAGGCATTGGAGCACGGTCAAAGCACATGGCTGCAGCCAAAGGAGGTGTTGAAAAAATCCTGCACAATGTGGCCTGAACCATGGACATGGAAGGACTTGTATAAATTTTGGGTGGACTGCATGACTTGTATCACATAGCCTTGGAATCTTAGTACAACCCCACTCCTCCTAGGGTAGAAGACATTCAGACCACAGAGTATACACTCAAGGCCAGAATATATAAGACACAGGGCCTGTGTTGTATAAAAATTGCTACATGAGATGGTTTCCAGAATGGCGAAGGCAGCCGATGAAATGCTGAGAGCTGCATATTAACAAGACTGCTGTTAATATGCTGGAGGGGGGACAGGATATTCCAAGGCCAAACTTGCAAGTTGAACATGAACTTGAGGATGGGCATACAACATGACACCACTTCCCCCAGGTGTTTCCAGGGAAAGGTCTCAGTGGTCTGCATGCAAGGAGAACACACACAAAGGAGGAGCATGGGGATGCCACCTACCCGTCACTGTAAGCCCCATCATGGCGGGAGGCGCTGAGAATGTCCATCTCAATGAGGTTGTCCTGCAATGTCCCTAGGAATGGCTGCTTGCCTAGGTTTCTACGCACACATGGAGACATGAATGAAGCAATGGGTCATGCATCGATGAAGGGGATAGTAGAGAAACAAATGAAGAGTGGCTGTTGGTGAGGCCAGCGGGGACAAAGGGTCCAAGCAATAGGTCAGTGTGCAAAGCCACATGTGCAAAGGATCCACCTGGCACCCAGCATCCAGAGGGAGCACTCTCTGTACAAACCCACATGGCTGGGAGCTGTGTGCATCCAACTATAGTTCTCATTGAGGAGGACTGGAAGGTGCCCGGCAGAGGGCTAGACACATTATATCCATTTTCTCAAATTTTCGAAGTAGATGCTATGCAAGGAAGTCAGGGTGAGTCCAGTACTACAGTTAGGGCTACTGGGATATAGAATTATAGTGGAACTTGCCAAGGTCACCAGCAACAAGGTTCAAAACAAGAATTTGAACTTGTTTATCTGGACCCAAGGTCCAAAGTTCCCTACTTGACTCACTCTGCATATGCTAAAGCAGCATCTGGAAACACTCATTTGGTTTCTGTAAAGACACAAGCTCACCAAGCACTGTGGCCACCGTCTTCTAAAGAAGGAGGATGTTCTGAAGAGCTGTACCCTGCCCACATCCAGCACAGCTCCAGGGTATCAATTGGAGCAATGAGTTAGGGTCCAAGCATCTGTATTTTTCTTAAGTCCCTGTGGACGAGGACCTGATTGGAGCCTCACCATCCCTCAGCTTGTATGAGAACTGGGTAGTAATTGATTAGCAAGGAAGATTACCCTGAAGACATAGAGTGGTGTCTTTGCCCATGAAGGAAGGACAGTGTTTGTGCATTCACCTGACAGCCCTGGAATGAAGAAACCATTTGGGTCTCAACTGTACTTGTTAGGTGATGCCATTCATGTTCAGTGCTCTGGACCCCATTTCCAGCTAGTTTCAGGATTGCTGCTGTCTCATGGTAAGACATGCTAGAGGGAGGAGAGACTGCAGCAAGCCAGCTCTGGGCTCCAGGCCTGCCAAAGAACCCTTTGGTCTCTTACCAGGTCTTAGAACGGAACACTCCAGTGCAAGGATGTCCTGATGTGTGACTTCAGGTAAAAATCTTAACTTCTCTTAATCATTCTTTCTACACACTGCTGATTATAACACTGAGATGCAGAGGTTGCTATGGGCTCAATTGAGATGATGCTAAATGTGACAGTTGCCTAATCGTGCAGCCACCACACATGGTCTGCTGGTCCAGGAGCTCTGCGGTTGACTTAGAGTTATTCTATACTCCTGCTCCTATTGAGGCAGCTTAGCCATCTCCCCTTTCGGGCTGGTGGGGCACAGCTCAGAGGTCACGTCACACGGTGAACAGGTGGCAATGTTTGTTCTGGAACTGGATTCATCAGGGCCCAGAACTTAGATCTTCTGCTCTGCAATTCTACACTCTACACAGCCTGACTACTGCCTACCATATCCTCAAACCAAAGAGAGAGGGGCTGTAAGGACCATCTGGAGGTCCCATGTCACTAACATTCCAAGGACAGTGAAATATAAAATGACAATGTTTTGTAGCTGGGATGTTGATAATGAGGCGGGAGTGGGCCTTGTCCTGTGGAGAGTCCCAAAACAGTGGGCCATTACCACAAGGACCTTCTGTCGTGAGGCTCGCCGTGCCTAGGAGGAGGGCAGGGGTTGGCAGTAAGCACTGTAGAGAGGCCTGAGGGACAAGGCAGGTCTGAATTCAGGCCCCAGCTGCATCCTTCATCTGCCTGAGGCAGATGATCACTCTGAGAATCTATCACAAGATGGCCACTGCTCACTTACACAACCAGAAGTGAATGTGTGGATCTTTTCTCTGCATTTAACCCTCCATAGTCCTTCCAAGGCCCATGTGATCTTACAATGTGATTTAATTGCTCCTCTAAAGTCATGTTCCTGGTACAGATAAACTGGTTACCTTGCTTCTCTCAGACAAGCTAAGCCTGAATTGCCTTCCTGTAAATATTCCCATAGATCATACCTCCTTCCACAGCGATGACTTTGCACTTACTCAGAGCAGCTCCCTATCTTTCCCTGGCCTTATATTGCTTTATTACACACACACACACACACACACACACACACACACACACACACACACACACACACACACACACACACACACAGCCAAAGGGAATGGTGGCGATGCTTGTCTGCACAGTATGTTTCTTCCTCATGTAATTCCAGTTCTGTGAGGGAGTGTCTTTCTGTCTGGCTGTTACTATGTGCCTAGAGGAGAAGATTGCCTGGTACATACATGCAGTCACTAAATAGGTCAGAGCTGAGAGCTGCTGGATGCGGGATATGCAGAAGGAGGCCTGCTTGGCATATGGCAGACACACTGTGCCTAGAGTCTGTAGGAGGTGGTGGTTATTATTATCTCCTCTAGTCTCTTGGTTTGAGGAGGATTTTTAGTCTCTCTTTGCGCTAACTCACGCTGCATGAGGTGGCCCCACAGCATCAGCTCAGAGGACCTAAACATTTCTTCACTGATGCTGGCTACACACACAGCTTGTTTCTGGGAACACTTGAGAGTTGGCATCAGCCTACATTCCAGAGAGTCAAGCCTATACCTCATAATCACCAAAAATAAACAAATAATGTTTTTTAAGGCCAAGAAATAAAATCAAAACGTTAACAACAGGCTATTTCAAGTGCCTGTGTCAAGTGCTTTTTATGTTTATGCTGTGTGTGTATGCATGTTTACGTGTGCTAGTGCATGTGAAGGTTGGAGGGTAACCTTGGGCACTGAGCTTCAGGTATCATTCATCTTTTCTTTCTTTGAGACGGGGTCTTTCACTGGCCTGGGGCTTGCTAATTAGGCTATGCTGGCTGGCCAGTAAGCTCTAGGGATCCATCTGTCTCTATTTCTCCAGCAGTGGGATTATAGCATGTGCTATCACACCCTGAATTTTTATGTGGGTTCTGGGGATCAAACCACATCTTTGTGTTTAGAAAGGAAGTGCCTGCCTGAGCCCTCTCCAGCTCTATTTGGATGCTTACAATTTAAAAAGAAACAGGTTTAAAAAGGGAGAGAGCTGACAAGTGTCACTTAAAGCATGGAGCCAGAGATAAGGAGACAGGCAATGGACCAGAATGAAGGATTTTTCCAGCTCCACAGTCATGGATGTTCTGAATGTGCTTCTGCTAGCATGCCAACATGGGTTTTTGTCACTTAGGCCACTTAGGAATTGAGTGTGGGGAGACACACACACTTGCTGAAAGTGATGGTGATTCAGACTGCTGTTGCTGAGGTGGAACAATCTTTCTCTGCTTGTTCAATTGTGTTTACTTCTGGGTCAAATTATTTAGCCCATGTGCTTGATGAGGACACTAAGGTCCAGGGAGTCATGATCCTAAACCCGCACGAGTCAGTGGCAGAGCAGAAATTGAGTCAAGAGTCTCCTGACTCCCAGATCATAGATCCCTAAAATTTATACCCACCAACACTTTAGATGTCTTATTCCTTTGAGAAATAAGAGGTTTCTGGAGTTTTCCATAGGAGCACAAGCTGTTGAACCCACTTGGAATTGCAGCCCTGTACAGCTCCCTCCTCACCCCTTCTGGCAGCCTAGGTATGGATGATTGACTTATGATCAGGTATGATCTTCTTGTGGGTGATGGTGTTTCTACCTCCATTTACAGATATGGAACCTGAGCTTGGTAAGACTTCTTAGGGTCATATAGAAAGAAATGAGGCTCAAAGCAAGTGCCTTTGACTTCTGCTGTGCTGAGCTTCTGAGAGGGAGCTTTGCAGGCAAGCATTGTGCTGTTCTAGGAGCCTTCTCTGAGTGAGGAGAGATTTGATCCCTTTTACACATAGAAGAGTCCCTGAGCATCCTGAAGCTTGGGTGTCTAGGCCCACTGATGCTAGATAGGGCAGGAGCAATTAGCCTCAAAAGATGTGAACAAATGGTCTTGGGAGGGAAGTCCCCTGGCCTTCAAGGGAAATAGGTCTTCAGGATGGCCCCACACAACAGCCAGTGTGTTGGACTCTGTCTTTGTCCACAAAGCCCTGGGACATCCATCATTATGCCTGATTGTCCTCTCCACTGAGTGGTGTAGGACAGTAAGGATCATACCCTACATGCTGCAGCTGACGCCTCATGGCATGCAGGTATCAGTGACTCAGCCAAGCTCACCTGGTATTCAGACACATGAATGAGAAAATAACAAACCCCAGCTCTTAAAGGCCAATCTCATGCTGCCTACTTCAAAACTCTGAGCAGTTACTCACTAACTCCTGTAATCCTGACCTCATGACCACAGGATGGGTGCCGCCTCCTTTTCGGGGACCTCATCCCCCTACTGTTCATCCTCTCTGTCACTCTCAGGAGACCCCTGCTCCTTCCACTTATTGGTCATCTTACTCAAATCCTTCCTCTTTTCCTGGCTCTGGGCCTTCATCCAGCTTCTCTCAAAATGAGTATTTTCTCTGCTGAAAATCCCTGCCAATGGATACCTGGGGAAGTTGCCTCTTCCTCCTCCTCCTTCCTCACTTATTTTTGATAGGATCTCACTGTATAGCCTCAAACTCAGCATCCCTCTGCTGCAGTCTGCTGGCTTGCCACCTCACCTGGCCCAAGGAGACACTTGAGGTGATCAGGAAGATGACTTTGGACAGAGGCTGGATACAAGGAGTTTGGAAGATGTCTCAGGTGTGTTCTAGCCTCCCCACTGACTGTGGGATCTTTGGCAAGTAACCTTCCTCTCTAAACGGGAGGTAGTGTGGTGTTGTGTGTATTTACTAATAAGACCACTGACTCATGCTGAAAAAAAACGTTAGGATGCAATTGTGACTTGTGAAAAGCTCTGCCTAAGACTAGCTCCTAGTTGGCATCTGGAAACCTGAGCTTCAGAAGGATTCTCTATGTGAATGGATAAAGCGATTTCTCCACTGTGCACAGACTACACCTTCAACCCCTAATGCTGCATACATGCTTTTTCTTCCAGAAGGCTAAAATTTCAGTATGTTCCAGGCAGAGGTTATCCATATGGCAACCCTTATTATAATCCTAGGTCAGTGGGTTCCTACTGTGCCTCCTGCCTGGCAGCATTTCATGTGACTCAGAGTTTTTTTTTCCTGGGGGAGCAGGGTGTGCCTATTTTGGGTGACTCCACTGGGCGAAGCCTCTGGAACCTTGGGCTTGGTTTGACGGCCTCTACTCCACCCCATATATCTTTTCTTCACCAATTTTTCACCACATCTTTTCACTGCAGTGAACTCAGAGCTGTGCTCACAACAATATCATGAGTCCTGTTATCCGTTTCCCAACCCTGGAGTAGCCTTGGGGACTTCAAATATACCATCTATGGGAGAGCTGGGAGAATGAAGGGGTTCCATTTGAGAAGTACTCTGAATAGCACCTGGCAGCTCCCAGGGAGGTCTCCAAGAGTGTCTGTCATGGTGACTGGTGTTCTCCAGCACACAGAATGACGTCTTCCCCTATGCTTGCTGTGCTTGCTCCATTCAGGCTTCCTCCATGGTGCTGGCTTCCTGTCACAGATCTACGTCCCTCTAGGAGCTTCTTGTGCAGCAGTGGGATTTGTCTCATATGAGACCTTATATACAGCTGAGGCTACACCACCCAGTGACCAGGAAGACTGCCCATTCCAAATCTGCAACTTTCATTTTACACACAAACTCAAGAGGCTCAGGCAGGTGAAGTGACTCTCTGGGTTGTCCTGACCCATCTGGCTGGCATAGAGGTTGCCCTCATCCCCAAGGTTACACGGGTGGTTTCTCAAATTCAGTATGATCATAAAATGGGCTCCAGGCTCCTGAACCAGGCGTGGGATGAGCCGAGGCAGAGCAGAGGTTTGGCGGCCTTCTGTTTAGACTTCTTTTTAATCCAACAGGAGCCTGATGGGTTATTAATCAGACAGTCCCTGTGAAATCAATTAAATTCTTGCTATCACAGCCTGCCTACGAAGTGGATCAGAGGTTGAGGGACCTCCGACACATGGATCTACATCGAAAAACCACAGATGCTCCTGTAGGGTGTACTCCAGGTCTAGGGGCCACATGTAGGTCCAGGTTCCCCCTTGGAGGACTCAGTTAACTGTGGGGATTGGCAGAGGTACAGAGGATAAGGGAATGAGTCTCAAGAAGCTCCCTCTCTCCATCCTTCTGGCAGCCTTCTTTTTCTGCCAGGATGAAATATAATCTCTCTTGGACATCCTAACAGCTGCTGTGGTATTTGCCTACTAGCTTAGATTCTCAGTGTGGATTCTGCTTAACAATGAAGTGTGTATTTGTGTGTGTGTGTGTGTGTGTGTGTGTGTGTGTGTGTGTGTGTGTGTGTGTGTGTGTTAGTAGGGGCCTCTCCTGGCTCTAGTAGGCTCCTCATCTTCCCCTCTGTACCTTCAGGACTTCTGAGTCTTTATTTCAGTTGCATGGCTCTGGGGCCATTGGGAAGCTGTCCCTTTTTCCCACTCAAGTCTCAGCTGAGCATATTTAGTCACCTGTGTCCTGCACCTTCACTCTTCACCGGTGTGTTCATATTTTAAGTCCCCACCACGCTGTGGCAAGCAGTGCGTCAGGTGCCGGTAATCACAGTAATTAAAGTGCCACACATGTCCCAGCTTCCTCTGCCATGGTGATCTGCTGCAAGGGGCTGTTTTCTTGGTTGTCTTAGGACATGGTAGGCATCCAGTGAGTGTTTGCTGATAACAAGTACCACTGTGTTTTACTGGAGCCCCCAAGACAGTATATCTCAGTGTAACCACTAGAAATGCCTGGTGATGGAGGATGCTGGGTTAAAGATAGCTGTCAAAGCTTTGACACTTCTCCCATTGAGAAGTGGGAATCAATGTATCTCCTTTTGAATCTGGCTGGCTCATGACAACTTCAACCAACAAAAAAGCAGAACTGACACTATGCTAGTTCCAGACCAAACTTTCAGGAGAATCAAAGGCTTTTGTTCCAATACCTCTGAACCCTGATTCACACAGAATGAGTACAACTGTCCTGTTCAGAGGATTGCAAGTAGAGGTCCCAGGGCACCTTAGGGGTGAAGGAGTCCCCACAGACAAGTGAAAGCCATGTTATGCAGAAGAGCCATATATACAGGAACTTTCCTATCTACTTTCCCTGTGAAAAACCAGTTGCACGTTTCCTAAGCTACTAAGTTGGGAGGCAATTGTCATAAAGCAATGGGCATTTGGAACCAGGAATCACGATCATTTTCAGGGGCACAAAGGCACATGGTCTAGGTTCACTAGTAAGTAGTAGAGTGGGAGTTTGAATAGGGTTTTGTATCTGACCCTCAGGACTGTGCCTTGAAACACTCTCGATGGTGAGTGACTTGTCATATCCTCAGAACACCTGGCCGCACCTCTGCAAAGCAGTGAAGGGACAGACCCTGTCCTCTCCTTTTCGTTCTGTTGGGTAGGGACTTGTGGGTATTATCTCAATGACTTACTTCTTCACAGAGTTGACACAGGAAAGCAGAGTTTTATGAAAATATGGGAAACGGCTCTTACAGTGTGGTCTCTAGATGCTGGACACTATATTGTATTTCTTATATTTGCTTCTTTCCAACCTCTTTGAAAAGCTTTTTTTTTTTTTTTTTACCCTGATCTGTCAATGAAAAAATAAAGGCTTAGGGATGTTGAATGACTTACTCAGCTGGCAGATGTGTTTAGAGAACAGGTTTCATGTGGCTGAAGACAGCTATGAATGTGGCCTAACACAAAATCATTAACTTACTTAAAACATTATAAGGGGTGTGTGTGTGTGTGTGTGTGTGTGTGTGTGTGTGTGTGTATGTGTGTGTGTGTGTGTGCATTCATGCATGAGTGTGTTAGCTGGCTGTTCTCTTCTGGTTTTTTGGTAACTTGATTGTATGATTCCCAAGTGTTAACTTTGTTGATATGCCATGTTGTCAGGCCGAAAGTTTCAGCATGCTTGAAAGCCAAGGTGAGGAGATGGCAATCTACTTTTAAACATCCACAACCTTTTCCAGATGCTCAGCTGCTGATTCTACTGCTAGACTTTGCAGCTCACTCTCTCTTAAACTTCATCTTGTTAGTCTGGTGCCACCATCCTGATAAGGTCAACATTAACATGCAGAATTCCAATGGTGTCATCCTGCAGAGTTGGTGCTGCTCTTAGTTTGGGGGCTATCCTTAGATGCACAGAGCTCTGGGATCACAGAGGAAGCCTTCTTTAGCTACTCAGCTGGATTTCCAGAATAAGTAGGTCTAAGAAGTGAAGAAGAGGGCAATCTGGTGGTGGCATGCCAAGGCCTGTGCAGAAGCCTGAAAGAGCATAGGCTTGGAGAAGGCTGTCAGCATACACTAAATAATCAATACCTGCAATCTAACTACATATAATAATGGCGTGCTGTGTTGATGAATTATGAAAGGGTGTGCATGCCTGTATGTACCTTTTGGTAGATTTAGGTGATTTTTTTCCTCTTGTCTATTTTATTTGCTGGCTGCTCTTTCATAGACATTAATTATTTGAATGATAATGGAAGATGAAAGCACAATTTCCTTCATTCTAAGCAATGGAGATAGGAAGACAGAGGATCAGCAGGGAAGGAAGTTCTCGCTGATGCGGGGGCTGGGGAAGGGGAGGTGAGTTGGGACAATCTTTACATCACATATTGACCATCCAGAAACCTCTCTTGCTGCCCATCTCCTGCCTCCCTTTCTCTTGAGAAACTCACAGGCTCTCAGGAGGAAGTCCTATTTTGCTTCCAAACTGAGCGTCTACGTAGTGAGAATGGTATCCGTGATCCATGCGGATAACCACTGACTAGTTGCTGGTTTCCATCAGCCATGTCCCACTCAATGAGCATTGGATACCCTGGGCGAGATGGCAGCAGTTAATCGACTCTGTAACTGGTAAGGGCAAGAGAAGCATGTTAAAGGATGTGAACAGAAATGGTAATAATTAAGGCATTGGGGTGGTTCATGGTAGGCTCATATCTCTGAGAAACTTGGGTTTGGAGAAATGATTCCACAAGTATAAAATGTAACCAAAGGATTGTGATTTTTCTCTTGCAGACCTCACATACTCGGGGTGCCCATATCATCATCATGATCATTGTGTGTCAGGCAGAGAGGCAGGTCAGCGGAACTTTTGTGTGTAGGCTAATTTCCTTTCCTCAAATGTGATTTGGCTTTGTATGCCTCACAAACAACAGGAATTTAGGAAAAGAAAACCTATGTGTGCCATTTCTTTAAGAGAGGGGGTGAAAGGAGAAGATTTGCTAGAACAGCCTGGAATACATCACCTAGGACTTAGAGAGCAGAGGGTTAGGCATCTCAAAAGTGCTCTGCTCAAGTGGTGAAATTACAGATAATCTAGTTCTCTTTTTCATCTTCCTATAATTTCTGAAGTGAGTTGCATGGTTTTTATAATTACACACACACACACACACACACACACACACACACACACACACACACACACACACACTCATGCATAAACTATTTGGAAACAGTAGCTAAGTACAGGGGAGGAAGATGGCTGGAGGACTGTCCCTGGGCTGAAGGAAATATCCCATGGCAAATCCTGGACAAAGGGAATGAGCCACAGGGCAACAGTACTGGACAGAGAATCTAGCACCCTGGGTTTGAGTCCTAGACATGTACCAACCTCCTGTGTGACCTGAGCTGGTGACAGACCACTGGAAAAGGGAGGGAAGGAGAGACTGGCTTTCACAGAGTACCTTTCACAGTCTAGACAGGCCTGATGCTAGGTGTAGAGCAGTGAAATCGCACACAGCTGCCTGAGTTGAGAACCGAGTCATAATGGAATGGAGCGCCTGCCTTGTCCTACATCTGTGCATTTGTGCCCACCTCCTTTGCACATTTTTTGCCTACTTTTATTAAAAAAAAAAAAAAAAAGCCTTGTCCAACCTCATGGCCATTGTGGAGACAAGGCAGTGATGATTGTGAGTTTATCAACTTCACCAATGCTTCAGTAAGCAGTGGGCTAGCACTGGACCTGAGCTCTGGTGGGTTCTAAAATCCCAGCTTCCCACAGTTCTCTCCTACCATTGGAGAGTCTCAGCCCCAGACAAGGCATTTCATATCAGTTTTTCTAAAGAGATAGGAGGTAGAGACACATTCCCTGCTGCCCTAGTCATCAACAGACCCTAGACCTAGTTGGTCTGCCCTCTGCCCACCCAGCCCTCCTGGTGACCTCCCAGCCTTGGTCTACTGGGACCCACCTTGTCTCCAGTGGGATGTTACTGTTGAGTAGCCAGTTGTCCTGGGCATGGGATGGCTCCTGGGCGCTGCCTGCTGGAGGCTCCCCGGAAAGTGAGTGGTCTGTGGGTGCTGGGCTTGGGTTGCTCCTGGGGGTAAAGTTGCCCCTGTTCAAGGAGTTGATGGAGGCCGCATGGTGCTGGTTGGGGGTATGGGCGTGGGGGACAGGCGGTGGTGGTGTCCGGAGACGAGGGTGGTTCTGCAGGCCGCTGGGATGATCTAGGGAACAAGTAGTCATAATCAATGGGCTGCTGGCTGAATGTCGCCCTGGTGGGAGGAACAGGCAAAGAAGACTGAACAAGACCGCAGGGGTGAGAGTGAGTGCATCTGACATTAACAAATTACATATTAATTCATTCAGTCAAATTGGTAAGTCCACAGATAGTTCTGAGTTCCTTCTGTTCCAGGCATGTCTTGGGGCAATAATTGAAATTAAAATGCTGGCCCGGTACACTGAATTTAAACTTTAGGAGAATAATAAGAAACAAAATCTTGAGAATAGAGGCAAACATGTGAAGCTCTAGCTGCCCACGTCAGCAACTTAACTCCTGTCAATAACTTCACTTTGGATCCGTCAGACTTTTATAGATTTTATCTTTAGAGTAGAGTCTTCCGGCTGCAACTTCCTCATCTGGAAGTGAGTGTGTTTGAGATGGAAGTTCTGCTGTCCTGGCCCAGACTTAGTGATTCAAGAACCCCAGGAATCTGAGTTTGAGAAGACCCCGGTGACTGATCAGGCTTCAGTTTGAGAGTCACTGACCCTATGAGTGATGCACAGTCAATGAAATTAACAAGGCAAATAAATGCAGCATAGAGGTCTGAGAGTCTGACAAATCTAAGTACAGAATCAGGCAGAGACATATAGACCGATGGCCTCTGGGAAGATGACTTTTGAGAGTGGTGAGCCATGCTATGTCTGGGTGGTTAAAAACTACTAGTATACTTACTGAGCATACACTGTGTGCCAAATGCTGTTCTGATTACCCACTCAGATGAGAATACTGAGATAAATATTTTATTTAGCTCCCTCAGTTACTCAGAGCAACAGTATTACTAACATGTAGGTATGAAACCAGGTCTTGGAATGGATAATTCAAGTTCTCATTGGAATGTAGTGAAGCAGATGCTATTTGCAAGTACATAAAGAAAACAAAATTTGCTATCATGACGGCAGGCCTGTGGGTGACTACCCTTTACCTAAGCTACTTACAGAAGCAACAGAGCCAGACTGAATTTCAGTAGATTCAAGCTTGTGGTATGAAATCCTTCATTTGTACTCATCAAGTGAGTTAGGCCAGGCCAAGTGTACCCATCATGTCTGTCTTACAGGGTGTACCTTCCAAGTGGATGACTATCAGCCTGTCATCCTGTACTTTAGCCCTTCTGGAGCACTCTGGAGGCACAGAGGATGGAGGCTTGACTTTAGCTCTTGGGCTCTGGTAAAATATGGCCTGTGTCTGGGGGGACACTGCAGGCAGAGAATCCTGAGTGTGCAAGAAGCCGAAGAAAGCATGGCTTCTGGGGACACAGAGTCAGTAGTGTGAGTGTCTGTGAGGGGCAGTGGTTATGGGTGAGGTAGGGATGGTAAGGCAGGCCCAGGTGGTGGCTTACTGGAGGTGAAAGGCTAGGAAACCTAGTCATTGGGAAGGTAGGAGGTGGTGTTGTGGCCACTTTGGCACTGGGGGAGGCTCTGAGGCTGGTGGAGAATGAGGCAGGGAGTGGGAAGTAGATGGACCAAGCATGTCCAGATCAATGGCAGGTGCCTTCTCAGGAAACGCGTGTAGTAGAGTATGCTATGCTCATGAGAAAGAAGCATAAACTTTCCTAGCTTCAGTTAGGCCACAGGATTCAAGTGCTGAGATCTAAGGACATCAAATGGCTCCAAGAAAGGGTTCCAGGTCAGGTGCACTCACACACCAACTCAGCCAAACCGCAGACAGGTGCCCAAAGCTCTCTTTATTTCGGAGTTAATGATGACCCAGTGTGCACTGCAGTCATTAATCCGGCCCTGAAGATCATCAGATATGAAAGATGATGGTATTTAATTATCATAAAACACAAAAACTCCAGCTGCCTGAGCATGCCAACAGAAAGAATTATTTGGCTTCCATTAAAATGCCATCGACCACCACTGACTCAGGGCGGTGATGTAGAGGCGCTGAGACTTTAGCTAATGAACCTTGGCCTACAAAACCAATTTAAGGAGGCCAGAGAGTGCTTTTTCACCACGGTCCACAGTGGCATCCAATGGCCCCTCTTCTAATCTCAGTTCTACCTCCTTTGAGCTGTGCTGTCACAGACAATTTATTTAGCTTGAGCTCCGACTTCATCACCTGGCAAAGGTACATGGTAGTAGTCAGCAAACTGTAAAGTCCCACGCAAGAGTTTGAGAGAATTATCATTAGTATTATGTTTCAACCTAGAATGGATTCTAATCTAAAAGCGAGCCCTGGTGTGAACAGGAGGTGGGGATAGACCATAGGGGTGTGTTTTACGCTCATTCACTTTCTCCCTGTGTAAAATGCTTGTTGCTCACTTTCACTGATTTCTCTATAATAGCCGGGGTACAGGAATTCTCAGTGGTATTTGGTCTGACATGCCAGATGGACTTGGAGAGAGGAAGAGGCTCTGAAAGTGAGGCAGCCCTGCAGAATGTCTCATGCTGGTGGTAATACAGCCTTGAGACTGCAAGATGGCTGCTTTACTTTCTCATTTCTGTGAGGTGGACCAAATACCCAGACTATGACAATGCTTTGCATCATTCAGGTTAAAACAGTGGGGCAGTGCATGGCAAAGCTCCACTGTCTGATACAGTGATTCCAGTGAAAGATGAGAAAGGGGTGTTTCTCAGAGTCCCAGAGGCTACACTGGCAGAACACTGTTAGGAGAGCTGGCAAACATGTTCTGTTGGTCCATCCCAGGGTCTTGCACCACAGTAGCCGTGGGAGGGTAGACAGTACTTCACTGTCCTCATTGTTGGCTCCACTCTGGGTTCTAGATCATTCTCTGCCCTTCTCTGACCCTCGAAGACAGCGTGCCTGAGATCTCCTTGCCCCTGAGCTGAATTCCAATAGATTTGGCTCACTGTGAGGCCAGTAGAATGCTTGAGGCAGGACAGCAGACTGAAGGAGCCCCACACCCTCTCAGCCCAGTGCAGCCCACTCAGGTCATAGTCCCCAGCAACGGTGACATTTCTCCAGGTTACAAAGCATGGAGATTCAGTTGTCTAAGAAGCTTCTAGGAAGAGGAAGGGCTGGACTGAGTGTTAAATCAGAGGAAGGCTAAGGTGCATAATGGGGAGGGAGAGGGTATCCAGGTAGATGGCTGGTGTGGCAAAGGCTATGGCTGAAACAGACCCAAGATGGCATGGAACTTGGCTGCCTGGAGCAGAGTTCTACTGAGAAGTCACAGAAAGACAAGTCTAAAGCTTGGTAGTAGCTCTAAGGGTGTTCAGGGGCTCATTCTAACTTATGGATTTTCAAAGTCAGTGGAAGTCATAATCACGAGACAAGGCCATTAAATGAACCAGCAGCACTGTCCAGCCATAGATGCCCTGCTGGATTAGGACTCGGGGTGAGGTGGAGAACTCTGCTCTCTGTAAGCAAGCAGGGAGAACACAGCATAGTTCTAAGACTATCCGAGAGATATAATCAGCACTGCTCACCACCACCACCCCGTCACAATAATTCACAAATTAAGCAAACTCATCAAAGTCCATCTTTTCCAAGTATGGTGTGTGGCTATCTTGACTGATCTTTCAACAGAACGGTATAACTATCTCACAGCAGACACCCACCTATGCATGACCCTTCTGAGTATCCCTGTCAGCAGCTAATTTGCACTGTTACCTTCAGTAAGGCACTTAATGTACCCGAGTCCCAATTTCCTGGCCTTACAAATAGGGAAAGGAGGTAGAGGGAGACTTCTCTAATTCTTGAATGCAAGACTGGATCATGGATGGTGGGTGAATCTGTGATATTTGCTTATGAGCATGCCAGGAAATTAAATGCCCAATTATATCCTGTGTGGCAGAGTTCTAGACTGAAGAACTTCCCAGTTTGGCTAACTTACTCAAGACTTTGGATGGATCTTAATTTGTCTATCAGGAAAATGGGATTATTC
Source organism: Phyllotis vaccarum (assembly GCA_033318265.1). NCBI lineage: Eukaryota > Metazoa > Chordata > Mammalia > Rodentia > Cricetidae > Phyllotis > Phyllotis vaccarum. The sequence goes on from JARWLC010000019.1 coordinate 22,020,910, forward strand.
CACTCAACAGAGAATCTCTGGTAGTCTCTGCTAGGCTTTGCCAGTCTGAGTCCTAGCAGCTTCCTTTTGTTCCTCTCAAGCAGTGTCCTAGAAAGAAGACAGCAGGGTAGGCCCTCAAACAGACTGAACTTGGAAGAGGAGTAGATTGTCTCCATGGAGCATTCAACAGATAAATCCAGATTAGGCCACACAATTACTAGAAGCCGACAGCCGTCCACTTTAAGAATGAACAAACTAGATCATGTCACTCCTTGTCTTCTAGCTTGCTGGACAGGAGCACTCACCCTGTGACCTAAGCCCCATCACTACAGGGTAGGGGGATTATGTTGTTACATTGTAAATAATTGTCCCACCCACTGGTTTAATAAAAAGCGCTGATTGGCCAAAGGCAGACAGGAAGTGTGGGCAGAGCTACCAGACTAAGAAGACTCTAGGAACAGGCAGAACAGAGCAGAATGCCAGAGAGAAGCCAGAAGAAGCAGAGGACAACCATGCTGCTCTGAGAAAAGTTGCCGAGCCCCATGGCTGAACAGGATAGGAATCATGGGTTAGTTTAAGGGTAAAGAGTTAGCAAGTTATATGCCTGGGCCTTAGGCCGATCACCTAAAACTATTGTAAGCATCTGTGTGTCTCTGCGGGTCTGTGGGTGTGCGGGTCTAAACCTTGAGGTGAGGCCCAAAAGTCCAGGCCAGAAACCTCTTACTACATTACAGGGTAGTACCCACACTCTCTACCTCCCTCCACGAAAGGTGTCCTCATGGGCTGTTTCAGTCATAGCTTTGCATACACTGTTCTGATTGGAAAGCCATGCCACCTTCATTATCAGGTTGACTCAAATTAGAAGCTGCCTCCTCCAGGAAGCTTTCTGTGACTTCCTTCTCCCTAGTTTGAAGTAGAGGCTCTTCTTTCCGGTTCTTCAAACTTCTGTCACTCACAAGGTCATCACCACATTCTTACAGCATGCTGGAGCATACAGTTTGGTGGATGGAAAGGAGCCCACTAAAGGTTTGTGATGTGGCCACTATGTAGGAGAGGGGAGGTTTGAACCTGAAGCTGTTCAGCCTTAATCGTAACCCTCACATACCCCATGGGCCTGCTCTGGGTTCTTGTGCCCTTTCAGCCAGTCTGCTGTGGTCACCTAGGTGTATCAGTGTCTATCACAAGGTAAAGCTATTTCTTCAGAATTTGCTGATGGAAGTAAAGTGAAGGGGAAAAAAGAGGACATGATGGGGGTTATTTTTCCTCTCTGGGTAAAGAGAATTAGGAAAATGGCCAGATAAACTGCCTTGGCCTTCAGCACTGGGCTCTATTTCCACGACATAGGCTGCTCCCATCAGGACCTCTGAGAGCCTGACTTTTATTTCTTTTTCATATGGTCCTAACTGGCGTAAACATGAAGCATTTACAGCCACCTCGGTTATAAGCTGTGTGCAGTCTAGAGACTGTCAGGTCAAGTGTGAAGAAAGGACCAATGTTCCTGGAGCATACAAACCCCTGCTGCCTCCTGATATTCGGTGATAGAGCTGGGTGCAGAAGTCCATGGTGTTGTGGACCCCAAAAGAAGAGTCATGATATAAAAGGAACAACACCAAGAAAGAGATATTATCTGTGTTTTAAAGATCGGGAACCTGGAGCTCTGTGTGCGCCTGTGGATCACCCAGCTTCAAAGCCCATGAACAGAGACTCTCAAGTCTGACTTCAAAGGCCACCCCAGGGGCCACTCCTGGCTTTACAGAGTTAAATGTGGCACTCCTGAGTTCCAACCACAGCACCATCCAAACCCATCAAGTCTCAATACAGCATGGCAGCATCTTGCTCATGTGATGAGCATCTTTCTCCTTCTGTCTCTAACACACCCAATGGGAGAAGAGGCCAAAAGCATCAGTAATTACCCAGGCCAGGGAGGTGTGTTTTCATCATTCACTACGCCACCACAGCTGGGCTCTTTCTTTCTGATACACATTCAGGAGATTGTGGGCAGGCATTCTATTTGTCAATGCCCAGAAACCCAGTCATACTGGAAAAGGACACATTCTTGTCGTCTTGTGGCCCTCTGCAAAGTGCCTGACTTGTCCCTGGGCCACAGAAATATACTGCTAATTGCAATGATGGCCTCTAAGCATCAAAAGCAAGGCCACTGCTTATTCTGTTAAGCAGCCTTGGTACCAAGTGTCTTTGAGGCAGTAGGAGGAACACATGGCTCTGTTAGGAGAGTGAAACAGCTGTGGTCACACATGTGACTGAACTCATCTCATGGCATCTTCCTGATATGAAATACGGAGATACCAGGGCACAGCATCTACAGAGACAAGAAAACTCACGGCCCATAGCACTTCCTTCTAGCTACGTCTATCATTGTATTCCAGAAGGGGAAACCAAGGCACACACAGGAGTAATCTGCTCTTGCTCCATTGCTACTCAGTGTAAAGACATGATTGGATGTGTCTTTAGTCTCTCCGGCCTGTCCTGTGAGGGCAATGACACACTTCCCACACTTAACCCTCTTGGTCCCTTCACCTGGCGGTTGGGATCCTGTAAATGTGGCTATCATCATTTGTCATGGGTGTGCTCTCTTTAGTGCCGCCCTCTGATAAACGCCCTCCCAGGAAGTAATGGGAGTCCTTAGCCCCTTGACAGCTATAGCATCCTAACCCGCTTCACACTGACATGTCTTGGTGAAGGTGCCAGATTGGCTAAAAGATATGAGATCCCAGAACAGGATTTTGGGCATTTGAGTACGTCAGCCCACCTCTAGCAGCCTCAGGTTCAAATCTCACCTTCCGTGCTATATGCACCCTGGCCTTTTTTCTGGTCCCTATTTCCCACGTCAGCAAGGTTCCTGATGCTGTGAACCTTATTTCAATGCAGAAGACATACACTTGGGCTCATTCTCCAAGCGGATTCTTTTCTTTCGACTGAGGAATATTTTATTTGTCCAATTTCAGAATCTACTTATGTTAAAAACGGAAGAGAAAAAAAAATTCAATCATCCCAGCTCAGGTTTGCGAAACAAAGAAAGCAGGCAGCACAGGACCTTAATCAAACAGTTATATTCATAGCCACAGTGATCAGAGCTCTGCCTAATTTACACCGCCCAGGGTGTCCCAGGAAAATGCCTCTTGTCAACATTTGCAACCGACATGAAGGCAGATGATGAGGAGGTAGCATGGCTATCCAGGCCTGGCACCCTGGGAAATCAGGGCCACATGAGGACCTGCAGGCTTGCCCCTCAACCTCTACTCACACCCGAATGCCATTCTACACTTTCTTTTTTATGTGAGGAGAGGAAAAGTTTTGAATCTGGCTGCTTCCTTTGTTTGTATATGGTTATGGTTTGAATGTGAACTGTCCCCCAAAAGTTCATGCGTGGGGAGGACTCCGCTGTTAGATGAGGTGGAATCTTAGGGACTGTGGCATTAGTAGAAATAGGTCACTGGGGGTGGGCTTTGAAAGTGCTATCTCTTTCTGGTCCTACATTAAGCTTCTGCTTCCTGATCTACCACGACGTGAACAAGCCATGCTCCAAGCTCACATACGCCATTGAGGATGTTATCCACTCCAGACACTGGGCCATTCATGCCATAAAGGACTGATGTCTTCTGAAACCATGAACAAAATCTATCCCTCTCCTTGAGTTGCTTCTGCCAGGTATATTGTCATAGCAATATGAGAAGTAACTAAGATAGAAAAATGGTATCAGGAGTGGATTCACTGTGAGAACACGGACCATGTAGTTCTTTGACCTTTAGAACTGGCCTGCAGAATGTGAAAGGGTTGGAGGTATGAGCTAACAAAGCTGGAGAATGCTGTATGCAGAGCTCAGTGGCCGTTGCATGTGGGTTCAGAAGACCAGAACACCAATAGAAAGCATGGACAGTAAAGACTGTGTTCATAAGGATTCAGAGGGGAACAGAGACTCCACTGGGACATATCTGAATGCTTGATTCTCAGCTGGTACTACTATTTTGAGAGGTGGTAGGTCTTTTGGGACCGTGGCATATTTAGCAAAAAGTGTGTATCTGGGGGTTAGCCTTGATGTTGGTACTGCTCTCTGGTTCTACAGAGGCCTAAACTACCCACTTCCAAATTTGATAAGATCTGGACCAGTCATATCACAAGCCATGGACCGATGGTCAAACTGCCATGACTTCCACTCATGATGGACTGACACATCACTTGAAATCATGATCCAAATAAATACTTTCTCCTTTGAGTTGCTTAGCAATGAGAAAAGCAACTGCATTGAACCCAGTGGGGTAATTACTACTAAAAATCCCATTTTTGTAGATCAAGAAACTAAAATACAGAGAGGATTTTGTCGGTTGCCCAAAGCCACATTAGCAGGTGGTCAGCCTTGGAGCCTGTGTTCTTGCCGTGATCACCCAGAATACTGGGTGGAAACTTCTTCCCCACTAATCAGAAGCCCTCACAGTGAGCCAGTGCTGCTGGTGAATGATGACTCCACTTTTGCTGGGCCTTTTTGCAACAATAGCCATTGTTTATAATACTGTTGTTCGATGATCTGATTCCTAAGATCCAGGAATCGCTGTGGGATTATGAGGTACTGTAAGTGCCCAGTGCTTCTGTTGACTACACTACAAAGACCTTATAGATGAGGAGAAATAGAGCAGATGCTGCCCATCTGGAAATTAGACAGGATTCCCTTGATTAGGCTGTTCCTTCCCAGCATGCCTTTGCCCCTGAAGTGCCTAGAATATAGGGTCTCTGCTTGCTGCCGTTTTTCCTCACTTGGTTACCCCCAGACTGGAGCATCCCTACTGTCAGTTGGTGGTTCTGGGTAGAATAAGGCGTCCAAGGAGCACCCTGTCCTTTGACTGTCAGGCAGAGATATGTGACCCTGGTGTCTTTTTCAGCTTCCTCCTCATTCCCAGAGATGGAAACTCATCTCAGACACTGAAATGACATATCCATCCAAGCCCTTCTTCACTCTGAAGATAGATTCAGCTCTACCCTTTGAAGACCATTCATACACTGTGACTTGAGATCATAAGTACCCACACTTACCCAGGTATACACTAACTCCTATGCCCATGAAGGTCTCTTTTTGACTTGGGGGTCCCTTGTGATAGATAAGTCTATTCATTGCTGTGCCACTTGTACCCAGTCCAATACTTGCCACATCGTACGTACAAATGGTGGGTGAATAAATGAACAGAAATGACTGTCTGAAACTTCGCTAATATTTAAGCAAATTTCAGGAGCATCCTGTCCTTACAAGAAAGTATGTCCATTTTCACTTTGTAAAGCAAATGTCCTATAATGATCTGTGGATATTAAGTAAAAAGACAGGGCAGGGCCCTCATAGAACCAGAACAGCTGTGCTCCTGGGCTTGGAGACAGGCAGTACAGTTTGTGGGTCACGGCGACATGGTTTGTGCTTTTAAAATAATACGTTTTTTATTTACTCTGAGAATTTCATAATGTATACATTGTATCAATCTTCTCCACCCCCTAACTCTTCTCATTCAATTTCTGTTGTCTACCTAACTTCCTGTTATTTTTAGTTACTTTTTAAGCCACTGAATCCAATCAGTGCTGCTTGAATGTGCATGGGGGTGAAGCCATCCGCTGGTACACTGGCAACCTACCAGTGACTACATTCCCAAAGAAAAATGACTCTCCCTCCCTATAGCTGCTATAAACTGCCTTGAATGACCCTCCAGTGAAGGGTGAGTCCTCGTGAGCCCTCCCCCATCCTGGCTGGGATTGTGAGGTCTGCACTTCACATTCTCAGCTCCTGCTGTATAATGCAGGAGCACTGTTACTAATCACCCTTACACCCATTGATTTCTTTTTTTTTATCCCTGAGGACAAACTACCTCATCCCTCCTTAATCTAATGACTAAAATTAGGCAAACACAGCCATCTGATACACATTAGGCATCACTCCAGAAAGGGAAACATCAAACAAAATATGACCAAAACCCTTTTAAGGTCTCCATTATCTTAACTTCCCATACAAATCAGGCAGAGGCCTTCCAAATAGGGAAAAGCTGTTGGAGGCTGTGTATGTTCTCAGGACCCTTCTTTGGGTCAGGTCACCCAGGGAGCACCTCTAGGTGCTGTCCCCTTTTGTCTTGAGCAAGCACTGAGTCTCCTGTGTGCCAGGCAGGAACTGTGTTTAAAGCTCTATGTTGGTGTTTTCCAATCAGTATTGCACTTTGAAGACCTGATACCATCACCTAATACCAACACTATTTCACACAGAAGGAAACTTGTGCTCACAGAATGAACAGTAAGCCCCAAGCTGCTTAGGAGGCAGTCAGTTCAAACTCAGGACTACCTTAACCGCCCTCACTACTCCTTCAGGCAGCCCAGTGAAGCTGGAGACAAACAATTTTGTAAAGATTGACTTGCAGAATGCAATGGGCACCACCTGCAGCCTTGCATTCAGAGGCCTAGAGATGGATGCTCAAGATGCCCAGGTTCATCTTGGCTCTGGATATGCAGGACCTGAGCCTGTTCAGGGAAGGCCATGGAGGAGCAAGCATGTCTAAACACATGGGAACTGTGCCTGAAGGAACTTCAGAAATAACATCTCTGTTCCTCCCTCTCAAGGACTCAAATGTGGCACCGAGGAAGATTTCTAAATGTCAGAGCCTCTGTGAAGATTGTCTGCCCGCCCCCTTTGCACACACTCAAGGTCTGCGCTATAATTACAGACACTTCTTCCCTGGCCTTCCATATTTGCCTTGTCTGAGCCCATCTGTGCTAGGCTGTAGTCAGCACAGGAAAGGAGTGCAGGCAGGCTCCCGGAGGAACTCTGTTGTCCCAGCAGACTGATGGGGAAAGCCAAGGCAAGAAGAAGAGGTAGGATCTCTGAAAAGCCTGGTGTGAGGTGGACAGCTCAAACCATTCTTGCCCTGGCTTTCGTCCACCCTGATAGCATCTGCTGCATCTTTCAGCCGGGATCTCAGACTTCCTGAGGATCATGGGAGTCCCTGGAGCCTCCAAATTCACAAATCTTTCCCCTCCTCCAACCTCAAAGTAGAGAGCAAGTTGAGTATTAATACCTACTATGTACAAGGCCAGGTGATGGGTGTAGAAAGGAAGAAAGGCCACTAAGATCTCAAGCATCCCTCTGAGGTTAGTTTCGGGGCAGTGAGCCCTAACTGAACGCAGCATGGAAGTCAGTGAGATCGTGGATGTGTTGATGACCAGTGTGATTGGGCTGGGAAGGACTGATATTCTCTTGCCAAATCTGAAAAGGGGACCAGGGAAGAGTTACAAACAACTACCATATGGCATCACTCAGCAGGCACACTGGAGGATGCTTTGTTCAAGGTCTCAGAGGCAATTTCTGGTGGCTTTGAAGATGGACACAGCTGAATGATAAGGACAGTGTATAATACGCAAGGACAGTGTGAGCATAGGCAGGCAGGCAGAAAATAGAGGGAATGTGCTTTGTACCACTAAGAGGCAATTAATTTAATTAAGCATTGCCCTCTTGATGTCTTTATGGTGACAGCTCTTGTTACTTAACTCTTCCTGTGTTTTTGCCCAGTGTCTCCAACTAGGCCATCTTGTCAAAACATTTCTTTAAATCTGGTTCTCCCTAGAGTCCACGTAGTTCTCAGTGTGAGACAAGAGCTGTCACAACCGTTACTAAGAAAGCAAGGACCACTTTCCCAAGTTAGGAAAGAACACCGACGATGTGACTACCACTTCTAAACATCCCATCCAAGGGCCAGTCACTGCGTGGTGAACACAGGTGAAAGGTAAATCCGGGCGACAGAGTGAATACCTTGGCCGCCTGTGTCAAAGGTCTGATTGCAATCAAGAAGTAGCATTGCCCCCAGGTATGGTATCCTTCAGTGGGCATTAGAGCCCAAAAGACAAAAATAAGAAAATAAACAAAATGTTCCAAGCTCAAAATACAAAGGTTGCCCCAGGAGGCTCGCAGGGGAGGTGGGGGAAATTTCAGGACTAACCTCAGAATCAGGCAAAGATCATGGGCACCCTCCACCCTCCTCCCCATTTCCTCTACAGGAAACAGCTCAGCCATGCCTGGATTACCTCCCTCTCCCCCTGGTACCTACTGCTGGCTGGGCACTGAACAAATCAAATAAGATAACAACAAAAATGCTTCCTCTCAAACACAAGGAAGAAAGCTCAACAGTTAAACACTGTGTGAGTGTAGTTAAGGCCAGTGTGTCACCTTTTCAGTCATCGGATGGCTGTATAATCACAGGGCCTTATTCTTTATTTCATTTTGTTTTCATCTTGAAATTCTGAAGTCAATTTTGAATAAGAGGCCCTGCACTTCCCTTGCACATTGGGCGCCATCAATTACGTGGGCACTTCTGAAAATGAAAAAAGAGCTTTTCCGTCTGGCTTCCATTCTGCCCTTTGACAGAGAGGTCATTTGGGGGAGTGACCACTGCTGAAAATCTTTGAGAGAGAGTGGTGACTCCATCTCCTGGGTCAAAGAGTGGTTCGGAATGAGCATGTGACCTAGTTTAGGACAATGAGAATCAAAGGTAGTTTCTTGAAAACCCTCCTTGTTGTTATCAGCAGTAGATAAGCCAGTCTTTCTTGACCATTAAATGGTCTGTGCTGCCACTAACAGCCATCTTCCAGATACAAGCATAAGTCAGCTGACTAGGTCAGGAAAAACTATGGCGAGTTCCCAGCTTCTTCACAATTCCATCTTTCTCCTGAGCAACTAACCCCCATCCTACCCAATCCCTTGGCTTCCCCATGCTCATCTGTGAGCTACAGCTGAAAGTATCTCAGCTGACAAAGTCAGACAATGTCACCTAAAATCTATATCTTGCCACTTACCCACATTGCACTCTCAGAAAGCCTTATTTTCTCTCCCCAACTAGCAAATGAGGCTGAGTAAGCACAGTTTATAAGACAGCAACAGAGACCAAAGGAAGTCATTCTGAAAAAAAGCTTGGGCTACATGCAGGGGCTGGGTTGCTGACAGGAACCATGATGGTAAACTTCTGAACCCAATGGAGAGCTGCCACCACTGAATTATTTCCTGGTGTTAAGTTGGATAATGAGCTGAACTTCCCAACTACAGGGAGAAGCAGTAGAATTCTTTATTAAAAATAAAATTTCTTTGCATAAATAGCAATGTACAGCTATCCTAACAAAATTTAAAGGATTAGAGAAGTCAGTTAAATCATGTGTGCATTGCAGTAGTCAGAGGTGGGCTCTTTTGAAAATATGGACCTTCCCCAAACACTCACTATAATCATTCACCACTGGGGGGTTTTCTTCTTAATGAATGCTAATTGCAAAGTTCGTGGAATAGTCCAAGATGGCAAGGAATAAAAATAATAAGTGGTGGAGCACACTTGTGGTCCTCACACTTGGGAGGGAGCAGTTGCAAGATCTCAAGTTCAAGGCCAGGCTGAGCTATATAGTGAGACTTCGACCCAACAGAAAAATCACTTCCCCAACCAATACCAACCTAGTTTCCATTTCTATTTGAGTAGCCTCCTGAATCAATTCTTCCACTATATTCTAACTGTGGTCTCTTGAAAATCTTCCCCAATAAATAAGTACCAACTAAAATGTATGGTTTCATCTCAAGAACTGAGTTTTAGGGTAGAGAATAAATTCTAATCCTAATGGTGATGAAAAATGAATGGGCTCACTCCACTTATGCTTGAGGTTTTTTTCTTTTTAAAACTTTAAAGAAAAAGATGGGGTAGACAGAAGTGGATAAAAATGGTTTTTTCCCTATTATATGAACCATTTTGTGACCAGATAATATCACAAGAATCTTGAGAACTTCTGAGGGTACTCACACAGGCTTTTCCCCCTCCCTGCCTTACACCGTCTCCGTATGAGGCTGGTACAGGAGAGAGACAGGGCCTGTCAGCAGCTCCGCAGACAAGTACCCCAGTGGGTGTTTCTTAAAGATGGTACCAGTTGTGCTGTGTAGATGGTGACAATGCAGATGCTTTCACAACCCTTCCATGTCAGTTTGAGAGTTCCCAGATGGTACTTTTACAAAGCTATCAGAGGAATGATCCAGAAAGGCATTTCCCTGCCTGAAATCTTTCCCTGGTACCTTATCATCCTTAAGTGCAAGTCTCTCAGCCTGACATTCAAGGTCCATTAAGATTCGGTTCCTTTTATAGTCTCATATGTCAACAATCCCTTGCATTAAGCATCCTGTCCTGGTAGCACTGAAACCTTTGAAATTCCCCAGAAAGAAAGAATCAGTTAACAACTTAGAGAAAAATGAAGGCCTAGAAAGAATGGATGGTGAGAGGGTGTTGCTTGGCTTAGAAGGAAAGGCAATGAAACCAGAACCCAAAACTCCACACATCACATAATCCTAATTATTTAACCAATGTCTGTTTATTGAACAAAAAAAATGATTATACTAATTATGAGACATTGTGGGAAGAAGAAAACAGGATAGCAGGTGCTGTGGGAATCATCTTCTGTTGCATGAATTGTATTTGGTGTATAATAAAATCCCAGAGCCAGATCCTGGGGGAAAGCTGAACTATGAGAGACAGAGAAACAAAGCACAGCCACTTCTCACCCAGTCACCTCCTCAGGCCTGTCTCCAGGAATCCTCTGACTGCAAAAAGGGAAGAGGCAGGCCAAGCTGAACCCCTCCCTCCTCTGTCTCCACCCAGCTATCTCACTTCCTGGTTAAACTTCCCTAGACCTAGGATTACAGATATGTGCCACCTAGGGCTGACTATCTGGCCTTGGACTCACAGAGATCCAGAGAATCTCTGCCTCTGAAGTGTTGGGATTAAAGGGAGTGGTCACCAGTCCCTGACCTGTGGCTCCGTCCTTTGATATTCCAGGCTATTTTTTATTAAATATACAATATATCACCATAATCTTCCTGATACAAGATCAACAGGTAATGTTTAGAGCTGATCAATGCAGAAGCTGCAAGAGGCCTGAGAGTCACAAACACGAGAGTAAATGAAAGAGGACACGCCAACTGATTGGAATCAGAATTAATGTCTCTGGGAAGAGAGAAGGGCTGGGTCAAGGGCTTTTATTATTATTGTAAACCTTTGACAGAAAGGTAACTTCTGAAATTTTGGGTATGAACCACTTTTATTTACAAATAACCACAAGGAAAAAGTTGCTCTGGGTCAGAAAAGCCTAACTCTAACACCAAGTTTCACACTAAGGTCACAGATACTCTAGGCCAGGGGTTTTCAGCCCTTGGGGTCGAGATCCCTAGGGATTCAAAGACCCTTTCACAGGGGTTTCCAAGCCCATTGGAAAACACTGATATTCACATTATAATTCCTAACCTTAGCAAAATTAAAGTTATGGAGTAGGAATAAAAATAATTTTATGGTTGGGGGTCAGGACAACATGAGAAACTGTATTAAAGAGAGTCACCACATTAGGGAAGTTGAGAACCATTGCTCTGAGAAAAACCGCAGAACATGGAACTGCAGAACGGTGGTTTACAGACAAAGATAACATGCTTCCAATGCTGCAGTGAACATCAGTGATTGGGAGATCATCTGGAACCCATCTCTGACGTGAGCTCGAAGGCTCTGCAAATGTGTGCTTACCTGGCCTGGCAGAAAATCATTCCTCAGGTTGGAGGATGAAAGATTAAAACCCTTCTAACATTGCATGTGTTTTATGATTTTTAAAATGCACTGGCATTCACCAAAAGACTTAGTGACCATCTCCTAACATTAAAGTCACCTTTGCTCACTGTGGACCAATAGTCAATGAACAATTTGCCTGGTGTCCACGTGTGAGCAGGGATGCTGACATTTCCTCAGCAGCAGTGGGTTATTCTGCTGTGGGACTGGAGCTTGTTTTGGGATGAATTATCTGCTTGTGTGCATTGCGGCTACTGAATAGGGATTGATTTAACATTGGAGTCATTTCCTCACTGCCCTGTGCCTTTTTTTTTTATTGCTCTATTTGTTTTGTCGGCATGGATTGTATGGCAATTCATTCCCCGTTTATTTTTGCAGGAGAGAAGCAGTGATGTATTACTTTTGTATTAGAAAAAGAAACAACATCTGTAAGGAGGGGAGTTGCCTCCACCCTGTCCTTTGTTCATTCTTCTACTAAAGGCAATCAGGGAGCCTCGGGGAGCATAAGATGATCAGCAAGGGATGGTAACAGGAGAAAGCAGAAACAGATCAAAACTAAAGATCTCTCTCTCGAAGGGATGAGATTTGAAGAGAGGGCTATGTAACTCAGAGGATTTTCACCTTCATCCCAAACCTGGGAGGGATGCGCGTCCCATCTGTATGGAGGCTGGTTGTTTCTATCCCAGAATGTTCAATAGACCAGACAAGCACATGACTGACACCCATACACTCTTTGCTTTGAAAATTTACAAGATGTGTGCAAGTTTTCTGTTACCCTCACTAACAGTGTCTTTCAAACCAAGAGACCTGTCAAAGCGCAGATCCTACCACAGAGCTGGCACCCAACCAGGAATAGATCTCTCTCACCCATCTCAGTGAAAAGACTCTCTTAGGCTGTTTTTATTTTAATTAAAACAAAGTGCATTTGTTCCATATACATTGTAAAAATTCAAAAGGATATAATTGGAAAGAAATAAGGCGAAAATAACATCATAGTTGAATATTTCTTAGAAACCACAGGCTTTTCTAACACTTGGTGTTAGCAAGCGTGCTCCAGCAAGCTCTCGGTGGAGAGCATGATGGATCCTGCCATCAGCTAGGGTAGACAGTTTGCTTAGATGGAGGTGATGTTGGGTGTCCACGCTGGGGTGGCAACAGTGTGTGTGTTAGAAGGATGGCCACTGGAGAGCTACAGGGGGCACTTACATTCCAGATCCTCATACCCTGTGACAGCTGCTCCACAGAGGGTCTCTGTCTATTTGAAAAGGTTGCCTAGCTCAGGGACGGCAGTTCCTTTCTCACCAGAGAGGTTATTATCATCCCCTGGAGCTGGTCACCTTACGAGGCTCTCTTAGAGGCAATGCTGCTAGTGTTTGGTGGAGTCATAACTTTTTTTTTTCTCTTGGCAAGGTCTTCTATAGTCCATGCTGACCTTGAATATGTGTAGCTCAGGATGATTTTGAACACATGATTTTCCTAGCTCTGCTTCACAAATGCTGCAATTATAGTTGGGGCCTTCTCACCCGGTCATGGTTTATGAGGCCATTAGGGCAGTGTTGGGAAGAAGAAAGGAACTCCACAGTGGGAACACCACCGCCTCCTCTGTCTTTATGCCACAGTCTATATGCCACAGTCCCCAGAGACAGCAGGACTCCCATTTCAACCCCCTGACACCAGAAGGACATGTGTCTTCAATGTCTGCTTTTTGACCATCCCTAGATCTTTTTTAGGGAAAACATCAAATTCCAGTCTCTCCCTGCCCACTGGTCCTTCCATTCACATGCAGAATCCCACCACAGAGGGGAGGGTGCCACTGCTTTCTCCAAAGCTGCCATCACCACAGGCACTCTGTCCATGTTGCCCTTTGGGGTCTTGGGTCCTTCCTAATGCCTGATTCTGCAGCCTCTAAACAGCAGACTGAGGTTTGGCTCTTTGTCTACTGAGTCCTCCTGGCTTTTGTCTACGGACAGTGGCCTGTGCAATTTTCTGGAATAAACAGGGAAATGCAGGGAGAAATGTCAGGCTGTCCTCTACCTGGAGTGACATTAAAGAAACCAAAGCTTTTTCTCTCCATAGTCATGACAGTAAATGCATACACAAAAGTTTGGGAGGCTACTAATTCCTACTGCAACTTCTCAATAATTAAATATACAATAAAGCAAAAATACTTAAAGCAATATAGAAATGGCTCCAAAATATATAAAGGGATGAACAAAATATATTATGTAACACTGAAAATATCTTGAGAGACAGGAGAGATGGCTCAGTAGATAAGTACACATGATTTGCAAATGTAAGGACCCTTTGAATATTCAACACCTATGTAAGAAAGGAGCTGAGCATGCCTGTAACCTCAGCACTGGCAGGCAGAGATACACAAATTCTAAAAAAACAAGCTTCTGGTTTAGTGAGAGACTGAATCAAAACAATAAGGTGGAGAGCATCTTGCTCTGCCTTTCAAATGTGTGCACATACCCATGTATGAATTATATACAACACACATTCAAATACTTTAAAAATATGAGTATATGTTTTAGAGGGATAGGTATACATAGTTCAGCTAACAGAGTCCTTGAAGAACACTCACAAACCTCTAGGTTAGATCCCAGCACCACATAAAACTGAGCATGGTGGATATCTGCATTCCTGGTACTTGGGGTGTAGAAGCAGAGGATCAGAGTTTAAGGTCATCTTCTGATATGTGGGGAATTCATTCAAAACCAACCCTGACTAGATAAGGCACTGTGATGTGGCAAAAATCTTCATTGGTCTTAAAATAAAAACCTGGAGCCAGATATCAAGGTAAAGGTTGAAAGATCAGAGAAGCAGAAGAGCCAGCCACTAGATAGTTCTTACCTCTATGATTCCTCAGACAAAAGGGGGGGCAGGGGTGAGCTCCTGTCTCCTCCTGTCTCACATTTCTCTCTCCACCCAGCCATCACTTCATGTCTCTACCTCCCTAGTGCTGGGATTAAAGGTGTGTGCCTCCAAAGTACTGGACCGAAGGCATGAGATCAAAGGCATGAGCCTCCACTGGCCAGTTCTGTTTGTCTTTTAGATTCAACATCCAGTAGCCCAACACCGCCTTAAACTCCATCTTCCTGCTTCCTGCTCCCAAATGCTGGAATTATAGGTGTGTGCCATCATTGCCTGGCCTCTATGGTTAACTAATGGCTAGTCTGCCCTCTGATTTTCAGGCAAATTTTATTTGTTAGAGCAAAATCAAAATACCACCATATGATGATGTAATTTTATTTCAACTAACATCTTAGAAATAAAAAATAAAAACTCATCATTCATGTGCAAAGCAATCAATAGTACCAGACAGAGATATTTCAGGTTCTGCTGGGTGGTGGTGGGGCATACCTTTAATCCCAGAACTTCAGAGGCAGAGATAGGAACCTGTGAGTTCCAAGCTAGCCTGGTCTACAGAGCTAGTTCCTGGAAAGTCAAGGCTTCACAGAGAGAAATCCAGTCTCTGGAAGAAAAAAAAAAAATGCTGCAGGTTCTGACCTGCTTCACATCTGAATTTCCGCACATTCTCTGGCTGGTTAATTTAAACTCTGGACAGCTGGAGAGCTAGGCATCCTTGAACTCTAATGTCACTCTACATTGTTGGAACTAAAATAGAATAATATAAATGGAATGGATTTTGTTCTGTTTTGTTTAAAAAAAAAAAACAGAGTTGGGTGAATAGGGAAAGGAATGGGTCTGGAAGGAGCTGCAGTTGAGGTCAATATGATCAAACATGTTGTACAAAATTCTCAAAGAACTATTAAGAAGTTTTTAATGTTGATGTTTGCCAGAAGCAGAGATTAATGACATCATCATCTGTCAAATTATCAATGGCAAAATATAAGCACACTGCAAATATTTAGATACAGTAAAATGTTGGAGGAAAATTACTTTTAATTTTTAGACAAGTTTTCACTGTATATCCTAGTCAGGCCTTGAACTAAAACTCCTCATTTAGCATTCCTAGGACTCTGGGATCAAAGGTATGAGCTACCATACCCTGATTGTCAAGGACTTGGGAAACCTTGTTGTGGGGATTTGTGGACACTGGCCACAGAGTTAATTCAATCCTTCATTCATTTAGAATGGATGTATTCTCAATACCAAAGATCACCTAAGAAACCTTAGTAAAAGCAACATGGGAGGAAGTGGGTGTGGTCTGTAGTCACTATATAAGGACACCCCAGGGGCCAGCCAGGTTTCATTCTTCTCTAGACCAGACAGATTGTGTTTCCATACCTTCTGGCTCCTAGACTGCTAGATCTATCCACACATTGAGGATCGGACCGCAAGCTGAACTAATATTGTTGTGTCCCAACACTATTGAAGCCAGAGACAATTCCTTGGAAGAATGGAGTCAGATATCTCAGGAACCTTCCAGGAAGAACTCACCTGCTTCATTTGCCTTACAGACCCAGTCACCATAAGCTGTGGCCACAGCTTCTGTAGAGCCTGCCTTCACCTCTCCTGTGAAGACATCCTACTTTCTGTCCATTGTCCTATGTACAGGGAACCTTCCGAGCAGAAGGACTTCAGAACCAACATTGTTCTGAAGAAGCTGGTGTCCATTGCCAGACAAGCCAGCCTCATGAGGGATCTGAGGAGCATAAGTGTGTGACCCACAAGGAGACAAAAAAGAATTTCTGTGTTGAGAAGAGGATGGGCTCTGTCTCTGTCAACTCTCCTTGGACTCCTGAGCACAGAGGCCACAGACACTGCCCATTGAAGTAGCTGCTGAGGGTCGAATGGAAAAACTCCTAAAGCAAATGATATCTGTATGGCAGAAGATCCAAGAAAACAGGCAGAGAACAGAACAGCAACTCTGTGGATGGACTTCTGACGCTGTGGGAAGATGATCAGTACAGAGTATAGGAAACTGCATCCAGTCCTCGGTGAAGAGCAACATATTGAGTGTATGAAAAATGAAGGCCAATGTGTTTTAGAGGAATCCAGGGAAAATGAAGCCATGATGGTCCAAAAGAGCAAACAATTAAGAGAAATGTACCAGGAGCTGATGGAAATGTCCCAGGAACCATATGTGGTATTGCTCCAGGGTTTGGATGTCATATTCAGAAAGAGTGAGTAAATGCAACTGAGCATGCCCCAGACTATGAAACCGAACTCAATGCCTTACTCATCACTGGACTGACTGAAAGGTTCAACTTCTTCCAAGTGCACATCATCTTTGAAAATACAATCATACGCCATTACAAGGTGAACCTATTTAATGCCATGAGAAAATTCAGCTCCAGATCTCACCATAAGGACACATCTCTGGATTCTGCTGGATCCTATTTTGCTTCCTGGGGATCAAAGGAATTCACCCCTGGTAAATATTACTGGGAGCTGGATTTGATCAACTCGTGGGACTGGGCTGTAGGGGTCTGTAATGATTCCCGGTTAAGGAACAGAAACCAACTGATTGAGTATAAAGGTGAATTTTTCTTGTGTGTGTGAAGGAGGGTAATACTCTCCTTACCACAAGCCCAATATTCCATCACTATATAGAGAAGCCACTTGGTTGGTTGGCATACTCCATGATTGTGAGGGTGGATGTCTATGTTTCCTGAATGTTGCCAAGAGTTCCTTTATATACAGGTATCCTCCTGGCACCTCCAATTACCCTGTCAAGCCTACCTTCTCCACTGGCTGCTGCACATGCTCATAGGAAGATGCAATCTAGTACTTGAGTGCATTTTAAGTATTTACTCTGTAATATTATCTTTTATTGCTATTAAATAATTAAAATGATATTATGTTTAAAAAGCTATGTAAAGGAGATTTGAGGTTCTTTTTTGAAAAGACAAAAGGGGGATATAGATATGATGGGATAAAAGGGTATTGATTCTACTCTGAAAAGAAAAAGGAGGGTATGGAAATGATAAGAAGTATATGATTGAATCTATTTTTAAAAAACAACTACTTGTTTTAACTATTTACATTGATATAGCTGTGTATATTGATACAAATTTAAGATTATTTTTATTAGAACATACTGTACACACATTTCGGATTGTTCAAGGTATTGTACCTATACAGCTCACCTAACAATGTAAAGCAAATTTCTAGTTCTTGAAAGTTATTACAAACTAATTAGGACATAAAGCAATACAAGTTAATAGACAGTCATTAAAATCAAACTTGTATTCATGTTAGGTATGTTTTCAAGGTCAAACAGATATATTTTAGATAGACAGGTCATCTTCAAACACTTCAGAGATCTACGAAATAGGACATTTAAGACATTTTAATAACAGGCTCTTTTATTTATGACAATGAGACATGCCTGCTCCTTGAAGCACCAAAATATATTTCACAAAAGATGATGGGCATCAAAGAAACTCCATATGGAATTTCCTTTCTTTGTGGTAGAAGCTAGCCACTAGGCAAGAAAATGCCCTTGCCTTGACTACTAACAGTATGTGATGAAATGGAACAAGCAGGACACCAAGGAAAGGACTGCCAAACTTTGCCTTGACAAGATAGGACAGCCCTTCAGAAAATCCTGTTTCACAGAAAAGTCTGTTAGACATGCTAGGCCTGGAGGCTGAAGATGGATGCTCAATGTTACAGAGGAAACCTGGGTGACTGTCCAGGCAGCTAGCTGTGGTCATTCCCCATAATTTTTGGAAGTTGCTTGCTTGCACTTACTACTTACTCAGGTAATATTATTTCCTTCTCAGATCTCTGATGAAATCAAAGACTTTATAGTTATAATTATAGATTTCCTTATTATTAGATTCAGAAAAGAAATTTAAAGTATATAAGTTTGAGAGACATAGAAAGATAATTTTGGTAATGTGAGTTAGAATAGAAAGTGAATAAGGCACAACCTTTTGAACTCATCAAGATAGGATAAATAATAGAGTATTTACTCTGAATTTGTCAAATGTTTATGGACTAGACATTATTGCTGTATTTATTGCCTATATATATTGTATATAATTATTATACTGTGGGAGGTTGTGTTGTTTCATTTTAAATAATTGTCCCACCCACTGGTTTAATAAAAAGAGCTGATTGGCCAAAGGCAGGCAGGAAGTGTAGGTGAGGCTTCCAGACTAGGAAAAATCTCTGAGAGCAGAATGCCAGAAAGAGCACCAGGGAGAGGCCCAGAAGAAGCAGAGGACAACTATGCTGCTCTAAAGAAAGGTACCGAGCCACATGGCTGAACAAGAGACATGGGTTAGATGAAGGGTAGAGAGTTAGCAAGTTATATGCCTGGGCCTGAGGCTGATCAGCCAAAAACTAATGAAAGCCTCTGTGTGTCTCTGTGGGACTGTGGGTCTGTGGGCCTAGACCTTGAGGTTAGGCCGGAAAGTCCGGGCCGGAAACCTTGTACTACATTATACTTATTGTATATAGTCCTTTTTATATTACTTATAACCTTATTATTTTAGACAATAAAAGGAAGGATGTGACATTTTGTTTGTGCTGTAACAAATAAAGCTTGCATGGCTATCAGAGAGCAGAGATGGACACTACTTAACTATAGGAAGATTGTGTTGCTTCATTGTAAAGAATTGTCCCGCCCACTGGTTTAATAAAAAGCGCTGATTGGCCAAAGGCAGGCAGGAAGTATGGGCGGGGCTACCAGACTATGAAAACTCTGAGAACAAGCAGCACAGAGCAGAATGCCAGAGAGAATGCCAGAGAGAAGCCGGAAGAAACAGAGGACAACTATGCTGCTCTAAGAAAAGGTACTGACCTGCATGGCTGAACAAGAGACATGGGTTAGATTAAGGGTAAAGAGTTAGCAAGTTATATGCCTGGGCCTGAGGCCAATCAGCCTAAAACAATTGTAAACATCTGTGTGTCTCTGTGGGTCTGCAGGTCTGCGGGCCTAAACCTTGAGATTAGGCCCGAAAGTCAGGGCCAGAAACCTCATACTACACTTAACCTTAGAGGCCAGGCTGTGGTGACACACACCTTTAATCCCAGCTATTGGGAGAAGGAAGTAGGGAGATCAGGAGTTCAAGCTACTCTGGGCTACACAAGATTGATCCAGTCTACAAGAGAAAGGTCAGGTGGTGGAGGCTCTTTGATCCCAGCACTTGAAATCTCATGCTTTGGTCCAGTACTTTGGAGGCACACACCTTTAATCTCAGCACTAGGGAGGTAGAGACATGAAGTGATGGCTGGGTGGAGAGAGAAATGTGAGACAGGAGGAGACAGGAGCTCAGCTCCTCTATTTGGTCTGAGGAATCATAGAGGTAAGAACTATCTAGTGCTGGCTCTTCTGCTTCTCTGATCTTTCAACTTTTACCCTGATATCTGGCTCCAGGTTTTTGTTTTAAGATCAATTAGAAGTCATGTTACATTGTTAGATAGTCATGGATGGATGAGGAGTGGGGGGGGGGGCAGCTGAAATAGATCAGGTGGAGAGGGAGAGGTAAGTGAGGGAATATGGGTAGAGACAGCTAAGACAGAATGGCTTTTGAGGCGTCATATGGAAACCTAATACAGTAGAATGATGTGGATGTCTTTCTGTATGTTGTGAATATCATTAGTTAATAAAGGAATTGTTTTGACCTATTGCAAAGCATCTTAGAAGCAGGCAGGAAATCTGAGCATAGATAAAGGTGGAGTCAGACAGAGAAGCAATCCAACCACCTAGAGGGCAAGATGTAAAAGCACAGGTAAGCCACAAGATAGATTAATGGATACTGGTTGAGTCAAGATGAAAGAGCTAGCTAGCAATAAGCCTGAGCCATAGACCAAACAGCATGTAATTAATATTGAGTCATTTTGGTGGGGACTAAGCAGCTGTGGGTAAAACCACAGTGCTAGGCTGGTTGAGAAGGTTATACTATGAATGAGGCCAAATGTGGGGCATGATCTACATAGGTCTGAGAAAGCTTAAAATCGTTCTTAAAGGAGCCCTAACCAGCTTACTAGTTGTGTCTCTCTGGTGGGTCTGGTCCAGAAACACCATGGTGTGGTGCATGGGTTTGAATTACAAAATGTCAGGCTCTCCAACTATAGCTTAAGATGCAACAAGGCTGGTTCCTGAAGTCTCACAAGAGCCTTGGTACAAGCAGGAGCTGCATATGATGAATTTAAGGTTTCTGTTTTTACAGACAAAAAGGGAACAGAGTCAAAGAGGGCTTCTTGGTAGCAGCATTTTCTGGGAGGGCTCTGTTTGCTTGAGACAAGCAGAGGCTATCTTTTAAAAGATGTTTCTTGACTCAGCTATAGTGGCAAAAAACTGTGTGACTCTTTTAAGAGGCCCTGTTGCCAAATACTTACATGGTCTTCATGAGCAGCGGAAGGCAGTGCTCAACTTGGTGGCAGTATGGACCCTAAAATTCCCCAGAGTTTGGATGGTAACCGTGGTTCCTACCAGTAACTTTGCAATGAAGGTAAGCTCTCACACACCAGGGAGCTGGGTGAAACTGGGTGGAGTCAGCTGTCATAGCCCAGCTTTTAGCCTAGCCACACATTGGCAGATTAAAGGTGTGGTCAGAAACAGAAAAAGATTAGAGATAAAAGCAAATTAGTATAGTATAGGCAAATTAAAAACAAACAAACAAAAAACTTGTAAAGGACTTAGTTTATAGTGTGTTTAAAAATATACTTAGGTTTGAGAGAGAAAAGAAAAAAGATGGATAGAGAAAGTCCCTTACAAAAGAAACAAAGTTTTATATATAAGATAATATATATATTTAAAGTTATCTTGACTTTGAAATTTGGGTCTAAGGATATGTTGCTTTGGAAAAGAGGTTCTGGCTTTTGTTTCCACAAAAGATGAAAACCTGTGGACTGCCCACAGGCTAATACAATTTGATCAAGGAAGACCCCTGAAAAATCTCTGATGGGAAGAGATGGCCACATCAGCTTCAAGGCTGCCAACTAAGATGATCCAGGCTCAGGACCTTATCTTATGGCAGGTCCATAAGACTACCAGAGCCTTCAATCAACAGGAAGTAGTTTATGGAAAACTATGCCCAAAATATTATTTATAAATGGTTGCTTTCATTATAGATTGTTAATGGTCATAGTCAATCTCTTTCTAGGTAAAAATGGGGGATATGATATAGAAATGATGAAAAGATAGATTATTGAATTACTTTGATCCAAAAAACATCTATTAATCTCAAAATACTTTACATTGGCATGGATTTTGATTTATTGATACAAATTTAAGGTTAATTTTGTTATACAGTATGTATATTTCTACTCTTGTTTAAGATATTATGTTTATCTGTCTTGGAGCTCTGAGGAGCTCACTGAATCAAAAACAGCCACTAGGGAAGCATGAGGAAAAGGAGCTAAACCCTCTACAGGTAGATGGCTGTCGATGGCATGGGCAGTTTGTGGAACCTTGTGAAGTAGGATCAGACTATGTTCCTGTGCATGAACTGGTACCTTGGAGCCTATTCCCTACAGAGGAACACCTAGCCCTGACCTAATATTGGGGTGAGAGAATCAGACCTACCTCAAATGGATATGCCAGACTGAACTGACCCGTCTGGGGACTTCTTGCCCTTTTGGGGGAAGGATGGAGGGATGGTGGGAGGGGAGGCTGAGAGAGGACTGGGAAGGGAGTGTGAGCAGGGGGATACATGAAAAAAACCTTTTAAAATAAATAAAAAATATACTTCCAATATAAAAATAAATAAATAATGTGCTGTTATTAGAAAAAAGATATTATGTTTATGTTACTCACTTAAAATTGTAATATATAATTTAAAAAATACAGATTAATAGTTAATCATTTATGATAATCAAACTTATGGCCATGTTAGGTTTTTTTTAGACATTCAAAAGTATATTTCAACTAGCTAGGTAATCTTCAAACATTTCAAAGACCTATAGAATATGGCATATAAATATTTTATGAACTTAGACTTTTCTGGACAGTGAGACAGGTCTGCTCCTGGCAGCACAAATATACTTCAAGAAAATGATGGGCATCAAAGAAACTTTACTCTTTGCAGGTAAAGTTAACCATTGGACAAGAAACTGTTCTTGTTTGACTATTTGACAGTATGCTGTATAAACTGGACATGCAAGATCCACAAGAAAGTGACTGTTGAACTTTGGCAGAACAAGCCAAGATGGTCCTTCAGGTTCCTGCTTCCCAGAGAAAATTGCAAGATATTTTTCAGAACACAAGGAGAAGTGACTGTCAAACCATGCCAGAATGGGCAGAGCAGTCCTTCAAATTTCCAGCTTTACTGAAAGTACCCCAGAGACTCTAGGCCTGTAGGCTGAAAATGGATGCCTCAATATTAAAAAGGAACTTTGGGTGACTGTCCAGGCAGCCAGATGTCATCTCTCTCATTTCTAGATTTTGGAAGTTGCTTGCACTTCCTGTTTACTTGGGTAATATATCCTTCTGTGATCTTTGATAGAATTGAAGATTAGATAGTTTTCTTTAGTTATAATACAAAGTAAATTATATATGAAAATTTAATGTGGACTCACAATGATAAGGTAAATGACAGAATACTTTCTTTGATTTTGTTAAATATGAATAGACTAGATATTATAACTATAATTCTTTCTTGATAGCTATTTTGTTATATGTGATTTTACTATATTAAAATTGAAATCCTCCTTTTTGATTAGACAGAAAAGGGGAAGTAGTGTGGAATGTCTTTCTGTATGCTGTGAATATCTTTGGTTAATAAAGGAACTGTTTTGGCCTATGGCAAGGCATCTTAGAAGCAGGAGGGAAATCCAAACTTAGATAGGGGAGAATGAGGGTGGAGTCAGACAGAGCAGCAATCCAGCAGCCAAGAGGGCAAGATGTAAAAGCACAGGTGAGCCATGGGCCATGTGACAGGACAGATTGATGAATATGGGTTTAGTTAAGATGAGAGAGCTAGCTAGCAATAAACCTGAGCCATAGGCCAAACAGCATGTAATTAATATTGAATCATTTTGGGGGGCTGAGCAGCTGTGGGTAGGTCCAGACTGCAGGGTTAGGCCAGGCCAGAAACTTAACACTACAGTAGAAGAGTCTTAAAATATAGACATATATGAAAGAAATCTAAGTTGGAATCACCAAATAATGGGGAAGACAAAGCCATAACTAGACATCTTTCACCTCCAAATAAAACATCCAGTGCTGGGTGGGAATGGGTTGCAACTAAGTGAGCAGAGCTAGACACCATAGAGGGTACATAACCCAAAGGGGTCCCATGGAAACCCCTAAACAACTCATGCCATTGCCTAGGCTACTGGTTGCTCACCACAAGTTGATGGTAAGAGCCAGTTTCTGAAGATAACACCTACATTATTCACTGAACATGGAGAAGTTATGCCGGTGCCTTCATCTCAGGATGGAACACTGCACAGCAAGCATCATAGGAGAAAGGTGAGCACCAACTCAGCTACAAACCCTGAGATCTACAATGGTGACTTGCCTGCAAAATACACCGGTACGGTAGTGGTACAAATCCTAGTAGAATTAGAGCCCACTCTGTGAGATGAAACCCAGGGCTGATACCAGATAAGCTGTGGACCTAGGGGCAAATCAACTACTACTGCTCTGTTAGAAGAACGCAGCAATAAAAATGACTCCTAATAACGTTCTGCTATATTCACAGATCTTGCTCAGCCATCATCCAGAAGCTTCCTCCTGCAGTAGATGTTAACAAACATAGAGACCCACACAACTAGACAATGTCCAGAGAGTGAGAGACTTTAGAACGTGCAGTCGTAAATGGGATGTTTCCATCAGTTCTCTTCCCTCATGCCTCAGGGAACTCTGCAGAAGAGGATCTGGAAAAAGCTTAAGAGCTGCTGGGTATAGAAAAAACAAGGTAACAAGGTCTTCTAGACCCAACAGCACCGATGCACATATGAACTCACAGAGACTGTGGCAGCATGCACAGGGCCTGCACAGGTCTAGGCCAGATGAGGTCCCAGTACTGAGAGAGAAGAAGGCACAAGCCCCATCCCTAACCCAGAAGCTATTTCCAATCGACAGCCACTCACAAAGGAAAATTTAGTTTTCTCCAACGGAGTGTTACTGGGTACACATACCACACTTAGGGGCAAGCTCCATGCCCAGCAATAGATGACCAACACAAAGCTAACTCAATGGCTCGCAATGCTTTGTTTAGCTATCTTTTTCCCCTTCTAGATCCTTTGCTTATGTATTATAGTTTCCAATTTTATTTTTATGGGTTTCTATGTGCGCAAATGTGTGTCCTTCAGCGTCTGGGTGTGTTTCTCATGTTTTTTCTTTGGCTCCCTTCTTTTCTGGTAGTTGGTTTTTATCTATCTTACTTCTGTTTAGATGCTTGTTTGTAGTCTAATGAGAGAGAAGGAAGGGCTGTGGACTTGGATAGATAGAGAAACAGGGAGGAGCTGGGAACAGAGGGGGAGAGGAACCATGATCAGAATATACTGTGTGAAAAAAAAATCTATCCAAAAAGAAAGGAATAGAAAGAAAAATGAGCTAAAAGCTGTATCTTGGAGCGCACAAGTGTGGAAGTTACAAGCATGGCTTTGGAAACAGATCTAAGTATGTTCAGATCATAACTTTCCCATTTCCTGGTGGTGTGACTGTACATATACTGCATAGCTTTTGCAATACCCATTTCTCCACAATTAATGAAATGAAACCTAGCCTATAATTATGTAATAAATTATCATTGGCAGAATTAAGTAAGGGAATGAGAGGCCTTCAGCACAGGACAGAATCCCAGAGAGAAAGTGCTGAGTAGATGGAGCCAACCTTGAGACGGAACTGGATCCCAAACCAGTGTCTAGAGACTGTCTGTCTGTCTGTCCTCTCCTTCCTCATCTGCACCAATGGAAACTGAACATCTGAGGTGGAAGTTGGCAGGTCACCAGTGCAGAACACGGTGGGGGTGGGCCCTGAATGGGCCCACTGTCATGGCTACAGCATTTTTTACTGCACATCATCTGGCCAGTACACTTTTCATTCTACAAGACACAGACATAAACATTTGACAAGTACTAAACACCACCCTCTTATGATCTGCACAAAGAAGTAGTCTCATGCCTTCAGCCCGTTTTACTTATAACCTAGGCTCTTTCAAAGATCACTAGTGAATTTTCACCTCACTGCCTCCCACCAGGCTGCTTGAGACATTCACAGGGTGAACTCAGATGTCAGGCGAGGTTCAAATAGGCAGGACAAAGGAGCAGGCATCAAACTGCTTCCGTGTGTGGTAAGTAATTACAGAATCTGCTAAATTACAGTGATTAGGCTTTGCCAGGGAGACGTAAAAAAAAAAGTCTCCAGCAACTTTGGAGGTGGGAGGGGGAGAGTTTAATTAAACAGCTCTTTGGGACCGATTTAATCTCTGCTTTGGAAAACCCCCCAGGTTCAGAAGGGACAGAGGGAGAGAGGGCAGAGAAGGATCCAGGGAAATCCTCCCACAATGTGGCAGCCTGGGTCTTTAAAGTGTTCTTGGGAGTTGTGGATGAAGTGAGAGATGGTAGCCTTTATTATGGAAATGCAAGAATTAAGCCAAGGAATGGGGCACTTGGGGGAGGTTGTGAGGAGGGTCCAGTTATAACTGTTCCTACAATCCTGCTGGGGCCGAGCCAAGCCTCAAGTGGCTTCAAGATTTTTCTCTTGAATGATTTATTCTTGTATGTCAAAAGTTCACTACCCCCAGACTCTGTCATTTGGGTACAAAAAAAAAATGCTTTTTTAAAAAGCCACCAAATATTGAAAACAATGGCTTCTCTGCCATCTACTTTACAGGCAAAGGTTCCTTTGAAGATTAATTAAATTTTGATTCTGGACTGTGGGGCACCAGTTCAGTTGCGGGCTGGGTATAGGAGGATTAAATTTAGACAGAGAAGAACAGCTCTGAGCCTCTGTCCAGAGCGGATTTCAGTTTTACTCTGAGAGCCTAACACTGAAGGACTAGAGAAGGGCCTGCTGGGCTGGCAGTGCCCAGAAGGAAGGCCTGGAAGGACTGACCAGTGAGCAGCTCCTGCCCTGCTTAACCCCTAGGCTGGTGCAGCTGGTAAGAGCACTCAGTGGTCAACAGCTCCTGCTGCTTAATTATGAGGACTGGGAGTTCAAATCCCAGCACCCATGCTGGGCAGCTCACGAATGCCTCCAGCTCTGACAGTGCCTTTTAGCCTCCATAGGTACCTGAAGGCACATGTGCACATACACAAAGATACAGGCTTATACACGTAAAAGTTTCAAATGCAAACAACATGAGCATTTAAAAACAAACACAAAGTTTGTGACCTTGGTCAGTTTCTATACTTTCTCTACTTCTAACTTTTCATATTGATACAATGTGCACATTTACTATCCACACTGCACTGTTTTAATATGATGAAGTGATAGTAAGATTTTTAAATGAGAAAGAAACTAACTGGTGAACCTTCTAGAAGCAGTTTTGACATCAATTTATTTAAAAGTCCTTTATGGCTCCTATGAATACCTCTCTTCCTGCAGTTAGTGAGGAGGTTGTAACGTAGTAAGGAGGGCTTGAAGTTGGTCTTTGCATTCACTCACCCGAATCTTTGAGATTTTTGCCCTTCCTTTTATACAGAGCTAAGAGTTATTTCTCTTGTGTGGTAATGTATTGTGTATTTAATAAAGTTTGCCTGGAAATCGGAAGACAGAGCCAAGACCGTTAAAGAGTGGTGACCCACACTTTAATCCCATCACTGCAGAGGCAGAGACCCACGTGGATCTCTGTGAGTTCAAGGCCAAACAGAGCCAGGGGGTGGTGGCACACACCTTTGATCTTAGCTCCAGGAAAATTGATTGAGGATGTGAGACAGCTGGGTGGAGATGGAGGAGGGAGGAGCCCTTGCCTGTGCTCCCTCTCAGCTGAGGCTGAGAAGCATTCAGCCTGAGCAGAACTGGCTCTGGGTTTTTATTAATAATACCAAGTAGCCTCTGTACAGTACTCTTGGGTGTGTGTGTTCTTGACGATGACTTTGGATCTCTGAGTCTAGTGCCAGAATCATTCTGAAGATAAATTTCTATTCTAGCTAATGTCACTGTAAAACCTAGCTGGAAGAACATTCCAGAATGGTATGTGTTGAGCCCTTCTGACTGAAGCAATAATTAAAAACAGGCCACGGGCAAACAACAATTGGCCACACTGACTCTTTGGAGTCAGGAAACTACCATTATAGGGTCACCTTTGTGGCCCAGACTACATTGGTCTGGGGGAAGCTTCCAGTGGTTGTGCTTTCTGTTTTCAGCATTGCCCACAGGGTTTTAGAGTCCTCGGGCCTCATCTGTTGTTCCTTAAGCAAACAGTTAATGTAATTTGAAAGTTCCCTTCATTCTTGTGATAGCTGCCTGTAACCATCACCCAGCACGGCCATGCTCCCTTTTAGGAAGGTCAGGGCACTTTCTCAGAAGCCTACAAAGTACTAGAATGTTACTGGATTCTCCTTGCCCACTAATCATAAGGAAAGTTACAAAGCACATAGTGAGTAGCATCCTGACTACACCTTCCTAGCACAGCCTGCAAGATTCCTCATTATCTCTCTGCTTTTATTGAAAAGCTAGTGTGTGTGTGTGTATTATGACTGCACATGCCCATTAATGTGTATGTTTAGAAGCCAGAGGCTGATATCAGGTATCTTCTTCTATGTTTTCCCCCCTTATTATTCAAGACAGGATCTCTCACTGAACTGCACTGATTAGCCAGGCTGACTGGACAGGAAACCCCAGTAGCCTATTTCTTCCTGCCAGGTGCTAGGACATACCACTAGGCCCAGCTTTTATGTGATCACTGGAATCTTAACTCGAGTCCTCCTGGTTATGCATTTTACCAGATAAAACATCTCTTTAGCCCAAAGCCAGCCTCTTAAAAAGGATGCTACCACTGAGTATTATCAGCAGCACCAATGCACATGACAAAAGATACCCAAAGCCTGGGAAGTAACTGTGTGGGAACAGGGTTGTCCCACTGTAGAGTACACAGCCTAGAGCTCTGCTTTTCTCTACTATAAAATAATATAAAAAAATGAAAATGATGCCTGCATTTTGCATCAAAGTATCTAATATCTGAGTCAGTGAAAAGTACTGACTATGGAGACCAAAGGAAGGAAAAAGGCATTTACCAGTATCCTCAGGCTTTTGGTAAGCTGTCATCTTATTTATTCTTGACAAAACATCCAAAGTTAGGTGTTATTTTCCACTTATACCGTATGTGGTACGTGTATGCTAAAGTCTTGCTTTTTAAATCACTCTTGACAACTATGTGACCGAAAGCATGGTAATAAAACCTCTGTATCTCAGTTAAAAAAATGTTATTAGGAGCTAGAGGTATAGTTTAGTTGGCAATATTTGCCTGGAACATAGGAAGTCCTGGGTTAAATCCTCAGCACTGGGTGGCAGTTGAGTGTCGCCTCTAATTGCTTTACTTGAGGGGTGAGGCAAGGATCAGAAGTTCAAGTCCTGTTAAGTGAGGTTAAGGTCAGCCTGGACAAACAAATAAATGAATAACTCGACTTCCCATGGTTATGGGAGAATTTCTAGAATAATATTGGTAATGTATCCAGGAGACTGCCTAGCACATAGAAGTACTTAATAAATCACAACCATTGCCATGCAGATAGGTCTAGCCAGATGAACCACACCAGACACAGGGAAGGTCAGCCTAACTGCTTTAACTGATCAAAATTCCCAGTCTAGGCACAAAGAAACACCCCACAAAGCAAACAGACCAAATAAAACACTGTCCTGGGTCATGGAGGCTCCAGCCCTGGGACTCCTTAGGCCAGATCCACGTTAATTACACTTGAGGCATGAGGTAAGTCAGTCCAAGTCTGGCAGCTAAAGGCCAATGGGTTTGATAATGTGTTGCCTTCTATTTCCACCGTTTGGTGGAAAGACAGCTCCCTGAGAGCATGAATGGTGGGCGTGTGCGTGCGTGCGTGCGTGCGTGCGTGCGTGCGTGCGTGCGTGTGTGTGTGTGTGTGCGTGTGCGTGTGCGTGTGCGTGTGCGTGTGCGTGTGCGTGTGCGTGTGCGTGTGCGTGTGCGTGTGTGTGTGTGTGTGTAAGAAGGATTCTGGAAGTGTTCTGAAAAATGTCAGAATAAATATCATCAATACCCAGCTAGCTTCACTGGGCAGGCTGGCTGACCAAACTAGGTCTAGAAAGCTGCATCCTGGGCTCCTCATCTGCACAAAGGGAGAGTGCAAGACATACATCACAAAGTTATTGGTATTGGGTTTCGATACCTTTGCTACTGAACATCCCTAAGGAGAGAGTGAGGTGCCCTGGAGAGACAAGAGCGTATTGAGCTTATGGTCTGAGGGCACTGAGCACCTTCTGCAGGGTAGCACATATATATGGTGGGGCTGCAGCTGCACTGCGGGAGAGCCTCCTGACTGAGTCTGGGGTAGGGGTTGCCCCGTGTTCCTCTCCTGGACAAGTAAGACTTTATTTCCTCACTGTATGAATGGCATCATACTCCCCTGAGAGGGTAGAGAAGAGAAAGAAAGAAAAGATATCGCAAAGAAGTTACTCAGACCTACACCCAGCTGGGGTGTAGGAGATGTCAGCAATTACTATTGTAATACAGGTTTGGGGGTTAACATGTTGAATGAGCGCAACTTATTATTATTCCCCTTATATTACTTCATAGGTCCTCAATTAAGGCATAATTAAAGATTAGCTGAGGTTACAAGGATGGCTTCCCACATTTGCTTTCCGTTGGTCTTCAGTGTTCCGTGTAACTTTTATTCAAGCCTCAGGCAAGACATAAAATTATTCTCCAGTTGACCCTGCTAAAGGCAGACGAGATTTACAACACCCAGAGAGCATGGCTGTGGATTCATTGAGTTTATGTCTCAGAGGTGTTACAGATGCCAGGGAGGCTACCAAGGATGCAGGGCACAGAGGGTGACAGTTTCAGCTGGCTCCTGAGGTGTCAGGAGCAAGACTGAGTGTGGTCCGGTGTCCATGGACCTCTGTTTCATTGACACAAGATGGGAGCACCTCCCTGTGGGCCAGAATAAGCACACAATGTGAATTCCCCTCACCCTGGCTGTGCTTGTAAAGAGCCCAGGGTCTTACATCTAGTTATTTTCATCTACCAACTACAGGCCGGAGTTTAAAATGCCTTCACAGGAAAAAGGAAAGAAATGAGATTTGCTCACTGGGCTCCCAGCACCACACACAGTAAGGATTAGACTTCCATTCTGTCTATTTGAAATACGTCTAGGAAGAAAAAAAAGACGCTCATCACTTATACAAGACACAAGGCAGAAGTTTTGCCAGTGAAGGGAGCCAGGCACTGCTCCTCGGGATGGATCCAGCCCTAGAAAAGGGAGCTGGGGGATTTGCTAGAGGAGCCTCGGCACAAAGACCCATCAGGCACCTCGACCCAGTCTCATCAACATACATCTTAAAGACAGGAAACCTGAACCATAAAAAGAAGGTACCAAAGGTACCAACATTAGCCACTAAAAGGCCCCAGTTTGTTCCTCATTGCTTTGCTTTATGATGAATATAAGATTCCTAGAAAATCAGGAGTCATCTGGGACCTGTCTTGTTAAGGACTCCCTAGGCCTCAATTTCTTTACCATTTGGGAACTGAGCTTGAAGAGCTAGAGAGCTTCTTCCCTCCACTCATGTTGTGGCTGTGCAGTGGGGACGATTTGGGCACATCCCAAGGGCTCAGCCTGGTTCCCAAGGTGACTTGCCCACGATCGCTTCACGTGAGGTCAAATTTCACATACTCCGGGGGGATCCAGCCATTGCCTCGAGCACACTCACCTGATCTGCTTCTATATGAATTCATAAAGTAGGCGGTGGGAGATGTGTTAATAGTTTTCATGAGGTGCTATGGCCCAGGATCTGGGGATGATATGAATTATGCTTTGTGTTAAAATTTACTTTATTCTCCCGGGAGGAAGAAAGTAGACATACTCCATGTGGATTGTTTTGTTTTGGTTTTTGGAGCCCAGGGAGTTTTGATTAACTATGCAGAGGGGATTATGTCTTCTGGCCTGCATTTATTTTAGTTCTACTTTTGTATCTTTGTGAACTTTGTGAGCAAGAAAACATACAACTTTTAAGAGTTTCTTGGACCCCAGGAAAGCAGAAGGGGGAATGTGGGAGCCAAGCACCTCTTAAGTTCTAGGCATGTTTTAACAGCCTGCACAGTGACTCTGGAGACTAGCATTTGTGCTCTGTCTACTGTACAGATGAGGGAGGGGTTCAGAGAAATAAGATACTTGGTCTGAAGCTAATGAGCCCAGAAAATGTGTCTAACTACAGAGTTAGCATGCTTTGTCCAACTCGTGTGTGTGTGAGTGTGTGTGTGTTGGCAAAAGAAACAGAAGAATGATTCTGAGTGTTAGACAAGAACTGAGAAGCATGAGTGAAAGACAGAGATCTTGTCCACAGAAACACACAGGACAATCTCCCATACATTCTTCAGAAAGTTCAGAGGCATCACCGTGTCCTTGTGCAGTGCCATGACATAGATTGTGACAAACACACGTGGGAAAGTTTTAGATAGGAACCATTCCTTTGATAAAGAATTTTATACTTCCAAATTCCAAAATAACACATACTTCAAGAAAATTGTTAGGATATTTTAAAAATCCTGTCTGGGGGCTTAAAGGAGCTGAACTTTGAGTCTACTGTGCTTGGACAGAACCAAGTCCAGCCAGTCACCCGGTGACCTGGAGGCAGCGCTTGCTCCCTTGAGATGGTGGGTTGTACATCCGCTGCGATTGCTCAGGCTCTTCTGAGCTAAAATTCTATGGTGCCATCTGTAAAATCCACTTAACCTCACAGCTCATTCCTCAGTGAGGGATAAATGAGGTGTTACAGGGCTGCCTTTCGAGTTTCATGTGGGCAGTTCATCTCCCTCAGCTGGGAGGTGAGTTCCTGGAGGGCTGGAATGTGTCTTAATGTCTGGCGCCCAGCACATGCCCACAACTGTTAAGTTAACTAGCAGAGTGGATGACGAGAGGATCTTATCATTCCTGGTGCAGTCTAAAGAAAATGAACTTAGGAGCCAGAAAAATGAAATCTTAATATTGCTTTACTTTGAGCTCTGTTTTCCTTATTTATAAATTGGGAGCAATAACTGCTTCCTAACAGGGTTGTTTATCACTTATTATTATTGCCAAGTTAAGGATTTTTTATTGAAAGGAAGGTGATGGAGAGAGAATAAATAAAAATCTTAAAGGGTGCAATTAGCTCTGC
This sequence comes from Phyllotis vaccarum, assembly GCA_033318265.1. Classification (NCBI taxonomy): domain Eukaryota; kingdom Metazoa; phylum Chordata; class Mammalia; order Rodentia; family Cricetidae; genus Phyllotis; species Phyllotis vaccarum. The sequence continues at coordinate 22,053,652 of JARWLC010000019.1, forward strand.
AATGAATAGCTTTATTAGGATAATGGCAGCTGTGGAGATGTACCTGAGTTTACTTGTATGCAGTTTGGCAGGACCGTGAACGGGGGAGTGCGGATCACTAGATCTCACCGACTAGTGCAGAGTATAGTTTATGTGCCTCACAGTGTTCTACTAGCTGAGGGAGGCAGAGACTGCCTTTCTCATTCTCATTCAAGATCAGAAAAGCAAAGTTTAGAGAGCTTAGCTCACCCACCAATGTTAAACAACTGGTAGAGGCCAGTGATTGGCAAGACCAGAAGGCTTAGTGCAAGTAACCAATAACTTGAGCATTTCAATAAGCACTCTGCTCCATCATGAGGCAATGTGCTAGAGTGAGTGTGTAGGTGGAAAAGTGGAGATACCGCCCAATTGATTAGGGATATTTGTTTTCACCAAATGCAAAGATTGGTTAATTAAGAAACATAGTAGAAAAATGACATTTAAAGGATCCTTCAAAACCACTTCCCTTCTTTAATCTATCATTGCGATTTTTTTTTTTTTATGTTAGGTTGCAAATGTGGCTCAGAGGATCCCTGATACTGTTGTCAAACCTGCAAAAGAGGGTTTTGTGCATGAAGGACAGTAGCCTTAGCATCTTGGAGCTCAGAGACCAGAGGAAAAAGAAAGGAGTCATTGTGGACATTGTCCTCTATCTATCTGGAAATGAGATCCAACAATATCTAGGTTTGCAGAACTTAGGAGTGCCTGTGCCACAGTGCTAGCAATATGCTGTCCTGGACATGGTCCTGTGAGGTATTCCTAGGAGGGAATTATAGTGAACAATGCTTTAAGGGGTTGGGGAAGTTCATTCTGTAACATGCTTGCAATGTAAGCATGAGGGCCATCCCCAGGATTCATGTAAACAGCCAAGCATGGTGGTGGTATGCGCTTATAATCCCAGTGCTAGCTAAATGGCTACAAGCAGATGCCTGGAGCCACCTTAGATAAATGGTAAGTCCTGGTCTCACTAGGGGATCCTGTCTCAAAACAAAAAGGTAGATAGCTCCTAAGGAATGGCTTCAGAGGCTGACCTCTAGCCTCAAAAGCACATGTACTCTTATGCATGCACATGTACCCCAGTAACAGTCCCCCTCCCCCCCACACAAGAGGTAGGGAAGCAGTGCATATGCCTCCTGCTTAGAGATACATTATCTAACAAGTTAATGCCTCTAAGAACTCATGCAACAAGAACTTTCTCTGACCTTAGTCTTCCCTGAGTTTAAGTGTTTGTGGAAGCCCTAATCCAAGCAACACCCATAAAGTCCTCTCTTGTTCGCTTTATTTCAATTATTCCAAGACTCAGCTCTCCACAATCGGTCATAACCCTGATTACTGAATGATTTCCCTAATAGGGAACCTGACTTTACTTTTAATCAAAAACTTTCCATTACTGCTCACTGTTCGAGGATAAAGCCTGAACTCTCCAGCCTGATGGTCAGGTTGCTCCCTAACACCTCTCTAAATAACAGTAGCCCTAGGCTACTCTAGTCACCATGCTCCCCTCTGATTTCTGATCAGTTTCAGCATATATTTCTTTATTTTGACATAATCTTAGACTCACCTAAAAGTTATTTTTTTTAAAAAAAAAAAAAAGTACAGATTCCTTGGTGTTTTTTGCCCATGGTCTCTCAATGGCATCGTTCAGCTTTTTCCACATCTCTCCATTTCCTGTCTCTAAATTATCTGTCTTGAAGTCCGTGTCTATGTCTCACTCATTTGCATTTCTCCTGGAACCTAGCACCGAGCACAGGTTAACAGGCATAGGCTTGGTGACAGACAATCCCATTTTGTTATAACAGTTCAAACAAAAACCAAAAGCAAAACAAGAAAGAAGCAGCGCAAATCCACTCACAATTTACCATTACTTCTTCGAAAAAGATACCTGAGGATGAAGGATGAAGCTAGAGGAAGGGAGCCCTGGTGAGCGAGCAAGTGCCTGGCATGTTCTCATCTTCTCTTCTGTAGCTAGTATAGCTTTGTACCAAGCACAGCAGGTCTTCCTCTGGCAGCCCACAGACACAGCAAAGGAGGGTTACCTTGGCTTTCTGGCACCTTGTCAGGTGTACGGGGCCTGACTTGAATAATAAACACAGTTTACACAGTGTGGGGGTGGTGAACACATTTCTGTGCACATCCATTCCCCCATCCCGGACCAGATTCCACGTGGTTGCAACAACTTTCTCCTAGTATAAAGTAAGTGATTTGAAATGAGTTTCCAGGCAGTCCTCAGACTCCAGAAGAATGCTTCCCTTTCTCCAATAACTGGGCTGTTTCTGGGTCTAAGAAGCCGGTTTGGTCTCTCCAATGTGAAACTACCCATGTCAGAGCCTGGGGTGACTTACTGATGCCTGAGGGAACCACATGCAAACCTAAGCCATGACTGCCCACTTTAGAAGGCAGCCCTGTGGCTTTTCCAGTCTTGAAAGGGGTGTGTGGGGAAGTACTAGTTCACACCCATGCCTCTTTTATTCTGGCCATGGCATTGTCTGAAACAGTTTTTCTTGCTCTGCTCAGAGAAGAACAGTTTGAGTGACAAGTGTCCAGTCTTCCCACAGCGGCCCGTAGCAACTATAAGCAAAGGGGCTTTACTGTTACCGATCTCCTGGAGAGGGGTAGGCCTTTAATGGAAACACACATATAGCCCCCAGAACAATCAGTGGCTCTTAAACAACCTGCCTGTGCAATCGCTGCCAAGTTGTTACAAAACAAGGCCTTTCATTATCTGCCCATACAGTCTTTACACCTTTGCCAGGCCACCGGCTCTTGGAGGGCAGGGATTAGGTTGTCAGTGTATGGTAGAAGGGAAATGAGTTACTTTCTGAGAAATTAGTTTTCTACGAACCCTAGAGTAGTATACAACATGTATGAGGGAGAAAAGCACAAAGAAGACAAAAGCCATCAGCCTCAGGACCCTGTAGACAACCAGGGATGGTTCTCCTTGCTGTGGGACCTGCTGATACATATGCACATCAACTTAGTAAACTAGGTTCGTGTCCCCTATGCTATTTCTATCCAGTTTCTTCTAAGGGAATGTTTATAACTTTGCTATTTAAAATCTAATTTTAGGTGCTGGGATGCAACTCCCTGGTAGACCACATGCCTGACATGCATAAAGTCCTGGACTCAGTTCCCGCACTGGAAAAGACCAATTAGGCAACCAAACCTACCAAACCCAAACCTCAACTCCAAGATTTTAATAGCTACTCAAAACACTGTTGCATGAGCAGAAAGCAATCCCCTTTTACCCACTGGACATCCATGATGTTTTCAGTGTTTTGCTTTTGAAACCATTTCAATTGACTGGAAGCTCTGATAAGTGTTTTGGGCTCCAATTAAATAGGCCTCTCCCTCATTGTCGGATTGATCCTCTGGTGGAGGAAGAACACAGAAAGGTTCTTCTTCCTGGGGACAATGTTAAATGACCGTTTGGAAGAATAGCAGATGTTTCCATGTAGGCCCACTCCAGAGACTGACCAGACAGATGGCTCTTATTCTCCCACCCTCCAATATTCCATTCCATTAACATTCTTCCTGGGAGATGCAGTTCCAAAGGACAGGCAGGCATTGTTGGGTCTCAAGGGCCCTGAGAATGGGCCTGTAACCTGAGCCCTACAGGCTTGCATTCACTTGGGCAGGTCACTGTGGGGACATACTGGTGACAGATTAAAGTGCATCTCAGAGGCCTGGATTGTGTTTCCAGAACACAGGTGTGGGGAGATTATCTTTCTGACAAGCCCAGCACTTACCCCAGTCTCTACAGCTACTCTTGCCTCTGTGTCTAGTCCTAGATCTACCACAAATAGCAAACTCAAGCCTTTCTATGTGAAAGTCAAGAGCTGTCTTCGCCACAGACCTGGTGCCCCAAAGACTTTACCCAAAGAGCTTGACAAATTGCCTCACTTTGTCAAGTGGGAGAATGAATAAACATCCTGCATTAGGAGTAACTGAGCTCTTGTCACTTGGCCTGTCTCTGGAACTCTCTGCTTGAGTGGCACCAAGACAAGCAGGCACCTGACATAGGGGGCTGTCTACTGTTAGTTTGCCTAACTTTGGGCAAACAGAGCAGTTTTTGAGCCTTTCAGTCACTTCACCTATTAAAAATGAACCTGAGTGTCTGTCCTATAATTCCTGTGAATATGAACCATGGATGGACACATGCAAGCACTTGGAGCCCTAAGGAAAGGTGCCAGTGGTCTTGAACAAGGGACTTGGTGGTCTTGAAGGAGCTGGGTGTGGGCAGGAGAGCCTCCCCACTGCAGCCTAGGCTTCCTCTAGCACTTAGCTAGGTAGTGGAGGGAGGGAGGGAGAGAGAGGAGTGTGCAAATATGGAAGAGCTGGTCTGTGCAGGTCTTGATGACATGGGTTCAGGTGTGACTCAGAGGCATCTTGGTCTCAGCATTGGGGGCAGGGAGGCAAGTACTGGCAGGGAGCCAACTAGCAGCCAGCTAGATGCAGGTGCTGGGTAGGCAGACATGGGAACATGGACGATTGGCTTTCTGAGCCCACCCCTAGGTGTCATGCAATGCAGAGCAGGCTCTCTCCCCAGGCTGTTCTGACTCATTCTCACCTCACAAAGCTGTCCCTGAAGTGGGTAGGAGCTGCCTTTGACAGAACCCAGACTGCATTCCTGACCTGTCTTTCTCCAGGCTTCTCTTCCATAAGCTTCAACATTTTCTGACCTCCTACTGTGTGTTGGCTTCATGCTTTTATCTGCAGTTATTACTGGATCGGGTGACACTTATGTGATGCAATTTTATTCTCATCCTATACTAGTAGGAGACTTTGGGGGTGGAGAGAACCAGAACAGTGCAGTGAGCTACACTGAAGATACTGTGGACCCTGGTAGACCAAGCCACCAACTGCCATTCCTCTAGTGAAAGGGCAGATCTCTCCACATCCTGTCATAGATGTTAGTGGTTCATAGGTGCAAGCTTGTGGCAATGTGAGGCAGCCTAGCAAAGAGCTGATGGGCCAAAGAACTCATCCCGTTCTTTGTAGGTACCAGTTCCCTTGATCTGCGTATCTTTCCCAAATCCCTCTTCTCTCTCCACATAATAACTATTCCTATTGTGCAAAGGAAAAAAAAAAAAAAAACAAGGCTCAGTAAGGGAGATGAAGTGTCTAATGCTACATAGCCACATGTGGAGAAAGCAGTAAACTGAAGCCTTTCTGGATGGTTCCAGAGTTAGCAATGGGCACAGTATCATCTGTCTTTGCAAGGGAACCCCTATCTAGAAGACTAGGAGGCTTGTGGTGGCCTTCCAAATGCAATGAGGGCTCCACCAGACCTTTCACCTGACAAATTGTTCCCCTCAGATTCTGACACAAGGATCCTTTCACATCCTCTCTTCTTGGTTCTGGCCCTAAAGAATGAGGCTTATGTAGCCATCATTAATGAGCACATTGCAGGTGACAAGCCCCAAACTGGATTCAGTCAGCAAGTATTCAATAGTCCTCATTCTGGCTCAGGAAGGGCCCTGAAGGAAGGTGGTGATTTCATATTTTGGTTCCTAGGCTATTTTTTAGAAGCTTGAGGGATGGTCCAAACAGCATCCTGACTCTTGGAAATCGTGAGACAGAGCAAGGAAGGTACCTTGGTGTGGAGATGAGGGCCTGGGGTAGGTGTGAGCAGAGGAATCCTAACCCAGCTAGTGCAAACATTAAAGATGAAATGCCGACCCCCTCCCACCTGTGGAAAGCCAGGAAACAAGCTCAGTGCCCCTTCCCACTTGCACCTGTCCTCTTCACATATTACTTCCTCTGTGCAGGGGGAGAAATTCACACTCAGCAAATTGACATCATTTAACTGCCACTCATAAACTCTCATCTGTCTGGAGCAATGGAAACTGTCAAGGAAGATCCAAAAACTATATTTTCCCTTAGTAGGAACCTTCCTAGATCTTTGGTGATAGTATAGATAGCCTGGTCTCAGTGATCTAAGAATCCAGGAGCTATATTAATGTCAAAACTACAGTCATGAATATAGACTCCCAAGGAGCCAAGGACATGACTCCATTGGCAGAATGCTTGCCAAGCACGCATGAAATTCTGGGTTTGATCTCCAGGATCATATAAACTCAGCATGACAAAGTACACTTGTAATCCCAGCAGGTCCATAAGTGGAGGCAGAAGGTCAGATGCTCAGCGCCATCCTCAGCTACACAGCAAGTTTGAGGCCAGCCTGGGATGGATGAGATCCGTCTCAGATGAAAGAAAACAAAAACTCTAGACACCCAAGTGGGAAAAACTCCTATGAACTAAGCACCCAATCTGCTGAGTATCTTATTAACAACATGTCTGCTTACATACAACTTCTAGGGCCACTTGATGAACAAAGGTGTGAATGTGCCTGTGGGACAAGTCTTATTGTACATTCTGGTAGGGCTTACCTTCCCACACCTGTCCCTGTAAGTACTCACACTACCATGTATGTGCCTTGTCCCACAGAAGCCAGCACAGCTGGTGGCTTTCACTTCCCTTTGGTGTTAAAGCAAGGGAAAGTCCAGAGGACCCAGAGACTTTCTAGCAAAAAAGATCTGGGCCTGAAGCACTAATCACTTGGGATAAAGTGGCTGGGGTTGCCATGCTTTGGATTAAATAACCAAACCTGTTCCAAAACCACTCAGATCTCAGTCCTATAGAAATGAACAAGGCACCTCACTCCATTGTGCCATGAACTTCCTTGCCCAGTGTGAAGCCTGTAACTAAAAAAAAGGGCTTAGGAGAATCAGTTCCCACTGTCCTATGTGAGGCAGAGTGACAAATGGACATTTCGTCTGTTCAGTGTTCTCCCAGGCTTCAAGCCTTGCAGAGCTGGAAGGAGTTGGCTCAGATGCACTTTCAACAGGTCAATAGCCATAGCATGCTTTCATTATGGGTGTGCAGGGTGTGTGTGTGGGAAGGAGGGGGCGGGGAGGGGACAGAGCTCTGGATGTCACTTGCCTCCCCTGTGCTCAGCCCTGCTGCTGCCCAAGAGTATCCCTGCAGAGACATGTCTGTCTGGGAGGGGGTGTCCTCAAATTTGGGACTAATTGTGGCTCCGTTCATCAAATGCCTGGGCTAGAGTCTCTCATAAAGCAGTTACTGTCCTCTCCTTACTGGGTTGACAGTGACCTACTCTGTGGCACTAATGAAGTTATTGAGGCTCAGAACGATTGACTGATGTTTTGGGGGCATTCCATCAGTAAGTAGCAGAGCTGGATTCAAATCTAGGTTTGTGACATCTCAAAGCTTTTTTTTTTTTTTTTTTTTTTTTTTTTTTTTTTTTTTTTTTTGGTGTGATTTTCCATATGATTTATCCTCTATTAAGAACTTTACTTTGAAAGACAGAGAGACCATTCACTGGGTAAACATACTTTGTGAGCAAGCTTATAACCTGGGTTTCATCCATAGGATATACATGAGTGCACATGCATAGATAAGGAAATCAATGTAAAAAAATAGTTTTTTCCCTTTGACTACTTTTAGATAAAAAACAAGAAGCTTTGAACAACTATTCTATCCATTTCTGCTTCTGACATACACTCACACAACCAGAAAGTCAATACTGAGTGCTTTATGTAATTCAATAACAAACTACATACCTGTATAGGCTGGGCAACTATGTACTAAATATTTTTGAGGCTGAAGCCCAGAGAGAGGAACCAGCTTACCCAAGGCCACACAGCTGCAGAAATCCAACTAAGAAACAAGAATCCCTGGCACAGCAACCAACCCTCACCCCCAACCACAGAATGCAGCAGCCACTGTGTTTGATTGGATTGTGGTCTGGGCTAGAGGTAGGGAGGAGTATAGAGCAGAGTACTTGGGGCCTGGCTGGAACAGCAGAAGGGAACAGAAATGACTTTATGGCCGACCGCTTCCCCCTTAGCAAACATTACAAAGGAAAGATCGCCTTTGCGGTCTAGAGGTTTTTCATGTCGAATTGTTTTATGCTGCAGCCATAAACCTCTAACAGAGAGGGTCCAGGGACAGGGCTGACCCATGTTTAACTGTGGCCCAGCCACTGTAAAGCAAGGGTTATGAGGCTCACTTCTGGTGCCAAGGCAGTTTAACAAGTATGAATACACATAATTCCTTCCAGCCCTGCCTCGGCATAGAAGAGCTGTTTCTAGGGCAGGCCCCCGCCCCCCCCCCCCAACACACAATGTGGTTCCCATTACCCAACTATAGTGCCTTGCTGAGGTCCCCTCTATGCCCAGCCAGGCTCCTTTCATCATGATATCCAGCTCTGGGTCCTCTGTAAAACTTCAGAGTGGTTCTGCCTCCCAGCAGAGAAGGAGATGGGAAGAGTGGGTGTTCCATACAAAAAGAGCCTGTCTCACCTGTTCTAAGAAACCCTTTCCTGAACTCTAGACTCTCTGCAGCCCACGCTCAAACCCTACTCTTATTCTGAAAAATCTCAACCCTAGAGAAAGTTTGAAATAGTACAAAACATCCCTACATTCTTTAGCTAAATCTGTCATGACTGATAGGTTGCCATGTTGTGGTATTTATATTCATCTCTAGTTTGATTTTTGCTTTTAAAGCAAGTTGCATACATTTCATATTAGCACACAGCCTAGAATCAGGATGCCCCCTTGGCCGCAGTATCAGAGCATAGCTAAGCAAATGAGCAATGGCCCTGCAATCGTCTACATGCACCATATCTAAAGAATCCCACATTCTTTCTTACATCTTTAAAAAAAATACAGTCATCAATATGTAAGTGAAATTTCATTGTATTTTATTACTATCTCTTAATTCAGAGGTGCTCCGAGGCCATCCAAATACCTACAATTCTTTTTCTAAAAATCCGTAGCACGGACTTTTCTAAACCAGTTTTCTAAAATGACTTTTCCTAATGCTGTGGTCCCAGCTATAAAACTTTTCATTAATACTTCATAACTGCTATTTTACTACTGTTACAAATCATAATGTAAATATCTGATAGAGGTCCCAAGGGGTCTGTGACCCACAGGTTGTTGAAAAACACAATCCTAAATAGTCCCACCTCTTGCTCTGCAGACTGCCTGATAGCGTCCTCAGCTAGCTTTGGGACCAGTACCTTTGGTGAGCCTGCCCATGTGGGGTGGGACATACTGCTGAGTCTACCTATCTCTTGTACTTCCATCTCTCCCTCATGCCTCTTTTTTCCTTTCTTGTCCTGTTCTTGCAAGGCTGGATGGACCCCTTGCACATGCACTAGGCAAGTGCTCTGCTGGGAGCTCCAACCCCAGCTTCTGAGCATCTTACAGCATTGCTCCCAGCCAGCTCCACCGTGGAGCTCTGTCAGGCTCTGCATCTCCGCTGGAATTAGTTCCCTACATGGGTCCTTCCTTTGCTATTAGGAAGCAATCTGTGACACACGGGACCAACTCTATGAGTCTGTCATCTAAACTGCTCCCTCCTGTCTCTTGGCTGTCACTTTCCTGGAGGCTCAGCCTCCCAGCCCTGAAAATACCCCAGTCACGGTCTCCAGAAGCCAGCCAGATGCCAAGGTCAATGGGTATTTGCACATCTCCCCTTCTTTTTAAATATCTCTTTAGTTGGACATAAAAACCTAAAAATTTAACACATTAACAGGGCAATATGTATGTGCGCCTTCTTGACCCCTTAGCAGGGTTGGACACTGATGCTCAGGCTACTCCTAGTGAGAGCCTGCCTGACTGCCTGCTTGCCTGCCTGATTGAACAAACATGGCAGGGAAAGTCTGGACTGCGAAGGCTAGGCTTGGAGTCCCAGCTCCCAGTCTTCATACAGATGGTAAGTTTAATCAATAGTTTTCCTGAATTGAAAAAAAGCCTGATATTCAAAATGCCCATTCAATAGGATCTTATTCAGAAGCTAATAGAGGGGACTTTGGAACGGCTGCTGTGACTGAAGCCACTAGTCAGGCCAATGAGGCAAATGATAGGTGTCACTGGAGAAGTGGCTAGGGGAGGAGGGAACAGGTGAATCCTGGAGGGCCAAGCCACCAGGAGAGAAGGCAGGACTGGAATCTGCAGCAAAAGGAACAATTGGAATCTAGTCTGAGCTAGATTAGGTGTGGGCCCTGCAGGATGAGTGAAGACGTGTGTTGAACCCCTCTGTCACCAGGGTACTCTTTGATGTGGCTTGTGTATTATCCCAGGGCTTCTCCTGCTGGGCTGGGAGCATCTCTGGTTGGTCAGCACAGTTTCTGGGAAGCAGAGCAGGCAGAGGTCTCCTGCGCTGGGAGGGACTCAGGGCCAGGCTGCTGAGTGATTTGATGACCTGAGAAGCCAGTCCATTGTCCAGGCCTTAAGGGGCCACTGCCCCCTTGCCATTAACTCACCTCAGGATAAAGGCCATCACCAGCTCAGACAAATAAGCAGCTCAGCTGGACCTCATGCATCATCTTGTCACCCACACAGAGGGGCCTAACAGGGGTGTCTTAAAGCCGAGATCACTAGAGTGCAACTCAGCAACTTCCATTCAAGGAGCTTGTGATCAGGGCGGCAGGGGGGGTGGTTGGTGCCAAAATGCACACTCAGCTTTACCCTCCCCTCCAGGCAAGGGGGCTAGAAAGAAAACCTCTGATCTGCTTTTGGGGTTCCCCTAGTCCCTGTGGCTTCCTGGGAGGCTGTCAAGAAGGGATGAAAAAGGCTGTTAGATGACCAAAGAAGGGACCCAATGGGGCAGGAAGAGATTGGCTTGAAAGGCCAGGCACCATGGGGATGCAGCATGCCACCTGCTAGCTGTGTGATACTGGGAAGATTGCTGTATCTTTCCGAGGCTTAGTTAGCCCAGATCACTAGTAACAAGAACAGTGACATACAGAATTTAATTTCAGTCTTGATCCCATCCAGGTACTTTGCTAATATTTCACATCACATTCTAACACTAGGGAAAGGAGGAATCTCAGGGGTTCAAACATTTGCTAATTATTATTAGCAATATTATAATATATAAAATTAATATAATAAGGAAGCCACACTGTAACTCTTCTTCTAGAGCCTTCTAATCTCCTGGTGGATTCAATGTGGACAGAAAGGCAAAGCACCCAGAAGCATCTATGCCCCAAAGTGATGGTGATGGGTCTCACTTTTTACACCATAATCTAAATGTGACTTCAAGCCCAGTTGAGTACAGAGTAGCACCCCTGCCTTCAGATGGTACTGCGAACTCCATCTTCACATCAACCCCCGGGAGATGATGCTTGCCAGGTGATATGGATGCAGGCCTCAACGGTGGACCTGTCATACTAGCTTATTCCACAGAAATGAAGAGAGCTTTGCCCCCCTTCAGGGATTCCAGTGGACCCATGTCTCTGTCTGAGAGAGCATGCGATCTGACCAGTGCATGCATCTAGCAAAGTACCCTATATGGCATGCACTGGGAAGAGACTCTTGTGTGGATGAGACCCCAGCATAAAGCTGGGAGTCTCTGGCTACATGTAGGCAACTGACATGCAATACACAAATGTCAGGCCAGCCACCGGTGAGAATGTAGTTGATACAGGGATCCTACCGGGTTACATGGAACCTCTGAAGCTCCAGCCTTGAGAACCCATTTGTCCTCACTGATGCCTGCCTGCTTCAGAGCTGAGCTGTTGAGTCCATCTTCCAGAGGCCAGAGGGGAAAGCTGACCAAGGTTCTTCTCCATGGGTCCTAGCACATAGTTTTCTCAATTAAATTGCTTCTGAAGGGGAAACAAGTCTCTTTCTTTCCAAATTAGTGAAATGACACCTTCCCTTGGTTTCACTTCAGAATGAGTAAGTGTACAGAAGCTTTTATTCTTAGCATTACTAGAAATCATTGCAGGCCTTGTTGCTGAGCATAGGGGATGCTGTCTTAAAACAGGTAAATGTGGGATAAAGAGCCTGGGCTTTCGCATTGGGAATGAGGCCTTGAGCCACCAAATTAGGTTTTAGAAGGATTGTTGTGGTTTTTAAGGGAGAGGTAATGGGAGGCAGCAAGTAGAGGGGGTGTTACTGCAATGGTTCAGGGTAAGAAGATATTAAGGAGCCCTAGAAATAAGATGTGCAGAATTTGTAAAATTAGGTTATGGTGATACATTGTTATCAAATAAAGATTGCCTCAGAGGACAGAGCCAGACACAGAGTTAGCCGGACAAGTCAGGCAGTGGTGGCACATGCCTTCAATGCTAGCACTTGGGAGGCAGAGGCAGAGATCCCTCTGGCTAAACAGAGCCAGGTAGTGGTGGCATACACCTTTAATCCCAGAACTAGGGATCACACATCTTTAATCCCAGCACTAGGAAGACTGAAACAGGAAGTGATGTGGCTGGGCAGGGAAAGGAACATAGGGAGAGACAAGACAGGATTTCACCCCCTTGTGTGTCCCTTCCTTCTCCTAATTCTGACTGAGAATTTGTGGAGATAGGATCTTCCCCTTTCGGCCTGAGGAGCTGGCAAGGTGAGGAGTGGCTGCAGTTCATCCCTCTGTCTCTCTGATCTTTTAGCATCTACCCCAGTATCTGGCTCTGGGTTTTTATTATGAGATCAATTATAATTTGTGCAGCAGTAGGTGGCATCTCAGCTTCCTTTACAGGATGAGAGCAGACAGGTGATCAAACTTTAGTACACGTACAATAACCTTTTCACCCTGAAAACAATGCCTCCTATTTGTTTCTGATAAATAAGAGGAGGTGGACTGGGGGAGAGCAGTGGACATGGAGCACACTGAACTATCACCTGCTCTGCATTTGAGCCAGCCCCAGGCCGCTGCCCTTGGTTCCCCTTCACAGGTGGGCACTATCTGGTGAATCACACAGGTAGCAGGGAGTAGAAAATTGTTCTCATCAGGTGTATCTTGGAGAACTTCTTCTGGGACCACTGAAAGAGAAGTTTCTGGAAATAGTTCATGTACTATTATCACGAGCTGTTGCTATAGCTTTCTAGAGTTATTTATAGAAACATGATCCACCAGGATAGAGGGAAGGGGGCATAAATGAATTACCAGTCAGTTTCCTTTCCTTTTAACTCCGTGAAGGCCGCCGGCCAGAAGGAAAAGGCATCATGGTGCCAGACTGGTGGGGCCGAGGAACAGTGCAGAGACTCTGGCTAGGACCTCAGCAAGGCAATATTTCTAAGGCCAGAATGCTATGTTTGCTTAGCTGCTGGCTCTGGCTCACTTCCTCCCAACCTGAAATCTTTGGAAGTCACAAAGGGTGGTATGTGTGTGTGTGTGTGGGGGGTGCCAGCTGAGGACTCGTAGGCAGCGTTATTAATTACTGTGGTTCTTCTAAGCCTGGATGAGAAGGAATAAAGGAATCTGTCCTCTTTCCAGGATATCTGGACATTTTTGTGTTACGGAAGGGCAAGGAGGAAACCAGCATTCACTGAGCATCTCTTACAGTGGAGATGATTTGTTTTCTCATTTGCACAGCATCTTGTGAAGCTATTGAAAGAAATCTCCTGATAGGGGGCTAAGCCAAGAAAAGGTTGAACAGATTCTACACGGCCACACATCATAGCATGGATTTGCCACCCCCCCCCCCCCAATCATTTTTCTCTACCCTGGTTCCACATCATGCCATTTCTAGTTCTTCTAGCCTTGTAAAGCAAAGGTTTTATTGTTGTTGGGTTTTTATTATTATTATTATTATTATTATTATTATTATTATTATTATTATTATTATTATTTGGTTGTTGTTTTTAAGTTGTTGAATCTCAAACACCTACATAAATAATGGCAATTCAGAGGAAGCCACATGGTTTCCTGGTCCACACTGAGAGCCATTAACCAGTAATGGGGGATCCAGCTGAGCTCAAAGCACCCAGCTCAGACCTGATGACAGGGGTAGAGGACCCAAGACAGTGGGGGAGGGTGGGAACAGATGGCCTGCAAAGACCAAGCTTAGGAAAGGAAAGACTGGGTGCTGGGAGCAGCCTGAGACATTTATTCTCAAGGTGGGACCGCTGTGAGGGGTGGCATTAAATGCCCAGACGGCAGTCTAGAAAAGGCAGTAGAGCTGTGTCTCCTGGGGACAATCTTCGGCCTCTGGTGAGAACAGCCATAAGTAGCTCTCTCATGGGGAGGGTTTCCTTTTTCAACCCTTTGCATGAAGTGATGGAGGAAATTTCTGCTGGGCACCCAGTGTGTGTTTTAACATTCAACACATGCCAATATCCCTGTTTAACAAAGAGCGGCGAGGCTTTGCTCCACAGCCTTGAGCAGGCATGCTCTCACCAGAACACGATAACCCGCTTTCATTGTGTTTATTTTTACAGTTAGATTCTATTTATGGCCAATCATACACTTGCCATATGGCAAGGGAATTGCGGCAGTGGTACACAATTCCCTCTTTTTAAAAAAAAAAAAAAAGGAAATTCAGTTAAATCAAAAAAGTTCAGGGAAAGAGGCAGTTTAAAAGAACATAAATAACAATGTAGGTGGGCATGATGCAAGGGTCCACACCGTGGCACAAAAACAAATGAGGTCTGGAATCACTGATTGAATCCGGCTCTTCCACTGCCCAGCCTCAAAGGACAAGAATCCTGCAAGATGGCACAGTGGGCCGGAGACAGTCTCCAAGGGACTCAGGTGTCCTGGTTTGGAGCCCCTCACTAGTAGAATTCCATGGCAGCTCCGGGTGGCAGCAGTGCCATCGGCTGAGGTTTGTAACGGGACAGCAAGCTATGCTAATAGCAGTGGCCTCACAGGCTGGTCTGACTGCTGTACAAGCCAGTCCTAAATGGACACACAGCTACCTTTCTGTACATCACCTTCAGCACACAGTGCTCATCCAGCCCCAAGCTCAGTCATCCTTGAGTCTCTGTGGATCTAAGAGCGAGGCTGCTGGATGGGAGCTTTGGGAAAGAGAGGTTTGCCCACATGTTAGTTATGCTAATGTCCTGACTCTCCTGGCGTCCTTCCAGGCTCCTCTTCAATGGCCTGAGCACCCAGGTGTCAGAGACACCTTCAGATGTGGCCTGCCATCAATGAGGACTCTACAGAGCCAGCCACTAACATTTCAACGGGAACACAGAGCAGGCTGTTTCCAGGTGGAAAAAGTAAGGACACATGGCTGACATGCCTCCTTGTGGGGTGGCCTTGGAGTCCTGAGATCCACTCAAGCCACACACTACACGTGCTATTTTTGTACTTTTTAATACAACTGTATTTGGGGAAATGAGTGGAAAATAAATGGTAGAAGCTGTATTCCAGTCATGTGAGTGACTAATTAGAGGGCGCTGGTTCTCCCAGGACATTGGGTTACATTAATTCAAAGTGTGACTTGTTTACTTTGTAGGGTCAAGGAGAAGCTTTGGATCGGAGAAAGCCAAAAGTGGCAATTAGATTACAGTCACCAGCATTTGCCGGAGGTAATGCACGCAAAAGGGCTTTGTAAACTACATAAAATAGAAGTGACCCTGCTGAGGGTATTCTTGCTGCCCCCAATTAGGAGGCATAATAGTTTGTTCCTGGTGGGAGGTATTGGTGAGCCAGGGTCTAGTTAAGGGAGCACCTGGCAAAGGACAAAGAGCAGAGAGGGAATCAACAGTGCAAATCCTGACTTTACCAGGCCCAGACACTGCCTCTGTAAATCTGTAAGGCTGTGCCCGTGTGCCTCAGTGCACTGTTCCCGTGTCGCTTGCAAAAGCGCTAGTGGGAAGGACAAAGTAAGCACAACAACGAATTTTTCAGTGTGGCTGTGATTTTGTCAAGTTCGGAGTCAGGAGGCAGACATAGCTAAAGCTGGCCTCCACAAACTTGGAATTGGGCCAGGAAATGAGATACTCACAAGAAATGGTATCTGTTCTAAAGACAGCAAGGCATTCGACATTCATTGTTTCAGGAGAAAGAACTCAGCCACTAAAAGGCTTGTCTTACAAGTGGAGGACCTGAGTCTTATTTCTAACACCTACATACATATCTGGGTGTTGTGGTGAACATTTAAAATCCCAGTGCCAAGAAAGTAGAGACAGGAAGACCCCTATTGCTCACTGACTAGCCAGACACACATAATTGGTGAGATTCAGGCCAAAGGAAGGCCACATTGCTAAGGATGACACCCAAGACTGCCTTTGACTTGTGTGTGTGTGCACATTTGCAAAAGCAAGCTCTCACACACACACACACACACACACACACACACACACACACACACACACACACGCACGCCCACATACTTTAAACAACAACAGCAACTTTGACACTGGATGTAAATATGGTAATGAGTAGTCAGTGCCTGTATTCCTAACACTTGGGAGGCTGGCATGGGTGGTTCACAAGTTCAAAGTCAACCAGACCACATAGTATGGTCATGCCTCAAAACACCAAACCAAACCAAACCAGCCAAGCAAACTTGTTTGGTTGCAAAACCTTTCTTGAACAGACATAAGGCTTAGAGTCTGTCTGACTGACTCTTTTTCTTTCTTCTTTTCTTCCTTCCTTCCTTCCTTCCTTCCTTCCTTCCTTCCTTCCTTCCTTCCTTCCTTCCTTCCTTCCTTCCTTCCTTCCTTCCTTCCTTCCTTCCTTCCTTCCTTCCTTCCTTCCTTCCTTCCTTCCCCCCCCCTGTCCTGCTGGTATAAACTATTTGTATGCTTTTCTGCAGAGATAGCGATGTGCTTGGTGATGGGATAAGTTTCAAGGCAAATGTACACTGTGCACTCTATTTACTTTGTGAACTCTGAAAACATTGGAATCTGCAAGGCCTGTGGTTCCAAGGGCTCATTTATTTTATAAGATCTCTCTGCTTACAACACTCTTCACCTTCATCTCTCTGAAGAACATCTACTGATGTTTAGCATGTCGTTGGGGAGTAAGGAAACTGAGCTGACTTCCCCTCATAGACCCGCGTCGTAATCAAGTGTCTACCAGTAAGCACCTTCTGAAGAGCTGAGGTGGCAGTGGACAGAACTGACTTTACACACCACACCCCAGCAGCCTTCCACCCTGGGAACATGTCAATCAGCTTTTCAAGTCCACAAAATTCAGAGCGAAAGGAAAAAGAACAATGTGGAAGGGTACATCTTTCTGTCATTAGAAGCAAGCATCACTTGCTTCCTGGTTTCACAAGTTGACTTTAAAGGACCCAGCAGACTCCCCTGAGAACACTGCATAGGTTCTCTAAATTACATTGGATTTTTTTTTTTTTTTTTAAAGAAAACATTTTTTAGCAGAAGCTTGCATACATAGCAGTGTTTCCCATTTAGAAAGAAAAATAAACACTCCTCTGCTGGATTGGAAGTCAAAACAAAAATAATCTCAGCTGCCTAAAACCTAAGCAAGTCAATGAAAATGCTAAATAGCTTTGCTGCTGGCCAGTGAAGCATTTTCTAAGGCCAGGCAGGAAGGACTTGGAGCCAGGGAAAGCCAAGGACACACATAGAGTTTTGCTTTGGGAGGGGGAGGGGGTGTTGCAATAATTTTGCAACAAAATTTTGTGTTGAAAATATCTAGTCTGATTCATCTATGAAACCCTTGAAATTTCATAGAAATATACCACAAAGATTCCATGTTATGGTCTCAGAGAGGTCTGGTGTTCAAATCGGACCCTATCACTTAAAGGCCCTTTAAGGCAGAGGAAAGAGCTCATGTCTCTGGGTCCCTGTTACTTCCATGAGACTGAAACAGGTCACAGGGTAGATAAGAGGAGTCAATGACTCCCTAAAATGAAGAGGCTCCCCAGGATGGCTGTGTCATAAATGTTTGTAAGGAGACAAACAGGAATTAAACAACCCGAAATAACCGAGCTCTGGTGGGAGTCTGTCTCCAGTCTTACTACGGATGCAGAAAGACCAGGATCTGGCATTTGAAATAAGACGGAAGAAAGAAAGGCCCTGGTGGCCACATGCTTTGGTTTTGAGTCTCTGACTTCCAGTGATTAAGTCACTGAGCCTCAGTTACTCCCAAAGTGAAATGCCAATAAATTCAAACTCAAAGATGATAATGCATATAAAGGAATGTGTGCACACAGAAGGGGCTCATTAGATGCATTCTCTCACTCCAACTCTCCCAGGCCTCAAAAAGCTCTTCACAGCCTTCTTAAGGCTCTTTATTTCTTGACCCTGTTAAGTCCTACCCCTAAATTTACAAAGCCCCCTGGCTTCGGAATTCAGATCAGCACAATTGATGAAACACTGTTGATTCTGGACGTTTCTATGGGGTTAAGACAAGCATCTACTTAATCCTAACCACTTCCTGAGCGCCTGGACTGTGACCAGTTGATATTTCGGTGAAATCTTTTCCTATTCACACAAGTGACTTCAGGATGAGTGCCCCCGGGAGGATTAGGACTGTGATGACAGAAAGAGCGATTTACCCTCTCTTATTTTCCATGGGGACAATGAGCTGTGTGGAGATGCCCCACGCTTCTCTCTGCACTCTACATGGGGATTTCTGCAGGGCAGCGCTGCCTCACAGACACAGGTCCCAGCGTTTGCTGGAGCTGACACAGCTGCTTGTCAGACTCGAGGGGAATAGAAAGAAGGCAGCCTGGGCCCTGGAAAGGCTAGTTCCAGGGGGACATCTCCCTCCTACTATCTCTGAAAGTGAGAAGCCTCTGCACCATCACATCACCCTCCGGTGGCCAGAAAAGCAGCCTGTATCATGTAAAGTACAATGAGGTCTTATGTGAACCACCCTTCAGAGGTTTAGCATTTGACATCTGCCTAGCTCAGTAACAGAGGGTGGAGTATGGAGGTAGGGATGCCCAAGGCCTCTCAGATGAGCAAAGTGCTCCACTTCTGAGTTATATCCCCACTACCCAGCTTTGTCATTTTAAAACTACCAAAAGCGCAGCAGGTGGTCCTTATCTCACGGATGAAGCAAGTAACTGACTGTGAGGAGATGAGGACCTTGCCTAAGAAGGCACATTGGGGATCTGGCTCTGTAGTTTGCTCATTGGGTCATTTATTCACTTCTGGGGTGAATAAATAAATAAATAAATAAACACTAAATAAAGAGCATCTGTAAGACCAGGGACCAAACTGATAAAGGCGGTTGTTTGGGGAATACAGTTGGCTTGAGAAAGTTGCTTTTCACTATTATCCGAGGTGTGCACAGACATCTTTACTTTTAAAATCAGCAAAAGCAATAAAGATAATTT
The DNA here is from genome assembly GCA_033318265.1 of Phyllotis vaccarum. Taxonomy (NCBI): domain Eukaryota; kingdom Metazoa; phylum Chordata; class Mammalia; order Rodentia; family Cricetidae; genus Phyllotis; species Phyllotis vaccarum. The sequence continues at coordinate 22,072,688 of JARWLC010000019.1, forward strand.
CATTAAGATACACTCACCTTCCCCTGAAAAAAAAAATCAAATAAAACCTTACAAACATTTACTGCACCCACAAAGTTGTGACCTGCTTATTGTCACTTGCACCAGGACAGGACCGTCCCGTGTGGGAGTCAGGGACACAGCAGTGGGCTCTCATGGAACTACCTCACAACAGTCAAGTAGGCAGCAGACTCTCCCTGCCCACAAAGGACATATTTACTAATGATGTTTAGAGCAGCCCTGGGGAAGGAATCCATAGTATGTCAAGGCCCCTGGGAAGGAGGAACACAGAGGAGCTGAGCTAAGCAAACAGCTGTAGGCCAAAGGCCTCCTGTGGTCTCAGCACATCAACAAAGCAACAACACCTCAGCCTGCCTCAGAAAGTATGACAAAGCCCCTGCTCCGGGTCAGTTATTAGCAAAGAGAGAGATTAAGGACCTTTATCTCTTGTCTTCCTTTTTCCTACAAGGCTTTTTTACTCTGAAACAAATGAAGAACATTATTATTTATCAGGCTATCTATATTTGATCTCTGTGCACACTATTATATATGTAGGTATACATATTTATACACACACATATATATGTAGATAGATATTTACACACATAATTTTTCTTCCTCATTAAGCCCTTGATGATAACTAGCAGGGGCATATCAGCACCACATGACATTAATAAAACCAAATTTCTTAGAAACGGCTCCATCATTGGCAAGATGGCCTGAGGCAAAATAGTGATTTGCCAAGAACAAATAGCCAGTGAACCACAGCTAGACATGGAACTCAAGTCTTTAACCCTCATCCAGGGTTCCTGCTTCTGTCCCCTTTAAGAACACTCTGTCTTAGAGGAAGCCCCCAAAATATGGGGCCCTGGGGTGGGTGGGTTTGGTCAGAGTGTGCTGGGCCTGTGTATGCATGCTCTATTCAGCCCCTGGAAAAGCTCCGATGGTGTTCACTATGAAGCCTTCACATGGCAATGCCTGTTCTGTGCCTCGTTCCTAGGTGTAAAGGAGTGGGAGCGGGATCCCCAACTCCTACCCAGGATTCTGTCCTTGTGTGTCCAGAATAGTCCTTGTATCAAAGTCTGATTCAGTTCTTTCCCACCCAGCCAGCATCTCCTACAGGAGGCATTTTCTAGTTTCCCCAGACAGTGTGGAGACTTCCTCGGTCACCCTGTCACCAGGCATGCTGGGCTCTGTCTTTCCTTATCGTCTTTGGTTGTCTCCCTCCGATCCTGAGAGAACAGCATGCCTTTGGTGTTTCTCCCAGTGTGCTGGGTGTTCTCCGATGTGTGGAGAGCTTCCACAGCGAGGCCTGCATGTCCTTTTCAGGGAAGTGTCAGGTAAGGAGGCAAACACCATTTGTGAGCTTCCATGACAGAGACTATGATGCTGTTCACGGTGACCTGGATACCACATTGCCCGCTTTTATATTTGAACAAACTTGGGGGGGAGGGAGCTGGTGACACTTGTCCAAAGCACCCAGCCACAGGCTTTGATTGGGTGCAGAGCTGTATGGTTCCAAGTATCTACCAACAACCCTGCCTCACGCTTCTCTCAATTTCAGGGTACCTTTTTCAGAATATGGCCTAGAATGCAGTTCTGTACAGACTCTTATCAAATTTATTTGACTTTAAATCACATGTATATGTGCTCATTTGTGTATGACGAATATGTGCATATGTATTTACAGATGCCTACAGGGACTAACTGTATTCACTCTCCCTGGAGCTAGAGTTTCAGGTGATTGGGAGGCACCTGACATGGGTGTGAGAACCAAACTCAGAACCCGCAGAAGAGCAGTATTCACTCTTAACCACCGAACCCTCTCTCTAGCCCCCATACAGTCATTTGTAAACAAATGTTTGCCAAATCAATACAACCTCCCATGGTATTTTTTGGAAAAGTCTGAATTCTTCTCTTCTATTAGAATGAGGAAACTTTGGTGCCATTATTGTGACCCCAAGTTCTCTCACACAGTCTTATATTCCACTTACTGCCTCCGATCCCCTGCAGGGACATCTTTGTGCAGAAGCACACTGGCCACACTGGACAGGTGGCTATCTTGGGCCAAGTATAACAGTGCAGGGTCAGAGTGGGGCTTTTCCACCACACCCTTCACACCTCCTCTCCTTCAGTAAAGCAGAGAAAACGGGAGATCTTGCTGAAACCCAGCCCCTCTGCTTGTGGTCAGAGTTAGCTTTGCAGCTGCCTGGAAACTGAAAAACAGCATGAGCTTTGGGCAACATCCTTTCTCCCTGTTTTATTCTTGCTAACGAGGGACACTGTATTACCTCTCTCTCCATAGTAGGCTTGTGTGTAGGATCTAATAAAGCAAGCAACAGGTGACTGTGCCTTGCGGCCGCTTGCACCTAGCAGCAAGCCAGTCGAAAAAGCGTGTCCCCCACCCTTCAGTTTCTGTCTTTGTGTCTGCTTGGTGTTTAGTTTTGTGCTGTCTGTGCACCTCTGCCTTGTGCACCTGTCAAGGGACAAAGCCTTCTCAGTGGGGCAGAGACTGGAGCTGGCTACCACAAGACCTCAGAATCACCCAGGCTCCCGCCTGCCCACGAGCCACACCGTGCACCAGGCCACTAGGCTCTTGCAAGGAGCAAGCGGCTGGAGCAATGATAGCCCATGAAAAGAAACAACCATTAAAAGTTAGCAAAAGAGAGAAACACTTACCGTTTGCTGCGACCCCCAGGCTGGCGGAGCCACTTTTAACTAAGAATGAGTTAGGGACAAACTCTTCCTCAGAGTCTGAGTCCGGGGTTGGCTGGGCCACACCGTTGCCTAGCAACCGCCTCTGGCTCTCATTGGCCGGAGGGGAGGGGGGCGGGGAGGGGGACTGCTCAATAGGGGTTGATGAAGCGGATGAACAATGCAAGGGAGCACCTGCGGGCCACAAAGACAAACACAGACAGAAAAAAAAAATAATGAAAATCGATTTTGAAGCACACGGGGAAGAGGAGGCAACAAATAAAACACGCATCAACTGGGGAGGGGGCTCTGAACGCTACGATCCACTGCACGTGTGGCCTGGACAGGGACTGTCCCTGTGCTGAGTGAGTTGGTGAGCGCTCCTTCTGAAGAGCAGGGCGGGCCCACAGAAGTGGGCCTAGCAAAGACCACCTTGGAAACTGCCGGAGTGTCTTCCTTTGTTTAGCCTTTCTTCCTTTCTTTGACAGAGGCCAGAAAGCCTGGAGGTGCTTACTGCTGACTGAGCCTTAGCAGAACAAGAGACGGCCTTCTATGAGCCACAGTGGCCTCTTGGTAAAATGAGCAGCTCGGGTTGGGTGAAGGCCAAGCCCCTGTGACCCAGCCATTCTGTGATGTCACTGAACTGAAATGATGTTCTTATTAGTGAGATTTGAATCCGACTTGCCTACAACAAGTCCTGGGCCTCATAAAAAGGTAGTGAGAGCTGGAAAAAATGATCTAAGGCTCCCCTCCACTTTGGCGGGCTAGAATTTCAGCATACCAATATTTTAGTTTTCTGAGGATCTAACATTTTACTATTTTTAAACTCTGACATTCTTTGCAAACTTCTTGAAATCAAGAGTTTTATCGCTTTTACTCACTTTTTTTATCCTTAGATTGTAACATAATGCCAGATTCACACAAGGCACAGAGGAGATATTTGTTGCATGTATTAATGCTAGGAGATCTAATATACTAGGATCCTGTGTCCTAATAGCCGAAATGATATAGCACTTTGTCACATCAGGACACTGGCATTCTAAGTTCCAAGACAAAACTCTGGTTCTGAGTTTCTACAATACAGAACTATAATATCATTCCAAGTTTCTAGCTTTCCATAATTCTATGAGTAAAGTCCCAGCTCTTCAGAAGGAGGTGACAACTTGGGAACATTCACAGTCTTGTCTGTGGAGGACTGACCTTTCCACACATGCAGTACATCATGTACAAGGAAGGACATAAGCACAAACACATACAGAATACAGTACAACATAGGCACCACTCGCCAGCAAGGACTATTATTTCTCCCTCCTCGACTTTCAGAATGCATAAAATGCGATTATATGTGGCCATCTCTGCCAAAGGACTTAACTTTCAGAAACACAGCGCAGCCCAGATGAGTTACCCTAACATTTAGAAGGATCTGAAGAGGCACAGAACTTCTGATTTCTGGGGACCCACCCATCAGGTCACAGTCACCAAATCCAGCAGTATTTTAAGGATTCTGCCACTTTAGCATCACCTCCCCAGCTTAACTGCAGAATAACAGCTTACAGAATTGCTTGTCTGTCATTTGGCTGGTTGTTTCAGAGATTCACTGAGGACAATGGAGGTAATGAGGATCAATGACCAAGGTACATTCTTTGGGTGACTTTTCCTTCTGGGTACTGCTTTCTTTATTCAAAAACTTTGGACTATGGTTCAACTGTCCAAACTAGTGTCCCCTATTCACCAGGAGAACCTTCCCCGACGTACTTACAAGCCAGCACAATAAGGCTGAGCACTCCTTCACCTGCCTTGTCTTCCCCATTGGATGCCATTGTTTTCTCTGTTATGGAGAAATCTACAGCTGCCTCCAACACTAAAATGTACAATATACCCCGGGAGCATGGTTCACACTTAGATTGTGCTTTATGAGTTCAACAGGATCAAAGTTTACGTCACTGCCTGCCATTGTATTAATTCTATGATTCCTAGGGAAAAATGACTTGCATGAAAGCTCTCTGCTCCCCATGCACTCTGACTTTTATGCAATTGCTGTAAACTCTATAGATGATCTGCGTGAGTCTCCAGGATTCATGAACACGTAGGAACCTAGGGTCAGGGCTCACTGAATTTTAAGGAAATGAATAGAACCATCACATCAAGATTCCTGTTCATGACTCCTTTTCCCTGCAATCCCAGTTTTTAAGCATTTTTTTCTCTATCAGGCTGCATGTATTAAGAACATATATACTCATTTTCTCACCTTTTATTCACTGAGCCTCTGATGAGCCTGAGATATAACCAGGGCCATACCACATCCAGATGTTACAAATTCAGACCAAAGATAAGAAATATGTTGTTTCAGGGTACCTATGACACCCTGCCTCATTAGAACTATTAAGCTTCATTGACTTTACAGTTATAGAACTAAGTAAATTATTCCATCTCAAACTTCAGGACTGAGGTACAACCGTATGTCTCCCTCAGGGATTCTCATCGCCCTCTGTTTTTCTGTCTTGATCATTCCTTGAGTTATGGGTTGTCTCTGAATACTCACCATCATACTGAATTCCCTAACAAAGAGTCAAACCTTAGTAGGTTGGAAAGTGTCTGTAAGGTACAGATATTGCAGAAATGTGTTCATTATCTTCTGCTCACTCACAGGAAGTCATCAGTCGCAGTGATCTCCAAGGTAGGTGGTCACAAAATAACTTCCCAACAATTCTTAGGAAATATTTACTTTGTCAATTCAAAAATTTCAAGTTTCTATGCAGTATATGTTTTATGATGCACGTATCACAGCAATTGGAACCCGTTTGTTATCCTTGGGCTTGTTTATGTTTTTATGAGAGTAGTGGGCATCTGGAAACGTACTGTGAATGTGGCTTCACCCTACAGATATCTCTTTATTGCCTATGTCAGGCTGGAAGATGAGAAGCACAGTGAGGCACCCAGCACTTGGTAGCCAGTGGGAGGGTAGGGAAAAAGAAAGTCACATGCACAGAGGTGGGACAAGCCAGACAGCGTGCCAACCCAACATAAGGGATGGAAGGCCGGGGTTAATTTTAGCTGGCAAGTGAGGTAGCCCCCAAGGAGCCATAGAAGATCACAATGAACAGACTATGGTGCAAGCATGTTTGGCAGAGGGCAGAAAGCTCCCTTGCTTCTGCTGATCTCAGCAATCCATCTTTCCCAGTCTGAGGTCTTGCACTGCTGTCAATCTCTCATCAAGTCTACAGAGACCTGCAGAGACCTGCTGGTTGCCCTTGCTCCCCTGGATTAGCCACTTTTCTCTAAGTGTGTGAATGTACCCAACTCTTTGCAATGAATCCACCTGGATGGCATCCCCAGTGTTCTATGGAAGTTTTGCCTCTGAGCTTTGCATATGCTCTTCATTCTCCATGGAATCATTGTTTTCTGAACTACCACCCAGTTTGTCTTGGTGGTCTTAGTTTATCCTCTGAGCAGAACCTCATGTGACCTCCTGCAGAGAGGCCTCTCTGATGTCCTGGATTGCACCCCACTGAGATATTCCTCTGAACATCCTGGATCGTCCATGTTGTGATTTTCCCCATTCTGCTGTGTTTTGTTGTTTGTGCCTTCTGCCAGCCTGCTTGGCTTCTCTGTTAACCTGTTTTTACTGCCTGGCTTAGTGGTTTCCCTAGAGTAAGCACTTGTCAATATTTGCTAAGTGAATGGAAGTGAGGAGATTATCCTGATTGTGAGTAGCTTTAGATGTTGAATACTAGAAAAAGAAATTAAGATTTTTAACTGGGGAGCCATGGATGCTTTCGGAGCAGGAAGGTGACAAGGACATCTTCTCAGTTGCCCAGATTTCCTTCCTAGCTCACAGCTTGGCAGGATGTTAAAAGTCAAAATGACCCAGGGATTGCCTTTAGAGTGGAGCCACATGTAACTCATTTAGGAAGAACCCCAGGATGTCTAATTCCTGGGGTTCAGGTATGCTGAGAAATAGAGATGCTGATACTGTGTAGTCAGATGAGATGTGATAACTAGAATGAACCTTCCCTTGCACCATTCCAAAATCCAAGGGGGCCGTGGAAGGGTGAAAAGAGCCATGTCAGTTTCTTTAGGGAGGGTTACAAAGAGCTATTTTGATTTGAAAAGCTATGGTAGACAAGGAAGAAAGATTTCAACATGTAATTAAGAGACGTGCCTCTGTGTCACTCAGGATTCTATGTATTCCTTTCGGTGTATGCATGTAGGAAGAACTTGCCTATCTATGTAAACTATAGAATAACCGCATCAATTAAATATCAGATTGCTTGAATTTCTTTATAATTTTAACTTTTGTTAGTTCTTGTACAGAAATATATTATATTTTGAGCATCTTTTCCAAGTTCCCCTACTCTCTATTTTATTGCCTTCACCTGTGGTGCTATATTGTATCTTTAATAAAAATAGTCCGAACTGTCAGATGACAGTGCCACCCACAGAGCCAAGATGTGAAGATAAGGGAATGGTGACCCACGCCTTTAAGTCCATCACTCGGGAGGCTGAGATCCTGTTTTTCTCTGTGAGTTCAAGGCCTAATAGAGCCAGGAAGTAGTGGCATGCACCTTTAATTCCAGCGCTAGGAAAGTTGAGCCAGGAAGTGAGATGTCTGGGCAGAGGGAGAGGAAGGAGGAATTCAGCTTTGTCTGGCATTTCCCTCTCTGGCTGAGGACAGAGAGGTTTAGGTTGGAGGACTGGTGGAGACAGGCCTTAGGAGTTGGCTGGGTGAGAAGTGGCTGTGGTTTGGTTCTCTCTATCTCTCTGATATTTCAACTTTTCCCAAATACCTGGCTCCAGGTTTTTATTATAATATAAAACAGAATTTGTGCAATACCCTTCCCATTTATCCCCTAGACAATGTCACCTCTACTATCATTGAATATATACATATATGGCATGCACATTTCTTGGGACAGGCTCCCAGTAAATTCAGGTTTGGCATGGAGTGGGTAATGGTAAGTAAACTGAGGGAGAACAGACACCTGTAAGGTTGGGGTGGAAGGTGGGGAAAACATGGCAGAGCTCTTGCAGGAGACCAGCAATGGGTAGATACTTTCCCACACAATGCTCTAGATACAGATTCATTCATGTTAAGGCTTAAGCTATGTAGGCTTAGTGCAGTGAAATCATGTCTGTGGCCATGGGACCCATTAGGAAACTCACAGCTTCAAAGTTCTTATCATTAAATCCTGAGGGAAGAATTAATGAACTCTAATTTGAATTCCCAAGGACGCTCAGGAAAAGAGACACAGGGAGAGTAGAAAGACCAGGACTTTCCTATTGGTCAAACCTAGGATCAAAGCCAAGTTTTACCAGCTAGGGGACATTGTGTGTCACTTCCCATAGTCTCTGTCTTTCCCATCTGAAAACTGGAGCAATAATAGTTGAGTGCAGAATGTTGCTGGGAGTCTGTGGCCTGATGCTCACTAGGATCCCAGCAGTCGGCTTGTTCTCAATAAAGGCTCAACCGATACTGTTCTTTCTGTGGTTTCTCCAAGTGGCAACCCAAGGAAAGAAACAGCAACAGTTCTGCAAGCCCGCCAGTAAGACATTTATGAATTTGTATTATTTCATAATAGAACAGAAGAAGAGGAAAGTGTTTGGGAGAGAACTGTGAGAAACAGGTCAGAGGAGCCTGACAAATATAGCACACCTTTGCGTGAACTGATGGTAGCTTTTTGTATTTAAATATTTGAAATCCAATGCATATACCCTCATGATGTCCTAGCACTCAGGTGGCCGAGGTGGGAAGATTGCTATGAATTTGAGACCACCCTGCCTCAGCCACACAAGCAATAATGAAACAAACAAACAAAAATACATGAATAATAAGCAAGAATGAAAGGAGAAGAGCCCTGGCCTGTAACTACAGTCTAACAATCTTCAAAGGAAAACCTTTTAGCATCCTGGGTTCTGAAAACCATTTTGGAATATGCCAGGAGACCAACATCATGTGGCACTAGCTGATAGAGTAGTTTATTTCTCTTAAAGAAGAACCTTAAATAAAAAACAACACCCCCACAGTTGGCTTAGCATTCCTGAGAAATCCATGTGACTGCCTAAAGGAAATTGTATTGATCAGTATTTAACCCATCCAGGCTATGGCAGGGAAATTTGTGGCATGTGTTTGATGTAGAAAAGTATGAGCCCTTATCTGTCCAGGTTTAGTTGTGGTCTATGTGGAGGGAAAATTCTGGGTCACCTGGAAAGTTTCTTAGTAACCTTTGGACAGGCATCCCTGTATGCCAAGCACTGATGCTGGCTTATAGACATCCCTCAGAACCTGACACCCGATGGACACATACAGAGCATGATAAAGGCTGCCTCTTGCTTCTTCTCCCTCCCCGTTCTCTTCTGGCACCACTTCAACCATCCACCTAGAAGCAAGCACCTTCTTTCTCTTTTCATGAACCGACATCATCCAGTTGTCCCGATGAACAAATAAAATCCTACTCAGTACTGAGCAGAAGGGTTACTGATGATGCCTAAGGGACTGGAGGTTGGTGGAGGGTCAGGAGCTCCACTGCAGCAACACCATGTCCTGAACCTTATGCCAGTGAAGTGTGTTCGTGTCTACAGCACGAGCGGCCTTTCCTCCCAGCAGGGACCCTGCAGCACTCATTTCTGTGCCAGAGTCTCACACCAGCAATAAGTTACAGAACTTGTTCCCCTGGTTATTTGCATTGATTCAGCCTCATTCCTTTTTGAGTCAGACCAGATTACCTGAGATGAAAATCTGGTAATCTTGTCTGACTGTGGGGGCAGCCCCTTTTTGTACCTGCCGCTCTACACTGATCAGTAGCGGTACTTTATTATTGTAAAGGACCTTAACTGGATAAAATATTACGTGGTCATGTTGTAAAGCAATGAGGTGTAGACTGAGGGTCCACATCAGAGGCAGCAATCTGTGGCCCTGGAGCAGGAGGCAGGAGGACACAGTGTCACTCGAGCACCTCGTGATCCTGGCACCCCTCTTGCCTTTCACCTCTTAAGATTCTTTCCTGGTCCAACATCCCCAAAGAAGGGAGCAATGGTGGCTGTACTTCCTGTGTTCAGAAGATTGAGGGAGATGATGAAAAAGATGCAGGATAGAAATGGTTTCAGTTACAATGGGAAATCAGATGCTTCCAGCACAGCAGAGGCTTCTCATAGAGACGTATGAATTTGGAGAAACGTATTGGAGAAAAAAGTTAGCTAAACTTGAAAAAATATTTATAATTTTCATCAGCTCACAAGCCATTTAAAATTTTAATATGCATTTATGTCTTTAAGCTGTTGTACAATGACATGCTGGGGAACTGGTTCAGTGTGTAGAGGTCCTGGCTGCCTAGCCTGACAGCTTGACTTTCAGCCCCTGAACTCACATAATGGAAGGAGAGAGCTAACTCCTGGGGGTAGTCATCTGACCTCCACATGCTTGCACTGGCTGATGTGGCCCCCAAATAAATAACAATAAAAATGCAAAACCATTCTGTCATGAGCACAGGCAGCTCTTCTCATTCTTGTAAGCTGTCATTTTAAAACTATAGGGAAAATGGAGAAATAAGCATGAAACTCTCCTGTGTCTATTCGGTGTTAAGTTGGTCACAAATATAGGCACAGTTACACCCGGGAACTAGAAAACTAGGTTTAAACTGATTTTTAACTAAGAAATTCCAAAAACCTATTGAAGAAAGGCTTTTGAAAGATTTTTCAGAATACTCTTATCATATGACAGCAAAAAGTAAAACTTTAAAGAAAATTCTAAAATGGTTAAACATCTTTAACTGTAAAAGCAAGTGCATAGTTGCATAAAGTAAAACAGAAATACAGCTGCAGGATAGACAGATGGATGCTGTAAATCCTGCTAGGAGGGAGCAATTAGAAAGGCCGGACAGAAACTGCATGAAGGAAGGCTCTTTTGACTCTTACATGTGGCTGTGTGGGTGCCTGTGCATATGCGAAAGAATGTTAATATCAGTTACTTTCAGACAGTAGGATTATAAAGTTTATTTATTTTATATTCTCCCTCCTCTGTTCTCCCCTCCTCTCCCTTCCCCTCCCCTCCCCTCCCCTCCCCTCCTCTCCTTGTTTGGTTCCTGTGAAACAGGGTCTCACTCTGTAGCCTAAGCTTGCCTGAGACTCAGGATACAACACAGGCTGGTTTCAAAGGTAAATTCATGCCATTCCACTGTGAGGAAGGCTGGGTCTATAGGCCACTGTGCCTGACTTCTTGATTGCCCATTCTTTTCAAGGAACAACTTCACTGGTAAGATTTGAGAACAAACAACAAAAAATCCAAGTGATTTTAACGGGAAGACAACACACACAAGACAACACACACAGAAATTCAACTCAGTCAGTGGAGTTTGTGCCTGAGATCCTGCTGGACAGAGCTGGGTAAGAACCACCTGTAGATTCCAAGCTTAGGCCAGCAGCATAACCTAGTAAATCCGTGTTCTCATGCCGGCAGCCCAGCAGTCCCCTTGACTAAGTCAACCATCCTCACAGCCATTGTTTTCAGAAGCAAACCCCAGTCATCTGTCTCTGTGACTTAGGCTGGGAAAATGGTCTTTGAGAACAGGACACAGTAAATTACTCAGGCTCAGGGTATCTGATCTTCTCTCTCTTCCTCACAAGTTTCTCAGGGAGGTTTTTTTTAGCATTCATGAAAAACAGAGCTCTGCTTTCATAGTCTTTCCCAAGGAGAAGTTTCCTCCTCCACACTGAGAAGATAGCCTTGGGGTCTTCACATGGGGATGGACAGTCTGCCCATTAGTACACTGTATGGCAGAGAATACTAGAGGAAGACATTCATTTATTTCATATGACCTCCATTTTATTGGAGAAATAATTCACATGCCATACAAGTCGCCCATCCCAAGGACACCCCTCAGTGGCATTGAATATATCCATAGAGCAGCGTGACTGTGAACTGTAACCCATCTTAGAATGCTTGCATTACTCACAAGGAAACATCGTCACCTGCAGGCATTCCTCATCATTCCTTCAGACCCTATTGCTTGGGACAATCACACATCTGTTCTCTATCCCCATGGTTTTGTCTATTCTGAAATTTTCAAGGAAATGGAATCATATGTTTAAGGCCTTTTTGTGACTGGCTCCTTTGATTGAAGATGTCTTTAAAATTTACCCACATTCCCCTGTGTTGCCAGCATTGGACAGATATGCAACATTTTGATTATCCACATATCAAGATTTGCTTGTTTCCTTTCTTGGCTACTATTACTGGCTGCTAAAGACTTGCCCACGAGGTTTTGTATGCTAGTGTGTTTTCACTTCCCTTGGGTATAAACTTAGGTGTGGAATTGCTGGATTTGGATGCCATCCTAGTTAGTTATCTTTGTGAATTTGGCACAGCCTAGAGTCATTTGAGAAGGGAATCTCAACTGAGAAATTGCTCAGATCAGAACAAACTATGGGCATGTTGGGGGAGGCTGTCTTGACTGTTAATTAGTATAGAAGAACCAGCCCACTGTGGGCAGCAGCATTCCCTGGGCAGGTGGTTCTGGGCCATGTAAGACAGCTAGAATAGCAGGAACCTGAGATTCAAGCCTCTCTTCTCCACAGTTTCTGCGATCCTTCCCTGGCTCTGAATTCGCTGGTAAGTGGCAATGCTGGGTGGAATAATAAGCAGACACAAATTCCCTCAATGATGTACTGTAACCTGTAGGTTAAAATAAACCCTTTCCTCTAAAAATTGTTTTGGTCAGAATAATTTATCACAGCATCAAGAAAGGAAATTAGAACAGATGGTAAATCCACATTTAACCTTTTAAGGAAATGTCAGGTGGCTTTCTAAAGTGGCTGTATCATGTCATATTTCCACTAAATATGGTGATATATTGTGTATCAAATAAAGATTGCCTGAAGATAGAGGGCAGAGCCAACCACAAAGTTAGCTATAGAGTCAGGCAGTGGTGGCACATGCTTTAAATCTTAGCAATTGGTTGGCAGAGGCAGAAATCCATTTGGATCTCTGTGAGTTCAAGGCTAGCCTGGACTCTAGGAGATTAATCCAGTCCAAAAGAGAAACAGAGCTGCCAAACAGTGGTGGCACACACCTTGAATAATATCACTTGGGATCCTATGCCTCTGCTCCCAATACTTGGGAAGCACACATGCCTTTAATCCCAGGACTAGGAAGTCTGAGAAAGGAAGTGATATGGCTGAGTAGGGAAAAGAATATAGGTGGTGGGGGGGAGGAGTTTGGCCCCTTTTATTTCAGTCTTTGGTTAGTCTGAGGATTCATGGAGACAGGATCTTCTCCTTTTGGCTGAGGAGTTGGTGAGGTGAGAAGTGGCTGTCACTTGTTCCTCTGTCTCTCTGATCTTTTAGCATTTGCGCAATGTCTGGCTCTGGGTTTTTATTATAAGATCAGTTAGGATTTTTGTAACAAATAAGAGCTGACTTCTCTACATCCTCGTCCACACTTGTTATTACCTAGTTTTCTAAGTGTAGCTGTCTCCATAGTGTAGCTGATGGCTTTCATGTGCTTTCTCACACTTGGGTATCTTCTTTGGAGAAATTTCTCTTTGGTTTTTCCCTTGGTCTCTTTACTTATTTTTAAATTGAGTTATTTGAATATCTTAACTTTTATTATTAATAATATTACAAAACTTAGTTTCAGCCCTGACATTTTCCTCAAACAAGTTACTTCGTGCCTACTTTGCCAGGCACTATCATGAGCATGACTGGCAAGCAAAGAAGGACAGATCCTGGTTTCAGAAAAGTTGCATTCTACTAGAAGAGAAAACCAATATAATCTCTCAAGCAAATGTGTGGGAGATTATGTTGTTACATTGTAAATAATTGTCCCACCCACTGGTTTAATAAAAAGCGCTGATTGGCCAAAGGCAGACAGGAAGTATGGGTGGGGCTACCAGACTAGGAAGACTTGAGGAACAGGAAGAACAGAGCAGAATTCCAGAGAGAAGCCGGAAGAAGCAGAGGACAACTATGCTGCTCTGAGAAAAGGTACCCAGCCACTTGGCTGAACAAGATAAGAGTCATGGGTTAGATTGAGGGTGAAGAGTTAGCAAGTTACATGCCTGGGCCTTAGGCTGATCAGCCTAAAACTTTATTAAGCCTCTGTGTGTCTCTGCGGGACTGTGGGTGTGCGGGCCTAAACCTTGAGGCTAGGCCTGAAAGTCTGGGCCAGAAACCTCTTACTACACAAATGTCTTTATATCAGACAATCAGGTGGGGGCAAACAATATTAAGAGATATTAAATGAGCACAGGACCAAGTGTGATGCGGTGGGCTTGTTGACTTTCAGTAATGTGATAAGGAGTGGTCTTCACCAAGTGTGATGTGGTGGGTGTTTGACTTTTAGCAATGCGATAAGGGGTGGTCCTCATGACAAGGTAAAGCAGAAGTAAGTAAAAGATGAATATCTGGAGACTTCCCTGCTTCAGGTATAGAACCCAGCAATGACAAAACCCTTGCAGCAGAATTGTGGTCATTTGAGGCACAGTCAATAAGCTAACTGGGCTAGATGAATGGGATTAATAAGGAGAGGACTAGAGACCAGCCTGGTGACCTTCCCAGAGGCTAGGTTGGATAGATGGATAAATGCTGTAAACATAAGGCCACCAGGCACACATGTCTTATGAGTCATTTTTCCCAGGACAGGGATGAATTTTATTCATCACAAGTGTCCATGGCAACAGAGTGATTCCACACATAGTCGGAATCTGTTACATGTTAGAGCGGGTCTCATTACAAGCTAGAGCAGATCATAGCTTATTAATCTCTTAATCAAAATAGCACTCGAGCTGTGATAGTGTTTACAGTTTACACATGAGCTTGACATTTGCCATTTCCTCTGATCCAACCCTATCTTTCCTATGCTATGGACAGGGGAACCGAGGGCAGGTGCTGTGATTCATGCAGGGACACATGATTCTGGTTCTAAAAGGCCAAATGAGACTCCAGCCTAAGGGAGGTCCAGTGAGTAAGATCTAGACTGAAGCTGAGACTTTGGACAGGTTTGCTCCATCTTTTAAAAACTTAGGATGTCAGGAGCTGGTCCTAATCAACATGGGTCCCCTGAAGGAAAAACGAACACATGCATATCCAACAGGTGATCAATCATGTTCTTCCCCCACCATCTCTCTCTCTCTCCCTCCCTCCCCCTTCCTCTTTGCCACCTCCTCCCATCTTCCTTTCATGGCTAACCATAGTCACACCCCAAGGCAATTCTGTTGGGGTCTTGATTGGGACTGCAGACAGAGTACTAAAGCCAGCCTTTACCCTGGAGGAACCCAGACCTCCAGGATTAAGGAGACAGAAATGTATCACATTACACAGGAGAGACAGGGATGCAGAGGAAAAGAAGTGTGTCCAGGGAGGTACTGATGGGAGGGTGATTGACAGATGCTCTAAGTTTCCAGTACTACCCTTGGGCTCCTCATAGGCTTTATGCAGCCTTTCCCAGGGGCTGCTTCCTGAGGGGTATAGGATGCTTTAAATAGGTGATGGAGGCTAGAATTGGGTTAGGGGAAAAATAAAACAAACCAAAAAAAAAAAAAAAAAAAAAACAAAAACCACTTTCCATGGAATGCAGGAAAACAGGAAAATGCAAGGCCATCTGTATTATCTCTTTCTGTCAAACTGTGCTGGCAAATGGGACGAAAGAGCCACTGAAATTGATGGCAGGCCTCAAACTATCTGGCTACAGAGAGCCTGCTCTATCAGGGAGGCCTGGGCTGCTTAACTTCTGCGCTGAGATGTGATTAAGAAAGTGCTTCCAAACAGCTGCTCAAAATCATTTATTACTTCCTGGGGCTGTATCTCTAGATATCTGCCTTCTCCCACTCAATTTACACAGCTGCAACACTCCAGGCCTCATAAATGAGAAAGAGGGCCAGTCCCTCTACTCGGGTGCAGGGTATCTCACAAACAGAGGGAGAAGTCGAGGATGGGAAAACACTGGGGGAAAAGAGCCAGTTTCTGGGAAATAGGATGTTACAGAC
Organism: Phyllotis vaccarum; assembly: GCA_033318265.1. NCBI lineage: Eukaryota > Metazoa > Chordata > Mammalia > Rodentia > Cricetidae > Phyllotis > Phyllotis vaccarum. The sequence goes on from JARWLC010000019.1 coordinate 22,088,356, forward strand.
ATTAACTGAACACCTACTATGTGTCCAGCACTGTGGAAGCCTTTTTTTATATGAATCATCACTTTCAATCCATAACCCCTCTGGAAGTTGCCAGGGTCACTCAGCCGAGAGTCGATGCATGGGATACTCAAGCAGCATGTTCAAGGTTCCTCAGCTAATTGGTGCCAGGCTGGGTTGTGGACCATGCTTTCATGAATCCTAAGCCCTCACTCTTCCCACTGAAAGATCTGAATTTGTCAGACTATGCTAGGCTGTCCAGTAAGCTCCAGGGATCTGCCTATGTCCACCTCTCTGATGCTAAGATTATGAGCATGACCCATTCTGTGCTACATTTTGATTTTTAAATGTGTGTCTGGACTCAAACTTAGGTCTTCATGCTTATAGGTCAAGCACTTTACAGACTGAGCTATGTCCCCACTCGCTTTCACCGTGCAGCAGAAGAGGTCAGTAATATGCAAAGTCAAGCTGCTTTTCAGACCTGAAGTGAGAGCTGGAGTTCTTTTCAGAAACATGCTCTGTGTTTCCCGAGGTCTTAGAATGGGGGTCAGGAGTGAGTGTAACCAATGAATTGGATGGAAACAGAAAGTGCATAAAAACTAAAGCCACGGCTGTATACTTACCAGTTAAAGTGTCTTCTAAATAACTATGATATTTCAATAAAAAGTTCAAAAAGTAATGCAGAGCCATGCTTGGTGAAGGTTAGCGTTTCGTGAGTGGCATGTCCAGGAATGGCTTTTCCTGCTAAAACAGCTTACCCTCACCAGGCCACAGCCTCTCACTCCCATTAGACTTCCACAGAGATTCTCAAAACTTTGAGGGAAAGTAAAAACACAGAGCCAAGAGATCTACAAATTCCTCGTCTGTCACTCCAAATCAAGAGAAACACTTAGGGGTGAGCGCATGGGTAGTGAAATGGTTGCCTACCCCACCTTGTCTCCCAGTGACTGTTCATCCAGGTTAAGGGAACCCCAGAGGGGGTTCTCAAAAAAGGATTCTGGAGTAGATTTGAAGGGCAAATGAGAAGAAAACCAGACTTGCTTTTTACTCTAAACTGTACTTTGTACACAAAGGAGCTTTTGTGTGAGAAGAGAAAGGAACAGACGTTTATCACACACCTCTGGTGCGCCGAGCACTCCACCGAGCTCTTTAGCTGCTTTGCCACACAGCCTAGACAAAAGCCATCGGTCCCTACTGAACAGACTATTCAAACCTGAAAACCAAGATGATGGCAGGGCCAGTGTGTCTCTCTTCATCTCTGACAAAAGTGGCATAAGAAAAGGAGGATTTCTTTTCACTCATCGTGTGAGGATAGAGTCCATCATGGTGGTGAACGAAGGCAGCAGGATGATGAGGCAGCTGGTCACACTGCGCCCAGTCTGGAAGCAGTGAGGAAAGGGCTGGTGCTCAGTTTACCCTCTCCTATTAGTCAGCCCAGGCCCTCAGCTCAGGGATCAGCTGTTCACACGTGGGGTATGTCTTCCATCTTCCAACTATAATAAACAATCCACAAATCCCTATAGACACACTCAGAGATTTGTCCCTTTGGTGATTCTATCAACATTAACCTCCATAGCCAACCTCCGAAGCCTGGAGGGGACTCCTGCCTCAATTCCTAGCTGAGGTTTGTCATTCTTTGAGTTTTAACAACATGGCTACAGTATCTTACCTCACTTTCTGACACAGAATGCTCTCCCTATGTGTCTCTGTCTTCACATGACATGGTCTCTACAAGGCTTCTGGTCCTTTGGATGAAGGTCCCACCCTGTCCAAGATGACCTCCTCTTATCTAACTGCAGTGACCTGATTTCTAGATAATCACATGCTCAGCACCTGAAGGTTAAGATTTCATTCTCTCTGGTTTTGTGAAGTTGTGGGGTGATGGGAGACCCAATTTAACTCATAATACCACCTTGTAGAGCTTCTAGCATAGAACCTTCTTTGACGGATTGGTAAGTTGAGACATAGAATGGCAAAAATGACTTGATCAAGATTTATGGCAGCAAATCATAAATCTAGATCTTCCCACAATGCCCAAAGAGTATTGCCATAAGGTTCTACCTTGTTAACATGGGGTTTGCTCAGCTGGTGGCCATTCACATGTAAGGACTTCCACATGTACCTCTAGAGATAAGTATTATCCCCATCTTACTGCTGAAGAAAATGAGCTTTGGATAGGCAAATGTCAGGGTGTTTGGAGAAGGATATAGGTAGAGAAGACTGCCTACCCACACTTCTTCTACAGTCTCACTATGAGACCAATGACATTGTGTAGGGCATCAGAAGCAGACCAAAATTTAAGCACAACTGGCTTGATCCTCAAGGTTTTCTGCCCATTCTAACAGTAAACTGGAAAAAAAAAATAGGGCTTTGAATATTTAGGACTCTTTTAACCAGGAAGTTTCATCTGGAGATAGATGGGTTTATTCTTAGAAGCTGAGAACACCGGACAGTCAAGTGTAGGCATTCTGGTTACATCTAACTTCCTGGGTAGCAGAACCACAGCATGGTTAGCCAAACAGTGCTGTGCTTTCTGGAGGGCAAGAACACAGAGAGATGTTGGTATGCAGAGCCTCTTGGGCAGATCTTGAGGAACAACATTCGTTGACCAATTCCAAGGATTTCATATGATTTGGGAAATGAGGGAAGAGAGAGGGGTCTGCAGGGTAGAAAATACATTTAGAGTGTTCCTTGGTACTAAATGTAGAGTGTGGTTGGAGAGGCAGGTATGTGCATACAGAACAATTTTATTTGATCTGTCTTAGGTCCTTAGGCAAGCCAGATAATGCAAGTACTAGCTATGGGAGATATTCAAGTCTCCTTCTGGAGGGTATTTCTACACATGCCTCAGGTCCAGATAGTTCCTCATAATACCACAATGACTCTAGCTAACACTGTAGTGAAATCATGAATATAGGTTAGGCTCTTACCTGCCTTTGCAAAATTGTCTGTCTAGTGGTCAAGTGATGCATAATAGGTCAATGCCCCATAACACTACTAGGTGAAACAGCCCAGAGTGAAGCACTGACTCACCACAGGACTCCATGTCAGCTTCCTAATGGAGGTAATGCATTTGGAGAAGCCTAGTGGTGAGCTCTGGGGGTTCAGACTAAGAAGGCAGGTAGGCACAGATGTGTGCTAAGTGTGCATGTCTGTGCTACATGTGTACAAAGTAGGTTGCTGCATATGCTGAGGCCCAAAGGTAGGAAAGAATACACTAGAGTTAAGAAACAGCAAGATGAAATGAATGTGTCTAGAGACAAAGTAGGGAGGGGCACAGAGGTTGGGATGTAGGAAATCTTCTTTAGCATCCTGTCTGCCCTTGCTTCCTTGGCTCTAGAGCCATGAACAGTGACCATATAGGCTGCACAACCAAGATAGAGCCAGTAAACTTCCCTAAGCTGAAGATGGACATGTGATCAGGCTACTTTTTGAGCTCTCCTGATGCTCCAGTAATAAAGCCAGTAAGATTGATCCACACCACTCTGTGAGTCTCAAGTCTGTCTCTCCGAGTTCCTCTTTATTACCCCCATTTAGCAGATGAGAAGAGGGAAGTTCAGGAAGGTTAAGTGACTACGTTCTGAAAGTCTATGATTTTCTGAGGGAAGCTGCCCTTGAGCGTTCTGCCGGAATAACCCAATCCTTTGCTCTCGGGAGGAATTTTATTTGAGGAAAGAAAAAAAATAAAAGACTCCTTAATCACAACAATGATCACTATCGATTTCATACTTCCTCCTTAGCAGATCCTCAGTTCCACTGTGTGGAAGACATACAGCCATTTTTAATCACCACAACAGTCTGATGAGACAGATACTTATGGTATCCCCATTTCAGAGATGGGGCTTCTGTTTACAGTGCTCAATCAGCCTGGCCAAGGTCATGTGGTCCCACAGCCTGAGCAGCCAATCACTCCTCTCTGAAGCTTAAAATCAGCAGAGATCTTGTAGCCAAACTGTGGGGAAATTTTCACAAACAGGAAACTGCAGTATGGAGCAGCCTTGAGGTGCAGGCAAAGCATGAAGCCTGGCTTTAAATCTGTCTTACCATTTGCAATCTGTGCAATGCTGGGTGAGAATTCCTATGTTTTCAGAACTTCGGCATGTCATCTGTAGAATTGGGACAGTGTTAGTACCTGCCTCACAGGCTTGTACAGGGTTTGAGTGAAGATCCAAAGGCTCCATTTGAGCATTTCTGACCGCTTGTTACCTGTTTTGCACTAGGCATTATACCTGATCTGCCTTATCTCTGATTCTCGCCAGAATCAGGAAAGGGAATTTATTGTTCCGATTTTGAAACCAGACAAAATAAAAACAAAAATACAAACCAAACAAAACCCAAAATGTGCATTTAGAGAAATTATACAGTGTACACAGAACTATGCAGCATGGGACTGCATAAAACTGCAAAACAATGGTCTGATTCTCAAATCCATGTTGTTTCCCAGAGTGATATCTTTATGCATATAGCCATTTCTGTGAAGTTCTTGCCAAATTGTTTGTGTGTATATGTGTGTGCTTATGTGTGTATGTATGTATGTATGTATGTATGTATGTATGTATGTATGTGAGTATGTGTGTGTATGTGTATGCTTATGTGTGTGTGTATGTGTGCATGTGTATGTGTGTGTGCTTGTGTGTGCAGGTGTGTGTACACATGTGCATGTATGTGTGTATGTGTGTGTGTGCATGTGTGTGCGCACATGCACATGATCTGAGGATTGCAGAGTACTGCAAGCAAGGGAGCAAAGGCAGGAGCAGCACAGAAGACCCACACTGAGGCATCAGCTATTGTTCTATTATAGAAATGTAATTATTTCATAAGGATAATAACAACTCATCTCATGTGCAGAATCCTTGCTGGTGCAGGAAGCCCTTCTACACCATTATCTCACTGCATCCCATAATGGCCCCACAGGCAGGGGAGCAGAGCTAATTACATTATGCTTTGCTTGTGGCAGCCTCTCTTGGTCGCTTACCAATACACATTGCCCTTGCTAACAACATCCTAACTATTTGGCAAACCAGGCCTCTATCATGGACCCCAATTGCTGGATCATGGCTGGCAAATCACAGTTTTCCCATTCTTCTCTTGGAAGTGTGACCATGGGTCAATTTGACATGAGGAGAAGCTTGGGGTCCCCTGAATGTTGAGCCATCTGCATATAATGCTTGAGACAGTGGTAGCAGAAGCCCTGGGCTTTGATAAACCATGTCTGGAATTGCTTTGCCTTGAGACTTCTTGATGAGTGAAATAATGAAGGGCTAAGTTAATAACAATAATGGTTACAAGTGAGTTGAGTTTGGTTCTTGTATATGCCATCTTAAGATATTCCACCTTTCTTTGGAAAGTTGTGAAGATTAATCACTATAATTTTCACTGGATTTGAAATCACCTAGGAGACACACCTCTGAACATTTTTTGACAGGTTTCACTGAGGAAAAATCCACTCTGAATATGGGTGGCACCATTCCATCTACTGGGGTCTGAGACTGAATAAAAATAGGAAAAAGAGGAAGCTGGTTGAAAACTAGCATTCATCTTTCGGACTTCTGACTGTGGACACAATGTGTCCAACATATCACAGTCCTACCACTGTGCTCACCGTGAATGACAGGCTCTGTTCTCTAAGACGCCCCTTTCCTTGAAGCTGCTTTGGTTAGGTATATATCATCTTAGTAACAAGAAAAAAACAACACAGCACTTCTAAAAGTCGGCTCCTGCTACTTTAGCTTTCTACACTTCCTTTCAAGTCACAGCCTATGCTAGGAAAAGCCCTGCTGCTCTGTTCAGTTGCCAGCCAACTGTGGCTCTGTTCTTTGGGTTTCCCATCAACACTTTTACTTCAGTGTCTGAGCTTATGTGTCAGAGGGTAGGCACGGGAAGCACACCCAAGAAGCTGGGTTAAATCTGCTGCACGGAGATCCCAAGACTGCTTCCCCCGACTGCTACATGAGATGCTGGTGCCTGCTTGCAGGCTGGTTGTGGTGCAAGTGTGCTTTTTTGTATTCCCCCAAGAAAAGGCTAATTCCCTCAGTAAGTAGCAACCCCAACATGTTCTGGTTAGTCTTCATGTCAGGGATTAGGAACCTGTGTTGAATGAATCCTTCACTTTCTATGTACGTCTACTCCAATAAGTCAGGGACTCTTGGATGCCTTGTCTCATTTCATCCCAGGCCCACTAAGACCTTTGATTCTTCTAAGAATGAGTGGCAGAGAACAATCTTATTAGAGATAATGCTGCAGTAAGAAGTTCTCCTCCTCCTACCCGGCCTCCTGCTTCCTGTCTGTTTTGGTAATGGCAAAGCATGATTTCTAGCTGTAAACCTTAACTTCCTCTTGGAGGATCCCCACAGCTGGTCTCAGAGCCATCTTGTCTCAGGTGGTCAAGCAGGGCTCCTTTTCCATCCCTTTTCAACATCCCTATTAGAGCCTGTACTTTGAAGCCTGTTTATACCCAATGGGGACCATCTTGCTACCAATTTCTCACACAGCCACTCAGCCAGACCTGAACTTCCCAAAGAGGGGCCTATCCAAAATGTAACAGATGACTTCCTGTGTCATAAATGATTTCCTGAGGTCCAGCTGAGCCGTCCTAAGTAGCACAGTGCCCATTGGTGCTAATGCCTGCTGCTGCCTTTTGAAAAGTTGCTATTCTATGATGAAGCCTCTGCAGTAGCTGATGTTAAAGGCAGACTGAAGACTGTCCTTGCCAACCTCTGGAGTGGATCTCCATGGCAGCTCTCACTGTTACTGCCTACGCAAAAGAGCTCGCTGTCTTGACCTCTCTGATCTTTTTGTAGACTTTCCTTCTGTCATGTAATACCCTTTATAATATCTGCTTGGAAAGCATATTTCAAATACCACATCCTCAGAAAGAGGTGGAAGAACTCACCCTCTTAAGCAGGTTGTAAATATAAGGCCACCAAGGCCTCACATCCCATTCAGAGTTGTTAAAGCATTTATTTACTTAACAAGTCTTCATTCACTCATTCATTTATTCATTCAAAAAGTATTTCTTGAAAGCCACCCATGGTAATCCCTGGGGCTATGCCAGCAGTACTATCCTATGTAAACTCACAGACTCATGGAATGTTCACTGTTATTCTTTGCATAGGAAATATTCCCATAAAGGTGCATGTGTTGAAAGCTTGCTCCTATCTGGTGCTGTTAAGAGGTGATAGGATCATGAGGGTATTCATCTTATCAATGGTTTGATTCATTGATGAGTTTATACTGAATGGACTTTTAGAAGGCTGGTCTGGTTGGAGGAAACAGGTCACGGGGGGGGGGAGTATCTTTAAAGTGCATACCTTGCTTGCCGCTGGTCCCTATCTGTATGTAATGTTTTTGCTTTCTGTCTGCCAGGTGGTGAAGAGTTCTGCACCATCATGCTCTCTTGCCAATGATGCTCTGCCTCACCCCAGTGGACCCAAGCATCATGGACTAAAACCTATGAAACCTTGTACCCAAATACACATTTGCTCATGTAAACTTCTTCTTTTTGATATCTACCACAAAACAAACAAACAAATAAAAAATAACAATAGTGCTATGTTTATGTGCCTTTATGACTCAGCTGCCTGAGACATTTTACAGGTGAAGGTAACCTCGGCCAAAGCTCTGGTCGACTGAACCATGCCCTTCTTTCTCTGTGTTTCCATCTGTTCTACTCTGCAGCATAGAACTGAAGCCTACTGTGTATAAAGTATGGATACAGGTAGGTGAGTCAAGCAGAAGCTTTGTACAACCTGAGCCATATATGGTGGAGGGGAACTGTGGTGATTTGAATAGGTATGGTCTCCATAGACTCAAGTATGTGAATGCCTGACCTATAGGGAGTGGCATTATTAGGAGTTGGCATGGCCTTGTTGGAGGAAGTATGTCATTTTAGGGGTGGGCTTTGAGGTCTCATATACTCAAGGTATGCCCAGTGTGGTATACATTCTCCTTCTGCCTACAGATCAAGATGTAGAACCCTCAGCTCCTTCTCCAGCATCATGCTGCTTGCATGCTGCCATGTCCCACCATGATAATGGACTAAACCTCTGAACCTAGAGCTCATCCCCAAGTACATGTTTTCCTTCGTAAGAGTTGCCATGTGTCATGGTGTCTCTTCACAGCAATGGAATATTAAGAAATGAGGCATTCCATTCTGATATTTACTCACCCTAGGAGATGAACCAGGAAACAGACTGACTTCTCCCAAGCCCTCACAGATGCCACCATACCTGCTCTAGAAACCTCTGTGGTCATGTTTACTAATGGCAATCTCCTGTGCTTTGAGGCTCTGGCAGGAGAATGTGGATAAATGGATTGCCAGCTCAGAGCAGGAGTTGGCACCCTGGCACTGGCTTTGGTTTCTTATCAACATTCTTCAGGCCTTGGGCAAATCCAAGATATTTTACCAGGACTAGGCTTTCCTAGCCATCAGAGACTCCTCAGTAAGTGTTCTAGAAGAAGTGGATAGTCATATACTTGTCAACTGTTATGTGGAGAGGATTCTAAGAGCAGGAAGGGGAGGAAGGCAGAGCCAGGACAAGGCCCCTAGGACTTACCGACTCTGGTTTTCTCTATACCACTCTGGGCCTCGTTTTCCATGTGGAAAATGAGGGAGGCTTTGGAATAACGTAGATTTAAACTAAAGTTCAAACTCCATTTCTTCATTTTACTTTGTTATGTGTAACATAAGTTACTACTCCATAAACCTTAGTTTCCTTCCATTTAAATAAAGGTTTCTACCTTTGTCTCGTGATGATAACATAAAGCTTGTGATATAACCCATGAAGTATAACATTGACACTTAGTAAACAGTGTCTTAGTCAGTGTTCTAGTGTGCTGAAGAAACACCCTGACCACAGCAGCTCTTATAAAGGAAAACACTTCACTGGGGCTGGCTCACAGCGTCAGAGGTTTAGACCGTTATCATGGTGGGACACAGAGACATGAGTCTATTTCAACCACTATACCCGGTAAATTTTAGTTCTGTCCTCTATGAAGGGTTAGGTAACCTTGAGATTTATTGGAAGGACTTTTTCTGGTACATAGGTTTCTCTTCCAAGATGAAGAGGTGAGAAGGCGAGAATTACATTTGGTTCTTAGGATTGGGGTCTCACCGAGGGACTGAGCCTGCACAATGAAGGACAGCCCATACCCTCATTGCAATCTGTGTGCCACACATGCCAAACCCAATGCCTGAGTCTCATCTTGTTGCTGCTGAGATGACAAGAAACCCACTGTTTCCTTAGAGGCAGCCTATTCTCGTCTCCATAGGCTCTGAGTGCCAGAAAGTTATTTTTAAAGAAGGAACAAAAAGAAAAGACTCTCCCTTCAGATGCATTAGCATACTGTTGCTGCTGCTGTCATCACTAACACTGACTGCCACCATCATTCCCCTTTAGCCACACTTTAACTTTTCTGTGGCTTCAGTTACCTATGTTCAACCTCTGCTTAAAGATACACATGGGAAATTCTAGAAATAAATGACTCTGATGGCATAGGATTCTGAGAAGTGTGATGAAATCTCCTGCTAGTCACATAGGACCTCCCCAGGAATGAAACATCTCTCCATCCATCTTTCGTGCCTCGTTGTGACTTAGTAAGCATCTCAGTGATCAGAATGACTCTGTCTTACACTGCAATGCTTGTCCCCCAGGGACTTTTATTTACTTAATGGTAATTAGTAAGTATTTAATAAGTAATGAGATCAGGGAAGATATTAATAAAATGGGGATTAAGAGGTAATACAAGGAATCAATGAAACTATGAGTCAGTTCTTTGAAAAGGTAAACAATATTGACAAGTTCCAGAAGAACTGGAGAATGTTACTGAAAGGTCAGGTTCCTGAGTGGATGTCTTGGTCTGCCCCTGGTCTAACCAAAAGAAAGAGTACTCAAATCAATAAGTTGAGATGAAATAGGACGTATTACAACATATGCTAATGGAATCCAGAGTGTTCCTAGAGAATTCTTTAAAAAACTGCATTTTTAAAAACCTGGAAAATGAAGACATGGATAAATTCCAAGACACAAATAACATACCAAAATTAAATCAAGAAAATATAAACAGTTCAAATAGATCTATAATAAGCAATGAGATTGGAACAGCTTAAAGAATTTTCCAACAACAGTTGGAGGTTTTACCTCAATCAGTAGAGTGCTTGTCTAGCATGTATAGAGCCCTGGGTTCAATCCCCAGCACCACATAAAATAGGTATGATGGCTCATGTCTATAATCCCAGAATTTAGGAGGTAACAGCAGGAGGGTCAGGAATTCAAGAGCAGCCTTGGTTAAAGAGTGAGTTCAAAGCCACCCTGGGCTACATGAGACCAAGACCCCATTTCAAAAATAAAACAATTCAATTAAAAATTCCAATATAGAAAAGCTCAGGACGAGACAGACTAACTACAAATTCTAACACACTCTGAACAATAGTTAGCACCAATTATTTCCCCAAACAGGGTGGGATGGGTGCCACCAAACACATTCTACAAAACCAGTAGTACCCCAATACTAAAACCATAGGATTCAACAACAGCAAAACACTACTGACCAATTTCACAGGTGCAAAAATTTGCAATAATAAATTATAAGCTGGGTTCAACAACACATTAAGAATGTCACCCACTGTGGGCAAGTCAGTGTCATCACAGAGATGGAAGAAGATGCATATGCACAGACTCAACAACAGAGGGCCAGAAGGCCATCAATATCTTAACAGATGCTAAGGAGACCTTTGACAAAGCGCTACCTTCCATGAAAAAAGGAAATCAGGGATTTGGGGGAGAGTGGAATGGCTCCTCAATGAAGGCACGTGCTGTCTGAGCCTGCCAACCTGAGTTCAATCCCTGGTTCCCATGTCAAGCTGGAAGGAGAGAATAGATTCCACAAAGCTGTCATTTGGCCTCCACATGTGTGTTGTCACATGTGTGCTGATGCACGACACAGTACTAAAAACATTTTTCAAAAGAGAAATTAAAAATAGAACTACCTCAACATAGCAAAGTCTGTGTGTGACAAATCTATAGCCAACATTATACTAAATGAAGGGGAACTGGAGACATTTTCTCTAAAGCAAGCATGAGACAAGTGTGTTAACTCTCTTATTCAAAATAGCAGTTAAATTCTAAGCTATGCACAAGGCAAAAGAAAGAATAGGAGGGGTGCAGGAGGAAAGGAAAATTCAAATGATCCTCATTCACAGATGATACTACCCTATATGTAAAAGACTCTAAAGCAGCGGTTCTCAATCTTCCTGATGCTGCGACCCTTTAATACAGTTCCTCATGCTGTGGTGACCCCCAACCATAACTTATTTTCATTGCTACTTCATAACTGTAATTTCGCTACCATTATGAATTGTAGTATAAATATTTGATATGCAGAGTCTCTGAGATGTAAACTCTATGAAAGGTTGAGAACAGCCGTTCTGAAGACTTCACCATAAACTCCTTCAGCAGAGCAGCAGGCACAAAATCGGCATAAAGCTGGACAACAATCCCATTCACAACAGATGAAAAGACAGGCATTTAAGAAGAGTCACTGAGGAGATGAGAGGCCTCTACAGGGAAAACTTTAAAACACTGAAGAAGACTCCAGAAGATGGGAAGCCCTCCCTACACACACACACCTGCAGACTCAGTACAGTCCCTATGTTAAGGGGAAAAGTCCAGATTCAGAAAGACAGATACTTTGCATTCTGATGTGTGTGTTTGTTTACATAAATACATTATGTTGAAATGCTTGGAGTGGTAATGGTGGTTATGAATATGTGAAGATAAAAATAATGAAACCTATTACTTTATATGCTAACTTAAAAATTAGTACGGGCTAGGAATATGGCTCTATAATAGAGTTCTTCTCTAATATTCTCATACTCTAGGTATGTGGATGTCAGATGACAACTTTGTGGAAGATGGTTCTCTCCCTTCTGCCTTGTGGCTGGGAAATGAACTCAGACCATTAAGCTTAAAAGGTAGGCTCCTCTATCAAGTAAACCATATAATTGTCCTCCATGTCTAATTTGCTCAAGGTTTTTTTTTTTTTTGTTTGTTTGTTTTTGTTTTTATCATGAAATGTTTTAAACATTGTCAGTGGCCTTTTGGGCATCTATTAAGACAATAATGTTACTTTTTTAAAAGTCTTATTTATTTTCATTTTATGTGCATTGATGTGTTTGCCTACATGTCTGTCTGTGTTCGGTTGTCAGATCCCCTAGAACTGGAGTTATAGATGGTTGTGAGATGCCATCTGGATTCTGGGAACTGAACCTGGGTGCTCTGGAAGAGTCAGCACTTTAAACTATCTCTGCAGCCCTAATAAAGTTATTTTTTAAGACCTCTAAAACACCTCTCACATGGAAGATTTCTAATTTTTGCAGAGAACAGATGTTAGCTGAACACATACTATTCTCCAAACATAGAAATATGTGATTTTTATATTTTATCCTTATGTGTCACCTCTGTGATTATAAGCAGGATTGTCCTGGTTTCCAGAAGGGCCAACTGTACCTTGGGAAGACTGTATGAGAACTTGTCATGTTTTAAGCAAGCGACAGGTATGGGGCTACATTTTCTGACTTCTGGGACAGAACCCTGAAGCCACATGGACAAATCTCACCTAACCAGATCCCTTAACTTGAATCTAGTTTCCTAAGCAGTCAAATGAAGACAGCTATCTTTCTGCAAATGGATTCTGTGAAGTGTGGATAGGAAATGAATATGAGTATGTAGTTAACGCCTGCTTGATGAAAAGTTTAAAACTTCCAGGACTAATTACCAACAACTGAAACAGTTACAATTTTATTGTTATTCCTTTGTCATACTGTCTTTCAGTAGGGCATGTTTATATGTGGCCCGTGGTGACAATGATGATGTCCAAGGCATTTTTATTCCTAATATTATAGAAATAATCCAGTCATCAGCAGAAGCATAGGTAAATAAATTGTCATGATTCATATCATGCGATGCTCCATAGCAATGAGCAAGTGCACATGTAACACTATGGATGAATTCCACTGACTCTCACACATTTGTGGCAAGCAAAGGAGCTGGATATAAGAGTACATATCTTAAGATCTGCTTCTATGAAATCCAGTTGCTTCACACAAACAACACACAAACTGTGGAATGGTTATTCATGTATAACAGGGCTTGGGTGCTGAGGGCAAGGTGGGTGCATGAGAGGACCTGCAAGCGTTTGTTGATAATCTTTCATGTTTTGATCTGTGTGATAGCTACAGGAATGGACAGACATGTGGTCCAGTATTACCTGGCTCTGCATTGATGTCAGCATGCTTTATCGACATTAGTATACACATGTTCTTCTTCAAAACTTTCTGAACAGAGAGCAAGTCAAATGCAAACTTTTTTTTGAGATAGGGCATCTATCAAATCTAAACAATGATCAATGTAATGTTTCAGTAAGTAAGAAACATGGCAGGTACTTCTAGAACCTGCTTTCTATGTTGTAAGACACTGAAGCTCTTTTCACAGTCTTATCTCATCCAAGTTTTCTGTGTTGGGAGTGGACACCCAGGGCCTTGTGTATGCTAAGGAACCCATGCTTCAGAGCTGTATACCCCCAGTCCCTTCTCTACCCATCCTTCCATTTTACTCTTTAAAAATAAGGTCTTGTTAAATTGCCCATGGTTTCTGTGAACCTGAATTCTTCCTGTCCCAACCTTCCAGGCATCTGGGATTGTAGGGTGTGCCACTTACTGGAATTATCACATCTAACCATCACTACTCTGATGGGTAAGTATTATCATTTCTATCTGAAAAATTAAGAAGTTGGGATATGAGGAATCATGTTCTTTGCCTCAGGCAACTTGCCCACATTGAGTCAGGACTGAGGGCCAGGTCCGTGTTTCCCTAAGACCTTCACTATCACCTCTTTCCATTCTAAGAGACCCCATGTAATGGCCATCATCTGGCTTCCACTTTTTGTCACTCATAATTCACAGTGGAGTGACGCCAAGACTGGAAAGGTATATATATCATTTCCAAGCCTAGGAAGATCATGGGGAAATCAGCCACCATGGTGTGAAGATGCTCAATGAGCTATGATGAGGCCCTGAAGCCACATGCCAGCAGCCAGCCTCAGTCCCCTAACAATGAGTGTGCCACCTTAGGAGTGGATGCTCCAGCTCCAGTCAAGTCTTTGGATGACTGCGAGCCAGGCTGAGACCCAAGTTTGGCTAGGACACTAAGATGATCATGAATCCTGGCCCCCAGAAACTTTGAAATAATAAATGTTCCAAACAGTTAAAGTACAGGGCAATTTATTACATATCATATGACAAATAATACAAAGAGGAAAAGAGCACAATAATTAAATGGTAAGCAACTTTTAAAAATTATTAATTTTTATTTGTTTCTTTCTCTCTGTGTGTGTACATGCAGACGTACACGAAGGCCAGAAGAAAGTGTCATATGCCGTGTAGAGTTAGAGGAAGTTTTGAGCTACGCAAATAAGTGTTGAGGGTTGAAACTCAGGTCTTCAGGTGAACACTTTTTATCTGCTCAGCCATCTCTTTAGCCCTTTAAATGAAATCCCTCCCCACCCCTCCTCTCTCTCTCTCTCTCTCTCTCTCTCTCTCTCTCTCTCTCTCTCTCTGCTGTATGGTATGCCCACATGCATGCATGCAGAGCCTAGAGGAAGACATCACATGTCGTGCTCCAACTCTCTTCCTAGCTTTACTCCGTGTCACTGAACCAGAAGCCAGCTGATTGAGCATCACTGGTGACCAGTGAGCTCCCGGGATCCTCCTGGTTCTGTCCCCCCTCCGGGCTGGCATTCCAGGCCCACTCTGCCATGTGTGTTAGGGATTTGGATTCAGATCCTCAGGCTTCTGCAGCAAGTCATCTCCTGAGCTCCAGAACCTACTCAAGCAACTCCCAAAGCCTCTCTTGAGGGCTGGGGTTTGTGTGGTGATTCCTAACGGACAGGGATGGTCTCACTTGCTCTCTGACCTCCATGTTTCTCCTTGTAGTTCTGTTTGTGTGTTAGATCTACAAAACTAAGGCCGAGGATCAGCCATCCACACTTCAGCCAAATCCCCATAATCTTAAAACCCTAGGCCTGAGTAACATGAAATTGTGCAGAAAATAAAAGTCTGCTCAGTTTATTAATAAATTAGCTCCATAAAAGACAAAGAGTTCAGTGGCATTTGGTAACAGCTCTCCTCATTAGAATATTAATCACCAGTGTCAAGACTTGCTGGATTCTATTAACATTAAGCAAAGGTTAGCTTTTGGTCAGCACTTAACATTTAAAGACTGTAAGAATCACAGGAAGCGGGGAAGAGCTTACTGCCATGTTTAGCCCCATCTTCTGTTCCCAGGCAGATGTTTTAGCCTTATTTGATGTACCCAGAGGTAGAGACCCCTACACCCTCCTCCAGTAGCAATCATGCTTTCTATGTTTTGTTTAATACATTTCTGCACCTCACACCCACTTCCCTTCGCTCATTTTGGTGCCTTTTGCCTCATCTGAGAACACGAGGAGCAAATGTTAAAGAACCATCTTCAGAGACACCATGCAGAGAATAATGAAATCACAGCTCAGCCTTCTCCTATTCACATTCGACAGCCCACATTCCTCCGCTGGAACATCACTGGGGGTTCCCCACTCCTGCCTGGCACAGCCTCTCAAAACCTGCCCCTCTCCAAAGCCACAGTGCTTAAGAGTGTAGTCTATAAGGAGACAGTTCTACACACCCTCTTTCACAGGCTCACAGGACTGTTTTGTAACTTGGACACTTACAGACTTATGGATATGGTGTAAAAGTCCTTTGGTGCCACCCTGCACTTTTGTGTGAGAACTGCTCAGAATTGCCTGAGCTCATCCTGGAGCCCAGGCTTCAGTGTTTACCTCCAGTGTCTCTGGTCTCTTGTATGGCTTGGGGTCATCACCCAAGCATGTCCCACCTTTGTTTAACTCTACTTTCTCTTCCTATTGGCCACAACAAGTCAGTGCCATCTGCAACAGTAAAGACATGAGCATAACCAGGGCTTTGTGGTCTGTGGAATACGGTAAGTTTTTTGTGTTAGTAAAGATAATCTCATCACGCTATTCGGGCATGAGGTACAGAATACTGTCCAGCATCACAAACATGAACAACCAAGTACAAATTGTTTGAGAAAGGTATAGACACATGAGCTTGGCATAGAAATTTCTAGAAAGACACACATAAAGCTGTGAATGACAGCATGAGGTAGATACCAATGCCCTTTGCTTTTCATTTTATGCCTTCCAGCACTGTCTGGATTTTTAACTGTGTGAATTTATGACTTTTTAATAAGAAAAATGGCATAAATATTTAAATGTTAATGCTGGGGATTTTTGTGGGATTTCCCCCGTCTACTTGTCACGCTTTCCCACTGTTTGACTTTTTCCTTCACCTACCAAGCACGATTTGCATAATTAGAAAAAAACGGTATTAAAAATAAATACAAAGCGGCCATAGTGACCTGCATCTAAAATACTCGTATGCAGAACTCTTGAGACACACAAAGGGTAACACACCGAAGATGAAATCGGTTTGCCCATGTGTCATGGTGATGATTTTTGAGGTGGGCATGAGGTGCCTGTGTGCACTGAGTGTGGCTGCAGCTGTGTACAGGTCTTTCTTGGTTGTCACCATGACCAAGACCTCAGTTGCTAGCACTTAAGACCATGGTGCCAGGAATGGTCTAAAAATAAAATAAATGATCTGCCCAAAATGTAAATGGAGTTTTCCCTAAGAAATACCCACAGGATATTTAAAAGCAGAGTTGTGGAATGTCGCTGACCTTCAGTTGACCTTTATATTCCTTTTGAAGAAGAATTTGTTCTTTTCTATTTTGGAGGTAGGTTCCCTGCGAGTCTTGTAGAGAAAACTCCCAGAGAAAGAAAGAGGCAGATGGGGTCAGGATTGCTGGAGAACCCCAGAGGCAAGAGCTCTTGAGCATTTGATATGTGTTTGTTCATGGAAGTGCTGTGCTGAGCCTCCTAGCCTCCTCCCACGGTTAACAGAGAGCTATTACTCCCATTTTACAGATGAGTAAGCTGAAGGCTAGAGCTTATGCCACTGAACCTTGAAGCCCTTGGCTAGCAAATGGCCTAGTGCAAACCCTGGTTTGGCTTTCCAAGGCCTCGTTCCTTGCCAGGCTCCACAAAGCTTCCCTCACAGCCACAGAGGAGGCCAGGTAGCACCTGGAAGCAATTTCTTCTCTGGTTTTCCCCCAGGAGCAGGGTTACTTTGGTAAGGGAATTCACGGTGGGAAATTAACCTCTGTCTGCAAGGGCCAATTACACAGTCTGGAATAAAAAGAGCAACCTGGGCCTGGACCTGGTAAGCACCCTCCTGTCTCCGCGGCCTGTGGCGGTAGCCAGGAAGAGCCTGGGACAGGGCAAGGGAAACCTGTTCTACTTTAAGAAAATAGCTGTGTTTGATTATCCAATAATACCAAGCTATAAAGCAGGGACAACTATGGATTTCCTCTAAATTTGAAAAATTGTGAGTCATTAACTTTTCACTTTTAAGGCAGATCTATTTGAAAGGAATTGAATTCCCCAGGCTGTGGAGAGAGCAGGAGTCAGTTACCTCAAACTTCTAGTAAGGGCAGGTGCCAAAGAAACAAGAAGTTTCTGAGATTGCTTCCCACCATCCCACTGACCCCAGGTCTCTGCCCAGGTCCTCTCCTGAAGGCGCAAAGAATTTCTTCTCTTGTGGGTACTTTAGACTTTGGCCAGTGTTCGTTCCTTTAGACTCCTCTCAGGTATAACTTCTTTTGGGCTGTTCTCTGTGACCCCTGCGAGCTGGTTCAGGACCCTCCAAACCCACACTGCTACTTTCTCTCATGCAGCGATCCCATTTTTCACAGGGTTCTTTGATTGCACTGTGCATTTCTGTAGGGTGAAATCATCTGACTTATATAGGTATTCTTATTGTTACAATAGTGCAGATACCCAGTACAGTCAAACTTTCTGAGTTCACGGTTGTATGTGAATGGATTTTTTTTCTTCCGAAGATAATATTTGGTGTGGATATGGGTCAGAAGTGGACTTCACCAGATAGATGTGGGAAACACAAGATGGACCTATGGAATAAGATAAGCCAATCCAAGAAGCATAGAAATATCTGATGAGTTAGTTGCGGTAGGGGATAGAGACAGTGGCTTAAAAAAACTTTTGAAATCAATTCTGAAAGTGCAGTCTAGAAAAACCACGTTTTACCTATGTGACCTGAGGCAATTTATTTAAATGTCTGCCCTTTGGTTTTCCCACGATGACTTTAATTAGGTGTTTATTAATGGTTTGCCACAATGCCAGCCAACCAGTGAACACTCAATAAATTGTGGGTTTAACTAATATTATTCTGAAAGGCGATGGTTATTTTGAATTGTAGGAAGACCTGGGTCTTTGTTTCTTAGTTATTTTATTTTTTAAGCTGACCAAGACTTGGTAACTTACTTTCATAGCACAAGTTTCTTGATTATTCATCTGTGTACTTCATTCATCAATCTAACTCTCTTACTGAGTACAGTATCTTATTGATATTGCAATTAACTTTGGGAACATTTGCCACCAAGCCTAGGGACCTCAGTTTTCCCCCAAGATCCACATGGTGTGAGAAGAGATTCCCACAAGGTCTCTGCTGATCTGCACATGTGCATTGTGGGACATGCACCCCAAATAAAACACTAAATGTAACTTTAGAAAATTGGTTTCCAGTTACCAAGATTCAAAATCTTGTAGGGTAATGAAATAGACAGAGCTGTGGGCTGGGAAGGATCAGAGTGGAATGGAAGGGTAAATCAGTGGGAAGATGACCAAAGACAGAGCAGAGATCGGTTCCCCGGAAAAGGACAATTTGTATCCTCAAGATTTTCCCTGTAGCTTATTTTTAGTGATTTCTATTATGGTTATATGTTGGTTCTTGGGATTTTTTTGGCTTCCCAAATCTGAGTTTCATTTATATTGACTTTGGGGAATTATCACCTATTATTTACATCCATCTCTTTCTGCAGTGTTCTAACTTCACTCTATACTAAGTAATATTCACCTACAAGCCACTGAAGCTCTTCAGTCTATCAGATACATGCTCTCTTTCCCTTTCCCTTCTTCCCTTCCTCTCTTCCTCTCCTTGAGTTTGGACAGTTTGCATAGCCCTGTCAACAAGTGATTGGATCTTAGACAAGTTACAAACAATGGTTAAAGCCATCAATGAAAAATTTCATTTCAGATATACTTTTCAATTCAAGAATTTTCATTTGGTTTATGTCTTCAGGAAAATTTTTCTCACTCATGTTTGGGTGGCTTTTCTTTTCTTAGTTATGGATCCTGTACCCTCCTTTGCACTGCACTGCGCTATGAGCTCCATGACATCTGTACTCTGGACTTTGCTGTCTCCCTTGGAAATGTGTTCAGTTTTTGCTGAGGTAGGAAAGAAATTTCTGGGCAGATAAGCATGGTCATGTCAAAGTTTAGTCTAAACTCCATGAGAACAAGACAAAAGTAGTCTTCACTTCCTGACTAGGTTAGCCCTAACAGATGAACTCTCTGTAGCCACTCTTGGTATAGCCTTTCTACACCAGATGGTTCCTTGTCTCTCAGCCTTGTGTGAGTCCTGGCATGCAGGTGCTCAGTAAGGCTTTTATTTTTGGATTCCTTTCTCTATAGCCAACCAGTGTTCAATTTCCAACATGCCAGCATCTGCACCACCGATAGGATGTCTGCTCTGTTTGACCTGTCCTTAACTTTTGCTTCTTATGCCTCCCCTAGGCTTAAGCTAGGAAAGCCAAGCATGAGGTCCATACTGCTTCCTCAATGGAAACCAGAGCTTGGTACTGCCCTTCCTTCATGATCAAAGAATGATAATTTTATATATCATGCCCATCATCATAATCATCTGTCGGGATGGGAAGTTCAGTCACTAAAGGTCAGCCAGAATAGAAGTCTGGAGAATGGAGAACGTTTAGAATTATTTGATAGATAGGAAGGACTTAGACATAGGAGGCCCATTTTAGCCAAGACTGGCAAAGATTTGTTGAATTCCTGGCATGTGCTATGCACTGGGATTTTGTGGTGAACAAGACAAATGGAGATTTGCCCTAATGTTGTAATCTATGTTCATGTCAATGAATTTTGGGATGCCTTCTCTGTGCAAGTCACTAGTGGGGCAGGGATTTGGTGTCACAATAAAGAAAAAGGCATAATTCTTCTCTTTAGAGAGTTCACCATGATTTTAGGAGAGAGATAAAAATGAAGGAGCCAGATGACAAAGTCATGCCTAGAATGCTGTGGGAAAAGGGAGGTGGTAGGTGTCCCAATCTCTGTGACATATGCACAGTATCTCTAAGAATGATTAGGAATTAATCAAGAGACAATGGCACACACAGGGTCCTACAGGAAGCCTGAGTATCTCAGTATGGCAGGATGAGATGAGCCTGAAAAGGCAGATAGGTCCACAGACGCCTAGTCTGCTATGCTAAGAGTTTGGATTTTATTCTGGGACAAAGGAAGGAGCCATGGAAAGCTGTTAAGCAGGAGCTGGAAAACTTCCGTCCTTGACATATCCCAGGAGGCAGAAAACCAATCTAATACTCCAAGGAAATTTATGGGCCTGGGAAGGGCTTTAGAACTTAATGCTTTTCTACTAGATCTGGAAAGAACTTTCATAAGAGCCATGTGGATAATGATAATGATAATAATAATAATAATAATAATAATAATAATAATAATAATAATAGTTCAAGGTATTTACAAAGGGATCCTATGGGGTCTAAATCACATCCAAGAGATGCAGAAAAGTAGACTGTGTGTTTCTTCACGATGTTTGTAGGTTGGGAGTATTATAACATCTTAACTCAAAAATGGCCCTTGGAAAAAAATCAACCCCAACCCCAGAAAAAAAGAAACTGAGACCCAGTGAGATGGCTCATAGAGGATGGGTGACTGAAGAACTTTTGCTCGGCAGTTAGATTGTCATTTGAATCCTGGCTTGGCCATGTGATGGCTATGGCCTTGAGTAAATGACTTATGCTCTCTGGGTTTGGTTCCTTGGATTCTGACTCTGATTCTCTGGATCACCTCAGAGAATAACAAGTCTATCTTGTATTGAAGACAGAAAACCAAAAGTGATCCACAGAGATGGAGACTACAAAGACCTATTCTATGGAGGCTCCTCAGTTCCTCAGCTGCCTATCTGCACAACGGATTCCATGGAGGGAAGAGAGCCCATTGTGAGACTGTTTCCTTGGAAACAGACCCAAGAATAGGATGAGGAGGTAGTAGATTAATTATATCCCCAAATCCCCACCAACCCTATAAGAAGATGGGCCTCATTTTTCTTCCCGTGTCCCTTGGCTGACCTTGCTATCATCCCTTTAATCAAATGCAGGAGATGAGATGAATTGGTTCTGGGTTTAGACTTTAAGAGAAATGGCCACTTCTGCTTCCTGTCTATGGGAATGCTCAACTCATGAGATCAAGTTCTCAGGAAAGGAGGCCAAGCTGGGCAAATCAGAAGACCACATAGAGGGACACATGGTCCAGTCTTCCAGTACAGCAAAGCCATTTTGGGAGCTGTAGTCACTTCCATCACAGTCCCATAATTACATGAGAACCTGGTCAACCCACATAATTATGGAAAAAAAAATACATGGTTGTTATTTTAAGCCATTTGGGACAGAAGGGCACTCAGAAGAGATAGGAAGGTTTGCTCTCCTGCTTAGATCCAGGCGAGGTTTGAAACTTGGTGGGAGGATCCCAAGAAGGGATGCTTTGGGACCCAGGCACTAAGATTTAGTACATAGTCAAAGAGAATCTGTAGGTCAGGGTCAATGATAATAGTGTGTGGAGCAGTGTTGTAGAATATTATTTTAAGGTGTGTTACGTGTGTTTGTGTTACGTCTGTTTAACTCTGTGAAGCTGTGTTACTTTGCCTGTTTAAAACACCTGATGGTCTTATAAAGATCTGAACGGCCAATAGCAAGGCAGGAGAGAGAAATAGGAGGGCTGGCAGGCAGAGAGGATAGATAGAAGGAGAAATCTGGGCAGAGGGAAGAAGAGCAAGAGAACAAGGAGAGGAGGATGCTTGGGGCCAGCCACCCAGCCACCCAGCCACCCAGCCACCCAGACATCCAGACACCCAGACACCCAGTCACTCACCCAGCCACACAGCCACCCAGCCACCCAGACACCCAGCCACACAGCCACACAGCCACCCAGTCACTCACCCAGCCACCCAGCCACCCAGACACCCAGACACCCAGACACCCAGTCACTCACCCAGCCACACAGCCACACAGCCACCCAGACACCCAGACACCCAGACACTCACCCAGCCACCCAGACACCCAGACACCCAGACACCCAGACACCCAGCTACCCAGCCACTCACCCAGCCACCCTCCCAGCCACCCACCCACAGAGTAAAAGCAAAAAAAGGTATACAGGAATAGAAAAGAAATAAAGCCCAGAGGCAAAAGGTAGATGGGGTAATTTAAAACTAAGAAAAGCTCTCAAATAAATCACACATGGAGGCTTATTCTTAATTATAAACACCCAGCCTCGGCTTGGCTTGTTCTTGCCAGTCATCGAGAATCTATAGGTCAAAATAATAGTGTGTGGTCAGAATTGGGGGAGGGCTCAGCTACAAGAGAAGAGGCGAAAAGTGTAGCAATAGCAAGTACAATGGGAATTATCAAGACATATCCTAAACTCATGTATAGGTTTCCAGAAAGCCCCAAGTGAGGAGTAGGCGCTACAAAAGTTGTTGGTGGTAGGAGAGTAACTCAGGGAATCTAGATTATTATCCATTGTGACCAAAATTTGAAAAAGCACGGGAACAGTCATGGTTTTGTGAGTAAAATTATTTTTTAATTAATTAATTTATATGCGTTGGTGTTTCGCCTGCATGCATGTCCGTGTGATGGAAGTGGATCTTTTGCAACTAAAGTTACAGATAGTTGTGAGTGGCCATGTGAATAATGGGAATTGAACCCAGATCCTCTGGAAGATCAGCCAGTGTTCTTAACCTCTGAACCCCAATAAACTTCTTAATACAGTGCTTGGTACATGGTAAGTGTTCAGTATGCGACAGTGTTCATTATTAGGGAAGTACACCTGACATTCAGGGAAATCTAGAACTTTTTCTCCATGAGATTCTATCCCTTGCCAACCGTTCTGAGGTGGTTTCAGAGGCAGCAGCTTTTACACTAAGAACACATTGCTCAGAATACTCACGGGAGACTTGGGGAAATCTTATCAACCTCCAGAGTTTGCATTTGGAAGTTCTTGTTTTGGGACAAAAAGTAATTCTGTGCTCTTGGGGTGTTATGACTCTCTGAATCTTAAAGCAAATGTCACCATCCCCCCCGGGATCATTTTGCAGAAAAGCTAGAGATAAAAGTGACTTTTGTAACTTTCAGTCTAGTCAAAATAGGTATACCCCTCACAGGCAGCTAAAGGGGGACATTCTTCCATCACCAGCTCTCATCCCATGGTGAGAGGGACAAGGCTCCATTCAAAGACACAATTGATCTTTTGTTTCTGTGCCCAGAAGTTTGATTCTTGATGAGTCTGGAGACTCAATGCAGTTGTAGGCTTTGAGTAGCAAGAGAGGGTCAGCTTTGGACTGGCTCCTTTGTAGATTACGTCCTTGTGTATCTTCTCAGATTCCTAGGTTGAATAAAGATTTAGCATCCAAAATGATGGAATTTGGGAATGCAGCACAAGAAAGTACATAGTTATGTGAAGTCACAAATGCTTGCATAAGGGAAAAAAGAGCCTCCTCCTGCTTTGCTTAGGTGTGTACTAAGGAAAGGGCATGTGACAGTACCTCAAGAAGGCAGTTGTTAGCTTGTAACTAGGTCCCCATAAATGACCAAGGGTCCAGAGATTAAGGAAAAGTCCTATGAGCCTCTGTCTTGGGCCCCAGGATCCCAAGCATTATATACAAATATATGTTCCATATGTCATCTACTCTATACTATTTTGCTGGAGCTAAGAGACATCCTTCCTTAATGCTCATTAAAGTCCCATCCGGGCTCTAGGCATAGTAGAGATAACATCCAAAGGAAGAAAACTGACCTGGAATTCTGGTCTGGCTAATTTCTAGTTGGAGAATGATAGAAAGACATTACACTTTTCTTAGCTTCACCTGCCCCCATTTTATCTTTAGAATGTAAGTAGTTAAATAATTTGTGTATGTGTGTATGCCATGTGTGTATGCCATGTGTGTGGTTGCCCTTGGAGGCTAGAAGAGGACATTGGATTCCCTAGAGTTGGAGTTACAAGTGGTTTTGAGTCACGTAACGTGGGTGCTGGGAACTGAGCTTGGCTCCTTAGGAAGAACAGGAATGCTTTTGGTCTTAACTACTGGGTCACATCCCCAGCTGACCTCCTCTTCATTTTCTTTAACTTTGAAATGTGACTACCAACATTTGCCTCACCTAGCTCTCCAAGTCAGAGGAAACCATGGGTATTTAAGAGTCTGACGATGTTAGAAGGGGCTTCTAGCTGTGGCCAAATGAACACCTTAGCACCTCCCCTCAAAAAGAATTAGAAAGATGGACAAAAGTGACTAAAATAACCATCTCAAAGCACCAGAATTTGAGCAAAGATATGATATACAGTGATCAAATCCCTTAGAGGAGAGAAAATGTTCTGAAGTCTATAGTCAGGAAGGTTAAGGCATAAAAAGTGGAAAATATGGGCTGATAAAAACAATCATGTCGATGTTCATCTTCTCATTTATTCTCTTAAAGAATCTCTAAACTATCATTGAGCCCAATGACTTTTGAAACTCGGTATTGGAAAAAAAAAAAAAAGGCAGAAAAAGAGAAGGAAAAAATGGAGCCTCCTTAGGGCAGATGTCCAGGTTTTAGTAGAATTATTAGTATTAGTCTGAAGTACTTGTGATAAATTAAGATGCATAATGTAATCCTCATAGCAACTACACTAAACCCCTAAGCCACGTTTAAAACACCAACAAGGGAATTAAATGCAATACTAGAAACTTTTCCTACATAAAGTGTTGAGAAGGAAGAGGGGATGGGAAAGTCAGGACACATCTAATCAGAAAATAGGAAAAGTAGCAAATGTAAATCTAATTTCATAGACATTAAACGGGACTCAAGGAAAAAACGGGAACCATCTAATAAGATTTCTATAGGAGATGTGTCTCAGCTAGATAAGGCAAGATAAGAAGAAAAGCTTGATGCCATGCAAACAAGAACCCATGCAAAGCTAAAGTGGTTACTGTAAACTAGCTTAGGAGAAGAAACATTTCTAGAAACAAAGAGATGCACAAGAAGATGGTCAGTATTTCAAGAAAGAATGCCACTGATGGATGAATTTCTAATATAAATTCTTTTTTGTTTGATGGTTGTGGTACTGTGAGGTTGAACCCAGAGTTAGCAAATGCTAGGCAAATGCTAGACCCCTGAGCTGTATCCCCACCCTCTCTTCTCTTCTTACTGGGACACAGATCTAACTAAGTAGCCATTGTTGGACTTGAACTTATTCTACATCTGAGGCAGGCTTTGACCTTTCTGTCTCAGCTTTCTCAGGGGCTGAAACTATAGACATGCACCACCAGACCCTGGCTAAGAAAAACAAAAGACAAAAATAAAATAGACAAAAATCCAAAGACCAGCCAACCCAACCCAACCCAACCCAACCCAACCCAACCCAACCCAACCCAACCCAACCCAACCAAACCAAACAAACACTCTCAATAGAAAACCAGCCAGAACACTAGTATGTTATAGAACACTGGGTTTCAACCTTTTAATATAGTTCATGTTGTGGTGACTCCTCACTATAAAATTATTTTGTTGATACTTCATAACTAATTTTGTTACTGTTACCAGTCATAATGTAAATACTTGATACGCAGGATATCCGATACAGGATCTGCAAAGGAGTCACGACCCACAGGTTGAGAAGCAGTGCCATAGATTATTAGCCCAAGACTGTACAGCCACCAAACTAGCAGATGTCTGGAGGACACCCTGCTCAATGTCTACCAAACACATACTTGTCTCAAGAGAACATGGAACATTCTCTAGGTTATGTGTTAGGTCAGAAGACAAATATTAACAAATCTAAAGGAATTGAAATTTTACAGTGTTTCATCACCAGAACATTATTATGTTTGAAATTAATGCTGCCATCACTATCACAAAGAATGAAACAGGGGAACCCAGTTCATCAGACCACAATCTACAGCAGCCAGGTGTCCTTCCCCTGGGAACATTGGTTCTAAGGCATGAGAATGGCATCCCCCAGGGCTTCTCTTTATCTCTGTATATAATAAGGACCTAGGTAAATTTTTTTTCTGCATGGCATAGGCCTTAAAACTTGCATGAGAGAGAAAATTTGCTACCTTTGGTTACAGAATATAGAGTTAGGGAGAATTTTGAATGCAAAGAAGCAGAGGCCACTATAGATGTCTTAGACAGTTATGATGGACAGTTCTTACAATTAAAAGTGGTTTTGTCTAACACTTTTAAATTTTATATTTTATGAGTACAGGTGTTTTGCTTGCATGTATGTCTGTGCATGCTTGGTGCCTGTAGAAGCCAGAAGATGGCAGAAGATCCCCTGGAACTGGGGTTACAGATGGTCATGAGCTGCCATATAGGTGCTAAGGATCAAAGCTAGGTCCTCTTCAAGGTCAGCCAGTGCTTTGAGCCATTGTGTTATCTCTCCAACCCTGTCATGGTTAATTTTATTTGTTATTTGAACAGGCCATGGAACCTAGAGGCTTGGACAAATATTATTCTGGATTTTTAAAATGAATGACGAAAGTGGATAAACCTTGAGTAAAACAGATTTTTACAAAGGCCAGAGCCTCATCCAATCATTTTGAGGCCTTTCTAGAGCAAAACCTGACTTCTCTTAAGGTCAGCAGACAGCCCTCATCCTGGGCCCATGACATCATATTTCCTGGGTCCCAAATCTGCAGCCTATCTTTTAGATTTTGAGTTTTCCAGCTTCCGAAGCATGAGCCAATTTCCCACCATGAAATCCCTTTGTGTGGAGTCGACACCTCACTGGAACAGTTTCTCTGAAGTAGCCTGGTCAGGGCAACATTTCAATGACGTTTAAATGATTTTAATTGACTGGAGCACTGAACTATTTTTGTGTGAACATTTAATACAGTGAGTGGGGGATGGGTGGTGAGAGCAGCAGGGGAAGGCCAGTTTATGACTCTCCCTCTGTGGGAGGTGGAAGAAAGACCTTGGCAGTGGCACCCCTAGTGTGGCAGAGCTAACCAGAGCACAGAGGTGAGAACACAGTGCCAGTGGTGTGGAAAGAGAGGCTGGGTCAGGGGGTTGGACCCCAGAGAGTGGGCTCCTGAGGTAAATAGGCCACCTGGCCACTACCAAGGCAAGGAGATGCCTTCTGGAAGACAGAGATACTTTGCATAGGCCGTGCTTCTTCTGAGACCCATAAAGGGCCCTCACATCCCAAGGGAGTAGCTGTGGGTAAAGGCACAGTGACTCCATGCTGGCCCCTCCTCTCACACTCTTCCCATACCCTTTTCTCTCTTGAAAGCATAGCCATCTTCTTTCACAAACCACCCTCTCCTTTCCACGCACCCACTGAAACTACAACTGGAAGATGGGCTTTTTTTTTTTTTTTTTTTTCTTTTTAAATCATCATCACTATTCCCTGAACCCTCACAAGGGCCCACTGTACCCTGTTTTGTTGGTAGTTCCGCCCCAGATCCCAGTCCTGTCTTACTGTGTGGCGTTCTAGCAGGAATCACTTAGCAATGTGTGGTGCCACTGGGTTTAAAACAGCAGGGAACTCTTGAGTTTCAGAGCTACAGCTCTTGGTTGGTGAATGGGATTTTTACGAGGCCGCCACAATCAGTCTTGCATACAGGGTGCTAAAAATTTTTATGGCTGGCTAGGATTCGTTGGAAGCGCCAAGCTGGAACGTGATGGAGTTCCCTATTAGAGAATGTCCCCAGGAAAGCGGGCTTGCATGGTTCCCTGGTACTCGGAGGTGTCAGAGAGCTGGTTTTATGGAAAGCAATTTCCTCAGTAAAGAAAAAATATGCTCCAGAGACAGAGCGATTTCGGCACAGGGGCTCTGACGCCCCCGGTTTAACCGGCTTCCTTAGCAGGAGGTCCCTGGTGATTGCAGAGACAAATGGATCCTAACTATTCCCTGCCAGCAAACTGCTCCTCTATATCTTTCTTTAAAATATACACTTTTTTTTTTTTTACAAAGATAATGAAAGTTCTCAAAAAATAAAAAAAACCACACTGCAATGACATCATTCACATAACACTAACTTTAGTATTTTGTTACATATTACACATATTTTTGTCAGAGTTTGAACATAGCTATGACATAGCTTTATAACTTTTGCTTAGCTTTTAATGATAAACATTTTGGAGTCATGGGAATCTTTTTGTAGATAGACCTCATTTTAAGTAACTTTGTAATATTCTTTTAGGTTGATATATGTAAATTGGTGTTACTGTTTTCTGTATTTTTGAATTTGGAGGTGGTTTCTTATGTGTGTGTGTAAATAATGACATCATGAACATCTGTTGATATAAAACCTCACTTTTCCTATGAGTTCCTTGGCATAGAGTTTAAGACCCAGGATTACTGGGCTCATGGATGGGCTACATTTTACAGTGTCCTGACATTTGTTTTAACTTGCCTTCCATAGAGATGATCTGTAGGCCCTTCTTCCTACCTTCTGCAAGAATACATTGCCAGACCTTTGTGGATGCTGTGTTCTTCAGTCTCTAACACATCAGATAATTCAGTAAGTACTGGACACTGCTTCACTGTGTCCTGTGTTTTGGGTTAATGGCAAGGCTGAGAATTTCGACCATTTGTGTGTACATCTGCCCTTTTCTATTATAGCAGAGACCTTTAATTGAACTGTTTGCTATAGAAAGGTTTGCCTGCTGTATTTCCTACAGGAAGATTTTCACCCATTTGTTAATCTTGGAACATTTCTGAGGAAGAAATCCAGCAGGGGACACATGGGGTTCTAGTTAGTCATGGTGTCTGATCCAGGTCCCGGCTTCTCGGGGTGGAGGGATCTATAACTAAACCTTTGTCAGATATGTAGGGTACTCATGCTACGGCCTAATTCAGTTACAGGTACTTCATTATCCTCACACCTTACCCTGTACATCCTGATTGTGGGAACATGAAGACTACCTCTCTTTGTAAGTAAAGCAGCGCTGCTGTGCCTAGATCCTAAGAAGGAACAAATGCCATGTCATAAGAGCATGGCCCAACATTTGAGGCTCACATTCTTCAATTTAGAACTCCGTCTCTGAACCCAAAGAGCCTGGCTCATAGGCTACAGGACCACACAGAGAGCTGATGTGGGGGAGTCCCCCCTCCTTATCTTTATATGAGACCTTCTATGTGTCAATTACCAGGTCAAGGAATTTAAAATACAGCTTTTACTCTAAAAGAACTCACAGTTAGTGGGGAGGGAGCCTTTCAGGGAGTGTGCAGTGTACATACAGCAAGGAACTGGGTTCCTGGTGCTCAGAGGAGACTGGGAGGGAAAACAGGGTAGAAGCCCTCATTTGGCTTATCCTGTGGTGATAAAGTGTCCCACCAGGGTACCAAGTGACAAGCAAGCAAGGAAAAGATAGGCAAAAATACCATCAGAAACCACTAGTCCCAGCCAGTCCGTGATGGCTTGGGAGACAGGCTATAGGCTTCAGAGTTAGGCTCTGCCCTCACAAGAATCCCACCCTGTTCCTTAGAGAATGTCCTTGCCTCTGCCTGGCTGAGCACCATTCAAACTCTGCCTGCCCTTGGATCCCTAAGTAATCCCCCACTGGGGCCACAACACTGACCCTGTCCTTCTAGGTACCTTTACTCTGATGGGTTTTGCTGAGTCCCAAGACCCAGCTCAGTCTTAGCTTTAACTCTGTGTCTGGGTGTTTGCTTTGATAAGATGATCAAGGCCCTCCTGGGCCAGCCCCACCTTACTTCTGTGAGTCACCTTCTCAAGAAGACCTTTTTGAGGTCCTGGTATATGTGTTTAGATTCCCAGGTGTGGAACATGGGGCCAATCCCTTGTCTGCACCCAACTAGCTGCTGGATAGAATACCAGCTGAGCCCTTGACTGGCAGCCCTCATCCAGCTTCAGGAAGGCAGCCTAGCAACATTTCCCCTCTCTGATCACTGGGAGGCGTTATCATGTGTGTGCTCTCTCATCCAGAGTACAGAACCAAGACTTCACAGGTCTGCTCAGCCACAGACTATATTCAGCTCTGTATATCGAAGTAGCCCCAAGGCACCGGATTTCACTTATGGAATGGGCCAGAACAGATCATGACTATTCTCAGCCCAGATGGATGTGATGCAGGTTTCTTCTTCACGGTTTTCTCTTCTATAGACACCTCTGAAGTGCTAGCTGGAAGAAGAGGTATGACACAGAAGGGGTCTGGGTCTCTTAATCATATCCAGTATAAAGAGATGTTCCTTCCAGGAATACTGTCCCAGACTGATGCAAGAACAAGGGAGATTTAGACAAGCCTCTGGATGTTTGGGTTATTCTGCTAACAAAGCTGGCAAATGAAGTTGGTGTGGTTCTCTCTCCTCATGCTTCCTGGAAAGGGACGGCAGCATTCTTGATGTCAACACAAGAGCATCCACTGAGAACTTTCCTAGACTTCCCCAGTATCCTTTTCCAGGAGTAGGTATACCAGATGAGCCTACACTCTCTATAGTACCACTTGGAGGTAGTGGTAGAATCCAAGAAGGCTGGATAAGCAAAATGTCAAGGCCAAATCAAGTTCACTGGAAACAGGGCAGTGATCAGTTAACACTGTCTGCCAAGAATGCAGAAGAAGGTACCTTGCTCTGTACATGCATGCCTGCTATTCAGAACTGGAAGCAATTATTCTGGATTGTAAATATTCATAAATGAAGAAATACTGAAAGCAATGCAGATCTTCTGCTGAAACCTAAAGCCCAAATTCTTAATTGCAGCTTCCAAGACCCCTAGTGCCCCAGCTCTCCAGGATGGTCACTTTTCTGGTCTCTACCTCTTACCCTGCTCCTGGGCCACGCCTCCTTGCTCGTCCTCCAACTCACTAGGCATTCTCCTGTCTCAGAGTCTCTGAACTGGCTTCTCTTATCTCATTTCTTTATAATTTGTGGTTTAAATATCACTCCAAGTCACTGTTCTACCCAGTTTATTTGAAAGTTCCCCCTCCTTTTGTGCTCCCAGCCTCCTCCCTCCTACTTTACCCTGTTGTTTTCGCTGCCTAACAAACTACTTCATTCTCAGCCATTTCACTGGTCTCTCCACAACGACATGCGTTTTTGCTACATATATCTCCAGAGCCAAGAACATTCTAGAGTCCACAAACAGAACTGCGAAAAATGTACCGAGCAAATCTGGGAGAAGCTGCCCTTTCGCCTCACCCTCTAACTTCTACTGTATTATCCCTGAAATGCTGGAGGCAGGAAGGTCCCCAGCAGAGTAGATCAGACCCATTGTCCCTCACAAAACTCCTCAGGCACACAAGAGTGAGCCTTTATCTCTGAGCTGGTGTGCTGACAAAGAGGCAGAGGCCAGTAGAGCTAGGGAATCCATTTATCTATTAATTTATTATCTAATTAAGGCTCACAATGACAGTGCTATTTGTTCCAAAATGCCCTCAAACTAAACCAATATAGCATATGCACATTCTAATCAATTCAAATGGTTCTCCTTAATGTCTGCCTTCAGCAGCCAGTAACTGCTGCATTCCCGGGTCCAGGGAAGGGAATCACCTTAGCACTTCATTAGACCCCAGACAATCTAATTGCTTGGTGGCCACCAATAGTTGAGAGGTAGCTATGCAAGGTACCCAGGGAAGAGTGAGAAGAACCCTCAATTACTTTTGCCCCTTTCATCTGCAAATGAAGTCATATAAAAGAGAGCATGGGCTATGGCAGGCACAAACAGAAGCAATGATAGGTAAAAGCCTTCACCCATGAGCCTTGCAGGTCTGGCCAGGGGCTGTGCCCTTTACAACCAGGAAGGCCAGGGGTAGTGGATTTGCAGCTAACTGTTGGGGTGAGCAGCGAGGGTCATGGCCTCCTTCTCAGGCAGCTCCCTGATTCTGCACTTATTTCATGACATCACTCTGAGCTGTGTGTTGCCTTAAAAGACTAGAGATCTTTTGAGTTTCTATTGGCCGGCCCTGGCAGGAGGTTATAGGAAATGTATGTCGAGCTAAACTGAAATTAAGATACCTCTTTAGGTTGTTGGCAGAAAATATTAGTTAGAAGCTCAGCTTGCAGTTTGGAGGCCAGTGATCACTAACGCACACTATAACAATGCCTGCTTACTATCTGCCAGACACAGCTATTAACATGTGGAATCCACACAGGGAGGAAGGTGTGTGTGTGTGTCTGTGTGTGTCTGTGTGTGTCTGTGTGTATGTGTCTGTGTGTGAACACCCATACGCAGGCGTGCAGGTATACTCAGCAGGGCTTAAAGGTCCACTTTAGTTTTTAAGACAGCGCCTCTTATTGAACCTGGAACTCATGAATTGCCTAAGCTTATCAAGGTCACAGGAACCTTTGGCCACCACCTCACAGTGCTAAAGTTGCAAGTCACTTTTTAATTGGGTGCCAGGAATCTGGATTCAGTTCTTATGGTTATGAAATCAGTACTCTATCCATGAAGCCATCTCCCCCACCCAGGAGGTAGTATTGCTATCACCCATTGCAGAGATGAAGGATTGCCATTGAGCTGGGATTTAAACCCAGGCAACCGACCCTTTGTTCACAATCAAAGCCAAATTTTGTGTGTGCTGAGTGGTACCAACAACAGTTCTCATCATGTGGTGCTCCTCTGCTTTCTGAAGGAGAAATGCTAGAGGTCATTTCTCTCCATTTTACATCATGGATCAGCGAAGTATGAGGAAAAGCGACTGCTGATTTCAGAAGGAAAAGCTGTGTGTGTGTGTGTGTGTGTGTGTGTGTGTGTGTGTGTGTGTGTGTGTGTGTGCATGTTCCAAGAGCCATCATTATTGTCAGTTCTCATACAGCACAAAAACCTATTAAATTAAAATAACAGGTCATGAAACTCACATTGCAGCTTTCCGGTAAGACCTATTATATGAAAGGACCAAAGAAAGGAGGGGAAAAAAATCCTACAGTTTTCTTGCATATGGCGCTGTGCTTGCTGTAGGGGGCATCGCCATGAATGAGAGAGACAGCTCCCGCCGTAGGGAGCTTCACATATGGTATGGAGACATGCAATAAAGGGAAAGGAAAGAAACAGCCAAAAGAATGGACCTAAGTATTATGATGGAAATTTATTATCTTCATCAAGACTCCTTGAGAGAGGATGGCAGAGAGTAGGTTAGATAAGATTGTCAGAAAGGGCTGGAGAGATGGTTCAGCAGGAATAGAAGTGTATGCAGGCCTGATGACCTGAGTTCAATTTCCAGAATCCGCATAAAAGGAGAGAGAACTGACTCTATAAACTTGTCCTCTGACCCCATATTCAAGCTATGACACGTGTGTTCACAGACTAATAATAAATGAATTCACAATAAAAATATCATTAGTAAAAGTCTTTCAAAAAGGTGACAATGGGGTTGATAGCTAATGAATGAGAGAGGCAGGCAAAGCATGTCAAAAGAATATGAAGAGCATTCCAAGAGGGGGAGTAACATGTGCAAAGAGCAGAGCCAAGGATGGTTTTGATGTGTCAGGAACTGGAAGTGTGTCTGGGGAAGCAGAAGCAAATGAGTCAAGAAAGATCTATAACTCATCAGAGACATGGGGGAATCTTACAGATGCTCTGGAATTTTTTTATCTTTTTGAATGGAAGAAAACCAGAGAAGTCACAGGACTTGAAGGAGACATTGTGACATGTCATTCCAACTATGACAAAAAGGTAGATTAGTCCATTCCTCAAGACAGTGAAAATTGAGGGCCATATAGGATTGAGGGTTACGATTATGAGTTATGTTTCTAATGTTGTATTTGAAGGCACACTACGTAGGTTGAAATGTAAATGAGTAGTTTGAAATTGAAGTTTGGCATTTGAGGAGATGACTGGGTCAGAGTTATAAATTTGATTGATATTTAAAGCCTGAAACCATAACCTCATCTTGAGAGTCAGGGCAGAGAGACTAGTCAATACAGGACAGACAATAGGAAAGTCAGTACTTGGTATATGCTGGGAGGAAATGGATGGTTGACATCTTGTATGTAGAGAAGTTCTTTGGGAAAGCATCCAACTGTCGATTCCATATTGGACCCCAAGGGAACTAAGAGGAAGTGTGATTCTGGGACCAGAGAAAAACAATGTTGAAGGATATTTGGACATTGTGAAGATACATTTCTGTAAGAAAAAACTAAATGGCCATAGGTAGAAAGATAGGTGGACTTCTGGACAGAGAAAGAACCCTGGAAAGAAGGTAGAATTGCCAATCAGAGGTGGAGGAAACAGGATGGGCAGTAGGGAGACACCAGGGAGACGAGGGAGTGTCTCAGTAAAGAGTAGATGTAACCAAGCCACACAGCAGAATGTAGGTTAATAAAAGCAGGTGAAGTTAAGTTATAAGAGCTACTGGCACAAACCAAAGCTAATGAACAAGCTTTCATAATTAATAAGAAGTCTCTGTGCTATTATGTGTGAGCTGATGGCCCAAAGAAAAGTACAGAACAGGTTTGGCATTGAACAGACCTACTGGAACCTTCCTTTTGACATTTTCTTATTGTGTAAACTGCTGTAGTTATTCATCTTCTTGAGCTACCTGTCTTTAAGGAGCAATTATACCAAATACCCTATAGTGTTGTCGGAGGGTGTTACCATGTTGATATGTGCACACCTGGCTCCTGGTACAGAACAACTTTCCAAGCAAGCTACTATTCTCATTGAGGAGGTTGCACAGAATGGTTGGGGCATGAGGATGATGGAAGAGAAGGGATCACTATTTATTTGCTTATTTATTTAGTTTTTTCAACTTTTGGCTAATCTTTTTGCTGGTTCTGGGTCCTGTCTGTACCAGAAGTTATGAATAACAAAGCACTCCAGACACCATAACCTGAGAAAGATGGCTGAGGAAATAGTCTGAATCCAAGACGTTGAAGCTCAGTGAAGTGGGGTGGGGAGGGAAGTGTTCTCAGTTTCGGTACCTTTGAAGTGTTTCAGATGGGGAGAGAAACTAGCCTTGCTTTGTATAGTTCCAAAGTGGGGAAGCAGAGGGGCAGCTATGAGGGGGTTCTGCAGGATCTCTGGAAGAATGGTCCCAAGCAGGGCACAGAAAAACTGACCAGAATGAAACTTTGGGTCTTTAAAAAAAAGGTGCACAGGTACGAACATGTTTTAGCCTCTGGAATTCAATGGCGTAGAATGCTGGGAAATGTGTAGGGAAGGCCAAATGGGTAGAATAAGATTTTAAGCACATATCATCATATATTGTTTGACCTTTGAGCCAAGGAAACACATCACATGTTCAAATATTAAGCTGGAGATGGAAAGGCAACTAGCAAGCCTACAGGCAGGAGGGTGGCCTGAAGCCAGTACATTTGAGTCCTGTGCTCCACAAACATGGTTCAGGTTGCCCGAGGGACAGGACTAGTGATGTGGGCCTGATCCTGCTGTCCTCTCCAGAACCTAGGACTCAGGAAGTCTCTTGACTCTGTTTAATTTCTACTGCCATCTTGAAATTATTACTTATTGTACAAAAAATACATTTCATTTTGAATTTGCTTCCATAAACAATATAGCAGGTCCTGCTTGGAGAAAAGGTGGACCTCATTCTCAGAGGTCATATTTCTGGACAAACTCCTATTTATAGCTGTTTTTAATACCAGTGTCTACAGCTTGGATGAGCATGATGCAGCCAGCCTGGGATGACCACGGTTTGTGCCTGCTGTTTTGTTTAATGTTTAGATTGTAAATTCACCCTAAGATTCTTTCTCTTGCCAGTAGCCAGCTCCTTGTTCTGATGGTCAAGGGTGGGAACCTCATTCATTTGGGATGCTTGAGGATCTGGCTGCTACCTAGGCCCTATTTTCTATACCATACGCGTGCGCGCGTGCGCGCGCACACACACACACACACACACACACACACACACACACACACACACACACACACACACACGTCTGGCCTAGCTCCCTGGTAAGCTGATTATTTATAATGTGGTAGAAGATAGTTTGAAGATAAGGGAATGGAACTCAGGGCCTGATTGAAACAATGTGCTTATCTCTGTCTCAGGAGGCAAGAGTGGCTGGCGAGAAAGAGAGATTACCCGGAATAGGTTTACTTGCTTCCTGAAGGCCACCCCCACACCCCGCCTCATTTTCCGAATGGGTTTAATATATGAGATGTGATTTGAGCCAGGCACAGCGAGTAGAATGGAGCTGATTCACTAAGGCCAAGCTGATCCATGTGTTCTTCATGGATCTTTTTTTTTACTCCCAGACTTTCAAAATTAGCAGGCTTAGAGTGGCTGGGTTGACCAAAAAGCAGAAATGGAGATGTTTTTACAAATTCAGCATAGCCGACTTTTACAGAGGGACCAGCCCACAGAGGAGCAGGACTCTGGCTGGATAGAAGTGTGACTCTTTCTATCTCTTGGGTTTCTTTCTCTAGGAGAATCTATTCTAGAATATTTGCTTAAGTCATTTCCCTTCCCACTCCTGTGAGCCAGTCTGCAATGCCACCATATGCTTGTACTGAGAGAGGGAATTCCTCCAGGGCCCAGCCCATCCCTAGGTCCCTGGGGCCTGGAGCAAAGCCATATGGGGGAGGCGGTTGGGCAAGAAGCACCACACTGATCCCCCCCTCTTTCCCTTCCTCGAGAATGAGCAGAAAGAGCTGTCAGCAGAGAGGTAAAGCCAACTCTTGTGTCTGAACCCGGAATACCAAGTCTCCCACAAGAATCAAAATAGCCAAGCCTGTTAGAGCTGAAAAATTGCTGTCCCTACTTTGGAGTTCCAATCTGATTCTTACCTCTTCTGGAAAGTTCCCTCCCAAGTTCTCCCCTCCCTTGTTCTCAGAGCAGCTTCCCACCCCAATTCTTGCTTCCTGATTATTTGAATGAGTATCTGTCAACCACCTTCTGGAAACTGTGTCCCATGCTATGCACAAGTTCTTCTGTAGCAGTGGAGAGAACAAAGACAAAACATTGCCTTTTGCCTCAAGTTCATGGCCTAGGGAGAAGATTCTGATGGAAGAGATAAAGATATGAGAAGGCAGAACTGGAAGGAACCCTGGGAATACAAAGGACATCCTCCTCAAACCAGGATTCCCGGAGAAGCAGCATATTGGAAAGTGAGGCTGGAGTGTCTGTGAATTGGAGAAATAGATGCGTGTAGCCCCCAGGCACGCGGACACTTGCTGCCATTTCTTACTTCATTATCCAGCTACTGCATCAGCTAAATAGCTTTGTGAAGACTTTAAGACTCATTCACCTTAGCTGGGTGGTGGTGCGCACACCGTTAATCCCAGTACTGAGGAGGCAGAGGCAGGTGGATCTCTGTGAGCTTGAGGTCAGTGTGGTGTACAGAGTGAGTTCCAGACAGCTACACAGACAGTTACACAGAAAAACCCTGTCCAAAAAATAAACAGATTCACTCATTTTTTTCATATATGCATAGCTCATCTCCTATGCCCAGAATTCAACATGTCTTTATTAAACAAAACAGCTAATCATAGCCCATATGTAGTACAAAACGAAGCATCCAGTCTGCTCACACAAACTTCACAGGGTAATGCGATGGATACAAAGGATTAAGAGACCTCTCACACCCCCACTGCCAGACAGTAGGGTGGCTAGGACCCTTCTCTCACCCAGCCTCAATCAGCAGTTAACACTGCAGCAAGATTGAACACTAATTTTTCAGACATTAGAATAAAAAAGCTATTAGGAACTTTCTTCCCAAATGTTGTGCTCATGTTGCTAACTCTGGTTTAATATTAACTATCTCACTTGGAAATGATATTTCAATAATGAAAAGGTTATCTTTGCAGACTTCACCCTGATCATTTGAATTTCTGCCATCGGAGCTGTGGTCTCAATTATGACCAACAAACTGATGAAATCTCAGTCAAGCATGAACAATAGTTTACAGCTCAGCTTCTTCCTCACCACTTCATCCCTGAAAGTATTTAAGCCTTAGAATAGAAATGGGAATTTTCCTCACATAAAGACAGCATACAAATCCTTGTATTTTGGACTCTTTCCATCTATTGTCACCAACAGTATTCAAATTGCTTGGGTGGGTCTTTTCTCTTCTCTGATGGCTTCAGTGGTTTGGAATGCTAGTTGCAGAAAGTTGGATGCTCTCTTTTGGCCCCCATGAACACTAGGAATGCATGTGGTGTAAAGACAGGTATGTAGGAAAAACATCCAGACCCATAAAATAAGAACAAATCGAAAATGAAAAAGCATTTTAAAAGATCTAAGAAAAAAGTACCTCTTAGTTATGCTTAGGAATTTTTGGATCAGTGATCTCTCTTCCCTGATCAACTACTTAGCTGAGCTCTGCCAACATCCCTAGGTACCTACTCTATGCTAAAACCCGCAAGATCATTCTACAGGGGAAGAAGAACTGCTGTTGCTGAGCCAGGCCTGCTCCTTGGAGTTCCAGGGATTCTCTCTACAACCGCATGCCTTAAAGGTGGCTCAGTGTCATTGCACAATGTGCCTCCAGGATAGAGTCTGTGTCTTCTTCAGATCTGGCACCCAACACACACTCACCCATTGTTTGGTGAATATTAATGAATTACCTGAATTTTTATGCCTTTATTTACTTAATCCTTAGGGCAAACTGGGTATCTTTTCCTTCTGCACAGCCCTCATCCTCCTCCAATTCTGCGTTTTTAAGTCTCCTCCCAAGAACATAAGTTTCTGAAGACAGGGGCCTTTATGATTCCTTATGGGTCCAGAAGGTATGTGTTGAGGGAACGACCATGCCTCCTGCAGCTGGTCTGTCTTGTATACAGGACTGAAAAAAGAAGTGACTTGGGAGAGTCTGAGGACCAGGTAAGCATTAATGAAGTAGGGATGTGAGGCAGGGATGGGAAGACAGCCAATATTGTATCTTCATGTGATTATCACCCCTGACAAGGGAAGACGCTGTGGTATTTACATAGTAATACCAGTCAGTCATTGGTTGATGGAAGTTCCCATGGTGTGTGTGTGGGGGGGGGTATTATTGGAGATGGGGGGCAGATGCTGAGCCAGAATTGGGGCTGGTTGCATTCTCATCCTCAGAGAGTATGAATTGGATACCTACTTACAACTTCAGATTAATTCTGACCATATGATGACATGGGAAACTCCAAAACATCCAATGGGGAAGTATAGGCTTTGAACCACATTGGTGCACCTGGATATTAGGACATGAGAGGTTCTCTAAGCTACTTATCACATTCTAGTATGCCATAGCCACTTGTATCCTAATGGCTTAATGTTTGAAAATTATATTTATTTGTGTCTAGACATCTCTCTGCTTACCGTAGGGGATGTACATTGTTGAGTGAACAATTTAAAGAAGTTACTTCTCTCCCTTCTGTCCTGTGAGTCCTGGTGTGCCATGGCCAGTCATAAAGTTTGGAGGTAAGTAGCATTGCTCACTGGGCCATCTGGCCAGCCTTCTACTGGCTTTTACAGTACAGACTATTTTCCAAAGAAAATTCCTGGGTCTTTGGGTTGAGCAAGTAAAAGATCGTGTGAGCTGGTTTGGCTCGAAATCATTCTTAAATAAAAACAGGTTTGCAGAGACACCAAGGGGTCTTGAGGGGTGAGATAACCCAGGGATGTAGTGGCAGACAGGCAAAAACACTAACAGGAAGTGCCAGGGAGCCCCAGCCACAGTGCTGACTTTCACCAATTATCTGACATTTCAGCGGCCACCTATTTTGTGCCAGGCACTATGTCATCCTCACATGAGTCCATCTCAGTGAATCTTCACAGCCACCCTGGAAGACATCCTAAAAGCATAATTTTGCCTATGAAGTAGTGGAGGCTCCAAAGCCTCAACAGAAAACTGCAAGGCAAGACGGGAATGTGAGTCTGTTAGTCATTGTGTGACCCTTTGGTGCCCTTCTCTTTAGCTGGTCCTTCATAGCCCTTCAAAGGATGTGCTACCAGGCTCAGCGAGGCAGTAAACATCCCCTGCAAAGGATCTTTGTGCTGATTTGTGATTAAAGCAAACAAGATAATCAGTCCCAGGACTGGAGGGAGAGAGGCTCTCTCTCTCATGCTTCTATTCACAAGACCCTGGAAACCTTTCAACATGGCAGTGGCTGCAGCAATTATCCCTTAGACTGCAGAATAAAGGGGTCCTGTCTGGAAATGCAATTATTTCAGAAGAAAAGGTTTGAAAAAGACATATGAAACAAAAGGAAGTGTTTTGTTTTTTCTGAAAGTGATATTCCCAGCAAGGGCAAAGATTAGCTTTGATCAGGGTCTACAAAGCTTTGTAAAAAATGATGGGGATGATGAAGATAACAAAGAGGGTGATGATGATGATGAAGATAATGGTAGTGATGATGAGGAGGGTGGGAACAATGAACATTCCTCAAGCACTTAAATAGGCCAATTGTTATGGGCACTTCAGACATACTCTTTGGTTATCACAGTAATTGTGCAAGGGGATAAGCGTCTCTCTATAATACACAGAGACATGAAGCCACAACCCAAAGCGCACCCAGAACTACTAACCCAACAAACTCTCTTTATTGATTCTGCCATTTGTTCATTTACTTTTAAAAATCCATTCATTTATTCAGCAAACACCAGTCTCAGGTCTACCTACTGCAGCTACTAGACCCCTCTAATTTCCATGTGTCAAGAATATGCCTCTATCCTCACATTAAGGATAAATGAAAATGAGTGTGAATTACATTCAAATCAAGATTTATCACAACGAATGGGCTACAACTAATGTAAAAAGAACCATTAATGATTTTTCAGCTCCTGTAAGCTAATGCCAATTATCTGCTTTACTCTTAATTAATGTGGCAGTAAAAAGCTACACAGTAATTGGTTGAGAAGAGAGGGGCTGCCTTGCTTCTCAATGATGTCTGTGCCCTACGTGGCAGCCCAGTTGAGCAGGTTTGGTGGATTCCAGGAGGAGTGCCTGAGGCTCACAGTGCTAACATCTGGGGCAAACATGGGTGGAGATTTAGAGAACACTTATTACTTGACTACTCCCTATAGGACCATGGAGGGTCTTTTTCTCTGACCCTGCTGAGAGCCATTGCTAGGTATTTGTCTTGAAACATTAGTCACTGTTATAACAGTCATACAGTTAGTAAGGTCATTCAGTTAGTAAGTGAAAAAAAAATAGTATTTGACCATATCTGTCTGGGAGCTTTGGAAGTTTACATAAGAACTGCCATAGAGATTCTTCTTCACTCATTATGTGGTGAGAAGAACAGATATAATGGACTTTGATAATGATATCCGAGCAAGGCTGATGTTCAGGGCATCTGGATTGTAGGTCCATGTCTATCTCTGACTTAGACTATTCACCTGCCTGTAATATATTTGTTCTTGATGCCTCTGGGTCCAATATGATTGGAATGTGCCCCCCCCCCTCATTCATGCAATAGAAATGTACTTCTTGATGCAACAGTATTAGAAGGTGGGGCCTTTTGGGAGGTGTTTAGGTTACAAAGACTCCCATCTCATGAGTAGATAAATGCATTATAATAGCTTGACAGAGGCGATGTAGCTCTTTTAGCTTTGCTACTTCATTCTGTGATTGAAGTCACATGGTTCTCCACGTCCAGAGGCTGTAGTGTTCAAGGTGCCATCTCAGAAGCAGATGGCAGCCTAAGCAGACAAGGCAGGCTCTTCACCTATGGAAGGAGAGAGCTGCTTGGGTTGACTCCCAAGTACCTTCAGCTTCTCCTAACTGACTTTTCAGATTCTAGTCTTGGTTGCTTACCTATTGTTTAACCTAAGACAGGGCTACTGGAGCATATATCAATCTTATCAATCCATGCATCTTAAATGTAAGCTCTCATAATATCCCAAAGTTGTGCATAGCCAAGAAAACATACCTTTGTCTTCAAGTAACCTAATGAGAAAATTATACCCAGTCTGGGAAAAATGGAGTTATGTCTGAAATTAGAATATTGTTGTTCCTTGCCTAGGTCATCTGTGTACATTTTCCCTTAGTGAGAAGGCAAGAATGGGAGGACTGGAATCCCATTTTCTACGTCTTCCCATTTCCCACAGGCCTTGCACAGCCCTGGCATGGAAAGAGATCCGTAAGGTTTGCTGCTTGAATCACTAAAAAATTATGGCACACTGCCTCAGAAGTCATACTGAGCGGAACCAAGACTTCAATCTGCATATTCTACAAAAAGGAAACTGTGGTGGGATTCAGGTGTCAGCTGATAAGATCTGAGGATGCTTATCCAGGGTCCTGGGCTGCTGCAGGGGGAGTGGCCAAACCTATTGATAAGGGGCTGCTGGGACCCTGGGAAGCCCGTTTCCTGGTTCCTGACTGCTAGAGAGAACGGTTTGGCATCCATCGTCCATTGCTCGGATATTCCAGTCCCTGTTCAGGCGCCACTATAACCTGTTACCTGTATCGTGAGTGTTGGTTTATATTTCAATAAATATTAATCTTGGATTGGTGTATTTTTAAGAGAAACTCCGCCTACAGGAAACTGGGGCCCAGAGAATCCAGAAGGCTTGGCCAATGGCCACACATTACATAGCAGTGGAGATGGGGCTGGTACCAGGTCTTCAGATTCCTGGACTAGGGTTCATACTACCATCCAATAACAGAGAGATCAGGTCCTCCTTCAGAAGAAAGAGTAGGGTGTTAGGTACTGCCTCTTCTGAAGAACAGCAGTGTGCTTTGGGAAGGCCTGCCATAGTCAGCTGCTGTGGATCCTTTGAGAAGCCGGGAGGAAGATGAGGACAGAACTTTCGTATGTTCCCAATTTAGACAGCTCCCATTGTTGCCATAAAGGTTATTTTGTCTCTAACACTAGACAGTAAACTCCCTTGGCCAAGGTCTAGGTCAAGTTCACATGCATTTCTCTATTTCCAGCATCAAGAGAGATTTGGCCTAACATTGGAATGAGTCAAAGAAGAAATGAATGGTGAAGTCTATCAATGTGGGACATCTGCATGCTTTCAAATACTACGTGTGACCTCATAGACCCTTAGAGATGCAATGTATTTTGTAACAGATTCCCATGATAAACATAATTTTGCAAACTAATTTTTAGGGCAAGAAGTATCTCTTATTTTCAAGATTTATTTTAATGTATATATGTGTGTGCATGCATGCATGCACCTGTATATATAGATGCTCATGGAGGTCAGAAGAAAAGTAATTAGATTCCCTGTAACTGGAGCTACAGGAGGGGTAAGCCGCAGATGTGGGTGCTGGGAACAAACTCGGGTCCTCTTTAAGAGCAGTTGAGTGTTCTTAACCACTCAGCTATCTGTCTAACCACTATCATTTCCATTTAGGAGATGGTGTGAGATTCATTTACTGAACTGTGTCAAGTCTTCCGGTGATGGTAGCTCATCCAAATCTTGGCAATGGTGAGCACTCTGTGATGGGTGCTATTATTGTACATACCCCTTAGATAAAGCCAAAGTCTTATGGATAGAAAC
Source organism: Phyllotis vaccarum (assembly GCA_033318265.1). NCBI lineage: Eukaryota > Metazoa > Chordata > Mammalia > Rodentia > Cricetidae > Phyllotis > Phyllotis vaccarum. The sequence goes on from JARWLC010000019.1 coordinate 22,131,963, forward strand.
TTTATGTAAAGCCCAACTGATCTGGCTCTCCAGCCTGAGCAATTTTAGCCAGAGCTGGATGCCCTAATGAGGTGCTCGTCACACCGAAAGCTGAATGGAAGGTAATTGGGAATCTTATAGGAGCAACAGAAATAAGCCCAATCTCTGTGAGTTGCATGGTTGGTTTCTGATTACCTGCATGCATGCTGAGAGAGGGAGGGAGGGAGGGAGGGAGGGAGGGAGGGAGGGAGGGAGGGAGGGAGGGAGGGAGGGAGGGAGAAAGTAAAGAAGACAGAGAATATGACCCCATTCAGGCCTCATCCTTTAAATATTCCTAGAGGCTGCTAACCTCTATTCCCTGTGCTATAAAGTGGGACAACACCCTTAATGGCAATCTCAGCATATCTGAGTCAAATCCAGAATAGTACCTGGTCAGATATGAACTGGAAGGCAAGTGTTCTCATGATAAAAAGAACCACAGGTGGTATATTTGGGGTGTGTGTGTGTATCTCTGTGTGTGTGTGTGTGTGTGTGTGTGTGTTGGCTGTGAGGATACATGCACATGAGACACTAGATGCTCTGGAGATAGAATTTGTTTCAGGCAGCTGTAGTTGCCTGATGTGGGCACTGATAACCACTTTAAGATTTTTCTGGAAAGAAAAAATAGTATGTTCTTTTAATTGCTAAGCCATGCCTCCAGCACCCCAGTGTTACTTTTTAACAGACTCTAATGCATAAATAGGAAAAGGAATAAAGCCCTGTTCCTAGCAGATGCTCCCACAAAGCGCCCTATGTGAAACGGGAGAGAATGCCTTAGAGTGAGGAGACAGAGAAGAGATAAGTGTGGTCTTTGGCCCAGAGATTTGAACTTGAAATTTTCTAGACTTAAATAAGAGTCCTGTGAAATTCAAGGGGAGAGGTTAAAACAGAAAATGCTCCTAAGAGTGGGTTTGTGGTTTGTGGTTTTCCTCCACTAACCACAGAGGGCCAGCAATTCTACCCAAATTAAGGAAAGGCCAAAAGTTCATGTATTCTCTGAGTTTCTGATCTAGCAGCATCTTGGTGATCACATGCTCCAATTCCCATTTTTATTTCCAGCTGCAGCCAAGATCAGGAGAGACTGACTCTCCCTGGATCACACAGCTATTTTTCAATAGACCCGGAATGATCAAAGGTAATTTTGGAAGAGGGGCATATGAGTGAAGTGCCATAGTACCAGCTCCTCCCTGCCTAACCAGATCACCCATTTCAGTATCCTGGAGACTGGCGTTATCAGCTGCATCTGGTTTCCAGAGTGCTGAAGGCTGGGACAGTTTATCTCCCTCTTTCCTTCACTTAGTTCCACTCATTTCTTCTTACACCCAGGTCTCTCATTTCCATGGTTATTTCTTCTCTGATCTTTGAATCTAGCCAGCTCTAGGATTTCCATGGGTCATGGACAACCCACTTCCTCCAGGCATCATCTCAGAAGTGTTTACTGAATTTGCCATGGTTTCAGCATCCTCAGGTGCTCTAACAAGAGCCAGGTATATGTTAGGTATATGCTAATGACTGAGACTCACTTCAGTCCCACAGTCCTGCAGCACAGGTACCGAGAGCCCCTTCTGTAGATTGTGGAGGCTCACCCGGGTTCACTACTAGAGAGATTGTGCAGTTATCATAGGAAATGCGTCGATTTGATCTTGAGAAGGAAAGCGCTCTCACTTTAGTGGCCCAAAGTTGGCCAAGGCCAGAATACAAGTATTTGAACCCAAGCTCTTGCCACTATTTGGCTATGTCATCCTGCACGACCTGTTAACTTTTCCTGTGTCTCAGATTTTGTTTTTAATGAGGTGGTAGTAAAGATTTACAGTAAAGTAAATGTAAAGTATTTAAGACATCATGAAAGACCAATTAATATCAGTTGCTGCTCTTGGTGTTACTAGCACATGTTGGCTTATCTAGGTCTGCCTCTTTAGCTTGTCTGAAGTATTCTAATCTTTGGCTTTCTGGGAAATGGAGTGTGAGGTGGCAATTCTCCAGAAGGAGGTTTCCCACACTTATGAGCACCCCTGAAAGGACAGAGGGGGCAGGTTGGGCACAGGGTGAACTTGAGGTGGAACACACACTACAGCCAATGTCCTGGAGAGCTCTGGAGCTGAGCTGGCCTTTAAAAGTCATCTTGAGCAGGGCCTTGGAACTTTATTGGTGCCCCCTCCCCAGCCCAGGCAGACTTCAGAGATTGGGCTTAACATTAGGCTAGGTAAGGCAGCTCCTTTCAGGGGAAGCTAAACCTCAGAAGAAAAAGTAGCTGGGAGCCTGAGTTCATTCTCTGGTTCCGGAGGCAACGAGTATCTTGGACTTAGGAGGCTTATGGAAAGGGACCCCTAGCCTAAATAGCAGAAGGGCATGGCACCACCCCTGGCCCTTTGCTGTCCCTCCAACACCAGGAGGCAGGATAGATGTGTGGGTGCATGAATCCTGCCCAGGGCATTAGTTACCACAGCGTTTGGAGTTGCACTTAAGAACTACGGTCGTGAGAGTTGCTCAGGCCCAAGGTATACCTCACTTCCCACTCATGAGACTTTACTCCCTGCTAGGGTTACAAATATTGCAGCCGGGAGCTCAGGACTAACACACAGGCTTATTCCAGAGCTGCTGTGCTTCCTCCAGGCCTCCTTCGACATCCTGGTGTGCTGCTGCTTTCATGTGTATTTTCTGAGACTCGGATAACATATGCTCCCAGAATTTAACAGAGCTAGGCTTTCGCCTGGGTCTGTGGCCTCCCCCACCTTCAATCATTTGTTTTCTGTCCAAGGGCACTGGATCCCAGGCTTAGCTTCTCTTCTGTCCAATGTTCTCTACTTACTGCATCATTAAATTGTTCTCAGCCAAGCACAGCAGCCTATTTCATGTTAGATGTTTGGCTGTCTTGGAAACCCAAGAGCCCCTGGGGGACTGAAGGCCCAAGAGGACAGAGTGATTTAGAACTTCTTAAAACCAGGCCCCAACATTTCTCAGCTATATTCCTAGAGGGCCCTTTGCAGTTGGACTCTTAATTCAGAAAGTTACCTTCCAAGGTGGAGGGCAAAAGAAAGCATGGAGAGTGTAAATTGGGGCGAGGGTGATTTGGCATTTGTAACAAGTAGCTCTCTATCCATGTGGGCGCTTTTCCAGGAAGCCCTATTAATAATACTATTCACTATGGAAACAGCTTTCATTGTGAGAAATCCCCAAGTCCTTTATGGGGAGAAATCCTATCACCCGACAATGAACTTGATCTGCTGAGCAGAGTAAGTTAACAGCTGTTAAACAGCTGTATTTCTCTACCTGAGGGGAAGGGTCTTGGAACAATTTAGGGAAAGATACTAGCTCCAACACGCTCTCCTTAACAGGACAATCAGCATCTTGATTGTCCCAATCAAATGGATGCAACTAGAAAAAAGGAACCATCCTGAGTGAGGTAACCCAGACCCAGAAAGACAAATATGGTCTGTACTCACTCATAAGTGGATATTAGTGGTTAAGTAAAGGATAATCATGCTACAATCCACAGCCCCAGAGAGGCTACAGAAGGAGCCAAAGGGGGGTGCATGGACTTCCCTGGAAGGGGAAATGGAAGAAATCTCCTGGGTACACTGGGGGTGGGTGGGGATGGGAACATGAGCGTTGAGGGGTTATGGAAGGGGAGAGTAATGAAAGAAATGTCTTAATGGGGGAGCATTTCAGGGTCAGGTAGAAACTTGATGCAAGGGAGACTCCAATAAGTCTATAAGGATGGCCCCAGCAAAGACTTCCAGCAATAGTGGGTAGGTAGCCTGCACTGCTCTTCTCCTGTACTCAAATTGGTGACCACCCCAGTTACCATCAGAGAGCCTTCACCCAGTAACTGATGGAAACAGATGCAGAGACCCACAGCCAAGCACTAGGCTGAGCCTGGGGAATTCTGTTGAGGAGAGGGAGGAAGGACTGAACAAGCCAGGGGCCATGGTCATCACAAGGGAGCCCACAAAAGCAACTGGCCTGCTCAAGGGAGCTCACAGACTATGAATCAATAATAGCTAGGGAGCCTGCATGGGACCAGCCTAGGCCCTCTGCATATGTGTGATGGTTGTGTGGCTTGGTCTGCTCGTGGGATTCCTGGCAGTGGGAATGGGGCCTGTCCCTAATTCTTTGGCTGGATTTTGGGAACCTGTTTCTAATGCTGGGTTGCCTTGGCCAGACTTAATACAAGAAAAGGAACTTAGTCCAACCTCAACTCAATAGGCCATGCTTTGTTGGTACCCATGGGAGGCCTGCCCCTTTCTGAATAGAGGTGGATGAGAGGCAAACTGGGGAGAGGGGCAGAGGGAAGGAACGGGAAGAAGGGGAATCTGATGTCAGGATGTAAAATAAATAAAAATTTTAATTAAAAGTAATAATAATAAAGTGTATCTACTTGGCATTCAGCAGTCATACAGACAATCAGAGGAGAGGCAGGGGAGTCAGGACACTCAGTTGGGGGCAGAACTGGAATATGCCAAACACCTCATGGACCCCGTACTGTGCTAAGCCATTTGCAAAGGATCAATTGACTCTTCACATCTACATGATTTGTACTCCCATTTCCTATGATGGGAAATAGTCTCAGAGAAGAAGAGACCCTCCTAGGTTTACTTCTAGAAGAGGAGCCCAAGTTGGGCTTCCAACTTTTCATTCATAATCAGAAAAAAAAAAAAAAAAAAAAAAAAAAGATACATCAGAAACTACTCTATTCCCTTCCTCGACCTAACTCTCCAGAGGGGCTGTGCCTCATCCAAAAAATAAAAGAAATGTTTGTTTCATTTGAACATGCCAACCAATAAAACTGGGCATGTCTTTTCCCTCCAGCAGGGAGGAGGTGAGATCACACACAGGGTATCTGGGTCATCTGGCCACTGGTCCTGGGCTATAATCCTCCACTGCTGGGAGTTTCCCATTGAAGCACATGGAGCAGAGGAGCCATGTGCTCGCCTAGGGCTTGTGGCAGATGACTGATAGGCATCATATCTTGCCCTCCCCAGGAAGGGTCGATCCTTCTTGTCATTCAGCCCAGCTAACTTGTCAAACCACTTCAACAGACCTCTTAAAAAGGCATTCTTCCTCCAAAGAGAAAACCAGCGTGGCAGGCGCTTGATCGAGATCCGGCATGCTCTAAGAAGTTGTTCATTGGCCCTAGGAAAAGACCCTGCTGGATATGGATGGAGGTGAGGTATGGAGAGAGCAGAGGGACATAAGATACAGGTCAAAACAGGAAGGAGGTAGAAAGTAGGAAGAATGCAGGGGGTGGGGAGAGAGAGGAGACAGGAAGGCTGTCGAAGGCACATTTATGTACATGATGGATGATGTGATGAAAACTCCCTCCCCCGGTAAGGCCATGCCTGGTTTTGCTCATTTATATAATCCACAGCACCCAGCACAGTGACTGAGATGATGGGAGGGGTGCTTTAAGTATTTTATCAAGTGAGATTAAAAATAAAGAGAATAAGGAATAAAGAGTATCAGTCTTGGCACCTCAGAGGACCGGGGCAAATGCTTAGTTATTAAATACCCATTTAAAGCAGAAAGGAACTATGGGTAGGAGAGTCCAAGAAACCTTGTTTTCAAGTCAGGGGTCCAACAGCTCCATCAGGAAAGAAGTATACCGAGGAAAAAAGGCAAATGGCCAAATACTGCCTTCAAGATGGGCCCAGGGGAGGGTGGGCAGTCATTGAGATGCAAGCCTCCTTGTGAGGACCAAGAAGCTGACGGCATGGTCACTGTCTTAGAGTAGTGGAAGAATAGACAATGGCAGGGTGAGAATTCACAGTTGCTCCCTTAGAATCCAACACCAACCCAGGCATGTGGCAGGGAAGTATACCAAGTGCCGAATGAGAGCAGAATTGGAGGATGAGAAGGTCATGACAGGAGTTTGAAGCAGGGCTCATGGATGAACAGTGTGACTTGTGTGATGGGCAAGGAGGTGTAAAGGGCCCCGACTTAGAACATTGGGTCTCTGGGCACAGAGCATGAATCTTTTTTTCTACTCACATATTGTTCACTCAAATTCAATTCTGGTTTTCCAAAATGTCCGTTTTCTTTCTCAGGGGATGCTTGGGCATGTTTGAAGACATATTTGGCTGTTACAGCTCAGAGAAGGTGCTAGGGTCAAGCAAGGGATTGCAGCTAATATATTATAACACAGGGGCAAACACTACATCAAGAGTTAGCTGTCAAACATCAGGGCATTCTGTAGCTCCCTGGGGGTACACCAGGCTTGCTGTGGCTGACTCTCAGGCCGGCATCACTGAGAAGAGCTTCAATCATTGTAATTAAAATAACCAGTGTTGCTAAAGATTCACTGAGCACCAATATGTAAAAACAGATAGCTGGTTCCTTCTTTAAAGCAAGATGTCCAAGAAAGCAATGATGTATCCAGGGTCCGTGGGCATGTGAGTGGCAGACAAGGCCCGGAATCCAGGCCTCTGCTTGGCCAGCCTTGAGTTTTTTCTATGAGAAAGAGTCTCTGGGAAATTAGATCCTAAGAAGTGCCTCTTTCAATGTGAAGGCCTGAGAGCCACAAGTGGCCTGCTGTAAGCCAGACAACCAGGTTCAGCTCACCCTAGACTTACTGTTAATCAGAGAGCAAGGGCCCAAGGCAAAAATTTTTTTGGAGCCTGTGGTTAGCAATCCACTTGTGTTGCTCAAAGATTTTCTTGACCATTCATGGGTGACTTGAAAGAGCCAAAGGACCAAGAGAACTGTGTAATAGTCAGGTTGTGTCTCCTTTACCTCTCCAAGGAATGGTGGTGCTAGGTAGCGAAAGGGCTGGGACAAGCCACATGTGGAGCTTATGCCTGTAATCCTAGCAATATGGAAGCACAGGAAGGAAGATCAGAAGTTGAAAGCCATCTTTTATTACATAGAGTTTGAGACTAGCCTGGGACACATGAGACTCTACCCTGCTATACCCACAAAGTAGACATTTCTCAACCCTCATTAGAGAAGCTTCTCCTTGCAATAGATGGCAAGTAATACAGACCCTCAACTGGTCAACAGGGAGAGAATAAGATACTGTGGAATACTCAACCCTAAATGAGACATACACATCTTATTCTATCCAACAAGATTCAGCGATCTTAGAGGAAGTGGGGGGCACATAATATGAGCAGAGATAGTAAATGTTATCATGGAAACAGTGTTTTCTAGACACAACAGGGAAGGTGCATAGAAGAGCTTATGACAATTGTTGAATAAGATATATGCAAGTTCCAGCCAGATAAAATCCCAGAGATGAGCAGGAAAGGCGAGTAAGGGATCCCACCACAAGCTGAGGAGCTAATACATGGGAGAGTTGCTGGGAGAGGAAGAATCAGTTTCCTTTAATGGCGTGACTCCTAGTGAAGAGTACACATGCCAGGGCAGGCCTTACTCCCAAGACTAGCTAGAACACAAACTGGATTTGATGGAAAAAGAAAAAGAAAAGAAAGTCCAAAACTGGGCCGGAATAGATGATGTAGAGGTTATGGAAGGACTGGGCTGTGTGTGTGTAGTGGATATGTTCAAAATTCATTGAAATTCTTACAAAATTAATTGAAATATTGTTAAAAATAAATTTAAAAAACACCGCAAATAGACACTGGTATTTCTTTGCCGTTCCCGGGCCCTGGAGACTTATTTTGATGATTAAAAAGAAGTTCTTTGCTTGCCCGGGGAGACATATCAGTGGCTGGCTCATACTGAGTGAAAATTGAAGATCACAGACTTGTCCTGAGAGATGGGATCATTTAACAACTCTCAGAGCAGTGCGGTTCCTCCACGCCACCTACTTACTCATCTCAGAGGACTCTGCTTCTGCAACCCTGACCTCAGAAGGCATGTCTCATCCTTTCCTAAGAACCAAATTTCCACTACCTCATGACTCTTATGGATATGTAGACAGAACCTGATGTATTATGGGTGTGTCCCCACCAGATTGAGATCTGTTCCAGGTGCTTGGCATGAGGATGGATAGAAAGCAGCGTTCACTAAACATCAAATTTACTGACAGGCCAAAGCTGTGTTGGGGATGGGCTTGCTGTATGAGAACGAAGATACCAGTTCAGACCTCTAGAACCACCTTTAAAAAATCAGAGGTGGCAGCACATACCTATAATCCCAGCAATGGAAAGCAGAGACATGGGCATCACTAGAACTCACTGGCCAGACAACCTAGCTGGCTTAGAGAGAGCTCTGGGTTCAGTGAGGGATCTTGTCTCAAAAGATAAGGTGGGGAGCAAATCTGGATTGAGGAACACACCCAAGTCAACAGTTAGCCCACGCATACCCATACACACTTATGAGTACACACAAACACACACACACACACAGAAAAAGAGAGAGAGAGACAGAGAGACAGAGACAGAGAAACAGAGAGAGCTAATTCCTGGTATCAAAGCTGTTTGGAAGGGGAAAAGCCACACACCAGAAAGAAGAATAAATATTGTTATGCCAAAGGGTGTTCACTTGGTGTTTGACACTGTGGTGATAGGCCTTGTCCTCTTGATAGGCATATAAACAAAATATAGATGGTGCTTGACTTTTGACAGGCTTATATTCCAACAAACCCATCCTATGTTGAAAATACAGTAAGAAACACATCTAATCCACTCAACCTTGAAAACATCATAGCTTCTCCTAGCCTAACTTATGGTTTTGTTTTCTTTTAAATTCACACTCTCTTTAGGTAGCTAATGTAGCCCAAACCTGTGTCAAACTTGTGATCATCCAGTCTCTGCTTCCCAAGTGCCAGGGTTATAGGTATGTACCACGAAGCTCAGCTTAATCTAGCCTACCCACAAAAATTGTGGTTGTTTAAAGTTATTTAATACATCTATTTCATAACAAAGTGATCTCTGCCTCACACAATTGACTGAGTACTGTCTTAACACAAAATACAGAAAGGTTATATGTATATCAAGTTCAAAAACCCAAGGTGAGTCATCAGGACCCAGAGGCCACTTGTGTTATTATCTCCCGTTTACTGATGAGGAAATGGTATTACATTTAAGGAGCCAGGGTTTCCTGGTCTACACAGCTGCTGTTTGCTTTGCTTTGGCTGCAGAGCACTAGAAGTATATTTCCTCAGTCTAAGGAAATACATGAAAGACTTGATTTGATTTGTAGACTTTAGATTTATGAAGCTGTTTGTTAAAAGGTTCTATGAAGATACAGATAAGCCATACTCAGCTAAAGGCTTAATGACCTGACTGTAGTTTAACAGTCCCCCAAATTCAGGTCTATTCAAGACATCCATGGCTCATCATCGTCATTAACCACTGCAAGTGACTTAAGGGTAATAGACACAATATAGGTCACAGAGTGATAAGAGCAGAGTCAGGTCACAAAGCTACTGTTGGGGGAGCGATTCTCAGTATATCCGTAAATCGGGGTGGACACACAATCTACATAGGTCTTAAAAGTATCTTAGTAAGCTGCAGCACAGAATCACTGGCTACCATAGCTGTGGGAGGTTTAGCATTTTGTGTCCACTTGCAAATGCTTAATTTCAAAGCAACTTTAATTATGTACACGGGAAAAGTTAAGAAAAAGAGAAAGAAAGAAAAATATCTACCACCCGAGGAGCATACAACAGCAAGCCTCGCGTACAGATGTTAGCGATTGAGTTCAATGCCTTTCCTTCTCCACCGCATGTCAAGGATGAAAGGACCTTGTAATTTGTAGTGTAGTCTGGGAAGCCACAGATGCTATTCTGGTGCTTCACCAAGGCATGCTCCTTGTTAACCTCCAGTTCTCAGAGGCTCGTGCCTGAGATCTCGCTTTCACTGTGGCTATAATTACAGACATTTTTAGCTCTCTAGAATCCCTTTCAAAGAATAACATGTTCAGAAGAAATACTAAGTCATCATGTAAGAAATATTGTGGAAGTTTAATTAATTTTTTTAAATGTTAGTTTTTTTTTTTTTTTTTTTTTTTTTAAGAAATGCTTGAGGTGTCTTTAAAAAGCATCTCAAAAGCTCTGGTTTGGGACAGTTGAGAAGGCTGTGAGCTGTTACTGGGAATTCCATAATAAGTTTTTGGTGGTCAAGCACGCTCAAAGGGATGGCAAGGTGAACTTGGATAGGCAGGGACCAGTATGGTGTGGTGGGCATATCTTTGAAAGTAGACACACTGGCAAGAGGTTCTGGAACATTCCTGGAAACCTCTGTCCTGAGGACATATAGGAGGCTCATTTTTCACAGCCTTTCACATGAACCCTTTTTGGTACCAAAGGTGCTGAGAATAGAGCCCAAGCCCTATGTCAAGTACTTTATCGTTGAGGCACACGCCCAGTTTGAGAATTTCTGCTGCACACCAACTTTCACATCGTGCTCACCAGGATCCCAAAGGCTTCTGGAAGAAGTCTGAGGCTCTGAGCTAGTCCCCATACTTCGCTGAAAATGTGCAAAGTCACTTTTCCTCAACAGAGAAGGACTTGAGGCCTCTGGGTTAGCATTGCCTTCACGGTTGCGAGGCAACAGCGGAGTTCCTCTGTGAGGTCTGCACACCAGGTCACCTCTGACCTTTGAAGGGTGTTGGTAGCTCTCCCAGCCTCTGTCTCCCCAGCTGTGTGGTGATTATAATTGTCTTGTAGCAGAGGCCCACGGCATAACAGCCACCTAATCCTAACACACTTCTGTTATTTCTGTTTATATTTCATGTTTACATCCTAGATCACCCTTAGCCATAGCTTTTTGCATCCTGCAGGTCTGTGTCATGCCACTGTGCACACATTAGCTGAAATCTTATTCCTTTTTTTAATTCTTCCTTATAACATTTTTGGTCTATTGGTTTTTCTTACATAAGAAATACACATTTGGACTGGAGAGATGGCTCAGTGGCTAAGTGTACTGGCTGCTCTTCCAGAGGACCTGGGTTCAGTTCTCGGCAACTACATGGTAGTTCACAACTATCTATAATAAGATATGATGCCCTCTTCTGACCTGTAGGAACATATGCAGGCAGAACACTGTGTGTATAATAAATCTTTAAAAAAAAGAGAAAGAAATGCACATTCATTGTAGAATATTTTAAAGTTCAAACAATAAAAAATAAAAAGAAATAAAGAAAGCAGTCACTCATAATTCCACTCATTGGAGTTACCCTGGTTTTTTTAAAAAAATGCTTTTTGGGTTTTTTGGTTTGGCTTGGTTTGTTTCTGTTAAGATCCTTGTGAAATGCCTCCGATACATCTCGAAGTTATTCCCTACTGTTTGGTTAAATGGACATGAGATCCTGTCCTTTCTAAAATGTTGGTTTGCACATATCTTTTTCTAAAAAATTTATATTAATATATGCATATATTTGAATTCAAGAAATAAGCTGATCATAACTGTATCTGTCTTCTTTTATTCTTTACTACCCACCCATCCTACTCCTCTTGGGAGGCAGCCACTGCTCAGTGGTGTATGTACAGACATTTCCCTACTCATTTCTATATTGTAGTCAGTAGCTGATGCTTAAAAAAACCCGAAATATGGCCTCAGATCTAATGTTTGGTTCCTTAGGCCCTGTAGATTATTTTGTTCCAAAGCATCTGGTGTTCAAATTGGACTCAATATTTTCTCTAAAATCAACTTTCTTAAAAATCTAGGGCTCACCTTTCATGTATGTGTGAGCCACCAGGGAGCTGGGAGAAGAGATTTGTGAGGAGGCCTTGACTGGGCTGGATTCTACACTTCTAATTGGCTCAGGTCATTGGTTCCCTGGAGAATTTTGAGGAACAGGAGTCCAGGGCATCTATGCACTTGAGTCAGGCATTCATCACCCAGATGACCTTTGTCTTCTATTTGTTCCAAATATTGTTTAGAAATCATTTACCCATTGGCCAGAATAAAGTCCAGTGCACAAGCCTCTCTTGAGCCCATGTTAAGGAGTTTTGGAGGATGCTGGGTCTCCAAACAAAAGAGAACTTGGTGTGAACTATCTTCTGTAAGGGCAAGAGACATCATAATCACCATACCAAGTGCACAAAGATGTGACAGCCAAGAAATAAAGCTGCAAGAGGGTTTTAACTGCACTGGATGCCAGAAGCCAAAAGAAGTGCAGCAAAATTTCAACCCCTAAACTCAGCCAAAAGAATTAGGTAATAAGTATTTTTTGACCCAGTTGAAGTGAAGGGTAGAGTGAGGGGAGCAGAGACGGATAGTCAGTGAAAGAATCTACACTCAAGTTTTTTTTTTCTGACAGAGGATGTTGGATAGGGATGGGGTCCCAGTAGGAATAGGCTAACTAGATCAATATGCAGCATTTGAGAAAGCAGGACAGTTGGGGTGGGCTGGGGTGCGCAGACAAGAAGAGACGTTAGCGCAGAAGCAGCAGCCCATTGCTACAACTACCAATGTGGCTTCTGTAGATGGGTCTACTCCAGGGAACCTCAGCAAGATCCAGGATCTTCAGTGATTATCTTAAAGCACAGCCCACTGGTAGCTTACGTAACCGTGGCACTTGGCTATGATGAAGACAATGCTTTTGGGATTCAGTCAGATGATTTGTCATCCAGCCTGGGGACTTGTGAGAAGCTTTGAATCCACTTTACTCTGAGAGTCCAAGAACCAGACTTCCCCTAGGATAAGGCAGTGTCTGCCAAGCATAAACAATATCCTATAATTTCTACAATTAAGCACAATGAATTTCACTGTGCATTTAAAAATTTTTAAATCTTTTGGATATTAGAAAATAACTTACAACTCTGATAGACCATAGCATCTTAAATTTTCTCTGATAATTGTTGGCAGGTATTTTTTTTCTTTTTTTACAATTTGTCTATAAATATCATTTCTCTAAAATAACTCAAACCTACAAAGAACATAGAAGACATGCATTTGCAATGTAATTTACATTTACATCCTTCCGGGTCTCAGAAATCAACACATCTTTCCAATAAACTTTAATGACTTTGATTCCCATAAAAATCCCCAGAAAGACTGAGTTTCTTCTCCTTTCCAAACCTTAGCAACAGTAGGATAAAACGATTCTTGTGGTGGAAGAGTGAAGAGCTTGTACTTCAGAACCAACATCTGTCAGTCAGTCAGAACCCAGGATACCACGTATGTGTATCTACCACTCACAGGAGCGTGTGTGTAAAGACAACCTCAGGTACTGGTCCATAGTTTGCATCTTGAAGCAGAGACTGTTATTTTCTTACTACCTATGTTGGGTTGCTGGGCCCATGAGCTTCTGGTGATTCTCCTGTCTCTGTCTCCCATCATCTCCCTGTGGGAACACTTGGATTTACAGACATTCATGCTACCTGTCTGGCATTTACGTAGGTTCTGGGGATTGGAACTCAGGACCTCAGGCATTTTGACCCACTGGCCTACCTTACCATGCTCAAGGTAGCTTTTTATGGAATATCTCCAGGGAGGGAGAACAGGTACAGATGATAAACACCTCAAGCAGTGACCCTGCAAAGCCAAAGCCAGATGAAGGAAGTCAGAGGCTGCCATTGTCTGGGTTATGTGTTTTGGTTTTGCTATAGCCCAGAATCCAGCTCAGTCCGATGAAGTAGGTGCTGCATATATTTCCCTGGAATGAATGGGTACAGGGATGAGAGCATGATCACTTCTAAATCAATATCTCCAGAAGCTCGTATTCAGCTCCAGGTGTCTAGTAATTATCTCGACTTAGATGCCTCCCAGGTGCTCCAATCTCATCACATCTACAATTCTAACTCATCAAACCTCACTCTCTGTCCCTGCTAACTGCTCCTTCAGGACTCTGGAATTTCAGCACCATCTTTAATCATTGGAGTCTCTCTCCCTCACCTTTTTTTTTTTTTTTTTTTTTTTTTTTTACAAAGCTCAGTGTGAGTGTTCCTTCTTTCTGATGCCTTTGGACACCTTTCACTTGCTCTTTTTCATTGGCTTTCTTATTTGAGCACTGTTTAGAATAAGAAGTAATACTTGTGCTTTTAGACCTTTAGATTATTATATTTCAATTGTGTGTGTGTGTGTGTGTGTGTGTGTGTGAGAGAGAGAGAGAGAGAGAGAGAGAGAGAGAGAGAGAGAGAGAGAGAGAGAGAGAGAGAGAAGACAACTTGAAGAAATGGGTTTTATTCCCAGCAAATGAATTCAGTTTGTTAAGCTTGGAACTACATGTGTCTTAACTTGTGAAGCCATCTTGTTGGCCCTTCTTGGGCCTTTAGGGATTTGAGAAGAGGGCTGGGCTAAACATACAGGCAGTTGGACTGTCTCTGAAGGGCAAGGAAAGGTTTCTTCCACCTTGTCTCTCTCTATATATATTATCCTTCTAGCTGCATGAAAATAGAACTCTGATTGGGAAGCAGAGGAGGCCAGGAGGTCTAACCAGAACCCACTTAGTTCAAATCTTGACTTAGGAGAGAGCCATCTGAGAATTGCACTGAACTTGGCAGGGAGGTTGCAGGAAGTGGAGGCCACAAGAGAAGGCCATTGAAGGAACATCTCATCTTTCAGGTGTCATGAGGGAAAGCAAAGGTTTGGAATTTCTGATAGTGTCCACTGAATACCCAAAGACCTTCAGGATCACATCTGTGGTCATGAAAGATGTATATGTATTTACTGGTGGAGACAGGGGAGATGTACTGAGTAGGACTACAAGGGAGTTACAGGCTTGGGCTTCTGTTGGGTGTCAAGTCAATCAAGGGAGCTGAGCCCACTCTGGACTAGGTGATCTCAAGGTGGGACAGCTGAATCATACATTGGTAGGGATAAAGATTAGTGGGAGGTAGGGATTTCAAAGAACAAAGCAGCAAAGATCCCACAAAGGAGGACAATGATAGTTGGAGATGGGGCTACACCATCACTTTCATGGCATGTACTGGCCTTGTCTACGGCCTAAACATGGTCACAGTAGGGTTTATCTGTGCTGGGAGCATCACAGTCTGTATGTACATTATCTCTCTTTTTTGGAAAGTGAACCTTTTACTTATCAAGAGGCTTATGATATTCCAGGCACTGTAGCATGCTCTGCATATGCTAACTCTTAGATCCCTTCATGAGAAGGGCAGGCATTGCAGATTTTCAGAGCGGAAAGGATTACCAGTACAGGTCAAATTTCTGAGTCACATAGGTCAGTGTCACAATTGGGCTTTGCATTCGGTATTAACCAACTAAATCTAGCATGCTCACCTTCTACACTGTCTCCATTGCTTTACTACCACCGTGGACTCTACTCACTCTTCCGATGATGGCTGAATTCATGGCAGCCTCAGTACTAAACATGGGGAATGTGGAGTGCAAGACTGTATTTCCTGCTCTCACAGAGATGAAAGAAGCACCCCCAGACCCTGATTTGAGAGCTGCACGGATCCAGTCTCCATGCATGGCAGATTAAGTTTAGATGTAAGATTAATTAGTTAAAATAAACAGGCCATTCTCTTGGTTGTACTGGCTGCTTCCTGAGTAACCACAGAAGACTGAAGGATGCTGCACAGGGAAACACAGGCGGGACATCCAAACATTGCAGAGTTCTGTTGAGTAGTTTAGTTGAAAGAGAAACAGTCCCTTCTAACTGAAGTAATTGTGCCTCCTTTTAAAATATCTGTGCTCTGTGTAGGAAGAGCACTCATGTAGAAGTCAGAGGGTAACCTGGGGTGTCATTCTACCTTTTGCCTTGTTTTGAAGCATCTCTTCTGTGTTGCTTTTTCATTGTGTGCACCACGGTGGCTGACTGTCAAGCTTCTGGGGGCTTACCAGTCCCTCCCCTATTCATACCCCTGGAACTATAGGTGTATCTACCACACCCAGCCTCTGTTAGGAGTCTTGAACAACGGTCTTCACATCTGCATGCCAAACACCTTTCTGCCTGAACCATCTCCCCAGCTCTGTACCTGCTCTTTATAAACCCTAGTCTCTTTGGCTGTTTTTTTAATCTAGGCAAAGAAACAATCACCAAAATCCACTAGGGGATGAGTGCAGTTCTCCTTCCCTGCACATTCTTGGTGCCTGCTGAGTTATTCTTATTCATGTTTCCCTACAGCCCCTAAGGGTTTGGGAGCCCTGGTGACAGGAGGTGAATGCTACCAGAGGAAGAAGCATAGCTAGGCCTGTGTTTCTCTCCATCAACAGAACTGTCAGCCTGGCCAGATGTGATTGCTCTGAAAGCTGCTGGAAGCTGAGAGGAGCCAGTTGATGTCTAGGCTCTGGAGGCAAAGGGAGAAAGCCTCTTTTGACTTGTGAACTAAACCTACATACAGAACATAGAAATGGTCAGAGGAAAGAGTGTGCTTGGCCCATGACAGGGTCTCCAGTAGAGGTTTGCAGAAAAGAGTAGGCAAGACTCTTTTATGAGGACATTGGCACTTCTGTCCCATGTTATGCCTTTTCGGCCAGCTACCAGATTTGCCAGCTGAACAGAACCTCTATGTGTCCCCTAACCATATCATCATCTCTTTCCTAAGTCTCCTCTGATGAGTGACCAGAGTAAGGAGACAGATGGACAGACATTGGGTATAGAACAAAATCTAGTTAGACAGCTGTGACAAAGAGACCATTTTATAGCCAAGCCTAGCGGTACAGGCCTGCAACGCAGCTACACAGAATGCCGAGGCAGGAAGATTCTTAGGTCAATACCTTCCTGGGTTATAGAGTGAACTAGAGGCTATCCTGAGCAACTTGGTACCTCAAAATAAAAAGCAAAGGAGGGTTAGAGACGTAGTTCAGTGATAGACCACATGCATAGCACCAACAGGGCCCTGGATCAATCTCCAGTCTTTAAAAAAAAAAAAAGAAAGAAAGAAAGAAAAGAGAACCCATGTTGAGTGAGTGTTTGCCCATAGAGAAAAACCTGGCAGCTTGGCCCAAGTGTCTCTTTTATAGCCTTTGTGGTCCAGTTACATCTCATGGTCCCATCCGTGCAGCAGCTTTACAGGCAAAGACAGTCTCAACCAATCAACTTAAGAGATTAAAACCAACCCATTGAGAAGCAAGATGATAGGAAAGGCAGGGTTCTAGAGACACAGTCAGGTAGACTCAGCACCAGCCTTACATCCAGAATGTCTAGCCAGCAACAGTGGCTAGGATGAGCAGAAGGGCTGTCCACTGCTCTTCCTTTACACATCATTGACTCATCTCTTACTCTACCCACAAGCCCTCTGGAAACCACACCCTGTGATAGCTTGGGTTCACATCTCTGTCCCTTGTGTGATATAATTTTTTTTCCTCCAAATGAAGTGCCACTCATTTTGTGATTGGGTAGGGAGTTAAAGGTGAGTGACATTTAAGAGGTCTACTCTGTCAAGCATGTTTTGAGGTGCTCTAGGGTAAGATACCAGATTGGATGCTTGTCAATAGGAACCAGGTCTCCTGAGATAGCTCTCACTGTCTCATAGCGAAGGGGTTCTCCTTACTTAGTTACTCAGTGAGAAGGAAAGATCTCTGTAGGCCAGGAGAAAAATTTGAAGGCTTTCTAGAGAAGCTCAAAGTTGGGGAACATTGTTTTCTCCTCTCTCCCTAGGTTACAGCTTCTTTTCCTATAAAATTATATCCCTAATATGGCCAATAAGATTATTATGAAACCTAGAACAGGAATGTAGACCTGTATGACAGTCCACAAGCATGCTCCATCTCCCCCCCCCAGTCACTCTCCTCCCCCCTTGCCTTCCTTCAGCCTCCAGTCTCCTGCCTTTTTCCTGTGCCCGCCCAGCAACCTTTAGTCATGCTGGATCCCGTCCCAGTCTACTTGGCTGCAGTCTGGTGTTCACTGCACTTATTATTCTAGGCACCCTGTGATTTACTTTTCTAGTGAGTTAATTGCAAAATCCATATGGAGTGGAGAGAAAACATCCACCCAGGCTTGCCATGAAAAGCAGGGCACAGAGGAAGCTTTCCATCTTGGCCAGCGCAGCCTGCAGAGGCAGGGGGAGGAAGCCACTGCCACATGGTTTGTGAACAGAGCTGAGCTGCCAAGCTGAAGGCAAGGTGTTCAGCCTCAGAGACCCCCTCTTATCCCTTTAGACAGACATTTCTCTCAGTTTTAGAGGCATACTATGGGTCTTGGTGATCAAAAACCCTGGGAGCTTTTTTTAAAAACAAACCAACAAAAACCCCAAATGCCATCTCGAGTTTTTCTCTCCAGAGTCTCATTTATTAAGTCTTGCATGGGGCCATGATTCACCTTGTATATTGCTAATATTGCCAATCTGCAGGGCAAATGTTGGGTAAGCCTGCAAGGTAAAGGTTGGTCATTAGCAGAACTTGAGAGGTTTTTAGGTTCTTATTTATCCAGAATGTGACCTTAAAAACGTCACATGTCAGAGACTTAGAATTCTTTAAATCTCTAAAGCAGGAAGTAGAATGCTCTGCTCGCTTGACACGGGAACTGAGGGGATAACACCATGATCCTAGAGGTCTTTGACACAACTACTTGCTCATAGAAGGTACATACACACACACACACACACACACACACACACACACACACACACACACACACACACAATTCCAAAGACAATTCACTTTTCTTTCCTAGGAAGGCACTCTTTAAAACTAGCCTGAGGCAACTTAGCTACTGAATGTTAATATATTTCTGTATGTGTTTACTGTTTACAATATCCACTGAGAGGCCTTGAGGGGAAAATCAGCTCTTGTTTTGAAAGCACTTTGAAGATGAAAAGGTGTTCAACCCTCCAGAGACTTGGTTGCTGGAAGTTTAGACAAATGTTTATTTTAACTTGTTGAGTTATAACTTATTAAAAAGCTTCTGCAATGTGGAAATACTATTTTTCTTCTCACAAGGGATTCAACGGTTTTGAATAGCTTGTCATTAATTCGTTCATTAGTTCAAAAAATACTACCTGAGCACCTAGGTGCCAGGTCTGGTGAGCAAGTGCCAGCCCTCTGGGACTTGGTCTCTGAACAATGACAGGGGCTTAGAGTCCCAACAACAGGACCACAGAAGCCCAGGGAGCTGTGATGTCCCCCAGATGGAGAGACTGGGATCTGAGGAAGATGATGAGCAGAAAATGACTCCATTTTGAAAGCATACAGATTACCTCACCATTTTAAAAAGCAATTCTGGGACAGATGTGTAATTTGAGATCCCCAGAGGAAAGCACTCTCTTCCCCAGAGGTCGCCCTCACACCTTTAATTTCTGAGACACTGGGGCAAGTGGGAACCTAAACCTTAGGCCCTGATATTCAAGTGCTTTACAATCACATTTGATTTAGAGGCTCCATGGGCACTTCAAACGCAAGCATGTCTAGCTGATTATCTCTCTCTGCAGTCACACCCCAGCATTCCCTCACTGCATCCACACAGTTGCCTTGCCAACTGGTCTGATTGATTATGTTCCTGCAAAATTCATATGTTGAAACCTAACTTGGGGCATTCTCTTAGTCTGCTGAGCATGGCCTTTAGAGGTGATTAGGTCATAAGAGCTCCGCCCTTAGTTCTGAAATTAGTGCTGCTATAAAATAGGCTCAAAGACATTGTTCCCCTTCCCACCATGTGAGGACATAAAACAAACAAACAAATAGACAGACAGACAGACAGACAGACGACAGTGGGTCCCTCACCAGACAAGGACTCTGCTGGTGCTTTGATCTTAGACTTCTAGACTTCAGAATTCAGAGCAATAACTTTCTGTCATTATATAAATCGTTTATTTAATTGTAACAGACTAAATGGTCAAAGGCAGTAATTCTCAACCTGTTGGTCACGCCCCTCTGGGTTTGTCAAATGACCTTTTTATGGAAGTTGCCTAAGGCCATTGGAAAAACAGAGATACTTGCATTATAATTCACAACAGTAGCAAAATTACAGTTCTAAAGTAGCAAAGGAATAATTTTATGGTGGGGGTCACCACATCATGAGGGACTGTATAAAGCATGACAGTGTTAGGAAGGTTGAGAATTACTGGTCTAACACATACGTACAGTCAAAAACTGCATCGCAAATGTGTGTCCATTTTCTCTCCTAGCCAATCTATTTAGCTACATATTTCTTAGCTCTCTTGTAGTTAGGAAGAGCCATATGACTAAGCAGACCCGTGGGCTGTGAAAAGCAGCTGGAAGGCCATTTGCTGCAGATATGGAACCTTTATTCCTCTGGGTCCTTGAGAGACTATGCGGAGGAGCAAAGATTGACTGGTAAGGATGGTAAGAAGTAAAGTCTGTTAAATCATTGAAACTCTAGGTTCACCTCTAATTGTTAATTTTATCATGAACATAGACTGACAAATACAGAAATATCATTTCTATCTATAATCACCAAAACAGGACCTGGAGGTATAAGTACTTATGACACACTGGGAAGTAGCAAGGATGCAGGAATGAATATCCGAGTAAGTCTAGAAAATGGAACTTGAGACCCAGAATCAAAAGAAAATAGCTATGCTAGGCATCTCAGTATCTCTTCCCCTTAGTGGTCACCTTATCTCCATTTAGACCCAGGGTAGGGCCGAGACTTTGGTTTCTGTTTCTGAAGTAGCTCTGTATTTATTCCGCTCAGAAGTACACACAGACCCTGGTGTATGCTTCGCTGCCTTGGGGGGAGATTGTGACCCATTTTTTTTTTTATCAGTTTCCACCAAACTAACACCCTGCATACTTCCAGGGCTGTATCTGGATTTGGTTGCAAGGATGGAGATTCCAAAACTCCAGGTTTTTAATTCTTACAGTTCCTTCCCCTACATTGACTTAAATAATAGCCTCATTAGGCCAAGTTATCTCTATACACATGGGGAGGGGGTCACTATTCTTAAACCTTTCAACACACTTCAGTTGAGCACAAAAGCAGAGGTTCTAAGTTTTGGATTGGGTCTATGTATTTTCAAAAACAAATACAAAAAAGCATTTCATTCCAATGTCATGGGTTTGTGAGTATCCTGTTTAGCAGAAGGGTGTGGAGATACGAGTATTCATACAGATGTTGAGCTCACAGCTTAAAGAACCTGGTTTGGGAAGGGCTGGAATGGGAGGCAAGAAGGCTGGCTAGGAAGGGCAGAGGCTCTCCTTGTCAAAGGAGCCAGAGCCAAGGTCATTGGTATCCTTTTCAAATCTATGTTTCTCCACTCTCCAGCGGTATGAGGATGGAGGTAGCTGGTGCTGAACAGGAAACAAGGAGGAAGCTGAAGGAGTCGAACAATCACAGTAGCGCAGAGATAAGGCTCATATCCTAGCAGACCACTGTAGGGTGCTATGGCATTGAGCATGATCTGTGCCCTCTTGCTTCTGAGTTTTCTCTCTAGATAAGTAAAGTACAGGAGCCCTCTAGGTTTCAGTGGATCACAAAGAACATATTCTGCACCTTGCTAGCCTTCATGAGCACCGCCTGGTTGAGTGTGGGTATCTAGAGGATGCTCTCTGCAGTGGGAGGTGTCAGTGGAAGAGGAGGCATAGGCATCATAAAGCAATGAAGAAGCTTATGATCAGGGTCCTGAGAGAAGGAAATGGAGATGGAAGCAGCCAAAGCAGAGTGGAGAGTCACGATGCCAGTGAGGCTGGATGGGGAGCTAGGAGGGCTGGATGTGAGGCTTGGACACAAATTCATAAACCTTATCTGGCCTGGGACTTGAGGATGCTCCTATGAGAGAGGGTTGAGACATGCTGCTCTTCTCAGCTAACAGGTCTGAAGTGGAAGGTCTCCTGGCCTGGCTCCCTCTGGAGCTGCAATGCAGCTGACTGGGAGGCAGGCAGCCATGGACAGTTAATGAGTGATTTATTGGTGTTGCCATAAAGTGGCTCCCTTGGGACCTGTTCCTAATTAACAAACACTAACTAACTGGATGATCTCTCCCTCTTTCTCTCTCTCAAGTTAAGTCTTTCTTCCCTGTTTTAATGGGAGGGAAAGACTTTATCTATGCTTG
This sequence comes from Phyllotis vaccarum, assembly GCA_033318265.1. Lineage (NCBI taxonomy): Eukaryota > Metazoa > Chordata > Mammalia > Rodentia > Cricetidae > Phyllotis > Phyllotis vaccarum. The sequence goes on from JARWLC010000019.1 coordinate 22,153,744, forward strand.
TTGGCTGACTCTAGAATACAAGTTATTTAGCAGAAAATTCCCACTTCTCTCCCCCTCCTCCTCTCTCTTACCCGTCCCCCTCAAACACCACCATGTATGTTCAAATCTACACACACTTGTTTCCACACTTCCCCCAAACTGCCACAATTTGTTTCCACAGGAAACACTTACATTGGTGTAGCCTACATACTGTTAACCTTCACTTGATACTTGCAAGTGCTTGCACACAAGAAAGTCCAGCTCAGATACATCATCACATCATCAGGTCCTCATACAGCCACACACACTGTTGTTAAGGTTCAACTGCTGGGTCACTTCTGTGGTCTCAGGCAGGAAGTGCTCTGAGGCTTCCTGTGCCCAGTGAAGGGCTGAGTCACTGAAAAGGGGGGTGAGACTGATAGTCTGACTTGGCTTGGTCGGGGAGAAGAGAGAGTTTCGGAGGCCCTGGAGTCCACTATGGTGAGTGCTAAACGGTCCTTTATTCAGACTACAGTGCTCTTTTCTGCCTGCACTTCATGGGAATATAAATTTAAGAATATTTTCTGTTGGAAAAACCGTGGTGCCTAGGATAGTGCCTGTTGCCTAATAAACATCTTTCTTTAATTGAATCAGCTTCCCCTCAGAAGCATTAAAGTCTTATGCCTAGGACCTTAGCACATGGTTGTATTTGAAATAAGATTTCTGTGACTGGAATTATAAGATGAGGTCATATTGATACTCGAGAGTCCCCTTTATCCAATCTGCCATTTTAGGACAGGAAATAAATGAATATTTTGATAGAGAAAAAGAGAGTCGTGTAACAGAGAAGACAGAGACTGTGGTGATGGAGTTGCAAGACAAGGAATGGGAAGGATGGCCAGCAAACTATCCAAAGCCAGAAGGAAGTGAGGGCAGATCCAGCAGACTTCAGAGGGAACACATTTTAGATGTCAAACTTTTATCCAGAGTGGTAGGGAGAAAGAGTCTGGTTATTCTGAGGCAGTCTTGTATTCTCTATGTGAACTCTGTATCGTGTATTCTTGCTGGTCCTCCATCTAGTATTCTGAAATAATAGGAATGATGCACAGGATGTATGGAGAATGCCTTCCAACCTGCATGTGTTTACAGACTCTCATGTCCAGTCCTTGATCCCATGGAGATAGATGTATACACCATAGTCTTGCGATGACATACATAGACCTGTGCAAGCATCTAAATATAAAGGACAAATAAAGCATCTGACCATGAGACACAGAGATGCCATGGAAAATTCTCACCCGTGAGATAATACTGAACTCCTGAAGGAGACAGCAAGGTCAACTATTACTTCCATTTTAAAGGTTTCACCCCATTTTTGAGCTGTAGAAGGCCTTGAGCTTCATTAAGATATCATCGTGGTGGAATGCAAAACTGATCAATAATGGGCAGCTCTTTTTCATATTAATTAGCCAGCTGTGCAGGAATGGAGAGTAGACAAAACATAACCTTATTTTCTTGGGATGCCCGACAACCAGTTCACTGGATTCAGCTATGACAGCAACGCCCCCTAGGCACCTCCACCCCCCACCCCTGCCCCGGCAATGGCCTTTTCAGACTCCTCTAACTCCCTGTGTATGAACACTCTGAGATCTGTCACAAAGCTCTCATACTAGTCTAGGCTCATCAAACAGCTTGGTCAGTCATTTCCTCCAGTGTCCATGACGTTGTAAGTCAAGGATGCTCCAGGCAGTGGAGAGAATGGGGGTTTGGGGGTCATACAGATATCTATGTCTGATTTGGCATGGCTTACTTCCTGTTTTCTTATCTGTCCAAAAGGAAGATAGCAGTTTTATAGAGACAGGAAGATAAAATAGGGTTTTTAAAGAGTACATTTATACTTGGCCTATAATAATTATTACTGAATATACGTTATTAAATACATTTTAATAGTACTTAATTCAGTAGTATAATTGTACCTATTATCAAATAAGTCATGTTTATTGTTATCTTTTCTGAATACTAGAATTTATCATGAGTACAAACAGCTCACTGAAAGCTGTCAAAGCAAGTTCTTATACCTGGTACCAATATCTTATCTTTTATTTTTAGGTTTGGCTTAGTACGATATTTAATGCTAATGATCCACCTGAGAGAATCTAGAGCTGCTGGGCATTGGCAGAGGAGTTTCTACATTGGGGTTAACTGAGGTGGGAAGAGCTGCCTTAAATCCAGGCATCATTATCCAATAAGCTGGGGTCCAAGGCTGAATAAAGCAGCCCTTTCTCTCTCTGCATCCTGACTGTGGGTGCAAGGTGACCCACTGTCTCGCCATGCCTCCCCTGCCATGCTGGACTGGACCCCTGAATGTGAGTCAAAGGAAACTCTCCTTTTCTTGCATTGATTTTGCTGTTTCAGTAAGAAAAGTAAGTTATAGAGATAAGAGAAGAAAAACAGCCAGTAGTGGCCAGACTTCCTCACTGGACAGACAGACGGTGGCATTTCTCTGTTGGGTGTAAACAACCAACACTATTTTATAAACCAGCTCCAGACAATTCTGTGACTGCAATGGATAAAACCAAGATCAAGGGCACCCGGGGTTTCTGAATTTAGGCAAACCCCCAAAGCATTGTCCAAACCACAGAACAATCAAACAGCTCCCACACTGACTACTGTTAGAAACAGATACTGCCTCCTGCCGTTCTGTGGCAGTCCTTCCTTGATTGGCTGGCTACTGGCTACTTGGTGCTGTTCCTAGCACTGAAGGGTAGCTGTTTGGGGACCACCTGTCTTCTCTGCACCATGAGCCCCTAAGCTGAGACCATGTCTAGCTTCCTGTAGCCATGCACAACTAGTCCACTGCATAGCCAAAAAAAGGGGAGTGGGGAGAGTTTCATACTGTTCTGTCCAGTTTAATTCGCCCACATCACAACAGACTTAGGAGTGCGGTCCTACTGTGAGATTCACTTGAACATAGGTTGCTTTCCTCTAAGAGGCATCTTTTCACTCTTCATTCCTTAGTACCTGCACCAACATCAAACATTCTTCGTTAGGCAAGTTCTCCCAGCTAAAATTTACAGCTACTGGTTAAGACTGACTGTGGGATGGAGAGTGTTGAAAAACTTCAATGCTGCTCTGAGAAGTATGGACTGGGTGGTCTGCTTGGATCATTCTTTGATCAAGCAGGAGGCACATCCAGGAGCCGTGTGCAATGGAACTAACCCACAGCAGACTGGACATTGCATCCTCTAGAATTCTTCTGTCTGCAAGACCGATCCTAGGCTGGTGTCTGAGAACCTGCTGACAAACAGCCCCTCCCTGAATCATGAGAGTGACTCATGGTTCCTGGCTGCTTAATCCAAGTAATGTGCTTATGTTCCCAGTAGCATTGTTTCTGAGTCTGGAATTTGGTGTGTAGCCAGCAGAAGTTACCTACATGATCAGTTATCTGATGAAAAATGTGGGCTACAGGTCTCCTGTACTTTTTGGAAAACAGCACCCTGTGGATGCCATTACAATTCAGGGCTGCAAGATCAAGCTCACCCTCTGTCACTCAGCAAGGGAGGCCCCCTCAAAGGCTTGGGCTGGCTTCCTCCTCATTCTGTTCCATATGCTTTACCCTTAGATGCTTTGCCTTGGGTCTCTTTTGGATCATAAATTTTGGCAGTGAGTCCTGCTGTGTACTGGGCCCCACCAGTATTTCACTGAACTGTGGGTGTGTCCCGACATTGGCTCCAAGTTCTAATTTCACTGTCAGGGTCCAGAGGCAGGTGATGACAGGGCTGTTTGTGGAATGCAGGGATTCTGCTCTTTCTAAATGTGAATAATAATAGCCAGGTTAGAGGGCAGATTTCTAAAACCTTTTAAAATCTACCTGGGGACAAACACAGCACATTTGTCTTCACATGCAATCCATCCGTTAGCTCCTGATATAATCTTGCTGAAGTTGTGAATGCGAAGATGGTGGATACAGCTGGGAAGAAGCCTAAATCCTGTGTGATGGTAGGAATAGAGACTGGAAAAGCTACATCAAGATTAACACTTGAAAGAAATCAGTTGGCAGAGAAAGGCTGGAATTCCTTCCCCACCCAGCCTACATATAAAGGACAGAGCATGGTTGAAAATAACCCATGATATATAAGTATGGGAGAGACAGGAGCTCTGGAAATGTGCTAAGAAGGTTCAGGAGTCCCTGAGTGAATGCTATCGTCTCAGTTTATGAGCTCACTCTGTTCTTTGGGGCACATTTCCCTTTCATGATGATTGTCTCTCTATTTCTGAGCTGAGGTACAAGAGCCCAGAAACTTCAGGTGCCCTAAGCACACGCTCCGTCTTAGCAGCCAGGTGCCTGGCTTCTAATTGCTGCCTAATTTCTGCCCTCAGCCCATTTGGTTCCTACTTGAAGCTGCTTCTGCATTTTCACAGCCCACTTCACACCCAAGGTGGCTCTTCTCTCCCTTTTCCATCTTCACAAGGAGCTCGAATTGCAAAGAGTTTCCCTTTGTTTGTAGCCTGCTTTGAACCTGGGTTGTTTCCCACACTTACTTCCTCCATAGAGGTGCACTTGCAAAAGCAATTCATTTTGCAGTTAGAGTACTACAGAACTACATGTAGCAAGCTCATCAGTGTTCGGAACATAAAGGGGATGCCTACTTATTCCAAGGGAAGTGTTTCTTCCAGAAGGAGGCTATTTCTCACAGAGCGAAGCCTGGGAGAAGCCTGGGAGGAAAATCAGGCTTGCTGGAGCCCTTCTACTTGGCCTGGATACCTGAGAATCATCCCTGGAATAAGAGCCAAGCTGACTGACTGCCAGATGGAACCATGAACAACTCTGTGTGGGTGTGGAGTCAGAGAGACCTGGGGTTGAATCCTGTACCTGCTTCTATCTGAATCAGTGCTCTATGAGCATTTCTACCCAACTATGAGCTTCATACCACTTCTCAGGTTCCTGTAGATGTTAAATAAGGTCATAAGCCATGAAGCGCTGTGCATTAATAATAATAACATACACTTTGTGTAGCTCCTATGTGACAAATAATATTTCAAGTGCTGTGACTCTGTTCACTCACTTAATACTTAAACTTTTCTATGAGACGGAGAGCAGAATTGTCCCAACTTTTCAGACGTGGAAACAGAGGAATGGAGAAATTAATGGGTTTGCCTTCCCATAAAAACAACATATAGTGAATGTGATGGAGTTCAAATCCAGAGCGCATGGCTCCAGAGTCTGAATTTATTGTGGGGTATTGTTTTTCTAGAGGGAAGGTCTGGTGCACCAACACCACCATTTTAGCCTGCAGAAGCATTGGTAGTCACTCATTCAAATGTTTTGTATTCCTGTCTCCCCCAGGCAACTCAGTTAGTGGCTCAAGCTTTGGATTTAGATATATACTCTGGGGCTTCCTACCTGGCAAATAATTAAAACTTTTAAGGCCTCGTTTTAACCATTTATAAAATGCTAGTAACAAATGGCTTTACAAACTGATTAGGGCAATTGAATTAAACAAAACGCCCATACTGCCTGGCTTATTATCAGATGTACACAATAGATGGTAAGCATTATTGACACCTTTATTAACAAATGTAGAGTTCGTGAATAAAAAAGAGCGGGAAGGGCAGGAAGAAAGAGGGAGAAGGGAATAGTTAACCCCAGTGGATTAGTCACTTTGCATTGCTATGACAAAATATCCCAGCAGACAATTTAAGGGTGGGAAGGTTAATCTGGGGTCATGGTTTTAAAAGTTTGAGGTCACCCTAACAGGGAAGGCTTTACAGAACAATTTACAACTTCACACCATGGTGAAGAGAAAGTAGGATAGCGAGGGGGTAGCTAGGGACAATACACCTCAAGGACCCCACACATCCTGCTCAGAGAGCCACTTCTGCTCAGCCAAGCTTCCCTCTATGCTTACAGAACCTCCCAAGTTATGCCAGCATCTTCATCCCAAACATTTGAATGCAAATCTTCTGGGAACTTTTCTGAATGGACCCCTGGGAGCGGAAGTGGTTACATCTTATGCACCTGTCTTAGTTAGGGTTTCTGTTGCTGTGATAAACACCTTGCATGAAAGCAATTTAGGGAGGAAGGTGTCTGTTTCAGCTTACACTTACACATCACAGTTCATCATTGAAGAAAATCAGGGTGGGAACCTAGAAGAATGAACTGAAGCAGAAGCCATGGAGAAATACTGCTTACTGGCTTCCTCCTCATGGCTTGCTTACTGGCTTCCTCCTCATGGCTTGCTCAGCCTGTTTTCTTATGGTACCAGGATCACCAGCCCAAGAATGGGACCACTCACAGCAAACTGAGCCTTCCCACATCAATTATTATTGAAGGAAATACCTTACAGGCTTGCCTATCACTTATCTTCTGGGGTTATTTTCTCAATTGCGTTTCCTGTGTTTCAGATGGCTCTAGCTCAAGTCAAGCTGCTAAAAAACTATTCGCTACCCCTTTGCTGATTCTCCTGGAGTCCTGTTCCACTGAAGTTAAACGATTTATCTGCGGATGTGATCAGCTAGAACTTCTTGGAGCTCACTGAGGTCTTCTATCTAGGACCCTCAATGGTTTGTCTTCCTGTTTTTCCTTCTCTTACACCTTCTTTCTGGAGGTATGGTTTCTCTACATGGGTGACAGGAACCGAATGAGCTGGCCTACTGAGGAGAGACCAGGTATGTCCTGGCATACTTGTCACCGTGGAGACTAACTAGCCTGGCAGTACATCACCATTCTTCTGAATGTCATCCCTCTCTTATTTCACTCTGCCTGTACTACCCTGAAATTATACTTCCCAAAGAAGGCATGGGCTCTTCTCCTTGCCTGGAACTCAGTCTAAATCCGTTTTTTCAGTACAAGAGAGTGGACATTATACATTCAAGGAAACTGTATATTAACTAGCTCTGTGGAAACTGTATGCTCCAGGGAACCCTCTAGTCCGAAGTCAGCAGACAGGACCCGAGATTATCAATGAGCTCAGCTCATGATTAACTGTCCCAGGCAAGTGCATTCTGAGCACAGGCTCTAGCCAGACCTGGAGACTTACTCTGCCAGATTGCTCTGAAGTTCATACCCAAAGGTAATGTTGTCTTCTAGAGAGTAAGAACTCCCTAGATGAGTCCTAATCTGAAGCAGGGGAGAGCTTTACTTTTTCTTCCCAATGGTAAAGTTTTCCTTGGTTTCTTATTATTTTCAGAAGAAAGGCTGCATGCCAGGCAGTAATTCAGCCTTATCTGTACCATCATCAGGGAGCCTAGCTTTCTCTTTGGCCCACTTCTTAAGCTTCAGCCATAACAAACCTTTAGCTGTTTGATAAACACTATATTCAGCCAGCAGTCAGACCCAGCCCCCTCACAGCTAGGGGTGCTCTTTACAGGGCTGGTTTCCTATCAGAGACAGCTGGCCTTGTCACTGTGGGAAGAGTTTGGGGGAGGGACTCATCCTCTCTAAATCATTTAAGGAGGTTTGTCCTGGGTTTCCCTTGAGCCTGGCTCCAGAGACCCTAGGGGTAACCAGTGTCATCCTCCCACATCAAACTTCATGTATCAATCCCATATGAGCCCCGTGGGCCCCCTTTACCTTTTGCCTACCCCATGCTTCCCGCTACAATGAGGTCAAAGAAAAGAAAGCTATTTCTACATGGTGGTCCATCTACCTGGGTGATTAGTGTGAAATTTAATTGTGGTAAGGGTTTGGGAGATGCTAAACTCACTAGCCATGCTAGCTAGCTACATGTGGTATTCTTAAATATGTGCCCCAAGGTCCTGCTGTCACTACTGTACTGAGCAGAGTGGTCCAGATGGCTGAGTAAATCCACATTATGACTCATCCAGCCCCAGGTGTTCCCAGGGCAGTGCTTCCTGCTTGAGGATGCTTTTCTTGCCACCCTCATAGTTCATAGCTACCCTTGGGCTTATTAGTCACCCATTCACACAGGAGGGAGAGGAAGAAGAGAGGACCGGTTTCACAGGACAGATGGTCCACTGTTATCTTACAAGCTCGGAGCCTCTGAGTCAGCCTAACAGACTCCAGAACCATAAACTCAGCCCAGATGTTTGAGATAGGAGACCCTAGAAATAGTAGGCTAATAGTTTCTGGTCAAACCCATCACGAAATAAATCATGGAATTTTTGAGCTAAGGGCTCTTTAAAAGTAAGGAAATTAATATTTACAAGATCTAGTTATGTGCTGGACACTTTCTTTAAATCATTTAAAAATTATTTATTTGTGAGTGTGATGTGAGAGCATGCAGTCACAGTACATGCGCCACCACACCCATGTAAGAGGTCAGATGATAACTTGTAGGAGTTGGTTCTCTTCTACTGTGAGTTTTAAGGATCAGCCTATGGTGGTTAGGCTAAGATGGCAACTATGTTCACTTCCCGAGCTATCTTACTGGCCCCTTAAAACTTTTGGAGAAACTGATATATAACCATAGACATATTTTACCTGGTGACCTACTACATATGCTTTGTGTAAAGTATTCCTGAAATCAACATCTTACAGAGTCAACATCCATCTGGCTCTGTGCTATATCTTCTCCTGAATCTCCCTAGTTTATTATTCTAACAACGGTCCCAAGTCACAGAGTTCGTGACACAGTTGGTTATCACCCCATTCGAAAACTGGAAAACCGTACCTTGCTCCCTTCACACATAGACTCCCTTTACCTTTTCCACTCTAACTGTGTGTCTTTAGGGACTAGATCCTTATCCCTAAGCTGCAGATGTGGAAACTGAGGCTCACTCAACTTTAGTAAATTCATAAAATTCTTCAGTTGCTATGTGGCTGGGCCTTAACACTTGGCCCCCTCCCCCTTCCATGTTACCCTGCTGCTGACAGGGTACTCAGAGAAATAACTGGTCTGAGGTCACATTAGGGCTGGTGACAGCCTCATTCTAAACCCAGAGTTGTCCCTGGTTTCTCCTGTCTGCACTGCACTCCACTCCCCTCAGCAGGCGGCTCTAATTCTGCCAATGGTAGATGTGAGATGAAGTTCAAACAGATTTAGGGACCAACTTTCCGTGGACAAGGCTGAGCTTACCAGAGGAGGAAAATGTCTCCCTGTAATACCTCAAGAAAGAATCTGGTCCTTGCCTTAGTTCCGTGGGAACTGAAAGTGATGTTGGCACAAATTAAAAGCAAAATTCTTGTTTGCTGCGCCTCTCTGCACAGCCGCTGGGTCTTAACGGAGTTTCCAGAAAGCAATCCATTTTCATTTAGTAAGGTCTGAATTGCCCCATCTCCTTCTCCTTTCCCCGTGCAGAAATGGGGCACAGCCTGATTAGCACTGCTAACCAAGTTTACATGTGGGAAGCCAGGCCAGGACTTCCTAATGTCCCCTTACCAGAAACTCCTGGAAACAACAGCATTGTTAATGGACTTCAAACCACACCTGCCAGATCACAGCAGAGGGAGCACTGTAGGGGAGAGGTCCCTGGTCATGCTGTCTGAGGCTGCTGAGCAAAGGCTTGGAACTGTGGCTAAAGGCAGGATTCTAGCAAATAAGCTAGTATCAAGTGCCTCACGGGGAAGAGAATGCAAGGCCAGGGAGAGAGGGGCAGCAGAATCAGAGAACAAGAGATCAGCAGCAGGATGGAGAGGTGGGATGGTTGGGGATATGGTGCAAGATCAAAGTCACAAACCTGAAAAGAAGAAGAGCCTTGGGTGGGTTGGCAGCTAAAGGATTCTATGTGATTAAAGAATCAAATAGATGTTCTCTTGCTCTTGAGTATCTGCGAAACCATGCTGGCCACAGGGCTGGGAGTAAGGGGGTGGGATAGTCCTTGATGCTAGCAAGACCTTTTGGAAGCAGGACAGAGAAGCTCAGCACAGAGGCAACCCTGGCTGATAAGCTATAAGTCTTATGTGCATTGTCAAAGGCCCCATTTTTTCTTGCCGGGATTTTTAACATAGCATCACACTTCAACCTTTGTCTGCTAGAGTCTACTCTCACACATTATCCAAAATGACCTCACTCATGGTTAAACCTCAGACAGACTCTTCAGTGGTTCTAGTGACAGCCTGCACACCCTCCACCCCAGGCTTCCTCTACTGTTCTACTCAGCAGCCTCCTTGTTGCGGGTCAAACAAGCCATTTACGTTCTATATCAAGGTCCCTGTAGCTGCCCTTCCCTCCTCTGGCATTTATTCCGTGTCCTCACAACTCCCGTTATCGGCTACAAAGATCCAAAGTCATGACTCTACGAAGCATCCTGTGGACACCATATTTAAAGCTGTAATGTCTTTCCCCCACCTTGGCACCTGTTCGAATAGCACTTATTACCTTTAAGTACCCACTAGAGTTTTTAATCTTGTCATGCTCAGTTTTCCCCATTAAAATCTAATATCCTCAGGAGTGAGTATTTTTACCAGTTTTGATGGTTGACAGAATCTCCGTACTTGAAACCATCCCTAGAATACAATTAACTCCTCAAGAAATAGCATGGCCTCTGACATATACACTATTGTAGTGAGTTGTCATGAGACGTGTGGGCTGGCCAAGAATGGACTGTGGTATCAAGAAGGTCCTCCTTTGTCTCAAACTAAACAAACATCCTCCAAAAGCCTGTCCCGGGTCAGCTACCCACTGGCTGTAGAACAAGGGCAGGGAAAAACAACAAACACCTAAGGATATTAAAAACTTTGTGTCCTTGAGAACAGCTAGAAGGCAAATCACTCCCAACAGACATTGCTATTGTTTGTCCTACAGTGGTTGTAATAAGAAGCCAGAAGCTAGCTGGCGACCCCAGCGGGACTGATTCTCCCCCAGTCGGCTTCTGCTGGATGTTATGAGCACAGTTTGATTGGATGATGTTACCTATGTTTGCTCTCGCGCTCTCTCTCTCTCTTAATCAGGTTATTTGGTTGTTTGTGCTGGATGTTAAAAGTGTCTGATGTGATGTTTTATTATCTATATGCTACTTGCCATTTGTTCTTTTGTTACTTTTGTTTGCTACAATCTTAATAAACTCACTCATTTGAAACTGGAAGTATGGTTACTGTGTTCTCCGGATGATTCAGAACAGTGCTGAACTCGGTCCTATGTCTTTCCAACTCTATCCCCAGATTATCTTAAAACATGTCCATGCATGTCTACTGCACAGCCTCCGGGGGAAAGTCTTACCGTTTGTTCACAGAGAAAGCCCTTCCTTTAATTTTGTTACCTGTTAAATCCTTCCCCATCCTCAGAGCCTGGGATCTGGCAGCCCCTTTGTGGAGTTTTCTTGGATGCTTTCTGATTAGACTTTCCTCTTACACTTTTTCCAGATTGACACAGTTTGAAAGTGACCTGATGAGACTTTTATATCCTGATCACAATGGAGAAGTTATAAGTTCATTTGCTTTTCTGGAAGCTTCTAACATGAACAACAGAATTTATGTTCTCCATATAGCCAGAATTATTTCCCAGACCTCATGCATTGAACACATTTCTACAAAGTGCACACAATGGAGTAGAGTTTCAAACAACACAATGATGATAATGGAACATGTCGGGTTTAAGTATTGGCTCTGTCACCTTCAACATGCCACTGACCTCCGAAACAGTTTGTTCACCTTGAAACTGAAAAAAAGGGTCTCTTCTAACTCATTATTTCTAAATTCTCTGACTCATACCATGCCCTTTCCAGCCCCTATTAGAACGTGGGGTCTCATGGGATGCTCAGGAGTCTGTGGCTAACTGTCCAATAGGAGACAAACTCCCTGAAAACATGTTCAGGAGTGTAGGCTGACTCCTGAAGAAGGAGGGCACTCAGCGTGGGTGTTCAGTCTATAGTCCAGCTGTCTGGCTCAACTCCCTGACCTGGAAGATACTGCCTCCATGGACCTTAGGGTGAGTTGTGGCACTCTGAACATTTCAAACTTACTGACAGAATTTCATCTAAGTCTTAAAAAGAACTAATCTCAAGGATGTGGGTCCAGGGAGGGTGGAGGGAAAACCCAGCAGACTGGGTAAGGAACTCTTTCTTTGCATGCCCTGGAGATGCCCGACTGCTCTGTGAACTTGATGCCTCATTAGCTTAACTCACAATTTCCCCTTTGATGCCAGACTATCTAATCACACGGGGGAGGGCTAAACTGGCTTCTCTTCATTCTCTTTCCTTAGTGAATTTTTAAGTCGGCGCCTGGGATGCAGCACAGAGGCCACCCAGGCCTCTTCGTGCCTCCAGGTCTGGCTCCTAGTGGTCTCTCCTGGGAACACCCCTCTCTAGTGCACAGTCAGATCTTACTAGGCTCTCAGACCCAGATTCCAAGCTTGTTTGAGAAGAAGGACTTCCCTCTGCACACTCAGAAAGTGGACCTTTAAGCAAATAGCACTATCGGATGCCTAAACTCAGGACTCTCAGAGCAGGAACTTCCCAAGTGGTATTCAAGCTAGAAACTCCTCAAAGATAGCATGAAGTTCTATATTTTTAATTTTTAATTATTTTTGTCTGTGTGCATGTCATACATATTTGTATGAGTTCAGATGCATCTGTGGGTATGTGCACGTGCAGACTCGGGGTCAACAGGGGGTATGGTTTCTCAGGCACCATCCATCCTCATTATTATCATTTGATATAGGGTCTATCATTGGCCTGGAGCTTGCCAATTAAGTCATACTGACTAGCCAGTGAGACCCAGGGACCCTCTGTCTCCATGACCTCAGCGCCAGGATTACGAAGTTACCACTACATCTGGTTTTTTATTCTTTTTAAATGTTAGTTCTGGTGGTAGTTTTCAGGTTCTCATGATTATGTAGGAATACTTTTTACTACCTGGGCTATGTCTCCAACCCCAAGATTTTACAGTTTTTAACTACAATATACTTAATATTGAGGCATTTTAAAGGGTGTAGTTCAGTGGTATTAGTGTGTTTACTGCATGACTGTCACTCATATTTATATCCAGAACCACCTCATTCTCCAAAATGGAACTATGTAGCCAGTAACAATCACCTGTCAGGATCTCCTTCCCTGTCTCCAATAACCACCAGTGTGTCTCTTTTAAAATGCAGGCTCTGGGGCTTAGAGAGGTGAACCAACTTGTTCAAGGTCTCACAACTGGAACCTGGGTGCAATGGATTGTGGGCTCAGGTTTCCTTGGGGACTCTGAAGTCAGTGTTGTTTCCAATCCTGGATGCCCCTGATATCATACAGACCTATGGGGGGCTAAATTCCCACCTCTCCCACTACTGTTCTTCTTTCTACATTCTAGAATAATCCCTGCCATGCCAGAGACGCTCAGCAATCACAAACAAATTTCACATGAATCCACAGAGACATTTTTGCCATCCTGTCTGAGTGTTGGGAATAGAGCCCCGTTCACATCCTCTACCTTTGGAAAAAAGTTTATTGGATGCCTACTGGGTGTCTGTTATGCTGGATCCTCCTTGCTGACCACTCCAGGAGGAGGGACCTGAAGGCTACCCCTGTCTGATGGTCATGAGGAGCAAGGCTTGTGTTTATATCTCCTGGTCAATTTTATATTTATTTAACGTGTTAAACAGAAAAGCTGCTGACATTAACTTTCAGGGACAAAAATTGGCTTTAATGGACCCTACAAAAGTCATTTCTGACGACAGTTACATACAGAAGCCCTGTGACCTCACCGGAGGCTCCCACTACTGTCAATACTGATGACTATTACTGCCGACTGATGCAAGAGCAGCTGTGGAAGCAGAATGCATGTTTCTGTGCCTGGGCTCACAGGGGTTTATGCTTTGCCTTTTACATTTATCAGGAGGTCCCTTTGAAAACTTGGATGCACATTGCTGGTGTTCTCAAACGAGGGACTCCAAACTCCCTATGACTCAGATAGATGCAAGGAAGCAGAGAGACCTGCAGTCCAGTCAAAGCTTGCCAATGATGATAGTGACTGTTGTGTTCGCTGGCTCTTGTTTGTGGCGGGTTTGTTTTCCCATCTGGCAGGTGGGAATGCCAGTGCAGCGTCATGAAGATTAGAGGCTATCACACATGTGCACCGGGGCCCTTGGCAAGTGCTGATTTCTCTTATTCCTGAGCAGTGGCCTCATTGAGATGTGATAGACAACTAACATATCCAGTCCACATATCCCTCACCCTCTGATGAGATAGATACAAGCTCTTCTCAGAGAAAGTGGAGAGAGCCGGGTCTGGAGGGGTGGGTGGTGGAATAGCAGAGGATGGGGTGGTGGGAAGTTGGCTGGAAAAGACAAGGAGAAGAAGAAAGTCTAGAAAGCGCAGACTCTCTTGACAGGGTGTATCCTTCGTTGAGCCAGTCAGACACCACTATACTTCTGTTCTCTCTGAGGCTGTTTCCTCAGCTGAGCAAGAGTAATACAAACCTAATCAGTAAATAGTAGCAAGTCAGTTTGAAGGTCACTATCAAGATTCAGACCAGAGTATAAAACAGTCCATTAGCATAACTTCCCAATAGAATTAGGGCTCCAGAATATGGAAACCTGAAGAATGTCTGCCCTGGGAGTCTAGGCCTGAAAGGGATGTAGAAATCGGGGGTCTTTTTTTATTGGACCCCCTCTCCCTCCTTTGCCTTTCAGTTTCTTCTGAGTAGAATGCCTTCTATAGTCTGAGTGGAGATGGAAAACAGACAGGGGAGCCGTGCCCGTGTTGGGGAACCAGCAAGCAACCTCCTGGCCCTGCAGTCTGCTGGCTCATCTCATATGCCATTCTCCCCACCAACAGAGGCTTAATTCAGCTCTTAGGGATATACAATAACGTGGGCGGTGTGTGTCTTACTCTGTCATGACTTTACAGAAAATGATCCTTTATCACATAGCAAGAAGCCTTCAAAAGAACACACTATCCCAGCATTTTGCTACACAGAGAATTCAACAGAATAAATATAGCTAATGGAGGTAAGATTTTAGATTGGTAAAAAGACCCTAGTTCTAATTCCATCCAGTACGTGAGTCAGACAGATTTCTTGGCTTCTGTGGTGTTCCTTGTTTTTGTGCAATGGCTGTAATAAAATGACTTCAAAGAGTTGAAGAGGTGGTAAATGGCTCTCGTGGCTGAAGTACTCAGCCGTGCTCAGGCGCTGATCATCAGGAGCTGCGATTAACTCTCTGCATCCCTTTTACTTTCAGCCCATGTACCTTCATCTCCACCGAGTCATTGCTAGACAGCCAGAGTCCCATGTCTGCAAGCCCTGAACATTATTCGGCTCAGCTGGTATAAAAAGCAGCTACCAGAACCCTGCCCCATCCCAGATGAGCTAAAAACAAAGGGTAACAAGCCACAGATGCAGGCTACCTACAAAGGCTGGCCATTTATCCATCGGCATGTGTGTTAATATTTTAAAGGCCTGAAGAAGTCCTGTACAAGAGAAACTGGCTCAAGCTAGTTTAATCTAGTGTTTCCTTGCTATCACGAAACACTTTCCCGCTCTTAACTTAAATGATGAGAACATGAGAGATGCCAACTCTCGAGTAGACGAAACTCAACCAATGCTATACTCCAGATAAGTGGTGGAATAGCACTTCCTGTTCCCTTAACCATATCTCATTTTATTTGGGTGACCCTACAATTTAAACATGTGCTGTGGTTTCATGGGTGAGGGAGTGACAGGGTTGGTAGTTCAGCTGGGGCCTTGGTGGGAGATGAACATGTACAAACTATCCACTGTGGAAGGGAAGATTCAAAGGGGCAGAGGTCACTGGACCTTCCTTGGAGTTAGGGTAAGGTGACATTGTCAAGTTAGTACCCAGACCCTGCCTCTCCCCCACTCCTTAAAAGGACTCCAATGGCTGAGACAACAGAATAGACATCTGGAATTCCCTGCAGCTGGCTCTTTGAGGGGATGAAATCCTCCACTTGGTTCTGACTACCTGGTCAGCTGCCTGATCTCTAATCTGGGCTTTAATCTTTTGCAGCTCAGCTCCAGCTGTCTTGTTAGAGAGTAAAGGGGCTTACCTCA
The DNA here is from genome assembly GCA_033318265.1 of Phyllotis vaccarum. Taxonomy (NCBI): domain Eukaryota; kingdom Metazoa; phylum Chordata; class Mammalia; order Rodentia; family Cricetidae; genus Phyllotis; species Phyllotis vaccarum. The sequence continues at coordinate 22,169,594 of JARWLC010000019.1, forward strand.
TCCTGACCCAGATTCTGGCTGGGAATCCAGGTTTTTGCACTTAGAGTTGGCAGCCAGTAGGGGGCACTGGATGGTTCCTCTCACACTGTTTTTACAGCATCTTATGGTGTATCAGTTATGGGAGGAAGAGTCCAGATCCCTGACTGAGCTTCTCAGAAACAAAAGCCATCCCATGTAGGGCTGTTCTAGGCTCTGCCAGTCTCTCCAAGGCCCCAGGGCTGGACCACAGTGGACCACTCCACAGAGTTGGCCTGGCCTGGCAAACCACACTGTGGCAGACTAGCTGAAACCCTAACAGCTGAACCACACATAGGACCAAGGTAGACTCTGAGTCCCTCAGGGCCCTACCAACAAGGTCTAAAAGGAGAGAAAGATTCTGAAGCTGGGCTCCCATCCCTCTGACATAAAAACATGTGGGAACTAGTTGCTTCTCCCCCACCTAAAACCATAGCACCCCTCAGCCTTGGAGGATGGAACTGCAGAAGAAGACAGAGCCTCGAACTCGCTCCCTCATGATGATATGGAGCAAGGCCTCCTATTTACCTAAAAATTTAGTTTTACTTTCTTAACTCTTAATTGGCAAATAGAGAATACATATGCTTACAGGTTATAGTAGGATGTTTTGATAGATGTATGCACACCATGCTATGCTGTGAAATGGTTAAACTGAGCAAACTATGAGTCTGCCACTTTACATTTTGAGGGAGAAGAGAGTATTGGCCACCTTTAGTAATCTTGAAGTACATTATTGTAGGTTGAAGACTACAATATTGTAGATTGAAGACTACAAATTCTGTTTTAATCTTAAAAACAGAAACTCTGAAATTTAAATTTTTGAACATCTTGTTGGAACAGGGAGCATTTCTAGACTGCAGATTTGGGGTTTAGAAATGTTCAATAAGTAATGTCTATTCAAATAAACCCAGTTTCCCGACCCCAGGATTTTGGGTTACTGGATACTCCATACATACAATCATGTAAATGTATTCCTTCTAACTGCAACTTCGGAGCCTTTGACCTATATTTCCCCTATACTCCAAAGGTCAAGTTGTTCCCACATGCCAGTTTTGTCTGTAGAACTTCTTCTAAGCAACAAAAGACAGTGGAATGAGACAGAGTCTCTGGAGATCACCTAGGACTGGGGTGGGGTGGGCAACTGTATGTATGCTAGAGAGTCTAAGGGACTACAGAGCTGGGCACTGTGGACTCCACAGGGAACCACTCTACAGGGGTTGGGTCACCAATAGGCACAGCCCTTTGCTCCCTTACCTTATAAGCAATTGCCCAACACTTTAGCCCTGCCCTAGTCTAGACTGAAAGTACAATGACCCTTCCCCATCTGCCGCTGACAGGTGGGTATTTCATGTGACGTTACAAAAGGTTCTGACTTTTGCCTACTGAGAGCAAAGCAATTTTTCATCGGCTCCCCCAGAGCCCCAGTGATAGAGCAAGAAATCAATATTATAATTAAAACCACGGTCTGGCAATCCCCCCAACCAACAGTCCAGGTGAGGCACTCACCGGTCTCTGTGTTCTCATGTTCTGTGTCCGTGAGCGTGAGGTTGGAGTTGGCTCGGCTGGACAGGCAGGAGCTGCGCCCTGACCGAGTGCTCCGTCCCCACAGGCGCACTGGGTGTTCAGGGGACAGCACAGTGTCTGCTTCTAGGTCTGCATCAGAGCTGGCCCCCATGGAATAGCCACAATGTGGGAGGCCAATGTCTGTCCGGTAGAGGGTCCCATGAGGGGGAGTCATTTCTCCGAGCCCCAGCTCCCGCAGAGTGAAATTGTTGCCTAGGAGGAGACAAGATAATTATGGTGAGGGTGCTGGGTGAGTTTTCCAAACCAGAAGCCCCTTACTGCTGGATTCTTTGCTGTGTTTAACTTCCTGTAATGGTTCTAGCCTCCTTTCTGCTTAAGGTCTCCTTCTGCCTTTCCTTCCCCAGCCAGGGGCTGTGCATCCAAGCTGATTCAAACTGCCTTCCTCTGGGGGAGCTTCCATTATCTACTTTTGCTTGTATACAGTTCCCTGTCTGTTTATTCCAGCTCCCTCTAGGAGATGCCTGGCCCCAGTGCTATTAGATGGTAGAGTTGTCTGCCACTTTTGCTGAAGGTGGTTTCTACTTAGGCTGATACTATATATCTTGTTTATTTCTAAATCTCTATGTCTCCAGCCAAATCCACTCTAGTGAATGCACTCATGTTTAATATGTTTGTTAAATTGCACTGAAAGTTTCTGTCTCCTCTATCAAATAGGACTTGCCAACAAGTCCAGAATAGGGCAGAAACTTCTTGGATGAGCCCGGCATATGTCTCTGGAACCAGAAGCCCTTTTCTGGCCAGGCCAGTGGAGCCTGGAATGGGAAAGAGTTCAGAGGTGGCCAGACACAGTCAAGATTTGAGGTTAAAGTCGTGAAAACCTTCCATACTAGTAGGAAATGATGTGTTCAATATCTTGGTCCCTCACATACTTTGCCCTGGATGTTCCAATCACAACTCTTCCGCCCCTTTCCATTATTTTCCCCAGATTCAGATGCCAGAAAAATAGTTTTATGTCAGCAGGCCCTGCACCTCAGGGACCTTGGGACTCTGCTCAGTGGCCAGGCAAATGTTCTGATTGGCTGGGGTGTGGGCCAGACCAGATGTTACATATTTTAAATTTCACCCATGTGTGCCATACTCCACTCTTCTCTCCTAATTTTTTTTCTCTTTCTAAGAAAAAGGAAAGTGTGCATTGGAGCCCCAGTTCCTCTGTCCTCTTTGCAGGTCTCTGCACATTCCAAATCCTGGCTGCTGTGTGCACTCTAGTCCTGCCTTGCCCTCCCTCAGCCCATATCTGTACTTTACTGAGCTAATCCTCTCAAGAGAGGCCACTCATGTTATAAAGAATGACTGCTATGCTAAGTAAAAACTCAAATTTATTTGGCATAAACAGCCTGAAACACATTGATTTCCATATGGCTTGTTCTCCATCCCCTTTAAGAAGACAGAATTGGCATTAATACCAGTGAGCTGAGGTATCCTGGGACAGAAGGAATGCAAGGTGAGGGCCAACTCCCAGAGTTCAGGGATCCTGGTGAGCCAACTGGGCCCTGCATGAGGTGGGAAATTTATTTCACCACATGTTCTGTTTTGTGACCTTTGACCTCTTTGCCGAGGAGCCCAAAACATAGGTTGTCATCCTAATCTCCCTCAGCACCTAACTATAATCTTGGTGGTCACCTGATTCAGCTTCCTTCAGCTGGGGGATAACCTGTGCCTTGGTCCTTCAAACAATCTTTTAAGATCCAGATGTCAGTCAGCAAATGGCACTGCACATGCTTGAGGATGCTTATTTGTTCTTCACAGGGACCAGAGTGGGATGTGCTAGGCTTGCATCTGAGCCGCTGGCTCACTTAGTTCTGTCAAGCATAGGCTGGGCAGTGTTAGCAGAAAGCTTGGAGGTATTTTGTCTCTTCCCTTCACTGAGGCTCAGAGGTGACAATAAGTGGTAGGTAGCATTTATAAAGCATCAGTTACATGCCAAGCTCCGGTGGCAAGGATATTGTTTACAGTCCTCACTAATCCTCATGAGCACCCTACCATTAGGTGCCATTATCCCTCTGCACAGGTGAGGGTGTTGAGGGCTGTAACAGCCACAGAGCCAGAATTCAAATCCAGATCTGTCTGATGCCAGAGCTTGAGCTCTTAATCATGAGCTAGAGAAGAGCTGTGGAGACATCATTTTTCAGGCCTGAGAGGTAGCCTTGCTGGTGGAGCAGCTTTCATGTGGATCCAGGCCTGTAGGGAGGAGTGGAAATGAGGCCATAGGGGTGTGTGTGTGCGCGTGTGTGCCTGCATGCTCCTCTTACTTGTTTGATCTTGGATACATGATTAATTTGGGTTGTTGTGAGGTGAGGATTAAAAGGCATTGCTAAAATATATCTACGTTACATAGCCTGTTTTGTGGCTGATGCTGTCTGTAGAGGAGAGAAGCACAGGGCAGAATCTCTGTGGACTGCTGCAATTGTGAGGGGATATGGTCACCTCTCGGGACTCACAGAGGCCTGGAGCAGAACAACCAGCCCCTTGAATTACCACAGTAGGAAGTGATCATCTTTGCAGGATGCAGCAGTAATTCAGATGGTCTAGGCTATGGATGGTGGGGTGTGGCGATGTGTGGAAGATGAGGAGGAGACTGAGGAAGGTCTAGTGTCAGGTTGAGGTTTGTGGAGGCAGTGGCACATGGAGTCACTGTCAAGCTTCACTACGGCTTAGAGAAGAGAATGGCCTGAATGAGCAGCTCTGACTGTGAATAGTCATTGAGCTCAACATTCTAGGGCATACAACAATGTTCAGGACTGGGAAGTGGCAGAGGGGAGGAGAAAAGGGGTTGGCTGAAAGGTATTGTGGGAAAGAATATCTAGACTTTGGTGAGGACTGTAAGGAAGACATTGGGGAAGGAGAATCTGACTCAAGGATATCATCCAGATCACTGCATCTATCTTGGGAGCAACTTTTCTTCCAAGGTCTTGAAGCTCAACACAGGAAAGATGCTAAGATATGCTTGTATAATGAATAAGTCTCCAAATTAAACATTAGCATTTATTTAACACTTACCTCCGTTATCATTGCTTACAACTTAAAGGAGTTATCTCACTGAGGCCTCCCTCACCAGTCACTGAGATGGGGAGACTGCTCATGGCCATCTAACATAAGGACAAGGGTTAGCACAAGAGCTTGGCTCCAGCTTGACTCTCTGAGCTAGGCATCTGACCCAGAACATGTCTATCCTAGCAATGAACTACAGCGCAGGCCCTTAGCAGATCCAGGGCCCAAAGCAGTAGGAACTTGGATTTTTCTAGTCACATCCTCCCTGTCCAGCTCATCTGCATTTTTTACCTGCACACACACCTGTGTGCATTTGAGCTCAGCCTACACTTCAGTGAACACTCACCTGTGCGGCAGAACTCCTCGGCCTCCTGTGGTACCATGTCCTTGACGCGGCTGCCATAGGCTAGGCGGGCATCTTGGTCATAGGCCTTCAGGGTCTCACTGGAGCTGTAGGACTTCTGTGGGGCCTTGCCCTCCTCGCTCTCTCCTGATGAGCTGGTGTACCGGCGCTCAGCATCTCGGCGCCGAGTCAGCGAGCGGTAGGGCTTCCTCTCCTTCACGTCCATGGCCTCTGGCCCACGCTCTTCCACATCCACAAACTGGGCCCTTGCCGCACTCAGGGCCGAACTGTCTGCAGTGGGGGAAAACCAAGGAAATATTGAGCTTCAGATTTGGGTTGGGAGAGGCAATGCCAGGGTTATCTTGGAACAAGGTGAGTCAGGAACCAGGCTGCTGAGGTGTGGGCAGGCTCCACCGCTAACCTGAAGTCAGCAGTGTAGGGTACTGGCACTCAGTGCCTCTCATGGACAGTTCTTACTCTTTTCATTACTGGGCCTATCTAACTGAGGATGTCCTATGTTCTCTGGGGCTGGAGATAGATGGAGCTACCAACAAACACCAAACAGGGGTGCTGGTATCTAGTAATGGTTGGAGGCAGGAGCTGCATTCCTATTATCTCCATCATATCTCAGCTGAGAGGGCCCTTAACCCTGAACTTAGGGACTCTTTAAGAATCTGAGAGTTGATTGACGATAGCCAGGCCTGGAAGTAAGTATTTCTTCAGTTATCTCACAAGATCACAGTAGGTCTGCAGACATCATAGTCTCCAGGAACAATCTCCATATTGGTTTAAATAGTGGATGACTTTACTTCCCCACCAGGAGCATATCAGGGCTTCCTCCTGCTATACCCTCACCAGTATTTGCTGTTAGCTGTTTTCTCAGTGACCTGCCATTCTGGCTACACATTAACACTAGGTGACATTCTATTTTTCCTAGGTCAGAATGGCAGTGACTTTATTGCTCTAGACTGACGGGCCTGAGGTGTTCAGCTGAACGGCATCTTCATTTTTCCTTAGAGTCTTTCTTTAGCTCTGGGGCACAGACAAAACCTCTCCTCACCCCTGAAAAGCCAGGAGTTCAGTCCAAGGAGGAAAACAGTGCATCATTTAGACGACTTGTCTTTCTTGAAGCCTAAAACACCCTCAGTTCTGTTCCATTTGTCATAACAACATGGGTATACAAAACATTTCCTTCTTCACTGTTTTGCTAGAGAAATAGCAGAACTCTGTGATAAATGAAAGGCACCCTGGACCTCAATGCCTCGCTAGACTCTGCCAATAAGAGTGGTGTTTAGTGCCTGCTCATGATGCAGTTGGCAGGGGAGGGCTAGGGGATGCCTTCTGAAATTTTAAGATGAGCTGGGAATTTGGATTTTGAAATAAAATATGTAATTTAAAGATGTAATCTTTTTTTATTTCAAAATATGTTGTAGGCCAAACAAAACCCAATGGTAGATTGGATCTGAAGACTAGCAAGTTTGCTCACAGCCATTGGCATCTGAATCAGATCTCCCTAAGACCTCAAAGGCTCTCTCCAGTGTAGCTCTTAGCTCCACTCCAGGCCAAGATTCTTTCAACTTTCTTAAATAATCCTCTAGACCCACTAAGATCAACCCTATTCTAAGATGGATATCACAATCACTTTGCAAGGAGATGTTCTAGCGTTAGTACTTGATGTCTGTGGATGTATTATGGATCCTGCGTGCTTACTTTTGGACTCTCCTTGACAATGCTCCTGAATTGTTCAAAGCATAAACATTTGTGAGTTTATTGGTGTTGCATAAAAGCCATGGAGTGTGACTATTTTCATGGATCTTGAACCATTCAGTTTCCCACTTAGGCACATAAGTTAGTAGTAGCAAAGTTGGTATTACTATAGAGACCAAAGTTGTACCTAGATGCAGTCAAGGTGGAATGGATTTCTTGGGGTCTTAATTTTCAAAATGTCCTTGATAACGAGGCAGCAGTTGGACCCAGGACACACAAGAATCTATTCATATGACTAAAGCCCAATTCTAGGCTCTGAATTATGCTACTTTAAAAAAAATTACTTATTTTTACTTTATGTGTATAAATGATATATGTGTGCCACGAGCATGCCTAGTACCCGCAGAAGCCAGTCAATGGCATTGTATAACCATATGGGAATTTCAGAAGTATATTCTGCCATCTCGCCAGCCCTTGGTTCTTTTGTCCCGATGCCCAGCCTTCCAATACTCACTGCCAAGTTCATATTCTGAGGGTCTGAGAACAAGGTCACAGGAAGACCAGAGATCATTCATACCTTCTGTCCCAGGAGCTTTATAATTCCTGGACTATAATCCCTAATTTAAAAACCATCTTGCAAAACTCTCCATACATACATTGGTAAGAAAGTGTATTTATGGATGTTACTGGAAGCAGGACATTTATAAAAGTCACTGCATGGCAGCTAATGCTTGCTCATAGATCCCATGTTAATCTAACAGCTTTATTTAAAAAAAAAACATTTAGTTTAAATCTTTACACACACACACACACACACACACACACACACACACACACACACACACACACACACACGCTTGAGGAAGACAGGAGAGGGTGTCTAATTTCCCCAGGGTTGGAGTTATAGGCAGTTGTGAGCTACCTGACATGGATCCTATGTAAGAGGAACAAGTACTTTTAACTGCTGAGCCATCTCTCTACTCCATCAATCTTTAATTTTTAAAGAAAGGCTGATTATAACTCTTTAAATTGATATTATGACCCAATAATGGCTTTTGACCCACAGCACTGTTCTGGTTTAATTTGGGTGAGGATTTATAGTAACTGCTGCATCTGTCCCTTGTGGCTTCTCCAACCCCAGAGTGTTCGAAATGCTGCGGATATGAACACACATACACGATAAAGGTAGCCATCATGAACAAGCATCACTAACACGCCTCATAATCACACCAAATTAGCACCAGCAGTAGCAAATATATTTGTAGTGGAAGCCAATATTTATTAGGTGCTTAATTTATCTGCCATCATAAGTGAAAACATGGCCTTGCCAATCTGGCCATGTGTGTCACAGGACTATCTGCAAATTTCAGACTCGGAGGGTGACTCCTGTGTCCAAGGTTACACAGCTCTTCTAGAGCCAGGGTTATGACCCAAAGAACTTATAGACTTGGTCCATCTCGTTACAGCCCTAGAACCACTTCCTTGTGTAGTGTACATTTCCACACCTTGTTGGGCATGTTGTTATCTACTGCTTTTGAGTCTACTTCTCTTGAAGGCAGGCCTGGCATGCAATGATACTTGCAGATGTTCACTGAGTAAACAAGCAAATATAGAACTGTTTGGCCTTTACTTCAATCCTGTGACCCTAATGAGCTTTGGGTGTTTTGCTTTAGCCAAATATGTAAAAACTAAATTAGAGGCACGGCTCATGGTATCTTTTAAATGTGGTAGGCGGTGTTGAAAGTCTGTGTCCCTGTACTGACCAGCTGGGTGACTTTAGGCAAGATAGTCTGTCTATGTTTCAGTCTCCTTGCCAGCAAAGCCTCTTTTGACTGTGCTGGGGCTTAAATGTGGCAATACATGTCTCCGGCACACAATTCATGCTTGATATGTTTTAACTAGTAACTTCAGAAACCATATTTTAAAAGGCATAATTGAGAAGGCTTCAACTAGATGTCAGTTACATTTGAAACAGGGATGCCTCACAGAAACATATGTTGCTAAGGCTGATAAACTAGTGGGTGATAATTACCCCCCCACCCCCCAGTGTCCCTTCTGGCTAAACACAGCAGCTTCAAGAGGAAGACAGTAGCTGTGTACAAGTTCCTAAGAGCCCAGCCACCAACCCAAATGTCCCCAAGCAGAGCAGAGGAAAGGAGAGCCTGCCTTCCTCTCTTAACACAGCAATTCAGTAAATATTTACGTTTCTGAATAGATAGGGGGTCATGCAGAGTTCATTCTTAAATTGGCATTTAGCGGAAGAAGGAGAGGTTGGGTAAAAGGAACCAGGAGACAGGAAAGACGTTCTTGGAAGCAAGCTGCAACCTAGGGAGGGCTCTTGACAGAAGGATGGGGAGATTGATCTGGAGGGTGTTCCTGTGCATGGCTCTGTGATCCATGCATGGGTGGAGGACAGCAGGAGGATTTGCTTCAAAACATCTGCTATTTTTCTTACCCATTGCTATGTCTTGAATGTGCGTTGCCCCCCCCCCCAACCCCAATCACACCATTGTTGTGTTGATGGTATTTGAGGAATAATTAGATTTGTAGGAAATTGTAAGGTTGGGTGCCTCCAGATGAGATTAGTGGCTTTATAAGGAAAGGGAAGACAGAGGCCTCAGGCCTTAGCAAGTTCCTCTCTAAGCTTCTGTTCTGCTATTGATACCTTCCTTCACACAGTCACAAAGCAAGAGATTCGCTCACAGGATGCTTCTGTATGTGGCATTTCCTCAATTTCAGAACTGAGAAACAAGTAGCAATCAGCCTGTCATCCTCTATAGTACCACTCCTGGGTAGGTGATCCTAAGTTTAGTTAAAAAGAAAAAGAAAGAAAGAAAGAAAGAAAGAAAGAAAGAAAGAAAGAAAGATAGAAAGAAAGAAAGAAAGATAGAAAGAAAGAAAGACAGACAAAGAAAGAAAAGCCAACTGTGTGTGCAAACCACGGGGAGCAAGCCAGTAAGAAGCCCCCCTCTAGGCCCCGTTTCTATTCCTGCCTCCAGTTTCTTGCCCTGGGTTTTTGCCATGGCTGTCCTTCATGATGAATCCATCACGAAGAATAAGATAGACTTTTTCCTCCCAAGTTGCTTTTGAGCATGGTGTTTATCACAGCAGCAGAAGGCAAGGTAAGGCCATTTATATAGAACTGCCTGCCATTACTCAAATCCCCTATGCCTTGCCCTGATGCTGAGCTGCCATGTTTTGTTTACCTGTAGGAGGGGCAGAAGAAAATGTGGAGCTGGGATGTGGCTGTTTCTCTTGCTATGGGAGTTTCCCTTGGTCCCTCCCCCCCTTTTTTCCCTCTGCAGGTATCTGTCCACATCATTTCCCTCCAGGTGGCCTCTCTACTTCAGTCACAGGATCTTCCCCGTGCAGTTCAAGGATGGGCCTCTCTGTTCTTTGAAACCCTGGGCATCTCCCCTTGGCTGGTTCCCTGAGCTTGCCACCTTCATCAGTGTCATGTAGGGTGAATCTGTTTCCTGTAAGGGCCCTGGCATGCGATAGGGCTTCACCTCTTATGTGTTGGCCATCATCACCATGATTATTTTTCAATCATGACAATGGCTGCTTTGTCCTCCTGACTTGTGTTTCATTGAATTCTCCCAAGGAGGCATGTGATTTCACTCAAATCTACCTTGACCAATGAGTTTAAAATTGAGTTACTCTCAGGAACAAAACCAACTCTAAAGTGGTTACACTATGAAAGAAAAGTCTTTTCTAGCAATTACTGGCTGACTTGTATATCCTTTGAGAGGGGTGGGGATCTCTGTGGCTAGTGTGTGTCTAACATGAATGGTTCCAGTCTTGTGAGAGTCTCCTTCAGGTTATCATGGCTTCTCTAGTTTCAAGAGGCAACAACAATGTTATGGCCAGCGCACATTACAGAACAATTTGCAATTGGCTGGCACAGGTTAGTGTTCTCACTGTCTCCGTCTCTGTGACTTGGTTCCATTTTATGAAAAAAGCAGAGGGTTAGAGAAGTTAGATGACCAGCTTGTAATAATAGGCCATCAAGAACTTCCCATGTCCTCTTCAGGGGCAGGATGAGCTCTGGCCACCTCAGAGTTGAGTGATTCTGGGAAAGTCTTTCAAGGCAAGACACCAGTTTGTTAGATGCTTTGCCAACTGCATTGCATCAAACCTGGCCATGACAGCTTTCTGCCTGACTAAAGTGTCAGCAGAAGGCCAAAGGAAAGAGCTTTGATAAATTAGGCACTGAAGATTCCTAAGTTTCTTGTTAGATTCTGACATGGGAATTCTATCAGTGGCCAGAAAAAGGGCAGGAGGGCAAAAGAAGTATATAGGTATCGAGCACAGAGCATAACTTCCCATACAGCTTCATGTTTCCCACCACAGAGATCAGGATAAATGGCTCCTTTGATGATACAGTTAACACAGTGGGTAAAGGACAAGGCCAGGACTCGAACACAGGACTCTCTGATTCTAACATCAGTATTTGGTATTATGTGTGTGTGCGTGTGTGATATTGGGTTTCCGGCCCGGACTTTCTGGGCTATGTGTTTGTGATATATATGCACATATGAGTGGGATGCACCTGCCCATGGAGGCCAAAGGAGGACATTGACTGTGTTGCTTGGTTGCTTTCCACCTTATTCTTTTGAGACAGAGCCTCTCACTGAGTGGAGGTAAGCTGGTGGCAACCAGCTCCAGAGAGCCTCACACAGTGCTGGGTAAGTTACAGGCTGCTATATGGCCAGTCCTTCTTTTTTCTATGTGTACTAGGGATTTAAACTTGGGTCCTTAATTCCTTGGAAACAAGTACTCTTGTCACATGTTGGTATTCTTACTTTGGTTTGATGTAGTTTTCCTTTATACCAAGCTAGTCATAAAAGGATTGAAAGGTTTTCGCATGTGTGTAGAAATGGGGAGGCCAGGGGTGGAGATGGGGATCAGAATAGCATTTTGGATAAGAAAGAACCAACAAAGATAATTAAGGGAGCTGCAGTTTAGAATAAAGTGGCAGAGTTTTTGCTTAGCATGTGCAAGGCTGTAGGTTAAATTACCCGTATTGGAAACATGAAGCTACGAGAAGCTTATGCAGTGGCACACACCTGCAATTCCAGCACCTGGGCAGTGGAAGCAAGATCAGGAGGTCAACGTCAGACAGCCTTGGCTACTCAGGAGGCTTAGCACCATTTGGACTACATGCTACCCTGCCTGAAACAAACAAAGTAAGTAGACATACCAAATCTCTGTTCAGTTAGTGCCTCCTTCTGTCCTGGGTTACTGTGTGCATACTATTCCCAGTTCCCATGGCAACAGTGCAAGCTAGGTGTTGTTCTCTTATTTTATATTTTTCTCTTATTCCCATTTTAGCAATGAGATAACAAAAGCGCAAGGGGGTAAAGTGAGTTACTTTAAATCACATGGTTCTCTCCTGTCTGGCTCTATATTTGAAATAGAATGAATGTTTAAAAGCCAAGAAAAGCATTGAGTACCTAGTGCCACAGGCCGAGTCACTGGGAAAATAATTGCTAAATCCCTTCTCTTATTTTAGTACTACAGGGTACAGGGGCACTGGCATCATGGGAGTCCCCCTCTGCTTCCCTTGTGGTATCTTCACTCCTCAGAAGTCTTGTCTTTTGTTCCAACTTTGTTTGAAGTATCAGAGGTCAAGACCCGTTTGGAGTGCTTGCTTACCATGGCACTTCCAGGAGCCTCTGGTCTGCAGGCAAGGGAGAGTGTCCCAGAGCCATCAGGCTAGGTTGAGACAGGCCAATGGTAGGAAGACAATCAGAGTCCTTCACTACCATGGTGGTATCTAAAGCAAGGACAAAGAGGGCTAGGCAATAGGTGAGCAGAAATAAGGGTTTTGAAGAGAAAATCAGCATAGATCTGTGGCTTACACATTGCTCTGATAAACTGGAAATGTGCTGCTGCTACAGTCTAAGACCCACATACATTATAAATGTCTCATGTGTTTGTGTGGGCCTTTGTGTGCATGTGAGGAGGGCAGAAGTGTACTTGGTCTATCCTCTCTGTCACTCTTTATATCACATTTTGAGAAAGGGTCTGTCACTGAATCAAGAGCTCACTGTTTCAGCTAGGCTGCCTAGAGAGCAAGGTCCCTGGATCCTCTTGTCCCTGCCCATCTAGCATTATAATTTCACATGCTGGGGATCTGAACTTGGGTATTCATGCAAGCATTTTTACCACCGAGCCACCTGCCTACACTACACATCCCTAACTAACCCCCAAAATTCATAAAACCATGTTAAATCTTACAGCAAGCGTGGAATTTGGTATTTTCAAATCTAGTCTACTTACATAGAATTATAATGGGTTGCCAACTGACATTAGAATACACATTTGTAGGTCACAGCACGGATGAATAATCTTGAACAGAAAGAAGTCAGGTTATTCCTGGAGTTCAGACTATAAGGAGGGAAGAAGTGGGAAATGAAGCTTGTAGCGAACCTCCTTCTAGAAGAAATACATTTCCATAATATCAGTGGACAGTAAACTGTGAAGTACACATGGCAGAGAATGCTGGCCAAAGATGCAGCAAAGACCCCAGGGAGGGTCCCGAGACCCTGATGTCTGGGGCAATGGGGTAGGGTTGAAATTGTTCAGGAGAATAACCTGGGTGTGGGGCTTATGCAGAAGGAGAAGTCTCAGAAACAAAGCCTTTAAGTCTGGGGAGAAATCCACATCTGGATCTTTCACATGGTCTCCAGTTGTATTTACATAGAGGTGGAACATGGAACATCTGTGAGGGAGCCATCCATAAACTGCAAGGCCTGGGCTGCCAATACATCTTCCTCCCACAGCCCACAGGGAAAGGGGCTGTTATCACCTGCTTACCCAAAACCAGCCAGGAAATTGACTGGATTCCTGCCGGGCCAAAGTTTTATCAACTTTGCTTAACATAAGCAGAGGGTGGTATTTTAGTTCTCTGTGTGTCAGAAAGGCCCCTAAACAATTTTTGGAACTAACATGTGTTCTGCAGAGTGAAAGTCCTGGGAAGTAGCTAGGCATGTATAAAAGCATAAATCTTCTTTCCTTGGCCGTCAAGCTTTGCTCTTAGAATCCTCCGTTTTCAGCTGAGTTAGGAAAGGCCTGGCCCTTATCCTGGTGCCAGATTCTGTGCTGGACTCTGCAAATCAGAAGGGGAGGCATCATTTCCCTCATGTTAGGAATTTGGGAAGGGCTTACTGCAGTGTCAAAGGGATACAAGTTCATGACATCAGGACAGATCCTGGAGTTCTGGTTTCTGCATTTATGCTCACCCTTACATCCAGAATACATTTCCATAGCCCTGTTACTGTGAGGGAATCTCTCACCATTTAAATAGGGTGACCGTGCTGTTAGGAGTGATGCCTCAGGGCAAAGTGTTCATGTATTTTCCTTCATTGAAGCCACACCATGCCCTTCCACAGTGTACAGGTAAGAACCCAGTACTAGACAGGTTAAATACTTGGTTCAGGGGACCACTTCAGAAGGGGGTATGGGCAGAAGTCACATCACAGCTGTCTTACCCTAAGGCTCAGACTTTTAACCAACCTATACTGCTTCCCATCTGGTCATTCCTAATCTAATTTGTACCAATGTTTTATTGCTTCATTGTTTAGAGCATTGGTTCTTCTGGTGGTCTACTTGGCCTCTGGTCTGGGCTAGGTGAAAGGATTTCACAGCCGTTTCTTGTTAGCCTGGAACTGAACAACACCCTGGGCCAGGAAGTGGACTTTTCTGAGAGTGAGCTGGATGGAGTGTGGCCCTGTGCCCAGCCTGGCTGTGGGGACATGTCTAATCAGTTGCTGGCAGGCAAATGACAGATGGTGCCACTGTTTGCAGGAACCATCTTGCCTTCTGTTGGAGGTTTGTCAGTGGCCGGGTATCAAAGGGCATAGACTCTGATCCTGAGCCAGAGGGTTCCCCTTCAAAAGACTGGGCATGCCCAGGAATTGGGGACACAACAGGACCTCAGTCGGCATGAGGCTTTATGATAGTTATACTGTTTATAATCCTGCTCTGTCCATTTTTTTTTTTTTTTTTTTTTTTTTGGTTCCCAAAGCCACCGATCAGCCAAAGTGCCTCTTACAGATGACTGTCACCTCAGAGAAAGTGACACTTACATTGGGTGCTTGACATCCGTTGGTCTTATTTCTACTAAGTCATCATCACATGATATCTTAACTCTGGAGATTTAGCTATTGCTTGGGCCATTTCTGCCTGCCAGCTTTTACTTCCTGTTATGGAGTCAAAATTGGCCTCCTTCCAGCTTCCTTCCATCTATAGGCCGAAGCTCTATTCCCTGGGATTTAGGGAATCCGTCTAGTGGTTTATTCCCCAGAATAATCCTTCCAGACTGAAGATAGGGTCAGTCTGTGTTCTTGAGTTCTCTGTCAGAGGAAGCAGGCCTCTAGTGGTCTCCCTTACCTTTTTGGTAATCTCCCCCCATTTGTCTGCCTTACTACCCTCTGCCTCCTCTCATAAGGCCCTTATAAAGTCCTGAGGAGCTGCACTGGGTTTGGTCTCCAAGGAGTCACAAAGTTGTCAGAAGGCCAAACATCTGCCTTTTGGTCCAGCACAGAGGAGGTAAAGGAACAATGGACACAGATGACCTAGACAGAGAGTTGGGACAGCAACTCTAAACCTGTGCTGTCTGGGGAGATGGTCTCTGAACTGAGCCACTAGGCTGAGTCTGGAGTTATCCAGTGGGCCAGTGAGGAAGACACTCTCTACTGTTGGCTTTCTCATGCTGCTGGACCCTTTATTGTTGGCTGGATGTCCTCCTATCTTTCCATGGCACCCCCTCCATCTTCCTCGGGAAGCTGGTCCCATAGCCTTCTCAAAGTCAGCTCTACCTTGGCAGGTGTCTTCTTCCAGGACTCCAGTTTCTTTGTGAATATCACCTTGGGACAATCCCCAGCTCTTTCAAAGTCCAGCTCACTAACTAGTATCTCTGTTCTTTCTCCCAGGAAGCCCTTTTGAGAGTCAAGACTGCAATTCAGTTTATCTGGGTGCTAATTATGCATCAAGTTTTCTTTTTTTCCTGACTTTCAGTGGGCTTGGTCTAGATCTGCACTACGAAATACTCTGAGGAGAGTAGAGATGCTGATTGATTAAACATGCCCTACTGTGGCCAAGTCTTAGCCTGCAATTAGCTGGAGCTCCTACGAGGCCTCCTCTTCAACAGATGTGGAGGGAGAGTCTGAGGGGGAAACCAGGCTCTCAGTACAGCAGACAGTCATCCAAGGCTTCGGGAAATGGCGAGACTTTCAATGAACTACTGTTCAATGGCTATACGGTTATGAGCTCAGAGCCTTTGGGGACTGACACAGGATCAGGGTATGGCGAGGGCAGAAACTTCACATTTAATATATGTGTGCACATCCTTTGGTTCCTATATCTTTACCTGCAAATATTTATTGCACAGTCATTGGTCGGGTTCCAGGCCTATGACTTCTGCTACACTGTTGATCCTGAGCCCTAACTAGGAGTCCTCTTGGACATCCCGTTGTTGCTTGTGTCGTGGAGATCCTGCAGCTCTGGATCTGTAGGACTGGCGCCTTCACTTGCTCCAGCAATTTACAGAACTCATAACTCTGATTCTGGGCCTGGGCTGTTACAGGATTAGTCAAGCCTACCAGTTCTTCCCCGTCCTCACCACCAGGGTGTGCTCTCTGGCATTGCCAAACTAGGAACTTCAATTTTTTTTGTTGTTGTTTTTTATTTTTTTTTTTTATCACCTTTGCTTGCATCCTTTTCTTCATTACTAAGAATTAGACCCTCTTAACTCTTTTTCTGAAAAAAAAAAAAACCAAAACAAAAAACCTCTCCTAACCCTCCTTTAATTTTAAATGACAGGGTCCCACCATGGGCTGCTGCAGTACCCACTAACAGGCCTCTCACCTGGCACATTCATAAGCTATTAGAGCTGGTGACATTCTTGTGAGAATTCCCTAATATCTCTGCCTCAGTTTCTCCACCTGTGAGAAAGACCTCCTGAACCTGGATCACTGCTTTCTTGGTGGTTACTACATCTTGATGCCAAGGCCAGTTTAAAAGCAAAGAAGGGGTTTGCTACATCGAGCCAAAGCAGAATAAAGTACACAGCTCTCCAGAAGTCCAAGATAATATGTGCACATACTGCCCCCCCCCCCGGCTGATTATATCCTTCTGATTATATCTTTGCTTGGTGAAAACCCAAAGCAGCCTGAATACCACTGGTGATATGCCACTCAACAGCACTCAAGACACACCCTCCTTGTGTCCTGCTCAGGTGGCTGGCGCTCTAGGGCTCATGAGCCTAGCCTTTCTCTAATGTACACTCCAAACCCCACTTTCTCTTTAGAATATCTCCATGAATCAACATGAGTACTGAGATTTGTTTATAGGTAGCAACAGCCTGTGGTCCCAAGCACCGAATAACATCTTGTGTTTTAGTGAGGGTGACTGAGTCTCAGCTGCAAGCTGCAGGTGAAGGCACAGGGGCTGTTAGCTTCTTCCTGGGTCCTTCCACAGCTTCAGTCCACTGTACAAGATGGTGTGTATCATATCTGTGGCTGAGGACTTCCCTGACACAAAGACACACAGACATATACAGATATACAAACACACAGAGACACATACAGGAGAGAGAGAGAGAGAGAGAGAGAGAGAGAGAGAGAGAGAGAGAGAGAGAGAGAGAGAGAGAGAGAGAGAGAGAGAGAGAGGGAGGGAGGGAGGGAGGGAGGGAGGGAGGGAGGGAGGGAGGGAGGGAGGGAGGGAGGGAGGGAGAGAATTGGCTTTTAAGTGGTGTATGGATTATAACACTCCTTAGGCACGCAAAGCTGGTTGGTGAAAGTGTCCCAGAAATGGATGTCACATAGAAAGCAAGGCCGAGAGAAGTGGTTTTGGCAGAATTTCACTTGCATATCTGGGTACTCAAGCCTGGAAGTAGTCGAGAAAAGTCCTTTAATGATGGGAAAACCCTAAGTGCCTGAAGCTGCCTCCATTTCCAGTCATTAGGGCAGATATTAGGGCCTTCTTCCCAGTAGCTGGGTGGCCAGGCAATTTTCATTTCAATAATTAGCTGTTGTAAGTCCCACAGAACTGGAGACAGATAAAGGCAGAACCAGGCTCTCATGAAGCTAATTGTGCCCAGAGTTGTACACGCCTAATCAAGCCTTTCACTGCCTCCATCCCTTTCATCCAAATGCTCAAAAGACTTAGCCATCAGTAATTAAGCCCCCTAAGTGTCTTAAAGAAAGGAATTCTCTAGGGCAGTCAGAATGCCAGGGTGAAAGTGCAGAGGGCAGCCATGGGGCTAACTCCTAGAACAGGGGGGAGGGAGCCATGAATAGGTCTCCATCTCCAAGAATGGCTCTCAATTGCTACTCAACTCTATGCTTTCTGCCACAACAGAGTAACTGGTGGCTTTGTTGGACTCTGGCTAAGTCATGAAAATCTGTTCTTAATTTCTCAACAAGATTACTCTCCAGAGGATATTTCTGTTAAAAAGTTCTGGCAAGGGTGAGATGGAACCACTCTCTCAGAGTCTCAGACTTAGAAGGAAATGTCAAAGACTTTCTCTGATGCTGGGTGACTTCTGTACATCCACACAGACCCAGCCAGCCCTTGCTGGAACTGTGATGATGACAGGCTACTTCTACCACACTGCAGCCTCTATCCTTGGCCTTACACTGCTCCTTCACTAACACTTGCTTTCTTTAAAAGAGATTTCCTGCTGGCCCTACCTCTGATTTAGAAAGCTCACAAACAAGAAAAACCCTCCTCCAGGACAAGATTTCTTTTCCCTGGGCTCTAGAAAGCGGTAGAACATAGTGGATAAAAACACATGCTTTCTCAAAGCACCATCCAACCAGAAAAAAAAAAATGATAAATCAAACTTCTCTGAAATTCTTATGTTTTACAAAAGTCTGTTCAGAGGATAAGAAGACAAGTTACAAAGTGGAAGAAAATTTCTGTAAACCCCCCATCGACAAAGGCTTAGCATTCAGATCCCACTAGGAATCCAAAACTCAATAGTGAACTAAACAAACACTCCAAAGAAATGAGTAAATATTTTATCAAAGAGGCTAGACAGATGGCAGAGAAGCCCAGGAAAAGATGCTCAACATTGTTAGCCGCCAAGGAGATGGGAATTAAAATCACTATGAACTATTACCCTATACGCATCAGCAGGGCTAAAATGAAAAATAGCAACAACTCTCAATGCTGACAAGGATGCAGAGAAACTGGATCACCCATGCATTGCTGGGAACAATGAAAAATGGTACAGTCCCCCTGGAAAATAATTTGGCAAATTGCTTAGAAAATGGAGCATGCAATTACTGTACAAGCTACCAATTGCACCCTTGGGCTTTTAACCCTCAAAAATGGAAACTTTTGTGCACACAAAAGCCTACGTGACAACATGTACTGAAGAGTTACTCTCTTAATAGCCAACAACTGGAAACAGGCCTGATATCCTTTGACAGGGGATTGGTTATATCAAGATAGAATGTTATGGAATACCACTTGATGATTTTTTTTTTAAAGAAAGGAATGAAGTAATGATGCCTACAAATCTCCATGGACTTATACTGAGTGGGGGGAAAAACCAGCCACAGAAGGTTGAATGCTTCCACTTCCATAACATCTTGGAAATGCCAACACTTCAGGAGTAGAGATCAGAGAGCGATGGGTAGAGCATGGCTGGGAAGGGCCTTGTGAGGGAAGTCTGTTCTGGAGGACATCTCACTACCTTTCTTGTACAGACTCAGCTGCTCATGCTGTTATGTTTTCTAGAAATAACCAAGGACTTTCAAATAGAATAAATGTGGGTAAGATGGAGGGTCCCAGTGCTAATATTCTGGTGGTGACTGTTATTACTGCTTTGCAAAGCACTACAGAGGGAGAAAACCATGTAAAGGATGCACAGAATATCTCTGTATTATTTTTGCAAGTAAACTACAATTATCTCAATAAAATATTTTTAAATAAGTGTTTAGAGCCAATGCATTTTGAGTCAGGCACACTTGTATTTGAATGCTGAATCTACTTATGTGCTTCTGTGCTCTTTTGGACAAAGTACCCGAGCCTCAGTTTCCCCATTTATAGAATGAGGATAGTACCCATCATTCTGCAGGGCTATCCTGCAATTTAAATAAAGTAATCCATGGAAATACTTCACTCTGGGCCTGGCACAGAATAAGAGCTCAGTAGACAACAGGTATAGATCTCAAATCTTTATCCAGAATAAATGTTTGTGTCTTTGCCCAGTTCAGTTATAACCCACTCTTTCTCCTTTCTGCCCATCTTCCTCTGAAGAAAAGGTTGTTTTTGGTTAGTATTACTTTTTTGAGATCAGGTGACATGAAGTATATTCAAGGAAGTATGTCTTCAGACTCCATGTCACCTTTATAATGGCAGGATTGACAATGAGTGTCCGGTGAGTCTCATTACCACAGACAACTCTGACATCTTTTGATTTCTAGCCACAAAGACACACTTTACATGTCATTTATTTTCTATGTAATATCTTTTTCCCTAAGAAGAAAGCAAGTGGCCCAGCTTCATATTTATCAAACTCTGAGTATCAGTATTAATACAAAACCGCAACAATGATATCTCATATTTCTTCCTAAGTTTCCAAGAAATCTTTGGAACCTAGGTATGCTGGGTTATAATAACAGCTATAATAACCAATTCTGATGGATCACATCTCCTTGTATTTAAACCCTGTGTACCCTAACCCTGCCTCTGGGGTTGAACATGTGTCTTCAATCTTGGGTACCAAAAGACTAATAGCAAACTCAAAGGAGAGGCAGGGAAGACCCTTGAGTATCAGGGCTTGTCTTTTCTAGCTGCTGTTGGCCAATTAGCATGATACAAAGAGTTTTGGATCTTGCTGCTAGACCCAGGGCTGAGCAACAAGCTTTCACTAGATTTAGCCACATTTGTAAATCCTTAAGTGCCCTAATCCAGCCAGCTCTACCCATCCCAGATCACTGACCTTCAGAAATAAGAACCAATGAATGACTTGTGTAAGCCACTAAATTTCGGTGTAGTATTAGCTTTCTGGCCCAGACTTTCAGGCCTAGCCTCAAGGTTTAGGCCTGCAGACCCGCAGATCCACAGACCTGCAGGGACACACAGATGCTTACAATAGCTTTAGGCTGATCGGCCTAAGGCCCAGGCATATAACTTGCTAATTCTTTATTCTTAATCTAACCCATGACTCTTATCCTGTTCAGCCATGTGGCTCGGTACCTTTTCTCAGAGCAGCATCGTTGTCCTCTGCTTCCTTTGGCTTCTCTCTGGCATTCTGCTCTGTTCCGCCTGTTCCTAGAGTCTTCTAGTCTGTTAGCCCCACCCACACTTTCTGTCTGCCTTTGGCCAATCAGCACTTTTTATTAAACTCATAGATGGGGACAATTATTTACAATGAAACAATATAATATCCCTACATTTCGGGGTGGTATATTACATGGTAAAGAGAAATCGCTATATCTGTTATTATAATTTCCATATTATAGGTGAAGAGATCGAGACACAGATGACTCAAGTTTAAAACAACACTGTAGAACTTGTACATTTCTGCTCATTTTGTGTGATTTAACCTACCACCACCCAGGACCTCTTCAGTAGCTTACTGCTTATGTTGGTATTAGTCTATATTTAAGTAACTGCTTAACCATGTGCTCTAAGTTGTATGCTCTCAAGCCCCTCAAACAGTAGACATTTAATATATAACGATTGATTAACTGGATAAATGGATAATATCTCTGAGTTGCTGTGCGGTGCTGTCTCAGAAGACCCACATCCAGGAAGGACTCTGCTACTCAGTTGCATAGCTAGCAGGGCTCGGACTCTGGTGAAGCTCTGTTTTTCTAGTCCAGAGTGCAAAGGTCTGCCCTTAAATTTTCCATGCATCCCGAGGGCGAGACAAATGAGGAAATGAGTAACTACCCCACAGTTAGGAGGGAATGTTGCTGGATTAATTCCATATGTTTAAGGAATGCCAATCTCCATGCTGAGAGGATTCTGATCAAAACAAGCTCCCAGCTAGAGCAGAAGCATACCTGAGTGAACCTTACTGCTTGGTATCAGAGATGCCTGTTAGCTGAGGTCCTATGTCAACTTGTACCATCCAGCCCCAGGAACATGACTCTCATCAAAGGTACATAACAGCTCCATCTCTCCTCAGCAACTAGGTCAGGCTAGATGTGGGACCAGCTTCAGATGCCTGTGTCCCTTTGTCCTGTCCTCCTGCTCTGCTTTTATACAGACGTGATCCTCTTAGAATGCCCTTAACAACTCTGTCCCAAGAACCCTGATTATACCCGAGATGATGTTTACCTTTACAGCAGCCATCAGGTACCAAGACCAAGCTGTATCCCTCTGTTACTTCTGTGAGCTCCCAGGAACTGCCTCCTGGGTGACTGTGGCACCTCTTCTTTTCAGGAGGGTCTTGAGTCTGTCTCCTCTATGAGGAAGCCCTGGCCCTTGCCCCTTTGACTGTCTAATGTTACACTTGGGTCATGGCAGCCTGGCTTCCTAGGGACTTTGTCCTCTTGATCATAGACCTAAATTTGTTTTCATTAAGAAATGCTGCCTGTCACTCCATCAATTCTGCCTCTTTGGGTTGTTAACCTCAATTAATGGTGCCAGCCTTGGAGGCCACTCTGTAGGAGAGGGAGAGGGGTGGGCCACTCAGCCTCAGTAGGCTGGATTACATGGGCTGAGCCTGACTTGGGCTAGGCAGAAACCTCCATTTATCTGGCTGTATTCTTAACAGACCACCCATCCACACCTCGTGTGTCACCACTGTGACTATCTTACAGAGGGGCAGTCTCCTAAGAGAAAGTCGTGGCATTTTGAGCCCTCACTCTGTGGTGAGGATTCAGACCCTGCTCTGCTGTGTCCAGTGATATACAAGACACTCACTCCTTTAACCCCTCTTCCTTCTCTTCAAAGCGCAGGCATTAATTCTTCTTCTCTGGTATGGCTGCCAGGGAGGAGTTAGTAAGCGGGGGAGTTACTTAGAGCAGGCTACAGCTGACACTTGGCAGTTTTTTTCAGTGTATGTATATGTGGTGTGTGTGTGTGTGTGTGTGTGTGTGTGTGTGTGTGTGTGTGTGTGTGTACGTGTGTGTGTAAGGAGTATGCATATGTGCATGGATGGAGGTCATTCCTCAGGAACTGTTCACCTCATACTGTCCACCTCATTTTTTTTAAACACGATCTCTCACTGGCCTGGAACTTGCAAAGTAGGCTGTACTAAAAAGCTGGTGACCCCTTAGGACTTCCTGTCCCTGCTTCCCCCCAGCACCAGGATCTGCAGATAGTAGTGTTTTTATGATGATGACGATGTTACAAAGCTAATACTCTCTGGACTGAACAGCTCTAGAATCGGCTGGGTCTTCATTGCAAATCTCTCTCTGTAGCTCATATTCAGTTCTGGCCATTTCCACCCCTTATCCTTGCGGTAAAACACAAGTAACCCCATTTAGTAGGACTTACACATTTGGTCACAGAAGAAATATCTATTAGGAACTTACTGTCTATGCTGAATAGTGATGGAATACAATGTGACAAGGGTCTAGACAAGGATTTTGAGCAGACAGAATCTGGTTTGAATCTCATCCTTGAACTTGGTAGGAACGAGTCATGGTAAATGATCCGGGCTTCGCCTTCCTACTGGTCATGGGCTGTTAATATTCCCAGTGTCCTACTTTTCCTGATGACCTATACATTTGTCCCTTCAGAGGCACAACACGATGGTGCCTTCCAAGAAGAGCCCTGGTCTCTTCCAGTTCAGGCCGACAGGGAGGAGAGGGAATCATGAAGCAATGACCCCAGGTCACTGTGCAGACCTGTCCTCTCTGGGAAACCTGAACCACGTTCAAAGAAGAGCTTTTAATTGGGTTAGGCTCTGTGCCCACTCCAAGACAGCTTCCAAAAATAGGATTAGTTCCCCTCCACTCTGCATAGCAGGCCAAGGCCTCACATACAAGGCAGGTAGCTGGACACTGGCCCACTCTGCCTAGACCTTTTGGAGATGGACCCTTGCTATGGCTTAGTAGGAAGTAGGGGTGGGGCTGCTGGGCCCTGCCTCTTCCTATGAATCCAAGAAATGGGTGCTCGGGTGAGCCTCAGGTAAAGTTAGAATTGAGGTGGGCCTGGCCAGTGATTCTTCTAGATAATGTACAGACTTAAAAGTTGAAACCTACCACAAGAGACTGGCTGCATGCTGCCAGATGACCCAGGCCACCCTGAGAAAACATGGGTCTGAGACCTTACCTGGACCCAGCATTACTGGTCATGCTATGTCAGCTAACTTTATACTACCCTGAGTAGCAGGTGTCACAGGCTCTTTCCAGAAGGTCAGACAGCAGTATGAGGAGTAGGGAGCTTAGCTTAGGAGAGCTAACTTCAGAGCTGACTTTGTGATTGTTGGCAAATGGTGGCTTTTACTAACTGGCCACTTTGCAGGTACCCAGTGATGCATGCTTGTCGCATCGTTACCATCTTATACAAACTCCACATCTTGTAGGCAAGGACTTGTCCTATATACTCCAGGTTTTTGTGTATGTGTATTGTGTGTTCGTGCATGTGAGGACGCAACTGAAGGTGGATGTGGAGGGTGGAAGATAATTTTGCATTTTATTCTTCAGGCAGCATCTACCTATTATTTGAGACAGGGTCTCTTGCTGGCTTGGAGCTCACTCATTAAACTAGGCTGTCTAGCCAGCAAACCTTAGACCTTCCTGTTTATACCTCCCTGATGTTGGGATTGCAAGCACACACTACCACACTTGGTAAAAGTTGTCATGAGTTCTGGGAACAAGCCCTCACGCTTGCAAGGTTAGCCAGCCCTCCATGGTATCACTCCATGTTTTAAGGGGCATGGAATTCACAGTTTTACAATGTTTTGAGCTACAACTTGGGTATGATGAAGGTTTACAGTCAGAGAGGTTCCGAGTGTGTTACACCAACAGGTGTACATGGCCTTGAAACTGCACAACACAAACTTATGTTATTCCCCTTGAGGAAACGAAGTGAAGAGACTTGTCCCAGGTCATATAGCTGGCAAGAGGTAGAGCTGGGATTTGATCTTCTTCTCCAAGTCCTCCTGTCCCCTCTACTAGGGTGTAGCTGACTCTTACAACAGCCTGTGAGATTTTCCCGATGCAGGACAGGGGCTGCAAATCTGCAGAAGCATTCAGGCTGATGGTATTTAAATACTTGGCTATTTGAAAACATATAACAAGTAGTTAAGAATAAATGCCAGACCTCTAACTGGTTAGAAACACCACCTGGGGGCACAGAGATTTGTCAGCATGACTGATGCTTCCTGTTTAAATGCAGACACTTGTGCAGATGCGAAGCAGGCTGGGAGCTGGCAGAGGCAGTGTCTGGGGAGAGCCACAGAGTTTAGTATATTCCGTTTGCATCTAGTCACTCATCCAGTGCTCTGCAGTGCACATCTCTCTAGGCAAGACCAGCCATACTCCTTTTACGAATGAGAAGTCAAGACCCCAAGGTACTGAGTTCTCTAAAGTTGCACAGCTGGTATTTGAACCCTCAGATGTTATACTGAAAATATATGTACTACCTATGAATTTTATCTCCTGTATGCTTCTGTTGCCCACACCTCATTTGCTGCCTGGAAGAAGGGTTTTGTGAGCTCAAGCCTTGTCTTTGGGACTTGCGGTATCAGCCATCTACCTCATATCACCCTGTCCTAAAGACCTTAGTGAAGTAGCTTGCATATACTATGGGTATCTCAGTGGGTGACCACACAATCTAGTCAGGGAACCAATCTGGACACAGCCAATCCTCACCCGAGCTCCTGTACTGAGGTAGCCTCATCCAGCTAAATAGGAGAAGAGCTACCTGGCTTCTTGAGGAAAACTGATCATTGTGAGATTTGGGTGGGGGCAGTGGGCATCCCTGTTGTTGGGGAGACAAGAGAAAGATTAGACTGTTGGCTCCAGAGTCCCCTTCTCTGGGTTGATCTATGTGGGCACTGAATTACCTCTCATATGCTTCACACATGTGTTTTCTGGGATTTCACATGTACTATCAGATACTTAGTTAAAAACAGGTTGGAATTGGTTCCATTGTGACTCGGCCTAGTCTCAGTGAGAGCTGTACAGAACATTGGCTTTTCAGATGGGATAACGTATCCCCTTCATTCTTCTTCCTCACATTTAAGAACTCGACCATGAATGACAGCTGATTCTTTCTACACATATCGCTACCTTTTATGGACTAGGTAGCACTCAGGGTTTTAGAGGTATAAGAAAATAGCACCACCACCACCAAATCTCCCACTTGCCTGCATTCTTCCACCCTCTGGAAGCTTCTTCACAGCCTTCAGAGTACTTAAAAAAAAAAAAAAAAAAAGACCGAGACTACAATCATGCTCCTGTGGTAGCTTCATCTAGCTAAATGAGAGAAAAGCTGGCCTGGCCCAACCTATGATGGCTTTGTTATTCCATGGACCAGTTACAGCCACAGCATCCGAGAGTCTGTCAGAAAGGCAGAGCCTCAGACTCTACCTCAGAACTCCTCAATCTTTATCTGAAATTAGACCTTCAGGGCTCCTCTGTGTCACCCCACTTCTAAGACCTGCTGCTACCTGCCCATGTCCTGTCTACTTTGTTTTCAAACATATCACTATCCTGACCACCTCTCCTTCATCTTGTACACCCACTGCCCTCTGCAGCTAAATCCTTGACAGACAGGTTCCCATGTGCCTGGGGTTCCCTCAACTCTCCTTGGACATGACTCTTGAGGCCTAACCTCCTCTCTCCCTGAGCTCAGGTCTCAGCAGTTGCTCTGCTACCAATGCAGGCACCTACCTTGTTACAAATATGTGAAGTCCAAGAAGGAGGCAGGACTGTGCCTTTTCTCCCCTTCACATTCATTCTTCCAGATCTTACCTCAGACCCTGTGACTTTAAGCCAGTGGTTCTCAACCTATGGGTTGAGACCCATTTGGGGAATCAAACAATCCTTTCACAGGGGTCCCTAAGATCATTGAAAAACACAGACATTTACCTTATGACTCTTATTGTTATCAATAGCAAAATGACAGTTATGAAGTAGCAACAAAAATAATTTTATGGTTGGGGGATTCACCATTGCTATGAGGAACTATGATAAAGGGCTGAAATATAAGGAAGGTTGAGAACCCACTGCAGCACTCTAGTGCACATGGGATTTAGAGATTGCTTTGGGAACACCCAGTTCAGTCAGAAAGACAGACTACTAGAGTTGTGAGTACAAACACAGATTCTCAACACTGATCTGTAAATAGGATGTTTACTAACTTGAACCCTTTTTGAGGCTACTAGAGGCAAGGAAATCATCACTGTCTCCCCTCCTCCTTCTGATTGTTCCCTGAGGAATGACCCCTGCTTTCCAAGCTCTGTTCTCAGAAACCCCAGTTGTATGAATGGACCTACCTCCGTCCCTCATTTCAATAAACAAAGTAACACATTAATTGTTACCAGCAAAGATTTGCTGAACATCTACTTTGTGCCAGATCATCAAGGCTGCTATTTGGGACATAAATATAAATAACCTTTGCTTGCTGGCCTCTCTGAAGTTTTTTCTCCAGCTTAGAGGAGGGTTTAAAAATGTGGAAAACTGGGTGGCCCAGAAGGAGCCTCCTTCATCTCCATACACCTCATATCACATGAGAAACCATCTATGCTGGGTGACAGCTTCAGCCTCCAGCCAGATGCTATCTCATGGCAATCTGAGAGTCAAGCTGAAATGACAGGAAACAGGGTAAGATACTGATTCAGAAAGCACTGTGGCACTGTAGGGAAAGCCATTGGGGTAGAAGAAGCGTTGGACACACTAAGAGGAAGGAACAGGAGCTCAAGCCAGAGTAGGGTACCTTAGACACTGGGGCAGGAGTGGGTTTGCACCCCCAAAGCTCTGTCTCATAGGAACTGATCTCTGTTTTATAAGATGTTTGTCCCAAACTGGGCTTATGCCTTCTCTAGACCTCTCCTTTCTCCCAACTCAATACGTGGTTTCAAATTATAAGAGACCCTTGAAATCTACAGATGTTGGACAAAATGAGGCATTTCAGTGCTGTCTCCACCTACAGCCTCTGCCTCGTGGATGAGGAAATTGGAGGCGTGGAGGGGTAAGCAGGTTTATCTGAAGAGCCAATGCTTAGCCGGGTCTTCAAGTCTTTGTTGCTAAGGCCTGGGTTGTTTACCACAGTAGCTATCAGCAATATATGATGGCTGGACTTAAATTTCTAATTGTAATTAAGATAAAACTAAGGTTTTTAATTGTATTAGTCACATTTCATGAGTGCATCAGCTACATATGAAGAGCACCTAAGTGTAGACAGTGGTGGTCTAGGAGCTTGGTATGGTCTAAGATAATTCACAAGTCCCCATCTGATGACCTAGAACAGGGATCCAAACACCGAGTGTCCTGTTTGGCTTGAAGAAGCATGAAGGGGTGGAGGAGAGAACCTTATTAAAGTATGGACAATTGTCACTGTTGAGGGTGCTTGACATCTGCTGGCTGGTTGTCTCACACTAGCTCCATACTACATGGCAAATAAGACAGTGAATTATAGGGGTATGACAAAGACTTGTCCAAAGAGACACAGCTAGGGGATGGAAAAGCTGGAATACAGATCCTTCTCTGTCTACTGCAGCTCTGTCACTAGGGCCATCTGGGAAGTGTCTCTTCCCTTCGTTCATTTATGAAAGGATGAACTGGATCTTTTCAGTGAAAAAACCAACCTCTAGAAGTGGTGGGCTGTGAAGGATAATTTTCACTTAGGCCCAGAAGGAGATGGCTCTCCCTTCAGGGCACCTCTGTTTCTTTCTGTGGCCTGGGAGGCAGGTCATAGGGCAAACTCATTCTTTCCGGGGCCTCCCCTCCCAGGTCTGGCTGAGGCCTCCATAAATCAGGCTTCATTCACCCCTTAGACTCCAGACTGGAGTGGGAGTGAGGGGTACAACTTCTAGAAGCTGGGCTTCTCAGCTTCCCTGGGGAGCTTGCAACAGCTTCAAAGGCTGGGCCTGATTTATGAGGCTGCTTATGGCTCCAGGCTGTCCCAGATCTGTGCCTGTCCCAGCCTCAAGTTGAGCATTTGACCAGATCCTCAAAAGATCTGAGGCTCCACCCACCCAGCAGAATAGGCCAGATCTATTCCATCTGCATTCCAGAGGGCTTGGAGTCAGCTGTGTCCAGCAGGGAAGGGTGTCCTGGCCAAGCCCAGTTTTACCTTGCTGGAAGGTGAGGTGGGGGAGGGGCAGAGGAGGCATGGCCTGACACCCTTAGATGTAGGGCCCTAGTTGTTTGAGGAGCTACCCATGAAGGTAGTTCTACAGCCTGCTTTCAGTTCTCAGGACAATCCCTTTAAGAAGCTAGGACCCTCTTTTTAAATGTAGGAACAACAGCTCAGGATGGCAAGTGGTATCCCAAGGGGTAAGTGGCAGGCAACCAAGACTTTCACACACCTCTACTTCTTGCCCTCAGCTCTCTGCACAGCATCCCATATTTGGCCATTCTTTCTCAAGAAAAAAAACCAACCCTCATGGTGAACAGTGAAGCAGCACGTCCTCTCCCACATGTTAAACTGAGGAGTGAAAGAAGGCTGAGTCATTCGGCCCTGAAACATTGAGAAAATAGGACGAGTTCTGAAAGCAGGCCCAACGTCAGGCCTGCTGCAGCCTGTGGGGGAGTTGGGAACCTGCTTGCCTCAAAAAGCCTCTTTTACCTCAAGGCCTCAAGGGGACCAGTCACATCTTCTTGCAGTGAGGGACCAGATTCCCTAGGGTTCAGCAAAGCCTGAGCTCTCAGCTCTCTGCAAGTGTGGCACCGCTGGCCATTTACCACAGCAGGTTCCAGACCACCCTGCTATCATTATTTCTTTTGGTAGCTGGGAAAAGTACACATTTTCATCTGATTTGCAAGAGTTTAGAGGGGTTTATGATTCATAGCTAAAGCACAGTAGCACTACAGCCCAGCCCAGCTACATTATCTCCTAACCTCATAATGTTTCCACTGCAGTGCCCATAGAAAAGGCTATCCTGGGCTAACCCAATCAAGTTCTGTGTGCCATATAATTGCCATCTCTTAGCTGTTCTGTCCAGAAGTTGTCTCACATCTAGGAAACACACACACACACACTGAAACACACACACACACACTGAAACACGCACACACATACACATTAGAGGTTGCAAGTGTAGACACTAAAGTCTGAGCCTGGATCTAGAGGCCACCATTGCTTCTTAGCAGCCATGTGACTTTCCATAAAGAACCTCTCTTGGTCTGTTTCTGGTTCTGCTTAGCTACCCAACCCAGGTAACTGGTTATCCCCATGAAGCATCTCACATCACACTGGTCCAAGGGAGGAAAATGACAAATATTCCAGATTGAGATGGCCCTGCTTCCATCAGATTCAGTAAGGAAATAGAATAAGGAAAGTTGTCTCAGTGCAGATAAGTGATGATTCTGTGATGATAAAATACTGGGGTGACAGTGTCCATCCCACTGTTACAGAGACATCCATATGGAGCTTGCCTGCAAAGACAGGCACTGGGTAAGTTAGCAAGGGTCTTCTTAATGTCATTCCAACCTGGGAAGCATCAATTCTCTGCCCTCCAACCTTCCTCATGATCAGCTCTAGAGATAGCAAGCAGCTGTTTGGGCAGCCTTTCTGTGGGATCTGTTCCCTGCTCAAGGCTGGAACATGAGGAGACCAGACCTTGCCAAACATATGGACCTGCAGCCTAGTAAAGCCCACAGCTGGGCCACTGACTGATTTCTCTTCTGTTCCTTGGAATATTCTGGCAACGATAAAAGAGTTTCAGCAACTTATAGGCATTTTCCCAGGATATTCTGGTCTCTGAGGGAACAATCTGCTCTTTTCTCACACTTTTAAATCCCTTTTCTTGGAAGACCAGTTCTTGTACACACACACACACACACACACACACACACACACACACACACACCACACATTTAATTTGAATTTGGTGCTGGATGAGTAATAAGATTTCAGTACATAGACTTTGAGTGCAGCTAATCTCACTTAGTGGATTTTATTTTGCAAGTTCTTTATAATACAGTTCTAATTATTAAAAAAAATTCAAAAGATTTCAACCATGCATCAAATAATAGCAATTACTATAATATTCATTAAGCTCATGCTAACTAAAGAAGTAGCTTTGATTTTTATTGTTACACAAAGTCCTCATGGGACTTTGGAGAACTCTGTGATCCCTATTGTACAGATAGGAAAACAGAAGGCCAGCTGACTTGCCAGAGGCAGGCTCTAGTTCTGCACTGCTGGCATGGAATACAGGGTGGAGACATGGTGTCCAGGGGCCTGTTTCCTCTGCCCCCTGCCCTTCCCCCTGTGCCAAGGAGCTTTCTAGGTAGAGCTTCTCCTTCCTCTGGCTGTAAGGTTGGCAGAGAGGGACTCTAGCATCACGGGAATCTCTTCCCCGGGAAGCCCAGACAACCCAGAATTCTTTACACTTTCAGCTGCTGTGGGTTCCTCTCTGGCTTTCAAGAACTTGCCAGTTGTTCCTCCCTCTGAGGTTTGAGCAGATACTTAAAGTCCAGATTCCTTCTGTCAGAACATGTATTTGGAAAATGAAATTCCCCTCAATTTTTATTTTGTCTTAAAAAAAAACCCCAAACCAACCAACCAAACAAACAAATAAAAAACAACAAATAAAACAGGTTCTCAACCCTCAAAATAGATTAAAGGAATTCTAAAAACATGTTTACAAGCAGCATCTTGCACTATAAGTGGAGACGAGACCAAACAAGCTGGGTAGCATGGCAGGACAGTACTAAAGGACCATGAGAACCAGCTGGATGCCTGTTGCACAAATTCTACCTGGTCTTATAATAAAAACCAGGAGCCAGATTTTGGGGGAAGCTGAAAGATCAGGGAGACAGAGAAACAAGCCACAGCCACTTCTCACTTAGATGCCAGTGACCACACTGAGGATCCAGATTATTGGTATTTCTTAGCCACTGACTGGGAGGGAGGGTCATATTCACCCATGCTTCTTAAAACCCCAATATGAAATGAGCTAAGACACCTTGAAAAATTAATACAACTTGATTTAGAATTCAGAACCAATAGGTCACAAGAAAATAAAACCCAAACATACAGATAACTATAAAGTATGACAATGGGGCTCTACTCAGCTGGCAGCATACATGGCACCATGAAGCCAAAGTCTCCCTATAGCCGGCAAAGTCTCCAAAGGAGGACTCACAGAGTCACAAGTATGTGCATAGCTTTCAACTCACAAGATCCTCTGTCCATGGGGTCATTTGCTGTCTTGCTGTGTCCTGCCCAAGTGTCATTATGTACTGCTTTCCACAGCCTCGTCCTGGATCTCCTGTGACACTTCCTGTCCAATGATAGTCATCTTTCAGAGACACCATAGGATCATATCACTACCAGCCAAGGCTTATTTCTCATGGCCTCTCCTCCTCCTAGAAGATCACTCAGCTCTGTCCCCCTCTCCTTTCTCCCCCACCCCCCAACAGCTGCTCATTAAGCCCAGGAATATGGCCCTAGTTAGGCACCTGCTTATGCTCAGGTTCCACTCCACGTGAGTCAGAGAACTTTCCTCCCTAGACAGACCTGTGGTGAGATTGTGTATTTTTTTTTTATTGTAAATAATTGTCCTCTTTATTGGTTTAATAAAAATGTTGATGGGCTGAAGGAAGACAGGAAGTGTGGGCGGGGCTACCAGACTAAAAACAAAAAGAATAAAACAAAGACGCCAGAAAAGCCAACAGATACAGAAGACAACTATGCTGCTCTGAGTAAAGGAACCCGCCTTGGTGTAGCTTAAACAGTTATTTTGTAATTTAAGCCCTAATGTTGTGGTATCTTAACGGGGTCTGGCCACGCCCTATTCAGGTTCCCGGCACTCCAGAGACACACCTTCAAGCTTTACCAGCTAACATCTGAATCCATAGGCCCTTGCCAATGGATAGTTCCTCCTAAGCACTTGCCCAAGGAGGACTCGCCCTAAAGGTGAGCTGGTGACAGGCCATCAAAACAGGCTTCCACCCTCCTAGAACAGGGGCAACCCCTGCACTAACAAAGGAGCAGAAGGAACACTTGACTGGCAGACAAAAAGTGTCAGTATGCATTTAGTTCTCTGGCACACTGGGCACATAACATGCCTTGTGGGGCCTCAGAGCATCCATGTATAGATCAGGCCAACATGTCAGATCTCAGCCATGGACTTCAACTCTATCACTATCTCTGGACAGTGTCGATGTTGAAGTGGGTACGGCATTGCAGCTAGGAAATCCAAAGTTTTCATTCCGACACACTTTGGCTGTCCTCACCTCTCAAGTGAGGACACAAAGAATTCCTTCAACCGCTATCTGACCTCCAGCGAGATGATACACATAGGAATGACTTACACATGGCTCAGCAGGGGGGGACAAATGTAAGCGTTTGTTCTGCCTTGCCCAAACCTGCTTCCTAGTAGCTAGTAGGTGCCCCTGGACATCAGAGAGATGGCTTGACACCAGATCCCCCATATTTCCTCTCTCTGTGTGACCCCATTGCTCAGCCAGCTCAAAGGTCATTGTTTTGCTTCACGTATCACCTGGGCTGTCCCTTGGGTGCTCAACCTAAGGGACCTTAGCATTTTTCTCCATGGAATCAGGGCTAGGCTGTTTCTTCTGCCCTTTGCAAGGCCTCTCTACAGGCTTCTGTGGCACATCCATTCTGTAGGTCACTCTCCTCATCCTGTTGTGATCCAGGGTCCACGCTGAAGGTTCAGGGGTCTTGAAAGCAGAGACCTAGTGTCCTCCTTGCCTTTGCCATTTCCTTTCTTGAGATGGATGCTGCCATCATTTATTTACTCTTAAGTATGTGTGTGTGTCTGTGTTTGTGTGTCTGTGTGTGTCTGTGTGTATGTATCTATGTGTGTGTATGCATGTGTGTCTGTGTATGTGTGTATGTGTGTGTGTGTGTCTGTGTGCGTGCGTGTGTGTGTGTGTGTGTGTGTGTGTGTGTGTGTGTGTGTGCGCGCGCGTGTGTATTTTCTGGATATGTTCACATATGTGACAGTACCCAAGTGGGCCAGGGAGGGTGTCAGAGACCCCTGGAGTTGCAGTGATAGGCAGTTGGGAGCTGCCCAGTAAGTGCTGAGAATCAAACCCAGGGGCTCTGTAGAAGCAATGTGTGCTCTTCTCTGCCAACCACCCTCCCCAACTCCCAAGAGCCTGTTGATTGACTTCCAGAATTATCATCAGAGATACTACATGCAGATTGACTTTGTACGATTTTGACCTTGAACCTTCCCCCACTTTCTTCCTGAATTTTCAGAGCTCTGGACCCTGTTGTGAAATATCATTTTAACTGGGCAAAGAGGTGTCACATTTGTTTACACTGCGTTTCTCTAACAATGTAAGGGTGTGTGTTTAATTATGCAGGATGTAAAGGTGTTTGATTGGTCTAATAAAAATCTGAATGGCCAAGAGCTAGGCAGGAGAGGGACAGGCAGGGCTGCTGGGAGAGAAGATGGAAAAAGAGAGGGGCATGCTGGGGGCGGGGGGAGCAGAAGCCAGGCAGCTGCCAGCCACATGTGAGAGGCAGTGAAATTGAGATACACAGAAGGAAGACGGACAAAACGTCCTGAGCCATAAGGTGGATAAAGAGACCCAGGTTAAGTTAAAAGAACTAGCTAGAAACGAGCCTAAGCTAGGCTGGGTATTCATAACGAATAAGTCTCCATGTCATGATTTGGGAGCGGGGTGGTGACCTCAAAAGAAAAAGTCTGATATAGGAGCTTAGCCTTCTTTTAAATTTAATTTTTCTTTGAGAATTTTATGGATGATTATGTCTACTTCTCCCCCTCCGCTCTTGCCCTCCATCCCATCTCAAATTCACAACTCTTCTTTATTACATTATGTAGTATATATGTTATATACCCATCCTACTCGGTTCATTTAGTGTTATTCCTATGTACATGTTCAGGGCTCATCACTTGGGATTGGATAACCTCTCGGGGCTGAGCAAGTCCACGGGAAATACTGATTCTCCCTCTTTCAGTAACTATTAATTGCCTATAGCTCTTCTAGGTCTCCCAAGATTTCCCCTATCTACATTAGCATGTCACTTGGTATTGTACTGTTCTTATTTAAGCAACTATATTTTAGGGGTTCCATGGGCTCAGCTTCCTTCCCTGGCAATTACACACACACACACACACACACACACACACACACACACACACACACACACACAAAACATTTGGTATCCTGGCTTTTATGCTCTTAGCAATTTTTCTGTCTTCTCTCTTGCAACATTAGCTGAGACTTAGGTTTGGGGTTGTGCTGTAGATGTATAAACAGGAACTGGGAACCCCACAATCAGTTCTTGCGTTTTGACTGGCTGTGAATTTCTGTTCTCTTCTGTGAATGGTCTGTCTGCTGTAAAAAGAAGCTTCTTTGATGAGGGCTGAGAGCCAAACTTATCTCTTGGTATACTGACTTAAAATACAGCTAAAAATTATACTGGTTTGTATTATGTTTTCCTCTAGGGTTCATGACAACATCAGCCATAGATAGTTGGTTAGAATTACAGTACCAGTCATGAATTAGCCTTTACTGAGCAGGCCCTAAGTACAGTGGCTGTTGGTTACCCCCAGGATATAAGTGCCACTATTGCACCCTTGGGAACATCTTGGTGTGCTGGTCATTGCTGGATCCTAGCTATATAGGAATGTTATCCAGCACATCTATCTGCTCATTTAAAGCTAGGTCTCCTGAGACATTTTTATGTTCATGTCAAGCCCAAGCCAGCAATAGATTTGTGATGTCTAAGGTACCCAAGAAGACATGGCTTTTATCAGCTGGCACCTTTCTTTTTTATGAGCACTTATACTGCCCCCTCCTCACCCACCCATGAAATTTTAATTCTTATGTATCTGTGCAGCCATTTGCTGCCCCGTGTGTGGCGAGACACTGATCAGCAGCAGCCAAGGACTGTCTGGCTGAACACTTGAGGCTAAGATGATCTTTGGTAGTTTCAGAAGGAAAGTTGACTGGCATTTACAGTGCTTGCTACTTCGAGCACCCATTTCCTTACCTGTAAACTAGGGATAGGAATGGTAAGCACGGGGCCTCTGTAAGCATCAAATGATAACAGAAATGCACTGCATGCAGGACAGCGTTTCGCACACAGAAAGCCTTTAGTTTGCATTCTCTACAACCTGGCTAAAAGGTCATCCCCACGGGTCCTCCTCCCCTTCTACGTACCACTGACATCTAGTGGCAGTCTTGAATACTACAGGTGTGCATACCCAAAGCTCTAGTAGCTTTTCATTGTAGAAAAGCCTACAAAGAAGGTAAGTTAGGTTACTCTCTGCTTTTTCAAGCACTTCCATATTTATTACCTAATATTATCCACACTCTAACATTTTTTTGTAAATAATAATGGAAAACAGAGGATCAAAGACAGATGTAGGGCTGGGACAAGACATGCCAGTCAGTAAACCCTAATCAGGGAACTTGTCAATGTTATTTTTGTCCACATAATTTTCTGTGCCTAGGCCACTGTCTGGCACACAATAAATACTCTGTAAATATCTATACAATAAATGAGCCTCCCAAGTTTAGAAGTCCACAACATGACAATTAGTAGTGTTGTTCTTGGGGTCAGTCTATCAAGGAGGCACCTTCATTGCCTCCCAAGGTGTGAGACAAAAGTATTTAGTATAAATGTCCCCAGCTGGGATTGGAGAGATGGCCCAGGAGTTAAGAGCACTTGAAGCTTGCAGAGGACCTGAATCTGGTACTCGGAACCCACATGGTGGCTCACAACTGCCTGCAAAATCAGTTCCAGGAGCACTAATGCCCTCTCCTGGTATCCACAGGCACTGCACACACATGGTACATAGACATACATGTATAAAATAAAAACAGATAGAAGTCTAAACAAACAAGCAAACAAATATTCCTAATCCTCTTATCTGTAGAAAGAAACTCTTCTGAGGTCCCTCTTCTCCGTGCCTATTCTACATCTACTCCCTAGTAGGTTAGGTCAGACCCATGCAGGGTAAGATGGAAGACACAGCTGTAAGAGGAAGTGGGCTAGGAGAGGGCTGTTTTATCTTCATGTTCTATGATATTGCGTATTAACCCAGGGACTGGAAGGTGTAAAGTCACATCTCCAGTACTGGAGTGCTTCTCTGAGAGACTAAATGGCAGCCTAGGACTCCACAATAAGACAAGAATCCTGGCAAGAGGGTAGCCGCTGGGACAGGGGAAACCTCAGAGTTCAAAAGCAGTAACTTGCTATGCTTTCTAGAGGATCTGGGGGAGCTGGAAGCCCTCCATCACCACTAGGTCTAATCGTAAATACTTTCATAGAGACAGAAGAGGCTGACGTCTGTAAAGGCAGTAGACAGCCGGAGCAACACTGTGTTCCAACCCTGAGCTGTACATTTGATTTCCCTTCTTCCTAGAACTCCCCATCCCGGGTTCACAGATGAGGCCTGAGCGTCGTTCCCTAACATCCCAGATGACCCGTGCGTGACTCATCAACTCCCTTCACTTAACCAGCTTTCCTCAAACTATTCACACCATGTCATCCCAGCACACGGCAGCATCGGGAACTAACTGTTTATTTAGTTGATGTCATTCCTAACAGAACTCTAAGTTTCTCTAAAGAAATATTTGTCTTGTGGGCATCCAGGAAATTCTTGAGGAGGCTATAATTCAGGAATAGCATTTGCCTAGTACACATCAGGCTCCGGTTTGATGGTCAGCACTGCTGGGAAAAGGTGGAGGAGGGTCAAGAGAGAGAAAGGGAGGGAAGGAGAGAGAAAGGGGGAGGGAGAGATACACAGTGGGGCACTTTCTAACTCAGAGTACACAAGAGAATAATGACATTCTGTGCCCCTCCCCACTCAGGGAGACTCCCTATGGACCTTTCATTGAGTATCTGACCCACCAGATTGACATGATTTTGTTTTAAATAGATTATCTTGAAAGGTTTTACAATATGTAGATCCTTGTATGCACATGCCAGTAAGGCACAATTTATAATTAAATTCTGTAATTATACCCACGGATCCCACAACTTAATACAACACAGGTGTGGGCTGCTGACTAAGCCCAGTTCTAGTTCAGAAGGGTGAAATCACTGTTTTCTCCCCATCCCCCCCAACACACTTAATTGCTGGTGTAAAACCAATGCATATAATTTGGCTTCATTTGGAATTTCCACTTCCTTTACCACTTCCTTGTAATGGAGTTGAGCTGAAATTTTACAAACTCATGTTACCCTTTCCCCTAACAAATCTAGTCTGACATTGGAGAAAACCCTGCACCTGGAAACTCAGGAGCAAAAGATGTGTGGAAGCAGCAAGTTCACCTTCCTCCAAGGCTCCTTTGATCCCTGCTCTCAACTGCCTCTCCAGGGTCATATCTTAGAATCCTGATCCTTTATATGTAAACAGCACACCATAGGTTATAAGGCTCTATCTATGGTTTAGTGCATCTGTTCTTCACAACAGGCTTGGGAGGCTGGCCCAGCAGGACTATTTAGCTTGGTTTACCTAAGTACTAGTGCTAATTAAAGTATGCTAACATTTTATAATTATCTCTTCAAGCTTCAGGATAACTGTAAAATAGATGCCTTCTATAGACTAGGAAACTGAGGTATAGAAAAGCTAGATGAGGAGCCGGAGAGATGGCTCAGTGGTTAAGAGCTGCTCTTCCAGAGGACCAGAGTTTGATTCTCAGCACCCACAGGGCAGCTCACAACTGTCTGTATCTCCAGTTCCAGGGGGATCTGAGAGATGTTTTAAAGAAAAAAAAGGAAAGAAAAGAAAAAAGGCAAGCTAAATAATTTTCTCTAAGTCACAGAGTCAGTGGGAGGCCAAGAAGTGGAGCAGCGAGACTGTCTGTATACCGGGCCTGGTGCCTTCCCAGTTCCCTCTCCCGGTCACTGACCATGGAAGAATCCAGCTCAAAGAAAGGATATCTGGGATGGGCAGCCTTGGGCTTGAGTCCTGGCTGTGCCCTTTACCAATAGAGGAACCGACAGTCACCCAGCATTTCTGAGAATTGGTGAGGCATCTCTCCAGCATATCTAGGACGAGGCTTGTTGGAGACCCAGTGGAATATCGTATAAAGAATGCTTGGAAGGCAGTAGGTACCTGATGGACTTTAGACAGCCTAAAAATCTCTGAACTAAAGCTACTCGGAGAGGCATTTCTACCCAGGCCTTAGGTTAGGTATTAGCTGCTCCAGGCTTCTACTCTGTAGAACGGAAAACTGAGGTTCAGGAGAGCTAACTTACCCAAGATCATAGAACAGGGCCATGGCAGGGATGGGACCTGAACCCACACCCCTGAGCCCCTGCCTTATGTTCTTTCTACTACATTAACTCTTTAACAAACAAACAAACAAACAAACAAACAAAAAAACCAACAAAACCAAACTCCAAAACCAAAAATCAACAACAAAACTCCCCAAACATGTCATTTCTTATTTATCAAATAGGCACACACCCTTACTGGACCCCTGCCAGCTGCTGCCCAAAGGCCTTTCTTTAAATAAACTATTGTATCATCACTGCAGGCCGAGGAGTCCTATTTTATAGATGAAGGAACTGAGGCGCTCATGGTGTAGTTAACTATTGCCAGGTCCTACTTCTGGTAAGTCAGCAGTACTCAGATTTGAACCCGGGGAGTTTGGTTCCAGAGTTCCAATATTGTAACTACCATGTTGCTTCTCGCTGAGAATAAGAAATCGCTGCTGCTTCCATACTGTAAATTTGAGTGTGCACAAAAATTCCCTAGGAGTATCTTTGCAAGAACATAATATTATGTGTCCAAATTTTCTAAATAACCATTCCTGTACCTCTCTCCATTGGTCTGCTGATCATACCACAGCCGCTGTCCACGGGCTTCCCCCTCCCCCAAATTCTAGCTTCTAGCCTTCTCCTCCAAGACTCAGCTAGAAGCTTGCTCTCTGTGTGAGACCCTCTCCACAGTGTTCCTGGTCATGTTGGCCATGATGGTTAATACTGATAGTTAATTGGCGGGATCTTGATTGGATTAGCCAAGGAGGGAAAGGCCACTCTAAATGTGGGTGGTACCATGGGGTCCTAGGCTGAATATAAAGGGGAGAGCTAGCCAAGTACCAACATACCTCTGTTTTCTGACTGGGGGTGAACATGTGTCCAGCTGACCCATGGTCCCACTGTCATACCTTCTCACTATGAAGAACTGCACCCCAAGCAACCCCTTCCTTCTTCAGTTGTTTTTGGTCGGGTATTTTGTAACAGCAATGATGGAAGTAATACAGTGGGCAACAATCCCTGACTCAGGAGGGGTTGGTTAAACTGTGATGGAGATGAGGATAAAGATAACTGTCTTCCTAGTTGATGATGTACCTAGCCATGGCTGAGGCTGCCCGTGTCTATTTAAGGTTTTTCGTGGCACACACATGCACAGGGGCACCTTCCTTGTTCATGGCATTCTATATTACAAATGCTGTATTCAGTTGCACAAAGTCCAGCCACCTTGTGTGAGCAAAGGGTTCGGGCTGAAAATCTGACCAGGCCACGGGACTGGCTAAATGACAGCATTGTCATG
This sequence comes from Phyllotis vaccarum, assembly GCA_033318265.1. Lineage (NCBI taxonomy): Eukaryota > Metazoa > Chordata > Mammalia > Rodentia > Cricetidae > Phyllotis > Phyllotis vaccarum. Next base: position 22,209,838 of record JARWLC010000019.1, read on the forward strand.
AGCAGACAGTTCCCAACCTCTTCTCCAAGAGAAAGCTCTTTACATAATGGTCACAGCTGACACCGCTTCCTTTCAGGAAGACCCAGCAGTAGATGCTTGACGCGGATGAGACAAGGAAGTTCACACAGTCTTGAGATATCTCCCTATAAAGCTCCCATGACCCATAGGAGATAGCAATGGGAGAAGTCAGAAGCCACCAGTGATACCAGCTTTGTGCAAACATGGATGGGGCTAGTGGCTGGGAACACAGTCAGAGTCTGTCTCAGGGATTCGTTTGAGTGGGCTGTACAGGTATGGACGACCTCTGTAATCAAGTGGATTCAAATAAGAGAGATGAACTTTGAGGAACTGGGTGGGCCCTTTCTGATCAATTGAGAGCCTCAGGAGCAAATGTTGCGGTTTCTCGGAGAGAAAGTCCAATCTGAAGATCACAGCAGCAGCTCCTGCCTGGGTCCCCAGCCTGTGGCCTGCCCTGTGGCTATCACATGCCTTAGCTGCACCATCATGTTCACTAACTCTCCACAAGAAATCCATATGCATATGTGTTAGATTATAAACATGTGGATATATGTATGTACCCGTGAGAATGTTCTGCTGGCTCTTTTCCTGGGCAGTGCTGACCAACACAGTATCTTAAGCAAAACTCAATGGAGCATCATTAGTAGGAGACAAGAGGGGCCTGTGCATCCCAGTGCATCCCCCCCCCAAGACTTATGCAGGATTTCTTAAGTAACTAAGGAGAAAATAAAGTAGTAGAAGCAAGCCCTTGTCCTTCCATTGCTCAGTGCCAGCAGTGATGATGGCCCATGAGCCTGGAAGTCACATAGTGCTCCTTCATAGACACTCATCTGGAGGATGCGTTCACACAAGCAGCATCTGGGTTCTAAGTCTGCTCCCATGATCCCCTCTTCTCCCCTCCCCTCCCCTTTTCTTTTTCTCTCCCTCCCTTCCCCTTCTCTCCACCTAAATACACACAGACACACCCTGGTTTTCAGCCTAAGGCAATCTGGTCTCCTAGGTTGTACAGGTCAGGCGATGCAGCAGGTCATTTTTGAGACATCTGTGGGCTCGTCAGCACAGCTTATCTGCCTACAGAGAGATGATGTCAGCCCCTCCGCAGTGTGGACGAATAGGAGCTGGTCAAGGAAGATGGGTGCCTGCTACCCTCCTGAGCTGCAGGCGCCTTTTGATGGAAGCGGGATATTACCTCTTAGGACTCACTTCACTTCTTGTGTATAAGTGTACCAATAGAACTTGCCAATAAGTTTGGTCAAGGGCCAACACCTAGGAGTCCCTGGTGGCAGCTTGGAACCACAGGCCTGGTTACTACAAACATTGGAGGGCGGGAACTCCAGCTCCAGATAGGAACCAGTCTGTTGCGGGGGTGGGGGAGGGACTTCCGAAGCAATGAACCCTTTGTGTCCAAAGAACAAGCTCAAGATGCCTCCTAGCATGCAGTGAGGTACAGAAGACTTGGGGAACCTGTAACACAAATTCTGCTATGGCCATACCAGGGAGAGAGCTCAGGGTAGCAGGCAGGCAGAAGTTTGAATCCCAGCCCAGCCCATCAGAACCTCTTTTTTTCACATATAAATGGGAACGAAGGGTCTCAAGGCGCTGCCCAGACAGCCTAATAAATACATGTTTGGGGAAATGTCTCGGCCAGCGCTTGCATGCCAGACAGGGCTAGATCAGTGTTTATAAGGAGAATGGGTTAGAGGGTAAGAACAGTTTGGCACATACTGGTTCTGACACATACAAGTTATGTGACAAAAAAACTCTGAACCAGTTTAGTGCTAAGTTACCTCCTCTGTAAACGGAGATGCCGGAGGGTATCTAGATGGCTTTGTTAATACCAGCACAGCTATTGTTCTGCTTCTGCTTTCTCTTCTACTCACCTCCCCCCCCCCCAAATGAATGTTCATGCTGCTAAATTTCTATCTAAGGAGGCCCAATTTAAATGTCTAATTTGCTAGAAGTCTTCCCTGATTCTTGTGTTAAACATACAGCCTCCACTGTTTCTGCTGCCAAGCTACTTTGTCTGGCTCCATCATCTTCACCCTCTCATGAGGCCCACTCTGTTTTAGAGAAGACCCTGTCTTGTCTTCTGTATCCTCCATGGAGGACCAGTTCTCTCAGCATCTGCTGTGCAGCCACCACCCTCATCAGTTTAGCACAGGGAAGAGATGGTGATGGTAGACCATCACTAGTGTGTCTGCCTGGCCACCTTGCAACAGACAATCCATGTCATTAGGGCACAGTACTCAGTGAACCGTGGGGTGGGGGCAGCTCTAGCCTAGGGATAGGAGTCCAAGGGGTGTGTCATGGAAATGTTCTGTGGAATGAGTCATAGGTCACAGGTATTTTCTGAGCAGCCATCTTCACTAGGTCAAGAACTTGACCACAGTCAGGTAACAATGAAGGCTTAAGAGTGGAAAAGACTGGCCCCCTCTTGCTTCCGGGTCTTCAGGATGGAGCAGAGCTCACGAGCACAGCCAGATTGGCAAGGGTGTGCACTTCAGGCAAGGTCCAAGTTCAAGGTTAAATAAAGAGTAGTGAACGTCAGAAAGGGTCCCAATTTGGGTAATGTCTGGGAAAGGTATCTGCTTCGGAAGGGGTGATGCTGGAACCAGGACATGGGACCCAATAGCTAGGGCCCCTGGCTTGGAAAGCCCTACTTTGCTTTCCCTGGCTGTGAAGGATACCTGTTTCTTCTTGTGTTCCAGGAAGGCTCCACCCTTTCTCAGATTTCATCTATGCTCTAAGAAGCTCAACTCAAGAACCAGTGCTGAGCCTTAGTAAAAGCCCAGAGACTAAACCAGACCAGTCTTAGGCACTTTCTAAAGATCCACATGGGATCCCATGCTTCACTAGTGACTTTGCCCCAGGGCCCAAGCAACAATACAACCCATTAGAAGCTAGGCATTGTCTTCCATAACACATGTGCTGTGACAGAGGACACAGACCAAACATGAGACAAAGAAACACCTGGCTTCACTCTGCTCCAGGGCTGCCACATAACGTGGGGCAGCTTGTTTACTATTCAATGGCACAGAGCTGAGAGGGTTGATATAGTGCATGTTCACCTCTGTCTAGGGTGGGGGAGCCCCACGTTCTACTTTAAGCCTACTGTGGTTAATACTCATCTTTTTTACACAGAGTACTTTTACTCCCTTCCAATGATATATTACACACCTTAGGAGCTAGCTTCTGAGGCTAATCGTCTTCTGGGTTGGCCAGGCTAGGCTTCCTTTTCTTCTGCTTGCCTCCCCTAGAGAACCAACTCCTTTTTATTCAAGGTGAAGCCTGCCTCCTCAAGGAAGCTTTCCAGCCATCCTCCCAATTTCTAAGCTACCCATTCTTTACATGTCCTCTTAATACCAACCAGCCCATTTCTGATACGGACTAAAGTGGAGAGATCCAGATCTTATGTCTACCAGACACCAAATTGTCCCCGGAGGAGAGACATATGAAATGGAAATCTTACCCCTCACTGGCTTCAGCATCTTCAGGCCTCATTCAAAGTGACAGGGACGGAGGTTGGCCATGACCGTGATGAAGCAGTTCAACTGTGCTCAAGCGAAGACAAGCCTACTCTGTCTCATTGTCTCTTGGAGTGAGAGGCAGTGAGGGCCCTGGGGGTCAGAGTTGGCTGGGGGTCAGGGACAGAGCTGGACTTCTTTCAGGAAATGGAAGAGAAGGAGGGGAGGAGGAGGGAGAGGAGGGGAGAGCTGCCTTGGAGCAGATCCAAGATCCAGGGAGGAAAAACATAAAGAAAATTCATAGCCTTCATATCCCTGTTCTATGAACTTTGTGGAATTCTGACTTTACTCCCCTGCCCATTGGACTGGTGTGTGTGTGTGTGTGTGTGTGTGTGTGTGTGTGTGTGTGAGAGAGAGAGAGAGAGAGAGAGAGAGAGAGAGAGAGAGAGAGAGAGAGAGAGAGAGTTGGGGTTGAATCTCAGATTTCATGAAATCCATTTTAATCACCCTCTGCAATCCACAACACTCGGTAATTACAAGTCTCTTATGCTTGAGTATAAAAAAACCTCACAGAGAAAGCAACATTAAGCTTGCAAGCGGAAACATGAAAATTCATGAAACGCACAATTAAGGATCCGATGACAATGTTAACTCTCTTCTTTGCCAGCCCAGGCACGGAGATTACCAAGAAATGGGTAAATCTAAACCCTGAGGTATGAGCTGCCCATGTCGGGAACCCTGACCCTGCCACACACATTCTCTGGTGGATTACCATCCCAAAAGCCTACCCTGAGCTGCTCAGAATGCAGAATCCTAGCCCTAGGCAGAAGGCTCAGGCTCAACCTTCAAATGGCAGAAAGGAAGAACAAGGTTGGGCAGAGGACACTAACACCTGTTGTCACCCACAGAGCCTCAAAAAGGCTCACCCAATCCTGGCAGATCTTTCCAGAAGGAGGACTTCATGAAAAGTGGGGGTACAATTACTGTTGTCAGAGTGGTACCAGCTCCATTCACGCCTCTATTCCTATCTATTTTCCCATTTCCACCACCAATGCAATGCCTAACGCCCACCCTACAAAGATCCTCCCTTCCACCCTCAAACTGGCTTCCAGACCAGGGCTCCCTAAGCATATGTTTGCAAAGCCCTTCTCCACCCCATAAAATGTCACTTGAAGCAAAGCCCAATACTATAGCCGAAGAAGCAGCAGCTTAACTATGAGACTTAGAAACGCATGAACTGGGAAGATGAAGGATGCTAACCAAATGCTTGCTGGTTCCTGTGGGGTTGGGTGCCTGCAGGGCGAGGGAGGAGGAGATTAACTGGGCTTTATGCCTTTCTGTACATGTGCATATTTTCCACAGAGCTTATGACCTACAGTCAGGAAATAGTGAGATAAACTTGAAATGTCACCTCTGCTCACAGACCTTCTGTAGTTCCTTATTTTTTACATGACAAACTATAAATCCAGTATCTGGTATTTATAGTCTTCTAAGGTCTGGTCCTCATCAGCAAGCCTGGCTTCATGGTGTGTGATGCGTGAAGTTGCACAAAGCTTATACTCAGAAGCAAACAGGATTGGTAGAAGGTTATGCTATGGCTTTTTCTTAAGTTTTAAAAAAGCCTGGAACATTTTTATTGTTCATCGCAACCCACAATTTTAGATAATTGGCTCTGATTGTCAGTTTCTCTATCCATCCAATTCCTCGGCCAGTGCCCTTTGGAGTGCTGTGTCTAGCTAACGGGAATCAGAGACAATGGCAAGGATAACCAGGAAACCATTACAAACAGCATCGAGGGAATCGGGATCTCAGTCAGGCTAGGAAGGAGTGGGGTCTGCGTAGTGTTTACTGACTGTCTTGAACCTTCTTCTAAGCTCTAGGACAAAATCTGAACGAAGTAGGCCATCTCTCCCTGCACTGTGGCTTAGATGCTGGAGATGGGGAGACAGATATAAAATAAATAGTTCATTTTGCTGGCCAGTCCTAGAGGAAAACCACAGAAGAATAAAATGGTGAGGGATGGAACTAGGGGGCGCACTATGAGGTTCAGAGAAGGAAAAAAGTCAATAAACGATGGATGATTCAAACACAGAAAATGTCGACACAGAAGCAGAAAACTGTAATACACTGTGAATTTGTCACTGTAGAGCCAAGTAAGTGCATAAATAAGCAGGAATGTGCACAACCTGGATGAACAAAGACAGGGCTGGGAAAGGGTTTGGATTTAGTTTAGTCTTTCCCCAACTCCCAAATAGGCAGAGACCACTCTCTCTTGGCTATCCCTGGGAATTCTTTCGCGATTCCAGGAGAAGCTAGTTAGATTTTCAATTCGCCCAATCTCTGCAGCAAATTCCACCTCTTCCCACACCATGCCCGCACTAGCCCTCCGCTGGGTACTTATACGTGGACTCTTTTTCCTAAATCTTATCGTCCTCATCTTTTTATTAAATTTCAGACAGGGATAGGAAGTGCCTTTGTTCACTAGGGCTTGGGGGCATCTGAAAGAGGGGACACATAACACCATGGAATTAGACGATGTCTCATTTGGACATTCATTGGCCTTGCTCAGGACATCAGAGTCTGTGGACAAAGGAAAGAACATGATAGGTAGGGAGACAAAGTGATCAGGGAAGGTCCTGTTCTTCCTATCCCAACGGTTGGTTGCCTCACCTACCCCTTAGAAGCCAAGCTCCATCTGTGTCCCACTGTGTAATCATCAGGGCCAGGTTAACTCTAGAATTCTGGGGGGGGGGGTTGTTTATTTGTTTTCCCTGGAGTAATGTGGCAAGAACAGAATTTAGGGGAATTTTCTATAGCCCAGGGTCACAATAATAGCTCTGCTTTCCCAAGGACTGTAGTAACTATTGCCTATGTGCCAATGGGACCTGAAGATGCTAAGGAAGATCACATGATACCAAAGCACAAGATGGAGTACCAGTACGATGACTGACACCAATCTGTCCCTCTAATCAGAGCTGTCCATACAGGGAGTCAGGTAGTTCTCAAATGGTTAATGGGTGGGTGGAGAAAATCCCTCTCTTACTCTGTGACATTGTGGGAGCAGAGCAGAACATACATTGTATGTGCCATATGAATTTGTCATATGAATTCGTTGATGCTTAGAAATGCTAAGTAGTGCCGGATGTGATGATGTTCTAATACCGAGAGGCAGAGGCGGGCTGATCTCTTAATTCAAGGCCTACAAAGTGAGTTCCAGGACAGTTGGGGCTACCCAGAAAAACCTTATTTCAAAAAACAAACCAAAAAAAAAGAAAAAAAAAAACCGAAAAAAATTGCTAAGCTTGCTTGAGCTCACATAGCTGGTACCAGACAGAGCTAATATACAGGACCCAGCATCACTTTCTGTTTATTTAAGCAATATGAGATTTTTGAATAGGTGGTGTTGTAATAGATACGAGGGGTAATAAGCTTCTGTCTAAGTAGAGTTCAAGTTTAAGCTACTGCCCGTGACAATGCTTCCACCATGCAGATGGGATGAATTATTCCTGAAATGCTCTCCCCCAAGTGACTCTTCATAATCAGGGCTTTGTGTAAAACTCACTAGGTGAGAGTTACTTATTAAATGATGCCTCCTGTAAAGCAAGTAAATCATTTTGTATCTAAAGATGCATAATTAGCTGTGATTTTATTCACAGCTATTGAACCCAGTGGAGTCAGGGCCACAAAGTCAGGGGTCAGGTAGGTCTCATGTTCTAATTTTTGGTAGCATTAACCACTTTGCCTTAGATGAACAGGGCACCTGGTCTCAGACTTCCTTATTGGCAAAACAACACCTCCTGGACTCTTTATATACAGGAAAATGGGGCAACATATGTAATGTGATTAGCATAGACCATGTCTATGGTAAGAACAATTAAAACACTTCTGGTAAGAGGGGTCTAATTTGCTCTCCAGTTCCACTATTCAAGTTGTCTATTGTATTATCACCACCACTATCATCATCATTAGCATCACATGCTCTTCATCATCATCGTCTTTGGTTAGCTACCCAAGGTAACTATTCAATTTGCTCTGATAATGCTGAAAATGGAGATATTCAATTTGCTGTCCAGTTTAATTCATTCATTATAATAAAACCCCAATCTTAACATTGACTTTGGCAGGAACCACACCCTTGGGGTTCTGACCACACTATACCCACACGGTTTTTCCCCCTTCACCAGCTCGCTTTGTCTTTGAGCCAGGCACACACTTGACATGCTGTGAGGGAAATGAGCATTCCTATGGACCTGCGGGGCATCAATCTTCCCTTCCTGGCCTAAGTAGACAGGTGGCTATTTTCAAGGCTGATTTGGAGACTGTCTAGTGTCAAACAATCCCAGTCTCTTGGAGAGGATAATGTTTTGAGGCTGTGAGCATCACTGGGCCTGGCCTCATGGAAGCATGGACCTGAAGGGGTTTCTATGGTGGAAGCCAAACAAAAATTTTGGCTTAATCAAGAATTACTTCCCCCGAGGACTCTGGGGAAGAGGAACAGCAACGTTTCCCATGCTGCAAATGATGTGAAGGTCAACTGGCAAGTGTGAATTTCCACATGCTTTCTCTGAAGAATGGCAGGCACTTTATTCAGTCATCTGTAGGACAACAGCCACGCAGAAGGGTGAAGAGAGGCGAGCCTTAATGGGTCTTGCCTCCTTTCTGTCTATGAGAAGCCATCTATATTCAAACCTCACGTGGGTATCCAAATGTTTACAAACATGTATCTCCTTCCTCACTCCCTCTAGATACGTCTGTGCAGATAAGAACATCCGTATGAAGATGCTAGGTTAAAAATGCTTTTGAAAGAATCTAACAATTGATAGATGAGAATGGGATGCTTCAATATAGACACTGTGTCAGAACCTGTGTTAAGCCATTTGCAGAATATAATTGTATACTTTGCTCACAGGGACTCTGGTGGGCAGTATGATAAACTTAAAAAAAAAATAAAGATATGGGCTTAGTAAGATGGTCTATCTGGTAAAGACACTTGCCATGCAAGCCCGATGACCCAAGCTTGAGCCTTAGAACCCACAAAAAGCTGGATGTGTGAGCCAGAGAGATAGCTCAGCAGTTAAAAACACCGGCTTCTCTTTCAGAGAACCTAGTTTAATTCTGAGCAACCACATAGTAGCTCACTGTCACAGTTCTAGGGGCTCTGGCACCCTCTTCTGGTCTCCTCAGGCTGCAGGCAAGCATGTGGTACACAGACATACAAGCAGGCAAAACACTCATACATATAAAGTAAAATAAAAATTCTAACGCTGGATGTGGCAACTCACATGTGTAATCTCAGTGCTCCTGCAGCAAGACAGGAGACAGGGACACTGCCCTGGAGCTTGTGGGCCAGCCAGACTGAAGTGAGCAGTACAGTGGCAGAAACTGTAGGAGAGATACTGCTTCAACAAGGCTGAAGGAGACGACCAACTCCCCAGACCTTTCCTTCTGTCTCTATAAACAAGCTGGGCATGTGTGCATTAACCTGCACACACACACACACACACGGGGGGGGGGGGGAAGAGAGAGAGAGAGAGAGAGAGAGAGAGAGAGAGAGAGAGAGAGAGAGAGAGAGAGAGAGAGAGAGAGAGAGAGAGAGAGAGAGAGGCCAGCATATATCATTCACAGCATATAATTTACCATGATAGCAATTTTCAAAGATCCAGCTCTGGCACTAAGACACAACTGGTTATACTTCTGTTACTTAACATCCTTCTCTAGGACCCCTGTCACCTGTGCAGGTAAAACTCTAAACTTATGAGACAATTAAAGCCCCATTCTCTCTCCCTCTAACCTCCTGTCAACTCTACTTTCTCATTATATGGATCTGACTATTCTGGTCCTTTATAAGAATCGATTTATGGTATGCATCTTCTGTGGCTGGCTTACTTCATTTATATGATGTCTTCAAGCTTCTTCCATGTTGGAATTTGTAGACCTACTTTCTAAAAGTTTAATAACATCCCATGACATTCATCTGTTAGCAGCCACTTCACCTTTGGCTATGCGAATGGTAATAGGAATATATATGCATGAACACCTCCCCAAGTCCTGTTTTTTTTTTTCTTTTAGATGTATGCTCAAAAGTGGAGTTACAGAGCCATACTGTAATCCTATATTCAATGTTCAAGGCTGTATTATTTTCTCTAGCAGTGCTGTCGTTTTAACTAATTCCATTTTAGAGATGATAAAAAGTGAGGCCCAGAGGCTGTACAAGTTAGGAAGTGGCAGTCAGTCATACTGTAGTTCAGCATGCCTACACAGACTGAACAACACTTCCCAATGTGGGGGCTCAGGCAGGACATGGGTACCCCCAGTACTTTCATTAAGGTCTAGAGAAAGAACCATGAAAGTGGCATCCAAGTGGCTGGGAATGTGGCTGAGCTGGCAGAGTGTTTGCTTAGCATACATAAAGCCCCGGGTTCAATCCCTAGTACAGCATAAACTGGGCATGGTGGCATATGCCTATACTTCTAGCAACTTGGGATGTAGAGGCAGGGGGATGAGGAGTTCAGTTTTATTCTTGGCTATATAGTACATGAGACCCCATCTCTAAAGAAGAAAAAAAATGTCCTCCAAAAAGCATACAAATGAATCCTTAAATGTTTCTTGTGGGTGCTGGATTTAATAGCCATTGTTTAGTATTGTGATAATAGTAATTATCAGTTTTGTCTTTGTTACCAATTTCCCTGCCACAATCATCCTGTACCAGATCACTGGGCACATAGAAAAGTCTGGAAGTTGGGGGTAAATGATGAGTTACCAAGAAATTTTCTAGCCAGAGCCTGGTCTTTGACAACTGCTAGCTTTCAAAGGGCAGCACATTCAGTATTCTAATCAACGAGCATCAGCCAGGCTCCTGCCCAGACCTCGCTCAGATTCCTGACTAATGCTCATTAAGCAACTCAAGTCAATGAGTTCCCAAGTGTTCACAGAGGCAGGATGTTAGCATTTTAATCTCATTAGGGAGTTGGAGCTCTAAGAGGCAGTGGCCAGAACAACCCTTTGCACTGTAGGGCAAGGTTCTTCCCACCCAGAACACACTACTTCTGCCACACCTATCCCCTCCACATCTCCATCTTCCCCTGGGCCTGCAGCAAACTCTCTGGGAAAACAGCTGATGACTTCTAAGGCAACAGCTGTAAATAGCTGGATAATCAACTCAGGTAAGCAGGCTGCCTGAATCCCAAAGCAGACCCGAATTACCTATCTTAGCCTGTTCTGCTCAGCTGGCACCAAGCCACAAGCACCACTCCCTGGGACCCCTCCTCCATCAGGACTACTGATAGAAGCCAGACCAGGCTTTGCAGCCTTGGGAGAGAAGCAGCCACAGTAATGTTCCCGGTACAAAACCCTCATTGTGGGTGGAGGGAGGCATGGGAAAGGTAGAACAGTGCATATCTTTTGTCACTGATGGGCAGCTAAAAGGATTCCTGAAAAATGACCCTATATGCTAGCAGATGGGGAATATGCAGATACACAGCCATGGCCATCTACTTCCCTGCAAGAGAAATAGGTGGAGCCTTCTCTGTAAAAGCTCACATGCGTGTGCACACACACATTAATATATGCACATACTTATTGCTCTACTCAAACTAAACAAAGAATCACATATTAGGTAGATTCATCCATCTACCTACCCACCTATTCATTATCCACATATCACTTATCTATCCATCCATCCACCCATACATACATACTTACATAAATACATTTGCCTATTCAAACATTGACTTAGCACCTATTGTTAGCATGAATCAAACTGGAAGAAAAAAAAATCTAGATTGGGAGTTTCTAACTGGGAGACACTTCTAAGAACCTGTACATTATTTTTTCTATACACTGCCTATATATGTCAATGTCTTGCACAACATACTTGGGGGCTAATATGATCTGCACACATTCACTTCAACCATTATCAGGTTCATAACCGCTTACTGTCAAGTATTTCCTGATCCAATGAAAGCAAGGGAATAAGTGTTTCCTACCAAGAGACTGTGGATCTGCTTTGTCCAACAAAAATATAGACTCACACAGTACAGATTTGTGATGATAACAGCCACAGCCAATGTGCTGTGTGTTGGGCATTCCTTTAGGAGTGTTACTTTCTGATCTCTACAACAAATCTATGCGATGGCCATCACTGTCATCTCATTATGCAGATAATCACACAGAGCCAGGGAGAACTCTTATAGCTTGGTCAGGTCACATACGAGCACTGGCAGAGCTGGAACTTAAGTTCAGGAGTCATGAGTCCCAAATGAGAACTTTCTAATTATTCTTACCAAGCAGGAGAGATTGTAGACTCTAAAATACCCATTTTAAAGATGGAGAGACTGAGACTTAGAAGGCCATGTGACGTGTCTAGTATATTCTCAAGGGAGTTGGGATGACAGTTTAGCCTCTCTGTCTTCCATTCTTGTTCTGTTATTGTTGAAACAAACCAGACGTCATCCCAAGGTGAAAGTCAAAGTGTCCCAAGCTGGAACCAAAGGAGAGTCAAGAGCCTATAAAGGCCAAGATGAAATAGATACTACCTAGACCATGGTTTCTTTTCCTGGACTGTCTAAGATTTCCTTGGAAGAAATTCCTGACACTCGGGAAGGAAGACCCAGCCTGTGTGGACAGGATGGGGACTTCATGCTCCAAGTCATGGAGAACTTCATTTTGGACATTAAGGGACTGTGTGGGGACAGGCAGCTTCTCCCTGGCCCTGACAGACTTGGGTACTTCTCTAATGAACAACACACTCTCTTAGAGCCAGTAAACTCAGGGACAAGTGAGCAAGTAGTGCCCAGTTAAGCCCCAGTGGTTTATATAGGACTATCTCTGGCACCTGTGGCCATGGCAGGCTCAATGGTTGGCTGAGGAACTGCTAGGTTGGATCACAAGTCCCTGGGAGGTGGAAGATTGCCATGTGGAGATCGGAGCATGGCAACTCTGGTTGGACTCTGGATCTTCTGGACACTGGTGATATATCTGGCACAGGTGAGCTTCTGAGCTAAGTGGGAACATCTCCTGCATCTACAAAAGAGGACAGCACCTTGCTTGTTGTGACTGAATATATGCGAGGCACTTGGCACAGTTCAGTTTTGGAGAAAAAAAAGAGTTGGGAGACTATAAGAAAAGATTGAAGTTGACCAAACCTTTTATCATAGGAGAACCTTTTTTTTTTTTTCTTTCTTTTTTATGTGACACTTTTCCTTCCCACAGCGGGCCTATGGGTTTCTCTAGGGAATTGCTTGACTGGTGATCATTAACTCCATTTCTGATGTAATTAAGAAAAATAAAGAAAATGAGGAAGGGGTGCAGGAAGGAAGGAAGATGCAAAGGACAGAGAGAGGGAGGTGAAGTCTACTCTTGCAGTGATCCCCGGGAGGAGATTCATATTACTTGGTATGTTAGAACATGAACAGGCCCTGCCCTCACGAGCTTACAGTCTAGGCACAAAGTCAGAGCCCCAACAGCTGAGAGGTTTGAAGGTGACTTTAAAGAAGAATGTGTGTCTCAAGGGATACAAATAAACAGCTCCGATTTGGTTCAGAGACTGGGGAGAGTAGCTTGGAAGATAAGGACCACAGTTGTTGGGAAAGGGTGGGGACACATGGCACACTATAGATGGTGTCACAGCCCTCAGTGATTAATAGGCTACAGGGCCTTGCTGACAAGGAGATCTCTAGCTGATGATGTACCATGTGTGAGACAGAGGCTGTGAAAAAGTACAAAACCTTCTAGTTTCCTAGGTAAGACCCAGTACACCATAGTTCACCTACCCCGGGAGACAGGGGTGAGGGACTGCTTCCTATGAGGTCCCATGAGAGGAACTAAGGACAGAAGTACTCTGGGAGGATCAGAGTCATCTACACACAGAAGCTTGTCTGGGAAGCCAAAGGCTGATTGCAGAAAATTAATAATAGATGCATTGGAGTCTCTAGGACCAACCCATCTTGGCAGCTTCTCCCAGCTCCGAAAACCAGGAATGGAACCCAAGCCTGACATGGAACTGTTCTGCTTATTGTAAAGGATGGACGAACATCCAGCCCTCCTGAGGCTCTTGGGGAAAAAGGATTTGAAGGTGGTTCAACCCAAACGGGATTCTTCAGGCTGTCAGGAGTTGTTGGAAAGGACATTCAGAAAGGGTTCCTTATACCTACAATGTTTGCTTCATGTTAGAGCCTTCTAGGAAACAGATGAACACACTTCAATCTGGGCACTGCTGAGTCGGCCACTGCTTTTGCAGGGGAGTTACCTAGACAACTTGTCCAAGAAACTAGAAAAGAAAGACAACACTGGACCACACATGCCCTTAAACCATTGTCCTTTATTATTTGTTCATTTATTTAGAGACAGAATTGCCTATGTATCCCAGGCTGGCCTTGAACTTGCAATCTCCTCGCCTTAGCCTCTGGAAGGCTGAGATTCCAGGTTTATATCCCCATGCCTGGATTAACCATTTTACTATTTCGATCTCTTGCCTTTTCTCAAGTAGTTGGGACAAAGGGGCAGGCGAGGGAGAAGGGCAGAGGCCCTGCATCAGGCTGCCGAAGCTACACCACAATTCCATTGCCTCTGCTGAGAACTCCAAGCTCTTCTCAGCAAGGGAATGCATTAGCCATCACTTCATTTATGATTCTAAGAGCATTTCCTGGGGGCAGACTGGACCTTACATAATACGCACTTTCCCTTCTCAGAGAAACCTGATTCTCCTTTCTTTTAGGGCTCCAAACCAGTCTTAAAGCCTTCTTAAGGACAGATTTTTCTAGCCGAGGAATAGAAGGACTTGAATGACATAACAGGAAATATGGAGATTTTTAGGACAAATAAGCTTGACCCAGAACTATTAGCATACTCGCTGCAGGTTTTCTCAGAACCTTTAGCATGCTGGTCCTGTTAACACATCCTCAAAGGGATTCAGTGCATGATGCTTCTCAGATCATTCAACACAATACACACATACACACACACACACACACACACACACACACACACACACACACACGAGCACACAAATAACTATTCTGAAGGACTGATGTATGTAGAGACAGTTTGGGATATTTGTCCTAGGATAATTATGATGTCAAATTGTGTCTGGTTTTGAGTGCTGGGTCCTTGGCAGGGCTGTGAGGCTGGGGAATCTCTTACTCATTTCTACAGCTCTGGCCTTCAGCCAGACCTACAGCAGCACGGGTCTTCAAAGAGGGCATAACCAAGCGAGTGCTGTAGAACATAATTCCAGACCTGTACCAACATTCCCAGCAGCATCTGCCTGCATCTCTTTATCTTGTCTCCTAGGTGACAGGCATTTCCTGCCTTACAAGTCTCTGGTGAGGTTTTCCTCATCACCCAGGAAGGCTCCATTAGCATGCAGCTCTGCCCACATCATTTCCTCTGACTCTTCTCCCTACATGGGACTGTAGGCAGTTTCCTGATACACACAGTGGTGATTCCTCAGAAACCTTATACAGACAACTTCCCTATCCTCGGGCTTATGCTTCAGCTCAACACGGTCTCTGGCCCCTCTCTAGCAACCTGGGCCTGGGCCCATGCTCTAAGTAAAGAGACCCCATGTAGATTTTGCTGTGGAATCCTGGATAGAAGGGTTGCCAAAGGGCTAATGACACCCACCATCCTGCTTGAGAGGGTTCCAGGCCCTTTGCATAAACTTGCCCTCACCTAGAAAGCTCTATGGCTACCCAAACCCAGAGGAGAGGCCCTGTTGCCCCACATTCCTGACAAAAACACAAAGTAGCCTGGAAATGTGCTTTATCAGATCTCAGTTACCCAATGTGTTTTCTTCACAGTTTCATAACATCTAGAGCCATTCTGCAGCTTTGCCATGGAGGCTGAGGCTGTTCTACACAAATGGAAAAGTGATTGAGTGGTAAACCGAGAACAGATTCAGACAGAGGAGGCAGAAAGGAGGAAGGAGAGGTTCTGGGGAGCCAGAGTCAAGCTGAAGTAGCTGAGGTGGAAAACAATTGCCCCCAGTACACCCCCCCCCCCCCCGTCCCAACCACCATCATCTTATGCCGGCTGACTCCCTTGAGGAAGGTGCCAGATTACACAGTCTACCTATCTGGCCTCACCATGCCATTCATCTCCATCTGGTGGAAACTGGTTACACACTTACCATTCACAGTGACAGGAGCCCTAGAGGCTGCCACCCGGCTCTGGGCTTCCCTAGCTCTGCTCTTAATTCTTCTTTGGGTTTCAAGTTTCTTACCTAATAATGGAAGCTTATATTAAATTGGCTGCTCTCACTCTCTTGTCTGTGACTTATAGTAAGAAATGCCTGACCCTTGCAGACACACATAGGGTGAGGCACCAATGTGCAGTGTTACTGAACAATGCCAGCCTTTATGAACCACCATATTTCCTCCATTATTGTCACCTGCACTGCTTTATTAAAGGGTGACATAAGTACCGTGGAGGGAACCCATCAGAGCTCAGCAGCTTGATGTAGTTTCCATTGAGACTACATCAAGTGGAGGCAGGTCCCGTGACGATACAGTGCTTCATCCCAGCTACTCCAGAGGTTACGGCATGAGGACAGTAAGTCAACCTCATTCCAAAATGATCACAAGTCTAGTTGGCAACTTAGTTTCATTCCTTCTCTTTTTTCCTCCTCATCCCTCTCACTTTACAAAAGAGAGCTGGGTATATATCTCAGTAGCATACAGTCTGTCACTCAGGAATGAGATATAAGGACCTTAATTCAATCCTTAGTCTCAAGAAAGCAAAAGAAAAATCCCATGTCAGCAGCCCCCAGATCAAGGGACAAACCATTAGTACCTTAGAAGCCATTTCCCACTCTCTTCAAAACCCAAGATCCTCTCGTAAGGGTAATCATGCCTCAGCCTCGGGGCACAATCTATGGATCCCCACGCTCACCTATTGCTGCCCCAGTTCCAGGTCAGCGGTGAAGATTACTGCAGGCTGGTAACCCCAATTAACAACCAAGCTTGTCCGACCCTGCAATCTACAAGACCCCATCTCATCCTCCAAACTCACCCACTACCCTGTGACTTCAGAAGCTCTCTGAGACAGATTTCATTAGTTTCTATTGGATCAAGAACGTCTATTGGACCACGAACAGCACTCTGCATCACAGAATACACCAACTTCCAATGGATCAAGAGCTCAGAGTGGACAAGAGGGATTCCCTGAGACACAGACACAGCAAGAGCACATTGGACCAAAATCAGTTCCCTGAGATACAGACAAATCAGTGATCAGAAAAAGCGATGGGCAGACACCAGTGCAAGACTACATATAAGAACATAAAGAACAACATGACACCACCAGAATCTAGTGGTTCTACAATAGCAAGACCGGAATATTACAGGGGAGAAGAAGTAGAAACAACTTTATGAAGATGATAGAAACCTTTAAAGAGGAAATTAAAAAAAAACTCCCTTAAAGAAATAGAAGAAAAAGCAAATAAAAAAAATGGCAGAAATCAATAAATCCCTTAAAGAAAACCAAGAAAAAGCAATCAAACAGTGAAGGAAACATTTAAAGACTTAAAAATTGAAATAGAAGCAATAAAAAAGACACAAACTGAGGGGATGCTGGAAATAGAAAGTCTGAGTAAACGAAGAGGAACCACAGATGCAGGCATAACCAACAGAATGCAAGAGATGGAAGAGAGAATCTCAGGACTGGAAGATTCGATAGTGGAAATAGATATGTCAGTCTAAGAAAATACTGAAGCCCAAAATGTCATAACACAAAACATCCAGGAAATCTGGGACACCATGAAAAGACAAAACATAAGAATAATAGGAAGAAAAAAAAGAGAGAAAAATAGCAGCTCAAAGGCACAGAAAATATATTCAACAAAATCATAGAACACTTTCTCAATCTAAAGAAAGAAATGCCTATAAAGATACAAGAAGCTTCCAGAGCACCAAATAGACTAGACCCTCCCAAAAAGTCCATTTACCACACAATAATCAAGCCACTAAACATACAGAATAAAGAAAGAATATTAAGAGCTGCAAAGGAAAAAGGCCAAGTAATTTATAAAGTCAGCCCCATAAGAATAACACGGGACTTCTCAATGGAAACAACAAAAGCCAGAAGGTCCTGGACAGATGTTATACAGACACTAAATGACCACAGATGCCAGCCCAAGCTACTATAGCCAGCAAAACTTTCAATCACCATAGATGTAGTAAACAAGATATTTCATGGCAAAACCAGATTTAAACAATACCTGTGCACAAATCCAGCCCTACAGAAAGGATTAGAAAGAAAATTCCAACCTAAGGGAGCTAGACACAGCCACAAAACCACAAGCAATAGATAATTGCACAGAATTATCTATTATCTCAAAGAATGGAATCAAACACATAGTACCACCAAAAGTAATAAAAATTAACAATAACTTGTCATTAATATTCCTTAATATCAATGGACTCCATTCACCTATAAAAAGATACAGGCTAACAGAATGGATACAAAAACAGAAACCATCCTTCTGCTGCATACAAGAAACACATCTTAAATTCAAAGATAGACACAAGCTCAGAGTAAAGGGTTGGGAAAAAACTTTCCAATCAAATGGACTTAAGAAACAAGCTGGTGTAGCCATCCTAATGTATGACAAAATAGACTTCAAACTAAAATCAATCGAAAGATATTAGGATGGACATTACTTATTCATCTCAGGAAAAATCCACCAAGATGAAATCTCAAGTCTGAACATTTATGCCCCCAACACAAAATTACCCACATATGTAAAACAAAACATTAATAAATCTTAAATTGCACATCAAACTCCACTCACTAATAGTGGGAGACTTCAACACCTCACTTTCACCCTTGGATAGGTCAACCAGACAGAAACTTAAAAGAGAAATAAGGGATCTAACAGATGTTGTAACTCAAGTGGTCTTAACAGATATATACATAACATTCAATGCAAACACAAAAGAATATACCTTCTTCTCAGCACCCCATAAAATATTCTCTAATATTGACCACATACTGGGTCATAAAACAAATATGAATAGATCAAAACAATTGGAACAACCCCTTATATCCTATCCGACCACCATAGACTATAAAGTTAGAGTTCAATAACAACACAAAACACAGAAAGCCTACAAACTCATGGAAACAGAACATCTCTCAACTGAACCACCTCTGGGGTTAAGGAAGAAGTAAAGAAAGAAATTAAAGACTTCCTAGAATTCTCTGAAGACGACTCCACAACAAACTCAAACTTATCAGACACAATGAAAGCAGTGCTAAGAGGAAAGTTCATAGCACCAAGTGCCTACATAAAGAAATCTCACACAAGAAACTTAACAGCACACCTGAATAGTAATTTTTATTTGTAATATATTATATATAGGATTAATATTTATTAGAGGGTATTTTAACATTTACGGACACAAATTAAACTTCTAACAAAACTGGCCACACCCCATTTAAACTTTTAAAACTTTAAAGACATGCCTCCCAACCTTGTCAACTAACACCTGAATTCCACCACACCTGAAAGCTCTGCATCAGTTAGAAGCAAACTCACCTAGAAGTAGTAGACAGCAGGAAATGATCAAACTTAGGGCAGAAATCAGTACAATAAAAACAAAGAGAACAATACAAAGAATCAATGAATCAAAGAGTTGGTTCTTTGAGAAAGTCAACAAGATAGATCAACCCTTATCCACACTAACCAAAAGGCAAGAGAGGATATCCAAATTAACAAAATCAGAAGGGAAAAGGGGATATAACAAGGGAATCCAGAGAATCATTTGGTCATACTTTAAAAATCTGTACTCCACTAAATTGGAAAACCTAAAAGAAATGGACAGCTTTTTTGGACAGGTACCACTTACCAAAATTAAATCAAGACCAGACACAAGACTTAAATAGACCTATAACTTCTAAGGAAATAGAAGCAGCTACTAAATGTCTCTCAAACAAACAAACAAAAAGGCCCAGGGACAGACAGTTTCAGTGCAGAATTCTACCTCAGTTTCAAAGAAGAACTAATACCAATACTCCTCAAATTGTTCAGCACAATAGAAACAGAAGGAATATTTCCAAACTTTTTTTTTATGAGGCTATAGTCCCCCTAACCACACAAAGACCCAACAACAAAAAAAGAGAATTACAGTCCAAGCTCCCTCATGAACATTGATGAAAAAATACTTCATAAAATACTGGCAAACCAAATCCAAGAACATATCAAAAAATCCATCATTATCAAGTAGGCGTCGTCCCAGAGATACAGAGATGGTAAAATCTGTCAATGTAATCCCCCATATAAACAACCTGAAAAAAAAAGAACCACACGATCATTTCATCAGATGCTATAAAAGCCTTTGACAAAATTCAACATTCCTTCATGATAAAGGTCTTGGGGAGATGAGGGATACAAGGAACATATCTAAACATTATAAAGGCAATTTATAGCAAGCTGACAGCCAACATCAAACTAAATGGAGAGAAACTCAAAGCAATCCCACTAAAATCAGGAACAAGACAAGGCTGTCCACTCGTCCCATATCTATTCAATATAGTTCTCAAAGTTCTAGCCAGAGCAATAAGACAACATAAGGAGATCAAGGGGATGCAAATTGCAAAGGAAGAAGTCAAACTATCTCTATTTGCAGCTGATATGATCGTATACATAAGTGAACCCAAAAATTCTACCAGGGAACTCCTACAATTGATAAACACCTTCAGCAATGTGGTAGGATGTAAGATTAACTTAAAAAAAAAAATCCATAGCCCTCCTCTATACAAATGCTAGAAGAGCTGAGGAAGAATGAGGGAAACATCAGCCTTTACAACAGCTGCAAACAGCATTAAATATCTTGGGGTAACTCTAACCAAAGAAGCAAAAGATCTGTTTGACAGAAACTTTAAGTCTTTGAAGAAAGGAATTGAAGAAGATATCAGAAAATAGAGAGATCTTTCATGCTCTTGAATGGATAGGATCAACATAGTAAAAATGGCAATCTTAGCAAAAGCAATCTACAGTTTCAGTGCCATCCCATCAAAATCCCAACACAATTCTTCATGGATCTCAAAAGAGCAATACTCAGCTTCATATGGAAAAACAAAACAAAACAAAACAACAGGATTGCCAAAACAATTCTGTTTAATAAAAGAACTTCTGGAGGTATCACCATCCCTGACTTCAAGCTCTACTACAGAGCTACAGTAATAAAAACAGCTTAGCATTGGCATACTAAAAAGACATGTGGATCAATGGAATCAAACTGAAGACCCTGACATATGAATGAACACCAGATTTTTGACAAAGAGGCCAAAAATATGCAATGCAAAAAGAAAGCATCTTCAACAATGGTGCTGGCATAACTGGATGGTGGCATGTAGAAGAATGCAAATAGATCCATATCCATAACTCTGCACAAAAGTCAAGTCAAAGTGGATCAAAAACCTCAACATAAACTCAGTTGTACTGAACCAGACAAACATAAGTGGAAAATAGCCTTAAATGCATTGGCACAGGAGACCACGTACTAAATATAACACCAGTGGCAAAGACATTGAGGACAGTTAATAAATGGGACCTCCTGAAACCGAGAAGCTTCTGTAAGGCAAAGAACAAGGTCCAGACAAAAAACAGCTTACAGAATGGGAAAAGATCTTCACCAACTGTACACCTGACCTAGGGCTGGTCAAAAAAATCAAATAAACCAATTCAAAATGGGGTTCAGAGCTACATAGAGAATTCTCAACAGAAGAATCTCAATGGATGAAAGACACTTAAAGAATTTCTTAACATCCTTAGCCATCAGGGAAATGCCAATCAAAACAACTCTGAGATACCTACCACCTTACACCTGCCAGAATAGCTAAGATCAAAAACACTGATGACAGCCTATGTGGAGTAAGGGAACACTCCTCCATTGCTGGTGGGAGTGTAAACCTGTACAGCCACTTTGGAAATCAGTATGGTGGTTCCTCAGAAAACTGGGAATCAATCTACCTAATGATCTTGTGATGCCACTTTAGGGCATATACCCAAAGGATGCACATTCATACCCCCAGTGCCTTAGCTCAACTGTGTTCATAGCAGTGTTATTTAATAGCCAGAACCTGAAACACCTAGATGCCTCTCAAATGAAGAATGGATTAAAAAATTGTGGTACATTTACACAATGGAGTACTACTCAGGAGAACAAAAAATGACATGCTGGAAATTTCAGGCAAATGGATGAAACTAGAAAATATCATCTTTAATGAAGTAACACAGACCCAGAAAGATAAACATGGTGTGTACTAACCCATAAGTGGATTTTAGATGTAAAGCAAAGGCTAACCAGGCTACGATCTACAACCCCTGAGCAACTAGGTAACAAGAAGAAACCTAAGAGAAACATTCATGGATTCCCCCTTGGGAAGGAGAAATAGATAAGGTCTCCTGAGTAAAATGGGACTTTAGGAGGGAGGGGGAGGGGAGGTTGAAAGAGAATATGAGCAAATGGGATGGTTGCGTTGGGAGGACAGAGAGAGAGAACAATGAAATAGACACCTTGGTAGAAGGAGCTACTGTGGGGTTAGAGAGAAACCTGGTGCTGGGGAAATACCCAAGAACCCACCCTGACTAAGACTCCCAGCAATAGCAGAGAGGGTGCCTAAATTGTCCTTCTCCTATAATCAAATTGATGACCACCCTAATTGTCATTATATAACCTTCGTCCAGCAACTGCTGGAAGCAGGTGCAGAAATCCACAGCTGGGCACTGGGTAGAGCCTCCAGTCCAGTCGAAGAGAAGGAGGAGGGATTATATTAGCAAAGGGTTCAAGATCATGATGAGGAGACCCACAGAGACAGCTGGCCTGTGCTCACTGACTCTGAAATGACAACCTCCATAGGACTAAAATAAGCCCTCTGAATGTGGATGACAGTTTGTGGAACCAAAATTTATTCCTCGGACATGAACTGGCTTCTTGGAGCCCATTCCCTACAGAGAAACATGTTGCTCATTCTTGATACTGGGGAAGGGGCTTGATTCTACCTCAAATGGACATGCCAGTCTGCATTGACTCACCCTGGGAGTCCTTACCCTCTCTGAAGAATGGATGGGAGGATGGAATGGGGGGAGCTGGGGGAGGACTGGGAGGAAGGAGGGAGGAGGAACAGTACTGGGTATATTAAAAAATAAATTAAAAAATTAAAAATGCATATAACATGAAAAAAATAAATAAAAGAGAGTAATAAAGCTTTGTACTGGCTTCTGTCAGGCTTATGTTTGCAGGGGTCACTAGCATTGCTGAGCAATCTGTCCCATTGTGGGACAAGACGGCGTTTTGTCTATTAAAGGCTGAGTTTGGCATGGGCTTGGCACACCTGTGTGCAGCTTGTGATTTTATATCATATGCACCCACATATCCACTTTAGGGGTATACCCCCACAGAGCAGGACTGCTTGCATGTCCTTGTTCTTCGTGGTTGGTACTGCTGAACGGTGTTCCAAAGTCAATATATCGATTCAACTTAACCAGTGTGACTGTATTCCAGTGGCTTTCCATGGCCACCAACATAGGCAAAGTCCATCTTCTCCTTTTGAGTCTTCCTAATGAAAGCATTTTGTGGCGCTCTCACGAACTGTTTCCTCAATAATAATGATGCCCTTTCTCTTTATTGGCTGCTTTGATACCCTCTTTTCAGAAGTATCTAAGTCTTTTGCTCATTTTTAAATAACTATTTGCCTTTATCTTATTGACTTATATGAAGAGTTGACTCTTCCCCACTGCACAGATTTTGGATAAGAAATCTCGGTTGAACAGTCAAACATGGTGGGATGAGCCTGTAATCCCAGTTTTTGGAATGAACCTGTAATTTCAGGTTTTGGACGGGGAGGCTAAGACAGAAAAACCACAGGTTCCAGGCTAGTCTGGACAACAAAGAAATTCCATCAACAAAACAAAAATAATTAAATATATACAATAAAAATACTCTCACCTTCTTCATGGGTTAATGGGTTACTCTATTTAATTTTAATAAATGATGGTCTTGAGTCATCAAATTAATTTCATGACTTACAAATGGGCCACCCACAACTTTGAAATGGCTTCAGATCTAGTTGTATATTTTGCATGAATCTGGATCTCTCCTAAAGGCTTGACTGGCTCTAGAACAGTCAGAAAATTCTGTGTCTGCACCCAGTAGCTATCTGGAGAGCAAAGGCTAGGATATTGGTTTTATTTAATTAAAACCAACTAAAAATCTATTTTCTGCCTTAAATGACAACAATATCTAATTCTCCTGAAACTCAGGTCTGCCAGGCCCTCAGCCCAGACTGAGTGAAAGGACTTTGCGGATGAACAAGTTGTGGGACACCTTGGCAGAGACAGAAGATACATTAACCATATGGCTTTCATCCACGGAGGAAAATAGTCCTTAGGATCCCAGACATTCCCAGAGGTGCTCTGTATTTAACACATAAGGACCATGCTCCTTTGATTCTGCCGGCAGCCAATGGACAGAGGATCCAGGCTTTGCGACATGTAAAGTACTTTCTTAGTTGAGGGTCATTTTAAGCAGTCTTATCCCAACTCTTCAGAGTAGATTTCTCCACAGACTCGAGACTTCAGGAAGTCAGGGTCAGCACCATTCTTATCAAACAGGGTGATCCTATTTAACCCATAATAGTGGATTTAGTCAGTTGACAGAGCTGGCTATAGAGCCAGTTTGACAAACTTAGCGGCCTAGAATACATTTCTTGGCAGGAACTAGATACTGTGTGGAGACTTGTCATGTTTTAAGGGCTGGGAGGTTGTCATACACACACATACCCTTGTGCACACACATAGACATGGATATGTGTGTATTCATACTTTTGTTTCCCTCAAAAACCTGTGGGCTGCACTCAAAGGGCTCATGACACACTAATCTTAAATTTACCTTGTGTTGCTCTGAAAGTGTTTAAGAGCCCCTAATGCATGTATGATTCAAAAGCATAAACTGTAGGACATTTTACTCTTTATGATTCTCATTCCTCTTCAGTATCTCTTTGGATGATCCTGACAGCCTTCTAAACACACAAAAACACATTAGACTTTACACGGCCTCTGGTAAGTGAGCCAGGACCTTTGTTCCAAGGACATCAGTTCTTGCTGTCTGTGACCTTGGCTATGGGGTAGGATAGTTTGTTCAGCTCTGGAACCCACCATCAATTTTACTTTTCAATTGTGTGTTTCCATAGCAATCAATCTATTCTTATGAGATTCCGAGTTTTAACTTCACCCACTTTCTTGGCTGGGGTTATGTTTGCATGGGAGTTCATCAGGTCTGAACATTCTTCCTTTATGCCTAATAAGCACACTATATCTCTTATTCTATTTTTATTACAATCACACCACTATCTCTTGACTTCTCTTACAGCCAGAGGTAAGTAATTCTCTCCCTAGTTAATAAATTCAAGGACTTTCATTGATTGTGAATCTCCTAGGGACTAGCCACTAAGTACCACATGTACATTGCCCCAACACATTGTCACATAGACCCTCTCCAACAGACATTAGCATCTCCATTTCACAAATGAAGAGCTAGACGTTTGCAGATGAGAAGCAACAGTGGGATAGTCACATGCATAGTCTGCCAGCCTTGAAAGCCATCCACAGGGATGGCCCACCTTAGCTACTGGGAGCTCACTGACTCTGAAGTAACAGCTGAGAAACCCTCATGAAACTAAACCCTCCAAATGGAATGTAGATGACAGCCTAATGGCGTGGATAGTTTGTGGAGCCTCTTACAGTAGGACCAGAGTTTATTTCTGGTGCATGAACTGACATCTCAAAGCTTACTCCCTACAGAGGAGCACCTGACTCAGCCTTGATACTGGGATGAGGGATTTGGACCTACCTCAACTGGATATGAAAGACCAAACTGACTTACTTTGGGATTCCTTGCCCTTCCTGGGGAATGGATGGGGGGATGGTGTGAAGGGGAGGCAGAGGGAAGACTGGAAGGAGGGGAGGGAGGGGGAGCAGTGGTGGGCATGGGAAAAAACTTTAAATAAAATATAAAGATAAAAATTATATTATATTATATATATGGGAAAAAAATAAAAAAATAAGCCATGATTGAACTTAGTTCCCATTGACCAACAAATCCTGACTTACTCCAGTGCCTGAAACTGCTAGAAAGAGCAACTTGCTTGGTATGAGTCAGCAAATCCATATGGATGAAGGGAGCATCGCCTGTGGGATCATCTCACCCCATCTCCTCATTTTCTCTAAACTCAGAATTAACACAGCAGCTCAACACCAACAAAATGGAAATGAGAACTCAGGCATGCCTCTCCACCTCTCCTCCCACCAGCAGTGCCCTGCAGTCTGTGTTCTAGGCTGGCCCCATTTCTAAGGTGACATTTGCTGTGTTGGAATGATGAGCTGTGCAGGGTTTGTCCTGGAAATGAAACTATGTGAAAGTATTAGAGAACAAGGAATTTAAAACATGATATGGCGGAGGGGCATGTGCTCTTCGTGCACAGCCTTGGTTAGGATTGCCTAGCTGTGAAGGTTTGGCTCAGGAAAGGAGGACGGGTAGGTTTCCAGTTGAGACAGTTGAGAGAACTTTTTATAAGGCTTGAATATGGTCAGACACCAGCTTCTCCAGTAGTTCCTGGAGCTCTCCAGGTCCAGCCCAGACAACCATGGCAATCTCTGACAGACAGGCAGAAAGGCTCCACACTTCTAACACTCTTTCATCTCTGAAATCCCATAAGCCTGCGAAATATATCCAAACCAGCAATAAATGCGTATTCCCTGCTTATTGTTCTTATTGGGGAAAAAAAAACCCTTATTATAAAATAAATGGAGATGAAGTTACCTATTAGTGCATATTTAAGAGCAGAGCTGGGGTGGGGGAGAGCACCCCTTACATTAACTTAAGTCATGAATACTTTAAAGTGGAAAAAAAATTGACTCACTTTTAAATAAATCTTCTTAAAAGGGTCTAAGAATAGTCCTTCAAATAATCCTTGAAGCAAGCAATTTTAATTTGGACACATGGTAATTTCAGTCTACCTGTTGGAAAAGACAAGAGAGAAATCAGTCATTGTTGATAAGGAGTGCTGTTCTTACAAGTTCTGGAGAAGATTCTGGAAGTTTAGGGGTGGTGCAGGAGAGAGGGTGAGGGGTGGGCTGGAAGAGTCACGTTATAGTGGTAGCCCTCGGCCAAGGCGGGATTTTGCCATGAAGATAGCAGTGGCCAGTCTGGGCAAGTGTTCAATCAACCTACGTTGAACTTATGAACAAGAAGGTTGGGTGGATGAGGGTCCTTGTCATTCTTTGGTACAGAGAGAAGCCCCGGAGGCTCAACTCTTCAGCCCTTTGGGAGGTACTCAGCATATTCTGAGGAACAGCACCTAAGTCATGTCCGTGATACAGTAATACGAATGAGGGATGCTGGGCCAGCTGTACCTAAGGCCATAGTCCTAGCTCTGCCATAACCATCAGCTTTAAGCTGGCAGATTTATGACCACTGTTGTGCTTAAACTGAATACATAGACCATTCATTAGTTTTGAGCCCTTTCCTTTCTCTAATATAAGCACCAAGGATCACAAATTCCCCTCTAAGTATTGTTTTGGCTGTATTCCACAACTTGTGAGATTTACTATTTCCTTGATTGTTCATTTATAACTATTTGATCATTTCTACTGTCATCTCCCTTTGACCCACGAGTGAGTTAGTCGTGGGTTTGTAAAAATCTCTTAATACTTTTTTTGTTGTTGTTTTGCTTAGTTTTTAGAAAACCTCTCAGTTTCCTGTTATCGGTATTTTGCTTAATTGCATTGTGGTGAGAGAATGTGGTCTGTAGGGTTCTGATTCCTTGAAGTTTATTGGGAAATGGTTTATGAACTAAAACGTAGTCAACTATTGTAGATGTTTCATGTATGCTTAGAATATTTATGCATTTTCTTCTGTGATCTCAGGCCAGCTTCTTTTTTGCTTTCTGCCTTCCTTTCTCCCTTATTTTCCCCTCCCTCCCTCCCTCCCCACCTCCCCACCTCCCTCCCTCCCCACCTCCCTGCCTCCATGAGCCTCATGTAGCCCAGGCTGGCCTCCAATTCACTAAGTAGTTGAAGATGAACTTTAACAATGATTCCTCCTGTTTTCACCTCCAGAGTGCTAAGTGGGGATTGAACTCAGAACCTTGTGCATGCTGGGCAAGCTCTCTAGTTGCAGGCCCACCCAGCAAACCCTTCTACACGTCCATTTCCTACCCATGAAAAAGGCGGTGAGCGACCCACATAGCTCACTCTTGTAACTTAAAATTACTCTTAGTTTCATTGATAACAAACTAACAAACACACCGACAATAACATCGGCCATGGAGAACTCAAGCGAAAGCAGGTCCAGGTTGGCCAAGCCTTTGTTTATAATATTATCAGCAGCATTTTGTGTTCACTGAACACTTGAAGTTCCTAAGTGATGACCACATCTGTCACTGAGCTTAACAAGTCTGTCTGAATAAAGGTTGTGGTGTCGCTCAGAGAGGTAGGGGGAGAGGATACTGCCAATGAGGCTGCTGACACAGGGGAATATAGTTAGTCCCTCTGGCCTGAGTATTGGAATCCGGAGCTCTCCACCCCTTTTTTCTGTCGCTCCTTGCCATGCTCAGATACATCTTACTCCCTGTCCTTGGGATCCGCCTTCCTGATCACCTGCAATGCTGACCTCATTTCTGACCTGCTTCATTCCAAGATTACATTCTGACAAGATTTTAATATACGACTCCAGGAGGGAAATTCAGAGGCAATCTCCTTGGCAGGTGTAATTCTGGAATGGGGCTGGGGTTAGGTAGTGGGTGGCAAGCAGAGAAGCAGGAGTTGACAGAGTTCCAATGCTCTTCTCTCAGCAAACGGCCTTCCCATGACCTTGTCCCCTCCCTCATCCCATGCTCTTTTCTCCCTTGTGTAGCTGAAAGAGCTGTCTGTAACTCTTCTACACCTACGCTCTTCACAGCTCACAGATGTGCGGCTCTCTCCCTCAGAATGTTCTTATCAGGATCACGATGATGCCACTGCAAGTTACCAATTCATGGTGGCCTCTCTGACTCATCTCTAGCAGGAGCCACCCACCCTTCTGAAAACTGTCCTGCCTCAGCATTTAGGCCACTAACTTCTCTCAGCTCTTTTTCTTTTTTAAGAAATCTCTCTGTGGCTTGAACTTGAATTTTCATAATTTTGTTAGAATCATTCCAAAAAGAACAATGACCCTACAGCACCATTTATTAAGTGCACACTAAGTACGTGCCAGTTACTGTGGGAAACATTATTTTACTTCTATTTGCACAACAACTACCAGAGGTAGGTGTTACTATTTATATTTTCCAGATGAGAAAAGAGAAACCCAGAAAAGTTTTATAAACCCTGTGGACCATTCAGCTGAGACGTGGCAGATTAGGAGTCAGACTCCTGTTCCATCTAATCCACAGCTTGTGGGCTCAGCTTCTGGGTCTTCACTCCTGCTCCCCTCCTACCTCTTGGTCTCTGAGATTATCATGCCCCCTCAGTGCTACATATTCCCCACTTCACCCTGTCTTGCCTTTCCTAGAAGGCCTCTGGTTTGCAAAGCACTCTGCTCTGCTTGTACGTTCCTTCCTCAATGCTCTTGCCAAGCCTAGTGAATGAAACTATTCCCATCCCTCACTGAGAAAAATCTCCATACCAAGCTCCCCGTTGGTCCCTCTCTCCTCTAGGAATTGTACATACAGGACAGATTATTTATTTCAGAAGTCTAAATACTAGAAGCAGCTAAGCAAGGGATTTGTTCTCAATGAATTTTTCTTAGTTTGGTTTCTTCCTCCCTCCATCTGTCCTTCCCTCCCCCCTCCCTCCCTCCCTCCCTCCCTCCCTCCCTCCCTCCCTCCCTCCCTGCCTCCTTCCCTCCCTCTTTCCTTTTCCCCTTCTTCTTGATTATTGTTTTTCTTTCTTTATTTTATTTGTTTTATGTACATGGGTGTTTTGCCTGTATATTACTATATACATTTCTGGGACCATGGTGGTCAGAAGAGGGTTTAGGGTCCTTTAGAACTGGAGTCACAGATGGTTGTGTGTTACAGGTGGGTGCTGAGATTTGAACAAGGGCCCTTAGGAGAAGCATCAAGTGATGACTCATTCCTCCATCCTAAGGATTTTTTTCTTTTTTTTTTTTTCTCACCCTTTAAAAAACGATACCAGACGGTTGTTGAAATTGAAGGAATTTTACTGGAAGTCATGGTGCTTGGGTCAGGGAGGAGTTCTGCTCAGCATGTGGGCATGGGTGCCATTCACATGATCTGGCCAGGACAGTTGCCAAGGTTACTAAACCAGGTCTTGTCAATTTTCTTACTCAATCACCACATTTTAAAATTCTATTTACACATCAGGCCACACTCAAACGCGTTCTCATTCTTGAGATATTCGGCTTCTCCTGCCTAAGAGGTGTAAATGAACCCACTTTCACTCCAGAGTGTCTTTGCTAGCTAAGTCACACTTGGCATTCCATCATCCATCATGAATGTCACAGCTCAAGCACCTTCATTTCAGCCCTCCCCTCCCTGTCTGGTAGCCTCTGGGAATTCAACTCATTCCCAGTGCATTCAGAATCAAACCTAGGGTTTGGCAGGCAAATGTCAGCAAGTGACTGAAACAAGATGGCACTGGCATCCAAAAGTCACCAAATGCAAGTCTCAGTGGAATGGAAATGCAAATACAGGGCACTAAATAAGTACCAAACTTATCCAAAGATACAAGTTCCCCAAATGGGGAAGATGGTTCTTCTGGGCCTGAAATTACTGAAAACCTGTGCACTGTGGTTCACAAACATGTCAGTGAGCTGCTTTTTGACACTTTTCAGGTGAACGAAGCATTAGAAGCTTACCTTCAGATACATCCCAGTTCCCAGAGTCATAAGATCAAAATCAGAACTTGGAAGGTAGAGAGGGGCTTTAGGCAGGCAGAGTGACTACAATTGGGTCCACTCTGAGAGGCACAGTAGGAGCACCAGAGGGGCTGTGTCCACGAAGCTCCCTATCCTCTCCCCGAAATGAAGCCTCCAGGAAGCCAAGTGCTTTTGGTATCACTAAAAATAAACTCCCAAACTTCATCTAGATATATCACAGCTGCAATTTACAGCATCTAGAACTTCACACAGTATAATTAGCAAATGGATTACAATGATTTATTTTTGGTTTCAAAGCTCAAATGAACACAACCTTCCAGTAGAATGGGAAAAGAGAGCCAGCCAGCTACATTTCTTCAGCCCTCATCCAAAGCCATCATTTCCATGCTGGCAGGCATCCATCTACCGATGTCCAGTGGCCATGCCATGAGAGGGGACAGGAACTCTGGGTTCTGGTGTCCCTGGAGAGCATGACTTTGGAGATAAAGCTTCCAACAGAGTTTACTCTTTAGTAACCAAGAAGATGCCTAAATCACCATCTATATACAGGGAAATCCAAAGGCATTTGCTATGGAATAAAGAAGAGTCACAAGCCTGAAATTTATCTCTTGAAGCATTTGTACATACTAAGCCAATCTCAGCCAAGACTAATCTCACAGAGGGATTCCCTCTACCAACACTAGATGAGTTTTTAGGACAGCTTCCCTCAGTGTGCCTCGGCACAGGAAGCCTACTGAGCGTGGTGCCCAGATAGGCTGAGCCGTGTAACTAATGGAGACAGCTTAGCTCGGAGCAGAACTGTCTGCATTTTCGTTTCTTACATGTGACAGGAATAACAACCTCTCTGAGCATTTTTTATAAAATGGCCATAATGAGTAATTACATCAGAAGATTGCCCTGTAGATGAAATGAGAAGAGTGTGAAGGGCCTTTAATAGACAAAAAGTAGAGGTTTTGTTGAGGAAAGAAAGTCCAAAGTAGTTCTTTCTTTTGCTTGCCTGTGTGTACATGTTTGTATGTGTGTAGCTGCACACGTGTATGAACACGTGAATGTGCTCTCTAATTTTTCAGACGGGCCAACGAGCAAGCTCCAGGGATCTCCTTGTGCTTGTCTCTAAAGCCCAGAGATTCCAGGCGTATGCCACCTCTTTTATGTGGGTGCCTGGGATCCAGACTCAGGTCCTCATGGACAGCAAGCATATTGCTGACTGAGCAAGCTCTCTGGCCTCCAAAGCATCTTTCAGTCAAGGACTTTATCTTACCAAGGTCCTGTGGAATGTTAAGGGGTCAAGAACAGAGCAACAGGAAGTCTGGGAGATTATCTTCTCTGGTTTCTTGCATGGTACCCTAGCAGAGACAGGTCTCCCAGCAGAGCCATCTGGATCTAGGAAAAAGGACTGGGGTTCAGGTTGAAGCCTTACAGCTTGTCTGCTACTCTAAGTGTTCCTCCCTTAAAGAGGCCAGATCTCCCAAACACTGACACAGGAGGTGAAATTAGGCAAGAGAGGTGGTACATAGACTCAGCATCCAGTGTGGCCAGGAACAGAACGGACACTTTCACATCGCCCTCATGTGCAAACCTGCTATCTGCCAGAATGCTCCATTACGTATGTCGTGCGTGCACACTGAGAAGCCTCTTTTCTCCCTCTGCTCTAACTTGCCCACCTAAAGAAGACACCAGCTTTTGGGTGCCGTGGCTACTCCTCACCAGTCTCTATGATGAGAGCACTTCTGTAATTGGGAAACTCCAGCCCTACCTGAATCTCCCAACAACCTTCACAGCCAAAAGCGATGGGCCTTGCAGGCCTTTCATCTCAGCAACTCAGCAGGCAGAGACAGGAAGGTTGTTGAGTTTGAGACCAGACTGGTCTACAGAGAGACTTCCAAGACAGTCAGGGCTACACAGTGAAACCGTCTTAAAAAGCTAAAACAAACAAAACTCAAAACCCCAAACCAACTCCACCCTCCCAAAAAAACCCCAAAACTAAAACAAAAACCATAATGGTGGGCTTGAAGAACTTTAGACTGAATTGAGTGTTCAAGATTGCTCATAAATATCTCTCCATCTCTGCTCCACCTCATGGTGCATCTAAGACACAAAGGCTCTCCTTCTTCTGAGAGCACCGCTCTCCCCACTCAGATGAGTACTCAGACAAGTACTTAGGGTAGCCTCACTGTGCTCACACCAGAACGTCCATTCTCTTACCTCTATTCTTCACAGTCCTGTAATTACATGTTGATCTTACTGACTTAAAAAAACAGTTTTAGCACTGAGGATGGACCCCAGGGCCTCCTAGGCAAGGGCTCTATCATGATACTTTCCGGCTGCTTTTACTTTTTATTTTGAAATCAGGTTTTGTTATGTCATCCAGGCTGGCTTTGAAGTCACAGTCTTGTGCGGCTTCCCATACCTGGGATTTGAGGCCTGTGTCATGAGATCCTGTATGAGAGTCTATAATCAATGTCTACCTCCTGACTTCAATGTCAATACTTTGAGGAGACAGACTCAGGCCAATCCTCCTGGAGCCGGGCAAACAGTGAACTTATTGGCACCTGTCTTGTTGATGGTTCTAAATCAACATGTGGCACCTAGTAGGTGCTTAGGAAAAACTTATTGAGGACATTTCCATGCAAGTCAAGTCCTTTTCTGAAGCTGCTATGGCTTGGGTGTCCCTCCTCTGTCCTCCCCTACACTTCCTATGTCTTATTTAATCCTGTGGCTTAATCATTATCCAAGTGAGTAGGTTGTTTTCCTTAGAGAGGAAAACAGGAGATCCCTGAAGGGAAACCCCGAGCCTAGAATTCTTAGAAAGAGACACAAAGCAGGCAGAAATCTCATAACCTATTTCTGGAGCCAAGCTTCCGGCCTTGAGTTCTGGCTTCATGGGCATAAAAATGCTTTTCTTTTTTCCCCCTTTAGCGTGAAATAAATAGTTAGCCATTAAGATGTAAAATGCAGCTGTCACAGTTCATCGAACAACAGACAGGTTAATATGAGTTCGTAAGAATGTCATTTCCTCATATTAACCCCAGAGCAATGGTGACCTATCGAAATGCACTGTGGAGGGCTCCGGAAGTCAGCCACTTTTCCACCTTAACAATATTTGATGTTTAAATAACATCTGATGCTTGTTTCCAAGAAGAGTTGGATACCATGCTTTTCCCTTCTCCCTCCCTATTCCTCCCTTCCTCTTCTTCCTTCTTCTCTCTCTCCCTTCCTTCTTCATTCCTAATTAAGAATATATTGGCCTTGGGTTTCTCCCATGGAGATGCATATGTGGGTTACACTGAAGTTGTGTTCTTGCTTCTTGAGCCCTCTTATCCCAGATTTAATTTCTCTTTTCTGTTCATCACCCTCCCGCCGTCTCCCTGGCCACCCATCCTACCTACTTGGCCCATGTCCTAAGGCAACTTTGTGAATGTTTTCAGCTCCTCCCTGCAAAGGGTGAGTTTTATTCTCTTGACAGGTGTAAGCAGTGCCTGGTGGTCATGGCACTATGCAGGCTTGAGGGGTGGGATTTGCTTTGCAGCTCCATCCAGCTGGCAGTGTGAGGAAGTGACCTTTGGGCCTGTCTTGCCATCAGGTCATTTCGGTTCCAGGGCTAACTGCTACCGTAGGAACATCTATAGAGCAATCCTATGTGTCAAAGATCTATTTGGGGAGTGCCTGTTGAATTTGGCTTCCCTCTGGTTATACTGACCTGTGTATAATAATACATGTT
Organism: Phyllotis vaccarum; assembly: GCA_033318265.1. Classification (NCBI taxonomy): domain Eukaryota; kingdom Metazoa; phylum Chordata; class Mammalia; order Rodentia; family Cricetidae; genus Phyllotis; species Phyllotis vaccarum. Next base: position 22,243,920 of record JARWLC010000019.1, read on the forward strand.
TCATAAGAAGGACAATCTGAAGGGTAAGACATTGACACCCTCAAAACTGCTTGCAGCTCTGCCAGTGGGCAAGGTTCTCAAACACTAGTATTCCAACACATTATTTCTTATTGCTGCTTTTTCTTCTTCATATTACTGGGTACTTCCTCTTTGTCCTTGAAGATGTATGCCTCTCTTATGATCCTCACCATCTGGCTGGCTCTGGGTCTATGGATGATTCTTTTCACTCTGTGCTTCCTTGGAGATCCCTCTTGGCTTTGGGCCATGGTCTACTGTTATACCTGCCTCTGGCAGGTGTCTGAAAAAGCACCTGCTTGCCCAGCACAGACTTATAAAGAAGAGTCTATACATTAATTAATCCATGCATCAACTTTGCCTTGCTCTCAGAAGAATTTAAGGAGGCACAAAGATCAAAGACACCCCCAAGGAGCTTAGAGTCCAGTGAAAAGGCAGACACATAAGCCTTTTTAAAGCACTGAAGGGCTGAGATAATAAGATTTGGATGAGGGTTCTGAGGGAAGGGACCTTTCCTCTGTTATTTTTTTGGACCAAACATGATATGAGGGTACACTTAATGGATGCTTCTTGAACACATGACATAGGTTGATGTCATAGGGAAGACTTGAAGGGCCTTAGAGAGCACATAGTTTAGTAAGGAAAATTAAATCCAGAGAGAGAGACAGAGACAGAGACAGAGAGAGACAGAGAGAGACAGAGAGAGAGAGAGAGAGGGAGAGAGAGAGAGAGAGACAGAGACAGAGAGAGAGAGAGAGAGAGAGAGAGAGAGAGAGAGAGAGAGAGAGAGAGAGAGAGAGAGAGAGAGAGAGCTGATAGCTAACAGCAGCTGAGAAATGACCCTAGGAATCCTGGTGGTGACTAGGAACTCTCAGTCCAGATCACTGTCTGGTAAGTTGCTTCTTCCTGCAGAGCCTTAGATGTTTTACCTATAACAGCAGAAAGGTGGCCGGGTCCTGTTCAAATGAGTGATTATGCTTCTTCCTGTGATATACCTTCAAGACACACATGGTACAAGAAAGCAGCAATGCAGGTCCCTGAGGCCCAGTTTCTCCCTGGAAATGCTTCTTTGCACTGACTTCCAGGTGTAGTTGGCCCAGCAATCTGCACCACTTCCTGGCCAAGCTCTGATCCTTCTGGTCTCCTTCCATTTTCCCTCTTATTTCTTGTATTTCTTAATTCAATAAATGTGTGAAGTCAGTACCTGGCAGTATGCTCTGTGTCTACAGTTGTAGTGATAAAGTTGACCAAGGATTTTCTTTTTGGAAATTAGTGTAAGTCTTGGCCTTAGCCTATTGATATCCTGGCTTCTGGTCCTTAGAATCCTAGGCCCCAGACTTTTGGTCTTCAGCATCCTGGTCTTTGGCTTCTTTGTCGTCAGGCTTTCCATCTTCAACCTCATGGTCCTCTATGATTTGCTTTTTGGCATCCTGTCTCAGTGTGGATAGCTACCAGCCCTCAGCGATTCTGCTCATGTTGTGTGCCTGCCTGGAAGGTACTCTCCATTGTCTCAGGTCTTTTATCCACTCCCAAAGCCTTGCCTATAAGCTTCAGCCACCTCCTCTATACTTTTCCCTGATATGCTTCACTAGGATCCAGAACCATTTTTTTCCGTATATAACCACACTATGTTGAGTTTATTGATGGATTCTCTCTTGGATTAAATATTCTGAACTTTACAAGGCCAAACATTGCTTTTCTATCATTGCTTCCTAGCAGTGTGCATGTCAACAAGTGCTTGGGAGAATTTGAATTAATTAAAGTACCATCATGTATCTAACTGATATCCTCTTACCAGACCAGGTAACAAGAAAAGGCAGAATAGTCCTTAACATACCCTTAATTTTGCCAGCAAAGCCCAAACTGGCCTGTTCAATAGCTTTTTCTGCCTTCAGAATTTGGTCTCATCTCACACAGGCACCATGAACCCTGAACCTGCATCTTTGATGTCTACTTAATGCTATGGACTTTATGAGTGTGTGCTGATGAATGTGTACCATCCAAAGGAGGAAAATGCATCTCTTTATCATTTTCACAAATAAGATGCCTTCCTAGGGCCATTAGGTCTGCTTTATTCATCTTAGAATTTGGGTTCTTCAAGGAGTGAACAAGGATAGCCTTCTACAAAGTCTGTGAAATCACAGGAGGTTGCAGAAGCAAGCAAGACCTTGTCTTGGTGTAAGACCATTGGGGATTGAGGTTCAGCTCTGACATGCCAACTCTAAGTCTCCAGGGATTCATTTATTTCCTGCAAGGAGGCTCCAGGTTCTCATCTGAACATTAGCATGGCTCATACAAGCTTTCTGCTATTGCTAGACTCTTGGGATATGGAATGTGACAGTGGACTCTCAGTGAGAGACGACTCTTGGACCTCCTGAGAGAACTAGGAAGATAAAGATAAATAGAATGAAAATATCATGCCTCTTTATGGTTTATACATCTGAAATCGAGGTTATGCACAATGTCCCAATGAAGAAGTCTCCAACAATGAATGCACACCATACCCTGCCACTTCTTCCTTCCTTCCTTCCTTCCTTTCTTTCTTTCTTTCTTTCTTTCTTTCTTTCTTTCTTTCTTTCTTTCTTTCTTTCTTTCTTTCTTTCTTTCTTTCTTTCTTTCTTTCTTTCTTTCTTTCTTTCTTTCTCTCTCTCTCTCTCTCTCTTTCTTTCTTTCTTTCTTTCTTTCTTTCTTTCTTTCTTTCTTTCTTTCTTTCCTTCTTTCCTTCCTTCCTTCCTTCCTTCCTTCCTTCCTTCCTTCCTTCCTTCCTTCTCTCTCTCTCTCTCTCTCTCCTCTCTCTCTCTCTCTCTCTCTCTCTCTCTCTCTCTCTCTTTACAGAGACCACGATTGAGGCTCAGAGACATTGGATTATTTGTCTAAAAACACATAACCAGAAGGTGGCAGAGAGATTGTCTTGGTCTACTGAACTTTCTGCCTCAAAATCTGAAGAATTCAGTGGCTCCAGGCCACAGAAGAGGCCATTCAAACATTTACAGGGGCCTTCAATTAATGGGTAAATAATTCTGTTCTGAGGGTCAATTCTAAAGGACCATGGTGACAGTCCCTCCCAAACACCAGTATAGCTAAAGTAGTTTATACTCACTGCATAACCACTGCCCCATCTGTCTTCCTGGAGATGGAGAGGGGTTGGGAGGGCTGTTGCAGAATATTTGTTTACACTGTGTAAAGATGTATCACTGTGATTGGTTTAATAAAGAGCTGAATGGCCAATAGGCAGGATTTCCTCCAGTGTGTGTGTGTGTGTGTGTGTGTGTGTGTGAGAGAGAGAGAGAGAGAGAGAGAGAGAGAGAGAGAGAGAGAGAGAGAGAGAGAGAGAGAGGGAGAGAGAGGGAGAGAGAGAGAGAGGAAGAGAAGGAGTATAGGCTTGAGGATTAATCCAGAGATACCAGGAGACCTCAAACAAGTTGAATGTATACAAATGAAAAAGAGGATATAAAGCCATGTAGTAGAACATAGATGAATAGAAGAAGATTAATTTAAGTTATAAGGGCTAGTTGGGGGCAAGCCTAAGATAAAGGTCAAGATTTCATAATCAATAAAAAGTCTCCATGTCATTATTTGGGAGCTGGCAGGCGGGATAGAGAAAGACCACACAGAGTGGAATGGATGGATGTCCTACCGAGGCCCAGACAAGCAGCAGCTCCATCTTGCTCTTCCTCCACATATTTATTGTACTTTCTATTGCTGTGACAGACACCATGACTAAAACCAGCTTAGGGAAGAAAAGTTTTATTTCAGTTTACAGTCCATCATGGTGGAAAGTCAGGACAGGAACTCAAGTCAGGACCTAGAGCAAAGAACTGAACAGAGGTCACGGAGGAACACTGCTCACAGGCTTTCTCCCCATGGCTTACTCAGCCTGTTTTTCTATACCACCCAGGACCATCTTTCTTTGGGTGGGACCATCCACAGCCAATCAATAACATGTCCTCTAGAGTTGTCCCCATGCAACCTGTGGAGGTCTTTTCTTAATGGAGGCCTCCTTGGCTCAGAGGACTGTGTCATCTGACAAGATAAAACAAAGCAACTAACCAGGAAATTCCACCAGAGTGACTTTGGAAGCCACGAGTTCAAGGCTGAAGAGCTAGTAGGTAGGAGTGGGGCATGACCTTCCTGTGTGATAAGAAGAAATAAATCTTTGTGTGTCAGCTAAACCAAGTGTGGGGATCCTCTCACCATATCTTATCCTAGTCTATCATGACTGCTGATTATAAATGAAATCTATTGACAGAACTCCAGATCAGATGGTGAAAATAACAGTCTGTGTCTATGGGACTTTCTTTGTTCTCATCCTGTGCAGGAGGTAACATTGTCTCTCCCTAGATAATAGACTGAAATCTTAAAGGATTGTTATTTCCCCCACCATCACATGGCCGCTGTCCCCAAGGTCTCCTTCCCCTGTTTCTATGATCCTCTGTCCTTTGTCTTCCTATCCTGACAGGGGAGGAGAGGGATGCTTCTGCCATTCTTCTCTGTCCTGAGAAGCTAAGGATGGCTAAACCCCTCCCGCTGTGCCCACTCTCCTGACCTGTCCCAGTGATAAGAAGGACAGCAGCACCATAGGCTCTTCACCCAGTCACTCACTGCCCATTATCACTCCACCTCTTCATTCAGCTACTCATTCATTCACCCATTCACTCATTCATTCATATTCTTTTCTCTACATTTTCACCATCACATATTTACTCATCTATCCACTTGCTGGCTTCTTAATATATTCATTCACTTTTTCATTCGCTGATGCATCTTGCTTATCATTTTTATCTACTTATTTCATTAACCAGCTCGCTCATTTACTCCATTCCCCTTCATTCCCATGCACAATCACTTATTCATTTCCTGTCTGCCCGCTTACTTCTCTCTCTCTCTCTGCTCTTTTTAGCACAGCACAGCATCCTACCAGGAAGCCGAGCCTCCCTTGGCTAGGTCCATTATCCCTCCCTTCCAGAACATTCTCTTCCATTTGAACATCAGCTTGCTGAGCTGTGCAGGCATGTCTCCTGGTGTGCAGGGGACATGCTTTCCACTCAGGAACAGATGTTCCTGTAATTACTATTTTGACTTTCACCCCCTAATGCCAGAACATTCTTTCCACAAACTCCTGCAGCACACGGGAGAGCAAGCAGGCAGCATGGGCAGGGAGCTCAGTGCCTGAGGGTACAGAATTCATGGCATGGTAGTGCTGGCAGCAAGGCAGGCCATTTGGAGGGCCTCTCTACTCCAGGATCTGGGGTCTCAGATGAACTGGGACAGGCAAGCGGGCTCAAGATAAGACCTCCTAGGGAGGAGGGATGGTGGATGCAGCTTGGCATTGTCTTACCATAGCGACAGGCCACAGAGTCAGAGAACATTTGCTGCCTTGGAGGACACTGTCAACAATATAATGGCAGAAGACAGCAATGATACTTGCTTAGCTTCTTATATGTGCTAGGTATTTCCCACACTCTATGCCAACTGTCCCTCTGTCCCTCAATGTGGCCTCCCCGGGCTTTCATTCATGTCTGAAACTAAAACCTCATGTCTACTCAAAGTCCCAGAGTTCGGGAGATGTAATAGCAGTTTGAAATGAGGTTAGAGTGAACACCACATCCAACAAGAACCTCTAGAAAACAGGAAAAGAAACCGGTTAGGGCAGGGAGACTGTGCTGATGCAGGAGTGTGGATCATTGCATCTACAAGAAAGGAGCAGCAAGGACTGTGGGCAGCAACCAGGACTAAAAAACCCAAGACTCTGAGTGGAGTGTGTAGTGTGTGCAGGAGAAAGGGGACCCACTCCATCCCTAGATGGCCTATGGAAAGCAAACCTTACCTCTCTGCTCTGGTTGACTGGGGTTTCTTTTTCCTCCCTCTATTTTCTGCTTTTCTCCGAGGAAAGCCAAAATCACATGATTCCAGAGTAAAGCAGGAACACTCCCTGTGGCTGAGGACTTTCCTTTGGGATCAAGGTTACAATGGCCTCTGAAGCCATATCACCCAGCATTAGGGCCTGGTCGACTGATAAAGGGTTGCCTGTGGCAGGTGAAATTAAACTTTTATTTTCATATGGAAAATGGGGGTAATAACAACCCTTTCCTTACAAAATTGTTGTGCCATTTAAATTAATTACTACTAGAAAACATATTGAAGGATGTGAACAAATATTGCCTTGTCAGTGTTAAGGCCTGGCTAGTGATGATGGCGCCCTATGATTGTTTTTATTATTACCACCCTTCTCTCTCTGACTCTGCTGTGTTTCAGTTAACACTCAGGATGGATGGATGGTATTATTTTCATTACCTTCTGACTTCCCCAGAGCCCCAGAACATATCAACTTGAATCTTCATTAACTTCTTTTTGCAAGCAAAGAGATAGGCTCAGAGATGTTTACTCTTGGAGGCTGCACAGTCTCTGTCTGCACTCAGGGTTGAGAGAACAGGCTCCCTACTAGGTGGAACTGGCTGAGAGTCTTCCACACCTCTCAGAGGTGACCTGACCTGGGTGACAGGCAGCACAGGCAGCTGTGCAGATGGAAGAAGTCTTTGTCATTCTCAGTATGGACAGGTCCCGCCCAGTTGGAGGACTCTGCATGACTGAGGCCTGTATCCTGAGAAAGCACAGTACAAACAAGACCTCTCTTTCTGAAGGCCTCCAGGACCTCAACCCTGGGCGAGAGCAGCTTGGTTCCTTGATTCCTTAGGGATGCAATCTACTCCCACTCTACAAAGAGTCAGAATCTCCCTTTACTCCAGCTGTACAGATAGATGAGCTGAGAAGAAAAGATTGGGGGTGGGGGGCAGAGAGGCCAAGGGAATGAAGGGGTGAGGCTAAGAATTCTGATGCCAGATGTAGGGCCAGGTACACCATCTGTCATCATCCTGAGAATGGTCCTGTGCTACATGTGCAGAAACTGAAGCCAAAGAGTAGGAGGCACTCACTCAGGCCTCATTACCAGAGAACTGAAGAGAGCCAACTCTGTCTGGTACCTCTTCAATACTGAAAACAGGCAGGGTTTTTAGGGTTTCATGCAGACTCAGGAGGGACTGGAGCCTGAGAAGGCTCTGCCATACTTTGGGGGCTGATCATCTTCAGCATCCACACTGGTTTAGGTGGTCCTGAGTGGCATGTGACACCCTGGGCAGAGCTTTCAAGTTTATTACCTCTTGGGGCATGATAACATGGAGAGCATGCTTGTTTTGAGCTGTTCTGAGTGACCACACTTAGACATATCATCTCATTTTTCATAGTTCTCTGTTAACATGCTTCATTTAATTCTTGAGGAGAATGAGGCACAGAGAGATGGTTGCCAGTAAAGTGGGGTCACCCTCTGTCCATCAAGCTCAATTTTGTAGATTGGTAATGATTAATTTTCTCAGAACTGTTGGGGAAGTCAGTTATATTATCATAGAAAGAGGGAATGAAGAATAGATCTTAGAGTCTGAATAGAGGTTACCTAGGTTAAGAGTAGGTTAGGAGGCCCCAGACAGGAAAAAGAAAATGAGAAAAACTTGATCAAAGTATCCTGTGCAGAGAGAATGCCAGGTAGCTCCCATGGGAGGAGTGGCAGGTTCGGGTGTCATTTTGGGAACAAGGCTTTAGAAGGAAAAGAAACAGGTCCTTGATAGCTAAAGAATACCAAACATAGATGCTAATAGTTTGCTCACTCATTAGACACCCAGGATTTGACTATTCCCCACAGGAAGTTACATCACAGGAAGTTACCAGGGGAAAAGGAGTTACTGCCAGCAGTCCACAGTGTCTTCAAAGCTCCTTTCCACTTTGGCTCTGTCAGCCTTAGCCTTTTCCTTAGGTCTTATCTTTATCTCTAGTTATGAAGTAACACAGTGAAGAAACACAGAAAATGTAAAAAAGTGACGCAAGATGGTCCAGCCTGGAGCGAAAGGAATGGGGTAGTCTGCGTCTCATGTCTTCTGTTAATCACATGCTTTTGTGCATTTTAGGAAGCACACTTTGACTTTATGATGCCCGATGAAGGGGTGGAATCCCAGACAAGGGGAGGGAAGTGGAGGTACCACTGCTTGAGGGTCCGGCATCTTAGCAGCACAGGGCTTGGAAGGAATCTAGAAACGTACTAGACTTTTCTATCTGAGGGGGTTAGGTAAAAAGACACTCACACTCCTTTGGCATAGCCACTGTCAGGAAAGGAGTATTGGGACACAGAGACAGGCTTGACACCGGCTTGAGGATGATTCGTGAATAGACACTCAGGGCTGGCTGGTCATCTGCTCGCTAGACTGGGCCCCCTCTGAGTCTATATGACTATGGCTGGGACACTACTGTTGGACACAGCAGGGATTCCAGATGAAGGGTCACACCTGCCATCTCACCAACCCTGTCCCCTATGTGGTGGTGCTGAGACCTAACCAAGCAGCAGGCAGAGTGCAGAGCTCTTTTTCCTGTGCTTGGAAGCAGGAGGAACAGCAAGGTACATAGAGGGCATCAGGGAAGACCTGGGACTGTTCATTGTCAGACCTGACAACCTGATGAGCCCTCTCTGCAGCTGTAGACACCATTTTTAGTGTTGGAGCATACTAATTGTGGAATCTCAAGTCTTGCCTGCGTCCACACCCCTTTAAGCTGTGACTCCCTGGGAGTTTGTTCTGCCACCTGTGAAACCTAGCCCTAGGGGAACAGGCCCAGATCTGCCTGAAGAGGATGAAAGTATCTTTCCTCTTCCTGCACTCTTTGCCCTAAATGACAGCACCCATCCCCAGCCGATCCACCAACTAACCAAAAGTACCTAACTCATTCTCTCTTTAGTCCTGGGCAAGGGAAGGAGGGAGGGGGAGGGAGAGAGAGAGAGAGAGAGAGAGAGAGAGAGAGAGAGAGAGAGAGAGAGAGAGAGAGAGAGAGAGAGAGAGAGAGAGAGAGAACATGCCCATATGTGTATCTGTAGCTATCTGTCTGCACATGTCCAGATGTGCAGAGGACAAGCTCAGGTGATCTTCCTTGGGCACTCTGTCCACTGCATTCTGTACTTGTTTATTTATTTATTTACAGACAGAGTCTTTAACTGACCTAAAATTCACCAAGTAGAATAAGCAGGCTGTCCAGAGAGCTCCAGGGAGTTGATGATGGCCAGCTCTGTAGTACAGGAACAACACATGTACAGCAGCAGGCCCAGGAGAACATGGATTATGGAGGTTTGAACTCCAGTTCTTGTATTTTCAAGATAAACATTTTATCAAGGGACTGGTCTCTCCATCCACAGACTTGGCTAAGGTTCAAAATTAAAACCTAACACCTCAAGAACATATTTAGCCATAAGACAAAAAGATGGCCTGTCACTCGGTCTGACATTTGGTGTATGAAGGGGTTGAGTCAGGCTTGGTCTAGACACACAGGTCTTCTGAGCTGTCCTGAAGACTCAGAAGTCACACCTAGCCATGGAGTACTTGTGAACAGTTGGAAGTTGTGGGAAGGCGAGGGAGTGTCTGGACTCTCTTAGTCAGTTATGAGTCTGGGAAGCAGGCTGAGACTCAAATCCCTCTCCCTCCACGCAGCTGCCTCTTTAGCCAGAACATTTGTGCAGTAGGAACTGGAGCTTCCCCAGAGACTGTTAATTTAACAAATTTCTGGTCATGCTTGGCTCTCAAAGATGGTTTTCTTTACAAGATCCAATGTCAGAGCATATGCTATGACCCCTTTCCAAGAAACACTGATGACGAGACCAGTGCTTAACCACAAGCCACCACCAGTTCCATTATGGCCACAGAGCCGAGAAAAGGCAAGTGCTTGTCAGTCAAGAAAGTCATGTGCTCAGATTTGTCTCATGTAGTCTTTACACCGCATGCCACACAGGCCCAAAGGCACCTACACTTAGAACAAAACAGGAGCTCATCAGGGATCCGAGTTCTAATTCAGACATACATCAGCTTCTGGACCTTAGCTGTGTTACTTCCCTTCTCTGTCAGATTGAGTATTGAACCATTTTATAAAATCTAGACCATCTGTGGTGGATTCTTTGTGAGTACCAGCTGTGGCTTATTCAACTTGGTATCCAGAGCTCAGTACTAGGCACTGGACCTGCTCAGTAAATGTTTATTGACGAAACACCTGGCTTGACACCACGTGGAGCCATGATGGTTATTGGTCTTGACTATCAACTTGATTGACCTGGGAAACACCTAGGCAATTTATAAAGCATAGCTCTGTATATACCTGTGAGTACATTTCCAGAGACAGTTAGAGGGCTTTGGCTTGGTCTACCCCAAATGGATCGATAGACTATTGGAAAGTGGTAAAATTTAAAAGGTGAGGTGAGTGGAGAAGAAGGCCGTTGGAGACATACCCTTGGAATTGTATTTTGCTATGGCTCTTCCTGATGGTGGCTCAGCTATGCTTCTTGTCTGCCATAGTGTGAGCTGTTTCACATGCTCTCCCTGGCATCATGGCTTAGAACCTCAGAGACCCAGCAAGTCGTTTCCATCATGTGTTTGACCATAGTGGTAATAGAACTGACATAAGACTGTACTGAGTCTGTGGGTATTCTAGCTTGTGTTCTGGAAGGCACTGGGCATTTTCCTCCACACCTTCTGCCCTATTTCCCAGAGACAGGGTCTCTCACTGAGCTGGAAGGCCAGCCAGTCCCCATGATTCTCAGGTCTCTAGCCCCCAATGCAGGGAGGGGCTGGGGCATGTGCATACATGCCTGGCTCTTGGCATGAATGCAGAGGATCTGGATTCAGTTCTTTCCTCTTGCATAGTAAGCATTCTCGTTCACTGACTCACTCTCCCAGCCCCAGCTTCTGTTCTTTTTCTGCTACTAAAGCAACGAGTTTCTCTAGTCATTTTGGGACCTTGGAAGGTTCTCTTGGAAGAAGTACAAATTTTCTCCCATTCCAAGGAAGAATCACACAGAACTTTGTATTTCTAGCTGGGCATCATTGCCCCTAACTGGTTTGATTGTATTCTTAGGAGCACTTTCCTATCTGGCTGTTATAAAAAACATTTTGGACAGAGACAGCTCAGAATTTGGGTAGAAGACCCATTCAAGGGGAATGGAGGCTGGTGGTCTCAAGAGTCTAGTGTCTGAGAGCAAGGAGCAGAGCACCAGGAAGACCCTTTTCCTCTCAAGGGTTACTTAGTCTCCGGAAGCCAGGTAGTAAGACTTCACTACCTCAGGATTCTGATGCTGGACAGATTGCTACCTGTCTGAGAGACAAGACAAGACAGCTTCAGAAGTAGTTTAGACTGTCCTGGGCCTTTTCACAGTCAGGAGGCCCAGTTATACCTAATCACATTTTCTATGTTGACATTCTAACTCCTGGTACCTCAGTCATGTGATCTCATCTGGAAATGGGGTCATTATGAAGACAATTTGTTAGTTGAAGATCAAGCCAAATCTAGGTAGCATGGACTTGGAACAAGTAAATGGAAATACGACTTAGGAGGTGAGCCCCAGGGAAGCAGGCAGGGGCGGAGGTGACACATTACATGTACTGGCCTAGGAGGGTCAAGGTTGACAGCCATTGGCCGAGGCTATGGGAGAAAACAAGCAGGTGCCTGTGGCGCCAGCTGAATCTCTCAGCCTCTAGATGGTGACTGTATGTAGTCAAAATTACTCACCTTGTGGTGCCTGGCTGAGCAGTCTTGTGCTAGCAATGTGAAGAGGGCAAGTCTGAGACACCTCGTTATGTTTGAGGTCAGGACAGCAGTGCAGACTTCCTCAGTTGGAGGAATTGGGAAGGGATCTTAGGATCCTAGATCCATAGGAACTTAGACTGATCTGTGCAAAGGCTTAAGAGGGTTTCGGTCTGAATGGGAAGTAAAAGGCTGGGGCCTTGGCTCATTGGTGGTACCAAGCTCAGGCCTGAGATTACTTCTTCCTTTTCCCCAGTGAATGTCTGTGCCAAAGCAGAAGTGAAAGCTCAGGATAGGGTGATGTTCTTATTAGCAAGGTGGAAGATGGCTTGAGGTTAGAACTCTGCAATCTACAAAAATCCTTCAAATACCAGCATGCATTGGCTGACAGACACAGAATGATGAGGTTTGTGTGAAACGCTACAGCCTCCATGGGCACAACAGTATATTTAGACTTTCTTAAGGAGGAAGGCTGGCAGGGAAGTGGTTCTTCCCATTTTCACAGATTATTTTAGGGGTTGGGACAAGGGAAGATTTTCTTCCAGAACTAGAGAAAAACCTAGCCATAAAGAAGCTGTGGAGTAGGAAGTAAGTAGTTAGTGACCACATGAAGCCTTTGGTCAAAGGATCAACCACCAAGTGCTATTAAATGGTGGTGAGTCCATAGGCTGATTAAATAGCATGCTTCAGAAATCACTGGGAGAGGAAGGATGGCATGGGAACCTGAGTTCCGTCCTAGAGTGGGAGCCACATGGCATGGATGATAAATCAGAAAGTGGAGAGCTGTACCCTAAAATAATCCGAGAAGTTAGCGAGTGCAGAAGACTCAGCCTTTGTGGATATCATCAGCCCGGCTAGTGTTTCATACTTACCAATGTTTGTCACGCAGGAAAGCACATATTCAACAACTCAACATTCTCTCTGAGTGACAGTGACTCCATCATGCAGAGAAGGTTCTTTAGAGTGTGTGACAGTAAGTTTTAAATGTCAATTTGCTACAACCTAGAGCCAGTTGGGCAGAGGGTCCCATTGAGGAATTCTCTACACCAGATTGGATGGTGGACATGTCTGTGAGGGGTGTCTTGACTGCCACGTGATATAGGAAGACCCACCCTGAATGTGGGGGGCACTATTTTATGGGCTGGGCTCTGGGCTGTATTTGGCTAGAAATAATCAGCTAAATAATGAGCAGGAAAGCAGCATGGCTCTGTTAGTCGGTTTTTTGTTTGTTTGTGTTTCTTCTCCTAACTGGGGAAGCTGCACATGAAGTCCTGTTAGGTTCCTGCTTTGATTTCTCTTTGACAGTGGACGTTAAGCTGGAGTGGTGAGCCACACACTCCTTCTCCCCTAAGTGGCTTTTCTGTCAGGATGTTTTAGCACGAAAACAGACATGAAACTAAGAAAGGGTAAGATGAAGCCCTCCCTCTTCACGCTATTCTGGAGTCAGGCGTGAGGCAGGCTCGACAAACAAGGATCATTCAGCTGATTATTCGCCCAAGTTCCCAGCCTGCTCCTGGCTGGATCTGTCTATTCTGGTTCTCTGATAGGAACACCTCACACATCTCACTCGCTCACTGGCTCATGACACCAACACCGAACCTAACACCAACCCAGAAGCCAGTCTCTCCAGCTCAGCCTACACATTCCATCCCCATGGGTCCACTGCATCATCCTCCCGATTCCACACCAGCCCCGTGCTTTGATGTCTCTCTTCTCGGTAGCAGGAGCCTTTGGATCCATCACCCCACTCAGACGTGGTGGGGAGGGGAGGGGAAAGAAGACGGTGCAGGGAGAAGAGAATGGAGGGAAGGGAAAAGACAGGAGGGGACAGAAGAGAGCACTTCTTTAAAAACACGAATATGATTATGCTTTCGCCTTGTTTAGAATCTTCTAGCAGCTTTCTATTGTGTTGAGAAACAAGGGCCATCCTTTTATCTTGTTCTACGTGTTTGCACAATTAACGTGTATTATACAAATGCGCACATGCAAAATGTAACTATACTGAGTGTAAGTCATGCAAAGCTATCCCCTAGCTTCCAAGCTACCCACATCACTATTGAGAGGAAATTTTCATCATAATTTCTAACATTGGGAGGTTTATTGTTGTTAGTGTTGTGTGCATGTGTATATGTGTGCGTGTGTGTATGTGTGTGCGTGTGTGTATGTGTGTGCGTGTGTGTATATGTGTGTGCATATGTGTGTATGTGTGTGTGTGTGCGCATGTGTGTGTATATGTATGTACATACTCACTCATGCTCTTGGGGACAGAATCCAGGGCACTGGCCTTATGCCTCTGGACAAGTGAGCTACCATTGAGCTGCATCCTCAACCTTTGTTTTAGACATTTTTTTTCCTTTGCTTGTTTGAGACAAATTCTCACTTCATAGCCCAGGCTGTTCTAAAATGTATATAACCCTGTTCTTCAGCTTTCAAAGTCCTGAGATTATAAACATCACATCTATCCCTAGTTTCTAAAGACAATTTCCATGAGAAGGAGGCCCACGGGTGTCTCTCTGTCCCTTCAGCCATAGGCAGTACAATGAGTCACTGTAGCAGTAAACAAGGAATATAGTTGGCTCATTCCAGTACCACCATCTTCTAAGTCCCGACAGTTGGCAGCATACTTCTGCCTGTTCCAAGGAGCTGGCTCTTCGTCTGCCCCACCCACCACTGCCCATGACCAGATGGGTCAGTCTGCCTAACTCTGAATCCAATTACCGAGTCTATTTGGCACTCAGACTGAACTAAGTTATTCATCCTCAGCAATCAACATGGCATCTTGGCTTCCCATCTGCCACTCTTTTCTTCTCGCTCAATGCATCCAATTTGGGTGGAGAAAGGAATATCACTTATTGGACTCCTTCAAAGACTTCAGACATTCCCAGGAATAGGAGAAGCCCCTGCTTCAAGCCTGACGCAGAGCCACTGGCAACCTGAGTATGCCACCCTGGCTCTGGAGATAGGAAAGCTGCCATCCAACCACAGTTGCCGCCTGAGTGGGGATCACGTGGGTCTCGGGGAAAACTCAAGCGCAGATTTCACAGCCGCGTTTAGCTCAGAAGAATGTCTCCAGGAATGAATCACGAAGGGAATACTGTCATTTGAGCAGAGAGACCGAGGGTTATGATGGGAAACGTGGCTAGAGAGGCTCATTTCTGTTTATGAAAACAGATGGCCCCTTTGAAAAACAGAAAGCCCAAACAGAAGGATCATTTATCCCAGGAGCTAAGCGATTTTCCTATTGACATCGAATCAGAAGCCCATCTCCTATGCTCTTTAGCCCTCCAGAGGCTTCATAAATGGCACTTCTTAAAATAAAAGCAAACGGAGCTCTCATGAGGATGTGAGTTACATAAGACAGAGCAGGCTACCCCTCCTATCATTTAATCCTCTCTTTGCTCTTAGAGCAGGTATCAGAAAACAAAACAAAACAAAAAAAACCCCAACAAAACCCACCACCACAACCCTTCAAACATGGGAGTGGCTTGCAGAAGGGAACAGAAAGGGAGCCTAATTTAGGACACTCCCCAGAGGGGCATATTGACACACACTACGTTCTCACACATCCTACAGCTATAGAAGATGGTGTGCGAATCTTTTTTTCCCCTTCCTGCCTTACCCTCCCTTCATCCTTCTGACTGTAAACCAACAGCAGCAGACACTGAGCTGCCCATGCTCCCAGCTAAAGCTGAGGCTGCTGTGCTTCCTCTTTCTGCCCCTTTTCTGTGCATGGGAATTGTGTACTAACTGTGCCCAGGTTAGTGGGTTTTCTTGTGACTTCTAGTTGGATCTCCCTGTAGGAAGCAGTGGTGGGGGTCTGAGCTGGTTGGAGAACGGTGCTGGGGTATTTATTCTCTGGTGGACCGCTCTCTGGGGTGTTGATTAGCAGGAGCTGTGCTAATGTAGGAGGATGGCGATCCCTTGGTTGACTCTTAACCACACATAGAGCTCTCTCCTCAGGTCCTTATCCATCGGGCCTAGGATGATAGTTCTCAGCTTCTGTCAGTCATGGAGTGTGTCACCAACATGAGCAGCCATCCTTACTTATAGCCATGGTTTTAAATCATCCTTTCCCTCCCTGCCTCAGGACCTCATCTGATGGTGCAGTGGTATCTTGCCAGGACCTTATCAGTATATGACAGCTCCATGTCAGAAGTTACATCCATGTTACTCTTCCTTTGACTTCAAATGAATCACCTTTTCTCTTTTTAAAAACTCTTCCCCATGAAATGATTTAACAAGACTGGAAAAACAGCTCAATTGGTAGAGTGCTTGCTTACCACACAGGAAGCCCAGGCCGACTGAGATTAAGCACTCCATAAAACCAGCCATAGTAAGCAGCATATGCCTATAATGCCGGTTCCTGGGAGGTGGAAGCAAGAAGCTCGGGGTCATTCTTAGCTATATAATGAATTCAGGGTCTGCATGCATTTCAGGAGACTCTATTTTCTAGTGTGAATGGGAAAGTCTTGAATAAACACCCCAGAAAAATTGAGCATAGGAGAATCTTATGGACTGTCCGTCTACTCAGATGTTAATTAGTTGAATAATTAATACTCATTTTCTAAAGGTCTTTGACAAAATCCAACACCCCTTCATGATGAAAGGACTGGAGGGAATGGGGATAGAAGGGATCTATCTGGACATATTAAAGGCATTTTTTTTTTCAGCCAGCCTATAGCTAACATGAAATTAAGCAGAAAGAAATTCAAAGCAATTCCACTAAAAATAGGAAAAAGACAAGGCTATTCCCTCTCTCCATACCTATTTCATATAGTACTTGAGGTCTTGGCTAGAACAATAAGGTAACTGGAGGAGATGGTTTGAAACTGACGACATCAAAGTGTCTTTGCAGATGATATGATAACAGAGATAAGTGACCAAAATTTTTCCTGGAAACTCCTGCAGCTGACAAACATTTTTAGCAAAGTAGCTGAATACAAAATTAACGTGCCCTCCTATATACAAAGGGCAAGGCTCTGAGAAAGAAATCAGGGAAACAGCACCCTTCACAACAACCACAAAGATATAAAAATCTTAGGTAACACTAACTAAGCAAGAGAAAGACTTGTATGATAAAAACCTCAAGTTATTGAAGAAATTGAAGAAGATATCAATAGAATTAACATAGTAAAAATGGCCGTCCTATGAAAAGCAATATGTAGAGTCAATACAATCCCCATCAAAATGTCAACATGATTCTTCACAGATCTTGAAGATACAATTCTCAGCTTCATATAGAAACACACACATGCGCGCGCGCGTGCGCGCGTGCGCGCGCGCGCACACACACACACACACACACACACACACACACACACACACACACACACACACCGGGATAGCTAAAACATTCCTGAATAGTAAAAGAACTTCCAGAGGTACCACCATCCCTGATTTCAAGTTATACTACAGAACTTTAGTAATAAAAGACCATCAGTATTGACACAAAGACAGACACGTTGAACAATGGAATAAAACTGAAGACCCGGGATATATTATGTGAGGAGAGAATCTATTTTCAATAAAAGGAAAAAAAAAGAAAAGAAAAAGAAAGAAATGAAAAATAGAAAAAATAATAGCAAAGGATTATTGAAGAAGGGATTGCCAGGTGTGGCAGTAGTGACAGTTTATTATTGTTTTATCTAATAGTGTTTGACCCAATTAAATTGTTTATAAGGCAAGAAAAAAAAAGAAAAAGAAAAAAAAACCACCTAATTTTCTAGGGGTCAGTTTGCCAAACATATCCTGAAAAATGTTAAATTTCTATAATTCAGATACTCCAATAATCCTGGATGCACATAGGGAGTTTATAGGGGTATGAAGTACTGGAGAGCTGGTGCAGCCCCCTGTGAGTTTGTACTGTTTGAGTATCATCTAGTGGAGTCTCAGAGCTGGCGTGCCAGTCCCCACTGAGCAGGACACTGAGACAGGGAGAGAAATGGGAAGGAATACTACGCAACCACACAAATGATTCATTCTGTAGGTAAGTGTTGGACAGGAAAAGATGCGCATATTGTTCAATGAAAAGGAAAATCACAAAACTTTAAAGAATAGGGAAACATGTTAAAGAAGGTGTTCCTGCACTTTGAATTTGTACATATAAACTGCAACATAATTCTGAGTATTCCTCATTAGAAACCGAAAGAGCCAAGTTTCAGCCAGTCCTAGACAGCTGGCTTCAGCCAGTCATAAACAGCCAGCTAACCCCACCACACCCACTACAGGCAGAGGCCTGGTTGAAGCCAGGCAGATAATCCCCAGACTTTGCTTTTGTTTCAGACTTTCCAAATCCTGCTATTTATTCAGGCTGCCAGGATGGGATTCATCTGAGGGTTGCACTCATGAGGTGCAGCTTGCTTAATAAACTCTGCTAAGTTTGATTCACCTACACCTTTTGTCTAGTTGAGTGTTCTTGCCTACACATCAGCAATGCTTCTTTTAATGTGGCTCATTTCCTCCCATTGCTTATCTGTAAGACTTCAAGAATAAATAGTTTTACCGGTGAAGAAATATCACATTAAGATGTAGTTTTCAAAACCACCTAGCATAATTTTAGAGATGTGTTATCCAGGAACTTCTTATTAGCAGCCCCTGATTTTACTGAATACGCAGCCTCTAAAGCTAAATATTTAACTAATGGAGAAGGCTGGCATTTCAAACTCTTTATACTTGGATCATTGGGATCCTCAGGTCCATTGTCTTTTGTATGTTGCCAACTCCAGTTCTGGGCAGAACCCACTGCCTCTCCACAGGACAGACATGTGTCACAATCTGAGACTGTTACCAGTATCCCAGAAGTCTTTTTCAGATATGCTCTCCTCTGAACACATAATGTATTCCTAGAAGATTCAATGACATGTTATTAATACCTAGATAGGATGTCAATCATCAAAATCTTCTCAAAGATACTGTCAGACATTTTTTTTAAAAAAAAACCTATTAAAACAAAAAGATTCAAGAGACATCTTTCTCAATAGTATTCTTAATTATTAGGCACCCAATAATTTACTTTTTAATTTCAGCTTACCTCTGTTTCCAGAGGACTCAGGGTAGGCAGTTAGCTAACAGAACTGCATGAACATCTACGTATGTAGCCATAGTAGTGCGTGAAGCATACTGTGTCTTGCTTCTTCAGTAACAGTAGTGCAGAGTTAGGATGTCTAAGCACCACACATGAGCTTTATTCATTCAGTTAGGAAAAGCACAGGATAAAGGCAATGCTGCTGGCCCCCCCGGAAGCCAGGATGGAGGAGGGAAGAGAACTGGCTTAGTCCCTTTCGGTTCCCAGAGAAGTTCACACTATCATTATCACCTCTGACATTAACCCTTCTGTGGCTTCCCAGCTGGATTCCCACCTGTGGTCCCACCTTTCTTCTGACGGACACTCCCCTGCCAGCCACTTCTCCATGACTTGTAGAGGGAACATTTTGACTCTCCTGTGCCGGTCTTCCAGAGGCTTCCCAGGTTTGAATGAACCTTTAAACCGCCTCTAAGTGGGGTGTGACTATTTTAAGATTCAAATGGGATTTGTATAAGTGCTCAGAATACAATCGTGTCAAACTAGTGCTTGCTGGCAGAGAAAGGCTGCAGGCTTGCAGCTGCCCTCCAGTGTTAGTGGCTTTTAGACCCGGTACAGCCATCATCTTGCAGGGGGATGCTGAGCTCTACTCCCTGATCTTCATCTCATTTCTCTTCTCTCATAAACAGTCCTTTGAGCATCTGAATGTGCTGGTCTAGGGCCAGGCTCAAGTATGGAACTCACAGACCCTATATCAGAACCTCGGGTCTAAAGCAGAACCCAGAGAACAAATATGTAACACATTGGGTGACAGGGAATGTTACAATGGAAAGCAGAACGGTGGGTGCGTGTGTGTGTGTGTGTGTGTGTGTGTGTGTGTGTGTGTGTGTGTGTGTGTGTGACACAGTTGAGTCCTGTTCTACAGTGAGGTCAGAAAAGGTGAGGGAGTGGGCAGCATCCCAGACAGGCTTGCAGGTGACCTCTGGATTCTTTCTGCTCCAGCAGGCACAAAGGTATGTGGCAAGAGAGATGAGTGTGTTGGAGGGGTGGTGAAGAGGCTGGTCCAGCAGAACTTGGACCCAGAGAGCAGAGAGAGAACAGTCCCAGGCGTCAAGGCAGGACCCTCTGCAATACTTCTGGAGAGCCCCATAGGATACCAGGCAGATTTTGGTTTTCACTCGGTGATGGGACCCTTTAGAAGGTTTTAAGCAGAAAATTGAAATAGGAAGAGAATGGAGAGGCATCAGAGGGAAGCAAGAAGAGCCTGCAGAAGCTGGCACTGTTGATTGAGCCATGCAGGTGGACGATGACAGACGGGGATCTCAGACAGACAAAAGGTAACAAACAGCTTGTGTTTTGGTCCTTGGTGAAGTTTGATATTAATGACGGTGGATTGTATGGAACACATGAGAGAAATAGAGAACAAAGAAACATGTCAGAGCCTTCCCAGAGAGTGAAACATACACACACACACACACACACACACACACACACACACACACACACACACACATACACATACCCTGTTTTGCCCTACATTCCTCTCCCCAGGAGGACTCCAGTCACCCAACTGTTTAAATTCTCTATTTATATGATGTGACTCCTAGAAAGTAGTCACATATATATAAATAGCTTCTTGTCTTTGCCCTGCCTGACACTGAATTCAAGCATCCACCAAAACCGGCAGTACCTTCTCAACTCAGCCACATACACGCCTGCTCTGGGGCTCTCCCTCCTCTTCATCACCTGTGGCAGCACCGTTGCTTATTTTGCTAAGGCTAAGCATCTTCATAATCCATTCAGTAAGACCAGAGTAACCTCAACAGCAAAACTAACAAAGACATTACAAGAAAACTATAGACCAATACCTCTTATGAGCACAGATAAACAAAATTTCCCAGCCAAATATTAGCATATCAGCAAGTCAAGCTGAGTAATACACAAAAATAATTATAGATCATACCCACATGAGGTTCCCTCCAGCTATAAGGCCAGTTCAACATTTAAAAATCAATTACCTAATCCATCACATTAACAGGTTAACTATCACATAATCACATATATAGATTCTGAGAATGAATTTGACAAAATTCGACTTGTATTTGTGAGAAGAACATTGTGGTCAACTGAAAATGAAAGGGAATGACTCTCCTGGATAAAGGACATCTGCAAAGGCTCACAGATAACACTACTGCTTACAATGAGAAGGCTCCTGTGCCAAGAACCAGGCAAGAGCGTCCATTAATGATGGACTGTGACCTGGAAGTGTAAGATGGAATAAACCTTTTTTTTTTTCTTTTTTTTTTTTTTTTTTTTTTTTGAGTTGCTTTCGGTCATGGTGCTTGTCACAGTGACAGAAAGGGACAAATGTAGGGGGATTAGGTTGTTCCATTGTAAATAATTGTCCCCGCCTATGAATTTAATAAAAAGCGCTGATTGGCCAAAGGCAGACAGGAAGTGTGGGTGGGGATACTAGACTAAGAAGACTCTAGGAACAGGAAGAACAGAGGAGAATGCCTGAGAGAAGCCAGAAGAAACAGAGGACAACTATGCTGCTCTGAGAAAAGGTACCGAGCCGCATGGCTGAACAGGATAAGAGTCATGGGTTAGATTAAGGGTAAAGAGTTAGCAAGTTATATGCCTGGGCCTTAGGCTGATCAGCCTAAAATTAATGTGAGCATCTGTGTGTCTCTGTGGGTCCATGGGTCTGCGGGCCTAAACCTAGAGGCTAGGCCCAAAAGTCCAGGCCAGAAACCTCCTACTACAGACAAATAGTGCTTTTAGTAAGAGGTTTAAAAGCCAATGGACAACCATGTGCAAATAATTAAGCACAGATTTCATCCTTCAAAATAACTAACACATGATTGTTATGGACCTAAGAATAGAATGCAAAATGTAATTCCTAGAAAACTGCATGAAAGAAAGCCTAGAAGACCTTGGGTTTGGTGATAACTTTTTGGACACAACATCAAAGTCATAATCCATGAAAGAAAGAACCAATAAGCTAGACTCATATAAAATACAATCTTATCTGTGAAGGATTTTTTAAAAAGTGAGACAAAAGCCACAGATGTGAAGAAAATATCTGAAAGAAGCCACAGGATAAAGGATTATTATGCAAAAATATACAAAGGAGTAAAATTTGACCATAATAAAGTCAACACTTTGATTACAAAGTAAACAAGAGATGTGAATAACAAAAAGACCCAAATAAAGATTTCAGCCAAAGAAGCTACCCAAATATAAATAAAGATAGAAAAATGCAAAATAAACAAACAAAAACAAAAATTACTGGAGGGATGGCTCTGTCCTCGGATACCTTAGACTAACTTTATTAAATATATATTACCACGTAGCAGTAGGGAACTTCAAACTCAGACAGCTTTCGGAAATCACAGGACACCTTTTAGGACATCCGAAATCCAAGTCACTGGCAAGGTCCGTGCAGGTGAGGATGTGTAGTAATAGGCCTTCTAATTCCTTGCTGGTGGGTAAGTTGGGATGACTACCCCAGAAGTATGCTGTAATCTTTTCTAAAGCTAGACACATTCTTATTGTCCATGTAGCAACTATACTTCTTGGCATTTACCAAATGAGTTGACAAATCCTGTTCACACAAAATCTTGCATGTGAAGGTTCACAGCAGGCTCATTAGCATCTGCTAAAATTCAAAACCAACCTAGATGCTTTGATGAGGGGAACGGATCAATAAACACTAGTATATCAAAACAATGAAATGAGCCATCAAACCATAGAAAGTCATGGTAGAATGTAAATGCGTATTGCCAAAAGAAAGTATCTTATCCAAAAAAGTTTAGCTACTCTAGGATTCTCATCATGTGACCTTGCCAGGGGGCAGAGGAAGATGGACTAGTGGGCAGATCATTATGTTATCCCTCTATGGTGGATACATGACATTATATGCAGATTTGTCAAAGCCTATGTGATCTATAAGCCCCAAAATGAAAACAATTGTAGTCCATGGGCTGTAGGTGGTAAAGATGTCAGCATTGGGCCATTCGTTAGTTGTGGTAAATGTACCACTCTGGAATTTTCCACAGCGATCTTATTTATCATGAATGTTGGCCTATTCTGGCTGATTTTCAGAGGCATGGACAATGCAAAAAAAAATGTAGATATGGTGCTGCCCAAGTTTGGGGGCATTTTTCTATCCCTGACCATAAGATCTTCATTTTGATAGAGTCCTAAACTCTAGCCCCCTTTAGAAAAAAAAGAAAAAAGAGCATTGGTTTAAATAACAAGAAGCCTGACTCTACCCCGTACCTCTCCCTTTTCAGAATCCCTCCACTTATAGACCCTCTGACATCTGCAAATACGGTAGCTGACAGAACCACATAAATGATGACAGCAGGGCTGAGTGTCTTCTGTGACTCAATCTGGCATTTTCCGCATACAAAAGAGTTGGATTTGTTGTCCCTGTCATCTTTGCAAGCAATTATAAAAAATTTCAATTTTCAATTTCAAAGACAAAAACTCAGAGACTGGTAGATAGATGAGGGTCGCACACCCAAGGTAAGAGGCAAAGCTGAGGTTTGAATTAGCTCTAACTGAAAGACCTATTTTCTTTCTTTTATACTGTATTAACTTTAACAATTGAATCATGTACTGGGTAAGTAATACCATTGCAACAATCCTCATGCTAAGTGGCTGTTGCAAAGCCAGCAGTAACCTCAGTGTTTAGGGTGGTGGTTGTGGCTCAGAGTAGAGATTCCCCTGGTCAAAGCAGGGAGGCACGGACTGACTGTCTTGCTGTTCCTAAGAGTGTAGTCTACATCTCAGCTTCTTAAATTGTGGGCTGCCACCCCTTGGCATGCATAATGGAATGGGATGTCATGGGAAAATTGGCAATCATAAAAAGTATCTGGATAGGTAACAACAAAAAAAAAATGATTCAATATTCTTAAGCACCTGATGAATCCAAGGTGTTTGTAGAAGTACATACTGGTCTGTGTATGTCATACTGTTTATGTTGATACACATACATTCATGAAGGCAAAACATTCATATACATAAAATAAATAAGTTTAAAAGAAATTGATGTTTGAGTTGCTAACTTGAGTTTCATTAAAAAAAAAATTATTCAATGAATTTTGGCTTAGGATCAAGACAGGATTTCCAACCATTTTAAAAATGGCTTTAAACATACTTCTGCCATTTTGCTCTATATATTCATTAAAAATGGCATTATCACCAATGGCAACTATAAGATCAAAACATAGACCAATGCTTACATCCTGCAGTAACAAATATCCAGGTAAGGATTAGTTGTTTATACAAAATAAATAGTCACATTCATCTCATTGGCATGCAGACTTCACTTCATCTTTAATAAACGGTAAGATTATGTGCACTAAAGCATTGTTTTAAAATAAATTTATATATTCTTTATTCTCAGTTTATTTGATTTGCATACCTATCTGATAAACCTGTAGACCTTCGGACACATAAATTTTCTTTGGCAAATAGGAATTGTGAGTAGAAAAGTTAAAAGTCCTCTTCTCAACACAAGGCCACCTGCAAAATCTTTAATAATAATAAATCTATTTGCCAAGCAATTGTTCAGAACAGGCACCACAGTGGCAGCTATATGGACTTGCAGTACATAGACGTGATGGAATTTATTCAGCGGTAAAGAAAAAATAGAATTTAAAAATTTGCAGGAAAGTAAATGGGACTGCACAAATATTTTACTAAGACAAACAAATCCAGGCTCGTGAAAGCAAACCCCATGGGTCCTCTCTTGTATGTGAATTCTAGCTTCTAATTTCTAGATTTGTATATTTAACTTGCAGTGTCTGTAGAGGTCAAGAAGCAGAGGAGCCTAAAGGTGGGGGGTCGGGAGAAGACTTATCTGGGAGAGGGGATGTTAGAACACACATGACATGAAAATAGGGGCAGTTAATATTGGGGTTAAAGCTTTGGCAGGCACGATGGTGGGGCTAGGGCAAAAGGGTAGAAGACATGGGTTAACCGAAATGAAGGATGTAGGAAAAAACTGATGGAAATGGCTACTCTGTAAGCTAACTTCAAGCACAAGCAAAGCATGTGAGGGAGCTTGGCAGGAGGTAAGCTGCCTAAGCGGACAATCCTGCTCCCAGAAGTCTGTTCCTCAGCTCTGTGCCACGCACAGGGTATCCTCCAGTTTCAGTTATAAAATAAACTAACAAAAAACAAACAGACCAAAAAAAAAATCTACTTTGCCCCTCTGCCTTTGCCTCTCCATCTTCCCGTCTTTCGTGTTAGTGACACTGGAGCTCTGTATCATGTAGTAGACCCTTCGGTCCAAACAGCTTTCCTTGCAAATATAGGATACCTTCTAATGAGTTATTGGTCAGGGAGGCTCCAGAGACCCCTGAAGCAACACAGGCTATTGCCATTGCCCTTGGTTTTACACCTTATTTAGATATTAAAATCCATTTCTGTAGATACTACATACTTCAGCTGCAAGACATGGAGAAATCCAATGGGAACTGACCTAGAAACTTCTTTCCTTTTGGCTAGCTTTCACACTGCCAGAAAATATTATTCAGGCTGCTGGAGGAGAAAATACATCAATAGTCTTATTCAATATTAGGCCCTGTGATATGATACTGGCCCGCCATGGAAGATGTTCTAGCTGGAATAATAGTGTGGACTTAATGGATGCGGCCCACTACTTTCCGGTTACATCTGAGACCTTCTCCACAGGAAGTAATTCAAGCTTGGTACTGTAAACAATGACAACAGATTATGGCTGGAGAGGTCATAGCCCCTGGATGGGAAGCCTACTGCTGTTGTTTTACTGAAAGATCATATTGTAAAACTGCCTTCTAAATATTTATGTATATCCCCATAGATTAGAGCTGCTTTCAACCTTGGTCAAAGAAGTTTCTTGTTTGTATAGAGTAGCGGTTATGAAGAGAATCATAACTGGCCAAGAGGAAGGAAAGAATGTAAGAAAAAGAAGATGGAGAAGAGTGTGCCATAAAATACTGTCTTCTGAACAGATCCATCCCACTTATGAACTCACACCCATGGTTACCTGTACAAGACCAGCACAAGAGCAAGCCAGTCAGTATTCCAGCATGAATAGAGAGGGGCCATGGGCCTCACTTCTTACTCGGGAGCTATTGGCAGTTAATGGCTGCTGGTAGATGGAGTAGGTTGCCCATGCTCAGTGGGGAGTCCCATGCTCATGTGTATATGGGCAGTGCTAAATAGATTCAATGGGTTATATATATTTAAAAAGAAGAGGAAATGGAGGTGGGAGAGGGGTGTGTTGGAGATGGCTCAGGGTTGGGAGTGGGTGTTGGCACTGGATATAAACAAGATATACTGTATACATATATGGAAATGTCAAAGAATAAATATAATTATTAATAAAAAAAACCCTAAAAATAGGCAAGGGGGGGGACTTCTGTCTCACTGCTGTTATCTTTCCCATTCTCCCTTCCCAGCTTTGGCCCTGGAAGATAAGTTCCATATTCACGAATCTAATATGCTCATAAGCTTTCAAGTTAAGATGACCCCCAGCCCTTGACCCGAACTCTGTCTATTGATTTGATGATGAGAGGGGTCTAGATACAGCGGTTACAATAATCCCTTCTACTGGGCAGGGAGCAAAGAGCCCAAGACTAAGAATAGCTACGTGTATAAAGAAAACAGCTTCTTGCTATCTGTCAAAGAGACAAGGCAGCCACGTGGGCCTGCTGCTTGCTAATGCAGTGTCCACAACTCCTGCTTGGCCCATGGATGGGTCCTGAATAATTAATACTGAGCCTGCTCAGCCAGAAAGTGCTTCCTAAATAACCTTCTGTCAATAGTGGTTTGACTAAAGACCAAGGTCTAAATGTAATAGTTTTCCACTGATTGGTTTTGTACATGGTCCCCTCCTGGGTCATCTCCTCAGGCAGGCACAATTTGTTAAGGGCCAAATGCCCCCCTTCACTAAATTCCTATGTGGGAACCCTGGCCACTGGTATTTCAGAATGGACTGTACACGGGGCCTTCACAAAGACGATGCAGCAAAAACTCTGTCTTGTGAATGGGCTCTAATCCAGAGTGCTGTGTCCCTGGGAGAGGAGGAGCCTGAGGCACAGACACTCAGTGACAACAGCTACAGACTAGCTGAGGAGAGATACCTTGTCCACTGCTGCCACACCCTGACCACAGACTATCAGTCTCTAGAACTGGAAGAAAATCAATGTCTACCAAGTGAGCCACCTTGTCCGTGGCACTTTATGTCAGCTATGGCAGGCTGTTTGCAAAGGACAGGGTTCCAGGGCAGAGCTATTTAGCATCACCAAGATACAAATGTATGTATGATGTCTTCCCAAGAGGAAATCCTCTGTACAAAAGACTTCTTTGCGTCTCCTTTTTCAGTATCAGCCACTATAGGTGCATTTAAATCTTACTGGACCCAGTGAATTAGAAAAACATGCCCTGGTGATCAGAAATGGAGAGATCCATGAACACAGTCCTAGATATTTGAGAATCTAATAAAAAATGTGGAACTTCTTCCCAGGAAAACAGAATGATGAGTTGAACTTCAAGGGAGAAAGGGAGACAAAGGAGAGAAGGAGAAGAAGGGAGGTGAACAGAGACTGAGAGACGGGAACAAGGGGAGGATCTAGGATGCGGGAGGAGGGAGGGGCCAAAGTGGAGAACTGAGAGAGAGGCCTGGTCCAGGCGGAGTTAAGGCAAGAGGTCGTCAAATCCCGAGTCCAGACCTCAGAAAGACACCATACCCAGAGGTCCAGAGGATACCTTAGGCTATGTTAGTTCTGAACTTTGAAAATAAACACTCAATCCTATGAGCCATGCTAACAAAATGCACACACACACACACACACACACACACACACACACACACACACACACGCATGTGCACGATATGGATGCACACCAATGGAAGTTCAAGGGCAGCTAGTTTGAATAGGTGGGGATCAATGGCAGTGGCAGGGACAAGGGAGGGTAATGGGTAAATGTGGTTCAAATGTGTCTTAGACATGTATGAAAATGTCATAATGAAGCCCATTATTATGCATAATTAACATACGCTAATAAAACATTTAAAAACACAAGTAGGTATTTAAGGATGTCACAAAAATATGAAGAGTTCTCAGTGCCCATGGGATTTCTTTTACTATGAAATTCACAGGTATTGTTATTGATGTGTTTGGCATAGTTTCCTAGGTGGAAGAAGGTCTTTCCTATTGAATTGCAGGAACATAGAAAATACGTGTAAGGGTTTAGCAAGTCATTCAAAGCACTATATAGTATGATAATAAATATCGCTACGTTATGAAACAGAATATGGAATTAATTGCACATTTTCATAGTTTGTGATTTTGAACAAGTTACTCTAAGTATATTAATATTATTTGCCATATTTACATAGAAAATGAAATTCACGAAGTGATGTATTACATGTAAATCTCCAGCATTAGTAGAGGGACTAGTAATATTAAGGCCCTTCTCTTTTTCCATACTGAGTTAGCCTCCTCCCCTCCCTGGGTCCCCACTGAAGCCACCTCCACCATTATGCTAAGTATTTTACTGTAATTTTGTGCCCACACATCTGTTCCTCCAGCTGGGACTGTGTTTCTTTACAGAATGGTCTGGGTCATACTCCTCAACGATTTCCAAGGTTTGGATCTGATATAAAGTAGGTTCTCACCAAACAGTGAGAAATTAACCAATGATTCATTTCTGTAGCACCCCTGTGGTGGCCTGACCTGGTGCCTTGCAATACGACAACCCAATTATCTTCTCTTTCCTAGACAGAATCCTCAAGTCCAGAATTCAGTCTTAACTCTCCTTTCATGCCCTGGGTAAGTGGTGCCTGCATAAAAAAGCTTGTAGGGTCCTGATAAATATTTGAAAAATGGATTTTGCTTTGATCTGAATGAAAACCAAAGCTAATATTGACTGGGTTCCACAGTTGGCATGAATAATAGTAGAGAGGCCTGACAGTGTAATGCCAGAAGCTGTTCAGTCCTATTGGTTTTGTAGGGTCAAGAACCATCAGACAGGGGCTGGAGAGATGGCTCAGAGGTTAAGAGCGTTACTGATCTTCCAGAGGTTCTGAGTTCAATGCCCAGCAACTACATGTTGGCTCATGACTATCTATAACGAGATCTGATGCCCTCTTCTAACGTTGTATATATAATGAATATTTTTTTTTTTAAAGACACGTTAGGCTAGCCTTGTGGTTGCATTCCTGAGCTCAAGCTGCAGAGCACTGTGGGACCTATGAGCCACTGATAGGTGGGAAGAAAACACCTCCTGTTTTTCTGATGGCTTCTTGCCCTCCAGCAGGATGAAGATAGTAATCTATTGAAATGGCATTCTTTCTGGGCAACCTTCTGGCACCTCCAATCTCAGCAGCACTGACCATGCTCTCCTTTCTTTTCTTTCTACGTAGCTTGGGAGAGAAAAGGAAATATTCCACAGCTCCAGCCAAATGGAATTAACTCAGCATTTACATGCTTATCTTGTTTGCAATCCATTGGTGGCCTTTGAAGAGATGTCCGGATTGGCTAGGCACAAGCTCTCTTCTTTCCTTTCGTAGGCCACTGGGTAAAGTGCCCCAAGTCCTGACCTGCCCTCCCTAGTCCCAGTTTCTGAGCTGCAACAGGCTCCCATGAGATAAAGTGTGTACAGTGTGTCCCCAAGTCTTGTCAACAGCAACTTCTCTTTCCTCCTCTGACCCTCTCTCACAGACAACACTCAAGACTTATTTTTACTCATGCTCCCCATGG
This sequence comes from Phyllotis vaccarum, assembly GCA_033318265.1. Classification (NCBI taxonomy): domain Eukaryota; kingdom Metazoa; phylum Chordata; class Mammalia; order Rodentia; family Cricetidae; genus Phyllotis; species Phyllotis vaccarum. The sequence continues at coordinate 22,273,317 of JARWLC010000019.1, forward strand.
ACTGGCAAAGAGTAGGAGCTCATTACTCATTTTTGGCTTCAGTGTATCCATGCCAGGATTTATGTAATAAGGCCCTTATTTCTATGAGGAATATCCTGAAGACCCTATACAGACAGCCCCTCAGAATTGAAATACAGGCTATGGTAGAATAAATGTAGAAGGAAATGCTTAAAAATGTAAATAGTCAACATCAGTAGGTAGTGTGGTTCAAGGAATAGGGTTTCTTTCTGTGTTGCAAAGGAATTTAAAGTATAATTACAGCTTAAGAAAAAAGACCTTGAGCATCAAGCTTACACCAGAGCACCTCAGGCACGCAGAAGACGCTTCAGAGAATAATTCAGATGAGATGGTTATTTTCCCCTCAGACATAGGAGCGTGCAGTCTGCTCCTGCTAGGCTCCTCTCATTCCTTGTTTGTGTTGTTCCCAGCATGGCCAAGGCTAAGTGAGAGTGTTTCGGGGAGTACAAGGCTGCAGAGAATCCTTAACACAACAGTCCATTCCTCTATGCTCCCCAGATCCCAGCTTAGCAAAGAGAAGGAAGGCTCCCCACATAGGGTGATTTCCCACCTACCACCCATGACCATTATTGATGGCATCATAATTTTGTGTGTGCATGTATATACTCATATACCTACAAATACAGATATGCATTATTTATGGATGCACATGAACCTATGTGTGCATATGTGGAGATCAGAAGTCAACATCTGGTGTTTATCCTTGGGTATAAGCCCTTTGTTTATAGAGAGAGGGCCTTTCCTTGGTCTGGTGCTCTCTGATTAAACTCGGTCTGCTGGCCAGTGATGCCGGAGATTTTCTTCTTTTCCCTTCCCTGTACAGGGATTAGAGATACGAGCCACCACACCAGACTTTTTCTGTCATTGCTAAAACTGGGGCTTGAATGTAGGTCCTCATACTTGCAGGGCAAGCATCTTACCAGCTGAACCATCTCCCCAGCCCATGGCCATCATTTTGTTTTTGTTTCTTTTCAAGATAAGGTTTCTCTGTGTATGTACCCAGTCCTGGCTGTCCTGTAATTTGCTCTATGGACCAGGCTGATCTCGAACTCAGAGATCCACCTGCCTCTGCCTCCCAAATCCTGGGTTAAAGGTGTCAGCCACCTCCACCTGTCATGCTCATCATTTCTAATCACCTTGAGCACAATTCATCTTCATCCTGGTCTTACAGTTCTGAAACCTGGGCCTCAGAGGACAAAGATTCTCCAGCCTGCAGGATCTAGGCAGCCACATGGCAAGGACAACCAGGAGCTCAGGTCTGAGAGGAACTGTTGAAGCCCTTTCCCAACTGACCGCCACCTCATCAGCAACACTTAGACCTGGATTGAAAGTAGAGACTATTTTTAGAGTTACGCATTTGCATTTCCCTTCTCCCTTGGTCTTCTGGTGTCATACTTTGTGGCTATGGAATGTGGAACTGAACTGACTGGCTCTTTCTCAACGTGCCGAGTGACTCCTGGTTTCCTTTGTTTTGTTTTTTTTGTTTTTTTTTTTTCCTTTCTCTGATGAGTTGAGTTGTGTGGCTTCTGTGAGTACTTTCTGATCACTAACATATGAGATCCTGAAAATGTCCGTCAGCATACAGCAGCATCTGGCTTTGACTGAGCAGTAACAGCATGGGGCAAAGGGCTAGGGACAGTTGCCTCCTCCATCTCTCAGGAGGCTGAGAGGTACGTGTTCTCCTCCCCCCGCCCCCTTGTAAAGAAATAAAATAAAATGAACATTAAAACGTACTCAGCTTCAAGTGTTATATGTCCAAAGGGACATAGCAGGCAACCACTGATGACTTTAGGAGGGGTTTCTGAAGATGGGAGCGTAGCCTATTAGAACACAAGGTCATAAGGGTGCAAGGTACAAGGCTAGACATAGGCCCAGGTTGTAGGCTGAGAGCACCCAACTGAACATGTGACTCCAGCTGTGGATCCTCACCTTCAGATTAGGGATGTACCTCAGCTGGCCCAATGCTTGCATGAAAACCCCTCAGCACCACATAAGCATGGGCGTGGTGGCACATGCCTGTAAGCCCACCACTCTCTAACCAGAGATAAAGACACAAGGACAAAATTTTCAAGGTCATTGCAGGTTATTTAAGTGAGTTCAAGGTCAGCCTGGGCTACATAAGATGATGTATAAGTAAAATATAAAATAAAATGACAGTGCACTCTTCCTCAATCATTTAATAGGCTTGCTGAGAAGATCACGTGAGAAAGCGCCTCTGACAAGCATTTCCTACAGTGCTCCAGGCCCCACTCGAAGCATAGCTTAGGCCTATGGACTGTTGGGCTTCAGTCCCAGCTCTGCTACCCAGAACTGTTGTGGGAAGCAGTAACAGTTTCTGGCCAATCCTAGCTGATGTACTGTCAATAGTAGTTATTAAATCAGCCATACTTGGAACAGCTCAGGTGCAGGTTGGGAATCACTCCCTAAGGAAGTTTCCAGAGGGACACTTCCTGATGGGGCCATGGTCATACTTATTCTAATGCTTTCTCCCCTAACCCTAGGCTATACATCAAGCAGTACATTTTAAAGGCCAGAAAGACCCTTCTTTCTTATCTTTATGGCCTATGGATTTGTGTTTCAGCGATGACACTGCTTGCCCAGACCATGCCCAACTTCCATTTCTAGAACTTTCTATAGTTTCACTGGACGCCTCTGGTAGTAGCCTTGTTTTAGTACTGAAGGTGCTGCTTTTCCTGGGACACAACTGTAGAAGCAGGGAATGTGTCTAACAGATGCCCCTGGGTTGTAATCAGGATTTTTGATTCTTGAGTTTATTTTTTTTTTTAAATGGGTTTTACAGCCAAAGAAATCATGCTTTGCGCTCTAAGTGCTCTATGCCAACCCAACTGCAGGTTCTCTTCCCAATGGGTTTTTCCTCCTGTGCCAACTAGAAAACGGGTTTGGCATTGGCTCCTCTCAGAGGCAAAGATATGACTGCAAACAGGCTGGGCCCGTGCCCACTTCCACAATACAGTTTACAGAGACCGCTTCCACTCCCTGGAAGACACTGGGGTTGTTTCCTCAGATAATATGATTTGATGGGGCAAGAAACAGGTTCAGAAAAAGTGAGGAGTGTATAGCAGAGGTTTGGCTCACTCAAATCACAGGGGCATCTCAGGATGTCCCTTAAGGGTCTGACACCAGACCAATTGAACTAGAACTTCTGAGGATAGAGTCTGAGGGTCAGCACTTTCCAAGCTTCCCTCACTGGTGCCTTGCTGGCAGGGGTTAACACTAAGGTCTTGCCAGCATGAGTGTGTGAATCCCAGCTAAGACCACCAGAGCCCAAGCTAGACCTTGACCCGGTACTTACTACCAGGGCCCAAGTTCATGAGCAGGGTGTTACCTAGCCTCCTACTGATCCTCTCAGAATCCGGGGAGCAACACTCTCCCTCCCCATCACACAAACTCTTCCCACACAATCCTCCCCACTTCCCTGACCTCCTGTGATTTCATTTTCCCACTTGGCATTTTGTTTTGCTGTTCAAGGCATAAAGGGCCAATAGCTTCCCCCAAGCTATTTCTTCTCCAAAGCAGTGAAATAGCTTAGCAATTTTGGAGACATTTAAAATGCATTGTTTTGTTGGGGGACCTGATGGGGGGGGGATCCTGGCTTTCTCCTAAATCTTATCATAGAATACTGAGGACTTTCAATCAGGGCAGTTTTCTATCTGAGTCTTGTTAGTCACGAAGGCAGAAGCCTGCCGTCCCCCACCCCCACCCGGCCAGGCTCAGGGAAGAAGGAATGGAGACATGCGCAATGTTGGGGCTCTTCAAGGCAGACCGCAGTCTCCGATTCCTCGTAGAGGCCCTAGATCAAGTCACTACTATTTGACTCTATCCTGGGTCTCCTTCTGTAAAAGGCATGAGGCACCAGTTAGTGAGGCACTGGCCAGGCTGGGAACAAAGGTTCCGAACACTTGCTCAGCAGATAGTAACTGTTGTTCATCTTTAAGTGGTGGTGATGGAGGCCATTACCAGACCACAGGTTTCTGCGAGCCTCTTGAGTGAGGTCTCTGGTGTGAGTGGAGTTACTGAGGTTGGGCTATGTTTGCCTGGCTTCCCCCTCCCTTCTCCTCCCTTCCTTTTCCTTCCTTCCCCTTCTGCCCATTCCTTCTACCTCTCCCTTTCCCCCACTCTTTCTTTTTGCCAGGGTTTGCTTGAGTAGCTCAACCTTACAGTTCTCCTAGGACCACACTACCATACTTGGTGGGAGTTCATTTTCTAAGAAGGCTCTTTCTGTCTGGATGGTTTGACCTTCAAAACACCATCTCAAAGACCAAGCTGAAGAAACTAAAAACAAAAGCTATTTTCAAACAGAGATTCTGATTTGGCTGGGCAATGGGTATGCAGTTCTGTTGTGTATGCATGCATGTGTGTGCATGTGCATGTACGTGTGTGTGTGTGTGTGTGTGTAAAGCAAGGTTCTATTAAGCAGCCAGGCACCAGAAGCTCTGAGCATGGGATGTTGTTATGCTCGGGGAGTTGAAAGCAATAGTGGATCCGCTAGGGGCTCACAGCCTTGCTTTGGGTAAGCCAGGGAGTAGGTGGGAAGCACACAGTCTGTCCTTGCACATGGCATTACCTCCTAAAGGACCTGGTATTCCTAGGCTGATTCTTTGGCTTCCCAGACCAGCACTAAGCAATGGTGTACAGGGTAGATAGCCGAGGACAGCATTGCCATCTTGCTCCTGGAGCCTTTGTTCTGCATGCCGGGGTCAGCAGAGGACAGAAGTTTTCTTGAGTATCATCTTTGACTCTGGGCACCAGAAACAGGGTGACTAGGTTGAAAGGGTTTCCTCTGAAGAGCCTTGACCATAGGCAGGATCCCACATTCCCCATACACTCGTAATGGGAGGCAGAACACAGTGGCAGCAGCAACAGCAGTGAGGATCATAACTGCTGGGCAGGGATAGGCCAGGTTCAAATTCTGCTTCAGACACTTGGGATTCTGTGGCCTTGGGCTATAAACTTAACCTCTTTAACCTCCATCTCTAAACCAGAGATGATAATGAGGGCTTTGGTGACGATTAGATTAAACTAATTAGCTTATGTAAAACCACTTGGAAGAGCAAGTGGGACATAGCAAGGAACATATAAACACCCACTGTCACTAGTAATTGTGGCAGAGATTGTCTCAGATGCCACATCCATAAAGCAGGAGCAGTAACGTACCAGACTCAGAACAGGGGAGAGAACTGTGTATGCGGTATATGCCTCATGCATAGGAGGCAGCAGTACATGCTTTCCATGGTCGTTAGTTACTGTCAGTCACTGTGCATGCTGGGCAGGGCATGGGAGACTTCTTGGAGAAAACCGGCCAACAGCCTGGAATAGACTGGAGCTTTCTCAGGGGAAATGCATCTTGAGAGTGGGTCTGCATCTCAGGCTGGCCAGGATACCAAAGCTAGTGGCTGGAGGAGGGGCCCTTAAAGAATCCAGGTGTCTACCCCTCTCTGATCTCTGCTGGTTGCTGTCTGCATCTAACAATGCTCACAAACATGTTCTGGAGGCTTTGCATTTAGACGACAATCCCTGTCTTGCTTGCTTTTCTGCAGTGGTAGAAGGATGGATGCTAAATTCAACCATCTCCTATTCTAAGCGCTAACAGCCCACAAGAGGGGTATCACACAAAACAGGGGGAGGGGCAATGGTCCCTGAGCCAGCTTCCTAGCCTCCTGTGCTTTCACAGCATATAGGATGCCAGGAGCTGCACTGCATCAGGGACATAGAGTTTGTGATGAGCAACTGAGCCTGCTCTGGGTCTGCAGGGTCTTCAGAAACATCCTAAGGCTCTCTTTCCCACTCCTGGGGTGCAGTTCAATGGCGCCCTCTAAAAATAGCAGTGGTTATTCAGGGAAATATTGTGATCTGTCTCTGGGGATGGCAGTGCAGGCCTCCTTCAAAAATAGAACCCCAATCAGGTGTGCTTCCTCATCCCTGTCTCTTACCATCAGTCCCAGAATCCTTTGGAGGGATTCAGGGGCTGGGTAGTGATTGGGTGCTAGGCACTGGGAGTGGGAGAGCTGGGGGCGGGGGTTGTACTCAGAGTCTCCCTAGAATCCTTTACTTTGCACTTAAAAACATATTCATTATTCATTATTCTAAGTTCTATGGAAATCATCAAGAGATAATCTCACTACCCAGAAATAACAACTGACTATTCTTTTTCCATTCTCTCAGCATTGCACTATTCTCACACAAGTGTGTGTATATGCTCACATGCTGGCACACACACTACACACACATACACACAATGCACACATACACACCACACATATCCTGTAACACATGCATATATACTACATATACACACGTGAACACACACCATGCACACACCCCCAACATCTATTTACATAATTAAGAAAGTGCTTTGTAGTTTATTTTCCCCTCACTGAAAATCACATCAAAAGCTCTTCCCACATATCATTTATAGTTTTCTGCATCTGGAATTTAATTGAGCATGGTATGAAGACGAAGCACATGGGCTTGCTCTGGAATGATCTTGTTTCAAGTCCTGGGTCTGTGGCCTTGGGCCCTGAACTCCAGTGTTTGCATATGTGAAATGGGTCAGTAGTAGCGGCCACCATAGATAGTACAAATGTGTTCCTAATGGTTGCTCAAGGGCTGTATGCAAGGCCACAGTACTATGATGGCAAATTCTGTTTAACTCCAACTGAGACCAAGATCTCTCTAGTCCCTCTAGTGACAGTTATTCAGTTTACTTCTAAAACCCATCACAGGCTCCCTTTCTGGCAAGTTCTAGAATTCAGAGAGCAGATGACAGCATCTCCCTGGTTGGTGACTTGAGAGGTGACAAGCCCAGAGGAATCAGGACTTGCCAACACTATGATCACAGTCTTTGCCTCCCACAACTCAAAGAAAACAAATTTCAGTTACTCTGCTCTTCTCAGAGGTATCTTCTACCAGAAGGTCTAGCTGAAAATAGGAAAGTTTAAAAATAAAACCCAAAAATCTTACTAGTGTATAAGATGACAAAGCAATCCACAGCTTTTGTTTTATTTTGTAATAACCTTGTGAGAAAGAATCCCCTATAAGAGTAGAGAGCTGGTAACATGCATATAAAATGCTGAGCCAAGTACCTGGCATTAGCAGTGCCCCAAACAGCCCAGCTATCACTCCCAAGCACCATGGCTTGCTGTGGAGCCTAAGCAGTTGACAGACATATGGAGATAGGTTTTGAATTCCTTGAAGGGACAGCTGCCCAAAGGTGGCTCACCTGGAAAGGAGTGAAGTCTCATCACAAGTCACTGGGCTCACAGGAAGGATGGTCACTGGGGACCATGTGGTAAAGCACATATTGCATTGTTGTCCACAGAGAGGCAGCAGCCATACATGGGAATACTTTGAGAACGTTCTATCTGGTTGGAAAGATGGCTCAGAGGTTAAGAGTATTGACTGCTCTTTCAGAGGTCCTGCATTCAATTCTCAGCAACTACATGGTGGCTTACAACCATCTGTAATGAGATCTGGTCCCCTATTCTGATGTGCAGGAATAACACTGTATACATAATAAATAAATCTTTAAAAATGTTCTATTCCATGTTTGGAACATGAACTACTTGGTGGTTAATCTTTGCTACTGAAGCAGAAATTCTGGGGGTGCAGCTTTGCTCACCCCCTAGGAGATATAAGCACACTATGAGGAAACAGGATGTCTGGACAAGACTGGATGGGCAGAAAATCAATTACAAGGTGACTCTTAAAGTTCTTTGGAACCAGGACTTGGAGACTCAGTCATCTATCCTCTCCTTGTCTTTCAGAGGCTACACACTCATGAGCTTTGTGTTGGGGGTGGTGAGCCCCCTGTGGTATCAGCTAACCACATGACATTGACCTCCTATCTATGAAGCTGGAAGTCTCTTAAGACTCACATTACAGTTAGTGTCCTGCAGAATATAGCATGCTTTTCATATCAAAGCTGGAAAGAGCCTCCGGGATAGGCCACCACAGTCAACTGGGCCTAGAAAGGCAAGGTTAACCCAAGGTCACATGTCATGGTGATGTAGGTCAGTCTTCCTAGGTTTGCTCCTTATCACTGTGGGGCTCAGCTGGAATACGGGTGGCTTTCAATTTTAAGCAGATCATACTTGACAATCCAAAGTCAAGGTGGGGGCAGGAGAGGACAAAACTGTTGCTTCGGGCACAATCACAGCCTTTGAACTTTCTGCTTGTCACTAATAGTTCCTGTCCTCATTGGGAGATTGTTTGGCCTCAGAAATACTTCTACCTGGGGCATTGCAAGAGACTCATTCCGGTTGCCTTAACACCCAGAGTCAGTGAGGAGAGGCTCAATTATCCGTCCTGGCAGAGAGTGTACGCAGTAGATGGAAATGCTTATACCTCACATGGCTTTTGGCCTAATTATAAAAGGCCATGCTGCAGAGGCTCTGGGAAGGAGCTTCGGTTCTACCTGGTCCAGTGGAACTCCAGGCTAAGGAGTTTAAACTTGAGTACTTGCTAGTTGATCAAGTGTATACACATCCCTGCAAACTCATGTGTCCATGTATCAAGGTCACTCATAGTTCAACATTGGGTATCTTCATCAACTGCTCTTCATTTTAGTTCTTGAGACAGGGTCTCACTGAGCTTGGAGCTTGGTGACAAGGTTGGAGAGCAAGCGCTCTGGATCTACCTGTCTCCCTAGTGCTGGATTTACAGATGCATAGCACTGTGTCTGGCTTATGTATTTGGCTGATAGGGATCTAAACCTGGGTACTCATATTTATGTGGAAAATGCTTTTCCCACTGAGCCATCTCAGCTTATAGGTATGCACTGATAAGAATAATGCTGGGGATGTTGATCTAGGAATCACACTTTGAGAACCATAGGAAATATCAACCTGCCATACCTTTCTCCTGAGAGTCTAGGCATGACTCCTATGCAGGACTCACTGTGGTCTATCTCTGCCATTTGCTTGCACCATTGATCTTTCAGACCATATCCCTCATCATCCCTGAGTCTTGGGTTTCCTATTTGTAAATTACAGGACTTTGAGGGAGTCAGAGAGAATTTATTGGGCAAAATAGTTTTATAAATTGTCAAGACTATTCAAATGTTAAGAGGAAATAAACACGTTGGACAATCCGTGTGAATCAGAAGGCCTATTGTATGGTGGGAATACTGGATAGAGAAGACAGGTGAGTGCTGAATGGCATAGTCGGTGTAGTAGTCAAGAGTCACAGCCACCTGTAATGGATAAGGGGTAGGAGAAGTGGCCTGTGACATGCTGACCATCTTCAGTGCATAGAGATGCCACTGTTGGATCTTAAGGGGAAACGAACCGGATCATGAATTACCAGGAATAATGGGTCTGGAAGCTGTGAAGCAGGAAACTTCTGCAGAGATTCAGGAGTGAGGCCACAGAAATCTGGATTTGCAGGATAGAATTAACAGGCAAGGTAAATGGTTAGATTAGACAAAGGGTGAAAGCACAATCAGGATGGCATGCGCATCCTAGGCCACCAACTCAGACAAGGAGAAGCCAGTGTGAATTCGGGAAGCAACTTGGAAGTAGAGATTTTGCTGAGTCTGTCTTGGGGAATGTTGAGCCTGGTATGTTTACCACTTACTCATCTCCTGCATGCATGGATCATAGCACTGTCCTGAGGCCCCTCCAGTGCCACATCACTAAAGCCTTCCCTACTGTGAAGGATCCATCTCTCTCCAATCTCCCATCCTTTGTCACCAACCTCATGCACCATTCCCTGGTATTTGAACTATATTGCTCTCTGCCTCTGTCTGTCTGTCTGTCTGTCTGTCTGTCTGTCTTTCTTACACACACACACACACACACACACACACACACACATACACACACACATACACAGAGCTGTGTCCTTCCCATCTGTAGAATCACTTTCTAAATGAACTACAGTGGCAATCAGAAAGCAATCCTCTTTTCTTCCCTCATGTAAGGGCTGGTTGTGCAGATAATGTTTATGGTTGTTGCAACAACAACAAAATGGATGTCGTGAAAAATGAGGTTTCTGACAGAGAAAAGGAGAAGAAAAGCTTTTTAAAATAAACTCAAGTGCTTCAGACACCATTTAAGGTGTCCAAAACAAGAGACTACTTCTGTTTCCTGGCTCTTTTTCTTTGCCCATGCCATGGAGAGAGGGTGCCTGCCACACTGGGATGAGACAGCCTTTAGAAAAAAGCCTGTAGTGTATGGGGATTCAGATGATGGAGTGACTGCTCTGTTTCCCCGTGAATTGTGAGCATTAATGAGAACAGATCTCTGGGATTGCTGTTAGCTCTCAACATAGTGAGAGCAGGTACTACTGGAGGTCCTAGGTGACTTTTAAAAAAGTACAGACATATAAAAATAAGCTATCATGTTACTGGGTCCCAGGGAGAACTACCTTTATCCCTTACAATTTTCCAGATCGTTGTCCTATTTGATTCATCCTCATACCTGCAGGATGAGCATTGTTAGGTTCATTAGATAAAGGCATAAAATAGAGGGGAAAAAGTAAATTGCCATGGTCTATAAATAAACAGACAAGGCTGGAATTGTAACCAGATTACATACATTAAAATTCTGAGCTATAAAAAGAAAGACAGATCACAGTAAGTATTGGTGAGGATGAAGGGAGACTGGAATTCATGTGCATTGCTGGTGAAAACGTCAAATGTGACAGTCACTGAAAGCAATCTAAGAGTTTTTCTAGTGTTTAACAGTGAGATATATGTCTAAGAGAAACAAAATAGTCATACAGAAATCTGCACACAAATATCTATAATAGTATAGTATAATTTGTCATAACAAAAGGGTGAAGCTACCACATACATTTATTAGACAATCAACAATGAATTATTGGTCAGCAATAAAACATAAGAAATTACCAAAGTTGCCAAAAGATAAAATCATGTGGATGGATCCTAAAACATTGGATGGAAGAAGCCAGTCATGGGAGAATACAAATTGAATGGTTTAACTTACTGGAAATGTTAAGTGCAAGCAAATCCAGACTTGGGAAGCAAAGCAATGGCCATTTATGACTGTCAGATCTAGCAACACAAATAGGGGTGGGGTAGGGCTTATATTGGGAAAAATCAGAAATAATTGCTAAAAGATTTGAGGGTAATGATAGAAATATTTCAGAATGGGCTGTGGTAAATGCTTGTATACTCCATGAGTCTACTAAATACCACTGAGCCCCCCACTTCAAGTCAGTCCATTATACATCTGTTTTATTTCAATGAAACTATTTTTAAAGCATTGATAGAATATTAAAATAGAAATAAGTCAATAATAAAAAGAAATCAATCATGATGTTCCCAAGAGAATTTTTCTTTCATTCATTAAAATAAATTTTGGAGCCATTTTATTTGTGAGGCACATAGCTAAAATAAACACATATGTGGAATGCTTTATTTCAATTTGGGGGTGCTGAGTGGCCTTAGGAAGAAAATGAATAAGACCAGAAGAAATCATAAGATCTTTAATTTCACTTACAATGTTTCCTTTTAAAACTATTCACAATACATTTTATCTTATTTTTCATCAAAAAATTATACTGAGCTTGGTGGTGGTGGGATAATGGTCTTGTACACTGTAAAAAATTTTCACTTACATTGGTTTAACAAAGTGCTGATTGGTCAGTAAGCAGGCAGGAAGTATAGGCAGAGCTACCAGACAAAGAGAATTCTGGGAAGAAAGGCAGAGAGCAGATGCCAGCCAGACTCCGAGGAAGCAACATGAGAATGATGGACTCATAAATAAGGTACTAAGCCACATGGCTAGATAAGAATCATGGATTAATTTAAATGTAAAAACTGGATACTAATATGCATAAACCACTGACCCAGAAGTTATCATAATATTAAACCTCTGAGTTAATTACTTCATAAGCAGCGGCAGCAGAACTGGCTGGGCTGGACAGAGAAACTTCTGACTGCATATGGTGCTCCAATGTGGTGCATGTACATCCATATAAAGCCCAAGAAAGCTTAAAGAAACAGAAACAGAGCTGAAACAACTTCCTAGTTGTGTCTCTCAAGTGGGCCAAGGTACACAGTGGTGTCCCAGCTTGAGCTGCAACATGTTGGGTTCCTGCAGTCTCACAGCGGCCTTGGTATGAGCATGATCTGTATATGGCAAATTTAAGGTTTCTGTTCACACAGACAAAAAAGGAACAGAGTCAAAGATGGCTTCTTGGGGAGGGATCTGTTTTCTGGCGGCAAGCAGAGGCACATCTCCTTTAAAAGAAGCTTCCTGACTCAGCATTAGCTACAAAAACTGCAAGGCTCTTTTAAGAGGTTATGCTGCCAAACACTTAAATGAGGCTTGTGAGCAGTGGGTGGTGGTGTTCTAATTGGTGGCAGTGTGGACCCAAACATTCCCCACAGTTGGGGCGGTAAATCTGATTTCTGCCATTACCTCTGCCATAAAGCTAAGATCTCACAGACCAAAGAGTTCGGTGGAACCACCCAAAGCTTTAATCCTAGCCACACTTTTTAGCAGATTAAAGGCTCATGTGATCAGGAAAGAATAGAGATATACAGTAAAGAAAGATTCAGACAATAAAAACCCTCTAAACAGTATACAGTGTGTTTTAAAATATATGTAAGCCTGGGAGAGAAAAAAAAGAATAAATCACTTTAAAAAGAAAGTAGAAAACATAATAATAAATCATATAATGATGGAAATTATACAGAGTCTGAATACTGTATGTTATTATGTTGTCTTTGAGTTTTTTGACTGCAGAGGAAGGAGAAATAGCTAAGAGACATTTAATATAAATGCTGCTGGATTAATTCAATCTACATATTTTTGAAAATGCCTTGACTTCAAAATTTAAGTCAAATGATATGTTATGCTGGAAAGGAGGTTGTGCTTTTGTTTTCATAGAAAATGAGAGGCTGTGTATTCATTCCAGGTTAAGAAAAACATGTTTGATTGAGGAAGACCCCCTGAAAAATCTCTGATTAGAATGGATGACTCAGATGAGCCAATGTGTCAGGCATCTCTGCTGCAATTTCCTCTGAGTTCTGTATCAAGAATGACTTCAAGGCTGCTAGCTGAGATTATCCAGCCTCACAGACTGGTCCATTCAGGACTTTCCCATAATCCTAAATTTTCTTTGGGTCCCCATAAGATTACCAGTGTGCTCAATCAGAATAAAGTAGTCTAGAATACTATGTACACATCACTCCCTCCATGAACTACGGATGTTTGTCTTTATTTAGAGTGTTGGCTATAAGTTTTTATGAATAATGGTCCAGAAAAAAGCTATACAAAGGAGATTAGATTTGGAGTTCTTGTTTTAAAAAGAAAGAAAGGGAAAATGTGGGATAATGCTCTTGTTTACTGTAAAGATTTTTTACTTGTATTAGTTTAATAAAACACTGATGAGTTAGTAGGAAGGCAAGAAATATAGGCAGGGCTACCAGACTAAGAAAATTCTGGGAAGAGGAAAGGCAGACACAGGAAGCAACATGAGAATGCTGGATTCATAAAAATGTTACTAAGCCATGTGGCTAAGCATAGATAAGAATTATGGGTTAATTTAAGTGTAAGAGCCAGACAGTAACATGCTTGAACTACTGGTCCAGCAGTTACTATAATATTAAGCCTCTGAGTCAATTATTTCATAAGAGCAGCAGCAGAACTGGCTGGACTGGACAGAGAAACTTCTGACTACATTATGAGACCTTTAATTTCCCTTATAATGTTTCCTTTTAAAACTACCTACAATACATTTTATTTTAGTTTTTCATTAAAAAATTGTACTGCGCTTAGTGGTGGTAGCACACACCTTTAATCCCAGCACTTGGAGGCAGAGGTCAGTTGGTCAGTCTGGTCTTCAAAGTGAGCACCAGGACAGCCAAAGCTACATATACAGAGATGCCCTGTCCTGATGTATGTAGATTATGATGGATAACTTTGATTGTCAACGTAATGGGATTTAGAATCACCATGGAAACACATATGTAGACACGTTTGCAAGAGTTTGTAGACAGGATTAATTGAGGAGGGAAGACCCAACCTGAATGTGAGGGCACCATTCCATGGGATGGGGCGGACAGAGAAAGGGAAAGTAAGGTGAGCAGAGTCATCAACATTGCCAACTCTCTGTTCTTGAATGTAGATCAGTGTAGTCACTGCCTCAAGCGCCTGCTGTCATTTCTTCTTTGTCATGATGGAATGTCCCCCTGAACTGTGAGCCAGAGACTCCTTTCTTGAGTTGCTCAATCAGGTATTACATCACCGCAAGTGGTAAATAACTAATAAAGAGGTAGTTATAAATTCACATATAGTTGTGGGAGCAATTTATAGAGTCTCTTGGGCATGTTCCCAAGTTTTTTCAGTGACAACATCTTTTAAAGGTAAAATGCTAACACAACTGATAGACAATCCACCAGTTTCATTCACATTCTCATTTGTATTGTGCTTATCTGTATCTGTGTTAATTTCTATATAATTTTATTAAGTCTAAAGTGTTTGGGCATCTCTCAGCACAGTCAAGACAAATGATATTTCTATCACCACAGAGTCTTTCCTCCTCCTCCTCCTCCTCCTCCTCCTCCTCTCTCTCTCTCTCTCTCTCTCTCTCTCTCTCTCTCTCTCTCTCTCTCTCACACACACACACACACACACACACACACACACACATTATCTAGAGGAGAGTTGCATGTTCTATAGCACATATATAAAGAGCTAAGGTCAATTTTCAGGAGTCAGTGCTCTTTGTCCACCATATGCCTTTCCCTGCTGAGCCATGTTTTTCCCTTCCCCTCTTGCCCTTTCTGTGACTTCAGCTCCCCTACCCCTAGTTCCATTCATCTACTGTCAACCACTAGCCTATACTCTGTTTATAAAATTTTCTAACTTTCAAAATCAATGGATTCATACAATATGCTTATAAATTTTGCCTTTCTCATTCAGCATAATTCCCTGGAGATTCATCCAAGCTGTTGAGTATATCAATAATTCATTCATTTTTGGTGCTGATAAAAGTGAAGAGGCATTAGATGAACAGGCCACACTTGTCCTCAGAATTTTCCCATTGAAGGATGTCTGCAATTGCAGTGGTTCTCTGTTTAAACTCCTCTTGGGTGGTAGGTGTGCAGACTTTCACCATATTCTTTCTTTATCCCAAAGAAGGCTCAATTTAAGTTATAGGAAGAAGAGGCTGTCAGGAATGCTGGGACAGCCTCCCATCTGAGTATCTGGACTGGAATACAGGAAGTGGGGCCTGGGTACCAGATGGTTTGAGAGTCTGATTCTCACGTGGTAACACAGAAGCCTCACAATAAGATCTCCCATGGTCCTTGAGAAAGACCCAGAATGGCATCAAAGAGCTGCCTGAAAACCTGAAATATGGAATGCTGATTGCAAAACTGAGAATCTTCTCCTAATGAGGTCAATGCTGTTTGGGACTTTAGTTGTTTGTGAGTAGATAATGAGACCCAAATACTATCTGTTTCTGCCAGGTGCAGAGGACCCATGTGGAGCCCTGGTTTCCTGTGTACCTCCCACACTGCTCCCCTGCGGCTTTTGCCTTCTTTGCTTAAATCCTTGCAAATATCTATTATGACTTTCATAGCCCTGGGAAGAACAGAAGCAGAAAACAGGGCCATGCCACAAACATCCAGTGTGGGTTCTCCTAAGGCTCAAACACTTCCTTACCTACAAAAGCTTGCAGCTTAGACAACCATATTGCCCCCTAATAGTGAAATAAATATGCTGGAATATCCACGGACGCGTGATGATTCCTGCTGTGCAACAGAGGCAAGAGCAAGGCGGTCATTCCAAGGTGTCAGGGTAGCCTACATAGTGGGAGCTCTCCTTCAAGGAGTCCAGGAAGATGGAGCAGGGTTTAAGGAGTCACAGTATCCAAGGATCAGAGCACGCTCCTAGTCTCTCAGACCAGAAAAGCTGAATAGCATACATTTCTTCTGACCTTGGCAATGGATTTGAGGCTCTCTAGTGATTACTGTTGCTCTGAGTTCACACAGCCACCCAGGGCCAGACCTGTTTTCTCCTACCTGAGATGTCACTGTACAATGGAAGGAGGAACATGACTCTTTCAGTCAGGTTCTGGGCTCGGTCTCTAGCTCTGCCACTTGTCACCTGAACAAACTTTCCTAGAAAACCCATCTCCCCACCCCTACCCTACCCTGTCCCTGGCTCAAATCCCAAGGACTCATGTGAGGATCCCATGCAGCTCTGTCTGGAGTACCCACAGTGCCACATCTCTTCCAAGATGCAACGATTCCCACCCGCCAATGGCCCATTGTGAGGGCCAAGAAGAAAGTAGACAGCAAACATTGGCTTCTTGCACTGTGCTTTGAAGAGCAGAAGATTGTTTTCTTCATTTCTAAGCTAGCTTGTTTCCTGTGTGCCTACACTCCATATCCTTCCTTTCTTCTCTCTCTCTTTGTGTGTGTGTGTGTGTGTGTGTGTGTGTGTGTGTGTGTGTGTGTGTGTTGCAGACATTGAGAAGGGTGAGAGAACAGGGGTTGGGGGGGGCAGGTGCAGACTGGGACTAAAGAGATGGACAGAGCTGCAGTACATCCTCCAGGTCAGGCTGGATCTTCTGGGCCTTTGTTCTGACATGTTCTACACAGAGATTAAGAACCTTGTAACTGCTGTTCTTTGCTATTGAAGATAGGCTTGTGGGGAAACAGCTGGTGTCAGACAGCAGCCCTTCTACCTGCCTCTGTAGAACATGGTGACACTCCTTTATTCTTTGGTACACGGACCTGCATGCTATCTTCTGTATGCTATTGAAGTGGTAAAGGTGACTTGCCTGTCACACCTGATATCCATAAGCCCTGACAGGAGTCAGGGCTGTCAGCTGAGCTGGGATGACTTTGACAGGGTTGGAAGAGGGAGACAGCCCTTCCCAATGATAGACAGGAAATCTTTTCTGTACCTTCTCTTCTTGGACCAGGGATGGGCTTCAGAATGGAATAAGCCTTCAGTCCTGCTCTTGGGAGGCCCTGTGACAATCAAGGGGACATAAATCCAGGGGCAAAAAATAAACAGGATAAACTGTGTAGTCTGGCATTGTAAACTGTTCACCTAGAGCAATGCCTAATCTTATATGAGCTTTGGTTTACTTGCCTATAAAATGGGTGTTATCAGGATGAAGTCAGAAGCTTCTTGTAAAATGGAGTTTCTAAGGAGAGACACAGCCTGAAAAACCATTGTTTTATTGCTTGGAACACAGTATAGTTTGATCTCATCAAAGGTGATGATGACGATGATGGTGATGGCGGCGGCAGATGAGTGGCTGAAAAATGATGCATCAAAGGACTAAGTTATCAACAAATGGCAATGTGATTATAAGTAATGGGGGGAGATAGTTGACTATTCAACAGATGCATAACGAGGGTGCAGCCCATGTGTGCCATTGTTCAAGAGTTCTTAAAGACCATTACTGGGGCAGGAAGGATGCAGACAGGGAGGCAGAATTTTAGGGCACAGGGGAGGTTAGCCAACCCCCCCTTCAACTCTCCCTGCTGCCCTCATGAGTGCTGCCAGTGAGGTCTGCTTTCCTCCAACTGTCCACATCTGCCTGGGCTGGAGTTAGCAAGTTGTTCCCTACAGGGTATTGCAGAGACCAATAGCTAAGGCCTTCAAATAAACTAGAAACCCAAGAGAAAAAAACCCTAGCAGACCTTGAATCCATTTAAACTCCTTGAACATCACAGATCACTCCGCTCCCCATCCCAGGAGACTCCAAGGGCTCTGGACAATGTATGTCTTCATGGGGACAGAGGAAAAGGCTCTTCTGTGGCTCCTCCTCTCTCCCCCAAGACAGACTAGTGGGAAGGCAGCTCGCCCACCAACCATCCTTAGTGTTGGGCCTTCTTGGAGGTAGAGAGCTAGCACACTGGCATCTCTAGCTGCCTTCTATATGCCAGGGTTCTTGTAGATATCACCTTACACAATCCTTATAAGAACCTGGCAAAGAGAGGCATTGCCCCACTTTGAAGATGAGGAAACAGAGTACAGTGAGATTAATTTGTCCTGGTTATAGATGCTTTCAACATGACAGGCAGCTTTTGATTTCAGGCATGGCTGACACAAATGCTGCTGATTGTTCAGTTACACCAGCCATGCTCACCCTCTCTTGTAAGGGGATTATGTTGTTCCATTGTAAATAATTGTCCCACCCACTGG
Organism: Phyllotis vaccarum; assembly: GCA_033318265.1. Classification (NCBI taxonomy): domain Eukaryota; kingdom Metazoa; phylum Chordata; class Mammalia; order Rodentia; family Cricetidae; genus Phyllotis; species Phyllotis vaccarum. The sequence goes on from JARWLC010000019.1 coordinate 22,291,496, forward strand.
TTTAATAAAAAGCGCTGATTGGCCAAAGGCAGACAGGAAGTGTGAGTGGGACTTCCAGACTAAGAAGCCGCTAGGAACAGGCAGAGCAGAGCAGAATGCCATAGAGAAGCCAGAGGAAGCAGAGGACAACTATGCTGCTCTGAGAAAAGGTACTGAGCCGCATGGCTGAACAGGATAAGAGTCATGGGTTAGATTAAAGGTAAAGAGTAAGCAAGTTATATGTCTGGGCCTTAGGTCAATCAGCCTAAAACTATTGTAAGCATCTGTGTGTCTCTGTGGATCTGTGGGTCTAAATCTTGAGGCTAGGCCCGAAAGTCCAGGACATAAACCTCATACTATACTCTCTGTTCAATGACTCTGCGTACTCTACCAGAGAGTCTTTATTTCTTGACTACTCCATTTGCTGAACATCTGTTCATGTTTTTTTTTTTCTTCTTTTGCACCACAGTACTGCATGTTTGTTTACATACTGTAGCCCATGGGAGAGCACAAACCATTATAATAGTTAATACTTTCTCACACCTAATTCTTAAGTAACAGTTTTTTAGTTCCTTAAAGATAGTACTGTATTGTCCCCTCCTGAAAATACATAAATTAAAATGGTAGTTCTTAAAAGTGGTTTCTGGGATGGGAACCAGAGGCTAAAACTTAAGAGGGGATGCAGAGGGACTATTTCATTGAGTATTTATTTTCCATAGAGACAAACTGTCTATGGTCTGTTCATTTCTAGCTCTTGTCTTCAGCCCTGTGCTTCTGGTTCATATACTACCCCTGCACCCCCACTGCAAGCTTTCGTGGGTGGTACCTCTGCCTGAAGCTGTGCAGGTTCCCTTTCCACACAGCAATGCCGAACTATGCGATCACAGTCCATATAAGTATTTTTTTCTATAAGGAGAAGGACCATTACCCATTGGCACATTTTAGAACCTTGTGTGGGCACAGCACACAATAATAGGTGCTTAGAAGATGTTTGCAGAACTAATGACCCTCAGTGATAAACAACCTTGCTTATGCTGCCTGCCATCACTTTGCAGGGCATGGTGGTGCTTATCTGAGGGCCAAGCTGGGCTGGCTTGCAGAAATAGAGAGCAGGAATTCCTCCAGAATGTGGCATTTATAGTTTTTGTTTGTTCCAAACAAGTTTCTGTTTCAGTATCTGTAGGTGGTTAAGGTCCCTTGGGACCAAGACAAGTACAAGCCAAGACCTCAGAAGAATGATAACAATCATGTGGAAAGATTTCTATAGGGCGGAAACATCTCTATTTTCTTGACTTACAGGGTTGATTCAGAAGGAAATCTATACTAAGTAGCAATTGTGGAATGGCCAGAGAAGCCTTAACTGATGACATCACCCAGTTATAGCAGCCGGAGACCAGCAATGGCTACTTTAGACTTCTACTTCCAGAAATATAGTTTCATACCACCCCAAGGAATTCTCCTGATGCTTAATACGTTCATTTATCTTTCAATGTATAGTTAAGCTGGCAAGATGCAGAAGGAAATCCTCAGAGGCCATCATCACACAAAATAACAAGAATCCACAGAAGGTACCTAGCATGGAATGTGAAGAAAGTCCTTAGGGTGTCTGACCATCCTTGGTGGGACTGGGCTTTGGATTAGAAGCAATAAGACAGACAACAGGGCCACAGATCTTCAGAAGGCGAGAGGACAGACTGGAATCCTCAGAATAGAGCGAGGGTTCCAAACTTGTTGTTACCAGAATCGCACGCCTTCGTACCACAGAAGGACATGGCTCCGTCAGAGGCAGAGGAAAAAAAAAAAAGAGAGGACCCCCTGGGAATTCCCAGGCACAAAATGGACCTTATACGTATCACCTTGTGGGCAGAGAAATACACTCTTCCCAAAAGTCCTAGGTCCAGTCTGTTTATCTAATTTGAAGTAACCCTGAGGTAGCTTCCACTGGAACAAACGCAAACCCTTTCTGCAGCAGTGAATTTTCAAATCAGGCCTCAAAGAAGTTCCAAGGTTTAAAAATCAAGACTGTACACAAGCCAAAGAGTAAATAAAGAGGCAGAAAAAAACCAATGACTGAAATGGCCAGCCCTACACAGGTAAATCCCCATCAGAATCAAGCCGTAAAATAGCAGGTGCAGTATGGACTATACCACAAAGACCGTGAATGTTTCCATTGAGACCACACTGTCAGAAAAGCAAACCAAATTGACAGAAACATGAGTTTCTCATAGCTGGGCTTCTAAGTACGACATGCAGCATCAGCATGGGCCTTAGTAAATCAGGAGTAAAAGGCTTTTAATTCCAGGACTCAAGAATCAGAGGCAGGCAGATCTTTGTAAGTTCAAGGCCATCCTGGTATACAGGTTGGAGGATAGCCAGGACTACATAGAGACTTTGTCTCTAAAAACACACAAACAACAACAACAAAGCTGTGCATATTGGGTAAATCTCTGCCTGTCTCTGGGCCTCGGTTTTCTCATCTGCGAAGGAGAGAAAGAATCAACTCCAATTCTTCACATTAGCATTCTGTCACAGTGGAAAGCATCTCCTGAGCTTTGCTTTTTGTTTGTTTTTGTTGTGTGTGTGTGTGTGTGTGTGTGTGTGTGTGTGTGTGTGTACGCGCGTGCCACACCATGGCTATAAGCATTGTCTGTGATAAATTTAGTACTGTGATCTTCCAGCAAAGTATGAACTACCGATATCTATTTTATACATTAGGAGACACAATCATAGATAGCTGATAACTTGCCTGGAGTCCAGAACTGGTGATCCAGAATTGGCCTTCTTTCTACCATTTAGTTCATGGCCTTCTACTAGGCTTGATGCTCAACCTTCTGGTATTCTCTGACCTGTTAAAACTCTCTCGTAGTTGAAGGCAACTCATTCTCACTGGCTAGAACTTGTTACTAGTAGCAACCGTAGTAACCACTCCAGGGGCAAGGAAGCTACAAAGTTAATTATCACTCACCAAGATTTCTAAATACAGTCTATAGGCAATGCCTGTGCTCCCCCCCCCCCATTTGGATGAGAGCCCCCTCGGGCAGAGTAGCAACAGTGACAGATTGCCGAGGCTCATCTTCTAGACAGAATATTATCCATTCTTAAAGTACCTCTCTTGGCCCTGGTTTCTCATGTTCCAAATGAGGTGGTGAGTATGTAATATCATAGGCTCTTATGGGGTTAAATGGGTTAATACGAGTTTGGCATAGAGTGAACACTCTGAAAATGGTAGTTCTGGCTATAGCTGCTGGTGAGTTCACCCAGACAAATTGGGAAAAGGTGGGGCTTTGTGACAGATGACCTTGAGCACACTCCAGCTTCCCCTACTTCCCAGCTACATGACTTTCAGTCACTGACCCTCTCTGAGGTACCATGGCCCCATCTGGGAATAAGAAATCACAATGCTTACCTCTCCTGGTAGTTGTGGGGTGAAATGGACTGTGAAACGCTCAGTGCAGTGACTGACATCTTATAGGCCCTCAACAAATGTTTCTTCTCACCCCGGGAGTACTTCTGCTCATGGATTTCCCACTATGGTTACAATCCAAAGCAGCAGAGAACTCTAAGCCTCTGTTTGGCTTACTCTTTTCCATCGGAGGACCCTTCAGGAAAGTGATGGGAGGTGTACACTATGCAAACATATTCCCTTCATGGTACCCAAGTCAAGGCAATACAGCCACAGAGGTACAAAACCTTGGAAATGGGTGGTTAGGCTCCTGCCTCAGCTGCTTTGGCAAATTTGGCAGCAAATTACATGGTTGAAAGTGCAATTAGCAACAGAAAGCAAGCCTTGTGATTTGGTGATTGAATCCACCAAGGATAATGACACCAATCTTCCATTTGGAAATTAGGCATTCAGCTTGCAAGTGGCTAAATGGCTCTGCAATCACTTTGACCACACACACACACACACACACACACACACACACACACACACACACACACACACACCATGGAGGGGGAGAGGAAAAGGGAGGGAGGAAAGAAGAGACAGAGACATACTCACACATACACATCATGGGGTAGAGGAAGGGAGGAACACACACAAACAGAAACACACATACATACACATACCTCACTGTGCACCACCATGGGGGAAGCAAGGCAGTTGAGTAGGATGGCATGAAACATGACGTGAAAGGGCTCAGAACCTACAAAGCCACATCTACAGTACTGATTGGACTCAAGGCTTCTAAAATTAACCCTGCCAGGCCTTAGGAATAGGCAAATTTCTATAGGAGGTTCTGACAATGTTTGCCCAGCCATTGCCTCTCAAAATGTGGGAGGCCAGGGCCAGAGGAAGTTCCATTTGGGCAAACATGTATTTTGTTGGTCCACTGATATTAATTAAAGGCTACCCATTGGAAGATGATGGAGGCATTGGAAGATAGTGGGCACCCCAAGTCTCCAAGTACGTTTGGAGATATCGCAGGAAAATGCAGCCAGGGAAGATTAACAGAGCTTGAGAAGAAAGCCTGAAACCGAGGTGAGATTAGCGTGACTACTGCTGAGCCTCTGAAGACTCTACCTCAGAGTGACAGCCTAGCTTTCCATGAGACTAGACTCACCATATCCTCCAGTGTCATTGCTAAAGGACAAAGCGAATAGCACTGACTTCACCATGTCACAGCTATGCCTTCCTGAGCAAGATTTTTCTCTGAGTCACAGCTTAAAAATAGGACAAGCAAATATATAAGCTTTGTACTAGAGGTAAAACTTACACTGTGTCTACCCCAGATGTGACACATAGCAAGAATTCATTAAATGTACATTCACCCCTGATGGCTGACATCATTGGCACTACATGTGACAGTACATTCTTAGCTTCCCATGACTGATTTGTTTCATTTTTTATATATATACAAGAACTTGAGTGTCCGATTTAGGATTATTTTTCCAAACTGACCTTGTATCTCAGTCCCTTTGAATTCTCTGGCTCTCATCACCAACCAGGATAGACATCTCTGATAGGGTCTGACCAAATGAGTGTATTAGAGTCACTAGTACCTCTAATTGATAGTAACTTGGGTTTACATCTTAACTGTGGTAGTGTTCAATGAAGGCAATGCGAAAGTAGAGATTGGCTGCTGTCATTGGAATCTATCATAGTAGACACCAAAATTTGAGGAAAACCCTCCTTTTTTAATGTTTCTGTCCTTTTTTGCAAGAGTTAAAAATATACTTGGAAAGATGATTATGGGGGCAGAGAGGTGGTATATAAGAATAGTCTGTGTGTTACCTGTTTGTGTGTTAGGTAGTACACATGCCCATGAAAGGGGGCCAAAATAAGCTATCCGTTATCTTACTGCATCACCTTACTCCCCTAAGATGGGGTTTCTCACTGAACTTTGAGTTATAACAAACCCCAACAATTCTCGTGTTTTTGCTCCCCACAGTGTTGTGGTTATAGGTATATGCATCCACATCTGGCTTTTTCAGTAGGTGGTAAACTCAGATCCCAGTGTTTATACAGTACATGGTCCATTGAACCATCTCCCCAACCCTGGACTATGCTCGTTTGTTTGTTTGTTTTCCAAAAAAGCAATATGTAGCAATAAACACTTATGTCCAAACCTGTGATACTAAGGTCAGATGGGTCAGTAGGAAACACAGTCATGAACAATAGGCAGGCTGGCTTGAGTTTTCTGTTTGAATTCCAACACTGCCATTTACTGGGCAGTCTGTGGACCAGTAGACATTTACTAGACAGACCAAGGGGTTGTTGGGAAGAGAGCCTCCGTTTATTTGTCTGTGCAATGGTGTCTCCAAGGTAGCTGTTGTGCTAGCAACATGGGCATTGCTCAGCCCTGGGGAGTACTCAGCTACCTGTTTCCCTCCCGTTTTCCCTTTGCCTTCTGGGTAATGGGCATCATTTTGTTTGCTAATGGACTGGAATTAGTTGGGAAGCTCTTCTCTGCCTGTGTCCTCCTATATGTATCCATATCAAAGTTTTGCTCCTGCGAAAACTTTTAATGGCTCCTAGCTTCCAGATAACAATCACATAAACTGCCAACCTGACACCCCAACCTTTCCACAAACTCAATTCCTTCTGGAACCCTGTGCTTAACCATTTTCCTGCCAAAATGCTCACTCTTGTGACAGCTGCCATGGTGCTGGATGCTGGAGTGAAGCTTAGCCAAGACTCAGGAATGATAAAGGGTGGTATGAAAAACTCCCCGCTGCCTTTTAAGAGCTTGGCAAATGGGCCAGGATGGAGGAGGTATTTGGAAAAGCATAAAGACTGGGCCTCCTGCCGCAACCAACCAGGCTTTGTCCTAGAATATTCCCCCCCCCCCCCCCCCGCTCTCCCTGGCTGAATTTTCTGCATTGAGTCGGTATCTTCCACTATCTTCTAACACCTCCCTCTATTTTCTGGACAATTTCTTTTCTTTCCTTTATCTTTTAGTTTTCTTTTCTTTTTTTTTGAGACAGAGTCTCTCTATTATAGCTCTGGCTATCCTAGGACTCACTATGTAGAGCAGGCTGGCCTCAAACTCACAGAGATGCATTTGCTTCTGCTTCACAAGTGCTGGGATCAGAGGTGTGCACCATCACACCTGGTCCCCCTGTGCAGTTTTCAAAGTACAGATGCAGGGATCCCAGAGGGTCCCCAAGACCCTTTATGTCATCTATGATATCAAACTATTTCCAAAAAATATTCCATCCTCATTTTCTTCTCATTCCCTTGGGAATGTGGGTGAGGCAGAACAATGACATCTGGTGAGCCAACCATTAAAGCAATCTTCCATACTATAAAGTGAGGCCTTCCTATCCAGCTCTGATTTTTAAATTGCTTGCATAGGAATGTGTTATTGATGTTGATATTACAGCTTGGTATTTTATCTCAGGTAAGTTATACATACCAATTTAACATTTTTAACTGTTAATTACTGATATGACAAATAAATAAACACTATCTTATCATGTACAATCCGTGTAAACAAAAACCCCTCTGGAGCCCTTAATAATACTGAAGAGGACAATCCTGAAACCAGGAAGCTTGCTGCTTGAGCATGGGATGCAGCCAGCCCTTCCTTTCATCCTTTCATACCCTCCAGGGAGATTTCCTTACCTCCCCATGAAGCCTTAGTGGCTCACCAGCCTTCTTTCCCCAGTGTGGCCTCTTTATGATACAAAGGCTTTAATATGAGAAAGGCTGGGCTGCACAAGCAACCCTGTGCCTCTGACTACATTCCTCTAGTGGATATAGATATTAAATACCTTTTTATATGTGCACAGACCACTTCTGATTTTTCTTTGAATAAATATCTACTTCAAACTCTTGACTCATTTTAAAAATATGTTTATCATATTGCTGCTGAGTTGTGTCTTTATATATTATAGATATAAGTTCCTTATCAGATATATGATTTGCAAATGCCATCTCCTATTTTGGAGGGCCTTTCAACAGTCCACTGAAGCACAAGACTTAAAATTTTTGCAATCTATATTATGCCTTGTATTCCTTTCCTCCATTTGTAGGTGCCAAACCATTACATAATGCATATTTACACCTGTGTTTTCTTCTAAAAGTTTATAGCTTTAGCTTTTAGATGCAAGGCCATAGTTAATTCTGAGGCCACTTTTGCAAATAAGAATAGGTCTCTTTTCAAGAACAGATAGCTATTGTGCCAGCCAGTATATTTGTGAAGACACCACCATCCCTGTACTTCAGAAACTTCACTTTTCATAGGAACTTTAAGAGACCACCCTCTGATGTAACTTTAAGGGAGATACCCAGGGAGAAACAGCCTGTGGCTCTCCTGGGGTGAAGTCCTGAATGTCAGTGGCGGGATGAATGAAGAGTGGATCTGAAAAGGTCCTAAACACTGACCACCATCCTTGCTATGTGACTTGACCTTTCCATTCCTACAGCTCATTAGGTTCAAGGCCTGATTTACTTGTCACATAGTCGTAGCCATCCCCAAGACACCAGCTTGCTTTGTTCTTTCTAATGCTACCAGTATTTGAAGTATTAAATGCTTTGTCTTGGTTACTCGATTAATTAACTTTAAGCTGTGAACCTACTCAAATTCTTTTTTTTTTTTTTTTTGTCATTGGAATAAAAAAGCATGGATGAGCCAGTCCATCACTTAAAAGCAAAGTGACAACACCCCTAGAGATAAAGAGGTTGACCTGGGTCAGCCTTGCACGTATTGTCCAGGATGGGTCAGTGTGAAGCTGATCCAGTTTAAATGCTGGTTTCCCTTCCCTCCCAGAGAGATCCCATTAAGTCCCGTCTCCCTCCTCCATGCTGTTTGCAACACCTCCAGATTTAGTTTCGCTCTGAATTTCATTAGTGTCCCATTTGCCTCTTCTTCTTGATCTGGGAGGCAGGTGGTAGGCAGGAGGGGCTTGGCTGATAACCAGGGCTTCCTAGTGCCGACTGTAGGCAAGGAAGACACGAGAAGGAGGAGGAGCCAAGGGGCCCTGGGCTGAAGCCCCAGATTAAGTTCTGTTGCACTCTGTTGAGGCCAGTGAACAGTCAGTAACCAGGTCCTCTCAGTGTGGCAGGTCTTTGAAATTTCTGGAGCTCCTGATGGATGACAGATGGGACAATACTCGTGTTATGTGCCCCAGGGACTTCAGCCTATTGGGCAAGCAGAGAGAATGGCAGAGGAGAAAAAGGGTGGGCATATTCTAGCGTGGGGGCTCAGCATTGGTCAAGTCCTACAGGGAAGTGAGCAGCAGTAGAAACTATTGATGAATTACCTGCTCATTCATTCATTTGCTCTGTCTGTTGTTTACTGTCTACCATGTGCTAGGCATCATTCTAAGCATGAGCATATGTTCTAACAGAAGAGGGCCCTAGAGAGACCTGGGCTGGGAGGAATGGTTTTTCCCATAATGTGGTAGAATAAGGAAGGCTATGCCCCTCCCCATATTCCTTGCCAACCCACCTGGTCTCTGCAGCCATTGGAGCAGCTGACATGCTTTCACTAAAGGCATCTCATCCTGCATGGGTCAGCTCACAAGGACAATGACTTTTACTTCTGTTTGCTACTGTTCCCTAGGACAGAAGTATTTTTCTCAAAAGCTAGGGGAAGCCCATGCTAAAATGTGTCAAAGCAGGAACATTTCTGTGGTTCAGTGAACATGGAAGAGGTGAGTAGCATGAGAGACTAGTGCTTAGAGTCGAGTCCTGAGCAGAAAGGCGACCCAGGAACTAGATATCAAGGCTTGTGGGTAGGAGGAAGAAGGCCTTTATTGGTTGTTTTTTTTTTTTTTTTTTTTTTTTTTTTTTTTTTTTTTTTTTTTTGGTCCTGTCTGCATGAGATAGTCACAGGAAGATCTGGCAGGCAAGAGATGTGATCTGAGAGGTGCTGCGACAGTTACCTCTGTGCTAGACAGATAAAGAAAAGAACGCTACAAAGTCCAGTGAGCAGATTACCACTGGGAAGCCAGGTCTGAGAGTGTCCGGGTCAATGTGCAGACAAAACAGGTAATTCCAGGGAGAAAAGTAGAGAGGTGATTTGTCAGTGTAAATACAGTACTGAGTGCCAGGATGAGATGATGGCCCTTGGAGCTGGAGAGACAAGGGACAATGTCCCGAGACAAGATTTATGTGTGACCCCCCACCCTGCCAGATTCAGATCTTTCAGGGCTGAGTTTGTTGTCTCCCAAGTGTAGCACGCCATATTGGACATACTGAGAAAGCAGGGAAGGAAAGCCCTAGTTGGAGATGATGTCTAGGAAGATCAGAGAACACATTTCTAGGGTTTAGATGGAGCAGGAGAGATTCTGCTACTGTTCTACTGGAACCATTAGACATCATGGTCATTATTGCTATTATTGGTCAACCACAACATTGTTGAACACAAGCCTTAGTTGGGGGCCAAGAAACACATGTGCTCTCTCTTCTTACCTGGCTGAGTCACACTGAGTTTTATTATCTTAACAATGAGGCTAGGAGAACTGACTCCTGGGATAATGTGAGTTAAGTGAGATGTATAAATCAAGCCTTTATATGTGTGGTCTCATTTTACTTGCCCCTATAAACTAATGTTAAAACTTTCAGAGGCTCTTGGAGAGCCACCTGTCCAAGGCAGAGCATTTGCTGTCCTGTGCAGTTATATATGCTCCAGCTGCCTCTGGTTTCATCATTCCCCAGACTATGGTAACTATTCCCTATGTCCTTGTTGATTGGCAACATGAGTGTTCCAATGGTTACACAATGCCAAAAGCACAGCATTGTGTATTTGGGAGACTGTGGACAGTACAGTGGATGCCTCTGAGTCTCTCAATTGCTAGGCTATGAGATGGAAATTCTTATCTTCCTTCCACAGATCCCAGGACCTTGGACATTAAGTAGAAACTGAGATGCCCAGTAGGCTGGATATGTCACCTCTGATCCAAAGTACTTAACAGCCAACACCTTTCTGTTTTATGTACTGGAGAAGGGACCATGGAGGCCATACACTCCAGGTAGTGTGCAGGGCTTTTAACCAGATGGGATTGGCCTTTATTGTAAGAATCCCTGTTTATCCACTTGGATTCTGGGGTTGATTCATACCTACAGCAACATGGAGTCCAACAGAGCCCACATGTTGTCTTATGGGACTACTTAAAGGATAGGAATCTGAATATGGTAAAAGTGGGTATGCAGTATATCTCCATTAAAAAGCTTGTTTCCCTGTTCTCATTTCCACCTCTGGAACCTTTTACTGGGTCTGCTTCCATGTTCAAAGCTTCTCAACTGTGGGCCATACTCCTTCAGCTTGCCACCTTCCATCATGCCACTGTCCCTATACCCAGCCTTATCATCACTGTGCTACATTTCCTATGCATTATATATTGCTGTGCTGCATGGCAACATAAAGAAAGCCTTCCAGGGAGCCTTCCTGGACCCCTTCTGACAGTCCCCCATTTATTGCTCTCTTTTCGTGCTCAACCATGCCTCTGGCTTCACCGTAAGCTCCAGGACGTGCACTCTGGTCTCCTGGATGCTAGAACAAACTCCAATCCACCATAGTTTTTATTGTTCTGAATGGGCCTGACTAGTATTTACTTGCTGCCCTGCCGGCACCATGTTCACATTCCTGCTGGATGCCCAACCCCACGTACACTGCCCTTTTCACCATGCTGTACTACTTGCTGTGTGAAACATGAGGAGGATCCCAGGGACGTCAGCCCTGCAGTAGCTCTACCATCTCCTCACTAGGCGAATACACCAGACAGCTCCCAGCAGAAGCCTTTGCCTCTTGTCCTTATTAAGACAGGCACTACAGGTCCCAGCAGCCGTTGCCTCTTGCTTCTTGTTAAGAAGTTCACTGCCACCACCACTGGATCTCCTGTACTTCCCCTACAACCTGAAAAGTATATACATTTCTGGATTCTAAAATACATGCCTCACTAAGCTTCAGGCTCACAGTTAGTTACAAAAAATCAGAGATGGCAGGGACTGACCTGGCTCCATGTCACCGCTTTAGGAAGAGTTGGTGTCTGCAGGCCCTGCAGCCCCCTCTCCAAGGCCATCTGATCCTGCAGGACAGGGTGGTGTGCTTTCTATTGGGGGAGAAAAGAGAGTGGATTAAGAGATAGCATGATTGGTCCCCAGTGCTTTCTCCCAGTCCTCTCCCTGCACCCTTTACAAGTGTATGTCACCTGGAAACATGGGGTTGTTCCTGGTCTCAAGGCCACAAAGCAAAGGAAGTGGAGTTCTAACCCTAAGAATCTTGAATGAGAGGTAATCTCCATAGCTTTTCCATATCACTAAGAAGAGTCATCTCCTGTACTGGGTTTCTCTTTTTCTGGATTTCTCTGTGAGTGTGATGACACTGTCTTCCAGTCATTGTGTGTGTGTGTGTGTGTGTGTGTGTGTGTGTGTGTGTGTGTGTGTGTGTGTGTGTGTGTGTATGCTTTCCTGCAGAGTCAGCCTTTTCAGGGCAGGGATGTAGCTAGTTTTTGCAACCCAGGTACCAGAATAGGGTTTGCAGCACCAAAGTCACTGTTATTGATGCTGTCCTGTGATGGGGTAGAAGGCACACAGCACAAGGCTGAAGCCCTTTGGCAGTCTGGTCAGAGGCGGGCCAGGAAAATAAGTGAAGCAACTTGGCTTTCTGAGCCTTGGTATCTGGCTTAGGAAATGGACCTGCTTTGCTGGGATGTACCACACAGGATCTCAGAGTCACTTGGGCAGGGGTTCTCCCATGAGAGAACTCTGCTCTGGCCCTCTTACTAGGACAACCTCTGCCAGATCAGTTTTCATTTCTCAGCTCAGTTTTCTCATCATTAAAAAGAAAACTCTGAACTGGGCAACGTGTGAGCATTTATGTCCTAGAATTCAACAACTATGAGTATAATTAATCAGTACGAGTACCTTACAAAATAAATGTTTGTCAAATGAACACAAGAAATTCTGTTCCATTTGAAAGAAAGGTAGGGAGGGCTACAAGATTTTAAGTCATTTGCCTCTGGCACTAGCAATAAAAGGAACTGGAATTTGAACACAGATTCTCAAAAGCTGCGGATCCATGCAACAGAACAGATACCTCCAAAACCTTCTGCATAAAGATCCTACAGGCAAAGACCTGGTATCAAGGCACATAGTGTATGCGAGTTTTGTCCTCAAGACATTATTTGAGAAGTTCCCTGAATACATATTTGCCAAATGTACTTAGGAACCCTGCTAAGAAGTCATTATTGTCTCTTATAAGGTGAGGAATTACTGGTAATTCCCATTAAAAACAAAAATCATGTAAGTGTGAAAATTTGCCAACTCTCCCTGTGTCTCAGATGTTTCTTTACTGCAAATTCTAATTATTTTAAACAGAGAGTAGTTAGCAGGCAGGAACATTTCCAAGGCTCTGCCCAAATGCAGGGCTTCCTGACCCCTCCCAGGGTCAAGCTGTACTGACCTCATGAGCAATGGTCTGGAGAAAAACTAAAAAAGTTCTCAATTGAAATAGGCTAGGGAGATTGCTCAGTCCAAGGCCTAAATTTGGATCCCTAGAATCTATATACAGAACCAGGCCTGGCAGCATGCATCTATAACTCTAGCAGTGGGAAGGGAGGCAGAGTCAGGCTCTGGAAGCTCGGCTGGCTAACTAGTCTAGTCATCTCGCTGAGAAGATCCAGGCTATAGAGAAAGAGAGAGACCTTTCCTCAAGCAAAAAGGGGAAAGCAGTTGAGAAGCAACACCTAAGGCTGACAATTGATCTTCACTGACATGTGCATTTGTGCACCTGTGCATATATGAACATCATCACACAAAACACTGAAAACACACACACACACACACTGAAAACATATATGTAGTACGAGGTTTCTGGCCCGAACTTTCGGGCCTAGCCTCAAGGTTTAGGCCCACAGACCCGCAGTCCCACAGACCCACAGAGACACACAGATGCTTTCAATAGTTTTAGACTGATCGGTCTAAGGTCCAGGCATATAACTTGTTAGCTCCTTACCCTTATCTAACCCATGACTCTTGTTCAGCCATGCGGCTGGGTACCTTTTCTTAGAGCAGCATAGTTGTCCTCTGCTTCTTCCGGCTTCTCTCTGGCGTTCTGCTCTGTGCTTCCTGTTCTCAGAGTTTTTCTTAGTCTGGTAGCCCCGCCCATACTTCCTGCCTGCCTTTGGCCAATCAGCGCTTTTTATTAAACCAGTGGATGGGACAATTATTTACAATGAAGCAACACAGTACCCCTATACAGATACTCATGATGATAAAAGCTAGCATACTAAGTTAGGATATGGCTATCATTCTATCCCTCTCAAATGGCTCTGGGACATTGTTGTGACAACCACCATGACCAAAAGCGACCTGGGGAAGAAAAGATTTATTTCATCTTACAGCTTTACAGTCGAACACTGAGGGAAGTAAAAAAATGAACTCAGGCCAAGGAGCCTGGAAGCACAAACTAAAGCTGAAGCCTGGATGTTTGCTCAGGCTACTCTGTAATCCAACCCAGGCTAGCAATGCCCACAGTGGGCTAAAAACCCTATACCAATCACTAATTAAAAATGGGCCCTCAGACATGCTCAGAAGCTAATCTGATGGCAGTGGCCCCTCAACTGAGGTTCCCTCTTCCTAGATGACTCTAGGGTGTTAAGTCAACAAACACTAACCTGCAAAAACTTAATTTCTATGTACAAGGCCTTGTTCATGAGAATATCATTCCCCGGGGTTTCAAAGAGAGGAGGAACCTGTCTTGTTCCACGCCCCCCCCCCCCAACCATGGGTGAGTTACCAAAAGCAACTTGGAGAGGAAATGGTAGTTTCAGTTTACAGTTTATTGTCTGTTATGAAGGAAGTCAGAGCAGGAAGTCAAGGCAGGAACCTGAAGACAGGAACCGCAGAGACTAAGGAGCAGTTCTGCTTACTGAATTTCTTCTCCTGGCATCCTGTTTCCATAAACAACTTAGGACCACTTTCCCAAGGATCAAACTGCCCACAGTGTTCTGCACCCTCTCATACCAATCAATAATCAAAACTCTACCCAACAGACTTGTGTAGCAGTACTTTCTGGTACTTTTTTTTTTTTTTTTTATCGATTATGAAAGCTTGGCCTTAGCTTAGACATGTTCCTAACTAGTTCTTATGATTTAAATTAACCCATGTCTTTTAATGTACATTCTAGCATGTAGCTTGTTACCTCGTCTTCATATGGCTCATGGCTGGAGACTCTGTCATCCTTCTTCCCGGAAGTCCCACCTATACCTCCTGCCTAGCTAGCAGCCATTCAGCTTCTTATTACATCAGTTACAGCAATAGTTCTTCATACAGAGTACAATATCCCACAACAGACTGCCTTTAGGTCAGTCTTAGAGAGGCGTTTTCTCAACTAAGATTCTCTCATTCCAGATATGTCAGGTTTGTGTCAAGTTGACAAAAATCAACCAGCAGATAGGGATGGCTGAAAAGCTTCTAAAACTCCATTGATGGGAAGTCTAGTTAGGAAAGAATGACATTCTTCATTCATTCATTCATTCATTCATTCATTCATTCATTTGTTTCTCCTTCACTTATTCATACGATGAGATGAGTCTGATGCTGGGTGGATATACTGAGGACAAAATTCTGTTTTCAAACACTTTACAGGCAAGGACAATAAAGTTTGACCACAAAACCCAGAGATAAGATAAACCACAGATAAAGACAGAGGTATCTCCTTGGCTGACAAACCAGGAAGAACATAATAGAGCTTGTGCTGAGGAAGTTCAGTCTTGCCCCACGGATGCAGGGTGGAGTTTGGACTGGATTCTCCAAGTTAGGGAGTGAGGGTGCAGGAGGAGAAAGATAGCAAACACACACTTATCCCACAGCATGGCTATGCACAAGATAGTGAGTATTACAACAGTGCACGGGAGCTTCAATGTGCGGGTCCCGAAGGCCAAGTCAGATTGGGAAGAGTACAGCTTAGCCAAAGGGAGGGGGGCTTTTGAGAAGAGATGTGATTTTATTGGGGATCTTCCAGAGACAGGTGAAAAGTCTGAAGAGGAGGCAACTAGGGCAAGAAATTCCTGGCTATGTGCGAGGTATCTGGCTGGCTGATAGGTGTTTTGATCTCATAGGAGGCAAGCATTTTCCTTTCTGACTTGCTGATGAGGAAGGGAGGCTTTGGGGGCTCTAGGCTGCTTGCCCCTGATCCTCAGTCAGAAAGCAGTGGAGTCATGCTCTCAACCCTGTTTGTTCCTTTGCAAGTGTGCTTAGAAGCATGTTTGGACTCCGTACTGAACGTGTCTACCTTATACATATGCTTCTGCTTGTACTTCACCTTCACACATCCAGGTTGGATGGGGCCCCATTGTCTCCTGAGTCATCTTGACAGAGATCCCTTGGCTTCTGTTGGTGTCTCCTCTGAGGGACCACTGATCGAGGGGATAAAGTGTTCCTTGGTTCTTTTGTCCCATTCTTCACAAAGTGGGAGGGAAGCCACCTTCCTCTCAGTCAAGGAGTATTTTCATCTTTCATTTCTCACCTACAGTTAAGATCACTGGAGCTGTGGGTTCCAAAACCCCGAGTACTATTTGTTGTATGCACAGAGACCTGGGTGTGGGACGGAGTATGTGAGGGTGCCAGTGTGTCTTTGCTCATGGAGAAACTCACTACTTTAGCCCAAAGCAGTGGATCTACCTGTCATTGGCCTGAAACTTCTGAGCTATGACACAAAGTGAATCCATCGTTCCTTAGCTGGTTTTCTGAGGTATTTGTCACAGTGACATTAAGATTAACAAATGCTCCTGGTGCATAGAGTCCTTTATGCAATCCTTCCTGAACAGTGAGCTCATCACTGAGCCTCCCTGGAGCATTACCAGCTCTCTGACTTGGGGCCAACTCCTTGCTTCTTATGCATTCTCATTAAATGGAGATGAAAATATTTAATGGCACAGAATAGCTACTAAACCCTTAGTGCTTCTATGACATGGACAGTAAAATGATTCCTTCTGTTTATTTATTTATTTTGTTTTAGAGTCTACAGCTGAGACTGGCCTCAAGCACATAACAATCCTCCTACGTCAGGCACCAGGGTGTTTTTCTTGTCTTTTAATACTGAGTGTTCCTGGGAATTGCGAGCTCCTCAGTGAAGACTTTAAGTATCAGTCTGACAGGGTCTAAAATGACCTAGGAGACAATTCCTTGGGCATATCTGTAAGGGAGTTTTTATTCTGAATTAATCCATGTGGAAAATCTACCTTACTTGTGGACAGTGCCATTCCAGGGGCTGGGGTCTCAGACTAAGTACAAGGGAGAAAGCAAGCTGAGTACCAGCTTCACCTCTCTCCCCTTCCTGGCAGTAGATACAATGTGACCAACTATCTCAAGTTCCCACCTCCATGATGGACTGTATCTTCAAACTGTAAGCCAAGCCCTTCCTTTTTGGAGTCAGCTTTTCTTGGGTGTTTGATCATCATAGCCATGATCTTAGGTAGCTGAGTTTCTTCCCAGCTGAAGAAATGAGTATGGGGAGGAGAGATGTTCTGAAGCCATATTTAGATGTTCATGTTCTTGATATCATCTCCATGACCAGAGTCCGGAAGTTATTTGACTTTTCATCTTTCCTTCTTGTAGACTAGATGCTCCTTGGCAATGGACACCATTTTTAGATTCCTAGCCCATTTGTGCCTCCTCCTTCCACATTAGCTGTTTTATTTCTGAGACCCAACAAAGCCCCTGAGTATGATAAGAGGTTCCTGCCTGGTCTACCTCAGTGGTACGGATCTGCGGGCTGCTGCTTAGGCTCCCCCCGCAAATGACTCAGATGCTTATATTAATTACATGCTGCTTGGTCTATGGCTCAGGCGTATTGCACAAGCTCTTTCATCTCAATTCAACCCATTTCTACTAATCTGTTTTGCCCGTAGCTCACCTATTTCCTTACATCTTGCTTCTTGGGTGGCTGGATTGTGTCTCTATCTGTCTTCACCCTCCTTCCACTTTATCTAGCTCAGATTTCGTGCCTACTTAAGATGCTCTGTCATAGGCCCAAACAGTTCCTTTATTAATGAATAATATTCACAGATATAGAAAGACATCCTATATCACTAGAGTCTTCAGCTCTTGTAATACTTCCTATCACCAGCCTGTTTAGAAGAAGAACTTACACTTTCCAGAACACATCAATCCTCCAGAAAGCCATCTCATTATTGTATAAATCATTAGCTCAAAATATTTCACCTTGTTGCTTTGCTGAGAGCTTTGGTTCCTAATCCAAGCCAATTATACGAGCCAACCTATTCAACAACATTTTAATATTGCCAATTTCCCCAGATCTTTGCCCAGATTCAGACCAGATTGAGAGATAGGGGAGCCAACAAGGCCTAACAGGGAGAGCATGGCACAACCTGAACTAGATCCAAACACTCATCTGAGCATGCGGGTGCACCCTAGCCCTGTGCGGCAACAGGATGAATGCTCAGTAAAGGTTAATTCTCTTTCCTTTCTCTGCCTCTGGAGAAGAACAAAACTAAGTCTACAGGATAAGAGATGACATACTGCATACCTGAGTTCACCTACAGTACCGACCTTTGAAGTCTATCTCCCTAGACTAAGTGAAGCAGATCATATCATTTTTATTTGGTAGCTGACGTTTGCTGGTGGTTCAGTGTTCAGATCAGAGAGTGAACACACACACATTTTTCTAAATACATGTAGTTCTCAGTCCTCTAAATTTTTATTGGATATCTTCATTTGTGGGGGAATGAAAAAGGGTTTTATGCAGAGCCTCTGTGAGCAAAACCAGCTACCTATGGATATAATGTAGAGGGGATGGGTGTCTGCTGTTCTGCTGACAGGGAAAGCAGGTTAGACCTGATCTGCCATTTTCTTGTCTGGGGATAGCAGTTAGGTTTTCTTTTCAATATTCTCTCTAGTGATTCTCATGTTCATGCATGAGCAGTTCACAACATCAGCCATGGCACACTATGAATTATGAGACTTCCATAGTTTTGCAGTTTAAATCTGACTCTTGAGTGTTTGTGTGTGTTTCTGAAATGATTGAGAAGAGGTGCAGTTGTAGAGACCCAATAAAGAAAAGGTTAATAACTATGTTATCTCACAGCAGATATGCTTGAATCCAAACCCTTAGGAGATAGGGTTTTATTACTAATCAAGATAAACTACATCCAGGTAAACTGATGCCCTTCGAAAAGGAGTAATGTTGGCACAGAGGCAGGTGTGCAGCTGGGACAACAGCTTTGATGATGGGACTTGTGCTGTCACAGGTGAGAGATTTCCGGAAGTCAAGAGAGAAGCTTGGAACAGGTTGTTCTCTGTTCTAGCACCCTCAGGGAAGCCTAGCACTGCTATTCCTTTAATCCGCAACTTTTTGCCTCCATAATGTGGATAAATTTCTGTTGCTTCTCCTATCCTTGTGTATGGTTTCCATATAACACCCCCTAGAAATTCATACGATGGGTGTGGTAGTTAATCTGGATGTCTACTTGGCAGGATGTGGAAGAACCATGGAGAGTTCTGGGCATGACTCTGAGGGAGAGTTTATATTTGGGTTAATTGAGGAGAAAGACCCATTGAGAATGTGGCCAACAGTATCCCATGGGCTTGAACCTCAGATTGAATAAAAGAAAGTCAACTGAGCATCAGCTTACATCTCTCTCAGGTTCTCAGTGTAGCTACATGTAACTGCTACCCTGCTTTGTTTGTTTGTTTGTTTGTTTGTTTATTTTCCCCATGATGGTCTATATCAGAAGTTCTCAACCTGTGGCTCCCAACTCTTTTTGGGGTGAGATCAAACCACCCTTTCATAGGGGTTGCACTTCAGATACCCTGATAGCACATATTTACATTACAATTCATAACAATAGCAAAGTTAGCTATAAAGTAGCAACGAAGTAATTTTATGGTTGAGGGTCACCACAACACAAGGAACTGTATTAAAGAGTGTATGAAGGTTGAGAATTGCAATACGGTCAGTTGTGAGCCAAAATGAACCCTCATTCCTCACTTGTTTCTATGGGGTACTTACTTCATCATGGCAGTCATGGAAGTCTACAGGAGAAAAGAACGCAAGTAGACCCAGAGAACCAGACCAGAGCCACTCACAGCACAGGGCAAATCTCACAGGATTAAAACTCCATACGAAGGGGAAATAGAAGAGATCTCCTGGGTAAACTGAGGGCAGGGGTTAGGGGTGAGGTGGGCATGGGAACATGAGGAATCCAGCTGGGTGGGTTGGAGGCAGGACGAGGCGTGGAGTAATGAAAGAGATGTTTTGATGGGGAGAGCATTTTGAGGTGAAGGAGAAACCTGGTGCCAAGGAAATTCCCAGGAATCCGCAAGGAAGTCCCCAGCTAAGAATCCTAGCAATATTGGAGAGGGTGCCTGAACTGGCCACCTAATATAATCAGATTGATGACCCTAATTGTCATTATAGAACCTTCATCCAGTAACTGACTGAAGTAGATGCAGAGATCCATGGCCAAGTACTGGACCAAGCTCTGGGAGTCTTGTTAAAAAGAAATAGAGATTTTATAATCCAGAGAGGTCAAGGTTATGATGAGGAAACCCACAGAGACAGCTGACCTGAGCTCATAGACTCTGGAACAGCTAGGGAGCCTTCATGAGACTGATCTAAGCCTTCTCTGTGTGTGTGACAGTTGTGTAGCTTGGTCTGTTTGTGGGTCCTAGCAGTGGGATAAGGACCTGTCCCTAGTGCTTGAGCTGGCTTTTTGGAACCTATTTCCCATGCTGCCTTGATACAGAGGAGGAGCTTGGTCCTGCCTCAACTGGGCATGCCATGCTTCATTGCTGATGCCTGTCTCTTTCTGAACAGAGACAGAGGAGGAGCAGATGGGGAGGGAATGGCAGGAGATGAGGGAGGGAAAATGTGATCAGAATGTACAATAAATGAAATTTTTTAATTAATAAAAAGTAGAAAACAAACAAACACCAAAAACCACTCCACCCTAACTCCACTGCCTCTCTGCCGAGTTCTAGGAATCTTGGAGACAGTAGGAAACCACTTTGCTTTAAGTACAATGGACTGGGCATGGAGGTAGTGTTCTGTCACCTCAAATCTCTAATTAATAGCAGACTTAGCTAACACGACTATTACTATGTAATCGTTGCCATTGCCATTAGAGTTAAGAAGGAGTCACAGAAATTATTCCATGTGATATCGAATCTATCAGGCCAGTGACAGAAAGCCACAGGATCCCACTGCTGCAAACGCAGTCTTAACACATCCCAGGCAGAGACAGGCCCGTCCTGCCTGGTTGCTGCTGCTGCCTTGCACAACCTAATCCTCTCCCTGCTTCCTTTAATCCAGCTAACAGCCAGAATAAAATTGGATAGGATTTTCTTCAGCCAAGTTATGCCTTTCTTCCGGATCCAAACACAATTGTGGCCTGAGTCCTTACTGTGCCGCAAAGCAAAACAAAAAACGTCATAAAGCTTTTCTCCTTTTCTCATGCTTCATGTGGTTTTCTTGGCTGTGGCAACTGAAGGACTTTTGTTTCTTCTGTTCTGTCTTTGGTTTTTTTTTTTTTTTTCTTTTTCCTTCCACATCCACCTCTGTCCAGAGCTCTTGTGCTAGCAGTAAGGGCTCTCAGCGTGCAGAGGAGAGAAATGTGCTCACAAAGCTGAAAGGCTGGAGCTGATTACCCTTGTTGGACAAGAACTGAAGCCCCTGATGCTGTTCATTAGCTTTTTCCAATAGCTCCTGAATAGGGCTCTTGCCAGCAGAGTGTGCTTGGATAGTGGGGTCTGAGTGATGGGCTTGATCTTGTACATCAGAAGATAATTGCTCAAGGTCTAGCTCAACCCTGGAGGCTGCCGTGGTGGGGACAATGAACAGAACCATTCTGCCTCGAAGATCCCATGAAAGAAAAGAGGCATGCATGGTCATTTCCAAAGGAGTCAAAACAGTTGCATGCAAGAGCCAGAACTGATGACTACAGAGTGTGTCATAATTCAGTGCCCCTCCCCAGGGTAAAGGGAAATCCTGATATTCAGTCTTTCTATTCAGGAGATTGCATGGAACAAGATGCTTTTATCAAAAAGTCAGCTTCAGGATTAGAGAAATTAGAGAAGATCAGGTTTCAGGACTGGAGGGGCTGAACTAAGCCCTGGAAGAAGCCTATTGGTACATCTGAGACATCTGGACATTGGGACTACTTGGCTATTGGCTGCTGATCCATCCACCTTACTGCCATCTCTGTGTGGAACCAGTCTTCTCAGCCTCCCTTGCTCACTGGATTCTGGACAGGTTTGGCTAAGGAAAAACCCCGAGCAACCAGAATCTCCATCCCTCTCTTGCCTTGTCTTAGACAATAAGCACAGCAGTGACCCCATACTCACTGTCGTTTCAGTCCTGAGAGCTACTCTAAAAAGTAGCTCTAGCTCCTTCTGATTATTCCAGCTTCTGAGATCTAGAAATGTCACCTCCCCATTGTCCTTCCAGCCTAGAAGTTATAGAGATTGCCTGCTGCAGCTGATCTCTGGTCGGCTTCTTAGCTATTTCCTTAATTCAGTGATCAATTTCCTGTATTAGATTTCCTCTCTTGTAACACCTGAGATGATTTCTATTTTCCTGCCTGGACTTGAACTGATAAAGATACTGAGAAAATATTCAATTAGAAGTGCTGCTTGGGAAATCTTAGGGCGAGACTGTGTTGATGTACCAAGAAGGTCAATCTGTGGGCTAAGGTTGGGAACTCCTTATGGAACTGGCCAGAAGTCAAGCCCCTGAGGAAATGAGAACTAGGTGAGGCATGTATGAGGAGGCTCTATAGAAAGAAAAGTAATAACGTGTAGTCAAGTCTTTGCACGTGTGTGAGGTGAGTGTGTGTGAATTGAATGTGACTCTCTTCCTGGTGGAACGGGGCGGGGGGTGGGTTGTGGTGGTGGTAAAGCCAACCCTCAATCTGTTCACTGAATGCCAATAAGTTCCACTGTGACCCATAAACTCTTGGGGAGGTCAGGTGTCCTGTTTCAGGTTAGGGAATGCAGGAGATTAATGAAACCGAAGCCAGACAAAAGAGATGGCATGGCATTCATGTTACCATATAGCTTTGGGGATCTTGTGTAGGTGGACACTTAGTACTGTTTAAGGTTGGCCTCAATTCTTCCAAACTCAAGGGTTGAGAACACCATTTCTTCTCTAGGGGCTGGATGGGGATAGAAAAATAATGGGAAATCATTCTTCCAGCTGGGGCAGTCAACTCTGTCAAACTCTGTGAGAAAGGAAGTCTCACTAGGCTAGCTATAATGGACTGGCCACTGAGAGATAGTGTATCCTTTGTTAGTAAAGAATCATTTGAACATTTTTTTAAGTATGTATAAACAGACAGACACCAGCTGGAACCACAGAGGCCAAATAACAACAACAGAAAGACCAGAATGGAAGGCACAAAGCCCAGCAGGCTCTCTATGTGAACATGTCCCCTGGGTGGCAGGTTCACAGCAGAGGTCAGCTTCTCATAGTGAGAGCAGGGGTTCTGGGATCCTGTGACACATTTGCTTTCTGCCTCTGCTCAAGCCTTTGTCACAGGTGGCCTTTTATTGACTGACCCAGGTGTCTGGGATTCTTGTCCTCCAGAGGAAGAGCAGGGACCACCAGGTGTGGACATCAGGGCTGTTAATGAACCACTGCACATTCACTTCACTGGAAACTGGCCCCAGGGAGGAAAACCAAGGCTGAGACTTCAACACAGTCTTCCTCCCAATCTCAGCATCCTTACCCACCTGCTCAGCCCTCAGATGCCCACCCAGGTGGACACATGCCAGCTCTGGTCTAGCAAAGTTGAAAACACTACCAGAGAAGAAATCAAGATGAGAGAGAGTCTGCCCAAAGAGGAAAAACCAGAAAATGCAGGAAGGAGGGTGGGTTTTATAAACATTTCTCCTTTATTTTTCTACTTTTTATCACACACACCTTCCATGCTTAAAATAAGAATTTCCAAAGTTCAAAAATACTGTAAAGACAGTACAGAGAATCCCTTGTACCCTGCAGTTAGTTTCCCTTATGCTAACCTCTCAATTACTATTATGGCCATACTTTCACTCTGATTCTTTTGGTATAGATGATAAACCAATAGTGGGAAATTAACTAACACCTATAATGAATTCAGGTTTCCTGAGTTTCTACCCGATGCCTCCTTTTCTTGCAGGATCCCTAGCAATGATACCTAATTGGAGTTAGTTGTCATGTGCCCTTAAGATCCTATTGGTGGCCCACTTCTTCAGACAGTCCTTGACCATTTGGGAGAAGCAATGAGAAGGTGGGTGCAGGATGCTCCCACTCTCACCGTTAATGTCGATTAGTGGCTCAGCAGAGCCTGGAGTCCCTCGAGCAACCCTCTGGGCTTGTCTGAGAAGATTCCAGAAAGAATTTCTGCAGTAGAAAGGCTCATACTAGATGAAAGAAACTCCATTCCATTGTTGAGGTCCCAAATAAAAGAGGAGAAAATGAACTGAGCACCAGGCCAGCTTTCGTCATAATCTGCTTCCCAACTGTGTAGTGAGTGTGGTACTCCCACTGCCATGCCTTTCTCACTGTGATAGACCAAATCCCCCCAAACCAGTAGAAACCCTCCTTCCCTTACATTGCTTCTTCCCAGGCAGTCTGTCTGTCAACTTGGCCCAAGCTAAGGTCATCTGAGAGGAGAGAACCTCAACTGACAAACAAAAATTGCCTCTATAATATCTGGCTGTTGGGCATTTTCCTAATTAGTGATTGATAGGGGAGGGCCCCAGTCCATTGTGGGTGGTGGCATCCATGAGCTGGTGGTCCTGGTTTCTATAAGAAAGCAAGCCAAGGAAGTCATGAAAGCAAGCCAGTAAGCAGCACTCCTCTATGGCCTGTGCATTAGCTCCTGCCTCCAGGTCCTGTTTGAGTTCCTGCCCTTGCTGCTTTTGATGATGAACTGTTACTTGGAACTGTGAGTAAAATACCCCACCCCCAGTTTTTGGGTCATGGTGTTTCATCACGGCAAAACTAATCCTAACTAAGTCACTGTCATAGCAGCAAGGAAAATATCTAATGTACATGCTATTGCACTCTGGATTATTCTCTGAGGCTATAGGATCAGGAGGGGTGTATCTTACATATGCCCTGACATGTCTCACTGTTCCTTGCTATAAAAGTGGTGCCTGAACCCTTGCTGGGGCCACCACCTGATATCCTAGACACACAGCAATGGTAAGCATGTTGTCACCATGGCATCTGCATCTCTACGGTCCTGGTGTCCTTGTTCCTAGAGATGCCACCAAACCCTCAGTCTGGCTCCAACCCAGATCTTCAGCATTTTCCTCCACCTCTTTCTCTAGCCTTGCTAGAAAGTTCTCACATCTCTCAGACTTATGCTTGTGCCCTTCCTTCCAGGTGTGTTCTCCTACTTGCTGCCTAGAGCCCCTGCTGAAAGTCGGGATAGCACAAAAACCCTCCTCTTGAGAATGGAACTTTCTCCTGACTGCACCCCAAGGCTTCAGTGGCTGGCCCCCAATGGTTATTAACTTCTTCTTGGTCTTCCCTGCTGCAGACTTCTTCATGTTGATCTGTTGTGTTTCCTGGGATATTAGATGGTAAATAATAGCTACTGAACAAATGCATGAGCTCCTGATGCACTTCCTACACTTTTTTTAGGGTTGCCCAGGCTTGCCTGTTTCCTCAGGTGAATTACAAAGTTCTAGAAACGGACAGATCCTGCTTAACAAGAGAAGCCCAATTGCAAAGCAGGCAATTAAGTCACTTCTTAAAGATTTATCAGAACACACTGGATGTTACCAGCTACTGTTTAGGACATCGTTTTGCCCTCCCTGCAGGGGCATGAATGCAAGACCTTCTCCAGACATTAAAAAATCTAGCAGCTTCTCCATACTAGGGAGATCGCTTTTACTACAGAGCTGGGTTTAGGACTCAATCACTGCTTACTTCCATGACTAGATGGGAAGACTTTGTTAAGGCTAAAACAATAGGAGTTTTGACACCACAGGGCAGAGTCAGGCCGTCCCCTGGCTGGTAGGGACCAGACAAGTGCTTAGCCTCGTTTTCCAGATACTAATGTAAGATAACCTTCCACTGCTCTGCAGCTCTGCAGGGTGGCTGCTGAGAGGACCCGGGAACCCAAGCACAGCAGCATGGTTTGTCAAAGAGAAGCCCAATCCAAGAGGGAAGGACTCATTGCTCCTCATTAGCAATGAATACCCACTTTGTGTGTGTGTGTGTGTGTGTGTGTGTGTGTGTGTGTGTGTGTGTGTGTGTTGACCCTGTGACATTTGATTGAGGAAAACCTTGTCCAGTCAATGGAGAGAGGAGGGCCTCCAATAAGTTCAAGTGGGACTTTTAACACAAGTGACTTTAACCAGGATTAATCAAGGGTGGACCCCAAAACACAAGCTCATAAGCTGTGGTGTGGAGGCATAAAGGGAAGGGTTTTCTCCAGATGCATTTCCTGCCTTTCCCTGCCTTCTCACCTCACACCAGGCTGGAGCATGCATTGCCTGTGGAGACTTGCTCCAACACTCAGTGAGGATCTTAGGGCGCTGATGATACAACTTATGGAAATTAATTGCACTCTAAAATTCGATAGAGCATAATAGAAAGAAAAGAAGTAGAAAGGACATCAGATTGAAAATCTTGTGTCTGTAGGATGTAAGGAGGGGTAAGGTTAATACTCATCAAAGATCCAGTGCAAACGATGTGGGTGTAGGATGTAAAGTAGAATAAGGTTGATAGCCACTCATCAAAGATCCACTATAAACAAAGGGAAGCTTAGTTGCCCAATAAATAAGTTGGGCAGGAGGCCAATTGTATGTTAAGTAAATAGACAGTGGGGAAAATGTTATTTTCATAAAAAAAAAAAACTAACTAAATAAAAATCAGAGTGAAGCAAAATCATTTTTATCTAAATTAGTCATCTTTTTAAAAAAATCGAATTTTTAAATGAGAATGTAACTCCAAATGACTGCAGACCCACTAAAGAGTCACAATCTATTTGGAGGCAGCTATTTTAAAAGAGCATTTATTGGGCACCTACTGTATACTCACCTTATCAAATATACTGAATACATGAATAGAACCACAAGGAGAGACTGAGCTGGCAGGTGAGGAGGCAGAGCCAGGCTGAGAGGCTGGGCTAGATTCTTCAGATAGAGAAACCTTCATAGATGACTCCTACCCAAAGCCCAGGCTCCACACACAGAGCCAACCATCTTCTGTCTTTCCAGAAAGGACAGCTGGAGGACTTCTCCCTTTTCCCAGAGCTGACTGGAAGAGCAGGAGGTAGGGGCGAGCCTGGTTGATGATCTACAACTCTATGGCACTGAGTAGTCAAAGGAGGCAGGGGTGCCTCATGGGCATCCCATCTGACCCTCTCTTTACACACTGAGAGCCCCAGGCCTGGAGAAGTGTGTCCGCACTCTAGACACACAGTGCTGACCACAGAAAGAGTTGAATGATGAATTTCTCCAAGTGAAATTCAGGACTCCTGTGAGTAGCAGGAGAAGTAGAAGAATAAAGTTGCTGACCAGATGGATGTCAGCCAGAAAAGAGGTTTAACTATAACAGGGAGCTAGAAATGAAATGCCTTCTCCTCTGAGCATCCCTTCCCAATGTCTACAGGCCTCTCCTCTAGCCCTGTAGAACAAGGCACTTCTTGGTTTGGTCTCTGTTCTTGCAATATTAACACTCCCACACCCAATCTAGGTATTGGTAGTTACCCATACGTGTAGTGTTAGGCAAAGCTTAGTTAGTGCACAGTGGCCTGGCACCAAGCAAGCTCCTCTAGTAGTGTCTGCTGAGGCTGACAGGCAGAGTGGGGCCTGTTTGTCAGCGTCTTCCTTCACATGCACTCTTACTCGGTGACCTGTCTCTCCAATATGGGAACTAGACTGCTCACTGACTTTTGTATCCATCTCAAATCTGCCATGAGCTCTATCTCATAGTAAATATTCATACCCTGCAACTATTTCTTAGATGGATGGAAGGTCATGGGGACTGATTGAATGGATATAAGAAATTGTTTGCAAAGTTTGCCCAGCATGATAGGCAGGTGTAAAAGAGCAACAAAGAAGATCCATAGCTACTTATGTAAAGAGCTAAACCTGCAGAGGCAGGAGCTGAGGGAATGAGGCTGTGGTGGCTGTTCTTGGTTGTCAACTTGACTACATCTGGAATTAACTAAAATCCAAGCAGCTGGGCACACCTGTGAGGGATGTTTTCTAATTTAATCATTTGAAGTGGGGAGACCCACTTAAATCCAGCTCTTTTGAAGTGGGGTGATCCACCTTTAATCTGGGCCTCTCTTTTTGGTGGTGGGCTATATAAAGGATAAAGAAGAAGGAAGCTTTTGCTCTTTGTCTGCTTGCCCTCTTGCTGGCAAGCCAATCCCCTCACTGGTGTTAGAGTCCACTTCTTCAGGTCTCCAGCATGTTACTGAGGACCAGCTGAGACATCCAGCCTCACGGACTGAGCAACGACTGGATTCTTGGACTTTCTGTTGGTAGATTGTCGGACTAGCTATACCAGAGCCTGTAAACCATTCTGGTAAATCCCCTTCACCACACACACACACACACACACACACACACACACACACACACACACACACACACACACACACACACAATCAGTTCTGTCCCTTTAAAGAACTAATACAGAGGGGTTATAGGCACAGTAGCACACCTTGTCAGAACCTCTGAGTGGCTGAGAGACCCCATAAGGTGCCTGGTCCCCCATTTCAGACAGTGCAGAAATGGTATGTTTGGCAAGGCATGGACCCAGGTGTGCCACTTCATATTAATGCCATACAACTGAGGAAAGGAGGTTGTGAGCTAGGCTTTGTCAGAAAGGAGGCAAGCCTGCCAACTTCAAGTGCCCAGGGCAAGTTCCTACCCCATTTCTACCTGCCAGCTCCTCAGCCATTAGGCAATCCAAAAGGACCAAAGCTAGAAACGACATGAGCAGAGTAAACCAAAGTCCCTTCTGTCTCAGCTGGATCCTGAGACCTAGTGAGGAGGACAGAAGGGACTCTAACCCTGAACTTGCCTCCTGTATGGCATCCCCAGAGACAGTCTGGGTCACCTCTGTAACGGAATGGGTCCCAACTTAGGCTGTTCAGTATGGTGCAGAGAGCACAGCATTCAGAATCAGGTAGGCCGGGGTTCAAATCCTAGGTCTGCAGCTCAATGACAAGGAGATTGGAGTGAGACCCTTCTCTTTCCCGAGCCTCTGATTCTTCATCTGTTAGCCAGGGTAACGAGGGCAATAACAGCCACTTTACAGGGTAAGCAACATAAGCAAGTTTGTGTAGGGCTACAACTTTCCCTTCTTAAATGGTCCTGCTAAGCATGTAGTTCATCATATAAGCAATACAGAGAAAGTTGCTATTGAAAAGTCTATTGTGCATTCATTACTTATTTCCTGTGTGCTAGGTACCCTGTAAACTAAAAAAATAGTCATGAGGATGGGGAGTCAGATCTCCGAGGACTGGAATTGAAGCATCCAGTGCTCTACCGACTCAGACCATGGTTGAGTGTGTACATACTATGTCTGGTCATCACATCAACTTGTCCTGGCTGAGTTCTATTTCTGCACCCATTTGCCTCAGGCCTGTGCACTTCTCCACACAGTACGGTTTTCAGACCGAGTGGAGGATGGAACACATGGAATATGGTGGAAGCTTGCACATGTCCCCTCCTTATGTTGCAGAGCACACCTTTCCCGGGTGTTCTCAGAGTCTCCTCTCTGCTTTCTCATTTGAACGCTTAATGGGTTTCACCCTCTTAAGTGACACCTGCTGGAAATGTAATTGTGCACATAATTGCTGTGTGGGAATGAAGGCCGCCTTATTTCCCAAAGCTGGTGCTTCCCTTAGGAAACAGTGAGTCTGTTTCCTGCATCCCTGCTGTTGGAGCATGTGGTTGGCTTTCCCTGATCTATTCTGGGCAGCTGGCCAGGAGGACTAGGTAGGCAAGACAGCAGCACTTGCTATAGCTTTAGGATTTCTAGAGATAAGGCTGGGGGGACAGCTTACTGCTTAACATATTAGCTGTATGGGTATGAGGGCCTGAGTTCCAATCCCCAGCACCCATGTAAAGATAGACACAGCACATATCTGTGACTCCATGACTGGGAATGCTGATGGAGACAGGCTGATTCCTGGGACTCGTTAACTAGCCAGCTTAGCCAAATTGAGGATCTCCAGGTTCAGTGAGGGACATTCACATCTTGAAAAATAAGCTGGAGAGCAGTAGAGGAAGGTACTTGTCATTAATGTCTGGCTTACACACTCACACCTATGCACACACACACATAAACACACATATACCCTTATATCTTACATACACATACAATTTATAGAAACAAATACCCCGTAGAAAGCTCACTGAAGCCATTGGGCTTATCACAACACCACAAGCAGACTAAAATCTCCAGCAAATGTTTCTGACAATCATTTTGGCTAAACACCTCTGGCCAGAGTTTTCCTCCTTTGAGGACCAAGTGAGGAACATGTAGTATGGGGACAGTAAGGGCTTCTCCTGTGGTCCTCTCTAGTCATCCCTGATGTACAGTAGGGACATGGGGAAGCTGGAACCCTGATATTAACACAAGTGATCACTAACCGGTGATAGTGATTATAGCTATTATGACCGGCTCAGTAGAGCGCAGGTCAGGAAAGTATGGAAGGGCAGAGGAAACAGAACAGAAAGCTGGGGATGGAGGTTCAGAAAGTAGACTTAATGACATGCTCTATACAGATATAGACACATAAACATTCAGCCATAAAGGAATATGCAAATATGCAAACACATATTAGATGGCCAAGTTAAATAACCTCAGGATAAGATTAGAGCTATGAGTTAGGCATGGTGTTGTATACAGTAACCCCAGCACTTAGGAGGAAGTGGCAAGGGAATTTTGAGTCCAAGACCAGCTTGCAGTAATAGTGAGGTTCAGGCTAGCCTGAAATGCAAAGTGAGACCCTGTCCCTGCCTACCCCACCAAGAAAATCTCAAACCAGAACAGATGAATTAGGATGTTTTGTCTTCCTTAAAAGCTGAATTTGATTTCCTGTTCATATCTTTTCCTTGATCGCTGATGTCTTCAGGCCCACACCCTTCTTTCTGTATGTCCCTGAACATGAGGTGTGGGGGGGGGGGCAGAGGGGTTGCTGTTGTTGCTCTAAACCAGGGGCCAGTCTTCTGAGAGTGTCTGCAGTTCTTTTTTGGAGGGTAACTCACCTCCGTGAAAAGGATGCTTGGGATTTCTGGTATCCAGATCCCTAGTTGCCACTCTAGGAGTATGAAGCAGGTTTGGGATATTGCCGCCACCCCTCTATCATCCAATAAGATTGTAAAGAAAGGCTATGTTGAATCCTCAACAGGCTCCCGGAGATGTCTGCCCTGCAGGACAGTGTCCTGCATGTAATCTTGACTCCAGCTGATGCCCAGCTATTCCTACCATGTCCTGTACAGTGGTGGCCTTTATGAGGCTGGCCTCTGTGACATTAGTCACTCTTAAATGAACTTGTCTCATCTATGTTGTCTTTGAAGTTTCTATTTACTCTTTCTCATGCTGCGAGCTCCTCTGTGACTATCAGCACACAGGGGTCCGGGTGTGTTCCCTTTGCTGTATTCCTGCTCAATAGAGGGTCAGCCCTGCAATGCAACGTAGCAGAGCTTGCCCTTGAACTCTCGTTCTGTGTCCACACTTGATGTCTACCCTCATCACATACTCTCTCCACACTCACCTCGATATTCTTTCCAAACAGGCCGAACTATAAGAAAATCACACACCCCTTCACTCCCACTAAGCCCACCAGATAGTTGAGGTTGGATGCTAGCATGGTAGGTGGAGACTGCACTCAGGGGTCTTCCCAGCAGCCCACCGGTAAGGGTGACTGCTTATCTAAACAGAGTGCTGTAGCTCCCATGGTCTGGTTTCTAGAATTTAAATACCAAGGAGTTAGGACAAGAGGGATTCTGTGTCATGCCGGGCCTTCTCTGTGCTGTAGGAGCCAAGCTAGAGTCCCAGACTTCCTTTATAGTCCACAAGTAAAGATAAATAAATAAATACCCACAATGAGCCATTGCCATAGCTCAGTAGACACAGATATTCACTGGCAAGCCTGTTGACATAAGTTTAATCCCAAGGATCTACACAGTGGAAGGAAAGAACAAAAACCCACATAATTATCCTCTGGCCTCCAAATGTACACCATGGGACAAATACCCCTCAGCACAATCACATAAACAAACAAATAAATAAGATTTTAAGTATTACCTTTTTAAAGAAAGTGTATAAGCAGCCAGCCTACTAGTCTCCTCTAAATTCTGTTTAGAATAGCCAGAACTAGACTGAAATATTCCCCATAACATAGGCTAAATATGAGTGGACATTCTTACATCTTTGTGTTCTATACACCTAAAGCATAACCTTGTTTCTTGAAGCCCCTAGGGGAGACTGGATGGAGGTGCAGAGCCAAGTCTCGCTGTAGGTGCTCTACTGCCCATGCTGGTGTGTGTGTACATGTAGGGTAGCTGCTGCTCTGCTAAGGATTGTCAAATCAGATCACTTGGCTTATTAACGTTGTGTACAACATAAGCATTAATAGTGATGGGGTGGGCTGAGAGGATTTCTTATCAGAAATGTAAAAAGATTGTTGTACGGACAAATTGTAATGTGTTTTGTCGGCGCAGAGGCTTTTTTTGTTTGTTTGTTTCTTGCTTGGCCAGCTCTCTTCTGTGTTCCAAATAGCTGAGGGACTTCCAGATAATCAAAGCTTGCTCACCATATATATTGTTAGCAACTCCTTTCAGACCCTTCCTGTCCAGATGTACAAAAAGAATAGCAAAAAGAAAGAAATCCAACACTTCCCAGCTACACCCACTAAACCGCCAAATCTCTGCGGTTCTGAATCATCAAGCCTTGCATTTCTCATTAACTGTCCCTCATATACAGCATTTTCAATTAAGCTGGGAGCACTGCTACACTAATTATGTTATGATATTAGTCCCTGCAGATTAATATGCAGCTAACAGTTTAGAAATGCTGTCTGGATTGGATTGTTCAACCTACTTGCAGGCAAACACTTCCTGGAGAGCTGTCCGTGACTCAGGACTTGACATGAGTACTTAGTTTTGTGAACTGCCCAACAGGATGCCTATTCAGTTGGGAAAACCCTTCTGGGTGTGTTGGCAAAGGCAGCATTTTGTGGGAGAGACACTGTAGGCTGAGTCTAGATGGTATGGCACTCCTCAGTATGAATGGACGTTGGCCAATCTTTGAGAGTCTGAACAGAGGGGGAAATGTGGAACGTGAGCATGGAGACCTATATTCTACCTTTGGCCACCAATCTTTTGTTCTTAAAGGTGCATGCTGTGTGTTCAGAGGCCTTTGGGCTTGACACAGGTTCTCTGTGCCTGTTGGCTGGCACTTAGTAGCTGAAAGTTGGTGAGACTTCTCAACTTGTGTAATTGTGTGAGTAATATCTTTATACTTTTCTTCCTTTAACCTACCCTCTTGGTTCTGATTCTCTGTAGAGCCCCACCCATTATTGGTCTGAAGAGTTAGATGCTGTGCAGAGAGCTATGAAGATCTATTTTCCTGTCTGTGGAGCAGACCTGATACCATGGAGACACACGGCCATGGTTTATGTTTCCTCTGCAATCCACACAACCCTGCGTTCATAGGAAGTACTCAGTTAACACTTCCCCAGCAGGCCTGCCTTGAAAAGTCCCACTGAACAGCTACAACAGAATGGCTGCCAATGTCTGCTTTTCATAAAAAAAAAGAAAAGAAAAAAAATGGCTCTGTTCCATGAAAAATACAACCAGGAAAAAGAACAGAAATCATATTTACTGCTGCAAGCTCTATGTTAGACACTTGCAAAACACACAGGCTCATGCCATGCACCCAAGTACCACTTGAGAGAAACGTCATTTGCATTTTGTAGAAAACTGGGAACAGAGACCCTTGTGCTGTCTAGCACATCAGCAATTGATTAACGTTGGTGTAAGAGTGCATGGAAAGGCACCAGGCACCACAGGACATTTTAAAAACCAGTTTCTGTGCTCAAGAAGGACAAAGAAAGCAAATGTCATTTGATCATACTGAATGCAATAACCAGTCATGACTAATCGCTGACATCCATTCAGCATATACCACTCCTGGGCACCCTGCTAAGTGCTTTGCATTCCCATGTAAGCTAAACATCCTCACTCTGCATCCTGAGAATGCAGAAACTGAGACGGGGTTCTTAAGGAATACAAGAGAGCGGGACAGGCCTCAAGCTAAGGTAAATATGTCACATAAGAGCTGTCCATTTCTCACTTTTTAAAAGTAAGAGCATGGGATTGCTGCAGGGAGTATATGAACAGTGCGAATGATATCATAGGTCAATTGTCAAGGCTTTATAGGCTGGAGGCTGTAACAGATGCAGAGAGCCATAGAAGCCAAGTGCTCTGAGATCAGGCTGCTCATTTCCATTCCTGCCTCTGTTGTGGGTGGACTTTAGCTGTGGCACAGTCTTGTAGAAAGAGGTTTTGGGCCAGCCTAGCCCTAATGTTTGGACTTGTCCTCTGCTGCTTATCTCAAAGTCATGAAGAAACACACAGATGCTTATATTAATTTTACATTGTTTGGCCTATGGCTCAGGTATATTGCTAACTAGCTCCTGCATCTTAATTTACCTCATTTTCATTAATCTGTCCTGCCACGTGGCCTGTGGCTCACCTATTTTGTGACAGGTTGCTTTCTTGGCAGATGGATCCCAGCTCCCTGACTCCGCCTACCTTCTCCTACCTATGCTCCGATTTCTCTGCCTACTCTTACAGTGCCCGCCACAGGCCCAAACTGTCTCTTTATTCAAAGCATAAAGACATCCCACATCACACTCTGGACTGTCTTTGCACATTTTTTTCATCTCTGAGATGGGGACAATAGTAGTGGCCATCTCATAGGGGGCATCCAAGGACTAGATGGACTGTTTTGCAAAGATAGCAAAGAAGTAAGCACAGGACTTTTGGATGCTCAAAATTTCCCTATTGTCGATTCTATTCAAACATTGCAAGGTAACTTACAAGTCCATGTCTTAAGAGTAAGGACTATGGCTATTGGTAGAATGACTGATGGTCTAAATCCACCTAAGACTGCTATGCTAGAAAGCCCCAGCATTGCTGGTTTATGATTGCTGCTTCCAGGACTGAATTTCTATGGAAACTCAGATCCAGGGAGATTAAGTTCTGCACCCAAGTTTACAGGACTAGAAAAGAGCAAAATGAAGCTTTGCAAGACCAGATACTGGGCTTCTTTGATTTGATATTAAGCTGTATTGACTTGGGGATTTTTCAAAATAATCCCATTAAAACCTTTGTGTATGTGTGTGTGTGTGTGTGTGTGTGTGTGTGTGTGTGTGTGTGTGTGAGTGTGTGAGTGTGTGAGTGTGTGAGTGAGGGGGAAGGGGAAAGGAGAATAAGAAGAGAGAATACAGATTTAGTTTTATTGAAACAAATTTGTACA
This sequence comes from Phyllotis vaccarum, assembly GCA_033318265.1. Lineage (NCBI taxonomy): Eukaryota > Metazoa > Chordata > Mammalia > Rodentia > Cricetidae > Phyllotis > Phyllotis vaccarum. Next base: position 22,326,394 of record JARWLC010000019.1, read on the forward strand.
CATTATGTATGAAACTATCATCTTTTTTTTTTTTCAGTGAAAACCAAATAAAAGCAATCATCACAATAGAGAATGTCAATTCTAAATAAAGTCCTCCACTTTCTGCTGATTCCCCTCTTTTGAGTGACAGGACTCAAATCATCATTGGGAGAGAATTTAAGTGTCATCTTAAAGTGTTCATTGAACACAAACATGCTAAAGGGTGAGCTGTGTTATCAAAATGCCAACTTGACCCATCCAAGCATCCAAGCCTGACCTGATGTTTGCTAACTTTAATTCTCATTCTCTTTAGTGCTCTCTCTCTCTCTCTCTCTCTCTCTCTCTCTCTCTCTCTCTCTCTCTCCCTCTCCCTCTCCCTCTCCCTCTCCCTCTCCCTCTCCCTCTCCCTCTCCCTCTCCCTCTCCCTCTCCCTCTCCCTCTCTCTCTCTCTCTCTCTCTCTCTCTCTCTCTCTCTCTCTCTCTCTTTCTCCTTCTTATTTTCATTAAAGAAGAGAAGGCAGACAGGCACACATTGGTAAAGGCTAACTGTCCATATTCATGTGGGGGCATAGCACAGTCTCTGAGCCCAGTATACACAGAGAAATGGGGTGGAGAAGACTAGAATTCCATGCACTACTACTCAGAGGCCCAGAGGCTCCCAGCTTCCGGCAGAGCAAATGGATTAGAAGGTTTTTCTTTTTCCCACGGAAAAAACCCCCGGTGATGGTACGGATTACCAAATTGCGAATTCTATCCAAACTTTGAAAGGCAAGGGGGTGGTAAAAGGGATACAAATTTAAAGATTTAAAGCAGAAAAGTGGAGATTATTTATCCACTCTTTCTACTCAGGGAGTCCCCTTCCCCCAGTAAGTTGAGCAATGTTTCCTTTGAATATAGGTCTTTCTCCTTTTAAGCCATTTCTAAATTTTCCCTGAGTCAATTTGCACAGTTTACATTTCTCAGAAAATCTCCCCATTTTAAGATTTTCAGGCAGGTTAGAGTCACAGCACATTACTCTGTTAGATTTTTTAAGTCACATCAGGTGCCTACTTCCATTTTCCTTTATCAGCTCTTCTCATTTTAATATCGATGCTTGCCAGCACTTTATTATTAAGCATTTGCAGGCCAAAGAAGCATACACAGATGATGTGATGTCAAGATGCTAGTCACTGGTTTGAAAAGAAACCAGAATGTATCTGAAAGAGAATGTTTTTGTCAGGGCAGGGCGGAAATGCTTCAGTGGGCCAGTTTGGTCCTGAAAGGGTTTAGGAAGGAAGAGTTGCATTGTTCTGTCTGTGAAAGCTATGACTACATGGGCAGAAGAATGTTTACAGAGGTGTCCTGTGGGAGGGACAGGGAAGGGGCCAGGCTGCAGGATGGCATGCAGGGTAAAGTTGGCCAGGGAGACTTGGGACTGCTGTAGGCTTCTGGCAGCCTACTTTAAAGTATACTTAAGAAATTGATAACTGCAAAGGTAGAGGAAATCCTGGAGGTGTGGTGCAGGGCCAACCCTGAAACCATGTGAGCTATATCATCAGGCAGAAGAAGGATATTTAATGGAGTTTGGTATAAAGCAGAGGCAGAGACTTGATAGTACTTGGTTCATAGGTCACAGTGGGATTTAGGGGCTGATCACAGGGCCCACGTCCTGCAGAACATCACTAGAATGATGCTTTCATTTACATGAAGGGAAGGGAGAATATGGTTTGGCATAGTAGTGAGTGTACGGTGTAAAGGTGTAGGTAGGCAGGGGAGAAGGGCTCAACTAACAGCAGGTCCAGATGGATTAAGATCAATCCTGCTCTGCTTGGAATTGGCGAAAAGTGCTGCATTGTGTGGCAGGACTCTAGATTGGTTCCTGTAAGGCTGGCATGGAACCTGGGCCAGTGTACCCCCACACACCCAGACATCTTTGACACATAGAAATGTTCGGGAATTATCCACAAAACAGCATGGGGACAGAGAGCCTAAATGTCATTTCTGATCCTTGCATTTGGGGCCCATCTCAATTAAGATCAGTTAGAAGTCAATTTCACAGTGGCTGGTTTTTGAAGATCCCCGAAAAACGATAAGCTGGGAACAGGCAGTCACCTTCTTGAGGAGCAGAGGCCATCCCAAACAGGGTGCTCCAATGCTTTATTTTATTTATTTACTTTGATTTGAATTTAACTTGGCAAATAATGTTCATTCAATTTTTTTTCTCATTTCAAAAGCAATGTATGTTCAGAAGATAAAGGCAGCTGTTACATCCGCGCCCAGCCTCTCACTAGGGTGAATATTTGTTTGGTTTATCACAAGCAAGCCTGAAACAATCACCTAACGCAGATGAGCAGTAGTTTTCAAGTTCAAGGGGAAAATGGAAAACAAAGAGAGTGTTGTGGAGTCCCTCTGCACAGAGAATCAGGGGAGTGGAGCTCTCTTTTTGGATCCCTTTGTCATGTTTCTGTAATTTTTTTTTTTTTTTTTTTTTTTTTTTTACAAAGCTTAGATCTTTAACCCCAAGAACTTGCATCCTGTCTTTGGCATTTAATGGGCTGCGAGAAACATTTCCCCCATCATTAAAAGCTCAAGAAACATCATTTTTGATGGCAACAAAATACTCCATCATCCTACGAGTGAACCACAATTTGCCTAACCAGTCTCATAAAGGGAAGCATTTGGTGGTTTCCAGTTTTCACTCATAAACAAAGCCACAGTGATTGCCAGTATGGATACAGTTTTGCCTGCATTTCAGATTATTTTCTTAGGACAGATTCCCAGAAATAGAATTATTGGGTCAGAGGATGCAGGCTTTTTAGATGCTCTTGAATTTCACTGCCAGACAGAAGCCCTAATATCCCCCTCCTCCCGGAGAGTCTGTGGGCCCCTTGGTGCACTTAGCAGGCTGACCCCAAATGTGCATTTTAAAACTATCCTCTTGGGGGAAGGGAAAACGCTATTTGTCTAGGGCCCTGACCCAGAACTGGAAGGATGTGGTTACTGTCTCCGCGGAGACACATGAGATGTATCTTCCCATCCCCTCGTCCAGCATTTCCCTTTTTTAAATTTGGTGGCATGGCCCTAAGTCTAGGGCACGGGAAACGCTCTGGCCGGCTCAGCCCATCACAATTCTAAAGGATGCAGCTATGCTTCTCCCAGGTCACTTAGCATTTTCTCAGCCATGTGTCAGATTGCAGAAATCATTTTTCCCTTCTTGTCTTGAAGCATCCACACACATGAGTTCTCAAAGAACTGTCCTGAAATGTACTCTATGTGATGGATTTGGGGGTTGGGTTCAGTTGGGCTTAGAGATTTGTGTTCTAAGATTATCAGAGGCACCTGACCAGAGAGTAATGAGGAACTTACACAAAACAATAAAAAAAAAAACTGCAAAGGATATCCAGATGGGGATTTCTATGGTAGAATGCGAACTCCAACAGGGATTTTTATTAGGGGGAAATACTTCAACACATGCAGTGATGAGGGTGGCTGCAGAAACAGGGCCCTGTCACCAGGGAGGGTGAGTAAGGCTCTCAGGTGCAGCAGAGGCTGTGTGTGTATGGGGGGGAGGGGCTGTACCTCATAATCCTTGTTGCAGCTAACAGGCAGAGACAAATACATGGATCTTATCAAAATATGATGTTTAGCTGAAGTCCCTAACCCTTAGCACCTGGTGTCTAGTAGCAGCTACAGAAATGCTTTTCTAGCTTCATGCCATGATAGTCAACTGGCATTATTGTTAACATTCAGCATCTGATTCAGTGTCTGCCTTTCTAAGTTTGTTCCTAGGCAATGATGAAGCTGTTGGGTCAGGGACCACAGTTTGAGTAACAAATGCTTCTCAAGTTTTTATTAACACTGCACATTACCCAGAGTCCCTTCAAGCACAAGTTCTGGATCTAGCTCCTGGAGCTTGTAACTTATTAGGTCTAGGATGGAACCTCAGAATTTGTGCTCTGTGAACCTTCCAGGCAATACTAATGCTGTGTAGGGAATAACATTCTGTTCTTCAATACAACCCTACAGTCGCGTGTGTATGTGTGTGTGTGTAGGGGGTGTGAGTGTGTCCATGTATGTGGAAACCAGAAGTCAACCTCATATTTTCTTTGAGATTCATCTTGGATTTTGTCTTTGTTTTGAGACAGGGGCTTACACTTGTCAGCTATCTCCAGGGATTCCTCTGTCTCTTTCTCTCTAACCCTCAGATTATATGTACATGCCATGACAACCCATGATTTTTTATATAGTATCTGGGGGATCAAACCAAACCTCATTCTTGCTGGACAAATGCATTGTCCAGTAAACTATCTCCCCACCCTCCAAGTCCTAAGCTCTCTGGGGTGGTTGTGGAGCCAGGTCCTCTGCCTGAGTGCTGACGTCAGTCCTTTTGGCTCTGTAAAGGATGCCAGACCATTGTTCTTGGAAGGTTTGGAAATGAGCATCCCTTGTCCTGAGTTCCTCAGCTTTTTCCAGTGGCATGGGGAGGGATGGGTATAGCAAGTCTCTAAAACACCTTCAATCTCTTGCCGAGGCAGGCGGTGGTAAGAGGGATTTGAAGATACTAGGGCCATCATAAAAATCTGCCTTGTAGTTTATCAGCTCTATCATGTTGTTGAACATAGCCTTCTGTTTGTTAGGTCTTGGAGTTTAATAAAAAAATATATTATCACTCAATCCAAACTTTACAAAAGTCCTTGGGGGAATCTAAGAAGAATCATGTTATGTTCCTGTTTTAAAACAGTGGTCTCTTTGGCAAGCTTGTGTCCACAGTGGACCTCAGGGAGGTAGGAAGGAGAACAGGGAGAGAAACTCGCTGTTCAGGGGGAAGTCTGCTCTCAGGTCTTTCAGAAACCTGAAGTAGAGCATGTAACCCCGATTCTTGGCTGCATGGGGAAGAGGATGCTATATAAGGATGCACTTTCTTCCAGCAGAAGGGGCCAGGGAAAGCAAGCCCAGGGAGACACCTCTTCGAGAAGCCTTTCCTGATTTCACCAGGTAGAAGCATTGAAAACTTCATTTTGTGCACAAAAAAGCACTTCCCTTTATTAGGACTGTTGGTCCCTCAATGACTGTCCTGCTGGGCTGAGTCTCAAGGCCGCTAGACCCTGGCACACCTGTCCCTGCAGAGTAAGAAGCCCTGTATCACTGCAGGGTGGACTGGTTTGTTTAACCGAGCTTCTCAGCTCCCCCTTTTATCTCCACTCATTGAGGAGGGTACCTCATTTGCTAAGAGGCTCTGATTGAAGTCATCAACCCTCACTTATGACTTAATTCCATGACCCATAGAACAAACAAAGAGGGGGCAGGTAAATGTGCCACATTTATGGGGTGCTTATGAAATGTTACCTCACTAAGCCAAATGCTAATTCAGTCTATTATTGCAACCACTTTGCACAATGGCATCTGTTCTGTTATGAAGGATTTTACAAGGTAGTTAGTCCAAGCTAGCCTCAAACTCATGGCATGCCTTAGCATCCCAAGGATAACAGGCACAAGACAACTCTTACTGGCCTGATATTGATAACAATAAGGCATGAGCCTCTGTTCAGGAGCCTAGCTGGACTGTTGCCTACAGTGTAAGTTAGCAAAAGGACAGGCCATCGAACTGTTAACTTCTGGAAAAAAAAAATGTGGTGTTATTTTGTGATACTGGACCTAGGTACCAGTAACCCAAATATAGATTAAAACTCCAGTAGATTTGCATAAAAATGTCCTTAGCATCATCACATGTAACTGTCAACATTGAAACAACCCAAATCTTTAACAGCAGTAGAAAGAGTGACTGTCTTTTTCTACTGGGGGTCCACCTAAGAGCAAGAGAGGCTGAGGAAGGCCTTGAGCAGCAGCCTGAAGCTTGGTCTACCTTTTTCAACAGCAGAAATCCATGTCACTACAGCTGCTGCATTATAGGACTTGGCAGGTCCAGATCTGCTTTGGGTGTTTACATTCTTTATCGATAATTCTTATAACTGCACTGCAGTGTAGCCAGTGAGAATTTACTCTACAATGGTGACATATGTGAATATTTTTAATGTTCTTGGATAAGATGTGACAGAGACAGGATGCAACATGAGTCTGTCCCAGGTGACACCTGCAGTAATGTTTACTGTTCACCCTGCTGCCTAGCTTTTCAACACAGGGATGATCTCTTGCCTATGGGGAAACAGAGAAGGCCAGATGACATGGCTCTTCTGCAGCTTTGTTGAAGCTTGTGCTAAATTTTATGTCCTCTCATGCCAAATGCAGAACTTCATCACTCCTTCTTGAGGCCCACTGCCCTCAAAACTGGAGACCTTCTCATTCCCTTTAGGATTAGTTGGGACACCTGTGTCATCCCAATGAAGTGCCAGATGCAGAGTAGACATTTAATAAAGAGATATTAGTTAGCTAAATGCTGATCGTATGACCACTGAGATTGGGTTAGGGTTGAGGTCCTACCAACTTCCTGCTGAAAGTCCATATAGACTACAAAACCACACTTCCCTGGGGGGCCAAGGACTGCTGTGGTGGAGAATTCCCACCAGGGACAGAGAACTACGCAATGTCTTCAGGTGAATCCTCCTCACCTTGTAGAGCTTTGGGGGACTGTTGTAACCGTCCCTATAACTCTGTCACTGAAATTATTTTGCATATCTTACCAAGAATTCAAAAATAAAACTTTTGCCCAATAGTCAGTGAGAAGATTTTTAAGCAAACATTTTTTTTTCTTTAAGCACTATTAAAACACACACACACACACACACACACACACACACACACACACACACACACACACACACCTTTCTTCTGCATCTTTACCAGAGACCTTTGAGTTATGAAGTGCACTTAACACCATTAATTGCCATGGAAACTACAGCATCTTCTGAGAAATATGATCAAGTTTTTTCTTTGCTGAGTCTCTCTCTCTTTCTCTCTCTCTCTCTTTTTGCTTTCAGAAAAAATTTGGAATAATTGGCTGTTTCTCTTCACCCATGGGATGACAAAGCTGGGCTCTCACACCCTACTCCTGACATGTTATGTCTCCATCCCCTTCCTAACCCTCACTCCAGACACATTACGTCCTCTTAATCTAATCGGGGTAAGCAGGCACTACTTAGGAGGTTTCCAGGAATGTAGGAATAAGAACAGGTAAAGAAGAATTTCTGCCTATAATCCTATTTATAAAGAGCCTAGGTATTTACTCATGACCTTCACTAATTATTTGGTTCATATCAATTTTCATTCATTCTTGTTAGTACAACTGCAACACAATGTAGTGACAATTGCTAAGACAAGTGTCATCTGAGTGCTTATAACAGAACAAGAGCTTTTGTTTAGTATTTACTCTGTGCAGGGCCTATTCTGAGTGTGCCATTTTATGGATGAAGAAACTGAGGCACGGAGGGATTGGATCCAGTCTCCCACAGCCCTAGAGTTAGAAAGCATAATTTTAACATAGGTGCCTCTAATCCCAAAGCTAGCCTGTGGCTTTTCTACTACATTTTCAGTGTACCTTTTAAAGGTATGACTTGACTACCCCTCCCAGCCAGTCACCAAACCATCAATGAATTGGTAGATTAATTCAATATTTTAGGCTCCCATTGTATGTCAAGCATAATGCCCCACTGCACATTCACCTGCCTAGAAGACTCAGTCAGATGAATTCCCCCAAAAGGCACTATATCAAATAGCCCCCAGGTCACCTCAACATACCTCTTAATTCACACTCTTTATTTATTTAAGAAACTGACATCAATTTCTTTAATTTCTCTATATACAATGTCAATAAGCCCAAGATGAAGGGAAGTATGGATTGTAGATTTCTTACTCCCTAACTCAGAGTCTTGGATGACTCACCTATGTCCCCCAAGCTAGCTTCTCAGTAGGCATTCCAAGGATGTTGCTCACTCAGCGTATGGCTTGTGAAGCAACTGTTCTGGTTCTGGTAACTCTCACCAGGCAGGAGTGGAGTGAACAGCTACTCTCTGCAGCGGTTGTAGAGTTAGTCAGCCGTTACACAAACACTCTGCACCAATGGTTCTCAGCTCCTTGTTTGTGCCCTGTACTGATTTTCATCCAAAGCAATACCTAGAAAGTTGGCTGTGAAACGAAACAAAGCAATCCAAGCATAGAATTGAGCAGGGCACCGGGAACAGAGCAAGCACCATGCACCCACTATGTCTGTTGAGGTGCATGGTAGAGCTAGAATTTGAACTGATATCTGCTGATTCCATTCCTGCTTTTGGCAGTGATTAGACTGAGAACATTTGTCAGAAATGGAGCATTGAACCACACATCCTTAACATGCCAAAGTTCAGCCTACTGGACTTGGCTCTTTTGGCATCTTTCAAAAGTTCTGCCCTAAGCCTTTCTGTTCTAATTAAGGATGTCTGTTTTCCTAGGGAATGTCTCTTCTGTCAATCCAACATTAGATACAATTAAATTTCTTAATGACATTCATGATGATTATGCCATGCTTCTAATTGAAAATGAATAATTGAAATTCTAATTATTACAAGAGTCAATAGAAGGTAACTCAAGACAGTAACTTGGTGGGCACGGCTTAAATTCTCAATTGCTTTATCAATCCAGTGGGCATCTAGCTAGTCAGTTACTTAATGAAAACATATGGTGGGGAGCAAATTCTGGGAAGAAGCTTAAAATACAAGGAACCACACACTAGTGCTTTTGTTGAGGACCAGCAAGTGTTGGATTTGTGGTTCTGACCAACACAGAAGGCTAGATTCACCGATCTTCTTTCCTATTAAGCCTTCTAAAACATGGAACAGAATGAAATAGAAAGGAAAAAAAAAATCAAATGAAGAATATTTGCCTATAATGTTAAGAGAAAAAGCAGGAGCCACAGAGGCCCAGCACTATAAGAGACACAGAGACCTTCACAGTTGAGGGCTGGGAGCTTAATGGGAAAGAAGACACATACCCAGGCCACATGAAACCAAGAGTTAGAACAGAATCCCTGGTCTGGGCTTGGAGGATTTCTTCCAATGATGAGGTCTCTGTCTAGCCAGCCACATAGGAGATCAAGAAGCTTGTGTCTGCTCAGGGATTGGGAGAGAAAAAAAAAAATCTCATAATTAGCAAAAAGAAGCCTCTGCTACGTACAAACCTGAAATTTAGGTTCACACCACTGAGGGTTTGGGGTTTCTATCACTGATGGTTTGGGTTTTACATCACTGATGGGTTGGGGTTTATGTCATTGTTGGGTTGGGGTTTACATCACTGATGATGGTTTGGGGTTTGTAGAACTGATGACAGGATCCTATGATCCTACCCCAAGAAGTTAATGTGAAATCTGGCCAGAAGCCAGCGTATCCTTGGTCTTGGTTGGCAACAAGTACCATAGGTAACTAGGTTTTGCAGAGGCCTTTGGACAATGTTAAATACAGTACCCACCGAGGGGAAGATACCTAACAACAATAAAAACTAAAAGAACAAGAAACATATTATCTGGAAATGAGCTTACAAAAAATTACAACTCACTCAAACATTAGCAGGCACAATAATGAGAGCTCACACTCTTGAAATACCAAATAAGCTGATACCTTATAAATGTAGTAATGGCATGAAAAGTGAAGAGGTAAGATTTCTGTCAGAGACAGCATTACACTCTGTTAGCCATGGAGATATAAAGGTTTGAAACATAAACAGGTGAAAGTCAAAAGTACTTAAAAAAATCATTATTTATATTAAACTTTAGAGGTTTATTAAAATTGCAGATTAAGTACAATTAAAAGGGATTTAGTAAACTAAAAAATATGTTTGTAGGCCTGGTGAGATGGCTTAGCTGGTAAAGGTTCAGGGACACATGGCAGGAGGTGAGTTTTGACTCTCTGACTTCCACCCCCATGCTATAGCTTCTGCATACACACACACACACACACACACACACACACACACACACACACACACACACACACACACACATACACACACACACTTGCTCAGATGAGAGAGAGGAGGGGGGGGGGCATAAAAAATTTAAATAGGTTTGTGAAAATTTCCCATAATGTAGCTCACAGAAACAGACAGAAAATGCAACAGTTCTGTTAAATAAAACGGAGAGTCAGGGGTAAAGCCAACCAGCCAGCCACAGGCCTTGTACCCTTCACTCTCAGAACTTCTCATGAATGGTGGAATGCATTTCTTTACTCAGCATTGCGCTTGGTCATGTGACTTCTTTGGCCAATTGTGCTATAACAGTAACATGCACTGCCACAGCTTGCCCTCTTGTGAAGCATTCTACTGTCCCACTGGTCTAGGAGGGATGATAAGATATTCCTGGGCACACTTGACTCCTCCTTGCAGATTAGGGGACCCTAGTTTAGATTAACAGGTCCCAGTTGACCCTCAGGACAAGCACAGGAATGAGCGATTATTTTACATACCTGTATTTTGAGGCAGCTAATGAATACAGCTAGATTGTGTCAACAACTGTTGATTAGTTCAACAAATCACACAACTCTGAGATGAACTTTGCTGACCCCACTTTATTTATTTTCTTTTGTATTTTAGCCAGCTTCATAGGCTTCAAGTGGTTTTGCAATTTGCTCAAGTAAGTTCAAGAATTAAGACTTACGGTATTTCTAAAACCTGGATTTGTTTGGTGTTTGCAGGTGTGTATACTCAGTTCTCTCTATCCTGTGAGTTCTAGGAATTGAACCCAGGCCATTACACTTGGTAGCAAGTGCCTTACCCTCCCAGCCATCTGCTGGCCTCCTAAAACCTGAATTTTTCATGTATTAGCAAACAGCATGTCAGCACATTTGTCGTCGAATAGGTGGACGAGTGGATAACAACTTATCTACAAGACCCAAACCATCACCTGCAGGCACTGTAGCTCACACTCAGGGCCTGAGCACGCAGGCTCTGCAGAGTCCAGTACATCAAGGTCCCCCGAGAGGCCTGTTTCCCTTTATGAGATGTCTGCTGCTCGAAGAGCTTGCTTAGAAAATGAATCCCCTTCATACCAGGGGAGAGAAAAACACTGCATTGGGGTGGAAAATAATCACAGCCTGTCAGACGTCTTGGCAGGCTTGTGATCTTCATGGTCCAGCAGATGGTGTCAAGGATGTGACCCCTAGAGGTTCTCAATGGGCAGTTGACAGAGTCCTCATCTAAATGGATGACACAGTCCCATAGCTGATCCATGCCATAGTGCCTGGTACTTAGCAGCTGCCAGAGAATAGTCTGATGAGTGGAGCTTTCCCTGGAACCAATGACATCCCAAATAATCCATCGCCTTGTTCTACTGGGTGTAGGAGTGATGAACCACTTGAAGAGGTACAGAGGGTTCCCTGTGACAGCAGCAGGAGATGAAGACATCTAAACCCTCCCCCCGCATCCTTTGGTTTGGCATCTCCAACTAAGCCAAAATAAATTTGATGATGACATTGAAATACTTGTGATTTAGATCCTCCTGCATTTGATGTCACAAAATAATTTTAAACTTATTTCCAGTAGAAACACAACAAAGGATATAAGTGTATTCAGGAAAGAACAAATATTCTAATAAACATATGAAAAGCTGCTTGGCTGAATTGATAATTAAAGAAATATAGACAAAACAACAAAGAAATGTCATTTTCTAAATTCCTTATCAGGTTGGCAAACATTCAAAGGCATAATAACTCCAAGGGTTTGCCTATTGTGAAGAGGCTTTCTCATACATTACTTATGAGATGGCCATCAGGGAACCTTTTTGCAAACTGATTTGGCTGTCCCCACTGAAATGCCAAATGTTTTGGTCCAGGCATTCAGTTATTAGGAGATGCGTTGATAGCCATAGCATCCCTACCAAATACATCAAGACCTATGACACAAGATGCCACTGAAGAGTTTGTACGTAATGGTTGCATTTGGAACTATGCACATGTCTGGGGAGACAGGGCTCCAGGTGCATTCACACAATGGAGCAGCAATAGCGGAACTCCCAGGAGTGCCTGAACTCTGGGGAACACGTTCTCCCACACAGTAAGGAAAAGCAGGGGACACAATTACCTCTCTGGCATAAATAAAATACAGGTCTAGCTTTTCTCTCTTTGTCCTGGAAGAATGAGAAGAAGCAATGGTCACCTCTAGAAACAGGCAACCACGGAATGAGCCAAAGTCACCATGGGCTCCATTACTTCCTCAGAACTCTGCACTTTCCTACCAGGCACCTCCCCCCTCACTTCGCGGGAGCTACTTGAGAAATGAGACTATGTGTGCATTGTTCATACCCTTGCACACAGTGAAACAGACTAACAAGTACGGCATAGTATAATATGAAGGGTTGATGGTATGTGTCCTAGTGTCAAGCAAAGGATGTGAAACAGCATAAGACAAGAGAGAAAGTGTACCCACACACATTCACAGGCACATGGGTGCCGGGAAGGGGTTGGGTGGGTGGCACAGCTCCCCAGTATGGAGTTTTTCTTCTTAATAGAAAGGGATAATCAGTTAAAAAAATAATAGAGTTGAGTCAGGAGAGAGGTAGAGATACAGGCAGAGTCCTCCTAGTCCTAGAGAGACGTTACCTTCCTGATGACAGATTGTCCTGGGATTCCAGGACAGTGGTGGGAAAGTTCTAAGGAGTGACACTCATTGATTTTTAAGAAGCATCATCAGAAGAGACAATGGGTGACAGAAAATCTCCAGAAACCATGACTGAGAGAGGGGGGCATTGCAGCCAGTCCCACACAGGAAGGCAGATTCAGGAGGAAAATGTAAGATACTTGCTAATTTTTCTCCTCTGGTCCTTAAAGTTATTTTCCAAGAGGACACATGTAGCCTCATGGACCCCTTCCCTACTCAGCACCCAGTAAATGCCTGGTGCTCAGGAAGACCTGTGGGTGGGCCAAGCTCTGATGGAAGTAGCCTGTAGGTGGATCCCATCTCCCATATATCCCTGCAGGGCAGCTAGGGTTCCTGCAGAGCCTAGAGTCTGCTGCCTGAAGCTATTTATACATGTGGAAAGTTTCAAAGAACTCCTGGAAAGGCTGACCTAGTTCACCAGTTAGGGATATCCGAGCAATAAAAGTTCATTTGACTCCATCAGATCAAATGGAAAAATAAAGCTAAAATTAATTAAAAATGACAGCATACAGCTCCTCACAAAAGCACCTTTGAAGTACATTCAGCCCATGTAAGAGCCACGGTTAGGGGAGGCATGAGGTTCTAATGACCCCAGCTACTGGCTCAGAGAGATAAGGTGGATGAAAGAAATCCACAGATAATCACAATTAAAAATCCTTTATCCTTTCTTCCCATTTCAACTTTATCCTTACTACACTCTTGTGAAGCCCTATAAAGAACCCCCCTCATTCTCTGATCTTGTCTTTGGTCCCTTTTCTTGCCTGGGTGGAGGGGTTGATAAGCTAAGTAAGAAAGGGACCAGTCTGAGAGCCTTCCTTGCTCACACGTGCTGGTGTGTCCCACTGTCCCCCAACTTCTTTTCCTATCCGTCCTACCCTACGGGCTTCCAGTGGTACCTTTCCCTCTGGCTTCTGCTTAGATTTAGCCAATGGGAGGCTCCATCTATGGAGAAGAAAAAAACAGAGTTTTGGCATCATTATGCATCATTGTTATCTACAGAGTTCCTGCTTGAGAACTTCACAGTGGAGTTAAAAGTTGAAAAGTCCTATTTCAAGAAAGTTTATGATTTTGTGTTAGTCTACATTCATGGCTATCCTTGGGCCCATGTAGTGGTTCATGTTGTTGGACATGTCTGTAAGTAAGCTATAGGCTTTCAAGGGCTTACTCTCTCTACCTAACTCCATGCTCTATGGAACTTTCCTGGATAGCTGCATCTTTCTCCACGTCTGGACACTCTGTCTTTCATTAAATCCATCAGCAGCCCCATTTGAATATGCTATCAGCATTTAAATGTACCCTTTATTGTTTCATTCAATGGCCTCATTTTCCAGGGGAGTAGAGAGCCTCAAAGAGGGTATCTGACTTGCATAAGTTACATATTAAGAGTTGGCAAAGTTGGAACCCAACTAAAGGCTCCCTATTACCAGAGCTTGGCATCTGACAGCTTCATTATGTTGCTGTGATACCGAAGCCAGCAACTGGAATTTGCAAGATGCTGCCAACTGTGGAAGAACCATTGGGAAGTACTCCTGAGAGCTCCAAGTCTGTAGAAAGTGGGTCATTGAGAGTAGCCATGCCATATTTTCCAGATGTGGCATGAATCCTGCCTTTTACTGTTCTATCTTTGGAATTCTAATTGTTCAACACCTGTCCCTGTCATATGCTGGATGCAAGCCTCACATAAACTACCTTTAGATTTTTATGGCTATCATTGGGCTTCAGGACACTGTGGGGATGGGGCTTGGCAGTGGAGTAGAAGATCATGTAGTAATTGCCCTGTCGTACTTTTCCCCTTCATCCATCTGTCCATCCATGCATCTGTCCATCCATGCATCCAGTCAGTGCACAATTACTAAAGAATGAGTCTGTCCAGGCCATTGAGTAGTGACCAAAATAAGCAAAACAAGAAAGAAAATCTGTGTTGGCTGCAGTGAGAGCTCTGTAGAGGTGACTTTCTGGCCAGAACCAGTGGCAAAGGCTGCTTTAAAAAGGTTTCATTTTAAAGGATCCACTAGAGTTTGCATGGTGGAGCCATAGAAGGGTCTTAGTGAGGGTTACTTGCTATTGCTATGGTTAAACACCATGATCAAAAGCAAATCGGAGGGGAATGGATTGATTTGGCTTATGCTTCCACATTGCTCTTCATTATTGGAACAAGTTAGGATAGGAGCTCAAACACAGCGAGAATCTGGAGACAGGAACTGATGCGGAGGCCATGGAGGAGAGTTGTTCACTGGTTTGGTCATAAGACTTGCTCAGCTTGTCTTTTTATTTTTTAAATAGAACCCAGAACCACCACCCTGGAGCTGGATTTTACTGAGGCATTTTCTCAGTTGAATTCCTTCCATGCAGATAACTCCAGCTTGTGTCAAATCGAGATAAACTAGCCAGGACAGAAGGTTCTGAGTAAGAGATAAGGACAGAGGGTGTCAGAAGTCCAGCATTTTAAGCATAGAGTTCATCCAGACAGGAGGTAGGCTGGAAAGGTATGCAAGTACCAGTCATAGCAGACCTTGGCCAGTGAACTAAGGAAACAGGCCTCTGCTATGAAGTTGGCACACATGGTACTGGCCAGTCAGTCTTGCAGCCTCTAGACTGTATGTCACACCCCAAAGGGATGTTATAGCATTGATTTTCTTGCTAGTTTCAAACTTATTTTGAAGTAAGAACAAATAATTCAGAAAACTTTCATATACACATGACTCAGAATGCTCTCTAGCTCTCTAGTTCAGGTCAAGAATGGCTTGTTGCTCAAAAAGTCTTCGGGTGAAGAGTCTCAATTAGTGGGAAAGGACATAGCAGTGGGCTCAGGCAGCCTGATGGAAACCCTAGCCACACACACTAATCTGTTCACTTCTAAACCATGGGAGAGGGATCTACAACCAATGCAATTCAAAGAATAAATGAGAAAGAATTCATCCAAGTATTTGACACATGGGCTGCCAAGTAATTCACCAGGCAACCAACGTCTCCTCAAATAGAAGTTTCTAGAATCAGAGGGAATATATAGGCTACCGTTGCAGGCCATGTAGAATCTCCACCCTACCTGATATCAAGGCCATGATATGTACTATTTGGATGGGAAATTTTCACACTGAATTCAAGAGCAAAAAACGTCCCAACTCTACAAGTGTTATCATTAAGAATCATCATGGAGAGTGTGGTTTTAACCAGAAGGGTTGAGATACTGGCAAGTGTTCAAGTCTTTTCATTTGAGAATCCACTAGTATCATGGATGCAAACAGTCACCTCATGTGAAAAAATTCAGGGCTTCTTCCTGTCGATACCTGGAAGGTGAGGGTTCACTTGATTACTGCGATAGAATGGGTGGTTGGAATTTAAGTTATTTTCCTTACAACGGGGGTGGGGGGAAGACCTAGGTTTGGGGTCCTGCCACATGTGGAAGTGACAAACTTTGGAATGTTTTATGTTACCAGTGACTAATGATCAGACATTGAAAGGCCACATAACTTTTCTGACCCTTAGCTTCCTCAATGTATAAAATGCATTTCTGAGTTGTATCTGAAGGAGCAAGTTAGGGCACCTTCATATTGTTTCAGATGACCTGGGATAGTATAAAGTTTCAGGCCTGTTGGGCCTGTGGTCCCACAGTCCTGCAGACCTGCAGTTCTGCAGCCCAACAGAGACATACAGACACCTACATTAATTTTAGGCTGATCAGCCTAGGGCCCAGGCATATAACTTGCTAATTCTTTACCCTTAAACTAACCCATGATTCTTATCCTGTTCATCCAGGCAGCTTGGTACCTTTTCTCAGAGCAGCATAGTTGTCCTCTGCATCTGCTGACTTCTCTGGCATCTCTGTGGCATCTCTGCTCTGTTCTTCCTGTTCCCAGAGTTTTCTTAGTCTGGTAGCCCTGCCCATACTTCCTGTCTTCTACCTTCAGCTAATCAGCATTTTTATTAAACCAGTAGGCAGGACAATTATTTACAATGGAACAACATAATCCTATTAGAACCTGGTATGGTTGCTGTCCAGATAACAGATCTTTCTTCCCCTTTGCATCTTGTCTAAGCTGGTATGAAGTGGTACCTCCACTCTCATACAAGTATATGAATGCAGAGTCTGGCCCCATCAACCATTCTACACTGCGGTCATTCTTCGTGAAAGAGGACCAGAATAAGGAAGGCTTTGAGTTCAGAAGAGTCAAGTTTGCAGAAGGCAAAAGTGACTTGCAAATCATTTGTTTATAAATGTGGGGTATTAACTGCCTCTAAATCCCATCAGCTCCTGCACCAGGGAATCTTTATTGCCAGTGAATCTATTAACCACAAATAGATGGCCATACTTCTTATCAAGGTACCTAGTCCTTGTCTGCTGACAGAGTCAAGGGCTTAAGTAGGCACAGCTATTTTAAACAGGCTTGGACAAAGCTGCGCATCTCTTCTATGCAAAAACTTCCCATCTGATCCCCAACACCATAGAATTCTTGCTGATCATTGGGTTCAAGGCATCACTGCTCTAAGCAGGTCAATCATCTCATCTGGAAAGCAGCAAGTCCAAGATGAGTGGTCTGAAATTGAGTTTTAGTCCTGGCTTCCTCACTGACAAGTCATGTATCTAGGAAAAATTTCATCATTTCTTAGAAGCATTCAAAGTTGTGATGATCAAACTCAAGTGATCCAGCAGACCAGCTACAGTGTGCCAGGCCACATGCTCAGTACTCGGTGAGCTTGTAGTTCAGGAAGGAGATAGATGTACTACTTAAGTAGCTCCCAAGCCTACCAAGGCTAATATAAAGTCATAAGATGGAAAGAATGGCCTTCAAAAGTGAATGGGTATCTACTCACCCATCCACCTACAGAGTTTACACAGTTTTCTCATATTCCGACCCCATTCAGTAATAAATGGTAAAAAATTTAGTGAATGTCTATTATAGCCAAGTCCTAGGAATTGCATAGATATCAATAAACAGAATATTTGAAGTCATTGCTTCTTGGGAACTTAGAAAAGTGAAATCTGTCCAGCCAGCCATTAATTCATTCACCCAGACATTTAGCTACTCATCAATCTATCCACCCACCTGTTCTCTTCTCATAAATCCACCCACCCGTCCATTCACTCACCTAGCCATCTGTCCACCCTTCTGTCCATAATACTACTACTAATAAATCTACTCACCTGTCATCTATCCATCCACCCATCCTCTTGTCCATCTATTTGTAAATCCACCCATCCATCCATTTTATCCACCCACCTATCTAACTGCCCTCTTTGCCATCTATTCATGCATCTACTTCATCCATCAACCTATCCACCCATTTATTTTCTCATATGTCCATTTGTGACTCCATCTGTGGATCCCTTCATCCACCTACCTACTTGTCTATCATTTGTAAATCTGCCTACCCATCTCTCTATTTGCCCATATAACCTCCATCTATTTGTAAATTCAGACAACTATCTCTTCATTCATCTACCTATTCATTCATCTGTTCACTACTTATAACTCCACCCAGTCATTTATTGACTCACCCATCCATCTATCCACCTATCTTCTCATCTAGTTGTAAATAAATCCATTCATTCATCCATGTATGTGTGCATATATTTCTTTGCCCTTATGCTAATGAGCTGTTTCACCAAGTATTCATTAAATAACCACTAGCTACTTCCATTGTGCTAGTCAATGGAAAGAATTTTCAAAAGTAAACAACTGAGATGCTCTGTGCACTTGTGTATTAACATACTTGGGGTAGCCACACCCCAAGATGGGTCAACATGAAATTGCTTTTAGAACAGATTTCTGAGGTATGATCTGGTTATGGTCTCTTCTTAGACCTATTAGTTAAACGGCTCTCTATAGAGCAAGAAACAGCTAAGATTAAGGTTAGCGAGAAAGTAAGCAGTGATAACTCATCCTTCAACAACGGGTGGTTGGGGGTCTGTGGCTTCCTGTGAAAGGTTGCAACTTTTCAATAGACTGAATATCACATCTTCTATATAACTGTGCATCTGTTTTATTATGGAGAGGTAGATACTGCCATGATAGTATATGATCTCATTAAAAGTATCAGTTATCTTAATCATTATGCAGTCTCATAGCTGGGATCAGTATAAAGTGAGTGAAGGGCAAACTATGGAACCTTTAAGGTAACACTTATTCTCCATTGTGCACACCTCACATCTCTCTAGGCTGCCCTTACTGCACCCCTCCTGGGTCCCTACCTTACATAGGCAGATCTGAAGATCTCCTCAGGATCCAAACCAGATCATGCCAGACCTCCCTGGGCCACTCCTGTTCTCTTCCCATAGCTCCTTCATCAGTTGGGCAACATGGCTGCTGAAATGAAGTTTCCTTGGCAAAACTCTTCCTCCTTCTAAGAATCAGAGGAAGAAGAAAGATGGAGAACATGAGGCAGTTCAGAGAGAGCAACTACATCATTAGGGGGCCCATGTCCAAAGACGGAAATAGAACTGGATGGTGGTGATTTGACGAGTGTTCCTGCTTGTCCTGAACTGGCAGGCTGAGTGAGAAGGCAACCCGTGGCTCATTTCTGAGTGAAGACAAGTAACTCAGATCTGGCTGATAAGAAGTTGCCCAATTGTGCCCCACTGCTGAACAGAGGACTGGGAGTAGGCTAATCCACTGCCTTCACCATCCTGGGCAGGGAAAGATGGCAATACTTGACTCAAGCACAGAGGCCAGGGGCAAAGGTTATATAATGCACACTAGTTAGGCACCACTGTTCCCTTTGAGACTGTTCACTCTGACCCTTGAAGTACTAAGGAGCCAGATCTACATTTCTTCAGGCCAGTAATCATTGGAAAAACAGTTCTTTCTAATTCCAGAGTCTGAGGGACTGAGTTGGGAGTGAAGTGACAGAGACTTGGGGAGGGGCTGCAGGACAAGAGAGTGCAAGTATACTATAGCTGTAGGTCCCAGAGGCGGGCAGCTCTGGGGATTGTTTTTCTTTGGTGGGAGTGTGTACTAAGTTGAGGACAAAAACTGTTCAAAACGCCACACAGATCTTGACGAAACAAAGCCAGCAGCCTTCTTCTTCCACAACCTCTCAAATTTCTTCCTTGACCTCAGAGATAAAAGCTGGAGCAGGCATCTGAATCCTTCAGAGGAAGGACTGTCAACACAACAGCTTCTTACAACCCTGGAATGGATGAAAGCGAGGCCTGCGTAGGGTCCTCAGGGATTCAAAGGGACCTATGGGACTGACATGTGATCAGAGCCCTTGATGGACTGTCTAATATTTAAAAAGCAACAACAACAAAAACCAGCCTTCTGGATGAATTGTTTCCAGAGACACAGAAGTGCCTTGGAAGAAAACAGGTTGGAGCTGGAGTAGGCAGCCCTGCTGGCTGATGCTGCCTCGATTCCCAGAAGCCCCTGGTTTGGTTTTCTCACGCAGGAATCCATGCCCAATCTCCCAGAGCTTCTGGGAGAGCAGAGAAGAAGCTGTGGTATAGAACTCAATGTCCCCCTGTGTCCCTTTCCACACTGTGCTCCTGCCGCCAGCCACGGATGGATCTAACAGCCCAATCTAGACCTTTATTTGAAAATTTCCAGATTCAACAACAATAACCATGACAAGAGAAACAACAGAACCATCTGGCTCAGGGCCGAGAGTCCCTGAGCAAGTAGACACCAGCTCTGGCGATTCAATTACTACGACCCCTGGGTAGAATTGAAAACAAATTTTGTAAGCATAAACTGCTCGTTCCCTCCAGTGCTTTGAAGGTTGATCTCCCCCTCTCATATTTTCAGACACCAAGATAAGACCTGAAGATAGAACCCTGAAAACTATTTAAACAGGAATATGGGACACGGTCTGTCAAGAATCACTTTAAAAAGCAAATCGGTGTTTTAGGTACAAAGGTATTCCAGTGTTCAAATCCCTCCCTGCTAATCCTGGGCTGGATGTGTGATCTTGGGCAAGTTGCTTAACATCTCTGAATCTTAAGAATTAATCTCTGAGGTCAACACTAGCCTGGACTACAGAATGTTTTCCAGGATAGCCAGGGTTACACAGAGACAACCTATCTTGAAACCCACCCCCACCTCAAATAAATAAATAAATAAATAAATAAATAAATAAATAAATAAATAAATAAATAAATAAATAAATAAGTAAATAAATAAATAAATAAAAGAAAACCCAATGCCACTTAAATCTCTCCCTAAGTCTTCAGAGAATGCACTTAGCATAATGTGGAGTCAAAGGTGTCTATGATTTCCTAGCAAGAAAAGCAGGAACTCTTCCTGCTGTTGGCTGCATCCTCGGCTTATCTGTAAGTAACTGTGAAGAAAGCCTGCTGCCCAGGCAGCTGCAGAAACCAGCTAGAATGTCCCTCTCCTATCCCAAGATCCCAAGCCACTGAAGCCCTGCATCCATCTTTTGGCCTTTGTGTTTTGTCATTGGAGGAATTAGAGTGTTATTAATCAACCAATCAGTCAAATAAGGCTCATTACCATTGGAGAAGAGAAAGTATGCTTTATTTATGCAATTATAAGGCATTTAAAATACAAAGGGATTATTATTAATACCGGAGCTTGGCAATCTTCCCAGAGTGGTAAACCGACAAGTGCTTTGTTCTTGAAGAGGCAACATAGCCTTTGCAGACTCCTGTCTTCTCAATCCAAGCTCCTGGTGTGTGGTGGAGCCTCATGAATATGCAAGAACTATCAGAGGCCCTTCTGTACTAAGTGCTATTTAGAGTAAATATCCAAAGATAGGAAGTTAGGAATGACCTACTGTGTGACCCTAGCCAAAACAACCTCTCTGGGATGTGGTTACCCAGGCTTTGAGCTTGTCTGTATCTGAGATTTCTAAGAGATGTCTGATGCAAGGTTCCCAAACATATGTCTTCATAGAGCCCACAGGAACCTCATTTGTAATGGGAACCAAGCCCCAAACAACAAGATATGTTTATGCTTGCTGGGTTATTCTACTGCTTAAGAATAGAGACAAGAAGTACCAACTGATCTCCATGGCCTGTAGCCCCAGGTTGACAGTCCCAGTAAACCAACAAATCCCAGCACACATCAGTTTGCTAGCTCACTAGCTTGTAGTTACTATCTGGTGACATGGGGCCATGTCTTGTTTGATTTTCCACCAGAAACTTCAAGCGTTAGGGAATGTAAATTCTGATTGGATGGGTGAATGGATGGGTGGGTAGATGTGTGGATACATGGTAGATGAGTTCATGGGTAGAGGGATGAGTGAATAAACTGGTGGATGAGTACGTAAATGGATGAGTAAATGGTTGCTGGGCAGCTGAGTGGATGATAGGCAAATAATGGATGGGTCATTGGGTAGATAGGTAGATGGGCAAATACCAGATAGGTGGGTAGATGGATGGATGATTGGGTGCATGCTGCATATATAGGTGGCTGAATGGATGGGTGAGTATGTGGATCCCAGATACTCCTAGTTCTTTAGTATAATGTTGAATAACAGAAAGGTTTAGGCCTCAGGCTTGTACAACCTGATTCTATAAACACTGGTGGCCATGAGACGTGTAGTAATTAGAACTGACCTATGCTGTTAAATATAAAAATCACAGCTCATTTTACAAACTAAACCTATGACTAAGACCTGCAATTTTGTTTAAAAACATTTGTATTAATTACACATTGAAATAGTATTTTGAATATATCCAAATATTACTTGAATTTTAATTACTTGAATGTATCAAGTATTATTAAAACTGATCTTATAAGTTTCTTTTTTCTGTAATATGTTCAGTGGACAACTTAAAATATTATAGTTCTATGAGAAAGTACAACCCTAGACTATTATTCTCCTACTTCTTTTTCACAAATGTATCTATACTGGGATTATTTCTTTTTTAGCATTTCTTGCTCACCGGTAATCTCTTACTTCCTGCCTTTCCCTTTCAGCCTGCAGGGAGGATGATAAACATGGTAGCCTGGAAGGTAAGGAAGGAATAGGGACGATGAGGAGGCATCCCCTCTACACAGATATGTCCTTATGAATGAGAATAGTTCTCGGCTGCCTCCTTTAAAGGTGTTCTCTCTCTGATGACTTTGGAGAACTCTTACACTCTCTACTTGGGGAACTCCTCATTCTTCAAGACCTGGATCAAACTGCCCCTTAATTTTCCATGTCATGGCCCCATGTGCCCTTCCAGACTCTAAGCTCAAATGGTTGCACCTCCCAAAAGTTCACGTGGTCTTTTACATATTTTCATGTGTAGTATGATATGTATATGCATGTTTGCGTGTATGTGGGGGATAGATGCATATATGTGTACATGCCTGTGGGGGCCCAATGGTCATGTCTGAAATCTTTAATCATTCTTTCATGGTATCCAATGAGGCTGGGTCTTTCACGTAAACCCAGAACTCTAGTCATGCTAATCAGCTCCTTCTTAGGATGCTGCCTTGGAGTTTGTAAGCCAGAATTACAGATGAGCTTCTACACCCACCTAGCATTTATGTGGGCTCTGGGGATCCTAACTCCAGCCTTCTTGCTTGTACTTTAGCTATTTACCCATTTCTCCAGTGCTTTCATGACTTCTTGAATGCAGGGATGGTCCTCTCTGAGTTCCTAGGTCTGATTGAAACCTGATGCATGCTCAGTGAATAGTGGGTCTCTCCTCCTCCTCCAAGGAAAGCAGGGACATACTGTGACAAGCTCACTGTAGGGAAAGGAAATGACTGAAGCAGACTAAGCGTCTGCTCACTGGAAATCCCAGGCCGTGTAGAACATCCCTTGCCACAGCTGATGCTTAGGGCTCAGTGCAGCTCACAATATGACTGCAGAGGAGGAGGTGCAAGGGGATCCCAGCCCATTTCTCAGATCCTTCTCTTGGCTCCTCTTCCCACTGAGACATTCTCCACAGAGTCTTTCCAGCACTCTGCTTACACTGTGCACTAAAGAGTTTAGGACATGCAGTAACAGTGTGACAATCACTATTTATTGGTACTGATGGAGATGAAGGAGGCCTGGAATTGGGTAAGGCAAGACTTTTTATTTTCTTCCAGTCACTGCACAAGTGACCATAGAGAATGGCAAGACTGTCAGAATTGTCTAGGCGGAACTATTGAGGGGAAGGCAGGAAGGCATACACATGCGCACATTTGCCTGTGCAGGTTCATATGGAGGCTAAAGAATTACAGTAAGCTTTTCCTCTTCTAGTCTCCAACTTACTGTTTTGAGCCCCAAACTTGGGGCTCATCATTTCAACTAGACTGGCTGACCAGTGAGCCCCACGGACCCACAGGTGCCTGCTCCCTGAACTGGGTTATAGGCTTATATGCAACCATCCCCACATTTTATGGACCCAAATCTGAATTCATGGCAAACACTTTATCCACTGAGCTATCTCTCCAGCTTCATAAGAACCCTTTGGAGCCATCACCATCACTAATGTGGCCAGCTGCCTCCCTCTCCCTTGGACATGGACGAATTTGCCCTGATGCCACGCTTTCTCAACCATGATGAATGGAGAGTCTCCTAAAATAATGATCCAAGGTAACATCCCTCCCCCTCACACACAGTGTGGCAGCAATGATAAAGTAAATAGTAAGTAAGACATGCCCAGCACTAAAAGTTGGTCCCATTGTCCTCGGTAACTTACCCAGCATTTCCCTTTCCACTTCCCTAACTTTCTGAAGGCCCATAAATCTAAAGGTTCTCTGCTCCATGTACCTCAAGTTTTGTGGAGGAAAACAGATACACTCATAGGTTAAGAGACACAACAGGTTGAGTGGAAGGCTGAGTGCACAAGAAGGCTGATCACACAAGGGACACTTTGGGGTGCCTCAGGTGTTTAGTCCTCAGCATAACGAGAACAAACTCCTCATCTTCCCCCTACAATTGAATCTCCCTCATCTACTGTTGTCAGGATGGAAGCCATTCTACCCATCTCTTTGTTTTCATCATCCACATGGAATAGCCATGGCTCTCCAATCCTCAGCTCTGTACCCACATCTGTCCAGACACAGTGTACCCTAAGCACCAATTTCCCCCTTTCAGAATCTGGGTCACTATCATTACATGCCTGGGCTCCTACTCTTGCCAGTCTCTAAAGGTCTCCTCTTGAAAGGATTCCTACCCTTGTTTCATCCCAGTGTTCTGTGGATGCTTCCTACTTTACTCCAACCCAAAGACAGGTGTCCCAACATGAACAGAAAAGCAAGGGAAATGCTAGGGAAGTTACAGTGGGATCAACTTCTAACGCCAGGCATGTCTGGCTTATAACTTACTTTATTGTTGCTACCACATGGGGGGGGGGGGTTTGTCCTGGATCACTATTTTAGGAGGCTCTCCATTCATCATGGTAGTGAACGCATGGCATCAGGATGAATTAGTCCATGCCAGTGGGAGAGGGAGGTAGCTGGCTGCATTGTGGTGGCCTACTAGGAAGCAGAGCTCAGACCAGAACCAGACACAGGTATAACCATCAAGGACCAACCCTAGTGACAATTCTATCAGCTAGGTTCCATCTCTAAGATTCCAAAATCTCCTAAAACAGTACAAGCTGGAAAGAAACACACAGACCTGTGAAGACAGTCCCTATTCAAATACAGTGCAGGGTAATGTAGCAACCTGTAGGGATTGTTTTGGAGTCAGACAACACTGACTTCTGGTATCCAGTTTTCTATTTCCTTTTCTGTTCTGTAAAAGAGATAATCGTATTTGTTCCCATGATGTAGACATTTAAGATCCATAGCTATATACTATAGAGAAAATATGGTACCAGGGAATCTGTAAGTCCACAGCAAATCATAGTTGCCCAAAGAGAATAAAAGGCTATTCATGGAAAGTAGGGCTTTGTCTCCGTAGGGACAATTGTGATTCCTGCAGAACACAGGCCCTGTCCCAGATGTAATACTTTATTCTGGAAAGTTCCAGGCACCTGCATAACTTACAAATTGATTACACTTTTGGCCATACTGGGTTGCCTAACCCTCTTCCAATGTCAGAAAGATGAAGATCATCTCTGTTCCCATCTGTCCTGTCAGTGTGTAGAATTCCAGTTTGTTTGAGCTTTAAACGTCTTAACATTAATGCAAAGAAGAAAACACAGTTGTAAAGTTTCCAATGTTAAAAGTGTTCAAAAGGGAAAAACAAATTAATTAAGTAAAGCACAAACGGCCTTGGCATGGGGATCAAAGAAAATCTCCTCCACTCCGATCCGGAGGATGGAGAAAAAAGGAGGGAGGGAATAAATTGGGGATTATACCTGAATCTTAAAGACCTAGGCTGTGAACAGTGTAGGCTTGGCAGTCTAGATGAACACTGTTACAAGGATTCTATGTTCCCATTTTGACACAAAAGACAATATGTAACCAAATGATATGTAAAAGAGCTTTTAAATAAGACTTTAAAAATAATGTACCACCTGACCCTGGAGTTGTATAATACCCCATAACCCAGACGTTAGGGGATGTCACCGAAGCTCTTCAAATCTTACTTCCTGTGCCCAAATGCAGGAGGTATGGCCCGAGTGAGAAGTGAAATGAAATGGGAGTTAGACTTAATTATTCAGGGAGACCCTGTTTACCCTGCTGTTCAAATGTATTTGTGAATTTGCTTATTCACTAAACTTGCATGTCACCCTGCATTAAGTTCTCTCCGGATGCTTGTAACATGCACCAAGATGCAAAAAGCAAAAGTCACTCACTGTGATCACCATGAGTTAAGTTCAATGCAGCAGCGATTTGCGTCTTTGTCATAGCCTATGTAGTAGCACATTTTTTCATGTTTCTAGTTCCGTTGGTGACTTCCTGAGTAAAATGCCCTCAAGGTTAGCGGCTAGTGCTCCTACACGCAGGGAGGTTGTTCAGTGTTATGTAACCTTCCTTCACACCTGAGTTCAACATTACTGACTTAAAAGTATATGTTAGAGCAGGTGTGTTTAAATAGAAGCGCACAAGAAATGAGGTTATGTATTGATGGTTGATAGGCAGATGGTGGTCAGAGGCCTGCAGCAACTTCCTCTAGCAGCAAAGGTGTGGAATTTGCTAATTCAGAGTTCATAACCACTTTGTAGAACATAGCTGCCCTGAATAATGAGAGTCACCTGCATGGCTATGTGGTCCAAGGTGGTAGCTAGCAACCTATTCTAAAACTCGAAGTTAATAATAGTGTGGTGACAGGCTATTATTACTGGTTAGTCACAATGCTTTAATGCTATCACTAATTAAGCGTGACGGTTTTGTTCCGCTTTTATAATTTGGCAAGAGTGTTGCATTACAGTTATTAAGTGGTTGTATCTGAAGTCAGCCGGAGAACATGTCCACTTCTTTCTCCCAGGACTTTCCTGAAGGGAATAAAAATAAGGCTTTCCAACAGCCTCTGAGGGACTTCCTCAGACAAGACAGTTCTCTCCTGGTCAAACCCAAGCAGCAGCAGCTGTACCTAGTGGGGCCTTGAAGCTGGGCTTTAGCTTGAGAACTAGGCTTTGGGGGCCCTCACTCCCTGCTGTCCTAGTTAAAATGCCAGCCTGGTATTTATTTGTTTGTTCCCAGACAGATGCCAATTATAGGGGGTTGGGAGAAGAGACAATGGCCCCGATCTGATTGACAACGGTGCAGAACAAGGGGCCTCTGTGGCATGTTTAATGAAAAGGCCACTGTGTTTTTATTGCATCTATTTGATTTTAGAGTGCCGTTTATAAAAACAATTCAACCAGCAGGATTAACTGCTTCTGGGCTTCCTCTTCTCCCTGAAGCTCCGTGGGTGTCCTGCTAGCCCCACCACCCCAGAGGTTCCTTGCCACACCTTTCAGGGCTTCCTACAGGCTAAGGCTCCTCTGTTATGCTGACCCCTTTTCCACCTCTAGCCTGGCCCCCACAGGGTCTCTTCCTGCTTGGGCCCTCAGGAACCACAGAGGCTGCTTCTCCCTACTTGCTCCTGACTCTGGAAATTGTCTTTCTTCCCAGGTTTCAGTGGGCAGAGTCAGTCTGTGAACAAGGGAGCACGCATAGGGCTTAGCACAGGCACAGACACAGCAGTAGGGCACCATCCAGAAGGATCTCCCAGCAGATTTGTTTTGTCATTTTGCAGCCAAAGCAATTTAACTCCTAGTCCTGCAATGCAAACACTACATTATGTGCCATCTGTCTGTCTGTTTGTCTGTCTGTCTGTCTGCCTATCTATCACCTACCTCTGTCATCTCTCTATCACATATTTTTCCATCTATCTACTATCTGTCTGTCTGTCTGTCTGCCTGTCTATCTATCACCTACCTCTGTCATCTCTCTATCACATCTCTATCTATCTGTCTGTCTGTCTATCATTTATCTATCTATGTTAATCTAACTATATATAATATATAATTATATAATATATAATTATATAATATATATACATTAATAATCTAGGTATGTATTATCTATCTTTATCATATCTCTCTATATATTGATCATCTATCTTCTATCATCTATCTATTATCTATCTATCATCTGTCTATCTATATATATCTATCATCTACCTGTCTATCTATGTATCTATCTATGTATCTATCTATGTATCTATCTATGTATCTATCTATGTATCTATGTATCTATCTATCTATCTATCTATCTATCTATCTATCTATCTATCTATCTATCTATCTATATCTACCTGTCTATCTATCTACCTACCTAATTTGTCTTTAAATGCAGTTCCTCATCTCCCCTCCTTAGTGACTCCATACTATCTGCACTGTACCAAATGTAAGTGTGAAACATGGCGCATAGTTTCACTGACTTCTACATTCTATTTCTCTGGGTTTCTCTTCTTCTGTCATCCCATTGACCATGGTTCTAGTCTGCTCCAATACGCTCTTCACTTCTATTCTGGGTATGCTAGCTGTTCAGGAATCTTCTGCTTGGAATATCCTCCATTTGTCTTCCCTAACATGTACCCACTAATCCTCTAGGGTTTGGTTAGGTACCTCCTCCAAGAAGCCTACTGTGATTTCTCCTGCTGTGGGCGGTCTTTCTGTTTCTCAGTTTGTCCTTGGCATATAGTAGTTGCTTTTTAAAATTGTGTCTAATTAACAGTTGAAACATTCCTATATTCTCAACACTAAGCTGAGTGTTCTCTATATACCTTAGGTAATGAATAAGGTATATTTTATTTTTCAAAATTCAGGAAAATATTTGATAACAGTTATGTGGGGATTCAATAAAAGTTTCAGAAGTTTTGGTGATACTAGAGGGAATAAACACCACCACAGTCAGATCTTACCCAGCTGTCTTCCAGCTTCCTCAGCCTCACTTCCCTTGGAATGGCTCCCTCTGTGTATCTATCCTGTCCTAAGTACTCTTTGGGTAATTAAGGCATGGCCCCACCATACCTGCTTGGGAGCCTGGAATTCCTTCTATAATCTGAAGTGATCTTGACTCAGTTGGGATTAAGGGTGTAGGTCACCACTCCCAGGATACTCCCTGTGCAGGGATTAAAGGTTTGAATCACCATTCTCTGATTTTCCTAGACTGACTGTGGTTAGAGCTCTGGGACTTCTAGAGCTTTTACTAACCCCCCACATAGACTGTGGGTAGATTCCCTCTGATATTTCCAAAACTTCTGAAACTTTTATTGAATCCCCACACAGTTAAGTTTAGCATTAATGACTTTCACTCCCTATCTATACAGACCCATTCACATTTCCATAAATATTCACACACACACCTATACTCGCACCCATTCCCCAAAGAAAAGACTATTCAAGCATCCAATCACAGTGAAGTCCTGCAGGAGAAGTTAATTCTAAATTCTTAGGAGTTTTATTCTCAGCTCCTGTAGCTCAGGTTGACTCTGAAGTCTGGGTTTGTGCACTAGCTGTGTGATAAAATCTCAGTTCCACTTTGAAAAGTAGCTGCCTAGATGCCCTCTGGTTATGCTCCCTATATTCTTCTTTCTTTAGAGAGGAGGAAATTTTAGGTTCCATCTAGAGTCCTGATGTGAGACTCTAAGGCAGGGACTTCTCAACAGTGAAAGTGAGTGGCTCACAAGAATGACCCAATCTCAAAAACCTTGTAGAACTTGGCCAACATCCTGTATCTGCAGTCAGTTGAACTAGATCAAGATTCTCCATGGACCAATCCACCTAACAGGGTTGTATTCCGGTTGTCAGCCCCACAGCTCCTGTAGCTCAGGCCACTGAGAATCCTGCAGACATCACAGACATGGATGCAGCTGAAGACACTATATGTACTGATGCTCCCGTGGGAAACCTAAACCAACACAATCTACCCAACCAATACCCTTAAATGAATTGCCATGGGACAATCTTTTACTTCAAAAGCCATCTCATAAAACTGTTAGAGAGGTAGCTTGTCTTCTGGGTGCATTATAGTGATATGAGAGAAACAAGAAAAACCAAACCTCATCATGATGACTCTTTAACAATAGACAGCAAAGAAATGAAACCAAGGAACTGTCTGGCAGCCAGGAATGAAGTATAGAGAATAATACATATATAAGGCATGAGTTCAGGTTGGACCTATGTAGTGGCATGCTTTGGGCACTTGGTAGATGGTCCAACAGAGAACCACTGGATCCATCATCTCTGTCTGAACCATATACATGAGATGAACATTTTTTACCTCTAGAGCTGCTCTGGAAAGTAAAGGAGTTTTTTTTAAAAAAGTGAACCAGAATCTCACACTTTGTAAGCTCAATCTCCCAAACTTATATTTCCAAGGTTCTAACCCTTGTGACATTTCCCATGCCTGACAGATTAAGTCCCAATATATGGTGAGGCACAATGGTGGACCATATATGTAATTTTTTTTGACTTTTTATAAGAAAAAATAATGAACCTTTAATTATATTGTTTATATATTAAGTATACTTTCTTTAAATTATGACTCTGATATGGGATCAAAAATTAAAAATCACTGATACTTGACAATTTTTCCATGTAGTCCCTTAAACCCATGTGCATTTTGATTCTATAGTACACATCTATGAGGACTAGTCACATTTCTGGTGCTCAGTAGGCATCTTCAGCTAATATGGAAACCTTCAGCGATCCTCAGATTCTTCAAGTGGCTACGTTTTCTCTGGCTTCTCACATGTTGGTCCCCTACATTAGAACCTCACAGCGCCCAACTCACTCAGCAGCCCCAACTTTCAGATCGTAGGACACTTCCTCCTAGAAGGTTCTCCCCTCTCACATGTCCCCAGGGCATTTTAACAGTTCTTAAAAGTACACAGTAAATGGATTATGATTGTTTGGATTTCTTTAGCTTCAACTATATCTTGTTCATAGGCAAAGCTTTGATGTCTAGGATGTGTTTAGTGCACAGCAGACAAACAGTCAGTGGAGATGATTTTATTAATTAAAATGAAACTCCCTTCAGGCATTGCATACAGGTCTGCTCAGTTGGCTCTCGAAAGGGAAGAGAAGCAAGTTGTTCCTCACCTACACAGCTACCCACAGAGGCAGGACTTTAGTTCAAATACCAAATACTCCTTTAATGATTTTGTGTCCTGGCCGAGTCCCTTAACTCCTTAGAGACTCAGTTTCCCACCCACAGAGTGAGGCTGTCTATCCCTGCCATCCATAATGGCTCCACAGATTAAACAGTGAGTGATGTAATATGGCCTAGAAGAAGATCTGGCCCACAAGAAGCTCTTAACAACAATTTCATGAAGTTGAAGTGACATCGATTGACAATTTCCTGCATTACAAGATCACATCATTAGTTATTTTATAAGACATTCTTTAAAGGCAGAAAATTTCTACAAAAAAAAAAAAAAAAATGCCACCTAAGCCATGATGGCCTCCAGCTGTACGAATCACCTCAATGTGAAAGTATAAAAGTAATTGGAGATTAGTAAATTACTGCCCTCAAATCAAAGGCATATGGCCAGCACAGGCCATTCACACACTCATGCCTTCACTCCAGTGTTCCTGGGCAATATTCTTTAGTAGAGGTGTCCAGTTTAGATCTGGATCACATGACATGGGGCTCAGGAGCCCTGGGCTTCACAGGTGTTCTAGAAACTAGATGAACAGGATGGCTCTATACTGAGTCTACACTGTGGACCAGCAACTCTTCTTGAAATACTTTAAATATCTCAAAAATCTCAAAAATTCCTTCATAGCATATTCTCTGTTTGAGACAGGATCCTTCTACATAGGCCTAGAGCTTGAACAGTAGGCCAAGTTGACCTGTGCTTCACCATCTGCCTGCCCCATCCTCATGACCTTTCCTCATTTTTGAGAGACAAAGACAGCCAGTCCAAGATTTATTTTCTCCTTTCTGCTTATGAGCAGAGCCTAGCTGGAACCAGGATCCATGTATCCACCCAGCCAGGCCCTTACCCCCACAGGCTGACTCCCAAAGTCCATCATTAGTGTCTCCTTCACGTACTCATGGGCCCCAAACTCCTCAAACATGTGGGGAATCAAACCGATAGACATGCATTTATTGGATTTAATGCCAGCAATAAACTTTAAAAAGCAGGTTAGAGAGACCTTTGCAAAGATCTGAAGGTGGAGTAGTGCCTTGCTCTTTGCAAGGTGGGAATCTGAATAATTCTGGGAGATTCAGATAACAAGACAAGAAAGCCCAGTGTCAGCAGCAAGCCAAGAACTCCTCTGGAGTATTCAGGTGGGGGATGGGCATGAGTAGGGTCAGAATGTTGAGGTGGCCAAGCAAGCAACTGCAGGCAGGAGCAGATGCCAACAAGGGTCACCTTAGCTACTAAGTATTTAAGTAGAGCGAAAGTGAACACCTCAATTTGTGGTGTTGGGTGATTCTGCTGAAAATTGGTGGGGATAGGGTGAGGAATTACATACAAAACCATGGCAACCATTATAGCAGAGCGATGGCTGGTTTGACACACAGTGGAAAGAAGAAAAGGGAAAGCTCAGACAGGCCAGGGATAAAAATATATGGGGCAAGTTGGGGGAGAAGGATCAGTGGCTAAGGGTGCAAGTTAAATTTGATCCCTAGGACCTATGTGGTGGGAAGTGAAAACCAATGCCACAAAGCTGACTTCTGGCCTTGATGGGCATGCCGTGGTATGCACATAAACACATACACACACACATATGAGAGAGAGAGAGAGAGAGAGAGAGAGAGAGAAACCAGTAGCAGTGTATCTATTATGGGAAGTACAGGCTTTCTTTCCATCATTATATTCTAAACATCATTGCTTTGTCCTGACGCTGGAGTGGACATTCTCAGCAAATGACAGATGATTATAAGTGCCCTGGAGGGAGTTCCTGGGTTATAGGCAAGCACCAGGCCATTCTATATAAGGCACTTGAGTGTCTTGGCCCTTGCTATTCATGGTCTGACCTTCCGGGAACTGATCCCCCACAGATACCAAAAGTCAATGATATTTTCATCTTAATTCAGTTGTGAAATGTCCTTCCCCTTAGTGCGGCTTTGGGTTCCATTTTTGGCTTTATCCTTCAATTGCCATGTGACACCAACTTTGAAGCTTTCCCCTGGCCTCAGTTTCCTGGAGGGTGTTGAGTATTCTGGCTTTCACAATGCATGCAGTAGAGTCCAGGACTCCCCTCCTTCCTCTCCCCCATTTTATCCAGAACAAACCTGGTTTTCCCTTTGGTATCCCACAGGTTCCTATAAATTTTCCTTTGAAGATGGGTGATGGAGGTCAGTAAGTTTAAAATGCCCTAAGTGATTAATCTCCTACGTTCCTCTGAGCTTTGACATTCTATGAGTCTTCACCAACTCTCATTTTATCTGCAAGAACAAACAATTCCCAGAGTTGTCTCCAGGGACCAGGCATGTGTGAGCTGTATATTTGTGCATGTTGTATTTTTCATTCTTCAAAGTCGGTATGTGTGTGTGTCTGTGTGTGTGTGTCTGTGTGTGTGTGTGCCTGCCACTGCCTCTCAGATACAATCCATTTTACCTGTAAACATCAACTGTTCTCAGAGTTATTTCTTTATGTGTCAAAAATGCCTGTAGGCTAAGAGGGGGTGAGTCTGCCCCCATGCCAGTCCAGCCATGGGCTCTGAAGTCTGAAGTGGAGACAACACTGCCGGCAGACTACAAACAAGTAAACCAACTGAGCGAATAGAGCTCCGAGATGAAAAAGGAAGAGAGAGAGCGTGCTCCC
The DNA here is from genome assembly GCA_033318265.1 of Phyllotis vaccarum. Lineage (NCBI taxonomy): Eukaryota > Metazoa > Chordata > Mammalia > Rodentia > Cricetidae > Phyllotis > Phyllotis vaccarum. The sequence continues at coordinate 22,359,970 of JARWLC010000019.1, forward strand.
GTAACCATCTAAGACAGTGACATAATGGCAGAAAGCACACACAGAAGGGGAGGCAGGCCGGAAAACAGTCTCCAACCTCTCAAGGGGGAAGCTTGCTTACCCAGACCCATCCCAGAGCTGCAGCTTCATACATGGCCTAAGGCTAGAGAATAGTTGAAGCCAGCTCTCCCTGGCTGATGGGTAATCCTTCCCATCCTGTGTAGACAGGCCCCGGGACCTGCCTAAGATTCCTGAAAGGGGAGTGAATGAGAAGAAACATCAGACCATGAAAAATCCTAAGTCATCTCTGTTTTTCTTGGGATCATGTGGGTTTTATTGGAGTTGGGAGAGGCTGAAGAACACATGCTTTTCTGATTATAACCTCATTATGCCACCTAAAACTCTATAGATGAATAGACTACAAGGTAGGGAGGCCCAGAGATCATCTGGTTCACCTCCCTCCTCTGAAGGGTGGGAAACCCAGATAAAGTGGCAAAGCACTTTTCTTTCCCTTCTCCTAGTAGCCTGTCTCTACCCCTTATGGAGTCACCTAGCTATGGGAGTAGAACCCAGGGCAGACATTAGGCCACAGGACACTATTCAGCCTTGAAGTCTCCTTAAGAGATAAGAACAAAGGGTCTGGGGAGCACACGTGGCCATGGTTCTTCTAGGGGAATATCAAGACCTCTGCATATGGTTGTTCGGGTTGTACCCCACACTATGGAGTAAGGGGGACCTCAAAACACCTCCACCCTTTATGCCTTAGCCCTTGCTGCATACAGGACTCCATGTGTGTGGCAGAAGTGTATAGTCTAATCTGTATAGAGCCTCTAGAAGAGCCTCAGGAAGGCAGTGTGTGGATGGTGGTAGGGGCAAGCAGAGCAAGAAAAAGGCAGCAATATGTGAGAGGGAGGACATGCAAAGAGCCTTTGTGAAAGACACATGTCCTGTGCCTCTCTTCTAATCTAGGTACATTGCCCTGCTTCCTCCATCCAAAGCATCTATAGTACAAAGCCAGGGACATTCTTCTATGGGTACCATCTCAAAGTACAGCTTACTCCTCTGCTTTCCCATTGGCTGATTTCAGTAATCCTGGAGATTCCCCAGGCTTCTGCCACTATATTACTTCTTTCTCCTGTGGGGGCACACTCTAGTCTCTGCCTCCTCCCCAGCATCACTGTTTTGAGCTACTTGCCCACTTCCATGAGTAAGGAAGGGAGGTATGGTCCAGCTGTTATGTCTGCCTCCTGTAAATACCCATCCCTCTATGTCCCCCACTCTACTGCATCCAAAAGGGCTGAAGACACAGATTCTAAATACAGACTTATAGCCACCCCCTGCCTGGCTAATATTAGCCCTTTTGTGGAATCCACTGACAGCATCTTCCCCTCTTTTTGGCTGTGCTGGTGGGAATCTTCTACTTACAGGCTCACAGGCTGAGCCAGAAAGACTGAAGAACACATGGAGCCAGCTCCTGCCAGAGTTCCCCAGTTGGGCTGTGCCAGGTGATTTATAGAGCTGCTTCTCAGACAGGAAATTTATGATGTGAACCGGGAGGCTTGGAAATGGGGGTGGAGGGTAGGGGTGGAACCGGGTGGCTCTGGTTAATTGAATTCAGCTACCAGGAGGGGACACTAACATTTGTTGATAATTTTCTCACCTGATAGCTTTGAATTCCACACACATGATCTCTGGGAGGAGAAGGTTATTGACCTATTTTACAGATGAGGCCACCAAGGCCGTTAGAAGTGAAACCAAGAAGGCAGTTTGCCATATGGCCAATGGCTCACCAGTTTGAACCTAGGGCTTTGTGACTCCATTAATCAAACCTCGTTCTTCTCCATGCCATGGGACCTGTTCTGGTCCTCCAGGATGTTGTGAATGTGCTACCTTGTGGTGCATACATAGTTATGGTCAGAGAGGCAAAGTACTGACTGCTGCCATGCCAGTTGGATAATCTATTGACTCATCTGGGCCTGAGCTGGGATTCGGAAAGAAGGAAACTCTAAGGTGTATATAGCCCTGACCCTCAAAGACTTCCTGTTTTCTGAGTCTTTTCTCTTTTTCCCCTCCCTGCCTTTTTTGTTCCCAGAGAAAGGGTCTCAATGTATAAAGGAGACCAGCCTTGGATTTTCAATGCTCCTTTCTCAGTCTCCCAAATGCTAAGATTGACAGTGCATATGGCCATACGCGGTGCTGAGATATCTTGAGGGCCCAGGCTAGAGCACAAGACATGGTGTACAAAACAAACTGATCAGCTTCATAGTAGCTTTCAACTCCTTCCCATGAAGTAGGAGAGAACAAAGCAGACATGATGAGCCTGTCAAAGCAGCAGAGTGTCAGTGAGGGCCTTGTGGTGTCCCAGAGTCACTCACAGCAAAGGATAACATAGCCACGAGAGGCAGTGAGCAGAGGCAAGGCATGGGAAAAGGGCAGCACGGGCTTACTGCATGCTTCTGTCCCACCTTGTTTCAACAAAGACATGCAACAGGACATTTAGAAATGCTGGTACCCAGCAGGATGGTGATGTCATTTTACAAAAAGGAATAAAGTCAGTGAAATGCAAAGTTCCAACTCAGCCTGCCAACCCCACTACAGAAAATTAACATCTCTGGGTGCAATTACTGATCAATGTCCCAGGAGGTTATTCTCTGGCAGCTGCAGAAACACACCCATCAGGGCAGTCTGTTTCATCATCAACATCTGGAGTAAAGACTGGGAACTAAACACCAGGGTCTGCTTGCAGCTGGGTAACTAGAGGGAGTTCCCAGGAGACTTTGGGAAGGATTCCCTTCCCAGACTGCAGACATCTGAGGGGGTTTCCCACCACAGAGCCTCTGAGAATGAAGTGTCCAGACTCTGGACACCTGATGTAGTTTGCTGAAGTTGATACTAAAATTGCATTTCTAGAACCTTCCCCACACTATTTCTCTGAGGAAGAAAGCAGGCCCATTAGTGAGTCACTCAAGTGGCCCGTGGTAGTCTCTTGGGAATTCTCTTAGTTCACAACTCCCAAGTGGTTACGAGAATGTGTGTACATGTACACAAGTGACAGGCAAGCGCAGCGACACTGTCACTATCAGGAAACCACAAACAACAGGATAGTTTTCAAGGTGAGGCAGAGCGTCTGCGTTTCTCAGAACCAATAGAGCTTGAAGGGAAATCTCGTGGGCACATCCCACACAGAATACCAAAGAGGCACGTGGGAGCTCAAGGATACAGACATGTGTAACATGCACACTTGAGACTAGACCCACATGTGCATGTACAGTAAGTACATATTCTGACACTTCAGATCCTTGTGTGACCACCAAGTACCAGCCAGACAGACACACCCCCCATACACATACACACACAAGTACACACATGTGCACACACACACACACACACACACACACACACACACACACACACACACACACACACACACGGGCCTCAGCTTTTTATGTATCTTAGACTGTAGTCTGCAGCAAAGGATAATGGTTTTCTCAGATTGGAAGTCCTATATATTGGGGACTTTGCTGCTGGGTACCTACCTGATCTAGAGTAATCCCAACCTGATAGACTCAACTTTGGTGATATATTGCTTCTAATCTAAACAATAAAGCTTGCCAGAAGATCAGAGGACAGAGCCAGTTACAGAGTTAGCCATAGAGATCAGGCAGTGGTAGCACACATCTTTAATCCTAGCACTCAGGAGGCAGAAGCATCCCTTTGAGTTCAAGGTCACCCTAGACTACATGAGATTAATCTAGCATAAAAAAGGAAGAGGGCCAGGCAGTAGCAGCACATCCCTTTAATCTCAGCACTTGGGATCCCATGCCTCTGCTCCCAGTACTTGGGAAGCACACAGGCCTTTAATCCTAGTACTAGGAAGGTTGAGGCAGGAAGTGATGCTTCTGGGTAGAAAAGACCATAAGGCAAGAGGAGATGCCCCCCCCCCCCTTAGCTGAAGACTCTGAGCACTCAGTCTGAGGATTCCTGGAGACAGGCTCCTCCCCTTTTGGTCTGAGGATTCAGTAGTGGCTAAGTTTCTCTAGCGGCTTGTTCCTCTGTTTATGAGAATCTTTAAGTATTTGTCCCCAAATCTGGCTCCAGGCTTTAATTAAGACCTATTAGGATTCATGGGACACTCACCCTCGCAGAACTCTCCCACCTATAGAGAGACTCATCTTCAGCATTGTTTCCTAATCTCTTCATCCCAGAAGGCACTGGAGCAAGTATGCCGGGCAGAATCTGAGTAACAGCTCTTTGAACATTGGCATCTTCCGAGAGGTAGATAAGAAGATCTAAGTGGGAGCCAAGAACTAAGAGCAGTGGAGAGTAAACTTGCTCAAGGTCAAGTACAACTTCCTGTTCTAATATGGAACACACCTGGTCATGATTCCACAGATGATTATTCAATGACCAAATTAAGGGTTATTTCAGGTGAACTTTATTTAGTCTTTCATCTGGGACCTGGCCTCCTCACCCCTCAGAAGAATTGAATGCTTGCTCCCCCCAACATCTCCACACTAACACCTGGCTTATCTTTTTATCTTCTCTTTACTTTTGAAATGCTATGGCTTCATCCCAGGGACCTCTCTCTCTCCCTCCCCCCCCCCCCGATATCCTTTGATTTCTTTTGTCTGGTGAACTCTTCCTCACCCTTCATGATGTACCCCAAATCTATTTTGCCCTAGTGTTTGAAGGTCTTTGTCCTCCAGAATTAATATTTAAAGCTAACTCTCCAGTGCCACAGCTTTAAGAGGTGATGCTATTGGAAGGCAATTAGGGCATGAAGGATCTACCCTTACCCATGGATTAGTGTCTTATAAAGACAGGAATCCAGTTAGGCTCTTACATCCCTTCTCCTGCCATCGGAGGACATAGGATCATCCCCTTTGGAGGACAGAGTGGAAAGGTGCCATTTTGGAAGCAGAGAGTAGCCCTCAGCATACATTAAACCTGCTGACTCTTTGAATTTTTTCTCTTATTGGTAAATCCCCCAGTCTCAGATGTCAATAGATCAGGATATTTCTCTTCAGGATCTTCGTTTTCTTTCTTCCCCAAAGCACAGTTGACCACAGCCTTCAAGGATCCCTGAAGGACCCCCTAAACCCTCTTTAGGCCATCTGCAGGCATCTCCTCTCAACAGTTCCAGAGTCATAGTTCCTTTCTCCCAGGATCCAGCTATGAGTGGGCAATCCCTTTGGGAAAACTTTAGAGCAGGGGCTATAACTTCAGAACCTGACTCTGGACCTGGAGACCCCTTAGCTTGGCCTTTAGTCTTTGGGTGGAAAGAGAATCAGTAGATGTCATGTATGGGAACCAGATGGAGGGCGAAGGCAGTCAGGGGCAGCTACTGCACTGTATTTATCTCTTAAGGTCACCTGCAAAACATATGCCTTCTCCCAGGACACATGCCAGGATGTGACTCCCATCTCCTGCATCCTTATCCCCCCCCCCCCCCCGGCCTGTGGAACCTGAAGCCTCTGTCCACTCTATCTTTCCAAAGTCCTCCTCTTGGTGGGGTCAGGTGTATGAAGCTTTATTAAAGACATATCCATCCCTCCAAGGTTACACTGTCTAATGCCCTAACAAACTGAAGCCATAGCCTCACTATTTGGCTGGAATTTTTTCCTGATTGCTTTATTTCTGGAAAGACTGTCAATTATTGGAATGAGTAAAGGGTGGGAGGCTGAAAATAAATCGAACTGCAAAACGATTCAACTGTCTATATGTGTCAATCATGTTGGGCTCTGAGTAAAAGGAGAACGGAAGCCCCACACTCGGAGACTAAGGGACGGGATAAAAAAGAGTTTTGTGCTTGAAGTAAGCTTTAAAGCTATTCAGTACCCAACATGCCTGGGAGGTTCAGTGATCTTCACACTAATGCCCCTTGGCAACACCATTGAAGGAGACGTCACAGTCAATTCTGGTTTTTCGAGGAAGAAACTCCAGAGAGTTAGATGGATTGCCAAAGATCAAACTGGCAGTGGGTATATGGGGCTGGTCAGTAGAGTTGGCAACACTGGTGTTCCCACATCTGTAACGGCCTAGGACTTATCTTTGGTCCAGCTGGCAACAGAGATTCCTAAAAACCTTTGGAGGTCCTTTTATTTTTTACCTTTTCTTCTCTTCTGTTCTGTTTGTCTGTTTAGTTGTAGGTCAGGGTCTCCTGAAACCCACGTTGATGTGGCGCGCACTAATGTGGGTGGCGATGACCTTGAGCTCTTAACCCTCCCCTCCTATACTTTCCAAGTGCTGGGATTATGTGTGTATGGAGGCCCCCTTCTCATTTAGTTTTTCTGAGAACCTAAGAATCAATGAGCTTGTTTTGCAGATGGGAAAATCTGGATTCAAGGTAAGAATTAAACTTCCTATTCTAACTTCCCACTCATCTGAAGTGGCAGTTTTAGGTTACAATAGTCAGAAAGAGGATCATGGAGGTGGGACTCTGTGGCAAGGCTCCAGGAAACCTGCAGCCATGCAAGAAGTCTCCAAGGTCTAAATATAATTTTTTTTTTTTGATTTTCTGGCTTTATAGGACTTCTGTTTGGACAAAAGTCCTTAAAACTTTGGATGTCCCAGGATAAAAAGCACACAGACCTTTTAGGAGCTGCTTCTTAGTTTTATTCAAATCATGTTCTAGCTCTTCCTTTGGCCCTTGAGAACACCTTTGAATACAAGAATGTACACCGTGTTCTGCGTGGACCTCAGCCATGTAGCATAGGCTAGATAGGAAACCCCCTACGGATCCTTCAAGACTCCATATAGAGCCCATTTCTCCTGACATTGACCAATACTGATGTCCCTTGCTTATATTTCTCCCATCATACCCAGCTTTCAGGTCTCTGTATGCCTTGGAGTTATTGTTTATATACCTTGCCATCCCTCCTTCTCATCAGACTATCTGCTGCTCTGGGGCAGGGATTCAAATAGATTCCTTTCTGTGCACACACTCCAGTAGAGGGCCCGGCACAGACAAGGAGCTTAATAAATAATTGCTGCATTAACTAATGAAAAGGCTGATTAAAGGAGCAAGGGGCCACATCTCTAACCCTCTCCATTAGAAATGTACAGGGTTGTTAACTATCACCCGGACTATCATGAAATGACTGTGTTTATGGATACAGTCTCAGACCCCTGTTTTTCGGTGACAAGCCATTTAGGACAAGAATACTCCTTTCTCACATTCACATGTTAAAAAGTAACAAAAACAAATACAGAGCCCTTTGGCTAACCCCTACAACACTAATCTATGGTTTGATTTTCTAGGGTGACCAGGATGAATGCCAGGAAAGATACTGGTGCAAACATTGTTCTTGTTCAGCATGTGACAGAGAGGCCAGTCTCCTATCGACGATGGGGGAGAACAGTCTGCTTCAAGGGGGAATCTATCCAGACATCTGTGCTGAAATAGTTACAGTTATTTATTCTTTAAAAGCAGGGATTCCATCTGTTATTCCCACCTTTGGTCTGCAGTTAAGGGCATTGCCTGCTATAATGGCAAGAGAGTTACAGTTCTGCTTAGGGAGAAATGTTCAAGATTCAATTCAACGTCAAGTTTTGTGTTTGGTGACTTTCCCCCTCCGACACAAGCATATCAGAGACCTAACTATGATGTTAAAACCTTTATTCTCACCACAACGTTTTTTTTTTCCTTGGTTTCCAAGACAGGGTTTCTCTGTGGAGCTTTAGCTTTCCCGGATCCCCTTTGTAGAGCAGGCTGGCCTAGAACTCGCAGAGAGCTGTCTGCTTCTCTTTAGTCTTTTCTGTTATTTTGTCCCCCTACCCTGCCCCCAGAGCTGAGGGACTAAACCCAGGGCCTTGTGATGGATAGGCAAGCACTCTGAAACTGAGCTAAATCCCTCAGGACAATTTTTTTTTAAAAAGTTTTCTAGTAAGAAGCAAGATTTATACAAATACTTGTTAAATTCCTGCAAGAAATAGAAGAAAGGAGAACCCATTCCAAGTTATTTTATGATTCTGATGCTCAATCCAGACAGACAACACAAGGAAAGAAAATTATGTATCAATATATTCTCTAAATACAGATATAGGGATTCTCAATAAAATACCATTGAGTTGGCATAAAACATAAAGAAGGGATTATGCATTATAGCCAAGTGGGATTTCTCTAGGGATGTTAGAATGGCTTCTCATGCAAAAACCAATCAATGTTTATATACTACATTAACACAATAAGGGACAATACCCCACAATCAGGTCAGTAGACACTGAAAAAATACTTGACAAACGCCAATACTCTTTCTTGACAAACGACAGTCAATAGACTATGAACAGCCGTAATCCTCAACTTGCTGTGGGCAATCTACAAAGCTTTCACAGCTAACTTCAGATTTAGAGGTGAAAAATGGAGCATTTCCTCTTAAGATTAGAAACAAGACAAAATATATACCCTTAACACTTATCCATAACACTGGACTAGACTGATAAATTAATTAATCAAGAAAAATAAATAAACATGTTCAGATTAGCAGAAAAAGAGAAACTGTCAGTATTCATAGATAGCAAGATCTTATGGGTGTAGAAAATACTAAGAATCTCTGTCTCTGTCTCTCTTTCTCTCTCTCTCTCTCTCTCTCTCTCTCTCTCTCTCTCTCTCACACACACACACACACACACACACACACACACACACACACACACACACACACACACACACACACACACGTAAAACTAATAAGCAAGCTGATCAAGGTGGCAGTCTGTAGGATCAAGAGCCAAAATACAATATGTAGAAATACTGTAACAGTGATCAACACAAAAATGAAATCAAGCAACTTTATATTTAATGTTATTCAAAAGGGAATAAGAACACATTTAAGAAAAGAAATACAAAAATGCATATTAAGTATTTTTCTTTTAAAATCAGATATAAAAATTTTAAAGTCTTAATTAGGCTAATATCCCAGGTTCATAAATCAAATGATCAAATATTTGAATTAATGTTTGAATTTGTTTTACTTTTAGAAACTGAGATGTGTGCCCGGAGAGATAGCTCAGCAGTTAAGGTCACTGGCTGCTCTTCCAGGGGTCTGGAGTTCGAGTCCCAACAATCACAGGGTAGCTCACAAACATCTCTAGTGGCATCTGATGCCTCTTTTGTAGAGTACTCATATATAAAATATAAATAAATCTTTAAGAAAGAAACTGAGATGCATTTCCTAAAATATACATGTAAAGGCATGAGATACAGAAGACTGGATCTTGGAAAGCAAGAAAAAAGTTGAGGCACCCACAGTTCTAAACTTTAAAACTGCTGTGCAAGAACAAAAATGAAGACAAAGGTCACTGGAAGGGCACAGATCTAGGGGAAAAAAATGAAGAGCTCAGGAATAAATCTTCACATTTATGCTCAATTGATTTCTGACAAAAAATACCAAGACAAATGAATGGGAAAGGAATATCTTTTAAATCAATGATTTAAAGATAATTGGACATCTTCCTGCAAATGAGTAAAGCTGGGCTCAGATATCACTCAAGATACAAAGCTTAGCTCACAGTGGATCACAGAACTAGATCTAAGAGTTGAAATTATTAGAGGAAAACAGAGGGGGAGAGCTTCCTGATTTGGGAGAAGCGGCAGTTTCTTTGATGTGACATAAATATCACAGGCAACAAAAGAGAAATGAAAACTAAATTGGACTTCATCAAAAATTTAAGAATTTGCCTTTCAGAAGGGAAATGACAACTCATAGAGGGGAGAAAATACTCTCACACCATGGACAAATGACTTAAATCGAGGATGTATGAAATCTTCTAACACCACAGTAAAAAGGACAGGCACATTTCTCCAGAGAAAAATTTTAAGTTGCCAATAATCACATGTAAAGAAGCTGCTATTAGTTGTTACAGAAATTCAAATGAAAACCACAAGATAACACATCAAAATGTCTAGAATCTCTAAACAAAGACATATAATCAAAAGCAGTGAATAAAAAGGATCTGAAAAATTGGAAACTTCGTGCATATCTAGAAAGATTACATAGCATTGCTGTTTTTAAAAACTTGTTGGCAGTTCTTGAAAATACTAACTACCATGGAGTTACCCAGAAATATTACCCCCAGAATGTACCCAAAGAATGTAGGACCTAATATATCACCCTTAGGATGTACCCAAAGAATGTAGGACCTTGCAATATCGTTCCTAGGTTTCACCCAAAGACTGTAGAACTTAGCAAAAGCATCCGCATGATATACCTAAAGAATGTAGGATCGAAAATATCACTTTGGGGATATACCCAAAGAGTGTTTACCTACTAAAATCACACTCAGGATATATTCAAAGAATATAGGACTCAGAAATATCACCCACAGAATATAATTAAAAAAATATAAGACCTGGCTATATTACCCTCAGGATATACCCAAAGAATGTGGGACCTAGCAACAGAACTCTCAAAATATATTCAAACAATATGTACACACACACACACACACACACACACACACACACACACACACACACATGTACATCAGCAGTATTGCCTCCAGGATATACTCAAAAAATATAATACATAATAATATCACCTTAAGGATATACCCAAAGAATGTGGGACCCAGAAATATAGCCCTAAGGATATATCCAAAGAATGTTTCACCTAGTGGTATCATTTTCTGAATATATCCAAAGAACCAAAAATGTATACCCACAGAAATTCTGCAGATAAATCAGTATTTGTAATAGTCAAGAAGTTAAAGCAGTTCAAGTGTTTATGTAGTGATTAATGAGTAAACATTGTTAAGGTGTGTGTGTGTGTGTGTGTGTGTGTCTGTGTGGAGAAAAATACTGATACATGCTACAACATAGATCAACATTGGAAAAAATATGCTAAGTGAAAAAAAACAGACAGAGAGGCAGCATTTTGTCTGATTCCATTTATATAAAATCTTCAGGATAGACAGGTCCATGGAGAGAGAAAGTAGATTAGTGGTTGCCAGGGATGGGGGATATGTAGGATGGTGAATGACTGCTAATGAGGTTTTCTTTGGGGGGTGATGAAATGTTCTAAAATTAGATAGTGATGATGGTTGCACAACTCTGTGAGTATTCTCAAAACCAGGGAATTGTATGCTTTAAAAGGGTGGATTTTATGGCATGTGAATTATATCTCAATAACGCTGTTATAAGAAATATGCAAGAAAGAGGCTGTAGGGAATCTGGAAAGAGTGGAAACAGCTGACTTTATAGAAGTGGTGAGACGGAAGGTGATTTTATTTCTTTACTCATTATTGTTGTTTATGGAACAATAATGAAAAGGGAAGGAGGCGGGGAATGGGGCTTCAGAAAATGGGCCCCAGGTTTAGAGTTAGGAGAGCTGAGGTTTCTAACCCTCGTGATGCTACTTGATGACCGTGTGCTATTAAGTGCATTTGTCTTTGCCTATCTGGGCCTGAGTGCCCTTTTCTCAGACGCAAAGTAACACCAGCCCTCCAAAGCCACCATGAGAATTACTTAAAGCCTACCATGCCCAGAGCAGCATGTGTTGGGTTCCCACCATGCTTGTTCTTCCTTTATTTAGTCATTCAGTTCTAGAGCACCAATTACCTACTTGGGCAAAGGTGCATCCACACAAGGCTTTGTTCTTAAATGTGTTAGAATTAAAAGTAGATGATGAACATAGCTCCATGGTGTTCATGGGGAAGGCGCAGCAATTATTCGCACATGGCTTGCTGTGTGCACAGAGAAAATACATTTCTACACTCATGTTGGGAGCTGATGGTGAAGGGCCTAGACCAAAAAAAAAATTAGATCAAGGAAAGAAAGACAGAATCACAACCACAAACCCTCACCCCAGCCTGTGTTTGCTTTGTGATGTGCTTTTACACAAACCAACTCATACACTTCTCAGACAATAGCCATAGAAAAAGTTGGCAACCCAACTTGAAGATGAAAAGCTAGTTTTAGAGAGCATGAGCCTTTGGTGTCACGCAGTCCCTAAGAAGGATGGAATCCCTCCCAGTTTACTATTGCTGCCTTGACTGAGCAACACAGACTCTACCGCCAGGAAGATGATGGGAAGGTGACTCTTCAGACAAGAAACAGGAATTTCCCCAAGTCATATTGGTAGGATAATCTGAACATTCCTTTCCCTTCTTTAGGGTCCAGGGAGTGTCATGTCATATGGAAAGAAACCGCAGGACTCATCGCCCTTAGATCATCCAACATAGATATAATGCTATCTTCCAAGAAACAGTCATGGTCTGCACATGCTCAGTCTCCAGTAAGGCCTTCCCCAGTGATACTACTAAGTCATGAGTGGAGGGTGCTTTTCCTCTTGGTGGAGCATGACCATTAGCCATCATGGAGCAGAGAAGCTGAGGTGACCTACAGAAGACCTTGGACACATACATGACAGAAAGACAAGCAGAAGAATTCAGTTATTGCCAGACCCACAGTAATGATGATGAACCAGTTATAATTTGGTGAGGGGTGGGAGTATGAAGAGATGCTAAAAAATATGGGAGGAAGGCAGTTGATCAGGAATTGGTACTGCTGGGTGATGTGGGGGCCTTTGAGTCACCTGGGCTTACATAAGAAAGCGCTCATGCTTCTACAAATAACTACAGTGAACGCATTGGTTTACCAAGTTAGACTGATATAGAATTGTTTATCCATCCATTAGTGACAGTCTGAGGGTGAATCAAATAACTTTTGTGTTTCCCTAAGAAAAGTTAGGCCATGGCAGGAAAACAGAGCATTCATCATTCCCAGAACACCATCAATATACTGTTGGTCCCTCAACATTTGGGGCTGGAGCAGTAAACACAGTCTATACAGACACCATAGTAACCTTGAAGACCAGAGAGGTCAAGAGACCTATTCTTGGATGCAAAGAAAATCTGTAACAGAGACAGAAGTGAAGATTTCAATCAGACTTTTTGATTACTCATGCTGATTCTAAATTCCATTCTGTAAAGAGAAGTCATCATCCCGAGTGCCAAGGGCACAATCCACAAACAGTACAGAAGACATTCAGTGTCAAGGAACTGAGGAACCATGTTTGTGGAGCATTGGTTTTATTCCTATGACCCTGTGGGCTTAATTCAACACTTGGCATAGAACTGGTCCTCAGTGGGTTGTCTTTGAAATGCTATATTCTATCTTAGGTTCTGGTGGAGTCTGCTTCTAGCTTAGAACCACAGTCTTGCCTTTACCAAAACCAACTTCCATGAAGGCAAGAACAGTAGCAGAATGTAGACATTCCATTTGAAGACCCAAGCAAGCCCTAGAAGAGTACTGTCCAGATTGTGGCAGCTGGCCAGCTGAACCAACATTAATGTCATTTATCCAGAATCATTACCAGCCCGGACTTGGCTTAGGTGTCTATCCAAGCCCATTGGCTCTGACTGCAAGTTTGTGATCCCAAAGGTCCCTTGAAGTTGAACCATGTGTAGAAATGGATAAAAGGTCTAGTCTTCTCATATTAAGAACCGGTGTGTGCCTGGGAAAAGAAGGTTCTCTAAGATGTCTGGTGTGTTTGGAAGGTGAGGACAGAGTGGGTAGCTCCCACAACTCTAACATAATTTCCAATGATTCAGAGATTAACAAGCAACACTTTGGAAAAGCAACCAAAGCCAGACCCCACTCATCAAGGAACATTATTCAGTCATCATCCCAGGGGCTGGGGAAATGGCTCAATGGGTGAAGTGCTTACTAGATAAAGCATGAGAGCCTGAACTTGATCCTTAGCATTAATGTAAAAATCTGGTGGTAATGTACCTCCATAATCCTAAGCAGGAAGACAAGAGGAACCCTGGAACTCTCTATTCGAACTGATGAGCTCCAGGCCCACTGAAAGATTCTGTCTCAAAAATAAGGTGGAAAGTTATTGAGGGTGGCATCCACGTATGCATACACACACATATATGCACACACACATGCACACAGGTACACATGTACAATGTGCACTTGCACTTGTAAATAAAAATGCCTAGCAAATATGGCAAAGGTACAGAAGAAAGCACACAGGAACACAGACTTATGGGGCCATGTAGCCAAGATAAAGCCTGGTTTTAACTCTCACAGAATGTCTGATCTTCAGAAAACACTGTAACCTCCCCAGCTCCCTTGGGTCATTCACATCCACTAACACTGACACAACCTGCCATGGTTACAGAGGCTAAGGGCTAATTGTATGGTCAGGCTTACTAGGATTAACCATAGTTGGAAAGACAGTGTGGACTAGTGGATAAACGGGAAAAGAAATGAATCTGGGGTGGGGAGAAGGGCATTGAATGAGGCAAGGGGAACACAAGTCTGCACTCAGATGGAATGTGGTCAGGGAGCATAATAACGAAAACTACAAGAAAATCACATTTTCCAGCAGACATGTCAGGGAAATTGTCCGAGGTCTGCCAAGTGTTTGATCTTGCCAGCTCAATCATAACACTGAAGACTTATTATTACACCATCAATAAATGTCCCCTCCAGATGAAGAGAGCAAAATGAACAAATAAGTTCCTTTTTGTGAGTGGATTCCAGCGACTGAGCACATTTATCCAGAGCACCACATTTGGGGGAGTCCTGAGACTTCATTGAAACACGGTAGTAAGGAACTCAGTGTTAACCAGCCATGTCTAGGGGAGCTGGCAGGCTGCCTGCTATGTACAAGGGAACCAAAGTGCTCGTTCCTCCAGCTCTGGAGAGGGTTGCTGTTAGATCTTCAGATGAGCCTCTCTTTACAAATGGCCTTCAGCTCAAAAGATCGGTCACCTGTCGGCAACACGCAGCTGTCACTACAGTGGCGATAAGGTAAGCTGCACTAGATGTAATGTGGGCTGTCTGAAGAAGCATCCTGGCCTCTGTTTGCAATGAGTCAACTGAAGTAGTTATGACTACATTGTATCCCTCACTCCCCCACCTCCTGCCACTCCCTCCACCTTGTCCTGGTTCCTATTCTCACTTAGAGTGGTTGGTTTGAAGAGCATGCCCCTATAAACCTTCTGCAAGGCGATCTTCCCCAGGCCCATCCAAGGAAACCCCACTCAATCCATCATGTATTGCTATATAACCGTTATGTCTCTGTGCCTAGCTAATAGCTTGGCATCTGTGCTTACTTTTCCAAAAGCACTTGGTGTTAGCCAAGGAGAACAATGCATACTCCATCAGCTTTCCTTTTTCCCAAGTGGCAAAAAAAAGTCAAAGAGAAGTTCTCCATTCTTTCTTCCCCTTTGCTGATATCCAAGGTGAAATTTTGCTGCTTTGGCTTTTTTTTCCTCCCATTTCAGACACTCCTCCTAGCCTCTGACTCTAGATGAGATTGCTCTTATCCACAGTTCAGTTTAGAGGATCACTATAGATCAAACTTGTCATCAGGAGCCTGAAGCACATTTCCCTGACTCTCAGCATGATGCAGTCAGCATCAACTTAGAATTGTCTTAGGCACAGTGATGCCAGGTTATCATTAACTGTTTTAAACAAAAGGCACAGACAGGTTAAATGGTTCCCACAACACACAGCACTTTTAGTGCAAAGCCTACATTGAACTCTGCCTTTCTTGATTCTGATGCATTTCAGGAGGGAGTCCTGGAAAACATGAGAATTAGCTTAGGGGACCCCTTGAACTGGCTCTCTTTATGCTATCATGGGACCCCAGAGTCTTGGTTATATCCAGGTTTTGCAGGGAGCACGGAAGAGCACAGTAGAGATGAAAGATGGTGCTTCTCTTCAATGTCAAAGTTCCTGCTACAGGCTGGAGAAGAGCCTTCCTGCTCCTGCTTGGACTCTCCCTCAATGTAGCTCATTGGTGAGAAGACTTATCACTCACCTGCATGATTGGATTGGGACTCAGAAGGAAGGCTGTGGTTCTGAAAGGAGATGATGGACACAGAACCTAGAATAACGAACGTACTGAGCACACAGAAGGGGCTCTGAGTGTGCTATCTGTTTCAGACAGACACAGAACAAGTAGACAGAAATGGAGCCTGGCTCTCGTCCCTGAACCAAGAATATTCCCTACAATTTGTACATAGACCCACAAAGAGCCAGAGAAGCTCACAGATTGACTATGGCTTCTGCCATGATGCCATCTAAGTGTGAAGCCTGGCACTGCCATTTGGCCATGTGACCTTAGAGAGGTTACCCAGTCATCTGTGCCTGTTTCCCCATCTGTAAGATGAAGAGCCATGGCATATTTTCTTAGCAAGGATTGTCATCTACATAAATTCTTAAGGGCACATGGTAAATGGTAAATGTCATGATATCATCATTCACATTCTACACAAGAAATTGAAATAGGAAATTTACCCACTTCCAGAAACCCTGGTCCTACCTGGATCCCGAGTGCGCACATTTTCCTTTATAGAATATTTCTTCTGCCATTCCTTTTACTTCTTGCCTCTTTTAGGATAAAGTGGGTGAGTGACACTCAGGAGGGGTTGTGTCTGAGAAGCCTCACTGTTCACTCTTTTGAGGCAGATGCTCTTACCTGCTCTGTGAGGTGAGTCTCCAAGTAATGTGACATACTGTGGTGTGGCCTGTTCACTGAAGAGGTATGCAGTGGCTGCCACAGCAAAGACAGATCCAGTCCCCAGGCCTGCCAGTGCAATGAAACTTGGGCTTTTGATCTGATGGGAAGTTTGGGCTGTAGATACATCCACCAGCCCCATGTGGCAGTGTGAATTGGTGACTTCCCAGGGACCTTGCTACCTTACGATGGACTAGTAAGCCGAACAAGCCTTGGTTTTTAGTTATGTGCAGAGGTGGCTCAAATGGAAGTATTTACCAACTGTTGTACATGGGCACTGAACAATCAAAATAGACAATGGGAATGGCTGTGGGATTCAGAACAACACTTTCATGGGGGTTGGGTGCCCCAGCTGAATATCTGTCCCAGCATCTTAGACACCTGACATATAAATAGGGAGGGGGACTCCATAGCTGGGGCCCAGGAAGCGAAAGAGAATTTTCAGCTTATTTCATATAAAAGTCCCAGAGAAGATTTCCTGACCCATTCTGATGCTCTGAAGGGTTTAGATGAATAACCACTGCAGTGCAGGAAAGTGACAGGGCCTTTGGACTTCAGCTCAAGACCCAGGACAAGTCTCTCTCTTTGGTGCACAGGGACAGCCACCAAGAGAACAATGCTCTGACTCTATTCAAAGGCATGACTCTGATGCTACATACAGCTCATTGGCCAACACATGGTTACCTTTCAATTCACCAAACAGGTTCCCCTGCACTGGTACTTATTCTATAAGAGGCCACTTAGTCATTGCTGTCTCCAAGAATCTGAACATAGCCTGGATCCATGCAATGTGAGGGAACCCTGTTAGCTTATGAATTCCATCAGAAATCTAGTCACATTCCGGTAACCTCCTGAAGCCTCTCAAGGAGCCTCTTTTCTGACTCAGTTCGCTTCCCTATTGCTTGACTTTACAAGAGCACATGTTCCTACTACCCTTTGGACAAAGTCACAAGGGGTCAATTATCTTGCCACAGTGAGACTCAAGGACCATTTCGCCGGCTTGCATAAGATGAAGCTCGACATGATGAAACACGTCACAGGCCCAGGAGGTCTTGTGGGGAGGCATAGGGAAAGGAAGGTGGTCTCTTGAGAGCAATGTATAAAGATTTGACTTCCCCCTCCCCCAGGCCTCACTTGACAATGATTTGGCTGCACAGAACTTGCCAGAATCTAAAAAAAAAAAAAAAAAAAAAAAAAAAAATCCCCAGAGAATGTGGCTGCCAAATTTCAGATGCATTTCTTGATGCTGTTCTACCTGTATGTTACAAATGAGGTCTACTCTCCAGAAAGACCCCACTGCACGCTGATTTTATTAGTGGCTCTTCATTTCATCTTTCATATATTACATGGCTTCTCAGCCTTTTCTAGCTTCGCCCTGGCTGCATGGAAACACTGCATTAGGTTGTCATGCACTAGATTTGAATGACAGCTTCATAGGAATACACAGATGCAGCCACAACCGCCAACTGTGTCTATGAGGCAGATCACGTAAGGAAACCTGTGCTGCACAGTGGGCAGGACATCCACTGAGCGCCAGCTCTTAAGTCTGTGAGGCCAGACCCCTCCCCAGATCTCTTACTGTTAAGATGTGCAAGCTGGGAAAGTAACTAGCCATGTCCAAACCATTGTCTTTATTGTAAGATGATGATAACTACAGAATCTAGTGTAGGGGGTGCTGCAGAAATTAAACAAAATAATGCAGTCATCTGTCACACAGAGATATTTTGATCAATAACAGATCACATATGCAATCACAATCTCCTGAGATTATAACTGAGCTGATAGAATTCTTCTTGCTTTGTGGTAACATCATTATCAAGGTAGATTTCAATGTGTTATTCATATGATTATGGTGATGCTAATATAAACAAGCTATTGCAAAGCCAGAGGTATGAAAGTGTAGCATGTATGTTGCCTACAGTAAACCCTACCTCATTGTGATAGCAAGCTCTGTGTAAGTTTATGGATTTATCATGTTTTTTTTAAAAATCATGCTTTTAGAATACACTTCTACTTCCTATAATAGCATGCCACTGGATACCAGTTCAGTACAGTTTAGTGAAAACAGTATACCATGTTACATCAGTACCAGCCTCACATATCTATGCTGATTTCATCAAGAGGCCATGCAGAGTGACTAAACCCTGTACCATTTAAAAGGGGTTTGTATTTAGAGTGGCTACACAATGAGAAATCACCTCTTCTGGCAGTTATTGGGGGCTCATCTCATTCTTAAGTGACATGTGAGAACCCTTAGTTCTGTGAATGGTTAACACACAGTCAATGATTTACTGCTAACACTGCTGATTATTCCATCCTGATTCTCTTAGCTGCTGCAGACCCTGTGGCATGCTGAGGCTGGGGCTTCCAGTTGCTACTTCAGGGGCTTCCAGTTGCTAACTTCTCACTATCCAATGGAAGAGCATCACAGACAACCAAAGGTTGGGATGTAGATTATTTGTAAAAGAACTAGAAGCAGTCAGTGACATCCTGTTTGGGCTAGGTAGTGTATGCTACATGCTTCATATAAACCAGTGGTTATGGCTTCCAGTCTAAATATCTGGATAGAAATTCCAGCATTATTGCCAGATACCTGTGCAGTCCTGGCCTCCTTCACTAACTCTTTTGAAACTGAGTTATTTCATTTTGAAAAAAGCTACAAAACAGACATACATTTTATACATAGTATGTCACCAGAGGGTCTTGTTGATGCTAATAAATGTTCATTAGCTAGGGTGAATAATAAGCCTTGGAAGCAGGGACATTCAGGAATGTATGGGCAAACTGTAACTGAGTAACTGTGTTCTCTCAGCCCTAGACTGCGTATCTAGGTAAATCTGAAGGCAGACAACTAGAATGTGTGGCAGGATTGATGCTCAGTGGCTTTTCTGGTTTGGAGCCCATTGTACGTCAAAGATGTCAGGGCTGGGAACCAGAGACTAGACTCATAGATGAAGCAGTTGGCAAGAATTAGGTAGAACAGACCTCTAGGATGAGAGTCTGGGAGGACCAGAAGAAGCTGGGCACTCTGGGGTCTCCCAGACACCCCAAGTTTCACACACACACACATACCCTACATTATGACTACAAGGCTCGTTCTGACTTCACCCAGGCCTTCATCAGCTGACAGTAAAAATAAAAATAAAAAATAAAAAATCTCATCATCTTTCTTATTATCTCAGTCTCTTTATCTCCAGTAAGGAGAATGATCCTGGTCTGGTTTCTTTTGCAGGGTTGTTGAGAGAATCAGATGTAAGAGAACCTGAGAGAATATAAAGTTCTATAAAAATGATGCATTATCAATACTGACATCCTGCTCCTGAGGCTCTTATGACAAGTACTAACCAAGCCTATTATATATTGGTCAGGTGTACCTTACAGATAATTAGCAATTTGCTCTTCATTTAAAAGAGAATGAATAGACTGGGCTGAAAGGGACCCACTATTTAAGCCAAGACTACAGAGCTTCCTTCTAGGACCACATGAGGCACAAGGAGCTAGGGTTTCAGTCACACAGCAGCTTTGTCCATTGTGAACAAGACAAGTGGAGATGTCACAGCCTTGGAGGAAGAGGGGGCCACAGAGCAGGTGAGGAGAAAGCTGCCTTGGAAAGGTCAATTTAAGGAGCAGGCATCTTATCTGACCCTCAGCACATCTCTGTCCGCTGTCTAGGCAGCCACATACAAGGCACAATTTCAAGGCCAGTAAGCAAGAGCTAGTGCAAAGAGATTGAGTAGATTTGGTGAAAAAGGCAAAAACAGAGCTAAAGTGCAGGAGCATGCATACATGCGTGCACTCATGCACGCACTCACGGCTTGCACTCACGCACAGCACGCATGCATGCACACCTACTCCACAGGGCTTCCTGGAGGCAGCCAGCAGCTTCTCTGGAGACCAGCACCTGTCTGGCCTAGTCCCTTTCAGAGTACTGTGGGATAAACAGGAGTACTTTAGACAGAGCTTCACGTTGCAGGGGCTGATTACCTCTGCAGAAAAGAGGTGTGCAAATTAGAGCGAGCACAGCAGCTCCAAACTGAGCAGGTGGAAGGGACAAAACAGCACAGACCCAGACCTGTTTACAGGAACGACATTCTTGTAGAGAGCCCGAGAAGTCTGTTGCCAAGCCTGCCTTGCTTCCTGTCACCAGGCACCTGCTTCTCATGTAGGAAAGATAATCACTCTGGGAATGGGCGCTGCTCAGGAGACCTGGCAAAATGCTCTCACTGTAGAGCCAAGTCTGCCTTTCAACAGGCCTTCCCCTTGTCCTGTTTGGGATGAAGGGAAACCCTACCTGGCAAGAAAAAGCTTTGCCCAGCTGGTTGTCTGCAGCTGAAAGCGACCTGCAGAGTAAAGAAGAAGTCCCACAATTCCAAGCTCCGAGCAACTGCTGAACAAAAACCCCAAAGATTCTTGCTGGGACAACACTGAACATCAGGGGGGATGAGCTTCCAAGAGCATGGCGGCTATCACCTGTCACCAAGAGCAAGGCAGTCACCTGCTTTGTTAGAGCTGAGTGAGATGGAGTGAGAGATCACAGCCCTAAAGGGAGGGGGTACTGTAAAGGATGTGTGTGTGTCCGGGATGCCGGCCACAGGGAGATTAGTGTAAGAAGCAAGACTTTGTAGTTGACTCAAAGAAGAAAGTAAGAGAGAGCTGGGTAAATCTAGGTAGGCTGAAGGGACAGTTGATCTCCCATTGTTGGCACAGAGGTCCATAGGCTGGGAAAGAGTTGTTTTAGGGTCTGGAGAGATGGCTCAGTGCTAAGAATGCTTTCTGTTCTTCCATAAAAGCCAAGTTTAGTCCCTACCATCCACACTGGAAGACCACAAACACCTGTAACACTGCTTTCAGGGAATCCAGTGGCACTGGAAGACCACAAACACCTGTAACACTGCTTTCAGGGAATCCAGTGGTTTCTCAGCAGAGGCTGACACCAACACCTACATGCATGTGGAATACACTAATGCAGACACATGAATATAAATTATATCTTTTTACGCCCATTTCAGAACTCTCCTGGAAAGTTAAATCTGGATATATTTATTTTCTTTTAAGAATTGCTTTCCAAGCATTGTATACACACACACACACACACACACACACACACACACACACACACACACACACACACACACAATGTGCTTTCTTTCTCTCATCCGCCCTCCCTCCCTTCCTCCCCCCTCCTTCCTTCCCTGCCTTAACTCACAACTTTTGTCTTCTCAATTAAAAAGGACCACCAGCCACCCCTAACATGTACTCAAATAGAAATACCAGGCTGGGCCTGAGGTTATTCCTGCATCCTTTGAAATCCCAGACTTTGAAGAAGCCCAAGAGCTTCCACTACCAGAAGTGTCCTCCATATAAACAAACAGCCTGCCTCTAATCCCTACTGCTCTACATGCAGTGCCCGAGGCAAGGTTCCACAAAGGCAGGAGTTAAGAGCTTGTTCAGATTCCAGAACCATTAAGCTCTGGGAAGCAGCAGCCTTCAGCAGGGTCACTGCACAAGAAGGGGAGTGTGCTCTACAGCCCTTGACAGAGTCTCTCTGATATGTTAAATCTCAGCCACTGGGAGGCAGCTACTCTGGCCCTGGGCAGGTTTCCCTCTGGTTACCAGCTTGCCCAGAGCCCATACTATCTTCACTTTGGGAACAGAAGTCACTGAATTTTGTAAAACAAAGACAGGCACAGGGGAAAAATTCCACAAAGCAAAACAAACAAACAAACAAGAAACCTTATGCAGAAAATATCCCCGCATGGGCATAGAACCTAGCCTAATGTCCACTTCCGTCAACACCATCCTTTGTGCTGAGGAATAGGTTTAAAATAGTCATTCATGACTAGAATTCACTATATGTATAAAATGGTCAAATAATTTTTTAAAATTCTTATTCATGAGATAAAAGCCCTAGAGAGAAGTTCATTGAGATCAGAAATATCTGGCATTCATCCGTGTCTCAGCACACCCATAACACTTTCTCATCCACAGATTTACAGTCTGTGTCAAAAAACACTCAGCAATGGCGTCCATTCTACAACAAATGAATCAGTCACAGAAACACTATAACCAGGAACCCCAGAGCGGGTGTTAGAAGTTTCCATGAAGCGATAATGATGGAAGGGGATGCTTGCTTCCCAGAGGTGCGGCCCACTCCAAATTAACTTGTCACTCTCTGTGCCCAGCACAGACCTGAAGCCTAATATTCTGATGAAAAACAGTTCAAAAGAATCAGTGAAAATGAACAGATCTGAGGATAAAGAGTGGAATGATTTGCTGAAAGTCACAGAAGAGGTTGTTGCCAGACCTGAGTCTAGATCCACTGACTCCTGATTACCAAAGAAACAGACCACAAGTGTCACACCAGTCAGGTTCTAATAAGTTCTACCATCCTGATCGAGGAAAGGCCTAACACAGGCCCAAGAGATCTTCACAAACTTGCCTGATCAAAAGTTCAACCAGATCTTGGCAATCAAATACAAATCACAACTTAATACTTAAATACTTCAAAGCATCTCAGTTCATTTCTTTACATTTGCATAAAACAGAAAGGTCAGGAGACTGGGGTGCATGTGCCTGCAGAGGTGACGCCCTGGTGACAAGATGCAAGCCTTGTTTCAGGCCCAGTTCAGCACCATAACTTACCTACTGCCCAAGTGTCCAAGAAATCATTAGCTTCCTCTCAGCCTCAGATTGTCCATCTGTAAAACAAGAAGATAATCACAATGAACCTGGGTGTCCTCTGCACTCACAGGCAACACAAATTCCACACCTATCACTGCCTGCCACCTACTCACCAGCCCATGGAACAGAGGATGTTTCTGATGCTCAGAGGTTACCAGGAAACTACTCACAAAATGAAGGGTAAGTGTAAAAACTGAAGCCGGATGATGGTTCTGTGTCGAGCATGATGTCAGGAGTACTTATATCTCAGTATGGAAAATTCATCCTTCCCATCATTTTGGTACATACTTTTCATTACCATTAACATACAATGCTAGAAACACCGTAAGGAAGGGCACAAAGGGAACTACCTCACACTCTTTGATTATGGGGTTATTTTTTAAATATTTATTTTTAAATTTTCGTTGATGTATGCTTGTGTGCGTCACCTGTGTGAGTGAATACTGTGTGGTGTGAGGGGCCTTTGGAGGCCAGAAGCAGCCATTGGAGTGTGAGACAACCAACATAGGTGCTGGGAACTGAAACCTGGGTCCTCTAGAAGAGCCAGGGAAGAGTTCCTAATGGCTGCCCCATCTCTACAGCACCATTTGTGAATCTTTCTTACAATCATTTTTCTATAGTTTCCCATTTCTCATAGCAGGGCAATGGGACATAAACTCTAAAAGACTCTTCAGATTACGGGTCCATCTTTTCTTATCTCTAGTGCAGACGAGGGCTGCCCTTCTCCCATTGTCTCATTCCCAACTCTTTAGTCACTTTGCAGGCTTATGCTCTGGTCTCTGGAAGTAGCGCTGTCTACACCGGGTCCAGCAGAGTGCAGTGTGGGCAAGTCTGGCCACTGGACAACTCTCCCCAGCCTTTGGTTGAGCACCTTGTCTAGAGAGTCAGGGAGGAAGAGCAGCCAGCCACTCAGATACTACTTTTCAAATTACAAACAAGAGGCCAAGAGGAAGAAAAGGACACTGGTCCATCTGCACCCCTACTATGTAATAGCTGCCAAGCTAATACAGATAATTATCCCATGATCTTCAGAACCACAACAGAAAATTTTCATAATGAAGAAGGCTAGTTCAGCCTGGCTGGCAATCCAACATAAGCCTGCTATAGTCATTAAGAGCTGCCATCACATTTATTTTATTTTTGCCATATCTCTGTGTTATTTACACCATAACTTACTATCAAAATCAATTCACTTTGATTTTTTGCTTTCCTTCATTTCAGAACTTTTGTTCCTTTACTTTTTAGGGATTTATTTTGTGTGCATGTGGGAGTGGGTCACTGATGGAGGTCAGGAGACAGCTTGTGGGTATTGGTTCTCTCCTTCTACCATGTGGGTTTGGGGATTAAACTCCAGACCCTGGGTTGGGTGGCAGGGAACTTCGCCTATTGAGCCATCTCTCTGGCCCTTATTTTCAAAGAATGTATAAAAGAAGTTCCTGCAGCTCCTTACTTCTTGCCCTTCTCTTCATGGTCCAATCAAAAGCAAGCCTGTAGCAAAGATGAAGTCTATAACTGCCACAGGGCTGCCTACGGTGTAAAAGGGCTCAGCATAGCAGCTGTTCTACACACCAACGTCTATGAACTGCCAGGGTTCCCGTGCTATCTACATAACCCGTGTACCCACACCACAGTAGAATATGTAACTTCTGAAGTCTAAATTGCTCCTCTGTCTACCACTTGGGGGATGCCCCCATTTGGTCTCTGCCTACTCTGTGGCCTCAGATCATAGAGTCATCACATTTTAAAGCTCAAATAACAAGATCACTTTAGACTTCGTTGTGTACAAAAGTTTCCCAAAGTCACTTAGCAATAGAAGGAGCAAGACTTGCCATCTCTGATCCAGTGCTCTGTGAGTGTATTACCCCCTCTCCTGCAACCTGTTCTCAGAGCTCCAATCTATAACTCCTTGGCATTTGGCC
Source organism: Phyllotis vaccarum (assembly GCA_033318265.1). Classification (NCBI taxonomy): domain Eukaryota; kingdom Metazoa; phylum Chordata; class Mammalia; order Rodentia; family Cricetidae; genus Phyllotis; species Phyllotis vaccarum. Next base: position 22,385,027 of record JARWLC010000019.1, read on the forward strand.
ACTAATTAAGTTCTATTTCCAAATCAAGGAAGGTTCAGCCCATTCTGTAACATTGTCAGCGTTTCCACAAAGTGACGAGATCCTATCAATAGCTATTTAAAGTTCCCAGAAAGGGCGCTTTAGTAAGAAGCATCTAGGCTTCAAAACATGTGACTGAAAGTGATTCTTTATTCAAAGATTCAAGATAGTAACCAAGGGAGTAGAAAGGGCCTGTCACATAATACCCAGGACTCTACAGTCACTAGAAATGAGGACAAAACCCCAGTCACCAAGGGGCTGTGCTGGACTCCAGCTGGCAAGGGTGTGGAGTGGGCTTGTTAGAACTCTAAGTTCCCATTTCCGGTCATCAGTTTAAAATTAATTGGTGTGAATATTTCATGAAAAGAGAATAAAAAGGTGAAAAGGCCCTTAGAAGTGGCTTAACCTGCCTTGATGCAAGTCCTCAGGCCTTCAACAAAGACTTAGCAGAAGCAGCAACAGAACACAGTTCTGATCAGTCTCTCCCAGGACTCTCCTGCCCACCAGTCCACACCAGAACTAGTCAATTATAGTCTGGGATATTACATCCATACATCGCTTTCTCTTTTAAAGTCATTTTTAGTTACCAGAAACACTAAGTATTTTTTTAAAGTTACTATCACCTGGCAGCACCCATTTAGATCCAGACCCCTCTGGTCTTTCTATAAGAATATTGAGAAACAAATGTAGACATAGCACATGTTCAGATGTTTTACAAAGCAAAGCCATACCATGTTCACTGACTTTAATGTCTTTAACTTAGTAAAAATAACATACTCTAAAGTGGCTATATAGATAGGTAATTAATCCCCCACTGACAGAGGTATAAGCTTTCCAATTTTTTGATAATTAGCATTTCATACATATTTCTCATGTGTCAGTTTGATCATGTACTTAAGCTACGCCGCTGAACAGTTTTAAAAATGTGTAAATGCCCCCCCTCCAAGAGTGCCTCATCTTTAACCTCTCCCAGTGGTCCATGAACACACCAGAACCTCTTGCTCTTGCCAGTATTAATCATTAGGCTTCTGGTTTCCTTCTGACTGAGTTGTAAGTGCATGGCACCTTGGTGTTTTAAACAACATACCTTCAATGTAAACATATTTTTTTACATGTCTTTTCTCTTTTTTCTGTGTCTTAACAATTAACTTTGTTGGGGTGTTAACATGCTTGCCATCCCTTACCCATTTCTGATTTGGTGCCCGACTCTCCGTGTTGGTGCAAACGGTTTGCCATTTGTCTTCCCTTTATTATTACCCTTGCTGTAGCTGCTTCCTTCCAGCATATGTTCAATCACAACACTGCCTCCTAATTGCTTCCACCAGCATCCTGGATAGCTGTTTTGACACCATCCCGCATACCACACTGGTCCTGGGCAGTTATTCACCAACACCTATCAATTCTACTTTCAAATACACCTTAAAGAAGTTTATTTTCTGCCTCCATAAGAGCTGGAGGAGATCTGGGCCTTTCTCCCTGTGATAGCATGGCGAGCATGTTAACTCCCTGAGGAGTTAATTGCTAAGACATGTAGGAAAAAATGTTTATGATGAAGATATGCAGATTAAAATACCAAGGCCTCCTGCACCTAGCACAGCAGCAGAAATAAACCATGATCCTAAGTTCCACGATCCGACCAAGCCACCAATGCCTCTCACGTGGGTTTCTGCTGGCCCTTCCTGCTCACTCTGCACATACTTTCTACTACAATTCTCTCCCCATAGTCTGGGTTTTGTTGATGTTTGATTGTCTGTTGTTTTTATAAATGAGTAGCCCCCCAAAACTTCCTGCTCTATGTAAGTTAAAACCTGAAGTCTGTGGGAAGTCCTTGAACCTTACAAGGATGTTTCTAGAAGTTGGGAACAGCACTGCTGGGTGTCTTGTGTGTCTGTTCATGTCCCCAACATTACAGGTATGTGTCACCATTCCTGGTTCCTCCAGATTTTAATGATGGCAGAAAGATGATGATGCGGCAAACCTGGTTTATATCAAACCCCGGGCTCTGACTTAGAGCGATCATGAAGGACTATCACATCTGTTTTTCATTCATAAAATTCAAGTCTTAGACTTGGCAACAAGAATCCTGTACTGGGGGGGTCCATATAAGGCTAGGCCACATCATATGCTCTTCTACAGCTCTAGTCTCTACCCTCTGTGCCCACATTCATTAAATGTCTCTTCAGTGGACTCAATTTTTAAGTCAAATTATGTAGTAATTACATCAAATTTACCCTCTTCTCTCTCACATTCAAAAATAAATTTGCATGACTGGAATATTGACTTGATGAATTTTTCTTTCTATAGAGTGAGACATATATTTATAGATATTTCCTCTTAGGTTATTTTTCTGAGTTAAATGAGGGTGGGGGGAGCAGATAAAGAAATGAGAGGCTCTGCTGTCCTCTGGCTGCTTGCTTGGCAACATCTCTATTCTGCTTTGAGTCTACCTTATTTCACCATAGCATCCAGTCACCAAATTTACTGAAACTCTATTCACTCTATACCCACTCTCCTACGGGTCCCAGAGGGGGACATAAGAAGTCAGGTGGTATCCGTTGTTAACTTGACAGGATCTAGAATTACCTGGGATTTGAGCCTCTGAGCATACCTGTGGGAAGACCTATCATAATTGAGGGTGGGTCCATTCCTTGGGCAGGAGCCTCTAGATTGGATAAAGGAGGAAGTGAACTGAGTTTCAGCTTGTATTCTTTGTTCTGTTTCATATTGTGGGTGAGATGTGGCTGGCTGCTTCCAACTCCCACTGCCTTAACATCCCTGCCATGATGGAGTAGACCTTGACTGTGAGCTGATATCTACCTTTTAACCTTAAGTTACATTTTATCACAGCCTCAGAAAAAGAAATGCAGATAGGTGTGGTATCATTTCTTCAGGTCGGTGTAGAATCTTCTCAGGTTAATCTACCCCAGGGATGTGTTGATAACTTGCTCTGCTGCCCTGGTCAAAGTCAAATTTCCATTAGGAAGTTAAGACCAAGATACTACCAGGAGTTTGGGTCCTGTATTTGTCTCAGCTGCATCCCCAAACACTCTAGTCATTGCTTCAGTATCTCCTTTCTCTGAGGCACTTCCCCTAACCCCTGAGAAGTTCTCTTATCCTTCTCAATATTCGAGGAAGGGTGGTGGAGACAACGAATGTGCTCCTTAGTCCTTAGAAAACACTGCTAACAGCAACTGGCTCCGCAGGGAAAGCCTGAGTCCGACCCCTGCCTCGGTTTTCCTTCTGAGCTGGTTGACCTTGGGCAGCATTTGTGATGTCCCCAAGCCTCCATGTTTTCACCTGAAATGTACAGATACTGACAGCACCAAGCATTGCCACAGTCTTTATATGTCTGACAGCTAGCAGAGATTCAACAATTAGCAAATAGCATTATGATGGCAATGAGGTATCCTGAGCTGCCAACAGTACAGTACAGCTTCTTCTTCTGGAGCCTCTCTATTTAGATCCCTTAAGCTCCTGCCATTACAGTTGTGGGGTAGTAGTGTTCCTGCCTTCCTCTCCTGTCTGTCTGAAACTTCCCAAATCTCTGAGTTGCTTGCCAGGTGTCTGCCCTGTGTGGCTTCAGGCATCAGGTAAAATATCTTGCTTCTGATACTACAGGCAATTTGTTTCAATTGTGTGTCCTGATGAGCTCAAGTGGGCCATGCACTGTGCTAAATGCTCTATAAATATCACTTCATCTCATCTTCATTTTCAATCCTGTGAGTTACGTGCTGCCATTTCCCCATTATACAGATGAAATAAGAACACTAAAAGGCTGGCAACATTGCCTAACACCCTTGACAATTAACCACAAAAATAATGGTGTCTGTTACTTATTTAAAAGCACAGAGGTCTAGTAAGTATACAACATGTTGCAGGATGCTGTCGATTTTCAGCTAGAGCCAGGATTTTGTTTGTTTGAAACAGGTCAAATCTATAGCCCAAGAACATGGGCTCTGTCTCCCACAGCCTGTCAAATTCTGAGACTTCAGGAATATACGACCACGCCTGAGTAGGACTCAGAACCCAGGTGAACTGGCATTCAAACACCAATCTAGCTGGTAGGCTGATTGTGAAAAGGTTAGATGGCATGTCAGGAACTGACACCCCTTGGGAAATAAGGACTTGAAGGGAAAACCATAGCTGGATCCCAAGGTGTGAGAGCTAGGGATGGAAGGGAAGGTGGATGGCCACATTTACCCCTATAATTGCATTGAAAAGGGAGCACCTGAACTCTAGGCCCACTACCAGGAGGGCTAAGACATTCTCTGGGTTGATCTTGTATCAAGATGGATGCTAGATCTGAGTGAGTTATGTCCCCATTGACTCAGCACAGCAGGGTTGAAGAAGGCACATGAAACTCCAGAGACCCTGAGGCTCAGATGTGTTGTGTGAGCTCTGGGTGCCTGTTCTTCATGTTCAGGAAACTGTTGATCTAAGCTAGGCCAGTCACCTTGCCACCAGATGGCCGAGTGAGGAAATTCTCCCCGAGGATGATGTACTGTAATTTCCCATGTCATTTCTGGGGCTTAGATTTTTTTTTCCCCTGAACTTCTGTTGCTGATTAGGGCATCAAAACAGGCTCACTTGAGCTTTCTCCTGGGTATTTTAGAATTGAAGGTCCTGTCCTTTCTCACTCCTTCTCAGTTAGATTTCGTCTCATGTGTGTGGTCAGGGTAATGGAAGCAATTTAGGATAAAAAAAAAATTATACTGTAGACACAAGGTCTCAACCTCCACCACCTAACAACTCCCCATGGCCTGACAGGGCCAAGAATGAAACACTAATATATTAACTGGCTTCCCCCAAACCATCTAGGGCCTCTAGGCTGGACAGCTGTCCCATCTGCAGGCTTTCCCAGTGGCACACTCTGTATTACACTGCTTTCAGGAAGAATTTACTACAAAAATAATGGCTTTTGTTATTTATCTAAAAGCACAAGAAATCTAATAAGTTTACAAAATGTTGCAGGATGCTGTCGATTTCAGTCCCATGGAGCCATTGGAGAGACTTTCTAATTTTAACAACTCAAGCAAGTGAGACTTGCTTAGAAAAGCAACTTCTCCACCCAGCAATTTCATGCTCGCCCTTCCATTTGACACACAATTGCCATCCTCCAACTCTGGGCTACACGTGGAAAAGAACTGAAAGGGGAAAACAGAAAGAGGATGGGCCTCATCCGTGTCCAAATCCCAACTTTAAAAAATTAATTATTTTTGAGAATTTCATACAGGTTTACAATAAAATATAATCATAACCATACCCCATTTCCTCCTTAACTGTCTTCATATGCTCCCAACACACCCCTTCCCAACTTTGCTGTTTTGTTTTTTTTTTTTCTTTATCTCTCCCATAACACACTAAGTTCAGGTAGTACTGACCATATTTACAGATATGGACTGTCCACTGGAATATAGAAGATTTACAAGAGGTTACATTCTCAAAAAAGAATGATTCTCCCTTCCCCGTCAACTATGAGCTTCTAATAGCTCTTCAATAAGGTATGAGTCCTGGAGGCTACGTACCCTATCAAAAGAGTCAAATTCCAGATTTGTACCAAAGGTGTCACGTGACCCTGAAAAGGTTACTTAGCACCTCTAAGCCTCATTGTTTTTATCTACAAAGTGGGTCTCTTTATCACAATATCCATGTAAATTATGAGAATTATACAGGAGAGCCATCTCCCTGACCCCACTTTTATCTTTCAACTGCTCATACAGGATGATATAGCGTTGTGTCTAAAGAAAAGATTCTGTGCTCAGTAGTGGAGTCCAGTAAAGGCTCTGCTCTAATAGACAAGAATGGGAAGTTGGAAACATCCTTTACCATCAGAAGGTCCAGGCAGGAGGTATGAAATATGGGCCCATGTTGATACAGGCATCTAGGTAGGCAGGCAAGAGCTGATGAGCCTCTGAGAGAGCCCCTGAACATGTAGATTAGGAAAGATGAAGTTCAGACTGCTGGTCCTACCTGTGGGATGACAGTCAAGGGGTTTGAAGCTGGATACACAGGGCCCAGTTGTTCTTGAGTACCCTGATGGTTCCCGTAAAAGGTATAGAGCCAAAGCTGATGCAAGTGAGAGCCTCTAGCTGTGTGCACCAGGGAACCCTGTTCAGTCATTACATAGCCCTCTTCCTATAGGCTAGGCCTGACTGCTCTAGAGCTGTCCTGTGGGAAGTCTTTTAATATACCAGCTGCAAAACCTATCCAGCATGCTCCTTTCTGACTCAAGTGGTACAGAGTCCTTGAGGCAGGCCTGGCAGGCCCTGTGCCGACAGGTGTGGAGCTGCTGTGTGGAGCCATGGGGTGGGTGACTGAGCTACCACCACCACCTCTACCAATCACATAAATTCTGTATCACTCAGCCAGAGCACTTTCATATGTGTGGACTATGTGCTCAGTTCTGAGAATGGCATGTGATTTCAAGTGACTAGGCCCTAGGCCCAAGAGGTTTTCAGTGAAGGAGGCACAGATATCCCACAACCCCAAAGAAAGTTCTCTGATATGTTCAGGAGAGAGCCAAATAACAGTGCTGTTCGGACAAAAGAGAATCTCAGATTACCCTCAGTGGCACCAAGAAAGCTTTATGGACAAGGGAGCACTTTCTGGGTCCTAGAGACAGAGAAGTCACTAGTCATGGGCTAGAAACAGGCATTAGAGTCTGAGAGAAGGTCTGTGTGGAGAAAATGGCCTTCTTGCTGTAGCTAGACCTCAAGGGTGATGAGGAGGTGACAGGAAATGGGCAGAGAGGCAGGCAGAGGTCATACTGAGAGAAGTCTATCATCTCTCCCTGCTTTTCTCTCTGAAGCAGTAAAGAACGGGTCGCACAACAAAAACCAAGGCAATAACTAAGTACCCATCATGCACCTGGTAAGGTGAATTTTTGCATTAACTTCACACAAATTTATTGAACTTTAACTTCAATAGTCCTAATGAGCTAGAGACATCATCATTTCTTCTTTTAACTTAAGAAATGAAGGCCCACAGAGCTTACATGGCCTCCCAGCAGCCACACAAACAGTACTGGGAACCAAGTACCTGGATTTCATCCAGTGACACTGTTGTGTGACACAGTCTCAAGTGCTAGGAACACAAATACATACTACCTTCCAACAGTCAAGGAAACAGACTCAGCATCACCACTGTCACACTTGTTATAGACTCCCAATTTTATCCTACAAGGCAGAAATACACTAGAGGTACCACTTCATAATAGGATTCTCTGAGATTTCTGGGCTCTCGACCATTGGCAGAGACCACCTCAGGCAGTGGACAGCTCACAAGGCATCGGCTGTTTCCAGTCTAAATTTGCAATAACTATCACAACAACCTTCTAAAGCCTCTGGTAGTTGCCATGGAAGCATGGGAGGGTGATGGGTTTCTCAACTGCAGAGTAATTAGCATGAAAGAAAGCAATTATTTTGATGCTAGGAACCACCTACTAACCTCAAACTCCACCAGGCAGGGGTTCACACCCCGCAGTCTCCCACCCAAGAGCTTTTCTTTGCTGGTTCCTGGGTCAACGAGTGGAGCACTGAGGTCACCCTTAGAGCTTCTTGACCTCCATTTCCATTCAATAGCTAACCATCTTCTACCTCTTCTGGTTCTGCCTTCTTAAGCTCTCCCAATTTCTGTTCACTTCTGTCTGCGTTGTGACCCTAGTCGACTCTCACTGAAACTTCTGAACTTCCAGTATGGTCTTATCAGTAGCTCTGCTGTGCCTTGTGCTCTTAGAATAAGTGGTTCCTGCTCTTCCCTTCCATTGGGTTTCAAGCCCACTCTGGTTCCTGTCTGCAGCTCTGCTTCCTCTCATGTGTGTGGAGGGGTGGGGTGGGGGGGTGGATGGGTGTTCACATGTTCATGTGGAGGAGAAAGGTCAACCTCATCATCCCACCATCCTTTCTTTTCCTCCTGTATCCTGTCCTGTGTGACTCTGGCCCTCCCTGTGCCTTTTTCTGCAAAACAAAAGCATACAAATTCTCTGGATCTCTGATGCATCCATGGGGATCTTGCAGAGGAAAAGGGAGAATATTCACTGTGAGAGATGAGTCCAAGAGATTTGAACTAGATGCCGACCATTACGAAAGACCTGGATGGCCTAGAGCCTCCGCCTCCTTGCTCCCACCCAATCCACACTTCTCTGACAACACCAGCCTTCCTTAGACTGTAGACCACTCTGTGGGGGCACTGATCTGCTAAAATTGATTGCCACCTGAGCTTCTTGGGGCCCAGGGGAGCTCCTCTGTAGCTACATCAGGTGTGGAAGCAGATGGGGCTGGGTGAAGCAGGGAGGGGCTGGGTTGCTGAGATGGATGCTCAGGCCTGATGGAACCTGAGGTCCTGCAGTGACTCAGCAAAGTCTCACCTCTGGGGTCCCAGGAACCCCTTCAGCATTTCCTTTCCCTCTCCCAGAAAGGGAAAAAAAGACCCCACATCTTTTAAATGCATAAAATAAAATCAATAGGCTTATAAAGGAAACCAATTATATAGAAATAGTTATCAAAATGTTAAAATGAGAAATTTGTGATTGTTATATTTTTATTTCTTTTCCAAGTCGTAACAAGATCTAACGGCTTGTCTAATAACTATCATAACCTTGAGGTAGTGATGAGTGCAAATGATATTTTGAGGCATCTCCAATAACTATAATGGGATACAAAAATATCTGATTCTTCCTGGTAACAAAGTCCCAGAAACTGCTAATGCTATTGTGGTTTATTGCCTATGTTCGCAATGGGAGAAAACGCTAACTTTTCGTTATGTTTTTCCCGGCCACATGTTCGCATTAAGAAGCTCTGATGTTGGGCAGTAACCTCACTTTACGGTAGAGGAAGCTAAGCTTCCCAGGGGAGGGACAGGTCCCTGAACAGGATTACACAGCAAGTATGATTTAAATCAGACACTAGCATGGGCACTTTCTGCCTCCTTAGCCACACTCTGCAGAGCCACGGTCAAATGTGAGACTCAGAACCCAGGACACAGGACAGTCATTTCACTCTCTTACCCTTGGTCTCCTGAGCTTCGAAAGAGGAATAGTCAACCCTGTCTCAGCAGGATGCGATGGAGTCAGAAAGAGGAATAGCAATGTGGATCTTGGTAGCTGAAGGGTTTATAGATTCTCCTTCCCTTCCAAAAGGATCAAAGCTCATAAACCCACTATAGCTTAAAAATACTATTGAGTCAGAAATGTACTTGAGGGTTGGGGAAGATAGCTAGGTTGGTAAAGTACTGAGTGTGAGATATGAAGATCAGAGCTCTGATCCTCAACTCCAACATAAAGCCAGATTCGATGGTGTGCATTGTAAGCACAGAGTGGGTGACAGAGAGGCAGAGAAGACAGATCCCTGGAGTTTGTTGTCTAGCCAACCTAGAATCAACAAGCTCTAGGCTCAGTGAGAGGGCCAGTCTCAGAAAATAAAATGGAGAGTAAAGGAAGAAGACACCTGAAGTTGACCTCTGATCTACACACACACACACACACACACACACACACACACACACACACACACACACACACACACAAAGTCACGTATGCAAGTACACATAAATCTGCATGCAAAAACACATGCATAAGTTCATGTACACATACACACACACAAATGTTCTTCATACACCTGCCGACTCTAGTCCAGAAACAGTACACTGTGGGGATTATGTGACTGGTAGCTTCTTTCGTTGACCAGCATTATGGAAGAATGTCTTACAGTTTATCCCTAGCCTAGCAAGAGACAAACACCCATCATTTCAAGTATCACTTTGCACCATCACAAAATTCTCATTTCGGATAACTGAAAGCTGGGACTGTGTATCAATAATGTGCATAGTTATACTCTTATGAGAAACAGGTCCAGAGGCAAACTTACTTTCTTGTACAGAAAATAAAACAGAGGGGAAGGGTGGCAAGCAAAACTTCATTCCTCTATGAAAGAGGGTACTGCTTAGTTTTTGTCAACTTGGCAGAAGCTAGAATCAGCTCGGAAGAGGAATCTCAATCAAGAAAATGCCTCCCTCAGGTTGGCCTGTTGCGCAGTTTCCTGATTAATGATTAGCGTGGGAGGGCCCAGCTCACGGTGTTATCCCTGAGTAGGTGGCCCTGGGTCATCTACGATGCTCTCGAAAGTAAGAAAATAGCTAAAAATTTTAAAATGAATTAAAAATAAAGCTCAGCAAGCTATGAGGAGCGAGGCCATAAATGGCCTTTCTCCACAGTCCCTGCGTCAGCTCCTGCCTCCAAGTTCCTGCCCTGCTTTGGTTTCTGCCTGCTTTCCTTCAAAGATAGACTGTTATCATGATGTCAAAGAAACTAAATAAACCCTTTCTTCCCCAAGTTTCATTGGTTTTAGTGTTAATTTAACCATTAGCAAATGTAGACAAAGGGGTAGCTGCCGATCAACATGGTGCCCTTCCGAATGCTGGGGAAGCCACAAGGGGAAGGCAGGTCTACCATGGACAAATTAGTCTTTCTAGGAGATGGTAGAAGCAGTTATTTGGTAAGATACTGGTATTTTTTTTTTAATACTTAGAATATGTGACTAATTTCTTGTCTGTTGTTTCTAGGACATACAAAAATGTGAACTCTATCAGCTGAGGATGGAGAAGGTAAAACAGGGCCATGCTTCCTAAGCAGATTGGTTCAGTGGTCCTTGTGCCACCCTGCTCCCTAAGGTCAGATGGGGCCTGTGGAGAATGGGGGTTCTCACTAGGGCAACTAGAGCCCCCAGCTGTGGCCATCGATTTTATAGCAGCTCTTTACCCTAGTAGCTGGGAAGCTGCCATGTTTTTATTAATAACCCTGGATCGTGCTCACAGCACATCAAGGTAAACAGAGACATTTCCAGGGTGTGCAATGCAGGCAGTTCTAACAGATGAAGAAGCAGGCTTCCAAATATAAATAGGAGATAAGATAAATAGACTGAGAGCCAAGCTGGTTTCACACTGGCTTACAGGCTGTGAGCCATACACTGTGGGAGCCACACACTGTGCAGCATGGATTGTGAGGCTGGAAGGAATGCTCATGTGGAGGATGGGGAGACGCCCAGAGAAAAGAAAAGGCATACTGAGGTCCTGTTGATCATTTTGGTACTCAGGAATTCTCACAGCATAGGTTTCCTTATCAGAGAACTCTTAAGGTGACGTTCACAGTTTCTTGAATGTGTTCTACTGTTTTCCATCTAATATTCTCACCATGCAGAGCTGACTATCCCAGTCTTGACCTGAAAGGTCCACCTGAGTCAGTCTGTGAGAGCCTGGCCCTGGCCCCTCCATGAAGAAGCAGATATAAAACTGCCGGGGACCAGAGTTCCTGTGTCTCCATCATTTGCAGCACAAATCCAACATGATGACCACTATGGGTACATTTTTCTGCCTCATCCAGTAATTGCTATTCAATGCCCAGATTTGGCGTGCACACACTGGTGCTCTATAAACCAATGTGGAGAAGAACGTAGTGTCAATCCCACTGGTGATGGCATAAGGACGTTGCAAATAACCTACTAGGAAAGAACTCACCGAACTCTACTTTGACATCAATCTAACATGTAAATGGTCCCAAATCTGAGTTATAAGAGAGCCTTTGGTTTGTAACATCAAAGAAGAGTTAAAACTCCAGCGAGCAATGTACAAGGTTTCTTTGGAAGCCTCTCTTGTGAAGAAATGGAGGCAGGAAGCTAAGAAGTGGCTGAAAACCTAAGAACTGCCAGGTTACCTGGGTACCTCACACACCGACTCCTGTGAGCTTTGAAGAAGATGGGAAACACCGCTTTAGCAGGGTGGAAAGAACAGAGGCTAAGGATCACAGGATAGAGGGTAGGCTGGAAGCCAATGCCTATGACTGTAGCTACCTTCTTGCAGCCCCACTGCTCACTTATCATAAGCATGGAGGAGCAGGGACAGGTTTTGAATAAATTATTTCTCCATTCCCAACCGGCAGCACAGACACTGTTGCAGTCTACACAATGGAAAGAAACATTCTGATTGCCTTTTGGTGGCCCAGACCCTGTGTCTGACAATTAGTACATTGATTTCCCCTACTTCCTGAGTGGATGAGGAAAGGGGTAGGCGGCAGAGAAACCCAAGTACCGCGTCTGCCCAAATGCTTCGATTCTTCTTCTATGCTTAGGCTGACAGGAGAGTGGTCACAAGTATACTTGCCAACTGTCCAGTGTTGTGTCCAACATGTTAAATGCTCATTTTCTGGGCTTCCTACCACTGCCAATGCAGAGCTCTTGGGGCTGCGTATGAGAAACAAGTAACTGAAAGATGAATACAGCAGATGTACTACTTGGTTCCTGGGACTTTGCTTCTGTTGTACCTTGTTAATCCTACTTTGTGGATTGAGTTCATGCTTTACAAGCCCACAATATTCAGTTTTATGAGCCCATAAAAATCTTCAGAGTGGAATCAAATTCACTTGCTACTTCCTGGTTTGAGGACCACAGCCCCTCCAGCTTATCCTCTGAGTTCTCTGGGCAAATTGCCTCCAGTAAACCTTGGAGTTTCCATGCAAATTTGTATACACCACATGCACACACACACACACACACACACACACACACACACACACACAGGCACACACAGACATCTATACATCACACATATACACACACAATATCCATGCACACATATACACACATACAATACAATATCCATGCACCACAGACATGCACACATCACACACATACACATCACACAGGCAAACACAGACATCCATACATCTGTCTCTCTCTCTCTCTCTCTCTCTCTCTCTCTCTCTCTCTCTCTCTCTCTCACACACACACACACACACACACACACACACACACACAGAGAGAGAGAGAGAGAGAGAGAGAGAGAGAGAGAGAGAGAGAGAGAGAAACACAGGCACACACAGACATCCATACATCACATATATACACACACACAATATCCATGCACCATACACATCCACACACAGACATGCACACACAGACATCAATACATCACACACAGAGAACAACAACATACATAACCCCTTCCCATGCAGACACTCATGCACCACATACAGAGACACAGACATATGTGTACACGCACATACATCATGCTGCCCAAGCCCACCTCTGCTCCTTTGTTCATGCTGACTGTTTCTCTCCTGGAATAATTCAAACACTTCAGTGTCTCCTTCACCCCTTCCCACATGTGGACAGCATCCCTGCCATTTAAGCCCCTGTAGACTTGTCCCTTCTAAGAGTTCCCTAGTGTTCTGAGAAATGACTGCCAGTTTCCCTGGGGCTGTTTCATAGTTGCAAAGCCCCCATATACTCCCTCAAAAAGAGCCTCCAAGGCAGGGTGGTGCAAGCTCTCATCTGCTACCACCAGGTCAGAATGTCCTCCCTGTCCTTACACCTCATAATCAGTGTTCTTTTCTCCAGAATGTTCTTCTTGGCTCAGAAAACTGCTCTCTATTTCTCCCACTGCTGAGTCCCTGAAGCACTTCCCTGAATCATCTTCGGAGGACATACTACATCTTGTCATGGAGAATGGTCATTTATGTGGCTGATCCTCCAACTCGATGAGTGCAGGGGGGAAGAGCCATACAATGCTCACTGGCATCAGCATGAAGGTGGACATGGAGCGAGATTTAATCATACATCAGTTTTACGGGGTGTAGTGAGGTTTTAGCCTTGCAAGTGCAAGATCCTGAATTCATTCCCCAGCACCCATGTAAAAATTTCAAATGTGTTAGCACACATTTGTAATACCAGCAGTGGTGAGGTGGACCCAGTAGAATCTAGTCCAACAGGTTAGCTCTGGATCTCAATGAGAGACCCTGCCTCAAGGTGGATATCTCCTGAGGAATGACACCTAAGGTCATTGTTCAAATACATATACATCCACATTCATATAAATACATGTGCTCATGTACCCACATATACATGTGCATCTGCTCACATATAAACACAATAATAATAACTCAAAACAGTCATATGTTATATGCCAGATATTATTGCAACTGTTCTATCTTAGATTATTTAATACATTATATTAATTTAATTAATATCTTAAATAAATTAGTTTATTTAATATTCTATAAATATTAACTTACTTAACATATCTAGTATGTAAAACCTCTCTATGAAGTATGGTCTGTTATATTCCTTTTCTGTTCATTTATTTGATATATATATACATATCAAAAATATATATTTTATATCTATCTCTCTCTGTCTATATATAGAGAGACAGAGAGAGAGTATGTGTGTTTGTGTGAGGTGGGGTGGCTGTATCCCAAAGCACATTTATGGGGGTCAGAGGACAACTTGAAGAAGTTAGTTCTCTCCCTTTGCAGTACGGGTCCTGGGTATGAAATCCAGGTCCTCAGGCTTGGCACCTTATAATGCTGAACCATATGGACAACATTATAATCTTATATCTTATGTTGAAAACAACAAGTTACAGAGGAGCCAAGCACCAGGGCTCATGCTTGAATTCAGACCATGTTATTTCAGAAATGAGTTTCTTAAGCACTAACCAATAAATGGTTCCAAATGCAACTAGGCAATCACCAAGCACCCGTTAGAATGTATTCCCAACAGCCCTTCAGTAGAAGGCTACCACCCATCATGGGGAGACCCAAGACACAATGGATACTTGGCAGAGTGTGTGCCAGCCCTGTCAACCTTGTCCTAAGCATAGTGTGAAGTAGGCTACTCCCCTTCACTTAATGAGGTGCCCAGTTTCCAAGTCATGGAGCGCTCCATGCTTTGTTACCATCAAGGCTGACTTTCTACTTCCGGAAATCCCATCCTTAGCCAATTGTCAGAAAGCATCAGACTGCAGCCAGTGATACTTCCTGACCCAAAGCCAAAGCCAAGGCTTGAGATCTATGTCTCTGACTGGATGCCTTTATTATCTTTAACCCCATGTTCATACATACAGCATTAACTTTTTCTCCTATTACACAGTGGGGTTTCTAGTACTTTAGAAAGCAATTCCCAAGCCAAGTGAAACAAAACCATTTATCTGTTTATATTCACAGACCTGTGCACAGGGATCAATGTTCCCGACAAAGGACAGTCCTGCCGATGGTTCTGAAGTTACTGACCCAGTTCTTTATATACCAGTTCCTCACTACAAAGTAAAGCGCGCGCACACACACACACACACACACACACACACACACACACACACAAACTCCCATCCACAACCAAGTATATCCCATGTAATGTTCAGAAGTGTAACCCTCTGCTAAATCCTAGGCTCTCTACACATTTGCTGACAGCTTCTCCAGAAAGTTTCATCTCTGCTGGTTTCAAGGCCCAGGAAATGAGATTCCTGAGTCTCCCTTTGACTTTGTTTCACATAATCCCTCTTCTGTCTCTTTCATGATCTTCCTCAAATTTGTTAGGTTCCAGTGGGCCACTGTTCTTCATGAATAATGGCTTCAGACTCCACAAATGGCCTGCCATCCATCATCAAGGAGTACCAATGGCAGTAACAGAGGTGCTTCTGTGTCCCTTTGCATGCAGGCAGAGAGATGGCCTAGCCTGGGACCTGTATCCTCATGTCCTGAGAGGGATAGCAGGAATGCTGGGGTTCCTGGGGCAGGGAGTAGATGTTGAGACATTTTACTTTTACAAGAAGCCTCTCTAGTTTGGGGGATCTATTAGTGTAGTCAATCCCCACTCATATCTCTTTTGCACCTGCATCCTGAACCTCTCTGCCATGATGCCATCTGTATCCCATTGCTTTCAGGGATCTAATAAGGTGATTTTACTAACAGTGTAGTGCAAATAAGGAGTCAGCAATGTGCTTAAGTGGGGGAGGGATAAATTCATGTCAAAAAAGCCTGAGTTAAAATCTGCCTTTGTCACTTCTGCCTCTAACCTTGCAGGTAGGCTAATTGACATCTCTAAGTCCCAGTTTCTTTTCTAGCTAAGTGGAAGGAGCAATGCCTATCTTGTAATGATACCATGAAACTCAGTACATAAAGAGGCAATGAATATAACCTTCATCTGATCTTACATGGGTGCTGCATCTTGGAAGTCAAGCAATCAGGACTAAAAATATTTGAGGAAAATAAAGCATGTCTGTACCAAGTATGTAAAAGCCACTTTTCATTCTCACTATCCCCTAAACAATCCACCTAACACATATTTATATGGAATTTACATTGAGTATTGGAAGTCATCCATAGAGGATTTCAGCTAAATATAAACACACTTTACAAGTAAATGCCACAACATTGCACTTAGGAGACTTGAGTGTCCGTGGGCTTTGACATCCTCAAGGGGACCTGAAGCCAATCCTCTATGTTTGCTGATTGACAACTCTAATTATCAAACTAAATAAACTAGTTTTTGAAAATGAATACTACAAAAATGCTAGTAGGGATTCTATGTTTTCCATAAAGCTCTAAAGGTGACGGTAGAGAAAAGCAAAGGGCTTGACTGCACTGTTGGGTCTTCCTTAGCTCAGCAACTTGCTGACGTCTGTCCCAAACAGCTCCAGTACGACCTGGATCCTGGCTCTGGTGCTCACTCCATGGCTGCATCTGATCCAGCCATATCTCTAAGCCTCAGCTCCCTCTTCAGAATGAGATAAGTGAGTTCTATTGAGATGGGGAGCCATGGAGGCAAATGTGTGAGTCATTCATTCTGTGTGCAAAACAGGTGTTTAGCGTAGGTCCCTGAGTTATACCAACTACTTACATGTTAGGTATTTAGTAGGAGATCGTCACATTGTACAAGGCTCTGGAAGAATTTTGAAGAGCAAAGGAAGATAAAGTAAAGATAACTAGAGCCTGATCTATAGTCTCACAGAAAATATGGTGTATGCCATGATCTTCTGTCCTGGCCGCATGATCAGAACACTTAGAGAACTTCTAGTAACACTGAAAACCTGCTTTCTACTCAAAGACTCTAATGGAGCTGGTCTTAGGTGAAGCTCCTCTATCAGAATTTTGCAAAACTCCCAGGTGATCCTAATGTGGTCAGGACAAAGAGGGGCTGGTCTAGCTGTAAACTGGTACAAACACACAACTGTTACTATTAACATGTGCTCTGGGATCAGACATTATTTCATAAAATGTGACTCGTGGTCACAGGCTAATGGAAAGGCCTTGTTACCTTAGCTGCTGCATATTAAACCAGAAGTACAGCTCACAAGAGCAAATCTGTGAGCAGGGCATTCTGCAGCTTTACCGTATGACCCCAAGTGAAGACAAAGACAGAGTCAGTAGGCAGGAACTGAAGTCAACCAGTGAGATTGGTAAGATGCTGTGAGGAGCTGAGCTGATGCTCACAAGCAACTCTCTTCCTCTGCTTTGTCAAGTCCTGCTCATCTACCCTACTCTTTGACAGGGTCTCTCCTCCAAGGTGCTCAGCCTTGAAGACCCAGAGGCTTCCTTTGTGGAAGAGTGATCATAGTTTACATTGTTAGGCAGCCTCTAGAAGGTTCCTGGGCTTCCTGATCAATTGGTTAACACAGGTCTTACAGAGAAGCCACGCATTTGGCTTGGGGGAAGCCGAAGCATGGCTCTGTCCGTGGTACTGAACAATGCCTGCCTGGGACAACCTGGATGCTTAAGGTACTGCCAGAAGATAAGCCCCATCCATATCCCATGAGAGCTTGTTAAAAATGAAGAATCAGAGACCCCATCTCCAACCTGATGAGTCAGAACCTGCCACTTACAAGCACCTAGATGATCTGTGTGCCTATTAAAGTCCAAAATGCAGGGTTTTCCAGTGGGAAGCTGCATCTCTTTCATGAGCCATTAAATGAACTTAATGCATCAGAAAGATCATTCTGAAGGGTTTGAAAAATGAAATAGGTTTGAGAAGAATTAAAAATGTCAGAGTTCATCCCAGGTAGCAACAGAAAGCTTTGTTCTTACATTCAGATCCTGGGCAGGATTTAAAATGGCCATTACTATGAGCTGTGTTTTAAACAATGCCTAAATCTACTGTCTTTTAAAGACCAGACACTGGTGATTCTTATCCAGGATCTCTGAGGATTCTGAGCAGGTTGGAAAACAGACAGAGAGAGAGAAGGAGGTTTCAGCACGACAGATTAAGAATGACAGAGGGACCCTGGGGCTGCTGGGGAGGTACACAGCGGCAAGTTGTGGGGAGAAGAACAATACACGGCTGGCTTTTATGCCATTCAACAGCTCTTGAAAGAGAAGCGACAACCCAACAGTGGACAGCTTCGATACGGACTAGCACATCTACTTACTGAGGCAGAAGGGACAGCATCTCAGTATCGCTGCCCACAGAGTTGTAGTTTTAAAGTACTCTTGGATTTTCTTTTGACTTCCATGGCATTTTGCAGCATTTTACTCCACCCTGAGAACAAATATGTCAATGATTGTATTTCTCACTGTGAGCAGCCAGTTTGTGGTATTGAGAGAGTCTCTCCTGTTTCTCATGGCTTATTGTCACTTTTCCCAGGAGGGAGTTGGGGGCAGTTTATGGTCAATGACCAGGATTCTTTGCTTTGCGCTGCTGCTAAGCTTTCTCTCTACTTGCTATTCACCCCTCACCCCAAATGGAGAGGCACAGCTCTGGAAAACTTTGGAAAGACATAAATGGAGGCCTCTTTATAATGTACAAAGATGCTTTGTTTGCTTCAAGGGGTGACAGAACCAAATGTCAAGAGTAGAAGTGACACCGTGATTTTTCTTTCTTTCAGGACTAGGCAATGGGAGTTATTAACCTCTGGCCACATGTCTGTGATTTCATTCACACAACAGTGTCCTACATTGCATTTTGCCTAGGAAATTGGTGTCTAACACAAGATGACCAAAACGACTTTTAAAATTCTCTTCCAGGCTAGCAGAGTTTATAAAACACTGAGGTCAGTATCCCCACTTGCCCACTTGGGTTAGTTCTGTATAGAGGAAGTGGGACTGGATACACACACATACAGAGAGAGAGAGAGAGAGAGAGAGAGAGAGAGAGAGAGAGAGAGAGAGAGAGAGAGAGAGATCAAGGAAGTTCTTTTTTTGGGGGGGGGTACAGGTTTGAGACAGGGTCTCTGTAGCCCTGGCTATTTTGAAACTCACCAGGTAGACAAGGCTGGCTTTGAACTCACAGCAATCTGCCTGCTTCTGCCTCCCAAGTGCTGGGATTAAAGGTGTGTGTCACCATGTCCATCTCCACACAACTTCTTACAGCTGGTCTTGGGTCTACAATGTGACCGAATCGCGACCAGCATCTCCTCCAAATATAAACTCTTACAAAGTCCAATTGGACAGTTTTACTTTATATTTTAAACAAAGAAATAACTAAAAGATAAAAATCTACAACTTACAAAACTTATAAACTTTTGAAAACAGGTATTCTTATTCCGAGCAGCTCATTTCTGGAGTCATTCTTAGTACCCCAGACTTTAAAATGATGGTCCTGGTTTGATATGGCAGGTAGAGTGACTATTACTGAAGACTCATTGATCCAGGGCCTTCATAACTTTATCTCATTTAATGCAAGCAATAAATAATGGGGTAAGCACTATGGTTTCTATTTTCCCAGACGGTAAAAAAAAAAACAAAAAACTGAAGTCCAGAGAAGTCTACTGTCTACCTCAGAGCACACAGCTCATCAAAATGATAGATACAACCTAAACAGTGGATATGTGAATATAAAATGTCAATCAAGCTGTCCAGGGTAACTGCTTTTTTTGCCACAAGTTCTAAAAGCCCTGACATATTGCAGTGACCCTGTAGTGTTACAGTGATCCTGGCATGTCACAGTGGCAGTGGCCCTGGCATGTCACAATGACCCTGGCAAGTCACAGTAGCCCTGGCATGTCACAGTGGCCCTGGCATGTCGCAATGACCCTGGTATATCACAATGGTCCTGGCATGTCACAGTAGCCGTGGCATGTCACAATGACCCTGGCATGTCACAGTGGCAGTGGCCCTGGCTTGTCACAATGACCCTGGAATGTCATAGTGGCAGTGGCCCTGGCATGTCACAATGACCCTGGCAAGTCACAGTAGCCCTGGCATGTCACAGTGGCCCTGGCATGTCGCAATGACCCTGGTATATCACAATGGTCCTGGCATGTCACAGTAGCCGTGGCATGTCACAATGACCCTGGCATGTCACAGTGGCAGTGGCCCTGGCTTGTCACAATGACCCTGGAATGTCATAGTGGCAGTGGCCCTGGCATGTCGCAATGACCCTGGTATATCACAATGGTCCTGGCATGTCACAGTGGCCCTGGCATGTCGCAATGACCCTGGTGTATCACAATGGTCCTGGCATGACACAGTGGCCCTGGTGTGTTACAATGGCCCTGGTGTGTCACAGTGACCCTGGCATGTCACAGTAGTCCTGACATTTCACAGTGGCTTTGGAATGTCACAGTAGTCCTGGCATGTCACAATGTTCCTGACATGTCACAGTAGCCCTGGTTTGTCACGGTGACCCTGGCATGTTACAGTGACCCTGGTGTGTTGCCGTGGACCTGGCATGTTATAGGAGCCCTGGTATATAACAGTGATCCTGGCATGTCACAGTAACCCTGGTATATTACAGCAACCCTGGCGTGTTACAGTGGCCCTGGCGTGTTACAGTGGCCCTGGCGTGTTACAGTGGCCCTGGTGGTGTTTTAAGGTGGCCTTTCCTGTGGCTTGTTGTTATTTCTTTCTTCCCTACTCTGGTCTCTCTGGGTCTTGCACTGAAGCTGGATGATATTTCCCCTTGTTGCTGTCCTGTGTGGGTGGATGATCATTCACAGAAAGAAGGTTTCTGGAAGCTTTTCATGTTGGCCCAATGACGTCTACTTCCCTTCTACTCCGTCAACCACTTTGAAAAAAAAAAAAAAAAAAACAAAACCAGCTAACCAAACACTAGCCTATTCCCACAGTGGAGAAATTTTGTCTGATTTGTCTGTAAGGCTGAATTTCCTCAATAGTACAGTTTAAGCATTCTAAAGCTGGATTAATGCTTGAAGGAAAATGGTCCTATCTGAGAAATGACATTTGAAAAACCCTGATCTGAATACAAAGACAGTTGATTTTTACACAATAGTACTTTCCTTGGGGCCTCTGGTGTTCCTCACACCATGAATAAGGGGCTACAAAACTGTACCAAGCCATCATCTCAAACCACGGATTTATTTACCAGCAAAAACACAAAATCACTGTAAATTCTAACAAGAATGTCAGCTGGAAGGAAATTCATCTTGGCTTACCGCCAGATCTTGCCCTACAATGAGGCAGTCCTGCTTGTTAGTGAGTTTAACCCAAACTCAAGCTAGTAAATATTTAACTCCTGTGCTCCCCACCCCAGGAAAATAAGTAAGTCAGTGAATAAGTAGTGTTGATTTTCAGAGTTTGCTCATGGCTGTGGTGTAAATATTCCTGTCACGGCTGCATTCAGGCAACCGGTAAAGTTATCAGAGGGGTCTGAGAAGACAGGAACAGTTTCTACCACCAAGATAAAACAGACTTATGACTTCAGGAAGACAGGATAATGTAATAAAAGAATTGGGAAACAGTGAGTGTCAAGTGCTTTCTCTTTGTTTTTAACATAATTTATTTACAAGTAAGCTTATGTCCTTTAATTTTTAATTCTAACTGTGTTTAATAACTATCTCACACAAATCTTTTAATAATTCATGATGCATTGATGCCTTCTACATCAGCCAGTTTGGAGGGTGCAGACCTTCGTGGGGCCTTTAGTGCCCTAGGGATGGACATGGGCTATTGGACATTGGATGGCTGCTTATCACAGAGGGTATCACATAAATCTCTGAGCCTACACTGCCAGGGCATCAGCCTCTGCTGTGGCTATAGTCTTACTGTCCTCAGAAAGCTTGGTGGCTTGTCATGGCCTCCTATGTGCCTATAAGACTGTCAAGAGCTGTACATGCTTTAATTCCATATCTTGACCCAAACCTTGGTAGATAGATTTGGAGTGGATATCATTCCCATTTTACAGGTTGAGAAACTGAGGCTTACGAATATTACACAACTTGCCTAGAGTTAGAGAACAGTAAGTGTCTTTGTGAAAATGTTTGACTTCCAATCTTCCTGTATAAATAAGTATATTACTCGGACGTTACCAAGCCATACACTGTTTCTACTATTCCATTGTCCTCCAAGGCAAACTCATCTAGAAAAACAAAAACAAGCAAACAAACAAAACCGTTTGTTCACAGCTGAAGATTTTAGTAGCATTGCTTAGTCTCTAGGATCCAGAAATTAAATGGCCCAGAGCATATAAAGAAAGTTTTTAAAATGAATAGCACACGACATTTTATTCTTTTGGTTTGGTAATCAACAACAAAAAGCAGTTGAATTACTAAGACTTAAGCTTGGTTTTTCTACATAAAACAATGACCTTTGTAGACTTTCCCCCTCAAAAAGAAGTTAAATATGCATAACTTAACTTTCTTCCCCTAATAGACAACATGGAGTACACCAATGTACACGATGTCCAGAAATGCACAAGCTGGTGTGAGGGCTTGAGCATTACGTTAACTGACAATGTCCTTCTTTGCTTTATCCAGAGGAGAGCACAGGGGTAAGCTATACCCCCAGGTAGATAGCTAAAAAGGACCCAACGCCATATGCACGTATTGCACAGGCATAAGGGGCATGCGTGTTTTTAGTTGAGAATCAACTCCTCTACTCCCTGCTTGTGCCTCCAGACAGGACAATAACTCTCTGAAAAGCCAATGACATTCTCTGCTCCATCCTGAAGCTTTTTTCCTGAGTCCCCTAGTCTATGGTAGATGATTATCGCAGCTGGCTTTGCCATGAGGGTTGGCAAATATTTTTACTAATATGCTAAAGGGTTCACCCATTGTTAGTAGGCCTAAGGATCTAACTCCCACCCTATATGGTTTACTACCTACCTTCTATAGTACAGTGTCCTGTAGGGCAGGCAGATCACAATCACAGTAGAGCCGGTAGAGAGAGCCCAAAGTACACAGCCCACTTCTTTAGTCTCCAGGAGAGCCAGCCAAGATTAAACCAAATGCAAGCATTTACTCTCAGTGTTTACTGCAAAATTCTTTGTTACCAACTTCAGCAAGATCCCTGGGCTGTGCGGATTGGTGGCTTTTTCATCATGCCTCTGTAATATAGACAGGCTGGAAACAGATGCATGATGCAAACTGTCTAAATTGCAAGCAATGATTCTGTTGCAACAAACACAGAGAGGGACTATCTGCTCTTGGCTGGGAGGGAGGGGGTTTCTCACTTTAAAACCATTCAAAATCACAGTTGAAGATGAAAGGAGCGCTGTGCTAAGGTCAGCACGAAGGGCATGGCAGTCTACGGTCTTGTTCCCCAGTAGTCGGAAGCAGCAATTCAAGGTGTCTATTGCAACTCCACTTCTTGGATGCTAAATAAGCCTCAGACATTTGGGAAACTCACACTGCCAATAAATTGCACAGCCATGATTTAAAGTCCTGTTTGCTTATGCTGAGAATGCTTATTCCAGCTATACTGCAGCTTCTGCCTATAATGATGGGAAACATAATTACCGAGGGCTTATTTGGTACCAATAATAATGACGAAGATAATGGCAATGATGAAAACACCTGACATTTCTCTATATGCCAGGTTGTGATATAACTCAGGTTTTAAGTCCTGCTAAAAACCTTCATTTTGGAGGTGAGAAGACAGACTCAGAGAGCTTATGTGACATGACCCAAAGTTGTGGGGATAAGGTACTTAGGCACCTCCACACAAATGTTTCCCTCAGCTTCTTCTTATCAGTTTTAGGGAATAAGAGGTGGTGCCATTCGAGATAGGGAAACCCGAATTCCTGGAAGTCAAAAGATTTCTTCAGAGATGCATGGCTGAGGATTTGAAGCATTTATCTAGTGGTGATCATGTTTCAGGAGCAGGAGACCTGACTTGGGAGCAGGCTTGTTGCTTTTGTAGAACATCATTTAAGTTCCCTATCCTCTATGCTTTACTTGACTCTGGAGAACAGTGAGGGACTCTAATGAATGCCCCATTCCAGCTTTGTGACACGGCCCCCTGGCTGCCACTAAGAACTGTGGTGGACTCTTGCTCTGCTCAGAGAAGGGCTGCCTTCAGCGCTGCACTCCATCAACTCCACCGCCCTGCCCAATATGTTTCCAGGCAAATAAACAGCCCCAAATGCTTCCCAAGTCACTGCTTAATGCATCTTCTCAGCGTGATCTCGTTTATGAATCTGTAGAAAGGGTTTATGGCAATGCTGTTGATGGTTCGACGTCCCAAATGATTTATCAGAGAACGTGCTTTAGAGGAACAGAAAACCATCACAGAGAAAGAAGGGGGTTACCACCCAATTTCTGCTGGCAAGGGCTGAGACAGCCATAGCTGAGAGCAAACAGGCAATCTGTCAGAGTTCAATCAACTTGTCACCAAGCTCCTGTGATGACTTTCTCCACAAACAGGGAATGACAGCATGATGGACAATTTGGGACACATTGAAGAAGTGAGCAGAAACTCACAAAGCCCATTGTCTCGGAGCTTCAAGACCTGCTGAGGGCAGTGTGTCTCAGGACTATCCCCATCCTAGCTAGGAGCTGGCCTTGCACAGACCTCTCGGGAGTAGGTTAGGCCTGTCCTTCTGCACTGTGGGGAGAGCTGGCAATGAGAGCGAGGGCAAGGGGCAGATGAGCTGGCAAATGAGGATATACTGAGCCATGTCCCAAATGGGATTCCGTGGGCCTGAAATCCATGTGAGTTCAGGGTCACGTGGACTTTCTGAGGGGAAATGATGAAGATCACAGGTCACAGGCTCTAGGAAGGACCTGTTCAATTTATCCCTCCTTCTCTGCATCACCTCAGATGCAGTCAAGGCCTTCTCCTGACTCAACTCCCACATCCTCATATCATAGCACCAGCTGATTCTCTTTTCAGATAGTCCTATGATGCTCTGCTGGGAAAACCCTTCCTCTCTCTTTGATGTTCCGAGTGCTTCCTGACTGGGAAGTCTCCCTCCCCACTGGGGTTGGACTCCTCTATGTGTTTGTTACACATACATAGATGAAAGCCTAGGCTAGCCTGGGCTAGCCTGATGCTCTACTATTTGATGTCTTTAAAGTCTGAATGTCTGAATGAGGGACTCTGTGTTAGTACTTTACACTGGGCCCCACCATGTACGAATCCGGTCCTATTCACACCCCTTCAGGTTGTGCCACCTTGTACCTTACAGGTAGGTTCCTGTAGTGAACAGCCTGCCATTTCTTTAGGTGTCTGATTCTTTTGCTCTGCCTTATAATCAAAACGAGAGAATATTTAAATACTGAAAAGGAATGTCAAATCCTTCCCCAAACTCTATGACCACAAACGTGTAGATGAGATAGAAAAGGACAAGGTGGTATCCCAAAGCGAGTTATGAATTATTTCTCTCAATAGGCAGACTTCAGTTGTGACTCGGTGTCTCCTAGTGGGCTACTGGGACAATTAGTCACTGCTTTCACAGTTCTGCTCTTACAAGATAACAAAACACTCTAGCAAGGTTGAATCATTGAAAAATATTCATTTACTAACGTGTGCATTGGTATGTTGTGAGATGTCCCTCTGTGAGCTGTGAATATGTATTGCTCTCATTGGCTGATAATAAAAGTTGATTTTGCCTATGGGCAGGCAGAATAAGGCTGGGTAGGAAAGCCAAATGAAGATATAGGGAAACTTCAGAAAAACAGAAGTCAGCTGCCCAAGAAGCAGGATGCCAAAATACCAATAAACCTAGGCCATGTGGCCATATATAGATTAATAGAAATGAGTTTCAGTTTAAATGAAAGAGCTAGGTAGCAATAAGCCTGAGCCATCGGCCAAGCATAATTAGTACAAGCCTCTGAGTGGTTATTTAGAAGTGGTTGGACAGAAAAAAAAAAAAAAAAGCTGTTTACATCAGTGTGTTTCGCCTATTTTTTATGTCTGTGTGAGGGTATCAGGTCTCCTGGAATTACAGTTACAGACAATTGTGAGTTGGGTTGAACCCAAGTCCTCCGAAAGAACAGTCAGTGTTAACTACTATGCCATCTTTCCCCAGTCCCCAAGGTATGTATTCTTCGTGGTGTGTGTGTGTGTGTGTGTGTGTGTGTGTGTGTGTGTGTGTGTGTGTGTGTGTGTGTGTGTGTGTAAGAGGGGGGCAGCAGGAGAGAGAGGGAGGGAAGTATAAGTGCAGATGGATGCACCTGTGAAAGCCACTCTCTACCTTTCCACCTTACTCTTAAGTCATGGTATTGTTTGTTATATTTGCTTAGTATTCTAGACTAGCTGGTCAATGAGTGTCTGGGAAATTCTCTTGTCTCCACTTCCCATCCCACTGTAGGAGTTCTGGGATTACAGATGCATGGCCCATCACATATGCTCTTTGTTTGTGGGTTGTGAGGATTGGACTCAGATATTCAGGCTTGCACATGAAGTGCTTTTACCCACTGAACCTTTCCCCACTCTCTCTTAACATCCCTACAGTGAAAAAGAAATGCTATCTTCCAATAGAATCATCACCTAAAGGGCCTTGGAAGCCAGAATCTGGCCTCTGTACCTCCTTAACCAGTGCCCTCCATTCATATTGTCATGGGGTGAGTACTACAAAGGGAAGCTCTGTGGCTGATACTGGATTCTCCAACGGATACAAGACCTACAAAGGCTTGAGATGCACTGGGCTCTAGTAGAATGTGCTCACTTTCCCATAACAACCCTTCTTTTAAGTTAATAGAATATGCATAAGGTCCTGTTCTATACAGCAAAGTACAATATGGAGAACCTACTAGAATGTGGGATTACAAATTGCTGAAGCTACGATCAAAGCCTTTTTTTTTCCTTGCTTCATATCCTAGAAGGCCTAACCCAAGACTTAGCATGTGATCAGCATATGATAACAGTGGTCAGGCATCTGCATGAATATGTGACCCAAACTTCAATCAGTCCATCTGACTTTCTTTCCATCTAGCTGAAGATGGAGTTGTTCCTCAGAAATATTAACTTCTTTTCTAGCTACAGATCTTGGGAGAACTTCCTGGGTCTGGGACTTATCAGCCAAACCAGCCTCTTCCAAGTTCTACAGGATCTTGTGTGTTCACCTGAATCTAGCCAGGAGTTACCATGAAAGTATTTGTGGATACTATTGGAATTGATAATTTGTTGACTCATAGTGGATTATTCTTCCCAGTGTGGGCAAACCTCATCTGGTCAGTCCTCATTAAGTCCACAGAAGACCATAAAAGGAAAGATCATTGTTTGCTAAGAGAGGTACAGAAGTATTTCTCACTGCCAGATTCAATGTAGAAATTCTGCTTTAACTTCCAGGCTGCTCAGTTTGCCCTAGAGATATTGGACATGGCAGTTCTAACAACCACATGAACTAATCCCTCCAAATAAATCTCTTCTTTTAAAATGCATTGTGTATTACACAGATATAAATCTGTGAATGTTACTAGATTTATACATATATTAGCTGTTGAGACAGATATATAGCTGGCTTATATATCCATAGAGACAGGTAGATAGACAGACCTACCTTAGTGGTTCTGTCCCAATTAGGACCCTGCACAGTGCCTGAATATGCTGAAATATCCTAAATGGCATTACTGCTCTCCTCAGAGGCTATGTCCACCGTAAGTGTACACAACTAGCACACTGATACAAAGTGAGTGTGGGGAACCGTCTGCTTAGGTTTCAAACAATGACAGACAAAACTGGAGCCAGGAAGGGGCCATTCCTAGAAAAAACCTCTTTGCTGTTAGTTTCTCTAGGGAGTCCTGGCAGATACACACCATCACCGGGCTGGGATATGCTCTCAAGCCCCTTCACCATCCGAAGCATACAAATTGATGGTTGAGATGTTTCCATGTTGACTGGAGATTAAGGAAGAGGAGTGGGTGTCAAAGGGGAGGGATGGCTCTGGTATCTACTAAATCTGATGATCCACCACTGAAAAGTGAGTGGTACCCATGCTAAGGATGTGGGGGGAGGATCTCCAAACTGACAAAGACCTCTCCAGACATACGAGAAGTCCATCACCTTTTCCTCTCAAAGATATAACGGGGAAGCAATGTTTGCTACTTTGAGGAATTTCAGACAAGGGAAGTGTCCGAGTTGGAATTGTAACCAGCAGCAGTTACATATTTTCCTCTTCAATTTGTCCACTCCTTGCTCTGTGCTGACTGGTCTTACACTAACTTGACTCAAGCTAGAGTCATCTGAAAGGAGGAAATTTCAATTGAGAAAATGCCTCCGTAAGATCCATCTGTAGAACATTTTCTTCATTAGTGATAGATGGGGGGGGGGGGCGGTCCGTTGTGGGTGATGCTATCCTGAGATGGTTGTCCTGGGTTCTATAATAAAGTGGGCTGAGCAAGCTATGGTGAGCAATCCAATAAGCAGCACTCCTCCATGGTCTCTGCGTCAGCTCCTGCCTCTAGGTTCCTTCCCTGTTTGAGTTCCTGTCCTGACTTCTTTCAGTGGTGAACAGTGACTTGAAAGTATAAACCAAATGACACTTTTCTTCCTCCCAAGTTGCACTGGTCATGGTTTTTCATCACAGCAATAGAACCCTCTAACTAGGACATGTTTTGAAAAGAACACTCCATTGTCATAAGTTTAGCTTTCATCGGCTACTAGCTGTGTGAATGTGGATAGGAAGGCTACCTACCGACAGCAGAGTCTGCTGTCAGTGGCTGTCTTTAGGGTTACATATTGAGCATCCACCTGGGGAAGATTTCCTTAATTAGTGATCCTGTAATCCCAACTATTTAGACTAAAGCCAAAGGATCATGTAAATCTATGAGTTCTAGGGCAGTCTGGGCATCATAACAAGAGCCTACAATGGTTAATATTGTGAAAATGACATTTTCTATAGTCAGCTAGGAGGCAAACCTCCAGAATATCTGTAGGGAAGTTTCTAGATTAGATTATTTGAGATAAGAACCAGTCAAAATGTGAGCAGCATCACTTCATGGTAGATGGTCTTGAGGTACAATTAAAAGATATTATTTCTTTCTTCTTCCTGACTGTGGATGCAATGTGATCAGTTTCCTCATGTCCCTACCACCACGTCTTCCCTGAAATAATGGGTCGTATTCTCAAACTATAAACCCAAATAAGACTTACTTCCTTTTGGTGTGTCTACCAGGGATTTCATCAAAGCATTGAGAAAAGTAACTTATAGACTCCTTCTTGAAAGAGGGAGTACCATTGAGATCATGCTATCTGGTGCCTGTCAGGTGCTCGGGCTTCGGAGACTATGGTCATCACTTTCCAGTTCATTGGGTCAAAAGTATAGAAGGGGCTCTGGATTGTTCATGCATCTCTCATAGCATCCCCCCATCCACACACACACCAGCAGCATAGGTCACATCACACTTCTTGGCTCCTGCCCACCTCAAGGGAGCACAAGACTGCAGCACCACTAAAGATTTTTGCACAGGTGGCAGAGTGTGTGTGTTGTGAAAAATCAGGAAAACAAATCACTCTGTGAAGTCATTAAATATGCACCTATGTGCATCTCTATGTGCTTTTCTTATTCCCACTTTGGGCTAGGTGCCTATTATTAACCACCACATTCAGAAAGAAAACATAAGCCCTATCCCAGGACCATCCTTGTAGGAGAAGAGACTTCCTAATAGAGTGAGTGTTATCAACAAGTTCTTAAAAGTCCCACTGCTCCAACGTAGAACCTAGCTCCAAACCTACCTTGTGCTCCTCTGCCTGCAGACTGAAGCTCCCACTGGACATGGAAGAGGCCTGAAGATCCCTTCTCTACTTAGTCCTCTTCTTTCCTAGACACTACCTTGCCTAATAAGATCACCCAAGATAAACTCATAACCTTCTCATTATAGTGACTTTGCTCGTGGCCATCACTATCCAGCATCCCCCGGGTCTGTGTCTCTATTCTGGGAGTGTCAAGCCATCGTTCAAGACCTGGCAAAGCCTATATTTTCTCCAACCCCATCATGACTCCCAGTCCAAAGAAATCTTTTCCTCTCCTGAAATCCCTTATCTCCGGGCTCATTTTTCTTCAGCAACATTTACTGTTTGATGTGACAAAACTGTCACATTCCTGTATATTTTGACTCCTCCTTTCCTGCCTGTTCACTGCCTGGTCCAGGTGGGCTTCTGTAGCAGCTGCCATAACTGTAGTGAGATATAGAGCAGGCCTCCTTCAGTAGAATCCTAGCATCCTATCTACGGATTATGGGGCTCTAGACCCACAGTAGCCCCTGTGGGCTTCAGCTGCATCTCCTCCCATCCTCTTTTTAGGGATGGGGGCAGACCTATTCATCTGTGTTCCTGTGCTTGTGTCTCAAAGCTAGGAAAACTGTAGGTGTTAGTATTGACCCACCGTTAAATATGTTATGAAAGTATTTATAAAAAAGGAAACAAACCAAATCAAAACCTTGGACCATAAATTCTACAAGTCTCACCTTGCTCAGTTTTCTTGCCCTGTTGAATGCTCCATCGTAGCAAATAGTCAATATGAGCTACTCAGAACTGAGTCACACATAAGTACTGCTTCTTAAAACAAAACATTAATCTTCACAAATACTCAGGCACGTTCCTTGGGCTTAGCAAAGTCGGGTTGTATAAGTCAGCATGGACATAAAGCACGAAGACTATGTCGACAGTTTTAAGTGCCAAAGAAATAGATAATTTTAATGGATACTGTATTTCTAGAGATATAAAATTCTCTGATTAAGGCAGAGGCTGAGGGTTGGACTGCCAGATGATGGTAAAGTTTAATTTGAATCAATGAGGAAGGCATACAAGCTAATTACATTTCGTGTACTACTTCCCAGTACATGAAAGTTTAGGGCCAACAGCAAAAGTACATTTTAAAAGAAAGCTTTATGATTGAACAATTCCCCTGCCATCCCTATCACCACAAAATGCCCTACATCACACTTACATAATACATATTACCTCAGTGAATGTAAGTCAGTGTGACTGTACAGTTTACAGTGCGTAGAGTAATCTGGCAAGTTAAGTTTCAAAGTTCTCATTCTACAGTTACAAAAGCTGAGTCCTAGTGAATTAATTAGTGCAGCTTTCCCAAGCTCATTCAGCTATCTAGTCAGAGCAAGGCCAGACTGGGAAATCAGATTAAAATAAGCAAAAAGCAAAACTACCGAGTTCTGTGAACTTTGCACTAAACCAGACCAACCTATTGGTTGGAATATTAATTCCAACCTATTGGAATATTAATAGAAAAAGAACACCCTGGGGAAATGGAAATGCTCAGCTATCTGAATCCCGGCACTCTGAGGCTTAGGTGTCTGCTCCTAAACAGAGACACATTTCTCTTGCAGATGTCGCTAGAATGGCAAAGTCTCTGAGCCCTGGGGCTCCAGGTTCTTCCCTGGGACCTGTGGAGGAACCTGTTTCCAGGATATAGTTTAGAGAGTAAATGCTTCAGGGAGCAGCGGCCCCATAGAGGACTCAGCCTGTCTGTCAGGCCAAGGTACAACAGGTGACGAAAGCATGCTGAGATTGCCTAAAAAGGTATCTCATTAAGATGTCCTTTCCCTCTGCTTTCTGGAACTTACACCCTGACCTGTCAAACCCATCTTAACATCCAGTTAGGACTTATGCTGTAATCAAGAATTTAGGGAGAAGATAAATATTTATCACATTCCTGCTCTGGGTATCCAATCCCATTCTCTACCCAGAGCTCAGCAAGGTAGATCTGTGTTCCCATCAGTCAATATAGGCACAGCAAAGCAGAAAGGCCATTGAGTTGCCAACAGTCAAAGAGAGTGTGGCAGGCTTGGAATGCCAGTTCAGGGGTGCCCCTCTCTGGTACACCCCAGTCTTCTTTCTTAGGCTAGGTAGAGGGTCTCTGTCTTTTCAACTTCTAGAAAGTAGAGCTCAGAGAATCATGCCATGTATAAAGACAGAGGCTGTCTCTGACTGTCTGATTGACTCCAGGAAAGTCATTAAATCTCGTGGTGAGAGATTCATATCGGTGGGCTAGCAAACTCCCCAGGTGCCATACCTATGGGATTCTCTTCAGGATGCATGGTTGGAGGCACTGAGGATATAGTATGGACATGTAAGGAATGAGTGCAGAAAAGTCTGTACACATAGCATCTTCTAGAACATACCCACTCTTTTGATGGTTTGAACAGACTTGCGTGGATACACATTTGAAGAAGCAAAGAAGAAAACCAGCATTGATTGAATCCTATGTGTTATACCCCATACTAACTAAGCATTTTTATGCAGTATATTGCATTTGGTCGCTAACAGATTGTCACAGAGGAAACTGAGGTTGCTAGGAGTTCAAGGCCTTTTCCAGTCAAGCCAAGGCTTGACAGGCTCCAAAGGTTGTTGTTTTTCTTTCTGTGGCGTTGGGAATTAAATTCAAAGCCTCATGTGTGCTAAGTCAGTGCTCTGCTACTAAGCTATATCCCATCCTGGGGATGGTTTATGATATCACAGAAAAGTTTCCCATGGGAAACGTCCCAACTAGTCAGTACCTGGGCACTTGGCAATTAACCATAGACATTGGCCTGTTGGATACCACACAGGAGAGGCTAAAATCAACAAAAGTCTGGAAAGTTTGACGCATATGAAGCCACAGCCACAGATACTATTTGTTTGTTTGTTTGTTTGTTTGTTTGTTTGTTCGTTCATTCATTCATTCATTCATTCATTCATTCATTCATTCATTCATTCATTTATTTATTTATTTATTTATTTATTTATTTATAATTGAGGGAAGGTCTCCTGTAGCTTAGACTGGTCTCACCTGGTATCAAACTCAGTACGTAGCTAATGGTGGCCTAGAATCTCTTATGGTCTTGTCTCTAACTCCTGAATGCTTAGGTTGTAGGACCATTCCATTTTGCCATGCTCCTAACAGTGCTGGGGATGGGACCCCTGGCCTCATTAAAGCTAGACCCTAGACAGAATTACATCCACAACCCTCAGAAAAGCACTTCCGATTTCTCCTCAATGCTTCTTCTCTCCTTGAAGCAAAGAGATTTTCTTTATACTTCTTTAAGTCTAAGACTATGGTCACCATGATCACACAAGTAGAAACAGGAACATTTCCTTGGGCCAAAGCTGGGTGACTTAAGGATATGAAGAAACTTGAAGCAGAATCCTAGGCAGCTGTGGTAGGTAAGACCCTTTTTGGAGCATGTGCTCTTGCAGAAGGGAGCCTTTTATTCATTCACAAGATACTCTCTACCTCTCTCTCTCCTACACACACACACACACACACACACACACACACACACACACACACACACACACACACACACATACACACCCCTCCTGTCATATCAAGGACAATAGTAAATGAGGATGCTTTGGGCAGACAGAGGGACTTGTTGGTGTTGGGATGTCCTGAGGAGGTGGCACAAGACTAGAAATCCAGAAAGCAGAAGTAGGCAGCAGCCATGCAAAGACTTGATGACAGAGTGATCCCAGAAAATGCATAGAACCCAAGGTGATACCAGTTTTCCACCATAGGAAGGAGGTCAAGTATCAATGACGGGACAAGTAAGGATGATGCTTTGGCATATGGAGCACACGGGGTGGGCCTCAAGGGAGTGGCTCTTGGTCCCAGTAATCTGGGAACCATATGGTTTGTTTTGCTTTGTTTTTGAAAAGGGAATGAGTGGTAGGAATTAGTTTGTATTTTTCTAAGGATTGTTCCATCTCCTTGGGATGGAGTGGACAGCAGGACATTTAGAAGCCAGGCAGAGCCTGCTGAGTAGGGGATAGCAGTAGCTTAGACTACTTAGATGGTAGGAGAAGACAGGGAAAGAGGAGAGACAGGCAACAGAGTGCTGTAATTGTTTAGCTTGGGAGGCATCCATGTTTGCCAGTTTCCATGGTGTGACATCCCACTGTGGCCAATGTCAAGCTGTCAATGTGACACTATGTGGTGATATATTGTATATTTAATAAAAATGAGTGCCAATCTGGGAAGAACCGTGTATAACAAATCCCTAGTTGGTCGGGGAGTGGGAGCGGACCCTAGCACACCAGTGGTCCAGGAGCAGTCTCAGCAGGGAAGGACTGAACCTGTATATGTGCTTGTGGGGGAGGGCAGGGTCACTCATAGGTTACGGCTAGAGTGACAGGAAGGAGACAGAAGGCACTTCTTGAATCCCTTCTGGGCCTGGCTTCTGGGTTCCAGGAAGGCCCAGACTTCCTGGAGAAAGAGCATTGACTTGAGGCTCAGAGCCTCTGAGAGCTGATCCAAGCCTTAGCTCCTTCTGTTGCCCCAGCCCTTGGTTTGACACACAGACAGAATTTAGTAAGGGATGGATGGGTGTGAGAACAAGTGCATGCCTGATTGACTCACCTGCAAAACGAAGTGGTGGTGTTAACTCCCTCCAAAGACAACCGTGAGAATCACATGGGGGATAATATAGCAGCTTCCAGACTGAAGACCTACCTAGGGGCCCTTACACACCAGCACCTGCATCTTCACATCAGTCCTTCAAATTTTACTGTCTTATTTCATGGGTTCAAACACATCACCTCACATGTTGCAGAACCAAGATTCAAAGAGGCTCAAGCTGTCAGACTGATTTCATAAAAGCTGATGCAACCCCCGCCATAGGTAGGTCAGTTTCTACCAGGGACAGCAGGGTCATATGGGTATGAAGGACAAAGTAGTGACCAGGGTCCTACCAATCCCGGTGGGCAAATTGCAGATGTCTTCTGGGAGCAATGATGATCTGCTTACACTGTTTGGAAATAGTAATGATGCATGGCTATCCTGTCGGAAACAGCCTCTATGTAGTCAGCATAATAGCCAATGTATCTCCCTGATGGAGACAGGCTGACCTGTCCCTGACTGATAAGTGATGATATATATATATATATATATCACCTCATCTGCATGGTCAACATGTTCTTCTGAGCCCACAGGTGTAGGAGCATGGTCTTTTAAGTGCGAGGTTAGGCTCCACTCTGACTGGCCTGGAGCTGTGTGGCCAGCAGTCAGCAACTCATCAGAACAACCAACACCTCTCTTTTCTCATCTGGAAAGTAGGAGTCCAGAGAGTCCTCCCTCAAAGAGTCGTGGAGAAGACTGAGAAGCTTATGGAGTGGGTAAGACAAGCAATCCCAGCATCCTCCTTTCCTTCCCTGGTTTGTTCTCAGAGATAATGCACACAGTATTAGCAGACTAAGCAGGACTGGGGGGTGGGGACAGGACGACAAAGGGAAAGCATCCCATTGGCTTTTATCTAGACAGTACAAACATAAGTGACACATTAGTTCCTTCATATCCTGGGAAGAGTATAAATTGTCAGGTGCCAAAGGCAGCCTAATGGCCCTGGAAAATCACAGTGATTCCTACAACTATAGAACAGGGGGGCTCACGGGGCTGAGGCGCTCAATGGTGGCCCACCTAGCTCTGGCAGGGGCTACAGAATCAATCTCTTCTCTGCCATATAGCTGGTTCCAGGTCCAGCTTTGGCATTCTTGGTTTCTCACACAGAAAGGGTATCTGTTCTAAAATCATTGCTGTCAAAACCTGTCAGATTTTGTGCCCAGGTCCACAGTACAAGTCCAGGCAGCCTGAGTGAAAACGATTCCCATGACAAGAGATCTCTTTGCTTTACTAGTGAATGCTCAGTTGGTGCTAGACACATCCTCAAGTCACCATACAACCTGTTCTTCAGTTTTCATTATTAGCCTCAATTTAGAGTGAAATCTGAGGTCAAAATGGTTGAGAAACTAGTAATTTAGAAAGTAGCAGAAATCAGGTATACATAAAGGCAACCCAATACTAGAAGTCAAGGTGTCCACTAGTAGTTTGGGCTGTCCCTTGCTCTCCTGTAACAGATGAGAATGGTGTGTTCAGGTTATAGGGGGCCCCAGAATTTAACAATGAGAGTAGAGGGCACAGCCAAGTGGCCAGAGGGGCCAGAAAGTCAAGTCTGGCCTTAGCATTTTAAGAGACTTATTTAAGAGTATGAGAACTATGGAAGCTTGCCACCTCTCAGCTCCATGTGCCAGGCGTGTCACCAAAGCCTTCCAGGGATGAGTGACAACCCACGACTGTGTGATTTATAAGCACTTCTCAATCATTTCTTTATTTCGTTAGGATATCCAACCCACTCTCCCTCCAAATGGCAGATAAACACAATGAGACCAAGAGATTCTGTAGATTTCTATCCCACATTGGAAACGACTGACCTTTATACAATACACTGTCCTAGCCAAGCCTCTCACAATGTCTCCTTTTGAATACTATCCTCTAGGGCTAGGGAGCTACTTCTGTGATGGTGACCTGGATTAAGTTTAATGGCAATAGTTCTGAAGGAGTGACCTGAGATTCTGCTGCCCATCCCAATCAGGAACCCCAGAGGCACGCCCAGTTCTTTTGTGAAGCAAGAGTCCATTTTTTTTTTTTTTTTGGACAACTTAATGTAAGTTACAGTTATCTATGAAGAGAAACCTCAGTTGAGAAAGTATCTCCATCAAATTG
Source organism: Phyllotis vaccarum (assembly GCA_033318265.1). Taxonomy (NCBI): domain Eukaryota; kingdom Metazoa; phylum Chordata; class Mammalia; order Rodentia; family Cricetidae; genus Phyllotis; species Phyllotis vaccarum. Next base: position 22,421,422 of record JARWLC010000019.1, read on the forward strand.
CCTGTAGGTAAGTCTGCTGTGCATTTTCTTTATTAATAATGGTACATTTTCTTAATTAATGATTGATAGGGGTGGGCCTAGCTTACGGGGGGGGGGGGTACCACCACTGGGCATATTGACCTGAGTAGAATAAGAAATCAAGCCCAAAAGGACACAACGACCAGAACAAAATGGTAGCCCACAAGGTGGGAAAAGATCTTCACCAACCCCACATCCAAAGGGCTAATTTTCAAATATACATATAGAACCCAAGACACTAGAAAACCAAATAATCAATTAAAAATTGAGTACATATCTAAACAGAATTCTCAACAGAAGAATCTCAGATGTCCAAGAAACACTTAAAAAAATGTTCAACATCCTTAGCCATCAGGAAAATGTAACCCAAAATGATTCTGAGATTCCATCTTATACCTGTCAGAATGGCTAAGATTAAAAAAAAAAAAACCAAATAAAAATCATGAGTGACAGCTTATGCTGGTGAAGATGTGGAGCAAGGGGAAAATTCTTCCATTGCTAGTGAGTGAAAAGTGTACAATCACTTTGGAAATCAATATGGCGGTTTCTCAGAAAACTGGGAATCAATCAACCACAAGATCCAGCTATACCACTCTTGGGCATATACCCAGAGGATGCTCAATCAAACCACAAGAACAATTCGCTCAACTACATTCATCGCATCTTCATTAACGATAGCCAGAACCTGGTAACAACCTAGATGTCCCTTAACCAAAGAATAGATAAAGGAAATATGGTGCATTTACACAATGGAGTAAAACAATGACATCATAAAATTTGCAGGAACTAGAAAAAAAATCATCCTGAATGACATGACCCAGACCCAGAAAGACAAACATGGAATGTTCTTAGCCATAAAGTAAAGGATAGCCATGCTGCAATCCACAGAGCCACAGAGTCTAGGTAACAAAGAGGGCTCAAGGGGGGATGTTTGGATATCTCTGGGAAGGGGAGATAGAATATATCTTTTGGATGGATTGGGGTAGGTGGGGATGAAAGCATGAGATATCAGATAGTGTGTGTGGGGGGGGGGGGGAAGAACTGAAAGAGATGACTGTAAGGGTGACATTTCAGGTGGAGGTAGAAACAATTCAAGGGAAATTCCAAGGAATCAACAAGAATGACCTCAGCTATGACTCCTAGCAATAGGTGATACATAGTCTGAGCTGGCATCTCTTGTAACCAGGCAAGACTTCCAGTGAAGGGATTAGGGCATTAACCCAGCCATATAACTTTCAACCTAAAGTCTATCCAGCCCATGGGATGTGCTAGGGTAAGGGTGGCATAGAGATTTTGAGAGTGGCCAACCAGTTAATGATTCATCCTGAGACCCATGCTATGAGAGTGAACCCACCTCTGACCCTGCCTGAAGTTCCAAGACTGAAAGACTGGATGGCCCAGAGATCTGGGATAGTACCAAACATGACTGGAGAAAAAAATGTCAACGCGATGAGGCCTACCAATATTCTGTTATACTTATAGATTGGTGACTATCCCAATTGTCATCAGAAAGCCTTCATCTATCAACTGATGGAAACAGATGCAGAGACCCACAACCAAATATTATACTGAGCATGGGGGACCCTCTGAAGAGAGGGAGGATTGTATGAGCTAGAAGACTCAAGGGCATCACAGGAAAATCAACATAACTAACTAGCCTGGGCTCATAGAAGCTCAGAGAGACTGAATTGACAACCAGGAAGCCTGCATAGGACTGACCCTCTACATATATGTGACAGTTGTATAGCTTGGTCTACTTTCAGGACTCCTAACAGTGGGAACTGGGGTTGTCCCTAATGCTTTGGCTAGCTTTTAAGACCCTCTTCCTCATACTGAGTTGCCTTGCCCAGCCTTAATACATCGGTGGTGCTGATTCCTACTGCAACTTGATATGCCATGTTTTGTTGATACCCATGGGAGGCCTGTCCCTTTCTGAACAGTAATAGAGGAAGAAGGTCAGGGGGAGAGAATGGGGAGGGACTTCATTTGGGATGTAAAATTGATAAATTAGAAAAAAAGAAAAGCCAAGTAAGTTATCAGGAGCAAGCCAGTAAGCAGCACTTCTCATGGCTTCTAGGTCTTCTTGCCTGCAGGTTCCTGCCTTCAGTTCCTGTGCTAACTTCCCTTCATGATGGACTACACTGAAACTATTCTGAAATAAACCCTTTCTTGCCCTCAAGTTGCTTTGGGTCATGGTATTTTATCACAGAAATAGAAACCCCAAGAGAGAAGACATTTCTGGCCACCAACCATGAATATGGCAGAGAATTCACAAGTATCTCTAGGATAAGAAGCTCAGAATTTGACACCTACTGCATACTTCTTTTTCCATTGGCTCATTTGGGGAACAAGTGGTGGGCTCCCCTCCCCAATCTACAGCTGACATCCAGGAAGGCTGAGCACCATCCCTAAAGACAAAGTTGGCATGAGATAGAGATGTGATTCCAAAGGCCTGCCTGTCCATCATCCATCCATCCAAACAATGTTTACTCAGAAAACACTATGCACCAGACAGAGCTACGGCCACTAAAGGACACAGTCTTATCACTGTCTGTCATCTTTTTCAGGCAAAAAATTCCAAGGCTCTATCATCTGCCCTTGGTGTAACTCAGTTTCTAGACCATTTTTGTCTAAAATGACCACGGACTAACATCCCATGACTCTAAAGGGAAAGTGATCTTTGAACAGAGCCTGGACAAGCATGTGCTGGGATTGATTCTCTTTGATGTGGCAATCTCTCCTTTTCCTTACAGAGCCTCTGCTCACATCAACTCTTCTGGCCCCACAAACAACTTTTCAACTGAAACCGTGAAAATTGTTTTCACAGTTGTTGGTACTAAACCGTGCCTGTTCTTGAGTATTGGGTTTAAAGACCCAGAGAAGAAAAAAAAAAAAAAAAAAGATACAACTTTTAATATCTGTAGTACTGGTTTTAGTGACAATTAATGGGAACATTTCAAAAATCTCTATTGTATGTTGCATTTTCCTTCAAGAAAAATTAAGATTTAGAGATTCCAGTGGTTTGTCTGTGCTCACCTGGCCTGTGAGCAGGAAAGCTGGGGTGTACGATCTTAGCCCTCTGGCTCTTGAGCTATCTTTGCCTCCTGGGCTTTCTTGTTCATGAAGTTTGTTGTTTCTGTGAAGTTTCTTCTCTTTTGAACAGCACTATTGCTTTAGATACAGTGTTTGATCTGCTATCTGGTGACACGTTTTACCCTTTACACAGAGAGTGAATCTGTTTCAGGTTTCTTCAGTTCCTGAGCACATCAAAGCTGCGTAGACACACAGCACTGAGTATGTAGCTGGGCTAGACACATATGTGGAGGGTGGACAGAATAACACCTCCAACCAACCTGATTGTCAGAATCAGAGACCATAACCTGGCCATCCTAAAAGCAAAGAATTACCAAATCTACTGTGTCACGCTCAGAAAACTACTCTAGGCCAGTTAAACCTGTCTGGACACCTAACAGGGTTTGTCTTTTTGATTGTTTTCAAATGAGGTTTCTCTGTGTTGTCCTGGCTACATTCTAACTCGCTCTGTAGACCAGGCTGGCCTGGACCACGTGCTTCTTCCTCCTGAGTGCTGAGATTAGAGGTGAGCATTACCACCCCAGCTATCTCCTAACAGGGTCTTAGAGATTGTTGTATGCTGCTGTTCCCTGAGTTGGCTCAGGTAATAAGAGAGGCTCACACACAAATCCATGACAAAGACTCTAAAGAGAAGCTGTTAAAACAGCTTCCAGGATGTGAGCTCTCTGAACCGTATTTCCCATAAAGACTCTTGTTTAACTTATGCCCAATGTGTTCATCATTTCAGGGCAAACTCCATCCTCGGTCTAGGCCTTTCAGCATAGAGTCATCTCCAGGAAAAGACCTTATTGTATAGCTCAGAGCTTTCTGCTCAATCTTCTCAAAACATGGCCTCAGCTCCTAGAGCTTGAGGGAATGTGAAGACCATTTCCTGATCCTGGAAAACTGTATGAATGTTAGCATGTCACAAACACCTTTGAGAAAGAGTGTTTTACTTAAAGCCCAATGTTCTTATTTTGAGACAAAAGTCCCTTGTCTGAACAACATCCATTAACATCCAAAGGGAAAGCATTTTGGATTAGACAGTGATGTCACCCACATTCTTCTTCAGCTTTTCTGCTGTTAGGGTATTAACTTGCACTATGCCCTCTGACAAATGTGTCCTTTCTTTTGCTTGAAAACTCCTAGAGATGTTTCAAAGTCTGGTTCAACTTATGCCTCTTCTGAACAATATTTCTGTGAATTTGAACTTTGATTTTCTGCTCACCTCGAGATCCTTTATCACAAGATATAATATAAAATGACCTTTCCCACCCAGTGGCAGGAACTAGGCCTGATTCTTCTTCTCTGGAAAATGTCTGTAGAAGGCACAGGTCTTGGCACAGTAGGCAACAGATATTGCATATGGAACGTAAGACTTCATGAATAAGAAAACGAAGAAGTCCATTTTCATAATGGAGGTATGTTCAGGGTAGCCCTATAGTTCAGGGTAGCCCTGATGCAGAATCCTGCCAGCGAGGCCAATTGTCTAAGGTAATAGTTGCCATGCTCAAAAAGAGTCAACAGGTCACTTTGGGAAGATTCAAAATAGATGCCACCCTGTTTCGTCACTTGTCGTTGCTAGGAAACATCTAGTTTGCTACAAGGCAAGTTGATTAGTGTTGCAAGGAAGACAGAAACTAAGAAACAACTTCATCTTCACCCTGTCCAAGTTTGGCATCTGCACACCATATCTTATTCAGCCTCTGTGGAAAGGCCAAGTTTGAAACCAGGTTGAAGACTGTAGGTGCTCCCAAGAGCTTTTCTATGGTGCAGAGTTCTTCATAAGCACCGAGGTCAGAGCAGGCCAGACTTCCTCTATGAGGCCAGCTCCCTTCAGTTTTTTACTTAGAGTCTAGCATGTCTGTGTAAGTGGAGTATGGTGGAGACATAGCCTGGCAAAATCTCATTTCCACACCAAAGGAAAGAGAGCTCTAAGTACTGAGGAAGAATTGCTAGTTCCATGCTTATAAGTTATTACTACAGTGCAGTGGGAAGACCAGAAAACTCCTATTTATTATTTACAACTTTGGATCAATTACTTAATCCTTCTGAGCCTTATTACTCCCATCTGTAAAATGGGGATTATAATGAGCCCTTGATGACATTGCTATGGAAATGCAATGATGGAAGTTACGCGAAGATCCAGATCCATAGGGTGCAACATATCTGAGATTCACTACCCTTCTTCCCTAGAAGACTGGAAGTCAGAGCCAGCTCCCTGACTGTCACTCATGCTGCTGGCTACATGGAATCTCCTAGGTACTGGGATAGATCAGTGTGAGCTGACTCCATGCTGCCCAGCAGGATGTGGCAAATTATAATTTCTAAGGCTGAGACCGGGTCCCACTCGGGGACACAGCATGGAGTCACTTTGAAGGATTCACATTCAAGTCACAGTCTTCCCAGACCCCACAGAAAGAGATAGCTGAGGGAACAAGGAAGTTGCCTCTGCCCTGCCAGCCTTTGCAATGTTTAAGTTTGTCTACTTGCTTGAGATTTTGACACACATTACATCCAGAGTACCTCACAGTTCAAGGCATTCTGGAAAGAGCATTCATTTAGTAAATCTTGCAATACAAGGAAATCAGACTGGTAAGTACTTAAAAATAAGAGGATAAAAATAAACGAAGCAAAGCAAATGAAAAACCCATTGAACTAATCAAGACCATCCAGGAGGAGCAAGTCTATGGTGAATGCACCAGTGCCACACCCTACTGAAAACTATCTCATCTCCATCCCAGGAATACTTGTATTGTATGAGCATGTTCTATTATAATCAAAGCTGATTAAAACAAAATTGGTTCTTGTCTCTTGAAGGGAACAATCCTTAACTGTCCAGTAACCTTGCCTTAGTTAGGTTTCTCCTCAATAACTGGGACCTTGGCTTGGGGGTAAGAGGCAGTGGTTAGTAGAAGAGGGATAGAAACGGGAAAAGAATTGCTCAGAACTGTTAGGATATTGAGAAGGCCAGGGCCAGTAAAATGAGATCCATGGTTCAAAACTGTGCGGATCTGTAAGCCGTCAGGAAGTAGGTGATCAGAAAGCATAACAGAAAAGCCATACCAAGAGAAAGACACACAGATACCTGAGTGTCCTACCGGTCCACCGTCTGTGTACACCCTCACTGTTGTACTGAAGACCTTCCTCTCGGTTTAATTGAGTAGGTAGATCACTACCTATGACACCTAGAATCGTGTACAGGACAAGATCAGAGAGGATAATTTATCCTCATTTTCTAGATAATGAGCCCAGGGACCAGGAAGGTAGTGAGATCTACTGGCTCTCACAGCTAGATCTGTATCCAGTGGAACTTGATTTCATAAGGATCTTCTCTCTGTGTCTTCTTCTCTTGTTCATCTGGTTATGAAAAATTACAAAGGACCCACTGAGTCTGAGAAAGAAATCATATGACAGAGATACTGTGATGACTTGCTTCCTAAAGGTCCCTTCCATAGAATATGATGCTGGTAGCCGGGGTTGGGGGTGTCATCTTGTATTTCCTGCTACATTTCTGTAGTCCAGAACAGGGCTTGCCCCAGAGCAGGTGCTTGGAGACGTGTGTGGAATGAATGACTGAATCCATTAGTCAGACATAGGATTTTCTGACCATAATAAGATTTAAAGAGGTTTTTACACCCTCAGCATAAAGGGGGGGGGGGAAGGCCGCTGCATTTGGGATTCTAGATTCTTTGGAGGCAAATTTTCACTTTCTTCTCCCTCAGGAATTCTCTGTGAACAGCTGCTGTCAGCTTGAGTTCAGCTCTGGGTCAGGGTGGGATCGAAGCAGGCCATCTAATCCCTGGGATGGGACGGCCTCTGACTGCCACCCAGATGCCAGAAGTTGGAATTCTCATCATAGCATCATCTCCAACAAGAGATTCTGGTGGCTTCCCAGACGCCCAGGGGATTGCAACCAGCCCATCCTTTCCCTCAGAGGCAGCTGCATGGGTGGAAAGGCAGCTTCGACCTATCGACTTCTGCTTCTTTTCCCAGGGCTCTGGCCCTAGCCTTGCACAGGGAGACAATCTAAGCTGTTTCAAATAAAACACGCAGAAAAAAAAAAAAATCCTGAAATGTGGCCTAGGGAGATGTGAACTATAAACTTGTCTAGTGAAATTTGGCCAGTCACTCTTAGCCTCTCTGAATCCAAAATGCTTTAAACCATCACCCAGGCCCGAGTTCAAGTCCCAGCTGAACGTTGGGAAGTAACATTGGCCACTGAGCCTGCTTTAAGAGCTCTGCAGAAGAACTCTGCCAGCCGTGTTTGTCTGTGACTATCTGACCATTCAAATGAGCTGAAGAGCAAGGCTAGAGCATGATGTGGGAATGCCTTTCTGTGTGCTGTGAATATCAATCTTTAAATAGAAGAGCTGTTTTGGCCCATGACAAGCACCATAGAAAAAGTAGGAGGAGAAATCAGAACATAGGTAAGAGAAGCAAGGCAGAGTCAGACAGACTGAGCCAGAAGCCCAAAGGAGCAACATGTAAAAAACACAGGTGAGCCACGGGCCATGTGGCAGACAGATTAATGAAAATAGGTTAAGATGAGAAAACTAGCTAGTAATGTGCCTGAGCCATAGGCCAAAGAGCATAAGCTTAACATAAGTGTCTAAATCATTTCTGAGGGCCTAAGCAGTGGCAGGCGGCTAAAGAGTCTGGGGCTGCAGGTCTCTGGGTCTAGACCTTTGGCTGCCCCAAGAGCATGTGTCAGGGCTCTCTGGAGATGGGCTATGTTTACTTTGGAGACACAGACCTAAGGCTCCAGACCTCCTCTCAATCTCAAGTCCAGCAACAGAGCCAGGACTCTGCAGTTCAGGAAACGTCTTAGCTTCTCCAAGAAGCTGTCTTCGGGGTCAAGAAAACAGCAGGTCACCCAGAAGGAAAGAGGAGGGGCTTACCTACTAATGCTATACTCCATAATCCTGGTAAAGGACACCAGGCTCAGTGGGCACTTGACACAGGTGTCCTTGTACATGTATTCGCTGAGCCTCCAGCTTCTCACTCAATCCTTATCATAGAGATCCAACTTGGTAATACAACAGAAAAAAAATCCTTCAAAATTCAAAGTACTATGCTTTTGTAAATCACCTTAGCACAGTGGAAACAGCAGTGTTTCCTCTGGGAGTGGGTGCCAAGTCCAGGGACTCCTGTGTAGGACTGTAGACCAAGCACTTGCTCTCTGCCCCTGAGTACATGTCTCCCTCCCTGGGGCTCGCTGAATATCTAATGTGGATCCCTCACATTATTAAAGTAAGTGTTATTAATTCTCACTTTATAGACCCAAAGCTGAGATCCAGAAAGACCAAGTCACCTGCTAGGTCCCACAGTTATTAAATAGTAACTGTAGGGGGACAAGGGAACAGAGTCACAGAAGAAAAAGAAATAAAAGCCTAGAAGGGGCACACGAAGGGGACGTCAATGTCAAGAGAAAATGAGGAGAAAGGAGGGGAGAGAAATGGGAGCAGAGAGCAAGGGATGTGAATAAACTTCCTTAGAGAGGTCCTTGGGGAGGTGAACAATCTGCTCCCAGGTGGGTGGGTGTGGGATGGAGGCCACAGCATGAGGAAGTGACAGGTCAGCAGAGACATTCAGCTGAGCTACAGAAGCCTTCTGTCAGGGTGGCAAAGGAAAAAAAAAAAAAAAAAAAAAAAAAAAAGAAACATTAAGCGAGACTTCCTCGGGCTTTAGAAATTGCTGAAATACAGAGGCCGCAATGAAAGATAAAGTGTCCTACAAAGGGAGCACCGAACGGAATCAATTTCCCCGGGCCGACTTTTATGTCCTATTATAAGAAATTGAAAAATTATTTCTGCAGGAATGTAGCTTTGCCGGTCCACCTCTCTTGAAGATATTGAGGAGGAAAATGGCTTCCAATAAATGGACGTCAGGGTCTATTCTCCATCACCAGAGTTGATCCTCTGCTCTGGGGCTCCAGTGGTTGAGGAAGTGGTGTCACCAGATGGGACTTAAAGAGGAGAGCTCTTCTGTTAGAGTTTGGGGGCTGGTCTGAAGAAGGCAATGAAGACAACTGGAGCTTCAGGGACCTATCCTTCCCTTGGCCAGACACACACACCGCCCAGTGGAATGTGATACTCTTGAGGCTGGCTAGACTGAGCCAGGATGGAATGTCAGCATTCTCTAAACAGGATGTCACACTGCACAGTGGACTCCATCTGCAGCTGCCACACTATACACAATTGCTCCTGCTGTCACTGCATAAAAGGCCTGGATGACTGTCATCCTACTACTCACAGCCACATTGCCCTCACCATGACATTCTTACCTGGTCACACCCACACAGACTTTGCTTCTATGTCCCCCCGCATCTTCCATCCATTTAGAATGGTCAGTTCTGTATGTCATACTGGCAGATGCAACTCATTCTTCCAGAATGAGAATGGGCAAAACATTCCTGCTTAAAAAGTCACAACTGATTATGATGGACCCTTACCGTGCCCACACCCTCATCCCCAGGACCTATGACCACAACCAAATGTACTAAAATGAACTTTCCAGATATTATGAAGCTATAAATCTTGGGATGGGGACATTATTTAACTATTGTGTCTAGGTCCTTGTTGGGAAGAAGGGGATACAGGAAACTCAGAGTTGGTTACAGAATATGAAAAGAACAGATTGAAGGAAAGCCTAGTAGGTACCACAGCCCAAGAATAGTAGATGTCTATAGGAACTACAGAGGTAAAGGTGTGGGTTCACTTTTGGAGTCTCAAGAATAAAACTTCTTGCCAATGCCTGCACTCCAGTGACACTGAATTTGGACTTTTGAGTTCTATATCCAGAAGAGAATATGTTTGTGTGCATTTTCAAGGCTTTGCTTCTGGGTACATAGTAATGTAGGGTACATTGACTTTCTGCTCCCTCCCCTGGGCTCTTGGAGCCCCATGTCCACTGTGGAACTTGTTATAGCTGAGGTTCTCAAGGTCCTTCTGGGTGCCAGGTCTATCTAAAATCTGTACCTTCCACACATACACATTAACATGTTTAATCTCACTATAGTGTTGTGAGGCAGAGCCATTCCTTCCATTTACAGATGGAAAGTCTAGAACCTTTGAGTCAGCCTGTGATCTTCAAAGAGACAAGAGACTTTGATGCAACCTGGTGAGAGGAGGGTTTTGAGTAATGACATGAAGGGCAGAAAGCCTCACGGGCAAGGAGAAACAGGAAGAATACGGAGCCAAGGCCTCCTTAGAAAAGGCACAGGACATGATAAGATCTGGGAGCTGGGTTAGAAGGGCAGGAAGGAAAGTAGAGAGCAGGGTCAGGGATGATGGTGGTGGTGGCTGGAAACCAATAGAAATGGGAATGGACAGATACATTTTCTGAAAAAAGAAAAAATTAAAAAATGTTCCACGCCTGGCAGTTACAAGCTCAAGAATCCCAAGCCAACCATCAAGGCTAGGGCTTCTCAGCCCCCACTTTGCAACAAGAGTCGCTTGAGGAATGCTTAGATCCCAGCGTCCAGGCTGTACTCCAAGCCACTGAACCCAGTCTCTGGGAGTGAAGTCAGTCAGAGCTCTCTGGGAAATTACAAATCCCTAAAAGACTAAACAGCTGTGCTCTGGGAATGCCAGCTTTGCATCAGATGAATTCCACCTCAGCGGATTATCTCTAGCCCTTCCCATGCTGCTGCAACACTTTCCTCCCCCTGCCTCGACCCTCCAGCCCTGAAGCACTGTATGAACACGATCCTTTCCTTCCTGTCCTTGTCTGAACCAGGCCTTTGGAGGCATTTGTGCACTGTCTGAGGATTAGGTTCCACCTCCTTATTTCCCCGGCAGAGTGTCTCCATGGTTTGGTGGCCTTATCCTGGGACTCCTGAGGCCTCATGAGCATAACTAAAGTTTATTTTCCTATTAGCCATCCTTAGTTTGAGTGACCTGGAGAAAAGGGAGGGGTCATGAATTGGGGCATTTCTTGCTACTGGTCCCAGAAATAAGAGATCAGCTGACTTAATCCTTATTCTCTGTCTGGTGTATGTACAATCATTCGTGGCAATTTCTCATGATTCCCCATGTGGCAACTAGCTGAATCGGATCTCCTCTTTTAGAGCTGAGCTTACGCAGGCACAGGGAAGTGGAAGCCCATGGCTTCAGGTTTCATAAATGGGAGAAGTTAGAGCGAGTCCCACACTCAGGTCTGCTGACTCCAGAGGTTGACCTTTTAACGTTCAGGGTCTAAGTTTCTCACCTGTAAAATGGCGAGGCATCAAATAATTCCTTGGATGCATTAAAATGTACCATGTTTACCTACCTATGGGAAGCAGGTGGTTGGGTACTTAGATAGGAACACTTGACACCAAGGCCCTCAATTTCCCTTTCAGAAAGGATGCCATACTTGGCTTGAAGAGGTTCTACAGTTACGTTGACAAAGGAAAAGAAATAACGGCTTGATACCACAGTGTTACTTTTTCTATTTCTGCTTATGGTTTTTCCATGCTTTCTGAAAAATGAATTGGATAATTGTCATCACAAATTAGCTTTTATCTTGGCACCCACTTAATGAGAGGATGTTTGAAGCCAGCATCTGGGACCTTTCGTGATGCTGCACCCTCAGGCTGGTGCCTCACCTGGCCATGGCTCGGTCAGTGAAGTTAGGTGACTCATGGCACAAGTCACCCAGATGACATCTAAGTATCCTACATACTTCCCAGCTATGCACATGGACATGTTTCTCTTAGTGTTTTTACTTTTTAATTTCCATTATTTTCTACTTTAAAACATCCTATTGATGGGGCATCTCAGATCCCATGAGGAATTAAATGGGTCTTCAGCCAAACTGGGGATCATGCCTGACCCAGAGTTTTTACTCAATAACTATTTGTTGAATAAATGAATATATATACATCTATTCCTCCTAAGTCTCACAATTTACAGACTCAGTACCTCTAAGCTTGCAGTCATTAGCCACATGGTGGTAATGGGGCCTTCTCAGAGGTTGAGGCCATAGGAAACCAGAAACTGGGTCAGTGGAGGTAGAGATGAAAAAAGGGAGGCAGAGAGGGATGTCTGACCTGGGCATGAACAGAGACAAGGAAGACTGAAGGTAAACCCAGGGAGTAAGACTTTGTCAGAAAGGAAGGCCTGCTATCCCCATTGCTTTCTGACCTGGTAGGTCACTGATGCTCTGGATGAGCTGGGTAGGTGTCCAGAATTCTCACAAAGAGGACACCCACCCAAAAGACTGGGAGTACCCACCGGCAGTGGTCTGGTGCAAGAGTCTTTAAAGTGAAACCTATCCCCAGGCTGTAGAGATTAGTCCATTGGTAAAGGGCTTACTATGCAAGCATGGTGACCTAAGTTTGATCCTCAGAAACCACTTACAAAGCTAGGTGTGGTGATCCATGCTTGTAATCCCATGGATCCCTGGACCCAGTGGCAAGCCAGCCAGCACAGCCTACTTGCTAAGCTCTAAGTCAATGAGAGAGTCTAACCCAAAATATGTGGAGGATGGCATGAGAAGTCTTGGGGTCAACTTCTAGTTTCCACACAGATATGTACACATGTGCAAGTGCAGACCCACAACCACTGAAAACTCCTACCTTCTCCATGCCCCTTCAGTCTCTCCTTTTGGTTTTTTCAGAATTACAATATTTTGTGTTACTAAGAAACCCAGCAGTCAAAGAAACAGGAAGAGAAGACGGGATACCATGCCAATTCTACCTACATTTTCTACCTAAATTACCAAGACAAATATTTCAGGAAACTGCACATGGCTGGAATGGGTAGGTGATTTATTTTATTTACCATCTAAACACACTTGAGAGTGGGAGATAGATTCATTCACATCCCCGCTTCTTAGTCAGATGCAATTCACCACAGAAATCGCTGCCATCCGAAGCCTCCACAACTTCCAAAGGGTAATGGATTTTTTTTCAGCTCATCTTTCTTCCCTGCTCATATTTGCTAGAGGATTCCAAATGGGTTCTATTTACTGTAATTACTGTTCTAACTGCAGCTCACTTGCAATGCATCAGGTTAACACTAACAAGATACCCAGCCGATGCTGGTAATGTGTATTCATTGTTCCAACTCTTTACCCACCCCCTTTGGTGTTGTCTCAATCCTATTTTCTGAACCCAAAGGGGAGGGAGCACAGCCAAGAAACAGGGATGCTTTTTTCTTTGTTTCATCCTTCTCTAATGCCATGGGTATTTCTCAATAGACACCCATTGTTCCCAGGCTTTGCTTCTCTGTGTTTACATGTATTACAACACATGTTATGATTTTCTCCCATACTCATTTACATCCTCACCTCTCAACACTGTGCATAGTATTAGTCATTAAATTTCATACCACAACTATTTGACTATTAATATGGATCCACATCCCAAAAGTCCTGACAATTTGTAAAATGCATTTTTTATGTTATTTCTATAATCAGAAGAAAATAATTATGTGATAGATTATGAATCTCTATCTTTTGGGCAAGGGGTGATGGCTTTATGGGTAAAGCAGTTCCTGTTCCAGCATGAGAACAGAGTTTGAATCTCAAGGACCGAAATATAGCTGAACACTATAGCCTATCTGCCTGCAACCCCAGAGTTGTTGAAGGGAGGCAGAGGGATCCCTAGAAACTTGAGGGTGAGGCATCCTGACATACATTGTTGAAAATCATGCTACCATATCTCAAACAAGATAGGTTCAGAACCAACATCGGAGATTTTCTTTTGACCTTCACATGTGTGCTGTGATGCATACACACACAAAGATTCACATAGACACATACACACATACACACACACACACATACACACACACACACACACACAGAGAGAGAGAGAGAGAGAGAGAGAGAGAGAGAGAGAGAGAGAGAGAGAGAGAGAGGATGAGGTTCACACACCACCACTACCAAAAGTTTCATATTTCAACCATAGGTAGCTTTATATTCATAAGATGGATACAGAGATAAAGCAACATGTGACAGTGACAGAAGGCAAGAGTTTAAGTTTGTGTCCCAGAGCTTATCAGCTATGAGCTCAGCTTAGCTTATCCCTCGAAACTGTGCCCTACAAAACCAATGCTCATGTCACATGTTGTTGACAAGTTCTGTGCAAAAATAGTAGGAACTTTAAAAAGGCATTTCTGCTACAATCATATCTCATCAATTATTCCAATTAAGCGCAGACTGTATTGTCACTTCCAAATGGGCTGAGCTGGGAGAGGCTTATAGATGAAACTCATGCTATTTGGTATGGGAGAACCATCCCCCATCATCCAGAAACTTAACAAAATGTAGTTTCTCAGCTCCTTTCTGATGAGGTGGGAGTGGGTGGGAGTTATAATCTGACTTCATGAGCTTGGCAGAGAAGCAGATTATTCTCTTACAACACTTTGATGACTGGGTCTCCATCTTAAGGACATAAGAGGCATTCCCAAAGAAAACATCAAAGTCTTCTCCAGATCACTCAAGAGGCTGCAAACCTCAAGAGAACACGGCTCTCCTCCTGTCAACCGCCATCACTACACATGGAACACGGGCACCATGTGTTGATTCTGTGGTGTGAGTCTCTTACATGTAGCTTTGATCTCTGTCAGACAGTCTCCTTCAAACTCTAAGTGACTTCTAAGTTATCTTATTCATAGGAAAGCAGCATTCCTACCTCCAGGTAGGAGAGTAAATACAGACAGCTGGTGATACCCATAGACACTCAACTACAGCTGTAGCAGAGGCTGTCATAGTAAGAGTATGTTTGGGGGTGGGGAGTTTTTTGACATACTTTGCATCAAACCCTCAAGGCTTCCTCTATGGATTCTGAGCAAGCATTCAAGGATGTCCTGATATGCCTAAGCCTCTGAACAGGCTACAAGACCTGTTGATTAAAAGCGTTCCCATGATTCATCAAGGAGTGTGGAAGATGCCACTTGACAGCCTGACTTGAGGGCTAGGGTCTTGTCTCCACTGTGCCAAAGTGTCATTGCAGTCCCCCAGGAGACTCTCATTCTTATTATGCATTAGTGCTTCATTGCTTGGGAGTGAGGTTTGCAGGGTGCCATACTTCCTTGAACAAGAAGCTTGTCTGCTCCTTGCCCGCTGGGCTTCTCTCAACTTACATAATTATGTAAGAAAAGAGAAATGTACTCTTGTAAGGTTTGAATGGGATAGACTTTGTGAAAGGATTTTTGTGACAGAGCCTTACTATGTAGCACAGGCTGGCCTTCAGCTCCCCACCTGCTCTGCTTCAGCCTCCCAAGTGCTGGGATTATGGGCAGGTACCACCTTGTCAAACTACCATGTTTAAGTACTACTCTTGACCTCACTTGTCTTGACAGATATCAAAGAGCCCCATCTTCCAAGGTGGCTTCCGGAACAAGCCACCACTTATAGCTTTTCGCACCCTAATATAGTTATCAGTCTTTATCAGCAATATCAATTCATTTATGAAATCTGTATTTATTAAACACCTCTGGTCCAGTGACTATAAAGTGCATATAGGGATCCATTCATGAGCAATACTGTCTTGGTGCCTGAACTCATATACTCTGACTGAAAATTCTGCTCCTGGATAGCCCTTCCCACCCCAGCAGAATCCACCCCACCCCAGAAGAAGTGGTAAAGGGTATCAAATAAAGGCCTTGCACAAGATGCCAAACATCCAGAACAGGGAACTTACTGATGGTTGAAATAAAGCCTTGGGACTATTATTGACTAGATGTCTGTGTCCCCACCCCCCATATTCCCAAGCTAAATCAACACCCAATATGATGGCTTGAGAGATACTGGACATGTTGTCTTCCCAGTGGCACGGTCACCTTTCTCCTGTGGTATCAGGCTCCCAGTGAGGTTGCTAGGAGACAGACAGCCACAGTTGGAATCTACAGCTGGAATACCACACCTGGAGGTATCTTAAATTAGCTTGTTAAGATTCGTCCCTTTGAAGAAGACCCCAATTAAAATAAAACAAAAACTGTAATAAGCAAAGTTTGCTTTGAAAAATGCTAGGGGAGAAATTAGCACTGAGCCACCCACACGGCGCATTTATCCTAGCCAGATATTTTTCAATTGCTTTGTTCTTTATGGCATGTGAATGGTCAAGTTCCAGATTTCACTGCCTTGTGAACACACAGTCAGCATTCCCCGAGTGCTAGTTAGTACAAGGTCCTAGCCTTAATGGTGACTAAGACACTCACATGCTTCTGCCTGCATGGGGCTTCGCTGTGGTGAAGTAACATTATAATCTAGAAGGAAAGTGTTCACAGATACTGACAAGGGTTATGATGAACTGAAGTGTCAAAAATAGACAGAGGAGGGGAGGCGGGGGGGGGGTGTGCTCATTTGGAGTAGCCAGGAAGCTTTCTCTTAAGTGGCTGCTGAGAAAGAATTACTGCATGAATGACTGAATCTTTATTTTATAGGTATGGAAATAGAGCCCAGATGTGCATGGAGGATACACAGAGGGGCCAGGAATCCAGCTCTTATTCTCTTCATTCTGGTCTGAAGGATGCCAAGTCCAGAAAGTCCCAGGGACAAGGTGAGCCCTTTGTGCATGACGGTAAAGTTTCTGGATCCCTGCTCTCATGCCACCCACTTTCCATCATCTACAGTATGCTGGGACCTGGAGTAGACACTGGCTAGGAGATGCAGCAGACAAGGGTCCTGCCCTCAGGAACAAATGCATACACAGCTGTGTCTCAAGAGAGGAAGCACACAACTATCTTTGGCCCTTTCAAATGAGGTTCCTTCCAAGTTAACCGGGCACAGTTCTGACTTCTTGGTGTTTTGCTGTCTAGAGAGAATTCTTGAATTATCTACTGACTCCAGAAGAACCCTACTCAGGATTACTTTTGTCTTTGCTACCCAAATAACTTAGGTCCAGCTTCTAGCCACTTCTTCCATTCATACCCGGTGGATGCTGTCATCATCTCTAATCTGGAATCCTCAGCATCCAAGCTGCCACAACCATTCCAGAATGTCCTCAACCCAGCAGCCAAGTGTCCTACTGAACACTGATCAGTCACTTCACCCTGTTGTTCAGAGTCCACCAATGGTCTTAAATACATCACTATAAGAGCTAACCCGCTTCCATTGGCCACATGACCCTATGCATTCTGTTCCCTTCCATTCTAGACCGCTTATCACCTTCCTTACCCACTATGCTCTGCCCTCTCACCTCCTTGTCTCTCTCTCCAGGCACCAGGACTTGGCCAACCTCAGGGCTGTCACATACATTACCCCAGAATGGCCTTCCTGCTGGAATTTTAAAGATTTCCCCCTACAAACATCATGATATTTTAATTTGAATCTCCACTCTAGTCATGCATCTTTTCATATATAACATACTGACTTACTTCATGTTCTAGTTTATCTTAGAAGGATGTAAGGTCCTTTGGGAAGGAGATCTTTATTTGCATTGCCAGGCTGGAGACAAGCCTGCCTTTCCTTTGACTTTCCTCTTTCTGCTTCAAGGCAAGATTATTTCTCGCTAACCACCCATGGCTTTGGTACCATTACTTGACAAGCTTCGCTTGGAGCCAAGGAGATGATGAGCCAGTTTCAGGTGCCATGGAAACAAAGTGAAACCAGGAGTACATGGTCTGGGCTCCCTCAAACCTGAAGTAAGAAGTATTAGTGTGCTACTCTATAAAAATCAGGGTGATAGTACCTATCTTGTAAAGTGAGACAAATTACATATATAGAGTCCAGAAATATATGCAGCAAAGTGAATGCATAAGAAAAACAATACAAAACCAAAACCAAACCAAAACAAAACAAAAAGCATTCAGCTGGCCCTGGACCCTGGAGAGTCTTGACCATGAATATCTCCCACACATATCGCCTTTTCTCTCTCTCAATCAACCTACTGGGACCCTAAAAGCCCAAATGTGGGCTGATGGAGGAGCAGACAGAGGATCTAGGCGAGGTAGGAGGAGGGTTATGTGGGTATAGGAGACTTTGAGTAATACTAGACTTTGCTTCAGCTGACGGCCCGACCCACCACCAGCCACCACCAGCCATAGGCATGAGGGGAAGCCCAGACCTTCTGGGACTGTTGAGACCCTGAGTTCCCAAAGAATGCAGCAGCTTCCTTCTCCGCCTTGACCATACCCAACCGGCCTGCTCTCTCCAGGCGGGCATCTCATACGGCCAGTGGGATGACATCTGTGGGAACAGAGATGAGCCACAAAGCATGACTGTGTGCAGCTAATTGATTTGTGGGCATTGTGGACAGAAGGACGTGCAGGACCTGGGAAGAAAATCAGGAGCAGGATGTTCTGGGAAGATGGCTGTGAGCAGAAGGGACAGCTCTGTCTGCTGCTGGCCAGCTGGCCAGCCTGCATCAGCTTCCACAGTGGTCTCTGGAGTTTGACAAGAGGAAAATAAGGCACAGAAGAGAGACAGAGAGGGACTAAGATGGGAATATGAATGAAAAACAAGCGTTTTTTGAGCATCTCCTATGCTTTTCTAAAGAAGTGGGAAAATAAGATGCAGTGTGAGGAGAAGAAAGGTGGGTGACAGAGGCAGAGACAGTAAAAGGACAGGAACACAGGGAGGTGGCTGTCCATCCTGACCATGCCAACAACATAAGAACAAGACAAGCTCTGCATGTAGAAAATGAATCTGTCTTCCAGTCGGGGACAGGAGACAGTTTGGATCACCTTTGTCTTCCAGAGTATTAAGTGGAGCTTTGCTTGTGGGAATATACAATGTATGGTGTCTGCCGAGGGTTCGGAATGGAGGTGAGTGTGATAGGCTCACATTTACCTCTGGGACTGGATTATCTCCATTGTCCATGACAGAATGTTCCAGATTGGTTGGGCATAAACTTATTTTCTTTAGGGGTTATCTTTTCCTTCAAAGTTTTCCTAAGGGAGGTTGAAGGACTTTACATTCTGATGGTCAAGTTCAGAAAGACTTTCTGATCTTAGAAATTTCTGCTTTGAGACCCACCTTTAACATGGGTTTCGCTTTAATTTGTTTGTGTGTGTTTCTATTATCTATACATATGCATGGGTATTTGTGTGTATAAATATACACATGTGCGTGACATGGCATACATGTAGAAGTGAGAGAATGGTCTCAAATGTCACTGCTTGCCATCATTTATTTGAGCCATGGTCTCTTTACTGTTTATTTCTGCCATGTATGCCTGCTCTCTAGCCTTCATGCTTCCGGGGAGTCTCCTGGTCCTGCTTCTCATGCACCCATCCCATAGGAGCACTGAGATTACAGATGTCTGTGCTGTGTGACATGTCCAAACACTGTGTGGGTTCTGAAAATTCAGACAGGTCCCACACTGGTCTGACATGCTCTTTGATCTACTGGGCTGTCTTTCCAGCTCTGGACCTGTTTTCCTTTGCCCAGGAAATGTATTTTACTTTTAGCCCATCAACCCAGACTCTGAACTGCTCAACTTCCCAAGCCTCTATCTGTTGCCCGACAATGGTGCCATCCTGGGGCTGTGACCATCTATAGTGTATCACAGCCCATAAATAACTCTGATGAGCTGCCTGCTTCATGAGAAACCCTTATAACCAATTGAGCAAATCAGAAAAAAAAAAAAACAAACCAAAACTGTAGAAATCGTTTTTCATTTACATGCCTACTGCCAAGCAAAGCTACAAAGGGTATGCTTGTGATCAACCAGCCAGACAGAAATGGATAATTCAAACAAAAGCATGAGAAGAAAGATGGTCTATAGCAAGGGTCGGCATGCTCAGGGCCATAAGCCAAGTACACCCAGAAAGCCAATTTTTGTAAATAAAGTTTTACTGGCACACAGCCCCACCCTTCTGCTTGCCTGTCATAGATGGCTGCTTCCCATGACAATGCACAGCTGAATGCTCGAGACAGACATTGCACAACTTGCACTGTTGAGAAGATTTACTAAGAGCATCTTTAAAGAAGTTGGACAACCCTGACTTGTAAGCTAGACTCAATATTTTCTCTTGTTCCCAGATGCTAAATATTGCTCTCTATGTGGGTTACCTTACTTTGTATAATTGCTGTCAACCAAACTAAGAATTAAGTTTGGAAAAAAAAAAAAAAAATGAAGGGGCAGGAGAACAGCTCAGTCAGTGCCTGAGTTGTAAACATGAGGGCGGGCCCGAGATCAATCCTCAGAGCTCATATAAGAGGTCAGGTGTGATTGTATGCTCCTGGAACCCTAGTCCTAGGAAGATAGAGACAATGGATTGCTGAGATTTTGTGGCCACAGTCTAGCCTAGCAACAAGCCTTAGGTCTCAGTGAGAGACCTTACCTCCAAAAAACAAGGTGGATGACTCCCAAGGAACAACACACAAGGTTTACTTCTGCGTCCTCCCCATATGAGGACTTAATGAAAAACAAGAAAGTTTTTTTAAAAAAAGGTATTTTATACACTACCTGACACATAGTAAGTGCTCACTGAATGACCTCTTGTGTTATCCAACATTAGGTTTACAGAACCCATTTCCAGGATGTAGAGACAAGTTGGTGTGTGAACTGAGTTCAACCTCCCATAAAACCTTGAAGTTGTGGGAAGTGGACATTTAGTGGATGTCATTCTCTAAGTTCCTGTCATTTTATTTCTTTGGTTCTCATAGATCTTGGTGCTTTCTCACATGTGAGGTCATGGTTCAGAAAAGTGATACCTAGTCCCATTTTTATGCCCTAAATATTGTGGTTGAAAATGCTGGGAATATTTTATTTGGAAAGACTGGGAATCACTGTTGACAGAGTAACCTTCTTCAAAATCCTGAGGGATTCCCATGGACAAAAGAGACATGACTGACAGAGGGGGTAAGGACAGTCTGAAAGAGTCTCTTTTTTGCTGATTATATGCAATAGAAAAATTAAAGTTTCAAGGATTCATGTCTCTTTAAAAAACATATAAAGAAATCCCTACACAAAACAGAATTTGAATTCCAAAAGGTTCAAGTCAGCCCTAAAGAAAAGCTGTCAATGGCTAGAATAAATTATCTGCAATATTCCATATTGCATATTGTTAGCTTATGGAGGATTTCCCATATCTAACTTTATTTGATGGTCAGAGAAATCATGTGAAGAAGAGGAACATGCCATAACTTATCTCTTTTATAGAAAAGAAAAACAGACCTAGAAAATGAAGTCCCTCAGCTAAAGTCACAGAGCTAACCTGAGCTGCAGCTCACACTGACATATGAAAGCGGAGTGATGAATCATGGGACCTCAGTGGAACAAATTCATACAATTGAGTGTTTGTCAAGATGAGAAATGAAAACAACTATGATGCCTTTAGCAGCCTGAATCTAAAACTTAACAACAGGAAGCACACTTCTGAGAGGCTCACCCGGTGCAAACCCACTCTTGTGGTCTCTAGACCTTCTACTTCAGAAGCCATGGGCACCCTAGGCAGTGGTGATGTAAGCCACCTTATGGGAGTCTCAACAGTGGTCAGTGGATGTCTGGACAACATAAGCAGAGAGTATTGGGGCCCAGCAGGATTCCTGCTATCTGTTTGGGAACAGCCCCAAAGAAGACAAACAATAGTCTCCATCCTTCACCATTTAGTCTCTTCCGTAAGAGTGAGGGGTAGAGGTTACTAGGAATTCTAGGGTCTTGGATTCAAGGCTACACAACCAATTGTATAGCTTTGAGCAAATGATAACCTTCTCTACCATTAAACTTCTTGTCTAAAGAGGGAGCAAACCTGACTTAGAAGCATCAAATAAAGATGTTCATATGACACTTCTGTCTCTGTGCCTAGGACTGAGTCTCTTCTGTACTGGTACAACACTAATCTACAGGATGCCTAGTCTAGAGAAAGACCTTGGGGATGTTCAGGCTCCTACTGTGACTTTCTTCACCATACTATCAAGTTAACCCCCAAGCCCCCAAGCTTTAGTCCCCTCCCCTAGCAAATGGAAATGATAGGCCCAATCTATCTGTCTAGTAAGGCCATTAGGAGGATCAAGTGAGGTAATAGACATGCTAGGGCTCTGTAAACAGCAAAGTGCTGTTCACAAATGAGTCAAGGTCATTATTATCATCATTACCGCTGTCAGTCCTAAGTGATGGAAGTGTTATTATAGTAAGGGAGTTATCTGCAGAGTCATTGCCGTTCATTTTTATGTCTGACAGGACAATGCATTCTTGGATTTTTTTTTTTTTTTGAAATTCTAGTTTCATGACCTGATGCTTGCTCTCAGAAATCGTTCCTACACTACATATCCATAATGGATATCATACTCCAATGGGAACAACTTCCCCTTCCCCCAGCTACTACAGTCAAGGAAGTCTCCTTTGGGGATTTGAATGTGCTATCAAAAGAGTATAATTGGGAGGTGTTAGATCAAAAGCTGCCTGGGAATAAAGCAGAGAACTTCCCTCTGCTCTCTGATTCCAATAAGCCCAGGATCAGAACACAGGAAGCATTGCCTTTTCATTCTGTATGGCAGGTGATTGATTCTTCGTGTGGCCATTGTGAACCTTTTCAGAAATAAAATGTGCCACCAAACAAAACAAATACTTAGCTCAACTTTGACTGATAATCATTTTATTTGGAAATTTCAAAAAAAATGCATACTCTCAAATTCCACACACTTTCTGTTTTGCCAAAGAGATTCAGGATTTAGATGGAGTTTGGGGGCTGGTAGGGAGAGGGCAGAGAGCTCGGAGAGTAAAGTAAAGCAGTGGCCTGAGTTCAATGTTTAGCACCATAGTAAAAGATGGATGTAGGAACATGCAGTTACAATTATGTCACCAGAAAGGTGGTTACAGGAGGCAAGCTCCGGGTCTCCGAAGAGACTCTATCTCAAAAATTGAAGCAGCTGGTCCCTGAGAAAGAATAACATCCAAAGTTGTCCTCTGGCTTCCACACACATTTGCACACATGTGCATATGTAGCTGCACATATATGAACACAAATATACACATGTGCACATATATGCATACATACAAAATTGACCAAAACAAACACGGTGAAAAATACATCTTCTGATATGAGGACGCTTTCAGAGTTAGCTCTGACATCAGCTCAAAAGATGTACAGTCAGAGTGTAGGTACAGACCTTGTCTGGCCCCAGCATGAGGCCAGTCCCAATCTTGTAGATGTCTTCCATTCTAGAATTCATTCCTACTTCATTGAATTACAAGAATTTAGGGTTGCAAAAAGACTTGTCAAAATTCTTGCCCCATGTTTTTGGTATCCACTGTGTCCGTAACCTCTGGACTTAGAAATTCCTGAAGCATGCTGAAAAGAAAAATTGCCTAAGCATATTGCTATTGATGCAGAACAGAGGACCAGTAACTGTGCAGAAGACTAAGTCATCACCCCTAAATCACCTTGCACTGAGATCTCCTGTCCCTCCAAAGGAAAGAGGAGAGGAAACAGGCGTGGCTGGTGCTTTTAGTTGTTAAATTTACATCTTAAGTTGATAACCTCTTAAATAAATTGTCCTATCAATTTCTAGCAACAACTACAATTACCTGCGCTGGTGTGGCAGGTGTGTTCATAGATAAATGCTTTTCAAAATACATACCATAATAATAGTTAATTCCTAGACTATCAAAATAGCTCAAGTGCCACAGCATGTATTAGACTGAGACATAGAAACAGAATAAATGAGATAGAAATATTAGCACAGTAATTACCATGCCCAGGGTTGTTGTACTGTCCTCTGGTTTACACACACACACACACACACACACACACACACACACACACACAAACATGTTCTTGTCCACACATCTGCATACACAAAATTGATCAAATAAAATAAGCATGTGTGGTATAAAAGTAAATCTCCAGCTCAGAGGCTACTTTCAGCGTTGCCTCACACATAAGCTTAAAAGATGTACAGTCCTAGCCTGTTCCAGAGAATAGTATAGTCTGAGCTACCCCCTGATGTACAGCTCCTGCCCAGTGTCCCTAGACCTAGGAGAAGTGAGTCCACAATCAGAGCACCCCACTAGATGAAGAAGCTCCCCAAATGCTTTAGAATGACTATTCTTTATTCTGCTTTGCAAACTCCTCTCTCCCCTCAATATATGATAGACAATTTCAGGAAATTAAATGTTTAATATTTTTAAATGACTTCCAGCTCAGTGCCAATTGAATAAATGCCAGCCTTATAGCATGTTGCTCTAAGGTCTGGGAAGTCATAACTGAGTTGCCAATGAGTGAAGGCCTCCTTGCAGGAAGCTATGAGCTAAAAAGGGGAGAAGCTGTGGTCAAGGCTGGGAACTCTGGGGGCCAGGGGAAGAAGCAGGAAGTCCCATTAATCATCAGTCAGCCTAATGACATATGCTTATCACCATCTGGGGGAGGCAGGACCCAGACTGAACATACACTGTGATCATGGGAGCATCAAATCACACACTTATAAAAAGTTCCATTCAGAAAATCCACACTAGTGTGAAGAAGATACTATGCTGGGCCCTGCTAATAGTTTAGTAAATAGAAACCCACCTTTATTTTTCCCTATGTTATTTGCAAGCTGCTTTATTTTTATAGCAAAAGGAATATTTCTTTTATGGCATAAAACAATTATAGTATTCTAAATAACAAATTACAAAATTCTATAAGCCAATCAGAGAAAGATGAACATTTCTTGGTAGGTGACACTAAGTAATGTTAATGTACACATGATCTCACGTTTAATTTTTTTTCCCCAATATCAGGGGAAATCTTACAATTTTTAGACACTCACCAAAGTATTTACGAATGAAATAATCTGATGAATAGGCTACTGACAGTTCTGGGTCTAGATGGTGAGTATGTGGAGGTTATTATACTAGCTTATGTCTTGCAGAAGTCTGAGTATTTTTATACAGCCATCTAAAAAATTTAAGAGCCACATTAAAATAAATAGGATGAGTTGGACAGGAAGTGCCGAGGCCTTAAGCACAAAGGGTGGGAGGTGGTGGATGAGGAAGAGTGGAACACATGCCTGTATAGAAGGAAAAACTGTAAATCAGATTTTTTTTCCTTTTTGACATGGTGGTGGTGGTGGGGGGTCTGTCTACTTCATTAGACTGCCCTTGAACCCTCCAAGGCTTCCTGAGTCCTGGGATTACAGACATGTGCCATCACACTTAGAATGGATCTACTTTTGAAATATTTGGGGGGGGTGGCATCTGGAGAGATGACTAGGTGGATAAGAGTACTTTGGGAGCAAGAGGACTGAGTTGAAATCCCAAGCACTCTTATAAAAGCTGGACATGATTGCGTGTACCTGTAGTGCTAGCACTGGGGGACACAGGCAGCAGAGCTCATTCACAAAGCATTCGGGGATACTCTATGGATTCCATGACCTGTATTTCTTCTTCATGCCTTAGGCCCAGGGCGGCCATGACTCCTTGTTACTGCTAGCTTCTGAGTCCCTTGGGTATCATGTCATCATCCTTGCTCACATCTCTCTACATACAGACAGCTGACAAAACTCTCTTCAGTCAGCCCATTTTAAAGGGCCATTTATTTCTTGCTGAGGCTCTGAGAAGTACAAATGAAGTACTCAGAAGAATCAGTTGCTCTTCCAGATATCAAAGCCATGTCCTTCACTGTGCAGGAACACTGGGGAGATGAACATTTCAGCAGAAGAGAAAGCAAGTGATGTTTGGAGATGATGCACAGTGGAAGTGGCAGTTCAAACCAGCGACAGGGAGGAGCAGATTATTCAGAAGCAGTATATGGACTAAAATAAAACCATCACAGTACGACATCTAACACATGACTACCTAGACATCCACAGAACATAACGGTGACAGAGAGAGATAGGGTTGGAGCACAAGTGTGGGACCATGAGAGGAGCTGGAGCAGATCCTGAACCCAGTTAGGAAACAGATCATTCCTAGGTAACTGATAAAGAGGTGAGGCCCAGACATTACAGAGGCTGCCCCAATTTACTAGTAAATAACAAAAAGGCATCTTCCATGGAACTTGGCCTCAGCCATGTCTGGGCTTGGAGGCAAGCTGTTCTGCATCATGTGTCCCAGCATCCCGGATTAGGGTGAACTTGAACACAATGAGAGTAGACAGCTGCTACCTGTCAGCCGAGAGGAAAGTAATATCTGTTCATCAGGGAGCTAATTCTGCAAAGCTCACCGTCTAATAGGTACTGTATACACGTAAATAGGATGCTCTAATCAGCAGGAAAGCAGGAGATGCAATTTATTCCTCATGGACCTGAAATATAATGGAGCTAAACTGAAGGTTTTACGATATACAGAGTGCTTTACTTGGAAGACCGATGCCTTTCCAGGCAAGGTGTTTATTTCTAGAACAAGTTCCCACACTCCGTGACATCTAGCCCTGGTGAACAATGGGCACTGAATAGCAATGTCCAGAGCAGGTCTTCAATGCTCATAGAACCCAGAGAAGATAATGGGACCGGGCAGAGATTAGGAGAACCGACTTAGAAGCAAGGCAGACTTGGCTAATTCAAAGCCTTATGACCCTGGCTCAGGCTTTCAGCCTCTTCAAAGTATGTTCTCTCACCAGCAAAAGACAAGAACGACAGCATTCATCAGTGGACTGGAAGGTAAAGTTGTATTAACATAGGTAACATAGTGGGCGTTAATTAAGACTAAGCTTATTTCCTGGGGTGGTGCATTCCCCCCCCCAAAGAATATTCCCAAGGGAGAGTTGTCAAATTGGAGCTTCAGAGCTGGAGCATGCACACTGCCTTTCTGCTGACTACTCTGATGAGGATGATGAGCAGATCATAGAAGGCTGGCCACGGAAGTCACACCAGGGTAGTCCACTCCTGTATATTCTATTACCTTGTATGATTTTCTGCCCCCCCTTCCTTTTCTTCCTTATCTCTCCAATTGCCTCTCTTCTTAAAATACTTCATTATAAGGCTGAGGAGTCGGGCAAGGGGTGTGGGAATGTATGCTGCACAGGCAGGAGAACACACATTTGAATACCAAGCATCACATAGAAAGTTGTAGATGGTTTTACATGTGCATGTAACCCTAGTACAGAGGTGAGGGTCAGAGACAGGCTGATCACTGGGGCTTGCTGGCTGTGAGCCTAGCTCCAAGTTGAAGAAGAGACTATTTCAGATAGATAAGGTGACAATGATAACACAGGGTATCTGCTGAACTCCTCTGAACACACACACACACACACACACACACACACACACACACACACACACACACAGATAGCATTCCTCAAAAACGGCCACTTCTCATTTTGTTCTAGATTTTCCTCATTTTTTTGTGATACAATCTCTCTATGTGCCTCAGATTTGCCTAGGACTCACAGTCTCCTGCCTCAGTCTCCTGAGAGCTGAGACTATACACACCACCACAGCCAGCCTCATTACTGTTTTTAATTGGCATGTAACAATGGTACATGTTTATGGATCATGCTGTGAATTCCAATACACAAAAACCTCTTATAATAATCATATCTGGGTATTTAGTATAGACATCACCTCACACATACATATCTTTTTCTTTGGTAAGGGCATTAGAAACCTTTGTTAACTGTTCTGAAGTGTTCAGGATTAATATTGCTAGCCATTGTTGCCACATTGAGCAATAGAACAAAAGACCTTATTCCTCCTAACGATAACTTTGTACCAGTTTTTATTTTAGTCAAATGAAAATTTGGATTCCCAGCTTTCTGTAGAGCAATGAAAAGTGTAAGGTCAAAACACTTACATGCTTTTTTCATTATGAGCAGGAGCTGCCTGCTTGACAATGGTCACTATGGACTCATCACTACTACTGTTCCTAGCTAGCCCACTACATCCACTTCCTGATTCCTGACATGGCTTTGGACTCATCCTCACATAAGCTTTCTTCCCCCAATTTGAGGGTAGGACGATATGGACTTGAAAATGTAAAATTAGAACATTTGCAAGGTGTGTAGTGACTAGTGACTGTGGGTTTTGTAATTTGCCTGACCTCAGTTTGACTTGGGATTCTGCCGCTTATGGCTCTGTGGTACGGTCTGTCTCTGGAATTTAGCTATCTTTGAGTCTCTCTCTGAAATGTATGCCCATCTATCTCTGGAATGTATGGAGAGAGCATACATCTACTTCAGCTAGGGTAAGATTTAAAAGAGACAGCAGGTATGAAATGTTTTAGTATGTGGCCATAGCAGCACACCTAACATGATAGACATTCCATAATTATTTACAGGAAAACTGAGCCAGGAGAGAAAGATTATGAAGAAACCTATGAAATCCCCGCATGGTCCTTTACTAAATAAGACTAATAATAGATCTTAAACAGAGAGACTGTTTCATTCATGACAGTTTTAAATAATAGTGGCCTACATATTTTGTCTGTAGATGATAATCTGAAACATCTGGGAATCTTTCTCCCTCATTGTCTTAACTACATATCTGTGACTTTGTATGCTTTGTGGAAAGTAATACATAGCCTAAAGGGATGGCTCTCACCATTCTTCTTAATGCCCATGGACATGCTATTTTCAATTAGATTTGCTACTTTCTACCTTCCAGTCCCATTGTGTTCCCAGCGATGAAATGTTATTTTGCTGATTGAGACAGAAAATTCTTGGTGTGATCCTTATTTTATCTAAGTGATGTCACTGAAAAGGTATTTTTCAAATGTCATCTATGAAGCAGGAGGATGAGTAATCAATCAATTCTGGCCACCAAAACCGCTTGCTAGACACATGCATGCTTTTATTAACTCCACGTGTCAGAGCCTATGGTTGCTGGGCACAGGGATACAGCAGGGGATGGGATATAACTGGTCCCTAACGTCCTGAACTATATATGCTTTCTCAAGCCCATTGGATTATCATCACTGTTCCTTACATCTGAGCATATTTCATAGGCCTCATGGTCCTGCCTGGATGACAAGACCCAGGACAAGGGATCGAGACCCCTCTCAGCATATCTTCCACTTTTCATGATCTTACCACATTTTCAAGTCTAATGCCCCCACCTCCAATTATCTCTGTAAGGAGTGATTTCAAAATTCACATAAACTTAACTAAAATCTTCACAGGTGCAGAAAAGCTATTGTAAAATCAAAGTAAGGCCAATTTGCTAGTAGGCAATGAATTGTCATACACTATTAATAGCAATGTCTTTTATTAAATACCTATTACTCCATCATATTTCATCCAACTCCTTGAAGTGTTTGAACCCCACTGTTATACATGAGAAAGTTGAGGCTGGGATTACATTGGAGCCCCAAATCACACATCGGTACGTGACAGAGTGGGAGCTTAACCCTATCTCAGTCTCACACAGATGTGAGCAGTCATCACCACACTATCATAGTCAGCATATGCTTCCTTTCAAAATTCATCTGTAACTTGTCATCTTGGAGTTCTCTTTCCTCAAGAGGACTGGATAGAGATACTCAGAGTTACTCATTAGAATCATTTTCAATTACAATAGACACACTTTTTCCTTTAAACTTTAGCTGTTTTTAAAAGAAAAGAAAAAAAAAAAACCATTGTCAAAATCCTTCCAATAAGGGTATTTGCCTGATGATCACAATCTTCCAACTGCAGATAAACACGGGATTGGCATTCTGACTTTGGAGAAAATAGATGGAATGACATGGAGTCAACAATATAGGAGTAAAACAGATAGTTTTTCAACTTGTGATACTAACTATGGCAGCTCCAAGGGCCTTTGAGCTGGGAATGTTAAACATCGATATTTGTTTCACCAACTAAGGAAGAACTACTCTGACATGATACCTTTTCCTCCAAAGATTTGAGACAGTGTTTCCATCATCTGCAAAATGCAGCTGACCGACTTTTCCTCTACCTGAGACTTGTTGCGGCCCCTAGAGAGGTAGTCAGTCTCAAGCCACCATATCACGAGTTCTTCTAAATTCTGAAAACATAAGATTTTAGTGTAAACAAGATATAAATATGTAAACTTTATGCCAGAAATGGAAATCAAATACCCAAGAAGGCCTAAGCCCTGCAGCCTTCTCAGAAGGATTCTCTCTGCCAAGGACTCAGGACACAGTGATAGACCTGTGAGTCATGGGTGCTGTACTTTGGAGCTTATACTCTCATGGGAAACAGGTAGTAGCAATGGATAATTGAGCCGATTAGTGACCTACCACAATAGTAACACAGACGAGGAAATACCAAGCTTCTAGAGCATGGGGACAAGGACACTGTCCCTATTGCAGGGCATTTTGGAAGACCTATAAAGGCAGAAGTGGTGAGAGATCATGGTGTGTGGACTCGGTACAGATAGAGAGAAATATGGGGGCGGAGCAAGCCTGGGGGAGGCAGCAGAACTGACTCATGAGGTCTGGAAGTGTATTAAGGACTTGGAGCCTTATTCTGGAAGCAACAGGAAGCAGCTAAGCAGAAGAGACCATTGTGAAATGTCATTGTGGTTGGAGAACAGAAGGTTGCGGTATGCTGGAGTGATAAAATCATATACAGATCTAGAGGGCAATTTCCATGCTCTACTTTGCAGCCCCACATAGAGAGGCCTTATGTCAGAGGGTCCAGATCTACTGCTGTGAGAATATAAGAAATTAGCAAACACTACACAGACCAGGGAGCACTCTTATTTCCTCTCTGAAAGTTGATTGTTAAATTTCTGCCATTGTGCCAGCAATCAGAAAGGTCAGAAAAATAGGAAGGACAGTGAGGAAGTGGAATTCAGGCAGGACAAAGTGACAGGGACCGGGGTGCTATCAAGAGAGGTAAACAAAAAGAAGTGTGTGCTTATACAACATTTGTGAAAGCTACAAGGGAGACTATGACGTGAATAAGCTGAGACTATTTTGGGGCCCTTTTTCCCATGACCAAGCTGAGGATGTGGAGAGATATTCTTTTGTCAAGGAGACAAAAGCCATGTAGAAGGACTCTAGCTCATGGTGAGATAGGCCAAGTTTTGGGATGTGCTACATTCTGTAGCATAGTCTAGCAGTGTTAGTAGTAGCGGCAGCTATGACCAGGCTTGTTGAGTGAAAAGTGCCTTGTCATCACTCAAAGGATAGTTGCTATCAGTCCTTGAGCTCAGGCTTGAGAGCTGGGATGTAGGAGATGAGGGTTGCAATGGGGGATGGGGTGGACACTGGAGGCAGAGTGTCCAGGTTGAGACGGTGTAAGGCGGTGAGAGGCCTCAATCATTCCAGAGAGTTGCAAGCCACAGCTTATGGTCTCTGTCACAGCTCGACTTTACCATTTCGGCCCCCAAATAGCCACAGACAACATGGAAAGAAACATATGTGGCTGTCTTCCAATAGACATTTATTTATAGACACTAAAAATTGAATTTCATACAGCTTTCAAAGGCTACAAAATATTCGTTTGATTTTATTTCCCCTACCATTTAAGAACTATCCTTAGCACACGGGCCATATAAAAACAGATGGATGTTGGGCCTGGATTTGGTTGCCGGGCTGAAGTTTGCATGAGCTCAGCCTCCACCAAGAAGGATGGTCCAAGGCAAGTTTTGTGAGCGCCATACCAGTCATTTAACATTTCTGATAGTCTCATTTGGAAGTCACATGGTAAGACTAGGAAGACCAGGCAGAACTGTGTGAGCATCCATAAAGGCATGCTATTCAGGAATGGGTATGTCCTCTTCCGTTCACAGCTCAGCATGAGTATGCTAGATACTCTGTCTGAATCACTCCCTAGGAGCCAGCTGGGAAGGGGGCATTCACACAGCCTGGTGCCTGGCTATGGTGCCTGGCAATTTTTATCATCACCTACCCCACCCCTCCTCCCAACTCTCCCTCTCCAGAAAAGTCTAAGAAAATAGTTCCTTAGAATTTCTATTCTTCATACCAGGAGCTAATAAATGACAAGTCTTGCCTGGCACACATCTGCTATTAACTATAGATACCATGGAAGAACTGACATTAGCTTCAGGTACTTGCCTACATACATTTAAATATCCATCTATGTTCTCCTCTCTCTCTCTCTCTCTCTCTCTCTCTCTCTCTCTCTCTCTCTCTCTCTCTCTCTCTCTCTCTCTCTCTCTCTCACGCCCGCACACACACACACACACACACACACATTTATTTGCTTATGTTTTTCTTGGCTATATATCATGGATTGAAGCTTTGGGAAAATCTCATTGGTGTGAATCCAATATAACACTGGGTTGCTTAAAACACCTACAGTGGTACAATTTATCATCATTTTGATTCAAATATTTGAAAGAATATAAAAAGGAGGGAAAGGACAC
This sequence comes from Phyllotis vaccarum, assembly GCA_033318265.1. NCBI lineage: Eukaryota > Metazoa > Chordata > Mammalia > Rodentia > Cricetidae > Phyllotis > Phyllotis vaccarum. The sequence continues at coordinate 22,453,603 of JARWLC010000019.1, forward strand.
AAATGTGACATTCCAGTGGCCTGCTATGATGGGGCTGCAGTCTCTTCCTTAAAAACTGGAAAAAGTGACCATTTGAATAGGTCCTGATCTTCCCTTCGAAGGCATATTATGTTTCTCAGCATCTCAGCCTAGCCTCCATTGTGTTAGATTAACAGCAATAATAATAATTGATGTCCATCTGGCAATAACTAGATCTGACTCAGGCAAGTGGAGGTGGTTGTAGTTTTACTCGAGGTGTAGAAGCCAAGTCCTACCATTTCTGGCTCACTGTGGCCCTTTTGGGAAAGAACGAAGGCAGAAGTCCAGAGCCCACCCCAAGACTCGGGGGACCTCTGGGGCAGGGCAGGCCAGCCTCACCTCTGGACCCCCAGCTGCAAGGGCAGCTGTATGGCTTTTGTTGAGCCACTGTTTGCTCAACAGATCAGGCCTCCAGGAATAGTTTTCTAAATTTAGTGAGACGAGCCAGTATAAGAAATCATCTAGCTTAAAAGTAGCCTCGAGCCCCAATTAGCAGTATGGTTTTGGGTAAATCACTTGACCTCTCTGAGCTCCAATTTCCGGAAGCCTGGATGGGAGACAGTGAGGAGTAAATACCCCAAAAGATGAAGCAACAAGAACAGGCAGCAAATGTCTCAGGGACACCTTTGACAACACTGTCATCTCCCAGGAGTCTGCATGGGGTACATCCAGCACAGAGATCATGTATACAGCCTTCAGACCTGCTCCCCACTTTTTCACCCTAGAAGACAGAGCTCAAGCTTTTCTGGGGCTGCCTATCTTTCGATCCTGATTCTTTCATTCACTAGCTAAGTATAGGAACACAGGCAATCTTTGGACGTATTCCTTGTCTGAAAAAACACTTATGCTAACTGCCCCTGTACTTGGAGGAGCCAGCCAGTGAGCACAGTCCCTACAAAGAACTGAGAGAAGCAACTGTCACATGAACATTAACTTTCACTGTCACAGTGAGCTTCATCACCATCATGTTGTCATTGTGCTGGGCAAGCTAATTAGCCTAATTTCCAACCTGAAAAATAGGGGTAACAACACCTGTCTTGTGGGAATGTGTGGAGTTCGGGAACTCAAAAGTGACAGGAACCTGCAACCCAGTAAACAGCACATAAATATTCTCTCTCTCTCTCTCTCTCTCTCTCTCTCTCTCTCTCTCTCTCTCTCTCTCTCTCTCTCTCTCTCTCTCCTGTTGCCTTCTCCACTCCTGTAAGAAGACAGCTCTGTGGAAAGGTGGCTCTTTAATGCATGGGAGCCCATTCTGCTTGCTTTTCTTTCCTTGTGAAATCTCGTCTCCACCCACCCTCTTAACTGTCTCCAGGCTACTTTTTTTTTTTTTTTTAGGCAGAGCCAAGACTTAGTAGCAAGGCCACCTCCAAATTACCAACCAGAGTCAGAGGGTCTGAAAGCTGCTTAAGAACCTGGCCAAGGGTTTGCAGCACTTAACTGGATGAAACCTCTTCAATTGCAGCCTGTCACCCCCTGAGTTAAGTAGTGGGTGAAATCAGCATGTATAATTCTCATCCAGCAAGTTTCACAGAGGCATTACACTTTGGCATGATTAACACCTCTTTCCCTCATGCCCCCCCCCTTTCTCATTTTCTTTTTCCAAGGACCAGTGATAGGGTTCAAAGAGGCAGAGAGGGACAGAGGGGAGAGCTTCAATAGAGCATGTTCTCAGCTTTAAGTGAAACTCTCAGACAATTGATGGGCAGGGAAAAAGATATTTTCCTCATGCTCTCCTGCCAGATTTAGCAATTTACTATCAGGCTCCCTGGGCTAAGAGAGAAGAAAGCTGGTATGCAGAAACAGAAACAGAGAGAGAGAGAGAGAGAGAGAGAGAGAGAGAGAGAGAGAGAGAGAGAGAGAGGGAGAGGGGGAGGGAGGGAGGGAGGGGGAGGAAGGAGAGAAAGAGGGGGAGGGGGAGAGAGAGGAAGCTTCTGAAATATAAATTCACGGTCAATCCACTCATTCATCCATCCACCTATTTCTCCACTCATCCATCTGTTCTTCCTTCTACCCATCCATCCATCTACCCACCTACCCACTCACCCATCCATCCTTCTACCGCATCCAGTAATCTTTCTCTTTTTTACCAGGTTAACTTGGAATCATCTATGGACCTCTGCCAATTTTCTTCTAGAACCTTTGAAGATTAGATTTAAAAAATCCCCTAAGATCTCACAGTTGTGAGTAAACCTCACTTAAAGCACTAACCACAGTAGAAAATACTGTACTTACTTGTGTGATTACTAAGTAATGGTTGAAATGCTCAGTTTAAAAACTGGACTGCTTACCTCTAAGACCAGGATCTCTCTGCAGAAAAATGGTCAAGCTGATCCTGGGTCTCCAACTCATAGGCTGTTCTAGACCGCATCACGTTTCTCTTTCTATCTATAGCCCCTCTAGTAAGGGGACCATGTGTCATAGATTGTGGCATCTAATTCCTACCCTACCTTGCTTTTCAATGATGTCTTGTCAAATAGGACACAGGTATAGAAGGATTGTTCCCGAAAAAGGGAAAGCCAGCAAAGAACGGAGATCCTCTCTGGCCCTGAAACTGCCTTTTACTTGCCGTCCTTGTTTTCACTGTGGCCTCTTCATGGAAGAGTCCAGAGAGTTGGAGGCCTGACCTAAAAACACACTGCTGTCTTGTTTCCTTCCTTCTGCCCACTGACTCAACTTCCCAGGTGTCTCTGGGCCTGACATCGCAGACTGATGGGCAGACAGCAGTGATGATGGAGGCTGACCTATTGCAGCGCAGAGCTCCTGGGGGACCCTCATTAACTACTGCTTTCTCGATGTGATGTATGAGCACCCTGAAGTTCAGAAAAATTAAAAAGTGGAGAATTTAAGTAAAGCCCTCACAGTCTAGTTGCTTCCCTGTTGGCTTAGGGGGCTCTGTGAAGGGGGGGGGGCAAACTATGAGCCAGGTCAGTGTGGAATTCACAGGAGGAGACTTCTACTGGACGACGTCACGTCTCACATTCCTTTGCCTCCAGGACTTACTAGAAGAAAATCTTACACTTTGGTGGGCACAACCCTTAAACCTCCAGAAACATAAACTCTGAGATTAAATAGAAATAGATGTGGTAACCCCAGAGTTAAAAATTTCACAATTTATGTACATACATAAACTTTAGAGAAAATATTTGTCTACCACTAGCAAAAAGTTAGTATTTAGAATTCACTAGATTCTCCTTCCAGAAGGTAAGAAAATTTAAGAGCCTTCATTGACAAATAGACAAAGAACTCGGAGACATCAGTAGCAAGAGACCGAAAAGGCTAATGGGCAAACTGGCTGTGTACTAAAAAAAACGACAAAAGATAAACCCCAGCAAGATTTGAGAACAGTCATCAGACTGCTAAAAATTAAATGCACTGTCCTTTGTTTTCAAGGCTCTGACAGGGTATAGAATATGGGAAGCACCAGAGACCTTAGAAAATGTGATGAATTGAGAGGTCACCTGAGGCAGTGTCATATCATTCTGATGCTTGATTTCTATATGTGATTTATAAGCTACTGAACTTCCCCAAGCTTCAGGTCTAGTGTGTGAGTGCATATGTGTGAATGCATGAGTGTGTTTGTGTGTATTTGCATGAGTGTCTGTGCATGTGTGTGAGTAAAGCAAACACAGACATGTAAATGGAATATACCTTAAGACCCTATCCACCAACACACTAATTAGGTTGTAGAGGGAATCTACACCTGAGTACATTATGTTATAGAGGGAAGTTTCTTGATCCTGCCTAGCCCAGTGGTCCCCATGAATGTCTTCCACCTGTGGTCCTTCAGCCCCTTATAAAATAATTACTCAGAGGCATGTATTAATATGGTCTATGGCTCAGGTTCTTACTTGCTAGCTCTTGCGTCTTAAGTCAACCCATTTCTATGAATTTCTATTGCCTTGTTGCTGATGGCTTACTGGTAATTTCACATCTTGCTTCTTAGGAAATTAGACTAAATCTGCTCTAACCCATCTTTTCTTCTTCTATCTCTCTTGGATTCCCTGCCTGGCTGTCTCCTATCTTACCATATTTCAGGACAGCTTCTTTATTACCCAATGGTAGCAACACATATTCACAGCATACAGAAAGACCACCCTACAACATTAGGCACTCCATCAGGGTAGTTTCTCAAAACAAAATCTAATGTGAATGTGTCTTTATCTTTATCCATGGAGGTGCACATCTGTAGGCCCTACTTGGGAAGCTTAGGAGGAAAGAACATTGAAATCACAATTTCCAGACCAGGACAACAAAATGGGGAAAAAGGCAAAGAAAGATCCTGATTTCCAAACTGAAGAGTGACTGGATTTAATAGAAACAGTGGGGACAGTGAAATACCTGTAACAAGCCATTTGAGGAAGGAAGGCATAAATCTCTCCAAGCTGCAAATCACATCTTACTTACATCTTCTAATCTGATCTCACCAAAGCCACAGAGTCAGACACAGTCTCCATTTATGGATACAGAAGCAGGTTCGAGACAAGGGTATTTTACCCAAGGTCACTGAAGAAGTGAGGCTCAGAAGCAAGCCTCAGAAGCAGGACTGATAGGCCTGTCTCCAGACCTAAGCTACCAAACTACACTACCCTTCCTGAGCAATGAGACCAAGAGTCATTTGAAGGTCCCTTGGAAGAAAGAATAAGAATGTTAACAGTCATGTAGCCTAGAAGCCTGGTAACTTCAAGGTGCTTTTATGTTACAATTTCATTGGCTATTAAACAATGATAAAGATAACTTGGGCTGCAAGCTGGAAGAGAGTCAGATTTTCTCCTAGCCACTAGATGGGAGTGTCATGGGCTTGGTCCATGGGTTCAGACACATAGAAAACAGCACCTTACCATTGTAGGACACGGCTTCACTGCCAAGACTATCACCAGCCCTTTGAATTTGTGGCTCACTTACAATCCTACAAGCTCCCTAGAAAATCCACACAGAGTGTGCCCTTCCCACAACAGCCCTGAGCTCTCGGTTTCCCTTTTGACCCAAGCTTGGGCACTATGGCCCCCCAAATTTCATAAATCCTTGAGGAATAGCACAAGAAAAATAAAAGAGTTGGTATTACTGAGAAGGCAGGAGACCTCCTGGGGTGGCTCCATCAAATGTGATCACCCTGTCACCAGCCCCTGCAATTTTCAAGGGGGAAAAAAAAAGGCCTTTTCTGTTCCTTAGCTCAAAGTTCCACCCTGATGGTGGGGCAAATGGTCCCTAAATGGTATTCAGAATGTGAGCAAGTCAGTGGCTGTAACAGCTGCAGCTAGATGGGGAAGAGCCTTAGACACCAGCTCAAGGCTGGACTAGAAAAAAGCAAGAAATTTTGAGAGCCTACTCAGGGCTCCTGCCCTCCCCCTCTCTGGGCGGCTGAACCTCACGTACTTCCATCAGGGTCGCTGAGTTTGGCACAGACAGATGGACGTTTGTACAATTCTTTCAGCTAGTGAAATGTATCTTGAGTGGTGATTTTATTTTTATTTTTTTCCAATCTCACAATTTCAGTCTCTAAAGGTCAATCCAATACATACTAGATGGACATCCCAGAGTTTGCAATACATCCCGGACTCATGTGATGGAATCTCAAGAGCAGAACCATTTTCTTTTGCAGTAAAATGTAATAAGAAAATCTGCAAGAAGGTGAGGTTAAAATTGTATGTTGAGGATAGTGAATGGCCTCGCTGTGGCAAATATTTAGTCTTGGTTTCCATGGTAGAAGGAGTGCTCTGCCAGGCCAGAGTTTCTGAGTCTAACCAAAAGGGGATGGGGGCCTGAGGTCTATCACACAGCTGTTAACTACCCTTATCTAGGACCCAGAAGGGATCCTTTTCTCCCAGCCAATAATGTAAATAGAATGTAATAAGATCAGCCGAGCAGGTGTGGATTCTGACCTGCAAACTTCACCCTTAAAACATTTAAGAAGGAGGTTCCGGGAAAGATGGCTCTGTGGTTTCCAGTACTGACTTCCCTTGCACAAGTCCTGGGTTTGATTCCCAGAACCCATACGGTGTCTCACAACTCTTTGCCACTCCAGTTCCAGGGGATATAATGCCTTCACTGGGCCTCTCATGGCACCAGCATGCACACGCTACACAGACATACATGAAAGCAAAACACCAATATGCATTTTTTTTTAAATGAAGAGGGCCTAGAGAAATGACTCAGAGATAGTTTTACTACTTTTGCAGAGGATCTGAGTTCTGTTTCCAGTATTCATACCAAGAACTCACAACCATCTGTAACATCAGCTCCAGATCATGCACCCTCTTCTGGCCTCCATGAATATGTGTACTTAACCACATATGGACAGATATTCATACAGACACGCATGCATATACATGAAATATTTTTAAAAAAAAATTAAATCTTAAAAAAAAATTGGAGAATCCATTTGACTTTTATCTAAGACTGTTTCACCTGTAAAATCGTGACAAAATGATTACTTGTGTGGAGAGATATGGGAACACTTGAAGTTACAAGGCTTAGCATGGTGTCCAGTAATTGCTCAATGGGTTCTACATTATTCCTTCTTGACAAACTCACAGTACTGTAGAAGGGAGATAGATAGCAAGCCTCTGTATTATAAAGATAGGCTACCCATAGGTTGGGGGGGGCTCATCCATGGAGCCAATAATATGTATCAGTGCAGACACATCAAAAGTACAACAGATGACTGGATGTGTAGGACAAGAAGTTTTGCTGGGTGTGTTCTTTAGAACAGAGCTTTTACTTTTTACCATTAAAACACATACAAAACAGAGGTATTAATACATAGTGATGTGTCTGTCAAGTTCACTGCTGTATATTGGAGGATAGAACAATTTGTGAGAAATAGCAGGTATTTAATAATTGTCTGGTATTTACATCTGGGGATGAAGGATGAATGGGGTATAGATGAAAACATGGGCTTGTAACATGAGGTTTCTGGTCCAGACTTCCCCACCGTTCGGACCCGCCTGCAGCTGCTTTTCCTCCCCAGATGACTAAGATGCTTATAAATCCCCCCCCACCCCAAATGACTCAGATGCTTATATTAATTTCATGCTGTTTGGCCTATGACTCAGGTATAGTGCTAACTAGCTTTTTCGTCTTAATTCTATCAATTTCTATTAATCTGTCCTGACACATGGCCCGTGGCTCACTTGTGTTCCTCTACATGTTGCTTCCTTGAGCAGCTGGATTGATCTCTTTCAACTCCACCCTCCTTCTCCTATCTGTGCTCTGATTCCTGCCTCCTGCTACGGTGCCTGTCATGGGTCAAAACAGTCACAGCATACAGGAAGACATTACCACATCATTGGCTACATGGGAACAAAAGGACCAGAGAGCAGGAGACATAGTAGAGGGGACAGGAAGCAGGCAGGTCAGAGTCTATTGCTAAATTTTGCATTTTATCCAGTAGTACACATTATCATTTCAAAATATGTGCTTTTGTTAGTCTTAAAGGTAAAATATGACGGAGGAGGTCATTCTTAAAATAGGTGTTCTACCAAAAAACCTGGCATGACACATCATGCTGCTAAAAGTCATCTTAAAGCCATTGAGTTAAAGGCAAAGATACTTAGCCCCAAGTCATAGGCTTGCTCTCAGTGGTCACCTTTAATTCCACCATTTCCCCAGCACAGGAAAAGAAGAATTGCTTGATTCAGAAGGAGAATGTAGGACTACCTAAGGTTAGAGGAGGAGAGAAGGTGAGAGAGAGGGACACACAGGAAAGCGAGGGGGAGGGCTGCTAGAGTGTGACTATGCTGCTAGCTAAGTTGATATGTTGAGACAGCATTCCGGGGCCAATGCAAGGTGTGGAGTTCATGAGATAGAAAAATGTCAAGTGGGGTCATCACAAGCCATTGTTATAAAGGAGAGTTTTATTGTCACACCCCCCCCCACCACCACTTGCTCCTGCCCTTCTGCCTTCTGCCATGGCATGATACAATAGGAAAGCCTTTGTCATGGACCTATGCCATCTTCTTGAAGTTTCCAGCCTTTGGAGCAGTGGTTCGCAACCATCCTAACACTGCAACCCTTTAAAATAGTTCTCATGTAGTGGTGAGCCCTAACCATAAAATTACTTTTGTCATTTCATAGCTGTAATTTTGCTACGGAGCAGTGTCTTAGTTCCTAAGACCACCGGAAACATATTTTCCGACGCTGGCCTTTCATAAATGTAATTTTGCTACTGAGCAGTATCTCAGTTCCTAAGACCACCGGAAGCATGCATCTTCTGATGGTCAAGACCCACAGGTTGAGAACTGATGCTTTAGAGCCATGCGCCAACAGTTCTTTTTTTGTAAGCCATGCAGCCCCAAGTATAATCATGCAAACCAGCCTAATACTGTGGAACAGAGGCACCTCTCCCAAACTCTACAAATGAGAAACAAGGTGACACTCTCTGTGAATCTGCTGTCAGAGCCAAAGGTCACATGACAATTTTCTAAGATGACATTCAGGAAACTAATGGACCTTGAGGATTGAGATTCTTCCAAAATGAATCTCTGGTAAGTGACCACACTGGCCCAGCCAAACCGTGTGCTTATCAATTAGTTGTGAGCCCAGCACTCTTGCAAAGATTCAGGTAGATCTGGAGGTGACATTTGTGTCACAGGATGGCAAAGCCATTTGCACATGTCTCTCTACATAAATTTGCACCTCTTGGCACACCAGTCTAGAAACTGAACCTGAGACAATCAATATTTTACATACTGCCCAGTTACTTAAAGATATTTTTCAAATGGGTTCCTTTAGGACATTGAGAATATAGTCACCAGAAGGCCTACTCTCCGATAGGCAGCAATTTATTTCTACCTTGTTTCTAAGTTCTTTCTGCTGTGGAAGGCAGCAGGCTACAACCTCTACAGACAACACCTGATTTTTTCCCCCTCATGAATCCTATCTTTAAGGTAAGTATTCAAAAACGACATCAATGGATCACAGCTTTGCAGGAAATGATAAATACGATGCTAATTTTGCCACAGACTCACTAATTTTTATTCTCTTTATAGTTAAATGGGAAGAATGAGGCCTGGTTAATTTCCAAACCGGCTCTAGATTAGAGAATGGTAGCATATATACTACAACACTGTTTTAACAGAGTTCAAGAATATACCATGTGCAGCTGAAAGCCTGGGGTAATTAGTAAACACACACACACACACACACACACACACACACACACACACACACACACTTCATGAGGATTCTGCTCTGGCAGGAACAATGGGCATGTCTTGAGCTCATTTTCCTTTCAAAGACTCTAATTCTACTTTGTCTTTATCCCCCTGGGCATTCGTCCTTGTGGGAATTCCATGAGAAAAACTGAAAGGGGATGAGGGAGGGGGATTTCAAATATTCCCTTTGTCTAGCCCATAATACGGATTATTCTAGATCCTTTGTCTAGCACTTATAAGATCCCACGGCAGTTAATGAATAAGTTAATTGGTTAAATCGTTCTAGTGGGGGCTGTCAATTCACCCCCGAGTGCCTGTGATGTCTGTGGAGAAGGTTAAGGCTCAGTTTGAGAAAGGAGCAAGATACCAGATGGCCTGAAGTACCTCAGTAATAGTTTAATATTTTTAATTAGTAATGTCACGTATTTTTAACAGAGAAAACTTTGGAAAAAGAGAAGAGTAGAGAAGTAAACAAAAATAGTTATTGGACAGCATCGCCATCTACAACTAATATTTTGATAGATTTTGAAGTGAATTTGCATGAGCCTTTTAAAGTTGAGGGTAGACTGCATGTAACATTTTCCTTTGCTTTTCCTTTGCAGCATTCTAAGTTTCTAATAAATTATTTCAAAACATATTTACTGGCTAAAGAATATTATCTTGAACGGATACATCATGGGCATTAACTCATTTACCTGTTAAATGGCGATTGGCATATGAAATTTCCTTTGGCATTTGTTATGTTATTACCTGCTCATGTGTTATGCACCTGGGTCAATGAAATTATCTCCTATCTCAGGAAGGAATATTTGAATCAGATGATATGTACACATAATTAATCAAAGCTGTGCATATACAATAACAGAAGGGGCTCTTCAGTGAGACCTTAGGCCAGAGGAGAGAGTGAGGTCAGAATGGGTGTGGCAGAGTCAGATGCCAAAGGGAAATGAGTGTGCAAACACACCTGGGCAGGAGTTGGATGCTCCTTGCAGACTGCACTGGGCTTCTTTCATGGTTGGACTATGCAGTAAGCAGAGAGGAGGGCCAGCCCCAGGTCACTCTAGCCTAAATACATTGAAAAGTCATCTGCACTGTGATAAATGCCAGGTGCATTTTCACATTTTAAAGGTAAAGTGTGTTGACACTGAGAACACTGTGGACCTGGAGTCTTCAAACCTGACAAGCCTTTAAGTAGAAACTAGTTTGCATTCAGATTTCACGGCTGGACAGTCTGCCTCTCTCTGGGCACCATGGATCACATGTACAGGTCAGCAGAGCATCCATCCACAGAGATGAACCCTATCACCTCACAGATAGGCGCAAAATCTGCTCATTTTTCCTTGGTAGACTTTGCCCATATGGGAAGCTACAGGGGCAAAGGTACAGGAGGACTTCAAACAACAAAATGCAGCATTTGGGACAAGATGTCCTTACCTAAGACTTGTCTCAGTCCTCAGATGACCAGTGGGTGACATTGGAGGTAGATGGGCTTTTTAGTTTTAGCTAAGGCAAAGTCTTCTTCTGTTGTCCAGGTCGGTCCTGAACTCATAATCTGTAGGGGGATTAAGTTGTTCCATTGTAAATAATTGTCCCCACCTATGAATTTAACAAAAGCGCTGATTGGCCAAAGGCAGACAGGAAGTGTGGGCGGGGCTACCAGACTAAGAAGACTCTAGGAACAGGCAGAACAGAGCAGAATGCCAAAGAGAAGCCAGAAGAAGCAGAGCACACCTATGCTGCTCTGAGAAAAGGCACTGAGCCACATGGCTGAACAGGATAAGAGTCATGGGTTAGATTAAGGGCAAAGAGTTGGCAAGTCATATGCCTGGGCCTTAGGCCGATCAGCCTAAAACTATTGTAAGCACTTGTGTGTCTCTGTGAGTCTGTGGGTCTGTGGGTCTGTGGGCCTTAACCTTGAGGCTAGGCCTGAAAGTTCAGGCCGGAAACCTCCTACTACAATAATCCTCTTGCCTCAGCCTCTCAAGAGCTTGGCTTGCAAGAATGTACCACTATGCCTGGCCAGGCTTGGTTGTGATTGCAGTTTTGTTAACACCACTCTGCTAAAATGTTCTTCCCCATCTCAGGCTGACCCAGCTGACTCTTTCTGATGCTGCAGCCTCAGCATCAATCTAAGGCTTGCCTTCTCCTGAAAGTTTTCCCAGAAAGGGCTAAAATAGCCTTCCTGTTGCTACATTTCTCATCCTACACTTGCCACAATGCATGTATTAATTGCTTGACCTATCTGGCTCGTTGTCTGAGTTGTGAGATGCAAAGGGCTGGCAGAGAATATCTGCCCAATAACTTTATAATAATGAATGAATATGAACTGTGATCCCAAGATCCCAAGTGCACGTTAGAAGCTAGCCAATGTGTATGCCCTCCCCAAAGATAGAAGTGACATCTTGCCACCTGCCTGTCCTGCTATTATGAGGGCAAGCTTGTCCCCTCCAGATGCACTGCACTCAGCCTCACATCCTGTCTTCTGCATCCAGTGCCTGAGTGAAATCTGTGGGCATTTTCTTTGCAGCCTCAGTGTTTAAGTGTTGGGGGAAGAGGAGGGGAGGGAAGCAGTAGGAACATCCTGGGGTGAGAAGAGAGCTCTATCTGGGATACACTGAGGTCCAGCCATGTTCATGGACTCCTAAGTCCTCTGCAGCTACTAGATAGCAGTCAATAAAGGGGAGATGAGTGTGGACAGGGCTTATGTGTTAGGAGACCCAAAAGAACTGCTAGCTGTCTGCGTGAGATGGCAGGCATGCTCAGAGATACAGTAAACACAGAGGGAGCAGAGCAAAGCAAGACTATCCAAACATGGGTGGTTGTTGGTTTATATTTTCCATTCAAGTTAAGATGGAGAGAAAATCAAAGGAGAAGGAATGGATGCCAATGTGGGGCTGTGCTGGAGGCAGAATTCAGTGCTATTTCAGAGACCTCTTGATTAACTATGGGACGGTCCTTGTCCTAGGAGACACACTTGGTGAGGCCTTGAAAACAGACTGATTCAGGGTCTTAGCATTCACTGAGGAGAACAAAGATGAAGGCTTGGCTAGCTTCTGGAAGCTTCCTAACAGCAGGACTCTGTAGAACTCAGAAATGGCCCTCCATGGAAGAGAAGGGAATTCCCCAAAGCTAGCGGTTACCACAGGGAGCCACCCTGTTCAAGAGTTCCAAGGGAGAAATTGAGGACACAGGCTGGTCTCCTCTTATTTTTCAAAGAAAGTCAACAGACTCACTACTAAGAAATGAAGGTTGGTCTCTCCAGTGTGTGGATGGGAAAGCAAAGTCAGAGCCTTGGAGGGTAGGAAAACAGACGGAGGCTGTGTGATGAGATTGGGGGCTGATTGTCTGTGTGGCCACTGCTGCAAGAGTAACCATTCTGAATTGCATTTTCTCAACTGCAAGTTGACCATGAGGATAAACAGAGATAACCTCTAGAAGGCATGGATGTAGGATCAGTACACTGTAGGTCTTCCTGGACCTTGGGTCTCTGATCTGTGTGTCTGTGTAGATCACATTCCCCTGCTCTACCGGCAAGCTGCACCTGTCCTTGGTCACACCCCTTCCGGGTATCCCAATTTTTCTGCTTTTATCAGCTCTCAAGTAGTCAGACAAAGGGGAGCAAAGAACAATCTGGAACTTCAAAATAAGCATCAAACCCCCACCCTGGCACATGGTGACTGTAGCCAAAGATGCAATCACATCCCTGAAGTTAAATAGCCTGAAAAAACTGGAGGAAGAAGGAACCAGTGTGAATAACCTTCTAAAAGCATCAGGTTTCTGGATCATTCCCAGGCCCCTGTCTCCTTAACTCTGGCTTCTGCAGTGGCTCAAATGCAGGATGTGGCCTGGAATTTCAACAGTCCCCAGTATTTGCTCAGCACTCCATCATTCATTCAACACATCTTGGCTGATCCCTTCTCTAGACAGACTTTGCAGCCAGGCATTAAGGTGCAAAAGAACTGCCAGTCTGCTGGAGACTGAAGGGCAGAGAATCATTTAGCACGGAATAGTTACAAACAGCCCTGTGACCAAGGGAAGAATGAGGCATTGACTCATTCTCAAAGTGGCTTCAAAATCAGCTTGCATTTAGGGAGCAACTGGTGTGAGCCAGATTCTGGAATGGAGATGCTTACATAAATTATCTCTATTCAGACATAATTATGATGGTGTTTTACAAAGGTACAACCAAGAATTGGACAGATATAAGGAGCCCTTGAAGCTAGAGTTCATGAGGAGAGGCCAAGATTCAAACCTAAGTCTGTTCCACTGGGGCCAGTTCCATCGAGGAGACTGTGCCTATGTCAGAGGAGCTCTGGAGACCAGAGCACACAGGCTGTGCAATATCATTCTTCCTCTGGGGCTCTAGGTACACAGGCTTTTGTGTCTATGTTGTGTGTGTAAATGCATGCGGAGGCCAGAGGTTGACATCAGATGTCTTTCTCTGTCCCCTCCCTCCCTCCCTCTTCCTTTTCTTCCTTTCTTCTTGGTGTAGGGTGATCACAGAATTTAAAACTCCCTATTTCAATGTGCTGCCATGCCTGGCTTCTACATGGTTTCTGAGGAGCTGAACTCCGGGCTGCATGCTTATACAGCAAGCATTTTAACCACTGAGTTATCATCACAGTGCTACTAGCTAAATCCCTTTTGCCTTCTAGTTTCTTCCTCCAATTAGGGAATAAGATCTCTTGTTGTGTTCATGCCATGATCAGACCAGAATTTAGTGACACAAGCTGTGTTCCTAAAGATTTGCCCAGCATACCCTCCCAAGCCTGACAGAAGGCCTCCATGCCTCTCTGGGCAGTCGTTATGGGAGACAGGTTACAAGAGATTCCAAGGTAGAGAGGCTCCCGTAAGGAGGAACTCATAGCCTAAGCTCTTAGTGCATTCGGAGGCTAAGCAACAAGGAAGAAGAACTACCACAGATTTTTTTTTCTTTCTCCAGGGCAGGCTACTCTGGCTCCCTGCCTGAGAAGCAAAACCACTCTTCTCTGTGCCAAGGATCCTTGGAGGAATATTTATGAGACATTAAAACCACTGCCATCACATCTTTAAAAATTTTTTGTATGTGTAATTATGGGTCCAGGGATTCAATTCCTGGATGTGATATTAATTACTTCCTTGCAGCTTGCAGTATTTAGGGATGAGAAGTGAAGACATGCAGCCTGTAGGTCTTTTGGACTTCCTTCTGCTACTGCAGACACGTTATGCATGTTGCTACCACAGTGACCACTTTAACCCTGCCATACTCCACCATCATGTTGAGGTCCTACCAGAGAGGTTGATTGACCCAGTATATTCTTCTTCCCTTGCTGGCAACACTTAGTTGGCGTTGGCCAGTAAAAGGCATCAGTAAAGACAGGGACTCTGGAGTAGGACCATTCCTGAAGTCTCTCTCCTCACAACACTGTGTTTGTGAGAGGGAGGGATATTTATGTTTCTAGCCTAAAACAAAATGCCATGCTGACTACATCCTTGGCAAATAAAATATTGGAAAGAATAATAGAGATTGTTTTCTCATAATCCATTCACTTAACCAAAAGTCTCTTAGAACATTCAATGTGCCAAACCCTGATCAAGATGTCAGCCCTCATAAAGAAGCATCATCATGAGGTATATGCCTGCCTTGGGGTCTGTAGGATATTGAGCTTCTTTCTGGTGCATACTGTGTACCCAAGAAAACCTTCTTATTCAAAAATACTCATCCTACTGACTCCTCTGGTAGGACACTTCTAGCTACACACTTTAGCTGGAACATCAGGAAATTCCACACCCATGCCATGGGAGCTCTGACTATGCTGTGTAAGACCTGGATAAGTAAAATCCAAATAAGATATGCACAGATCATGAGCTTGAGCTCACAGAGGCCTGAGTTCAAATCTTCCTAGTCAGGGTTTCTTCTACGAATCCAAAGACTCCCTGATGCTTCTATAATTCACCCAATAGCCACGAAGCTTCCTATTTAGGACCAGCCCTGCACAGAGTTGGGCTTCAGATTCTTGTTCAGTGAGTGTCCTTCCCTTGCATCTCTGTCTTCTTGTCATCTTCATCCTGCTACGAGCCCTGAGCCACATTTCAGTACCAGTCTGTCACTAATGCACTACCATATCAGTACACACCGGAGAGCCTCTTTCTAAGTTCCTCACTTACATGATGCTTTGGATAACACAGTGCCTGCAACCACTCATCACTGGGCAATGCTGTGGGCTGCAGGGAAAAGAGCTGTGGTCCATTTGGGTACTTCAAGGAACGAAGAAGAAGTCCCACCATTTGGCTAAACTTGACCTTGTCCAATGTTTTTCGTCTTGGCCAATCATTAGAGTTGGCTGAAGAGTTTTTTCAGCCTTAGGGTTCAGGTTAATCCTCAGACTGAGTACACAGGAATCTAGAGCTACAGCTCGTGTCCATGTTATAAATTTTCAGCCAAGACTAAGCAGACCCTCAGAATTCTGGATAACTTACATCAGATGGTTAATCATGTCCACGAAGAACATGAGTTTTAGGTGGAGGAAATAGGAGATTTCCATCACAGAAAGCTAAAAGAAGCTGGGCTGCTAACTGTTCTATTTATGTTAGTACTTCATTTACAAAAATGTAATCCCCTATTAAGAAAAGAGCATATATGGATTAACTCCTGTAATCAAAAAATGTAATTAATAACCTAGTTACAACAAGATTTTGAAGAGCTAATAATCCCTAAGTACAAATTATGCACGCTCATTAAAATCAAACTGTTATAAACTCCATTTATTCAACAAATAATTCCTTGTCTGACAGCTTGCTTTATTTTACAGCTATAGAAAATGAAAATGTGTTTTCTCCATCCTCTGGGATCAAACTCTTAGAACTTTTCAGAGGTTTCAGCCCATGGCCAGTACTTTTCCCACACCTCCCTTTTAGGGACAAGAACTTCCTGTCTTTTTTCCCTATAGCCTACCCCACTTTCCACCTACCAACCCTCCTTTGCCCCTTGTTACTTTGACAATGTCTCTATTAGACAGTACAGAACAATCCTACTCAAATTACAGTGCGTGGGGTCCTTCCATAAAGTGTTTTCAAGTCAATTGCTCAAATTCTTTCTATTACAGAATAATAAAAAGGTTACACTCTAGAATTAGATCACTCTGCCAAAAGTTCAACTGTAGGAGCTAGCCTCAGACCCACACAGGTGCAGTTATCTTATATGTGACCAGGAGGACTCTGCTTACCTGTGGAGGAAAAGGGATTTTTCCCCCCAGTGGGTATAGAGAAAGAGAATGCACTTTGACCTCCATATCACACTAATCATTTCCAGATGGACTGTAGATCCCAATATAAATGGTAGAAAAATAAATTTTATAAGAAAACATAATATAACATCTTTATGACCTCAAAATAGGCAAAGCTTCCTAAGCATTTTAATGTGTGATGTAAGATATGTTAATCATAAAGAAAAACTTATCAATTCAACTTGACCAAAATGAAAACTTGTACATATCAAGTGATATCATTAGGAGAGTAAAGAGTTAATTGTGGTAGCTGATCTTAATTGTCAACTGGATGAGAGGTAGAAGTGCTAGGCTTTGGGCCTAGGCCTGTGAGACATTATCTTGCTTATGTTAATTATGAAGACCCATGCGTTGTAGGTGGCACTATCCCTTGACTGAGATCCTGGACTGTCAAAAAAGAAAATGAACTGCCCAAGCATTCACTGCTCCTGTTTCTTGACTGGGCATACAAAATGCCCAGCTGCTTCAAGTTTATGCTGTCTTAATGAACCCAACATGAACTATGAGCTTAAATAAACCTTGTCTCCCCTCCCTATGTTGCCTCTGGCAGGGTATTTTACCACAGCAACAGGAAAAGGAGCCCAAGTCACTAACTTGAAGAAGATGGCGATGTCTGATAGGGGATTTAGACTGTAGTGCACTGGAAATACCCAGAAATAAACAAGAAACAAAACAGAAAGCTGACTGTGTGATTCATTGTTTAAAAGACACTTGACAAAAGAGGATTTCCAAGGGGCCAAAAAGCTTGGGAAAGGTACTCCGTGTCATTAGGTACTAGGGAAACCTAAACTACAATGAGACACGATGGTGTGCCCCCTAGAATAGCTGAAGTCAAAGTGTCAGTTGGTAGGGAATGCAAGTCCTTGGAGTAGGCAAGGCAATCAGACCACTCTATTGGACAGCTGGGCTTGGGTTTGTACCAGGCAAAACCGTGTGTGTGTGTGTGTGTGTGTGTGTGTGTGTGTGTGTGTGTGTGTGTGTAGATGGGTGGATGGATGGATGGATGGATGGATGGATGGATGGATGGATGGATGTAGCCCAGAAGCTCTAATCCTAAAATCAAAGAGTAGCAAAGGTCTTGAACAATCACCCTCTGAAGCACATGTGTATATGTGCCTCTAAATGGAAAACAACACCTTGCAAAGTCAGAGCCAATGCTACACAGTGATGATAATGAACGAACAAGTACAGGGCAGGGCATAATAAATCCAAATCACTGAACACTGAGTAAACGGAGGAGACAAAATGAGCCTATGCTCCACGACTTCACTACATCATCATAAAACCAGCCAAACTACAGTATTCTAAGTCTGGATAGAATTAACCTAGCAAGTAGTGAAGAGAAAGATGGAGCCTGGAATGGGAAAGAGCAGCTCTCAAGGGTGCTAATGTTTGCTTCGTGACTAATATTCTGGTTCACTTCACAATGTGCTGACCATCCTTCATGCATAGTTCACATGTATTAAAAATTTACAAACATACGCACAGACATACACATACACACAGACAGACAGACAGACACACACACACACACACACCTCCACCACCAATACAAGTGAACCAACCTACCTTGGCCAGTTTACCTTTTAACTATGTGATCATAGGCAAAACATTTTATCTCTTGCTTCTCCTGATTTGACGATATGTTCAGGTTAAAATGAAAAAGAAAAAACGAGTCAGAAAGCCCCCCAAGACATATATCCACAGCCTCCTAGCCCTAAACACTGTGTACATTCCATTCCTTCCTTTCCTTCTCCGTGCTCTCTTCCCTGTTGGAGCATCATAGTATCTTTCTATGGTCTGGGATCTTAGAGACTTAGTCTTTTTTTCTCTTACACAAGGTTTAAAACGTACAAATCCAAACCGAAATCAGTACAACAGCGCCTGAGGAGATGTCTCGGGGTGAAGGATGATGGCATGAGGCTCTCACAGTACTCTGGGAAGGTTGAAAAGTATCAAGCTGCAGCCACAGCATTAGGGGTGTGAATTGAAGCTGAGGGTGAAGGTCAGACCGGGGTCAATTCAGAAGCATTGGTGTCGGGCTGACTGCAGGAGGAACGAGATGGGAGTGGGTATGCATCATACTCTCTTCTCTTTTAACCACACATGGGCTGTTTTCAATGGCGAAATTCTTCACAGACCAAAAGGAAACCAAGGAAAAAACCTAATTTGTTTTCTCAAAACAAGTGCCAAAGTCCTAATTCAAGAAAGTCTGAGTTACAGAAAACATGAGGTTTCCAGAAAATAAATTTATGATTACCGGGAACTTGAAACCCACTACTTCCAATGACTCCTCAAGCCCATACTAGATGCTCTTCCTGGATGGAAGGGGCTCCAGACACACACACGACCAGCCCTATCCCCACATGCTTAGCTTGTACTTTGATCCTTATCTGCCAAGCGAACACTTTCCATCACTAGTCGGGAGATGTAAAAGGACAGAGAGCTAGATGTGGACATTCCCACATGAAGGATGAGCAAGACCCGGAAGTAAGAAAGGACCGCCTGATGTCACCAGAACAGAACCAAAGAAGAGCAAAGAAACTTGTCACTGTGAGTTTGGGGTAGGTATCCCAAGACATTGTCCTGTGACCTACAGTTCTCAATCTGGGCTAAACCTCAGAGCAAAGAGACTTGTCACTGTGAGATTGGGGTAGGTATCCCAAGACATTGTCCTGTGACCTACAGTTCCCAGTCTGGGCTAAACCTCAGAGCAATAAAGAAGCTTTCAAACAGTACTTGATACCATATCCTGATACCTGGCTCCGGTGTAGGCACCATCATTAGGGTGTTTGAGTATCACTCAGGTCATTCTAGAAAACTATAACCTTGGGCCGAAGCCTATTTCTGTGACTAGAGAGATAGTTGCATAGTGAATTTTATAGTAGGGAACATAAGCGCCGTTTAAGCAAACCCTGGTTTTATACCAAGAAGCTTCATTCTTCTCATCAGCAGATGTAAAGCATGAAAGGGAACTCAGAAATGGTGGTCACTGGCCTGTGGAGACATGAGGGAGAGGGTGGAAAGAGGCTGGACCAGAGGTGTGGTTTCCCAGCTGGCTATGCAGTTTGCATCTTAAAAAGTTAGGAAAGTAATTCTGGATGTTTTCTTCATAAAGAGGCAATGGGGATATGAGGAAGCATGTGTCTAATGTGAATTAAACACTCTCTCATATATATTCATATATGTATCACGTGGTACAACACTAATATGTGAAACATAGAAAACAAAGTTTTCGATGCTCCCTACACACTGGATTTCATCCATATAAGGCTTGTGAAATGTCCTTCCCCTCTCAGTCTATAGGACATGACTATAGATCGGTCACATATCTCTGATGTAAAGTTCTTCAGCCTGAGTATTTCAGAAGCTGAGGAGATGGTTTGGCAGGTTGCCATGCAAGTAACAAGCATGAGGACCAGAGTTCTGATCCCTAGAACCCATGTAAATGACAGGTGTTCTGGCATCCCAGTTGTAATTTCTGTGCTCTGAAGGTGGAGACAGGGTACCTCTCGAGCAGGCAACCTTCCTAGTCTGGCTTATAGCCTGTATCAGTGAGCTCTGTGTTCAAGTAAAGGACCCTGCCCTAAAGGTTAGGGTGGAGAATAATTGAGAAATATACTTTATTTTAACCTTGTGACCTCCATATACAAGCACCCAAACACACACATGTGAACATGAATACACATATCATACACTCATACAAAAATAAGCACTTAATATTTTAAACTTTATTCTCATTTGAGAGTAGTTGCATTTATAAAAATTATCTTCAGCATAGTTACCTCTAAAGGCAACACTCACGTATATTTCACATACCCCTATATACACGGCATGAAGGCAACTTTACATATTTTAGATAACTGTTGTATAAGATAAAGTTTGTGTCCAGTGAAGTATATAACAAGTTATATACATATATAACCTGATGTATCATATTGTCACTCAAATAGTTTCAGGTTCTGGAGCATTTTAGTTCTGGAGACTAGTGAAGTTCAATGTGCACTCAACATTCTCAGCTGCCCCTCTTGGGCTGTAAATTGGAGGTATTTATTTCTGGCCCCCATAGCACACATTTGCAGACCCCAGCGATAGTTGATAGAAAATGGCTAAATCATTTTCATCAGAAGAGATACATGGTAAGGATTTGCTCAAAGCAGTTCTCTATGACAGACTTGAGGTGAATCGAAAGAGGAAGGAATAGAAAAAAATGCCATCATCATTTTGTCTTGGCTTAAGGAAGAGCTAACTGGGATCAGTAGGAAGGAAGTGGGTGAAGGACCCAGACCTCAGAGGACTGAGAAGCAGCAGGAACATTCAGGGCAATGGCGATGGACTTGGGAGAAGAGGGAACTAGGGGGTCCCCAGAAGATCTTGTTAGGGCCATAGCAATCGGAGGGCACCACCTGCACTGTCATGGTAGTTTACAAAGATGCAAAGACCTGAAGCATGAGATATGAACAGGGTTATTCTACTTGCCATTTCAAAGACTTGCACAAACCAGGTACAGAAGGACCCAGAGAAGCTGCAACTGAATAAATCCACCTGCAGATTTACACTGGTGAAGTTTATCCTGCATGTTCAATAGGGAACAGGAGTCCCTTCACTTTCTCCCCAACCTTCTTATATTCACCTTCCAAAGGACTGTACATGCTCTTTCAAATAACCCTTGGAGTTGGTTCGCTTCCTGGTATTTCTTTCTGTGTACAGACATTTTGGCACAAAGAGGCAATCGTACTTTAATACCATTTGGATCCCCAAATCATTCTCCGTGCCAACCCCTATGACAATTAACTAGGCTATAGTGTCCCCATTTTATAGACACGAAGAGGGTTGCAGAAGACAGCTGGAACTTGGCAGACAGCACACAGTCAGGAAAGGACAGGTTAGTTCAGCCTATTTCCCCCTCACGGTGCTAATGGGGCACCCAAAGTGCTGTAAGGTTTGTACTTGTCAGAATGCCTCCTGGTGCTTATGTGACATGGGCCCTAAACCTTCTTCACTTATTCTCCCGGGACCAAACCCTCGAGGTTCTGGGCTTGAATTCCAGCCCTGCTGGGTCTTCCTACTCCATACTTCAGTTCCTCTATTTGGAAAATAGGAATTGATTCCACTTTCCAGAGTTGCTGAGAGGATTGCATAAGGCAATGTAGAGTGCTTAGCAGGCTCAGTGATGCGCAGGACCCTATTTGGTTGCTTGGTCCACATTCTCCATGGAGCCTGGCTTCAGTGTGCATGTCCAATGCTGTTGCAAATATAGACCGAGGAACCAAAATGTTGGAGTCCAGAGCCTGACTCTGTTTATAACTAGCTAGCTGTACTACCCTTGGGGAGTCACTTACACAATCAGATGCATAGTGGTTATGTAGTCTTAAGAATTCAGAGAGTGGTATGTATGTATTATGTCAGCTACAGAACCAAGCAGTAGTGAAGACTGGGGAACAGTGGTGTTAGCTATTACTATTGATTTATAGGTCAGCGTATTTCCCCTACATATCTCTCCACTAGTCCAGTTATGAAGAACTAACTGGATCATCCCAAACTGGGGTCAAGGAGCAGTACCGGGAGCCTGCCAAGGGATGTATCCAGGGCTTATCAGCACCCTTTCCACTCTTGATCTGTCCAATCCTTGGGATGCCACATGCAGTAAGTCCCCCCTCCCTGCCCCATGGCTGAGGTCTTCACAACTTGATGAACTACTGAAAATTGATTTATAAAGTGGCACACAGGCAATCATCTTTTCTGTATGTGTTTATATAGTAAAGTAGCCAGTATTAATCATTATGAGCCACAGGCCCTTATCAATCCTGACACTTAAAAAATTCTGAAACCCAAAGGTTTCTTGAGTTCCCTTTTTTTTTTTTTTTTTTTTAATAACTCGGCTGATGGCAAAACCTGACCTGCAGTGATGTGAGGCTATTTATTGTCTTTATTTTTCCCACTTAGTGTGACAGCCAGACATTTTCCTTCAGAAAAATTAATAGTCTTGATTATAGAACACTGCCCTAGACTCCACCGGGGGTATTATAGAATATACAGTATATGCAGCCCATTTCCCTTCAAACATCCAAAGACACCGATTCCTAAATATGTCTGACCCCAAGGCTCTGGATGATAGATTATAGACATGCATTTATTATTTCCATGGGAAAGCTGCCATCACTCCTGTTGTTCCCTTCAACCATAAGATACAGAAAATTGGTGTTTGCCCATAACTGAATGACTTTTTATTTCTCTTTGAAAAAAATCAATATATTGTTGAGATCCAGGCAATAAAAACAGTTTTCCTTTTTTTTTAAGTTGATATTTCAAACATTTACTTATAGCCAGTCCATATGCCTACAGAGTGCCAACATCTACCATGCCTTAGCCCCAGGAATATTGCTGGCTAGTTGCAGAGTTGAAGCAGGGACTCAAAGGGTGAGGCTTTCATCAACTACCCCCAAAACTATAGTAATTCACTTTCCTTTGTGGTAGTGGCTTACAGGGGTGTCCTACAGAGTCACAGGGAGTGGGTGCTGACATCAGACAAGACAGAGCATATTGTAAACTTGAAAGCAGAAGGTTCAAGGAAAATTACATAATGGCTTCATTGGCTGATTAGTAACTATGGTCATTTCTGATAACTGATAGGTAATGAAGTGACAGGTGATAGCGGTAGCCTGGATACTTGGTTGCCTGCTAGTGTTAGCTCCCACAGTGATGAAGAGTCTCAGAGGAGAATGCACACGCATGATGTTTCTATATGTCCTCTGGGTCATAATGTTTGGTGTCCTTGATTCCTAAAGGCATCTGTCTTTCCCTATGGCAGAGCTGAGGCAGATGTGCTGGGGAACAGATGTTCTGATCTCTGCCTTCTTCTTACTATGCAAATGGGGACAAACCACACAGTCACCTCAATGTCCTAAGTTTCACTCGGTTTGTGAAGCCTTGTAATGGAACTCCTCGCTAACAAATCTACCAACTAAACCTCCAGACAGGAAGCACTGTAATAGAGAACATGAGGCCACAGAGAAGCAGGGGAACCTCACCCCACCCCCCTAAATTTTTGCATCTCTGGATATGCTTCTCTTTGTCTTTCAATCCCCAAACTATCAATTCTGATTTCTTGGTAGCAAGATACCTCTGAAATGTTTCTTTAAAAGTACTGAGCACATTTTGTAAAACTGATAGATCAAAGCGAGCCTGAACAGCCATCCTGTTCCAAGGCAGGCATGGCAGACACAGGGGTGAATCCCACAGAAGGATGGCACTTTCAACAAGGTCTTGTATCTGGGAAATGCATGACTAGGCAGGACCAGGCATATATGTGCTCTGAGAAGGTACAGTGGGAAGATGAAAGATGATCTACTAAATCTGTCACCAGCTGTACATTGACAGACTCACACAAGTTAGAAAAAGCCACGGGCAACACATCATTCACATCTCAGGCAGGATCTTACTATGACTTCAAGTGGCTACAGCATCAGGTATTAAAGCAAATTCTAGGCTTTTCCAGAATGTTTCCCACCCCTCTCTGGACTTTTGCCATCTGCTACTCCTTTTATTTCACCAAATGGACAAGGAACACGAGAGTTGGGGACTGAGTTAAAGTCAGGTTCAACTTTTTGTCCTTCAATATCAATCCAGAGACCTACCCTGGGGCTTAATATTCAAGACACAAAGATGTGTCATACACATTTCTTCAAGGCCTCAAGTAGGAGAGCTAGTGAGAGATTCTGAGCTTATGTTTGCTCTTTTAAAAAATGTGGGCCAACAATATTGGCTGCGCTTTATGTACCGTTAGCCTAAGAAACACTACATGGTGCGTGTCTAACACAAGGCAGAGGTCTGACATAGACCTCTCTGCACTTCGTTTTTCTCTTGAATCTTTGCTCAGAACCACCTCCCACCCCACCTAAGTCTTTGCCTTTCACCTTGAGTTTTTCATGGCTGATACAGATGTAAGAGTCATGGACTGTTGGCCTTTCTCAAGTCTTCCCTGACTAGTTTTCCAACATTCTCCAGCCACAGTGACTCCCCCCACTGTGTGGTCAGACTGAACATGGCTTCCTTAATCTGTGTCTTACCTTGCCCTAGCCCTTGGCCTCTCATAGCCTTTGCATTATTACACTTTACATGTATTGTTTCTATTCTAAAAGTATCTGACTGATTTATTATGAAAGCTCTCTTAAAAGAAGACAAAACAGATGTCATACAAAGTCCTGCAAAGACTGGGGCTACTCAGGAGCCAGTCTCGCTAAGAGTTGGGGCAGAGGAACTCTCCTCATCAGAAACTCTATGGTTCTGAGAGCTCAGTGACATAGGTACTTGCCCCTTCTTTCGTTCACAGAGCAGCCAGTTCCTCTTAGGGCTGCAAAGGACCTTCCAGTTCAGGCAGAAGCTGCCAGATGACAGCCCTCGCTGGAAGGTGATCAGGGTGACAGTGTGATAGCCCAAGTAGCCGCCTCTTCCCTCTGAGTGTCCCCTAGAACAGGACCTCAAAGTGCCTTCCTCTAACCTACAGGTAGGGCTGCTGGGACTTCACAGCCTTTTCTGCCCCACCCCCACCCCTTAGCACCAAGGCACAGCTTAGGGAAGAGACAAGAAGACCAGGATGCGAGCGGCTTCAGCAACTCAGTTACCAAGCCCAGGGCAGATAGACAGACACAGAGAAAGCTGCTCTTTTTGAGGCAAGGCTGAGGGGAAGCTGAGGCATCTCAATTGATAAAGACAATTTCATCTTCTCCCCTTTCTCTCTCTTGTTCCCGCCTTTCTTCTTGCTTTCCTTCCTCTGGACTTCTTTTGCTTTTTGTGATTTTTGTTTGTTTTGTTGTTGTTTTTTTGTTTTTTTTTTTTTAATTTAATTTTTTTTAGACCTTGTACATGCTGGGCAAATACTCTATCATTTAGCTGTGTCTCCAGGTATTTCTCTCAATAGATTTTTCTTGAATGCTGCTTCTTGGGGCTTAAAAGCCCAGCCAAGGACCAGGGAGCCTTAGAAGGGGTTTTCCAATTCAAAGGACAGATTCTGGTCCACAGTAAGTGACAATCTTGAAGCATTGGAAAAGAACATTCCAAGGGCTGGCCAGGCTGGGGGCAAGTTGGAACTAAGAAGACAATGGCTATGTTCATAGATGAAGACTTCAAACTCATGGCAGACCACTCCATATCAGGCAGTAAATGTACATGCATACTAATTTTGGTGTGAATTTATCTTGTGTTCAAAATGTATCCTATTGCATACAAATTGATCTTATTACATTTGTATTTGAAAAATGGCAAAACAAAAACCTAGGGAGAAGACTTGTTGATATGAACATGGGCAGAGGGCTAGTGAGCATAATAACAGCAGGTCCTCAGTGGTATAGGTGGCCCCATGCCACATGGCTCTTGGGGAACCCACAGCCCATCATAGGCTGTCTGATACTATTTCCTGAGCAAAATTGTTATCTTCCATTTTTTGATATTCAAAATGAATTACTTCCTGGACCAACACTAGCTGCTACTCATGGACAATGAAGAAGGACATCTTGGTGACTCCAAAGAATGTTAAGGGTCACCAGGGAACACAAGTTGTTGGCTGCTATACAGGCTAAAGAGTTGGCTTTGTTGAAGTCATTTGTGTCTGGGGAATCACTGAAATGCTCCCAAGGACCACATTTTTGTCTGACTCAGGAAAAGCTGAATGTAAATAGTTGCTAAATTGGGCAACTTTTAGAACTTTTTCCTTCTCCTTCTGGGGCTTGAATATAACCATCAAATCAATTTTTGATGCTGTCAAATAGAGGTAGTATGGTAGAAAGTTAGAAAAACAGTCAAGCCCCATTCATGCTACTCACTTCATGCTCCTAAACAAGCCCCATTCATAAAAAGCCTCTCATTAAATATTCAAGGCATCCTTGCACAAAAATTATTATTGTTATATACTTAAATTGGAAAATAAAAGCTCAAAAAGACTACATTTAAAATTAACAAATGCACATCTGTCTGTTGCTTATTTGCATTTACCCTAACTTGTGCAAAAAAAAAAAAAAAAAAAAAAAAAAAAAAAAAAAAAAAAAAAAAAAAGTTCAGTGGTGGCAGAAGGTAGACCAGAATAGAGCCCAAGATGCTAGAAACTCTGTGTTTCTCTCTCTCATACACTCCTTGAAGTACTCTACGACTTATATCCTTTAACAGGGCCCCACCCACACCAATGTGCACAGTGTAGGATTCTGGTATGATTTTCCTGTGAATTCTCAGCAGCAACATGATTGGTATATCTCCGGACCCAGAAAGTTAGTAGGACCCCAAGTCACTATGCTACTTAAAAGCAGGCAACATTGAAGGTCTCTTTCCTCTCTGTGTTTCCACTTTCTTATCCATCCATACTCATGGGAGAATTAATACTGGCTGCTGAAAAGATGTGATGGGAAAGAGGGAAATGAACTCTCTCATAAGCCACAAATGGCCACGTCAGAGTGAGGGCTTCTTTTCATCCCAATCTGGGATGTTTATTAACAGCATGGACCCAATAGGACCCAAGCTTAAGGAGAACAGAATCAGGGCTGTTGGTGAATTGATTCAGCTCCATTTAACAAAGGTCTGCTGAAAGCCTGTCTCCGTAACAGAAGACAGACAAGAGCCAAAGAGAATTCAGTGTCACAATACGTGAGATCCCAGACTATGAGTGGGGACCAGGAAGGAATTCTTGGGCCCTGACGGAGGCTGGTAGAGTAGCCGCTAAGAAAACCACTAAATGCTATTCCTGTCCATGATGGAACTCTAGGACTCAGTCTAAAAAAATAACATCTGAGATAGTAAAGATGCACAATCAGTTCACCGACAAAAGGATGAAGAAAATGTTTTATAGATAGATAACAGAGTTTTATTCAGTCATAAAAAATAAAATAATGTCATTGCAAGAAAATGGATGGATCTAGATGTTGTGATGCTAAGCAAAGTCATACAAGCTATCAAAAAGATCTCTCTCTCTCTCTCTCTCTCTCTCTCTGTGTGTGTGTGTGTGTGTGTGTGTGTGTGTGTGTGTGTGTGTGTGTGTGCGTGTGTAAGAATTATTTAGGATATGGAAGGAACCAGCCAGTGGGTGTAAGCATAGAACAGGAGAAGGTGATTGGAGTATAAATATGAAGTACAAAGATATTCATGTCTACAAATATCGTAATACAATCTATTATTTTATACATGACTATTTTAAATGACTAAAAGTTCTTTTCTAAAGGAGAAGCAACACTTAGTCATGTGGAAGGCATTCCTCTCAGAGCAGACAGCACAGCCATATGACAGAAGTCTGAGTAGGATGATATACAGAGGGACACAAGCAAGTTCAGTATAGAGGACTTCACAGGGACGCTCATAACCTCTGAGAAGAGATTGGAGTGTATGGATAGCAACAATCACTGTAGCTACTCTGCATGGCTTTCTAGAGGCAGAAGCACAGAGACAGTTCCTCATGTGTCCCCAATCTAAATGACTCCTAACTTTGCCATTCTGACTGGGATTTGCTGGCAATTTCCTGGAGGCAAACCAGTCTCAAGCAACATAACAAGCATTCTGACTGTTTCAGAAAATGGAGTTTAGGGTTTTCATATTCTTCACTGAGAAATGAACATTGACTGAAACGAGTAATTGTTCCCTGTATTTTCATGTTATTTTCTTCTCCATCGAAACATTTCCAGACAAGAACTGATCTACTAGGAAGGCAAAGAAAAAGGCTTCAATCCCTGCTACCATAGCCAAGGAGGAGAGACCGCTGGGATGAGAGATGCTGTTTTCTGCTCTGTCAGGATAATAAGGCCTTTGGTATTTTGAAGTGGGAGAGGGGAGCATGAAGTTAGGAGACAGCCTGGACCAATCATGTTCAACATGCCACCTAGGATAAGTTTCCTTAATATAACAGGCTGAACTATCAGCAGCTTGATTAACAGATGTTTGCTAATTTGATAAACCTAAGCCACACGCATCGCATGGCATAAGGAAAAGATGCAGGAATGTGGTTTTGAGAAGACAGAGTTTAACTGAGCTCTTTCTATCTGCCTAGATTGAATAACTATAACTTTAGGCAAGCCATTCAGACTCTGGAAGTCCCTTCCTCTGTCAGGAGTGGGCTATAAAACCATCCTTGTTTTGGTTGTGAGGATTAATTGGAACTGTGTTTGTAAAGTGCCCAGCAAAGTTCCCGACATGCAACCTGCACTCAATAACTGGTAATTATTATTATCTCATTAGCCCAAACTCCACCCAAGGCAGTAACCCTTCTTTAAACAAACAACAAACTAGAGAGCTATCAGGTCACTTCTTGAATAAATATTTATTGGCTGGTTCTGTAATTAGTTGGCTACATACCCAGGAGACGTACATGCATACATACACTCTCCAGGAAGATTTCTCATGTCTACTCTTGGAAGGAGCTGTCATATCAACCAGACCACACCTCTCTCTGTGCTGCTGACGGTTAATGGTTAAACCCCCAGCATGCAGCCAGACCTTCCATGGTTCCTCTCCATTCCTGCTATGCTTTCCTAGCTATTTCTTTAATGCACACAACTCCTTTGAGAACTTCTTAGAACACTGCAGAACCGTGGAACAAATAATGTCTAACTTCAGCATTCCGAACATTATAAGCATTCTGAACCTGTTGCAGATCTTCGTGCTCTCGGGGCAGAATATATCTAAGCTGGCACCTCACCAAACAGAGTTGTAAATTATGGTGTTTCTGTCTCCAAGCACCCCTCTCTCCCTCTCCTCCCGTAACTTCAGAAGAGACACTGTGGCTGGTCTTGCTTCTTGTTCCCTGGTCTTTGGTTTCACCACTGTAATCTGGAGAAGTTAAGATCAACTACATTGTAAACACTTTGGCCAATAACTAAAATCTATAGCCCACAGTTCAAATTTTAATTTCCCCATCTAGCATATCCTTAAGCCTCAGTTTCTTCGTGAACAAAATGGAGATGTAAACCATACCCACCTTGTAGGACAAAAGTTGTCAGGGACAATGCATGCAGATGCTTAGCACAATGCCTGGTACAGAGTAAACATGGAATTAGAGTTATTTACGTCAGTTTGCTCTTATTGTATCTATTCCCCTGCCAAATTTCTTCCCCTGGGTCACGGTTATTTGCCATTTTTCCATTTAAAGAATGCCTCAGAATTTACACTCAGGTCCAGACTCTGCAATCCTGAATGTTATGTCTGATGTATCAGGCAGGGGGCACTTTACTTAAGGTAGATTTTAAAAAGCACTTAATGTGCCAAACTTCACCTCAAAGGAGATTTGATAGGCATCTATAAAGTCTTTCATTGTGAAAACTTAGAACAATTTAAAATATTGATTTAAAAATCGGTAACTAGTAGTTTAAAAATCAAAATAGATGTCCAGAAGAAGTAAATGCAAGTGATTCAGAGATGTTTCATATACATATGTAGAGAGAGTTTGCATGCCCTGATTTCTTTGTTAAGGGCCTTCCCCAGCCTCTCTTCCTTTAAAAACTAAATATGCATTGAGGTGTTACTTGTGTAGGCCTTGTGCTAAGCACTAGGAAACAAAACCAGGAAAGCCAAGGGTTCTGCCCCCTAGGAGCTCACATTCTAGGGGAACAGATATATTCAAAGAACTCGTCTCTCAAAAGAGAAAGGACAAGGCAGAGCTTCAGACCCCATGTGAGATATTAAGAAGTAAAAGATATTTTTCAGAGAAGGTAACACTTACATGGAACACTTTTCAGCTATTTTTATTAGACAGTTTTGCTGGTTATAAAATTAACACATAGTCATTACAGAACACTGGGAAAACATATTATCTGAAAACTAAAACATTAACCATTTTCTTAGCACTAGAGGCAATGACTGATACATTCCGGAGCATTTCTCTATTAATCTTTCAATCCACAAATTTAATCAATGTATATACAATGAGAAGGACCTTATTGAATTAACATTAAACACAAGCATTTTACATTGAACTCAGTTCAAAGAAATAACCCTGAATCTTTGCCTTGGTGACCAAGCCCAGGAGCTGAGGTGCCAGGGCTGGCCTCAAGAAATAATTTATATTGAATTGGACATTACAGCAAGTTGTATCCGAGGTGCTCATGGAACATCCCAACTAGGGATGGAGCCTGGAGACATTGCAAAACTGGATTCAGCACTCAGGAGACAGTTCAGGCCTACAGAGTTCTCAGCAAACAGGCAGTGTTGATGCCGTGGGGATGAAGGATGTCCCACAGGGAGGGTGTGCAGGGTGAGCAGAGAGATGACTAGGGTAAGGCCCCTGCCCTCTAGAAGCTCACAGTCTAGTTGTGTTCAAGTGCAAGTCATTTACCCCCAGCTAGATTGTAAGCTCCTTGAGGGCAGTCACCACTTCAAGCACAGCTGTCCCTCATCAACCAAGGGGGCTAGATTTCTGTAAACCCCTGGGGCAGGAGAAGTCAACCTTGAGGAATTTAGGACCTTACTGGGGAAAAAACAGGGTTAGAAGAATGAAGTCACCAATGAACTTCTAAAATCATATTTTTACATTGATAGAAAATTGACAATGACAGCATACTAAAAACATTGAAGATCTGTGAAAACTAAAATTATCAACATAGCAACATAAATTAATAGCACACACAAGTAATTTTCATTGATTATTCACTTAATATATTTTTCTTCATCACTGTAACAATATGTATACGAAATCTTTTTTGTATTATTGGGAGAAATGTAACCACTAAGGGTCATTTCTGTCTGTGTGGTTACCTATATAACTGGTCAGTGCATTTGGTTTTATTCTCCTCTTTACTATTTTTCTTGAGGTCCTGGGAGTTGAACTTAGGGCCTCATAAGAACTAAGTAAATTCCACTACTGAGCCACACTCATAGATATCACATCAGTACCAGATATCTATGGCTTTTATGACTCTGTCTTTTAACTTGTATCTCTTGGTTCCACATGCAAATGCACATTCATGCTTACATCCTAACAGACAGGATCGCTGAGGTCTAACAGTCTCTCTGCCACTAACATCTTTCCCTCTCTTCAGGGACACATTCTTCTTCTGCTTTGCTACTTTGGGGCAAATTTCATCAAGACCCACGGGAACAGGCCAACTCCTGCCTAACTTGGATCCTATGTAGTTTCTCAGAGGGTCTATAAAGGTGGAGTTCCCAATATTATAACTGAGTGGCATTCTTTTTGAAGGCTTAACACATCTTTCACTTGCTAGCTTGAGGTGAATGCTTGAAAAACTCCCGTTGAACCTAGCAGTTTCCTAGCCCAGAGTAAAGGATGTGGATTATTTTTTTTTCTCTCTCTCTCCACTCACTGCTCCAAATGAATATTAAACCTTCACACAACACAGATACTGAAATATTTGTAGGCACATTTAATTTTCCCATCTGTCAGGTCATGATGGCAAGAATCAACTAATAAATACAATCTATCTGCATTCAGGAAGGCAATTTTGAATTCCACATGACATGCTGTCAATAGCGTCAAGTGATATGGACCTTTAGTGAGGAAATTCTCCATTTTTTTTTCCAGCTCATGGACCACCTGGATAAATCCAAAGACCTGCTAACCATTGGTTCTCATAGCTTATTTATGACACAAAATTGTCACCTGGGCTAAAGTAGAGGATGAACATTGCTGGATAAAGTATCAGAATGACAATGTCTTTTCAGTGAAATAATCAGGTACACTTATGCGGCTCTTTACAGTATACAAATATTTTCACACACATTTTTATCTCACTTTTTCTTAATAGCACCCCTGTGGTACTGATTGATATCTCCATTTTGTAATTGCAGAAACTGAGGCATACCCTAAGGAAGCAGCCAGATGAGGACAATTCTCCCACTAGTACTCTGTTTCCTATTGGCTTAGAGGTAGAAAAGGAAACCTGAATTGGGGTGCCATGGAATTGCCAGTGTCCAAGAGGCAGTCTTCCTCCTCCCTCATCCTACAGCTGTCCTCCGTGGTCCACAGAACACCCTCTAGTGGCCATTCAGAGTATCCACAGTCACACATTAGTATTGTGGGTAGCAGAAGTGACACTCAGCACAGCTCAAAGATGAACCACACACCTACCTCATTGTCTCCCAACCCAGCTCTGGGAAGGAAGTTTTACCACTCCTGTCTAACAAATAAGGTAAACTGTATATAAAAAGAAATTTTCTAAGCTTGAAGCAGAAGAGTCTGACTGATGTCTACCAAGCTTTTAGTAAGTAGCAGGATTAAATTTGAATGCGGCTTGGTCACTGCCAGCTAATTGAGTATGCTTTCCTACCCACTTCTCTGATTCTAAGGAGCAGACCAGGGTCACCATGTCTATAAGTATCCTGGAGGTCTCCCCTTCAGTACGCTACCAAACACTTACCATGGACACTCTTTTGGAGAAGTACACACAGGCCCAGTAAGATAACTGATCTTGACCAGGGTTGTATGCCTACAGCGACAGAATCAGGATTTGACCTTGGGTGTACTTGATCAGCAAGAGAGCTAGGATTTGAACTTGGTTTTATTTTCTGGACAGAAACAACACCAGGAATAATGGAGCTTACCAGCCAGGTGTGCTCTGTTTTATTTCCCCAGATCTGCCCACCATGGTTCGGGGAAAAGGGGCACCCAAGCAAATCACTTGACATTGTGGTTAATCATCTCCCTTCAAAAAAACCTCCTTCACAAGAGAGAGGTCTTATCTTAAATGAATTCACATAGACTCCTTAGTTTCAACTTCAGAAAACCAAAGAGTTTCTATATCAAGGAAATGGGGAATGGGGATGGGTTTACTCCTTTTTCATAAGATCTTCAACCTGTACACTGAACTCCAAGCAGAGGATTAAATTAACTTTAATCTCAATTTTTAACAGAGGTTTCCAAAAGGACAGTTGTATCACAGACACACATTGTTTCACCATCTTTCCCAATAAGTTCAAGATTAAAAAAAAAAAAAAAAAAAAAAAAAAGCTTCATGTGCTGAGTCAACTCTGGAGTCTGGAGATGGAGATGATGAAGCCTCAGAAGGCATTTGTTAAATGAGACTAGTCCTCTTGCTTCCCAACTGGAGCATCCAGGAACTCAGCGGAGTGCATGCTCAGCACCAGCATGAGTCAGGCATGTGTAAGCACCCATTTCCACCACTGAACACATACGCCTGCATTTATACAATGGCCAGAGGGTAGAGAGTGGCTTCAAAATTACACCTGTATAGCTTTAGTCTTTCTCTTTGGGATACGTGGATTGGATCTAGGACAGCTTACACACTAGGCAAGCACTGTGCATTGTGTGCTCAGATCTCCACATCCGCCCACCTCTTTTAGAGACAGGATCTAATTATGTTGACCAAGTAGGCTTTAAACTCATGATTCCCCTGCCTCAGACTTCTGGGTACCTGGGATTTCAAGTCTGTGCCACCAGGCCAGGACTCACTTTGACATAGTAACTTACTATGTCTTTCAAACTAATAATAAAAACAATAAAAATAGAAATGATAATGCCCACCCATTACTAAATAATAGAGCTACTTATTGAGAGATGGCTGGCAGGAAAGCACCCCCCATTGAAGCACTTAAGCTAATGTTCACAACAGCCCAGAAAAAAAGAATTCTTGGATTCCCCCCTCCCAGGAAGGAACTAAGGATCAAAGTTAAGCACTTGCCTAAGGTCACATGTTAGTAATGAGTAATGGCAGAACCAAATGTCAAATTTGGTACATGTTGTGGATGCCTGTGCTTTGGTGTGGAAGGAGAGCATGATAGATGTTTTTAATTGTCAAAGAAAAATTGTAGAAAATAGAACAACTATTTATAACAGACATGATTACTCCAGCAGAAATGACCACTATTAACATCCACAAATTTACTGGTATGATTCTCTCATCTGATTGAAATAAAGCTACAGGTGCTTCACTCTGCCTGCCTGGTCTACACGGTAAGTTCTAGGCCAGATAGGGCTACAAGGTGTCAGTAGAAAAGAGAGGGGAACAAAAGAGAGAGATCCAGATTTGATTACTAGCATCCACATATTGCCTAACAACCACCTGTAACTCTACTCCCAGGGGATGCAGTCCTTCTTGTGGCTTCCAAAGGCACTGCATGCACAGACATATATATATATGCAAAGTAATTAGCCTCATGAAAATTAATTAATTTTTTTCATTATAGATGCAATTGGTAGATTACTTTCTCCCTTTGCATTATACCTTGAATATTTCCCTACATCTTATAGTTTACCTTGTTGAACAGCTGTATACAATTCTACATCTGATATGTCGTAGCTACCTCTTTACATTGGGCAGGTGAATGATTTCCAGCCTTTGTGCATATACATAATGGAGGAGTAATCTTTTCTGTCTACATTTTTCTCTGTGTCTATATTATTTCCTAGAAAGCTTTAGACTCCAGACATGCTCCATATTTTTTGTCCTTATCTAGAAACTTGACTGGGCAAGAGCATCTCCTAGAGGAGTTTCTAGAATATTTTGCACTGCCCACTACAGAGCAAGCATGAGAATCTCCAATGTGGATGGGGGTTGGGGCTGGGATACATGCTTTGAGGACTTTGGTTCTGTCCACAGTTGCCAGTACTGATTTTCAGCACTGCCCGTTCTCCTGGCTTGTCTATACAGATGTGCTGTCTTGATAAGAGAAGGCCTCTAGTAAGAATAGCCATCAACCAGAGCCTGAGGACTGTAGCAATCTTCTGGCTCTCCAGAAGCTCCTTCCCCTGTCTTGACCTGGGACATACCCTCAGGCTTCCTGCACTGTTATTAACCTAGTATTGTTTGGATTCAATTGACTGTTTCTTCAGTCAATTTATTTAAGAAGAAAAATGTATCCATTATGGTCACTTAAGAGACATCATCTTGTGCACAGAGAAAAAAGGTTTAAGAACTAACGCCAAAGAAACCAAATGGATACTGTTGCTTCCTAATTCGGACTAGGGACTTTGTTAAACAGGGAGCTGAGCAAGCGTCACTGAGGTATTAAATATCTACCGGGCCCCAATATCAGGCTCTGTCTTCAACTAAATCGAAGAGGAACTGAAACCGACTTTATCACCATGTGATTCAGTGGCATTTAACACCATGCTTAGGTATCACACACAGCCATTTGGTACCCGTCCCTGGTGGAAAACACTCATGAGCCTGACCTTCTCCGTTTACATGGGAATAAAAGAGCCCTAGAGGTTATGGGATAAACTTTGCTTTATCTAAGCCTAGCAGTAAAGCTGAGCCAAAAATGCAAACTTCCGTCTTATTTGGTGGCTCTTGGATTGGCTTTTCAACTTTCGGCAGTGGCATGCCAGGATAGAAACAGAGTTTATTTTGGTATTTGTTTATAAGATCTCAAAGTGTATTATGACAGTAGAACCTGGCCTGTGAGCCTGTCGGCAGTTCATTTTCTTGATTGTTAGCTGATGTGGGAGAACCACCTTGGGGGTTGCTTCACTGGGCAGGAAGGTCTGGGATGTATAAGGAAGGTAGCTTCTCCTGAGCTTGAGAAGCAAGCTAGTAAGCAGCTTTCCTTCACAGTCTCTGCTTTGAGCTGCTGCCAACACTGGACTGGAAGCTGGAAGCTAAGGAAACTCTTTCCTTTGCCAGTTGCTTTTGGTCATGGTGTTTGTCACAGCAACATAAAGCAAGCGCAGACAGGAGAGTACGATTTTCAACGTGTTGATTCAGCTGAAGGTATAGTTCAGTGAGAGAACATTTGCTTATCATACTTGAAGCTCTGGGTCCCTCCTCAAGCTCTTCCAAAAGAAGTAAATCAAGCCGTTTTCTAGTTTAGCTATCCCTCACAAGAACCAGTGCAGCCACATTAATCATTTAATGGTTAGCAACTAGCTGATATTTATTGGGTGCTTTCAGTATACTTGGCACTGCGCTACCCCTTTGTAGACACTGATTCACTTAATCCTCACATGAATTCTATAAAGGATCATTAACATCTGCAGTGCATAGAACTGGGAACCAAGAACAATGCTGGCACTGAGACTAAGTAGTTTGGTTTTTGTTTTAGGGTTTTTTTGTCTTTTCTGATCACACAGGTAAAACGGCTTGAGGCCCCAAAACCAATCCAGACAGCTGGCTACAAGATAAAAACAGATCAAACTCTATAAAGTATATTTATGAAAATGGAAAATAAAGGTTTATTGAGGTTTTACTTTGTGTTTATTTTAATTGAATTATATCCCTGTAAAGGAGGGCAACTTTAAAGCTGTATCAGTTTAATTAATATTTTATCCATTTATCAGTATAATGGGTGTGATGTGACTGTTTATTTCTCAAACACCACTGTGTGTTGGAATCACCTAGACGGCTTGTTAGGACAAGCCCCTGGTTCTCACTCAGCAGGTCTAGGGTGGAGTCTATGGACTAGCATTTCTAGCCAATTCCCAGGTGGGGGATGCTGCTGGCTTGAGACCATGCATTGAGAAATGCAGGTTATAGACTCCTGTGCTGTGATGACAGAAAGACACCATCAAAATCATGTTTGGTCCACCGGCTTTTTGTGTGACTTTCAGCAAGTCACAGAGTCAAATCTCATTTTTAAAGGAGAAAATGTTATCAGCTAAAGCTAACTGAAGATTACATTGCAGGATTGCAGGAAACTATTGCATATAACCTTTCAAATACCTACTATACAGTTAAGTATTCAAAACGTGGCTTCCAATAATACTGATTAGTGATCCACAGAGAAAATTCATGTTCAATTCATGTTCTTTGCCACTGACTACCTCACTGGAAGGAGAAAGGAGTACATTTGCCCCTTTTCTCAAAAAAAATCATTATCTCCCCCCTCTCTCTGTCTGTCTCTGTGTGTCTGTCTCTCTGTCTCTGTCTCTCTCTCTGTCTGTCTCTTTCTCTCTCTCTTTCTCTGTGGGATCATGTATCACAGACTATCCTCAAACTGAATGCATAGTCTGGGATAACCTTGAACTTCTGATCTTCCTGGCTCTATTTCCAAAATGCTGGGTTTTCCGGCATGCACCACGATGCCTATCTGAAGTAGTGTTGAAGACTGAACTTGAGATTTATGCTGCTAAGCAGGCACTCTACCTACTGAATTACACCCTCAGCCTGTGTCCACTTTTTCTATGAAAAAAAAAAGTTAGAAAACGGTAGCAGTTGAGAAAGAAAGTCAGTAGTGATGGGAAGCCCATTGGAGCAAAAAAAGGCAGTGGATTAGAAAGTGCTGTTCTTCCCAGCACTCAGCCTTGCAGTGGGAGCGTTGCCTACTGGGAAAGGACTTACAGGCAAAACCGAGGTGCTTGATGGAATCTGGTTTGTTTGAAGCTTACTTCAGAACAATCATTATAAAACAGCAGTTTAATTGCATGGGGTTTTAAAAGTACTTTGTTGTTGAATGGAATAAATGGGAAGTATTAAGCAATCCCTTTGGCCTTTCTTTGCCTAATTTGCAAACTGGTATCTGTGGGGGAGAGGTGTGTGTGTGTGTGTGTGTGTGTGTGTGTGTGTGTGTGTGTGTGTGTGTGTGTGTTGGCACATGCCTTAAAAGCATGCATGTGCATGCATATGGTGGTGGTATTTTTAAGACAAGCCACAGAGACATCTTTTGTCAGCCTCTCTTCCTGAAAAAGCAGACTGTATGGGAAGGCTGGGACTTGGCGCTGAGTGTACTGGAGTGAGGTACCTGGGCATATCATAGACTCTCTGAGAGTGCAACATAGAACATTTAAAGGTAAATTCGGGTGTTACTGGCTTTCAATCCTCACGTGAGAGGTATATTTCTAACGCTATTTGTGGAGCTATAGCCGAAAGAAAGTGGTCACATTTGAAGGGAACTCTTTGCCTTCTCTGAGCCTGTGTAGTGGGTGCGCAGCGAATACTGGGGGCAGAGAGAGATGCGGGGTTTGGGACATGGTGTGCATTTAGCATGAGTGAGTTCCTCTCATTCCCCATCTCCTTCTCTTGCCGCCTCACAGCCCTTAATGTTCCATAGCTAAGTTCCAGGCTCTGCAGGAAGAAAAGTCTCTGAGTACCTCTCTGTATGCCACCTGATCCCCAAGGCCCTACTAAGTCGGTCCTGTGTTCCTCTTTGCACACACAGACACAGACAGACAGACAGACACACACACAAAGATATTCACAGACAGATACACAGAAATACACATAGACACATACAAACACACAGAAATATACACAGATACACACAGACAGACAGACAGATACACACACACACACACACACACACACACACACACACACACATTGCCGTGTTGCTATCCCGCAATAGCCCAGGGACACCTATTCCATACAGAGTACTTCTAGGCTCATTGTAGCCCTTACAGCCATGCCATTTAGCCATTTCACACATACTGGAAGTGAAACCCGTTAGGAGAGGCTGAATGCCTCAGTACTAAGAGGCCACGGGTCTAAAGAGTCTTGAATTGTTTGCAGACCCTCTGCCTCCACTGGGCTCTCAGTCAAGTTCAGTGCCCGTAATGGTGCTAATATTATAACACTCCCACCAGCCCACTCAGGGCCACAGCAGTACCCCACTGTGTTGAATGGCTTCACTCTTGCTTGGTTTGATGATAATTAATGCACTGCCCAGGCACTTCCAGGTAGGTACTGCTTACCTATTTACAGCTGAGATTCTCCAGAGCATAAACTATGCTTTGGCTCCTTGGTGCCTCCCCGCTCTGCCTCCTGCTTTTCCCTCTCTTCTGAACTGGCATTCTTCTGTTTTCTCTGGGTCACTTCAGTATCCTTCTCTCCTAGCTTCCCCTTTCATCAAGGTTGGAAGGTAAAAGCATCTTCTAGGTTGCGTTTTGCTTTCCCATCTCATCGGCTGGTCATGAGCTCAGAAAAGGGATGCTCGACTGAGTCAGCTCTCAGCTTTGGAAGGCTGCTCCATGGATGGCCCTGTTTCAGCTCTGTTAATGTGTAAAGATGAGCGCCTGGAAGGAGTTCAAAGCACTAAACAATGCCGTTAAACACCACCAAATTCTCCCTGTCAAGAGAGAAGTCCACAACGGTAGGAGCTGGCATCTCAGGCCCCACTTGTCAGGGGAGCCCGACAGGGTCTCATGTGTGTTAGCCACCACATCCCAGAGCTCTACTAGCTCACCCTTCTACTGAGTTGATACCCTCAGGTCTCAGGGGTTAAGTTATGAGAAAGGATGTTAGCTGAGGACAGCCACCACAACAGCTCAGAAGCCTCCAAGACCTTGTGAAGGGGCAGAGAAGCCTTTTCAATTCTGTTAGTGCTTTTCAGCTCAGCTGAGCCCCAAAACATTCTAGTACTCTGTGAGTAGGAAAAGTTGCCCAACAGGGTGAGAAATGTCAACCTTAAGAATGACAAAGACGATGGTTTGCTGCCTCAAAGCAGTCAAGCTAAGGAACAAACCCACTATTGTCCATAAATCTAAGACAGCCTTAGCAGCGATGCCAGGAGGAGGCTATGAGTCCAGAAGCTATCAGTGACTTCCCTGACCATAGAGTATCCATCTCTTCTTCAGAACAAAGTGAGGTGACTGGCAGGGGACTTGAGCCAAACTCCCTGATGCATTTATCCCATATGACTATGGGCAAGTCACTTAGTCTATTTAAGCCTCAGTTTCTTCAAATGCAATATAAGAAAAGTAAGAGACCTTATTCACTTGGGTTTCAAGAAAATACAAAGAATTATTTACAAAGTGATTTTAAAAAGCACCAAGGCATCATGAAGACCACTGAGTATTTATTGAGTAGATACCACTGCTTCCTCTTAGAAACACATTAATTCTTCAAACATTCAGGGTTTTGTTTTTTTGTTTTTTTGTTTTTTTCTCCCCTGCACTCCTAACCTATTCTACCTGATTACAGTGCTGGGAACTCTGGGTCCCTGAAGCATATTCCATGAGCATCTTCACTGCAGTGTGGCTGAGGCTATACACAGACAGCACATGGTCCATCAGAGAAGAGAAAAGCGAGTGGATTGTCACATAGCAAAGGCCAGGCAGAGAACAACAGCGCTAAGTGTTGCTTATCCAGCATCTTAATGATGTTGTAACAACCATGGGTCACCTAAATCAGGTGGGAGGGTTGGTGGTGGTGGTAAGTCTCTTTACAAACAGTAATTTTATTCTCAAAGGGATACTATTAAAAAAAAAATAGAATGATAAATAGCAAAAAAAAAAAAAAAAAAAGGTCAGAATATATATATACAAACCTACAGTTTGAGCACTTTGGAACACAGGGACATTGTCCCAGCTCTGGTCCTGTTTCATGTAGGGCTCTCAAGCCTCTTGGCAAGACCTCCTATTCTCAAGATGACCTGGGGCTTGCGCACTAGGCTCTTCACAACTCCTCTGGCAGCTCTGAGCCTCCTGAGAAACTAGCCACTGACTCCAGGAGGTTTGCAGCTCCTCAGGAGTCACAGCCTTTTAGGCAAGAAGCTAGATGGTCCTGCTTCTGCCTGCTCTGTGGGAGCCTCCTGCTGATTTGTATGTGGACATCAGAGGGAAAGCGCACAGTTCCCAGGAGACCTTCCCTGGCTAGCCTCTAGCAGCTGCCTCAGCTGGAGAGGGCCGGCTCACTCCAATTTGGAGACGATTTTAGCTCATGAAAACTGCTTATTAGGAATGTTGGTTCAACATACCAACCAAGTGTAATGCATAAATCATGTTTGGATCCTAGTTTAGGAAGGAAAAAAAGGAACCTGTGAAGACATGTTTGGACAATCAGGGCAGTGTTATGTGAACTGGAATCAGATGGTTATTTATGGTGTTATTTGGTTTATTAGAGGTATAAGTACCATATTATGAGAGTGTAAAATTTTTTTTTTGTTCTCTGTGGACACAGTTCTCCGTGTCCACAAAATATGGAGGATACACATATTCACATGTGTCATACATGCACATGGATGATGCAAACATGGAAGATATTTTAAGAAAAAAGGAAAATTAATTCCCTGTGGCTCTGTACAGAGTTTCCTCATGCATCCCTCATATGGAGAACTGAACCACAGGACACATTTATCTCCATAATTCAAAATTCAACTTGCTTCTCTTTCAGAGTAGAAAAAGTTCATGCCCTGTACCTTTACTTGCACGCACACATTTACGCAGGTGAGTAAACACACACGGTGTGCACACACTTGCACAAGAAGGCACTTTCTTCAAGCTGAACACTCTGAGAGAAATTCAGAATAACTGTTATAGAACAGTGGCAAACTGGCCAGACTGAAGGACTGGGGTTCAGAATTTGCCAATGTGCATGGTAGGTTTTTTTTCTTCCCTCCCTCCCTCCCTCCCTCCCTCCCTCCCTCCCTCCCTCCCTCCCTCCCTCC
The DNA here is from genome assembly GCA_033318265.1 of Phyllotis vaccarum. Lineage (NCBI taxonomy): Eukaryota > Metazoa > Chordata > Mammalia > Rodentia > Cricetidae > Phyllotis > Phyllotis vaccarum. The sequence goes on from JARWLC010000019.1 coordinate 22,495,298, forward strand.
CTCCCTTTCTTCTCTCTCTCTTCTTCATTCTTTCCTTCTTCCCCCCTTTCTTCTTTCCTTCCTTTCTTTCTTATGCATGTGGGTATTTTACCTATATATGTGTATGTGCTGTGTCTGCATCTTGTGCTCGAGAAGGTCACAAGAAAGCTCAGGAGCCCCTGGAACTGAATTTTAAAAGGTTGTGAGCCATGGTAGAGTGCCTGAAGTGTAGTCAGTGAACCCATGTCATCTGCAAAAGCAGCAAGTGCTCTTCACTGCTACTGAGTTATCACTCTGGCTTTTGTGTGGACATTTTTGAACACGTTCATGTGTCGCTTCCTCCAGTTATCACCAGGGAATATAAATGGCCTGACTGAACAAGGTTACGATGAGCACCGGGAGAAAGAGCAGCTGTGAAGATGCTATGTCAACATTTGCTATCACTACCTGTGATTACAGCTCGCAAGGCTGCTGCTGGCTGTGATGGTGAATGCCTTTAATCCCAGCACTTGGGAAGCAGAGGCAGGCAGGTCTCTGTAAATCCAAATAAAGCCAAGTCTATACAATGAGTTTCAGGCCATCCAGAACTACATGGTGAGACAATGTCTTAAAAAACAGAACATAATAAAAACAAAACAACCAAAGAAACAACATAAGACAGACAGACAAAAACCCTCAAAACAAAAAAGCTAAACAGAAAAACCAAACCTGAAAAACTAATCCTCAAATGTAGGGGTATGAGTGAATATCCATTCTTTTACTAAAGGTGCCTGTGATGACCATCTTCTGAAACCAGATTCCAAGAATGTGCCACTCAGTACTGCCTGCTGCTAATCACAGGTGCCATCCACCCGTATGGCCGCAATACTAAAGATAATATGTTTTTCAGTTATTTTAAGCAAGAATTTGTGATTTGCAAAGACTTCTTATATGAATGGATCTGAAGCTTGGTAGGGTCAGAAGGCTAAAAAGAGGCATGGGACTCAACCACACAACCAGGTCAGGGTCATGGGGAAAGAACGCCAGACTCGAGGCTAGTCTCCTGAGTGCCTTGTGACTTTAGACAGGGGCAGAAAACCTCATTCATGCAGAAACTGTGAATTTATTTAGCCAAGGCCTCATCTGACCTTGCCCCTGACCAATTTGTGGAGAACAGCATAGGAGGCAGGGCTGCATACATGAGTGGGGACAGGGAATTTGCTTCATTTCTGCATCCACCACTTTATCACCTTGGGCAAGACACCTGGCTTCCCCAGAAAATTTCATCTTCATAAAATGATGTTTCTGGGTAATGATGGCATTTGCCTATAAGCCTATGAAGGGGAAGAATGAGGTAGGAAGATGGGGAGCTCAAGGCTAGCCCGGGCTACAAAGCAAGATTCTCCTTTAAAAAATAAGTAAAAATGAAAGAAAATAGATTAGATTAAGGCTGCTCAGTCCTGACCAATTCTAAGATTCTCTGATTAGTCTTCTCCTGGGAGAAGCCCTCGTAATCTGAAAAGCAATATTTACTGACTAGAGCTGGTATCTGTGAAAACCAAACAAAGAGAGTAAATAGCCTGGGAGTGCTTCGGATGTTCTCATGACTATGTATGGGAGAGCATGCACTGCAGTTTCCAGTCAAGATGATTCACAAGAAGTCCCATGTTGGCAGCTGATTAGGGACAAGCAAGTCATCTCAGACCTTATTTAAAACCAATAAACAGTACTAGCACTATAGACAGTCATTGGTAGGGGGCATTCAATACGGACTGAATTCCACACAAAAAGATCTGTGTGTAAGTCAAAGACCACAGCAACAGGGTGATGTGGACTCATCATCTCTGTTTTATATGGAAAGACTGCAGCTCAGAGGGCTAAAAACCATGCCCAAGGTGCCAGTGAGTAGCCAATCAGTGCAGTGGGATCTGTGATCCTCTGTCACCTTACAAACAAATTTAGTTTGAGTACATTATTTGTCTCCTTATCATCAACATCAGATTTTGAGAAACTTCCTGAAGCTGTATTTGAAAGGCATCAAACTATTCTATATCTAATTTTCATAGCTTGATTTTTGATACAGATCCACCACTGTGATGCTTCACAAGCAGAGGACACATGTATCACTCTGCTTCCTTGCCCCCTTATCATCCCTCCCTGCTCTCCCCAACCACTGATTTACTCTAGTGGGATTGCATTCTCCTGCACATGAAGGGCTCTGAACAAGTGGAACTGCATTGTATATATTCTTTTTATCTGGCTTTTCTGCCCATTGTAATTATTCTGAGACAAATTTGTTCTATTAGAAATATTAAGAATTCATTCCCTATTGATTACTGATCCATTCCACTGTATAGATATGCTCACCTGTTGACAGCCATTTCTGGTGCTTACCATTCTCATCTGATACAAGTAAAGCCACTTTACACATCTTTGTGAGGATCTTTGTGTCAGGGTATTTTCATTTCTTAGCCAAGCACTTAAGAGTGAAGAGTCTTGTCATAAATAGGTATCACTTCATTTTGTTTGGAGACAGGCTTTCATTTTGTAGCTCAAGTATACATAGAACTGACTAGGCAGCTCAGGCTGGCCTTGAACTCTTGGCGATCCTCCTGCCTCAATCTTCCAAATCCTAGGATTGCAGGCATGCTTACGTCTCTGTCTCTAAGAGGTTGCCTAACTGTTGTCACAAGGAGATATGCTTTTCATTGGACTTTTAGGTTGTCCCACAGCCTCATCAACACTGGGTTTAGTTTAATAAGCCTTTTCAATTTCAGGAATTCATGTAAGTTTGAAGTAGTATCTCACTGCGTCTTTAATTTTCACTTCTCTGATGATTAAAACATTAAAAAAAAAAAAAAAACCTACAAGCTCAGTCAATAAAATGTTAGCCAAAAAAACATAAGGATCTAAGTTCAAATCCCTAGCACTCCTGTCAAAAGCTAGATGTGGAGGCCCATATCTAATCTCAGCACTGAGGACCTTTGAAGCTCATTGGCCAGCCAGTTTACTCAGTTGGTGGGCCCCAAGTTTAGTGAGAAATCCTATCTCTAAAGAATGAAGTGGAAAGAGCAGTTTAAGAGGATGCCAACATCCGCCTTTGGCCTCTGCACACAGACATGAGCAGGTATATACAATCATGCCATACACACCCACACAAATTGTTTAGGTATGGTATCAAACTCTGATCAAAATAACATTATTATCATCACTTATTATTAAATTCTTTCCCAACTTTGCAAGGCATTCAGTACTAAGAATGAGCCTTCCACCATGTCACCTGATCCTCACAACCATCTCAGCAGATGGTATGAAGATCCAGGTTTACAGAGGTGAGAAGAGATGCTCAGTAAGACCAGATGCCCTTTAGGCACCCTTAGGCCCTGTTCCCGGCCATTCAGCCTGAGCTGACCTCTATTATTGCTCTTATGCACCACTTGCATCTTCCATATCAGGGCCGCCAGAGCACCGGTTTCCAACCAGACAATGCAGATGGACACTGCAGATAAATGTAACATCGACCCTTTCTTGCCGCTCACCCAGTCATTCCCTGTTTGCTAGGAACACGGGACAGGTTAGCCAAGATACACTGTGGCTGAGGCCTTGATCAATACATCAATACTGGATAACATTAAAGAGAGAGCAGATATCTGCAAAGCAGTTAACTAAGAGCCTCAAATCTAAGGACTGGCGTTAAGACATCAATGTTTAGCACATTTGTGCAATGCTGAAGAAATCGCTCAAAAAAAAAACAACTGTATTTTTTTTCTCTTTGAAGGCAGGTATCTCAAGCTTTTTGATTCTTGCATAAGCACTGGAAACACGTCTAGCGTTTTCTTAGCCAAGAGACTGAGTTCTAGCATCTAGTGCAAGGCTGCAAACACAGTGGGAAACCTGAGTAATTTTGAACCTGCCCATTACCCTCTCTGAGATTAGTTTCTCCTCTGGGCTGCAGGTGGCTCCCTCTTCTCCCTCTTTACAGGCAAGGGGTGTTATTTGAACAAAAGGTTTACAGGAAATGGCAACCACAAGAGAGATAGCGAACACGGCATATGTAAAAGAGCTCTACCCAAGTTCCACTTCGCATTTTTGTCTCTGCAACCCTGGCTTTGAACTGTGGGGTTGATGCTCCATGATTTTAGAGCTATGTCACTCTGAAGAAGATGCATGTCATCTATGATTTTAGGTGAGGCTCTTGGCAGTTTTTCTCATTAGATTGTGACACCATCTATACATTGTTTCTTATCCCCATCAGAATAAGGTGCACATTCCCTAAGGGTCTCCCTCGGTCCTAAGGTCAGCTGATCCTCCCTCCTTTCTCTAGCCCCACACACCTCCTCAGAACTCCTACATGGTCTGCCTTCTGCTTCTGTGTCCTCCTATATACCCTCACTTACGGATCTCCTCAAGTGTTAGGGCTCTTTAGGGGAATCTCTATTCTCTGAAGTCTTCTCTGGTGACCTAGAGGCAGATTGGGTCGCCTCTTAACTGCTGGGGTGCTCACTTCCAGGTCAGCTCTTTTCCCACCATGCACCTCAGACAGTGTGGGAATGAGCAATGGGCTCATGTGTTTACCTCTACTAGACCAGAGTCACCAAACAGAATGAAAATTTAAATACAGCAAATAAGCATGCATAGTGAATAACATTAAAATAATTAAAATTAAGCCGAGTAGTGGTGGCACACACTTTCAATCCCAGCACTTGGGAGGCAGGTGGATCTCTTGAGTTTGAAGCCAGCCTAGTCTACATAGTGAGTTTCAGGACAGCTGGGGTTACACAGAGAAACCCTGTCTCAAAACAAACAAACAAAAAAAAAAAAAACAAACAAAAACCCACCAACAATTAATAATAATATAAAATGATAACAATAATTTAAATGCTATATAGTACACTAAATAAAGTCTAAATTCCTATCTACCCACATTTCCAGAGCCCAGTAGCGGACAGATATGTCAGCCTACACCCGCAATCCCAGCTACTCCAGAGCTGAAGGAAAAGAATCACAAACTGAAGGCAAACTCAACTGCCTAGCAAGATCTCAGCCCAAACAACATAAAGCAGAATGACCAAAAAAAGGCCAAAGAGTCTAATCGCTGCTTATGACTCACAGCTTCAGGCACAGGATGCAGCCATCTAGAATACTCCACATGCGTCATCTCGTGGTGCTAAGTTTGCTTTCGAGTGTAACCAGTTTCTTAAATAGACAGAATCTACTGGGGTTGCAGTAGGAGACACATAAACATGGACATACTGACATTCCTGGCTGCGAGGTGCCGTGACTATAGGGTCACAGTCAACACAGTAACTTTAATCTGACTCTGATGGCTAATCCTGTATTTATGAACTTTAGTTTATTTTTCCCACCCATGATATACCATCCTCTCCTCAGTTCTACTGAAATAACCAGACTTTCCATTTCTCCACCTCCTAGTACATACTGCTCCCTGAACCTAGAATGTTCTTTGTCAGCATGACTAATGCTAATTACCCTTCAGTACTGCTCAGGCTTTGTCTTGTGTGTGTGTGTGTGTGTGTGTGTGTGTGTGTGTGTGTGTGTGTGTGTGTTTGCATATCTATAAGTGCACGTGCATGTAGTGGCCCAAGGTTGACTGTGGGTGTCTTCTTCGATCACTGACCACCTTACTGATTCAGAGGATGTCTCTGAACTGAACCCAGTGCTCACCAATATGGTTAGTCTAGCTATCCAGCTTGCTCTGGGGAATCCCTTGTCTCTACTAGGAGATCCTGTCTCTGCCTGCCACATGTTAGGACTATGGGTGAGCTGCAACATCCATCCAGAATTTATGCTAGGGATCTAAATTTCAGTCCCCATCCTTAAAGAGCAAGAGCTTTGCACACTGAGCCATATCCCCACCAAGCTTTCTTTCCCCATGAGACCATCCCTGACTGTCTCTAGGTAGAGGTAGCTCATATGGGTATGTAGGGATACTCACACCCTTCACAGCCTTTCCTTCATGTGGTTGTCTTCCAGCAAGCTACACTCTTCTGGGAGGCATAAGTTCTCTCTTCTCCCAACTTTGTCTACTGCTACCCCTGCAAAAATCAGATGCCCTCCACAAATACTACTTGAAAGGCTGAGTAAAGGAATGATTGAACTGCCACAGTCCCAAAGAGAAATTCCACCTTGTGTTGAGCCACAGCTGTATCACCTGAATAAATAAATGGTCTCCCTAGGTACTCCATACAGAAAGTAACTTCATTGAATTGTTTATGCCCTGGGTCAGATCTATCATAGGTTTAGCCCAGAAATGTTTGAAGCATCGGATGGAATGAAACCCATCAGGACAGCAGCTGAGCCACATCTCTGCTTCCAGTACAAACTCACAACTAAAGTAGTCAACGAGATTTAAACACACACACACACATGCATGCACGCACATATACACACCTGGTTGGCTTTTCAAAAATATATAGGAAAGAATTCAAAACAATTCCTGCAAACCATGGTAATATGGAATTAAAAACTAAGGTGCCTCCGTCTAAGCTGAGTCAGTGCCCTTTGTCTGCTCTATGACTCATTCCAAGGCTTACCAGACACCTGAGCAGGAAGCCAAGGCTCACGCCCACAGGTAGGAGCTCTGCTCCACCTCCTGTTCTCATGGGCACCCACAGCAAGCACAGCTCCAGGATGGGGTGCTCTCTCCCAGCTCTCTGGAAGACACAGGGATAGTCCACTGTTCTTTCCTCTGAGTCAGGGACAGGGAGTGAGTACTGGGAGAAAATGAGATCTGCAATTAAAAACTTGTGTTCCAGACATGACACCATAACATTGCCCCTGTAGTGAGCTAAAGTGCCACCACAGGTCACTAACCATGGGTCATGTTGCTTAGAATTTCCCAGCCCCTTTCCTTAGTGAAAAAGAATCCATCTCCTGGGTTGGTTGTAAGCAGGTAAAGAAGTTAGGATTGGCTGCTTGGTCAGAGTTTAGTCATCCATGTTCTATCCAAGTCTTGACCTTGTATCTGTCTCCTGAAGAGGCCTGATAGCTGATGTCACTTCCTTTATGTCCCCAGCAAAATAGATGCAATCAATCATCCCTTAGTTCCCCTCTATATCCAAAGTAGGGTTTGAGAAGAAAATTTTCCCTGTGGTATTTTGTACATGTGCATGTGTATCTGCAAGAAGGAGGGTGGGAGGGAAGAATGGGGAGGGGGGGGAGAGCAGGAGCTTTTTAAGTTCCCTTAATAGAATACAATTTCTATATTTTTATTCTAATCACTATGTTCTCTTTGCTTCATATATATTTTTAAAACTTTTCTTTGCCTTTTAGCTCTTTTGCTAGCATAAATCCTTCCCAAAACATACTAAGGGCTTTCTCCCTCCTGATAACATACATAAAAAAGAAAAGTGCTTATTCTTTATATTTAATTTAATTTTTTGACATTGCCTATAAGTTGGGAAAGGGCAGAATAAGAAGGAAAACCTGACTCCATTTATCTTAGAAGCAAAGATGTCAGGAAGGGAGGCAGGCCTGTGGCTTCCCAGGGTGGGCAACCAGAGGGACCCTGTAGGCCATCCAAAGCTTTTGGTCCCAGCACATCCCAAACAGAGCATTCAAGAATCCGCAGGTCTCAGTGTGAAAAACAGTTCTTGTAGACATTCTGCAATTCTTAGTTTGAGAACACTTCCCCCTCCATGGTGGGAATTGAACTCAGGTCCTCAAGCATACAAAACAAGCACCCTACCACTGAGATTCAGCCCCATCCAATTGGGAAATTTCTACATGCTCTTTACCCCACTGCGAATGCACCCAAGCATAAGAAAGACTCCAAGGCTTGGGGCAATGCAGATACATGTCTAGTCAGCCTTATTTGATATTTTCCAAACTAATTTGGACACAGTTTGCCAAAGGTTCTCCTCCCCTACGAAGGGAAAGAATGATTGTTTGCTTCCACACACCACTCACGCATGCCCAACACGAGAAAACATGCTTTGCACAAATCCAGGGAGCCAAGATGGGGTTTAGGGGTGGGGAGGGGGTAGGTGGTGTGTGTTCCAGTCAGATAAACCCAGACTCAATGATAATTCCACCAGCAATGTGTCCTTAGAGACACCACTTAACCTATAAGCGACACTCCAGTGGGTTCCTTGCCGTACTATGTGTCACATGAGATGAACTGTGACACACACACCGAAGCATCTGCCACATAGGATTTACCCAGAAAATGCGACTTCTCCTCTTTCCTCTTCTTTGCAGAATCATAAGCAGAGATGTTAGAAAACACAGAAGAAGCTTCTTCTTTTTTTTTCTTTTGGTAAAACTTAAAATTGAAACATTTCACATAAGAAGTCATCTTAGAAAGAAAGGAGTCTACATTAGTCTACAGGTTTTTAAAACTAAAGTCATAGGCAGAGCACTGCTGTCTTAATATGCGCGTGAGTGTGTGTGTGTGTGTGTGTGTGTGTGTGTGTGTGTGTGTGTGTGTGTGAATGAGAACTGAGTATTTCATATAACTCCCTAAAACTTAATAACCTGGAATCTGCCTGTGTCAAATATTACTTTCTTTAAGAGAATGTGATATCATTTGATAGAGTCATAAAGTGCAGTCCTATCAAAATACAGCTGTTATTAACATTAGTAACAGCTATCTTATCCTAGAGAATGTTATTGAAACCATAATGATGGACACTTTTAAAGTAAGTTGTCCCCAGCTAATTTCCAGAGGCCTTTCTTCCCCCAGAGACTTCATATCACAATTCTAACTGAGGTTTCACACACGGTAGAATGAAGACTTTAAAATGCTTGAAAGAGAGTCATCTTGAGGTCACTGATAATTAAATAGGAGCTGGAGGAACAGAATAAGGAAAATGTCTAATCTCTGACTCTGAAATAAAGAAACGCATAATATGACTGGGTAGCAGCAGCAAGACCATCCCAATCTGCAGCAGGACTCTCTTCAGCCCAGATGTCTATTTCAAATGCTCACTAAGAGTCTGTGATGAACTTTAATTATGAGAAGCAGCAGATAAAGAGTCCATCTCTTCATTTCCCATTGTTAGGGGTGGTTTGAAGCTGCCAATCATTACCCCCTCAAAGAGGCCCAAGATACCCAGAGGCTGGACAGTAAGGGAGGGGCTCTATCTGCTCTGCTCACGCCCACAGAGCTGATAGACTCGAGTAAAAATGCCCTAGAGAGCAGCAAAGTGAGCTGAGCCAGCTTCCCACTACAGCTACATAGCAGCGATCTCCCTGTGTCGCAATACACAGGAACCACGAGGCCCCTCCCCTTCCCACTCTTCCGCCTTCTGAGGCCTTCTCACCTCTGTTCACCTTCATAATCTCAGGGGCTGATGTGACCTGGCACCCTGTAAGCCAACAGGTGATGTGAGCCAAACGGGCGTATAATAGAGTGCAGCAGGGTGTACAGGGCCTTCCAATAGAAACAGCACCAGCTCTGCAGACAGAAAGACCTATGCACCTGAAGACCCCCAATCCCTAACCCCCATCCTTCCTGCTGGGCTCCATCACACAAGCTATACAACTTCTCTGTCTGGAAAATGGAGGCAAGCTACCCGCCACCTCCCTTTAATAAGAGGCCACTGGTCCATAACACGATATCTGATCCTGTCGTTCTCCTGATAGAAAAGCAGAGGGCTTACAGCCAATGTTTGTCTGCCTCCTTGGTTTCCTATAAAACGACTCCCTCCGCCCTGGAAGAGAAACTTGCTGCAGAGGCCAGCTGAGAAAGAAAAATGTTAAATAATTCAGAAGCACTAACATCAAGTCTGATGTCGGTATAAAAATAGTTACAAAACACAATACTCCTTGTGTTTTTATTACAACAACCTCAGCTACCTGGTAGAAACAGGAGTGAGGGTCTAGGCTGGCTGGAGTTGGGCCTGGAATGGGGGGCTGGGGCTTGGGAGCTTCCTAGGTTTCATCTGACCTTTCTAATGACTAATTTTTGTGTGATAGCAGGGCAGGCATTTGCTTGTCACAGCTATATTTTAAAACTGCCTTCTGATAGGCTGGCTTATTTTTAAATCCAAAGCATGCTCAGCTGGGCTGCGGGAAGCACGGGAAAAGCTTTCTCTACATCTGGTCTTCTGCGACACCCTCCAAAGATTCCAGGCCCAATCTCAAAGTGCAAATCCATAAGAGAAGACCAGGAAGGCCACTCTAAACCTACTGCCTCAAGGAATCTAATGCCACGGGTCTACGGCATCCAGAAGATTGTGCTGTCCCTCCAACCACTAATTCTAGGACTAGAAAAGATGCTAAGAGCACAGGACCCTGCCAGGTCCACCACCCATATTCCCCCCTAGAACCTTCCAGCAACTGTCACACCAGATGCAACCCTCCACATTTTTGTAGGTGGAAACATGGAGGTTTGAGGGAATAAAAAGTCTCCCTTCTGGTAGATCCACCTAGTAGGCAGGGCTTGCTGAGGTTGCCAGACTCCCAGCTCGTGGTCCCTCCCCCAAAAGAACTGTCCACGAGAACTGAGTGTGCAGTTTGAAAGGGTCTCCATGAAATATTCAACCACATTCTCAGCTTCTGGCTGCCTCGTCCAGACCCAATCTGAACGCTTACTCGGCCATTTTCTCTTATAGAGGAGCTGTGCGGAAATTTCCAATCTGTACTTAACAACATAGGCAAAGAGCTATTCTTGGTCTGCTCCAGGACACAGGGCAAGCCCATGCACATCTGGAGCAGAAAGTCCTGGGAGAATTAAACAGGAGGCCAGAATCAAACTTACCTCTTCTAGAAGCTAAGAAGCCACTGGGTCTATTTCACAGGAAAGAAAGGGGGACAAGCAAGTGAGAGGTAGATGGAGGAGGGAGACTAACCCCGACCACAGCAGTTCACGTCCTTACGGAAAACATGCTCTCATCTTTCCAGTCTGACCACAAGCTCTTCTTTCTTCTAGAAGCTTCTCTTGCCTCTGCCAGGCACCGTGGGAATGAGCGCTCTTTCCCAAATGCATCTGCCCTGAGCCAGGCTCTATGCTAGAAGCTTGCCTGGCATTCTCTCTCATTAAGCTGGTCTTCTTACCACATAGTGAATAGGAAACCATTAAATCCAAGAATTTAGGTAACTGGCCAAAGGTCACACACATCAGCACAGTGGTTTTCAACCTGAGATAACCTTGTATTCTCCTCCTAGGTGACACTTAACACTGTCTCAGAAAATGTTGCCTGTCATAAGTGGTGGAGAAGGCACCAGAATCTTATGATCTAGAGACACCAATGACTATCTTACAATGCATAAGGCAAAGGCTAGTGTGACCCAGAACCTCCCAGCCAGTGGTGGCAAGGTTAAGAAAACTTCACAGAGATGGCTCAGACTGACTCCAACTCAGTGTTTTAAAATATTCCCTTGGATCCTAAGAGCCCGGAATTCTGAGCAGACACACCTACTCCTCCTCACACCACAACCTCTTACTGCTGGTTAGCCAGTCCTATGATGGTGCTCAGGATCCTGCTGAGGAACCCCAGCTATTCTTGTCCTGGATCTGGGAAAGAATACTGAGTGTAATTTTCCAGCCCCTGCAAGAAGTTTGCCCTCAGGAGTGCTGACCCTCCTTGTTCTTCAGAGACTGGAGGCTCACTCCTGCCACAACAGTCCAGTGCTTGGTGAATACGCTCCCATTAGCACAACTCAAGACAGCCTTTCATTCAGCCTAGCCTCCCTCAGCACCTAAAGCCCTAGGGTGATGAGCCCTTAAGAAACTGGCCCTAAAGTCTTGGCTACATACTGCTGAGATCTGGAGTGTTGAAAGTAAAGCCAGGCAGGCTTATATTCAGACTTGGCTCCATTGTGTACATAGAGGACAATGGAGCATAGTAAATACTGCTACAGGGTTGCTGTGCTGGGCACACAGTGCCATGTCACAGCACATGCAAAGCCTAGCTATCTTCATTGGCAGAGTCTACTGCAGGGGACCTGGCTGTCACTCCGGCCTCTGGTATGAACTTTGTGACACTTGCTGGCTTGCCTCTGGAGTCCATTTCTGAACAAGTGAATTTCATTTCATGATGACTGGGGGATGGAAAACTGAGTAACAACAGATTAAGAAATGACAACCATAGAAGTTACTATGGCAATGCTTTAAACTTGAAAAGTTCTAAGAATGTTCTGGGAATTATAGGCAGGCCTGAATGTGAATGTGTGTGTGTGTGTGTGTGTGTGTGTGTGTGTGTGTGTGTGTGTGTGTGTGTATGCATGCCTATTTTGATGCTATGAGACTGTCACCCAAACTCAAGTCTGGAATGAATTATTTACCCACACAACATATATATTTGGAATCTTAAGGGAGAGCTTTAAAGAGGCCTTCAAAGAACTCAAAATAATTTCAAAAATAAGGTAGATATCTGCTCAAAGATTTGTCTAAAAATTCAGTAATCTCTGGATATGGGACCAATCTTGTTTTTGCTACTGGGCAAGTTCCCTACCCACCTCCATTTCCCATGAGCTAAGTAGAAAGCTCTATAGGAGGAATGTTTGCTTTAGGGCCAGGTGGATTTGTTTATGGACTCAGTTCTCTGACTCACTATGGCTCAGATCCTCTCTGAAAGAAAGAATAAGGAACCTCACTGTGTGAGAGGGTGCTGTTATAGACTGTCGCCACTGCTCCCACAAGACCTTTATTAAGCTAATGGCTAGTGAGATGGTTCAGTGGGAAAAAGGCACTGGCTGCTAAGTTTCATGACCTCAACTTGATCATTGGGACCCACATGGTATAAAGAGAGAACTGGCTCACAGAATATCCACTGACCTCCATACAGAGGAGTGCATGCACCTACCCACTCATATTCATGCACACATAATAAATAAATTAAAATGCAACTTAAAAAAAAAAACCTCACTGGGTTTGTTGTAAGAATTAAATGAGACAGTACAGGCTAGATGCCTTGCACAATTCAGCAACACTCTCAATGGTATGATCTTCCGGCCTCACCTGTCAAGGCCCTGGGGTTTCCTCTGTGAACAAAAGGCAAAGCTCTCTGCCTCCATGGAGACTGATAGCATAGCTTCCACAAGAGATGAACAAACAATGGCCAGATCTATGACCCAGCACCTGAGTAACAACTGGTCAAACTGATCAATGGCCCTGACCCTCCAGCTTTCCCAACTTTTGCCCCCACTTGGAATAAGAAGAAGTCAAGTACATGTTATAAACCAATCTCGGAAGGTGCTGGCTTCTAATTAGCCCCCTTCCCTTGGCAACAGCCCCCAACCAGAGGAGCTCGAAGGCTCTCCTGTTCTTACTGTGAGGCTGACTACTCCCCTGCCTGCCTTTGAGGCACTGACAAAAGCAAGTGATGGTGGCTGACTCCCTACGACAAGCCCTGAATAAACAGTCTCTGCCTGTGCCTATTTGGGTAGTCTTTATTCATTTTCAGCCAATAAGTGTAATAAATAAGTAAATTACATAGCACGCTCTGCCCTTGACCCACCTCCTCCTTTCAGATTGTTCTCAACACAGCAGCTAGGGTGATCTTGTTAAAAAACACTAGAGCATAACATTTAACACGATGGAAAGAAGAAATTATATTGTAGAATTAGAGAGGAGAGCAATAGTGAGTAGGGGTAGGTATAAGGTTCTGACTGCAACTGGATTGTCAGGGTGAGGCTTGATAAGAAAGGGATATTGGAGCAGAGACCAGGAGGTGGGAAATTACTCATGGAATTATCAAGGGGAAAAGCATCGTAGACAAAAGAGCACTCTGAAGCAAGAGTGGACCTGATCTTCTACAAATCGAGGACGAGGAGATTGGAGCAGGATGCAGGTGGGGAGGCCTGTGAAGGTGCTTGATGGGCTTTGGAAGTATATTGGGCATTGCCCTGAGGCAAGGAAGGATCCCTGACTGAGGTCTGAGCAGAGAAGGGACAAGACCAGAATTATATTTTAATATAGGATTTAAATATAGATGTAACAAAACAGTAAAAATCATTCTAGTAGCTAGGATGATAAGGAACTGCAGGGGGTTGGGGCAAGGACTGACTGGGAACCCAGGGCAGGAAAATGCCACTATCCAGATGATGAGACAGACTGGGAACCCAGGGCAGGAAGATGCCACTATTCAGTTGAGATGATGAACATAGACCAAAATGACAGCAATAAGGATGATGAAAATGTCAGTTCCTGGGTTTATGTTTGAAGGTGAACCATCATAAGATTTCCAGATGGTTCTACACTCAGACATGGAAACAAAAAACAGGCACTAAACGTGACTCAGATGTTTGAGACCTAGGAAGCATAGAACGTAGTCCCAGTGGTCAAGATAAATCAAAGGCTATAGGCAGATCAATCTTTGAGGCAAAAATGAGTTTGGGACACATCAAGTTCAAGATAGATATGAGATTATTGGAGAGAAACATCAAAGAGGTGATTGGAATCATGAACCTGGCGTTAGGAGAACACTCTATAAGCAACTTCCTTCTCCTCACTGCCTGCTCACCTACCTATGGAAAGAATATATGGTCTGTGTTCAGCTGTATCACCTGCTGGCCACCTCACCTATCACGACATAGCTTTAAACACACATCCACAAGTAGAGTGCAGTCAAGCTGTCTTCTCAAAGGTCTCCAGAGATACCCTGGTATCCATGGCAAGTGAGTCTCTACAACTCCCAACCTAACGTAGGAATGATGGAAACACCCTTGATTAGACTCCTCCCGAACGAGGCCAACCCGCGTTTGCTTCCTACTCCGCTGGGCCCATGAACAGCCTGCGTTAAATGCTCTGAAGTGCTCCATCATCTTTGACCTAGAAATTTCAAGTAAAAAAACAAAAAGTGGATGAAAGGAACAAAACAGAAAACCCCACAGCTATGTGAAGCTCAGCATTATTTACTGTGGTGGAGAACTGAAAATAACAGCAGGAAATTAGAGAAAAAAAAAAACGGTGCATCCTTATGATGGAAAATTACATATCTAAGTGGCATGCTGGAGAGAAAAATGTAATGGCATGGGAAATGATCTTAACATTAAAGTCAGAAAATAGTGTGTATAATTTGCTCTCCGTGGTAGGGGTGAGCAGGAGTAGAGGGAGATTAAAATTTCAGGTAAGGAACCAGACAGATGATGCATGTGGTGTGCACAGATACATGCAAGCAAAACACTCAAGCACATGAAGTAAAATTAAATAAATTTAGAACTTTTTCAAAGGCTTGCACATAAAAGCAGTATTTGTGAAAAGACCAAAATGTTGGAGAAAACTGTTGTTTGTGTAGCTACAGAGATGTGTGTTGTTTTCACTTACTATCTAGGTTACCTTAGGCGTTCTAAATGTTCTGGGGTTAATGTGTGCTGCTCCTATCTAAGGGAAAAGCACATAAACATATTTTTCCTTTCATTTGGTAGTGCAACCCATTGCCTCATGCATGTTAGGCTCATGCTCTATCACTCGTCTATACTTCCTGCCCACAAACATAAAAAACACCGTAACGTCTTTAATGTAATACTTTAATAATAAAATTGCTACCTCCTCCAATATGTCACAAAGTTTAATAGATTGGGGGCTGATGAGGAAGCCTGGAGAGCAGAATGTTTTAACTATAAGGCCAATTGGTTCCCAACATGACGATGACCACCACTGTTTACTATGTTGACTAACACACTGTAGATGCCACTACAGAGAGAGCCCAGCAGCCCTGACAGCCAGATGCACTCAGCTGACTTCATTTGTCCTATGAAAGTCCACATCTGGAACTTATGGGCTCGTAGAGATGAACATGAAGAGAACCCTGCTCAGCAAAGAAGGGGTGCTCATCATCAGCACTTGTATTTCCAGGGAGCTCCTCAGAAACATAGACTCTCAGGCCCACTCTCCAATCTGTGTTTGTGTGAAAGGACTGTGTGTGGTGTGTGTGCGAGTGTGTACAGGAGCATAGGTACATACTTCTCTACATATGCATTTAGGAGCCACAGGTTGATTGAGTGTCTCTAACTCTTGACAGCTTATTTTGAGACAGAGTCTAGCAATGAACTTGAGACTCATCATTTTGATCAACCTGGCTGGTCAGGGAGCTCCTGGGATTGGTTTGCCTCTGCCTCTCCCAGTTCTGGTGTTATAGGAGCAGGCCAACAAGCCTAGCTTTCCCATGGGTGCTGGAGATCCAAACTCCACTTCGCCTGTTTGTGTGACAGGACCTTTATCCCCTGAGTCATCTCTGCATACCTGAGAACCTATATCTTAACAAGTCTCCAGCTAGTTCCTACATGCTGTAAGGTATTTCTTATTTGCTATTTTGTTTTGTCTGTTTCTGAAGAAAGGACTTCCTATTTGTCTAAGTTGGCCTTGAATGTGCGATCCTCCTGCTTTAGCATCCCAAGTTGCTGGGACTAGCGAAATAAACTATTAAATCTGACATTAAAAGACCTCCCTATAACACAACTCAGTTTCCCGGTTTGAGACGATATAAAGAGAAATGCATCCAAAGGAGTGAAGAATTTCTTCATTTTCATTATTCATATTAACTGCATTCATATTTATTTGTGTGCATGCATGCATGCACGTGACCTGAAGGAGGATATGGATGTCACAGCACGTGTGTAGAATGAGTTATCTTCTTCTCCGTCTACATATCCTCCATGGCTCTTACTCAGGTAATCAAGGTAATCAGGCTTTCATAGCAAATACCCTTCCTAGTGAAGTCATCTTCCCTGCCAAGGACTTCTGAACAAATTATAGTCATCTACAAGTTGTAAAATCCCCCAACTGCAGAGCCAGATCTTTCTACAATGTCAAGCCTCTGGCACAACTTTGGGAGGTTACTATTATGAGGTGTGCATTTGACATACACACACACACACACACACACACACAGAGAGAGAGAGAGAGAGAGAGAGAGAGAGAGAGAGAGAGAGAGAGAGAGAGAGAGAGAGAGAGAGAGAGGACATCCTCTCTTCTGCCTGGGGAATCAGAAGAGTCCTTCCAGGCTGGGGAAAGTTGGGCAGGAGTGGGTAGCAGCCTAGGGGAGAACAGAAAAAGAGCAGAAGCAGCCCAAAGGCCCAGTCCGACACCTCCAGGCAAGGCAAGGCCTTCCAGCATGTAGAATGCAGCTGTTGGAGGGAACGAGCATGCCAAGGGGGAAGGCTGACTCTCCCACCAAGATGCCCCAGTTTGCCAGAGACAGGGTGGAGGGCAGAACAAGAAGCCTTGATTAGCATATTCTAGTCCCAAGGCTTTAGTGAATTAGGTCACTCACCTTATACATAAATTACTCAATATGAGGTCCTTTCTGCTTTTTTGAAAAGGGGAAGAAACTAACATTTGACAAAGCTCCACTCTATGAGTCATACCTACCTACACACACACACACACACACACACACACACACACACACACACACACACACACACCCCAAAAGGTAAAGCACTCATGGGGAAAGGTGCTTCTCTTTGTTAAGAACACCCCGGGTGAGTCTACTGCAGAGATGAGGTTAGAAATTCCTGTCAGTCACTGTAATGAAACTAGAGCCAGTGCTAAACAGTCATTTGGAGAAGCAGGGAAGGAATCCACATGGCTTTGTAGATGATCAAGCTTTGCAGGAAGCAGAGACAGTTGATATTGAACCAGGATCTGCCCAACAGAGATGGCTGCCTTTCTGCCTCTGTAGGTACCATCATTATCAACAGGCAAGGATGCCAAGGTCCTCCTGGAGCCAGACTCCTACAACCTTGCAATCAGTATTTTTAAATCCTCTTGTGTCTCAGATCCTGCCCAGTGCAGGCCTATGCCCACCACTGAATTGTACTGACAGGCTTCAGAAACAGGTCAGAGGACCTAGAGCTGAGCAGATGGAAGAATAAGAAAACATATGCCAAAGCCAGAAGCCACCATTGGCACAAAAAACAATGACCAAGAGATACTACACAAATACCACACAAACTCCCTGGAGACAAACTTTGATTTTCCATTTTGTCAGTGAAAAGGGGGAAGGATATCAGAGGGTTTCTATGCAGCTTGTTTGAATGTATACAGCTACTAGATGCCAGGACAGAATTCAGTCTTCACTGTGCTGGCATTTCCCCAGGCTTGCAAGGCCCCAGGAGCACTCTACAAAACACAATACAAGAGAGGACCATCAGCAATAATAATAATAAAGGGAACCCAGAACTTCACTGTACCTCAATCAATTGCTTTTCTTTCTGCTTTGTTTCTGTTTGCTTACTTTGGTGCTGAGGATTGAACCCAGAGCCTTGCAGTGCCAAGCAAACTCTCTGCCACTGGGCTAAAAGTCAATAAATCACGTTTAAGATGCTGGGAATAATCATGTTGACTCAGCAGTAACAAGGACTCCTAAGCTTGTCATAAACCCTCTTTCCCAATAACCATGCTAACAATCCTGCCAACTTCTAAATGTTATTCCCATTTGATGAACAGAGAAACTAAGGCATACCGACATTAAGTAGCTTGTCGAGGTCCCACAGAAAGAAGGCATTAAAACTTGGAGTGGTAGATCAGTGTCATTTTGAGATGGGGGTGGGAGAGGCTTGGGAGGAGATTATTCCAGGTCCCAGTGAGTGTACTAATGTACAGTTGCAGATACTTTGTGGAATGGGGCTCTACACTGAGCCTCACAGCCACTGTCACTTAGCAGCTCCAGACTACTTTTTAGTCAGGGGCTCTTTGGGCTTTACTCACAAGGAATTCCAGCTTTATTTATTAGGAGAGGAGTATCAAGGATGGGGTCTGGTTAGGGGCTTCCACAACATTCAGTGCGCTGGCCTGCAGGGAAGTCCATAAACACAATAGACCAGGCTGACAGAAGACAGCTTCCTAGTCTGCACCAGACGCAGGTAGGGACTACAGTCAGTCACATCTGTACCAGGCTCTGCTCTGCCAATCAGACGACGCCTGTCAGATAGGGATACATGGAACCACAAGACACCTTCTACCTTCCTCTGGAGAGTGAGGATCCCCAAATCTCCAGGGGTCATTGTGAGTATACTTTCTAGACAGTGCACACACCAGGCGCTGGTGTCATCTGCATCTTCGCCCTCCCTCCCTCCCTTTTCCCCTCCCTCCTTCTCTCCCTACCCTCTCTCCCTACTCTCTCTGTCTCTCTTTCTGTCTTTCTCCTTCTCTGAACCTGGAGCTTGCCAAGCTGGCTAGACTGACTGGCCAGTGAACTTCAGGAATCTCTCCTCCCAATACTGAGATAGCTGATAAATATACCCAGCTTTATATATGGCAGCTGGGGTCCCAGACTGTGATACAGCATTATGTAGGTGGAGACAGGAAGATCCTGGAGATGACTCCCCAGACATTCTAACTGAATTGGCATCTTCAAAGTTTCATGAAAGATCGTCTCCCCCCAAATAAGGTAAAGAATAGCTGAGGACCATGGCCACTATCAACCTCTGGTCTCCACAAGCATGCACACATGCATACTATATATATATATATACACACATATATATATGTATATATTATATGCACATAAATAGGGATTCAATAAGTAAAATGTTTTTACTACTAGTTAAATATGGTTGAAAACCCTCATTAGGTATGGTGGTGCACACTTGGGATGCTGAGGCAAGAAGGTTGAAAGATTAGCACTAACCTGAACTACCTAGTAAGTTATAGGCAAGCCTAAGCTATAGAGCAGCCCTACTGCAAAATAAATAAGTAAATAGAAAGGAAAGTAAGGAAAAATTTAAAAAGAAATAAAAATCAGCTTTTAAACTTTATATAACATCTCACTGTCTAGCTTCATGGTACTGTCCAATCCATTCATTACTCTTTCCTCAACCATTAGGCAGCACTGCAAGGAATACCGTCCTGGAAACTTCTCTGTCTGTCTCTGAATGCTTTCTTTGGCTGGGTCCCCAGATTTGGGAGATTGGACTGAAGGGAGCAAGTGTTTCTGAGACTACCCACAGTTACTGCCCAATGCACTCCTAAAAAGGGTACATCCGTTTGCATTTCAACCACTGGGGAAGGAAAGGACCTGTCTCCCATCATCCTCTCCAGGGACCACCACTGTCTTAAAATCAATCTTGGCTAAGAAGAAAAGTGATAAATAATACCATGAGCCTTCAGAGGCGCAGGGTGCTATGACCTTACAAGGGATGTGTGGTTTGAGTTCATCATTTGGTGTCAAGAGTTGGCTCCCTAAGGCTACCCGGAAGTGTTGTGTTGCAGTTTGAACCTCTCAGTATTCTTCATGTCTAGGCAGTTTGGAGAAGTTTTACACTTGAGTGTCATGAATGGCAAGGACTTTTGTCTTATTCCTTGATAATTCCCATCATCCATTCTAGTGTTACCTCTGAGTGCTCTCCACAACTATGGAAGCATTCTGCAATTGCAGGATCTCTTATGGTAGTGACTCTCCACAGGAGGTTTTTGAACCCTTGAAGAATGGCTTCTGCAGCTAGGGAAATGGGATCTTAGTTCTATTGAGTCTTAATTCATTTTAACTTCAGATGTGACTAGTGACTATTAAGCTAGATCATGTTGTCTATTGCACTGTAATGCATACTGTTGAGTGAAGGATGCATGCAGCCTCCTAACTCCACTGGCCACTACCATATTCCAAGAGTTGGCCTCCTACCCCCTCAGCTTTGTGTGTCCATTTATTCTCTTGAATGGAGGGTTAGTGCTACTTATCAGTCATGTGGGGTGGTGAGGGATCAGCTAATTAATGTTTGCAAAGAGCTGCATTACTAACTGGTTCTCAGAATAATTGCACCTTAATAAAACATTTAAACAACCAGTTCTCATCCAGAGGCCAACGAAGGGTTGGGTTTATTTAGTAAAATGCTGGTTTCTCTGACTCATCCTGAACTGGGTCCTTTCACTTTGGACCTTATCAAAACAAAGCCCTCTTATTGGATAGGGTCTACCAATGAGCAGATACTGAAATGGGCCTTCACTGTGGAGTTGCTATTACAAGTTTGATGAGTAAATTAATAATACAAACAAGATTGGGGAGGGTGGATATTTACCCAACTTGAACAAATTGCTTTTAAGCTCTTAAGCACTTTAATTGCTTACATGATAATGATGCATATTTGTAAATGTCTTGATTTACTCCCAAAATTGGCTCAGAAAAAAAAAAAAACAAAAAACAAAACAAAACAAAAAAAAAAAAACAAAAGGAGAAACTCTTCTAAAAAACAACCAGTTTGTTAAGTGCCAAATTTTGATGCTGTGGCATGTTAGAAAATTTTACAGTTGCCATTCCATGGAACAAAGTAGGTGGGAGCTAAAGAGACTTACTATCAAATGTCAGTTCCAGGCATATAACCTTGAACAAACTATTCCTCCTTACCAAGATTCCTCTTCTGGGACAGACTCCAATGGCACTTGAAAGGTCTTCCCTTGATTCTTGTTCCTTATCTACTACTCCTTCACAACTAAGGACAAGAGGGTTCCCTATACCCTTCGAGCTGTGTCTGTGGAAATAAGGCTGCCAAAGACTCGTAAGAAAAGACAGATGCACTTTTTATAATGCAAACCCTCAAATCTAGAATAGCTAGAACCTCTTGGTATGTAGGGATCACTGTGGTGATATATTGTTTGTAATCTAAGAAAAATGTTTGCCTGGAGATCGGAGAACAAAGCCAACCACAGAGTTAAGATCAGGCAGTGGTGCCATATACCTTTAATCCTAGCACTGAGAGGCAGAGATTGTCTGGATCTCTCTGACTTCAAGGCCAGACTGGACTACACAAGATTAATATAGTCCAAAAGAGAAACAGAGCCAGGCAGTGGTAGCACACACCTTCAATGCCAGCACTAGAAAGGTTGAAACAGAAAGTAATATGACCGGGCAGAGAAAGGAATATAAGGCAGGAGAAGACAGAAGTTCAGCCTTTACTTCCCCTTTCAGCCTGAGGATTCAGTAGTGGTGAGAAGTGGCTAGTATGCCAGGCCAGCCTGGAACTCTTGGCCTCCAAGTGCTGAAATTGCCAGTGTATGCTTTCTGATGCGGTTAAAGCTCATTTTTTTTTTTTTTGAAGCCTGATTTCCAGGATGCTAATGGTTAACTGATTGCACTTAATATCCTCTGGTACTCAGCACCTGTATCACGGAGCTAGCACCGGACAAATGGGGAGAAGTGGGCAGCGGCCACTGCTCTAGGGACTGCTTCACTGGCCTGTTTCCATCTATTTTCCAAACAAAAGAAAAGCCTGGATTTGATGTTCAGACAAGACAAATGGCAAAAACATTCTTTCACTTTCCCTGATGAAACCAGAGTGTCATAGGTATCAAAGGCAGCATCTAAACTTTATCTGAAGTCAGAGGTAGTGACCAACAGAGCCATTTGATGTGTGGTGACAAGTCGCCATCCAACAACCCTGAGGTGACCTTTCTAAGGGATCTAAGGGAACTCCTGATTTCTCCTGCTGAGGATGGGGACACCTTGGAGACAGGAGGCTTCCCTTACCAGTTCCACAGAGTTCTGTGCCAGATGAGAAGTCATCTAACCACAGGGAATAAATCTTTTCTGGGTCACAGAAAAGCAACACTGGAAAGACCAAGGCTGACAAATATATCCTCTGATTGAAGTGGATCAGGTACTGAGGGGACAAGATACCCAACTAATTTTGCTTTTGAAACAGCAAGTGGGTACAGTGAGCGATTTATTTACCATTGCCATGGAACAGAGAACAGGGGCCTAATTTGCAGTGTGATGCCACTTAGCAGGTGGGACAACCATGCTTCTTTGAGAATAGTCTCCCTCCCCATTGTCTTTTCCCGGACTCCTAGGTCAGATGAAGGCCTCTGAACCAAGGAAAGGTAGGAAGTAGAAAGTGTGGATTTAGCCTCTGCAAGTGCTGGAAGACAAGCTGGCTTCTCCAGGGAACTGCGTGTCATTGATCATGGAGCCAACCCCACCTACAAGGCTGAGGAACATATTTACATATTTCAATTCCACTGCTGGCTGAAATACCAGAGAAAGTGATGATTCCAAGACAGCCAGGGGAGAAAAATGTTCTTGGAAGAAAAAGGATTTGACTATCAGTTCAACAGCACATCTCAAAGTTATGCAAATCCTCAAGAGTGAGCTTTGCATGTCACCTCTACCTTCCTCCATCACCTCAGACCCCAAGCTTAGAGGGGATAGGAAAGTAAACAGTCAGATCCTGGTTTAAAAAGATGTAGACAGCAGTTTACCCTACTGTTTCTCATGTGTGACAGAGCCTGGTACAGCACATGTCTTTGACTCTGCAGCCCTACTTTCTAGGAATTTGTCTTAAGAAAATGCTCAAATTCAGTGGAATGTTCAAAGCTGACTATTGTGGTTACTTTATAATAAAACACTAAAAGCAAACAAGAACTCAAAAATGAGGGTTGAGTAAATAAAACTTGTCATATTAAGACATCTGGGCTCTCTGCTACCATTTGAAATTGTTGCCTCTGTGTGTGTGTGTGTGTGTGTGTGTGTGTGTGTGTGTGTGTGTGTGTGTGCACGCGTGCTTGCAGGGGATTACAACAGGATAGATCTATATGCTTTAGCACTAAGCAAAAATAAGCATTCAACATATTATAAATATGATCTTATTTTTTTCTGTGTTCATAATTGTCTGAATTGCTTCAATGTCAACATTTTACTTAGGTAATCTGAATAAAACCAATAGAGAAAAAATGACAAAGTAATAAAAACAAAACTCATACAATACATGCTCTATTTGTATGTGTGGTATGTATATGTATGAACACATGAATGCATACACACATTTATATCAACAAGTTTCATTACTTTCCTAGGGAAAGTTACAAGATTTGGGAATCCATGTTAGCGGCCTGGGATCTGGGGCATGTTCTTTTCAAAGGGGCTCCTACACTGTCTGCCAGAGCAAAGCAAAGACGAGTGATCTGACTCTCAGTTACAATAAACTTGTGTGGTGGTGACAGACCATGGAAAAGGAAGGTAAAGATTGGACCCTTAGATCTAACGTTGACTTTGATTTGCCCTCCTAGGCTTTTAAAATCAAATCTGCAAGGGGATGATTTAAACCCTATTGTCCTTTTGTCTCGCTGTTTAGATTTACCGATGTGGGAGAATGCCCTCTCCTCGGAATGGAGAATCTAAAAGCTGGGGCCTGGGCAGAGCAGCTGTCTGTCAGCATAGGATAGGTAACATTTGCATGACTGTGTTTATCCAATCTGATTCTCCCCCAACCTTCCTCACAGTTAGAGTGTAACCTGTCTCATTGGTGTTGTTCATCAGTCTTTGGCTTAAATTCCAAATCACCTCTTCTCCCAGAGTTGTAACTTCTGATCTGAAAATATTGGGTTATATAATATGACAATCTGCACAAGGATGTAATTCCGTCAGAAAAAAAGGGACCCAAATGAAGCAAACTCTAACAAAAGTGGAAATGACTTTTCTAAGAAAAGAGAAGATATTTTTGTTTCGAGCACTTGAAGCTAGTTTTAAATAGACTTTGGATGTGATGCTGCTGGTTCTTCGGGTGCTGTTGATTTGCCTGACTAACCTCACCCAACAAATGGACAACGTTGGAGAAAGTTGACAGAGATGAGGCAGAATTATCATCTGTGAAGTTTGTCAGAGGTTCAGTGGGCTCCAGTGCTTACTCACTTGGAGCATAGTAGATGGTATTATCATATTCTGCAGGGGAGAAATGTGAACTTTCCAAAATAACTCACCTAAGGCCACAATCCCCAAATGCTGGAATCCCCATCTACATCATCCCACAAAATAACAAAAGGCTGAAGGGATTATACTAAAAAGAATTAAATTCTATTGGAAGAGAGTCCTCTAGCCCAATACCCACTCTTCTACTGGAACATCTGCTCACTATGTAGCAAGCATTACAGATCATTTCCTTTGCTGTCCTCTCGGAGTTCCCCTTTAAACTGAGCGCTGGTTATGACCCCCCCCCCCTTTCCGGGCAAGGACTGACTCCTGCACAGGGTGGCTTCATGGCTTAATGCCCAAATCCCACTTCTTCCCAGAGATGACTTGATTAAAAGCAGGACTGGCAACCCAAGAGCTGGAGAAATCGCTAGAGAATGTAATCTTTCCATCCCTCACACCTTCTCCACCCAAGAACATGGTAATTTCACAAGCTACCCTGCTTCCTGACTCCACTCACTGCACCAGTATCAGGAGGGAAAGCTGTGAAAGCATGGGATCCTCTCCAGAGGCATCCATCGCTCTAGACATTCGCAAGGGTCTGCTGCTCACAATTAATCACTACAGCACAGACTGACCCAGGCCCACTAGGAGAAAGGATTTCCTAGTTATCACCCTTACCAAAGAAAGCAGATTCTTTTACAGTAGTCTTACAGCACCTAGAAATAGGGAAATTTCTGTGGTCTGGCCTGGTCAGAAACCCCCGTACTCCTCCCCAACACACACACACACACACACACACACACACACACACACACACACACACACACACACACACACACACACGCCTCTTTTTTTTCAATGTCACCACCTGTGAAAACAGTACTTTGCTCCGAACTTTAGCAAAGGGAGAAGCTGGCAGAGTATAGCTTCAGGGCACATAAAGCGCACCTAGGGTTTTAAAGAAAGTGATCAGGCATTGGAGGGGAGGGCTAAGTCCTGGGGACCCGAGGTGGGTCCCGCTCCTGGTGGGAAGTTGGCTGCCACAGCTCTAGTAGGTGACCAGGCCCCGCCCACTCTGCAGCCCAGCCAGCAGGGACCTCTGATGAAGCCACCAAAAAAGCCCAAGGCCTAGGGCTCCCAGCCCAGGCTGGCAGAAAGCTGAAGGGGGCCGCAGCCAACCCTGGAAAACCCTGCCTGGAGGCTTCTAGACGTGGTAGGAGAGGCGAGTCACGTGGGGCTAGCAGCAGGGCTGAGGAGCCAAGTATTGGGACCCGAGAACTAGGAAACAGGTTGTCGCCGAACCCATCCCCACCCCCCAAGCCACTGGGCCGCGAACCGACTCCGCCATGCCCTGGGAGCGAACCCGGCCTCTTCCCGGGTGCAGTCCTTTCCCAGCCCCAGAGACCGGGCCAGAGCGGCTAAAGCAGCCCAGGCAAAGGCGCCTTCAGCAAGGTCAGGACGCGGCCGGCCGGCACCTGGGGATTTTTTCCCAGCCCAGCATTGGCTTTGCAATCGCGTTGTTAAGGATCATGGCAGAGGCAGGAAATCCGAACAGCCCCACAGGTCTGCGCGAGGGAGGATTTATTTTACAGCGCTCAGCCGACAGACCCGGGATTTCAGGGGGGAGGGGATGCGGAGTTTCAGGACGCTGGAATGTGGCAAAAACAAAACCTTCTCCACCCAAGCACGCTGTCTTCTGACTTGGGGGAGGGAGTTCAGGGCCACCAAGCCCCAGACTTCAGCGTTCCTCAGGGTTCTGCTAGGGCTGGGATAGCTTTTCCCTCTACAGGCGAAAAACAAGATTTAAAAACACTCCACTACTGTGGTTCTCTATCAAAGCCCATCAGTGCGCGACAGGCTGCGGCAGCGAATGGAGACAGCAAGATGGGGGGGGGGGCAGGTGAGCGCAGTAGAAACAAACTGTTTTCCGTACGAGAGGGAGGCGAGGGGACAGATGTCATATCACGCTCCCATTCCGATCGCATCCGCATTAGGTACATAAACCGCTGCTCCCCCCCCCTCCCAACAGAGCCAAATACTTTACTCCCTAAGCCACTACCACCACCTCAATCTGGGCCTGGATGTCTGGGGCATCTGGACATTTCCAAGAGGGACAGGGGCAGGGGCGCAGGTTTCTAAACAAGTGAAGGACGCGGAATTTAAAGGGGGAACCGGGAGGGGACAAGAAGAGAGTCTTGGGGCTGCCTAGAACACCGATTTTCCTGAAACTACGTTCCCTGAGAGGCCTTCCAATATCCCTTCCCCGAGTCACAAGACTCCAAGGACTCAAAGAAACCGAGTTCTGACCCGCTCTTCACAGATTAATCTTGGATCTCCACCCACTCAGTTCCTGTTTCAGTAACCGGTTCCTCGGGGACAGAGCTTTAGCACCCAAAGCCCAATTCAGAAGTGGCCTCGGTACAAGATGTCCAGCTCTCCATTCTCGAAGTAGATCTCCCTCCCAGGTACTTACAGTCCCCAAGCAGGAAAACTTTCAGCAAGAACCCGGTGCTCGAAATACAGTTCTGGGCAATCGCCGAGGCAGCTTATATAATTGCCCGCGATACTGAGGCAGATATCCTCCGTGCACGGCCTCACAGCTCAGCACATGGGCACCCTCTGGCCCCCGCGCTGGGGATCGCGTGCCCCATCCGCACCTTCTACAAAGCAGCAGGGCGATCACCGGAGCTACTCAGGCACCAATAGTGCGCTCAGATTCCCGAAAACCCGGGCTAACTCCCTGCGTCCCTGTAGCTGCGTTGGTGGCTTACTGTTCACTGCGTGTGTACAAACCTCTCTAGGGTTGGGGAGGGGTGGCGGCTGGGTGGGGGACTGGTGCAGGTCTGAGGAGGGGCTTCTACATCTAACCTGAGCAAAACTCACATCCACACAGAATCCGAGTTCAGAAACCGTCTGTCTTAAAGTATCTTACTAAAAGGGGTGCCAATTTCCGAAGTTAGAGACCACGCAATTGAATTTCCAGTACTTTACAACCTGGCCTAGGCGGAGGCAGAGAAGAGAAGAGAAGGGCAGTGGCCAGAGAAACCCACGTACGGACCCACCAAGAAGCACTGACCGTTCAAATCCTGCTCCCCTCCCCAAGTAGTTAGCCGGGTATTCTTGGGTTACATGTGGAGACACACACACACACACACACACACACACACACACACACACACACACACACACACACACACACACACATTCCGCCCCACCACCTTCTGTCCGCTCCTCCAATGTAAAGACTGCATTTTTAAATCACTAGGAAAATGACTAAGGAGCTCAGAGATCACATTTCAATACACAGCACATTTCCCGAAGCTGGGGGTGCAAGTAGTCACACACTCACACCGGTGAACCCCCAGAGAGTCCATCCGGCGCCTGCTGCCTGAACTCGCTCCGAGACAAACCGAACGAGAAACAACGCGAACGACGTGGATAGGCAGGAGCCAGTGGGGTTGCAGAGAGCGTGTGGCTTAGGGGTCGCGTCCCCGGGTTCCGGGCTCCAACCGCAGCGCGCACCGGGGCCGCTGCAGCTGGCTCTCACCCCGCAGGGCAGGCTGCAGCACGGGAGCCCGGCGCCGCCTCGTGGGCTCCTCCAGCGCCCTCCGGGAATCTGGGGCGGGAGAGTCTGCAGAGGGGTTGCGGGCGATTGGGCCGTGGCGGGGAAAGGGAGCCGGGTGCAGCCGAAGAACCTGGACTGCTCCCACTCGCGGTTCAGAGTCTAGGGCTGGCTCCCACCTCTCCCCCAACACCGGCTCCCAGGCTCCAGTCCGTGGCGGACTCCCGGGGCTGCGGTAGCCGAGGCGCTGGGCTCCAAGCTCCTTGCCTTGCCGGCAACCTAGACGCCCGGCTCTCCTTCTCTTCCTCCCTCCCTCCCGGGTGCGGAGCTAGAGTGCTGGCTAGCATCTCCCGGAGCCCTCGGCGAGCAGCATGAGCTGCCCCGACCAGCGAGCGCAGAGAGGGGAGACGGAGCTGGCGAGCCGCCGCCGCGGTCCCCAAGGCGCTTTTAGAGCTGATCACGCCGCCTTACCGTGGCTGCAGGATGCCACCGCCGGGGAAGCGGGGACGAGGACGGCGGGGAGGCGAGGCACTGCGCCGCTGGCTCCACGGCTTCACCAGCCGGATAGAGGCGCCCAAGTAGGAGCAGGTCCGGGTTTTGCGCTCAGCTCCGACGAGACCAACAATAGCTCCCTCGGGGAGCGGAGCACCAGCGAGCCTCCAGCGGCGCGCACACGCCGGGCTCCCGCTCCCGGCCGGCGTCCCTGCCAGCACTGCTGCCCCACATGAAACAGCTGCAATCCCGAGGATTCTGGGGGTTGGGGCGGGGGTGAGCGCGCGGGTGTGTGTGAGTGTGTGTGTTTAATAGCTTCCCTCCTCTTCTTCCCCTCCCTGCCTGCTCGCCAGCCTGCCTCCGTCCCCCACCCTCGCTCTCTTACACACAGGGCGAGCCAGCGAGCGAGACACATTCATACACGCACACGCGCGCGCGGACACACACACACACGCACACACACACACGCGCGCACACACACACACACAGGTTACATGAATGGGAGGCAGGAGCCAATCCTAAGAGCTCTGGCGAGTCGCTTTTGGAGCAGGGCTGCACCACGACGCCGGGGGGCGCCACACAGGTGACGAGCCCCTCCCCTCGTGGCCACTCGCCTTCTCTCGGCTCACACGTCTCTGTAGTGTGCACGTCTTCCCTTATCTCCTTACTCCGTTCTCTGGGCTGCTTTCTCCATCTCCTTATCGCATTTTTCTCTCTAGAATTCTCCAGGCTCAGTATTTTTCTCGGATTCTTCTTTGACCCTCCCTTCTGGCTTCCTCAACAGCCTTTCGAAAACTTTCTCCTTCCCTGTCTCCACTTTTTCTCTACTTCCCTTCCTCTTGTCTTTTGTTCTCATCCTCCCCCCTCTGAGTTGTTAGTATTGTGCTGCCCTGCTCTTCTTTCTCCTCAAGCCCCTCCGCTGGTCCTAGTCTCCCTCCTTACCTAACCCCCTAGTGTGCTTTTTCCACATCTCCAAGTCTTTTCCCGGGTTGCTTTTGCCAGCTGCAGCTGCTGCTTGGCCAGAGGTGATTAATTAATGGTTCCTTCCTTGGGCATGCAAGATGCCTTAAAGAAAGACCTTCCTTCCCGGGACAACTTCCCCCAAACCATGGTAACAGCTACTGAGATACCAATCGTTGGGGGTGGGGGTGGACAGCTGTGAATATAGTCCAAGAAATTTTTGTCCTTTATGAATCTGGATCTTAATTGCCAGCATATTACCAATGCAGGGACATTTGTTTGTGATGGAGAGACAGCTTGAACTCACAGAGGCTTTCAGAGAGAGACTAAAGAAATTCTCATCAGAAGCCTGCTTCAAGCTGGCTATCTTAGGACTTGACTTCAGAGTATTTCCCTTCCCTCATCAAGCCTCAGTTTTCTCACCTCTAAAACAGGTTATAGCCACCTCACTAGAAAGGAGAATGGACAGAAAGCACAGGAGCACATTGGAAGTGCTCGGCTAGGAAGTGCTCAGCTTTGGCTTCCTTCATCCCTTCCATCTTCTGCTACCTCCCTACAAAATGCTTTGGGAAAGATGGGTGACTGATGTCATACTAATGTGAAAGGAAGGTCAGGCTCTTAAAAACCAACAAGGAACCTGTTACTATGTGTTCTAGAGACCCTGTGCTGATTACAAAGCCATCCTATTTTATAAACTTGGAGTGCCGGCTGCCCCTTGAAAGTGGATACTTTGGAAATTATCTTCAGACTATGCACCTTCTTCAAGTAAGAAGAAAACAGACCTGGTATTTAAAGCATGGTGTTTTATAAGAAACAAGATACTCACACAGTCTCAAAGTATCTACCCATAAGATTCAGATCATTTCAAAGGAAACAATAAAACTCTATCAGAATCCACCTTCATCAAAACATTAAAGTCAACATCATAGGGATAGAGACAGGCATCTTGTGCCCCTGGACAGTAGTGCACGATGGACACATTGTCATTTCTGTGGTATGTCTGCAAGAAATGAGTAACTGGAATCTAATCACTGAGTCATGTCAGACACCTCCAAAATGAGGGCTCCACACAAGTGCCTCCTGCTATTCAAGAACAGCAAAGTGATGAAAGAAGGAAGACTCCAGAGTAGTTTGAGATAAAGGAACAGCTCAGTCGATATGACAATAAATGTGACATGCGATCCTGGATAGATTATTACTGAGGGAATTGGCAAGAGTTAAATAAAATTTATATTATACAATGATATGTCCACATTAATTTCTAGTTTGGGTGGTTATATAGGAGACTATTCTCCATTTAAATGAATAGGCAGCTTAAATATTTAGATGACCAAGAAGTGGTAATGCCAATCCTTGCCTATAAAAAGAGACACAAGTTTAGGTGTGTCTGCCTGAAAGGTACAGTATGAGCATAGTATGTCCATCCTAGTTTAGCAGGCAAGGAAAGGGTTTCTTCAGTGTTAGCTTCTCATGACAGGCTAGAGCATGAAGGGGCTGCTTTCTCAGAACATGAGCAAACGTGTGAGGCACTTAAGAAGGCATAATTGAATGTGTAGGCCATGACTGGATCAAGCTTAGAGAAACAGGCAGAGTTGGATGATGAAGGAATCTGAAGAAAGCCAATGGTCCACAGGTCCCAAAGTTCACTTGCGGGAGATGGGAGAAAGCTAGAAGGCTCTTACTTGGGTGGGATAAACTCTTGAGTGTATTTGAAACAAGATAATTTGGAAACCAGAAGGAAAAAAAAATAGAGGAATAGGGATAGCTTGGGAAGATAAAAAGTTGGGACCAAGCAAGTCATTTAGGTAAATTAAGGCAGTTGTCATGAAGAAGATGAGGGAAGATCAGAAAGCTTGGGGTGCACAGTGTGTATATTGAGTGGCTGACTAGATGGGATTGGAGTAGAGGTCCAAAGTCACAACCAGTTTTCCAGTTTTGTCATCCTGGTGGAAGACGGAGCTACTCACTGGACTGTGGAGGAGTCCATACTTAGAGGGGAAATGAAGTCTGTTGTCATCACGAGATAATCCAAGTCTGTTGCTAAGTGGACAAGCTCCTGTGCTGGGCCATAGAAAACACATAACAAAAAAGAGGGAAAAAAAAAAAAAAAAAAGGAGCTCCCCCGTGTATTGCACCAAAAGCTGAGACACTGTGTACCAGAGACCTATGTCATTTTATAATGATGGAGACAGAGATTGAAACAACCTAAAAAAAATGTCAAGTGTGGGAAGTAATGCAACAGTAGCCTTTGTTATACTGTTATAATATACTCTTAAAGTATGTTTTATCTAGTTTTTCATACCATTAAAATATCATTATTATTGTATAAAAATTAAAGCAATTCAAATTGATAATTATGCTTTGAAATCCTCTAGCAAAAATATCTGAGGAACCAAAGAAAGAAAAAAATATGTCAGATATTACTTATGACTGCCTCAGGTTGGTGGGATTATGAGTAATAGGTATTTTCTTTTCTGTATCCTTACATATTCCCTAACTGGCCTAATAAATGTTCCTTATTTTCATAATAAAAAAATAAAAAACTGTCATTGAAAATACAGACGTGGCTGGACACCTTCCCATCAACTCTATTCCTTTTCAAGGTGCTTTTCCCACGCCCCTGAAGAGCTAAGTGCCTTCCAACATTTCTCATTCAGGCATTTAACAAACCAGGGGAACTTATCAGCTGGCCTGGAGAGGGGAGGGGCCATCAGAGCTGTACGTATTAAAGATATTTGCATTGCCCTTTTTGATTCTGTAATATGTTACAAGAAGAAGAAAACACAGAGTGGGGCCAAGAAAATGTGAGTCTTTAAAGGGCAAGTTTTAATTAGGAAACATATTTATTTGAAAAAAAACAAACAAAAACCACAAAGAACAACAAACACTTCTGTTCTGAGCCCAGCACTTACTACAGAACGGTTTCTGGATGTGAGTATTCCAGGAAAGGGGTCACCGAGGGGCGACAGCTAATATTTGCTGCCTGTTGCCTGCGACTTCTTCAAATACCGCTGGTTACATAGGATTTAGACACCCACTGATAAGCCCCACCAATTAGACAGAAAGGAAAGGGCCAGATCATGCCCCCAGGCTTTGGAAAGCTTGTAAGCAAAAAGCTTTGTACAACAGGTCCTTCCCCCACCCCCCACTCCCCACCCCCACCCCCGTTTCTACCTCTTGTTTGGTATGAGGGCCTGGATTTCCAGTCTGAATGACAGTAACACAACACCTAAGCGGGTTCGCCTTTCACCTTTCCATTTGTCTATTCACTCAATTCTTTACCCACCCCAAGGGGGAGCCTGTGACAAAGAAGGGGTGACCACTCCAAAATCTTCAAAGACTGCAAAGGAAGTCCTGAAGGATGTTAACAGGCAAGCAGACCGGGTGGGGCTGGGGGTGCATGGCTGCAGGAAAGCTTTCTGGAAGTCCTTGGGTGTGGCCTGGAGGTTCTGGGATGTGCCCTCTGTAGGATCTTCATGATATTAGAGGACTGGGGGCAAGTCACTGAACTGCATGCTGCTGGCTCAGCAGTGTGAGAAGGGAAAGACCCAGGCTCCTGGCCTTTCCAAGCTCAATCCCATTCATAAAAGGTGAAGCGGTGACTCCTCTCACACAGGCTGACTCATGGGAACTTCTCTGTCAGTCGTTTGTCTCACCTGTGAACTGTCTTTCTGCCTAGTAGAAAAGAGAAGCTGGTATTTGGGGATTAACAACGGCTTACCTTGTCTGCTTACAAGCAAAGGAAGACACTTCTGCTCACAAGCAAAGGAAGACACTTCTGCTCAGGAACATCAAAAATCCTCTCTTTTAGGGAAATGACTGGATTTTGTCCTTCACCCTACTCCTTACTCCTAGATGATCAGCAATGTATCTGGCATTTACAGATCCTTAGTAAAAAGTCCTTCACTGAATTAGGAAATGGACGTTAATACCAAGAGCCTGGCACTTGTGGAAAAATTCACTCCAATTGTAGCACCTTGGCAAGTAATTGACAGCATTTCCACATCAAAAGGCAGAAAACTGTGAAACAGAGGAAAAAGTTAAGCCAGGGGCTAGTGAGATAGTTCAGCAGGTAAAGGGGTCTTATCTAAGTTTGATCTCTGGGTCCCACACGGAAGGGGTAAATTGATTCTCACAAAGTGTCCTTTGAGCTGGCTGGTATTATGTTGTTTGACACAGCTAGAGTCATCTGAGAGGAGGGAACGTCAGCTGACAAGATGCCACCATAAGATCCAGCTGTAGGCTAGCTGTAGAGCAGTTTGTTAATTAGTGATCCGTGAGGGAGGGCCCAGCCCATTGTAGGTGGCACTCTTTTTGGACTGGTGGCCCTGCATTCTATGAGAAAGCAAGTTGACAGACTGAACTGGCTCGCCTTGGGACTCCTTGCCATCCTTGGGGAATGGATGGGGGGCATGAGGGAGAGGCTGAGGGAGGACTGGGAGGGACTGGGAGGAGGGAAGGGGGGGAAGCAGTGGTAGATATGGAAAAAAAATCTTTTTTTTTTTTTTTTTTTTTTTTTAAAAAAAAAAAAGCAGACTGAGCAAGCCAATAAGCAGCCTTCCTCATGGTCTCCAAGTCAGCTCTTGCCTCCAGGTTCCTGCCTTGAGTTCCTGCATTGACTTCTTCACAGATACACAGAGATATGGAAGTGTAAGCCAAATAAACTCCTGTCTCCTTGAGCTGCTTTTAGTCATGGTGCGTCATCACAGCAATAGCAACCCTGACTATGACACCCTTCTATATCTCCACTCAGATCCTGACATGTCTGTCATCACATGCATGTGCATGTACACATGGGCGATAAGTAAATATAATTTAAAAATGAAACAGAGAAATAGCGCAAATGGCTGAACATCACTATTCTAACAAATGCTAAAGTTAGTGTCCAGCTTATATAGACTATACCTGCTCACCACACTGTATTGGTAAAGTGGATGGAATTACTGATATTAGTAGTGAGGTGAGCTTGCAGTATAATTTATGGCTTATTTAAGCTTGTTGAGAGTCGGTTAACACGTTATTTTCCGTGATCATACCCTGCTTATTTCCTTCATATCTCACAAACTGGAGTTTGCAATTCCTTTGTTTCAAAAGGTAAGATTAAGTTCCATGAGTGGAATGAGCACACTGTATCTTAGCTGCTGTTGCGTTTCCTAGCATTCGGCGCTAAACCCGCCACTATGTAGGTGTTTATTTAATGCTTGTGAAATGAATAAATGAGTACAAGCTTCTTTGTTCCAGAGCAGCAGAGCACCTGTGAACCTCCATGGACCCCTGGCGAAAGCTGGGGGTTTTCCATTAATTCACTCCATTTCCATGCCAACACTATACTAGCTGCCCTTGAGGGCATACAGTTCGGGCAGCGGGGCCAAGATTCAGATGAGCACGTAATGATGCTGATGTCAGATTGTGCCCTTCCACTGACATTTGCTCCCAGATAGCAGGGAAAACACTGGTCAGAAAATAGCAGCATCTGTCATGGTCAAAGGTGACTAGCTGGCAAAATTTTGTGGCAGAAGCATTTTCTGTGAGTAGCCACCTCTCTCTGTCCCCAACACACACGCAGTGGAGCTCTATCTCCTGACCTTGCCTGGATGATGCTGTCTTTCTGAGAGCACTTCCCAGGCTCCAAAGCAGTTCTAATGCTTTTCCATTTCTCCAGCTGGCTTGATCCCCTGTGATACTATCCCAGAAGGATGTTGTTCTGCCAAAGCCTCCATCCTGTCTTATCATTTTTCCCTCCCACCTCATCTTGCCACCAGCCTAACAGGCTTCCTTGCCACCTGCCAAGATGTGTTCTTTACACTTGAGGTAGGTCAGAGGCAGGCGATGGTGTTCTGCAATGCTAACCCAACTCCATCTCCTACTTCTAGAAGTCTATGGCCTTTGTGAAACTGTGTATTGGTAGGGTATATGCAAAGGTAACCAAGAGGGGGACAAAGAACAAGCAAGAAGCTTCAAGAATGACTTTCACTTAGGTTTCAGAGCCTTTATGGTGTGAGACACTACACTATGCATGCCAGGCACTTGACAAGTGTTCACATGTTAGTTCCTTATGGATCCTGTCACATTATCATCCAATATTTTCAGGACTTAACAGCCTATATACATGCAGTAATAGGACCTAACACTATTCTATTCCAAATACTTTTCCTGCTTATAGTATATAATATAGCTTTATTTTTCATAGCTGTATGCTATTTCAGCATACACATATGAGATACTTTTTTAAGTGAATATTGTGACAATATTCACTTAAATAAAAGTCAGATAAATAATACAAGGTAAAGCACACAGCAGTTATCCCCAAATGTTGACTAGGTAAATTATATTATCACTCTTATGTCTGTTGATTGTTAAGCAAAGCAACCCAGAAGAAGGTAAGGTTTTGGGTCACTTCAGGAAAGTCAAACATTCCAATTACTTGTTGAAGTACCTGAAGGGAGTTTTTTCCTTTACATTTTTAAACAATTTTTCATTATTTATTTATGTGTGTGTGTGTGTGTCTGTGTGTGTGTATTTGTATGTATGTATGTGTGTGTGTGTGTGTGTGTGTGTGTGTGTGTGTGTGTGTGTGTGTGGTGTGTGTGTGTGCGCATGTACCATGCTGTACATGTGGAGGTCAAAGGAACTAAACTGAGGGCATCAACCTGTGGGCAAGTTCACTGGCCCTAAAAAAATTCCAGACCTTATATGAATCTAAAAATGTAAAACTTCTAGGAGAATCTTAGGTGACAATTTATCTAATGGGGGGCGGTGAATATAGAAGACCTTCTCAAATGTCATATTAAATAAAAGAAATCACGAAGAGCTATGTAAAGTTAAAAAAATATGTGCATACTGAAAGTCTAACTCAAAAGTCAGAAGAACAATAAAGCGTTAGTAAAGTATTGAAGCATATGGGAAAATGTGAGTTAGTATCCTTAATATATATTGAGGTTAGACCGACATACCAAAAAAAAAAAAAGATATCTTGGGGCTGGACAGACGGTCAGCAGTTAAAAACATGAGCTGCGCCTACGGGGGGCTAGGGTTCACTTCTGAGAACATATACAGAGTGTCTTACAACTGCCTGTAACTCCAGCTCTAGGAGACCTGGCACCTCTTCTGGCTGCCTCAGGTACCTCCATGCCTATGCACATACCCTGGCACAGACTACAGCAATGCACTTTATTTGTTTGTTTGTTTGTTTAGACAGGGTTTCTCTGTGTAGCCCTGGCTGTCCTGGAACTCCCTCTGTAGACCATGCTGTCCGTGAACTCAAAAATCTGCCTACTTCTGCCTGCCTCTGCCTCTCAAGTACTGGGACTAAAAGCATGTACTACCACTGCCCAGCAACATACACATAATTTAATTAAATAAAAATAAAAGTAAAAGGTAAAAGTGAAAAGATATCTCTATTGAAAAGAGGGCAAAGACACAAAAAATTAATTTATAATGAAAGTACTTTTTTGTACAATGCACATATATACATATTATACATACATATTATGGATGTAACTCACTAATGACTATGAAATCGTGGTCAATGGCATTGTGTTGCTGTTATATTTTGGGTTTGCTCATTAGATGAATATGGACGCAGCATTCCTAGGCTGTTTGGCCATATGTATGTGCTAAAGGGTCTCAGCTGTGAGTCCCTTACCACCTAGACTCTAGGCTTGTCAGTGTGTATTTAATGTTCTTTTTAAAAAATATTCACAGACTCAGAGTGTTGTAGAAAGCTATTTCGTGAGTGCTGTAAGCAGTCCGGGCCAGTCGGAAACACCTTACATATTAACCTATTAATTTATGATCAAATACCTTATGACACACAGACATATGATGGACTGTTGTGGAGCCACTTCAGATTATGATGTAGAACAATATATTCTTTTGACTTTTCTTTAATGGATTATAAAGAATTCCAAGCAAAGGAAACAGTGACAAAATGACTCCACCGATTCCCTATCTGCAATAATCTTTAACTCCCATCCAGTCATGGTTGACTGACTCGCACTTCTTTCCATGTTATCTGAATGAAGACTTTAGAAATTATTTCATTTGACCACTAATATTACAGTAGCTGTCACTATAAGATATGAGCTATTTTTAAAATGTCTTAAAAATAATAGGTTTTATATTAAAAAACA
Organism: Phyllotis vaccarum; assembly: GCA_033318265.1. Classification (NCBI taxonomy): domain Eukaryota; kingdom Metazoa; phylum Chordata; class Mammalia; order Rodentia; family Cricetidae; genus Phyllotis; species Phyllotis vaccarum. The sequence continues at coordinate 22,532,932 of JARWLC010000019.1, forward strand.
GCAGTAATTTATCAACATCATTAAAGTATCCAGTTGCTGTTAAAATGATCCTGTTTCCCAAGTCTTCTGTCTGTTTGTGCCATAATCCAAGTAAGTCTCACATGTTGTAATTGATTGACTGGTCTCCTGAGTTCCTTTTGATCTACAGCCTTCCTCACATCTATTTCTCTTCTTTTGTAAATTAGTTGTTACTGATTTATCCTAGTTTAAAACAATCTAGTTATTCATTGTACTCTTCTGGGGATGTTTAAACACATTCTTTCTTTTTTCTTTCCTGTAAGCTTGCACTTCATTTCAGATGCTTGGTCCCCTTCAGAGTTAACTTTTTGGCAGGACTGCTTTATAGATGGTAGAGTGTGCTTTCATCTGTCTTTGTGATGTCAGCAGCCTTTGGTGCTCATTGACCAGATTCATCATTTCCCCAGAGGTTGTAAAAAGGTGATCGTCCATCATGCCTTCTTCACTTTCTAGGAGAATACTTCTATAAAGAGAAATGACCTCTCATGGGCTCCTTGGTTATCTTAAAAAGGTAGGATCCATTTTTTGATAGTTTTTTCTTTCACCTGTCAAATTTCCAAAACATGACTTGGCTCCTTAGCAGCTCCCAGAAATAAGCAAGACTGTTTGTGTGTGTGTGTGTGTGTGTGTGTGTGTGTGTGTGTGTGTGTGTTTCTTTTTAAGAATCATTAATGAAGGCTAGAGAGATGGCTAAGGGCTAAAAGCATATAAAGCTTCACACCAGTCAACTTTCAACTGTAACTCCAACTTAGAGGGGTTCCAAGCCGTCTTCTTTGGGCCCTTGCACTCAGGTGCACCTAGCCCCCACACAAATAATTAAAAATAGTGAAAACAAGGAAGAAAAGAACATTAGTGAATTTATGCATTTAAACATATCTGGTGTAATGTCATTTATTTCAAGTATTAACTAAATTTATCTTCAAATTATCCCACCTTTGGCCAGTGGGAACATTTTCCTATGCATTCCTGAGACTTTAGAAGTCTCTTTTCTTTCTGTGACAAATGATATGCAGAACTAAACACCAAGGAGCTTGTTTGCAATCTCAGTGCTCTCGAGACCGAAGCAGGAGCGTTTTGGGTATAAGATAGCCTGGACTATATAGTTTGAGGACAGCCTGGGTTAGATGGAAGCAAAACCCTGTCTCAAAAACAACAACAAAACCAACCAAAATGATCAAAAAACAGAACAAAACAATCAACCAAACACCAATAGAAGGAATGGTCCAGGATGAGCTTATATGTATCAAAAAAAATAAAAAAAAAGAAAAGAAAAAGAAAAGAAAAACAAAAAAAAACCAAAAAACTAAAATTACTTAGGACATCTGTTCCATTTCCTGGGATTTATGTATGTATTGTTTAATTTTAAATAAGTTTGTTTAGAATTCACAATCTTATTGTTATAGATTCTTTATTACTACTACATTATTTTAGACCCCCTCATGCATTTGGAAATAAATACTTTTTTAAAAAGAAAATTCATCATGAGTTTATAACAGAACTTTTTACCTGCAGGGCTATAAAGATTGCTCATTGGTTAAAAGGGCATTCTTCTCTTTCAGAGGACCTCAGTTCCCTCCTCAGAACCCATCTCGGGCAGCTCACAACTATATGTCATCCCAGCTCTAAGGTGACTGATGACTGTGGATCTCATAGACACTTTAGTCCCCTACACAAACACAATTAGAAATAAATCTCAAAAAATGAGACATGCCTCACCCATTTCCTGTTTCTCTCTTCTTCAATTACAGAAAATGTCATAGAAAATATTTTTAGCAATTTTCAAAATAGCCATAACACTTACATCAATGGAAATAATTATAGATATATAGCAGGGACACACATGTATAATGTATATATTATATATTTATAAAAATCAGTCAATAGTAAGAGGGATTAAGGGTTAGCAGTAATAAGGCTGGTTTGATTTCTTTGTTTTGGGTTTTTTTAAAAACTGTTTCTCTGTGTAACAGTCCTGGCTGTTGGCTGTCTGGAAAGCTAGACCAGGATGGCCTCAAACTCACAGAAATCTACCTGCCTCTGCCTCCCAAGTTTTGGGATTAAAGGCTTGCACCACCACTGCCTGGCAGCAGTACTGATTCTTGATGATAAAATTAATCATAAATTTTAGTTTATTTTTCTTTACTTTTTATTATTTATAAAATGTCCATAATTAGCCATTTTTGGCATGAGAACAAAACATTATTAAGAAACCCCCAAAATAAAACAGATGGTATAAATTACAATATTATAAACTATCCATCTTATACTTGGGTAGAATAATGACAATCTATGGCATCTGTTAAGTGCTGCACTATTTACAAAGTATTTATTTTCTTTCATGATGACCTCAACATATTTGTAAGGTAGGCAAGATAGCAATGTTGTTTTATATCAGAAAACCTGTCTAGGTGTGATGGCGCATGTCTTTAATACAAGCACTTGAAAATAGAGACAGGTGGAACTCCATGAGTTCAAGGTAAACAAGAAAAGAAACCAGAGGTTTAAAGGTAACACAGATCATGGACACAAGGCAAAAATCAAGGGTTCCCACTGGTTGGCCAGTGTCTCCTCCCTTGCATGAAACTAGCTCTTAGTGGAATTCACTGTACAGTTAGAGGTCATCACTGTACAACTAGACATTGGTCATCACTGTATGGTTTGGCAGTGATTTTCTCTGTACAGTTTGATGGTGGTAATCACTGTATGGTTAGACGGTGTTCATCCTTATTTGGTTAGACAATGCTGATCACTGTATGGATAGACCGTAGTCTTCATTGTATGGTTTGACAGTGAGCATCACTGTATGATTAGACTGTGGTCACCACTATGGTTTGACGATGCTCATCATTATGTGGTTAGACAGTGATCATTGCTGTATGGTTAGACAGTGCTCATCACTGTGTGGTTAAGCAGTGATCATAACTGTATGGTTTGATGGTGGTCATCACTATACGGTTAGACAATAGGGGGAGACCTCTGCTGTCTTCCCTGTTATTTAAGATGTTGTCCCAGAATTTCCTTCAACATGGGACCTGAGGACTTACATAAATGCCAATAACTTAGTTAAAGTATATAACTAAACTTATTTGTGTGAATGACAGTTAGGATCTCAACTTTGCCTGGACACTGAGGAGATGTTAATAAAATAAATGGAGTTCGAATTTGGTGCAGGAGTTCTTTATTCCTCCAGCTGCAAAGCCTGTGGAAGGAACCAGGTGCCCTGTCTCTCTCTAGCTGCCCTTCTCTGTCCTGGCTCTTTAGGACTTTGTCCTGAACATCCCAATAGCCATGGACCTGATGTGGCTCTTCAGGGGGACCTACATGTAGATGGACATGACTGTGAAACCACAAGGCCCTACTCAGCTTTGTCCCTCAAGGGGGTGGGAAGAAGACTGCGTTAGGGGATGGGGAGGATCCTACCTTCCAGCAACGTCAGGATCTAAAACAGTAAAGACCAGCGAAGACCACACCCAGATGGAAAGGAACACTTTAAATTTCATTTCTTTTTTAGATCAGTTATTCATAAGCATAGTTTTAAAAAGTCAAATACTTTGTGTGTGGATTTGGTGCAAAACCAGAGTCCCTGGCCCTACAAGTCACCATCTAGTCCTGCTTGGTAGCCTCTCTCCATACACACAATAGCTTCCATTTCAGGTATGTCTTGCAATGTTCATTTCCACATTTCAAATAACCTGCCTCCTTTGCAATCTCTTGTTCGCTTTCAATTTTTGAAAGTACTAATAGGCTCCACATCATAGAAGAATGTGTATGCAATACATTGGTAGTTTCAAAAGCAAAGTTCCTATTCTCTCCATGCACTTAGATAATCACTCAGTTAAATGATAGCGTTTTTATTACAACAGTTTTGTTAAAATTATCCTCAGTTAAGCCATATCTTATGCTATCGTGCACATACAGCTCTCTTGTGTTAAGTTTTCTTTTCTCTCCAGTTACATCTTCTTTTTCCCCCCATAGTTTCTCAGCATCTGGAGACTGATCTACTTGATCCCCTAAGGTATAAACCTGCTAATAATCCTATCCATAAAATAGCCTATCAATTTTCTTTCTTTGTTTTTTCTTTCTTTATTTTCTAATAGAATTTCACTCTCATTGTCCCCTATGACCCAGTGTTGACTGGTTGTGCTCTGGGCCTTCTTCTGGGATCTCCTTATACCTCATTCTAAGAATTCTGCTGTTCTGATGTGTTTGGCTCCGAGGACCACGTATCCTCCTCTTCTTTGTGAAAGAGTACTTGGAAACATGGATCAGGGGAGAATTCTAGACAGAAATAATTTCTCTACCATCTCAGGTGTTGATGGCCTCATGTCTTCTTATTTTTTATGATCTGTTAAGGAGTCCAGTGCTATTTGTCTCTGTTTTATTCTGTAGTGTGACAATGTGGCTCGTTTACCTTTTTTCCCTTCTATACAAGTTTCTAAGGTCACTCCAGCTTCTCATATTAAAAATAATTTTAATGCATTTAATGTATTTATTGTTCTGTCTCCCTAACTCACTCTCTCTCTGTGTGTCTCTGTCTCTGTCTATGTGTGTGTGTGTGTGTGTGTGTGTGTGTGTGTGTGTGTGTGTGTGTGTGTGCGCGCGCGCGCATTCACAATGACTGGGTAGAGGCCAGGGCACAATCTGCTAGAGCTGGCTTTCTCCATGTACCGTGTGGGTCCTGGGGACTGAACTGAGGTGACAGGGCTTAGAGTCATCTCTCCCACCCCCACTTCCTAGTTCTCCACTGGACGGTCATAGGATGCTTGCTGTGGGTCTTACTCCATCCGCTGTGCTATGCTATTGTTGGTTTTTTCACTCTAAAAAATTCAAGATTTGCTTGATTATTTTCCTGATAAGTTTTCTTCTTTGTTTCCAAAATTCTCCATATTCATATCCTAGGGCTTATGGACTGTCTCTCATTTTTAAACCTTCTCTTTCTTGTTTTCCATATTTTTGTCTTCCTGTTCTACTTTTGGGAGATTTTTGTCAGCTTTGCCTACTAACCCTTCCTCTGCTGACATTTTCACTTCTGTTGTTATGGTTTTAATTGTCGGGAGTCTGCTTTAGCTGTTTGCATGCTTCTCTTTAAACAGCCTCCTTATTTCATGCATTCAGCATCTCTAAAGATGCTAACAATTTATTTTATGAGCTGTTCTATCGATGCTGTCCTCATCATGTCTCCAGGTTCTTTGAGGTTTGTTTATGTATTCTTTGACAATTTCATACACAAATATAATGGATGATTGCCATATTCAACCATAATTTTCTCTTGCCAACTCTCACTCTCTCTGAAACCCTCTCCTTCCCAATATGCCTCTTCTTATTTTCATGGTTTTTTTTTCCACTAAATTTTGGGTTATTAAGAAAGAATGTTTGAATACAAACTCAGAGGGAGAGGGGACTTTGAGATGTTTTTACAAGTTATGTTGTTTTTTGAATTTGTCTGTTTGCATTAAATGACTATGCTTGTATTTGGATGGTCTAGATAAATACGTGCATAATCAACCAAAAAAAAAAGTTGGATGATCCAAGGTGTAGAGTCATACTTGCTGGAGGGCTTTGCCATAGGATAATCTGGCCAGGTAATTTCCTTGGTGATTCCATATCAGACATCTCAGTTTCTTTAGAAAATTCCAAGGGAGGAGGAAGCTGGCTGCTAAGGTTTGCTGGAGACCTAGCATGCAGGATGGATGGAGAGCTTGTTTGGCCATTTTAGACAGAATCTATACAAACCTTTGTTCCTTTCTGCAGCGCACTGTATCTTTTAGACTGATTCTGGGTTTACAGAAGTATTTAGTGCCCTGTGTTGAGGAGGCAGGCTTCCGGGAGAGTGGGAGAGAAGAATCTAGATGAACCTCAATCAGCCTTTTCACTTTTAACTCTTCGCAGACCACTATTGACAGAAGCACCTCAAGTTTTCCATTTCCCAGGATCCCTGGAGCTCTGATGTGACAGTCAGACACCCACAGGCCTTCCCTACAGAGAGCTGAGGGTCCGCATTCCCAGGTCTGCTGGATCAGCTCTTGTCCATCAGCCGTAGGTCTAAATGCTATCATCTTCTCAGCTCATTCTTTCCTTTGGTGGTTATGTGTTTTATAATATTTCCTTCTCAAGTTAGTAGTTATTACAGAATAAACAAGCAGCAAGAGACTAAGGCAGACACTTCACTCAGAGCCCCTTCCTTAGTAGCCCCATGACTCTATATACTATTCCTAGGCTATGGATGACTTGGGGGTCCTTAGTGTCCTCAGCATTGCAGTGCAGATAAAGATGTCTGTTTTCTAGTTGTAAGAACGACAAGGGTGATGTCTGGTCCTGTAATCTTAGTTTCTACTTTTTTTTTTTTTTAAAAAAAGAATATCTATAAATGCCAGCCACAAAAATTTGCAATATTGCCATTTCTGGCTTTATTGGTGACAAAGCTTATTGGGTTGTTGATAGAGATGATGAAGTCTGCATGGGATTGATAAATTCTCTTTTATCAACATTTTAATAAAAAAAATTCTATGCTATAAAAGATAATAGTGGTGATGAAGATAGTTGATATTTAGCAGGAACTTATTATGTGTCAAGGGGCTTCCAATGTTATCTCATTGAGCATCATGCTATCTCTGCCCATGTGTCTTTGTTCTCTGTACATCTCTGAACATCTGTTTTTGTTCTAGAAAGGAACAAGCTGAGGCACAGCAATATTAAGTCTTTAGGTCAGTATTACACAACAAAGACATGGCAGGTCACAAGGTTAGAGTGTCTAGTTCACCCCAGAGTGATTACTCCTACAACAAAGACCAGAGTTTCTCAATCTTAAATGCTGTCACAAATCACTGAGGATCTTGTTATGGTGCAGGAATAGTTAAAATTTGTTATAGTGCAGGCTCAGCAGGCCTGGTATGAGGCTACTGAAATTTGCAGTATTGCCATTTCTGACTTTATTGGTGGCAAAGCTTACTGGGTTGTTGATAGAGATGCATATCCAACTAGCTCCCAGGTGATGCCTGTGATGCTACCATAAGGGCCACATGTCGGTAGTTATCTCTAGAGATGCCACATTGCATGAAATCTTGTTTCCCAAAGGCACAAATGAAACCATAAGAACTATGATGTGCTCACCTTCTCTTCCTGTGTGCATATCCAGAATTATGGACACGGCTCTCACCAGACCCTTGCTCAGAAAACGTTGGCATGATTTTACCACCCTTCTCCCTCTGCTCTAGGGGCAGGATTCTCACTACTTGCCATTGCCTTTGGAGTGAGCCAAAGATATTTCTGTCACTTACAGTTCACACTGATTCTAGTGCTTTCTCTGAATGCACAACACTGGCATTCTAAGCAAGTGTCCTGCAACATACAAGTCCTCAGGTGTGGGGCTGAAAAGATGGCTCAGTGGCGAGAAGGATTGATGTCAAGGCTGATGACCTAAGTCTGATTCCTGGGCCATATATGACATAAAGAAAGAACCATTCCCTCAAGTTGTCTTCTGATTTTCATATGTGTACAGTGGCAAACACACACACACACACACACACACACACACACACACACACACACACACTACTACATATAATAATTTTTTAAAAGCCTCTCAGTGTAGAAATGTTTTCCTGAGGCCATCATCATTGTTGTGCCATGTCATTATATAGAAATATCCAGAAGACTCTCCCACTCAGGTCACCTAGACCCCAGGCAGCCGCTTCTGCACCTTGAGTCTCAGAAGTCCCCTTGTGAGAGGCAACTCTGTCAGCTGCTGCCTGCAGTCTATGACCTGGAAATATAACATTTGCTCTCTGGCATCTTTCTCTTTCTTTGGCAACTGGACTAACTCTCCTGTAATTCACTACCCCAAAAGCAAGCCAACTGGAGTCAACTTCCAGGTAGGTGATGTCTGTGAACTCAGCTGATACATGCTACTACATATGAGACTCAGCCTAGGCTCTCTGTGCCTGGCTTTTTTTTTTTTTTTAATGGATTTTCAAGGACTACACTCAGCTCTTTATACTTGTGTGGAAAGCATTTTATTGTCTGAGTCATCTCCCCTGCCTCGATTTATTATTTTTATATATCTGAACGGAAGGAAATCAGTATGTTCAGGAGACTTCTACACTCCTGTATTTACTGCCTCACTATGCATGAGGAAGTTGTAGCTACTTTTTGTAAGAGGTTTGTGTCCTTTGTGTCAGCCCAGCCCCCCCCCCCCCCCCCCCCCCGGGGTCCACATTAGCTGTCTATTTCACTCAAGTCCTGGAAGAACGTGTGCTTGCGATCTCTGGCTGGCAGTCACATGGATGCACTGCATACTGTCAGGAAAGTACTTATCCTTTCTAAAACCCAGTATCCAAATGATAGAGTTGGGATAATAAATGCTCACATTACTGCATAGGCAGCACTAATGTGCCAGGAGGCCTAGCAGCCTTCTAGAGAGGAGGGAAAGGATGTTGGGCTTTGTAGATCACATATGGTTTCTTCATTCTCTTCCTCTCCTCCGCTTCTGGGATAGGGTTTCATGTGTTCCAGGCTGGCCTTATGCTCCTTAAGTAGCCAAGGATAGCCTTAAATTTCTGATCCTCCTCCCTCAACCTCCCTTTCTAGGGACTGAGCTCAGGGCTTCAAGCATGCTAGTAATCATACTATCAACTAAAGCACCTCCCAAAGCTACTTGTTCTTTTTATTTTTATTATCCTTAATTTTGAATTTATTTTAAAAAATGTAAACATTTTTCAGCTCTGAGACTGGGCTGTATAAAAACAGGCAGCAGACATATTTTGGCTCTGGCCAATGTTTACCAAGCCTAAGAGCTTGGAAAGCCCTTATGATAATGCCTGGCACCTGGCAAATATCAATAAGTGTTTCTCCTCCACATCACATCATCAGGCCTCTCCTTCTCTCCCTTTTGGACATGGGTGGATGTCACAGTGCCCATCAACACTCTCACTGCTGTTCTGACTCTCCTGAAACACATGGGTGGGGAGGTGGGGGTGCAGCATTTTGTCGGTTGAGACACGTCCTTCTGAGTGAAAAACCTGTATGGTGTATCAAGAGCTCCAAGGCAGCATGACAAATGTGGCGCAACCATGTCACTACCATGAAATCAGAGCCATTGTTTAGGCTGTTTGCTAAACCGCATCTCCATCCCCATTCCTCTGTCTATACCATCACCAAACAATCAGATCTGGATGGGGAGTTGGAGGTCCTCTGAAATCTGATGAGAGCTCCTTTATGCTCACAGCTTTCCCCCTTTGTTTTGGTTATTTAATTCCCCTCTTCCCCACCCCCAACAGCCTGTGCTGCATTATTTATTATTTAACTTGAATGCTGGGGATGTAGCTCCAGATGAAAAGCATTTGACAAAATAAAATTGCATTGTGTTATGTGACTCTCAAGCATGCAGCTTGGCGTAATTAAAGCAAGAGAGACATGATAGTGTTTTCCTATTCAAAGAATATGATGGCTGTATCTAAAGAAATGTCAGTTATTTTCTGTGTTGTCCACAGAACCCAAGGAGAATACACATTTACATAAAAGAGCCAAAGAGTATGTTGAATGTTTGTCCAAAGTGCATGTACTTTCTTTTCCCTTGCTACTTACCAAGCAAGGGAACAAAGCTTTATAGAAGGAACATAAACCAAGTTTTTTGACTTAAATTTTCTTGATGCAGGCAGGTAGTAGACACATTATGTTTGTGGGGGGAATTCACCACTCTTAGGTTTTTTTTAAAGAACGCTACTCAGACACCGTGGTGGCTTACATCCATTGTGTATTTGGCAGAATTGAGAGTTGTCTGGGAAATGGAGCTGTGGGCATGCCTGTGGTGGATTAGCTTGGTTATGTTAGCTGATGGAAATAGATTCATTTTCATTGTGGGCAGGAATTGGGCGGGAAAATCCTGGCCTGTACAGAATGTGGAAAGCCAGTTGAACATCCCTTGTTCTCTTTTGTGGTGACTCCTTCAGACTCCAGCTGTCTTGACTTCTCTGACATAATAAACTATACTTTGAACTGAGAGCCAAAATAAGCCATGTCCCTTGTAAGTTGCTTTGGTCATAGTGTTTTATCACAACAACAGAAAAAAGCAACTGAGACAGGAATCCACTGAAGAGTTGAATGCTATACTGGAGGAGTAGATAGATGAAGGGCCCTGAAATCAAAGAATTTATAAGCCAGTGAAGAAGGTAGGTGCATTAAACACATCATTTCAGCACCAGTCACTAACTGGTACAGCGACAGCAGCAGCCAGGGGCTTGGGGCTTATTTTAAATGCTTTTTATATGATAAATTCTTTTAACTCTCTGAGGCAGTCCTAGGAGTTATATTACTATTATATATCTCCACAGATGGGGAAACCGAGGCCAAGTGAGGAACAAACTCCTAATTAAAGAGCTGAAACTGTATTTTTGGAATTGAGTGCATAAAAGCGTCTATTGTGTTGTGGGATCAAGTCCTCTATGCAAGCTAGAGAGAAGAACTTTCCACGTGGAGGTGTATCTACTGTTACCACGCCAAAATAAATTGAGAATAGAGCCAGAAAAGGACACTTTCTTAAGTTTTTTTTGTTGTTGTTGTTTTATTTATGGGGTATGGCACATGCCTGTAGGCTCATCTGTGTACACCTCAGAGTCAACATGGAGTTCAGAGGGCTTCTGGTAAGAGTCTATTCCCTTCTATGAAATGTGTACTTGGCCTATCAGGCTTGGCAGCAGACACCTTTGACTCAGACCAAGTCCCTCTCCTATACTTGCCCATTTTCAAGCAACACAACACTATGAATAGTGGTTTAGTCAACATTAGTCTTTCTTGTGTTTCTGGAGACTCTAGAGTGTCTGTCTGTCTTCTTGATTACCATATGCCTAACGTCCAGTATGTGCTTAAAAATATATTTTGAAATGAGTGAAGAAATCTGGTCAAGGCAGAGGAGCAGAGATTAAGGTGCTATTGGCTGACATGGACAAAGATTAAGGCTGAGTTCCATTTTACACCCATATTAGCATTTTAAAAACTCCCATCTCATACTGCTCTCTTGCAGACATGCCCATGCTATTCCTAAAAGGCTTTAAAAGCACAGTATTGTCAAAACCTTCATTACTGTATGTTTCAGTAACATTCTGCTCATAGATCTGCAGCAATTACTTTGTGCACAGAATTCTAAGCTGAATTCTGCACTTTACCCAAGATAGCCATTAATTAGATAAAATGATGTTACTGTTGCATGCAATGTGTTTTAAAGTGCAAAGCCATGTGTGACAAGAAGTGAACTTTCTTCTTTTCTTTTGCAAAAGAAAACCATGTGGATGGCCGATTCAGAAGCCCTTGGGTGGTCGGGCTGTTCTGGCAAAGCAGTCAGGCCTGTGCAAAGAGAAAACTGTTTTGGCTTTGCACATCAGGTGAACAGAGATAGCTCAGGCTGGGGGTAAGACGGAGAAACAAGGTTATCTGTTTGCCAAAGTTTTTAAGATAGGCCCGAGAATGGTTTGGAGATTGGGGTACCATGATTTTCATTATAATTGTTATTATTTGGCCCAGGATCTCCTTGTCCAAGAAAGCACTCCATCCTAAGCGTTTTTCTATTTTTATTTGGGGATGGAGTCTTGCTTGCTAAGTTTCCTAGACTGGACTTAAACTTACTGTGTAGCTCAGGCTGGAATTAAATCCCCCTGACTCAGCTTCCTGAGTAGCTGGCGTTATAGATACCTACCCTCATGCCTGGTTTAGGATGTCTTTGCACATATTCAATTGAAAATATCACCAATCTGGAAGGTTTTTCTAGCTCTTACATATATTAAAATGAAAGTGAAGGACATGGTAGCTTTTATCCCCACCAACAATATTTTTATTAGGAAATTATATTAAATATGATTCAGGTGTTTGATATAAGTGTATTATTTCCTTCTGGAATTCTTTCTCGGTGTTTGGTTTCTTACCTGCAACCATGTAGAAAGTGAATAATTATAATCCTTACCCATCAAAAGTAGGCACAGGAGCCCTTGACAGCCATACATGGTGTCCTTTGGGCTTCCAGTGAACACCATACTCATAAGAGAAGGTGGCAAGCCCAGGGTGTCCTTGGATAGTGATTAAACTTAGTGGATTTACATAGGAGAACACAAAATGGCAAACTTTGTGTTAGCTTGACCTGAGTTCAGCTTTTGAATGTACACCTTAGCATCTGTGTGTCTCTGGGAAAATAGCAAGGCTTGCTGGGAAACACATTCCTTGCCCCGATTTCATTTTCAAACCTGAGTGAGAAGAAGTGGCAAACTCTGCAACATGTTCCTTTAAAGATATGACCAAAAAAGTAATAACTTGGCTAACTCTGCATCGGAAAGAAACTTCCATTAAAAGAGAGCCTATCACTGGGCTCTGCCAAAGGCCTAGGGCAATGGGAAATGTAAGACTCATTCTCTTGCTGTTTCCCCCCCCCCCACAGATATTTATGGTATATTTACAATGTGCCAACCACTATGCCAAATCCTGAAAATACCCTGGAGATCAAATGTAGACTTGGTTCTTTTGGAGTGGTTTGTGGTTTGCTAGATATATATATATATATATATATATATATATATATATATATATCATCTAAGGAAGAGGAAATCAGAATTGTTGAGACCCCACACTACAGATGAAAAATTTGAAGCTAAGAACCAGCAAATTTGGGGAGTGGTACTCAAAGTTAGCTTCAGGCAGCACTGAGGGAGCTTTGCTCCCAAGGCTTTCACATTGCTGCACCAATATTGCCAACTTCAGCTTAGTGTTAGGGGGCAAATGACTTTTGCTTATTCAATTGCATATTAATTTTGTAATACAGCATGCCAGTTATTATCTTTGTATTTTATTGATGCTATTGAATCGTTGAGAGATCTGGTGGACTCAAGAACACCTAACCACATAGGCCAGTGAGATTACAACATCCTTATGTGATATATTGTCAGGTCAATACCATCCATAGTTCCTGTTTTGATATTTCTCAGTTTGGGAACTTGGAACTCTGTGGTCTTAAACTATTTCTATAACCTATGTAAGTTATAATTACATTCCAGTTAATAGGCCATTCTGTGGCAAAACTTCAACACACAGTGAGAAAAGGCTTGCAGGCTTGGAGCATTATTTATGGACAACTCTGAGAGAACTGCTATTACTTCCTCTGCATGTGTTGCAGCTAAGTGTTTACTCATGCAAGCTGGCTACTCAGCTCCATTTTTCTTTATTTCTCCTCAGCAAGAATGGGGAAAGAAACTTTGAGCATATGGAAGCATTTCTACACTGCTCGATTTTTCAGGGTGGGGGTGGGGTGAGAGGGTGGGAGCATAATTTGCAGCTGTGTGTCAGAAGAAATATATATTTCAGAGTGAGGCTGATTAGACTAGGTTTCCATGTGGCAAAAGTTGTCTCCAGAAAAGCATTTTTTAAATTTCTGCTTTGCCCTCAGTTCAGCATTTGTGAAATAAGTACTTCGCAGTCTGTTTAATGTTTGCCAAGACACAAACTCCAAACAACCCTGGGCCTTTAGGCAACACTGTGGTCAGCTCTGCTGTGCGTCCACTGGGCCTGCACAGGTGTGGAGCAGAAGATGAAGGCTTCCCTCAAGTGTCTGTGGACACACTAAATTTTATTTTTATTGCATGCTGTCTTATGGACATGTTCATGTTGTGGGGGAGCACATACACATATGTACAGAAGTATGGAGTCCAAAGACCTGAATCCAGTGTCTTCTCTACCTTCATTTTCTGACACAGAGTTTCTTCACTAACCCCGATGCAGCTAGATTTACTGGCCAGCTAGCTCCAGAGACCTTCTTACCCCTAACCCCCACTCTTCAGAGCTGGAATTACAGACAGGCACTGTCATGCCTGGCTTTTACATGGGAATTCGAAACCCAAAAGCAAATTCTCATAGTCAGTCATGCACCAGGCACGTTGCCCACCGACCTGTTTCCCCGACTTTCTGTTTGGTTTGTTTGCTTTTTGAACAGTGTCTCCTGTAGCTAAGGGTTGGTCTTGAACTTGCCATGGAGCTGAGGAACTCTTTTGCTTTTACCTTCCCAATGTGTGATGATGATAAGGTGTGCAAAACCACACCCAGCTTATATGACGCTAGGAAATGAGCCCACAGCTTCCTGCACGCTAAACACTCTAAAACCTGAGCTATATCCCTAGCCTGTCACACTAAAGTTTTTAAAAGTAAATTAAGTGACTAAATGTGTAAGCATAATCTGTGTTGTTGGCCCATTTAAACTTAGTATGCCCAACTTAGCAATTTTACTAGCAAACCTATATATACTGCATTATTCTAGACTCTAGAAAACAAAGGCTTCTCATCTGCCAAGAACACGGCAGACAATACAACACAGACTCTCAGTGTTTCAAGAAGTGTCTGTTTGTCTCCTTACATACCACTTCCCCCCTTGCAGGGTACATCTCTTTAAGACACAGCTTGTCCATTTCAGATAAAGATAGGTCAAGTATATCAGCCCTCACTCTCCAACCAGTAATGCATATAGGCAGGAAGAAACCAGGAGCATCTTCACGATGTGGAAGGACTCGTGAGTAATTCTATGCTAGAGGGTCCTGGTGCACACTGAAGATTTCCCCTCACTTTGCTGTTTTAATAGTTCTTGAAGAGAGAGAAAAGATGGGGGTCCTCCTGCTTCTCAGAGATCTACAGAGGGCCTTCACAGCCTCTCCTACTGTTCCTAGATGTATGTCACTGGGACCTATTATTACCTGGTTTTACAGTGCAGGCATCTCAGAGATTGGGGGATTGAAAGGGTGAGCATTTGCTCCTACAGCCTTCAATTCAGGTCCTGCGGACCCTGAACCATCACAGTTCTGTGCCTCTAACAAGAGCCTAAATGGTCATTTGGTTTTGATTTTTAAATTGTACTATCTTTTCCATGTGCCACATAAACCAAATTTACAAATACCTAAGGGTTCTAGAACCAACACTTGAAGCAGTGGTTCTCAACCCGTGGGTTGCAACCTCTCTAAGATCACATATCAGATATTTACATTACAGTTCATAACAGCAGCCAAATTACAATTATGATGGAGCAGCAAAATAATTTAATCACCAAGGTTCACCACAACAACGTGAGGAACTGTGTCAAAGGGCTGCACATTAGGAAGGTTGAGATGATCCCTGACATCTGACATTGGAAAGTTCACATTTTAAAACCTTTCTCCCTATGCAGTTGAACTGAAATGGAAGCATCGTTGGCAGCTTTGGTACTCTTGTCTCCTTCCTGCTCATCCCACAGCTCTTCTTTCTTGCCAAGGGCACAGGGATAGAGCTGGTGCTTAGTAGATACTCAGGAAAGAGTTGCAGCTTCGCTTTCCCATCATTTTATTCTTACTTAATTTCTTCTTCATATATAACATGGCAAAAATTATTAAGCATTAGTTTAAATAACTATTAATCATGCATGCCTTCCTTAACACACTAACACTTTTTAGTGAAATACCAAACAGATATTCCCCAACATGAAATCAATACTCAAGTAATATGCAAATCTGTGAGTTTCAGGGCCGGCTCAAGGAAGGTCTGAGGCATCTCAGTGGGAAGGGCACTGGTTACTGTGTGTGAAGACATATTTGATTTCCCAGGACGGTTGGGTTTCTTATAATTAAGGCAAACCATTAAATGTACAATAAGACATGATTACATTATTACACCACAGTTATTTACTCTTAATGTGTGCATGTGTGATGTGAATGGGGCACATAGCATATGCATATGTGGCAGGTGCATGCAGCCATGTATGCATATGTGAGCCAGAGAAGAACACTGGGTTTCTCCTTCTAGGGCTTCTTGTCTGAGATGGTGGGTGCCTACTGAACACATAGCTTACTGTTTCAGCTAGGTAGGCTGGACAATGAACTCCCGGATTTGTCAATCTCTGCCTAAGTGTTGGAGCAACATGTCTAGCTACATTCAGCCATGGCTAGCTTTGAAAATAATCTGAGGACTGCAAATTTGAACTCAGATTTTCTGACTTCCATAACAAGTGCTTTTACTCAGTTAGCCACCTCAATTTTTCATGTACTACAAGGACATCAATTTGAAGAAAACCTTTTTTTTTCAGATCAAAATGAAAAATCATTTGATAGCGAAAAAAATCAAAGTTCTATAGTTTGGGGCATATGGCAAGCATTAAGGGTGGGGGTGGAAAACTCACAACTCTGTTATTTGAACCCTAACAACATCGAGAATCAAGTCATTGTCTGAGTCTTCATGCTGTGTGTGGTGCATTGTACTCTCTACATGATCTATGCAAACTGACTCCTACTACACCATTGTAAAGGTAAAGGAATGGAGACTTAAGGTGACACAGAAGAAAAAAAAAAAAACTGGCAATGCAGTCCGCTTCTGATCTGTGATCTATTTGTGAGTTCCTGTGCAGCACCCCTCTCTGCTGTGTATAGAATTTACAGTGTGCAGCAGTCCAAACTGAAAACTTCCACCTTACAATGAAAAGAGGTGGGGGGGGGGGGGACTTCATCAGATGTGACCCAAAGCAAAGATCTAATTCAAAACCATTTCGCTTCCTCTCTGCCACCTGAGACCACAGCCATATTTCGCCAACAGCTGGGGCTCACTTGAGGAAGACTTACAGACCGAGTCTGGCTGACTGACCTTCAGAATCAGCTTTACAGAGGCCCTGCTGTCAAAGGACTTACCAGTTACTAACACTCACACCACGCTTGCTGCACAAATAGCCATGTCTATACTCAAAATTCCCGGTTGCAGGGTGTTAGCAAACCCTGGCTGGCTCTTAAACACTATGTCTGTATCTTCAGACCCGTGAGCACCTGGGAAGCCAGTGTTTTATGGGTCCATATGATGCAAGAGGCAGAAAGAGCATCTTGCTGAAATTCACGTGTCTCATTGTGAGCCAACACTCACACTCTTATTTTTATATTTAAAAAAAATCTTAAAAATGCTGACAATGGAGATCTCATTTATGGATATAGGCATACTTCTAACAACCACAAAGGGAAGAAATCATGGTGTGAGAGATCAGTCAACAAACTACAGAAAACAAATTTCTGCACACCCGAAAATTCATTAAAAAATGAAAGGCAAGTAGCATGAAGGAAAAATTTTTAATAGAAGTGACAAAGGCCTAATATTGTTAATAGGGATGAATCTTTCATGAATTGTAAAAGAGAAACCAGCAGAAAAATGCACAAGAGCCACAAACAGAAAATTAAGAGTATAGACAATCTGCAATAAACATGAAAAAGAGTTTCATCTCAGGAATAATCAAAGAAATGTAAATTAAAATAGTATGAAAGAAGTAATGTTTGCATACACTTTGTCAAAGGTGAAAAATATAAATTCCAGTGTTTGTAAGCATGTGGGATGTGTTTTTTCATTTCTCAGTTTGATGCATACAGACTTGCCTCTCATGACCATTCAGTCTTGTGTTTCATTGACTTGAAAGGTTTTAAAATGTTGGTATGCTCTGACCCATGAATTCCAATGAATATACTAAGAAAATAATGAAGTATCAGTTATGTTTATCATACCATTGTTTACTTTAACAAAACCTGGGCTTATAGGAAGTTAAATCCCAAGAAAGAGAATTATTTGAATAAATTAAAAGTGTATTGCTGCACAGCCATGAGAATTATAGTGAATGGTTGAAATGACATTCAAAAATGTCCCATATATTTAATGCATACATATGCACACACAGGCACTTATAATCTCAATTCCTTAAAATTTTTCAGTAAACATTGCATATACCAAAGTGAAGGAAACTCATGAGTGCAATGATGATTTCTAGGTGGAGGGATTACGGTATTATAGAAGTATGAAAATATGGGAGCCTGTGTTATAGAACTCTCCAAAATAAACCATCCATAGGAACAAACTGTGTCAGACATGGGTCTTAACAAAGTGCTGAAGCTAAACAAGTCCATTGGAGCATCCCTGAAAATTGTCAACACACCATGGAAACAGTTGATGAATATACATTTGTTTTCTTTTGTGCTACTAGGGATTGAACCTAGAGCCTCAGATAGCGTGTACATGCTAGGTAACCTCTCTACCACTGAGATGCACCCCCAAATATTATAAAATGTGGCATGACATTGTGGCACTTTCTTAGAAGTAGACCACCATGTACAGGGGACATTGCTATCAGAAAGATGATGTGCATAGGATGACTGTGACTTACTAGGTAGAAACACAGTTTTCTGGAAAAGCACGATTGATGTAATAATTTTTAAAATATTAAAACTTTTGCTTAATGTAATATATGTATGTACATATATATCATGAAAATTGAGAAAGTATGGAAAATTTTAATTCTACCATTAAAAGATGCTACTTTTCACATTTTGCTAAATTTTTACCTGTAAGAATAGTGTAATTTTAATTGGTTTGTTGTTGTTTTGGATTTTTGCTATGTTTGGATAATTGATATGGTTTTTTTTCCTAAAGAAATAACTTTTACATTAGCCTATTGATTCTCTCTCTAATGCCCTCTGTCTGTGTCTCTCCCCATTAGAGACAAGCTAATCATAATTTAAAAGAAATACAATTTAAAGTGTGTGTGTGTGTGAGAGAGAGAGATAGATAGATAGAAAGATAGATAGATAGATAGATAGATAGATAGATAGATAGATAGATAGTTATTTGTGTCCATGCAGAGGAATGAGTTCTTTTTAGAGAATTAAAAAGCCACAGAACCAAATACAGCTGTATATAAATCAAAATATGTAGCATAATGGTATTTTCATCCCAAACTTTGATCTGTATATTCTATAAGATTTAGAAAATTTTAAAGCTCTTTAAATGTGAGATTCAACTATACATTAACAATTCCCCATCTTCAGGGTCCAGAGTCAAGGAATGCAGGCATCTTATACTACTTTTCTTTACCCATAGAAATGGGAATGAAGTTAAACATGTTTGGTTGTTTGTTTACTTAATTATTTTTAGAAAGATTCTAATATATAGATCAGGCTGGCCTTGCACTCACAGAGTTCTACCTACTTATCTCTGTTGTTTCTTGAGTGTTGGTAGTAAATGGGTATGCTGTGCCCTATCCCTGGATCATGTCTCTATTTTTAAAGGACATGTTTTTCCTTTTATGGCAGAAAATACTACATAAGAGTTCTTTGGGTCTATGACTACAATTGGCCACAGTCACGGCCAGTAACATCTTGTCAACTAAATACATTTCTCTCTCAAATTCCAGTGCTCTACAGCAAGGAAATCCTGTTGCTAACACAAGCTATAACGCTTGGGCTGTGTTTGCAACACAGCTGAAAGCCTGAGAATCTTCTAATAGTTGAGTAAAATACAGATGATATTTCTAACCATCTCTGCTTCATTGCTTTAGAAAATAATGAACTATGCCTATGAATAAATGCAAGAAGACACATAGGGAAAAACTTTCTGGGAAGAAGAAGTGCCCATGTATCAAGGAGGCCATTCTAAAAACAGATGTGGGCTTTGTAGCTTCTTTGATCTTTCCGATTTCAATCATAAATTTTAAATAATAGTCACTAAAGTAATAACTGATACAGTTATCTGTTGCCTCAGGCATGTTCTGCACATGTCACATTAATTCTCCAACAGTTCTTGGTCTGTACCCTCCCTCCAGGATGATGAAACTGATGCATGGTGGGAGAGGATACCTGAACCTGTGCTGTGTTTTGCTTTGATGCAGGTATCTTTTGAATGTAGTCCTTAAACTCTACTTATGTATTTGCAAGATCATTTGCTCTTTGAAAAAAAGTCACTTGAATTTTTTTTTTTTTTATGACAGTTCCCTTGAGTGTGAACAGCAGGACAGTTTGTTAAACACTTTGTTTTTTGCCCTCTTGCATAGCATCAGAAAAGAGTGTATATTCTGTGAGAGGTATTGAGATCAACATATATGACCTGCATATGGCATGCGCAATTCTATCAAAAACAAACAAACAAAAACCACAAGCAAGCATCTAGTTCTCAGATGAAGAAACTGAAACTCAGGCACAGAAAAGATGAGTGGCCCTTCTAACACACGGCTAGTAAGAGACATGAAAACTTTGACAGGGTGGAGAAATGACTTTAGGTAAAGGCACTAGCTGCTGAGTCTGATAACCAGAAGTTTCTGCTCCTGGACCTACATGGTTGAAGGGGAAAACTAGCTGTTCTGAGACCTCCACAGGAGTGATATGTCACAGAATCCCTACCCTATTAAATGCATATATGTAAGGGAAAAAAACATTTATAGTTCATCCATTCAGCTGTCCATCTTCACCAATCAGTGTGACTCCTGCATGTTAACATCACAGAAGGCCGGGAAGAAAACACCGAAAGAAGCTCCTCTAGGTGTCTGGAGAGACAGCTCAAAAGCAGCTTCTACGTAGGTTTGGCAACCTCAGTTGAATTTCCCGTGTCATGCATATAGGTGTAAGGAAAAGACAAAAGGCCACAGAAAAACGCTTTCTGACTTTCACAAGTGTACAGTGGCTTGCAAGTACACATGCAGATTTGGAGGGTGACTAATAAAACTGAGTAAAGGAAAGATGTTTCTTTGGCATTGCATGGTGGACTATCCCTGTTATCCGTGCCCTCAAAAAAATGAGACAAAAAGATTACAAAAAACTAGAGGCTAATAATTTCAAATCAGGACCCAACCATACCACTCTCAGGCATATACTCAACGAATGCTACCATACCATTAGGATACTTGCTCAACTATGTTTACTGCAGTTTTATTCATAACAGCCAGAGCAACCTTATAACAGCCTAGATGTCCCTCAACAGAAGAATAAATAAAATGTGACACATTTACACAATGGAGCATTATTCAGCCATTGAAACAATGGCATCATGAAATTTGCAGTCAAATGGTTGGAAGCAGAGAAATACACCCTGAGTGAGGTAACCCAGACCCAGGAAGACAAACGTGACATGTACTCACTAAAAAGAATATATTAGCTATAAAATAAGGGTGTCCATGCTACAGTTCATAGACCCAGAGATGCTAGATAACAAAGAAGTATAAGGGGGGGGGCATCTGAATCTCCCTGGGAAGGTGAAATAGAATAGATTTCTTGGGTAGACTCTGGGCAGGTAGGGATGCGAACAAGAGGAGTCAGGTAGGAGCGGGGAGAGTACTAAAAGAGTCAACTGGAAACGGAGGGCATTTTGGGGTCAAGTAGAAATCTAGTGCAAGGGAAATTCACAGGAATCTATAAGGAAGGATGACACCAGTGAAGACTTCTAGCAAAAGGATATAGGTAGACTGAGCTGGCCATGTCCTGGACCAGGCAAGACTTCTAGTAGTGGGATTGAGACACCAGCCTATACACATAATCTTTGACCTATAGTCTCTAAGGGTGGCACAGAGATTGTGGGAGTGGCCAGCCAATGGCTGGTCCAGCCTTAGACCCATGCCATGAGAGCGAGCTCACCCGACACTGCCTGGAGGGCCAGGACCCAGAGGCTAGATGGTTCAGAGACCTTGGATAGAACCAGAAAAAACTGACAGAGAGAGAGAGAGAGAGAGAGAGAGAGAGAGAGAGAGAGAGAGAGAGAGAGAGAGAGAGAGAGAGGGAGGGAGGAGAGAGAGAGAGAGAGAGAGAGAGAGAGAGAGAGAGAGAGAGAGAGAGAATAATCAATGTAATAATGCCTAATCACATTCTGCTATACTCATAGATTGGTGCCTAGCCCAGTCATCATCAGAGAGTCTTCATCTAGTAACTGGTAGACACAGACACAGAGAACCACAGCCAAACATTAGGCAGAGCTCTGGGAACTTGCTAAAGAGAGGGGGGAAGAACTGTAGGAGCCAGAGGTATCAAGGACCCCACAAGCGAATTCATAGAACCAACTAACCTGGGCTCATAGGGCCTCACAGAGACAGAACTGACAACCAGGAAACCTGAATGGGACTGAGCTAGGCTTTCTGCATATGTGACAGTTGCGTAGCTTTGTCTTCCTGTGGGACTTTTAACAGTGGGAACAGGGACTCTCTCTAATTCTTCTACTGGCTTTTAAGACCTTATTCCTCATACTGGGTCACTTTGTTCAGCCTGAATATGGGGAGAGGGGTCCTTAGTCTTACTGCAGCTTGATAAGCCGTGTCTTGTTGATACCTATATGAGGCCTGCCCTTTCTGAACAGAAATGGAGGAGGGCCAGTGGATGGATGGGCCCAGAGGAAGTGGGGGAGAAACTTGGAAGAGAGAGGGGAGACTTTATATAGAGTATACGTACAAAGGAACAGTACAGAGAGATTGTACATGGGTTACCAGGGAAGAAACGGAGGTGTTGGCTCTCAATTAAGAATCTTCAAAACATTTATAGTGTTATCTGGCACAAGATTTGTAGTCACTCCTGGTGGTTGGTAGGTTTTTAGGTTTCAAACTCTGACCTTCTAAGAACTCTGTCCAGTTTGTTTGGCATTATCCCCAGCCCTTAATGTCAAATACCCTCAGTCATAAAGCAATGTCAAGGACTCCCCATTAGGGCAGAAGGCTCACCTGTTCCTACTCTTCACTTTATTCTGTGCTGTGCGTCAAACCTCCTGCTGGCTAATGCCAGTGTAATTCAGTGCTTCTCCGCCCATGGGAGGAAACCCAGAAGTGATGTGGGATGCCGTTTTCACTCAAGGTTGTAACAACTCTGGTCTTCATTCCCACCTCATGCTTTCATGAATTTCCAGTTCCCCTGGGATTATCCCATCTGTGACAGATGCTTAATGTTATTGGGGGGGGGGGGTCCCCTGAATTACAGCAGAGAAAGGGAACTAGGAACAGGCTGAAGCTTCGATTTACCCAGGGTGGAGCTAAGGGCAGCTGCTGAGATGGACAGTTAACCACTGCATTAAACCCAGCCCAGCCTTCATCAATCTGACACTTCATGCCACCAGGCACACACCGGGGAGGAGGGCAGTAGTAAACAGAGGCTTGACCTTTCCGTCCAGTCCCCTAGCCACACTCTGGGTCCTTGCCATCCCCCTTGGAATTTGCTAGAATTGGCTGGAGAACAGTCCTTGACTCAAGCGACTGAGAAATATACTTAACACCACATTGATTTTCCATATAATTTTATAAGCACAAACATTCTCTTTCATTTCCTGACAAACAACTAGATTCCCCAAAGCATCCAATAAAAATCAGTAATTTGCACATCACTATCTCTCTCACAGGAGGCTGCTTGGAGTTAGTCATCAATGCCAAGGTCCTGGACTTCCACCCCCTCCCCCAACAAAGCAGAGATTTGAGTGGTTGGTGGCCTGCTTTATAGAGTTCCTGATGCCTTGCAAGTGTACATACTCTGCTAGCAGAGAGGGAAGGCACCACCCTATACACAGCACTGTCCCACAACTCTGCCACCACAGAGGCTGCTCGATCCACTCCCCACCTGCTCCCCGAAGCCATGTGGGAGAGTAACTCCTTCCCGTGTGTGTCAAACTAGAATGATTAACTCAATGATTGACAATTGGCCGAGGCTAAATGAGCACCCAGTGCTCAGTGGCAGGGATTACTCGAGAGTTGCATCATCGAACAAGCAAAGACTGGACTAAAGACTGGAAGCAGGCGGTTTTCCATCGCAGGAATCTCTCAAGCCATGCATGCCCAAGGCCAGGAACGCACAGGGTCCTCCTCCTCCCTCTGTTTCTAACTTCAAGCTTAGCCTCTCCCCCTCCTCATCCAAGCAGCAGCCAGCTGCTACAGGGGGCGGGGACAGTGGAGAAACGGAAAAGTAGAGATTCTTACCCACAAGTCAGGTCTCCTCAGGTCCCGGAGAAGCACAGCTCTCAGTAGACAGGGCACCGGTGTTGCCAAGGGAACCTGAAATACTAGTTTGCTACAATCCTGCAGGAATGACGTCCCAGGGGTGAGTAGGGAGATTTCAGTCATTCAAAACTGTTGAAGCTCAGAGTCTGGAGAAGAGAAAAGGAAAGAATGTCTCTCAGCAGCAGGCAAGCAGAGGAGTCCAGATTCGGGGCTCTTCCCATCCCCACCCAGTGCTGGTCGTCAGGGAGCTAGCTTGTGTTCTTGCTTCATGTTTCAGGGCTGGTGTTTTCATTTCTTTCTACCGAGCCCTGGCACTGGGGAGCATGGAATGGCTCAACCTGTTGTAATCAAACATGTGGGTTGCTGCTTGTTGCAAAGCTATTGCAGCAGCCTCTTCATTACAAGAGGCTGTTCTTGGATTCAAAGAATTAATTTCCTTGCCTGTGGGTGCCTGCCTGTGCTCCCGGATGTAGATGGAGTGGGGTGCTTGTTAAGAATGGGGACTAGAGACGCCGAGAGCAGGGTCCTCACTCATCCTGTGTTCTCCGGAGCTGTGCCCCTGGTTTCCCGTCTTGACTAACTCCTGTAAGAGACTCCTGCCAGATGTATCCTTTGTGTGTAAGGGGTATTCAACCCAGACTTGAAGGTATAACTAACTTTAAGGTTCACTCCTGGAGTCTCAGTGTTCGAGTATCTCAGACTTTCTCATCACAGGACACAGTGATAGGACTGTGCTAGAACAGGGAAGATATTCATGCCCCGATTTGTTGGCTCCTTCCCTCTCTCATTCATTTATTCCTGAATGTATGAATGCATCAATCTATCATGTGTTCATCATTCATTCTTGCACTAATTAGTTTATATATTAATTTACCCATTCCTTCTTATGTTCTTATGTTCCTACTCATTGATTGGCACATTCATATGTATTATCATTTATTAAGATTCATTTATTCATTTATTTATCATTTCATATAATTTGTATACTTAACAAACATGCAATCATTCATTTTTTACATGTATGATACATTTACTTTTAGTTCCAATATCCATTTATTCACCCATCCATTTCTCCAACCAACCAGTAAATCATTTTAAATTCACTGATTCATAGACTTGTGGTAAATTTTTCCCTGTATATACACATATTCATGTAATTCTTTATCCTAAATCTTATTATATGCTAGAAAAAAGTAGAGCGGACACCAATTGATAGCCCCGAAAACATACATGCAAATAACATCATATGGATACAACAAGCTAGATTTAGGAATATATATGGGTATACAAGCACCCATGCAAAAGCAATTAATGAAAAGAGGCCATGAACTGAAGAATGGGAACAGATATGTGGGAGGGTTTGGAAGGAGGAAAGGAAAGGGTGTCGCAATTGAAATACAATTTCAAAATTCAACAGCAGCGAAAGAATAAACTCCTGATCAGAAAGTGGATGAAAGACTGTACGTATGCAAGGAACTAGACTTTTAACACAAGGAAGAAGATGATGGAGTCCAGGGGGCATAGAGGATGTGAGAAAAGTTTGTAGAGAGATCTGAGTGACCTTTCCCCTCCCCCAGGGAGAGAGGGCTGGGCTTGGATTTAGCTGTACAAAGAACCAAGTTCTCTGTCAAGTATGACTTTGCATTGGTTAGTTAACCTCTCCGAATCTTTGCTTCATCTGCAAAATGGGTATGAACTGGGTTGAGGATATGGCTCAGCTGGTGGAAGGAGTGCTTATCTAGCATGCAAAATCCCCGAGCCACATGAAGAGGATGCACATCCCTATAGCATCTGTAGAACTCTGGGGCTGGAGGCAGGAGGATCAAAAGTTCAGGATCGTCCTTGGCTATGAGTGTGAGTCCAGCCTGAGAACATGAGACTATGTCTGAAAACAGAGAGGAATACTGCCTGTTCCCTGCTCTGAGAGGCCGGGGGTACTGAGTAAGGTCACTGATGTCAAGAGCCTGGCAGGTTAAAAGCAATGCTCTGTAAATGTTTATTGTCTTTCTCTTTTCTCTTCAGGTTTCTTTCCTAAACCATTGTCAGCGAGTTTCCCTTTCCCTTCTCTGGAGAGAGCCAGGAGAGAGGCCAAAGGTACTGCTGACAGGGTGTTGCTCCAGGGACTAGAAGAGGCAGAAGTTAATCTCCCAAAGGCTTCTAGCCCTTGGGGGCCCTGGAGAAATGCCCAGGGAAACTGTCAAATAGTCTTTCAGATGTAAAATCTGCCAAGTGAATCAGCCAAAGAAATCTATTACCATAGGATTTGCACAGACCCTCTGCACTGGGTGAAAGGGGAGGGTGGATTTTTAAAAACTGAGCAAGACCAGGGCTTGGCAGCCACTTTGGAAGGAGGTGCCAGGTGGGAGGGAAGGATCTGCCTGGCAGGTGTATGGTGTATGAGAAGAGAGAAAGAGAGAGCACCACCTTTTGAACAGTCCGTGCTCCCACGCGGGCCGTGGGGAGACACAGAGTGCATGTCATCTTACTGTTTCTTGCAGTGGCCTCATGAACCAGACTTTATTACAAATCAGGAAACTCAGTGGTTCAGAAGTTTGTTCAAAGTCATGCAATTAATAAGTGGCAGGCACAGAATTTAAATGTAGGCTTGTGTGAGTCCAGAACCTCTGCTTTGATCTGCCAGTCCACCCTTGTTCATGAAGGTTGTCCATTTCTGTGGTCATTGTTTTTGAGGTCTATTAATTGGGATATGTATGAAGGATTGTTGTCTTGAGTTCTTTACTGTCTTTTCAAACTGAAACTTGAAATGTGAACATAAATAGGTGGAGTCTTCAAAAGAATATATAAAAATCTGGGGGCTGGGGAAATAGCTTTTGGTGAAGTACTTGCTGTGCAAATATAAAGAACTAAGTTCAGATCCCCAGCACCCACATAAAAGCTGGGCATAGTAGCACACACCTGGAACCTATTTCTGGGAGCAGGTGGAAATCTAGAGATTCCTGAATTCCAAATCATGAACTTCAGGTGCAATGAGAAGGCCTATTTCAAAGATACAAGTTTGAGAGTTGAGGTATATAAGAGGAATATATCCCATGTACATGCACACATGTACATATACACAGAATTTAATTGGGGTTATATGTAATACATATTTAGTGTATATATTTCTCTTTATTTAAAAAAATTCTGAAGGTGAGGACATAAAAATATGTCATCAAATATCAGTGATTCTCCTTGTGCAGCAGTTATGGGGCTGCGGCTACCTCCGCAGGACTAGTTTCACTATCTGTGTTTGCAAATGAGACCTAAAGGCTCAGTACCTATATTTAAGATACATGATCACAGGCATGGTGAGACACAAAGTACAGAATTCTAGCTAGAACGAACAAGGTCAGTGGCCCCAGTGAACTGTATCCCTTCCCTCCTCAATGTACTAGGCCTCTACCTCATGACATTACTGTATTTGGAGATTGAATTTTAGAAGGCAGTTTAATTAAAATGAGGCCTTTGGAGGGACTCTGATATAATCTACTATCCTCCAGTAACAGAGATAAAGACAGAAGGGCAAGGGCCTATTATAGAGAGGCTTTGAAGAATCAGCAAGAAGGTAGCCATTTGAATGTCAAGCCAGCATGCCATAGAGGAAATCAACCATATTGGCACCTTAATCTTGGATTCCAGGGTTTTAACAAGTGAGAAAAATATTTGTTGTTTTGGACACCCAGGCTTTGTTGCTAGCATATTATACTAGGGCATAGCTGTGGGGGTCAGGGTAAGAATGGAAAGAGATTTGGCAGGGACTGGAACAGTGGTCTTGCACCCAGCAGGAAAGAATCTTAGCTTTTTACTTCCATAGTGAGTCAGCCCTTCAAGCATGCCCTAGATAAAAGAGGTTGTTAGAAGGGAGACAAGCCTGTGCTCAGAAGAGACATTCCTATGGACTCAGCATGGCACTAGGAGAAGGACAGATGTCTGAGATGTAACCATTCCTTCCCACCAGGAGGATGGCCTAGGGTTTGGGTTTCTTATGGTAGTAAGCATGGAGAGTTCCTAGCAAAAGTAGCTGACTACACGCTGGTTTTATTTCCCGAACTCTCTACTAAAGCTGCAGGGGGAATGTTGTTTTTGGGGTGTAATTTGATGATGACAGGAAGAATGGGTGCAAAGATGGCAACAACTGATTGTAGGTAGCAAGAAAATCAATGGAGACAAGGCTGGAGTCTTTATAATTGTCACTGTTGAACTTGCAAATGGCATAGGAATTGACAACTCCAATTGTGGCTATGTTGATATTTCATCTCTACCAGGAACTTTCAAGTTATCACAAGTTCCTGATAGAGATGTTTCCTCCTTATGATTCTTGACACATTAAATGATGATCTTTAAAGTAGAAGAAATTTTGAGAATTCACCTTGAGGGTTAAACAATAAATATAAATGATGTGGCATGTCGTTCTATATACTATGAATATAGGTTGTTACCATTGGTTAATAAAAAGCTGTTCTGGCCCATGGCAAGACAGGAGACAGCCAGGAGGGAAGAAGAGGAAGAGGAAAAGTGGAGTCAGAGCTGATGTGGTCCAGCTGCCTAAGAAGCAAGATGTGAAAGTACTAGTGACACATAGAGTCATAGAAATGAGTTGACTTAAAATGGGAAAGCTAGCAAGCAAGAAGCATGAACTGTTGACCAAACGGTATATGACTAATATAAGCCTCTGAGTAATTATTTTGTAAGTGTCTGTGGGACTGTGGGTGGGAGGTATTCATCCGGTCCTAAGGCTAGGTGAGACTAAGAAACTTCCATCTCCATATAAACACTGTTTTTCACTTTATTAAAGAGAAGTTAACTCTTTCTTACATAACCAAACAAAGAGAAATTAGCTGTCATTTAATTAAATGCTCAAGCATAGAGTGAGCAATAGCAGGTCCCATATGGGCCCCTCCACCCTACAAGCAACTGAACGATCATTAGGGTCATGTAACCAACAGTAGTGCAGCTATGGCCTGAAGGCTAAATACGATTACCCTTTGTGCTATTGGTAGAAGATGCCAATAAAAATGCAGATCTACACATCCAAACAGAGCGAGTGTAAATATACATTAATAGGTGAAACCTTTTATAGACTTGCTGATTTTGTCTATTAAAATGGCCATGCATGCAATTCTATGTTGGGGGGAAAAATGAGTTGTTCATTTAACAGCAGTTACTGGGGAACCGATGGCACCACATAGGACACTCCGTTGACGTTGGAGACACAAGAGGGGACAAACTCTGAACTCAAGGTGTGCTGCTCAGTGTAAGGCAACAGTGAGAACACGCCTGGAAATCAAAGGAAAATGGCTGCATTTGAAGCTACAAAAGGAAAGAACAAACCAGGGACAAGGAAGCCCAGAGGAGGAGACTTTCTTAGATAAAAGGGCCTTTTTTTTTTTTTTTTTTTTGGTTGTTGTTGTTTTTTTATAGAAACAAAATTTGAAGCTGGTATTTGATAGAAGTAACAATGTTTAACTCTTGTTGTTACCAGAGAGACTTTTTCAAAATGAGACTTGAGGACCCTGTCGCTGCGCTTCGGTGGCTTTTTCCCAGGGGCCATGCTCAGGTGCAGGAGGGCAGTGTCATTCCTCTTAACTGTTTACCTGCAGAGTGCGTGCGTGTTTGACAGTACCCTGATGTGACCGGGAACTCAGAAGCAGCTTTCCATCCCTTCCTTTGGGTTCATATATTCTGTGGAGCATGGTCACGGCAGCGTCACTCACGGAGTATGATGCAGAGAAGAACCTGAGCATCAGGGACACTGATGGTGCTCAAGTTCTGACTTCACGTTTTCCTAACGTGTGACCTTAAACAAGTTACTGAACTCCCCTCAATCTCAGTTTGCTAATCTACAAATGGAGAACAATAGTGACAGTCACAACAACAACCCTGCCTACTAGGAAGGGCAGAGGTGAAAATTTCAAATTCATGGGAGATGATCAGCAGGCTCTTCCTTACCTATTAAATATTCACCAAATTTGGATGTCGTTTTTATGATTCTCACAAAAGCCAACAAAAATGCCTAGGCTTTTCCCATTGTTAAAGGTACTGGGGAGGGGGTCATTGCCCTTACCCCAATAGCCACTTAGTAGGTTGACTCAATTTGACCATCAAAGAAGTGAGTCAGGATTATTTCCACACTTCAGTCAGAAATATCAAAGATGGAGCCCTCATTGACATATGTACATGAACAATCCATGTTCTATGTATTGACAATTTGGGATAGAGTGGGGTGAAGTACATTTGAGAAGGAAGCTGATTTTATGACTGGACAAAGTGTGGTTGCCCCTTTAATTTAGCCCCAGGCTGTTTTAGAAAAAAATAATTCTTTAGATTATTTAAGCATGCTTTAATGAAAACACCTTAAAAAAATTACAGTATCCATTTGCAGGGGAAAAATAATGACTGAAAGATTGGCTACACACTTCTATCCTCCATTTGATAGGAACATATTCAAGCACATTTGTATTTTGGGAATCAAAATTTGGAGAGTAACACTCCATAAATTGCTAGAGAAGAGGACAAAGAATATTTGTATTTACTTTCAGACAGGGTTACTAATGATTTTAGTCTAGACTGGTGATTGTGAGGCATTGCTATAGTTAGAGACAATTTGTGGCATGCTGGAGAGGAGGCCGGAAGGGGTTTCAGAGGCCCAAGTTCTAGTCCCTTGCCCACCCTCCCAGAGAGTGTATTTCCCTTTTGTGTATCAGGCGTGTCCTGTTCATCCCTCACGCCTACCTTTTTCACTGCAAGGATCCCTCTTCACATTTTGCCCCCTTTTATTCCCTCCAAGACTTTGCCTACTTAACAAACAAGACTTGGGAACTAAGTAAGTGTGTGTAGCGGGTACCAGAAACAGGCACATTATCTGGAAGGCAAATTAGCCTTTGGAGGGCAATTCTATCCCCACAGCAGAGATGATTCCAATAATAATTCAGGCTGTACCAACTACAATCATTTATCAGGAGTTCACTACGCATCAGGCACTCTGAACGCATTGTTTAGCAATCTTCTTACTGAGTAGTATGACATCACTAACTTTTTTCCATTTTACAGAATGGGAGACTGAGGCTAAGGGAGTCTAGAAGCAGTCTAAGGTACACAGGTGGTAAGGGGTCAGGCCGGAGTTTACTCAACTCAGATCTGTCTGATTTCATAGTTCAAGTTTGTGCCTGGTAAACTCAATGGGCTCTGACAGAATGATGCCATGGTGAGTGGGGGTGGGGCTTAGTGGTTTAGTGTCTCCACTATAAGTCGTGGGTTCTGTGCCAAGAAAGGAAAGCATGCTGAGGAACGTTCCCTGTATAAAGCTCAAGTTGTGACATTAGGAAAGGTATGGAATGTTGAATCATCTCCAAATTTTCACTATAGCTGTGTCTCCAATTTCAGACCAAATATGGGGAAAGCATCACACCCTGCCAGCAAGGTGGACAGAAGTATCACCTCATTTAAAATACTTAGATTACACATTTCTTCCTTTTCTATTCTCTACTTCTGTCCAACTTCCTTTTTTTTTTTTAACTGAATGATTTTAGTTGCATTACTTAAATTAGTTTTCTCTTTCTGCTGTAACAAATTAGCACCCATTTAACGATGCCAAAGAACAGACATTTATCATCTTATAGTTTCAGAGCATCTAAGTCCAAAATAGGCCTCTCTTGGCTAGCATCTAGTTTTTGGAAAGGGCTGCACTATGTAGGGGATGCTCAGGTGAATCT
The DNA here is from genome assembly GCA_033318265.1 of Phyllotis vaccarum. NCBI lineage: Eukaryota > Metazoa > Chordata > Mammalia > Rodentia > Cricetidae > Phyllotis > Phyllotis vaccarum. The sequence goes on from JARWLC010000019.1 coordinate 22,564,399, forward strand.
GTTTCTGGTGCTTTCCTAGCTAGCAGATGCATTGCAGAGTTCTTAGCCATAGCTGACTTCACCCTTAAGGTCTTGGTGTTAGGACCTGGATGTCTTTGGGCTCCCTTTCCTGCTTAACATATGGCTTAAGTTAAATTCACACACAGTGAAATACCATGATATTAAGTCTATGCACAATATCAAAGCTCTTAGGCACACATATGCTTTCTTAGGCTGTGGTATTCCGAGTCCCAAGACCCAGCCAATGTTTACTGTTAGTGCTCCATAAATTTTTCCAAAGGAAAGAATTATTGAATGAACAACAATAATTTTTCTCATTTTACTTGTCAGGGTTTCCATGTTTCAGTGAATTTCAAAATCACAGAGAGTCTTCTATTTGCCATTAGGTTTTCACTACAGCTAATACTACAGTTTATAAACACATTCTTTCTTTAGGCCACTTAGACTCTGCTCAATTTCTTCAGTGTGTGATGTGATAGAAGTCGCTTGCCATTATGATAAAACACTGACCAAGCCAGACACAAAGGAGGCAAAGGTTTATTTGGCTTACATTTTCAAGTCACAGTCCATCACTGAAGGAGGTCAGTGCAGGGACAGCAGCAGGAATAAGGAGGTTATTTCTGGAGCAGAGACCACAAGGTAGGCTGTTTACTGGTTTGCTCAGCTAGCTTAGAACATGGGCCAGCCCTACCAGCCAGTGGATGGCACAGCTCACAGTAGGCTACACCCTCCACATCAAGTAAAGAAAAGCCCCACAGGTCTGGGCATGAATAAATGTAACCTAAACAATTCTTCAGTCGAGGGTCCCTCCTTTCCAGGTGACTCTGTGTCCAGCTGTAGCTGACTATGACAGAAATCCATGAAGGACCCTTCTAGTCTGTGTTTCTACTAAAACTGTTCTGGAATGGGTGCTCAACACTCCCCATTCAAGTCAGGCTGCAGGCCAATAGAGCTTGGAGTGGAGAGAAGTGTTCACAGACCAGAGCCTTTAAATTAAGATGGGTGAGGGAGTCTGAAGAAGGCCACCAGTGAGCTTTGATCTTCAGCCTTGCTTCAAAGGGACAGGTGGTATCCTTCCTTCACAGCTTTCCTGGAAACACAGACAGAACTCTATAGATCTCAGGAACGTAGAGCCCAGATTGTTACAAGACCTCCAGGAGTGAGAGGGTTTTTCTCTTCACTCCTTCTGTGTCTGTAGCTAAGGCACTCATCTTCTCCAGCGAATGCTCTTTGATCTCATGGTCTTTGCTTTCACTGTCTGAAGAGTGTGCTGTATGCGAGCATCAAGATAGCTAAGTGGGAAAGGCACAGTCCCACGGGCCAAGATGCTGGCTTTCCTAACTGGCTCCTGGTGGTTTTGAGAACGTCTGGCATTACAAACTTTCAAAACACTGTTGTCTGAGTACCAGACAGAAAACTGTCTATCTTTCCAAACACAGAGAAGATAAAAGTGCCCAAATACCTGAAGGAAAACAAATGAGTGAGCTGTCTCTTCTGGAAACAACAGACCCTCTCTGAAGTGCCAGAGGTCATGGGGATGATGTATCTCTGAAGAAGGGACAAAAATCACATGGGCTGAGAGATGAGCTAAAAAATAAGGTGTTCAATCTGATCCTTGGCATGAATAAGGCTCAGTCAGTCTGTGATTAGGACAAGGTCACAGGACTAGATAGAGGTGGGAACAGAGGTTAAAATTCAGATCTGCCTTTCCCTCATACCCTGTACTTTACTGTCATAGGATTGGAAAGAGTTTCTAGAATAAGAAAAGTGGGCCTTTCATGAGTGAGTGAGTGAATGGGTAAGTGAGTCAATGAGTAAATGAATGAGCAAGTGAGTAAGTGAGTCAATAAATGAATCCATGAATGAATGTCTGAGTAAATGAGGGAATGAGTGAGTGAGTGAATGAATGAGTGAATGAGTAGTGAAGGAATGAGTGAATGAGTTTGTGAGTGAATGTAGGAACGAGAACACAGGTCAGCAGGGACAACACTTTCCCCAGGGTTGTTGACAACTGGCCATGTTTCTAGGCCTGTGCTCTCTGCATTCTGTATGCCAACGTAGAGCTTTGTGGCCCCTCACAGTGGGTAGGAGGTTCTCTGCTTTGGGGAGCAGCAGGTGTTAATGCTACAGACCCTTCCCATGAGGCAGCCTGTTTGGGTTGTCTAAGGACAATAGAGACCTGACCGGGTGAATCTTGTGTGCCACCCTGTAGTCACACAGAGGTTACTGTCCCCTTCTTTCTCTCTATCCTTTAGTTGCCTTGGGTTTCCTATTGAGCCATCAGCAGTGAGGTGGAGGCAGGAAGGGAGAGTGACAGAGTAGGACTCCCCATGTGATAATGCACTACACAGCTAACTATACAGCACATCAGCCAGCATACATGTAGCACTCATCACTGGGAGGCATGTGCTACCATGGACTGAATTGTACCCTCTCCATCTGGTGAAGGCCTACTCAGAAATGTGATGTTATTTAGAAATAGGAGGCTTTGGGGAGTAATTAGCATTGGATTAGGCCATGAGGCTGAGGCAGATAAAATGAGATTAGTGGCTTTATAAGAGATATAGCTCCCTATCTCTGCATATGAAAAAGAAAAAGGCCACACCTATAGGTCAGCAAGAAAAGCCCTCACCGAAGACTGACTAGATTCCCACTTTGACCTTGGGCTTCCAGCTTTCAGAACCATAGTGGGTGTGTTTATTTGTTCCACTAGGCCTTGACAGCACTTTAATACAGTGCCCTAAGAGGGCCAGAATAGCAGGAGAAACTCATTTCATCTTTCTTATTCTTATTCTTGTTGTATGAGCCAGGGTTTCTCTGTGTAGCCGAGGCTGTCCTAGAGAGCTCACTCTGTAGATCAGGCTGACCTCAAACTCACAGAGATCTGCCTGCTTCTGTCTCCCAAGTGCAGGGACTAAAGGTGTGCATCATCACCACCTGGCCCTCATTTCATCTTCCACCAGAAGAATGGCTTAGTGACTGCTTTCCTTCTGCAGGAGAAAGGTGCTGGATAGGTACAGGGACAGCTACCAGGAATATCATGACTGAGATGTCTGTCGGCTTGTAGAAACCATCAGTCCATCCCAGGTCACTCCAGGATGGCCCTGAGCTGCTGGTGCTCAGACTGACACTCTGTCCATACAGGTGCATTCATTTCTCTTGTTTCCCATTAGCTGTGCTCTAGTGTCCTTTTGGGAGTATATTTCCTGACACTTCCTCAATCATTAAGAAAAAACTCTTGGCTTTGAGTTCTGGCTTCATCTCCCTCTTAGTCTAATTTTCTTATTTAGGCCATAGAGACGATAACCCCATACCTTTCATAGAGCTAATGTGGAGATCTGATAAAAGTGATATGCGGAAAGTGACAGTAAAACAGTACATAGCTGAACCTTCATGTTGGCTGGGAACTCCAAATCCTAGGTTTGGCCTATGCTTTCTTGCTCACAGGGATGGTGGCACCGTTCTTGAGGTACAGGCTAACTAAAGTTGATGCCTAGTCTACTAATGTCTAATCTTTTCCAATGACATTCACAGGGTGTCTTAGTGAACTTGGAAGTGATGATAAAGGTGACTACAATAGCAATGATACTAAAGAATGAGTGCCTACTATATGCACGTACACCATCCTAAATGCACCAACTCAATCTTTTCTCACAACCTACAAGGTTAGAAATAATTTACATCTATTTTCAGGAAGAAAGAAACTGAAGATCAGAGGTGTTAAGAATTTGTTCAAAACTCTCTGGGAGACATGCGATTGAATCTGACATCTACTCATTTCAGAGCTAATAAACCAAGCCACAGATTTCAAACTACCCCTGATAGGAGCCAGACTGGGGATCTAATTGATGGCCTAAATGCATAGGCATGGCAATTGTGAACTGGAGCTCTCTTATTCCAACTAACCAGGGTGGCTACTTACCATCTTGGGTTTATATAATCATGGGAGGGGAGGGAATGCAGAGAATCAATTTTTTTGGTTTAATACAATATAAAATATGCCAACAGTGAACAAGCAGCCGATGATCGGACTCTTAAGTGGGATGTCTGCTCCATAAGGGCACAGTTGAACTGGAGGTTGCTATTCTGTCCCTTCTCTCCCCTTAAGACTGCTGTGCTGCTGCTTGTTACCCAGAAAACTTTGTTTCTATTCTCATGGTCTGTGCAGATACTGACATTGAATGTACAGATGGTCATCATCAGTGGGAACTGGTGGAGAGCCTCATGCTATAGGCCAAGGATTTCTGTGAGTGAGGAGAGGAAAGGGCTTCTACAGTGACACAGAGTAAGCCAGGGAGCCCTGGGTGCTGGGAGCCTCATGCAGCCACTGACATCAGCTCTCTTCTCATGGAGACTTTCCCCAAGCGAATTAGGAGAGCTACCTCACCCTTGCTCTGAAATCTCCAAGCCAAGTCCATTTCACAACTTCCCAGCAAAGGATCATTCACAGGTCTCGCTTCCAGTACTTTCCTAATCCTGCCCATTTAGCCGTTTACTCTCATGTCCCCTGGCAGAATGAGACAGAGAGCTGACAATGTTCTTTACAAAAGATAACCCTGTGACACAAAAGGAACTGAGATCTCTGTGCACAGTGAGGACCACACAGGGGACAGTTGACACACAGTGACATCTGTCACTCTCGCAGTATTATTTTTCTTAAGTAGAGGCTGAGTGTTAGAGAGATTGTGGAGCTTGCCCAGGTCACACTAATGATGATGATGGTGATGATGATGATGATGATGATGATAGCCTGTCTGGATTTCTGAACTGGTTCTGCGAGGTGGATACGAACACAGTGTTGCTTTTGGTATTCTGCGTTGTAAGAGCAGCAAAACCTTTAACCTTCTAGCCAAGGCCAGTGACACAGTAGCCATGCCTTGACCACCCTGCCAGGATAGTCAGCAGGATCAGCAAGCACCAAACCAGCAACAGAACAGCACGTCTCCCATAGCCCATGTCTCCTATAGCCTACAGTCCTTCATGACCTTCTCCGGTAGCTTATGGGGCCAGAGATTTCAGTAAGCTAAGCATAGAGCCACACCTCATACCATCTCACGAAAACTCCACCCTCATGCCTAGGTTACACAGCTCAGTTTTTGCAAAAGCGATTTTATTCTTTGCTTTCTCTTCCCACCTCCCTTTCCTTTCCTTCCCATTTCCTTTAGGCTACTTCCTCTTTATCTTTTTGCCCTTTCCCTTCTTTCTTTCACTTTCTTTGTTGATCATTTTCCTGCACACAGGGTTCCTTGTAACCCAAGCTAGCCTCTACCGCGCTACGTTGGTGAAGATGTCTTTGAACTCTTTGGCCCTCCTGCCTCCCTCCACCTCTCAAGTTCTGGCACCACTACAGGATTGTGCCACCATTCCAGGGATACTTTCTTAATTTGTGTTATTTAACATCTTTCTTCAGTATAATTTCAAGATTAAGACTGATTTTTTATTATATCTTTAAGATAGCCATGCAAGAGCTTTTTTTAAATTTATGTTTTATTATTGCTTCAATGTTTTTGTTTTATTTTTGAATTAAAAATGTTCATGAACTTCTCTGACATTCACATTTTCACAATGCTTTCAACCTTGCTGAAATAATAGAAATAGAGACCATGTTCCTTCAAAATTGTCTCAAGAAATGGTGACTGAAGTCAGATGTTGGTAGATGGCTGCTTAGATATGGGCCTTTAACAAGTACTTACATGTATGTGAACAGCATTTCATGGAGTTCTTAAAAATTATTGATTTATTTATGTGTATACATGCTCTGGAACTTGTGCCAACTTGCAGGGATCAGTCATTTTCTTCCCCTCTGTGGGCCCTGGGATCAAACTCAGGTCTTCCTGGTTGGTAGCTGGTGCCTTAAATGATAAGCCATTTCCCTGGCCCTCAGGGGGTTTTAAAATAATGTTTGCCTGACACCATGCTTGAGAGCCTGAAAATGCCTCAAAAATTTGGTATTTAATTCTGCAGTGTTGCTGCCTTACAGCAGTGCAAGCCGGTTTATGGAAACTAAAGAACTCATCACAGGTCACTTGCCGGCCGCTCAGCAAGTTGTCTTGAAGGAAATTCTGGCTAAAAGTGATTGGGTCACATGGATTTGAGTACCACAGTCCAGTGCAGAGTGGAGCAGCCCCTTCCTGCTTCCACACTGCTCTCTCGGGATGATCTTTACTGATTCCTGCCCCCGGAAAATAAGGGTCTTACAATACATAATCTTACTTTGGAGAGGAAGATTGGTATCAGGCTTTTGGAACTTAACCAAAGATTTTATCCTAATCAGTTTCCTGATTGGCTCTGAGTTGTCTGATGAAAATATCCCTTGAGTTGACTAGTCATTCACACACTAGTCTTACACTGATTCTTTCAAAAGAGATGGCGTTTTGAGAATACGGCTCTGCAGAGGGGTAGAAGACAGAGGAAGCTGGGTAGTGGTTCACACACCTTTAATCCCAGCCCTCATGAGGCAGAGGCAGGTGGAACTCTTGAGTTCAAGGCCAGCCTGATCTACAGAACCAGTTCCAGGACAGTCAGGGTTACATATCAAAACTTTATCTCCAAAAATGGAGAGAGAAAAAAAAAAGATAAGATGTGGGCAAAGCAATGCTTGTCTCTTTCATCACCACATTCTTTACCTTCAAAGCACTTCTCAAATGCTATTTATCTCAGGATGCCTTTCCTGATCCCCATACTTAGAGAGATTGCTCCCTTTTCTCTGTCAGAATAACACTAATGCTCTATTAGTGTCTTACAGTTCCTTCCATTTGTCTAGTCATTTGTGAGCTATCGTATATTTCCTTCTTGACTGAGAACCCCCAAAGCCTCCTTTTGGTTTATTTTCTTACCTATGTATTAGGTAGATCACAGAGAATAAGCTTGTCCTCTCCTAATATAATCCTGAAATTGGGTCTGGAGAGAGAGTGCAGTAGGCATCTCTCCAGAATGCTTCTTTTGCGAACATGAGGACCTAGACTCCAGAGAGCAGTACCACATCAAGAGGCAGGCATGGTCACGCAAGCCTGGAACCTCAGTGCTGTTGGGATCGGAGAGAGGAGGCTTCCTGGCTGACAGCCTAGCTCAACTTTAGAGAGAGATCCTGTCTCAAAGGAATAAGGCAGAGAGTAGTAGTAGACAGGGCATCCAAGGCTTTCCTCTGACTTTGGAACATGCAAATTCACACAGGTGCATATACCTGCAACACACACACACACACACACACACACACACACACACACCCCTCTGAAACCCCTGTGAGACAGAAGTCTTCTGTGTCCTGTTTTACCCAGGCTTCCCCAGCTCCCCCTACATTCCTTAGATCTGTCTATACTTCTACAAAGGAGCCCCAGGCCCCCTCAACACTGTGCATGAACAACAGCATCTCCCATGATGTACCGCTTGCCACCCTTCTCTGCTTAGAAACTTCAGGCAGGTTCCAGTTGCCACTCTTCCAAGCACCGGAGCTTGAGCAAGCGGGGGTCTTCTCCTTCAGTGTCTTCCATATAGAACAGACACACCCTTGACCCTGAAGGCTACTGTTCACGATTGAAAAGGCCAGCTGCCCATGACGCCTTTGTGCAGAGCAATCTCCATAAATAATAGCAATTATTTTGTTCAATGAAGAAAGGAAGAAAATATATTCAGGGCGGTGCCCCACATATGGTGTGGCTGCAGGAACCCCAAGAGGAAGTTATTTTTGTTTGTTTTATTTCAGGATGCCTCTGGCAATATGGAGTCAGAACTGTTTGAGACACTGGAGCTCAAACTCCCGCTCTGCTCATGTTTGTTGATGGATCTGCAATCCATTGCTTCCTTCTTCAAAGACTAGATTCGTCACTCCTAGGAAGGAGGACAATGGTATCTAATAGAAGTATAGCAGTTAAAGGGGAAATCTGCTCTCAGAGCTGTTCATTTTCCCAAAGACAGTGACATCTTTAATCTTACATGTTGTTTGACTGGGACCTGGCCACCTCTCCATCAAAAACTGGGCTCTGGCTCTTTTCTTCTTGAAGTTGGGTGGGATTGTAGGATGTCTGTGGTGGGATAAGGGAGTCTACACCACAGGAAGTGGGCTCTAGTACCTTGTTCCAACCAATACTTAGTATCTGCTACACAGATATGTATGTGAAACTCTAACCCTAATCCTAACCCCAATCCTAATTGTTCCCAGTTGTTTTCCCGTCTTTGCTTTCCCAGGGGTAGAGCCAGACATGGAGGAGCAGAAACCAGTCATTTTTCTGCTCTTTCCAAATACCTGACCTACAAATTGTTTTAAGCCAGGAAAAACCACAGCATATATTATGTAGCCGGATTTTAATAAAACCACGAATACAGTAAATAGTAGACAGAAGGAGCAGCAGCATTTGTGATTAGAGAGGTTCCTATAATATCCACTACAGCTACTGCCCTGCTAGGCCCGCAGCAGCCAGAGACTCCGCCCCTGAGATTTTTGCCCCGCCCATTACCCTCTCCGCCAATGGGGATTTAGCCTGGGGGAGGAGAGGCTCCAGCTCCTCCCTGCGGAGCCTAGTTTAAACAGCAGTGAATGACCGGCTTTCTGCCCCTGTGGGGTGGACACGGGTGTGGGGGCTGGAGATGCCTTGGTAGGAGTGGCCGTCCCCCGTCTGGGTGAGGGCAGCTCCTTAATCTCCATTCTCCACTGCCTTTACATGCTGGCCCGACAGAGGTCAGCATACTGGACGAATTCTTTGTGGCAGTTAAACCAAGCCCTTAAGGGCTTAGAATTGCTTTAAACCTGATTAACTCCGGAGGAGACAGAGACATTTACATTTGGGGACGGAAGAAGGAGATATTTAATCGCCTCTTAAAAACAAACGCTTTCTTTCTTATTCTCACTCATTTCTTTTATTCTCATGCTACTCCCTTTCCATTCATCTTTATTGTTCATCATTCTTACCCTTCCTTCCTTCCTTCCTTCCTTCCTTCCTTCCTTCCTTCCTTCCTTCCTTCCTTCCTTCCTTCCTTCCTTCCTTCCTTCCTTTTCCTTTCTTTATTTCTTTCTCTCTTTTTTTAAAATTTATTTATGCGCAGGAGTGTTTATGTGTCTGGTGACCCCAGAGGTCAGAAAAGGTGCTGGATGATTGTGAACCACGTGGATTCGGGGAGTTAAACCCAGGTCCTCTGTGAGAGCAACCAGTGATCCATAACCACTGAAACATCTCTCCAGCTCTACCCGCTTCTAGCCAAATTCCTTATTGTACTGGATCCTTTTCTGCATCGCGTCTCTCTGTGGTCCCTCTCTGGATATTTTCCACTTTTGGATTCTTTCACTTCCCTGTTTTTTTTGTTTTTGCTTTGCTCCTGAATAGTGAAGCGCACACCTGTCTTTGAAGCAGACATTCGTGTGGTCTTCAAATATTTACTAGCAGAGAGGTTTGAATTCTGGAACCCCTGACTCTGACTTGGACTTATGTTCTGAGCAGTGGTGGTGGTGGTGGGGGTGGGTAACCAGCAATGCGGGAGACCTGGTGGAAGCCATATTGTTGGGTTTGACATTCCATCCCAGCCAGCCGTCTGTCTTCCACGTCTCCCATGCTATCTTTGGTGATAGTCTAAGGGCATTGAGCAAGGGCGGTAAGGCTCTCTCTGAAGTCTTGGCTTCGGACTTAGGGTAAAGAGCTTATCTCTCACCAGCCCTTAGTCAGTCCCTTTGTCTCTGAGCCTATTCTTCACCCATAAAATGGATAGCAGGCCATCATCTTGCCTTTCTCAGGGGGCTATTATGAGGCACATGCAAGCTAATGAATGAGAAAGCATTTTGCCAAGTATAACGTGCTGTACAAATTTAAACCCTTTTTATTATTGTTGTTATCATGATCATAATTTTTATGTTCTGCTAATGCTCATCTTACAACTCATCAGTATTAAGAAGCTCTGAGTGGAATGCAATCTTGCTTCTCCTTCGTGTGTGAATTTAGGGCGTCCTTGGGAATAAATCACTGTTTCGAGGGGCTTCATCAAGTCTCCCGCTTCCTCCCTACTCTGCTCGGTTTAGTTTGCAGAAGGGCTGGGAAAGCTGAATTTATCCCCCAGGCCTTGGTCTAGCAGCTTTCCGAGATGGTGTACTGTCTCCTTCACTCTCTCCTGCTTCCTGCAGTTTCACCTCATTTCTCCATCTGCCCACTGTGAGGTGTGCACAGCCTCAGTCTCTGTCCATGGTACAGTTGCTTCTCCGTAGATCACCCTACTTCACCCAGTACACAGACAACCTATTCTTAGGTCGTGCCTCCCACCTCTCTTTCCTCTGTTCCAGTTTCTGCCACCCTAAACCTCAGTCCCTTGGGCTCCCCCATGTGGCAGGTTAAGACCATACCTGCTTCTCAATTCCATCCTCATTTAAGGTTTCACCGCCAGCACTGTGATACATCCCCCTCCCCCAACTTAGCCAGACCATGTCCTGATGTTCATAGCTTCTCTGTGCCTCGCCCTGCATCTCCGTCTCTGAATCTTGGGCTATTCCTCAGGGCCTCTCAAACCTTCCCTTTACCACCTCCCATGCTAGCTCCTAGAAGAGCTATCAATGCATTTTACAGATGAGGAAGCAAGGTCCGGGGGAAGTGCAACCCTTTGCCTGAGGTAAACCAGAGTGGAAGCTCTTGCAGTTGCCAGGGATGCTTCCTTCATGATTCTTGGCCTGTGTCCTTGTGGACCTCAGGGTGGAATGGGACAGAAAATCCCATAAACAGATTCTTGCCACAAACCACGGCCATTATGGCATAGCAATACATTCAGATCTCCAAATCTACACAAGAACTAGATATTATTATGCCCGGAGAGCTGACTGACTTTTGGTGCTAGTGGCATGGGGGAGGGGAGATGGTGTGGGGGAGGCTGTTGTGAAGTAAGACTGTCTAGATCTTTCTAGAAGAGAGAAACTTTAAAAGGAAAATACAAGTGTTTTTGGCTGTTCCTGATACAACCCTGTCCATGCCAGAAATGGCTAGTGCATCTTGACCAATGAGCCCACCAGGTTCTGCTGTGCAAGAGGGTCTCTCCTGCTTTGAAGAACTGGAACTCACAAAGTTCTCCTAATGTGACTGTGACACCAAAAGTAAATATCACCTTATGTTGTCACTCAACTACTGTCATTTTAGAGAAGGAGAATCTGGGGTCAGAAATATCCCTGTCTTGACAATGTCACACTACCAGGGGGCTGAGAGGATTCAGAGAGGCCCTTCAGTGTGGCCCACCTCCACACCTATTGGTCCTTTTCATTTCTTCTCCTAAATCATTATAAAATGTTCAAGCATTGAAAAAGGTTGAAGACGCATGCATATGTGCTGTCTCCAGTAAGGACATGATGCCAAGCCTGCTTTATTTTTGCAGAATGCCACAGTGCCCTTCCTAACACATAAATAAAAGGGATTTAATAAAGCAGTTGAGCAATGCTCAACATTTCTCAATGAAGCAGACTCTTAGTGGAGTTTTAAAAAGAATTTTCTTTATAAATTGAAACCGTGTCTTCAGATATTTCAACTATTACAGCAAGGAGAGTTGGTAGCTCATAGACTGGCTTGTCTGAGGAGTAATTTAATGCCACTGACATAGATCTCGATTTCTCTTTTTACCTTTAATCAATTTTAACAAGCCAGATGGTCATTGCAAATGGCTTCTCTAGCATCTCCCTTTTCTACCTCCACTGTGCTAGGGGATTTATTGGAATGTGGTTCCTGGAACAGTCTCATCACTTCCCATTCTGGGCTTTTTCCTGCTGCCGCTATTTAGAGCAGTCCCCAACATCCACAAATGCACCTTCTTTGGCTCCTCACGTGGAAGGAGCTCTGCTTCTGTGCTTTGCCCTGTCCCCCAGCCCCTGGCAGCACAGAAACACATGCATGCCTTGCATTAGTTATTTATGTTGTAATTTTTCATTAGACAGCCTTGCTCATCTATAATCTATGCATCAGGAATGAGTGTAGCTGTGGAGGCCATAGTTTCCTGACACGTTTCTTTATGATCTTTAATACCTACAGCATTGGAACCAAGTTTTTTTTTTTTCCCCCATATTCACTTTTATAGATATGATCACAAAAGATCAGAGAAGTGAAGCATCTCACGCTCAAGCGACAGTGTCAGTTTCGAGGCTGAGGGTACATTTTGATCACTAATCTTCTTTACTAAAATGTCTTGGTATATTGTTTAAAACGTGGAAATTGGTTGTAGTTTTACTAAAACTCTCAACCATCAATTCCTGTATTTTATAAATATTTATTGATCACTTACCATGGGCTAGAATTTATGCTGCATTCTAGGGAGACAGTAGTGAATGAGATTTTTTTTTTTTTTTTAAAGACCCTTGTCTCATAGTGCTTAGCATGAAGACAAGATGGGGATGGATCATAAAGAAGGTTCTGCTAGGCTGAATAATAGCTCCCTTCAAAGACTCTCATCCTTACCCCAGCAACCTCTGAAAGCTACCTGACACTTTACAGATGTGATTAAATTGTGCCTTTGAAATGGAGAATTAACCTGGTTTAACCAGGTGGGCCCAATGCAATCAAAAGCATCTTTAGAAAAGGGAGCAGCCTGCTGTCTGTCACAGAGAAGGTAGGGCCTCAGAAATGGGAGAGGCCAGATGTCAGAAGAAGTGGGCTTCCCTGCCCCAGAGCCTCTGTCTGGAATGCAGTCCTGCCCACCCACTTCAAACTTCTCACTCAGGGAACTATAGGAGAGCAATTTTCTGTTGCCTGCAGGTAGTTGGTGGCAATTTTTACAGATTATGAGCCGCGCTAAAAATAAAGGTGAGATCACAGAGGGATAACAACCTGAGAAGGCTACTCTGAAAGGGAAAGAGAACCATGTCCAAGAAGGACATTCCAGGCAGAGGGAAGGGCAAGTCTCAAGGAGCAAAGACAGCCACTGTGGCTGGTCTTCAGAAAGAGAGAGAGAGCGGGATGGGGGATGGGTGCCACCATGGGAGGCTGGACAGTCATACTGGACTCAGAGATCGTAGTGTCTTAGACCACAGTGAGGAGCGGCTGGAGAATTTTAAGGGTGTGTGTGCAAATAGTCATTGCATTGGTAAAACTTTCATGAAGAAGATAAATAAAAAACTTAGAGGCGATCAACACCAATATGTCCTCCACGGGGGTGCACCTGTGTTCTGTCACATCCGAGGACAAGCTCAGTCTTCAGTGGGAAGCAAAGGCTTCTCTTGATGTTAACCCAGCTCTCTAACTCTTTAGGGCAGGGCCCCTGAGTACACAGTGAGTAGACAGTGCTGTAACCTTCAGTGGGATTTATGACGGTGAGAGCTGACCCCGACACGGAGGCACTCAGCATTACTGCATTACTGAACTTGAAATGCTCCTGCCCAAGGGTGAAACTTTCCATTTGAGGCACTCTGTGACTCTCTGGCTCATTATTTAAATACAGCTTTAGACTGTAAGCTATGTGAAGTAAGCAGCCATCTGCACTTTATCTCTGCAGCTCCAGATTAGCATGTAGTTCAGAGCACAGTAGACCCATGTTTAAAGCAGGGTTTACAGACCAGAAAGGCAGATATGGTCTGTACCCATTCATAAGTGGATACTAGATGTAAAGCAAAGGATAACCAGATTACATCCCACAGCTTCAGAGAAGCTTGCTAACAACGAGGACCCTGGATCATCCTTGGAAGGAAAAATAGATGAGATCTCCTAAGTAAACTGGAGGGGGGGGGGATAGGTGGGAGGGGATGGGGGATGAGAACATAAGGGGAAGGAATGGTCAAGCCGGAACAGGAATGGAGTGGGAGAACAATGAAAGCGATCTCTTGGTAGAGGGAGATGCCATAGGGTTAGGGACAAACCTGGTGCTAAGGGAATACCCAGGCATCTACAAGGATGACCCCAGCTTAGACTGCTAGCAATAGGGGAGAGGGTGCCTGAACTGGCCTACTCAGGCAATCAGATTGTTGAATACCCTAACTGTCATCATAGAACCCTCATTCAGTAACTGATGGAAGCAGATGCAGAGATCCACAGCCAAGCACCAGTTGAAGAGAGTGAAGAGGGATTATTTAAGCAAGGGCGTCAAGATCATGATGTGGAAATCTACAGAGACAAATGACCCAAGCGGGTGGGAACTCATGAACTTTAGACTGACAGCTTATAGAACCTGCATGGGATCAGACTAGGCCCTCTGCATGTGGGAGACAGTTATGTAGCTTGGTCTGTTGAAGGTGACCCCGGCAGTGGGATCAAGAGGTATCCCTGGTGCATGATCTGGCTTTTTGGAATCCATTACCTCTGGTGGGACACCTTACACAGCCTTGATGCAGGGGAGGAGGGGCTTGGACCTGCCTCAACTGAATGTACCAGGCTTTGCTGACTCCCCAAGGGAGGTAGGTATGGGAGGTAGGTCATGGGGAGGAAAGCCTGTGGAGAGTTGGGGATGAGGGGAGAGGGGAGTGATGTATGGTTGGTATGGTGTAATGAATACTATGTGGGAGAAAGGGACACTGATAGGTTAGGTCTCTTTTTCTTTCCTTCTTTTTATTTATTTATTATTTCTTTTAGGTAGGAATCAGAAACAGGAAGAGAGCAAACAAAGAGAAAAGGACAGGTATCAAGACACTCATCCCTGGTTCTGTTCTAATTACTGTTCTGAAGGCTTTATTCCTAAGCAGCTGATACTAGGGGACAACATGAACATGAGTCAAGGCTTTCTCCCTTGAAAAGCCCTAGCTGGACACCCAAAAGCAGCCAAGCAGAGTGAGTGTGAATACGAGAAATGTACACATGCACGCAACTATCACCAGACACTTTAGTTCCTTGTAGATGCTGTTCTGGTTAAAGGGGAGGTATCCTCCACAGGCTCCCGTGTTTGAACATTTGATCTCCAGCTGGTGGCAGTGTTTTGGGAGGTTGTGGACCATTTAGGAAGCAGAGCTCTGTTGGAAGAAGCAGGTCATAGAGGGCAGGTCCTGAGGTTTTATAGTCCAGCCTCATTTCCTGTTTTCTGACTGTGGGCACAGTATAGTCAACCTTTTTCTGCTCTCTATCTGCTGCCATACTTTTCCCTTAGGGGATGGTGCATCCCTTAAAACTGTAAGCCAAAATAAACCTTTCCCTCTTTAAACTTGTCAGGTATTTTGTTATAGTGACAATAAAAATGAAAAATAAACATGCTATTATTCACATATGCGCACAGCTAACTTTTCAACAATCTGACCGATTTCAGATGATGTTTCTACATGGATCTCACATTTCTACGAGCAATTGCAAGCTGTAGGGCTCTCTCAAAATGAAGTGCTATGATTATTATTCTATTTAGTCATTCAAATAGTTTAAGTGATGCTACCTTTTATTATTGGGTGTCTGTTTGCATGATTTTTAAAGTTATGCTTCACTGGAGAAATTTTAGAGTTTTGTGGTCTTATCTCCATTTTCTAAATTCTGTCCCTCCTTCCATGGATGAATTTGCATATCTCAGGGATTTTTCAGAACACATATGGGGTAAGATAGAAGAACTGATTGTACTTTCTTCTGTCGGCAACACCAAGAAAACAAGAAATTGAAATCAAACCAATAAGCATGAAGGATGACTCGTGATATCCTTCTGGTGTATAGGATACTCTTATTATTTATTCATTTTCATCTTCTCTTTCACGGTTTTACTTATTCTGAAGCAATCCCTCCAGTGTATACTTTATGTCAGGTCCCATCATAGGTTCTGTTGACACAGCAAGGAACAAAAGCAGAGTCTCAGAAAAGCTTAGTGTTAGAGGTGGATATGATAGTATACACCTATAATCATTGTACATGGGAGCCAAAAGAGCAGGGTCATGAGTTCAAGACCAGTCTAGATAGTCTGGTGAGGCTCTGTCTCAAATAATCATCTTCATGTTGGAAGAAACTTATATATATATTTCATTACTGCAGGCTTTGCAGGTGCATGTCCAGTACTATAAATGTCTATATTATCCTGTACTTACTTCCTACTATCAATGTGTCATTGTACTCAATTTTTTAATGACCCAGGAGTCACTGTTAGTTATCACTGGTGTGTAAGGGAGACAAACTACCTAGTACTTTCAGTTTCCAGATGAAGATTGTGGGATATAGCAGGAAGTGGTGGAGAGAGCTATCTGACTTCAGCCTGGGCTCATCAATACTGTCATTGACTTCTGGGGAAAAACACATTGAGTCTTCTTTGAAAGAGGATGGCTTACTCCATTGGAGACAGTCTCAAAGGACAAAGAAACTATCTGAAGAGCTGTGATTAGGATTCATGGTAGTGGAAATTTATATAAGAAAATTTTATATAAGAAAATACCTCGGAAGCCACTTCATTTCCTGGGGTCAGAGAACGATGAGCCCCATGCTGGAAGGACACCTGTTGTGTGATATTCTGTTTGTGTTCTGACAAATAAAACTTGTCTGGAGGTTAGAGGGCAGAGCTAGCCACTAGTTAACCATAGAGGCTGGGCAGTGGTGGCACACACATTTAAGCCCAATGCTTGGGAGGAGGAAGCAGGAAGATCAGGAGTTCAAGACCATTCTTTACTACGGGAGATTGAACCTATCTAAAAGAGAAACAACAGCAGGCAGTGGTGAGGCATGCCTTTAATCCCAGCACTAGGGAGGTGGAGACAGAAATATAATGTGGGCTGAGACAGGATCTCACCACTTTGAGTCTGAAGATTTAGAGAGATAAGAAGTCACTGTGGCTGCTCCTTTGCATCTCTGATCTTTGAGCTATTACCCTGAGATTTGACTCCTGGTTTTTATTGTTAAGACTAAATAGATTCACACTTCAGACACCAAGTTAAACTGTGTAAAGTTGAAGTTGTGGGGTAGAGAAGTGAAGATGAGGAGAGTAACCTGGTAGTACAAGATTGCCCATGGGGAGATCCTATAGGTCAGATACGTCAGGCTCCCAAAGGGTGGTGGAACCCTCTGTATTTTTTCGTATGTTGCTGTCTGCTTCTTGTACTGTAGACCTAATAGTAACAAGCCAGGCACAAAATAATTTGCATACTTTGGGGAAGATCAAAGTTCAAAGCCATGTTTCTACCTGAGGTGAACTAGCAGTCATGAAGAGGGAGTGGACAAAAAACAAAGAATTTTCTTTGGTCAACCATGGGATCCTACAGCCTACTGGGGTGGGAAGTCAGAACAAGCTTGGTGATGTAAATTTTTCTGAGATCTGACAGATCATAGAATCTGATCAGGGCACAGGTGTAGATTCAGAGTATCCAAAATCCCTTAAAGATTAAGGAACTTCAGATGGCCTTTGGATTGGCATTGTCAAGAGGCCAGGGCTTTCAAGACAGGACAAGCAGGCTGTAAAAAATGGGTCAGCCTGCATATACCTACTTCATCTGCAGCATGAGGGCAGGGTCCTGAAGGCACAGAGAACATCCAGTGCAATGTCTGGCGTGGTCTCCCAGCCACCAGTAGTGCTTATTACATCATTGTCCAATACTGCTGTGTGACAGAGCTACTCCAACCTGAGCAAAGGGGGGAAATCACACCTGCTGGGAGCCCAAGTTGAGAAGTAAAAGAGGAAAAACACCAGGCACTAAGGTACCTGCTCAGCAGGTATCCTGTGAACAAGACCAAGGGCACTCATGAATCAGGGAGGAGTGCTTTGTTGGGGTTTGGACCCAGAATGCTCCAAAGTCTTTTGCATTGATGACTTGGTACCCGATTGTTGGCACTCCTGGGAGGTAACGGAAACTTTATGGGTCAAGGACCAGAGACAAGAAGTAAATCACTTGGGAGTGTATTTTGAAAGCCCAGCCATTCTATTTCTTTTTTTTTTCTTCCTCCCTGCGTGCATGACATGAGCTATTGCACGAACTCTAGTAGAAACGGAATGAAAATTTGGAGCCAGATATTGGGGGGGAAGCTGGAATATCAGAGACAAGCCACAGCCACTTCTCCCCCAGCCAACTCCTCAGGCCTGTCTCCAGGAATCCGCCAACTGAAATGCCTCTGAGTCCTCAGCCAAAAAGATGGGAGAAAGTGTCTGGGAAGCTGAAAAACTCTCTCTTCTCTTGTATGGCTCAGCTCTCTTAACTTCCTCTTCCCACATTTCTAAAGCGAGGATTAAAGGTGTGGGTCGCCCTCACTGATCTGACTTGGTTCTGTGGCTGACTGATATTTCAGCTTAATTTTATTAAATATATATCACCACAACGAGCAGTTTCTTGCTCCCTGGCATGATGTCCGTCTTATTTTTAGTCTCAAAGTCAATTGGCCAGGTGATTATGGACTAAAACTTCTGAATACTCAAGGCGAAATATAAACCTTTCCTCCCCTAAAGCTGATTTATCTTAGGTATTTTAACACAGTGATAAGAAGTTACCTGCACACACCCCTTCCTTTGAAGGCTATAGGTTTCAGCTCCACTTACTACCCTGGCCTGAATACCACCGCACACTGTTCAACTTGTGTGTCAGGAAGATACACAGCAGGAAGGTGTTGCATCTGTGTTCATTAGTATTCCCCCACTTCTGCCATGCCACCTTTGTTCTGGCTTGAGACAGCTCTAGGTTTGAAAGAAAGCCCTTCGTTCCCTCCCTCTTGGCTCTAGCTGGACCTCTCTTAGTGACCTGGTTTCCCTACCCCATTTGTCCATGGCCAACCCCTTGAAGGCAGGGTCCTGGCCACTCACACAGCTGGCCAGGAGACCACTTAGCTAGAGGCTGGATAAGGGACCTCCTTCTGGGTTCCAAAACTGCCTCCACTGAGATAAGCCAACTTTTGTAATTGTCAACAGCCATCAGAAGGCAGCAGATGCTCACTGGCCATAAAGGCCGCAAGTCCTTGCTGGGGAGCTGTGTTAGCTGCAGAGACCTCGTGTGTGTTATTTTTAGTGTCTGGACACAGAGGTGCCAGAAGAAAATGCCAAGCTGGAAGGTTGCCTGCCCACTGAGGGCTGGCCTCCAAGGGCCCTGCCTGTGACTTTCAATTCTGCTCTTTGTTGTTTCTCTCTCTCTAGGACAAGGCTGGTGGGTACAGCTGTCCCTTTAGGGAGCCAGAGTCACCTGAGAGGGTGGCAATCACTGGACTGCTGAACTAAGTCCTCTGCTCAAAGGCAATTCATTGCACCCGGGGTTCCTCAGCTCCCATGCCTCTTCTATTGAATGTGTGAAGACTCTGAACCTTGGAAGTGGGAGGGATTCCCGTAGAGTCGTTTACCAGGAGAGAAATTTGAGAATTCAGAGTAAAGTGTGGATTGGGGTCCCTGACTCCCCTCTTTGCTCTTGTTATTCAAACTTAGAAAAGCAAACCAGCCTCTTCGGAGTCTTATTTTCCCCTCTAGGATGGGCAGTGAGAGGATGTCCCTCCAGAACGGCCAGAAACTGAAGGTGAGGAAATGGAGGAGGCATGAGGCACTGAGGTGGCTTGCAGAAAGAATTGCGCATTCACTACAAGTTGATGGTGTTGTCCTATTGCTGGGCCAGCTGCCAACACTTGACCTGCATCTCAACTAATCCTCACAGCAGTTCAATGACACAGACTAGCTCATTTTCAGATGAAGAACCCAAGTCCCAGAGAGACAACTGGGATTCCTAAGGGCAAGCGAAGCTGAAATACCCATAAATGGCTGTGGTCTGTGTGGTCTGGACCTGGAGTTAGGACTCCTTTCTGCTTTGCTTCTCTTGATTGCTCTGTCTTCTAGATCACCCTCAGGTACACCTTTTCCTCTCAAGTGTTACCAGCTGTCCCCAAGAGTGGCCTTCTCTCATGTGAGTTTTACTGAGACTTCCCTCCTGACACTTCTTCCTAAGTTTCCCTAAACAGGAAAAGTAACAACTTGAATCTTCCTGAACACTGACTATTCCTAAAGAAAGTCCCTGTGAAAAATGCCTTTAGATTCTTCTCTCTCTCTCTTTCTCTCTCTCTCTCTCTCTCTCTCTCTCTCTCTCTCTCTCTCTCTCTCTCTCTCTCTCTCTGTGTGTGTGTGTTTAGATTTACTTTGTACACAGTATTCTGTCTGTATATATCCCTGCATGCCAGAAGAGGGCATCAGATCTCATTATAGATGGTTCTGAGCCACCATGTAGTCGGCTAGGAATTGAACTCAAGACCTTTGAAAGCTGTTCTTAACCTCTGAGCTATCTCTCTAGCCCTAGCCCGAGGTCTTTAGCTTCTTAATTTCTAGGAAATAAACATCCACCATGGAGATTAGTGTGAGGGAACCACAGAACGAGGTTTAACAAGTGTTTATCTGAGACTTGCCAGAGTCTCTAATGCTAATTTCTGACCAGAAAGTTTCCTAGTTAATCCATGGTAAGGCCACTTTGAGCAGGGTGATGTGACTGTGATGCAGCTAGCGGGCATGTCAGGTATTGTTCTGTGGGCTGTAGCTGTTTTAGCTCAAGCAGTTGCCATGACCCTAGCAAGCAGGAATAGTGTTCATACATTTTGTGGATGAAGAAACTGTGACAGGAGACGCTCAGCAGCTTTCTAGGTTCACCAAGCCAGCACCAAGCCAGGTGGGTGATGAGTTGGGTTCCCATGGAGATCTGGCTCTGAAATAGATTTCCAGAGCCACACTTGGAGCACTTCCTCTGTCCTTGGCCTTGTGATAAGCACCCTATTAACATTGCTTCATTTGACCCTTATAACAAACCTTCACCACAGAGACAACAAAGAGAACCACCCTGGCCAAAAGGTAGATGAGATGAGCTTTGAACTGAGGACTTTGTGGGACTTATAAATCTCTAGCTGGCTGTTGCAAACACAAAAAAAGAATCCTTAGGTCAAGGGGCGTCTTACAATGTGTAAAATATACATGAGAAATGATTCTTTGGCTTACTGAAAGCATTCACTGCTGCCAACTTACATCATCTATTTCCCCAAACCAGAAAACTGCCTAGATTAGTCCCAGGTCCTGAAGTGCCATCTCTCTCCACTTGCTCTGGAACCAGAAAGGACAAAAGTAAGATCCTATTTCTTTAGTGTCCAAGATATAGCCCCATCCCAGGGGTCATTTTCCTAGCTGCATTTCTATGGAAGGAACACCTTATAAAAAACATAGCTGGCTACAGTACAGACTCGTTCGTTCGTTCATTCGTTCGTTCATTCATTCATTCATTCATTCATTCATTCATTCATTCAACAAATGCTTATTGAACAGATATTATTAGATTTCAAGCCAGGCCCCAAGTTAGGCCCTCCTAGAACTTCTACCACATTGGAGAAGAGACACAATGCAGAAAGGGAATCTCCTTTAGTATTTTTGATGGTGAAGAGAGATGGGAGGGTTAGCGTGGAAATGAAAGTTATTTTTAAACAAGGTGCTGCAGAAGGCCAGCTAGAGACCGAACTTTGAGGGAGGCTGCACGGAGGCAAGGGAGGCAGCCTGCAAGCTCAAAGTTGCAGGCAAATGGAACATAGAAACACTAAGTCTCCAGTGGAGCCTTGGTTGCCTTCACAGTGACCCTGCTTCAGGGCAGTGGTAGAAGGGCTGCAGGAGATGCTAGAGGGATGTTTATTCATTTGCTTGAGGAAAGTTCACACTTTGCCAATGTGTTAATGGCAAACTTTTCAATAGCCTTCTCTAAAAAGAGGAACTTAATTACAGATTAAAGTATGTGTGACTCTGAGATATAGCCGGGGTTTGAAAATCCTGGAGGTAACATGGGCCCTGGGCAGACACTGAGGCAGCCCTGCTACTTTGGATAGCTTCCTACCTTCTAAGTCACCGTTTGTCACACAAACTTTTCGGATCTCCTCCAGTTAGAGCTTCCTGCTGTTCTAGAGGGCTCAGCCTCTTTTTTTCTGTGGACTAGGGGCTAAGAGACTTGCTTGGTCTCTGTATTGTGCTATCAGGTCAGGCAGTCGATGTGCCCATGTATATGTGTGTGCTCATGCTTGACCACATGCCGTCATGTAGAAGCCAGAGGTCAAGGTCCACTGCTCTCCACCTTATTTTTGAGAAGGGGGTTTCTTGCTGAAGCTGGTGCTCACCAACTTGGCTAGATAGGTTGTTAGCAAGCCCCGGGTATTCCATTGTCTCCACTTCTAAAACTTTGACATTGAAGGTGCACAGTGCCATGCATGACTTTCATCTGGTTACTGGAGTTCTGAGCTCAAGTCCTTAGGCTTGCATCCTAAGCTCTTAAGCAACTGGTTCACCTCCGTAGTCCCTGGACCTTGTTTATCAAAAAGAAAAAACAAGGATGAGCTCATACTCTATGGAGACTAGTTTTCTCTGATGTTACGCCCGCATTAGTAACCAAATCTGCCATTTCTCTGTACTGTGGACATTTTTTCCTTCTCACTGTAACAGCAACATTACACCACAGACATCGCCACTGCTGGAGGACACGGAATGATGAGAAGAGAACAGAGAATGGCATGAGTAACAGCCTATGCTCCTGATATCCCCACACCACACAACAGGAAAGCTGAGTCAAAGCTAAGCTCCCAGAACAAAATTCAGCCAAACGCAGTCAGCTGATCGGTGTGTCTACCTTTGACTCAGGGTTGATGTGAACAGGAGAGGGAATACATTGGGAGTACATGGGACGGCCATCTTGGGGACTCGGGGTGTCGGACAAATGCTTCATGCCTGCTCAGGACAATGAAGTAGAAAAGCTGCTGGCAAGTTCTAGCTACAGGCCTGAGCCTGGGTGAGAGGAAAAGCTTACGTCCAGCACCCCAATGGGTACCCAAGTTTTTCAAAAGACCAGGGTATCAGCATAACCCACAGGATATTAAAAAATTGCTAAAATGACCAACGAGAACCCTACACAACAAAACAAAAGGAATATAAAGGGAGAGCAGTAGAAAATTCATCTTATAGGTTTTAGTACCAATATATGTATATATACACACACTGTATTAAAGGCCCTAAACAAAACCATCTTTATTAATATTTCCACAATAGTGATAAGATAGATGGAATGGAATTAGATATGAAAAAATGTAATATTCTGTGAAGGAAACTCTGGGGAGACAGGAGTTATGAAGGTCATCTCTCATTAAGGGCGAACTTTTCTGTGATTTTTTGCCTCTGACTTTATCCTATGAATCCTCTGGCAGAGCCTGCAATATGCTTTCCTGGTTTTGTGTGCTGGAGACAGGCTGTGTCACCCAACGGCCCCCTCAGCTAGGCAGTGTCAGGCTATTTTTAGCTCCTCCAAACAACTAATGGCATTATTGTCCATTTCCCTGTGGTGAGCTGTTCTGAAGCTTACCAGCTTATTAACTCTGTGAATCTTAGATGCCCTTGCTAGGACAATAGGGTTCCCTTGAATTGGAACCCAGGAAAAAGCAAATGTAGACTTTGATGTAGATCTGAATTCTGGACACACAACTTTTGCCTTTAAGATGTGCACAAGAATGTCTATCCTCTGGGTTGTATTGCTACCTAAGAAGGGCTTGTAATGGAATTTGAATTTCAGTACCTTGGGGAATGGCTTTACTTAGTCATACAATCTTCTAGAGGTATATGAATTAAGACTGGTGGTATTGGGACAGGTCCTAATTCAGTCAGTCCTATTATTTATAAAAAGGACAAATTTGGTATGAAGATACATAGAGAGCCCCGTGTAGAAGTGAAGCGAGGTCAGGGTGGGGCATGTACAACCTCCATGATGCCAAACCACTAGAAGCTAGGCGAGTAGCCTGGGTAGTCTCTCTTCATGACTCTTGGAAGAAACCATACTGAATGACACCTTGATTTTGTGCAGTCTCCAGAGGAAAGAGAAAATCCACCTCTCTGTTTAAGCCACCCAGTTGGTGACATATTGTGATGGCAACCCTGGGCAGAGAGCACTAAAAATTGGAAGGCAACATAGATCTAAGGCTGTCACCTGGCATAGAATTCAAGGTCCAAGGTCATAAATTTTTCTGGAACAAATCAATGAGATGATGTAGAAGAAATCCCTCACATGGTATTTCTGTACACTATATCTGGGCTTGGTTTCTACAGAGGTTAGAAGAGAACATTGGATCTCCTCCAAACTGGAGTTATAGACAGTTGTGAGCTGCTCTGTGGGTACTGGGAATCGAACCCCAGTTCTCTGGGAGGGCAGCCATTGCTCCTAACTACTGAGACCTTTTTCCAGCCCCAGTAGGTGCTTTTAAGACTTATTAAGTGGATGAATGAATGAGTTTACAAAAAAGGCATGCATCTCAGAACTTGGCATGTGTATCTACTAATTCTATGGTATGAATATTTGCACTTATATAGCTTTCCCCATGAACCAGACAGTACTCTAAGTAATTAACATACAGTGATTGGCATGTATGAAATCCTTATAACAATCGTATCGACTCAAATGATTTAATTTTTCATTTCTTTTGTTTCTGCTTTTTTTTTTTTTTTTTAAGATAGTCTTATATGTTTCAGGATGGCCTCTTAGGATGACCTAGACATTTTGATCTTCTGTCTCTACTTCCTATGCTGGGATATTACAGATATGTAACTGGTTCACAGAGTTTTAGTTTGAGGATTGAACCTATGGTTTCATGCCTGCTAGGCAAGCACTCACTCTACCAACCTAGCTACATCTCAATTTAATGACTTCATTTTAAAGATGGGGAAACTGAGGCCCTGAGAAGCTAAATACCTTTCTCAGATTCATCATTGAATCATTGGCCATTTGGTCTGCATGCTCACTGATCAATGTTTCAGGATATTGGCCACATTGTGAAACTCTGAGACAGTATTAATAAAATTAACATTGACAAGAATTGGCCACAGAGAGTATAGAGGACACAGGAAGACACATAGCAAGGAGAAGGGAGAGACTTAGAGATTTGTGGTCCTTTTTGGTTTGGGGCAGGTGGAGGGACACTCTCTTGCTAGGTCTTTAGCCAAAAAGGAAGGTCAGCTAATTGCTTCTCGGCTTCTATGGTCTAGCAGGTTTTCACCCCAACATCTGACTTCCAAGTCTTTATTGGTAAATAGATCAACTTAGATAAAAACAACAGATTTCAGTGATGTATAGGAAGAACCCAGCACATAGTAGGGGCTCAATCTGGATACAGAGAGTAGTTGGGAGTCCCTGGGGGAAGCAAGGAGCACAGGGTCTGTCCTCGGTAGCCTTGTCTCTCTCTTTGTCCTCCTCTGCTTTCCACAGATCAGGGTGGAGGGCTTAGGCCTAACAAGAACTAGAGGACCCTTTCTAGGGCAGAGCTGTCCTAGGCAGGTTTCTCTAACTACTCCCTTACTGCTTGTCTAAGAGGAAACCAAACTGGTGCTGAAGAGGGGCAGAGGGAAGGTCTAGCCTTGTATCATCTGTCAGAAAGCAGGCTTCACATTGTCTGCACCTAAGCTCCATAATTCATCCTAAACCAAGTGTGAGATGCTGACTTGGCACTTCCTCCACAGGTCACAGTCTGGTTGTGCGTGTGTCTTCCTCAACTCAGCTGGGCTACACCAAGTTCCAACCCTGGCAGTGATTTACAGTGTCACGGGATGGTATCCTCCACCCACACCACAGCTCTTGCCCACAGGTTTAATTATTTAAACAGATTTTACATTTTATGAGCATGCCCTCAGGTCTGGCAGAGGAAAGAGGGCCTTAGGAGGAAAAAGTCTTTGCTTGTAACAGTAAATTGAATCATGCAAGGACAGAGTTTGGGAAGCATTCCAAATTCCTGAATGTGGACGTGGTATTCAAGGCTCTTTGGAATTCATTCCAGGTTGCCTGCTGCCCCTTCTGGGTAAAGAGCAGGCCTCTGCTTCACTGTAGAACAAAGAAATACCTGGCCATCTTTGTAGGGTTAGTTTGCTTCTGCTTGCCAGCCTGCCAGTAATACCCTGTCTACAGAGACTCCTCATGTACAGCCACATACTGATTCATCTTCTTAGAGTACTAACAGGAGTAAGGTAGGATTGTTGACACAGTAGGAGCCAACCTCATCAACTGCTCCTTCCACAAATTCCCACTCCATAGCAAGAGACTTCCTTACATATGCCTTGGAGACAGTCCTCATTAGGATCTAACTACATACTACCTTCTCTGTCTGCCTGCTTTCCAGGGAAACCAATTGCTCACAGGAAAATTTAGTCATCTACCAGAGCCCAACTTCTGGAGTGAGAGTAACAATGAACTTGAACATTTTTCTCTTAGGCTGAAACTTCCTTAAGCATGGGATTGCAGAATTCAGTGTCTAGCCTAGTAGTGATTTTTTTTTCCCCAGAAGAGACTCCTAGGTGTTTTCTCTACTTGACATTCTGGATTTTTGGCTGTTCATTCATTCACACACTCATTTACTCGCTTGTTCACTCACTCACCCACTCGCTTACTCACTTACTCGCTCACTCATGCACTCACCTAATCACTCATTCAACACACATTCATCGAGTGCCACGACATATGAGACCCTACTCTGGGGTATATCTATAGAGACAGCAAAGTTTTCAGGCCTTGGTTGCTCATTTTATAGCTGTAGAATCATTGGTATATGGCTGTTCTGAGGTTCTAGCCTCTTTAACAGCTGCAGGTAGCCTTTAGCCCTGGGTGTAACATGTACACCCAAGCTGGGCTAGAGATGACCCACCTAACCCTCAGGTCTTGGGGGACTATTTTTTTTTCTTGCTCTGCTCAGAGGATGAGGCCGGAGAAAATGAAGCTCACCAATCTCTATCTTCCTTGCTTTCCACATCTGTGTAAACTGGGGATAACAAAGTCCAAGGCTATTAAAATAATGATGCAAATAATCCACATTTTTCATCTTAAAAGTACTTCTGCTACATCCGATTAATCTTCCCAGCACCCTTGTGTGTAGGTAAGTGTAAATTTGTGCTTATAGATGAAGGAAGCTAAAACACGGGGTGATTACTCTTGGCCTGAGGCTACAGGAAGGCAAGCTTTTGAGCAGGGACTGGATTCATCAGTCTTCCATTATTCTGAACACATTTTCAGACCCTAAGGGCCATGTCCCTTGAGCAGCTCTCAGGAATTTGTCTTAGCAGTGTGCATGGAGGTGCAGGAGCTGTGCAGATGCCACACCTATGGATGACCTCTGACCAATGACTTGAGCCCTCTGCCTGCTCCTGTTTTCTTACTTACAAAATGGAGATAATAACCAGGTTTCAGGAGTACGAGAGTAATACTAAGTTAGTTTATTTTTGCATAGTTATTTACATAGTATGCCATACATTTTTCTTAAAAATATAAAAGCAAAGAATGAAATGGATAAAGTCTGTTTAGCTGCTAATTATTATCATCATCACCATTCTCACCTCTATCACTATCATTGTCATCATAACCAAAATAACCATCATCACTATAACCATCATTATCATGATCGTCACCATCACTGTTGCCATCATCATCACTATCTTCAAGCACCATCATCATCATTATCATTATCTCTAACACTACCAAGTATTTATTCAGGTTTCTTATGTGTCTTCATTAAGGGCCATAGGTGTTAGGGAACCAGATAACAGCACTTTCCCCCTCAAAGATCTTTTAGGAACTGGCGTGTTTCAGACATAAATGTGCTGCAATTTTGTTGTCATAATAGACTGTATCCTGAAACTGTGAGATAAAAAGAAACTTCTCTTTAAGTTGCCTTTGTCAGGGCGCTTTGTCTCAGCAACAAGAAAACTACTACAGTCTCCAAATAAAGGACGGAGTTGGTAAGAGGAGGATTACATCTGAGGATAACCCAAAAAGCAGCAAATTAAAGCCAGGTTCACAGCACAGTTTGTAAGTTGTGCCATGTAGATGTTGAGAGGACTTCTGAGTTCTGGGTAAGTTTAGGTCATAGGATACCATTCAGTGACCAATACTGGCACATGCTCTGTTAGAGGCAAGTGGATATATAAGTCTTAGAAGCTAGTTTTATTGTTTTGTTTTTGTTTTCCAATGTTGCATCAAGGGAGAAACATTTGAATTCAACAAACTGCATGGAGATTCCGATAGTCGTTTTGGGCACATTGACATAAAAACACGGCTCTGATGTTAAAAGGGATAAGGAATACTTTATTCTGGGGCCAAATATGAGTGACCAAGGCCATCTAAACACAGATTTAGGTTACATCAGACTCTATGTTCCAATGAGGCAGCAATTTCATGAACTTTTTATAGTAACAGAACAAAGAAGCTATAAATCAAGGTCTTCTCAAATATGTCAATGGTGCATCAGGTAGGCGGATGAAGTACAGTGGAGAGAACTCTGCTGTGGGCATAAGATAATATCTTATGGAAAAGTAGGTGGAAAACTAGGATTTTGTTAAGTTAATATATTCCAATATTATCTGTTAATCATAAGATTTAAGGTAACACAGAAGGGAGCAAGAAATCACTGTGCGGCTACAGATAGCAAGATACATGGTAATTAGGCTCTGGTCCTGTCACATTCCTGTATCTCCACAGCGGTCAATCACCCTTTATTGTCACAGCTTCTTTCTAGAAATTCTTACTCACAAGCACTTTGCACATTCCACCTGGAAAGTTGCTTAACAGATCATCCCACCCCAATCCTTACAACATCTGAGTGGTCACTCTAGCTCCCCATCTCAGAGACAAACACCTGAGACAAGTCAGCAAGAATATAGGACTATGTGATTTGCATCAAGTGGCAGAGTTGGTTAGTGTGAGCTCTGGATGGGAGGCAGGGCATACTTCAGGAACTGCGGCTAAGAGATTATTGTTCTGGAAGCCTCCTGCCTTATTTCCTTCAGCAAGAAGTATGAATCGCTGTGAAGTTGGGAAGCCCCTCTAGTCAATACACATTTAACATGTTTACCTGCTGTTAAAAGGGTGTGCATAACCTCCATTTGCACCTCCACTTCCCCACCGCTCACATGTGCCTGCTTCTAGAGGAGTGTCTGCGTCATTAACGATGACAGAATAATTGTGCACTGCTCTGAGATTCCTTCGAATGCAAGTGTGACCAGTCCTCAGAACAGTTTGACAGAAGGGTCAGAAGGAACTGAAGGATGCAGGGCCCAGCTACTGTTTGAGGTCTTGGCTTAAGTTGGGTTTGTCCTAACTTCTCATTGGCTTCTTTCAAAAGGACCTCAGAGTAGGCTGGTGGGTGAAAGACATCAGGACTACCGAGGCCCATAGGATAACTAGAGAGTAAAGAGAAAGCTGGACAGAAGAGAAAGCTGTTGTCCAAAACTTCTTGAGACCACCTACAGCACCGTTATGCCCAATTCTTAGCATCCATTGCAATGGGGAGTACTCAGATGACTAAATCTAGCCAATGGAATGTGGGGGACGAGATGTCTGTCCCTTCATGGCTTTATCTCTGGAAACCTCTTCCTTGGAATCTTAACCTCTTTAGTTTAGAGGCTCTACAGAGACGGGATGTGGCACTCCACGATGGGCAGTGCTGGGATTTCAGATGAAAACTATTTTCTTGCCAATTCTGACGACTTTGTGATAAGAAAAATAAAGTTTTACCCTTATTGTACAAATTCTAATTGGCCTCCCAGAGCCAGGTATTAGGGTAAACGTGAAAAGATCAGAGAGACAAAGGAACAAGGCACTAGAGAAACTTCTCACCATTACCAACCCTCTAGCTGAAAGGGGAAGATCCTGTCTCCAGGAATCATCAGAATTAATGCTCTGAGTGAGCCGCAGAAGGGAAGGGAAGCATAGGAGGAGGAAAGGGTGAAACTTCTGTCTCCTCCTTCCTTCTATTCCTTTCTCTGCCCAGCCTATGTTTTCTGTCTCAATCTTCCTAGTGCTGGGATTAAAGGTGTATGTTTTCCTTGAGTACTGGGAGCAGAGGCATAGGATTTCAAGAGCTGGGATTAAAGGTGTGTGCCACCACTGCCTGGCTCTGCTTCTCTTTTGGACTGGATTAATCTCATGTAGTCCAGGCTGGCCTTGAATTTACAGATATCCAGACAGATCTCCTGCGTGCTCAGATTAAAGGTGTGTGCCACCACTGCCTGACCTCTGCGGTTACTTCTGTGGCTGGCTTTGTCCTCTGGTCTTTAGCAAACTTTATTTCCAAATATCACCACATACCATGGTAAGATTTTAAGAGTTCTCTAGGATAGTGTCTTTGTGTCATATTTGGTGAATGACAATTAGTCAAAGTATAGGGAATAAGCGTCTGTGAGTACTCAGCCATAAACAGAACATCTATATCACATCCTCACCCAAGGCTCAAGGACCATCATAGAAAGGCTGTAGAGCCAAGAGCTAGGGAAGACTGGAGCAAAGCAGTCTTCCAGACACAACAGGACCACTGTACTAACTGACAGCAGCTGTGGATGAACACACAAGACCTGCATGCCATCAAGCTAGACAATATTCCATCATGGAGGGTTGAACTCACAAGTCCATCCCTAGTGGAGGGCTGATGGCAGCTAATGGCTGCCAGAGAGGGGGGAGGTGGCTTTCTTTGTGTGTGGGGGTTTGTTTCCTCATAGGTTGACCACACTCTAGAGGATGGCCCCATACCCGTGCATATACGGGCAACACAAATTAGACTCAGTTATTTTAAAATTAAAAGTACATGAAAGTTTGAAGGGAAGACAGGATGAACTCTGGGAATATTTGGTTGTGGGAGTAGGGGGTAAATATGATCAAAATATAAGAATGAATAAAATTTCAAAGAAAAAAGTTTTTTTTTTTTAATACTAGAAATGTTTTAGAGATTATCTACGATCCCCACTAGCACTATTTACTTATTAGGTACTAAAAATGATATGGCTTTTTACAGCAGTTTTTATTTTTCTAATCATTTTCATAAACTTTATGCTCTGGAGGATTCTTGGAAGAACTTTGTGGTTTTAATATTAGGAATGTTTCTGGAAAGAAAAAGTTATCTTCAACCCTATGAGTTGAACATCATTTCTGGTGTTCTTTAATAGTGTCTTTTTGTAGTAACTGGTGAGTCACAGCTGGTCCAATTGCTGCTGTGGAATAAGTGTCTATGAATATTCAGCCATGAATGAATATCTACATCATACTCAAACCCAAGGCTCACAGACCAATGGGTCATGAGAAAGCTCACAAGTGTAGTTTGGTGACCCAGGGTATTTAGAGTGCTATTTGGCTACCATTTTCAATTTGGGCAGCATATTTTTCCTCCAGAGCATAGGACTAGATCCAGGGTCTTGTGCTGCTATGCAACTACTTTATTACTGAGCCAAATCCTCACCCTTTCTAACAGTATCTATTTCTTTTCTTCCTTACAATTTATTTATGATTTATGTATATGTTCTGCTTGCATTGAATGCTTATGCACCTCATGTGTAGAGTGCCCATAGAGACCAGAAGAGGGCATCTAATCCCTTGGAACTAGAGTTTAAGAAGGCTGTGAGCCAAGAAGAGGGTGCTTTGGGTCCTCTGTAAGAGCAGCAATTGCTCTCAACCTGCACCTAGCAGCATCTCATAGCATGGGAAGTGATGTACCTTTCCCCAACCTTACTGAGATGGGGAGAGACAGGGACCCCACTTGATCTCCTGTGGTGATATTCTACCCGCCTATAATGGAAGTCTCATTCAGGGCTAGACTCATGTTCCTAACACAGAGTACTAGGTACCAAAGAGTGGGCTTCAGAACAAGGTTTAGATGGAACCAACAATATGAGTTGTTCAGTTTTTGCTTTAGTGGTTATCAGTTATTCAACAGGAGGTGAAGAAAGCCACTAAGCATATCAACATGGCACAATTTGTCTTGAAGGAGTAGAAATAAAACGTGGAGTTTTTGTAATTATTTCTAAACTTTGACATTTCGATAGGGACACATGTATAAACAACACCTGAAGATGTTTTCTTTCCATGTTACCTGAATTCAAGGTTCCTCTCTCTCCCAAAGCATGCAAACATCCACAGTATTACATTTATATGTAAGCCTGATGTCAAAGGGCATCCTGCTGCCTGGCTGCTTTGACACTACATTATCAAGCTTGGGCTGCCCTGCAGGGTCAAGGCTTTGCCTCTTATTCTAGCAACAACTGTGAAATCATTTTATGTTCGCACTGAACTTCCTAATTCAAATGAGGTAAAGAGTTAAAACCTAGGAAATCTTCTTTGATTTGCAAATAGGAAGAGGCTGGGTGCCATAGGAAGGGCTCTCTGTTCTGCTTTCCTAGGACACCCAACCCCCAGAGATGGATTTCTTCCTTCATTTTCATGCTCCCGTCCGAAATTTGCATCCTGAGCATTTGCTTTCTCCTGTTTCCTTTCACGACTGTTTATATCTCCTCTCTGCTGTCCACTTTCTTAATATTTTTATCTTTGTGCTTAAGTTCACAGCGAATGCCCTCTTTTTGGTAACTTTTCTCAAACTCTTTCTAAAATGAGGCAGCGTATAAATCAATTCAAGAAATTACATAATGCTCAAGAGGGCAGCCTTGTAGAAATTCTAAGTGGGCCAGATCATTTTTTCCTTTGCTTTCTACTACTCCACTGCCTCCCCCCACCTCTCTCTCTCTCTCTCTCTCTCTCTCTCTCTCTCTCTCTCTCTCTCTCTCTCTCTCTCTCTCTCTCCCTCCCTCCCTCCCTCCCTCTCTCCCTCCCTCTCTCCCTCCCTCTCTCTCTCCCTCTCTCTCTCTCTCTCTCTCTCTCTCTCTCTCTCTCTCTCTCTCCCTCCCTCTCTTCCTCTCTCTTCCTCTCCCTCTCCCTCTCCCTCTCCCTCTCCCTCTCTCTCTCTCTCTCTCTCTCTCTCTCTCTCTCTCTCTCTCTGTGTGTAGTAGGTCAGAGGACAGTCTCAATTGTCATTGTTCAGATGCCTCTGGTTACCACGCTTTTTTTGAGATAAGATCTTTGATTGTCTGGAAGATCAGCGAACCTCAACCTCAGGAATCTGTCTGTCTCTGCCTTGTCAATTCTGAGATTGCAAATCTGTGTCACTACCATAATGGACTTTTTTTTTTGGTATGTGGTTTCTGGGGATCCAGTTTAGGTCTTCATGATTTCAAAGCAATCATCTACCCACGGTGTTCTCCATGATCAATCTGCAGTCCTCAGACTTACTCAACCTCACTGTTTTGTTTTGTTTTTTTTCTCCGACTTCTCCTCCCTTATGACATTGATAATCATCCTGTAAAAGCCAAAGATGGTGAAGAACTGCTATTTCACACAGAGCAAGCGGACATTCGCAGCTCCTCTTTTGGCTCCACCAGAGATGGTGAGAAACAAGGAGGATTAGGGTCTTAGGAAGGGGCCCCATAAGAGAGACTGAAGCCAGGCCACTGAACCAGAAAAAAAGGTGCTGGTGGGGATGGGGGCAGGAGCTGGGGCCCTAGGAAGGAGTTAGCCTGAGGGGTGGGGATGAGTACTTCATTCCCACTAGGGAGAAGTACAAGGATTCACAGACACTGCACTGGGGGAACCTGGTTGTACTATTTTTATGTGAGTCAAAAACCAGGCCGTTTTACTTTTCATGTTGGGTTAAAAAAATTTATACTATTGGAGATTTGTGCTTAAAACATGGCTACTGAAATCAGCTCAGGGAATTGAGTCTCTACCATCAAACATTAAAAAAAAATCACTCTGGATTTAAGAAATCCATTTACTAGCTCAAACGCTTTTTATATATTTGTATAAGTGTTTCCACACTCTTCTCCTCCCTCCTTGCTTACCAAGTGTGGTTTTGCTTTTTGGTGGGGAGAGACACCAAATCACTGTTTCAGACAGGCTCACGGTCAGCCCCCCTTCCTTTTCCATAGCTGAATTAGAGGCCAGACACATTGTTGTAGGGTAATCCTAACAAGTTCTGTTGACCCCAGCAGGCTGCAGATAGAACCCCTGCCTATTTGGGGCTTGGAAATAACGATATGGAATACAAATCCAGCTACACTATTGGCACAGATGGACGATACCCATTATACATCGGGGACACTTCGGTGTCAAAGATCGAAGACCTGTGCTCTTACGCTTTTTTAAAAACTTAATTTTAAAATTTTCATAGAAGTGTGTGTTGTATGTTGACTGTATTCCTCTTCATACTCCTCTATCCTCTCCTCCTTTCTCAACAATTCCCTTTGTACCGTTAGACAGTTATTTCTGCTTCTGAGTCATATATACACTCATTAAAAAAAAAAAATCTACCTGGGAATCTAGGAATGAGAGAAAGCGTGACATCTGTCTTTCTGAGACTGGCTCAATATACTTCGTATATCATCTCCTGTTGTATTCATTTTCTTGTGAACAATGCCATTGCTCTGCTTTATGGCTGAACAAAGTCCATTGTGCATACACACTGTGTTTTTCATCCTTTCTTCCACCGTCTCAAAGGTAGGCTGGATCCATAACTTAGCTGTTGACGCTGCAATACCTACAATATGTAAACATCTCTGAGATGTGTTGCCTTGGAGTCTTTGAGTAAATACTTGACTCTTTAAGTTTAGGGAAAGAAAAACTAGAGTCCAGAGAGACAGCAAAATGACCTTTGAAATCACATTGCCAGTAAGGGGGACAGCTAATACTGGAGTCCAGAGGCTGAAGTTGCAGAAGGCTGCAGGACGTGGTTTAAGATGGGATGGACTTGTTGGATTTCTATTATCTGCTAAGCATGATGTTTATGTTTAGTATTTTAGTGTTTCCCACTACTGTTACTATGCAGTACCACCTGCTTCAGTGATTTCTTACTGAGTATCTGTTACATGCTAGGCACTGTGCTAAGAACTCACATATTTTGCTATCCATTCCATAGCCCATGTAGCGAATTTTATTATTACTGCCATTTGGTACATGGGCGATCAGCCTCCCTTAGTCAGTTATGTTGCCCATGGGCACACAGCTGGGAAGTGTGGGAACTGGACTATGAACAAACCAAAAATTCTGGTCCTCTAAATCTGTGATCCTCCTGGAATCTTGTTCTTTTTCATTAGGATGGGTTCTCTCTCAACTTGCTTGGCCTTTGACCCACAGTGAATGATGTGGGCTGGATTGTGGGTACCAGGTACTCCTCTTTTTGATAAATGTTTGCTTTTCTCCATACTGTACTTCCTGTTCTTCTGGGCTAGGTGCACATACAGTCATGTCTGTGCTGCCTAAGGCATTTGGTCAACACTGCTTCATCTATATTATGGCCAGCTTAGTTTCTGTAAGTGTATTCTATGACATTTGTGCAATAAGACTGCCTTAAAAAAAAACCCCACTATCACTGTGTGGCACACACAAGTC
The DNA here is from genome assembly GCA_033318265.1 of Phyllotis vaccarum. NCBI lineage: Eukaryota > Metazoa > Chordata > Mammalia > Rodentia > Cricetidae > Phyllotis > Phyllotis vaccarum. The sequence continues at coordinate 22,599,413 of JARWLC010000019.1, forward strand.
CTAACATTTGAAAGATGAAAAAAGAAATCCAAGTTCAATGTCAAACTGGGTTATACATTGAGACCTTTCAAAGCCAGTGGCAGAACTATCAGTGAAAACCCAAACGGTGTACTTACTAAAATACACCTATTAGTAATAGTTGCTAAGGGAAGAATACAGAGCTACAAGACCAAAGGAACATATAATATCAGCATCATTGCCTCCTGGTTCTATCACATGCAGTGCCACGGGTTGACCAAGTTCCCTGAGCCTCACTGTCCACATCCTATACATAAGGGTGACTCAGTCCAAGAATCAAATTCAAACACAATGCAATCTCTGGAAGTAAAAAACACCCTACGGTATCCTTTGCCAGCCCTGGTTGTCTTGCTCTTGAACGAAATTCAAAGAGAGCCTGTAAAGTCTCAGAGGGCCTGGAGTCAGGGGCCTCTATTGATTTTCTTTCTGCTGTGTGTGATGTTGGCTTAGAAGTCTGGGAACACAAAGTTGAAACAGTATTTGCTTGGGGCCATAATGGGTCATGGGACATGTTCAGTTCACTCCCTGGTACATGATTTTTACCCTCTTTGCAGGGTTATTCTCAAGATTGGCACTCTCTATGAATGATAGAGGAGGAGAAGACGTATATAAAAACCATTTGGGGAAGATGGAGCCCCAAGAGTTGGAATTAAATATATTTCAGTTGACACTGAATGTGAAGCACAGGAAAAGAGGAGGTCTGTGGTTTGGTGGCAGAAATTTTCTGGGAAGAATGTCAGGATGTACACTGTGTGTGTATGTGTGTGTGTGTGTGTGTGTGTGTGTGTGTGTGTGTGTGTGTATGTGTGTGTGCATGTATGTACATGCATGCAGACCTATACTTGCTATTTGTTTGATCTGGGCTTGAGTTCTCATATAATTAATTAAGGGTTTCTGGTGCTACCAAGAAGCAACAGTCTTATATGGTTTAATTTGGGTCCATTGGAAATCCACACTGACATGGTTGCTCTTCACCATAAAGAATGCTGAGGGCTAGTGGAGTGGTGTTCAGGTTAGCTGTGGATTGAACCCAGAGAGCTTCCAGAGAACCCTAAAACCTGGGCATGACTTTGGAGAGCTTGCTGGGATGATTGTGGGAAGGCACAGGTACATACTGCATTCAATTTTAGAGGACATTTCCTGCATTCTTAAGGTCAAACATGTTTGAAAGAATAGATAGATCATAGCAAAGAAACCAGACATGCTTTTAAACTCCTTTCCTATGAGTGATCTAGAGACTAGTGTGTCTGATGCATCATTTCATTGCCTACAGAATTCCCTTTGTGTGTGTGCAGGAACACTCTCCTCTCACAGAGAGGGCAAAGGTCACATGGCTGGGCAAGCTCTTGCCTTAGATCAAAGCATCTTTCTCATCAGGTTCCACTACTGGTAGAGCCTTGGACATAGGTCTCTTGACATTGATGATACTGGAACCTAGGGCCGCTGGGATGCACTCCTCTGAGTAAAAATGGCTTTTTGCTTAAAAAGTAAATTACAACGGGTGCATTTTCCATCTGCCACAATAAAGAATAATTTCTCTTTCTTGTGCACAAGAGCTCCAATTATGATTTAATTCAATTCCGATTAACTGTGCTTTGATGGCATTTCCATTACATAAAAAAAAAATAAATGTATTAGCCAAGCATAATGTGTTTTGACTATAGTTCTGATGCTAATAAGGAGGCTGTTTGGTGGCTATGATCCCACACTTCATTTGGCAGTTGTAAAGGATGAGAAGAAAAAAGGGGATGAGGCATATCGCTAAGAAATCCTAAACACTGGGGTTGCCACAGTTTTCAGGGGCACCAGCAGGGCTTTACAGGTTTGTTCTTACAGCCGCCTCTGTTTGAGATCCTTCCCTGTGTGGGGTGTTGTTCAGTCTGATGGAGGTTTCTAGGTGGAGCAAAGATGGCGGGGGACCCATGATCATGGAGCTGTCAGCACACCTGTAAGCTGTATGAGTAAGTGTGAACAATGCTTCTTCCTTTTCACAGACTCTGAATCATCATCGGTCTTTGCCTGAACTCTCTCCTGGTCTCCAGCTGGATAATCCTCCTGAGATGCCCTTCATTAATCTGAAAAGTTACTAAACCCTTCCTGGGCAAGTCCTGTCCCGATCTTTTCCTATACCTGAATTCCCCAGTGGGCCCTAATGTCGGATTCATGGGAAAGAAGACTGTGTTGGCTGAAGCCTGTTTGCCCTCACACTCATCCTGAACACTTGCTCCTCACTACCTGGTGGCAGAAGCTGTCTTCTTCTGGGTTGAGCTCTTTGCAAGGTAGCACTGGCTAAAGACAAGATAGTGTGTTTATGACCTGTGGCCACTTCACAGGGAACCCAGCCCCGAGACTGGGCATCATGCTCTGATTTGTTCATTTGTTTGTTTTTGTTGGTTTGGGACCTCATTGTGATTTTCTGGAGGGTTGTTAACATGTTCACAAAGGCATGCAGCTGCTATGGTCATGTGCACCTCCAGCCATGTCGTTATTCCCCCCCCCCTTCCCACTGGACCCCTTCTTCTTCTCCTGGAATCCCTCCAGTTTGATGCTTTTGTTTTAAGTCTTAGAGTTGAGGCTCTCAGTTCGTTGCTATTAAGTCTCCCAGTCACCACTTACTAGGTTTCTATCTGCCTTGTAATAAGTTCTCCTTTTTCAAGAATAAAAAAAATATGCTTTTTTACACATATGAATATTTTGCTTATATGTAAAACAGTGTACCATGTGTATATTTGGTGCTTGGGGAGGCCAGAAGAGGGCGTTAGATGTGCTCAAACTAGAGTAGCAGATGGTTGTGAGCTACTGTGTGGGTGCTAGGAATTGAATCTAGATCATCAGAAAGAGCAGTAAATGCTCTTCACCACTGAGCCATCTTTCCAGTTCCAGTAAGGAATATTTTAGGCACATTTTTGTTTTGGCTGTTGTTGTGTTAAATGCAGCAAGCAGTTTCTCTTTGGCTGAAATCAAACTTGAAGAGCTGAAGTATCTGCCCAATAATGGCCATTAACACTGCAGGGACTTAAACTGTGTATGCTGATTTATTCTGCTTGGATGTGTAATTCAAGCATACGTAGATCAAGTTGTACATATGGTTTGATCCACTGTTTCATATAATGTACAAACTTTATTTTCTCATTTGAATTCAAACATATTTTCATGACTAATGCTCAACTATAAAGGTCTGTTCTACTTTATCTATGCAATCTTCTGTTACTGAAAACTTGGGTCTTCTCTTCGCTCATTTAAATAAATGCACGGAGCAACTAGCTCACTCACTGCATAATTGGTACACCCTAATTCTTGACTAAGTATCAGCTAATTGAAAATCTGCTCATCTCACCTCCTCCCCTAAATCTTCTAGCAGTCAATTTCCACTTCATGTGATACATTTCAAGAAAAATATTCTGCCTATGCTGATGGTTTAGCCGTAACAGGCTAGAAGCCAGATAGAGGAGAGGTAAGCCTATATATGAAATATAATATAAGCCTATATAAGTATAGACCTCCTAGCCTATACTTACTATTCCCAAGGTGATTCCGCTAGCTCAAAGGGTCTTCTGACTCACCAGATTCCTGGATGATATGTCTATGCTGTTTTACATGCTGGAATGCAATGTCTTCATCTACTGAAAAGGTTCTAGCCTTGCCACATTATAGTTAAAATTTCAGAGTAGGGACAAAAACAAATATAAGATATTACAAGAAGGAGCCAGAAATCAGAAAACCTTTTCAGAACAAGCAAATAACCTAGGTGATGGCTGAGCAAATGTGATCCTCACTCCATTCCACCCTCAGGAAAGGAAGAAGCATGGGTGGAAAATGGATGGAAAGAAGAAGTGGAGGAGGAAAGGAAGGAGGAAAATGCTTACAAACGATGACTGAAAACAGCTATGGAGAAATATATTCCTGTGGAACAATTTTTACATTATGAATATACATTACTCTCATTGGTTAATAAAGAGCTGTGTGGCCAGTAGCTGGGCGGGACTTATGAACCAATAGATAACACAGAGAGGGGAGGGCAGAATCACCAGGAGATACAGAGAGAGAAGCAAGATAAACATGTCTTTGCTGAAAAAAGGTACTGTCATGTGGCAGAGCATAAATAAAAAATATGGGTTAACTTAAGCTATCAGAGCTAGTTAGCAGCAAGCCTACACTATAGGTCAAACATTTAAAATTAATCATGAGTCTCCATGTGGTTATTTGGGAGCTGGCCTGTAGTGCTGATGCTTAAAAATACATCTCAAAGAATAAGGAAAGCATCTGCTTGGAGTTGTTCTGGAAGAACATTGACATGCTAAATTCCATGAAAATAGATTCATCAAGAAATGAGACAACCAACTCAGCCCAGTGTCAAGGGAATTCACAATGCTTAAGAAATTGAGAAAAACAACAACAAACCCCCTCCCCAAACTACAGTATTATAGAAAGAACAAATTACAAAGAAAAATAAATAAATCAGGCAGCTGACAATTGTACAGTTGTCACAGTAAAAAGGGTTACTACAGTGACAGTGGAAACTTCTGTAAAAACAGAAATTAAGGTCTTTGGGCAAGGGGCAATTTAAAAATGGGGGTTGCAGTATCTTTGCTCAGGAGCAGCATGTGGGACAGAGGACACATTTTCCTTCCATCCTCTAGAGTGGAAATGCAAACCCCTTTTCAGGGATACAGATGAGATGGGAAGAATGATAGACTGTTCCTACCAAGTTCCAATCATGAAGACAAGATTGTTCTGGCAAAAACCAGGAAAGAATAGGCTGAGTTCAAGGAGAGAGGTCAAGCAGACTTCAGACTTAGCAAAGCAGAGCCTGAGACGTCGCTAGGGATTGACAACACAGGCACTGAGCACTGTTATGCCTGGCCACTTGTTGTGGATACACCGAGGAAAAACAATCACTCAGGCCTGGAGATGGTCCAGTGGGTAAAGTGCTTTTTACACAAGTCTGAAAAGCTGAGTTTGTTCCCTGGAACCAATGTAAAAAAAAAAAAAAGCCCAATGTGGTGGTGCGCATTAATTTCAGTAATTCTATAGAGAAATGAGAGGCAGAGATGAGAGAATTGAGCCAGCTATCAGCAGCAGGGCAGAAGCAACCAGAGAGGCTTGCCTTAAGAAGGTAGATGGAAAAAATCAACTCCCTCAGATTGTCTTCTGACCCCCACATGTGTCATGACCAATGTACAGTCCCCCACCCACACACCCACCTAAGCATATATACATCATACAACACCTACCCACATACCTACCCACCAATATATACATATACATCATACAACACACATACCACATACACAAATAATACACTAATAATAACACTAATAAATATAATAGCAAAAAAGTAAACACCGAAAACAAAACAGAAGACCTCAGCTTTGATTACATTTCCAGAGAAAACTATTCCATTGTAAGCCAGCCGACTGGGATCATCAACAGTGTGATCAGAGAAGATGCAGTCAAAGTTAGACAATGATGGAACAATGTCTGCAGGAGCAAGTGAGAGAGTATGACCTTAGATGGCTGTGTCAGCTATTTATATGCAAGTCAAAGAAAGGAATTGTGTACTTTCAAAGTATTTGGAACACAGAGATGAGTGATCTACAGACATGTACATTATTACAACATTGTGAACATCAGGTCGTTAATTACAAAGTTGATGCTGGAGAACCATGCAATTAAGTAATTAAAAAATTTTGTTTGTTTGTTTTAGCATTTTTTTTTTTGACACAGGCTGACTAAGAACTTACTATATAGGGAAGGATGGCCTTGAACTTCTAATCCTCCTGCTTCTATGTCTTAAGTAGAAAGACAGACAAACTCCAAGCATGTGCTTTCATGCCCAGCTTGTGTATTTATGTGGTGCTGAGGGCAGAGCAGGGTGTCACCCATGTTAGGCAAATATTCTACCACCTGAGCTACATGCCAAAATCTTGTGATGTTTAAACAAGCTTAGGATTTTGTGTTGGCTCAAGTTGATTATAACAGGAAACATGTGGCCCATTGGCTACAGGTTAGACTTTATATGAATCTTATGTTTTAAAAATAAGCTAGCTGATGATGGAAACTAAGTTCACTATAAAATGAACAGATACATAAAGTTCTAGCAGTGCAAACATCTTGGTAAGGGATTGATGATGAGTGCTCAGTTTAACCAAAATAAAACAAAGGAAAGCATTTAAATAAAATATTCTTAAATAAAATGCTTTGAACATATAAAAACCATGGTTGAAAAAATTATATGAATTTATACCATTACAGCATGGAACTTAAATATTATAAATATCAATATAGTTAAATTGCTAATATCCCTGAGGGGAAAAAAAGAAGACACGGGCAGAGGGAACATTGTAGATGTGCCAGTTTCCTCATTTTTCACAGCAAAACCCCATTCAATCCTGTTTAAGACCATTAGAAAACATAGACACTTTTCAGATCTTTTAAAAATACCTTCCTGGGAGGAGACTTATTTGATTTGCACATTTGTTACTGGATTTTGACCTCTTATGGTGGATAAATTGGAGCCCTAAGCCTCATTACCTTAATGTGACCTATCTGGAGACAGGGATTCTACAGAACTTAAATGAGGTCATAGGGGCAGGACCATAAGTCAATATGACCAGTGTCTTTACCAGTGGGGGAAAGGTGGGCATAGACTTGAATATAGGGAGAACACAGTGATGGATGAGATGATCCCTGAGGCTGCAGGAGGTGGAGGAGAAGGAAGATTCCACCACCCTAACCCTAGCCCCAAACCGCAAAATTGAAATAACAACAAAAACTGGGTTTAGCTTTTGATTTCTAAGACAAGGTCTGATGTATCCAAGCTGGCCAAGAACTCATTGAGAAGCAAAGGATGACCTTGAATTTCTCATCTGCCTGCTTAAGAGCTGAGATTATAAACATACCTGCCCTTCAGCCTCCCATCCCATTCCTGACCCTGAGAACTGCGAGACACTGAGAAGCTATTGTTCCCAGCCACTCAATCTACTGTGCTTTTAAAATAGTCTTGCAAACAGTGTTTTTTTTTTTGTTTTTGTTTTTTTTTTGTTTTTTTTTTTTTGTTTTTTTTTTAAAGGATTGTTGTATAAATGGTGAAGAAATCATCTGTTTGAAGTTTACGAATCCTCCAGTTTAATGTCACTTTCTATGTGTTTTCAATGTATAAATACATAAAAATAGGTTGTTTTTCTAGCTACAGCTTTATGAGGGACTCTGCCCCAAGCTATTTCTGTCTACTTGGTGCATTCTCAACAACCCCACCTACTCATTTTCTGTCTACAGCTCCAGAAACAGAATGATATGTCACCTTGTTTTTAATGATAGTTATTACTACAAGATCAGATTTGGGTTGATTGTTTTTCTTTGCTTTTTAATACTCACTTTTGAAATGTTTTTCAATGTATACAAATACTTAAAAAATCTGTTTTTTTTTCTTTTTCTTTTTTTCTTTTTAATGCAAGTACTATATTGTGTCTGAAGAGTCTTTGGATCTTGATACATGTAGTTAAATTCCTACCCAGATTGCGATAGTTTATATTTATATAAGCAATAGATTAGAATTTATGCTATAGTTAGCCATTTAAAGTTTTATTATTGAAATAACAATTGCTGGGGGGGGTGTAATTTTTTTTTTCCAAGATGGTGTTATCTTGTATTTTGTGCTCTATCCAAAACTTTAGACTTTCTCTGGGGATGACTTTTATTTATTTATGAGAAGCACATTACTTGTGCTTGTTTACATGAATGACACATATCCATGGGAATTTGCCAGATTGGTTGCTACTACTCTGTGGTCTGTTTTGCTTTAAAATTTAATTATTGATGTTTTAAAATGTTCATAAATTCAAACTTTGCTTTTGTCAGGTATTTTGTCTTCCTCCCCTTGCTTTTTAATTTATTACACTTTGGGAGGGGCACATTTTATCTGGTGTAAGCATGCAAATCATATACTTGAAGTTGCCCTGATTCTTCCTTAAAGGTCTGTCTCTCCCTGGCCTTTGCACTAGTACATTTTTTCTTCTCCTTTTTTCTTTCCCCATTTTGAGACAGAGCCTCATCTATCCCAGGGTGACCTTCAACTCTCTGGGTAGCAGACAGGGTGATGTGACTTGCTGGACCTCTCTTCCTTCATCTCTTGAGTGCTGGGATTGTAGGTGTGCATCACCATACCTGGTTGTACCTGGTTTCTGTGGGCCTGGAATCAAACCCAAGGCTCTCTGTATACAAGGCAAGTGCCAACAGAGCATCAGTCTTCCATGCTCGCTCCCTCCCTCCCTCCTTTCTTGCCTGCCTACCTGTCCCCACTCTCTCTTTCATACTTGGGATTCATCCCTGGCCTCATTATACAGATGAGCCTGCTATTGCTGAGCTAAATCCTCAGCTCACTCTAACTATGTCAAAGTGGAAGAGTCACCAGCTGTTTGCTTGCAGTGTTGTCCATTTATTTATATCTCACCTAAAATAAACCCTATCTATTCAGCATCCACCCTACATTCCCACTCATCACTCATCTCCCTTAGCAACCATCAATCTTTCTGTCACTATAGAATTGTCAGTCTGAATATTTTTATTTGTAATTATGCAATATGTTGTCTTTAGATCATCATTCATCCCTGCTTTCATCCTCTTCCCATGTTTTGAAGGTTAACACTACTTTTTAATATTGCCTGTCTATACCATGCAATGTATATGTTGTATAGACAGGCAATATTGTGTTTATTCATTAATTGTTAATCGTTTGAATGATTGGCTATTATGATGATATATTGTGTATTTAATAAAATTTGTCTGGGGATCAGAAGACAGAGACAACAACAATAACAACAAAAAACACATTTAGCCACAAAGGTACGGGAATGGTGATCCACACCTTTAACCCTAACACTTGGGAGGCAGAGATCTGGATCTATGAGAGTTCAAGACCAAACAGAGCCAAGTGGTGGTGGCACACACCTCCAATCCTAGCACTAGAAAATTTGAGGGAGGAAATGAGATAGCTGGGTGGAGAAAGAGGAGGCTGAAGTTCAGCTTTTGGCCTGCCTTTCCTTTTGGGAGAGGAGAAAGAGGGATTCAGTCTGAGGATTCCTGAACACAGGCCTGGGAGTGGCTGGGTAAGAAATGACTGTAGATTGTTTTTCTGTCTCTCTGGTCCTTCAGCTTCCCCCTACTATCTGGTTCCAGGCTTTTAGTAATAAGACCAAGTAGAATTCATACACTCAAAACAGCCTTCAGGTTAAACTGCTATGCTATTTTTCCATAATTTCTAACTGTCTTATATTTCTTTCTTCACTGTGTGAGATTTGAGTTTCCACTTTCTCCCCATCTCCAGAACTCATTTTCCACTTTTCTCTTTTTTAAAATATTTTTTATTTCCACCTTTTTCTCTATTAATGATAAACATTCTAGGGAGCCTGTAGCCCACAAGCTCATCATAGCTTTGACCTGCATTTCCCCAATTAACAATGATGTGAGTTTCTTGACCTGTGCTCCTTCTGCCATCTGCACAACTTTCTTTGGAGAAACATCCACCAACATGCGCAGTGGAAACACCAAAGCATTTTGTAGAGTTATTTCTTATAGGTTTTAGATACGAAATGCCTATTACATGTTTTATTTGCAAATAGTTTCTTTCACTCTGCAGGGAGTCCTTTTCACTTTCTTGACACTGTCTGCTAATACTGATCAAGTCAAAGCCATGTTTCTTTCTTTGTTCCCCGTGCTTGCCTTTTCCCATTTAAGACTACATTGGCAATCAGAGATCATAAAGACATCATACTCATTTCCTTTTAATGTAAAAGGAAATTAAAAATAATTTCCTGTGTTAATCCAGTAGTTTCAGCATCAGCTAAAGAGACTTCTTTTTACCCCCAGTTAAATAGGCTTAGTGCTCGTGCTGAAAATTCACTGATTTTTGGATTCATGATTCATTCCTGACACTCATTTTTATCTCATTGTTATATGCCTCTAGCAGCTTGGAAAGACCACATGTTTGCTTGTTACTGCCTGTGGTAAGTTTTGACATCAAAGAGTGTGAGTTCTCACTCTCTTCCTTTCTCTTTTATTTTGGCTATTCTTAGTTGCATGCGTATAAATTTTTAGGATCTGCTTGCTGGTTTCCACAAAGAAACTGGTTAGGACTTGAACTGAGAAAATATAGAAACTACAGATCAGTTTTGGGGAAAATATACTCCTAACAAAATTATCTTCTGATCCATGAATGTGGGATGTATTTCCATCTATTTGGGTTTCTTTCAGCAACAATTTTGCAATTTTCAGAGTGTGCATTTTGTTAAATGCATTCCCATGCATTTTGTTATTTTTTTTTAGTGCCATATAAATGGAATTGCTTTCTTAATCTAATTTTGGGATGCAGCATAAACTCATTGTTTATTGCAAGTTGTAGGAAAATGGCAATTGATTTTTTTATATTGATCTTATATCCTGCAATCTTGCTGAAATCATTTGTTATAAATTTTTTTAAAGTAGTCACTTCAGGATGTTCTATATGAAGCCACATACAAAAATGCATAACTTGACTTCTTCCTGTATGACTTGGGTACCTTTTAAATCTATTACTTTTCCGATGATACTGATACTGTGTTAAATTGAACAGGTAAAAACGTACATAATCTTGGGAGATGGTATGTGACTGTTCATCACTGTGGTGTTAACTATACATTAATTATAAGCACTTTTTTCTTAGCAAAGATGTTCCCTCCTATACTTGATTATATATGTTTATGATGGATGTGCATATGTGTTTGCACATTTATGATGTGAGTCAGACACAAATATGTCATCGCATGTTTACCCAGGTCAGAGGACAGTGTTGGGTGTTGGTGCTAATGTATTAGAGGAAGGGTCTACTTTTATCCTCTGCTGCATATGCCAGGGTATCTGGATATCTGGCTCACTGGCTTTGGAAGTTTCTCCTGTCTCCACATTCTATCTCACTCTAGAAACTCTGAAATTATAAACCTATCCTTCGTCTTTATGTAGGTTCTTAGGATTTAAACTCATGTCCCACACTTGTTCACCAAGTACTTTTGTTTTTTTGTTTGTTGTTTTGGGACAGGGTCTCTTCACTTAGCCCTGACTGTCCTAGATTTCATAGACCAGGCTGGCCTTGAACTCAACAATCCACCCGCTTCTGCCTCCCAAGTGCTGGGGTTAAAGATGTGCACTTCCGTGTCCAGCTGTTCAGCAAACGTTTTATCCTATGATTACATCCCACAGCCTACTCCTTTAATTTTGAAATATCTTAAGAAAGACTGGTGTTAATTCCTCTTTTGAATGTTTGTCATAATTCATTAGTGAAGCAGTTGGCTTCCAGGTTCCTCCTCCACCCATTTACACATAGGGTCTAGCTATGTGTCCTAGACATGTTTAAACTTGGTATATTGCCTAGACTAAAACTACATTCATGTTTCTCCTGCTTTAGGCTCCCCAGTCAGGGATTAGAAGTGTCTGCTATCACACCAAGGTCTCTTTGGAGTTTTTCTTTATTGTTGATTACATTTGCCTGTATGTCTATTCACAGATTCTATTTCCTCTTTTGTCAGTTTTGCTTGTGTGAAGCTTTCAAGTCATATGTCTATTTCAGGTAGGCCAGCCGATTTATTAGCATGTAGAGATTTATAATAGTCTTTTGAAACTCTTGTTTTGTTTGTAAATTGGTTATAATTTTATAATTTTAAAACTTGTTTTGTAATTCACTTGTCTCTTTTCTCAGCATAGCTAGAGATTTGTCAATTTTGTTGACTTTTTTTAAAAAAGAAAACATTATTTTATTTTATTGATTGTCCATAATATATTTTTGTTTTGTATTTTATCTGTCCATAATATATTTTTGTTTTGTATTTTATCTCTGTTTTCATCTTTAATATTCCCTTCCTTCTGGTAGCTTTGGGTAGAGTTAAGTCTTCTCTCACTAGCTCTTCTATGATTACATGTTTGAGATTTTTCTTGTTCTTTTTTTAATGTGGGTGGATAAAGATGTAAGTTTCCATTTGACCCCTGTTTTTACTATGTCCTGTTTAGTCTTAGGTTGTTATGTTTTCACTTCCACTTCTCTCGAACCATTTTCTAATTTATCTAGGTCTTCTCTGATCTCCTGATTGAGAAGCTTTATCTACATGTTGTGAATAATCCATATTAGTTTTTGTCATTTTTGTGTAAGTTTATCCCATTGTGATAGCTGTATAATGTGGTTGGACATTTTTCTGTTCTTCCTGACCAGTCTTCCAGCCGCTTATGAGATAATTAATCAGAGACTTAATATTAATTATAAGCTGTTTGGCCTATGGCTCAGGCTCATTACTTGCTAACTCTTCCACTTAAATTAATCTATAATTTTTATCTATGTTCAGCCACCTGGCTTGGTACCTTTGCTTCAGCACAGCATTCTCATCCTGCTTCCTCTGTGTCTGGCTGGCATCTGCTTCTCTTCTTTTCTTTTCCCATAATTCTCCTCTGGTTTCCCTGCTTCCGCTTCCTGCCTAGCTTCTGGCTAGTCAGTGTTTTATTAAACAAAAACGAGTAAGAAATTTTTACAATGTACAACAGAATTATCTCATAGTATAATGTCAAATCTTTTAAAGTTTCTATTGACTTTTTTTTTTATAGCCTAACCTATGAAAGCTGCTTCATATGAACTTGAGAAGAATAATTTTTGCTACTTCTGAGTGAGAAATTCTGTATAGGTGTAGTTAGTTTATAGTGTCAGTCAAATTTTCTTTCTATATCTGTAGTTGCTTTATACATTATTGAAACTAAAGTTGGTAATTTGTATACATATTTTAGAATTCTTCCACTTTCAGGCTAAGATGAGTCTCTTATAGAAATATATAAAAACATTCTGTGTATTAGTCTGAGAGTTTAGTTCATTAACTTTTATTATTTTCATTTATATGCATATATGTGTATATATGTACATATAACACACACAAATACATATTTTACTCTAAATTTGTCCATTCTTTGACAATAGATTCATTTTATATTCACTGTTTTAATTAGATTTCTATTTATTTAAAATTCTTTCCTCAGAGTCATTTAAGAATTATAGCTATTACTTCAATTTACAGAACTTCAGTCTAAATTAATAACAACTCAGTTTCAGTATTATAGAAGAACTTGTTCTTATTTAAGTGCTGGCATGACTGTCTAATGTTGTTTTCCAAATGGCATCTTTATACATCTGTGCTTATTTACACAGATTTGTAATTGTTCTCTTACGTAACTGGTATGGTTTGAATATGAAATGTTCTTCACAGGCTTGTGCTTTGAATGCTCATTTCTAGCTGGTGGTGCTATTTGGGATGTCTGTAAGATCTTTGTGTGGTGGGGCCTAGCTGCAGGAAGTAGCTCTCTAAGGGCGGGGCTTTGAAACTCTTCCTGTTTTCTCACCTCTTTGTACTTTATGGTCCCCTGAGGTGTGAACAACTGTCTTAGGCTGTACCATCTCACTGTCGAGATGTCTGTCCAAGTGCTGAAGCTGTGTATCTAAATGAACCGTAAGTGGTTTCTGATAGATATTTTGGTCATGGTGAATAAAAAGAATTAGTATAGAAAATTCATATCATATTGGAGTCATTGCTGTGACTAAATATGTCTATGTTCTCAGGACTTTGGGACAGATTTGGAGGAGGAATTTGTAAGAGTCTGGAGAAAAGGACTAGAGAGGCCCTAGATCGTTATAACTAGAGAAGAGCTGAACGCACTTGGGGAGACTTGGAAGACCAGAATGCCAATAGCGATATAGCTAGCAAAGACTGCATTGGTGAGGTTTCTGATGGGGTTAAGGACTCTGCTGGGAATTGGAGTAAGGACTGTTTGAATGACAACATGGCCAAGAATTTGTCTCCATTATCCTAGTGTCCTGATAATTTAAGTGAGGCCCAAGTCAAAGGTAATCGTCTGCCTTAATTGGCTGAAGGAATTGCAAGGCAGCGTAGCACTAAGGCTGCTGGATGTTTTTAGCCCGGCTTATAGTGAAAATGAAAAACTTTGAGAAGAATGGGAAGATGTAAAAATATGAAGGTTAGGCAGAAGAGTGTGTGTGTGCATGCACGGGGACATACACACACACACAGACAAAGAGGCCTTCATTATTAAATTATCCCAATAAAAGCATTATTAAATAGCACCCAAGCACAAAAATAATAAGCAAGTTCCCTTAAGGCTAATCTAAGAACTGGAGAGACCCTAACCACAGAAGACTCCAGGATGTAAACTCACTTTGACGATGTCCCCTTAAAAGAGAGTGTCCGTGGGATGTTGTACTTTCCCTCAGCCTCCTAGAGAAGTCTTTCCACAGGTTTACCCCTCAAGCTCTCATAGACAACTTCAGTAAAGGTCAAAGCAGAGGAGGCTACCAGTAGCAGAACTTGGCCCTGTCTCTATGGTACCGATTCTGTACTTATACAAGATGCAGGATATATGCATTATAGAGTTAGGAAGTCAGGCGGTAAGATTTTAAAGGAAAGTCTTAGGGTAGGCAAGGTAGAATCTTTGCCCTTCTGGTAATTTATGTAAAACCTTGAGGTTGAAACCAAAGTTGAAAAGGAGACCCCAACAAATTCTGCCAAGGAAATTTGTAGGCAATGATGGAGACAGGAAGAGATACAAAACAAAACAAAAAGGTGCTGTGCACACACACTAAGGCCACAGGAATGGGGCTCCTTAAGCCTGGTAGAACTCACACTGTGGCACCTGCAGTATTCTTTGAGCAGAGGACAGTTAGCTGATGAGCCGGAAATTGCAATGAACCTAACTCAGTTGCAAGTGATAGGATGTTACAGATGGTCTGTGGTGTTTAAATCTGTTTGCCAAATTGATTGGACTGAGAAATACTTAAAAGACTGATAAAAATGGTCTCTGCTTGTGAGGATAGCCTAAGGGGAGCCCACCTTAAATGTGCCTGGCACTATACCACAGGCTCAGACTTCAGGTAGATTAAAAGGGGGCAGAGAAACTTTCTAGCCATCATAATTGAGCTTCCCTGCCCCTCCATACTCTTCTGACATGATGGGCTACAGTTATGACCTACTGTATCTCCTTTTCCCCTTAAGTGGTTTGATCAGGTGTTTGGTCATAACAATGTAACACCAACTAACAGCAGTTATATATTAGCTTAATGTGTATGAAATATGATTTCTGTAATTAATATACAAATACTCCCTCTATGGATTTACTTATGTCTTGGTTAGGGTTTCTTTTGCTGTGATCAAGCACCATGACCAAAAGTAAGTTGGGGAGGAAGGGGATTCTTTGGCTTGTACTTCCACATTGTAGTTCATCACTGCAGGAAGTCAGGGTAGGAACTTGGGGCAGGAACCTGCAGGTGCTGATGCAGAGGCCATGAAGAGGTGCTGCTTACTGGCTTGTTCCTCATGGTTTAAACGCTCAACCCACTTTCTTACAGAACTCAGGACCACCAGCCCAGGAATGGCCTCACCCACAGTGGGCTGAGCCCTCCCCCATCAATCACTAATTATGAAAAGCTGGATCTTACGGAGGCATTTTCTCAATTGAGACTCTGCCCTGTCCAATGACTCTGGCTCCTGTCAAGTTGACATAAAACTATTCAGCAATTTAGGAGAATATGCTCTTGTGTCATGGAAAAGGAGTGAGAAGGATTTGGTAACTGGACCTTGACCCAGTCATGGCTGTTCCTAGCCTTTCGGCCTCATGATGAACATTGGAGAATTGAATTCATTGTCTTCTTACGAAGAGCTGAATTCTGTTGGATTGTCTTCATGCATCTTTTAGCTTCAAGAACCAGGTCCCCAAATCATGATGCACCAGAAAGTGACATTTCTTCCCCTGCATTGTTCTTCTTAGCCCCTTCCTTCCTTCATTGGCCTAGAAATATCTTTTTCCCACTGTAAGTGTTGAGACCAAAATACTAATTAATGCATGTCTGTTTCTTTTTAAAGCCTTATATTTGGGATCTTCATCAAGCCTCTCTCGGCAACGTTCATCCCGGCCAGTCCTGAAGGAAGAAGCCTGGAATGTCAAAGTGCAATCTGTACATTTTGCAACCCTGAAACAAAGGGCAAGTCTTGCAGACCAGCTAGAGTCGGTGAACCGAAAAGATGGAAAAAAAAAAATAACATAGGTTATGAAATTCAACTAGTCTAGGATTCAGACTCTAAGGTATTGTCTGTGATTTGGACTTTGTTGTTGTTAGTCTGTTCACTTCTTTGGATCCTGGGATCCTCATAAAGTAAGAATATTTGCTACCTCGTAGGATAATGGCAAAGAGAAGGGGAACACTAACATGTCTGCTGAGTTGATGGATAAATGACTGAACGGTGTCTATCAAACACTGTAGCCTCACTTGGTCTAGACGTTCCTGGATTTAGAAATCCTGGCCTCCCAAGAAGAGACTATGGTAGAAGAAGGTCCTATGGAACAAGTTTCACATCACTGACAATGTTTAGAATTGCCTGAATATGGGGATAAGTAAGCATTCTGACTTTTGGGGTTTTGCTGCCTTTAAATTTCCTACAGGCAGTGTATCCCTTATCATCTGTCACAATTAGGCTGAGAGGCTCTTCCTTCTCCTCCTGGCACCCCAGGAAACCTCTCCACTGGAGATGTGACTTGAAGATTATGGAAATGACGACCTGGCCCTGGCTGTCCCTCTGGGCCCTTGCCTGTAGATTTTGAGCTATTTCGGAAACTCCCTGCCTGTTCAATCTGAAAAGTAGTTTGCAATGGAAATTTCTCCCTCTTGAAATCCTTGTTAATCTAATTGCAATTGAAATGCATAAATGAAATGACAAAAGCTGCATTTTATTAGCAATTATAGCAATTTTCTTTTATTTACTGGAGTCTGACCTCTGCTCTATTGATGAATTGGGCTTTTTCAAGGTCTATTTTCCCATCAGCGAAGTCAGGTTGTTTGTAAAGTGATTGGCTTTCTCCTCTCACCTGTTAGCTTTTCTCTCCCTCAGATTTTAAAAAAAAAAAATGTGTCATAAGTCTGAAGAAGCTGACTAGGAATTTATAGAGCCTGTGGATTGTCATGAGTGGGTATTTTTTTTTAATCTTACAATATCCAACAGGAGTTTTTCAATAAAAATTCTAAAAAATAAGTACCATTTAGCAAGTCAAAACACTGTCTTTTGAGTTTTTAGAGGTTTGTTTGTAAAATCTCCATCCATTACATTTTCAATCTCTATCTAATCGCTGCCTCCCAAGGTGACATTGTCTGTAAGTCAGTAGGAGCCTTAAAACTGCCAAGGGTTCCTCTCTCCACAAGCAGGCAGTTACCATTTTCTGACAACAGCTCAAGTCTTCTCTCCACCTCTGTGGCCATTGCTCTGAGCAGGCTTTTATTTCCCGAGACCTTCGCGTTGGCCTGTATACTGTCCTCCTGCCTTTAGTTTAAATTCTTCGTTTAAATTCTTCTGATTGCTCCTTTTCCATCTTCCACACGGCTGCTAGAATGATCTAAGGTGCTCCATCACCCACAGAAAACCTCTCACCTCTTAGGAAGACCTACAGGCCTCTGAGTGACCAGAACATGCATCCTTCCATCTGTCTATGTCAGGATCTGCTTCTCCCTGCCCTGGCTCTCACCTCGGTTCCGGGGATCTCAAAGCCATTCTAATCTCCACATATCAACCACGATTGCCCTTCTGCCCTCTGTTAGCTTCTTCTGATGTCTGGGGAGCCTCTTCCCACCTCTCTGAACTTCTGGGTAGCTCTCACTTGGGCTTAACAGGTTATCCGTCACTTCCTTCCGGAGCCTCGTGGATGACTTTGATTGACCCTGTACATCCCACCATCCAAGGGCCAAGGCTCCTCTCCTGCCTGTTTTTCCCATTACAAGGAAGACAGCTTCCCTGAGTGTAGGAAATGTCATTTATTTAGCTCTGTCTCTTTGGCTTGTAGCTCAGGTAACCACTTAAAAGACAGCCTTTTCAAGAAGTCCTGTTATATGCTAACTGCCACAGTCTCCAGTTTCCTTAACTTCTTTCCTTATTCCTACAGTATCACTCTCTCCATCTGTGTGTACTAAGCTGTGTGTGAAGTTCTCATCTGGCCCATCTCCATGCATTGCTTTGAGGGGCAAATGAGCTGTTGGGTATAAATATGCCATGTAAACTTGAAAGCATTTCCTAATGCTAATTTTTTTATATTGCTCATTTTTGACACCTCCATCTAGCTCCCCTATCACACCCCACCACCCCATCAGCAACTAAGGCTGAATAAAAGACACCAGTTGCTGAACAGAAATCCCAAGACAAACCAAATGCCTTCTATATTAATTATTTTCTCTTTGGGGGGGGTGGGGCACCTGGGAGAAAAACTTAGGGGGAAGAAATGATTTCTTTCAACTCATAGATTCAGAGGGGAACTTCCATCATAGTTGGGGACAACATGGCAGCTGGAGCATCTTTATCCATAGTGATAGTGACACAATTTATTCACATCTTGGTAGATTAGGAAGCAAAAAAAGTTACTGGATGCTGGCAGAGCCAGGCTGTAACTCTTAAGGACTTCCCCTATTGACCCACTCTCACGCCCACTGCCTAAAGGACTCACAATCTCCCCAAAACAGTGCCATCATCTGGGGACCAAGTATTCAAGTGTATGATTTGCAAGGGACATTTCCCGCTTAAATAAAACACACTGAACCTAGGCAGAACATCAAATGGAATAGACCCGAGTTAATTTTGATTGTCAACTCCCATTAAGGTGCACTCCTATTCCCTCACTCTCCCCCTCCTCGAATCTCAGGGACTTTCTGACCTGAGGCATCTCCTTACTTCCTTTTTCTTAGACTGTCCTGAATTCTGAGCACTTGCTAGCATACTAGTAGAAGCTAGCAGCCAGCCACAGTTGGTATTAGCATTTACCATCTGGCAAGTCTTATTGACTCC
This sequence comes from Phyllotis vaccarum, assembly GCA_033318265.1. Taxonomy (NCBI): domain Eukaryota; kingdom Metazoa; phylum Chordata; class Mammalia; order Rodentia; family Cricetidae; genus Phyllotis; species Phyllotis vaccarum. The sequence continues at coordinate 22,618,324 of JARWLC010000019.1, forward strand.
GCTAGTTATCTCCCAAGTCCTTGGAGGTTATGATGCTTAACCTTGGTTCTCAACTTGACGGCATTCAGAGTCACCATAGAGATACGATCTGGGCATGTCTATGAGACTGTTTGCAGAAAGGTTTAGCTGAGCGGAGGAGCCTCACCTAAACTATGAACACTATCATCTATCTGGATGTCTGCAGTTTCGGACTGGATGGCAAAGGAGACATCAAGTGGAGTATCAACACTGGTCTCCTTCTTTCTGATTGTAGTTTTAGTGTGACTGGCTGCCTCGGGTCCCTGCTACTGTGACTGCAGGCAGCATCATCATGAAACACACTCTCAAATTGTGAAGCAAAATAACTCTTTCTTCTTTAGGTTGCCTTTGCCAAGTGTTTCTTTTTCCCCATAGCAACAAGAAAAGTAACAGATGCATTCTTTTCGTCTTCAGAAGCTCTGATTGTCAGGAAGAAGCAATGTACTTAGAGATGTCACATTGAACCCCCATGCTCTCCTGCCCTCGAGGGGGTGTCTGTTCCTTCCCTTGGACTGCAATCTCTTGACATGGGCCTCTTGAGTGGCTTGGTTTTATGAACCCTTGTCCTTTTAGCCTTCCAGAAGGATTCTGAAATGGAAACACGACTAGAAGTGCTGTAGTTTCGTGGGGTTGTATCAGTGGTGACAAAATGTCCAGATTGGCATCGCTGCTTTAAAAGAGTGTTTAGTCCGCCCTTCTAGACAATGAGAATGTGTAAAACTGACCTCAGATGCTTACTGGGAAGGATGGCTACTGAATACCAATAAGATTTCCTAGAGGTTCTCACTTTCACCATTCATGAAAATCCTTCTCCCCACACATGAGTATTTTAAAGCACAGTTCTCTACTTCTCTCTCTCACACCCTCCCTTACTCCCTCCCTCTCTCTCTCTTTTCCCTCCCTTCCTCTCCCTCTCTCTCTCTCACTGTGTATGGTTCTAATTTCTAATTTTATGAAGGAGAAAATGGAGGCACAGAGCCAGGTTATGACATAGTATTACTGGGATCAGTAACCCTATTTTGAGAGCATTAGTGACCCTGGCTCTTTATGGCACAGCCAAGCCTGCTCCCAGGCATCTTGGCAACAGATACTCCATTTACACTATGCCACCTGGTCAAATGATAAAATGTTTCTGTATGTCACATTTATCAAAGGCATCTCAAGCAAGAATGCACATTGTTACGGTTAGCAGGTAGTGCTCCTCTGTGCACAGAAACCCAAGCTGAAAGGCATTTTATCTCACTTGTTTGTCCTTCTCTGCCTCCTCCCCTAACTCCTGACGACAATGGCATCCGAAATCTACCTGGCTGGGAGTGCATGGGTTGAACTGCCCAGGACTGCAGAGCTCAGCACAGAGAAGAGCAGCTTCTTACTCACCAGGAGGCCTGTGTAAACCAGGATCTAGGGGTGTTGGGCAGAATTACCCACAAGACACACAGCATGATCCTTTGGCTGGAAAGATTTGGAAGTAGATTTTCATGGGTTCTTGAAGAGCCTGTTCACCATCAGTCCAACAAGATACTCTTGGTAGAAGGTATGCACATTGCACAACACCACAAAGCTAATGGCAGGGAATCAGTTCTCTTTGTGGAGACTGAGAGAGTCAAGTTTGCATTTAGGTCTTGACTCTGAAAGGCAACAGGTAGGTAAGTCTTTCAAGTGTGGCCTCCTAGATAGAAAAAAAAAAAAAAAAAACAAAAAAAACAAAAAAACCAGTGCCCATCGCTGCTCTGAATCTTCTTTCTCCTGGTAATTTATTTCTACACTTGTCATCTAGTGCTACCAGATATTTAAAGTATGAATAATGGGGACCCATGGCAAGAGAATCAGAGTCTGATATTTCTCTTCATTGAGATTAATGGTTGTAATTTTACCAATGGTGGAGGGAAGGTGGGGGTGAGCGGTATAAGAAGAATGGTCTGCTGCATGAGGAGCATGGGTCCTATATGAGGCTCATTTTGACAATTATAGTTTTGCACACTTATCCTGAGAGGCTTGATATAGCAAAAATCATCTCGAGTGATGACTGGTCTTAGAAATAGACTGAGAGAGCTAAGTCCTTTTCAGGTGTGCCAGCCTATATTCTTCCTAGTACAACATGGATCCTTAAAGCTCAGTTCTGTATCTGCTCATATACCTTGGAGAGTGCCCTAATACCCAATATATAACTAACAACTAAGCCCAGGGTGAGGCAGTGTGCTACAGCAGTTAGAGCAAGGACTGTTGGGCCAAGCAGAAAAAAGAAGTTGAACACTTGTGAAATACATGATCTTGAACAAGGAAGTTTCACTTCTCTGAGCCTCCAGAGCTCCTTATTCATTGGTCAAAGGTGACATGAGTGTGTATAATAAAAGACAAAATCTATAAAGCCCTTTCCTTTTATGTTATTCCTGACACCTTTACCTTCCTATGGCAGATATTCTGCTTAGAAAAGTTTTACATGTATGTTAATGTTTACAGTCATGTAAACAGATGTAGAAAAGACACTTGAGAAAATTCAAATACCCCCTTATGATTATAAAAGAATTCTGAGCAAACAAAGTCTAGGAAGAACACACTTCATAGAATAAGCCACAGATAATAAGCCACATATCAGACTGAATGGGGAAGACAGAAATCTTTTCAAAACTTGGACTAGGAAAAAAGATGTACATGTTCCACTTGTATTCAGCATGACTTCAGTCAGAGCCATCAAGCAAGAGAAAGGTATGAAGGGTACCCAAGCTAGAAAAAGGGGTCAAATTGCCAGCATTTGTACACTATGTCATCTTGTATATTATAGAAAGAACTGAAGACTCAACCAAAGTCTATTAGAACCAACAACAGAACTTAGCAAAGTTTTAAGATACAAAATCACCATAGAAAAATGAGTAGTGGCACTTTATGCTAATAGTATATTTAAAAAGAACAAACCAAAACGCAGGTCCAGTGATGCACATTACACAAATACCTGGGACTTAATCTAATCAAAGAAATTAAAGATCTGTAAGAGAAAACTATAAAATCTTGGTGAAAGAAATGGAAAAGAACACACAGAAAAGAAAATGGAACCCCATGCTTATGGAGTTGATGAATTAGTCTTGTTAAATTCTTCATGTCATCTAAAGCCATCTGAAGATCCACCCCAAACCCACTGAAGTATCATTGGCATTCTTTACAGAAGTGAAAAATATAAATCTCTAAAATTTGCATGATATTAAAAAGTTTCTGAACAGCCAAATTGTTTTGAGCAGAAAAACAAAGGCACTGAAGTGTTTGATTCCACAGTATACTACAAAGCCGTGGTAACCAGTATCGTAGGGCACCTCTCACAAACAGAGTAATCAACGCAACAGCCTAGAGAGCCTGGAAATCAATGTGCACGCCTACAGCCAGTCAAGTTTCAATGTGGACAATAAAACATATATTAAGTTAAGAGCAGCCCCTTTAGTATATGGTGCTAGGAAGAACTGGATGTGCATATGGGGAAGAACATGACTTGAACACTATCCATCAGTCATAAAATCCTCTTGAGTGGCCCAAAGTGTAAGATCTCAGAGAATAAACTTTTAGAAAGAAAACACAGGAAAATTCCATTGAAACACTTGAATAGGTAACAGCTGTTTAAATAAGACCTCAAAACAGAAAATAAAAGCAAAATAGGCAGGATGACGTCAAACTAAAGAGATGACTCACAGCCAAGAAACGATCAGAAGAGTAATTATGTGGTCTTCATAATGGAAAAGAAACATTTGCAAACTGTACGCTTGACAAGGGGTTAATTCATCTAGGGTATGTGAAGACTTCCAGCAATTTGACAGTAAAAGCAACAAGAATAATAAAACCAGAAATAACCCAATTAAAAACTGGGCAATAGTTTAGTAACCACTGGTGAACCCACCAGGCTCCAAAGGAGAGTTTCCAAACCCACGTTCATACAGATGGCCCTGGGTAAACTCCCTTGGTTTCCAAACAAAACAGAAATATATGGATATGAAAAGAGGCTTGTAGGCAGTAGAGGGGGCTGATAAGGGTAGGAGGAAGACAGGGAAGATAAGGGGATGAAGGGAATCAGAATGCAATTTATATACATATAAAATGTCAAAGAACGAGTTGAATTTAAAAAATGAATAAACAGATTTTGGTCAACATCTTTCAAAAGAAGACAGAAACAGCCAACAGTTATATGAAAAACAAATGGTCAAGGTCACCGTCACCATGGAAATCAAATCAAAAGCACAGTGAGGTATCACTACAGTCCAGAAAGCATGGGCATCTCTAAAACAATAAGAGATATCAAGGGCTAGCAAGGATGTGGAGAGAAAGGCTCCTCTTGTATACTATTGGTGAGATGGAGACTGTACCTGTTATGGCAAATAAGAAACTAAAGGCAGAGCTGCTCTATGAACCAGTAATCTCACTCCTGAGAACATATCCACAGGAAATGAAGGCAGTGAGAAGAGACATCTGCACTTGCATGTTGACTGTAGAACTATTTATGCACAGGAGCTCAGTCATGGTAATAACCTCACTACTCTTTAACCGATCAATGGATATAGAAAGTGTGGTATGCAAACATGATGGAATATCATTCAGCCAGAGGTAATGTCTTATATATTTCTCAAAGCAAATTATTTTAAGTGTTTCTACCATAAAGACATAATTTTTGAGGAAAAAAAATGCTTTAAAAACACACACAATGTATGTATCAAAGTATTGCATGGTGCCTCCTTAAATATGTGCATTTTTGTTTGTTTTTAATGTATCAGGTAAAAATAAATTCAATGAAAATGGAAGTTGGGATGATAGCTCAGTGAGTGACATGCTTGCCTTGCAAGCATGAAGACCTGAGCTTGAGCCCTAGCACCTTTGTAAGATCTATGTGCACACTCAGTGATATGTGAAGATAATCCCAGTGCTGGAGAGGGGGGACAAGGAGGATTCCTGGGGCTCACTGTCTAGCCCACCTAGTACAATTGGTCAGTTAGAGAGAGCAACTGGTCAGTCTCATCCTGGTCAATGACAGTTCCTACCTCAAAGTGGGTAGATAGTGTTCCTGAGATGACGACTGAGTTTGAGGTGGTCCTCTGCCCCCCCCATATGCATGTACATGTACAGACACACACACATGCCACATACCTGAATAAACATTAATAATATATGCAAAAAGCTCCCTGAGTAAATAAGGTTTATATCTCAGGAAATCTGTATGTATTCAACAGGCTCTCAGGGCTTCTACACCTTGGAATGTGTCCCTTCTTTGGTGACATGGTCACTCCAAGACAATGAGAGGAACTGATCTCTGATTTGCCCAATCAGAGCAGACTATGGTGCAGAGTATACCACTAGCTCTAGCAGAGTTCATACATCCTCAGGCCTTATCCTGTGCTTCCCTAGCTCAGCACTTTGGCTAAGGGTTATTGCCTCTCTCGGCCTCATCCTTCTCACCTGTAAGATGGACATGATCATACTGCCTGCCTTAGGGGACTGTCAGCTCAAACCATTTGTACACTTGAGTCAGCAGAAGACCGCTTAGTGACTGTAGTCACTTGCTGTAACTTTCCTTTAGTTAATTCTTACCCTCAAGAGATCTCTTTTGATTATCTCCATCTCTCATAATTGCCCTTTATTGAAGATATGTCCATCTCTGTCTCTCTGTCCCCTCTAAGATCACCCTAGACTGTGTGCAGCACAATGCCAGGGCACCGAGGAGAAGGTCACATTATAAGTGAGAACACTCATCACTTGAGATGCTAAACATGGCATTAGAAACTTTCAAATACCTCCTTGGACACCCATCCTTTCCTGTGGCACTTGGGGGTATCTTGTAACATTTGTTGAGCAGCTTTAAGGGCAGAGGAGAAGAGAGTCTACCTTTGACAAAGGGGAAAACAAGGTACCCCTGAATCTCTGCTTTTGTGTCTGGAGACTAAGGAATTTTAAGCTGATAGTCTTGGAGGCTCTTTCTGTTTATCCTTCTGTACATGGATACAGCATGAATCTATTTTCAGATTCTAAAGAATGGATGGATGTCACAGGGCATGATCTACTTCATGTATGAATCATGCATTTCAAAAGCCGTGGTATAATCATGTTACTCTAAAAAAATTAGACAACTGTGTATTATTTCATTTAAACAAAATTTTAAAATGCTATCTAAGTCTGGGAATGTCTGAACTCATGTTCCCAACAATTAAAATCCTGCAATGCTTTAGCGTCAACACCATAACTAAATCATCTTTGGATGTTTTGAGGAGGTGTGTCTCCATAGAAATAGCAACAATCTTATTAATTGCAGAACATTTTATTATTTCAGTTAATTTCCTATCATTGTCTTTCTACCATTGCATGGTTGCAAGCTCACATCACTCATTCGGAGACATGGTCTTCTTTGATCTGGGCCAGGGGTGTGGGAGAACTTCTCCATACTGTAATGAATAGCAGTTTTCCATAATTCCAGGCCCCATCTTACTAGCAGAGAGCAAATTATCACTCGCATTTAGTCCTTGCAAAGTGACATATAGATGTCTCTGCTCTGGTCAGATCATAGCAAAAGGTAGTTATTTCCTAACTTAGGCACAGGAAGTCAAGTTTATTCAACATCTCCTTTTGCAATAAGCAATTCTCCTAATGCAGGCAGACAATAGTATGCTGTGAGGACCCTGTGTGGCTCTCTAGCGTGATGATTCAGTTTTCTCTGGCCTAGTCAACCTCTGACACTAAGAGCCTTGATTCGGGCTTTTCTGATGTCTTACCATGAGGCTTATATTAAGTTGTTTTATCTTTTTTTATTATTTGAAAGGGTTTTTTGTTTTTGTTTATTTCATACTAGCCACCACTGTTCTCCCTCCCTCCCCTCATCCCAGTCACCCTCAACTTCTCCTCACCCCACTCCCCCTCCACTCCTCAGGGAGGGTAAGGACTCCTAGGGGAGTCAGTACAGCCTGGCATATCAACCTGAGGCAGGACCAAGCCCCCCCCTCCCCCAGTATCAAGGCTGAGCAAGGTGTTTCTCTGTCGGCAAAGGGCTCCAAAAAAGCCAGTTCATGATGCACTAGGGATACATCCTGGTCCCACTGTCATAGGCCCCACATACTGCCCCAGCCACACAAATGTCATCAACATTCCTTAGCAACATCAACCAAGAAATGAGAACCAACTAAAATTTTGCTCTCTCCTCCACAGGGCTATGCGGACTGTCACAAGAAAGTGACATAAGCATACTCTTTAGGAATTTTACAGAATTTCACAAGTTAGTATTTAAATTATATTGATTAGCAATCAACATAATCATGTTTCAAAAGAAGTACTCAGTTACAATCCTCAGGGATATTGGTTCAATAAAAAAAAAATAGCATAAGAGTGTCTACTGTGTATACCCTGCGTTCTTGTGGTAGGTTCCTGGGGAAACATTCAGTAGGAAGACACTTGCCTTCTCCTCCCCAGGCTGTGGTGATGTCACCATGATACATCATTCACTTCCCATCCCCCCTCCCTCCTCCTATTTCTCTTTTCTTCTCCAACAGATGTTCACTGAATGCTCACTGTGTGACTAGTCTTATTCAGATGATAGTGACAGAATAGTACATGAAACAGAATCTTTACTTTTGGGTGGTATTAACTTCTGGGAGTTATAAACAAATAACACATAAGACCAGGTAAAGATAAATGTTCTCGAAACAGTCAAGTGGGGTGAGGGTATAGTGAATGATGGCGGCTATATTAGACATAGCAGTCAGCCAAGCCCAAGGCTTGGGGGAATGGAGGAAGAAAGGTCTATGGGCATCTAAAGATGGCTCCAGGTGTCACAGGGGGACCAGGAGACTTGAAGAGTGGGAACAGAGAATAACATGATCTCTGCAGGCCTTAGGAGGCTCCTGTGTACCAGGTAGAGAACAGACTAGGGGAGACTGGATGCTGGAGCTAATCAGATCATCTGAGTTGAGGAGCTGGCTGGGGACAGGAGAGAGCTGATAATTACTCCAACTAGACTGGCATTAGAAGCCAAGGAGCTGGTGAGATTGAGGGTCTCCATTTAAAAGAAGGGAGAAATAATGGTATTGGAGGATATGGAATTCTGGAAGACAGAAGTCATGATTATCACTGAGGCATTAGCTTGAGCTTAAGAGAGTTTACATTCGGCAAGATGGGGGTCATGAGGGGGCAGTTCTGTGGGTACCAAGGCACTGCTCTCAAGTCTGCTTTTGGTGCCATTTGTAGATGCTTTTTGGGTATTGGAATTGAGATGTCCCATACACAGTGCATATATGTCAAACAAGACTGCTGCCAGAGGCCTGAAGTCTTCAATATGCAATTTGGGCAGGAGTTTCATCTGATCACATTTCTATCCCATAGTACAAGGCTTTGCACCAAGTACAGTGATGAACCTCCTAGTGAGTGGACCCTAATGTAACAACCCACAGGCCAGGGTGCACCCATCCCTGTGAACTCACAGGCAGTGCATGAGGATGCTTTGTAGCTGCCCTCCTGAGAGCTCAAAAGGCAGGGTGCCCTGGCAGTCCTACTTATGAAGGCATCAGAAGGAATATCAGGTGACCTTGTCATCCCCCTCTCCTAATCATAACCCAAGACTGCTCAAGTACACAGAGCCACAGACTGCACACTGGGTGCCCCCTCTCATTTCCGGGCTACTTGCTGAGAGCATGCTGCATTTTGCTTAGAGTTGTGGTCACATGTGGGAAACTCACATTTGGGGGAAATTAAGAAGGCACAGCAGACAACTACTGCTGGTTCATTAGCTGGCCGGGAGCTGTCACCAGGTCATTCCCGCAGACAGAGAAAATTGAGACTGCTCTGGGAAAAGTAAAAAAAAGTGTCAGTCAAGCACCTCCCAAGACAGGTCTGGCAGTCTGCATCTCGGACTAGCGGGCATGGCACGGCAGAAAGAGCCGATGCCAAAGGTCAGGAAACTAGAGTACAGGCCTGCCATAGACCACTTAGGATTATTACCATGTGTGGGTCATGGCTTCTGTCTCTTTCCTTCTTTATACTGAGGACAATGGCTGGCAGCTTGCTTAGAGGGGCCCATTTTTAAACATACAATGGAAGGCAGATACTGTCTAAATTGCTTTGCTCTTCCCTTAAATCTTAGGGTTCCCCAGGTTGTCATCTGCCTGCTTCTAATCTTTCTCAGCATATTCTTTTGTTTGTCTGTTTTTGTTTGCTTTCCAGACAGAGTTTCTCTACGTAACTGTTCTGGCTGTCCTGGAACTCCCTCTGTGAACCAGGCTGGACTCAGACTCACAGAGATCCATCTGCCTCTGCCTCCTGAGTGATGGGATTAAAGGTGTGTACCACCACCACCTGGCCTTTCTGCATACTCTTGATGGTTATGACTCTCTGTCATGTCATATGTTCCCACCATATGATGGTGACACCAGTTTGACTAACCATAAAGCCAATGTCTTGCATGGCTTCTTCACCCCCAGATCATTCATAGAAGCTTAGAAATGAACTCATCCCCCCCCCCCTTTTTTAGAAAAGGAAGTCTTTCTTTGGTCTCAAGTTTTGTTCTTTCATGAATGACTCAAGGACTGAAGCCATTCTGTGTACGTAGCTCACAAGCCTATCACTCATCATGCCCTGCTTCTTCTTCTTCTGTGTCCTCTACCTGGATGGCTCATTTCCACTCCATCCTGTCTGCTTGGATCATGGCTTAGCCAGGTAACTCCTGTACTTCCTCTCAGCATCCTCTTGATTTACAATTGTCCCTCCATCACTAGGCCTAACATGAATTTCCTGCTTTAAGCCTTTAGAGACCTGTGACAATCTGGTGAAAAACCAAACCAGACCAAACACCCCAAACATCCCCTTGTGTACCTACCTGATCAATGGTAACTAATAAACAAGAATACTGTCCAAGAACATAGAAGCTATAGGTAGTTGTTTATTATACTTGTCATGATCTTATTTTATCTTTACAGCAACCAGGAATGAAAGACATTCCCTCACATAGTAGACTGAATACAGAGTTAGAGACTTACTAGCTTTCTTAAAGAATATCACTAGGAAGTGTGGGGATCTGGAGTTTAAAACAAGTTGGAGTAGATGTATGAGCTGTGGGCCAGCTTCTTCACTGCTCTAGAAAGGAGCAGCCTCCACAGTGGCCTGGGTCCTATCTTTCACCTCCCTACTCATCTCCTAACTCTCTTTGCTCGCTGCCTTCAGGATAGCACTGACTTCAGCTCCCGTTCAGACGTACTTCCCTACCATAGTGTTTTGCTTCTGCTCTTTTCTCTGTCCAGGAACTTATTTCCACTCCCCCTCATTTCTGTTTCTCTTGGAGGCTCCATTCTAATGGCATCTTGGTGAACACTCTTCTCTGCACCCCAGGCAGAATCCATCATACTGTCATTGCTGTCAAAGCACTCCACTTTTCCCTCTTCTAGAGCATTCATCATACTGTATTTGAATGTCAGCTCACTATTAATACACCACAAGACTTCACGTTGTTTGATGGCGGAGACTGTATCTGATTCCACTTTGTAATACTTTCTCTCTGCTCTCAATGCCTAGGCTAGTGCCTGATGCATGGAAGTGCTCAACTAATGGCTGTTGAATTGAATGGTGCCTAGCCACACGCACCAAGAAAAGAGTAGATGGTATCGCTGACAATGAGCATTTGGCAGAACAGGGATATAATTCAATGTACCTTACCCCTCACCTTTATTGATAATTCTTAATGCATCTTATTTTGTGCTATGAAGTTTAGAGAAAATGGAAGGTGGGAAAGGAATAGTTACCATACAGATTCCATTATGTTCTTAGTATAGCTATGTACCAGGCATACAAATTATTTTATCCCTTTATTCTTATAAATCAGAGTGTCTAACACGGTGGAAAAGACTGAATTTACACACCAGAACATAAATGGGAATGGATATTCTAATGGTATGGCTAGCAGTAAAACTATAGCAAAGGCATTAGGCTAGAACTAAGATGACATGGGTCCTAGATAAAGCCCCCTTTCCCAGTATGACTTGAAAATCTTGGATGTTTTGTTTGTTTGTCTTTTATTTATGAAATTGACAGGGCTTCATATGGAGCTAATTTACATGGGTGATACAATCTCAAGGGACTCATTATTACCACTCCTTACCATTCTCAATACTTGATATAAGTCTATTTATAAGTTGAATAGTATTTGTATCTCTAACCAATCATGCCTCCCCCACAACACACGCACAAGTTTTTATCTACTTAGAAGTTGTGATGGTGATGCTCTTTGGAGTCCTGGCCATCATACATGCAATCTCACTAAGATGACAACATCCTAGGTTACAAAGGGCCTAATCCAATGAGAGGGAGGTTTGGCTAACTAGGTAAATGGAGAGGATGGGGCTGTGGGAAGATGGATGCAGAGTCTAGAGCAATACACCTATAAATCAGAGGACACAGAGAGGGCTAGCAAGCCGCTGGAGTTATGAGAGAAGCATGGAACAGGACCCCCCCCACCCCCGAGTCTCCAAAAAAAGAGATCTTGTTGACACCTTAACTTTGAATTTAAACTTCCAGCTGCCAGAGCTGCAAGAGTGATATCGCTGGGATTTTAAGCCACCCAGTTTGCTAAGCTGGAGTGCTGAAGCTCCTGGATCTTGAGTGACATTGGTGATGATGAGCTTGCTGACTGCAAAGGTAATGATAACAATGACAGGCAGTGACACAGGGTAGAACTTCTGTCTGGGAGGCACATGTGTGGGTGTGGAGTAGGGTGGCTGGGCAATCTCACTTACAGGTCTTGACATTGGCTGCCCTAGAAGGTCCCTTAGAGTGACTGGCAGCCACCCTGTAGGAAAACTTCATCAATCTCACATATAGAAAAGTTATCTAAAAGGCATCTCTAGGTGCCTTGGACAGAGGAAACATTTATTATATAAAACACAGAACGTCCACGGGCAGATACTGGAGCCACAGGTTCTGAGTAGGAATGGATTAGCTTCTCACAAGGATGGTGAGAATTGGGGATGATGAGTTTACTCATCATCTTCTAGGTGAGCAGGAGCAGTGTTTAGCTGTGCTAGGAATTCTTCACCTTTACTTTGGGAGGGCCAGCTGGTGCTGCAGATACACCAGGTTTTGGGGAACACTACTCCATGTTACATACGTTGATACACACTACATCTTTCTGTTTAATGCTCAGAATCAAAACCATTGGTGACCTACAGAGCAACTAAAACATTTAAAAATCTCAACTGTCTTGTCTCAGGACAGAGAAATGGAACCTGAGGCTTTGACCTTACAGACTGAATTATACAGAAAATTTGGTGAATCTTCTTATCCCTTTGAAGGGAAAGAATTGTCAAAAACTGGAAAGCAGGATTCTTGGTTCAGGGTTGTCAGTTATTCTTCCATTGCTATGAAGAGATACCATGATCAAGGCAACTTATAAAAAAGAAACACTTAATTGGTGTCTTGCTTATAGCTTCAGGGGGTTAGTCCATGTTCATCGTGGTGTGAAGTGTGGTGGTAGGTAGACAAGCATTGTGCTGGAGCAGTAGCTGAGAGTTCACATCTGATCTGCAAGTTGTAGGTGAAGAAAGAGCAAGTATGTGCCTGGTATGGGCTTTTGGAACCTCAATGCCTACTCTGAGTGACACACCTCCAACAAGGGCACACCTACTTCAACGAAGTCACACTTACTAACCTTTGTCAAACAGTTCTGCTAACTGGAGACCAACTACCTTAGTCCACATATCCTGCTGTCTTTGATGATTCAACAACTTCTCACATTAAGGTTTTAACAACCTTTAATTTTTAAGCTTTAGATGTTTGTTCTAACAAGTTCAATGCATATTATTACTCACCTTGTTTAGCATACTCTTTACCCTGGTCCACATTTCAATTGTATGTGTGTGTGTGTGTGTGTGTGTGTGTGTGTGTGTGTGTGTGTGTGTGTGTGTGTGTGTCTGTGTGTGTGTGTGTTCATATATCTGCATTGGTGTGTATGTTTCTTGAATTTTTATGCATGTGGAGGCACATGTCTGGTGTCTTCCTCAATTATTTCTCTACTTCATATTGTGAGAAAAGAGATTCTCATTGAATCTGGAGCTCACTGGTTGGCTGTGCTATCTACCCAACAAGGCCCTGGAATTCTATCTGTCTCCCCAGGGCTAGGGTTACAGACATATGCTGCTTTACCTGAATTTTCATGTGGGTTTATGGATCCAGACTCAGATCACCATTATGCTTGTGTGAAAGGCATTTTTGCCAACAAAGCTATCTCTTTACCCCCTTTTATTTATTTTATATATAACTTGGAGATTCTGTGTCTTTGACATTGAAATTAATTTGACTTGAGAACTCAAACCTAGGCAGCAGGACTTTCGAATGCCTCCCCTCTATACTGTCCACTCCTTCTCTGGGGTCAGAAACAGAGAGAAAAAGGCCAAGGGCTGCAATGTGGTTTGCTTCATCACTCTGACTCAGTTTGACCTAATATGTTGAGTGACTGTGCCAGCCACCCTCTCCTTTGCTGTCTGCTTTGTATCATTCCCAGTTAGAAGCCTTTTCCATTTGATTTTCCCATAGGCTATTGTTCACCAAGCATTGGCCAGTGCTCATTCTACGGGAAGCTCCCCTTCTTCAATTCTTCTTCACACCTATCCTTCAGTAGAACAAAATTTTGGCAGAAACTTTGGAATTTTTTTTTTTTTTTTAAAAATTTAACTTATTTTTGCCTACACTGTCTATTCCAGCAAGGTTAAGCAAGGAGTTTAAAAATGATATAATTCAGATATAAATTACATAGGGACCCACTCCCATAGAAGGCAAAAGGGGCCACTGTTAATTACACAGTAATTTTCACAGTCTCCTTCTTTTAGACTGTTTTCCAGAGTCCTTTGCTAGGCTATACATTTCCATGGAGAAAGGATTGGGTGGTATCATTTATTGGTGTCCCCGAGGACCCAGTGTGGTGCTCGCTGAAGCTAAAAGGCACACAAAGGAGCTGTGTGAAGAGTGGCCATGGGTTGCTTCTCTAGATGGCCATTTTCTAGGGAGGTCACCTTCAGAGACTGTGATTTCTTGGCTTGGACTTTTAATAACAGGAATAGGAATGCCTGCACCCGGGAGAGTGTCAAACGGATGGAGTATTTTGGGGGCTGGTTCTTCTTATCTCTGTGACCACAAGCCCTAGCATCCTGGCTCTTTTGCCAGAAGCCCAGCTCATTCAAGGTGCCTCATTGGGATCAATGGGGTTGTTTCACTGTGCTGGGGAATTCATTCTCTGTAGCGGCAGGAGGGCCTGAGTCAGGCTCTGTGGGGCAGGAGCACAGAGCTCCCTTCCTGGGAAGTTTCCATGTTAAATGTCCAACTAATTAACAGTACTCAGTGGAGGAGACATCTCTTTGATTAATCACAACTTGCCCGGAATACAGAGACTGAAAAGACAGAATCTTTTCTTGCAGGGTGTCTGCCATGGTATCATGGGCTAAGTACCTATGCGATACAAAAAAAAATAAACAAGCTAAAGGAGCTAAAAATAGTAACAAAAGGTTCTGAGGCAATTAAGCATATGCACTTGGTCTTTAAAAGCCTGATTGGGAAATTTCGTGTACTTCCATCTAAAAGGTAAAACTAACTCAGAGAAGAAGATGGATTCTGGAGCGTCAAATGTAAGAATTTGGATTTAATCTCAAGCGCATTATGTCTAAGGCAACCTTGAGACTATACCTAGAAGCAGGTGAAGCACATAATAGAGATTATCATTGGATGGAATAATTGAGACAAAATATAGAGATGCTCACAGCAGGAGCCCTGTCTCCTCTTGTCACCACCTAGCACTCTGTGCAACACACAGAGACAGAGGAGACCCAGCCGTGCCTAAAAAACACAACACTCATTTGCCAACAAAGACAGTCCATGGCAGTCATAGGGGGATACTATGTGGTTTATGATTTTCTTTCAAACAATCAAAATATGACTTTTTATATGACACACAGATACTAAGAAAATACTGTATGAAAATTTAATTGGTAAATAAAGTGTTTTTAAGGTGTGTGTGTGTTTGTAACTGCATTTTATGTTTATGAACTACAGTGTTATTATCTAAATAGTACGGCTTTGGTCATTATTTCGCTCTCTCAGTTCTTATTTCAGAGACCCTTTACAGTTCATGTAGAAGACAGCAGAACTGGAGAAATGACTTAGTGGTTAAGAATACTTAATGCTATTGCAGAGGACCCAGGGTCAATTGCCCAAATCCACATACTACTTCACAGTTGTCTGTATTCTGGTTCCAGGGGATCCAACACCATTTTTGACTTCTGAGCACACCAAGTGTGCTTCTGGTTCACATACACGCTTGTATGTGAAACATTCCCCCGAGTTTACATGGCCATGGAAGACATCACTAACGGATCACCATATTCTTTCCCAGGAAGCTCAGATAAAGAGGACTCTGGGCCTTTTCCATGTGGCTTCTTGGGCAGTTTCTCCTAAGGATTTAGGCTTGGCATTCAAGATCAAGTTTTTTTAATGCCACAATAGATGTTGTGCTTGGATTAAGCCAAACCAGTGGAAGGCCTTACAGCTGAATTGTACTTTTTTTCATTTGTGGTAGTAATGCCTTAGACTTTCATTGTGAAAAGGTATTAGAATTGCTTTACAGAACTGTGTTTCTGCAGGGAAGTGGCTGAGGTCCTATTCACTAGATCACCTGATGAGCTTCATGAGAATGTGTTTTAAGTTTTGGTTGCTAGGAGATTGCTTTGTAGCTCAGTAGAACAGGATCTGTCTCTTCCTCTAATAGTACTTATGATTATCAGGGCCTCTTTTTTTGCTTATAGTTGTCAACAAAGACACAGGCACATGGGAGATCATTGTTGATTGGCTGAATTTCTCAGGCCGAAAGTGAGTTGCTCAATAAAGTGGCCAGCACTCTAGACAGCCAATGTGTTAGGGCTCATTTTTGACCCCTAGCCTTTCTGTAAAATCCAAATTACCTTTGTTTCTTATCATGATCTGGCTTTCATTATGTGGCAGGCATGCACTCTCACAGTGAACAATTCATGTAGACCAAAGTAAGTAAACAAATGGAAGTTGGAAGTTGGGCTGTTTAGCTTGTCAAGCTAGCAGGAGTTCAGGTAGAAGCAAGAAATGGTCAAGTTTTTCACTGAGGAAAACAGGCGGCTCATTTTGTGAAATAAATAGTAACCCCTCAGTTCTGAGTGGTTATGATAGGGTGCTTCCGGATGCTCATACCTTGTGCAATCTCCTCCCCAGTATTGTACCATGTGAGAGACCCTAAGTGAAGGGTAATAAGTTATGTTATTCAAGGTGAATAAGTGTAGGGTAATTCTTTGTGTGTGTGTGTGTGTGTGTGTGTGTGTGTGTGTGTGTGTATAGTAATGGAAAAGTAAGCCAGCAACATCTTTCCGTTTATGTCAGCCTGAACCTGAGTCCTATAACAGAACAAGCAGAAGAGGGTTTCTTCAGACTTTGTCCACAGATAGGGAAAGCTGAGCTCCTACAGGAACAAGGTCATGCTAAAGTTCATTCCGACAGTGGTGAAGGACTAGAAATCAGGCTCCTGGCTCCAGGCTCAATGTGCTTTCCTCTCTTGACACTGCATTTTTACCTCAGACAGGGGCATGGCTGTGTGATAAATGATTAACTCATTAAATCGACAGATTGATGGCTTTTTATTTGTATTCTCTTACTCTAGATCCCCAGACATGTATTGGCTGTCTGTGATGTTGGTCATTTTATTGAATGGCTCACTTGTTCCAGGTTAAGTCTTCTTGTATGATGTAGGATGCACCATGAATAAATTGGATAATTCTACCTTTACCTATGTGTCAGGCACTTCTGCATCCATTTCACCCATCTTATGCCCTTTAGCATCAGCACTACCCCAACAAGGATGTTGTTATTGAGTGATGTTGGGAGTCTTCTAACTTCTTCAAGCCCAGTCTTCTGAACTTGTAACCCAGCTCTGCCCAGTTCAAACCTGATCCCCACAAATAAACAGCCTAAACTGGTTTCCTTGGCTCACTAGATAAATTCCACAATTCCAGTAACTCCTGAGACTAGAGGAGGGGGAGCTCTTCCATGCCCTGCCCTCCCTCCCTCCCTCCCTCCCTTCCTCCCTCCCTCCCTCCTTTTCCCTTTTGTCCACTCTTTTCACTAGTAGGGAAAAGTATTAGTTAGAATAACTGTAAAGGCTCAAGAGAAAAAAAATTAACATTTAACACATATACCAATTTTAACACTTTTGCCATGTTCAAGATGAAAGGCTGCATTCCCTGAATCCCTATTGTATTAAAGGACATCTTCTTGTCTTCAAGAAGTGGGGAGGGGATGAATGAGCAAAGACATTTTGAAATTGGCATCAGCTTCATCTTCAATAGACCCTTCTCAAGGACTTTTACATGTAAACAAGATCGTTAAACACTTACTGTGACATTTATTACCTTTAAATATTCATAAGCCAGTGAGCACCGGGAAACACCCACTGCACTGTTAGCTGACCCAGCCCCTCAGAATACAGAATGTGCAAGTCAGTACTTTTTGGAACCCAGAGAACTTTATGTCATAGCCTCTTTTTTGGAAGCCTTCATGGTACTCACTACATTTATACATTTTTTTGTTTGCAAACAAGGAAGAAAATCCCACGAAACAGCCCAGTCTGTTCCCTGACATATGCCAGCAATCCCAGCTAGAGGACATGTATCATATATCCTCATTTTTACATTTAGATTTCTATTAGCCCCACCCCTCTCCCTAGTGTTAAGCCTCTAAACTCTACAAGGATGTGAATGTCTCATGCTCAGCCTTATAATTGTGACCAGTGTGTGATGTGATTTTCCAGATAGGAGAGGAGAAATCAGCCCAGACATTAGTGGGATGATTCCATCTAAACTCAGTGGTGAAAATCTTGCTATGTTTGTCCCACTCTTTCCTTTTAGATATGGAAGGAAAACATGACATGTTCATGACATCAGAACAGTGGGAATTTGACTAAGATGTGGGGGTGTAAGTAAGGATGGGCAGGGTAGAAAAGTGGGGCCCATTGTCACCTGCCATTGCTGTAGTTGACACCAAATCTCTACATACCCATAGCAATTCTAACAGTAATTACTGTACCTGCATAATAGGTAAGGAAACTGAACTATGTGGATGGAGACTTTGTCAATGGTCTAAGGTCTCATGGCTGATACTGAAACTTTGCTGATCTGACCCTGTGTTGAGAACAGTTTCCATTACAAACACCTAACTCTGTGTTGGTCCTCTGAGGCTTCTCAGAATTCATGAAAGGAATTGCAGATGGAGAACATGAGTCAGAGGCGTGACAGGAGAGACATGGGCTGTCTTGGACTAATGGTTCTGTGGTTCTCCAGCAGGAAGTAAACCTGCTCTGTGTGGTTATAATTGAAAAATTATATCAACCAGAAGAAACAGATAAAAGGAGTCATTTTCAACCTGGTAACAAACAGGTGATGATGATTGGGTGTTGAACTTTTTTTTTTTTTCTTACAAATGTTCAGCAGGGTCTGGCTGAGCCTGTGGTTGAGATTTTGTGGTGGAGATTTCTGTGCCCTGTGTAAAGCTGAGCGGGTATGAGCTCAGGTCAACTGTCTGGGTATGAGCTCAGGTCAACTCTTTGGGTAACTGCTCTGAATGGAGGGCTCTGCCGCCATGTTGCCTGATGGTCAGTCAGGTACCCTAATGGAGGAAGGACTTATATGAAGACCTTAAGATACCACAGAGGTACCACAGGTCCTACTAATACTTCATTAGAACTTTGAAAAAAAATTTTTTTTCACATGAAATAAAAAAAACACAAAGGAACTTGGACTGGAATCTGAGCACTGGGAATGTGAAAAGTGATCAGTGGTGATCAGGGACAAACATGCATGTTCTTCAGTCAGCAATACAAAGACAGATACAGAGCAGGACTAGAGATAAACTGTCCCCTGCTTCCAGCCCTTGGAGGAAAATAAATTCCAATTCAGTCAAAGACTTGTAAAAATGAGCATAAGGCGTCATCCCTGTGTGTGCACAGGGTGTATGGTAGATGGAGGGCTGACTCTCGTTCCTGAGACAGTGAACATTCTGAAGTTCCTTTGTGCGAATTATTGGTCTGGCAGATGCAGTTGTATGTGTGTTTTTTGTTTTCAAAGCCAGGCTTCTGCATGCTGCCCACATGAGTTCCTTTACCCTTCCACTATGGAATGTGCTGCAGAGAGCTTTGTGATCTATTTCTAGCAAGGCTCAGGTGCCTCTATTCTTGGCTTTCTCCCATTCTTCCTAAATGGACAGTGAGTAAAAAATAGCAATTGCATTTGAAATGTTTTGTTATGTGACGCTATTGAATCAGAACCGGGTTTGATGTTTATTATAATTTTTGGATGTTCCTGTCCTGTCCTTGGTACTCATGTGAAGAAAGAAAAGAAACTCAAGGTGTTGTTAGAGGTCATTAGCAAATCAGTTTTGAAAAGAAAATTTCCCCTCTCTTCTCTTTGAAGCTTCTGTAGCAGTTCATTTGAGGAGCACCCGGAGACTGCGAGGCAAGCCATTAAAAATGTGCGTCCACAGTCACGTACAACACAAGTCGGGGGAGGCCAGGGCCTGAAGAAACTATACAAAATAGGGAAATAAAATTGATACTGAGGTTGACTGAAGGTTGCAATATGACAACCTGATTGTTCTTACTGACTTTGCAAGCCCATGATACATTTGAACTTAAAATAGAAACATAGACTTTTAATTGTTTTTTTGAATTAGGATTCTTGGATTTTTTGGGTTAAAATGTTTGAAAACCATTAAGAGGTAATTCTTAAAAAAAAAAAAAAAGAGAGAGAGGGAGAAATCAGTCTTCTTTGATCGTTATTAGTTTTCTTGATTGTTTAGGTTGTGATTGCCAAGGTAGCATAGGACTAGGGCACATTTTGTGAGGCAATGCTGTGCAGAACTAAAGTGTCCTAAGGCGATTTGTTCCTTATCGCCTAAGAACTACATAATATTTTTTCACCTAGAGTTGGTTTTTTTTTTTTTACTGTTTCTAGAATGTCTATTTTGTACGTGCACACGTGTATGCATTTTTTGTGCATATATTCTCACGTGTGTGCATATGTGCATGTGGAGGCTTCAGGCTGATGATAGACATCTTGCTTAATTGCTCTCTACTTCAGTTTATTGAGGCAGGGTCTTTCACTGAGCACAGAGCTTTCCAATTTGGCAGATGTGGCTGGTGAGCAAGCCAGAAGGATGCTCCTGCCTCTACCTCCTCAGCACTGGAACTACAAGTATATGCTACTGTGCCTGCCTTTTTACATGCTGCTGTGGTCTTAATTCAGGTCCTTATGAATATATGGCAAGCCTTTATCTCCTTTGTCCTGAATGCCTTTAAAAAATTATTATTTTTTCTTCTGAATGTAGGTGGGTTAGGTTCATTCAAAATTATTCTATAAACTGTACATCATTTGATATTTCAGATATAGTTATCCACATAGAAACACTAGAAAGCAAAGAAAAATCTCCAAACTCATTGAATTTACATTCTCACAGGTAGAGATGTACATATAATAACATGTGTGATATGATGAGAGCTTTGAAAGAGGTAAAACCAAGGAAGGAGGCAAGTGAAGCTTGCAAGAGGCAGATCTTGTTTGAGATTCCAGGGAGACTGCAAGAGGATTTGAGCAGAGTCTGGAATAAAGGAAGGAAGCATGGCATGGGACCATTTGATCAGTGAAACTGTTCTGAGAAGGCAGCAGGAGGTGGGCCTTGGATACTGTGTGTATACATTGGAAGAACAAAATTGCAAATGTGGTAGGGTTTCTTTTGCCCATGCATAGGTGTATCCCCTGAGACACTTGCTTGTCTTCCTCTGTACGCACAGCACTCTTCAGACACCTCAAGGCAGAGACACAAACTTTCTGCAAATTTCAGGAACTACAAGAATCTTATAGCTGTTTAAGTCTGTCTCATAAGGTTCTACTTTTCTATAGATGTCGATATATTTAGACTTCTAGTTCAGGTCTTTTAGCTCCCAAGTCAGGTCTTATCAGGAGCTGACCAATGGGTACAGGTTAGATTTGCCATCACAGACCCAGAATATTGATTGCGGTGGTGATGGAAATTGGCGATCATGGTAACAGTGACAGCAGTAGCTACCATTTGTCAACACTTTCAGTCATCATAATTTTTTAGGACATCTAAAATTATCTGTCTGCAAATGGGGACACTAAAACGATCTACTGAACACCTCTTAGAAGTTACAAGTATGTGTTTGAACCCTTGTCTACCAGAGAGGGTAAATTCTAAGCTTCTGTGTGATCATTAAGCCCTACTCTAAATGTATGGCTTGTGGGCCTTGGGAAAAGGACAGGCTTCTTTTTGGCTTCTTGTTGAGAAGGACACATGAAAAGGCATTTTTCAGAGTCTTGCCCAGGGAGATGGGTCTTGTCCATCTTTTCTGAGAAGCTTATGGAAGCAAACCCTCTTTTCTAAATTATGAACAAGCGTCACTTCCCTATCCCTGACAGTGCTGATGGCCTTTCATCTGCTGAGTTTCAACCATCAAGGCTCACATCTGTCACACATTTCTCCTTCCACAGAATCTGAATCTCTCATGTCCCAAGTCAGGACTAATCTCTCGCTAGTGATTTTCTTGAGTCTGGATGTCAGATAAGCCCTGTTTGGCTTCTTCTTCTGGACCACCACCCTGGGTTATGATCCCATTCTTGAATGTAAAAATTTTACAAATGCTAATCATTTTTTTCTTTTCCAGGATTCCACGCCTATGTACTCACTTCTTTGGAATATGCTCCAAAATAGTCATTTTTTCCTGCAGCCAGATTTCTAGGGAGCAGTTTCTTGTATTTACACCCAAGATTTCAAGGGCAGATGAAAGCTTTTTCAGGAGTTAAGAAAATACTATCATTTATGTCTTTGGCAGAACATCTGCATTTGTTTTCCTTGGAATCCTTAGAAATTAAGCCCATGGAGTATTCATTTCAAACTATAGAATATAAGCACCAGAAGAGGCAAATAGAAGAGAAGAAAGACACATTTTGCTGGAGACAAATTTTTCTCAAATTGCTCAACCACGTGAATTTGTCGAATGCAGGAACTGCCAAACTGTACTTGCAAAGGGCCAGGACACAAGTACTTTAGACTTCATTGTCCTGTGACTATGTCCCCTCCTGCCATCGTTATGTAAGAACAGCTGTAGGTAACATTCAGCCGGATGAATGTAACTGGGTTCCAACTAACTTTATTTTCAAATGAGATAATTAATTAGATCCGAGCTCTAGGCTAGAATTTGCCTATTCTTGGCTTAATGGAAGAAGACCTACTTTGTGTCAGTGTAAACTACAACACATAGAAATGAATGAATGGAAAGGGTTATTGTAGACCATTTTTCAGACCCTTAATTTTATCTACATGGGTTTACTTGTTACTGTAGCTTATGTCTTATTAATAGCATCAGGAAAGGGACTGGTGTATAGTATGCAGCTTAGTATCTATGGTAAAGGTTGCTAGTCATCCTTAATAACCATTCTCTAACCGTTCTCTGCAGTTTCCTTAATAACATAGCCCCAAAGTTCTGTTTGGATCCATGGCCACTGGAATAAAAACTTCTTTCCTAGGGCTGGAGAGATGGCTCTGCGCTTAAGAGACTTGCCAATCTTGCAGAGGACCAGAGTTCAGTTCTCAGCTTCTGCCAGGTGGCTCACAACTGCATGCAACTCCAGTTTCAGTTTCAGAGGATCAGACACCTTCTTCCGGTCTCCACAGGCACCAAATTCACATGCACATGCTCCCCACCTCATATTCACATACTTAAAAGAACAATGTATTTCCCAGCTTTCCTTGCCTTTAATTATGGTTTCATATATAATTCTATCAATGCTGATGTGATACCTAGAGAATGTGTCCTTAAAAGAATAAAGTTAATATTCTTTCTCTCTTTCTTTTCCCCCCCCCCCCTTTTTGATGACTAGAATGTAGTAGTGGTGGCTGGAGCTTACATTGGTGGAAAACCTGGGTTAAGGGGAGAGAGAGAGAGAGAGAGAGAGAGGGAAGGAAGGAGGGAGGGAGGGAAGGGAGGGAGGGAGGGAGGGAGAGAGAGAGAGAGAGAGAGAGAGAGAGAGAGAGAGAGAGAGAGCTAGCTCTGCTATGTTATGTTGCCTCCAGACCAGACCTCTCCTGATCAAACTTGGGAAATATTGGTCTCTTGTCTCTTTGTCTGGATTGCATGTGCTGAGTCTGCAGAAATTCTTATTTTCATCTTTGTCTACCATTTTCTTTCACTGCTTTTAGGACTTTTCCATATGTATTTGGCAGTTTGTGATATGAACTGGTATGATTTTGTTTGTTTACTATGGAGTTCTAATAACCTCTCATAGGTTTGTTCCACAGTATAGTACCTCACCTTAGGTTCTCATATCATGTGTCTTTCCCTGTTTTCCTGGGATGTCTCAGACACCCTAGTAGTCACATCTTGTAGTCAGAAGCTTCTGGCCTGGCCTAGCCCCTAGGTCTGGACTCTTAGTCCCACAGCTGTTTATTTGGGTGCCATTTGTAATGAGAAGTTTCTCTGTCCTACCCGGCTGGCCTTACATTCATTTAGTCCCAAATAACCACACAAAGGTTTATATTAACTACAATCTATTTGGCCTACGGCTCAGGCTTATTACTTGTGAACACTTACTCTTAAACTAACCCACGGTTCTTATCCATGTTTAGCCATGTGGCTTGGTACCTTTGCTCAGAGCAGCGTTCTCATCTTCCTTCCTCTGCTTTGGGCAGGCATCTCTCTGTGCTTCCTCTTCCCAGAATTCTCCTTGTCTAGTTGACCACCTATCCTTCATGTCTGCCTAGCTTCTGGCCAATCAGTGTTTTATTAAACTGATATTTATAGTGACAAATATTTACAGCATAATCCCACAGCAACATCTTGCACAACCTTGATGTGTGTAGTAAGGAGGTACCAGAGAGCTACAACTGTGGGATCCTCTTTGTCAAATGTGGAGGGCTTGAAGTCTGCATGCTGTTCCCTTTCCTCCTATAGGCAGGTAATTCTGAGTTGCAATTTCTAGAGATTTGGGGAAGTTTCCAGTAGCAAATAAGAATCAGTTTTCTGGTTTTGCTTTTTGTCCATCTGATACAAGTTAAAGTCATTTGGGGAGAGAAAACCTTAATTGAGAAAACACTCCCACCAGATTGGCCTGCAGCTAACTCATGAAACATTTTCTTGATTAGTGGCATATGCGGGAAGTCTTAGCCCATTATAGGAGGTACTAACTCTGAACCTGATGTTCTAAGTTGTCTAAGAAAGCAATCTGAGCAAGCCATGAGGAGCAAGCCAATAAACAGCATACATCTATGGCTTCTGCTTCAGTCCTTTCTCGATTAATGCTCTGACTTTCCTTAGCGATTGAGTGTGGCCCAAGAGTTATAAGATGAAATAAACTCTTTCTTCCCAACGTTCATTTTGGTCATGGTGTTTTATCTCTGCGATAGAAATGCTAAGACGATAGTTACTTTTATGATTATCACACACTATAAAATTCTTATTTTGTCTTTTTCTTCCTCTCTTACATTACTATACTAGCCTAAATATAGACTACTGTCTTAGGCTCTGCTTTGGATGGAGTTCAGGGTGATATTCCCTCCTGCACCAAGGTGGAACACAGAGTGAGTACAAGCACATCATAGATAAATGTTTTTGGATTACACTTGAGATGAAGGTACTATAAGAATTAGAAGAATATAGAGAAAAAGCATAGGAAATAAAGAAATAAAAAAAGAATATAGGAAAACTAGTGGAAATTTCTTAAAGAAATAGGAGGCAATGTCTTCTACCATATGAGATAGCTGATTAAGAGCCCTGAGTGTTTGTCACCAGTTTGGATTTATGATTACAAACTAGATAACTAAATCTAGTTATGTTGTTAGAAGTGAGATAGACTGGCATCTTTTAATGTTAGTAGAGATCTGATTTCTAGAGCTGTAGGGCTAGGATGCTAATTGAACTGAATTTGTGGAGTTGAGTGAACAAAGCTGTGGTGGGATTCAGGTGTCAGCTGATAAGCTGATAAGGTGATAAGGTGATAAGGTCCAAAGACGCCTATCCAGGGTTCCAGGCTCCGGAAGGGGGAGTGGCCAACCCTATTCAGAAGGGGCTGCTGGGATCTTGGAAGGCCCTGTTTCCTGGTTCCAGACTGTTGGAGAGACTGGTTCGGCATCCATCGTCCACCGCGTGGATAATCCAGTCTATCAGGTGTCTATCTAAACTGTGACCTGTATCGTGAGTGTTGGCATATATTTTAATAAGTTTAATAAGTTTGGATTGGTGTATATAAGAGAATTTCCGCCTACACAAAGCTTGTACAATATCATTATAGCTGCGTTTTCCACTTCCGGTCTCTTTGCATGGCCTGTAATTGCTCCTACTCAACAGCTGCCAGAGAACTGTTCCCCAGGCTCATCTTGGCAAAACTAGACTTCCCCGTGGACCATCAGTGTCTCCCCATGCTTACTGCAGACCTTCTATTTACAGTCTGTTCCTAATGTACTCAGCATTTCAGTTGAGTTGGATTAACACCATTCTTTGAAGGTACTCCCTACCGCCCTGTCCTGGGGCTGTTTTCTTTGTCTGGAATAGTCTATTTGAATGTTGTCTATTGGAGACCTCACTCCTCACTTTTCAACCTCTCCCAAAAGCTACTTTCTGTAGGAAGTCCAACCTGCCAGAGGTGTCCACATCCTATTCTGTACCATAAGGCCTCCTGTATTTCCTCTACAGAGCTTATTTTAAGATGCTTTGCATTAAAGATAGCTACAAAATTACTTGTATTGCCTTTAGGAGATGAGATTTCTTCTTCCACCCATGAGGGCTGAATTGAATTAGATGAATATATAACCAATATACAAGAGGCACCTGGTCAACTATAAAATATAGATCTACATTCTTATGAATAAAACTGAGTTTGTGGATGGGGAAAGAGAAGGGTATGCAGAGGGGAATTCCCCATCATGGAGCATCTACTGTGTGTCAAGTGCTTTCTAAAGTTCTTTCATTTTCTGAATCTTCATAAGCTTCTAGAAAACAGAGAGTGTGAAATTCATTTTAGAGATGAAAGTGAAGCCCTGGATGATGGTATGAGTTAGTATAGATATACAGCTAGTCAAGGATAGAATTAAGATTTGAATTCAAATCTCGATGGCTCCAAGGTCCTTGGATTTTCCATTACTGGAGAGGGGACATGAAATTTATTGTCCTAACTGGAATAGTTTTGGGAATAAAAAGGAGTGATTATTAATAGGTACACGGGGACAACATAGGTAAACTGGGACTCTCCAAGGTAGAATGTCCTGTGATCACTCTAATTATAAACTGCTCCTACCTGTTTCCTCTCAGAGTGAGCCAAACTAAAATAAATCTCCTTGACAGTTTACTTCTCTCAGTTATAGAACTGGGAAGAAATAATGGGGTATTGATGAATTTCCCTTTACTGATGACTGAAAAGAAATTGACGTTATCTGACGGGGTAGACAAGGGATTGTGTCTTCTCGATAGTCCTTGGAACTTTTTATTGCCTTCTCTTAGAAGATTGGGGTGAATAACTACGCAGATGGCATTAAATAAACTCGTGGTTGTGGTGGTGTCGGGCATACTCGGCCCATGCCTAGCTCAGCCACATGTTGAATGCACTGGAACACAGCCTCCTCACTGGTTTTGCCTTATATGTGATTCACTTCTCATGATAGTCATGTTAGGTCGGTACTAAGTTTATTCATATACTTCAGAGAAAAAGAAAGTGTGTGGTGATCAGTTGAGTTGTCCCAAACTACTTAATTATTTGAGTAGTGGGACCTAAATTGATTGGCTCCAAATATTCATGTCCTAAATAACGAGAATTGTGGCTCTTAGGAAGCGAACAAGGGGTCAAATCCATAGGTCACCGAAAAGGTTATGCAGTTATCACATTTATAAAGGTTCTAGCATTGCACCTACTCATAAATAATTGTTCCATCAATAACACATGCTATTTTATTTTCAAATTAAACCTTTGAGGAACAGATGCTAAATATTTATTGATATTCACTTTCTCTCATGCTCATTTATTAATACGTTATATTCTAGATCATAGGGATCTAGACCACAGATGCACAGGATAAAACCAACAACCAAAAAGGTATTTCTGTCACTCAGGGAAATAGGAAATTAAGAGCAATGTCACAGACATGACATTAACTTGGGTTTTTAAAGATGAAGATGGTTTGTGATGATACTAAGGACATTCCAAGATAAATGATCAATTAGATGTAAAGATGTAGAGGAAGGAAACCTATAATGTGTCTGAGAAGTAGCTGAGATAGCTGTGAAGAGGATGTGGGAAGGGGTAAGCCCAGAGATCTGGGGTAAGGCCATGAGATATGGCCACCAAAGGGAATTACCTTATAGTTCCCTCTAGTCTCCCAGGAGTTATGCTAGTGTTTTATGGATAATACCTTGATGTTCACAGGAGCCGAGTGTGGACAGGCATAGTTAGTACATAAAATATGGTCAGAGATATTTCCCTGAAGAGTAGCAAGGATGCCTACCAAACATACCCGGGCCCTGATACTCTTCCAGGGCAACTTGGAGATTTTGGAGTCTGGTTCTCCTCTCAGATGCTATTGATGGCTGGTTAGGCAAACAGTTAATGAGCACCCCCTTTTCCGGGCTCACACGGGTATCTTTTCATCACTTATTTGTCTCATTTCTGGCAAGGCTTTGGAAGTGTGTGCTCTGAGACTCCTTTCTGAACGCATCAGGGAGAGGACTGACAACTGGATTTCCCAGAGGAGTTGGCATTTCACAATTAAGATGTGTAAAAATCTCATTGCCATCACACTCTTTATGCTGCTATCTGGGCATGGATCCCTCGGGATAGCGTTTCTACCATGGCTTCATGCCTTCTCCTATATTTTTCCATGATGTTTTCAATACAGAACATAGGAGATTATCATTATTTTCAGGTTGGGGGATGCATAACAGAGAAATTCCCCAAACTCTAAGAAAATGCAATTGTGACTGTAAAAGACTTTTCGTCAAACCAGCAGATAAGTGTTAGAAAGATTGTAAAATAGGCAGACCTTTAATTTGTATTTCTTGGAATACTCTTGTGAGTCCTTTTAATCTCAAGTGGGCTGTCCAGAAGACTGTTGAGATGAAGAAGGAAATCAGTGCTACAATGCTACACAAACTGTGTTCAGCACTGTGCTCGCTGAAGAGGCTCAGCCTGGGAAAGAATTTACCAAGAATTTCTACCAGGCGCTATGGTATAGAATGAGTCTTCCAGCCTCACCACAGGGAGCACATGCAGAAGTCTAACCCAGTTGCTTGGAATGTGCCCACATTTGGAAATTTCAAGGCTAAGTGTTTAAAGTAGTGATTAAGCCAAGGTCTTTAAGGTAAGTTGTAGTCCAACATAGCAGAGGTCTTTATAAGAAGAAGATGAAGAAAGAGATGCACAAGAAAGACTTTGGGAAGACAAGGGAGAAGATGCCAATCTTTAAACAAAAAGAGCAGCCTCCCAAGACACCAACCCTTCTGACTCTTTAACGTTGGACTTCTAGCTTCTGAAATTGAAGGGCGTGTATGTCTGTCAATTAAACCACCTTGTCCATGGTCCTTCATTATGACATCCCCTGGAAAACTTGAGGCAAGTGAGATTGTCAAACATTTTTTTCCTTAAGTGTTTTACTTTAAATTAATATACTTTTAGTTATGTGCTTGTACTGTGTGTCTGTATGGATGTGCATGTGAGTATAGATGAAGCCAGAAGCCAGAAGAGGGCATTATGTCTTCCAGAGTTGCAGTTACAGGAACTGTCTCTACCTTCTGAGGTTAGAATTATAGGTGTGGCATAGGACCATGCCTGGTAGGTCCAGGCTGACTAACTTAGCTGCCATCTGGGCCAAGATTCAACACCCAGAGTTGTTTCACCCCGACATCCACTCCATCTACAAGCTGCTGGAGTACATAGAGGAGCCAGTCCTGCAGAACCAGATCCAGAAGGACACCATCACCATTAAAGATGAAAATCTGAAGCATGGCTGTGATCCAAGACGGTGGCAGTTGCTAGAACCCACCATGGAACTCCTGAAAGCAAATGGTTGGTCTGGTGAGCCACATTGTAGCAGAATTATAAGCAAGATATAGAGTAGTCTAGAGCTTGTGTAGATATACCCCTGGATGCCCTGCCTAATCGCAAGAACACCCTGACTCTGGGCAATAGCAAGACATCTTAGATGAGTCTCAGCAATGATCAATGTTATGGTACTTCAGAAACAAGAAACCTTAAATCAGAACAATGACTAGTTGTAATGAGTATTTGCATGTGAAGCTATTTGAGGAAAAATATACACACATCATACATACATACATACATACACACATACACACACACACACACACACACACACTGTAGTTTGCAATGCCACTTAACTGAACAATTGGAAGGAAATGTGAGAAAGATAGAGGGACAGAGATATGTAAAGGTACAGTGGAGAGAGGCAGAACTAGAGATGTCACATTGGTAACAAGCGTGGGCGAAAGATGGGATGAATGGGGGAGTATGAAATGGCAAACCGTGCCCACAGGGTGGTGTGCAGCAGCTTGGAGCTAGCATAGGCTCTGCCCCCGAATGCTCTTCCTAGCCACTTGATTGCCCCGGCTTGGGCTTCAGAATGTCTGAAGTAGAGAATGGTTTATTTTCTGAATTAGGCCTCTGTGAAAGCCCTTCCTGCTCTCTGCTTTCCCCGGAGGTCATGTTGGTATTTGAGATCCATGCTATAGCCAGGGGATATGCTCGTGTCTGTGTTCCTACCTGCTCACCAACTCCGTGCTCATGCCTGAGGTCCATGTGAGGTCTGTGGTCTGTGCTACCACCACAGGCTGTGCTGATGTGCATGTTGCCACTGGAGGCCACGCTGATGTGTGTTGGTGGTGCTGCCACCTGGAATCATGTTGATGTCCATGGTTCATGTTGCCACCAAGGGCCATGTTGATGTCTGTGACCCTGCTGCAGCTGGGGGTATGCATTGATGCGCATGGCTTGTCTTGCCACTAAAGACCATCGGGATGTCAGTGGCTCGGTTTTGTTACCTGAAGCCATGTTTGATCTTTGTGGTCTGGGTTCCCATTGAGGGTCATGATAGTGTCCATGGTCCATGCTGCAGCCTAGGACCCTGTGCTCCCACTGAAAGCCATGTTGATATCCATAGTCAGTATATCACTAAAGGTTGTATTGATATCCATGACCCGTGTTACCACTGAAGACCATGTCTGGGATTTGTTAGGCCACCTGATACCATGTTGATGTCCTTATTTTGTGTAGCTACTGTGAGTTCATGCCCCTGTTGGAGGCCATGCTGATGTGTGTGACCTATGCTGCCCCCTGAAGTCATGTTGATGTATATAATCCACGTAGTCTCTGGGGGCCATATTAGTATCCCCGACCCTGCTGTAGCCAGGGACTGTGTTGATGTCCACAACTTATGTTATCACCACAGGTTATAGGGGTGCCCATGGTCTGCGCTACTTAAAGCCATGTTGATATTGTGGCCCTTGCTATAGTCAGAAACCTTGTGGAAATCCATGATCAGTGCTGATGCTGACTCTAATGAACAAGGAAGCTTCTTTTGCAATGTTAGCAATAACTGCTACTCACAGTTGAGAATGAGACATATTTAGAAGGCTTCTGCGGCAACCTCTCCTTGCACCCCCCTAAAAGAAACAGTCTAGACAGGAAGCCATTGAAGAGAATGCTTCTAATTTGCAAATTTTCACATTAGAAAAGCTCTTGAAAGTTTCTCTATGACAGGTCCAACTTGCTAGCAGCACTACTGGGCTTCAGGCTGACCATTGAGCAAGCTAAGAGTTACTTGAGGGTAACTATAGCATGATGGCTAGTCTGAAATCTTTGGGAGGGGTGCTAAGTGTCTAATGGAAGGAAGTTTGCACATGATGAGTGTGCCAGACCTAAGCAAGGTGCATGCTTGGGGACAGAGTAGGATGGCATAAGATTTCATCAGTGTGATCAGAACAGTGTGCAATTGAAATTTATCAATTGCCTTTTCTGAAATTTTAGATTTACCTTTTTTTTGGACTGCAATTGACCAAAAGTAAGAGAAAGCATTGAAAGAAGATTATTATAAATAAAGGAGGCTACTGTGTTAATTGTAGAACATCTGGGATATACAGAGAAGTGTTAATGAACAGGTAAGTGCCTGTATGAGCTCACAGTTTTGAAATGGTGGCTTTGGGCATATTGACATCTTTCCTTTTAGTGGCTTTGTTTACATAATCATGAAATAAAGTCTGCATTTAAAAAATATAATTTTGAAATTTAATTTAACAGTAAAAGCATTTCCCAATTTATCAAAAATGCACGATTACGATTTTGCTTTTCTTTGCTGAGTCTTAGGGTTATCTGAGTATTACCTTCTCTGACCAGAGCAATTTATGAGCTCCAGTGGAACAGAAGGAGCCCTTAAAAAGGGCATTAAGACTCAGACCTCTGTCCTTCCCCTGACACTAGATTGGTAAGGCTTATTTGGTGTCCAAACACTGATGTCAATTTCTCATTCTTATGTAAGGAGGCTAGTCTGAGAATGCATCCTAGGCCTACCTTTCGGCTCCATGTGCATTTTTATGTAACTGGTCTTTTTTTTTTTTTTTTTCCCCTCCCAGCAAAGTGCTTAGATAGGTTTAAAGACAGAAAGTTAAGAAAAATTTCCAACCAGCTTTCTTTCAACACAACATCACTTTGAATACACCTGATCAGGATTACTTTGTGCAATTAAAGAAGACAGATTGCTTCACAGGGACAAAGAGCTGGATGTATAAATTAAGTTTCACATTTCTATTCATGCCATTCTAACACAGTTCTGAAGGTTTGGGAGGCAAGAGTGAATGTGGAAAGCACTTTCTTAGGGAGGCTCCACAGGGGTCTAGCTCTCTGTCTAACCTTTGGCTGGTTTTTTTCCTGTTTGGTTCTTGAGGTTCATTCCCGAGCTTTTTCCTTTCCTGTAGTTGAATTCTCACTTAGAAGTTAGACAAAACGTTTCCCTTCGCCTGTCTTGTGGTACTTGAGTTAGCGTCCTTTAGTTTTATTGGTCAGCTATAAAGGATGGGGGCAGCAAAATGCTTCAAGTACTGACACTTGCCGGAAAGCCTGATGACCTAAGTTCAGTTCCCAGGGCTTACATGTTGGAAGGAGATCATGGACACTCATGCAAGCTCCCCTGACCTCCACATGCAGGTACATAAATATAATATAAAAGACTAGAAGGACACCTACGCTGAAGGTTTTGATTTCCTCAAATGACTCATGGGCATGGACTAAACTGACTTTGAACACTTTCCCAAGCTTTGGTCTCCTCATCCAAATGTTGGAGACGACATAGCCACATCATGATGCATTATGATGGGAAACATTCAAAACAGCACATGCCTAGCATATGGCCAAGGGAGTGTAGTAATCTTCATGATGATGGTGGACTTGTGCGTGTGTGTCATTTGTGTCTTAATTGTGAAGAATGTTTCGGTTAAAGTTTCTAAACATAATTCTTAAGACAAACGACAAGTGTCCTCCAGGAAGTGTGTGTCCTTAGTGTACAGGGAGCACAGAGTGAGATTCTGTTGTAATAATCCGATAATTTTTCCTTGAAGAATGATAGGATTTTTTCAAGTCTTTCCCTGAGGGAGATTTTGATAAGAGCTTTTGGTTGATTACTTTTTCTATCCTATGTCCTGTTTGGCTGATAAGCTCCCAATCTCCACATTTCACATTGTTTTTATCTTTCCGGGTTGTACCCATCTCATCCTCGTCATCTTTTCAGTTGTCAGAGTGAAACTGAAGGGCGACAGGGAACTGCTGGGGCATCGCAGGGGATGGCTAAACCCTGAGGCAAGCGGATGGGGTAGTGCCACTTCAGTAAGGGTTGTTGTGGATGTGGGAATTAATGTAATCTACAGGACACAGGTTTTACACTAATCTGTATTCAAAGCCTGACTGTCACATGGCACTGAAGCTCCAGGCCTCCTCTAACTATGCCTTGGGCTAATCAAATACTGGATTTTTACAATAGCTGCTTCAGGTCAATGTGCTTAAAAAAAAAAAAATCCCATTATTATCTTTCAGGACCCATGGTTATCTAAGAACCATGGAATTTTACCTCAGAAAACATTTAGCTTAGAATCAAGGCCAGTGGGAAAAGCCCTGCATGGCTTTCCCAGAGCACTTCCAGAATATTCACAGTACTTGTTATTCAAGGGGCTGTGGGTAGGCTGACCCTGGTCCTTTGTATCTGTTCAGACATGTTTGCATCTGTACATATAAGTGACTCAGTGGCTCATTCTGAATAGCTTCTTCAGAGAGTAAGTTCAGTTTTTCCTTATTGTATCATCTTGATCCAGAGTCCTGGTAGATGCTGTTGGGACAGAGACCCAAACAAGTTTGGAGTCACTATGATGAGGTGCCATTTGGAAACTTTAGAGAATGCAGAGGGAAGAAAGAACCTGTCCCTGACTGGGGAATGTTACAGACTAATACCTGGGTCCGTCAAAGCTCTGTAAGTGAAATCCCAGCCTCAGCTGAGATGATCCTGGGAGGAAGTGGCTTCTGAATGTGGAGCCCTTAGGACTGCAACAGTGGCTTTGTAAGATAAAACAGGACAACATCATCTTTGTTCTCCCCACTATGTGTAGATACAAGATAACTATGGCTCTCTCAACCCACTATGGTCATCTTTACCATACACTGGATCTGCTTCCACCTTGGTCTTGGATTCCTCACCTCCAGAATTGGGAAAAACAAATATCTTCTTTTGAATAGCATCCTCTAGTCTATTGAAATTTGGTACAGAATTTTGCACTAAAACAAAGACTGGAATGGGCACTGATTTGTCTGATTATGTGAATCACCTTCTAGGACACATTACTATGCTGTAGACTGAAAGCTACAATGCCTGCTTCCCAGAATGCTGATGGTAGGAGACTCAGATGTGATTTAGATTTCCTTATTAAGCTACACCTGCACCGGGGTGTAACAGGGTACCACTGAGACTTTCCTATTTCTATTGCTGAGAAAGAAGAGAAGTCACAGGGGGAGGCATTTAATTTTGTATGTGGCTATAGCAGAGATCCTCGTGGACATCTGTTTGGAGCCCAGCTGAAGTTGGAGCATCATCCTGGAGCCAGCATGCCCAGTAAGCACTCTGCTAGGCAACTTCTTATTGTTCCATCTTTCCAAGGAGAACAGGTAAACAAACTTAGAAACTCAGTTTGCTTCTATAACTTCAATACTTTTTTCTGGAAGCTGTGCCTCCAATCGGTGCCTTCAGATTTCTTTAGTCCTAGATGCCAGAATGGGCCAACTTTGGCACAAATGGTAAAGACCATTTAGGCTTTTGTAGGCTGTGTGGTTTCTGACACAATTCTTAAACTCTGACATTAGAGAGTAAAAATGAGTTTAAGCAACAAGTAACAAGTAGGTGTGACTGTCTTCCAATAAAATTTTATTTATCAAAAGTAGTCAGTAGGGCAGATCTGAGCTATGGAGTAGAGCTGACTGTTCCCTTTATAACATACCCCTTCTGCTTTCTTGATAGAGTCTCCTTAATATTGACTACCGACCAACTGACGAATGTTTGAATCCAAGAATGACTATAGTATGAGCAAGGAAGAAAGGGGAATTATGCTCTAGCCCTTTGGTCCAAGGGGCTAACAAGGAACCAGGTGATTAATAGGTATAGCTCGACAAATGATCCTTTTTTGTTGTTCTATGACTTCCGTTCTTCAGTGTTTTCATGTACAGTATCTCATCTGGCTTTCACAATACCCCGTCCAGGAGGTATAGCTGGAGAATGCTGAGAACTCTCAGAAATACTTTTCTTAAGGTTACGCAATTATGGGAAGAGAACACAGAATTTGAAACCCGGAGGCTATGCCTGTCTCTCAGTTCAGGGATTCTTCTAGCATGCTATTTTGCCTTTGGGAGCTTGCAACTAAAATCTAGAATAATTTGAGAACAGTCTGAGTTTGCGTAGATGCTACTTGTGGAAGTTTGGAGGGCACTGCGGGACTCTGCTAAGCAATGTGTACTGGCAACTAGCCACATTTGCAGGCTTATTTTAAAAGTGGATCCTCGAGATCCATCCAGTGATTACTGAGTCAGAACTTGCCTTCTATCAGGATTTTTAGGTAGTTCACAGGCACAGTGCTTTGGAGAGGCATGTATAGATGACTCTTCAAAATTAAATTCTTGGAACTGAGTCTCCCCAAGCTCAGGAGACAGAGTACACCGATTGTCTGTAAGTCAAAAGCCATGGAGAGACTGAAGAGTATTAGAGTGGTGGAGATATCTGTTGAACCATGTGGACAGGAGGGACTGGGGTACCTGAAACTCCTTGATCAGTTATTTATTCTCACTGTATTTTTTTTTCCCCAGAGGATGATGCATATACATAGAAGGAAAAATAATGTGTGTTAAACCCTAAGGTAGAAACTGAAACATTTCTTACTTTCACATTCTATTATCTTCTATTGTCTCAGCAACACTGGAATCTAACTCTGACTATTTTACATTTCTTTTGAGGTTTTTATCATCATTACCACCACAAATCTCTCCATGTTCCATTACTGGTCCAAGTCCCATACCCACATCACCAACTTAATCCTAAAACTAAATTTATGGAGCTACCCTGTTCTCTATTCAGGGATGCTGAGGGGCAGAGAACTGAAGTAACTAACTCATGGCTACATCATTAGTAGCCATGGGGCAGGACCAAGGAGTCTGCCTTCCTAAGAACACAGCTGACACAGAGCACAGCATAGCCTTGCTTTTTCATGACACTGTGTTTTCAAGTAAGGAGAGATTGTTGGAATGTGGTGATGTATTTCATATTTAATAAAATCAGCCTGGAATATCAGAGAACAGATTCACCCACAGTCAATCCACAAGAGTCAGAGAGTGGTAACTCATGCCTTTAAACCCAGCACGGGAATGAAAATTAGCAACTCATGCCTTTAATCCCATAACTCCAGAGACAAAGATCTTTCTGTGTTTCTGTGAGTTCAAGACCTAACAACCAAACAGTAGTAGCTCACACCTTTAATCTTAATTCTAGAATATGGTATAAAGTTGAACCTGGAAGTGAAACAACTTGGCGAAGAAGATATTTAAGGCAGGCATAGGCAGATGGTGTGGTATTCTGTAGAAGTGACAAGTCAGGCTGAAGACTCTTGAAAATAGCTTTTACCCTGAGAAGTTGGCTGGGTGAGAATTGACTGGGTTTGTTTCCTCTCTCTGATATTCCAGCTTTTCCCCAATATCTGGCTCTGAATTTTCATTAAATACCAACTAGAATTCATGTTTCATTGGAATCTATCACAGACTTCTTAATCTACTATTTGGGATACATAATTTTTAAAATCCCCATAGAAAATTTTATTGCCCAGTTCTAGTTCAGTAGCACAAGTCTTTACTATTTTGCCTCTTAGCTTAGTTAGGCATATTTATAATTTTCTGGACTACTGATTCCTTAAGGATGTGCTGTTTTATGCATCTTTGTGAGTGTTCCTTCAGTGCCCAGTTCTGGACTTGCCTCGCCTCTATAACTTCTATAAGTGTTTGTGGTTAGAATGAAACTATGCTCCAAGGTCTATCACTCTATGGAACTGGCTTCAAATGTTAGCACACACCAGCACCTCCTGGAAGATGTTCAGAGCACAGATTCCTGGCCTTGCCTCCAGATCATCAGTCTGATACTATTGTTTAAGAGTTTGTATTTCTGATGAGTCCCTGGAAGTGCTGCTGCTGCTGCTGCTGCTGCTGTCAGTGGTGGTGGTGATGGTGGTGTCTCTCTGGGGGCTACACCTTGCAAAATACTGATCTAGAAAAGTTTCAGTGCTTTGAAGGATTCACAGGGACCCCAGACAAGTGAGGAGTGGCATCATCGTGTTTAAAGCTCATGTTTCAAGAAATGACTCAGCCTACCATTTTGTGAGCACATGATCCATACATTAGACTGGGACAAATGACATCTGACAGCATATGGTTTGAGGCAAATTTTACCTCATTTCATAACGTAGAAACTATCATCAACTAATTGGTATTACATGATCAATTTTTCCATTCTTTTAAAATGTTAACAACACATCATTACAGAGTAACAGTCAATTTACTGACTATTGATTTGAATGTAGTGCATTGCACAAAAATCATATTTGTGTTAGAAACAAAAAAATCTGATATTAAATAGAGACTGAAAAGATGAAAGAAAAATAAACATCTGTATGATCTTATTTTTTTTTACCCTTTGACATTGGAATGGCAAAAACTGATTGCAGAGGCTGTTAGTGCATGAACACATTGATAGAGGAAGACTTTAGAATCCTCTGGTCTTATTAGGTTAAAATATTCCTTCTAGTAGTAGGGGAAACTGAGGGACAGACGCTGATCTTTTTTTTTTTTCAGTAAGACACAGGGATCTCATTCTGAGAGATGCACAGAGGATGGGGACCTCTTGGCAAGGGCTTGGAAAATGGTAGGAAGGAGAGAAAGTTCTTCCTGAAAGGTAGGTAACAAGGTGAGCTTTGAATTATCTTCATAAAGTCAGTGCTAATAGTTTCTCTTGAATCTTTTTGAACCTTTCTGGCTGGCAATATTTTTTAAAATTCTCTTTTTCTTTCCACAAACACACCATAAGCTCTTTGAGGGTTGGTAATATTTCCTACTCAGCCCCAAATTCCTAATATCAATAGTACGAAGCTTCAATGTATGTTCGTTGATTTTGATTACAAAACAGTGATATCTTGTGGCAAAAGGTAAATCCAGATATGTGACCCCAGTGTCAGAAGTGTGTATGACTACAACACCATACATGCTATATTCTATGTTGGACTTTTTGTACCTATATTTATATGGAAGCAACAACGGTCTTTGTGAAGAGTAAACTGATCATCAATGTGTTCATACATTTGGTAGGAACACAGATCAAGATTTTCTGTTACACTAACAACGGACCAATTTATTTTTACATTTATTGGCAGAAGATCTCACTGCTGCTCAGGCTCATTGGGGACTCATTACATAGTCCACTTTGGCTTCAAACCCTTGATTCTTTTCCCTTAGCCTCTCAAAGATTGAAATTATCCATTTGTTCTACCAAACCCAACCCAAAATTCTAGAGTTTAAGCTACAAGGTATTATGAATGTTATAGATTCTTTCATTCCTCATCCTTTCCATTTATTGACAAGCCCACCTAACTGGGTGGGGCAGCAAATAGTGTTATTTGACCAGGATGCAGAATCACATAGAAGACAAAATTTTTGAGCATGTCTGAGGAGTTTCTAGATCAGGTTAATTAACTTAATAATAATAACTTGTAAGTTAAACTCTAGAATTTTGGGTTGGGTTTGGTAGAACATACATACAATTTTAGTATTTGAGAGACTAAGGCAGAAGAATCAAGGGCTTGAGGTCAAAGTGGCCCCACCAAAACGGTAAGAAGCACTGTTTCATAGGCGGGGGTCCCACGTGTAGGAAGCAGTGTTTCATAGGATGGGGTCCCATGTGTAGGAAGCAGTGTTTCATAGGATGGGGTCCCACGTGTAGGAAGCACTGTTTCATAGGCTGGGGTCCCATGTGTAGGAAACATTGTTTCATAGGCTGGGGTCCCACATGTAGGAAGCACTCTTTCATAGGATGGGGTCCCACGTGTAGGAAGCACTCTTTCATAGGATGGGGTCCCACGTGTAGAAAGCACTGTTTCATAGGCTGGGGTCCCACGTGTAGGAAGCATTGTTTCATAGGCTGGGGTCCCACATGTAGGAAGCACTCTTTCATAGGATGGGATCCTGCTCTGAATGAAAAGGAGGAAGCCAGATGAGAACCTGCTTTCATCTCTCTCCCTGTTTCCTGACTATGGATACGATGTGATCCTGGGACTTCACAACTTTGTTGGTTTGGATGGTACCCTCAAACTGAGCCTGGGTCATCCCTTCCTACTTTAAGTTGCTCTTGTCCGGTATTTTATAGCAGCAATGAGGCCTGGAATTAATACACTATCTATCACCTACCTCTTGTCTTTCATCCATCAATATTAAGTTCAGTTAACTATTTACTTAACTAACCTGTCCATCTTTGTTAGTGGGTATAATGGAAAATGTCCAGAGTTGGTTGCTTTATGCCCTATTAGCTCAGTCCTTGAACAGTGACAGCTCTAATAGACAATGGGGGTGTGGGCACCAGCATTTGTCATGGCTGAGAGGTGGACTATGGACCATATCCAAGTGAGCTCATGACACTTCAGAGAGTCATTCAAGTCTGTGTTTCCCCTCAGAGTACTTTGGGAAGCCACTTGAAGCAGTGAACTGTGATGTGCACATTTAC
The DNA here is from genome assembly GCA_033318265.1 of Phyllotis vaccarum. Taxonomy (NCBI): domain Eukaryota; kingdom Metazoa; phylum Chordata; class Mammalia; order Rodentia; family Cricetidae; genus Phyllotis; species Phyllotis vaccarum. Next base: position 22,657,741 of record JARWLC010000019.1, read on the forward strand.
AATTATATGGTATTATTCATCACGGCAATATTTTATTTAAAGAAACCAATAAAGCAGATGGAAAATGGTGAAGATGTGACTATTTTAGGTGGCATGTTTGTTCAGCAACTGGCACAATAACAGAGACGCAGAAGAGGAGATGAGATGGGAAGCACCGATTATTTTAATTTTCTTGAAGAAGGGAATAGAGATTACATTTCTGACTTTCACAAGGCAGAAAATCATCTGGAGTCTAGAAAACTCAAGATGGTCATGAGACACTTAGAAGAATTTTAAAAAATGTTGTGACTTTTATATATAACTCCTTTCAGAAGCCAATTTACTGAAGTGTTTCAGTCTCCTTACAGGCTAATGGGAGATAATAGAATTATATTATTTAATTAAAATGCATGAAGATTAAAATGAAATAACACGGCTAAAGCAGTGGTAGAAATGCAATGTACAGCTCAGTACAACCTGGCTCTAACACCTAGAATTATCCTTTTTCTTTCTGTATAAATGCTATAACAGATGTTGTAGAATAACCAGGATGATGAGGGACTTGCCCTATGTCCTGTTAAAAGGAGATGAAATGTCTAATTTAAACGTGAGAAACCACTCTGGTTTTTCATCAGATCATATGAATCTTTTGTCTTTCACTAAACAGAAGCCACTTGGGAAGGGACACTGTTAGGGCATTTAGCTACAGAAGGATGTTAGCAAAAGAAGACATTGATACACCGATATCTTTCTGAAAATATCACTGAGTCAAAGCCATCTAGAGTTTAATTCAAATATGGGAGGAAATCCTCCCAAGAACACAGCAGCTCTTAACTAGTTAGTACAACAACAGAGGAGGGAATGGATAGGGAAGGAGAACATATGGTGTCCTGGATAGCCTATGGGCACTGGGAGTGTTGTGGACCATCCTATGTAGAAGACCAGGAGACAGAAGGCATAATGTGGGGCAGCAGCATGATGCGAAGACTTCCCATGCACTGCTAACAAGTTCTAGAGGCCGAATTAGGTACAGTTTTGTTGCTGTGATAAAGTGCCCTGGCTTGATTTTATTGACAAAAGTATTAATTTTGCTTCATGGTACCAGAGTAATAAGAGTCCATCACAGAAGAGAATAGAGAAGCACGTGACAGGAGCTGAGAGAGTTCTTCCGCTACACACATAGGAAGCAGAGAGAGCAGACCGGAAGTGGGGTAAGGCTATAAATTCTCAGAATTCACCCCAGTGACATACCTTTTACAGTAAACCTCTGTGTCTTAAAATTTCTATAATGTCCCCAAACAGCGCCATCCACTGGGGCCCAAACATAAAAATAACACAAGTGGTGCCAACGGAAACAGCACGTTGAATATAGCCAGGGATGTAGTTAGATTAATGTAGTTAGAGATCTTTCTGAAATGGTGGTGGGTTCTCAGAGACATGGCAGTGTAATCAGAGATGCTCTTAACAGATAAAGCAATGACAGAAGGAACAACCACAAGGGACACCTCTGTCTTTGCTCTTCAGCACGTCGTCTTGGGCAAGTCATTCTACCGCTCCAGGACATACATGTAAGATGCAGCCCTGAGTTTTTAATGTGCGTGCGTGCGTGCGTGCGTGCGTGCGTGCGTGTGCGTGTGCGTGTGCGTGTGCGTGTGTGTGTGTGTGTGTGTGTGTATGTATTCCACGCACGTGCGTGCTGCCATGGTTACTCCATGTACCACAGATATCATGGTACCCTGATCGCTTACAGGCTTATCTTATTGCTACTTTCCCACACTCTTGGTGATGGTGAGGAGTGGGGCAGATTATCAGTATGCTTTCCCTTTTGCTGGTGATGATGGTGGTGGGGATTACGGCAGTGCTCTGCTTCTCCATTTAACTTCACAGAACAAGGACTTAAAATATTTTTTAAAAATGTCCTGGCCTTGTGGCCTCTGTCACCTTAGCTGTACAGCGGGGTACCTTTTGGGGTACCTGAGATGCATTAACCATGAAGTATTGTCGGACACAAAGTTGCTATAGTCCAATTAAACCTCCATGAGAATACCAGTCTTGAGGCATTATGAAGCCTGAGAGTGGTCACAATGCACTGTGCTCCTTTTTACTTCCGTCTACAAATTGGGGATGAAAGTCCTGATACCTCAGGCATCAGGATCAAATGAGATGAAATAAATTTCCCACTATACAGCAGATGCAAGAAAAAAAGAAAATGAACAGAAATAAAAATGATAAGAAACAGTCCTCAGTTGCTGGAGTATATACACACAACATTTTGCTCTATAAATATGTTACTTGTTGCACAGATTTTTATTTTTTTAAATTTGAACTAGAAATGAATTCAGAAAAATGAAGCTACAGGAGCTTGGAAGTTTCTCAAGATGGAAAAAAGGATACAAAACCCTACTAGAATATTCTCCAGCCCAGAGGACTGGTTCAAGCTAAGCCACAGGAGTGTTCTGGACCCTGTAGCCCTAGGGATATTAACACAGCATCCAGTAATGGGGTTCTCGGAAAGGGCCTCAGCTTTTAGTGGCTGCTTGCAGCTCTGAGGCCCTGGTGGCTCATGTTTGCTTCTTGCAAAGCTGCTGATTCATCTTTGTGGAATCGTGTGAGATTCAGGTCCAGAGTCAACTCCACTCTCTGGGATATGAGATTCCACTTTCCCAAAACATGGCTTCTTATCTCTCTAGAAGAGGCCCCTGGGCAGTTTTTCCAGACACAAGCCTGGTGGATTTAACTATGCCTGGCCTGTCTCAGTTTTGTTTATGAGCAGTTATGTGCAGGAAGAGGGGACAGCCACCTGAGGGTTACTAACCACACCTCAGGCTGCTCTTCAAGGTTTCCCACAATTCTCCTTTCAGAAATGGAATCTGGGAATGCAGACTGTTTCAGAACATCTTTAGAAGCACTGAATTTTGAAATAATTTATAACTCATGTCATACTTTTCTCCTCAGTATCACATAGCAATATCTAAGTCAAAGTTTTTTTTGTGTGTGTGTATCTATGTGCACATGATGTGTGTATGTTTGTGCCTATAAAGGTCAGAGTTTAACACTGATAGCCTCCTCTCTTCTTCTAACATCACACATACACACACACACACACACACACACACACACACACACACACACTTTTTTTTTTGAGAAGATCTGCCAATGAACCTGAAATTTGTCCTTTTGACTAGCCTGGCTGGAAAGCAAACTCTAGGAGGAATTAAAAATTCTCTCGTCTTTTTCTCCCCAGTACAGAGATTATTGGAACACACTGCCGTGTCCAGCTTCTCTACATGCGTCCAGGAACCAAACTCAGGTGCTCATGTTTGCTCAGCAAGTGCTTTACCAACTATCTCTCCAATCACCCAAGAGAAGATTTTACTGTTAGAATTAGAGTCTGTGGGCTCTTTGTTGACCTAACGTTTTGTGAAATCTTCCTAACCCTTTTCTGGTCCAGTTTATACATTTTGGAAACAGAAATGAGAACAATAACACCCCAGACTTATGCTTTGTGAAAGATAATGTAAAGGGCCTGGAACTCAACCCCCATTTCAGTGTCTTAGTTCCAAATGGCATTTACAGTCATTGACAAGCAATTCCACCCTTCACCACAAATTCTCTCAAAAGCTTTAGGTGCAGAGTGGATTCGTTGCATATAAGACACTGCAATAAAACATATTCACTTCATCACTCCGATGGTTAACACCTTTTACACATCACAGAGTCTCCAAAGACTTTTTCTTTCAGCTATTTTTCAAAAAGAACCAGCCCAGCAAGCTCTCTGGACTGCCTTTGCTCTCGTGGCTACCTTTCCTGGCTTTATCCAAAAACTGAGAGCCTCTAGAGTTAGTATTGAACATTAGATCTTTTCCACTTGAGAAGAGAAGGGCACAGCGAAGGTCATAGATACTTGCTTGGATAATTGGAAAGAGAGGGGAAATTAGCTACAAGAACCCAGCAGTAGAATCAGAGAGGGAAGAAATCCACATCCTAAGGAAATGATCAGAATCCACATACGTTAGTTGTGATCAAACCTCTCAACTGCAAGTTGTCTGAACAGACAGATGGCGAGGGTGGAGGGGCGGGGGCATGGATGGGGGGTGGTCCTTCAGCTCTGACTCACTACCTTAGCCCATGAGCAGAGTGAAAGGGTATGGGTGTCACTTAGAAGGGGAGACAGGTTGCTCTTTTTCCATTTGGCATCTGTTTCCACTTTGGGTTTGCTGGTGAAACACATTTCAAATATGTTTGAGCAGGGGCCATGTAACAGGAGAGAGAGGGCAGAGCTGAGAGAGGGAGCAGGTGAGCAGCTTATATTCTCAGCATATGGATGATCCTGACAGGGAGTCTGGGGGAATAGAGTCCACTCTGAACAGTAGGCAGTCTAGAGTTATCCTTTGTACCTAAGCAGTAACACTGGCTGCTGGAAGTGAGGACTGGCTACAACGTAGACTGCTTTGGATGGGAGCCGGGACTGCTGATGGTCTATAGGGTCTGGCGAAAGTGTGAGCTCTGTCACTCCCTCATCTGAGAGATGTGCTTGCCAGTGTCTGAACACCTGCCATACAGAGGAGGCCATGCTTAGCCTGAGATGTTCACGGCAACAGCAAGACAGTAAGAGACCTGCTTTCTCCTTCTTCCTTTATGTTCTAGGCATTCCTAATTCTCTGTATCTCTCTGGCAAGTTACTTCCAAGGCCTACTAGGCCTTGAGGAATGAACATGAGGAAAGATTGAGGTAACATGAGAGACTAAAATTACAAACTAGGACTAGGCATGTTCGAATTGCCCCTAACACTTGATAAGAATAAAATTTAGCTCAGTGCCATCATGGGCTCAGATATACGGAAAAGAAATAAAAGTTTTAGGAAATGAGGATACAGCTCAGTTGGTAGAATGCTTGTCTAACGTGCATGAGGTCTTCAGTATGATGCCAGCATCCGAAAGCCTGCAACCCTACACTCGAGAGGCAGAGGCAGAGCGACCAGGAGTTCACGATCATCCTGCTACAGAGTGAGTTTGAAGCTACTCTGTCTTAGAAAGAGAAAAAGGGAAAACAAAATAAAATATTTCTTATTTCTGTCCTTCTTAGTTCAGATTGTTCAACGAACAAACATTGGGTTTTTTAAACCTCTGATATAGCAGTATAAATAAAGGTATTCTGCAAACTAGCATGTGTAATACAAATAGTAATGATTAATTTTTATAGATGGGATTAGAAAAATGATGGAGTTATGGATTTATTTTATAGTACTATTTTATCTCTCCAGACCTTGAGTCCTGATCTAGAGAGAGAGAGAGAGAGAGAGAGAGAGAGAGAGAGAGAGAGAGAGAGAGAGAGAGAGAGAGAATGAAGTAATCTTTTGACCTGTCTTGTTCCAGCGGGAGGGGGGGGTATCTTAGTTTCCTACTAGCAGTTCCAAAGTTTTAGGTTTCTGATGTCTTTTTAATTGGCGTTAGAAATAGGAATTTACTTTCATTCCTTTCCATGCTGATATTCGATTTCTCCAGCACTGTTTATTGATGAGGCTGCCAGATTACTTCTCTTATTCTATATTTTTACACAAATTACTATGGTGTGCAAATGAGAGGGAAAACATAGAGGGAAGGAAGGAAGGAAGGCAGAAAGAAGGAAAGGAGGAAAGGAGAGATGCAGATAAGCAGAGAGACAGAGACAGAGAGAGCAAGCGAGCTGTGGGAGTACAGTTGCATACATGCCACAGCACACATGTAGGGAAGCGGAGGACAGAAGATTCTTTCCCTGCACATTAGGTTCTGGATGCAAACTCAGGGTTTCAGACTGCCTGGGAAACGTTTTAGTTGTTCAGCCATCTCTCTCCCCTGGCCAGACCATTTCCTCCCCCTCCTCCTCATCTTCCTCCTCCCCCTCCATTTCCCCTCCCCTTCCCTCTTCTTCTCCCCTCTCCCCCTCTCCCCCTTCCCCCCTCTCTCAGCCAAAGGGAGAGAAGATGAGTCAAAGAGGCTGCTGTAGAGAAACAGTCTTCTCTGGCTCCTTTATGGAGTCCATCCTAGGGCAACACATTTAGAAAATCACCTACTCTTGATAGGAACACCCTGAGACCCGTCCATATCTATGTCCATATCTCTTCCCAGTCCTCAGAACCACATCTGAAATACAAATGCAGCTTTTTACACAAGCGTGTCCATCACTGGGCTACTTACTATAATAATGAATATTGGAAATGACCTAAATGCCCGATCTGGGATTGGTTATGCAAATCCTGACTCATCTGTCTAGCATAGAATACTCGGTAGCAATTTAAGATAATGTTTATGAAGGCACTTTCGTGGCACGGTTAGATGCTCATGGTGCAATGTTAATCAAATCAAGCAGAACAAATTTTTTGGAAAAAAATACCAATAACATTATGTAAAAAGTATAAATGCTTAAGAAACATCCCGGGAAGAAACATACTCATATGTCAACAGTGGCTGACCTCTCAGGGGGAGTGAAATTTGCATGGGTTTTTCAATATTTCATAACGACCATGTAATTATAACTAAAGAGAGAAGATAATATGAACTAAAAAGATAAGAGAGGAGCTATTTTTGCTTTTGAAATTAGGAATATTCTGGATGGGCCTCAGGTGAGCTTTCATTCTCTCGGTTTGTCTAGAGACCACAACTTTGGCTTTCCCAACACCTAAATCAGCACAACCCTGCATCTGACTGAAAAAAGATAGTGCCTGGCAGTGGGTGATAGCTTGAAAGCCACAAACTCATGTTCTTTACGACGCTTTCCCTGGATCAAAACACACACACACCTCTCTGTATTCCTTGGTCTCTCACAGACAATCTGTGTGTTCGCATTTGAAGAATGTTGTAGAATTTTAGGGGAGGATCTTGGAAATCATTCATTTATTCATTTTCTTTCACATATTCTTTCAGTCATTCTAAATAATATTTCTTTTAAAATATAACTTTTATGCTCTGAAAAGTCTACACATTTACATAATATATTGCATATATAAGTATAGATATAAGTAGGTAAACCATGTCCATCTACCATGACCTCTCTCCAACTCCATTATTTTTCTATACACTATCTTCTATATACTTATTTCTCCAGTGAGTTCTGTGTTGACCATTGTGACCCATACACTGTAATCTTTTCTTCAGAGGCTCTAGAGGTGCATTGGGTGGATGTCAGTGTGGCTGGTGTGTGAGAGACCAGGTAATGATAACACATTGTGTGAATCTCATTGATCACTTTCCATACAGTGTCCTCCCTAAATACTAGTGCTGAATGAATCTTGCTTTGATGGGGATGGAGGACGGAGGTCATATAAGAAGCTATGTAATTCCAACTCAATTCGGTACAATACATAGTACCCTATATATTGTTCGGATTAATGCCCATGTCTTAAAGCTGAGCTCCCCTGCACTAGTGGGGCCGATTCATATACCCCGATGGATCCCATTCCCTTCTGAGAAATAATCATTGTTTCCCTCCATGTTTGCCATTGCAAGCAAGCCATTGCTCTCATAGCTTCCAGAGGCCATACCTCATCTAATAAACTTGACTTTTGCCCATATTTGTTACTTCAACCCAGCGGCTTCCACTTTGGTGCCTCCTGTGCAGATGCCAAGGACATTCTTGGTCATGTCTTAAAACTTGAAGTCAGAGAACTGCTTAATTGGATGACCTGGGAAGTGACTTTTACTAAGTTTGTTTGCTGTCTCCTGTGTCCCTTCAATATTTATTTACTACATTTCTTATCAGGGGAACTCTTTATCTAGCCTGGAGCTTGATATCCCATCCATTAGCAGACAGACAAACTTCTTCTGAGTGTGGCCACCGAGGGGCTCAGGGAACAGCTCGTGACACACATGAATCAGAAGAGATAGAAATTGTGATGATACCCCTGGAAATGGGGGTTTAATTTTCTCTTATGGGTTCTGAAACTAAGATAGCTGAAGGGGATGTTACTACCTCTAGCATCATGGATATTCAGCCGAGAGCAATTTAGTGAAAAGTGGCACTGAGAGATGGAAACATAAAGCTCCAATGGGAATTTGCTAGCGAGAAACTTGAACTAGCTATTATTACAAAGGTTTAATAAAGGGACCTTCCATTGTGTGCAGGAGGGGGGTAAGATGCCCAAACATGTGATGATGCAAATATACTGCAGTGGAGTTTTATGGTCTCGACAGATAGATGTGGTCAAGGATAATTCCTGGAGCTGACAAATCTATATGGAGGATCATATAGAGATGTCTTTGAGAAAACCTGTGATCTTGAACTGTAAGACGTAAGCACCTAAGTGCTCTATCGAGAGGAAGCCAGGGAATAAATATCTGACCTCCCTTTCTGTTCCCTCCATGCTCTGAGTTTCTCTTTCTGTTTTCCATTGTTCAAATACAATTGGAAGCTATAACTTACTGGAGTGGTCATGATATGGCCCGGTCATTGGGATTTAAGTCAAACTATACCAGCTGAGCCATCTCCCTAGTCCTTCCTGAACTTATTAAATAACTCCCATGGGAAGAATTATATTACAAAGAATGATCAGGGATGCTGCCATTGAATGTCAGGGAACACTGACCACATGGGTACCAGTCTCTTATGAGCTTGGCCTCCAAGTAGTCTCAGTAGAAGTCTTGGAGACAAAAAGGGGGAAGCCACTGACTTCTCTAATGTGGAAACTCTAGGCCTAGGGTGCCACTTTTGAAGACACCAGAAGCCTAGAGTAACTTAGTCATTGGATCAGCACCGTTGCTGGCATTTCATTCATGGCTGAGTGATCTGAAGTTTCCTTCCTTCCTTCCTTCCTTCCTTCCTTCCTTCCTTCCTTCCTTCCTTCCTTCCTTCCTTCCTTCCTCCCTCCCTCCTTCCTTCCTTCCCTCCTTCCTTCCTTTTGTCAACTCTGGCTGATTAGGAAGGCAGATGAATCTTTCCTTACACATAATTTTCTGAGTCTGAAGTGAGAAATTGAACTAAACTCAATTATAGAAGCTGATTTAATGTACTTAATTGTACTCAGGAGTTAGGAATTTGAAGGGTTCCCTGGAGGTTGGGGTCAACCAAGTGGACTTGGAGTTACTGATGTGACAGCCACCTGTGGCTGTGATAACCACATCCCACTGCCCAGAACCCATGTGAGTCCTCAGTGATGAGACACAGATTCTGGAAGCCCAGCCCCTGGGGAGGTTGTCACTTTCTCTGATGGTTTCGCTTATACATGCTTTCAAGTACTTATCTGGAAGCCTGCTTGATTTAAAAAAAAAAAAAAAAAAAAAAAAAAAAAAAAAAAAAAAAAAAAAAAAAAAAAAAAAAAAAAAAAAAAAAAAAAAGCTTCTTGAACAATTGCAACAGATTTAATGAAAATAACAAGAAGAGAAGTGACAGCAGGAGGGCCAACCTCTCTCCTAAGAAAAACATTTCCAATGGCGCCATTCCCCTGTGGCAGGATGGGCGGGATCCACGTCAGGGGACTATGAAAGCTCTGTGTCTCTGACCTTCAGACCTAATCGTTCTCTTAGTGACCTTTTGACCTGCACCTACTCCATGTTGGATCTCTTATCCTGGCCTTTGCTGCCTAGAATTCATTGGCTTGAGTCTTCAGAGGACCTTACCTGGCAGGTGATGACACTCCTGTGTCCCAGATTAGGACAGTGAGGATGAGTGTGCACTGGGGTCTATTTAAAGACGTGATCTCATGGGAGTGGATCCCCTGGGCCGAGAACAAGGCTGAGACAGTTGTGTGATGACCTAGTGCTCTACCAGAACTTCAGAATCCAAGGTACAAAGATTGCCAGGCAAGTCAAAAGCACAGCCTGCTCATCTCTCCATCCCTTGCCTTTGTCTCTGGCTTTGTCTCTGGCTTCTCATGCTTCTCAGACCTCATGCTCCCTTATCTTTATCTCATCCTACTCTAGGAATAATCTTTCTTTTTTCTTTCTTCTTCCTCTTCACTTTCATCAGTCTTTAATCAAGAACTGGCCACAAGATTTTTATTCCGAAGTCAAAATAGGAGAGTCAGACAATGAGATATTCCTTCATGGCAGTAATAAGTGGAATTCTGTCAAAAGCTACTGTGGTCGCATTATGAAGCTTTGAAGGGCAACATGCAGCATCTGAAAGATGAAGGAACATTGACCTTATTTAGGCTTGCTGGTGATGCTTCCATCCTCTGGTCTGATTGTAACAGGGAAAATACCTAACTTTCAGTAGTGGGTTGATCAAATACAGAGGTTGATCATGAAATAGAGCTCTATGAATTTGGGGGTACCTTAGGAACCGGGGACACATAGACAGGGAATGGTAGAGCTGGAGAGAAGTGAGCAGTGAGGTGTCTACCAAAGCCAACAGTAGCAGGGCCTTCAACTGAGCCTCAGTGAGCTACAGCCATTAGTTCAGAAGGACCTGGTTCTTCTGGTATGAGGACGACATACCTATACTATGTCATGATGAGGGGAAAACTTACTGTCACTGGCCTTTTGACTGGTAGGTATCACTGCTCCCTACACTGTTTTTGTATCCACAGGCCCACTTTGGTGATTTTGACCTTGAGCTCAAGAAGGCAAGGTCCAACTCAGCAATTATTATCCGATCCTTAAAGATGGTAAAAGTGAGAGTCAGATGATCAAGGATATAGTTTAAGTTTGCAGAAACACTGGGATCCATCCAGTAATTCTTTCTCTTTTGTCTGTGGAGTTTTGCGCCACATTGGAAGGCCACGCTGAGTGATCTTCTGGAGACCAGTGCTGGACTCAGAGTTGAGCTAATCTGTCTCTGAATGTTTCCTGTACAACTGATTAGGTACGTATGCATTTTTCCACTCTATGTTTCCCATTCTTCTAAACCCTGGTCTCCTTTGTAAAGGATACAGCACAAAACTCACACAGCGAAGAGATCCTTAGGTCTTGAATGCCCTCTTAGTCACCCTGAATATTCAGAAGATGGGGCCATGCAGTATGCCTGGAAGAGCCTGATTATGCTCAGAGAATAATTTTCACCTGCCAGAATCAGGCCTTCAGTGACAAAAATGGGGCTGCAAATGCATTTTCCAAGGAGAGCTCAGACACTGCGAAAACAAAATGGAACGATTAGGAAGGCGCTGGACCATGGGACTGCCTTCCTTGAACACATCTCCTAACCTTGCAGAGAAGCTGACCCTCTCTCCCACACTGACAGTCTGCTTGGACAAGAGGAAACAGGCTAAGTTCTTTTTAATGTATATTAAATTGAGCCTGTCAACCTTGACAAAGTCCCTTTAAGTGGATGATCACTAAGAGGATAGCCTGCCAGGAGCAACACTGTTTGGGAGGCTGTGTCGATGGCACTCCCTCCCACAATTCTGGCTTCACAAAGGCTGGATGGAGCCCTCCCTCCCTCTCTTCCTTCCTTAAAAGTTACCCTTTATTAGTGCTTACAGTGGGTATGAACCTGTGCTAAAGACCTTATATATACTCATCTGCCTATCAGTCCCAGGAGAGGGAATTCATTTATTTTCATTCTCTAGAAGACGCTAGAGTTCAACTTATTCTGGTTCATGCTTTATAAACAACGGCATTCTACAAGTTTATGCTGACTTTATCTATGTGCTCTCAGGATCTTGTGCTCATTTAAGCCCAGATCACTCCTATACAATTGTAGCTTTGGTTGTTATGTATCTATAAATTTTATTAGAGAGTTTGACATTTTTCTCAAACTAATAGGTACAGATTTTCAAACAGTGCAGAATACTCTCTTAGAAAACACCAAGCATGGGCTATCAAGAGGATAAGTTCACTGCCACCAAACTTATTGACTTGAGTTTGAGACCCAGGTCCCACATGGTGAAAGTAAAGAATCACTGAGACATGTATAGGTAAATAACATGATAAACATGTGTTTAAACATATTATTAAACAACACGAAGAAAGTAAACACTAGTGTTTTTTTCTTTGTCTCTTCCACATTAATTAATCTCTGTGGTGGATATTGCTTTTGTATGCTGTAAAGATTTATTGTTCATACTGGTTCAATAAAATGCTGATTGGCCAGCAGAAAATATATACAGGGATAGCAGACTGGGAGAGTTCTGGGAAGCAGAAGAACAGAGCAGAGAAGACATTGAGACACAGAGGAAGCAGGATAAAAATGCTGCAGAAGGCAGAAAGGTACCAAGCCACGTGGCTAAATGTAAGTAGAAATAAGGGTATAATGTTAACATGTAATAAGCCTGAGTCATAGACCAAACAACATGTAATTAATACAAATTTTTGTGTGATTTTTTTGGGGCTGCTGGTTTGGACCTCAGGGTTAGGTTGGGCCAGAAACTTCTGACTACAGAAAATAGCCTCCAAAGGGAGTGGTACTATTAGGAGTTGTGGCCTAGATGGAGAAAGTGTGTCACTGTAAGGCAGGCTTTGAGGTCTCTTTTGCTCAAGCTTCCTTCAATGGGACAATCAGTTGACTTCCTGTTGTTTGTAAGATGTAGTGCTCTGAGCTCCAGCACATCTGCCAGCATACCACCATGCTCCCTGATGATGATAATGAACTGAATGTCTGAAACTGAAGTGAGCCACCCTAATTAAATGTTTTCTTTATAAGAGCTGTAGTGGTCATGATCTCTCTTCACAGCAATGCAAAACCAAATGAAGACAATCTCTGAATTGCTAAATAGTATGTTTATAATATTTACTTTCTTTTTTTTCCTTACCCCTTTTGGCAGTGTTGGAGATTGAAGTCAGGAACTTTCTGAAGCTTGCACAATGTGCCCATCATGACCATTGCTCCAGGAAATGAATGTCTTCAGGTGGCTCTATTGTTTCACAGGAAATACACTTGTCTACCTGCCTGCCTGCATTCCTAAACTCAGTCCTAAAACGACCTTTGGCCCCGCCCTGTTAGCATGCTGAGCCTGCCCCTACCCCTCCCCTACCCAGAATATAGTATAAGAATTCTGCCCCGAAAATATTCGGGGCTCTAGGCTTTTCTACAGTGCCTGGAGCCCACACATATGTGTGTACTGGTATTCATATTCATATTCATTAAACTCTTTTTCTTTAATGTTAACAGTGGTCATTAGCCGTGGTCTTGGGGTGTCTTGGGGTTCTCTAGGGGCGCCCGCCTATTACACGGGGAAGGTACTACCACTGTACTACATTCCCAGGCTACAATGACTGTTTGATTTGCTCACTTTATATATTGACTTTTAAGAAGAAAGTGAAAAATAGTGTTTCTCTCTCTCTCTCTCTCTCTCTCTCTCTCTCTCTCTCTCTCTCTCTCTCTCTCTCTCTCTCTCTCTCTCTCTCTCTCTCCCTTGTCCCTGTCTCTCTCATTGATTCTTTTTCATGCCACAAACATAGTTCTATTATGGTTTGATTCCCCAACAATGGATATGTTTGCTGTGACTTTGTAGATATTGATCATGGCAAGGGTGTCTCTCTCACTGTATCACAACTTCCTTTCCACCCTGTAAGAGCAGCAAATTATTTTACTTCTCATCTGTACACTTCAATATACCTTTAATTTTCTTTACAGTTTTCAAGATCTCAACTCTTACCCATCAGCAACTCTTTTAAAACTCCACATATCAATTTCACTTTCCATGGAGACTGTCCCTCTACCACAGCCTGGTCTTCTGTTCCAGTTTGAAGTAGGACAACTCTATAGGTGTTAAAGGGACTGTCATTTGACTGCCATCCTGGAAGTTACTTGTTTGATTCTCCACTGCAGCTCATAGTTCCTGTGTCCTATGAAAGCTACATTAAAACCATTTATATTTAAAAAAAACTTCTGTGTTTCTCATGTAATTCTTCAGACTCGTGCTAGTTTAGCTGAGTATATATATGGAATATAGAAATGATTTTTTTTCATGATATTGAAAGCAACTCCCCCCTTTCATATAACTACATACAACCTCTGGTCTTATTCTTCATAAAGTTAAGGTTAATTTGATTCCTAGTTCTTTGCCTGTTACGTTTTATTCTCTCTAGAACTTCAATATATTTTCTTTCTTCTCTGGGATAACTCGCATCATGATATAACTAAACATGGATCTTTCTGCCCATATTACACCACAACATGGTGGAACTTTTAGTTCACTGTAGATATTTGATTTTATTTCTGGGAAAACTCATTGCACACTGGTTTTAGGTAAGAATTATGACCTAAAGTCTATTTTATACTGTGTGGAAGAAATGGTGTTGATTAATGTTTAATAAAATGTCAGATACCGACACTAAGAATTTACATATGCTTTGTATTTAATCCTCATAGAAAAGATCTAAGTCAACTTTTGGGATTGTATGTTGCACATGAGAACTCTGAGACTTGAAGAAGTGGAACAATTTGTCTACAACTACTGAATGTCACAGAATTTGAAAAACCCAGTGTCCTAAACCACAGTTCCTTAAACTGGGTTTTTAGGAATGCCAGTAGCTCAAACATTTTGGAGTCTTCAGTGTTTGGGAATATCAGGATAAACATATGTCACATCTGTGAAGCTTCTCAGTGGATACCTTAACATGTGAGTCTCTAAGTATGAGACTCTGATGTATCATCTTCTAGAATTGATGAAGGTGATGGTGAAGACATTCTTTGAAAAGCTGCTGGATTTGAGTGTGGGATACTAGCTAGACTGTTTGTAACCAAGCTGCCCACAGGGACTTGCAGCATCTCACTGGCCTCCTCCATTCCTTTTTGCTTGCTTAATGCCAGTCACAGTGCTTTCATTTGGTTTGTTTGTTTTCCGGCTTCTTGATTACACAACATACATACTGGCTGCCTTTCATATCAATGGAAGCTCCTTTGTTCCAGGCACTTCCTAACAAACTGCTCTTTACATGACTAAGCTAAACATCCAATTGACACTTGCTCATTCTTCAGAGTTTAGCAGAAAAGTAATAATCCTCAAAGAAAGCATTCCTAAAATCCTAATTAGCTTAGGTTCCTATGTACTGTATCCTCTGAGTACACTGGACCTTTGTACCATGCCAATAATAATGTTTTTCTCTTGTGATGGGTGATTTCCATAGTCACCTCTACTGTATTAAGAAATATGCAGAGTGTTGATGAGGCATACTTTGCCTGTGTCTCTGAAGGCTTTCCAAGAGAAGTTTAGGGAAGGAAGGCTCATTCTGAATGTGGTGGCCCTATCTTGTGGTGCTGGGACCCAGGCAAAATACAAGGGGAAAAAGGAAGATGTCAGCTGAATGCTAGTATTCCTAACCCATCCAGATGTGAACAAGCAGCCTTGGACCTTCATGTCTTCCCTACAATGATGCATTATACCTCAAACTATGAACCCAAACAGACCCTCCCTTCTTACACTGATTTTAACAATGAAAAACTACAACGCTGCCTCATTTATGCCAGGTGCTCAGTAAACATTTGTTTACTAGATGTATGAATGACCAAATGGATGGGTATAAAACGCTTTGGGCATCATCATTAACAATAAACTAATAAATGAATATTTCTTAAAACAGAAGCTCTGGTTACAGTTCTGAAAGCCCAATTGTGATTCAAAAAGGATCTGCAGCAAGACAGAAAAATAATGTAAAACATAGTCTCAAATGTGATGAATAATCCACGAAACAAAATTGTAATTTCAAAAAAAAAAAATCATCTCTGTTCTGTGCATGAATTATTTCACCAACAGGTATCACAGCATGTAGCTGCCTTCACCCCCAAAACACTCATCCTCAAAAGCATATTCAAGTAGTTTCTCATGGCTCCTGTAAATCAAGCTCTCGCCACAGAACCACAGGAGCAAATGAATATTCTTTTTAAGGATTAGGAAGGCAAATGCACAGAGAGAGAGGGAAGCATCAGGGTGGATCTTTGAAATGACCCATTTTCCCAGCCTTGGCTGGCTGAGCATGTAAACCTGACCCAGAGACCAGGGCCAGTGATTCCTTCTCCTGTGGAATTTCTTTACCCCACTGAGATGGGAGATTGTGGTGCCTCCATTTTCTCTTTTTACCACAGAAAGCTGCTGAAAAGTTTCATGTAACATTCCCCAAAGTTTATAGCACAACAGTTACCCTTATAATAACCACTAAATTTGTTCTTGCTCCTTATCTGGCTTGTTTTGCCCTGAATTTATTGATTTACTACTCAGCTCTCCCTATGGTTGCCTCTACCTTACAGTGGAAATTCAAAAAGTAATGATAATATTGTCTTCATATCTGCATTTTGGGCATATATAGGACATACCATGAATTTATTAATAAAGTAGTGAGTGATATCCATAGCCCTGAAAATGTATTCTTTTATATAGTCTTTATATTTCAGTTGTATGTTTGTGCATGGTTTTGAAGGGGTGGGGCACCTATGCACACACACGTGTGGCAGCCAGTTTTCAATCCCAAGTGTCTCTTCCAATCTCCCCAACCCCTTTCTTTGTGATACAGAATTCCTCACTGAGGCTGAAGCTCATCAACTCAGCTAGAAGTTTGACTAGTGAGCCCCAGGTGCCCTCTGTGTCCACCTTCCCAACGCTGGGATTACAGGTATGTGTTGCACATGTAATTCTTTATGTTTGTGTTGTAAGGTGTCTAGTCTGGGGATCCTTTATGTTTTCCTATTATACAATAGAGGAAGGCTCAGAAAGTTTATGCAACTCATTTCTTATAGATCCAAAGGATAGTCCCCAGTTGACTGACAGAAATTGAAGATGACATTTAGAGTCCTCCTGCTGTCTAGAATTTGTGTATTTCCCACTTTTACATGTTAAAGTCTTAAACTCCAGGATGAGGCAGGAGATAGGACATTTGGGAACTGTTTAAGTCATGAGACCAGAGTCCTAACAAATTAGATTAATACCCTTATAAAAGGTCCCCTGAAGCTGCTTGGCCTTTTCCATCATGTACTATAAGAAGATACCATCTATGAAAAGTGGCCTTACTAGACACCCATTCTCATGGTGCTTTGACTTTGAACGCCCCAGTTTCAAGAGCTGTAAGAAATAAATTTCTACATTTTATAAGGCATACATTGTACTATGTCCAGCATCTCAGGATACCCTGTGCTTTCCCTTGCTCACCTGGTGTGTTATTGATCTTGAGGTAGGTCTGTGTGTGGCTCTACTCTGAGCCACATGATTGAACAAATAGGAAGGGAATGCCATCTGAGTGTACATTTTGCCTGGAAATCTCTTCTTTTAGCCTTCTGTCAAGGTATCCCTTCCATGGGCATCACTGGCCTGCTTGAGATGTAACACTCCCCGTCTGTTCAGGCACAGTGCCATGTGCACAGCATAGCCCTTGTAACATGACACGGGGTTGCTACTGGTTTGCCAGCCTCAGTGAACAGGGAGCTGTCCCGGCAAGGGTACCAGGACACTTAACCAATGTGGCCATTCTGTAGACTAGAGCCAGAGGTTTGTAAAGATTAGCTAGGTGACACTCTGGATTCCAGCCTCGTCCTCTGGCCTAGCGCTCTTTCTCAGATACCATGCTCTTTCATAGATCACCAAATATGAACATCAGGAGGAAAAAAAAATAAAAAGATCAACTGGCATCATGAATCCAAATTGGCGGCCATTCTTGAGATACTGAGAGGCCGCCCATCTGCTCTCTCTGCATTCTAAATCCACAGTTGTGCCCTCCATGCTGAGAGAGCCAGCAGCAGCTGGCCCCCTGCTGTGAGCGACAAGAGGAATAATTTATTACAAAGGCCTTGTGTAAATCAATCTTCCAATCAACCTGGTGTCTGGAAGCAGAAGCAGCTTGAAGCAAGGTCCCCTCTACATCATGCTGCCTCTGAAGTCATTCCAGCCCCACTTGGCCTGGGCCTCCCTGGCCTTAGACTCTGGACACTCAGTTCCAGGAGCCCCTTTGCGGATTTGAAGGGGAGCCCCTTCAAAATAGAAAGGTTCGCGTAGACACACTATAGCCACTGGATGTGTCAATATGAAACTTTCCTATAGGTCAGAACTACTTTATATGAGACTCAGGGTAACCATGTTGGTTCTCTAATGTCCTGGGCAGTGTACATGGCTCTGCCCTCTTGGGAGAGTACTGGTTGCAAGGATCAAAAGTAGTTGATCCACATTTATTAAGCACCCGACATGGGAATCTAACACAAAAATAGCTGAGACAATGGTATTTACTAGCTTGAGATTATGAACTAGCTACAATTCAGAGACTAAGGTTCTGTCAGAGGAGACCCAAAGCATAAGTAGAGGGGATTTTAGGGTGACTAGTGGGTCACACAGCAAGTTGAAGTGGAGGACAAATGATGGCTAAGCCAAGGCATAGAGCCAATGGTCAGGGTCAATGAATGGAGGACTGGAACAATGCCAAGGTCAGAGGAGTCGTGATGTCAGGGACCTCAGGACCCTCCAGAACTTCTAGCTATACCTTACCTGCCATCTATATGCCTCTATGCTCTCTGAACCCCAAATGAGAATTAAGGAGCCTTGAGTCACTGCTAGGGCTGTTGAGATGATTGGAGTAAGTTCTGGCTGAAGAGGAATGGGCAGAAAGACAAAGATTTAGTTCATTAATGCATGTTCAAGTGCTGAGACAGAGTGTCTCAATGGTCATGGACAAGGTAGGCCTAGCAGACTGGTGTGGGGGAAATGGGCATTTTAGGCAGGTTAAATAGGCCATGGGAAAATCAGGGAGGGAGCATTTCAGGTTGGGGATTTGTAAGATCCTAGGAACTAAGAAACCTTGACTATTCATTTGGAGAAGAAGATGGAAGAGTGGGTTATTTGTGTAAGAAGCAGAAATCTCAACACAATAGAGATGGAAGGAGCCTTCAGGATGATCTCATCCATCTACTGATTTCTACCTAAGAGGAAACTGGGATCTGGGGAAGAGATGCCATCTTCAACACTTTCCTGGAAACTTTCTGGAATTCTCCAAGAGTGTTGGCATGGTGCCTAGACAACATTCAAGATTCCTGAACACTCTTTTTCTGCTTTCCTAGGTCTCAGAATCCTTTTATACAATGTGCTCCAAGAAGACCAGATTAGGAGTTGGTCACTTCGGGAGTCCATGGGAATGTGGTACTCACCATATAAACTTGGTAGCCATTTTTCTAATGCTAGACCTTATTACTTGTTCTGGGGTGTTTGTTTCACATTGGCAGATCATGGGGTGCTTTTCCATCTCTCTGGCAATTACAGTCCCTCTTGTACACCTCTCTTTATATCATACCCCTCTTCATTTTCTGTCCATTCTCCTTTGCCCACCACACACCAAGGCATGCTCAGTATACTCCAAAACAATTCCCCTAGGTAGTTTTCTTTTGACTTCAGATATACTGTACCCACAGAGGCCACACTCCAAGGATTACATCAATGGGTTCCTTGGCTTTTGGCTCACTTGATGATTAGGTCTGACAGGAGGGAGGAGGAAATTTGAGTTCAGTGCTCTGATGCACTCCCTGCCGGGTCTCTGGTTGCTGGCTCCAGCCCTCTGTGACAGGGCCGAGCTCCTGATGGAGGCCTTCGCCATATATCTGGATCTGTCTTTATCTGTAGCTACTAACATTTTCCTGTCCTTGGTAGTCATATCTCCTAGAGTTTTCTTATACCTGCACAACTTTATATACTTGTAGTCCTCTTCCTGTGATGCTTCTATTTGGGATGTTTTTGGTGCTGTGGAACTGGTCAGCCATCAGCAGAGCATACCCTTGACGTGTGATCATTGCCTGAAGTACAGCATGCTAGGAGATGCTGGCCAGCACAGTCAGAGATGCTTCTCAGCCTCTTGGTCACAAGGAGGTATGACCCAGTGCCACTGTGTGCCACACGGTTAGCTATGGTGTCTGGTAGGTTAAGTCTATTAAATGCCTTTTCAGCTCACAACGCGTCAGGATGTAGCCCTGTTGTAAGCTGAGGAGCATCTGTACTCTTTTTCTTAAATTCAATTATCAATTATAATTTCTCAACTACCCAATTTTGTATGCCATCTGTTCCCCCCTCCCCCTGGGACCATGATTGAGAATGACTATGAAAATAAAACGAGGGAATTATTTTACTTATATGATGTCACAGGCCAGGAGACAGGAGAAACATGGTTCCCAGGGCCTGGTGGAGGAGAGATGGAGAATTATCACTTAATAGATATAAAATTTCTGCTTAGGATGATGGAGAGATTCTGGAGGTGGGCAGCACTGATGATTGTTCTGTGATGTGTGTACATTTCACCCCACTGAATACACACCCAAAAAAGTTCATGTGGTAAATTTTATGTTATGCATGCAGTACCAGGATAAAAATAATAAATGAAAGAAAAGTAAAGACAGTAGCTTATTGATTTCTGATAGGCTAGGGATAAGGCAATAGTTCTGCTCGGGTTTTTTTTTTACTGCATCACTTTCAATACACCGAAGGAGGGGTCCACATTGCTCATCACATATACTGACTGGGAACTTTATTTTGGATACATTTTAAACATGTTTGAGATGCTGCTTAACTGACTTGTGTGGCTAGACGCGCCAATCGTATAGAAAGAAATGGTGCAGGTACTCGCTTCTGACACGTACCTCCAAGGCTCCAGCCCTGTCTCTTTCCTTTAAAGGCTGCCTCCTCGGCTGCTCTCTTGTCAACCCCCTTTCCAGGCCTGCTTGGTAGAAGTCAGCCTACAGCTTTCCCTTCTAATCCTAGACAGGGTGTGACCCAAAGACTCAGTTTCTTGAGGATAAGGATAATAGTTTTGGTGTTGTTCCTCATCCAATTCAAAAGATGCTGAACAGTCCTTAGCACACATATGGTGATTGATGACAGCATCACCTAGGTAATACTGTGCAATCTACATAACAAAATGCACTATAAACCAGAATGTGTTTCTCACTGGCTCTGAATTTTACTTTCAGGAAGACATTCGCTTGCTCAAACCTATACATAGCCTAGAGTTTTGACAGCAGTCTGGTGTTCAGGAACAAAGGGAGGCTCTGGGTGTTTTCTGATACCCTTTCCAGTTTCCTGCAGTATCAGAAAACAGACAAACACTTGAAAGAAATGTGATCTGCCTTTCAGAATCCTCGGAGGTGGGCAACATCCACAGTGGGCAACATCCACAGAGCTTTGGTCCTTTCAGCAGAGAGGAGCCATCTGCTTGGCAAGAACTGTTGTTGGTTGTTGCACCCTCAATTTCCTCCTCTCTGCCCTCCTGAGTAGGAAACTGCATGGCTTATCTAGTTTTAAGTACCCCTCCCCTCCACACACACCCCCAGCAGAAGATGGGATTTAGTTCTATTTAAAAACTAACAATTGCTGGGGAATTTCAGTCCCATTCACATGCACTGCTCAAATAACTAGATGTGCTGGTGAACTGGACAGGTGAGGCCTTGCTACCTCAAGACTTACTTTATGCTGCTATTCTCTGAATTTAATAGTAGGAGGTCTTCATACTGGGGTATGACAATTCATTAAAACATTAGCGTGCTCAAGTCCTTAGTTCTTTTATTTATTTTAATTGATTTGTACAGACTTCTACACTAAAGATAATAGACTGCTATATATTATATTCATTATGTTGTAAATCAGTTAATTGTCTCTCGGTTTCATTTGGGACACTTAAGGGATTTTTTTTCATTTTATACAGTCTATATACATTGTTCTATCTGCATATCCTATTATTTTTTTTAAGACAGTACTTAATTAAGTGAGTTAAAGGAACATTTTTACATACTGGTAAGGATCTGTTTCATCTAACGCAAGAGTGCAGGACATTTATGATCCATTTTCGGTATGAAGAATGTTTAGAATTCACAGGTATGGAGAAGCAGGAGGTGCTAGGCTGTTGCCTCCCCAGCTGCAGTCTGGTTCAGGCCTCTCTCTCTCTAAAATATTAAAATAGATTCTTCTCTCATACAATACTAAACAGTTTCCTCTAAGAGACAATAACCAATCAGGATAAAACAAGATACAGAGCAAGGCAAAAGTCCCCCCAATCAAGGCTGGACAAGGCAACCCAATAGAAGGGAGAGTCCCCAAAGCAGGAAAATGAGTCAGAGACACACCTGCTCCCACTGTTAGGATCCCCACAAAATACCAAGTTGATGGCTATAACATGTGTGCAGAGGATGTGGTACAGACCCATATAGACCCTATGCTTTTTGCTTCAGTCTCTGGGAGCCCATGTAAGCCCTGCTTGATAGATTCTGTGGTTCCCTGGTGTCCTCCATCCCTCTGACTTCTACAATCTTCTCTCTCTCTCTCTCTCTCTCTCTCTCTCTCTCTCTCTCTCTCTCTCTCTCTCTCTCTCTCTCTCTCTCTCTCTCTCTCTCTTTCTCTCTTACTGTGGGATACCCAGAGCTTCAAGGGAAGGGGCCTAATGGAGACTTCCAGCTTAAACTTTTGGAAGAATGTCTGGTTGTGGTCTCTATACCTATTTCTATCTGCTGCTGGAGAAAGCCTCACTGATGACAACTGGACAAAGTATCTTGTAATCCTTGAGAGCTGCAAGGTTATAGGTAGTCTATAGGTGAGCATGCTCATGCTAGGTGAGCTCATGATCAGAGAAGGGGACAGTCGCAGGTCCCAAATTCTTTATTGGCTAAGGCTCTGTACCCTAAACCTATAGTATAGGGAGTCAGTGGAGAGGGCAAGTCCTGGCCTATGGGATGGGAAGGCAGTGGAGAGGGCAAGTCCTGGCCTATGGGATGGGAAGGCAGTGGAGAGGGCAAGTCCTAGCCTATAGAATGGGAGTTAGTGAAGAGGGCAAGTCCTGGCCTACAGGATGGGGAGTCGATGGAAAGTACTGGTGGTTCTACAGAACTGTACAATAAAAAAGGCTGTAGTTTTAATGGACTCAAATCATCTTATTTCAATCACAAAGACAAAGATTCTCATGAAATTTAAGAACCCACAGATGGTGCTGGTATCTTTTGACCCGGTAAATACCCTGTCTGGGTATCTATGTGGAAGGAAGATAAAGTTACATTTCATGCACTAAGGTATTCTTTAGAATATTTTTCATAGTGGAAATAATTGAATATAATGCCTAAAAATTAGAACTCCTAATGATCACTATGTAATGGTTACATTTTTTGCTTACAGAGAAAACCTCCAAGACCTTGGAGAAAGGTACGATGTACTCATACCCATGGCATTCCATAAAGCTAACAACATAGTCTTTGGAAAAAATAATATAACAGTGTCTCTTTGTACTGTTGACCAATTTCCATGGTGTAAACATTTTCATCCCACTTTTCAAGTTACCAGTGTGAATGTTAGTGAACCCATGGTTGCAAAGAGATGGATGTATATTGGCTTTTGTAAACAAGTATAAGCCGGTTCCAACATGGCACTAGATACTGTATCTGAAAAGGGGTGTATGCATACAGTCTGACATCAGCACTGTGAGCAATCTACCAAGAACGACTAGAAGAAAATGACTGGTGTTTGTTTCTAGGTTTATCCTAGCAACCTCAGGTTTTTCTTTCTTCCATTAATTCCGCCGACTTTTGGGACCAATACAGCATCTACTGTTTTGCTGTTGTTTTTATTTTCATCAAAACGTGATATTAAATCTGTTCTTTGACTTAATACACATTTGACATTCTGTCCCCCTTTGTATCTCCTTCCTACTCTATTATCCATGCTCTTCTCCCCGACATGTCTCTTTTCCACATTCATGTCATTTAAAAACATCAGCATATAAGCTATTAGTTATCTTTAGGATACAACTGGATAGTGTGGTTTTGTGCTTCTCTCCTGCCTACTCTTGCCCGTGCCCTTGTTTCTCTCCAGTGTCTTCCTCATCCATGTCCTGCATGTATTTTTTCCTGCCTCTTGTCTTCTTCCATACCTATTATCATTTTTCTTTCCAGTTTTTTCACTTTTACTTTACCCACACTTATACCTGTATATATGCATAAATGTATACATGCACACAGTTTCTCTGTGTAGCCAAGGCTGGCTTCAAATTTATCTTCCTGTTTTACTCTCCTGTATGTTAAAAGTGGCAGGCATACCCAACTCAAGTATGACTGCTCTAAAACACTCCCACAATTGAAATCATTCAGTAATTATCTTGGGTCTGCCATACTCAAACTATTGTCCCCTAAGTTCAACTGTTGTCACATACTCTGAATCTTTAGCTTGCTGTGAATTCTTTTTTTTTTTTTCTTATTTTGACTGTCTGGTTTTGTGCCAGCCCCATCTTGTTTTGATTCCTATATTTGTGTAATATCTCTTGAAATTATAAATCAAATTCCTTCAATGCTGCCGTTTTTCCTCTGATTTCTTCTTCTTCTTTTTAATTTATAAAAGGTCTTTTTTCCATGTATCTCCCTGCTCCCCTTCCCTTCTGTCCTTCCAATCCCTCCCAGTCAGCCTTCAGCCTCTCCCCTCACCATCCCATCATCCCCTCCCCAAACTGGGCAAGAAGTTCCAAGGTGGGTCAGCTCAGCATGGCACATCCACTCCTGGCAAGTAAAATTTCCTCATCCCAATATCAAGAGTGGGTTAGGTGTTCCTCTGTAGGGAATGGGCTCCAAGGTGCCAGCCCATGCACAGGAACAGTCTGATCTCACCAGCCCTCAACGCTCCACGTACTGCTCATGCCATTGACAGTTGTCTACCCTTGGAGGGCTTAGTTCTTTTTCCTGATGGTTCTCCAATAGCTGTTCTTCATTCAGTGAGATCCCTAGAGTCCAGACAGCCATCTCTGTGGAACTTCCCCTCATAATCTCTATCCCCTTGATCATACAGACTCTCCTCCCCTGCTCTCAGCTGGACCAGGAGCTTGGCCCAGTGCTCAGCCCTGAATCTCTGCTTTCACCTCTATACATTGTTGGATATAGGTTCTACAATGGCACTCAGGGTGGTTATTCATATGGTTATAGGGAAGTCCTGTTTAGACACCCCTTCCACTATTGGTTGGAGACCTAGCCAAGCACATCCTGTGAGTTCTTGGAGGTTTCCCTAACAGCCAGTGTCTTTCCAAACCCACACTGGCTTCCTCTATAGCCATATCCATCTCTTTTTTTTCTCCCTCTTTGTTGCTCCTCTCACTCAACCATCTCCTCCTCTCATGAGTTATTCCTGCCTCTACTTTGTGACAACCCGTTATGATCCCAATTTGCTAAGGTGATCTTCTCCATTTTCTCTTCCTAGGGAAATCCCTGGGTGTCTCTATTAAGTTCCTTCTGATTCCAAGCTGTTGAGGGATTGTGGTTTGCAGCTTTGATATCTTTGCTCTATGTTTAAAGTCCACTTATCCGTGAGTACATCCCATGCCTATCTTTCTGCACTTGCAACACCTCGCTCAGGAGGATATTCTCCAAATCTATCCATTTACCTGCAAATTTTAGATGTCATTTTTTTCAACTGAGTAGTACTACATTGTGTAGATGTACCACAGTTTGTTAATCCATTCGAGGGGCATCTAGGTTGTTTTCAGGTTCTCACTATTATGAATAATGCTGCTATGAACATAGTTGAGTTAATAATGCCTTTGGAGTACGAATGTGCATCCTTTGGGCATATGCTGGATATGGGTATTGCTGGATCCTTGGGGAGATTGATTCCCAGATTTCTGAGGAACCGCCATATTGAATTACAGAGTGACTGTACAAGTTTACACTCCCACCAACAATGGAGGAGTGTTCCCCTTGCTCTGCATCCTCTCCAGCATAGGCTGTCATCTACATTTTTGAACTTAGCCATTCTGATAGGTGTAAGATGGTATCTTAAAAGTTGTTTTGATTTGCAGTTCTCTGATGGCTAAAGATGTTGAGCAATTTTTAAAGTGCCTTTCAGCCATTTGAAATTCTGTTGAGAATTCCCTTTTTTAGATCTGAACCCCATTTTAAAAACTGGGTTACTTAGGTTTGGGGCTCTAGTTTCTTGAGTTCTCTATATATTTTAGAGATCAATCCTCTGTCCGATGTAGGGTTGGTGAAGATCTTTTCCCATTATGTAGGCTGTCGTTTTGTCTTATTGGCTGTGACCTTTGCCTTACAGAAGCTTCTCAGTTTCAGGAGGTCCCACTTATTTGTTGTTGTTCTTAGTGTCTGTGCTACTGATGTTATATTTAGGAAGTGGTCACCTGTGCCAATGCATTGGAGGGTATTTCACACTTTCTTTTCTATCAAGTTCAGTGTAGCTGGGTTTATATTGAGGTCTTTGATCCACTTATATTTGAGTTTTGTGCAGGGTGATAGGTTTGGATCTATTTGCATTTTTTCTACATACTATCATCCAGCTATGCTAACACCATTTGTTGAAGATACTATCCTTTTTCCAATGAATATTTTTGGCCTCTTTGTCAAAAATCAGGTGTTCATAAGGTGTGTGGGTTAATGTTGGGGGATTTGATTTGATTCCATTGATTCACAAGTCTGTTTTTATGCTAGTACCAGGCTGGTTTTGTTTTTGTTTTTGTTTATTTTTAAATTACTGTAGCTCTATAGTATAGCTTGAAGTCAGGGATGGTGATTCCTCCTGAAGTTCTTTTATTGATCAGGATTGTTTTGGCCATCCTGGGTTTTCTGTTATTCCATATGAAGCTGAGTATTGTTCTTTCAAGGTTTGTAAAAAATTCTGTTGGGATTTTGATGGGGATTGTCTTGAATCTGTAGAATGCTTTTGGTAAAATTGCCATTTTTACTATGTTGATCCTACTTATCCAGGAGCATGGGAGATCTTTCCACTTTCTGATATCCTCTTCAATTTCTTTCTTCAGTAACTTAACATTTTTGTCAAACATGTCTGCTACTTCTTTGGTTAGTTACACCAAGATATCTAATGCTATTTGTAGCTATTTTAAAGGGTAATGTTTCCCTTATTTTTTTCAGCCCTTTTATCATTAGTGTGTAGTATGGCTATTGATTTTTTTTTTTTTAGTTAATCTTATACCCTACTATATTGCTGAAGGTGTTTATCAGCTGTAGGATTCCCTGGTAGAATTTTGGGACTCACTTACATATAGGATTATATCATCTACAAATAGAGACAGTTTGACTTCTTCCTTTCCAATTTGTATCCCTTTAATCTCCTTTTGTTCTTTTATTGCTTTAGCTAAAACTCTGAGAACTATATTGAATAGATGAGGAGGGAGAGGACAGACTTGTCTTGTTCCTGATTTTAGTGGGATTGCTTTGAGTTTTTCTTCCATTTAGTTTGATGTTGACTGTTGGCTTGCTGTATAGTGCCTTTATTATATTTAGGTATTTTCTCTGTATTCTTGATCACTTCAGGACTTTTATAATGAAGGAGTGTTGGATTTTGTCAAAGGCTTCTTCAGCATCTAAGGAGATGATCATGTGTTTGTTTTCTTTCAGTTTGTTTATATGATGGATGACATTCACAATTTTTCGTATGTTGCATCATCTCTACATCTCTGGGATAAAGCCTACTTGATCATGGTGGATGATTTTTTTGATATGTTGTTGGATTCAGTATGACAGAATTTTATTGAGTATTTTTGCAACAGGGTTTATGAGGGAGATGGGTCTGTAACTTCCTTTCTTTGATGCATCTTTGAGTGGCTTGGGAATCAGGGTAATTGTGGTCTTTAAAAAAAAAAGAATTTGGCAATGGAATGTATGGAACAGTTTGAGGAGTATTGGTATTAGTTCTTCTTTGAATGTCTGCTAGAATTCTGCACTGAAACAATCTGGTCCTGGGTGGGTGTCGTCCCCCCCCCACCCCCCCCACCCCCCACCCCCCCTCACCCCCCCCCACCCCCCCGCTTGGGATACTTTTAATAACATCTTCAATTTCCTTTGGTATTATAGGTCTCTTTAGGTCATTTATCTGATCTTGATTTCATTTTGGTAAGTGATACCTGTCCAGAAAGCTGTCCATATCTTTTAGGTTTTCCGTTTTAGTGGAGTATAGAGTTTCAACGTAAGACCTGATAATTCTCTGGATTTCCTGGGTGTTTGTAGTTATGTCCCTCTTTTCATTTCTGATTCTTTTAGTTTGAATATACTCTCTGTGCTTTTTTGTTAGCTTGGATAAGGGTTTATATATCTTGTTGACTTTCTCAAAGAACCAATTCTTTGATCCATTGATTTTTGTATTGTTTTCTTTGTTTCTATTATATTGATTTCTGACCAAAGTTTGATTATTTCCTGCCTTCTACTCTTAGGTGAGTTTGCTTCTAATTGTTCTAAAGCCTTCAGCTGTGCTGTTAGGTCTCTTTGTGAGATTTCTCTATGTTTTCCATATAGGCACCTAGTGCTTTGAGTTTTCCTCTTAACACTGCTTTCATTGTATCCCATATGTTTGGGTATGTTGTGGATTCATTTTCATTAAATTCTAGGAAGTTTTTGATATTTTTCTTAACTCCTTCTTTGACCCAGAGGTTGTTCAACTGAGAGATGTTCAGTTTCTATGTATTTGTAGGCTTTCTGTTTGTGTGTGTGTGTGGTTTTTTTTTTTTTGTTGTTATTTAGACCATGGTGGTCTGATATGATACAAGAAGTTATTCCCATTTTTTTTCTATCTGTTGATATTTGCTCTATGACTATGTGGTGAATTTTAGAGAAAGTTCCATGGAGTGCTGGGAAACATATAAATTCCTTTGTGTTTGGGTAGAAAGTTCTGTATATATCTATTAAATCCAATTGAGTCTTAATATCTGTTAGTTCCCTTAGTTCTCTGTTGAGTTTCTGTCTGGTTGTCCTATCCAAGGGTGAAAGTGGGGTATTGAAGTCTCCTAGTATTATTAGTGAGTGGCATTTAATGTGAGGTTTAAGCTTTAGTAATGTTTCTTTTATGTATGTAGGTGCCCTTGTGTTGGAGGCATAAATATTCAGGATTGAGACTTCTTGGTAGATTTTTTTCTGAGATGAATAAGAATGTCTGTCCTGGTTTCTTTATTGATTTTAGTTTGAAGTCTTTTTTATTTTTTATTTTTTAGATATTAGGATGGCTACACCAGCTTGTTTCTTAGGACCATTTGGTTGGACAGTGTTTTCTCAACCCTTTACTCTGAGCCTGTGTCTGTCTTTGAAGATGATCTGTGTTACTTGTATGTAGCAGAAGGATAGCTTCTGTTTTTGCATCCATTGTGTTATGGTGTGTCTTTTTATAAGTGAATTGAGTCCATTGATATTAAGGGATATTAACGATCAATGATTGTTATTTCCTGTTATTTTTGGTGATAGCTTGTGTATGTTTCCCTTCTTTGGGCTTTTTTTTTTTTTTAATTCCTGTGGGATTATCGATTGTTTATGGTTTTATGTGTGTATCTTGTTTCCTTAGGTTAGAATTTTCCCTCTAGTACTTTACATAGGGCTGGATTTGTAGACAGGTATTGTTTAAACCTGTTTTTTTTTTTTTTTTGAAATATCTTGTTTATTGCGCCTATGGTGATTGATAGTTTTACTAGGTATAGGAGACCGAGTTGGTAGCCATATTCTTTTAGTGTCTGTATGATATCTGACCAGGACCTTCTTACTTTCATTGTTTTCATCGAATAGTTGGTTGTTATTCTGATGGATCTGCCTTTATAGGTAATTTGGTTTTTTTCTTTGCAGCTCTTAGTAATTTTATTTGTTCTGTAGGTTTAGTGGCTTGATTATTATGTAGAGAGCACAGTTTTTTGGGTTGTCTAGTCTATTTGGTGTTCTGTAAGCTTT
The DNA here is from genome assembly GCA_033318265.1 of Phyllotis vaccarum. Classification (NCBI taxonomy): domain Eukaryota; kingdom Metazoa; phylum Chordata; class Mammalia; order Rodentia; family Cricetidae; genus Phyllotis; species Phyllotis vaccarum. The sequence continues at coordinate 22,687,222 of JARWLC010000019.1, forward strand.
TTGTATTTTTATAGGCATTTCCTTCCTTAGTTTGGGAAAGTTTTCTTCTATGATTTTGTTGACTATATTTTCTGTGCCTTTGAGCTGGTATTCTTCTCCTTCTTTGATTCCAATTATTCTCAGGTTTGGTCTTTTCATGGTGTCCCAGATTTCCTGAACATTTTGTGTTATGACTTTCTTCGTTTTAGTGTTTTCTTTAACTAACATATCTATTTCCACTATTGAATCTTTCACTCCAGAGATTCTCTCTTCCATCTCTCACATTCTGTTGGTTATGCTTGCGTCTGTAGTTCCAGTTTGCTTATTTAGGTTTTCTATTTCCAGCTTTGCCTTGGTTTGTGCCTTCTTTATCACTTCTATTTCATTTTTAATTCCCAGAATGTTTCTTTCACCTGTTTGTTTTCTTTTTCTTGGTTTCCTTTTAGGGATTTGTTCATCTCTTTCAATTTTTTGTTTGTATTTTCTTCTATTTCTTTTAGGGAGTTTTTATATCCTCTTTTAAAGCTTCTAATATTATCTTCATAAAGTTCATTTTAAGGTTGTTTGACTCTGTTTCCTCTTCATTGTTATGCTCAGGTCTTGATGTTGTAGAAGCACCAGCTTCTTCTGGTGGTGTCCTGTTGTCCTTTATACTGTTGTATGTATTCTTGCACTGACGTCTACACATTCTTAGCTTGGCTCTTAGTCATTTGTGGTTCTGAGACTGTGTGCCTCCAGTAATTTCAGGGGCTGCTCTTCATCAGCTCTTAGTTGGCTATGGGCCAAGGAGTTGTGTGTCTCCAGTTTTTACAGAGGTTGTTCTTAGTGTGTTGTTAGTTGGCTCTTCAGCGGCTCTTAGTCAGCTGTTGCTTTTTCTCATTTAATTAATATAAAAGTCAAAGTGTTATGGATCTCATTTGTCTTTGGTGCATAAAGTGGTCTGGGTACTCCTACTGGGTTTGAGAGCCTGAAGCATATGAGTCACATCAGTTCTGAACCAAAAGCTGGAGGGAATGCTGACAAAAGATATCTTGATAGTGCCTGGCACAATACTTAAATTGTTATAAAGTATTTACTCATATCCATGTATATAATTTGTCTCCCATATTCCAAAACTAAATATTTACGATGAAAGAGGGGGTGAGGAGATAATTCAGTTGGCAAGGTGCTTGCCTTTCAAGTAAAATGATCTAAGTTCCATCTCCAGAACCTACATTTGAAAGCCAGTCATTGTTAGCATCTAAAGCCATCACCTTTGAAGTCTGACTTTAAGCCATGCCCTCTTCTGAACTCTGATGTCAAGCCCCATTTCAAGCATGGTTCCCAAATCCATCTCACTCTCCTCTCTCTCTCTGTCCTCTCTTGGGAGCTCCCCCATTTGCATCTCCTTTCCTCCTCTCTTCTTCTCTTTCTTCTTGCCTTCTATGCCATTATATCCATAATCTCTGTTAGTCATAACCATATCCAGCTGACAATAAAGCTCTTTTTTTATATATAGAAACAGCCATTAAGAGTCTTCTGCTATCCACTGCTGTCTTGTTATTGTGAGAATTAAGTGAGATAATACACATCGATGACTTAAGGCACATTGTGCATGTCTATGTCATTGTGTGTGTATGAGTGAGTGTGTTTAGGCATACACAATGTGCCTTAAATCATTAATGTGTATTATCTCACTTAATCCTCCAGTAACAAATAACTACTTAGTACTTTGTATAAAAACAATTTGCCTGTGAACTTGAAAGGCCCCATGAAGAAGCAAATGCTATTCCCATGACAAAATATGGGCTTAAAAACTTACAGAGTATTTCTGCCCCTGCTTTCAATATCCTAACAATCACCTGAGCCTTTTGGAGCCCTACATTTTTGTACAAAATAGATCAAACAGATCTGGCACATAACTTGACTGATGGAATATGTGTCTAGCATACAAAGCCCTGGGTTAGGGTCCTAGCACTGCACATAATTTCAAAGTTAACACCTATACTCTCCAGGATTAGAAAAACTCTCAGGAGGGTCAGAAATTCAAGCTCACTGCCAGTTACATAATTCTAGGCCCACCTGGAGTGTATGAGATCTTTTATTGAAAAAAAAATGGATCAAATAAAATTAGCCTCTTCATAGTAAACTGGAGCACAGTATAAGCATTAACTATGTCACCTGATACATGGACAAAGAATATTACGAATTATTAATAAGTACATTTCCAAGGCCATGCAGCTGATGATGAACCCTAGCCTGCCCAAGCAGAAAGCCATCATCACCTCTAGGTCATCACTCCTTTCCTCCTAGTTTGGTCTTATCTCCACTCCATCAAACTAGATACTAGAGAACCAGGGAGATCTACCCAGGGTGGCAGAGCTGGAAGAGGACAGAAGACCAGCTGGCAGCTGGTAGAAGACCCTGGGCCTTTGGATACAAGAAGAATGGTTAGTTTTCCATGGCTCTGCTCTGCCTTCTCTCTTGCAAACACCAGTGCTCACTGTGATTACCTACACTGAGAGAGGAATATGTTTGCCCAGTGAAGCCTAGCTACTCAGGGACACAGTTGGGACTAGACCCATGCCAAAAAACAAAGTAAAAAAAATACCCATTCTATAAGACTTTCCCTAAGCTCCAATAAACAACATTCTTAGTTCAAAAATAACCGACATGTCTGTGTGTCTCTCTCAATCTCCAGGCCCTTACTCAATAAAGCTCACTCAAGACACACAAGTGTCATACCATCCCCCATTCCTATTGTTCCTCATTTGCTCTTTCCAATGGTAACACTCCATTACATGTCAGAGAGACTGAGATGAGAAAGAACAGAAAGGAACAGACAGACAGAAATGGAGATAGACGGGGGATAGAGAGACAGGAAAACAAGAAAAATATAAAAAAGTGAAAGTCAAAGAACAGTGAGCTATGAACACCTTTTCATGTTGTCTTTGAAGAGGTCCTTAAAATGATAAGAAGTCGGTGATTTTTAAAAGGGAGAAGGTGGTGAAAAGTAATACCATAGTAACTCCTGGCACAGTTTGTCAGCAAGTCTGACGAGATGGGCAGCAATCGTGAAATCAAGAGCAAAGTCAAGGCTCTGGCACAACATCACTCAGTTAGGTGCCTGCCCTCTCCATCTGCCTCCCGTAGAAAGAGTTAGGGCTGGAGTCAGCGTTAACCAGGTGCCTTTGTGCAACTGAAGGTGTGAGAATCTACTAATTAAACACTCAGAAAATAAAGATGAGAGCTTTATAGATGCTGGCTCTCTCTGATTCCAGGGGTTATTGTGTTCTCACATGTTCCTATTGAACATCAGAGGTACTCTAGACAGGAGAGCAGAGGGTATCTGAGCTTCTAGCATCAGAGAGGATAGGAGATGCAGTGTCATGCAGGTCAGCAAGCCACCTCAATGGAAAGTCAAACTTAGAGACTGGAGTTGCACATCCCCTTGAATACACCTGATCAAGTCAGTGATTATCTTTAACTGGTATTTATTAGAAACTCTACTGTCCAGAACTACTTGCTGGTTTTCAGACATAGTTATACTTTTACTTCTGCACTTATGATTAGGTTTAGTCCTTAGCCTGACATGCCCAGATTCAATCCTCTCAAGGCTCCGTCTTTACCAGGAGACTCCATATTACTGGTGATCTCTGATCTCTCCCTTCTCTGAATGTTCATAGTGTCTTCAAGTTTCTTATGTCCTTTGAAAACTCACTTTCCATGAGAAAGACACCTACAGGCAATCCATAACCAGGAAAAGAAACTACATGGTTTAACACACATGTGATTCAGTGTGTTGGTTTACTATGCCTAAGGACCACACTGGCTGACTCTGCCACCACAAACCCAGTTAAAAGGGCTATAGGGGGATTATGTTATTCCATTGTAAATAATTGTCCCACCCACTGGTTTAATAAAAAGAGCTGATTGGCCAAAGGCAGACAGGAAGTGTCGGTGGGGCTACCAGACTAAGAAAACTCTGGAAACAGGAAGAACAGAGCAGAATGACAGAGAAAAGCCAGAAGCAGCATAGGACAACTATGCTGCTCTGAGAAAAGGTACCAAACCGCATGGCTGAACAGGAAAGAGTCATGGGTTAGATTAAGGGTAAAGAGTTAGCAAGTGATATGCCTGGGCCTTAGGCCGATCAGTCTAAAGCTATTGTAAGCATCTGTGTGTCTCTGCGGGTCTGTGGGTCTATGGGCCTAAACCTTGAGGCTAGGCCTGAAAGTCTGAGCCAGAAATCTCCTACTACAGAGGGCACTCAATTTAGTCAAATTAGCCATTTTAGCTAAATCAGTGAGTATCAGGTTCAGTGAGAAAGCAGGGCTCAAAAAGTATGGAGGTGCAGAACCAAGAAAGACATTGTACTGGCCTCTGACCTTCATAAACATTCATACAGCCACATGAACATATATATACTCCCCCCCCCCACACACACTGGCTGAATAAGAGTATATATTTCAAAAATGACTTTTTCATTGGCCAAATAGAGGCCCATATAACCAGTCAGCAAACAGCATCCAGGTAGTTTTGTGTCTGGAATTGTTTGAAGTACTGGAAACACAATTACCAACAAAGCAGGGTCCCTGTCCTCTGAAGACTTTATGGCCTTAGATAAATAGCACTAAGTGAAAAGAATGAATAAATTATAGTGATAGATATATATTAAATGGCAGGCTAGTGGGAAGTGCTTTGGAGAAAGAAAAGCAAGATGAGTCACTGGGTCATGATAAAGAAGGAAAGTTTCATTATAAATAATTCGCTAGGAAAGTCTCAGTGATAAAGTTATATTTAAGCAAAATCCAAGAACTGTATAAGAGAAACAGTGTTGGTTAATTACAGGTATCAACTTGACTGGGCCAGAGGATGCCTAGATATTTGGTCAAGCATTATTCTGATAATATTCTTCAAAGGTGTTTTGTGATGAGTTTAACATTTGAAGTAATATGTTTTGGAAGGATATGCCTCATCCAACCAGATGAAATCTTGTGTGGAACAAAGCCCAAAACTTCTAAGGGAATCCCCTTGCCTGAATGTCTCACAGATGGATGGGCCTCAGTTGTATTTAGCCTTTGAATGTGGAACAGCTCTCCTGCATATCTAGCCTGCTGACTGCTGGTCTTGGGACCTAGGTGTATAATCACAATTAACCAGCTTAATAAATCCTTTTTGCCCTACATCATCAGCCATTTGATTTTATGGGTCTCATGTCCATGGTTTCCATTATCTGTAAATCAGAACATAGATATCTTCTTATCATTGTTTTATAGCCAATGCAATGTAACACATTTTCATAGTATTTATGCTGTATCATTCCAAGTGATCTAGACATGATTTTATGTAAATGAGAGGCTTTATGCAAATTATACACAAATACTAAGTCACTTTCTATAAAGAACTTGGGCATCTATGCATCTTAGTCTCTAAGGGATTTTTGGAACCTGTCCTCCATGGTTACCGATGGCTGGAATGCATCCCTTTGATTCTCTGAGAGCCCTGATTAATACCATGAGCCATGTGCACACTTTTAGAAGAGCTCCTGGCCATGAGAACAGATAGAGTAAACGCCTGGAGATAAGTGTGTAACTGATATGGGCAAGGAACTGGCAGAGCAGAGTAACTTAGGAGGGCCGCCAGGACTGAATCCAGAGTCCTGGCATCTGAAGTTGGAGGGTCTTGAAAGCCATAAAGAAACTGTTTTCCTCTGCACAAGATGGGAGAGAATTTCCAGGAGAGAAGTGAGGCGACCTGGCAGATGATTCTAAAGACAGCTCTGGCTGAGCTCAAGACAAACAAGGTGCTGTTAGGGTGATCCAAGGAGAGACTGCAGCTGAACCAGAGGGCTTCCAGGAAAGATGAAGAAATGATGATGTCTAGATAGAGCATGTATGAGTGAGATGTGAAGGACATTCTGAGAGTCTCCATATCATTAAGATGGCTGACATTACCACAGGAGATTAATAGAGACTGCAGAGACTGGGCCTGTAGCCTGACAACAACCACAGCCATTCTTCAGCCGTTTCCAGTCACTTCACAGGATAATAAACAGTCCTTTGTCCAACGGGACAGAAAGGAATGGAAAATATCACAGTGTTTAGAATGCAGTTTTTCACAAAGTATTTTCAACATACTTCTAAGCAAATGTATGTTTGCAGATGGTTATTTTTGTATCTGAATGATTGTACATGTTCCAAGTAGATTTATAGCTTTACTACATGATGTAGACCTATACATATAACATGTTGTTATGATTTAAATGTGACATGCCCATCGTAGACTCAAGCTCTTGAACACGTGTTTTCCAGCTGATGCTACTGTTTGGGAAGGTTGTGGGACCTTTATGAGGTGGAGCTTTGCTGGAGGATATAGGTCACTAGGATGCATCCTTGAAATTTTATGACACGATCTACTTTCTGTTTAAAAGTTTCCGACCTGCAATCCAGCATAACCAGCTGTGGTCCTTGCTTCACTGTGGTGACTGAGTGTAACCCCCTAAACTCTAGGCCAAGCTACTTCACACCAGGGACCTTGTCACAGCCATGAGAAATGAGAAAAATAACTAATATACTTGTCATAAGGCAAAGTGCACCTATTTTTTATACTGGCTTAAAAGGAAACCATTGGTTTTAAGCCATGTTAGAGTATCCCTGTAGCTGAGCTCTAGCCTGCCAGGAAAGGGAAGATCATGAAACCATTCTAGCTTGTCCCAGAAAGTAAACAAATTGGACAACTTTGAAGAAGGAAGCAGAAAGGAGAGAGGCGGTGTTTCCGGTTGAGACATAAAGGCAGTGCCAGATATCTACTCCCAGCACCCCTTCTCCTTGGTTGTGGCTGTGCAGTCTAGTTCCACTCATGAGCTTAAGCACAAATACCTATGTTGAGTATCTTTCTCACAGCATGCAAGTTAATCCCAGTAATGAGCCTTATTCTTAGGTCTGCCTTTTGTGTATCTGATGCTGCTGCAGCATCCTTGGCTATGATCTGAGGATTGCAAAGGCATTTGGGCTCCATCAAATGCTCATTAGATGTTTCTTGGAAGAGGACACAGCTGATGGTCTGTTGTCCCCTGCAATTTTTCTGCTAATACTGGTCTGTATCGGCATCAATCTTGTTGGTGACATAATTTAGTCTCTGAGAGAGGCCAAGACTTCTACCCTCCAGAGAAGTCCAAAAACGGTCTAGAGAGGCACAAATATGTAAATGTCTTGAAACAAAGAGACACTTTGAAGGGATGAGGGAAAGTAATAAAAGGCACTGGACTGAAGCTGTGACTGTCTTCCAAGCCAGCTTCTGCTTTCTAATTATCTAATTCTCCCCCCCCCCCCACATCATGCAGATGAGATGAATACAGGATATCCCTACCAAGAAGCAGAATGTCGGAGAGGAATATAAAAGCACTGACTGGATGAACTAGTGGCTTAGAACCAACTGCTAGAAAAATATCTCTTCTTTTTCAGGACTTTTTGTTTTAAGTAATGGTTTGGGAGCTGAAAGGCTGTATCGGCAGTTAAGAAGACGTGTTGCTCTTGCAGAGGATCTGGACTAGTTCCTACCATCCACACAGTGGCTAAAAACCTCTGTAACTCAAGGTCATGGCGGTGGGGGGGGGGGGGTGGTGGTGACACATCCTTCTGGCCACCAAGGGTACCAGACATTCCCATGATATATAGATACACATGTAAGCAAAACAACATCCATACACATAAAATATAATAACTACAAATTTAAAGAGATGATTCTGTAAGACTAGGAGGGTCCCAGAAGCAGTGTGGGTTAAAGGAAGGTAGTCTTACACCAGGCTTCTGTGCAGCCTTCTACTCCAGACCACAAGTCACAGGTATATAGGACACACTGGAAACAAATGACTGCCACCACCTATGAAGCTGATGGAGAATGGCTCCAATCTTCTAATTGCTTACCTTTAATTTTTCCTCCATGGAGCACTAGTTTGTCTGCTACTTCTGTTTCACACAACAGCATCCATGAGTGTGGATGTTTGTGCAACTTGCATCCCAAGGGCACTTATCTCTAAGGGTGGTCCATGCACAGAGTATGCTCAGAAATTCCTGGAGGCCGCCTGACCGCATGACCAACACATAAAGCTCACCCACCATGCTGTCAGCAATAGATTCCTGTGGTAACAACACACCAGCCCTGTCTATGTTCAAGATAAATGTAGCTCAAAACCAGGCATAGGGCATCTTGTTCCTCCAGTTACACCTGGAGTAGACTGAGATCTGATCAGGCTCTTGGTGAACCACTGATTTGTCCATTGTGGTACCTGTAATGCCAAGCGTCACCATCCAAGACATTTTTGTTTGTATTTAGTTATATATTCTTTAATATCCAAGCTTTAAAGCTGAACCAAAGTGTTTTAAAAGGCAAGTCATGACAATTGTTAGGAATATGGTTTGATGGACCCAAATGCTCTATTAGCTGACCCGTTCTCTTTACTGTGGATAAGCTATATATATATATATACACACACACACACACACACACACTTAAAGAAAGTTACACTTGTACCATTGAAATAGTCATAGACTTAGTTACTTTTCCTTTGCTGTGATATAATACACTTATAAGAGTAACTTAGAGGAGAATGGGTTTACTTTGGTTTACGGTACCCCAGATATGCAATTTATCATGGCAGGAAAGATATGGAAAGCATGGTAGCAGATAAAGCATGCATGGTGGCTGGAGTTGAAGACTGGCTGGTCACATTACATGCTTAGTCAGGAAGCAGGGGCAAAAATGATGTAGGGTCAGGCAGTAAAGTCTCAAGAACCACCACCCCAGCAAGGCTCCACTTTGCAAAAGCTCTATAACTTTTCCAAAGAGAACCACTGTATGTGAAACTAAGTGTTCAAACATATGAGTCTATGGGGAACACTATACATTCAAATAACTTTCATGATAAAAAGAACATTTTATTTACATTCAGAATATTATAGAATAGCTCATATCTTAGCTACAGTATTCTTTGTTTACCTCTGTGTTGGTTTGAATAAAAATGGCCCCCACAATTTCACAGATTTGAATACTTGGTCACCAGGGAGTAGCACTATTAGGTGTGGCCTTGTTGAAGAAAGTGTGCCATTGGGAGTGGGCTTTGAGGTTTCAGAAGTGCACACCATGCCCAGAGTCTCTGTCTCTTTCTCCCTGCCTGTCTCTCTGCCCCCTCTCTCTTTTACTTTCTTTCTCTCTCTCCTTGTTGCCTTCTGATCTCTGGATGCAGCAGAACTCTCAGCTACCTCTCCAGCACCATGCCTGCCTGCATGCCACCATGCTTTTGCCATGATGATAATGAATTCAACCTCTGAACTGTAAAAAGCCCCAATTAAATGTTTTTAGAGTTGCCATTGTCATGGAGTCTCTTCACAGCAAAAGATCACTGACTAAGGCAACCTCTTTTAGAGATACAATTATTTTTATTATATGTGCGTTGCCTACGTGTACACCAAATGCTGCCTGGTGCCCACAGAAGTTGAAAGAAGGAATCAGCCCAGATTGGAGATCTGCATTGGACCCCTCTCTTCAGAGCTTGGGGAATCCTGTGGAAGAGGGGGAAGAATTGTGGGAGCCAAGGGGCAGAGGACACCAGGAGAGTATGACTCTAGAATTATTAGCACAGCAAGGGTCATGGGGAACACAGAGACTGAAGTGGCAGCCATGGAGCCTGCATGGGTCTGCACTGGGTTCTCTATATACATGTTGTATTTGTTGGCTTGATGTTTTCAGGTAACTTCTGACAGAGGGAGTAAGGGTGTCTATGACTCTCCTGTTTGATCTTGAGGCCTCCTACTAGGTTGTCTGGCCTTGATCTGAGTTATTATGCCTGGTATTACTGTATCTTGTTTGCCATGTTGACCGATGGCTCTGGGAGGTCTCCTCTTTTCTGGGGAAGTTGGGGATTGATTGTGTCTGGGGGAGAGGGGCAGTGTGTTGGGGGGCACGGGAAGAAGTGGAGACAGGGAAAATTGCAGTCAGTGCATATTGTATGAGAAAAGAACACATTTTTAAAAAGCAGTCATTAGGTCTCCTGGGTGTAAGCTGCCAGATGAGTACTGAGAACCAAACCCGAGTCCCCTGAAAGAGCAGCAAGTGCTCTCAACCCCTGAGCTCTCTCTCCAGCCATTTGTCTCCGTACATTGTAGCAGTGTGCCTCTGAGTTTCTATTTGCTACCTCCTGGTTACATACCCATTCATTTGTCTCTATCTGTGCTAGTCCTCACTTCCGGCCTTCCAGAGCACTTTTCATATATCTCTTTGACCTTGCCTATGAAACTTAGCACATGTTTCTGTCATTTCAGAAAGAAAAAGAAACTCTAGTTTCAAAAAGACAGGATCTAGAAGCAATCCATATCTGTATTTTCTAGCAGTAAAGACGTAATCGGTGCTCAAAATACGTGTGATTTTTCTAGCTTGAATACACTTATCAGTTCAATTTAACAAGCATTTATTGAGCTTAGAGTGTGCACCAATCACTGAATCTGGGGCCGAGGATACAATTACTTCCCCAACTTGACATAGCTCACAGTCTAACAATGGAGAAAAATATCTAACAAAGAAGCCCAGAAGGTTGAATACAAAAATCAAAGTGTATTCGAATTACAAACTCAATCCAATTAAAGAAGAATATTCTAAGAAAGAATAGAAAATATATAGAAGGAGATGATATCTGAGAGAGGCTTAGGAGATAATGAGGGTTTCAACAGATGGTTAGGAGCAGGTACAGGGGAAGAACATGAACAGAAGAGCAAATGATAGTACCAGTCAGTGGCAGAATTGCTCCAACTTCAGTGTGTGTTTCTCAGGGTCATGACTATTGTATCTGTGTTGTGAGCATGGGACCAAGCTACTGGAAACATCCTACTGACTGTCAGCTGAAGGCAGTGAAAATGATTAGTCTTCCACTCAGAATACGTCTCAGGCACAGTACAAACCTGCCTTGGGGGCTATGAGCAATGAAATAAGGCTGTGCTGAAGATTGTGCATGAGAGCACAATTGATATTCATCTTCTTCACTCCTTAAAAAACATTTCTTCCTAAGGACAGTCGAATGTAATTTAACATCTTAAGCAATTTGTTCAAATGAGCCTGACTGCCTTGCGGTGCTGTGAGGGACTCTAGAGGCCACACTACACAGGAATGGAACCGCGGAGCCATCCTGTTGATCAAAAATGAATTAACCAGGGAAGGCCAAGAGTTATGTGATCAGAAGAGATGCTTTACAGGGAGATGAGATCATTAAGGATGGGGACTTGGAAATGGAAGGGAGAGAGAACACAAACTAGAGGTTCAGCCCTATCATGCAAGTACAGAGGTATCTGTGCAGAGACTGTGTGTGTGCAGGGAGGGGATTGAGGTGAAGATGTTGAGGAAAGTTTCCTTTACTATATTTATGCTTGAAGGAACGAAGGAAAATTCTAGAAAGAAATAGAAAATAGAGAACAAGTGAGTTTTTGAGTGTCCACTGTGTTCATGGTGAGTATACCCACAAGTATCATCATGACTTCCCTCCCCCCCACCCCGGTATGTGTGTGCGTGTGCATGTGCGTGAGCGTGTGCATGTGCATGTGCGTGTGTGCGTGTGCATGTGTGCGTGTGTATGTGTGTGTATGTGTGTGTGTGTGTGTGTGTGTGTGTGTGTGTGTGTGTGTGTGTGTGTGTATTGGTTCATATTAAGGCCAGAGGAGGATGTCAGATGCCCTACTCTGTCACTCTGTCTTGTTCCATTCAGATAGGATTAGGGTTTCCCACTAGACCTGCAGTTTAGCAGATTACCTAGGTTGGCTGGCTAGTGAGCTCCTGGAACCTGCCTATCTGCTAGCACCGGGACTGAAGACACGTGACAGTGCCTTACTTAAAAAGTCGGTACTGACCATCTGAACTCAGGCTCTCATGCTTGTACAGAAAGCACCTTTCTACACTGTTATCTCTGCAGCCCTTACATTCTCTTCAATAATGTCATTTGGTTAGCTCCATTTGACAGATGGGGAAATGTTGATGGATACAAAGAAGTGAAGGAAAAAAAGCCACAGGCATAGTCTTCAGGGATTCAGAGTGGACTCTTATTTACTCCTTCATTCAAATACTTCTAACAGCCAGATGTGGTGATATATGCCTATAATTTCAGCACTGGAAATGCAGAAGAACCATGAATTTGGGTCTAACCTAGGCTTCAGAGTAAGACTTTGCCTCAAATATGAAAGAAAGGCCTTCAATGAGTAACGGCCAGGAACTGTGACAGATGCTGAAAATATAATAACCTAATATAGAAGCTATGTATTTGATATTACCACATGCATTATCAAAGCAGAGGTGTAGTAGGAGGTTTCAGGCCCGGACTTTCGGGCCTGACCTCAAGGTTTAGGACCCACAGACCCACAGACCCACAGACCCGCTGTCCCGCAGAGACACACAGATGCTTACGATAGTTTTAGGCTGATCAGCCTCAGGCCCAGGCATATCACTTGCTAGCTGTCTCTCTGCCTTTCATCTAACCCATGACTCTTCCTGCTCAGCCATGCGGCTCGGTACCTTTTCTCACAGCAGCATGGTTGTCCTCTGCTTCCTGCGGCTTCTCTCTGGCGTTCTGTTCTGTGCTTCCTGTTCTCAGAGTTTTTAGTCTGGTAGCTCCGCCCACACTTCCTGCCTGCCTTTGGCCCATCAGCGCTTTTTATTAAACCAGTGGGTGGGACAATTATTTACCATGAGACAACACAATACCCCTACACAGAGGTATTTTATCAAATATGCAAATAAAGGTGTCATTCAAAGCTTAAATGTCTTGAAGGAAATGGGATTGGAACATATGAGATGGGTCGTGATCACTTAGTGGTGTGAAGCAAAGCCTCTCCAAGAAAGTGGTAGCTGAGCCAGGGAAGTTGCTGGAGATGGGCTTTGGCAAGTGTACATGACAGCACTGACATCATCACATACTCCAAACCCTAGCTGAAAAGAACATGAAACTGTCAGGGAGCTGAGCATCAGCTAGGACCCAGCAAGCCAGAAAGATAGGAGCTTGAAAAGGGGCCACGAGCCACATGCGGGTTGTAGATGTTGCTTTACTAGAAAGGGAAGCCATCGGATTATAATCAGAGGGTGGGGTAACTTGCTGGCTTTAAAGAGACAACCCTGGCAACCATGCATGAAATGGACTGGAAAGGAGACAGCTGTTCATGGAATGGCCAAGGCAGAGGCTACAACACCACATAAACAGCCTGTGGTGGAAGCTTGGCTCAGAGTGATGGAGACAGATGCAAGTGGGGTGATTTGGGAGACACCCAGGAATGAGATTGAGTGGAGGGTAATGTTGGTAAATAGGACAGGACATCATTTGGACAAGCATATCAGTGAAGACACATAATGTTCACATTGCCTACCAGCATCTCCTTCTCAGGACAGAGGACAGGGCAAAATGCCACATCTTTAAAACTGAGAGAAGTCTAAGCCGCAACTAGAAATTTCCTAACCGTGAACTTGGGAGCACTTCCCCCTGGCCCCACATGGGACAAATCCTATGCCTTTTCTTGTGGCTGTTTACCTTGGTCCATGACCTTCTGGATAATTCCCACTTGTTGGGAAGAAGCTTTTGAAGTGTGGATTCTCTTCTCACTATTCCCTCAAGTTTTTCCTCCCAGGGCACTGGCTGACATATCTCATAATGCGCCAGTTCAATGGACTGGGCTACTTCTCCAAGCATGGGAAGACATTGTTTTCTTGGAATCATCACAATTTTCTACAATCTGACACAGGTTTTGGAAATAGTGTTGGGTACCTGTCTAATTTAGAAAGTAAAGGGATCTGAGGAGACCATCTTCTCTCACCAGTTCCTACATAAAAAGTTTTGGGTTAACCATTTCCCTCAGCAGTGTTTAAATGACCACTGCACCCGTTCCAACATCAGGATGTGAGGGTTTCCAGCACATGCTTTACCTCAATCTTTTGACCACAGGCCTCCTATCTACAGTGATGTGGAAGGGCTCAGTCCTCCCAGAGCTGGTATGTAGCCCTTTGGTTTCTTGTGACAGAAGGCACATATCTGTCCCTATGATAAGAATATAATGAGCTGCATTTGCGTTATCAAGGTATATGCTAATGAAGTACCCTACTCAAAAAGGATGAAAAAGAATGGCATAAAATCAGAAACTTCTAAAGCAGGAAAGGGCTCTGGAAAAGGATGTTCAAGCAGTGCTGTTGTTGGATTATGAGCCTCTCAAAAACAGCCCAGCTCAGGGATAAGTAGTGGGAAGGGCCAAAAAGGGGGCATGAAAAGCAGCATTTGTTTCTGATATTAATGTTAACTTATGCGTTGTTTGGGTTTTTTTTTTTTTTAATGTGCATGTGTATCTGTATCCTACATGCATGCAATGCCTGATGAGACCAGAAAAGGGTGTCAGATACCACAGGACTGACAGTACAGACCATTGTGAGTTGTCATATGGGTACTGGGAATCACACCAAGTCCTCTGGAAGAGCTGCCAGTGCTTTCAACCACTGTGCTGTTTCCAGTGCCAATAGTGCTATGTTATACTCATGGCCAAAATATTACTAAATTCAAAGAAATATTAAGACACAAAAGAAGAAATGTTGCTGAAAAATCAGGGCAGGTTATGGTAAGAACACAAAACAATTTCATAGGCCAAAATCTCTGATGAACACAGAAAGAAAAATCTTCAAGAAAATATCAGCAAGCTAAACTCAGCAGCATGTCAGAAAGGTCATATACCAAGACCCAGTGGGATTTCTCTCTGGCATATGAGGATAGATCAACAGGAAAATCAATTAACGTCATGCCACTTTAGCATAGAGAGGGATTAAAAAACCTGTGAGCTAAACATGATCAAAAATGTACTATATACTTTCATGGAAACCTTGGATTTTTTTTTTCAAAAAAGATAATGACCATAAGATGATCTCAGTAGATGCAGTAAAATTTAAGTACTTTTTTATTATGAAAGAATTTACAATCCACAGATTCCTGTCTATAGCCCAGTAGGAGCCAACTAAGAGCCAACTAAGAATGACCCCTACAACAACTGGAGACACATAGCACCCGGACTCACAACTGACTAAGAGCCGACTAAGAGTGAACTGAGGAAGCAGTGGGCAGACGCCAGTGCAAGAATACATATAACAATATAAAGGACAATAAGACACCATCTGGAGAAGCTGGTGGTTCTACATGTCACGGCCTGAGCATAACAATGAAGAGGAAACAGAAGAAAAATGACCTAAAAACAACTTTATGAAGATAATAGAAGCTTTAAAAGAGGATATAAAAAATTCCCTTAAAGAAATAGAAGAAAATACAAACAAAAAACTGGAAGAGATGAACAAATCCCTGAAACAAAATAAGGAAAAAGAAAACAAACAGGTGAAAGAAACATTCTGGGAATTAAAAAATGAAATAGAAGCAATAAAGAAGGCACAAACCAAGGCAAAGCTGGGAAAGAAAACCTAGAGAAACAAAGTGGAACCACAGATGAAAGTATAGTCAAAAGAATGCGAGAGATAGAAGAGAGAATCTCTGGAGTGAAGGATTCAATAATGGAAATATATATGTCAGTTAAAGAAAACACTAAAACCAAAAAAGTCGTAACACAAAATGTCCAGGAAATCTGGGACACCATGAGAATAGCTGGAACCAAAGAAGGAGAAGAACACCAGCTCAAAGGCACAGAAAATATAGTCAACAAAATCATAGAAGAAAATTCTCCCAACCTAAAGAAGGAAAAGCCTGTAATGATACAAGAAGCTTACAGAACACCATTAGACTAGGAACCCTCCACCCCCCAAAAAAGTCTGCTAGCTACATAATAATCACACCACTCAAAGTACAAAACAATGAAAAAATATGAAGAGCTGCAAAGGAAAAGGGCCCAAAAGGCATAACATCAGAATAATGCCAGACTATTCATTGGAAACAATGAAAGCAAGAAGGTCATGGTCAGATGTTATATAAACATTAAAAGAGCATGGCTGCCAACCCAGACTACTATACCAAGAAAAATTAACAATCACCATAGATGGAGTAAACAAGATATTTCATGTCAAAACCAGATTTAAACAATACCTATCCACAAATCTGGCCCTACAGAAAGCTCTAGAGGGAAAACTCCAACCTAAGGAAACTAGATACACCATTGAAACCACTAACAATTGATAGTACCATGAAAGAAAAATCCAAAGAAGGGAAACACACACAAGCTACCACCAAAAGTAACAGGAAATAGCAATCATTGGTCATTAATATCCCTTAATATCAATGGACTCAATTCACCCATAAAAAAGACATGACCTAACACAATGGATACAAAAATAGAAGCCATCCTTCTGCTGTATTCAAGAAATACAGTTCAATTTCAATGACAAACAAAGGCTCAGAGAAAAGGGTTGGGAAAAGATGTCACTCTAGCCGTAAAAGTAGCTGATCTGTTTGACGAAACTTTTAAGTCAGTGAAGAAAGAAATTGAAGAGGATATCAGAAAATGGAAAGATCTCCCATGCTCCTGGATAGGTAGGATCACCAAAGTAAAAGTGGCAATTTTACCAAAAGCAATATACAGATTCAATGCATTACCCATCAAAATCTCAACACAATTTTTACAGACCTTGAGATAATAGTATTGAACTTCATCTAAAATAACAGGACACCCCAAATTTCTAAAACAATCCTGCTTAATAAAAGAACTTCTGGAGGAATCACCATCCCTGATTTCAAGCTGAACTACAGAGCTACAGTAATAAAAACAGCCTGGTACTAGCATAAAAACAGATGCGTGGATCAATGGAATTGAATTAAAGACTCTGACATTAACCCACACACTTATGAATACCTGATTTTTTTTGACAAAGAGGCCAAAAAATTCAATGAAGAAAAGTATCTTCAACAAATGGTGCTGGCATAACTGGATGGTAGTATGTAGAAGAATGTAAATAGATCCATGTCTATCACCCTGCACAAAACTCAAGTCCAAGTGGATTAAAGACCTCAACATAAACCAAGCTACACTGAACTTGATAGAAAGTGTGAAATACCCTCCAATACATTGGCACAGGTGACCACTTCCTAAATATAACACCAGTAGCACAGACACTAAAAACAACAATCAATAAGTGGGATCTCCTGAAACTTAGAAGCTTCTGTAAGCAAAGGACACAGTTAATAAGACGAAATGGCAGCCTACAGAATGGGAAAAGACCTTCACCAACCCTACATCTGACAGAGGACTGATCTCTAAAATATATAGAGAACTCAAGAAACTAGAGCCCCAAATCTAAACAATCCAATAAAAAAATGGGTGCAGAGATAAAAAGGGAATTCTCAACAGAAGAATTACAAATGGCTGAAAATCACTTAAAAATTGCTCAACATCTTTAGCCATCTGAGAAATGCAAAAAAAAAAAAAAAAAACCAAACAAACAAAAAAACCCAACAACTTTAAGATACCATCTTACACCTATCAGAATGGCTAAGTTCAAAAACGTAGATGACAGCCTATGCTGGAGAGGATGCAGAGCAAGGGGAACACTCCTCCATTGTTGGTGGGAGTGTAAACTTGTACAGTCACTCTGTAATTCAATATGGCGGTTCCTCAGAAATCTGGGAATCAATCTCCCCAAGGATCTAGCAATACCACTACTGGGCATATGCCCAAAGGATGCACATTTGTACTCCAAAGGCATTAAATCAACTATGTTCATAGCAGCATTATTCATAATAGCAAGAACCTGGAAACAAAACCTAGATGCACCTAGAATGGATTAACAAACTGTGGTACATCTACATAATGCAGTACTACTCAGTTGAAAAAAATGACATCCTAAAATTTGGAGGCAACTGGATAGATTTGGAGAATATCCTCCTGAGTGAGGTATTGCAAGCCCAAAAAGATAGGCATGGGATGTACTCACTGATAAGTGGACTTTAAACAAAGAGCAAAGATATCAAAGCTGCAATACACAACCCCTCAACATCTTGGGATCAGAAGGAACTTAAGAGAGACATCCAGAGATTCCTATAGGAAGAGAAAATAGAGAATATCATCTTAGCAAATTGTGATTATAATGGATTGCAATTCAGAAGAGGTGGGAACAAATCATGAGAGGAGGAGATGGTTGACTGAGAGGAGCAACAAAGAGGAAGAAAAAGAAATAGATGGATATCTTGATAGAGAAAGCCAATGTGGGGTTGGAAAGACACTGGCTGCTAGGGAAACCTCCAGGAACTCACAGGATGTCCTTGGCTAGGTCTCCAACCAATAGTGGAGTGGGTATTTAAACAGGACTTCCACTATAACCAAATAAATCAACCACCCTAAGTGTCATCACTGAACCTACATCCAATAATAAATAGAGGTGGACACAGAGATCCAGGGCTAAGCCCTGGGCTCAGATCCTGGTCCAGCTGAGAGCAGTGGAGGAGAGTCTGTATGAGTAAGGGGATTGAGATTATGAGGAGAAGTTCCACAGAGATAGCTGTCTGGACTCTAGGGAGCTCACTGAATCAAGAACAGCTACTGGGAGAACCATCAGGAAAAAGAGCTAGGCCCTCCAGGGATAGGCAACTGTAGACTGGCATGGGCGGTATGTGGAGCCTCGAGGACTGGCGAGATCAGACTGTTCCTGTGCATGGGCTGGCACCTTGGCATCCATTCCCTCCAGAGGAGGGCCTAAACTAACCTTAATATTGGGATGAGGAAATTGGACTTGCCTGGAGTGGATGCTATGCTGAGCTGACTCATCTTAGGACTTCTTGCCAGTTTTGGGGAGGGGATCAGGGGATGGCGAGTGGAGAGGCTGAAGGTTGACTGGGAGGGATTGGGAGGAGGAAAGAGAAGGGGAGCAGGGGAACAGGTCTGTAAATTGACATTTTTGTGCTTCCTAATTTTGTGTTTCCACTATTCCTTGAAGCCACACTTTTCAAAGCAACATAGATTCAGAATTCTGCTTTCTGAATGATGAGTCACAGGCTTGCTACTGAATTTAATCCTGTGCTTCAAAAAGGAAAACTGTCTTAATAAGCAGAGGAAAAGAATATTTAGAAAAGGGTTTTTGGATAATATGTGCCAAGTGTGTAAATGCCATGCTAATCTCCATTTGCCCAGACAACAGGCATTCATGGATTCTCTTCTTCAGTTCTTGGTACTGGAGAAACAATTAGGTGAGTGTGACTTCCTTTCTGGAGGATGAGAAAGGAAAGCGCTCCCTTCTTACTGCTTTTGACATTTAAATTTTTACAAACATTTAAGGTATATGTTATAGTTCCTAGTTTGAACTAGGATTGAAGTTCAAAAGTTTCAGGAGTTTACTCAAGATCCTGGAGGAAGGAAGAACATTGGGATTGATATCCCTGCCACCATTTTATTATATCTCTTTAGAGAAACCCATGCCTCATGGGGAAGAGACACCCAAATAATGACTCATGCAGAGAGAAGTGTCTGGAATGTTAACCCGGTGGTACATAAGGGTCAGCAGTAAACATTTGCCAGAAACTATGGTTGATCTTCCATTCCCAGCCTTACAGCCTGGCTCTTTACAACCTATGTTATATCAGTCTTTTAGTTCACTGATAAACGCTCAGGAAATTTTAAGGTCTCAAGGGTAGAATCACATTGAAGACAAGTGTTGGCATCTGACAGGTCTGGCCTTCCTCATGCAGGTGGAAAAAAAAAAAAAAACTGTAGGACAGGGTGATCACAGTGTTTCTCAGTATGGGTCTCACCACACAAACTCTCTTGTTAGTCCTGTTAGTATCGAAAACGGTAGTGTCTGGAGCTGAGCCTTGAACCTGTGCACTGTGAGGCATCAATTCTCTACTGCTAAAACATTCTTTCCACTCACTAACTGGGTCTTTACATGTCCAGTCATCCATATCCTTCTTCCTTTCAGGGCTTTATGCACTGACCTAACTTCTACAGCCAGCTGAGGGTGTAAGTCAAGTGCTGCTTCTCCATAAGGCCTGGCTTCTTCCCAAATGGAGTCAATGAATCACTCTTCTGTCCCATTTATTATAGCCCTTCACTGATGCTTTTGCAATAGATCATCACATAGCCTACCTGGGAACATCCCTGGTCACGAATGCACACACTTATGGAAGGAGATTTGATCATCTTGGATTCCTCCTCAGGACTTGGCACAGAGCCTTGCTCATAGGGCAAGCTCAATAACACATTATGGAACTTTACTAGCAAACCATGAAGTGTGAAGAATGATTCTAGTTTTCTGAGTAGCCATTGGACTGTGTGCATTCAGACTGTTTCTTTCCTGTCCTCTACTCTGCTCTGGGTGGCAGGGCTCTCATTCTTACAAAACAGTCCTCAGGGTTATGTCTTTAGTTCTGAGATCATTCTATATATCTGGACTCTGGCACCTGGAATTCTGTCTTTGGGACTAAATGCTATTGAGAAATTCATATTCACTGGACTTCCGATTGCTCTTTAACAGAATGAAGATGTTGAATTAATAATCTGTAAAGACCTAAGCACTCATCCATCTATCCCTTCATTGTCTACACCAACTCTGCCTCTCACAGAAACATATATTAGGTACGTATTCTTTCCCAGGATGAATAAGGCTTCTCAGTGAGCTCAGCATGGGGAGTGGTATAAGCAGGCCTGTAAAGCCAGCAAGAGCCACGGTTTTGAGGATGGGATGAGAGTGTAATGGAGAGAAGTGGGAAGAAGGAATTCTGTTTTCATCTCAGGATGACAGGAATTTTTTACATCAGTCTGACAAGTTGAAAAGTGATGCCCCTGCTAGCAAACATACTCAGAAAGAAGCTGCATGATTTCACAGCAGTGACGGGGGATGCTTCCCTGCTTGAAGAAAATAGACTGGGTGGCTCTTAAGATGGTCTAAGCTATTAGGATTTTCAAAGGCAAGTTCTCTGCTCTCCAGTCAGTGGTTCTGAATCTCTTTATGGAAAACCAGCATAGTTATACCTTTATATGAATCACCATGGAATCCAGCCGGTAAACCTGAACCTGTTCTAAGGTCTGTTCTCCAGATCCTGTTCCCCTTATTTCCCTAGAAACCTGTGGCTTCATGAGTCTAGAGAAATGTTGAAACTGTTGAGGGCACTTACTAGTCTTTCAGAGGACCTGACTTTGTTTCCCAGGAACCCTCATTGAGCAACCATCTGCAACTCAGCTCACAAATGCCTGTAACTCCAGTTCCTGGGGATCTGCTAACCTCTTCTGCCCCTGAAGGCATCTGTACAGTATAGTGCACATAAACTAAAGTCCACACACACCACCACCACCACCATCAACAACTACAAATGAATAAATACATCTTCAAAATCTGGGCTTGTGGAGAGACTTCAGAGGTTAAAAGTGTATACTGTTTTTCTATAAACACAAGTTCAGTGCCTGGGAATCCAGTGCCCACTTCTGCCTGTGTGGGCACACATTCACATGAATATACCCTCAAACAGACATGTACTCATACACATTCAAATGAAATGAAAGGAAACTATAGCTTCAGAGGATCTAGGACTTTGCTCTTCCTGTGACTGAGCAGATCTGTTCTGCAATGCCATGATGGTCTCAACCTCTCACTTTCTACTGTCCTTGTGGCCTCTGGCCATAGTCTCATTTTTTCTTGCTATTTTGTCTTTGGTCACCAGGTTAAGGATCTTGCTGTAGGAGTGGGTAGTATATTGTCCTACCACTAGGTCAGCCTGTGATTGCATCTGGTTCTGAGGCCAGGGCTTCGGGCAGCAAGTGTCTCCTCAGCTTCCTCCTGCATTCTCTATGAAGTCACTGTAACATGTCTCCTTTCTGACTCTCTCTTTACTTCTTCACCCTTTCTCCTGGCCCTGAGAACCTCCACTCAGAGGCAGTAGTTCACATTTTCTAAGTTTCTCTTTGGAACTGGCTTAATACTCACAAATGGTTCTCATATCAACAGTAAGAGATGCCCATTAGCCTTTGTACCTCTGTCACAGATGACACAGCTAGGCCTCAGAGAAGGCAAGTCACCTGAGGCTTGCAGTTTCTCAGCTGGAAAGCAGTCTGCTCGGGTCATATAACCAGATCTGCCATGTTCATTTTCTACTTTATGGAAACCCGACGCCTCTGTTGCCCTGGCCAGCCTGGCCTGGTTCTCCCTAGCTTCACAACTCATAGATATACTAGCCAGCCTCTGTTGCAGTCTACTCTTACCTCTACTGTACACATAGTTGCATTAAGTTCTCACTCTATATTGGACATGTCTTAAAACACTTGATATCCTCTCACCAGACCTACAGTAGGCACAATTTGTTTTAGCCATTTTAAAAATAAGAAAGTTGAGGCCTAGAGAGTTGGATAACACAGCTACACAACTTTTAAATGGCAGGGCCAATGAATTTTGGGCATCTGGTGACAGAGCCTCAATTCCCAACAAGCCAACCATTACATTCAGAGTTCTGCCTGGCTAATTTATAGCTTCTAATTAATACCATCTAAGCTTTTGCTTAGATGGTATTATTATGGGACACAGTCCTCAATGGGGCTTTGTGAATGTCTCTCTCTAACTATGTACCCTAAAAAGTAGCAGTTACCCTACAAAATTGTTTTAACATGGAGACTTTTCAACTCAGGCTGATAGGTCAATCAATGATCAAGTGTGTGTGTGTGTAATGGGGGATATGAATCAAAGATATCTCTATATAGATTAACTTGGTAAGACAGGATTTTTTTTCAGCCCCATCTGGCTATATCATGACGGCTCATTCTGCTCTCATGAATAGCTAGTTATGACATAGCAAATAGATCTCTGTTGTTCTGAATTTGATAGAGTTACAGTCTATGTTCGAACCATGAATTGGAAAGAATTCTGAGATCACATTTGGTCCCAGAAGGAGAGAGAGAGAGAGAGAGAGAGAGAGAGAGAGAGAGAGAGAGAGAGAGAGAGAGAGAGAGAGAGAGAGAGAGAGAGAGAGAGAACATCTATTAATAATGTCTGTCATATATAAGGGGGGGTGAAGGTGATGTATATAAGTTATCTGATATCATACTCTGATTCATCATTCTGGATCTTTCTTGTTTATTTTATTCTCATTTAAGAGCAGCTGACCCATCCTTAGCCTATGATGAATCCTGAGTTCATTAGGGTAGACTCACTAGGAACCAGGTGGAAAATAGACACAAAGGAGAGAGGGGAGAAGTTTATCATTAAAGGGGCTCTTTGTATATAGTTCTGATGTTCTCTTATGGTTAAAATAAAGCAGAGGGTTAGAAGAGAGTCTTCCCAACAGCACTACCCTGCACCCTTTCTTATTGGAAGTCATAGAGATACAAAATAGCATCTCTCCAGCTTTGGACTTTCTCTCCCAGTGACTTGGACAGCACTTGTGGCTATTGGGATCTTCAATGTTCTTCTCTTAAATGCTTTCTAATCTCAGTTTTCCCTCTTCCAGGTTGAAAACCACATGACCTTACCTTGTGAAGCTTTCCATCAGCCTCCCATCATTGCTGACCCTAACATTCTCTGTCACCCTGCTTTATTTTCTTCATGCAGGCTTCACTGGCTTGTCTTTGCTTCCTTACTGATTTATGTGCTTGTTAAGGGCCATTAAAATATGTTTGCAAAGGTAAGTCTTGTTTTTAATTTTCTTATTCACCCGTGTATCCTCTACACCTCTGAGATAAAGAAGAAAACGTGAGATTGATACTAGGCATTGGATGCCTGCTCCCTGGAGTGAACAGAGGCTGGTATTTCAATGTTCCTTGTGTGGTTTGACCAGCTGGCACATGGAGACAGTGTTCTCTTGCAGTTTCCCAGATCTTTGAATATTCTTAAAGCTTGAATGCCTCTTTGACCTTGAAGATATCTTCCTACTGTGCACATCCACCTGCTTTCCATCAAATCTGTCACAGGCTAGAAATAACTGAGAACTGACAATTCCATTCTGAGAGTGAATTGTGTCTTTTCATTCAAACAGTCTTCTGGGACTAAGTCCAAAAACTCCATGCAGACAGGTGGAGCCTTGTGCCCAATGTTCTCTGAAATGATGCTCATTCTGTATCTCCCCTACTCTCTCCAAAAGCTTAGTGAGTCCTTCTTGCCTAAAAACTTAAGTCTAAAGTTGTAAGTGGAGGTATTTAAAGGCTTTCAGGTGTCCTTACTCTTTCTCTTTTGACCCAAGATAGGCTGAACCTTGCCTGCTTCCCCACTATGCATTGCACAATACCCTCCTCCTGTAATCTCTGACTGGGTGGGCATCACTTTGTGAAGAGTATTCTCTAGTCATCTTTACCATTGCCAGAGATGACTGTCCCTTAAGACCCTCCCATCCTGCACATTCTTGCTTTCACACTTACCAACACATGATTCTAAAATGTATCATGTCCATGTATTTCCTAAATCCCAACCTTCCCGGGAACAAGTATGGTCTCTGATTTAACTGTACATTCCTAATGCCCAGGAGAGTATCTAGCTCAACTTAGAGAATCTCAAATAGAGCCATGTCTTAAGGTTTAGAAATGAGAAAACAGAAGTTCAGAATAGAAGTGTCCCATCCACATCTATATAGGTAGGTGCTGGGGAAGGACCTGAGCATCAATCTCATATTTATTTTAGAGGCCATGGGATCAAATGTCATAAGGGGCCAATGGCAGGAGATTAGTGGTAGTATAAGAATGGGAGGGGGCTTATCTACCTAGGAGAAACCACCTAACATCTAGAGCTGACTTCACTGCCAGATGGTGATTCTAAAGAAAGCAGGAAATCTGATATCCGACATCTTAGAATATTTTTTACTTGCTCTAATTAAAAGTACCACATGGCCTAAAACACATCCCGCTGTGAGCCAAATGAAGCCTAGTCTGTCTTTTGGTGACCTTTTTTTTTTTTTTTTTTTTTTTTTTTTCCTCCATGTGGCAGATCTGGACAGAGGACCATGGGTTAAGTGGCTCAGACTTGCAGAGTCAGAGACAAGTTCCAGTTGCCTTTGTAGCTGACTTATTTAATGCTGTTGGTATTAGGCTGATTTGAGAGCCTTCAAGGTGAGCAGGATGGATAACCTTGAGTTTCTCATGGGTGCTTTGAAGTGGTGTCAAATCCAAATGACAGTTTTCCTGGTCATTAAAAAATGGTCTGGAAATGGACTCAGCTGTGGATAAATGCAAATCAATACAAATTATGAAACAGGTTCAGGGATGAATTGGCTGCCTGTCAAGAAAGATGGAATGCTGAAGAATGGAGAAGTGCTGTGAGAAGGTGGGGTGATGATGTCTGCATGCCTGGATCTTTGGAAAGGGAAGTCAATTAACTGCATAACAGTTTTGGTCTTGGCTCGGGATCTGGGTTGTTCAGCCTTAGAAGTGATCAGCTCGGCCTTAACTGTACGCAGTGAGAACCATGCAACTGGAGTTTCATCCACTCTGACTTGAACAGCCATTTATTATGACAAAATGAGTGCGTATTGACCTGCAGACTCTAATGCAGGGTGTCAGTGTATTAATAACAGGCTGTTGCATGCTGTGTCTAAATGCTGGGGATGAAAGGATCTCCATC
Organism: Phyllotis vaccarum; assembly: GCA_033318265.1. NCBI lineage: Eukaryota > Metazoa > Chordata > Mammalia > Rodentia > Cricetidae > Phyllotis > Phyllotis vaccarum. Next base: position 22,712,701 of record JARWLC010000019.1, read on the forward strand.
CTTTCAAAAGATCAAAGAGATAGTGTCACTTAGATCTGCAGTGATTGCTCCCAGGTTATCTACTTGCAAATGTGAGTTTAGGGGTGTGAAGGGGAACAGCAGGGAGTAGAATGGGCTCAAACTGAACCTCTACCAGCACTAGCCTCTGGTCCTTGGATATTTCTGTTTAAGCAGGCTTTGGTCTCACAACTATCATATGTAGAAGAGAGGACATGATATTTTACTTTTGCGTTGGCTGGGATCTGACACCAGCAAACCAACCTTGCAATGTGTAAGTCACAAACTTTTTGCTGAATTCACACTGGGTGCCCCCTTGCACTCAGTTATCATACCACCTGGTCAGAGATGCTCCTAAGGCTTACTTAGCTTTCTGCCTAGATTTATAGCTGTCTCGGCCTTTGCTCTGTTATGGAAGAAATTCTTTTGTGCTTCCCAACTGCCTTCTATCCCCAAATACTGGGAATTCAACTTAGGGCCTTCTGTATGCTAGGTAAGCACTCTCCCGAGCTGTACATCCAGATCTAACTTTACCTTTTCATTTGAGACAGGGTCTCACTGAGTTTCCCAGGCTGGGCATTGGCTCATACTATAGCCCATGTAAGCCTTGAACTTGAGATCCTCCTATTGCTACCTGTTGAGTAACTAGGTTTATGAGCCTTGCCTATTGGTGGCAGCCACTGCTCTTCCTCTGTCTTTTTCTTCCTTTTCTTTTTTCTTCCCATTTCAGTGTTTCATCTTTGACGTTCCACAGTTGGTACCAAATTTCTCACTGTGGCATTCATGGCAGACATTTCACAGTCACCTGTGCCATGGTGTTCCTGTCTTCCACCAGGGCATGTGACTCAGAGGAGCCCCTGACCACCCTGACAACTCCCCACCTGATCCCAGTGTGGACAAACACTGTTGAGAACAGAAGTAGACGCCACAGCTTCAATGGCAGAGGGTGAACCTAGGAAGTAGTCACTTATGCGCTGGATTGTGGAAGGTCATGGAGATTTTCCAGGCACAAAACAATGAAGATTATTGCAGGTAAGAGAAATAGTCTATGCAGAGGAATGGTCACATAGACATAGGACTGTGTAGCTTGTGGAGAAGGAACACTTCAACTTAGTGTGTGTGAGCCTTCTATCTGTTAACCACTATGCAGTCTCCCACTAAGCTTGTTAGGGAGACACTATACTTCCCATTTTGTGAAGGGGGAAAATACCAAGCTGAAACCTTAATCATTTATTGGGGCCACACACAATGCAAAAGTGGCTGAGGTAGATTCTGAACTTGAGTCTGTCTGACTCTGATGTGATGTTCTTAATGCCTACTATATGTGGCTATTAAGATTCATGGATATTATGCTGCTAGAATTCCCCAGCATGCTGGTGTTAACTATTTTCTAAAGGTAATCATAAGGACTGCATTTGTTTTAAAAACTGCACACCTGTGCATGTCTGTGTGTTCATGTATGTGTAGTGCATACGACCATATGATATGTATGTATGTGTGTGTGCATGTTTGTGTATGTATGTTGAAGCCAGAGAAGAACTCAGGTGTCACTCAAGAGAGTGTCTAATCTTTTTAGAGACAAGATTGCTTCTTGGTTTAGAGCTTGCCAAATTAATTGGTTGCCTGGTAAGCCCCAGGGATCAGCGGGCCTCTGTGTTCCTAGTGCTGGCTTTTGTATATAGGTTTGGGGATAGATCTCAGGTCCTCATGCTTGCAAGGCAAGCACTTTACTGACTGAGTTCTTACTTGGCCCCTGATTGTCTTTCCTGAAGCTATTCTTTCTCAAGTTTGAAAGTCTTTCACTGCTTGGTAAAATGACTCTACGTGCATGGAGGAGTGAAGTCAGCATGTGAAGAACGTCATTTTCCTACACAGAGCTCATTTCAGTTTGTGCTTAAGCCAGTCTCCTGAGACATGTTCATTGGTGGGGTGAGGAAAGCTTACTGAGATCCACACTGTCTGGCTTGGGGAGTTTTTATTTTATCAGGTGTGCTTCGCTGCACTGCAGCCCAGGCTAATCACCATGGTGATATCTTGGGACAGGAGCTGGCTGTGCTCGTCCAGGTGTACAGGACCTCCTGATGGACTAAAAACCTCTGGAATCCTGTCTGATGTCACAGTGTTTCTGATGTTGTGGGTTCCTGAATTCTGACAGCAAGCTGAGCTCTTACACCATTTTTCCCTTAAGTGCAATCCTCAGTGGGCATTTATTAAGTTAGATATAGACATTTCTTTCAATAAGGTATGTAAATAAATAGACGGATATTAAGTGAGCAGCATTAAGTCTGTGCTGTTTAGGAAAGCTGGCCTTGGGGTCAAACATCTTGGACTTAGAATCATGTTAGTGTTTTCACCTTAGTGTGCCTTACCTTCATCTCACCAACCGAAGCACATGACAAGAATTGTTACAACTTCCTTCTGTTTTAGTTATTTGAAAGAGATATGAGTGGAGGGGAGACACCATTAATAAGAGTCCACTTCCTGGCACCCCCCACCCTCTCTCTCAATTTCCAGATGATACAAAACCAAAATAAGTTCAGTAATGGGTACTTAGCATTATTTTTGATATCTAAACAGAGACTTACTCCATGCTATCAACATTTATGTGACATTAAAAGATCACTAGAAAGTACTTCAAAGGCATTTTAAGCTTGGAGCCATGGTATTACACAAAGCCTCCAGATCACAGCAGAGATGATCAGTCTTAACCATTGAAAGGATTTGCCAAGAAAGTTCAAGTGCATCCACGATTCTGACTGTTGAAAAAGAGTCTAAGTGCTGACTTTTGAGGCTGTTGACATACTTAGGTGTTCTTTTTTCCTGATGAGAGACTGAAGGTTCCTCTGTGCTGATGTAGATATCTGCATGCACCTAACTTAGCCACAGAACTTCAGAAAACTCAGTGGGGACGTCTAACATATCAAGTTCATGTCATTCTACCTGCCTCTACCCATACCTAAACTAAGTTAGCTTGCTGCTTGTCAGGAGATCCAGAGACAAGCATTTCCATGAAAATTAATAGTGCAGGTTAAATGTAGAATACACACACACGTATACACATATATACATAAACTTTCAGGAGTTGGTTCTATCCTTCCATTATGTGAAGTTTTGGAACTGAACTCAGGTCAGCAGCTTACTTACAAGGGCATTTACATGCCGAGCTGTGTTGCAGACCCCTGAGATTGTTTGTTTGTTTGAGATGTAAAAGTGGAGCTAAAGATACTGGCACAGCAAAAAGTTTTCGTGAAAAGTCTTGGGCTTTTGACAAGAGTTAAAATGGGACTTTGAGCCAATCTTCCATTGGCATTGTTTTAAATGTGAGAGGCCTGGACTATAGCTCTGCATTTCCCAGGGGTTGGAAGTTTGGCTTTAATACCTTACAGTTTAATCTTTTCTAATACTGAGAACAGACCCAGAGCACCCATAGAAGCAGCACTAGGGCCACCTTCCCAGAAAGGCAGAGCCAACAAGCATCAGATCTGAGCTCAGACAGACTTGGATTGGGTTTCAGAAATGACGTTCACTTCCTGTAAAGATGAGGTGGGCCCCTCAACCTTCGGGTATAGCCCTGCTGACCCTGTTCTGCTGTAGGAATTAGCAGTGCTCTTGCCCTAAGATGGAAAGAGATGGTTTTAAGACACCCCTTCTGGCTAAGAATCTTCCTTCTTTTCCCATCAGCACCCGGGAGAGCAGGCCACAGTTAGGTCAGTGGCCTCAGCATGAAATTCTTCACTTGATGGGGAAAAATAACAAAGCAAACAAATATGTATGAGACCCCTTCTGACAGAACTAGCTCACCTTTGTGGGGACAGATGCAGTTTATCACCTAGGACTCATGAAGTTTTGTGGAAAGAACATAGATTTTAGAGTTAGGTAGATAGAGATTCAAATTCTTACTGTGGGTTATAGTTCTCATGTTTATTCTACTCTCTGCTTTCTGCATGCACAGAAGGGGACTAAATGATGTCATGAGGTCTTTTTATGTGTAGTGTATGTATATGTGCACATGTGAATGCCAGGCCCAAGGCTGACCTCAGTTAACTCCCTCTATCACTGCCCACTTTATATTTTTGAGGCAGGGTCTCTCACTAAAACTGAAGCTTACCATTTAGGTCAGGCTGACTAGCCACTGACACCCAATATCTACCTGCCTCTGTGGCCGTGGCTGGGTTACAGTTGCACATGCCACCACAGGCCTCTTTTACATGGGTGCTGGGTATCTGAACTCAGGTCCCTGGTCTTGCCCAGTGAGCGCTTTACCCACTGAGCCATCTTCCTAGCCCCTAACATTCTGTCAGTTTGAAGGGTATTATGAAAATCGGGAAAATTCAGTACAAGCTGCTATAACTCTAAGGGTTTGCCTTGTGCCAACTCCTGCATTAGGTGTGGACAGCTGAACTGACCCCATTTCCAGATGAGAAAAGTGAAGCTGAATGTAGAATAGAGAATTATCATGTATAAAAGCTTATTATGAAGCACAATATACTCAGGACTAACTTAGACATAATTTTTTTTTTTTAAATATAGCATTTACTCAGAATTGAGAATTTCATGAAACAACATATTACAAAGAACCAAGGAAGGACTTGGCACATGGGCGCTAAACAAGAGTTGTTTTCTCCCTTTGTTGAAAAGATACATTCACGCTGAGATTGGAGGGGGCTCCTGGGTCATTCTCCACGGATGTAGGCTTACCTACCAGTCTACTCCTGGCTCAGGAGTGGAGTGACATATCTTTCTGCATGTCAGTTCTATCATTTTTGAAACAGATGTTAGTGGGAAATTTACCCCAAAGACTATTTTTTTTTTAATTTTTAAATTACAAAAATTACGTGTGTGGATGTTTTCCCTATATGTATGACTGGGTATCAACTGTGTGTCTGGTAGCAGCAGAAGTTAAATGAGGGTCAGATGGTCTGGACATTAAGTTATGGAAGGTTGTGAAGAACCATGTGGATGCTGGGAATCAAACCCCAGTTCTCTGGAAGAGAAGGAAATGCTCTCAACCACTAAGCTGTATCTCCAGCCCCATTATTCCAGAGACTTTATTCTGGATTTCAGCATTCTAGAAATAAAGTAGGCCCTCCTTTGAGGAAGATCCACACATCTACTAAGAGAGCTTTAGATGGCACTTCTGGGTGTGGTGGTGAACCCTTTAATCCTTGGGAGATAAGAAGCTGAAGCAGGAGGACCTTGAGTTCAAGGCCAGCTTGCGCTACAAAGGGAGATCTTGTCTCAAAACAAAATTAAAAGCAAACTGACAAATTAAGATTCTATTTCTGCTCAATTCTTCACCTCGGTTATACAGCTAGAGCATAGGTGGCCAAGTCAGACACCAGTCACAGGCCAAATTTGCTGTCCCAGTGTCCCCATAGAGCTAGAGACATCAGAACATAAAGCCAAGTGAGATTCAGAAGAGACTTTTGATTCGATCTTATTGCTAGCACAGAATCCTTTTTCTTTCTCTAGTTCCCATGTAGTCCCTAAAATCAGGTATATACATAAAAAATCCCAAGATGTGATTTGTGGAGACTGATCAAAGTGTTTACTTTGGGGCTATGGAGATGGATCAGTTAGTAAAGTATCTGTCATGTATGCATGAGGACTTGACTTCCTTTCCCAGTACCGACATAAAAAGCTAGGTGTGTTGGCATGAGTCTGTAACCCCAGCACAGGGAAGTAGTGGAGATAAAGGTGAGTGGCCCTGGAGGAGGACTATTACCTGAGGATGTTTCCTGGTCTACACACACACACACACACACACACACACACTCACACACATGCACACACATACACACCACATGCACACACACATGCATACACACACACACAAACACATGCACAAACACAGGTACTTGCACACACAGATAGACACTCATATACAGGTATCATTTTATTATTGGTTGATTATTTGAATATGAAATATATGCAATACGCTCATATGAACATTTGGTCCTAAGCTGGTGGCACTGTTAAGAAACTGTGAAGCCTTCAGGATAGGAGGCACAGCTAGTGATGATGGGCTACTGGGAGCTGGCCTTTGGAGACCAAGCTCTCTGTTTCCTTATCTACCTAGATTCCAAAAGTCCTGACAAGGTACTATGAACTTGACTGAGCCTTCCCAGCAATAAGGAACTAAAATTGTGATTCACAATGAATCTTTTCATCCTTAACTTGCTTCTGGAAGGTGCTTGGTGACAGTCATGGGAAAAGTAATTAACACAGTGGAAAAGTAATTAGCTCATTCTCAGCTCATCCTCTGTACCAGAAGAATGGATAGTAGCACCTGCCTTGTTATCCCATAAGATAACTCAGAATATAGTGATGTTATATTGATGTACAGATATATGTACATTAAGCTATGAACCTCTTTTGTACATATGAATTTTCCTTATTCATTTAAGCTCTGGTTTCATAATCTAGAAATGTTATTCATCCCAAGGGAAAATATTAACACAGTATTTGGCACAGGGCGTGCACTCAGGGAAAAACCTATGTAAAAATCCCTCCTCAAATACATGATAGCTTTCAAAGTTGTAATAACGTTAGAATTCCTTTGTACAGATAAAGAAAATAAGTATAATGTAATGATC